>JAZHEH010000517.1:0-2400000 GCA_036589455.1 Ateles fusciceps | reverse complement strand
CCAGGTGCGGTGGCTCACACCAGTAATCCCAGCACTTTGTGAGGCCGAGGCAGGCGGATCATGAGGTCAGGAGATCAAGACCAACCTGGCCAGCATGGTGAAACCCCGTCTCTACTAAAACTACAAAAAAAAAAAAATTAGCTGGGTGTGGTGGTGCATACTTGTAGTCCCAGCTACTCAGGAGGCTGAGGTAGGCGGATAGCTTGAACCTGGTAGGTGGAGGTTGCAATGAGCTGAGATTGCGCCACTGTACTCCAGCCTGGCAACAGAGCAAGACCCCATCTCAAAAAAAGAAACACAAAAAAACAAAAAGGCCGGGCACAGTAGCTCACGTCTGTAATCTCAACACTTTGGGAGGCCGAGGCAGGCAGAGCATGAGGTCAGGAGTTTAAGACCAACCTGGCCAACATAATGAAAACCCCGTCTCTACTAAAAATACAAAAATTAGCTGGGTGTGGTGGCACATGCCTGTAATCTCAGGTACTCAGGAGGCTGAGGCAGGAGAATCGCTTGAATCTGGGAGGCAGAGGTTGCGGTGAGCCGGATCGCACCATTGCACTCCAGCCTGGGCAACAAGAGTGAAACTCTATCTCAAAAAAAAAAAAAAACACACTACAAAAAAAAATTAACCAGGCATGGTGGCATGCACCTGTAATCCCAGCTACTTGGGAGGCTGAGGCAGGAGAATTGCTTGAATCCAGGAGGCAGAGGTTGCAGTGAGCCAAAATTGCACCACTGCACTCCAGCCTGGATGACAAGACTCCATCTCAACAACGAAACAAAAAAAACTCCCTTGTATAAGACAGGGAGAAAGTCCTATCAGCCCCCAAGAGGGGCACTGTACTCCCTGGCCTTCCTCAACTATGATCCCAGGATAGCTCTTCAATTTTGAGGGGCTGTGGTTCTGGCAGAAGACCAATCCAGAAGCACAGGGTGCCTCTCGCTTTTCCTGTAGATGAGACTATGTAAGGATTAAGCTGGGGAGCACGTTACCACTTAGCTACTTGTGACGCCCTCTCACTTCTGGAGTTCCAGGAGCTGGAAGACCTAAGTGAGGTATAGCGGGGAGAAGCAGAGGTGCTTCCTGCCATTTCTAGTAGAAGGAGAGTTTGCCTGATGGAGGGTGGTGGCAAGGGGGAAGTTTGGATTTAAAGCTAAGACCCTTTTGGGTTTGGGGGAGATGTCTTAAGTACATTTCACATGCTTGTTAGCCTCCACCAGCGGGCGGTGAACCACCAGCGGGAGGCAGCAGTGTACCCACAACAGCAGAAAGCAAATGCGGCCAACACTGAAGGTTTTCTAGCACACGCCCCTCACCAGCATTCTGATCGGCAGGCAAGTGTTGGCCTCTGTGGTGTGGGAGGGGATGGACCACACATGGCATCTTGGGTCAAATCCTCCGTTACCTTGCGCCCCAATTCTACACTCACTAGGCAACCTTCTGACTTGGTTCCCACATTATTAGATGCTGAAAATTGTGTAGTTTTCCTACAAGAATAGGGTTTCTCTTTCCCTACCCCCCATTAAATGGATGCATTGGCATGCTGGCAAATACATCCACCTTGCGTGATGTCAGTAAATGTTCTCTCGTCCCCAAGGGTCAAGCAACTCCAAATGAACCAACGCCATTTGGTTTTCACCTTGGCCCATGGTGGCTAAACCCACAGGCTGCCACTGGTTAGTCCTGGTAGCAACTGGCCAGGGCCCCAGCATAACATCCAGAATTGTTCTTCCTGATGGCTGCTAGGTAGATCTGCCACTAAATCACCACACACCTTGAGTAAGACATCAGCCTGTTTTCCCATATGCATCAGGAGCAGCCAGAAGTGACCATCTTCTCAAGCCTTTGCAGCTGTGACAGTCCTTCCCTTCTCTCCCTGGGGTAGATGGTAGTACCCTGCAGGGGGTAGGCCTAGCACACAGGGGAGGAATGACCAGGGACAGACAGCTGATGGGGATGGGAGGATGAGATCAGGGCCCCCCTCTCTTCAAATGACTATATGGGTTCACTCAGGGAGGGTGGGACAGACCTGTGATGTTCAGTTCTTTGCTACATCTGGCAGTGTTTTGTTGTTGTTGTTTTTGAGATGGAGTTTCACTCTTGTTGCCCAGGCTGGAGCGCAGTGGCACTATCTCAGCTCACTGCAACCACCGCCTCCCTGGTTCAAGTGATTCTCCTGCCTCAGGCCTCCCAAATAGCTGGGATTACAGGTGCCTGCCACTATGCCCGGCTAATGTTTCATATTTTTAGTAGAGACAGGGTTTCATCATGTTGGCCAGGTTGGTTTGGAACTCCTGACCTCGGGGTGATCCACCCACCTCGGCCTCCCAGTGCAGGGATTACAGGTATGAGCCACTGTGCCTGGCTCTGGCAGTGTTTTCTAAAATGTAAAGTATAATGCAATGTTCTATGTTATGTTGAAAGAACTTTGGGAGTAAAAATAGAAAGTTAAAGAAATACTTCAGCTGGGAGCAGTAGCTCATGCCTATAATCCTAGCACTTTGGGAGGCTGAGGCCAGAGGATCATCTGAGGTCAGGAGTTCAAGACCAGCCTGATCAACATGGTTAAAGCCCATTTATCCTAAAAAATGCAAAAAAAATTAGCCAGGTGTGGTGGTGCAAGTCTGTAATCCCAATTACTCGGGAGGCTGAGGCAGGAGAATCGCTTGAACCTGGGAGATGGAGGTTGCAGTGAGCTGAGATCACACCACTGCACTCCAGTTTGGGCTACAAAGCAAGACTTCATCTCAAAAAAAAAAGGCTGGGTGCGGTGGCTCACACCTGTTATCCCCAGCACTTTGGGAGGCTGAGGTAAGTGGATCACCTGAGGTCAGGAGTTCGAGACCAGCCTGACCAACATGGCAAAACCCCATCTCTACTAAAAAATACAAAAAAAATTAGCCAGGCATGGTGGCGGGTGCCTATAAGGCCACCTACTCGGAGGCTGGGCAGGAGAATCACTTGAACCCAGTAGGCGGATGTTGCAGTGAGCTGAGATCTCGCCATTGCACTCCAGCCTGGATGACAAGAGCAAGACTTCATCACAAAAAAATGTTTTTTAAAAAAAGCCCAGGCACAATGGCTCACGCCTATAATCCGAGCACTTTGGGAGGCCTCTGGCCAACATGGTGAAACCCCATCTCTACTAAAATACAAAAAATTAGCTGGGTGTGGCGGCACGTGCCTGTAGTTCGAGCTACTCAGGAGGCTAAGGCAGGGGAATCACTTGAACCTGGGAAGTGGAGGTTGAAGTGAGCCGAGATCGCACCACTACACTCCAGCCTGGCGACAGAGCAAGACTCCATCTCAAAAAAAGAAAAGAAATACTTCAAAATACTAATAGTGTAATAATCAACTGCACCTCATAGTTTGCTAAGCACGTTTGCATTCCATCTACCTCTGAGCCCCCCAAGGCTGTGAGGTGGCATCATTCCCCCCACGTTACTGCTGAGGACCCCGAAGTCAGAGGCTGTAACTTGAGGAATGGGCTAGGTCACATCCTGACACCGAACCCAAATGTGACAAGAAGAGGGGCAGGTGGGCCCAAGGGCAGACCTCTAGTCTATCCAGGAATGACACTCCACATGTGGTTAATAACTCATAGAGTTGGGGCTGAGGGATAAGCATGGCCTTTTCGGGTTAAATTAGTTAATATATATAAAAATATTAAAACGAAAATAAATTATGCCTTGCTTAACAACAGTATTGTTAATAGATCTTCGTGTATAACCAGAAAAAGAATTACAGAAAGAACCAGAAAGCAAAATCTAACAATTTGCTGTTTATGTACAGATGTATAGCAAAATATATACACAAATTTAAAAATAAAATGCTAAGCTTAACTCTACCATGCAAATTCAAGAAAAGCAAGAGGTTTTAATTATAATATTTGGAAAAGAGAAGTTAAGGCTCGAAATAGTAAAAGAGACAAAGAGGGCACTAAAAGGCATAGTTTTTCAAAATATCACTATTAAATATATATGCCCCAACATGATACTTACTGATAATTTACACCCTGCCTATTTCTCAAAAAGGACCTGAGAAAACTGCACAACATAGGGACAATACACATAAAGATAAACAGAAACTAAAAGTGAAACAGGACGCAGGGCATGGTGGCTCATGCCTGTAATCCCAGCACTTTGGGAGGCTGAGGAGGGCAGATCACCTGAGGTCGGGAGTTCCAGACCAGCCTGACCAACATGGAGAAACCCCGTCTCTACTAAAAATACAAATTTAGCCAGCATAGTGATGCGTGCCTGTAATCCCAGCGGAGGCTGAGGCAGGAGAATTGCTTGAACTCAGAAGGTAGAGGTTGTGGTGAGTTGAGATCATTGCACTCCAGCCTGGGCAACAAAAGCGAAGCTCTGTCTCAAAAAAAAAAAAAAAAAAAAAGTGAAACAGAAATACATAAGGAAAAAACACAAAAGTCAAACTATGATTAGATCAAGTAAATGAGTGTTCTGGACTGTTTGGGTGTCACAGAGGCATTTAAAAATATGGCAAATACTACAGATCCCTGTCCCAGCAAAACGTCTCCCTACACATACCCAGCTTTGCTTGACCCCTAGGGGTCCGCAACAAAGCCCTGCGTGCTCAAGACTCCTAGGCAGCCCGTGGACACCGAGCTGAGAACTCTAAAGTAAATGAAAGCCGGAGAATGTATGGATTTGAATAAAATAATGGAAAACTTGAGTTCACAAATAGAACTGGTAAATAAAAACACATTTTGAGATTATACAAATGCTTTTATAAAAATTGATAATATATTCAGGCCCAAAGAAGTCCTATGGACTCTTAGAAATGTTGACACCACAGTACAGTAAGAAATAAGCAGCAATACCCTAAGCATTTATCACTTAGAAATATTTTTAAATAATAACACTTGGGCCAAAGGAAATTCTTAATACTGTAACAAAAAACACCACGTTCCAAAACTTACGAAGTGCAGACAAAGCTGTAACTCTAAGAAGAAAAAAAAAACACAGACCAAAGTATCTACATACTAGAAATATTTAAAATATGATTAATTATATCTAAGTAATTTTAGAATTATAAAGTAATAAAGCAAACAAAAAGGAGAATACATATATGCAGACAGACAATGAGGTTAGTAAGCAATAGTGAGAGCTGGGGTTCTGTGATACTCAGCCACATCTAAGCAAACCACTGCTGGGAAAAGAAAAAAAGGCAGGACAACAAATACAAAGAACAACTACATTAGAAGATAGCTGATTAAAATATCAGCAGGGATGAGCTTTTAGACCTTGACACTGTTTGAGAATCTAAATAGAATGAGAGGGTTTTTAAAAATATCCAATAAGCTGGCTGGGCACAGTGGCTCATGCCTATAATCCCAGCACTTTACGAGGCCTAGTCAGGCAGATTACAAGGTCAGAAGTTCAAGACCAGCCTGACCAACATGGTGAAACCCCATCTCTACTAAAAATACAAAAATTAGCCAGGCATCGTGTAATCCAGCTACTCAGGAGGCTAAGGCAGGAGAGCTGCTTGAACCCAGGAGGTGGAGGTTGCAGTGAGCCAAGATCCTGCCACTGCACTCCAGTCTGTGTGACAGAGGGAGACTCCATCTCAAAAACAAAACAAAACAAAAATATATATATATAAATAAAACAAGGAAAGAATTTGAACAGAACGAACGAGGCTCTGCTCATACTTCCAAAAAACAAAAGTACCTGGTTTTATCACGTTTATCTGTTAACCCTTAGGGGAGAGGGGGGTCGTCATCTCCCTGTTACACAAAAAGAAGAAAATGAGAGGGAGGGAGGGAGAGGGGAAAGTGCATGTTTCAAAAGGCGAGAACGGCACACAATTATGAGCTGGGAGTAATGCTGGAGTGAGCGGGGGCAGCCTGAACTCCATGTGGCTTGCTCAGAGTGGGGGAAACCAGGCTGGCTGAAATGAGGGTTTACGTGCAGAAAAGCTCCTGAAAGTTGGTTTTAAGGAGTGTGGTGACTTGTGCAAAGTGATGCTTTAAAAATCAATTTGGCTGGGGTGTGCAGGAAGGATGGGGAGGGAGAGACCAAAGGTAGGTAACAGACATTTGCCTGATGATAACAGTGGGAGAGCGGGGCAAGGTAAAGAGGAGGTAGATCTTTCAGAGGCCCCTGCCTGGCGCCGCCTGCTGTCCCAACTGCATCCTAGCATTCTCTCTTCACTTGATAAAGACAGGCCACTTGCAGGCAATGCCCAGGGCACCACCCAGTTGGTCCAGCTGGTCACGCAGAGGAGTTCTGGTGGACAATAGAGTGCTGATTAAATGTTTCACATACGTAGCAAAGACAGGGGCTAGAGAGAGGCATGGCCAGAGCTCTCACCATGACCTCTCCAGCCCATCATTTCCGTCATTTGGAAATCTCTGGCCTATCAAGCCCCACTTAGTAACAATTATGGCTTTCCCATGTTTATTAATCAAAACTAGGCATAACAGCCATGCTGAGCTTCTGATCAGCTGAAATAGCCACTGCTACCATGATGAGTCTATGTTAGCCCAGCCATAAATGTTTAGGGAACTTCAAAACAGCCCAGACTGCCTCCTTCCCCACTAGCTCTGAGTCCGAGGGAAGCCAGAACTAAAGAGATCCCCAAGGCCTGGGACACACACTTTCAAGTGCCCAGCTGACCAGCACTGCCTGAGCCCATCCCTGAGGCTCCAGGTTGGCAGAGCGAGGAGTGGGGGCACTGAGACAGAATGGCCTTCAAGCTCTGCTCATCCAAAGCCAGCAGACTGACATTGGAAGCTGTCAGTGAATGCATGAAAGCCCAGCACAGTGTCAAGCATGGTGGCTCACGCCTGTAATCCCAGCACCTTGGGAGGCCGAGGAGGGCAGATCATGAGGTCAGGAGATTGAGACCATCCTGGACAACATGGTGAAACCCCGTCTCTACTAAAATATAAAAAATTAGTCAGGAGAGGTGGCGCATGCCTGTAGTCCCAGCTACTCGGGAGGCTGAGGCAGGGGAATCGCTTGAACCCAGGAGGCAGAGGTTGCAGTGAGCCAAGATCTCACCACTGCACTCCAGCCTGGCGACAGAGCAAGACTCCATATCAAAAAAAAAAACGAAAAAACCCAGCACAGGGCCCACAGCCTGGCCACACACTAGGAAGTTATAATCACCTGGGGAGCTTTAAAACATGCCACCATTGGGGCTGACTGAACTGGTCCAGGTGGGACGGGCAATGGTACTGTTTAAACAAGTCCCACGTGAACTCCAGTTGGCAGGCAGGGAGGACAGAGAGAACATGGAAGTGCAGAATGCTGCTGCTACTACAGGAGGCTCAGGACGGCGTCCAGGAGGAAGTGTCCTTGCGTGGGACACGGCATCCGAGGGCATACACAGCCCAGGCTGCAAGGGGCGGAGGGAGGGGAAAGCCCTGTTCAATGAGAGGTCTCACTGCTCAGACACCAGATGGGAACATCTCTCCAGTCTGCAGAAATGCACAGGGGCGGGGCAGGGGTCACTCTGGGTCTCTGCCCTCAGTCACCACGACTGCTCATAGTTGCCAAAGCACTTTCACATGTGGCCGAGTTCTAAATGACAGCCTGGCACCAACCCTTAGAGGCACATGGCTGGGTCCCATTACCCAACTCTTGGATGCGGAAATGGAGCCTGGGGAGGTTATAGGAATTGTTCAATTTCATGCAGGTAGGAGGGGGGTGGAACTGGGACTTGAACCCAGACCCTCTGATTGGACCACGGCCTCTTCCAACAAGCCACCCCAGCTTCCCAGGTCCCCTGACACTGGGACAGAAGGGCTGCATCACTGCCAGACCAGACCAGACCTAGCCCTGCTGATGTCCAAGGCACACTGTGGTCTTGGGGACACTGCATCTCAGAGAGATTATTCCTGGAGGGCAATCATGTCCAGTGCCCAGGCTGGGTCATAGCCGGTGTCAAACATCCTCTGGCCAACAGGACCAAACCTCTACCCTCCTGTAACAGAGCTGTCTGAGGGAAACTGCCCTCAGGCTAAGGAGAAGCGTTAAGAGACCACGCACAGGGGCTCACCACCCTCACCCCCACTCCCAAGACCCACCCTCTAGACCTGCCTTTGCTCTGTTGACCTGTTTTCGGTTGTCCCCACCAATGCCCAACCCAGTCGGAAAATTGCACTTTGCTGCTGACATATCTACTTTTGAATTCATCTTTCTTCCACTGATTTGGACTGTGAGTGTGGTTTCTGTCTTCTAAAAGTGCCAGGCTGCAGCCTGATTTAAAGAGTTCATCTGATATTTTCCTGGGTTTAACTCGACTTTCTCCCTCTTGGCATTTATTCTGGATTCTGGGAAAAGTGAAGCCAGGACAAAATGGAATCCTGTAGGCTTGGGAGTCCAACGCAAGAAGGAGAAACTGAAGGCCAGCTCTCTTTTCCGGCTGCCCTCCCCTATTGCCCTGCCTTCCCTTCCACGCAGGAAACCTGCTGAGAGCTGGCGGGCTTGGCAGGGGAACCGAGGGGTCTTCCTGCTAGCGGGAGGTTCAGGAGCGCTTAGGTGGGAGGGTTTCCATATAGCATCAGGGAGATAGGTGGGGTCTCGAGACCATGCGATGTGGATAAGGGCTCCATCTGGCACAGGCTTTCAAGCTTTGTGTGGGCTCCTCTTTCTACACCTTCTCCCCAGAATGGATCTTCTGATGCCGAATCAGGTGCGAGCTGCCCCGGAAGGACTTGCCGCACAGATTGCACACGTAGGGCTTCTCTCGGGTGTGGGTTTTGTAGTGCTCGATGAGGGCTGACCTGTGCCGGAAGGCTTTGCCGCACTCGCAGGTGTAGGGCTTCTTGCCAGTGTGGATCCTCTGGTGCTGGATGAGCGCGGAGCTGTGGCAGAAGGCCTTGCCGCACTGACAGCACTCGTAGGGCTTCTCGCCGGTGTGGATGCGCTGGTGCTCGATAAGGGAGGAGCTCTGGCTGAAGGCCTTCCCGCACTTCTGGCATTTGTAGGGCTTCTCGCCGGTGTGGGTCTTGCGATGCTCAATGAGGTTGGAGCTCTGGCTGAAGGCCTTCCCGCACTCATCGCACTTGTAAGGTTTCTTCCCGGTGTGGATCCGCTGGTGTCGGATGAGGTGTGACCTGTGACAAAAGGCTTTCCCACAGAGATCGCACTCGTGAGGTTTCTTTAGGGTGTGGATCTTGCGGTGCTGGCTCAGGCCCGAGCTCTGGTTGAAGGACTTCCCACATTCCTTACACTGATAAGGTCTCTCTCCCGTATGAATCCTCTCGTGTTTTCTGAGGCTGGAGCTCCGGCTGAAATCTTTCCCGCATTCCCTGCACTCGTAGGGCCTCTTTCCGGTGTGGATCTTTTGGTGCTGCGTGAGGGCGGAGCTCTGGCGGAAGGCCTTCCCGCACTCCCGGCACTCGTAGGGCTTCTCCCCCGGTGTGGATGACCTGGTGCCGGAGCAGGTGGGAGCTCTGGCTGAAGGCCTTCCCGCACTTGCAGCACTCATAGGGCTTCTCCCCGGTGTGGATCACCAGATGTCGGAGCAGGTGGGAGCTCTGGCTGAAGGCCTTCCCCGCACTCTCGACAGGCGTAGGGCTTGGCTGGTTGTGGGGTTCTGTGAAGTGCATTAGGTCCTGAGTCCCCCCCTGTCTGTTTCTGCATAATGGGGTGGGCTGGGTTCCTCACCGTGGATTATCTGACACACGCTGAGGTCGGATTTCTGGAGGAAGGTTTGGCCAAACAGCTCATCATCCTGGGCTCTGGTTCCTGGGGGGGGATACTTTGATGCTGAACAGGGCTTGAGCACAGACTGAAATTGCCCTCGTAATCACCATGTTCCTCGCCTTGCTCACCAAGAGGGATCTCCTTGTAAATTACAGCCATTTGCTCCAAACTTCTTTCCTGAAGAAAAGGGTCCCCCAGGTCCTCCCCCTGGGAAAAGTCCTTGTTGTGACTCTAACCTGTTCTCAAATGCAAAGGTCTCACCAAACTTGGTTGCTGGGGGAACCTCCATTGTGAGTCTGCTATCACCCCCAATGGTTGTATCTCTTTAAAAATGTTCTTCTTTGGGCTACACTCACTGTTTTCACAATCTGGAAAGAAAACGGGGAACGCTGTCAAGTCAGGGAGTCAAGCACCTCATATGTGCCTGCTTCCTGTCATAGAATCTATGGTGGAAACAACCAAATACACCTAAGACACAATTTGCCCTTAAGATGGTCCCAAATGAGTTAGAGGCAAGTTTTGCTTACCAGAGACAATTGAAGGCAGGCAGACAGACATAATCAAGTGCCACATCATGGTGTCTAGACTATGGGCTGAAGGTGTTCAGAAAGGTGAGCTAAAACAGGAAGTGAGGGCTGGGCGTGGTGGCTCATGCCTATAATCCTAGCACTTTGGGAGGCTGAAGCAGGCAGATCACTTGAGGTCAGGAGTTCAAAACCAGCCTGGTTGTATGGTGAAACCCCATCTCCACTAAAAATACAAAACAATTAGCCGGGTGTGGTGGTGGGTGCCTGTAATCCTAGCTACTAGGGAGGCTGAGGCAGGAGAATCGCTTAAACATGGGAGGCAGAGGTTGCAGTGAGCAGAGATCACGCCACTGCACTCCAGCATGCGCTCAGAGTGAGACTGTCTCAAACAACAACAAAAGCCAGGAAGTGGACTGCAGAAAAGGAGCAAGACTCTAGCTACTGGGTGATGTCGGGGGTAGGTTTTGCTGGGAAAGAGAGAGCTCTTGCCTCTACACTAGGTCAGCCGCACTGCACTCCCTCCAGCCAGGTGCCCCAGCCTGGGAGTCAGCATAGCCACTCTTATTCTCACCTGACTGGTCCCATCCTATCTACTTCCTGAGGTTGCATGGATGGCATCTCTGCCTCTCAGTCCTCACTGTCACTCTGCAGCTCAGACTTCAGTGCTACCTCCTATGATCTTTTCAGTGCTGGCCTCCAAACTAGCTGCTGACCCTCGGCTTCCACTTCTCTCTCTGATGCACGCCCTACAGTAACACTAGAGTCAAATATTCAAAACACAAGCCTGATTATGGTGGTTCCCTTCTTAGGATCTTCTTAGGATCTTGTAACAGCCCAACTCCTTCATACCTGATCCTTCCAATCCACCTCCTGCCCGTCTCTCCATACACTTCTTTTTTTTTTTTTTTTTTTTGAGATGGCCTCTTGCCCTGTTGCCTAGGCTGGAGTGTACTGGTGTGATCTTGGCTCACTGCAACCTCTGCCTCCCAGGCTCCAGTGATCCTCTCACCTCAGCCTCCTGAGTAGCTAGGACTACAGGTGTGTGCCACCACGCTCTGCTAATTTTTTTAATTTTCTTTTTGTAGAGATGAGGTCTTACTGTATTGCCCAGGCTGGTCCCCCCAACACTTCTAATTTTCCAGCTTGGTGACTAATTTGCACTGTTGTTGTCTGGTCCTAACAGGTCCTTCTGCCAATCTCAGATGCCACTTGTTCATCCTTCAGGACTCGTCCAAATGTCCCCTTTTCTCTGCACCCTCAGGTTCTTGACCATCTCAGGCCCCCACTGTTAGCTTGAAGATTCCCTAAGGGCGAATACTGCGCTCCTTCATTTCAGACTCTCCAGCCCCCAGCACAAAAGCGCAAGCCCAGTGTACACAGTTGTTGAATAAATGATCAAATGGAGGAAAAGCCATTTGTTTTTGTGCCAGAACTGCCACTTTTTTTTGGTCAAAGAATACTTTATTGAAATAAGTCAGCTGTCTAGGACAAGGATCCCCAACTTCTGGGGCAGGGGACCAGCACCAGTCTGTGGCCTGATAGGGACCGGGCTGCATAGCAGGAGGTGAGCGGTAGGTGTGTGAGCATTACAGCCTGAGCTCTGCCTGTTGTCAGATAAGCAGTAGCATTAGATTCTCAGAGGAATTCGAACCCTATTGTAAACTGCACATACAAGGGATCTAGGTTGTGCATTCCTTATTAGAATCTAATGCCTGATGATCTGAGGTGGAACAGTTTCATCTCAAAACCATCCCCCACGTCCCCTACCCATTCATGGAAAAATCGTCTTCTGCAAAACTGGTCCCTGATACCAAAAAGGTTGGGGACCACGAGGAGATATAAATAAATAAAATAGACAAAAGCAGAGCTACACCAGTCGAAGGAGGGCGCTTTAGCAGGGACAAGGAAGGAAGCTAGAACAGCCCACTCAGCACCCCTCCCCCAAGCTGTGGCCCCTGAAGAAGCCCCGCAGAGCCCTACTCAGAAACTTCTGTGCTAGGTAAAGGCAAAGTCCTCAGGTGACACAATCATGAAAGCAACAGCGCATATTCACTGAGCACCTAGTATGTGCTAGGCACTAATAGGTCCTTCGTGGCATCTCATTTAATCCTCAGAACTCTATATAAAGGTACTATTATCATATATATTTTTTTAGATGGAGTCTCGCTCTGTCGCCAGGCTGGAGTGCAGTGGCGTGATCTTGGCTCACTGCAACCTCTGCCTCCCGGGTTCAGGTGACACTCCTGCTTCAGCTTCCCAAGTAGCTGGGATCGCAGGCATGCGCCACCACGCCCAACTAATTTGTGTATTTTTACTAGAGATGGGGTTTCACCGTGTTGGCCAGGATGGTCTTGATCGCTTGACTGTGTGATCCGCCTGCCTCGGCCTCCTAAAGTTTGGGGATTACAGGCGTGAGCCACTGCACCCAGACCAATGATAATAGTACTGGGCGCCCAGCCCAGTACTATTATCTTTATACTGAATCTAGTAACTGCCTCAAAAAAAACAAAACAAAAACAAAAACAAATTAATCAGAATAGTCATAACAGAACTCTTTACTACTTGGAAAAAATCTATATATTTTTGAGACAGGGTCTCACTCTGTCACCCAGGCTGGAGTGCAGAAGTGGAATCACAGCTCACTGCAGCCTTGACCTCCCCGGCTCAACTGATCCTCTCACCTCAGCCTCTCAAGTAGCTGGGACTACAGGGGCATCTCACCATACTGGGTTAATTTTTTAATTTTTCTGTAGAGATGAGATAATATTATGTTGTCCAGGCTGGTCTTGAACTCCTGGGCTCAAGCAATCCTCCCATCTCCACCTCCCAAAGTACTGGATTATAGGTATGAGTCACCATGCCCAGCAGAAATGACTTTTTTTTTTTTTTTTGAGATGAAGTTTTAAAAGCGCCCGCTACCACGCCTGGCTAATTTTTGTATTTTTAGTAGAGATGGGGTTTCACCATGTTGGCCAAGCTGGTCTCTAACTCCTGACCTCAAGTGATTTGCCTACCTGAGCCTCCCAAAGTGCTGGGATTGCCGGCGTGAGCCACAGCGCCCGGCCCAGGAATAATTTCTTAAAATGATTTTTCAGCCAATAGAAAGACTGGCTATGAAAAAAGCACTGGACTAAAGTATTTTCTTTTTCCAGGATGGAGTGCAGGGGTGTGATTACAGCTCACTGCAACCTCCGGCTCCCCGGGCTCAAGTGATTCTCCTATCTCAGCCTCTTAAAGAAGCTGGGACTGCAGGCCTGTGCCACCACACCTGGCTAATTTTTGTATTTTTTGTAGAGATGTGATTTCGAAATGTTGCCCAGGCTGGTCTCGAATTCCTGAGCTCATCCGATCCACCCATCTCGGCCTTCCAAAGTGCTGGTATTATAGGCATGAGGCCCCTCGTCCAGCCCGAAAGTATTTTCAGACACTCTTTGATCACTTCAACTCCTCCCCCTCCCCCTCCTCTTCAGCAATCCATAATCTCCAACCCTTCCAGCTCTCACTCAATTTGTGTTTTTGCCCTCAAGAAATCCAAGCCCCCATTTTTACCCTAGCTCTCCTCTTCCAGTTCACCCCTTCTCCATCCAGCTAAGACCCTCTCTATCTATAGTAAGTCTAACTATGCGCGTCACTTAACTCTCACGCTGCAGCGCCATGCTCCTCACCTCCTCGTCGGCAGCAACCACAGCCGCTAAGTCCCAGCCTTCTCTGCCAATTCCTCCTAAGCTGTTCAATGTTGCCAAGAACAATCATACAACTATGTATGGCACCACGACAAATTTCAAGTTTCCGATTTCAGCTGGGACCTCAGCTCTGGCATCCGATGCCTTCCTTATTGCCAAGTCCCTCTCTTCTCAGTCCTCACCTTCCCACCCCATCTGGCACTGCTCTCCAATACCTCATTCTCAAAACCCTTCATTTCCGAGGTTGCAAATTGGCAGCCTGGAGATCCTGCTACGTTATGTTTGGCTCTCGAAGAGTTTGGCTTTTCCTGTTCATTTTCCTTAGTTGCCAATACTGAAAACTCAGTAGGTTTCTGGCTTTCTCTTAAAAAACGAAGATGTGACAATATCCCTTCACCCGCCCACACTGCCTACCTGGGTGCATGAAAGCTTTGAGCTACCCCTCAACCCCATCCCCCACCCTCGCTTTCTTCCCTTGGTTGCTGAAAGCTTTCTTCCCAATTTTCATGCCTTCCAAGTTCTCTTTCTTGGTATCCTTAGACTGTAACTCTTCCTCCACCCACCTGTTAAATCCTGGTGTTTCCAAGCTTCCCCTCCGTAGAGGTTTTCCATTCAACTATGTAGCCCTACACGCTGAAGTCTCCACTCAGGATAAAAAGTTGGCAATCCTTTATCTGTCCCCCCACAACATGTTAAGTGTTTTTGGACCGAAAATGCAAAGGTCTGGAACTCCATGCTTCCCATCTCTCTCCGGGCCTTCCCCGGGTCCTCCAGCATCTGTCATCCCATCCTCTAGAGAGTCCCCAGGGCCTGGGCACCGGGCAAACCCTTAGCGCAGTCAAGGTTTCCTGGCTGAGGGCCCAAGAGTGGCCACGGACCCACACACGCTGCCCAGGCAGCGACGTGGCGCCCCTACAGGCTTCCCCGCAACTGGGGACACGCACACCCAGAGCCACCGGGGGTACAAGTGGTCAGGCGGACTCGGGTCACACCGGCGGACGCTGGGCCACTCACCTGGGCCACTCACCTGGGCCAGGGCGGGGCAGTTCACCTGGCCGGGGCGGGGCCGCAGGCGGGCGGGGCGGGGCCGCACCTGAGCTGCTCCAACCCGCGGCCGACGCGGCCGACGCGGCCTCGCTCCGCGGCAGCTGCTGACGCGGAGCCCGCGGCCCGAGCGCCCAGAGCCCCGCCCCCGGCCCGCGGGCACTTCCGGGACCACTCTAGGCCGCGCGGAGGTCCCGGCGTCTCGGTGGTCCCACCGTGCAGGTGTCGCTGCGCGTAGCCTCCCGGGCCCCGGGACACAAGGACCCGAGTCAGGAGAGTCTCTCCGGTCGGCGTGGTGGCTCTGGCCGTCCCCGAGGCGCGTGCTGGCCGTGAGGGAAACAGAGGTGGGCAGGCGCTGGCAGGCGAGCAGAGGAGGAAACAGATCGGGACGGGCGGGCCGACCTAGAGCAGCCGGCACTCTGGGCACCTGCGCTGGGGGTGGGTGCAAGCCAGAAGCCACTGAGGCGGTTGGGGTCTTCAGGGGAATAAGAGTGGAGCCCCAGAGCTGTCGACCCTGTCACTCTACACAGGCCCCAGGGTCCTTTAGGATCCCCCTCCCTCAACCTGCTTCAAGGGTAGCCCTGGTCCTGCCTGCCCTCCTCGCCCCCACAGAAAGATATGAGAAGGAGCCGGCGAAGACCCAAGAGTGTTTTCGGGACCATCCCAGGACCCTGAGCCCCCCAACTGTGTGCATCCTAGGGCTGACTTCCACATGAAGCACCTCTCTGGGGCACCGGGAGGGGAAGAGGAATGTTCTTGAAATCTCCGCCCACTCCTTGCTGCTTATGGCAAGACTGGCCCCTCCCACCCAATGTTCCGCCCGTGGCTCCGCCCCCCATCCCCGGCTCAGGTGCAGCTGCCCAGCTTGTGGGAGAGCCTCCCTCCGCAGACCTCGGCCCAATCACAGGACATCAGGAGAACACATTATCCCTGGGGGAAAGGGATTCTGCCCCAGCCATCTACCCACCCGCCTTCAGCACCCTCAGCCCTGGCACTCGAGTGCCCCCCATGCTACCCACACAAACCTGCCTTCCTGCCCCATCAATGCTATGGAGTTGGGCCTTGGGCACAGACTCCAAGGGGTAGGCAGTGGCTGCCCCCTCCCCCAAGCCAACAGCCTGAGCTCCGTAGGGACCAGCCACCCTAGACCCCTGAGCCTTGGACCACAACCAGCCGTTCAGAGCTGGGGGAGGCAAGGCCTGGTTCCTTTTTCTCCTTCCAGCTCCTCAGGTCACATGAAGGTCAGGCCACCAGTTAGAGTCCCCAGGGGGCTGGGGGGAGTCTGGGCCGTGCCCCAAGGGTCTCAGGTGCTTCCTCTTTGACAACAGTCCCCAGAATCCCCCATTCCCTCCCACCCTGCACTGCCCCCCCACCCACCCAGGAGTGGGTCTTTGATTCCCAGACCCACCACAGTCACTTTTTTCAGCCGGGATCTCATGGCCCTCACAATAGCTGTTGCTGACATGTTGAATGTTATTAACCCATTTTACAGAGGGGAAGCAGGGCTCGCAGAAAGTTAAAAAGGGGCCCAAGGTCAGGGGCAGAAATGGGAGGTAGACGGGAGGCACTCATCTCACACCCCACCCCTAGGGACCAGAGCTGTAGCCAACAGAGCAGTAGTAATCTGCGTCATCCTCAGGTTGCACAGGGCTGATGGTGAGGACACAGGCGTTGTGGGCTTCGTCCTTGGCTGCCGAGAATCGGTCAGGGATGTCAGCGGGCCGGTGGTGATCCTCCTCTGAGCGATAGTAGAGGAGATATCGAGGGGCACTGCCTACCCGCTGCTGGTACCAGGACACACCGTAGTCCTTGATGGTGACGTGCTGGGGGCTGAGCGTGCAAGAGAGTTGAGCCACTTGGCCTGGGAAGACCAGCAGTGCATCCGGCTGGGCCAGGACTGGCTGGGAGGCTGAGAGACACAAACCCACTCAGGCCCAGCCTGAGCCCCTTCCCTCCTGCCCCTGCCCTATGAAATGTTGGTTGGACTCCAAGGAGATTCTCCCAAAGGGCTCATAGCGCAGTGCCATGGGATTAGCAATGAACCGGGTGCAGGAGGCCTAGCTCTGTGTGACTTAGGGTGCCCTCTCTGGGCCTCCATCTGCCTTTGTGAGTAAGGGGTTTGGAGTTAGCAGCCCCCAAGTCCCCATTAGTGCCACATCCCCAAAGATCCACGTTCAGTTAAAGGCCCAGAGCTGAGGGTTGGACTAGCAACCTCTAGGTCCCTCTGCTATCCACCCATGTTTCTCTATAGAATTGCACCCTTCCTCCCCCCCCGCACCTCCTTCAGTCCAGCTCTTCCAAACCCTGAACACAGACTGACCAGCCCTAGGAACCTCCTGGGCTGTCCCACACATCAACTCAGCCTCAGGCAACTGGCTCCAGGGCCCTTCTCAGGGAGGTTAGGTTGCCTCAGGCCCTGTGGGGTAGGGAGCAGCCCACAATTGCTTCCCCTGTGAAAAACTAAGAAGGAGACCCCAAAATCAGAGTCCGGGGCTCTAGTGATCTGGTCATTCACAAATGGGAAAACCAAGGCCCACACAGGGAAGTGATTTGCCCCAGGTCAAGGGCAGAGCTGCCTGAAGCCAGGTCTCCCCCTCTACCTTAATATCCCTCCCAGGACCTGCGCTACTGTCCCCATCGATTTGCCTCCTTGAAGGGGCCTTCTGGGGCCAGTACGGTTCCCCACCCTACACCCAGGTGAGTGAGGCCCAGGGAGGATTCACCTGACACGAAGGTCCCCATCAGAAGGAGGCTGAGGCACCAGCAGGCCATGGCCAGAGGCAGGGAGGCAGGCAAGGAGAAGTTCTGCAAAGCTGTATGCTCCAGGTGCTTCGGGGCACAGGGCTGGGAAGGCCACTGGACCACAACAGAGCATGCAAATAAGCCTACTGACTGAGGAAGGAGGGCCAGAACTGGGGCCAATGGCCAGGCCCTATCTTCCCAAATATCAGGGTCCTGGCTCCATAAGGCCATCTGAGAACAGGAGCCCAGAAGTCCTCACATGCAGTTACAGCAGGTAGAAATCTACTTTTTTATTGAGGTACAACTAGCATACAGTAAAGTACATAAATCTTAAGTGTATAGCTTGATGATTTTTTCTTTTCTTTTTTTTTTTTATCACCTATTCAGAGAATATAGCTTGATGATTTTATGTACATGTATGTATGCCCCTGCGCGTGCGGGTACACACACACACAGACCTCTGCAACCTCCAGCCAGATCAAGATTTAGAACATCTCGGCTGAGCTCAGTGGCTCATGCCTGTAATCCCAACACTTTGGGAGGCCAAGGCAGGTGGATCACCTGTCAGGAGTTCGAGACCAGCCTGGCCAACATGGTGAAACTGCCCATCTGTACTAAAATACAAAAATTAGCTGAGCCTGGTGATGTGTGCCTTTAGTCCCAACTACTGGAGAGGCTAAGAAAGGAGAATCACTTGAACCCAGGAGGCAGAGGTTGCAGTGAGCCAATATCTCACCACCGCACTCCAGCCTGGGTGACAGAGCGAGATTCCACCTCAAAAAAAAAAAAAAAGAACATCTCCATCTCCCCTGAGGTCCCCTCAGTTAATAATGATCTTCACCCTCAAGGGAATCATTCTGACTTCTATCACCTTAGTTTTGCCTGCTCTAGAACGTCTACTGTAAGTGGAATGGATAATGTGTCCTCTTCTGTGCCTGTTTCTTTTGTTGAACATTATGAGAGTGATCCATGTGTGTGCTGCAATATTTCATTCATGGCCATAGCTGTGTGTAATCCGTTGTGTGAATGTACCATAATCACTTTCTCCATTCTCCTATTATTGGACATTTGGATGCTTTCCAGTCTTTGGCCATTACAAATAAAACTTCTGGGAACGTCTCTGTCAATGTCTTTCGGTGTATTTGTGCACTCATTTGTGCTGGGTAGACACCTAGGGATGGCGCTGCCGGATGGTAAGGAAAGAATACGTTTAGCTTTACTAGGTCTGCCAGGGTTCCCCATGTGTTTGTACCAATCTGCACTTTCCACCAGCAGATTAAGAGAGTTTACAATGACTTTGCATCCTCACCAGGACTTGACATTGTCACAGCCTTTTTAATTTGCCAGGATTCCAAGTAGCTGAGGTGGTTTTGAACTTGGGTTTGAATCCCAGCTCCTGCTCGTCTTAACTGCCGGACTTCAGCCAAGTTACTTCCCCCAACTGTGCCTCGGTTTTCTTATCTGAAAGCTGAAGTTAAGCATAGTCGGCCTGAGGATTGTGAAAATGCAAAGATGGGACCTGTTTGCTCAGTGCTGGCCAGAGCGGGTGGATTAACCGTGTCATTTATTTTCTGTATTCCAATGCTCTGTAATCTGGGGCCTTGTTGACCATTGAGGGACTCACCCTCCCAGGGTTACCCAGTCCCTATAAATAGTAAATAACTTTTTTTTTGAGACAGAGTCTCACTCTTGTCACCCAGCCTCGAGTGCAATGGCACCGTCTCCACTCACTGTAACCTCTGCCTCCCAAGTTCAAGCGATTTTCCTGCCTCAGCCTCCTGAGTAGCTGGGATTACAGGTATGCGCCACCATGCCTGGCTAATTCTTTTTGTATTTTAGTAGAGATGGGATTTCACCATGTTGACCGAGCTGGTCTTCATCTCCTGATGTCAAATATTCCACCAGACTGAGCCTCCCAAGTGCTGGGATGAAAGCATGAGCCACATCACCCAGCCATGATAGTAAATAACTCTTCTGAAGCATGTTTTTTTTTGTTGTTGTTGTTGTTGTTTTTGAGATGGAGTCGTCTTGTTCTGTCGCCCAGGCTGGAGTGTAGTGGCGCAATCTTGGCTCACTGTAACCTCTGCCTCCCGAGTTCAAGCGTTTCTCCTGCTTCAGCCTCCTGAGTATCTGGGACTACAGGTGCGTGCCACCACGCCCAGTTAATTTTTTGTGTTTTTAGTAGAGGGGGGGTTTCACCGTGTTAGCCAGGAGGGACTCTATCTCCTGACCTTGTGATTCGCCTGTCTGGGCCTCCCAAAGTGCTGAGATTACAGGTGTGAACCACCACCCACCGCACCTGACCAGCAAAATCATGCTTTTCAAATGCAAGTCAACTAATCCCAAACCCCTCAACCCCCTTCTTTAATCTGCTTTTATACTCCACCTGCCCTAATCTCTCCAGGGCCATGCACCAGACAACTAGGGACAGCCTGTGCCCCAGAATCCACTTTAATTATTCAGTCCTAAACCTGGCCTGCCCAGGCTTGGAAACCACAATAGAGGCCCTCGCCCACAGTTCGTCCCTCTCCCTCTGCCTGCCCATCAACTGTGGTGCTTCCTGTGTGGCCCACCTTGGTGTACTCCCTTTTTTGGGGAAATTTGAGTAACAAACTATCTTTTCTTTTTTTTTTGAGACAGTCTCGCTCTGTTGCCCAGGCTAGAGTACAGTGGCACAATCTCAGCTCACTGCAACCTCTGCCTCCCAGGTTCAAGCGATTTTCCTGTCTCAGCCTCCTGACTACCTAGGATTACAGGCACCCACCACCATGCCCAGCTAACTTTTTTGTATTTTTAGTAAAGATGGGGTTTCACCATGTTGGTCAAGCTGGTCTCAAAGTTCTGACCTCTGGGGATCCACCTGCCTCGGTGTCCCAAAGTGCTGGGATTATAGGTGTGAGCCACCATCTGGCCACAAACTATCTTTCCAATGGCACTTTTCGCCCCTCCCCTCCCCTGTTCTCCCCTCCCCTGCTCTCCTCTTCTCTCCCCTCCCCTCCCCTCCTCTCCCCCTCCCTTCCACTTCCTTCCACTTCCCTTTCTTTTCTTCTCTTATTTCTTTTCTTTTCTTTGAGACAAGGTCTCACTCTGTCGCCCAGGCTGAAGTGTAGCGGCTTGATCATGGTTCACTGCAGCCGTGAACTCATGGGCTCAAGCAGTCTTCTTGCCTTAGCCTCCCGAATAGCTAGGACTACAGGTGCATGCCACCACGCCTGGCTAATTCTTTTGTTTTTATTTAATTGATGTACTTATTTTGAGACTTGCTCTGTTGCCCAGGGTGGAGTAGAGTGGTGTGATCATAGCTCACTTGCAGCCTCGAACTTCTGTGCTCCAGTGATCCTCCCACCTCAGCTTCCAGGTAGCGAGGACTGCAGATGTGAGCCACCATGCCCAGCTAATTCTTTGAAAATTTTTTTTCGTAAAGACAGGGTCTTACAAAAGGAAGGAAGGAAAAAAGGAAGAAAGAAGGAAAGAAAGAGAAAGGAGAGAGAGAGGGTGAGATGGAGGGAGGGAAGGAGTGGGGAATGAAGGGAAAGAAGGGGAAGGGGAGTGTGAAACCTAGACAGAAAGAAAAGGAAGACAGAGGAGGGGAACTAGAAGGGGAGAGACTGGGAGAAGCAGAAAAATGTAAAAGACGGGAAACAGCCAGGCGCAGTGGCTCATGCCTGTAATCCCAGCACTTTTGGAGGCCGAGGCAGGCAGCACCTGAGGTCAGGAGTTCCAGACCAGCCTGTCCAACATGGTGAAATCCCATCTCTACTAAAAATACAAAAAATGAGCTGGGTGTGGTGGCGCGTGCCTTTAATCCCAGCTACTGGGGAGGCTGAGGCAGGAGAATTGCTCGAACTCGGGAGGTGGAGGTTGCAGTGAGCTGAGATCATGCCACTGCACTCTAGCCTAGGTGGAGCGTCTGTCTCGAAAAAATAAATAAAAATAATACATAAATAAATAAAAGACAGGAAATGACGGTGAGAACCGGTGTGAGGGACTAGCTAGTGGTGAGGGCTAACAAGGACTTGCTGTGGACCTGGAACCAACTAGGATTGACTATGAAGCGGGCAAAGGAATTGGGGGCCATGGAAATGTTCTGTATCTTGACTGTGGTGGTGGTTATATGAGAGTTGGCAAAACTCGAAAGCACCAGAAAGGGTGAACTTTACTGTACTGTATGTAAATTATACTTGAGTTGGCGGGAGGTAGCTCATACCTGCAGTCCTGGCACTTTGGGAGGCTGAGGCAGGAGAACTGCTTGAGCCCAGAAGTTCGAGACCAGCCTGGGCAACATAGGGAGACTCTCCCTAAAACAAAAAAATACAAATTTGAAATGAAATAAAATAAATATACCTCAATAAAGCTGACTAGCAAGAACAGAAAAAGAAACAGAGAAGAAAAGAGGGGAATGGCTGGGAGTGAGGAGGAAGGTGGAGAAAGGAAACCAGCAGGGGAAGGGAATTTGAGTGGGTAGCGACCACACACAGAGGGTAGGGGGTGCTGCTGCAGAAACCGCCCTGGGGGCCAGCCTCCAATCCCAACGATGGCTCCAATCCCTGAGGCAGGGAATGCCAGCCCCCCCTTCTCCTTCCACCCCTCCCACATTGGCCCCAGTATTCCATTAACGGATACAGGGAGGAAGGCATTTCCTGCCTAGATGTCTCCGCCCCCAGTGCCATGGAGACCGGCCTGGAAGCTTAGGGGAGCTGCTGTGGCCCAGGGCGCTGTGGGAAGAGAAGGCCAAGAGTCTTAGACTAGCTGCAGGGTTTGAGCTAGGCTGATGCAGCAGAATCACGGAGGTGGCTGAGCAGGGGCCTGGCCTGGGACCACCCACCCATCCACACTCACACATCAACTTCTCCCTCCAGAGCCCCGCCCTGGAGCAGGTCTCAGCTCCAGGTTTTTCCTTAGTTGGGGAATCGGGATTTGGGGGGATCAAAGCCCCCCATTTCGCTCTTCCCCCACTGCAGCTATGTTTATCAAGGTGATGTTTGGGGGTAAGTGGGAGCCCTTGTCTTGGCAGGCGGGTAGGGGGATGAGCACACTCAGAGGCGAGCTTTCTTCCGCCCTTGGGAGGGTGGAGAGGCAATGGCGGGAAAGAGGGGTGCAGATGGCGGAGGTCGGGGAAGCGGCTCTGTGAGGAGGCAAAGCGAGCACCTGGAGCGAGTCCCGTAAAGAGAAAACCCGAGCTGCTCATTCACGAGGGCTCCTCTCGGCCAGCGCCCGCCGCACCGCCCTGGAGCAGGTTTTTAAACCGCACAATCTGTTTGCCATTCAATCCATGATCCTCAAACTTCACGTGCATCAGACACCTGAAACTCCAGCCAGTTGCAGGTTCCCCGTCCCTCTGGCTGGAGGCGGGTCGGACCAGTGCGGGAGCAGCGGAGGGGAAGAGGGGAACCGGTGGGTGCGGAGGGCGAGGCCGCGCCGGATCCCGTGGGGGCGGGGCCCGCGGGGAGGCTGGGCTGGCGCGCACTTCATGCTTTGCAGGCCCCAAGACACCAACGCTTGGGAGATGGATGGAGGGGTCTCTCTAAGGCAGTTTAAGCCACAGATGTCGGAGCTGTTGTGCCTGGGGCAGTCCTAGCCCCATAAGCCCAGTCGCAACTCCGGGAAAGTGAGAGATGGGAGGGAGAGACAGAGGACGCCAGATTTCCAGGAAAGTCTGGGATCCCACACGCTCACCTCTGCCCCTCCTCCACAGCCGGCAGCTCCGTGCTGGTGAACACCTCCTGCAGGCTGGTGAACCTCACCGCCCACCTGAGGCAGAAAGCAGGATTGCTCCCAGATGGTGAGGAGGCAGGGAGAAGGAGGGGCTGAGGGGTCCCAGGCAGGGGTGCCAGCCCTGCCCAGACTCTGCATGTCCTACCAGTGACCCTGGCTCTTCTGGCTGAGGACGGCAACCTAGTGAGCCTGGAGGAGGACCTGAAGGAAGCGGCTTCCGGCGCCCCCACCATGGGTAGCTCTCTGCTGAAGAGCGAGCCACCTATGTCCTCGTTCGGATCATCAGTAAGGCGGCCCAAGGCTCTCTCCCCTGCAGCTACGTTAGAATGTAAGAGGGGGGCATAGCAGACCAGAGACTACCCAAGACCCTGCCCAGCCTCCCACCTTGGCTGGGGACCTAGCCCCAATCCATCCCCCAACCAATGCTCTGCCCCAGCCTGGACTAGCAAACAGTTCCAGAGTGAGAGGCAGAGTTGAGACCATCAAGCCAGTCAGGTGTCCTTCATCCTTTCTCCACATGCCACAGAGGGAGAGGGCATGGCCCCCACCCGCTATGAGTCCCTACTGGAGAACCTGGATGACCATTACCCAGAGCTGGCAGGTGAGTGTCAGGGCACAGCCCAGGGTGAGGGCACAACCTCTCCCCCAGCCCCTACCAGCAGGACTTCTTGGGCATTCCAGAGGAACTGCGCAGGCTGTCAGGCCTCTCCTCTGCGGGCCATGACCGGAGGAAGCGCATGGGCACTCGGCGTGGCCACCATGAGCAAAGCCCTGCTTCAAGGTCCAGAAAGGTGAGCTCCCTGCCACCCAGGAGTTGCTAGCTGGGACCAGGAGCCAGGTACGGAGGACATATGGACACCCAGGGAGACACCCACAGTGGGACCCCTACCCGTGGGCCAGACACATATGATGAGAGGCAGACCCTCCACACCAACTCCACGCACATATGCCCTGAGATGGGACACACTGAGAGAGGTCCCCACCACCCCACTGGAGTGCCAGCGCATGAAGGGCAGCAATGTCTTCAGGCTTCACAGATGTGGCATAGGGCCTGGCACACAGTAGGAGCTCAGTGCACAACTGCTGAATGAACTCAGTGAAGGCGGCAGCATGTGTGTGATGGTACGGCCCGCTCTGGGTTTGAAGGGCCTGTTCCTCTGTTCTGACAAGCCCGGGAACCTGGCACACCGCTGCCAGCTAGCCAAGTTGGACTCAGACCCAAGGGGGTTAGCCATGACCTCTGTCTCGTGTGATCAGGTGCAAACAGACAGCAACACAGCAGGACTCCTCTTGCAGAATCTGGAATTGCTGAGACGTTGCATTAGCAAGAGGGGCAAGGTGAGACAGGATGTGAGGACGCTGGGGGCCCCGAAGCTGTGGGTGCGGAGAATAGGATGCAGAAGCAGAGACAAGAAGGGTAGAGGTTAAATTAGCCAGGCGTGGTGGCTTGCGCCTGTAGTCTCAGCTACTCAAGAGGCTGAGGCAGGGGAATCGCTGGAACCCAGGTGGAGTTGCAGTGAGCTGAGATTGTGCTGCTTCAGCCTGGGCGACAGAGCAAGACTCCGTCTCAGAAAAAAAAAAGGGTAGAGGTGGCAGGCATTCCTGAAAAGGGGGAGATGATGGGTTCATCCTGGGATTTCACCCTCAGAGTCAGGTGCCCTTGGGATTACCTGCTAATGCCTCTCCACACCACTCTGGACTGTCCAAGGCATCTGTCCTGTGCTACCCACGGTGCAGATGGCAGCAGGGCTCCTCCTCCCCCATCCAGGGCCCTGACTAAGGTGACGGATTGCACACTGTAGTGAGACATCCATCCTGACCCCACCTCATCAGCCAGGGAGCTCCCTAAAGACCGGCCATCCACTGAGAGGCACACAACAAGCTGTGGTCTAAAATAAATTCTTTTAATTGCACATGTGTGTCTTGGGTTAACTGTGGGGTGAGAAACCTCCTCCTCATTTGCAGTCCCAGCTATCTACATACAATCTAGTGTTGTGGTCTAGCTGTTGATGAGGAGCAGAGGTCGATGCAGGGCTGGCCCCTGAGTGCACCGACATCTTCAGGGCAGGGAGCTCAGACCTGTGGAGGGAAGGGCAGCACAGGCTGGTGGTCAGCCTGCAGGTACAAGAGGAAGGTCTGCCTCTCCCCCTCCCTGCCTGGGTCGGGGTCCACTCACTCACCATGGTTGTACTTGCACTGCTTCAGGACCTCGCTGAAGCCCTCACACAGGGACAGGTCACTCTGAGTGGTGGAACAGTCCAGGAACTGCCTGATCTCATAGGCGCAGGGCCCCCGCCTGCAGGGGCTGGGAGGCAGCATGGGTCGGGGCCTGGGGGTACAGTGCAAGAGGGTGCAGGATCAGCTTGGAGTTGGTACCTGGAGGTGGGTTTCAAAGCTGGGGACCACCTGCCCCTACCTACATCCCCAGCCTGGGTGTCCCAAGGGTCCTAGGCAGGCTGAGTGACTCAGCAGCGGAGGTGGCCACAGACAGCATGTTTCTGTGCCTTCTAATGGGCACGTTGGGTGGGGGCAGGGGAGGGAGGAGAAGGCTCTAGAAAAGCCCAATACTCTGCCTGTGCTCTCAGAGTATGAGCCCCACCCCGACAAGTTCTAGCACCTTCTGGTTCAGCCACACTAATCCTCATGACCCCTGACCTAGCCACAGAGTGCATTTGGCTTAGGGCCGGTTGGGTCACCAGTTGGGGAAAGGTCATCAGGGAAGTGGCTGACCTTCACCCGTGGGCCCAGCGGTCACAGTGCCCAGACCTGGGTGTAGGGAGAACAGGGGCTCAGGAAATCCAACATCCCTCCCTTCTGCTAGGGTGAGGTGACCTTGCTCGAGTCTCTAAGCCCCCAGGACCTGGGTTTCCCATCTTTAAAGGGCTGGTTGGTGTTTCTCCCTGGGAGCTTAGGGACCGTGGCCTCAAAGGAGGGGACGGGAAGCCTGCCTTTAATTGACAATGAACTCAAGATCAGAGGACGAGGACTCTTCCTGGGCAAAGAGTCCTGGGCTGAGACAACGGTGAACACACGGGACGCTCCTCACTGGACACTTGGGCAGCTCCCTGTATGGCCTGCAGAGAATCCTGCTGCAGTTTCTCTGGGACCCGCTGCTCACCTGCTGGGCGGCAGGCTGGGCCGGCTCCGAGCTCCCCCCGCTGAAGGCTCCGGTCAGGGCGCTGCCCATGACATGTCCCACAGCCGAGCCCACGGCTACCCCTGCGGCCGTGGATGCCATCTGAGCCATGAGGCCCGGCTGGCCCGAAGGCGCGGGAGCCGGGGCTGCTGCTGAGGGCGGTGGGTGCGCGGGCGGGTGGGCAGAGGTCGCGACGGGGCGGCTGTGGGGGGTGGGAGACAGCAGGGTTAATCCTGGCCAGACCCCAGGCCGGGGGGGCTGCAGCTCCTGGAAACGACCCCCGGAGAGGTGGACGACCCCTGTCGCCACACGTGGGTGCTGCACCCCCTCCCCTCCCCCCGCCAAGATGGCGCAGCAGCAGCCAAGGTCACTCTGCGGACGTCCTTGGGGGAGTGCCGACGCTTCCCTAACCCCCTCCCCACCGGCCCTTGTCCCTCTCACACCTGACTGGCCGGGCGGCCGCGCTGCGGCTTCCCCGAGGCATGGTGGCGGCGGTGGGACCCGGGCGATCTAGAGACCGCGACGGCGGCAGCGGTTCTGTCGCGGGGATAAATGCCGCAGCGATTGTCACTGCCGGCGCAAAAAGGCGGGGCCTGGGCGGGGCCTCGGGGACACGCCCCCAGCGGGAGGCCCTGCCCCTAGCCTGTCGCCCTTCTCGCGTCCTCCGGACCTCTCCCTTCAAGCAGGTCTGGATCTCCGCGCCCGTCTAGGCTGGAAATGGGATCCTGTACCCTCCCTGCGCCTGGCAGGCTGTGCGGGTTCTGGGGACCACGGGCCAGTGCCGCAAAGCGCCGAGGGCTTAAAGAGGGCGACAGTTCCTTCTGTTAGGACCACTGCAGAGCGCAGGGAGAGGAATTGGGGGTTTTGCGATCCCTGGAGGGACGAGGAGACTGGGAGGCGACGGGCTAGGGCCAGCCGGGGAGGGCACGCGAGGCTCCAGGCCGGGCTCCGCCCTCTGCCCCCTCCCACCAGACAGGGTGTGCTGACCACCGCGTGACCTCGGGGTCTCGGGTGGCCTAGAGCTGGGAAGCGCGGCCCTGGGGGAAGGCCTAGAGCGACCCATCCCCAGAACCCCCACGAGGGGGGCGTCCCAATCCGTCTTCGACTCTCCCGGCCAAAATGCGTGGCTAGCGCCAGCAGCCTCCTGTAGCGCCTGCGGGGGATGAGATGAGGCCCCCCACCTGACCCCCCAGGCCGGCCCACCCCCACCTAGTTCCAGGCCCCACGGGTGCAGCCCTGGACACTGACGGCCTTTACGAGACATCCGAGCAGCGTGTCTATCCCAAAGGCCTAGAAGCGTTTGCCTGGCTCGTCAAATCTACCACAAATTTGAACCCTGCGGCCTCGCAATTTTGGCACCTTGGTTCCAGGCCAAGAAGGTGAGCTGGCGCACGGATTTAGAACCCTTTCCTGCTCTTCGGGAACTTGAGATTTTAATTTTTATTTATTTCTTTTTTTGATACGGAGTCTTACTCTATGGCCCAAGCTGGAGTGCAATGGTGCCATCTCAGCTCACTGCAGCCTCCGCCTCCCGGGTTCAAGCGATTATCCCGCCTCAGCCTCCTGAGTAGCTGGAACGACAGGCGCGCACCACCAAGCCCGGTTAATTTTTGTATTTTTAGTAGAGATGAAGTTTCATCATGTTAGCCAGGCTGGTCTCGAACTCCTGACCTCGTGATCCACCCACCTCAGCCTCCCAAGGTGCTGGGATTACAGGCGTGAGCCACTGCACCCGGCCGAACTTGAGGTTTTTATAGACTTTTCTGGGTGACTCTGTAGTGGTTGTATTATTACTCTTAGGTGGGGGAAGGCAGGGACTGTCCCTCATCACTGTTTGCTGTGCTGGCAGAGGACTCCTGGCACCGGGATTGTGGACAGAGTGCAACCACCAAGAGCAAAAGCACCCAGAAGTGGGGTTGTGGGTCGCCACGCAAGACAGGAGGCCCTTCTGTAAGGAAGGAGGAGGTGCAAGGGGGAGCGGTGGCTACTGCGTTTGACCCCGCCTGGCATGCTCAGTTCTGTGTGTGCACAGCTGTCCCCAGCCATGCATGCTCTACCTGGAAGCCATGTGCAGCCCTGTGCTCTCACACCCTGCCAGCCGTTCAGCCAGTCTGTGAACAGGGCTCTTCCCCAGCCCGTCTTCAGTTTCTCCTCTCTGAAGGGGGGTGACCACCCACCTTGAAGGTGGCCTCCCAGTGAGGTGAGCACACAAAGCGTGGGCCATTCTTTCCTGGCAGACTCACCAGACCTGGTCCAGCCTCCCTTACTCATGCAGTCCCTGCCCACCTGGTTCCTGTTTGCCAAACCAAACAAACTGAACACTCTCTTGTCTTGGTGATCCCCTGGGCCTAAACTGCAGAGCGCTGTTACTTCAGCTCGAACGGCTGATGGACTGCAGGTTCCACAAGGCATGGCCTTGCACCTCAGAGGCCCCCAAGACCATTTAAGTGGGTTACACAAATGAAAATGAGGCTGAAAGGATGAGACTGAAGCAACCATTGAAATGCCTACTTTTTTTTTTTTTTTGATGGAGTCTCACTCTGTCACACAAACTGGAATGCCGTGGTTCAATCTCAGCTCACTGCAACCTCTGCCTCCCAGGTTCAAGTGATTCTCCTGTCTTAGCCTCCTAAGTAGCTAGGACTACAGGCATACACCACCATGACCAGCTAATTTTTGTATTTTTAGTTGAGACAGGGTTTTACCATGTTGGTCAGGCTGGTCTCAAACTCCTGACTTCAAATGATCTGCCTGCCTCAGTCTCCCAAAGTGCTGGGATTACAGGCATGAGCCACCACACCTGGCAAAAGGCCTACTTTTTAAAAGTGAGTCACTGTAGCAGGTAATAGTGGCTCATGTCTATATCCCAGAACTTTGGGAGGCCCAGGCGGGCATATTGGTTGAGTACGGAAGTTCAAGACCAGCCTAGCCAACATGGTGAAACCCTGTCTCTACAAAAAATACAAAAATTAGCAGGGCATAGTGATGCACACCTGTAGTCCCAGCTACTTGGGAGGCTAAGGCAGGAGGATCGTTTGAGCCTGGAAAGCGGAGGTTGCAGTGAGCCAAGAGCACCCTATTGCACTCCAGCCTGAGTGACAGAGCAAGACCTTGTCTCAAAATGATAAAAATAAGTAAAAGTGCGTCACGTTAAAGAAAAGATTGCCGGCTGAGAGCATGGCTCACGCCTGTAATCCCAACACTTTGGGAGGCCAAGGTGGGCGGATCACCTGAGATCGGAAGTTCAAGACCAGCCTAGCCAACATGCAGAAACCCCGTCTCTACTAAAAATACAAAAATTATCTGGGTGTTGTTGTGGGCACCTGTAATCCCAGCTACTTGGGAGGCTGAGGCTGGAGAACCGCTTGAACCCAGGAGGCAGAGGTTGCAGTGAGCCAAGATTGCACCATTGCACTTCAGCCTGGGTAACAAGAGTAAAACTCTGTCTCAAAAAAGAAGAAAGAAAAGATTGCCAACAGTCTAACCATCTAGGCTGTAAAAATCACTGCTGTCCTACTTCTCTTTGCCCTCTAGGAGTCTCAATGGAGTCTTCTTGGATAAACTGAAGCGTTTCCCCCACCTGCTTCCCTTTCTTGGCTCAGGCTTCCTGACAACAGCCTCACCTTAGAGTAGCTCAGAGCCCTGCCTGCCAGGATGGGAGCCACTGCCTGGATCTTGGCTCTGCAGGGCCACCCATGATGGAGCAGATCGCCAGGTGAGGTGGTGAGGCCCTTCATCATTTCAGGGGGTGTACAGCAGGATTGGGTAACGCCAAAAATCAGGGATGAGACTGGAGGATCCCTTCCAGAATGTGGACACACCCCCTCCTTTGATTCTTACCTCCTTTCTTTGAGTCTCGGGTCTGCAGGGGCTTGTGGGGCTCTGACCAGGGGACACCCTAGGGGCCCAGTACTCCACTCAGACACCTCCCACAGCCTTCTGACGGCATCTTCCCCCCCCCAGCTAACCAGTTAGAGGACCTCCTGACCCTTCCACTTGCCTGCTGGTATGGAAAAGCCTGGCCCCTCCCTTTTGGAGCCTCGGTTTCCCTATCTGTAAACTTTGGTCTGCCCCAAGCTGAAGGACTGGCCAGTCCCTGCCATATGCCTCACTTTCCCCTGGGACACATTTTAATATTCCTTTCCTGGCTGGGCGCGGTGGCTCACACCTGTAATCCCAGCACTTTGGGAGGCCAAGGCAGGCAGATCACTCGAGGTCAGGAGTTCAAGACCAGCCTGGGCAAGAAGGAGAAACCGTGTCTCTACTAAAAATACAAAAATTAGCCAGGCATGATGGCACATACCTGTTGTCCCAGCCACTTGGGAGGCTAAGGCAGGAGAATCTCTTGAACCTGGGAGGTGGAGGTTGCAGTGAGTGGAGATCACACCACTGCACTCTAGCCTGGGAGACAGAGCGAGACAGTGTCTCAAAAAAAAAAAAAAAAAAAAAGTAATAATAAATAAAATAATATCCCTCTCCTCACAAATAATATCCCTTTCCTCACAGGGGCTGTGGTGTCATCTTCTAGAAAATCCGTTGAGGCTCTGAGGGGTGGGATAACTTGCTTTTGGGTACGACCACCTGTCACAGGCTAGCAGAGGTCAGAGGTCAGGCCACCAAGGAGACTCAGTGGGATGCGCTTTCCAAAGGTGGGGGTAGGGATGGGACCCACGAAACCCGACTCCTCTCCGACTCTAGCCAAGTCTAAGGCTTTGGACGCCCACCACCCAGCGGAGAACCTGAGGCCCAGATCAGCACGGGTTTGGCCAGGGTCACCCAGCACCAGACAGGGACTTGGTCAGACCTGGGGCAGCACCCTGCCTCCAGCTCTCGACCCCACGGGTCTGTGCCCTCCCCGTCCACCTCCCTCACCCCGGCCGCCGCTGCTAGGAGAGTTTAGAACAAAAGGCGGCGGGGGGGCGGGGCCGGGGCGGGCCGGGGGGGGGGTGGGGGCGGAGGCTATAAGGGGCGGTGGCCCGGCGCGTTCCGGCAAGCCCAGCAGCCCCGGGGCGGATGGCTCCGGCCTCCTGGCTCCGCAGCGCGGCTTCGCGCGCCCTCCTGCTCCCGTTGCTGCTGCTGCTGCTCCAGCCGCCGCTGCTGCTGGCCCGGGCTCGGCCGCTGGTGAGTGCCCGCCACCCGCCGGCCGCTCCTCGCCGAGGGGGCGCCGGGCACGCGGGCTGGGCCCAGCGGCGGATCCGGACCCAAGGGGGCGCTCCGGGTGGCCTCCTGCGCCCGGTACCCGAAGCGCTTTCTGGTTCCCTGTGGGCGTGATAGACCCCGAGCTTCCCTTGCCGGGGGATGTGAAGGAGAGCCGGCGCCGGCATCGCTCGGGCCTGTGGGGGACTCCACGCTGGACTCACCCTTGCTCCCAGCGTGGGGACCTGCCCCTCGAGCTCCAGCCGCGGGTGCTGGAGTATGCGCTGGGGGAGGTAGCAGAGGGAGTGGTTACAGGGGCCCCTATTCATCGCAGGCACAAAGCCGAGCAAGTCCCAGGCAGATGTCAGCCTGCAGGTGTGTGGCCGCAGTTAGCACACCTCCAGGTGTGCGATGGGATGGAGCATAAAGGGAGAGCTGGGGAGGGCAGCGCTGTGCTGTGGGAAATGGGGTATGAGCAAGGAGATGTCCCCCGCGGGCACATGCCGGCAGCAGCTTCGGGAGGCTTGGAGCCAGGAGTACACGAGTATGAAACAGTCTGAGTGCAGTGTGTGTGTGTGACTGAGAGGTGGCTGTCAGAAAGAAGCAGGGAAAGGAAAGGGAAAAAATACGTGCTTAGGAGAGAAGAAAGCCCAGGTAAGAGAGGACAGCAGAGTGAGGAGAGCAGGGAATGCCATGAAGTGTGCCTGACAGCTTGCATGTGTCCCAGAAGCTGCCCCTACCCTGGGGCACCTCTGGGCACCAGTCCCAGCCTGGGCCACTGTGGGTCCAAAGCTCGTTGGGTGCCTGGGTGGCTCCACCCCACGGTGGAGACATCCAGACAGCTCCGGCAGGGAAGGGAGCAGGAGGGGGTGACAGGCAGGAGTCTTGGGACTGGTCTGGTGAGGAGGGAGGCCTGGCCATGCTGGGACCCTCTGTCCAGCCACTCCGGCTCTGCCCTGGGCAGCCTTGTCCTGTGCTGGCTATGGGTGCAGAAAGGGCTGGGATGGGTGGGGTAGAGTGGATGGGGGCATTTCAGTCTGAAGTCCTGCCTCTTCCCCTGCCCCTCTTGGTCCCCTAGGACTTGGGACAGAGTCGGGAATCACTGTGGGTAGCCGTTGAACCCACAGGTTTGGAAATTGGAGAGCCCTGGGTTTGAACCATGCGACCCTGCATGAATCCTCCTGTGCCTCAGAATCTCACCCACTCCATCTCTAATGGGGGTGAGGGTGGGAGGGGGCAACGGTGCTTACTGTTGTGCCCACTGCTGAGCAATGAGGTGATGCCAGGCACACTGGAGACACCGCCACCTGTAGCTGCCACTTTGACACTTGTGCACGGTCAGCGCTGGAGCTGGGGGCCAGCTTGGGGTGGTGTCTGAGCTGGACTGTGGTCTGTCACTCTGCAAACATGCAGGGTGCATTTGGGGTCACCTCTGATATATTTATTGCTAGGCTGCCTTCAGCAGGGCTGGGAGAGCTCTGTAAATATTTATCCAGCCCAGTTCCCAGCTTTCAGAGTTGATGGAAGCCCTGCAGCTCGATGGATGGGACAAGCTACCGTCCCTTCTGGAGCCAGCAGGAGACGGGGTGAGAATAGGAAGATTAGGTGGAAGCTTCGGGGAGAAGATCTCCCTGCTTGCCAACTGGCTGTGCGAGTTGGGAAGGTTGCTTGACCTCTCTGAGCCTCGCAGGGGCGTGATGCTACATACCTGCATGGTGACGCTCCCGCTTTCCTTCTTTTCTAACAAGTGCCCTCCTTGAAGGCCCGCCTCCCACTTACATCAGAAGGCATAACTGTGATTAATTATACCCACTGGACTGCCTGCAAACTGAGACCCAGAAAGGGGCACAGCTAGCCTGGCCTTCCCCAATGGCTTCCTGGTAGCCTGGGGTCCTCCCTTATCTCCCCTCTATCTAGTGCCTCCCATATTCGGGATTGCAAGTTGACCCCCAGGGTGGGGGTGACTCTGAGTCTCAGCTCTGCCAGGACACTGGGTCAGCTGAGAAATTCCTTGAATGTGTCTGAGGCTGAGGTTTGGTGCTTGCCAGAGGAGGGTGGGGCCCAGTGAGCTAAGAACCCACTACAGGGCAGGCCAAGGGAGGCTACTGGCCAAGACAGAGGGAATGCACTAAAGCAGAAATGCTTCTTGGGAAAGTGGGTTTTGAAGAAAAGCCAAGAGCTAGGGAGACAGGAGGAAGCTCTGGAGGCGGGAGGTATGAGCCCCAGATCTAGTCCCAGCTCTTGTATGGCTTACTGTGTGATCCTGGGCAAAGTCCTTGACCTCTCTGGGCTCTATCTCATCCTCTGGGAAATGGGGGAGCTGCCTGTTCCTCAAACTCCCCAGAGGTGTAGATGAGGCCAGGAGTGGCCTGTGTCTACCACCTCACCTCACTGAATCCCAAGAGTCCTGGGAAGACCAAGCTCACCTGTCTCACAAGTAGCAAGCTGCTTTACGCCAGGCTTTGTAGTTAGGGCATCTGCGTGAGGCCAATAGTGTGTGTCCTATCCCAGCCATGGAGAAACTGAGGCCAAGAGCTCATGGGCTCTGAAAACAGCCTCACTAGCTAGAGGCCTCGTTTCTAGCCTCTCCTGTGCACTCACTTCCTATGAATGTAATGAACGAGACATGGACATGAGAAGAGGCCTTGATATGCCAGGAGACCCTGCACAAGGCACTTTTCTTCTCTCGGCCTGAAAGCTCTCTTCTAGCTTTGACTTCTGCTTTACCATTTAAAGCCTGGAGATTTTGCTGGGGGAGCTGGAGGGCAGGTGGGTGATGGTAGCAGTAGGGACTGGCAAGCATAGATTCCCAAGCATGGGAGGGGAGGACCTACAGGGACAAGGAACAGGGCCAGGTAAGAGGTGCTTCTCTGTGCCAGATGCTGCAGCAGGCATTACAGAAGAATGTCATGTAGTCCTTTCCTGCAGCACCATCACCATTTGACAGGAAAATTGAGGCTAAGAGAGGAAGGTGACTTGTCTAGAGTCTCCATGGCATAGAAAGAGGCTCTCTGAAGCTCAGTGGCTGGCTCTTTTGGCTATGCTAAGACTGTTATGATCTAGGGCTTTGGGCATGGACTGGGTGCCTCATGGGGGAAGGACAGGAAGGGACAGTGGAGGGGGTGGGGCATGTCCATGTCACTCTCTCCATGGCTGTCTGTACCAGGCCTCACTGGAGGGCAGAGGAGAGAGGAGATTTATGGCCATGGGCGTAGACAGAGCTGGCAGGCTGGACTCTGGGCTGTTTGGAGCTGCCAGGCGACAATACAGCTCTGCCCTTTCCAGAGAGGGTCTTCATAGCCCTACCAGGCTGGGGAAACGAATCTGTTTCTCCTATAGGTCAAGGGGGCAGTGTGGCCAGGAGGAGGGGGCAGGCCCTTATGGCAGCCCATGTCCTCCATGGAAGAACTTGGACATGTAGCATCTCTACTTCCCTGGTGGGTATTGGAAGCACAACGAACCTGCCTGCAAAGTGCCCGGGAGGTAGCAGGTGCTGAATAATTTGGAGTTCCTTCTCTTTGTCACCAAGGTGAGGCCAGCCTGGGTCCCTGCTCTGGGGGCAGGGTGACTCAACCCCTGCACAGCAGAGCAGAGGTAGAAGGGAGCTGGGTGGGCTGTGAGCACAGACAGTCTGCTGCCTGCCAGCTGATACTGAACAAGCTGCTTAACTCCTCTGGGGCCCATTGGGGTTGATGATGGTAGAGTTGGTGAGAGGTTCCATCAGGGGCTAAGAGCAAGTGTATGGAGCTGTTGCCAAGGTCGTCACCCAAAACAGTGATAAGTACTTATTAACAATAAGCCCAGGCCGGCCGCAGTGGCTCACGGCTGTAATGCCAGCACTTTGGGAGGCTGAGACAAGTGGATCACCTGAGGTCAGGAGTTCAAGACCAGCCTGACCAACATGGCAAAACCCCGTCTCTACTAAAAATATAAAAGTTAGCCAGGCATCCCAGCTACTCGGGAGGCAGAGGCCGGAAAATTGCTTGAACCCGGGAGGCAGAGGTTGCAGTGAGCCGAGATCGTGCCACTGCACTCCAACCTGGGCAACAAGAGCGAAACTCTGTCTCAAAAAAACAAAACAACAACAACAAAAAAACCAATAAGGCCAGAATCAGCCGGAACCCACAACTCAGTGAGACTGCGCTCTGGCAGGTAACTATGCAGTGAGCAAGCTTGGAAACTGGGGGGGGCAGCTGCTGCAGGGCTTCACCCCCTTAGTAGTTCCGTAGCCTCCATGTTCACAAGGCTCCCCTTCATGGTGAGGTGTTCTTGACTTCCCAGCTCTGGGGTTGGGAGCAGGGAGCGCTGGGATGCTGATTAGATCCCTGGGGTGTCTGGAGTCTGGGATTGCTGCCAAAGGCTGAGGGTGAGGCGGAGCCTGAGCTCCTGGCCCAAATATGGCTGTGGGGGAAGCTGCAGTGGCCCAGCCCAGCCAGGTGCTGAGCCTCTCAGCAAACAGTACAGCTCCATCCCTCTCCTCCAGTACAGGAAGGAGACTTGGCTTCTGTGCCATGTCCAGAGCCAGGCCTTAGCCTTAGGCCTGGGCTGCCAGGGTCCTGGCCTGGCCTTGCCACACCCTTGCTGGGTGACTTTGCAGGGTCTCCCAACCTCTCTGAGCTTCCGCTTTTCTCATGCACAAGAACAGTAACTTCTGCCCTGGAGACTTACAGAGGGTAGGAGGATGTAGCCCAGAGTCTGAATCATCATCTGAGGTCCAGGGGCTTTGGCGGGTGGGGCAGGTCCCTTGGTTATTAACTGTCCCCACCCTCCCCACTTGAAGAGGGCAGGCAGATCACAGATCCAGCTCCCACCATACTCCTAGCCCTGCTGGGGTGTGAGCAAAACCGCCTCTGCTAGAAGCCAGGCCTCAGTGGCCGGGTGCCCTCCCGGGTGCTGGGCCTGTGCTAGGTGCCGTATATTCCTCACCTTGTCCAGTCCACAAATCAGCGTCATCCCCAGCAGTCAGGTCACACCGACTTAGGCCACACTGCTGGCTCCATGATGGGGAGGAGGTGGGGGAATCCTGGGCAGGAGAGAGGGTGGAGCCTGTTCACATGATGGGGACCGGGGACGGCAGCATAGGAGGTGACCCAGGTGTGTCTGAACTTAGCGGACACGGGAAGAAAGGGAGCTGGAAGCAAGTTTCTGTGGGGGAGCGGGAGGAGCTCGCCTGGTGTTCCCTCGGAGGAAGCTTTTGGGGCCCATTCCTGGAGTGTGTGGCTCATAGCCAGTCCCAGTGTGCCCCCACCCCAGACCTCATTGGCCTAAGTAGCTGGAGTAGGTGACAGGCAGCCCAGGGCCCTCCAGGAGGTGGAGGACAGCTTGACGCCTTGGAACAAGGTGCCAGGAAACCAGAGAGCCAGCCAGATGCCAAAGGGCCCTGCCACATGCCGGGGCCCCTTCCCCTCCCCATTTGCCCAGCCACACAGTGGGCTGGGGTTGCACGTGGGTGTGCTGATGGGCCACGCCTCTAACTGTGGGCCATGCGAAACTTAGGCCTGACCAGACCCTTGTGTCATTTCTCCTGCCTAGAATGCCCACCACCGCCATGCCGAGAGGAGGGGGCCACAGCCCTGGCATGCAGCCCTGTCCAGTAGTCCGGCGCTTGCTCCCGCCACACAGGAGGCCCCCCGGCCTGCCAGCAGCCTTAGGCCTCCCCCGCTGCGGCGTGCCTGACCCATCTGATGGGCTGAGTGCCCGCAACCGACAGAAGAGGTTCGTGCTGTCTGGCGGGCGCTGGGAGAAGACGGACCTCACCTACAGGTAGGGAGGGGCCTGGGAGCAGGACACTAGGATGCCACCTGTGTGTCCGTGGGTGAGCCAGCCACCCTCACAGCTGCTGCTTGAGACACAGTCCGGGCTAGATCTTCGTGTCTAACAGACCTGTGTGCCTGCTGAACCCCGGGGGAGGCCATCTATGGGCAAACACCCTGAAACCCCAACTCAGACACACACACCTACGGAGACCCTCCATTAGCAGAGGGGCAGTGCCTCTGTCATCATGCAAAGAGTCCCAGCACATGCCTGCGGATGGGTGTTCAGTCACTCAGGCAGCCATTACTAGGGACCTGTGAGGTCCAGGCTCTGTCTGAATGAAGCAGACACAGCCCCATCCTCTGTCGGTCTGATGTGGGTGTCAGCCATGTCACTGTCCAACTCTACCATCACCACTTGGGCTTCGAGCAGGTGGAGACAGTGGTAAGCCGGAAGAGGTGAAAGTGGGCATCTCATTGGGTGACCTGGGAGGACCCTGGGCAGGTGATGGGGAAGCTGGGGCTCACACATCCTGTCGGTGGGGACCCAGCCTGGGAGTGCAGAATGGGTTGGTGTCACACAGCACTGGAGCTGAGACTGGGGTCTTCAGAATTTCCTAGGTGGGGGCCTGGGAACCAATGGGGTTCTTAAGGAGCCAAGGTCTCCCCCACAGTGAGTGGCACTGTCAGGTCCAGGACGGGGGTCTCGGGACCCCTGGTCCTGGTTCTTTCCACTGAATGCAGACACTGCCCAAGTATGAGCAAACCACATACACATGTGCCTGTGTGGCCAGGGAGACCAGTGCGCTGCGGCTGAGGCCCAGAGCACACCTGGCTTGTGTCCTGAGTGTTCACACACCCACCAAGCATCCTGGTGCCTCAGCCATGAGGGGCTGTTCCTGCCTTGAGGCCCAGGCCCCTCCATCTCCCTCCCAGGATCCTCCGGTTTCCATGGCAGCTGGTGCAGGAGCAGGTGCGGCAGACGATGGCAGAGGCCCTAAGGGTGTGGAGCGACGTGACACCACTCACCTTCACTGAGGTGCATGAGGGCCGTGCTGACATCATGATCGACTTTGCCAGGTGAATGGGCAGCCTGGGACCCCTCCAGGAACAGCCCCACCTGCCAGCAGCCACTGACCCCACCCCCACCCATCTGTAGGTACTGGCATGGGGACAACCTGCCGTTTGATGGGCCTGGGGGCATTCTGGCCCATGCCTTCTTCCCTAAGACCCACCGAGAAGGGGACGTCCACTTCGACTATGATGAGACCTGGACTATCGGGGATGACCAGGGTATGGGCTGGGGACCCCTTTTCCAGATGGGGCAACAGAAGATCTTAGAGACTGGGGACTTGCCAGCCGGACACGGTGGCTCACGCCTGTAATCCCAGCACTTTGTGGGGCCGAGGCGGGTGGATCACAAGGTCAGGAGATTGAGACCATCCTGGCTAACATGGTGAAACCCCATCTCTACTAAAAATATAAAAAGTCAGCTGGGCACAGTGGCACACACCTGTAGTCCCAGCTAATCGGGAGGCTGAGGCAGGAAAATCACTTGAACCTAAGAGGTGGAGGCTGCAGTGAGCCCAGATCATGCCACTGCCGTATAGCCTAGGCAACAGAGTGAGACTCCATCTCAAAAAATAAAAATAATAACAAAAGAGAATGGGGACTTGCCAAGGTCACTGAGCTGGGGTCTGGAGCTGGGTGTCCTGTCCTGGGTAGAAGGTTTGGGGGTTGCTCAGCCACCTCCCTTTTCCAGGCACAGACTTGCTGCAGGTGGCAGCCCACGAATTTGGCCACGTCCTGGGGCTGCAACACACAAAAGAAGCCAAGGCCCTGATGTCCGCCTTCTACACCTTTCGCTACCCACTGAGTCTCAGCCCAGATGACCACAGGGGCATCCAACACCTATATGGCCAGCCCCGGCCCACTGTCTCCTCCAGGACCCCAGCCCTGGGCCCCCAGGCTGGGATAGACACCAATGAGATTGCACCGCTGGAGGTGAGGCCCTGTCCGCAGTTCTCCCACTCCTCTGCTGGTCACTGTGGCTACGGCATGTGCCCTCGGCATGTGTCCCTCTCTACCCCCCACAGCCGGAAGCCCCACCAGATGCCTGTGAGGCCTCCTTTGACGCGGTCTCCACCATCCGAGGCGAGCTCTTTTTCTTCAAAGCGGGCTTCGTGTGGCGCCTGCGTGGGGGCCAGCTGCAGCCCGGCTACCCGGCATTGGCCTCTCGCCACTGGCAGGGACTGCCCAGCCCTGTGGATGCTGCCTTCGAGGATGCCCAGGGCCATATTTGGTTCTTCCAAGGTGAGTGGGGGTTGGGGATCTGCTTGAGAGACTTCCCAGAGCCAGGAATGTCATGGCCAAGGGCAGGGACAGACAGATGGATCCTCAGGGACACAGTGGGCAGGGAGAGGTTCCCCAAAGCCTGGGGGCCAAGGGAGAGAGTGTGGATCACTCCTCAGGCACAGCTAGGAGGCTCCTGGAGGGGGCTCTTGAGCTAGGAGTAGTGTGGAAGGGATTACAAGGTGGGGCCGCGTGTTGGTACATTCAACCCACAAAGCTACCCATGGGGCGGGGTTCTAGAGATGAGGCCTCTGGGCTCAGAGGCAGTGAAATGACTCACCCAGAGTGCAGCTGGGAAGAGGCAGGGCAGGAAATGGATCCAGGTCTGTCATCCCAGAGCTGGGATTTCCATCTTCAACTGGCAGAGTGGAGAGCCTAGAGCATTGCAGACGCCAGGGACTTCACAAATGAAGGCATAGCCTGGGAAAGCTACATGGGTTCCGGGGCAGCCCAGCCTGCAGAGGCCCAGAGAGTGGTTGGCAGGCATTTGTCACAGCCAAATGCCAGTGGAAGGAGCAGGAGTACAGGCAGAGAAGAACCTCACCTGTGCGCAATTTACAGAGCATTCACCGCCCCAGCTTGTCCCAGGCCTCCCACTTCCCTCCGTGGGTGGGGTGCTGAGCAGGCATTATTGGCCTTCATGTTTTACTAATGAGGAAACCGAGGCTGGGAGAGTCTGTGGTGGTGGCCAAGCAGGTCCACCATGGCTGGGCAGGTCCTTGCAGCCTTCCCTCTCCGGCAGGTGCTCAGTACTGGGTATACGACGGTGAGAAGCCAGTCCTGGGCCCTGCAGCCATCACGGAACTGGGCCTGGTGAGGTCCCCGGTCCATGCCGCCTTGGTCTGGGGTCCCGAGAAGAACAAGATCTACTTCTTCCGAGGCAGGGACTACTGGCGTTTCCACCCCAGCACCCGGCGTGTAGACAGTCCCCGTGCCCCGCAGGGCCACTGACTGGCGAGGGGTGCCTTCTGAGATCGACGCTGCCTTCCAGGATGCTGATGGTGCGTTGGGGGACGGGCAGCTGGTGGGAGGTGGGTGCAGCAGCCTCATGTCCCACATGCCTGCAACAGGAAGCCCGGCTCATTACAGGTCCTTTGTCCAGCGCCGTCTGTCCTCCTCTCGGTGTCCAGGTGGTGCCATATTCTATGTTGCAGATGAGGAGACTGAGGGTCAGAGAGGGGCAAGGTCTTATCCTGGTTCCTCAGCCACAGCTAGTAGAACAATCAACTGCTGTGCACTAAGGGCCAACAACGCTCTAAGCTCCTTAGTGGTCCCATCCAGTTCCTAGAACAGCCCTCTGATGTGACACCTGTTGTCAACCGAGTTTCCGGAGGAGCAAACAGAGGCTCAGGCTATGAGGCCCCTAACCTGGCCTTCCACCCTGGTGGTCCCTGCTCTTAACCACTGACCCACGCAGCCTCCCACAACCACAGAGGACCAGGACTCAAAGTCCAGTACTCCCTCTGCTGCTGGGCCTCTCTTCTGTCCTCTTTCTCCCACATCAGGACCCGCTGGGAGACCTATCCTAGGGTAGCCTCCAACTCCAGGACTCCAGGATGCCCATCAATAGCCTGGCTAGTGGGTGCAGGAGAGCGTGATGTGGAGGGTGGTGGGGGCAATGGGACTTGCTTTCCTAAAAGGTAGGACTCGGGCCTCTGAGGCTCTGGGTACCTGTCAGGCTGAGTACTAACCCAGCCCAGATTCTGGGGCAGGCAGAAGGGCTCCCTAGAGAGAAGAGAGGTTCTGAAAGGTTGGCCCTGGATTCTCCTTCCTCGAGGAACTCAGCAGTGGCCAAGGCCTGCCCACGCAGCCCTCCCTTAGTGCCCATCCCTGGCACAGCCTGACAGGCAGGAGTAGGGCCCAGTGTCCACTCGCCCAGGCTTGACGGCGTTCTCTCCTCAGGCTATGCCTACTTCCTGCGCGGCCGCCTCTACTGGAAGTTTGACCCTGTGAAGGTGAAGGCTCTGGAAGGCTTCCCCCGTCTCGTGGGCCCCCGACTTCTTTGGCTGTGCCGAGCCTGCCAACACTTTCCTCTGACCATGGCTCGGATGCCCTCAGGGGTGCTGATCCCTGCCAGGCCACGGATATCAGGCTAGAGACCCATGGCCATCTTTGTGGCTGTAGGCACCAGGCGTGGGACTGAGCCCATGTCTCCTCAGGGGGGGTTGGGGTGGGGTACAACTACCATGACAACTGCAGGGAGGGCCACGCAGGTCGTGGTTACCTGCCAGCGACCGTCTCAGACTGGGCAGGGAGGCTTTGGCATGACTTACGAGGAAGGGCGGTCTTGGGCCAGCTACGCAGGTCCTGGCAAACCTGGCTGCCCTGCCTCTATCCCTGTCCCTCATGGTGGCACCACGGCAGGGCTGGGGGAACTGGGAGTGTCCTTGCTCTATCCCTGTTGTGAGGTTCCTGCCAGGGGCTGGCACCGAAGGAAGGTGCTGGCCTTCAGCCCTGGCTGAACAACTGGGCCATAGGGCAGGGCCGTTTCCTGAGGTCAGCTCTTGGTAGGTGCTTACATCTGTCTGACTTCTGGCTGACAGTCCTGGAAATCTGTTCTCCAGAATCTAGGCCAAAGAGTTCACAGTTAACTGGGGAGGGGGATTCTTCCTGCAGGAGACCCCGGGCCCTGGAGGCTGCAACATACCTCAATCCTGTCCCGGGCCGGATCCTCCTGAAGCCCTTATCGTAGCACTGCTATCCTCCAAAGCCATTGTAAATATGTATACAGTGTGTATAAAGCCTTTTTTTTTTTTAAAACTGAGGACTGTCATTAAACACAGTTGTTTTCTACTTGCCTGCTTGGTCTCTTTTTGTGAATGTTCAGCCAGGATCCGGAGGCCTGGCCGCTGTCCAGCCCTATCCTGGGAGCCAGGGTCGCAGTCCCCCAACCCAGTCCTCTGGCCCTTGGGTCTGGGCACAGTGCTCAGGGCTCCTTTTGCTCCATTACATCACATTTTGCTACAGTGGCTTCTTAACTGGCTCCCCACTTTCCTACTTGTCCCCCCCCGTTCATCCTCCAGAGTGGTGGTCATTTTATCTGCTCCTGCCACAGCCCAGCCCATCGTGAAACACAGTCAGCCTTTCATACATAGCTGTGGTTTCTGCATCCAGAGACTCAGCTGACCTCGGGGTAGGAAAAAAGGTGAAAAAAGGATGTGGCTGGTTGCAGTGGCTCGTGCCTGAAATCCCAGCTCTTTGGGAGGCTGAGGTGGGTGGATCACCTGAGGTCAGGAGTTTGAGACCAGCCTGGCCAACATGGTGAAACCCCATCTCTACTAAAAATACAAAAATTAGCTGGGTGTGGTGGCGTGCGCCTGTAATCCCAGCTACTTGGGAGGGTGAGGCAGGAGAATTGCTTGAACTTGGGAGGAGGAGGTTACAGTGAGCCGAGATAGTGGCATTGCACTCCAGCCTGGGTGACAAGAGCAAAACTCCATCTCAAAAAATTAATTAATAAAATAAATAAAGGATGGTTGCCTCTGTACTGAACATGTACAGACTGTTTTCCTTGTCATTGCTCCCTAAACAATATAGTATAACAACTATTTATATAGCATTTGCATTGCATTATGTAATATAAGGAATCTAGAGATGATTTAAGGTATACAGGAAAACGTATGTAGGTTATATGCAAGTATGACACCATTTTATATAAGGGACTTGAGGATCTGTGGACTTTGTTATCTTCGGGGGTCCGGAACCAATTCCCGTGGATACTGAGGGGTGACTCTACTTTGGTTTCCCCACCACTGTGAGGCCACAGGAGAAACCAACTTCAGTCACTGCCCTTCCCAACTCTACAGGGCCTCCTTGTCCTACCTTCCAGCCCCATGTGTGTCTTCATAATAGCATTTATCATAGTTGCATTTTTTTTTTAAGACGGGGTTTCACTATATTGGTCAGGCTGATCTCGAACTCCTGACCTCAGGTGATTCGCCCGCCTCAGCCTCCCAAAGTGCTGGGATTACAGGCGTGAGCCACTGCGCCAGGCTCGCATTTTTTTTTTTTTAAGAGATACAGGGTCTCCCTTTGTTGCCCAGGCTGGAGTGCAGTGGTTCAATCAGTTCACTATAACCTTGAACTCCTGGACTCAAGGGATCTGCCCCTCTCCACCTCCCAAGTAGCTGGGGCTACAGGCCCACACCACCACACCACACCCAGCTTACTTATTTTAAAATTTTTGTAGAGACAGGGACTTGCTGTGTCGTCCAGTCTGGTCTTAAACTCCTGGCTTCAAGTGATGCTCTCTGCCTTGGCCTCCTAAAGAGTTGGGATTACAGGCATGAGCCACTGTGTCCAGCCACAGCTGCAATTTCAGTAGACTGAACCGCATGAAATCGTCAGTGGTGGGCCACTTTTTACTCACTGCATTATTCAATCAGATACATGATTGCTTTGAAACTTTCTTTAGTTTCACTAGCTTCGGGCTGTAGGAGCCAAGAGGCACAGCCTGGTTTCCCGTCCCATTGCAGGGCTCAGGTAAGCAGAGTGTAGAGCTAAGGAGGGAATGGAGGTGGAAAGTGTCCTTTCCCTCCCACCCTCATCTGATGCACCAGCCAAACCAAATACCATCTGGGCCTTTGAATATTGCCAATCCTTATCCGCTGCTGTCATTTTGCCCACCTCCACAGCTGCAGAAACAGCCGTAGGCCCGGAACTGGGATATCTGTTCCTAGGGGCCCGCCTATCTGCTCAGTTGCACTGCCTATTTTAGGGGTAGGGAAGCTAAGGCGCGAGCCTAGGGTCCCTAATATGCCCAGACCACTCAGGCTTCCAGATACTACGTCCTTCTCCTTCAGGCCTCACTTCGTTTCTTTTCCCCTGGGCTCCGTTCCAGTCCTGGCTGTAACACTGGGAAAGCAGTGGCTACTTTTGTCCGTGAGAAGCTTTCCTCTCTACACCACGACTTGGGAGGCAGCCTGGGAGGAAGAGAAATTAGTCGTGGCTCCTTTAAGGGGTCCGCGGAGGCGCGCCCGGCCTTTTGTTTGAGCGGCGGCGCGCCCGTCAGCGTCAACGCCAGCGCCTGCGCATTGAGGACGGCCTGGTTGTCGTCTGCGGTGGCGGCAGCTGAGGAACCCGGCTGAGGCGCCGGTACCCGGTCCAGTGCGTATTTCGCCTTCTGGCTTCGGTTTCCCTCGGTCCGGCACGCCCCGGCCCCGCCCAGGCCCCACCCCAGCCCTCCGGATCCCTCGCAGACCGGCTCCGGCCGCCCGTCTCTGCCGTCGCAATGATGATGATGGCGCTGAGCAAGACCTTCGGGCAGAAGCCCGTGAAGTTCCAGCTGGAGGATGACGGCGAGTTCTACATGATCGGCTCCGAGGTAGCCTGCGGCGCGTCCTCGCCCTCCCCGGGCTCGGCCCCGCGGGAGCTCCGGGGGCGGGTCCGTGCGCCGAAAGCGCGCGTCTCATTCATCGGGGCGGGCGCGCGCGCTCCGGGCTGCGGGGCGTGGCCTAGTGGGCGTGTTGGGCGTGGCCCCGCCCCCTCATCGATCTGGATTTCCTTACCCATTTTGCCGAGGTCTGCCGCCTGCGTTGCTGCCAGGGCTTTATGGCGCCGCGAGAGGTTCCAGTGCTTCCGCGCTGGGTTGGTTTCCAGCCAGACTCAAAGAAATGGAATGTTGGGTTAGCCCCTACGACGCTTGGGGGGACCGCAGTGCTGCCTTTGACTCTTTTTAGATGTTGCAAATTTCACGTGCACCCCTCCCCCTGTTGCTACTTGTGAGATCCTGAAATGGCAGGCTGGATACCCCCGGGCTTAGTGAGGGCTCATCCCTATTGTGTTTGCTGCATCTTAGGTGGGCAGTAGAGGTGTTTTGACCTTTGTTTACAAGTGAAGAAACAGATTGGAGGGAGATGTTTGGTTTTGGGTGGGTAAGGGCCCCATGCCTAAGCTGATTCTTTCAGCAATTCTGAAGCAATTGACACTTTCCGTATCTGTGAACTGATTCTGAATTATTACAGGGGCAAGAGAACAAGGATCTTTAATCCTTAAATAGAGTGGCGGTATTTTGTTGCATCAACTGAATGACTTTGGAAAAACCCTCAATTGGCCCTTAAACGGGTTTGTCCCAAATATATTAGGTTTTTGGTTTTTGTCATTTATTTATTTATTTTTGAGACGGAGTCTCACTCTGTCACCAGGATGGAGTGCAGTGGCACCATCTCGGCTCACTGCAACCTCCGCCTCCCAGGTTCAAGCAGTTCCCTGCCTCAGCCTCCTGAGTAGCTGGGATTACAGGCATCTGCCACCACGCCCACCTAATTTTTGTATTTTTAGTAGAGACAGGGTTTCACCACGTTGGCCAGGCTGGTCTTGAACTCCTGACCTCATGATCCACCCGCCCCGGCCTCCCCTAGTGCTGGGATTACAGGCATGAGCCACTGCGCCTGGCCTTATTAATAGTTTTTATCTTATTTTATTTTATTTTTGAAAAAAGGTCTCACTTTGTTTCCCAGGCTTTGGTACAGTGGTGCGATCTCCTTTCACTGCAGCCTTGACCTCCCGGGGTCAAGTGATCCTCCTGCCTCAGCCTCCCAAGTAGCTGGGACTACAGGCGTACGTCACCATGCCCGGCTAATTTTTATATATATTTTTAGAGATGGGGTTTTGCTGTGTTTCCCAGGCTAGTCTTGAACTCCTGGGCTCAAGTGATCCTTGTACCTCAGCCTCTCAAAGTGCTGGAATTACAGGTGTGAGCCACCACACTCACACTCAGCACATTCATACTTTTTAAACTTGTGGGTTTTTGCCTTCACAATTGAGCATAGCATGAATGAATGAAGCCTCAAGATGGTCACACTGAGTCCCATGGAAGAGACTAAGGTCAAGAGTATCAGAACTTTAATGTTAGCATTTTTCCACCTTTTTTTTTTTTTTTTTTGAGGGGGACAACGTCTGACTCTGTCACTCAGGCTGGAGTGGAGTGGTGCAGTCTTGGCTCTCTGCAACCTCCACCTCCCGGTCTCAAGCCATCCTCTCACCTCAGTCTCTCAAGTAGCTGGGACTACAAGCACACACCACCATGCCTGGCTAATTTTTATATTTTTAGTAAAGATGGGGTTTTACCATATTGCCCAGGTTGGTCTTAAACTCATGAGCTCAAGTGATCTGCCCTCCTCGGCCTCCCAAAGTGCTGGGATTATAGGTGTGAGCCACTGTAGCTGGCCTCCATCAATTTTTATAAAACAAAAAGTGGAGGATGCAATAAAAGTTTCACGTTGTCACTTAAATTGCAATTCAAAGATGGCAGTGCTGGGGAGATGGAGCCCGTGCCTGTCCTTCTGCTGCAGTTCAGGATGGTCCTCATTGGCCAGTAGGCACCGGCCTAACTACAGGATGCAAAACGTGTTGAGTTTCATCATGTGATACTAGGCGAGTTGTTTACCTGATGTAATGGGTGTAAAAGTAGTTAGTTTGGCTCGGAGTGGGTCACACTTCAAAAGAAACCTTTTATTTATTAGTTGGAGCAAATTGAGAAGCTGTAAGTGGCCAGGTGGGAAGAACCTTGGGAGGCCTGATTCCAGCCCTGCTCTGCCTTGGTGTCATGTTTCTCATGTGTATAATGTGATGCTTAGATTAGATGCTCTCCAGGATCTTCCCCAAAGCACATTTTAGTTTTTAGAAAGCTAATTACAGTCTTGTCTTTCAGCCCCCTTCATTCCTGGGCCTCCCAGTAAGAATAGTCTTCCTGAGGCCCAGTCTATAAGAGACTCAGATGGAGAGGCAGTTTGTTCTCTTAGGCCTGACTTAATCATCAGACCTTTGGAGTTTAGGCAAGGGTTCAAGGTCAGAGCTCTATTGAAATCAGTAGCTCCAGTGACAGTAGTGGATGGATGGCCCCTGCCCTATGGAAAACAGACACTGTATTCAGAGAGGTGGGCCAGCCGTAGCAACATCCCCAGTGCCTCCATGCGCCTTGGGAGGGCGTCTGCATTTACTGTGAGTATGTGTCACTGTTCTGCCATTAACAGACAGCTGTATTTACTAAGCCAGAGTCATGGAGCTTTGAGGACCCTAACAGATACCCAAGCCCAGCACCTTCATTTTATATTCAGGAAACCCACGTCCCAAGAGGGCAAAGGCTGGTTCAGGGGAAAGCCAGGAAGGCAAGCCTCGTTTCCTAGTTCTGAAGGGGCTTTACTGGGCATTTAGGGTCTCAGATCCCTGCAGGGCCTGCAAGGTAGTCAGAGGGGGAGAGTGTTGTCAATTTATTTTCAAAAACATAATGGAAATTCTACATTTACCACATACTGGATGATACTGATACACAAGCCAAATAACACAGAGGGGTCTGTGCTCTCTGTGTGGAAAGCGAGGGACTCACTGTGGCAGCTCTTCTCTCACAGTGTTTAGCAGTCCTGGTTGTTGATTATGTACATCACTGATGAAAAATAGAGAAACGTTTTTATTTAATAGTATGGCTGGGTGTGGTGGCTCACACCTATAATCCCAGCACTTTGGGAGGCTGAGGCAGGAGAATCACTTGAGCCCAAGAGTTTAAGACCAGCCTGGGCAACATAGTGAGACCCTTGTCTCTACAAATGCTTTTTTTTTTTTTTTTTTAAATAATTAGGCTGGGTGTGTGGCTCACACCTGTAATCCCAGCACTTTGGGAGGCTGAGGCAGGCAGATCGCTTAAGCCCAGGAGTTCAAGACCAGCCTGGGCAACATGGTAAACCCCGTCTCTACAAAAAATACAAAATTAGCTGGTCATGGTGGTGCGCAGCTATAGTCCCAGCTGCTCAGGAGGCTGAGGCAGGAGGATCGCTTGAGCTGGGGAGTCCAAGGCTGCAGTGAGCTATGATCGCACCACTGCACTCCAGCCTGGGTGACAGAGCGAGACCCTATCTCAAAAATAATAATAATTACAAATAATTTTAATAATTAAAAATATATACTATGTTGGGTAGATGAAATGGGAAAAATAATAGAGGTAGTCCTTCATGGGGTGAAAAATCAGGGTTGCTGAGCACTTGGCAGATGAGTAAAGAGACCCAGAAAACGGGAAGTGATCCCTGGTTAAGACGGAGCCAGCACCTGGCACCCCATCTACTGGTGATCCCTTGCAGTGTGACTCTGAAGTGATCGTACTTGAAAAGTCAGTGAGACAATAGGGTGCCCTCATAAAAACTTTAGGACTAGATTTATTTTCCTTAAGGAGTCACACTTTCAGTATTTGGTACAAGCAAACTGAAGCCATTGTTTGGGTCAGTGATGATTTATATAGCAGTCTGGTGATTGCCAATAAGTCCTTTGTAAACCCTTTGGAAAATTCCTTTGGTGTCCCTGGTTTGGGTTTTGTTACTAAACAAAGCAACACAGGCCATGGGGGGAAATTATCTGGCATCTGTCTAAAATTAAAAGACCTTTTGGTGTTTATTACATAGTAAAAATATCAAAGTCTCGTCCTTAAGATAAAAGAAGGTCACAGAGGCCTTGCATTTCTGGAAAATGCCAGAGATCCTTAGTCCAAAATCAAAATTGCTACGAGCTTCTTGCTAAACTCTGGGGGCCTCCCTCTCAGGCATCTGGCCAGGCCTTTCGGAACTTGGTTCTGTTGTCAGGATGCACACACATGCTGGCCAGCTGTGCACTGCTCTTCAACCCTTGGTATCAGCAGAATGTGTTTAATGCCGCCAAAAGCTTGGCGCCTGGGGGGCCACCTCGAGGCCTGTTTGTCTGTTGCTTGATGCAGTCCGTGCCAGGACCCTCCCCTTCCCTGTGGCGCTGCGACCCTCATAATGAGCCTTCTTGCTTTACTCATAGGTGGGAAACTACCTCCGTATGTTCCGAGGTTCTCTGTACAAGAGATACCCCTCACTCTGGAGGCGACTAGCCACTGTGGAAGAGAGGAAGAAAATAGTTGCATCGTCACATGGTAAAAAAACAAAACCTAACACTAAGGGTGCGTCTCACGAGGGTTTGTAAACCTGTTTCAAAACCACTCGCTTATGTCATGAAGATAAAACGTTTTCACTCCAGAGTGTCTTCACTGCAGCCTTGGCCTTAGTCGGGCAGGGAGCATCCCAGGGGTGGGCCACCCTGTGAGTACTCCAGGTGAGGAAGCAGCTCCAGGGAGCCATTGGTGGTCCACTGTCAGGTATTTCCAGCAGGGCCAATGGGTACGTGAGTGGGCCGGGGCCAGAACACTAGCAGGTGCTGTGAAGACATGTTGGTCTCAAAACGTTTTAGGAATGCTGCGATGCTCTGCCATCTGCCGTGGGTGTGTCGCCATAATCATCTTCCATGCAGCCCAAGTGGTGGGTGGTGGCCCCAGCTCCCACTCCCCTCTGGGGCTTTCACGCTTGCGTCCCAGAGCACATCCATCCCATAGCACTTCATCCTGGCAGCCAGTGTGCTAGAGCTCATGTGCATGTCCCTGCTCCTGGTGGCCCGCGTGTGCCTGGGGCTTGCTAGTTGAGCCACCCGACACTAGTGAAACTGGTGGGCTTTGGGTCATGGCAGCTCTGTGCAGGGTGAAAGGATGCTTCAGACACTTTGGGGGTTCCGTGGGAGACACTCCCATGGAGACATTGGGGTATGGGCACAGCATGCCCTTTGCCAGGTGGCGAAACTGCCTCCCACGTGGCAATGGCGCCTTGTAGAGAGCTGCCTTGGACCTGGGTGTGTCTGTGAGCGCGTGTGCAATGCTTCGTAGGCGCAGTGCTTCCTAGTCTGTCCTGTCCTGTGTGTTTGTGTCTGTAGGTGCTGCTGTGGTTTTGTCCACTGTGGGAAAGTAGGGGTTCTTTTAATGCAGGAGCCGGAGCTGCTTTTTGATCTGCTGCTGTGACATTTCCACTCACTTGCTTAAAACAGTTTCCTTTTTGTTCCCCCTCCTCCCCCAGCAGAGCATCGGTTGCTAACAGTGAGTCCCCAGCTTTGCTTCCCCCTCCGCAAGTCCCTGGGCTAAGTCTTGGGAGATACCTTCCCCATAAGTGATTGATTTCTCCAGGAGAAGCCAGGCTGGGCCCGCAAACAGGTAGCAGTTCTTGATGGAGGATCCCCAGAAGAGCTAGGGGTCCAGCCGCCTAGAATCTGTCCTGCTTTCCAGGCAGCACATCTGGACCGGCTCGGGGATGGAAATTCGTGTTTGGTGTGAAGCAGCTCTTTCCAACTCTCTGGGCTCTTGTTTTAAAAGAAAAGTATTCTTCCATCTTCCATTCCATCTCCCCCACCTCGCATCGTGTTGTAGATTGTGGTGATGTCAGACCTCTTCCCACTGGGGTGTTACTCTGGGGCTTTTCTTTTCCTCTGAGTGGGGACCAAGAGAATATGTTCTGGAGTTGAGTGTCCCCGCTCGCTGTGCTGTATTGTAGTTGTTGGGCTGCCCTGAGCACTTCCCTCTGCCCCTGAGCCAGTGGTCCTGGGGCATATTAGTCCGAATCAGTCCCATTGGAGGCTCTACCCAGTAGGACTTGGAAGTAAAGCACTCAGTCCAGATTGCCCTTTGGAAGAGGCCAGCATCCGGCAGTAGTAAGTTTGACACCTTGCTTTTCCCACCTCCCGCATGCGAGGACCTTGATGTGCTGCATCCACTTGGCTGGCTGCTGCGTGCCACCGCCACCAGCACAGTGACCCAGTGACGTCTCTCTGTTACAGATCACGGTTACACGACTCTAGCCACCAGTGTGACCCTGTTAAAAGCCTCGGAAGTGGAAGAGATTCTGGACGGCAACGATGAGAAGTACAAGGCTGTGTCCATCAGCACGGAGCCCCCACCTACCTCAGGTAATGCGTTCCTGGCCAGGGCATCTCTGGGGGACCCCTGTGAGGTCTTTTCTCAGACTCAAGAACTGCTTGGGTTGAAGTTACATTGAAACGCTTTTTTTTTTTTTTTTTGAGACGGAGTCTCTGGAGTGCAGTGGCGCGATCTTGGCTCACTGCAACCTCTATATCCCAGCTTCAAGCAATTCTCCTGCTTCAGCCTCCCCAGTAGCTGGGATTACAGGCACCTGCCACCACGCCTGGCTAATTTTTGTGTTGAAACACTTTTTAATAGTTTCCTCCACGCTCATGCATTTTCTTAGCCAGGTTTGTAAGTTTTTTCTGTATCATTGGAATTTCTAAGAAACGTAAGCCAAGTCCTGGATTCTGGAAACAGCTATGAATGCTTGGAAAGTGAGACTCATGGGGCACAGTGGCTCATGCTTGTAATCCCAGCTCTTTGGAAGGCTTAGGCATTGCTTGAGGCCAGGAGTTCACGAGCCTGGGGCAAAACAGCAAGACCTCATCTCTTAAAAAACAAATTAGTGGGAATAATTTGTCAGAAAAATTAGTGGCTCACATAAACTCACAAAAGAAACAAATAATAGATTTGAATGTGTACAAACTTAGAACCTGGCCAGGCACGGTGGCTCACGCCTGTAATCCCAGCACTTTGGGAGGCCAAGGCGGGCGGATCACCTGAGGTCGGGAGTTTGAGACCAGACTGACCAACATGAAGAAACCCCGTCTCTACTAAAAATACAAAATTAACTGGGCATGGTGGCGTATGCCTGTAATCCCAGCTACTTGGAAGGCTGAGGCAGGAGAATCGCTTGAACCTGGGAGGTGGAGGTTGCAGTGAGCTGAGATAGTGCCATTGCACTCCAGCCTGGGCAACAAGAGTGAAACTCCGTCTCAAAAACAAACAAACCACCACCACCAACAACAAACAAAACTTAGAACCTTTAGAAGAGTATTTACGGTAACAATTAAAAAGACAAGTAATTGGAAAGTTATGATGTTATACCTCAATCTGTACCTCTAGATTTATACAACAAACTTGGATACCCCAATAAATAGGTAAAAGATGGTCCACACCTTGAAGTACAGGAGTAAGCAAACATGGGAGAAATTTGCATTCATGAGTAATTTCAAAAATTTCAAGCATAAGACTGGGCATGGTGGCTTATGCCTGTAATCTCAGCACTTTGGGAAGTCAAGGCAGGAGGGTCGCTTGAACCCAGGAGTTAACTATGTTGCCCAGGAGACAAGCCTGAGCAACACAGTGAGAACTTGTCTGTACTAAAAGTTAAAAAAATTAGCCGGTTGTGGTGATCACACCACTCCACTCTTTTTTTTTTTTTGAGATGGAATCTTGCTCTGTTGCCCAGGCTGGAGTGCGGAGGTGCGATCTCAACTCACTGCAACCTCCACCTCCCAGTTCAAGCTATTTTTCTGCCTCAGCCTTCTGAGTAGCTGGGACTACAGGCACGTGCCACCATGCCTGGCTAATTTTTATATTGTTAGTAGAGACAGGGTTTCACCATATTGGCCAGGCTGAACTTGAACTCCTGACCTCACAATCCGCCTGCCTTGGCCTCCCAAAGTGCTGGGATTACAGGCATGAGCCACCGCGCCCAGCTCATATCACTCTACTCTAGCCTGGGTAACAATGACACCCCGTCTCTCAAAAAAAATAAAAATAGAAATTCCAAGCATAAAACAAAAAACTGGCTGGGAGGTGGTGGCTCATGCCTATAATATGGTAAAACCCCATTTTTACTGAAAATACAAAAATTAGCCAACGTGGTGGTGTGCGCTTGTAGTCCTAGCTACTTGGGAGGCTGAGGCAGAAGAGTTGCTTGAACCTGGGAGGTAGAGGTTGCAGTGAGCTGAGATCTCACCGCTGTACTCCAGCCTGGGTGACAGACCAAGACTGCGCCTCAAAAACAACAACAAAAAAAAAAAACCCTAAAAAACTGGCAACGTAAGAAATTGGGGAAGGTGTGATAGAGCTGCACTCGTATGTGCTGGGGTGTTTTTTTTTTTTGAGACAGAGTTTTCACTCTTGTCACCCAGGCTGGAGTGCAGTGGCACGATCTTGGCTCACTGCAACCTCCGCCCCCTGGGTTCAAGCAATTCTCCTGCCTCAGCCTCTTGAATAGCTGGGATTACAGGCACACACCACCACGCTCGGCTAATTTTTTTGTATTTTTAGTAGAGATGGGGTTTCACGATGTTGCCCAGGCTGGTCTCAAACTGCGGACCTCAGATGATCCACCTGCCTCAGCCTCCCAAAGTGCTGGAATTACAGGTGTGAGCCACCATGCCCGGCCAGGGGTGCTCTTTTTGTAAAGCATCCTGACGTCAAACTTTTTTGTTCTCTGGCCCATTAATATCACCTCTGGGAATTTTTCCCAAAGAAACATTTTTAAAGAACAAAATGAATCTCAGCACTTTGGGAAGTCAAGGCAGGAGGGTCTTGACTATGTATACAGAGATTAACCCACAATATATACAGAGATTCTTTGTAGCATTGTGAATAATACTGGAGAATATGGAGTCTCTTAAGTATCCAGACTTAAGGAAAGGCTAGGTAAGTGACGGGTCAGCCACTTGAATGGGCATGGGTGTGACCCATACATGGTGTAATTAAGTAGATTCTTCAGTGACCCGAGACAGGGCTCCTGTGGGTGAGACGTGCAGAAAACAAGATTGTACCCGTCTACCTTGTGCATTCAGCTCTCAAGAAAGTATGCATTTCTCTGCCCAAAGCCCAAGGAGCATAAAGGGAGAAAAAGGATTATTGTTCAGAGTGATGTGGCTATGGAAAATCATTTTCTTTTTTATGATTCCCCCCAAAGAAAGGTGGCATGCCTCCAGGCTGGCCAGTGTTACAGACGTGTGCTTTGCAGATTCTTTTTCCCCCAAGGGATGTGGTAAGAACATAAGGATGGCTTGACCTTCCCAGGGAAGTTGCAGAAGGAAATTGTGTACATATGGACGGCACTTTAATTCTGCACACGTCAGCTGGGAATCTTTTATGGGGCGATAAAACAGTTTCATGGTGATCATGTCATGTGAGGAGCAGCTGCAGGAGTGGAATCCTGTTACCCTAGAGGTCAGGTCGCCAGGGGTGGGGGCTGGCAGAGGTTTGAGGGAAGCGGCTTTGGCTGGCTCCACACTACTCAGTCAGCCCGGTAAGGGGACTGGCACCCTCCCCATCCTGTCACTGGACAATTCGAGCAGAGGCTGGGTGCCCTCTCTCAGGGATCCTGGGAGTACAGTGGAAGGAAAGTTTATTTATTTATTTATTTTTGAGACAGAGTTTTGCTCTGTTACCCAGGCTGGAGTTCAGTGGCGGGACTCAGCTCACTGCAACCTCTGCCTTCCAGGTTCAAGCCATTTCCCTGCATCAGCCTCCCAAGTAGCTGGAATTACAGATGCCTGCCACCACACCTAGCTCATTTTTTGTAGTTTTAGTAGAGATGGGTTTCACCATGTTGGCCAGGCTGGTCTCGAACTCCTGACCTCAGGTGATCTGCACGCCTCGGCTTCCCAAAGTGCTGGGATTACAGGGGGTGAGCCACCATGCATGGCTAGAAGGTTGAATTTTATGGCTTAGATTTGCAGACTCTGTGTATGACTGAACATGTTACATGCACTGTGTCTGGTGATACTTGCATTGTCCACTTGAGGTGGTAGCAAGACCTAGAAATGAGAACTTGCTACTGAGAGAGGGCAGGATGAGGGGCAGGGGCTCAGCCCAGGTCTAACATATCTAATCAGAAAAGAGGAGAGGTGGTCAAGATCTGTGGTTTCCAAATACGGGCTCAGCGGCCTGGGAATCACCCATGGAAGCTGCAAAGAACCCGTCTTCTTGGGCCCCTCCTCAGAGGTGGGAAGTCACTCCACCTGGGTGGGGCTCAGGAATGTGCTACTTAAAATTTTGCGTTCTGGGGTCAGGTTTGGTGACTCACACTTGTACTCAGCACTTTGGGAGGCCAAGGTGGGAAGATTGCTTGAGCCCAGGAGTTTGAGTCCAGCCTGGGCAACATAGTGAGGCCCCATCTCTATACAAATAAAATTTTTAAAAAAATTGCGCTCTTTGAGTCCGAGTGTCCAGGATTAGGAACCATGACCCAGATAGGCTATAGTGGGGACCCCTTTCTTACTGTCCCCTCTCTTAGTCCCTGCCCAAACTGATTCCATGTTCCCCAAATTGGGTACTACAAAACTCTCCCTATCCCTACCAGCAATCAACAGGTAGTCCTGGCCTTAGCATCAGACGTGTAAGTGACCCCCACTTTAGAAGGGAAAAGAGTTAAAGGGCCCAGAGTCCAGGCAGGTCTTGGCCATTGCTTCTGCCCCTCCCCCGCCCTCTGGAAAGGAGAAGGACCTTTATGCTGTCTTCCAGGTTCCTCTTTAGAGGGCGTAGTCAAACGTTTGCTGTCGCTTGCTCTGAACTGTCGAGTAGTTGTTGCAGAAGCGGTTGTGCAGGTGTTGGGGCCACACAGGGAAGTGACACACAGTTGCTGTCTGCTCCTGCTCACAGCCTTGCCAGGGAAAACAGGAAAACACAGAGCACAGCGGGCGCCCAAATGCTCTCGTTTGTCTCACCCATCCCTGGAGCCTTAATTTAAAATAGCTTTTGGGTTTTTTTTTTTTTTTTCGAGGTAGGGTGTTGCTCTCTCTCCCAGGTTAGAGTGCAGTGTCATGATCTCGGCTCACTGCAACCTCCGCCTCCTGGGTTCTAGTGATTCTCATGCTTCAGCCTCCTGAGTAGCTGGATTACAGACATGTGCCACCATGCCTGGCTAATTTTTGTATTTTTGGTAGAGTTGAGGTTTCACCATGTTGGCCAGGCTGCTATTGAACTCTGTTTTTTTTTTATTTTTGAGATGGAGTTTCACTCTTGTCACCCAGGCTGGAGTGCAATGATGTGATCTCGGCTCACTGCAATTTCTGCCTCCCTGGTTCAAGCAATTCTCCTGCCTCAGCCTCCTAAGTAGCCGAGATTACAGGTGCCTACCACCACACCTGGCTAATTTTTGTATTTTTAGTAGAGACAGCGTTTCACCATGTCGGCCAGGCTGGTCTCGATCTTCTGACCTCAGGTGATCACCCGCCTTGGTCTCCCAAAGTGCTGGGATTACAGGTGTGAGCCACTGTGCGTGGCCTGGTTTCAAACTCTTGACCTCAAGTCGATCCTCCCACCTTGACCTCCCAAAGTGCTGGAGTTACTGGTGTGAGCCACTGCGCCTGGTGATTTTGGTATTTTCTTAGTGGTAAAAGCAACCTGAAATTTGGGAGAAAAGATCAAATTGTTAATGGGGCATGGGTTATTTAAATTACTTTGGATGTCACCTCTGGAAGGTATTTATCAACCCATCTTCTCTGGAAGCTCAGAGGCGAGAGGCCTTGCCTAGTGTATCTTAGGGTGGCCAGCACGTCTAAAATCACAGGCTGATCACGTCTCCTCCTCCAAAGCCCTGGGGATTCCCAGCCACCTGCTCAGTAAAGTCGTCTTCTCATGGAGCATGTGAGACCTGTGATCAGCCCCTCCCGTGGGAGCCTCCTCCCTGGACTGCCCCTCGGTCTCTCCCTGCTGCTGCCTGTGCCCCTCCCCCAAGTGAACCCTGACTCATTGTCTAAGGCTCTGCCCTGTTGTCCACCCCTCTGGGAAGCCTCCTCCTTGTACCACTCCCCCGCATCCAGGAAGTGCTTCCATGGAGCCATGCCCGGCTCATAGTGCAGCACACCACAGTCGTGGGTTAGCAGCCGACCTGCATGTCGGGCTGTGTCTGGTGCCCCTCCATACCTTCGCCCTTGCCCATGCACCTCTAGCATCTGATGACAGCCTGGGGGAGCAGGCCCCTGCAAAATCAGGTACACAGACAACTCCCACAGGAGCCTCGAGCCTGACGGAGGTACAATGGGCATCCTCTGAGCATGAGTTGATGCCTGGTGGACAGGATCAGGCTCCTAGACTGATAGGGGGACTTTTCTTATATCTCCTTAGGGAACAGAAGGCCAAGAGGAACAGCCAGTGGGTGCCTACCCTACCCAACAGCTCCCACCACCTGGATGCTGTGCCGTGCTCCACGACCATCAACAGGAACCGCATGGGCCGGGACAAGAGAGAACCTTCCCCCTTTGGTGCGGATGCGTTGCCATGCTCACCCTCCATACTGATTCCACCTTAGTTCTCCAGCAGATTTCAGTCCCCTGTTCCCCAGAAAAACACTGTGCTTTGACCTTGTGCTCCCGGCAATGCTGCAGTACCTCCTCCTCTTTGAACTGCTGTTTCCCTGACTTTCAGGACGTCATCTGCAGTCTCCCTGGCTCTGCCTGCTGTCACCTTGCCGTGTCCTCCTCACCTTCCTGGCCCCTCAAGTGGAGTTCTGGGGGGCGCGGTCCTCGGGTCCTTTCTCTGCCCTCAGTTTCTCACGGCCTGGTGCTGCCACCACCGCACTCTGCCCCATTCTTACCCTGCCTCAGGCCTGAGAAGACCCTCACTGCTGTCAGACCACCCAGATCAGCCCTGCAGTTCCCTCTGCTGAGGCTCAGCCCCGTTCTCTCTCCTCCTCCTTTCCTTTCCTTCCTTCCGTCATTCGTCCTTCCTTCCTTCTGTCATTCCTCCTCCCCCTCCCTCCCATCCTCCTTCCTCCTCCCTTTCTTCTCTCTTCCTTCCCCTCCATCTCTTTTCCCATCTCTAGTTGACTGTCCCCTTCTCCATTAGAGTGGCCACCCCTTTTCTCCAGCATCCTTGTCCCTTTCCCGGTCTGTTTCCCAGCACATTCATGCCTAGCCCTCAGCTCGTTTCTCTCCGTGTCTTCCATCTGCTTCCCAAGATCCCTGGGGGCGCTCTCAGCCCTCTCCATGCTCCCAGACGCCCTTAGGTTTCTTCTGTCCTCCAGCTCCATGTTACCAACCTGCCTGCCTGACTCTTCACTCTTTATCTTCCCAAAATATCCAACTCCATTGCTTGGAATCCTCCTGGGACTCCCTCACGGCAGTGGCCAGTTTGCATAGCCTGAGAGGAGACCTGTGGGTGCTTCAGCATCCGCTAGCTCTGGGGCAGCCCCGACCACTGCTCCCCAGGAATCCGCGCTCTGTGGCCTGTTGGTGCATCCTCAGCAGTTCCTCCATTCACCTGCCTCGGCCTTGCTGGAATATTTCCTCTTCTGGAAATGTCCTCCTTTCCCACAGCCTTCTATGAAAGTCGTACTGAATTTCAGGCTTAGTATACCTTCGCAGGACATCTGGGTTTTGTTCCAACACTGCCCAAGTCAATCCTATTGCATACAGACTGGTGCTTGTCATTTATGGCCCCACCTGTCCCCATTAGACCGTGGCCCCAGGACTCCTGCTGGGCTCGTCTGCTACCTTAGCTGTTAGCTGACAAGTGGCCTTGTTCTCCAGACAGGTTTGCAGAGGCCTGCTGTGCAGAGAGGGAGGCTGAAAACTCGCATCCCTAGGGCCCTGCCACCCTCACTGACTGTTGCTGCCATTTTGCTTTCAGCTTTGATGACCATGACCCTGCTGTGATCCACGAGAACGCATCTCAGCCTGAGGTGCTGGTCCCCATCCGGCTGGACATGGAGATCGACGGGCAGAAGCTGCGAGATGCCTTCACCTGGAACATGAATGGTACAAGGCAGTCGGGCTCTGCTGGGGCTGGCCCCAGCCTCTGTGTGTTATGTAGAAACAGTCCCCTTTCCTGCCAGCTGCCTGTCAGGCAGATTCTGGACCTGACATGTAGGACATCAGGGCATAGTTTTGGAGTCTGGGGGTGTGGGTTCAGTCCTGGTTCTGCTGCTGTTCACTGTTGATTGGGCATGTGAGCCTCGGACTCCTTTCCCCATACTGAGGTTGGGTAGCCCAAGGGACCTGGCATGGGAGGGGGCTGCTCCGCATAGCATGAATGATGATGACAGTGCCACTCAGACCCGGTTCAGCCCCCACACCCTGCACACACCCGCCTTGGGTCCTGTCCGCCACGCTGCTTCTGCACACACCCGCCTTGGGTCCTGTCCGCCACGCTGCTGCTGCTGTGCGAGGCTGCATGTGTGCTCCCGTGCCTCTCTCCTCCCCTAACTGGTCATGTCTTTGGACATCCTTACTCCGTAAGTCCTGGGTCAGATGCCGTCTCTTCTGGCTCTTCCCGAGCTTCCAAAGCCTGAAGAACTCTGTCTTTGTGCAGATGTAGACAGCAAGATGAGAAGGATATGCATCCCAGGTGCTTAGAGTGCTTATCCCATCTGGGAGGGAGGATTATGCATGCATTTATTTGTTTCTCTGTTTTTTCTAAGTCTGTTAGAATGTATTTTTAAATTTTACTTTCTTACTTTTTTTTTTTTTTTTTGATACAGAGTCTCACTCTGTTGCCAGGATGGAGTGCAGTGGCGTGTTCTCAGGTCACTGCAACCTCTGTCTCCTGGGTTCAAGCGATTCTCATGCCTCAGCCTCCTGAGTAGCTGGGATTACAGGCAAGCACCACCATACCCAGCTAATTTTTGTATTTTTAGTAGAGACGGGGTTTCACCATGTTGGCCAGGATGGTTTCAATCTCCTGATGTCGTGATCCGCCCGCCTCGGCCTTCCAAAGTGCTGGGATTACAGACGTGAGCCACCGCGCCCGGCTATTATTACTGTTTTTTTTTTTTAGATCTTATTTCATACCAATTTTTTTTTACTTAGTATCTGTATCCTGCTGAACTTTTTTTTTTTTCCTTTTTTAGCACCTGCTGCTCTGAAACTTTTCTTTTTGAGATGGAGTCTTGCTCTATCTCCTGGCTGGAGTGTAGTGGCGTGATACCAGCTTACTGTAACCTTCATCTCCCAGGTTCAAGTGATTCTCCTGCCTCAGCCTCCCAAGTAGCTGGGACTACAGGCGTGTGCCACCATGCCCAGCTAATTTTTGTGTTTTTAGTAGAGACGGGGTTTCATCACACTGGCTAGGATGGACTCAATCTCTGAACCTTGTGATCTGCCCGCCTTGGCCTCCTGAAGTGCTGGGATTACAGGCGTGAGCCACTGTGCCCGGCCCTGAAAGAATTTTTTTTTTTTTTTTTTATTAATCATGCCAGATGAATTTTAATTACGCATAAAGATCTAACATATCACCACCCAGGGACCATTTCACCCACTGCTCTGTTTGGCTGCCAGTCTTTTGTCTCTCTCTTCAGCAATGGTGAGGCGGATACCCTTTCCTCGGGGGAAGAGAAATCCATGGTTTGTTGCCCTTGCCAATAACAAAAATATTGGAAAGTCGAGTGGCAAAGCTGTTGCCATTGGCACCTTTCACATGAACCACATCAAAAGATCCAGGGTGCCTCTCTCTGTTGGTAATCACACCAGTTCTTCCCAGGTTAGCACCCCCAGTCACCATACACAGGTTACCAGTGTCAAACTTGATGAAATCAGTAATCTTGCCAGTCTCCAAATCAATCTGAATGGTATCATTCACCTTGATGAGGGGATCAGGGTAGCGGATGGTGCAAGCATCATGAGTCACCAGATGAGGGATTCCTTTTGTGCCCACAAAGATTTTCGCACTTTGCACAATTTGTACTTGGCCTCCTCAGGTGTAATACAATGTACAGCAAAGCGACCCTTGGTATCATAGATCAGACGAAAATTCTCTCCTGTCTTGTCAATGCTGATGACATCCATGAAACCAGCAGGGTAGGTTATATCAGTTCGGACCTTGCCATCGATCTTAATGAACCACTGCATGCAAATCTTCTTTACTTCATCTCCTGTCAGGGCATACTTAAGTCTGTTCCTTAGGAAAATGATGAGGGGGGAGACACTCTCTCAACTTGTGAGGACCGGTGGATGGACGAGGAGCAGACACCCGGTCGATTTATCCAGCATCCAATGCTTTGGAGCTGCCACCCGCTTCAGATGCTTCTTGGGACCACGAGCCATGGCTGTGTTAGGAAAGGAAGAGCAAGAATTTTTATAGTTAACATATTATTTATATTCAGACAAAATGCAGTGAATATCATCTTTATTTTATTTTACTTTTTTTTTTTTTTTGAGACAGTCTCACTCTGTCACCCAGGCTGGAGTGCAGTGGCATGATCTTGGCTCACTGCAGCCTCCGCCTCCTGGGTTGAGGCAATTCTTCTGCCTCAGCCTCCTGAGTAGCTGGGACTACAGGCATGCACCACCACGCCCAGCTAATTTTTTGTATTTTTAGTAGAGACAGGGTTTCACCATCTTGGCCAGGCTGCTGTCGAACTCCTGACCTCGATCTGCCTGCCTAGGCCTCCCAAAGTGCTGGGATTACAGGCGTGAGCCACTGTGCCTGTTTTTTTTTTTTTTTTTAAGAGACTGGGTCTCACTCTGTTACCTAGGCTGGAGTGCAGTGATACTCTCATAGCTCACTGTAATCTTGAACTGCTGGTCTCAAGCAGTCCTCCTGCCACAGCCTCCCAAGTTGCTGGGATTACAGATATGTGCCAGTGTGCCCAGCTTTATTATTTTTAAATGAGTAAATGTTTAAAATCATCAGAATCTCACCACCCGAATGTTTTCAGTTTTACCTTTTCTCTCTGTCACTCCACATGCAAATATATTGAACATAATTGTTACTAAAGAGCAAGTATTGTTTTATTTTTCTTCGCTTATCATAAGTATCTTTCTGGTTTTTTTTTTTTTAGAGATGGAGTCTCACTCTGTTGCCCACGCTGAAGTGCAGTGGTGCGATCTCAGCTCACTGCAACCTCCATCTCCTGAGTTTAAACAATTCTCCTGCCTCAGCCTCCCGAGCAACTGGGACTACAGGTGCATGCCACCACGCCTGGCTAATTTTTGTATTTTTAGTAGAGATGGGGTTTACTATGTTGGTCAAGCTGGTCTTGAACTCTTGACCTCAGGTGCTCTACCTTCCTTGGCCTCCAAAAGTGCCGGGATTACAGGCGTAAGCCACCGTGCCCAGCCTCTCTGATTTCTTTAGTCTTCAAATAGTGTGGCATATTCTGTTGGGTTGAGGTGCCTTTGTTTGCTAAAACTCCCCTTGCTCTAGACGTCTCCACAGCAGATCACATAGTTGCAGCATTTTTCTCTCAGAAGGGATTTCCTCAGGGAGGAGAGTATGAGTGGTTGTTGATGTGTGGCTGCCTTGAGCTTTCTGGAAGGATTAGGCTGCTTCCTTTGGTTATCCACAGGCACTCGGCGTGCTAGGCCTGAGTCCAAAGGTTTCTGTCCAGCCCTGAGAGCCATGTGCCCAGGTGCCTGTCCCCTAGGGCCCACAGGCCAGCTGGTGACGGGGGATGCCAGTGGGAGGAGCCATGGGTGAGGGAGGACATTGGTGAGAGACTCCAGGAGGTTGTGTTGAGTGTAGATGGGGACAGCTACAGTTCACTGGTCATGCCCCAGCACAGGGACAGGACAGCCCGTGGGGACCAGGCCACCACCAGTGCTGCACAACGCCTGTTATCTCTGCAGAGCTCCCTGCTTATCTCTGCTGGCTCACATTATAGTGATTTGTTAATTCTTGCCTCTCCCTCTCCATTTCAACTCTTTAAGGTCAGGGGCCTTGTTTTTTTATTGAGTTGGAGTTTTGCTCTTGTTGCCCAGGCTGGAATGCAATGATGCGATCTTGGCTCACTGCAGCCTCCCACCTCCCAGGTTCAAGCGATTCTCCTGCCTCAGCCTTCCAAGTAGCTGGGATTACAGGCATGCGCCAGCATGACTGGCTAATTTTGTATTTTTAGTAGAGATGGGGTTTCACCATGTTGGTCAAGCTGATCTCGAACTCTTGACCTCAGGTGCTATGCCCGCCTTGGCCTCCCAAAGTGCTGGGATTACAGGCGTGAGCCACCGCATCTGGCTGCCTTTTCTGTTAGCGTAGAATCTAGCCCAGGATAGGAACTTAGTTGTTCAAACTGGATCAGTCCATGCCCTGTCTTGTTACCTTTCTTTGGGCAACACATAGAAAGCTCCTGTTTGTTTAGACCCCTGCCCTGTTCCAGAAAGGATGTGAGGAGGCTTACAATAAGGACACTGGGCCCAAATGACTAAAGCAAATAGAAATGGAGTGGTTAGGAAAACCTGGATAAAGAGGCAAATGAAGCTAGGTGGTATAAGAGGCAGCTTGAACTCAGATTTTATTTGGGAACGTCACTAGGAGTTGGGGTTGGCTCTGGGCCTTTTTAGAACCAGGCAGAATGAGACGTGAAGATCATTTGCACACTCAGCATGGTCTAGATCAGCAGCACCCTGTGGTGTTGAAGAAGTAGAACCACACGTGGTTCTGAAATCTGAGATTTCCTACAGCCCTCAGGAAAAGGGCATGATATAGTAAGGAAGACCAGGATTGCCAGTCAACTCCACAGTTTCACTGGGCTGTTCCTCCTAGGAGTCTTCATGTAAAATATGATGCCATGGAAAATAATTTAGAACAAAGTCTTTCCTTTTTTTTTTTTTTTTTGAGACAGAGTCTCACTCTGTTGCCCAGGCTGCTGGAGTGCAGTGGTTCGATCTCGGCTCACTGCAACCTCCACCTCCTGGGTTCAAGCGATTCTCCTGCCTCAGCCTTCTGAGTAGCTGGGATTATAGGCATGCACCATCACGCCTGGCTAATTTTTGTATTTTTAGTAGAGACAGAGTTTTACCATGCGGGTCAGGCTGGTCTCAAACTCCTGACCTTGTGATCTGCCTGCCTCGGTCTCGTACAGTGCTGGGATTATAGGTGTGAGCCGCTGTGCCCTGCTGGAACGAAGTCTTAACAGGTGGAGAACCAAAATAGTGTTGTTCTGCGAACTCTTCCTCAGCTCTGGGTGGTATTTGGCGTTTGTAAGAGCTGTGATTCTTAACTGGTAGAAGGCCATGCCAAAATTGCTATTGATTTGCTTTGAAATTTCAAATCATCTTAAAGGTGGGCATGAGAGTCTCTATCACAGAGGGATTACGTATGTGAAGTAGCATTACTTGAGTAGCATGAATGAACTGTATGTTCTTCAGGCCACCTTCGGAATCAGGATTGGTCAGGCACAGTAGCTCAGGACTATAATCCCAGCATTTTGGGAGGCTGAGGAGGGAGAATCACTTGAGGCCAGGAGTTTGAAACCAGCCTGGCAATCATGGCGAAACCCCATCTCTACTAAAAATATAAAAATTAGCTGGGTGTGGTGGCGCATGCCTGTAGTCCCAGCAACTTGGGAGGCTGAGGCACAAGGAACACTTGAACCCAGGAGGCAGAGGTTGCAATTAGCTGAGATGGTGGCGTTACACTTCAGCCTGGGTGACAAAGTGAGACTGTCTCAAAAAAAAAAAAAAAAAGGAGACCAGGCAGGTGGCTCACACCTGTAATCCCAACACTTTGTGAGGCCGAGGTAGGTGGATCACAAGGTCAGGAGTTCAAGACCATCTTGGCCAACGTGGTGAAACCCTGTCTTTACTAGAAGTACAAAAATTAGCCAGGTGTGGTGGCACATGCCTATAATCCCAGCTACTCAGGAGGCTGAGGCAGGAGAATCACTTGAATCGGGTGGTGGAGGTTGCAGTGACCCGAAATCGAGGCACTGCACTGCACTACTGCACTCCAGCCTAGGCCACAGAGCAAGACTCTGTCTCAAAAAAAAAAAAAAAAAAGGCCTAACTGTATGTTATCTACAAGAAAGTCATTTGAAGTATAATGAAAAAAGTAGGTTGAAAGTAAGAAGATGGAGAAAGAGGAAACGTTAATCAAAGGAAAGCAGGAGTGGCAATGTTAGTATCAGTAAGGCAGACTTCAAAGAAAATGACCAGAGATAGAGAAGGACATTAAATAAATGATAAAAAGATAAATCCACCAAGAAGACAGAGCAATCCTAAGTATGTATGTAGCAAACAACAGAACCGGAAAATATGTGAAACAATACAGATAGAACTGAAAGGAGAAATACGCAAATTCACAAACATATTGGAGACCTCAGCATTCCTCTGTCAAAAACTGATGGAACTGAACAGAAAATCGGTAAAATGATAAAAGATCAAAAACACCATCAACCAACAGAATCCGATTCACGTTTATAGGACACTCCAGCACAGCTGAATGCACATTATTTTCAAGTGCCTGTGGAACATATACCGTATAAACCATATATAGATCATAAAACAAGCCTCAACAAGTAAAAGAATTGAAACCATACAGAATGTGTTCTCCAACTGCAATTGACTCAGATGCTTGTAAGCTAAATAACAGACTTCTCTGTGGTTCAAAGAGGAAGTCTATAGGGAAATTTAAAAATATAACACGGACCTAAATGAAAATGAAAATGCAGCATATCAAAATTTGTGGGATAAAGCTTAAATAGTGCTATGCAGATTATCTGTAGCACTAGTGCGTACATTAGAAAACAGGAAAAGCCTTCCTCAAGTCCATAATCTAAGCTCTTATCTCAAGAACCAAGAGAAAGCAAAAATGAAACCAAAGCAAGCAGAAGGAAGGACATTTGAAGAGCAGAAATCAATGACATTGAAAACAGAAATCAAACAATAGAGAAAGTTAATGAAACCTAGCTGGTTCTTTGAAAGATGAATAAAACTGACAATCTCTAGCAAGGCTGATAAAAAGAACGTAAATTATCAATATCAGGAAGGAAATGGGATGTCACCACAGACCCTGCAAATATCAAAAGGAAAGAATACTACAAACAATTCTATACTTAAAAGTTTGACAACTTACATAAAATGAATGAATTCCTTGCAAAACACAAATTACTACAACTCATCCAATATCAAATAGCTAATTTGGGTTTCCCCTCTAACTATTAAGGGAATAGGATTTGTAATTTAAAAACCCTAAAAAGTGTCCAGGCATGGTGGCTCTTACGTGTAATCCCAGGTCTTTGGGAGGCTGAGGTGGGAGAATTGCTTGAGGCCAGGAGTTCAAGAACGGCCTGGGCAACATAGCAGGATCCCATCTCTAATTAAATTTTCAGATATAAAAAATTATTTCTAAAAAGGAAAAAAAACTCGTCCTAAAAATATATCTGGGCCCAGGTGATTTCACCGGAGAATTCTACCTACCAAATGTTGAAAAATGAATTAACACCAATTCTACACAGTCTCTTCTAGAAAATGGAAGAGGAGATCGCACTTCCCAATCAATTTCGTAAAGCTTGTGTTACCCAGATACCAAGCCTAAAGACAGTACCAAAAAAGGAAAAATAGAGGCTGGGCACGGGAGCTCACGCCTGTAATCCCAGCTACTTGGGAGGCTGAGGCAGGAGAATCACTTGACACTGGAAGGCAGAGGTTGCAGTGAGCTGAGAGCGTGCCACTGTGCTGCAGCCTGGGAGAGAGTGAGACTCCTCAAAAAAATAAATAGAAAGAGGATTTTTACAGACCAATATCCCTTATAGATGTAAAATCCTTAGCAAAATATTGAGAAATAGAATTTAATAACATATAGAAATAATTATACACTGTGACAAAGTGGGGTTTATTGCAGGGATGGTAGGCTGGGTCAGCATTTGATGCTCAAGCAATGTAATCCGCCATATTAACACACTAATGAAGAAAAATCACAGGGTCAGTTTGATTGATGAAGAAAAAGCATTTTGTAGAACTCAACACCTGATGATAAAAACGCTCAGAAAAATAAGGATAGCAGGAAACTTCCTCCATATAATAAACAGCATCTGTTTAGTACAAAAATCCTGTCACTAACTTTTAGTAGTGAAAGGTTGCATGCTTTCTCAGAGATCAGGAACAAGCCAAGTATGTCTGTTGTCACTGTTCTTACTCAGTATAGTATTGGAAGTTCTAGCTAATCCAATAAGACGAGAAAAGGAAATAAAAGATATGCAGAGCCGGGTGCAATGGCTCACGCCTGTAATCCCAGCACTTTGGGAGGCCGAGGTGGGCGGATCACAAGGTCAAGAGATCAAGACCATCCTGGTTAACATAATGAAACCCCGCCTCTACTAAAATACAAAAATTAGCTGGCATGGGTGCGAGCCTGTAGTCCTAGCTACTCCGAAGGCTGAGGCAGAATTGCTTGAATCCAGGAAGCGGAGGTTGCAGTAAGCCGAGATCATGCCATCCAGCCTAACACCTGGCGACAGAACAAGACTCTGTCTCAAAACAAACAAACAAAAAAAACCATGTAGATTGGAAAGGAAGAAATAAAATTCCATTTGCAGATGACATGATAGCCTTCAGTGGGTGAATAAAGTGTGGCCCTTTTGCACCACAGAATGTCACTTGGCTATAAAAATAAGTGACAAACTGGATGAATCACTGGATAATGCTGCAAAAGTGAACCCTAGCTAATTTTTGTGTTTTTAGTAGAGACAGGGTTTCACCATGTTGGCCAGGATGGTCTCGATCTTTTAACCTCATGATCCTCTTGCCTCGGTCTTCCAAAATGGTAGGATTACGGGCATGAGCCCTTTATTTTTTGTAAAGATGAGGTCTTACTATGTTACCCAGGCTGGTCTTGAATTCCTGGGGTCAAATGATCCTCCCATGTGCTGGGATGAGAGGTGTGAGCCACTGTACCTGGCCTAGAACATTCCTGAAATGGTAAAATTATAGAAATGGAGATGGTTGGTGGTTTCCAGGGGCTGGAGAGGGGCATGGGAGTGGGAGGGGAAGTGTCTGTGGCCATAAAAAGGCAATGGAGGGGGCCTGGTGGTGGTGGACATGTCCTGTATGTTGACTTTATTGGAGGAAACGGTGCAGTGTGCATGGAATTTCTCTGTGTTGTTTCTTGCAACTGCACATGAACCTACAATTACTTCCAAATAAAAAGCTTAATTTTAAAATGCTCTGGGCAGTGTATTCACAGGGTGTTTACCCGGTGCACTGGAGGTTCCTGCTGCAGTCTCCACAGAGAAGCACATTTGCTTGCCGAAGGAGCTGTTGCTGCCTCTCGGGCTGTTAGGATGCTGGTCTACAGCGTGTCTTTAGGGGAGGGAGGAAATAGTGAGTCTGTGGTCTGTTAGGCAGACGTGCTTCTTGATGATGGAATCCTGGAATCCTGCTAAATGCTCTGAAGCATTTTTTTTTCTTTTCTTTCTTTTTTTTTTTTTTTTGCTTTTTCAGCTTACCCCAGCAAGACGCCTTGTCCGTAAGATCTAGGTGGAGACAGGGAGAGAATGTTAACTGAGCAGGACCTTGCTGAGGTCTGGCTGGCCACAGATGGTCCCTGTGAGCTCCCACCTGGTGCAGCTACTTTTCCAGGATCTGGCATCTGTAGGGACCTCCACGTTTGTGACCTTGTTAAGGCCCTACTGCTGCTACTGCAGTCGCAGGCCTGGAATTCGCCATGGCTTGGCACAGTGTGTTTTGCTTACACCGAGGCCTGGTGTTGGGCCAGCCTCTGCGCCATCACGTTGCCAGCAGTTCAGCACGGAGGGGAGTAGAGAGATGGGCACGCAAGCTTCCATGTGTCTTTGCTGGCCTCGCCCAGAGCTTCTCATTAGTTAGGATAATCTTATGCGCCTGCCTGACTATGAGCTCCTGGAATGGGGGAGTGTTTATGGCCATGACCACCCCCAGGGCATGGATCAGGAGGTATGTGCAGGATGAGGGCTGCAGCCTGCTAGCCATGTGCTTCCTCCTCCCATTTCCAGTTTCCAGGAAGGCCACCCTCAGTGCCCTGCTTGTGTCTCCTGCATCTAGAGATGTTTGGCTTTGAAGAGGAAGGGGTGGGGGAGGCTGGTCCAGGCCCAAGCATGGTGCAATCTGTTGGCATCCCTTCCCTCTCTTATTTCAGAGAAGTTGATGACGCCTGAGATGTTTTCAGAAATCCTCTGTGACGATCTGGATTTGAACCCGCTGACGTTTGTGCCAGCCATCGCCTCCGCCATCAGACAGCAGATCGAGTCCTACCCCACGGACAGCATCCTGGAGGACCAGTCAGACCAGCGCGTCATCATCAAGGTGGGTAACTTCTTAACCCAGCACTGGAACCTTCCTGGTCCTCGGGGGTGGGTGTTATCATGGGGCACTGAGGGTATACCAAGGCCTCAGCAAAAGCCCCTGTTTGGGTTCCGTGTCCTCTGGAAAGTCATAGCACCTGGCTCTGCTGCCTGCAATCCCCCAGGAAGGGCATAGGCATATAGTAAAGTGTTATATTCTGGACACATTCAGGGGGGTGCCTCTGAGGCACTGCCAGGCTCTGAGCAAAGCCCAGAGGTCTAGAGGAGGTGAAGGCAGCTGATTGGCCGGGCGAGGCTCAGTGCTCCAAGGTGGCCCAGTAACCCAGTAAGATGCTGCCTTAGCGGCCATATTACAGGTGAAGAGGTGGGCACATGGAGAGCTGAATTCACCTGCTGAAGTCACAGACTGGCCAGCTGAGAAGTGGCAGGGCTGGTGATTGGGCGCAGGCCTGCCTCCTGCAGAGCCTGCAGCATAATCCTTGCTGTGCTGAGCCGCCACTGCTGAACTGTGTCTTGAGGGTGAGGAGAGCTTTGAAAACAGGAGGATATGAGAAATAGATGAGATTGGCACATGTGATGACCCTAAAAAGGTCAGGGGTTTGATTTAATTTGATACCATGCCTTTGGTTTCAATTTTAGAAAAACATTGGTGTATAAAAATAAAAGCCATGTTACAAAGGGTTCCTGAAAATAGTCTTTGGAGTGGAAGAGCCTTGGGAGGAGGAATGCCTCTGCCCCCGTCTGCCAGATGGAGCCTGGGCCTGCTACATCCCATTGTGTTTCTCTGTGATACTTTACAAAGATTTTGGAAAATAAGGTTGGGGGATCACCAGCAACTTCCCCATGTAGAGAACAACTACATATCTTTATTTATTTACTTACTTATTTGTTTATAGACAGAGTCTCACTCTGTGGCCCAGGCTAGAGTACAGTGGTGCGATCTCGACATACTCCAACCTCCGCCTCCCAGATTCAAGCAGTTCTCCTGTCTCAGCCTCCCAAGTAGCTGGGAGTACAGTGCCTGCCACCATGCCCGGCTAATTTTTGTATTTTTAGTAGAGATGGGGGTTCCACCATATTGGTCAGGCTGGTCTCAAACTCCTGACCTCAGGTGATCCACCCAGCTCGGCCTCCCAAAGTGCTGGGATTACAGGCATGAGGCACTGTGCCTGGCCTAAATACTTTGATTTCTTGATTAATAATTTAAAATTGTGATAACATCGATAACATAAAATTTACCATTTTAACCACTTCAGTGTAAATTCAGTGGCAGTACATTCACATCCATGGCTGTATAGTTATCACCACCATCCATCTCCAGAATTCTATCATCATGTAAAACTAACTCCCCATTTCTCTTCCCCCAGTCCCTGGCAAGCACCATTCTGCTGTCTCTATGAATTTGACTACTCGAGGTGCCTCATATACATTACCTAAGGGAATCATGCAGTATTTGTCCTTTTGTGACTGGCTTATTTCACTTAGCAGAGTGTCTTCAAGGTTCATTTATGTTTACCATGTCAGGATGTCCTTCCCTTTTAAAAATGTGTGTATTTTTAGACAGAGTCTTATTCTATTGCCCAGGCTGAAGTGCAGTGGGACAGTTACGGCTCACTGCAACCTCTGCCTCCTGGGCTCAAGGAATCCTCCCAGTTCAGCCTCCTGTGTAGCTGGGAAGCTAGGACTAGGGGCACATTCCACCCTGCCCCACTAATTTTTTGTGTTTTTTTGTGGAGATGGGGTTTCGCCATGTTGCCTAGGCTTGTCTCAAACTCCTGGGCTCAAGCCGTCTGCCCACCTGAGCCTCCCAAAGTGCTGGGATTACAGGCGTGAGCCACTGTGCCAGCATCCTTTCTTATGAAGGCTGAATAATATTCTATTGTATGGCTCTATTACATTTTTATTTATTCATGCCTAAAGGACAAACACTTGGGTTGCTTCCACATTTGGCTGTTGTGAATCATGCTGCTGGGAACTTGGGTATGCAGATATCTGTTGGCGTCCCTGCTCTTCATTCATTCATTCGTTTAAATGGAGGCTCGCTCTTGTTGCCCAGGCTGTATCTTGGCTCACTGCAACCTTTGTCTCCCAGGTTCAAGTGATCTCCTGCTTCAGCTTCCCGAATAGCTGATTACAGGCACCCGCCACCACACCCAGCTAATTTTTGGGATTTTTAATAGAGATGGTGCTTCATTATGTTGGCCAGGCTGGTCTCAAACTCTGCGATTGGCCTCCCAAACTCAAATGATGCTCCCGCCTCAGCCTCCAAAGTTCTGGGATTATAGGCATGAGCCCCCACGCCTGGCTCCTGGTTTCATTTCTTTTGGGTGTGTACTCAGAGATGGGAATTCCTGGATGGTAGGATAATTCTGTGTTTAGTTTCTTGAGGAACCACTATACTGCTTTTCTCAGTGGCTATACCCTTTTATATTCCTACCAGCAAAGCACAAGATTCCAGTTTTACCTGATCCTCCCTGATACTTGTTAGTTTCTTTTTCTTTTCTTTTCTTTCTTTTTTTTTTTTTTTTTTTAAGACAGTCTTGTTCTGTTACCCAGGCTGGAGTGCAGTGGTATGATCCTGGCTTGCTGCAACCTCCACCTCTTGGATTCAAGTGATTCTCCTGCTTAAGCCTCTTGAGTAGGAGCTGGGACTACAGGTGCATGCCACCACACACAGCTAATTTTTGTATTTTTGGTAGAGACGGGATCTCACCATGTTGGCCAGCTGGTCTCTAACTCCTGAGCTCAAGTGATCCACCCACCTTGGCTTCCTAAACCTGGGATTACAAATGTGAGCCACCACGCTCAGCCAACTTTTGTTATTTTCTGTTTTTTGGATAATATTTATTCAAATGGGTATAAAGTAGTATCTCATTGTGATCTTGATTTGCATTTCCTTAATTGATTAGTGACATTGAATGTCTTTTCATGTGTGTATTGGCTACTTATGTCTTCTTTGGAGAAATATCTGTTCATGTGTACAAGGGTGTATTCCTGGGCTCTGTATTCTGTTCCATTGGTCTATATGTTGTCTTTATGCCAGCACCACACTATTTTGATTACTGTAACTTTGTAATAAGTTTTGAAATCAGGAAGTGTGAGACCCCCCTGCCTCAACATTTTTCTAAATTCCAAGATTGCTTTGGTTATTTGGGGTTCCTTGAAATTCTACTGGGCATGGTGTCACACTTAAAATCCCAGCATTTTGGGAGGCTGAAGGAGGAAGATCACCCGAGGCCAGGAGTTCAAGACCAGCTTGGGCATCATAGTGAGACCCCATCTCTACCAAAAAATTTTAAAAATTAGCTGGGTGTGGTGGTGTGTGCTTGCAGTTGCAGCTACTTAGGAGGCTGAGGCAGGAAGATTACTTGAGCCCAGGAGATGGAGGCTTCAGTGAACCATGATCCTGCCACTGTACTCCAGCCTGGATGATGGAGTGAGACAAAAAAAAAAAAAAAAGAAAGAAAAAGAAATTCCATATGAATTTTAGGATGCATTTTTGTGTTTGCAAATAATGCAAGATACATTATTGAGATTTTGATAGGTGTTGGTGTTGTATCTGTTAATTGCTTTGGTTAGTATTGGTATCTTAACAATATTGTCTTCAAGTCCATGAACGTGGGTTGTCTCTTATTTATGCCTTCTTTTATTTCTTTCAGCAATGTTTTATAGTTGTACAAGTATCATATCTCCTTAGTTCTTATGTATTTTATTCCTTTTTTTTTTTTTTTGTAGAGACAGATCTCACTTTGTTGTCCAGGCTGGTATCAAACTCTCCTGGCTTTAAGCAGTCCTTCTGCCTCAGCTTCCCAACGTGCTGGGATTACAGGCATGAGCCACTGTGCCTGGCCTGTTTTATTCTTTTTGATGCTATTTTAAATTGGATTATTTGTTAATTTCCAGATTGTTCATTATTGACGTATAGAAATGCAACTAATTTTTGTGTGTTAATTTTGTATCCTGCTACTCTTCTGAATTTGTTTATTAGTTCTGAGAGGTTTTTTTTTAAATCTTTGAGGTTCTACATATAAGTTTATATCATCTCTGATTAGGGATAACTTTACTTTTTTATTTCCTATTTAAATGCCTTTGATTTCTTTTTCTTGTCTAATTGCACTGGGTAGAATGTCCAATGCTATGTTGAATATATATAAGAGGGCATCCTTGTCTATATCCTTATCTTAGCAGAAAAGCTTTCATTTCAGCCTTTCACCACTAAGTATGATGTTACTGTGGGTTTTCCATTCCTGGCTTTTATTTATTTAGTTTGTTGAGTATTTTTGTCATGAAAAAGGTAGTGAATTTGTCAAATGCTTTTTTTTTCGAGACAGAGTCTTGCTCAGTGGCGCAATCTTGGCTCACTACAACCTCTGCTTCCCAGGTTCAAGCAATTCTTCTGCCTCAGCCTCCCGAGAAGCTGGGACTGCAGGCACCTGCCACCACACCCAGCTAATTTTTGTATTTTTAGTAGAGATGGGGTTTCACCGTATTGGCCAGGCTGGTCTCAAACTCCTCACCTGGTGATCCGCCTGCCTCAGCCTCCCGAAGTGCTGGGATTACAGATGTGAGCCACTGTGCCTGGCCTGTCAAATATTTTTTATGTATCAATTAAGATGATCATTTTAGTTTTGATCCTGGTTTTTGTCCTTCATTCTGTGAATGTAGTGTATTACACTGATCCATTTTTGTATATTGAACCTTGCATTGCAGGAATAACTCACACTTGGTCCTGGTATGGAGTCCCATACCATGGAATATGCTGCTGAATTCGGTTTGCTAGTATTTTTTTGAGGATTTTTGCGTCAACATTCCTAAGGAGTGTTGGTCTTTAGTTTTCTTTCTTGCAGTATTTTTTGTCTGACTTAAGGGCAGTGAGTTAAAGAATAGTTTGAGGCCGGGCGCAGTGGCTCACGCCTGTAATCCCAGCACTTTTGGAGGCTGAGGTGGGCAGATCACAAAGTCAGGAAATGGAGACCATCCTAGCTAACATGATGAAACCCCATCTCTACTAAAAACACAAAAAATTGGCTGGGCGTGATGGCATGTGCCTGTAGTCCCAGCCACTTGGGAGGCTGAGGCAGGAGGATCGCTTGATCCTAGGAGGCGGAGGTTGCAGTGAGCCAAGATCACGCCACTGCACTCCAGCCTGGGTGACAGAACAAGACTCCATCTCAAAAAAAAAAAAAAAGAATAGTTTGAGAAGGATTGGTGTGTTAGCTCCTATTTAAATGTTAGGTAGAATTCACCAGTGAAGCCATCAGGTCTAAGGCTTTTCTTTGTCAGGAGATTTTTTGGTTATTGATTCAGTCTTTTTACTTGTTAATACCTTCATTTTGAGAAGAATACAAATTTGTTTCCCATAACCTGTTTCAGTTTTACATTGTGGCCAGCTAGCAGAAAAGAAGGGGACGATGGTAGGAGAGAAGTGGGATGGGGGTGGGAGCAGAAGCGGGTACCTGGCCTGTGTCCTGGGTATGGTCTGGTGGCTCTGGAGGGCAGCTCTGAGAGATCTGCTCTGTGCTGGTCTTTGTCTTGTAAACATGAACATGGTGAGGATGAGGCCATGTGGGCTAACCCACCCCGTCATGTGGGTCGAAATGACTGGGATTGGCCTCACGCAGGGGGCCAAAAATGTCATGAGCCTGACCCGCAGCTTCCCTGACATTTTTCTCAGAATTTAGGCCATGTTTGTTGTTATCTTGATGGGGCCTGAGGAGCAGCCATGCAAGATGTTGCCCAGCAGCTGGAATTTTCCTGGGGCTGTCCCTGGCCCCCCCCCCCAGGAGAGGCTTCCCCAGTGACCCTCTGACTTACCTATGATTCCCACCTGGGGGATGGGGGCAGCTGGCAAGTTGAGAGACCGTCCCCAGCCAGGTTTCCTGCTCTGCCCTTTGGGTCAGACCAGGTGTCACAGGGTGGACACAGCTGGCCCAGGAAAGCCTGTGTTATGTGGGACAGTCTGCATGTATCAGGCCAGAGGCATCCTGGGCACTGTGACCCTGGAAACAGTGTCCTGTCTTGCCTGTGAAGAACAGAAGGTCACACCCAAGGTTTCCTATCTATAACTTGGACTCAGAAGAGCTGGGTATTTCTCTTCCTTCCTTCCTTTTTTTTTTTTTATGTGTTGATCTCCTAGACTCAAGTTATCCTCCCATCTTGGCCTCCTGAGTAGTTGGAAGAATAAGCACATAGCCTGAGTAATTTTTAAATTTTGGGTAGAAAATGGAATCTTGGCCAGGCGCTGTGGCTCACGTCTGTAATCTGAATACTTTGGAGAGCTGACGTGGGCAGATTGCCTGAGCTCAGGAGTTCGAGACCAGTCTGGGAAACATGTCAAAACCCCATCTCTACTAAAAATACAAAAAAGCAGCTGGGTGTAGTGGTGGGTGCCTGTAATCCCAGCTACTCTGGAGGCTGAGGCATAAGAATTGCTTGAACCAGGGAGGTAGAGGTTGCAGTCAGCCGAGATCATGCCACTGCACTCCAGCCTGGGTGACAGGCTCTTCCCATCCCATTGATCTGTCTCAAAAAAGAAAAAAAAAGAAAATGGAGTCTCACTATATTTCCCAGGCTGGTCTCGAACTCCTGGGCTCAAGCAAACCTCCCACCTTGGCCTCCTGAACTGCTGGGATTACAGACATCAGCTACCATGCCTGGCCAGAGCTGGGTGTTTCTGTAAGGACATCCTTCTTTGTCTTGATCCTGGAACACAGCTGAAGGAAAACAGGAATCTTTGGAGCCATGGCACGTGAGGAGTGTCTCTCTGCTCAGAAAGAGCACCTTCGTTTGGAGCGACTTCTTACAGATAGTCTCGGCAATGCTGGGACCAAAGCCCAGGTCTGGCTGCCCTCACCAGGGGACCTGGCCCAGGTTGGCTTTGCCCAGTTCCAGCAGGAGTGGGGGACAGGGGGAGGAAGTTGGGGACATGGTGCTGCTGAGATTTGAGCCATCAGACCCTGTGGCACTGTCCAGGCCCTGTCTGGAGAGTGGATGGGGTGAGATGTGAGTCGAGGCTGGGAAGGTGCGCAGGGGCCTGGCCCTGCCTCGGCTCTGTTGAGTCCACCTGGAGTCCAGCACTTCTCACTACCCGATCAAGGCCACTGCCAGATGGCTCCCTCCCTCCCCCGCCTTCCAGTAGAGGTCTCAGCATGGCACCTCAGCCCGTGTCTCTTCTCTGACTAAAACACTCCAGAAGCTTCCCACATCCCTCTGTGGAAGCCAGGCCCATCCAAAGGCTTCAGGGCCCTAACTGTCCTCTGCTGCAGTTTCTCGCCACCCTTATCTCCTCCCTTTGTCCCCTCACTGGGCCAACCCACGTGCCAGACCTTGGCTTCTTTTACATCACTGTGTCCCCCCGCCTGGGACTGTTGTCTCCCCAGGCAGCCACATTCCTGCTCCCTGGGCACATTCAGTTCTTCCTAAAGGCCACCTTTCTGGAAGCCTTCCCTGGCGTCCTGACTTCCTGAAGCCAGCCCGGACTTCTATCCCTCCCTTCATTTCCTCCCTGGCACTCCTGTGCTGACTGACTCCCATGTGCTCACTTAACCTGCTTAGTGTCTGTCAGTGCCCCCACCAGCATGGCTTTCTTTTTTTTTTTGGAGACAGAGTCTCGCTGTGTTTCCCAGGCTGGACTTGAACGCCTGAGCTCCAGTGATCCTCCCACCTCAGCCTCCCGAGTAACAGACTACAGGCATTGCAACACCTCAGCTTTCTCAGAGCAGCCTTTTGAAGATGTGTCTCTCCTGTGGCTCTCCTTGGTAGATACACAGTCTAGACTTTGGAATAAATGAATGTGTTAGTGACTGAATGGCAGGGGACAGGCAACCCCATGCATGAGCCCAGGGTAGGAATGGCTTGCTGGGTGGGAACCATGTGCCCACGGTCCTATGGGATCCTGTTGGGTGTGTTCGTGAGCTGTTAGCAGCTGCACTTTCTTGCTGGACCCAGCACCCACGTGGTTTGCTTGGCATTAGATTCCAGTTGGAAGGGCCAGTGCCTCATTCATCACCAGGCATGGGTGTAAGTGGAGACAGCAAAGGACATGGGGGCTCGACTGCAGCCCCACTGCCTGGCCATGTGCCGTGTGCAGGGTGCTGCGGGTCTGCCCCTTGGCTTCCTCTCTCTGCGTGAGGATTCCTTGATTCCCAGAACAAATACCACCCTGCCTGTGCTAGGATTCCTGGAGGCAAATGATTCAGATTGTTTCAGACAGTCCTGGCTAGGCGACGAGTGGCTCACGCCTGTAATCCTAGCACTTTGGGAGGCCAAGGCAGGCGGATCACTTGCGGTCCGGAGTTCAAGACCAGACTGACCAACACGGAGAAACCCCATCTCTACTAAAAATACAAAAAAACTAGCCGGGCATGGTGGTGCCGGCTACTCGGGAGGCTGAGGCAGGAGAAACGCTTGAACCTGGGTGGCAGAGGTTGCAGTGAACCAAGATCATGCCACTGCACTCCAGCCTGGGCGACAGAGTGAGACTCTGTCTTAAAACTAAAAACAAAACAAAACGGAACAAACAGAACAGACAGTCCTAAGTGCTGTGAAGAAAATAGGAGAGGGGCCACGCATGGTGGCCCACACATGTAGTCCCAGACTACTCAGGAGACTGTCAAGGGAGGATCTTTTGAGGCCAGTCCTGGCAGCACAGAGAGGCAGCAGAGAGCAGAGGGCTCAGCCACAGGTCTTTTCTCCACCCAAAACACTTGATGTATTGCCTGGGCCTTATAGACACCTTGTCTCTACCAAAAAAATTAGCTGGACACGGTAGCGTGTGCCTGTAGTCCAAGCTACTCAGGAGGCTGAGGTGGGAAGGGTCTCCAGCCCAGGAGTTCCAGGCTTTAGTGAGTCATGATCATGCCACTGCACTCCAGCCTGGGTGACAGAGTGAGATCCTTTCTCCAAACCGGGGGAGAAAATGGAGAGAAGTGTGTGCAAAGGGGCTGGTGGGAGGGGGAGTTCTCCGGAGCCGGCACTTTAGCTTAGACCAGGTTGCTAAGAAGAGGCTGGTCCTGCCAGGTGAGGGGAAGAACATTCTAGCAAGTGGTGGTGTGCAGGGCTCAGAGGCACAGGGCTTTATGAACATGATCGGGGATTGGGGTGCCCTCACTTCTTTAAAAGGAGGCAGAAGTCCCCAGAAGGGCTGGGCTCCCAGCCAGTGGTGAGTTCATGCAACTGCCCACCCTGATCCTTGACTTCAAAACTAAGGGCCAACAGTGAATGGGCAGGTGCGCCATGCCTGCTTGCCCCATGGAGCACTGGACAGCAGTGAGGGATGACTGCAGCCCCACACTCTAGTGGGAGGAGCCTTGCAGGCATACACAGAGGGAATGAAACTGGACCCCAGGTCCATCCTATTCAGAACAGCCACACCTACTTGGGGAGCGAAGTCAAGATGGTGCCACCTCAGTGGGGCAGGCGTAGGTGGGAGGTCCTAGGGTACAGTCTGTTCTCTCTGGCTGGGTGCTGGCTTCCCAGGTGTCCACTTATGAAAAATCCCTGACTGCACACGCAGGGCCTGGGCCCTCTGGCTGTGAGTCACATGCCGCACGAGTCCTCTGGGGAGTGTGGGAGGAGCTGGCCCAGCACTGTGCTTCCCGCAGGCTGCCCTGCTGCCTCGCCATGTTGGCCCAAAGTGGAGTGCATCTGTGAATACGCTAGGTAGGGTTTTCTGAGAGGGGCAAGCTCTGTAAAGGGCATAGACTTTGGCTTAAGACAGGGCTTAGGGATGCCTTAGCTGAGCCCTGCCTGGCCAGTGTAGTCATGTAAGACCGATAGCAGGAGTGAAGGGCAGAAAGGAAGGTCCCCGCCAGCATGGGTCACAGCAGGGATGGGATGAAGGTAAGGTGGGACTCAGGTGCTCCTGGGGCCACTTTGGGGCCTCTCGAGGGTGACCATGCTGGGCCCTGAGCCAGAGCCCCTCGTGGCAGACAGGAGGGCTGTGGGGTCAGCCCTGTTTTGAGGGTGGGGAACTGGAAGGACAAGGGCTACCTGCAGTTATCAGCTGGTGGATCCTGGTGGGGAGGGCGCATCCGAGGTCCGGCAGGCCCCCCCACCCTCTCGGCCTCCCTGGGCTGGGGACAGTCCCAAAAGCTCTAACTCATGTCCTTTGGTTGTTGCCTCAGCTGAACATCCACGTGGGAAACATTTCCCTGGTGGACCAGTTTGAGTGGGACATGTCAGAGAAGGAGAACTCACCGGAGAAGTTTGCCCTGAAGCTCTGCTCGGAGCTGGGGTTGGGCGGGGGAGTTTGTCACCACCATCGCATACAGCATCCGGGGGACAGCTGAGCTGGCATCAGAAGACCTACGCCTTCAGGTAGGAACATTAACGAGTCTCTCCCTCCCTCCCTCATCTCCCTGCAAAACTGTTTTGAGAAAGACTTGTCTGTGAGAGTGGTGACGCCTTCGAGGCTTTCTCAAGCTTCGCAGCACGATCTGGCTGGGGTCTGTGTGTTTGCTCTGTCCTCTGTCACCCTGTGTGTCTCCCCAGTACTCCGCTGTGCCAAGTAGGGTTAGAAGCACCTAACACAATAGCTGGCAAAGACCTGGAGCTCTGTCAGGGTGAATCTCAAGTCCTTACCTCCACGGAGCCCTGGGCCCACCCTCGCCATCCACCATTCAGCCATCCTGCCCCACACCCTCTCTCTGCTCTTGCCCAGACTGTTACTTGGTTAGGATAGCCCCTGCCCAGGGTTCTTCATCTGTTGAACTTGAATTCTGTCTTAAACACAAAGGTCCGCCCCAGCTCTGGAGAGTCAGGGGTCCCCTAGCAGCTCCTTCTTACTGCAGTGTCTCTGCCTTCGGTCCGTCAGAGAGCATTTGATAAGTACCATGCTGGACTGGACCCCATCCTGGCTGCCCTGGAAGATAGAGACAGGTCACCTTGATCCCTGCCTGTAGCATTCGGGCTGGCTGAGATGGTGGAGGTGCAGACAGAACATTCCAGTCCAGTGTCCTCTGTGCTAGAGGTGGGGATGGACCCAGGGGAGGCCCTCCTGTTCCTGGCAGGAGGTAGGACTCAGAGTTAAAAGCGAGGTCAAGGCCCAGTGCGGTGGCTCACACCTGCAATCCCAGCACTTTCGGGAGCTGAGGTGGATCGCCAGAACCCAGGAGTTTAAGACCAGCCTGAGGAACATGGCGAGATCCCATCTCTACAAAACATACTAGAATGAGCTGGGCATGTTGGCGCACGCCTGTAGCTCAGCTACTCAGGAGGCTGAGGTGGGATCGCCTGAGCTCAGGAGGTCGAGGCTGCGGTGAGCCAAGATCATGCCACTGCACTCCAGCCTGGGTAACAGAGCGAGATCCTATCTCCAAAAAACAAAGCAAAAAAGCGAAGTTGAGCTCTCCTGGCTCAGCAGGACTCCAGGACTGGGAAGCCCCGTGGTTTCTAACCCTGTCCTCTGTGTTGGGTTGGGAGTGCGGCGAGTATCCCTACATCAAAACAGGATGTTCGGATTTAGTCTGCTCATCAGACTATCATCATCCACATCTGCAGTCACCACTCGGGGATGACAGCTTAAACTGCTACGATGAGGAGCAAATAGGAAGGTCTGTTTTGCAAAGCCATGACAATTAATGGAGCTTGTTAGGTTTATGTCTAACTTGTTTTCCCAGACATCCCAGGAGACAGCTTTCTATGACTTCCCGTAAATCTGAGCAAGGAAGAAGGAATGAGAGCCACCCACGAGGCTTGAGGGCCCCGGGCCTGGGAAACAGCTGAGCCCCTGCCTAAGCGCCAGCGGTGCTGAGATCCTGTGACCTGCCGCCAGCAGCCCTGCCAATCACATGCTTCTGCTTCACAGATAGGGCAGCCCTGAGAGGAGGCTGGGGGCTGGTGTCTGATGCCTCCCTGTTCCCTCGGGGTGCCGCCTGGGAGTGCAGCTGTAGTGTCCATTCACCCTGCATGGAGCCAAGCCCTGTGGCCGGAGAGCCAGTCTAGGGTGGCCTCACTCCACCAGAGTTGACTCTGAGGTCCCGGGAGACGGTGATGTCGCACACATCGACACTGAGCACCTCCTCCCCAAGAGGCCGATCCAGTCAGAACCCTCATTCTGGGCTCGCAGGTGCGGGTGGCAGACTAGCAGCTCCCAGCATCCAGGCCCTGACGGTGTTGACCCTCACCTAGCCCTGCAGCCGCTGACAGTGCCCGCAGTGCGGGCTCAGGAGCTGAATTCCCCAGGGCCTCTTGACAGGTCCTCGAAGCATTCTTTCTTTCAGCCACCACAGCACCATCCCTCCTGCTCTGAACCAAAGGTGACTGGAGCCCAAATTCTTTGCCAAGCTCCGGGCCCTCTGCAGTTTGCAGAGTGACTTCAGAGCAGGTCCCCTGGGGATTCCCTGGTGGTGGCAGGTCAGGACTTATAGGTAGATCCCCTTAGCGACTACTTAATGAATTCCAATTGTGGAGCCTGGGGACGTCACAGACCCTGCCCCCTGCTGTCTCTTAGGCTGAGTGTGCAGGTTTCAAATCTTTGGGGTTAAAGGCAAGGCCACCCTGCTGGGACCAGGGTGAGCACACGTCCCCATCACAGCAGCCAGGCGGGGAGGGGCCTGAGGACCTGGGAAGTGTCCTCAGTGGCCTCTTAGCATTAGGAGGGCTGCGTGTGTCTTCCCACTCCCCACACTAGAAGACAGCCGCAAGGACAGGACAGGACCGTTGGGAAGGGCTGGCTCATCCCTGACTCCAACCCGTGTTCCACCCCACCACCACATGGCATCTTAGAAGGGACTTTTTTTAACTCTGTCCCCAGGAAGACCAGTGTCAGTCCTGCCTGGTCCTGCCTGGGGAAATGATGGGCCACTCAGTCCCCAGGGCCAGGGGCCAGTCGGCCCACAGACAGCTAGACCAGGAGTCCTGGCCTGGTCTCTGTGCCACGCACAAAGCTTGGCAACGGCTGTGTCACATGACTTCTGAAGAAGGGTTTTCAGCTATAGGCCTGGGTCACCCCATGATGGAAGCACTCTTGATTACCCAAGAGCCAGTGCCTCCATCTCTCCCAGCCAGAGCCCAGTGCCTGGCTGCCATACCCTCCTCCGCAGTGGGGACACTGGATCCACAGCACAGTGGTGAGCTGCTGGCCATGGGACATGTGTGCTCAAGGCCGCTATGCCCACATATCAGGGGAACCAGGGGGAGAGAACAGCCTGCTCCCTTTGGCAGTGGGACAGACAGGAGACAAGCATGAAGGGGAAACAAGGGCGTGTGACAAACTGCTCAGAAGCCGGAGGCTCCTAGAGGACAGACTGAGACCAGAGTTACACAGACGTCCCAGAGCCAGTGGAATGGGATGGAGGGCCAGTGACAGGAGGAAGACAGGGCTTACAGGGAAGGAGGCTGGGCTAGGCAGAGCCTCTGAGGAGAGCTGATCCTGTAAAGTTACTGGCACCTCCCCTGGGCCAATCCCGTGTTCCTGGCCAGGGACTAGAGGAGACAGTGCCCTGTCTGGCAGAGGAGACAGGTTCATGTGCACGGCCATCAGTGTGCCATCGCCACAGAAAGCACTGGAGGCTGTGGGCATGAGGAAGGGCAGTGGGGCGCGTAGAAGCTGGGGTAAGGATAGCCAGGGCAGATGCTGATGGGGGACTGCAGCAAATAGGAAGGACCGAGGAGAGGCCAGGGACAGGCAGGTGCTTGAGAAGGAAGGTGGGGCCTGCCTGTTTCTGCATGGCCTGAGGATCAGGCAGGGCGTCTGCCCTGGGGGGCTGTGCACACCAGCAGCCCTACACGTACAGGGTGGGGATGAAGAGACTAAGGATCAGGGAGCTTGGCAGCTGGGCCTGCGTGAAGGACAGACGGGCAGTGTCCCTCTGATGGCACAGCATCAGGAATTAAATTGGGGACGCCAGGGATACATTGGGCTGGTTGAGTATGAACCTCAGAGGTTCTTCCATAAGCTCTGCCCGCCAACCCTGGCCTGATGCCAGGTTTTATTTTTTAACAGCTTTATTGCAATATAATTAATAAACCATACAATTCACATATGTAAAGTATACAGTTCAGTGGTTTCTGATATATTCACAGAGCTGTGTAACTATCACCACTGTCAATATTAGGACTTTTTCATCACCTCAAAAGGAAGCCTCACACCACCTCTCAGCCTTAAGCATCTACTCATCCACTTTCTATCTGTAGATTTGCCTATTTTGGGTACTTCATAGAAATGGAACCATCTAATAGTGGTCTTTTTTTTTTTTTTTTGAGACGGAGTCTGTCACCCAGGCTGAAGTGCAGTGGCACAATCTCAACTCACTGCAACCTCCACCTCCTGGGTTCAAGCGATTCTCCTGCCTCAGCCTCCCGAGTAGCAGGGACGACAGGCACCCGCCACCATGCCCAGCTAATTTTTGTATTTTTAGTAGACATGAGGTTTCACCGTATTGGCCAGGCTGGTCTCGAACTCCTGACCTTGTGATCCACTGGCCTTGGCCTCCCAAAGTGCTGGGATCACAGGTGTGAGCCACCATGCCTGGCTTGATTTGCATTTTTCTAATGACTGATGATATTGGGCATCTTTGCATATATTTCTGGCTGTTTGTTTATCTTCTTTGGAGAAAGTACTTTGTTAATTTCTTAATTGGGTTGTCTTTTTATTGTTGAGTTGTAATTGTTCTTTATATATTCTAGCTACAAGTCCCTTGTCGATATATGACTTGCAGCTGTTTTCTGCTATTTGGGGGATTGCCTTTTCACTTGCTTGGTAGTGCCCTTTGAAGCACGCAAGTTTTCATTTTGATGCAGTCCAAGTTTTTTTTTAGTTTGTTGCTAGTGCCTTTGGTTTCCTATCTAAGAATCCATTGTCAATCCAGAGTCATGTTGTCCCAGCACCGTGTGGAAAACTGCTCTTCTCCACTGAGTGGACTTGGCACCCTTGTAAAAATCAGTTGAGGCTCCTGGCAGCCTTGGAGGTGTTGATTGCAAGCATAAGGTGACATCAAGTTTTGGCATCTTCCCTTCCTGGTCGAGTGGCTGTGGGCAGGTGGTTTTCCCTCAAAGTCTACATTCTGTCATTTGTAACGTGGGGATAATACTTGTCTGTCGTATCGCATGAGGTCATGAAAGCGAGATCACATTGAAAGTAAATGTCAGTCGGGCTTGGTGACTCACGCCTGTAATCCCAGCACTTTGGGAGGCGGGCAGATCACGAGGTCAGGAGATCAAGACCAGCCTGGCCATAGTGAAACCCCATCTCTACTAAAATACAAAAAATTAGCCAGGTGCGGTGGCACGCGCCTTAGTCCCAGTTACTCAGGAGGCTGAGGCAGGGAAATCACTTGATCCTGGGAGATGGAGGTTGCAGTGAACCAAGATCGCACCACTGCACTCTAGCCTGGCGACACAGCCAAGACTCCATCTCAAAAAAGAAAAAGTAAACCTCAAGATACTCCAGTGACATCAGTCCTGGCTTCCTCTGTCACCTCAGACATGACCATCCCCTGCCTGGGTATCTTTGTCCATACCTGGACACTTTCGTTGGTAGGAAGGTCTAGGGTCCCTGGTGGCCTTGAAGCCCATGAATCAGAATTCGCTGGGAGGAGTGGGGGAGCAGGAGCAGGGTGGCTCCCAACACCCTTTGGAACTCAGGGCAGCATCTCCCTGCCCACATGTCCCCAAAACCCAAGGCAGGCTAGTGCTGGCTCCAGGCCCATTCTTACATGGTTGGTTCGAACAGTTCTTATTTTAGAACAAACCCACTGGAGTGGAATCTTCCCGGAGCCAAGGGGAGGTAAACAAAGGGGCCTCTGGGACCCACTCGCCAGCTCTTGTTTAAGTTAAGAGGAAAACATGTTTTGCTCCCCCTCAGTGTGGGCTTGGTTTCTTTCATGTCTGCCTTCCAAGGAAGGCTGCTGGGAGCCCCCACAGTGAGGAATGAGGTTTGGGGTTTGAGGCTGGGGCAGTCCCCAGCTTGCTAAACCACCCGATGCTGGCTGGGGAGCAGCTGTCAGGAGCTGCTGATGACGGGTCAGCCCCAGAGGGCCACACGGGTGGGGTGCCGGCACTGCCTCTGCGTCACCAGCATGAGCTCGAGCTTCTGGGCCTCATGGGCCTGGACCCAGTGGTCTGAGCTTCAGCTGTGAGGGGTCAGGCCTGCTGCAGGGAGAGCCAGCTACAGCCAGTGTCCTGCATGCTTACAGTCCCTGAGACCCCAGGCTGAGGAGAGCAGCACTGAGCCCGACCTGGAAAGGGCTCAAGGCTGTTGGTGCTTGGTGTGTGTGCACTGGTGTGGGTCTGGGGAGCCGGAGCTCTGCAGGCCGACCTCTGCAGCTGACGGGTCCCACAACCTCGAGCACCGGCTACAGGGAGGCTGTGAGAAGGTCCCTGGCCAGAGCTTTCTGAGGACCCTCCATCTATAGCTGGAAAAGTTATTCCTCTCACTGCCTCCCCTCCCTGTAGCGAGAACCCTCTGCCCACGGTGGAGATTGCCATCCGGAACACGGGCGATGCAGACCAGTGGTGCCCACTGCTGGAGACTCTGACAGATGCCGAGATGGAGAAGAAGATCCGCGACCAGGACAGGAACACGAGGTACCCCTGGCCCTGTGGTCTGGCTCTGCCCATAGTCACATGGCTTTCCTGGCAGGGACAGGGCCACTGCCTTTCCCAGTCTCCCATGGTCTCTGGAAGAGAGGGTACCTCTAGTGTTGCTAGAGGCAGGCAGGCTCCTGGGCGATTAGGCCCCATCCAGGCCCCAGGGTATGCTTCCCTGCAGGGAATATACATAATCCCTCAGGCTGGATCTGACCACAGCCCAGATCCAGGCTTCAGGGTCCTTGGAGTGATGGGCAGGGCCTGAGCAGCAGACAGGTGAGGCTGAGAGGCCGGGTCCAACCCTGCTGGGGTTAACATTCTGCCTCTGTTCCCACCCCCACACCTGGCTGCCCTGGAGAGCCTTAGGAAGGGCAGTGCCCAGGTTGGAAGCTGGCCCTGCTCACTGCCCTCCCCAACTCCTTCTCCAGGCGGATGAGGCGTCTCGCCAACACAGCCCCGGCCTGGTAACCAGCCCATCAGCACGCGGCTCCCACGGAGCATCTCAGAAGACCGGGCCACCTCTCCTCCATCTTCTGGCAAGGACAGAGGCGAGGGGGACAGCCCAGCACCATCCTGAGGATTGGGGCGTGGGTGGAGTGGGGGCTTCCAGGTGGCCTTGCCTGGCACACATTCCATTTGCTGAGCCCCAGTCCTGTCCCCCCCACCCCTCCCCAGTCTCTAGGGTCAGGAAGAACCTGATTTTGGGTTGTGTTTTGTTTTTGTATAGGAGCCCCAGGCAGGGCTAGTTAACAGTTTTTAAATAAAAGGCAACAGGTCATGTTCAATTTCTTCAAAGTTTTAGCGTAAAGATAATGAGAGCCAGGAGCGGGGCTGGGGCCTGCAGGGACAAAAGTGGCATGTGAACAGGCTGGCAGGCAGACCTCACTCTCCTCTGCCTCAGATTCCCAGGTGGGGGGAGTGGGGGTGAATGGAGCTCCTCGTAGCACCTCAGCTCCCCTCAGCCTGTTCTCCTTCCAGACCCGGAGAGCTGAGGAGAGTGGCTGTGGGGCTCAGGGCAGGGGCTCCCTGCCTTTCAGCAACAGCCCTACTCCCCTTGCTCGGCCTCAGAAAGGAGCCATGAGCTCTTCTGCTGTGTCCAGATGATCAGGCTGCTGCCAGCTGGGGCCTTGCTATTCTGGAGTCCCCGGCAGAGGGCCTGGTCCTGTGTGGGCACTGCTGGGCTGTCGCCAGCCTGGGTGCAGGAGAGCTGTTCCAGCTCCAGCGGTGCCCATAGCAAGGTCGACTGGGCCCCTTCCCCACCCCAACAGACGCTGTGGCCTGGTGCCAGTTCTTGGGGTTGACACGGTGCAGGGAGGACACACAGCCCGGGGCCCTTTCCCAGCTCTGTCTCCAAGGAGTTGCTGTTCCCCGTGTTCTCATCTGTAATAGGGAGGTGTCCCCATTCTTTAAAATGGACATAAAATCTAGGAGGGCAGCACACTGGCTCGCAGCTCCAGCCTTACTGAAGAGAACGGGCACAGACCCTGGCACAGGCCACCCTCAGCTGTTGGCAGGTCCCTTGCTGTCAGGGCAAGGCTAGGGTCAGAGACTGCTGTGCTCCCTGGAAGTGGGGTAGGGCCCCATGTGGGACAGAACCAGAGCTCCGATTAGGGATGGGGGTTCTTGGTCGCTGGGATGTAGGTGAGAGGGGGGGCTCCTTTGAGCATAGCTTAGCATGGGACTCTTCCCAGGGAGTCTGTACTCAGGGCCTCTGCCCTCCATCAAAGAATGGAACTCCCCAGAGCCCCCAGCAAGGGACAGCTGGGCCTTACTGGAAGGCCCTTGAACAAAGGGGAATCTTCTGTGGACATGAACAGGTTTCATTGCTAGGTGTTTGTTCCTTCCGTCCTGTCCATGGGGCAGGAACCTTGTTAATGAAAGGGTGAGGCAGCCCTGTGTCCCCACAACTGGTGGGGCTTCACCCCACAGGTCAGGCAGGCCCACCTGGCTGGGCGGTGCCTGGGAGGCTGGGCCCTCACCCCTGACCGCCAGCTCACACCGCCAGAGTCAGCTGCTGCTCCGCAAGGTCTGGCTACAACATGGAGGGCAGACTCAACAGAACAGTGCTGTTAACACGGAAATGATAACCTGTTGCTGGAGGAGCCCCATGCCACCGAGCATCCAGACATAAACCAGACAGACAGGCCTAGAGCAGTAAGGAAAACTGCCCGGTCAGAAGAGAAAAGGGAGCTGCAGGGTTCGCATAAGGCTCACACAGGTCCTCAGCTAAAAAGGGCAGGAACAGAACCTTCCAGAAGTCCCTGCCTCACCCAGTCTCAGGATTCTGCTAAGGTGAAAACGTCAAGGCTCTGGGGTCATAGAAGGGACAGAAGACCCAGTCCTGGCCCTCCTCTGCACCTGACTCTGGGGCCTTGGTGTTACCAGATGAAAAATGAGGCATAGGCCCACCTGTCAGGTGGCTGATAAGGGACAGGAGAGGCTAGATCAGCATCAGCCTGAAGGCACCATGGGCAGGGACACCTGAAGGCTGGCTTGGCACAACCTAGGAGAGGCCTGTCCTGGCTCTGGCAGCCAAAATCTGGTGAACTTCCCCACTGACTGGCAGGGAGCAGAGGCCTGTGGTGGGCAGGACTTGCCCAAGGCCCTGGTTGGGCCAGAATGAGAACCATGAGCCTGTCACCTGTGAGCTCAAAGCTCTGCCGGGCAACCATGGGCACCCCTATCCCACTACCTACAGTTGGGCTGAGAGGCCACACTGAGTGAGGACGGGGAGGCACAGAAGGATGTGGCCAGGCGAGGTGGGGAACCAGTGCCGTGGGCCAAGAGGCTGCAGGTCATTCTGTTTATTCGGGTGGGTCCTTGCATAGGCCCAGCCTTTAGGACAGGTTTTCTGCCCCAAGTAGGGATCACAGGTAGGATGGAAGCTGCCAGAAGCCTCTTAGGCCTGGCCCTCCGTGGGGTCACTGCTGCAGGGGTGGCAGATGGGGTCCTGGCTGTTCCTCAGGGAGGGGCAGGTAATTGGGGTCTTCCGCAGGGGCATCCAGGAGCAGCTTTCTGTGGGGGAGGGGCCCATGCTGAGCAGAGGCCAGCACAGGTGCCCATGGTGGGGGGAGCCATCTGAGGGCGGGGAGAGGGAGGGGAGGGCTCTCAACACTCACAGGAAACCAGGGGTCAGCAGGAGCCTCTTGCCTCCAGGCTGGTTGGGGAAGACATCCTCCAGGAAGTAGTAGATGTGGCCCACGGCAATCCCTGTGAGACAGCCATGGACTGCGGGGTCACTCTCCACAGCCCAGAGTCCTAGACCAGCAGAGCCTGCCCTGGGCCCCCATCCACAGCCTGGAGGCCCGGCCAGGCCCATAGGCCCTGCAACCGCAAAGCCTTTCACAGAGTGCCAGCCCAGGGCTGGCCAGGGTTGGCCCTGAAGGACAAGCTTAAAGGGCTCAGAAACAGGACCCAGGGGGAGGGAGGGGCTTGAGAATTGTGGCAAAGTGGGAGCCATGGGGCAGGAGCCGTGACCCGCCCATCCCCACCCCCATCAGGACCATGCAAGAATCAGCAGGTCAGCCCTGAAGATGCAAATCCTGTGGGCCGTTGGAGGGGCTGTAAGAGCACAGCAGCTGCTAGGGCAGGAAGATGGGGCAGGGAGGCAGATGAGAGGTTCAGCTGTGAGGAGAGGTCCAGCACTGATGGGAGAGGGGGACCCCAGGGCATAAGCAGTGTGTCCTGAGGGGAGTGGCCAGCCTGGGGCGGACTGCATGTACAGGGAGGCTCACCTAGCAGGTCCACGAGAATGGAGTTGCCCAGCAGCAGCGAGAAGCCCATGAGCGCCCAAGGCAGGAACGGTGCCTGAAAAGTGACCAGGCCGAAGAAGTTGACCCTCACCCGAGGGCTGCGGCGGCTCCACACGTAGACCAGCATGGCCATGAGGGCCTGGCCCAGGAAGAACAGGCTGCCCAGGAGTCCCAGCAGCTGGGCCAGGGTCAAGGTGCTCCAGTGCAGGCCTCAGCCCATGCCCAGGGTCCCCTCTGATTTCCTAAGCCCCTGGAATTCTTCCCTTCCTCATTGCCCCTGTGTGCCATTCCCTCATCAAGATGAGCCAGCCCAATAAAGGCGACACTCTGCAGGCTTCAGGTCCCACGAGATCTGCCCTGCACACCTACAGCCTCATCCCAGGGCCCAACCACTGCCTGTCCCTGCCCCAGTTTCTCCCGGCTACTCGCATTCAAGGCTCAGCTAGTGGCTGACAGCCCACCAGGCTCGTTTGTGCATCGCCTTGTATTTTGCATACAGCACTGAAGATCTAGCTGAGCACACGGTGGACCCTCAACACATACTAAGCTGGAGAGAGCGACTCTGTCCCTTCCTGGCATGGCTGTTCATGTCAGGCCCCAGGACCAACACAGGCCGGAACCTCGAGGCTTCAGAGCCCACGGGAAGAAGGATACGGTCATAAGGACGCCTCCGAAAAGAAACATGAAGACGAAGTCCGCTGTGCGGCCGCGGAAGGAGCCCTCTTCCAGCATGCGGCAGTAGCGGAACCTACGGCGTCGGTATAGGAAGTGCCACCAGCTGGGGCCTCAGTTTCCCCCGCCCCGGCCTCTCCCAGCCCGGCAGGCCTGCCCTCCACCCAGCCGGTGTCCGCGGGGGCAGGATACACGAAGAGCATGTTGAAGAAGAAGCTGAATCCCAGGGGCCCGAAGAAGAGGAAGTTGGTGACGAGCCTCCAGACCTGCGGGGGACGGGCGGTCAGGTGCGGGGTGGACGGGCTGAGCCCACAGGTGCGCGGCGCGGGGCGGCCTCACCTGGAACTTCCGAAACACGAGGTGCGGGTTGAAGTAGAGTTGGAAGGGGCTGAGGAGCTCCAGTTGCTGTGGAACCAGGGGGCCAGTCAAGAGCTGTCCGGGAGCCACGCTGTAACCATGGCGACCCTCACCCCCCGCCAGAGGCTGTAACTAAGGCGACTTCCGGTCCGCCCGGCCCGCTTACCACCGCGGCGGTGGTGAGGACGCAGGCTGCGGTGTAGGCCCGCGTCACCGCCGGCACCTGCAGGAACTCGGCTGCCAGTCCCTGCCACGCCATTGAACCTTCTCAAGCACGCGTGGTCTGGCCGGCAACCCGCTCTTTAACCCGCCTCCCGGCCCCGCCTTGGCCAATCCGCGTCCAAGACGCTGCGCGCCCCAGTCTTAAAAGAGAGCTCTTGAGCCAATGGAAGGAGGAAGTGGGAAGTTAGGGGCGGAAAGGGAGAGTGGGCGGGTAGAGGCTGGTGGCCAATGGGCAGGCGCCAAGGTTGAGCACGTGGCGGTTGTTGTGGATGCGGTGGCGGCGCGGGAGAACGTGTGGCCAATGAGGAATTTGTCACTTCGCGGCTTTCTAGGAGAGGACCAATAGCGAGAATCCACGACATCCTGGGGGCGGGGCTAAGATTGTATAGTTGGTTGTGCAAGACCCGAGCATGCAGGCAAAACCGGAAGGGGCGGGGGTGGAGCGCGGGGGCGGGTCAGGGAATGTGGCGGCTCTGACAGTGCTGGCCCGCCTCCAGCTCACTAACGACCTAGCCACGACATTCTCCTTGCTGCGAACCCGAGACAGGCCCACCTAACTCACAGCAGGGAGGCGTTCCGGAACGTGTCCAAACCTCCCCCAAACGTCCAGGACCCCACTCAAATGTCCTGTCAGGGGTCTTCCCGGGTGCCCACGGAAGGAGAGGCTGGACTGGGGGATTGAAACCCCAGGTGGGGCTCCAGGGTTGAGAGGCACCAGAGCAAGTGGACAGGCAGGAGAGGGCCTCAGTATTTTCGTGGAAAAGAGAAATTTCATTCATTTATTGAACAGTTTACTAAACAACTGTATGTCCATCACTGTTCTAGATGCTGGGGATACAGCATCCAGCAAAAGGCACTGTCTCTTAGGGTCCGGCCAGGAGGCAGTCAATACAATGAGCTAGTGCTGACACTAGATGAAAATATTCCCAAGTGAGGGGTGGGGCCACGTGGGGGTCCGCAGTGCTAGGCGGGGTGACCTGGGATGCCTCTAGGAAAATGTGAAGTTTGAGCGTCCCTTTACAAGGATCCCTGTGTCCATTAGGATGGTGACTGTGAAAAGCAAAACAATAAAATAAGTGTTGGTGAGGATATGGAGAAATTGGAACCCTGGTGCACGGTGGGTGGGAATATAAAATGGTTAATCTGCTGTGCAAAACAATATGACCATTACTCAAAAAATTAAAAATACAGTTATTGTATGATCCAGCAATGCTACTTGTGGGTACATATCCAAAGAATAAACAGCAGGGACTTGAACAGATATTCATACAGCCATGTTCATGGCCCCATTATTCACAATAGCCAAAAGGCAGAAGCAGCTACCCACCGATGTGATAGACGAAACGTGGTGAATACATGCAATGCAATATTAATCAGCCTTAAAGGAGTGAAATTCTGGTCTATGATGCAACATGGATAACCCTTGAAGACATTATGCTCAGTGACACCACCAGTCACAAGGCTGTACGCGGTGGCTCGCGCCCGTAATCCCAGCATTTTGGATCACAAGGTCAGGAGTTCGAGACCAGTCTGGCTAACATGGTGAAACCCCATCTCTACTAAAAATACAAAAATTAGCCAGATGTGGTGGCGTGCGCCTGTAATCCCAGCTACTCGGGAGTACATAAAGCCTCTCCCATGTACGGGAGGCTGAGGCAGGAGAATCATTTGAACCTGGGAGGCAGAGGTTGTGGTGAACTGAGATCATGCCATTGTACTCCAGCCTGGGCAACAGAGTCAGACTGTCTTAAAAGAAAAAGGTCACAAAAAGACAAATACTGTATGGTTCCATTTATATGAGAGGGGAACAGGGAGTTATTGTTTAATGAGTGCAGTTTCAGTTTGAGAAAATGAAAAAGTTCTGGAGGTGTATGTTGGGGATGGTTGCATAAGAATGTTTAGTACCGCTGAACTGAACATTTAAAAATAGTTGGGACAGTTTTTATGTTGTGTATGTTACTAAACTTAAAAAAAAAAAACCCTCTGTGTCTGCTGTTAGGGTAGTGGATTGCCAGAGGAATCCACGAGCAGGGGGAGGCTTCAATGGACAGTGATGACTTGGGGAGGGTGGAACCTGCAGGATGAGGAGGGGTGGGATGTGGGTTTGCCTACAGATGGGACAGGGCTGTGAGAGGGGCGTCTAAGTGGATTCAGAGGCCTGAGCCACAGAGTGGATGGATGATGGTGGTCTTTTTGAGTTGAAGAGCTCATGGGGAGAAGGTGAGGGCGATGGAGGGGTACTGTTATGGCCTCATTGAATTTGAGGCATCTGCATAACATCGCTTGGAAAAATCTAGCGTGGTGTTGGGGTAGAGGTTGGAGCAGACAGTCCAAATGTGGGTGCCGTCATCAGTAGTAGATCAATGGCATTTGTAGCTTTGAGCATGTGTGAGATGCTCAAGGGCCAATGGAGAAAAGAGGCCAGGCCTGGGTAGCCTGATGCAGTAGCTAGGGAGAGAAGGACAGCCCCAGCTGGGGAGGCTGAGGGAGGCTGAGCCAGGAAAGGGCTTCAGGAGCCAGGCAGTGAGAATCAAGGGAGACGTGGCCGGGGGAAGGGACTGTGAGTTGCAGCTATGCCAAGTCTCCTGGTAACCAGGATAATGGCAGGCAGGAGGGAGAGGAAGGCACGCAAATGGATGTGGCTTCACAAGCAAGGGGAGTGCAGCCTTGGAGGGAAGTGTGGAAGACACGGGATGCTCTGGACAGGGCGCTGAGGTGCCCCGAGGAGACTGGAACTGGCCAAGAGGGAGGACTGGCTGAGAAGGTTCTCAGGTGCATCCCAAGAGCTTGAGGGTCCCACAGGGCGCTGAGAGGGGTTCCCTGGGGAGTGGGGTGAGACCAGTGCCTGATGAGAGTGGGTTCAGGAGCCTTTCTCCCTGCTCTGGAGGGGACGGGGGAGAGCCTGGTGTGCTGGAGGGATGGGCATTTGCTTCAGGAGTGAGGAGAAGATCTGGCCTCATACGGCAGGGGTTGAACGGAGACGCTCAGGGGTTGGGGGCTGGGGGCAGGCTGAGTGGACCCCCACAGACAGCCTTCGTTTTCCAACAAAGCAGGCTAAGGCCATATTGGAAGCAGGCCAGGCAGAGCAGATCCCACCCTGGCAGCTGCAGTGTGCAGCAGGGCGGGGGACCCAGGGTTTCTGACGCCAGGGCGGGCGCCCGGCAGGCACAAAGGAGCCAGTGCAGGAGGTCGGGTTTCATGTCAGTGTGGGGGAAGGAGAGGTATTCCTCCTCTAGGCACTTAGCAGGCGCTGGCTGGCCCTCAACTCAGGGTCAGGCTGGGGCTAACAGGAGGGGCCACCATTGTCAACAGGGGCATCTGTCTCCCCTTTGATTGGGGGCCGATAAGGCAGGCGCCCAGATTGGGGGCTGAGAAGCACATTCTTGGGAGGCCAGGAGCCTGGGAAGGGTGGGGCAGGCCAGCCAGGACTGGGAGGGAGCCTGGTGGGACATCCAGGGAGCAGCCGCTGGGTCCACTGCAGAGGCTCCCTTTCCAGAGCCTCAGGATAGCCTCAGATGGGGAAACTGAGGCACGTAAGGAAGCAGAACAGTGCCTGGGGCAGACCTCCATTCTTTCTTGTCCAGTCTGAGGGCCAGCACAGGCCGCTCTGGAAACACCAGGTCCATTTCTCCTTGGACCCTTAAGCCCCTCCAGATAATTCTTTGTAGCGAGAAGCCCCGGGCATCCCAAGTTCCCAGGTCCTAGAGAGGCAGGCTGTGCCTTACACTAACATCGGGGTGGCAGACCCGCCGGCTGGGCCAGCCTTCTTCTCCTGTGCTGAGGACAGTGGGTGGGTGGGGGATCTGTGGTCCCTGAGGAAGGTGACAATGGGCTCTGCTCCCGATGCCACCTCCCTGGAGTTGTGACCCTTGCAGCTGACAGAGGACCCCTAGATCTGTTTGCCTGTAGGCAGGATAGCAGCCTCTGCATGCTCTTTCCCGCCCAGTTTTCCCCCCCTCCACCGGCCCCACACACTAGGAGGGCCATCCTCAGCCCCCAAGCCTGGGGTCAGCTCTGTACCCACAGCCCCATGTTGCACTTTTTTTTTCCCTAGAGACAGGGTCTTGCTCTGTTGCCCAGAGTAGTGGTGTGATCACAACTCACTGCAGCCTCAACCTCTTGGGCTCAAGTGATCCTCCCACCTCAGCCTCCCGAGCAGCTGGGACGACAGGCGTATGCCACCATGCCCCACTAATTTTTAATTTTTTTGTAGAGATGGCGTCTTACTGTGTTGCCCAGGCCGGTCTCAAACTCCTGTCCTCAAGCAATCCTCCCTTGTACTCCCAAAGCCCTGGGATTACAGGTGTGAGCCACCGCGCCCAGCCCCCTGTGTCACACCTGATGCTCCCACGGAACTCTCTAGGCCTTTCCCTTCTCTCCTATGCCTAACCACCACCACCAACTCTAATTCAGGCCTCAGGTTCTCTCCTCTGATACTGTCCCAGCTCTCTGGACTAGTCATTCTGTTAGAAAGAGGAAAGGCTGGGCATGGTGACTCATGCCTGTAATTCCAGCACTTTGGGAGGCCAAGGCAGGCGGATCACCTGAGGTTGGGAGTTCGAGACCAGCCTGACCAACATGGAGAAACCCTGTCTCTACTAAAAATACAAAATTAGCTGAGCGTGGTGGCACACACCTGTAGTCCCAGCTACTCCGGAGGCTGAGGCAGGAGAATCACTTGAACCCGGGTGAGGTGGCTCACGCTTGTAATCCCAGCACTTTGGGAGGCTGAAGCGGGCAGATCACGAGGTCAGGAGTTCAAGACCAGCCTGGCCAACATGGTGAAACATCATCTCTACTAAAAATACAAAAAGTAGCCAGGCCTGGTGGCAGGTGCCTGTAATCCCAGCTGCTTGGGAGGCTGAGGCAGAAGAATAGCTTGAAACCGGAAGGCGGAGGTTGCAGTGAGCCGAGACTAAGCCACTATACTCCAACCTGGGCAACAGGAGCAAAACTCAAGTCTCAAAATAAATAAATAAATAAAACAAATAAATAAAATAAAATACTTTTAAAAAGAGAGAGAGAGGAAGGCTGGGTGCGGTGGCTCACACCTGTAATTGTAGCACTTTGGGAGGCCAAGGAAGGTGGATTCCCTGAGCTCAGGAGTTCAGGACCAGCCTGGGCAACAAAGGGAAACCCCAGCTCTACAAAAAATACAAAAATTAGCCAGGCGTGTTGGCGCATGCCTGTAGTCCCAACTGGGAAGTGGTGAATAGCTGGGGGGCTGAGGTGGGAGGATCGCTTGAGCCTGGGAGGTTGAGGCTGCAGTGAGCAGATCTGCACCACTGCACTCCAGCCTGGGTGACAGAATGAGACCCTAACTCAAAAAAATTTTTTAAAAAGAAATGTTTCTTGGCTGGGTGCATTGGCTCATGCCTGTAATCCCAGCACTTTGGGAGGCTGAAGTGGGCAGATCACCTGAGGTCAGGAGTTGGAGACCAGCCTGACCAACATGGTGAAACACTGTTTCTACTAAAGATACAAAAATTAGCCAGGCAAGGTGGCACACGCCTGTAATCCCAGCTACTCAGGAGGCTGAGGCAGGAGGATCGCCTGAACCCCAGGGGTGGAGGTTGCAGTGAGCCAAGATTGTGCTGTTGCACTCCAGCCTGGGTGACAGAACAAGACTCTGTCTCTAAAAAATAAATAAATAAAATAAATATGTTTCTTAAAAGCAAAACAAAAATTAAAAAAAAAAAAAGAGAAGAGAAGAGGGCGAAAGTGCCCCCTACTCCAGGAAGCCTCCCTGATCACCTTCAAAGGGACAGAGCTCACCTTTGCATCTTGAGCACTTAATTTTTTAAATATATTTTATTCCAAAGGCAGTCCATGCCTGTGGTAACTAACCACAAGAATCAGAAACAAACTGAATGCTGGCCGGGCGCGGTGGCTCACGCCTGTAATCCTAGCACTTTGGGAGGCCGAGGTGGATGGATCACCTGAGGTCAAGAGTTCAAGACCAGCCTGGCCATCATGGTGAAACCCCATCTTTAAAAAAAACCAAAAAACTGAATGTTTGTGTACCTGCTGTTGCAGCTATATTTTCTTCTTGATGCCACACAGTGCCTCTTGCGGGCCCTGAGCACTTGTCGATCAGGGGACTTTCCTCAGGGACTGTGAGCATGGGGCCCACCCCCTTCCAGCACAGGGACCCCTGCAATTGCTGTGAGTAGGTTTCCAGCCAACGCCTCCCAGAAGCAGCTGTGTCCCCCTTGGGCCTTCCTGTCTGGGCCACGGGCTATTTGTAGCACTGAATCCGGAAACCACACAGCAGCAGCTGCTGTGGCCGAAGCGCAACAGAGCGTCCAGGTGGGTCGCGTCGGGCTGCAGAGGGAGTGGCCTGGGCCTGGCCCTCCAAACCTGGTAGCAGAATCTGGACTTTCCAGGAATAAGCCGGTCTCTGGGTGGGATTGGGGAGGGAGGAAGCAGAATGGGGCAGAGGATGAATTGCACTAGCCAGGCCAGGATAAGAGAAGGGCCCGTGCAAAGGCCCTGAGGTAGGCAGGAGAGAGGCAGAGAGAGCAGAGGAGAGAAGGTGAAGGGGGCAAGGAAAAAGAGTTGCTTGTGGCGGGAGGGAGGAGCGGGGCCAGGCCAGGCAGGGGTGTGTTGGCTGTGGTCTCTGTCCTAATCAAATGAGCAGCGGAGGAGGGTGGTGGCCTGCAGTGGCTCGCAGTAACAGCGAGGGAGCGGAAGGGTCAGGATGGCTGAAGCCACAGGCCTTAGTGAATGCTTGGCAATGGGGGTGAAGGGAGGAGGGCTGTTGGCCTGCCCAGCTTGGGGGGACAGTGAGCCCCTCTCGGGTGGAGACGTCGATGAATACCCAGTAAGGGAGGGAGGTGAGCTTGGGGTGCTGTGGGGCGGAAGCCCTCTCTGGCCCAGTCCTCCCAGCTCCTTCCCTTCTGTGGCCCTGGCCATGCCTGCTTCGTGCAGAAGGGCTGCAGTTGTCCACATAATGCCCGCTAGCCCTGGTGTCTGCTGCAGGGCTGGCACACGCAGGGGGCTTGGTAAACAGGGAAACTTGTGAAGACAGAGACCTGGCCTCCAGGGCTGGAACTGCGGCCTCTGGGCTGGCATTGTGACCTGGCCACTCCCTTCCCTCTCTGGTTGTCAGTGTCCTTGTCTGTGAGATGGGGGTCAGAAGGGTCCATGAGTAGCGTCTCTTTCAGCTCTGAGGTTGTACTCTGATCTACGATAGGGGTGTCAGAGATTTCTGGGTGGAAGCCCCTTCCTGTAACAGACACGGCTGGCTGCCCCATCCAAGGCCCATTTCTGTTACGAATGCGTGAATGCCTGCGAGCAAGAACGCACCAACAGAGGAACCTGGAGGGCCCCTACCAGTCCTCTCTGCTGGATCTGTTCCCTCGCTGTCTCCTGTCAGCCAGGAGCTCTCGAGCGCCTATTGTCAGGAACAGCCGCAGAGGTCTGCAGGGCCGGGGAGGGAGTCGCTGCAGTTGCCTTTCTTCTGCAGAAGCTCAGCTTCTGGCCAGGGGGAGGAGACACTGAATCCCATGCCAAGCAGGGAGTGGAAATGCACTGGTGAGTGGTCCAGGGGGCCATGGGGCAAGGCTCCTGATGAGGACAGGAGGAGGAGGGGATGTGCTAGGCAGGGAGAAAGGCTTGAGCAAAAGTGGGGAGGCTGGAATGGACCTGTGTGCTGCTCATAAGCTAGGCAAGGACCTGTGAAGTGTGGGAGATAATAGCTGCTCAGTTATCTCCAGCCAGACTGCACCATGGCTTTTACTAAACTCACTGAAGCCTCACTACCACCTGATGAAGTAGGTTACCATTATAGATGACAAAATTGGCTCAGAGAGGTTAAGTAACCTGCCTGAGGACACACAGCTAAAGATTCACAAAATCAGCAGAGTGCCAGTCCTGGCTTTGCCATCATGAGGGGTGATGGAAGGGACCCATGTGGAGGAAGTGAGCTATCCCTGGCCCCTTCGCTGGGGCATAGGGGAGTGAGGGGCATCACCAACCAGCTAACACTGTGCAGCCCCAGGCCCTTCTCCACCTCTGGTTTGGAGGTGAGACCTTTTTGCAGCCTCCGGGCTCCCAGGGAGTGTCTCCAACATGAGACTTCACTCGTGAGCTTCGTCCCTGCTGTCTGGGCCTGTGTCACTGTCTCTGACCCTTCATGACCGGATGAAACTGTCCTCATTCAGCCCCAGCTGCCGGACCTGCCTGAGCCTGTGTCCTGACTGTCATGACCCAGAGCAGTTGCCAGGAATTCCCACTTCCTGCTGTGGCTAGTGCCAGAATGTCAAAGCCACCTCCGGCCAAGCAGCCCAGAGCTCCAGAGCGTCTGGCGGGGCCTCCCCCTCCCCCGCCCCAGCTATTTTCAGGCTCAGTGCCGTGGGCGGTGTTTTGGGAGAAGCAGATTATCTGTTTGGCAGAGTGAGTCGAATTGCAGAGCCAGGGATGTGAGTTCATAGAGACAGAACCTGAGACACAGCTCTGTCTTCGACTTCGAAAAAGCCGGGAGGAGTGGCGTGTGGCTGTAGTCCCAGTGGAGGCAGGACCGCTTGAGCCCGGCAGTTCGAGGCCAGCCGGGGCAATAGCGTGACACCCCATCTCTACAAAAACAAAACTAATCTTTAGAGACTGCGGCCACCACTCTGGAAGCCCCTGCCCAGGACCCGTGACTCAGAGCCAGGGTCAGGTGGAAGGAGAGGCTCAGAAAGACCTGGGTTCGCCCCCACCTCCCACCTGGCTTGCACCCACCGATAGCCCCACCAAGCAGCCAGACCCTGCTCCCCATGCCAGGTGATTGTCCAGCTGCTGGGTTGGGAGGCTGCTAACAGTGGGCTGGGATAAGAACCCCGGTGACCCCGTCCTCTCACAGTGACACTCCCAGAGCCCCTGCCTCCACATCATCCTCCAAACACTCTCCCAGCCCACCAATGCCCTTCATCTGCGTGACATTGGGGGGGCCTCTTTAAGAAAATGAATGCAAAACTACAAATGCAGGGTTAGATCGCAAAGTGAGTGTTTATTTATGGCAATGCAAACAATTAACAAATTCATAAAAGTTGACAAATATCACTCAAATCAGAAAATCCAGAAGACCCCTGCCCACGCTTGCTCAGAAGCCTGTGTCTAAATGGCCCGCCCTGCCCAGGTCAGGTTGGGGTGTTGGTAAAAGAACCACTGTGCACCCCAGCACTTTTGGAGGCTGAGGCAGGGGGATCATGAAGTCAAGAGATCAAGACCATCCTGGCCAACATGGTGAAACCCCGTCTCTACTAAAAATACAAAAAACTAGCTGGGCGTGGTGTTGGGCACCTGTAATACCAGCTACTCGGGAGACTGAGGCAGGAGAATCGCTTGAACCCCGCAGGCAGAGGTTGCAGTGAGCCGAGATCGCGACATTGCACTGCAGCCTGGGCAACAAGGGTGAAACTCTGTCTCAAAAAAAAAAAAAAAAAAGAACCAGTGTGCACTAGCCAAGCCCTTGTGTGTCCCCTCTGCACGGAAGAGGAAGCTGAGGCTGCGGCATGGAGAGGGCTTTCGTGAAGTGCTGAGGGCAGACACAGGCAGCACTCATGTTCACTGCTTGCAGAAGGTGGTCCAGCCACAGGGGACTGGCTGCTTCGGTATCTCCCCCGCCCCCTTCCAAGAGGTCCTGCTTAGAGGCCCCCCTTCGCCCCAAGGAATGCAGGCGTCAGTGCTTCAGACTCTGGCCTAACCACCGTCACCACCTCCCAGGCCCCCACTCTTCCCCTCCAGATGTGGGCACAGCTGTATTTTTAGAGCAGCCGACCACGAGGACATTCTTTCCTTCTAATTAAGATGGCTTCACATCTCTCATCCGCAATCAGCCCCATTGTTCAGTCCTCAAATATCAAAGGGTGGCCAGGAGGGGCCGCCTCTGCTGGTTGTGGGTTTGGGGTTTGTTTTCTTTCTTTCTTTCTCTGTATTTGAACCATTAAGCTGGAAATGAGACCCAGAGCCTGAGTGAATGCCAGCTCTGAGGAGGAGGACTTTGGGTAGTTGGCAGGGCCTGCCTCTCTGCAGCCCTGCACCCTGTCCCCAACTTTGGCTGGGGTTATGCAGCTAGGTCATAGCCCCCTGCACACCCGTCTAGGTTAGAGTCTGTCTGGGACAACAGCGGGATCAAAAAAGGCCCTGTGGTGGTGGCTCATGCCTATAATCAAAGTGCTTTGGGAGGCCAAGGAGGGTAGATCACCTGAGGTCAGGAGTTCAAGACCAGCCTGGCCAACATGGTGAAACCCCGTCTCTACTAAAAATGTAAAAATTAGCCGAGCGTGGTGGCTCATGCCTGTAATCCCTGGGGAGCCTGAAGCAGGAGAATCACCTGAACCGGGAGTCGGAGGCTTGATATCATGCGCCCTAACCTCTGCCCCCTGCCCCACAGGAGGCTCCTGGTGTGGGATGGAGATGCCCGCCCACGTGTGGGGAATAGGAAAGGCTGCAGGGGAAATGGCCTCTGAGTAGCCTTGAACGGCATTGCAGGCCTCCGTGCCACAGCGCTCTCAATTCCACTGACAGATGAGGAAACCGAGGCTCAGAGAGGCCAACAGGCTGGCCCAGAGCTGCTCAGCCCACTAGTAGTGAGGTGCTCGGGAATGCTCGGTCCCCACAGTCGTCCGTGGGCCCGGCCCTCCAGCATCACTCAACCCCAGCGATGACTAGGTCTGCTGCTGCCTGAGCCTTGGCTGCAGGTGGAAGGCACCTGTCCCACCCCGCGTGGAGCAGAGAGGAGAGCCACGCAGGCGGGCCGAGGCCGGGTGGGGCCGGCATCCGGCTTCTCAGCTCCCCAGGGTCCTGGCCCACCCGGCCCCGCGCAGCTGGGTGTGAGGAGAACACGGGAAGTGAAATCGCACCGGGGCGGGTGGCTCAGGTTGCAGGGCCGGAGCCTGCAATCCGGGACGACGGCCAGGACTTGAGTGCCCAAGGGCTGAGGGGCAGGGAGGGCGAGGCAGAAAGGGGTGGCTCCCACGATGAAGTGCCACCCCACCCGGCGGGGCTTGAGCGCAGGCCTCCTTTGTTTCACCGCCACCCTGAGCTGTCGCGGGTCCCCGGCGGTCGCGGGTGTCGGGTCCCGCAGAGCCCGGGCTCTGTCGCCCCCCTCGCGGCCGGAGCCGGTCTGGGCGGTGTCGGGGAAATCCCGAAAAGCCTGCGGGGGAGGAACCGAACGGGGGCGGGCCCGGGGGAGCGCCGAGCCCATTCATTCCCCGAGGGCCTGGAAAAGTCTCCGTCAGGAGGAGGAATCCCTGGGACGCCCCAGACGCCGGGCCCCGCCTCCCTAAGCCCGAGTAACGGGCATTTTCTAAGACAGTCCAGGGCCACGGAGGTGCCCTGCTAGAAGAGCCGGTGGGCTCCGGGATGGGGTGCGGGCCGGGTGGGAGCTCAGCATCACCAGCGGGCTTCGCTGGATTGCTTTATTTTCATGAGGTTTGGCCCTGCTGTTGGGGTGAGGACCGTGGGGGGCCCCAGCCTGAGGGTCAGCCTGGTTGGCCTTGGCAATGTGGGGAAGACCAGCTCTGCCAGCCGGGTTGTAGGGCTGGTGCGGGCACGGGCTTGGACTTGCAGAGCCGCAGGGACTCCCCCTGTAAATGAGGCTGACACCCAGGTGTGGGTAGTTGCACCTGGCACTGCACCGGGCGGATGCAAGCACCAGGCTGCTACAAAGACAGCTATGACTTTCACATGCTCAAGGTTAAACTCCCAGTCAATGTTTGCTGAGGCGAAACCTCGAGCTTCCTGGCCAAAGGATAATAATTAATGGCTGGAGAGCCCACACTTGGGGCCCTGTCTCCAACGAGATGGGGGTGGCTTTAGGGTATCCAAGAGGCATTTCAGGGAGAATCAAGGGGCCACCAGGTATTATAAAGGTGACCAGATCAGGGTCCAGTCTGTCAGGGTCTTGGATTCAAGATTAAACCCAGTTCTAAATTTGGGACTTATCCCCAGGTTTGCCCCCCCAGACTTTTACTATATAGACTGTATTCCCACACCCATTAGGTGCGGTTTTGTATATGTCCAAACAATATATAGGCATAATAATAGTGTATGCGTCTTTCTGCAACTTAGTTCACGCAGCACTGCGACTCACACATGTTGATATCCTTCCTCTAGTCTAGTCCACTGATTTTCACTGATGAGTGGTATTCTCTTGTATTCCACAGCTTATTTCTCCTTTTTTTTTTTTCGATGATTGACATTTGGGTTGTTTCCAGTTTTCCTACGGTGGAAACAATGCCGAATTTGTGAACAGTTTTTGAGCATGGGATTAAGAGTTTCTCCGAGGTAAACCCAGGAGTGGAATTGCTGGGTGGGAGAGGAATGTGCACTTCAGCTTCGTCAATATGCCCCGATTGCTCTCCAGTCATTGCACTGACTTACATTTTCTCTTCTTTTCTTTTATCTTTCTCTCTCTCTTTCTTTCTCTCTCCTTCCTTCTTTCCTTTCTTTTCTTTTCCTTTTCTTTTTTTTTTTTTTTTTTTTTGAGATAGGATCTTACTCTGTTGCTCAGGCTGGAGTGCAGTGGTGTGAACATGGCTCATTGCAGCCTTGACCTCCTGGGCTCAAGTGATTCTCCCACCTCAACCCCCTCAGTAGCTGGGACCACAGCTTCGTGGCATGCCACTGTACCCAGCTAATTAAAAAAATAAATAAATTATAGAGACAGGGTCTCACCACATTGCCCAGGCTGGTCTGAAACTTCAGCCTCAACGGTCCTCCCATTTTGGCCTCCTAAAGTTCTGGGATTACAGGCGTGAGCCACCACACCTAGTTCCAGTTGATATTTTCATCAATAGTATATACGTGTTCCGGCTGACCACCACCACCTCTTGGTATTGCCAGAATTAAGCTGTTAGTCTGTTGAGTGGGAACCAATATGCGGACGTGGATTTAATTTGCATTTCCTGATTACTAATACAAGTGTCTTTTAATTAGTTTTTTGGTCTCTTCCGTTTCCTCTTCTGTAAATTCCCTGTTCATATATATAGATATATATAAAATTATTTTTTTGACACAGTCTCAGTCTGTCGCCCAGGCTGGAGTGTAGTGGCACGATCTCAGGTCACTGCAACCTCTGCCTCCTGGGCTCAAGCAATCCTTCTGCTTCGGCCTCCTGAGTAGCCGGCACTACAGGCACAAGCCACCATGCCAAGCTAATTTTTTGTATTTTTGGTAGAGATGGGGTTAAATTTTTTGTATTTTTGGTAGAGATGGGGTTTTACCATGTTGCCCAGGCTGGTCTTAAACTCCTGAACTGAAGCGATCTGCCCCTCCTTGGCTTCCCAAAGTGCTGGGATTATAGGCATGAGGCACCACACCCCACCTGTTTGCCCATTTTCTTTTCTTTATTGGTATGTGGGTATTCTGTATACATTCTGAATACTAATACTTTGTTGGGCATATGTTGTAGATACCTCCTTCTACGTGGTAGCTTTAGGTTTCACCTTCAAATATATATATTTGAGACGAAGTTTTGCTCTTATTACCCAGGCTGGAGGGCAATGGCTCGAACTCAGCTCGTCACAACCTCTGCCTCCTGGATTAAAGCAATTCTCCTGCCTCAGCCTCCTGAATAGCTGAGTTGGGATTACAGGCATGGGCCACCATACCTGGCTAACTGTGTAGTTTTAGTAGAGACAGGGTTTCTCCATGTTGGTCAGACTGGTCTCGAACCCCCCACCTCAGGTGATCCACCCACCTCAGCCTCCCAAAGTGTTGGGATTACAGGTGTGAGCCACCGCGCCAGGCTCAAAATATATATATTTTAAACTGAGACATGGTCTATGTTGCTAGGGCTGATCTCGAGCTCCTGAACTCCAGTGATCCTTTCACCTCAGCCTCCCAAAGTGCTAGGATTACAGGCTGGAGCCACCACACCCGGCCACGTTTCACCTTTTCATGGTGTCTTTTGTTTATTTGAGACAGGGTCTTTGCTGTCCCAGTTGGAGTACAGTGGTGTGATCACTGATTACTGCAGCCTCGACTTCCCTGGCTCAAACAATCCTCCCTGAGCCCCTCAGTCTCCTGGGTAGCTGGGCCCACAGGTGTGGGCCACCACACCTAGCTAATTTTTCCTTTATTTTTTTTGTGTGAGATGGAGTCTCGCGGTGTCGTCCGGGCTGGAGTGCAAGTGGTCAAATCTTGGCTCACTGCAACTTCCACCTCCTGGGTTCAAGTGATTTTCCTGCCTCAACCTCCCAAGTAGCTGGGATCCGTGCCTGCCACCATGCCCAGATAATTTTTTGTATTTTTAGTAGAGATGAGGTTTCACTGTGTTGTTCAGGCTGGTCTCAAACTCCTGACCTCATGATTAGCCTCCGCCTTGGCCTCCCAAAGTGTTAGGATTACAGGCATGAGGCACCGTGCCTGGCCTTTACATGTTTTTATAGAGAGGAGGGTCTGCCCATGCTGCCCAGGCTGGTCTTGAACTCACAGGCTCAAGTGATCCTTCTGCCTCAGTCTCCCAAAGTGCTGGGATTACAGGTGGGAGCTACTGTGGCCAGCCTAAATGTTTAAAGTTAGGTTTTGGCATTAGGTTTGTGTGCACCTGGAATGACTTTTATATATGGGGTGAGACAGGTCCAGTTTCATTTTTCCCCATATAATCAATTGTGCTAGCGCCATTTATTACCCTGACACTTTCCACTTGTTTTTTAAGGGGAAAAGGCAATGGTTGTTTTGAAAAAAAAAAATTAACCTATCTAAATAAAATTTCAGCAACTGAAACTAACAATGTATTAATATTATTTTTTATTAATAATTTTTTTTTGAGAGGGAGTCTTGCTCTGTTGCCAGGCTGCAGTGCAGTGGCACAATCTCTGCTCACTGCAACCTCTGTCTCCTGGGTTCAAGCTATTCCCCTGCCTCAGCCTCCTTAGTAGCTGTGAATACAGGCATGCGCCACCACGCCTGGCTAATTTTTTTCTATTTTAGTAGAGATGGGGTTTCACCATGGCTAGGATTGTCTCGATCTCCTGACCTCATGATTCGCCCGCCTTGGCCTCCCAAAGTGATAGGATTACAGGTGTGAGCCACCGCTCCTAGCCATATATATATTTTTGAGACAGAGTCTAGCTCTGTTGCCAGGCTGGAGTACAGTGGCGCGATCTCAGCTCACTGCAACCTCCGCCTCCGGGGTTCAAGCAATTCTCTGCCTCAGCCTCCCGAGTAGCTGGGATTACAGGCACCTGCCACCACCCTAGCTAATTTTTTGCATTTTAGTAGAGACGGGGTTTCACCATAGCCAGGCTGGTCTCGATCTCCTGACCTCGTGATCTGCCCCCCTCGGCCTTCCAGCGTGCTGGGATTACAGGCGTGAACCACTGCGCCCGGCTCACAATAATATTTTGACCAAATTGCCTCTACCCCAAGAATTCAAGAATAGTTTACCGTTAGAAAGTTTATTGACGTAACTGATCTCATTAACAGATTAAAGGAGAATACTCACGTGATCTCTTAATAGATGCAGGAAAAGCATGCAATAAAATACCTATTTATGATAACTGCTACTATGTTGTGTTTTTCCTTAAAAATGCACAGGGTTTTTGAGAATTAAAGTTTAGAGCAGCAAAAGTCAAACAAATATCAAGTCTGAGCAATAGAGCTACTACAGTGCCCCTCAGAGTCTCGCTCAGATGACTTCCTAGGTCACTTCCAGCTCTATGTTTCTATGACCACAAATAGCATCATTGGCAAGTCTAGTTTAAGTCGGTCTTTGTCCAGCTCCTGGATTCCATGCAGGGCCTGAGAAGCCCTGAGTAATAAAAGATTAATCCAGTCCAGTGGACTCTTGTCCTCAACTCCAAGAGCCCCCATTATAGGCCGGACCTGCCTCTCACGCAAAGGATCCCCCGGCGGCAACCCGAGACCGGTTCTCCTCCCCCGCATTCCGCCAAGTCTCCCGCTCAGCCCAGGGCGTCCAGATGAGAGCACTCCGCAGATTGGTGAGTCTGTCTTTCGGTCCTTCCTAATTTTCGCCCCCTCTGGGGAAGGGTCAGGTACACCTGAACCAAAGTGTGTATGGGGTGGGGGGTGCATTTGTGCACAATCAAGGGCTTGGCCCTTAAGAGAGCGCCCAGGGGCAAGGGCCTCCTAGGTTCTGGCGGCCCGCAGGGGCGACGGGCGCAGGGGGTTGCGCAGGGCTGCGGCTGAGGACCCACCAGAGAGACAGGGACCCGCAGGCATTTAGTCCAGAGACTGCAGCGAAGGAGCGGGACCAGGGCCAGAATTTCGGGGAGGACTTGGGAGCGCTGCGAGCAGAGTCGCTTGCTGGCACCTAGCGGGCGCATGCAGGGGCTAGGCCGACATGACCTTGAACCAGCGCTCCGTTCCTGCCTTCAGAGATGAGGCTGGGGCTTAGCCGAGCAAGCAGTGAGTGGCTTTTCAGCCTCAGTGCTGCAGGAGAGACGAATGGAGAATGAAACTGGAGCCATTCTTAAGGCCTGGAATGCAGGTGACCCTCCCCCGGGGCTATCCCCCTCCCCGCCCCACCCAGCCCCTTCTTAAAACGCAGTGGGCCTGCGCATGCGCCTCAGGCGCCGTCCGCGCAGTCTAGCGACTCTGCGCTCCACTGCGCCTGCGCTTGAGTCTCAGGGCGCAGTCCTAGCCGAAGGTGAGAGTTGCGTGAACCCTCAGCTTGTGCGGTCACCCTCACAACGCACTGCGCTTGCGCTATCCCTGCTGTCTTGCCAAGCTTGCTCCTCTCAACGGCTCCCTGCGCCTGCGCTAGCCTCTCTTTCACCATTCGGTGCTCGCGCTGCCCTTCCTTCCGCGCGCATGCGTCCCGCTCACCGCTTGCTAATGCTCGCCAGGGTCTGTCTGGGACAGCAATACCTCTCCGCTAGGCTTCTCTTCTGAACGTTCCATGCCCTCCCGCTATCTGGAAAGGTCTGAATTCTCATACGTGCACAGGCCAGGTGTTCCAGATGAGGGATTGTGGACCTGAGTGAACTGCGTAAGTGCAGCCACCTCGGAGCCTTAACTAAGTCGTCAAATGTTCAAAAATACCGTGCTTGTATGTACGGTGGCGTTAGGTGCTAGGCTCACATGTGCATAGGCAGGTGTTTACACCCAGAGTCGGCCTGTGGGCCAGAGCAAGGTTGCTGGACCCTGGTGGTGTAACCGAGCAAGTACAGAATCACCACTGAGACAAAAGTAAGCGAATTGAGAGGGTCATTTATTGCCGGCAACCACGGAGGACCAGTGTCTCTCCAACCCGTGGCCTGGAGAGGAGGGTGTCAGGACCTTTTATGCCCGTAAACCACCTCCTGGGCGGGGGTGGGGTCCAGGGGCTTTGGACATTCTGAGGGCCAGTGGACTTTGGGCATTCCGATTGTTACCTAAGTGGTTCACAGAAGTTAAGATAAGCGTTAGTTTACACATTGTCTGGGTAGAGTGGAAATCACAGACCTTAGTTACTTATTACAAATCGCAGGGGCCAAGATGGCGTGGGTTTGGAGTGCTTGCCTGTCATATCAGGGTTACAGAGAGCAGTTTCAACAGAAACCTGAGGTATGGTTGAGGTATGCAGTTTTATGGGGCATTTACCGTGTCACATTCCCCCCTTGTTTTATTTACAAGAATTAAATCATTGATTCCTCCAGCAGGTTAGTATCATTTGTTTGTTCTAAGGGCCCATATTGAGACCTTAATATCATTAATTTTACCGAGTTTACCCTAGATTTAATGAACCTGAGCAGTTGATTTAGGAGGCAAGGGCTGAACATGAGTCCCAGCAGGAGTAGGGCCAGAGGTCCCACCAGGCCCGTAAGGAGGGAAGTGAGTCAAGGGGACCAGGAAAACATTTTTTTTGATACCAACTTTCTGAAGCCTCTCGAAGTTGTTTTCTGGTTTTGAGATTTTGTCTGACCAGATGAGGCCTGACCTATTAGCATAAAGCAACTTTGTTCATTAAGGGCGGCACATAACCCCCATTGTTTTAAGAATAACAAATTTAGTCCTCACCTGTTTTGAAGGACCATTTTAGCCAAAGACTTAACCTGATCAGCGAGTTGGGAAATTGAGTTTTCCAAATGGCTTAAATCAGTATGTATGTGCTGAGAGAGAGTTTTAAAATTTTGGTCCCCAGTTATAAAAGCTGCTTTTCCAACTGCGGTGGAGCCAGCAATACCTAATTCAACCAGTAGAGGGATGACGATAGAGCTTTACAGCATGGATTAGGGTGGCGAGGGTGGTGACCTCGAAGAGCGCACAAGTCTTAGCTTTAGTGAATCGGGGGATGAGTGTTTGACGCTCCATTGTCCTTCCGGTGGGGCAGTCTTAACATGGGTGTGATGAATCCAGGCTGTAAGCCCGCCCACCTTGAGTGCGGTGGGTGTGGTCAGGATAACCGTGTAGGGTCCCTTTCAACGGCGGGTGAAGGGCCGGAGGAGGCAAATCTTTTAAGAAGGACAGAGTCTCCAGGCTGGAAGGGGTGTGTCGGCTGGCCTTCGGGGTCCAATGGGGTGGGACGGGTGTCCTTAATGAGCTGGTGTACCTGGGATTGAACAGACTGGAGCGCCTGTAAGGACTTAAGGAGTGTATAGTTATGGACTTCAGCATGCACGGTACCCGAGGGTCTGGGGAGTAAGGGAGGGGGCTACCGAACATAATTTCAAAAGGGGAGAAGCCTTTCTGATAGGGTGTGCATCGGACGCGGAGGAAGACAAAAGGAAGCAGGCTGACCCAGTTTTCACCGGTCTCTAGGATAAACTTTGTCAGGGTTTTTTTTAGGGTCCGGTTCATTCGTTCAACCTGTCCTGAACTCTGAGGATGATAGGCACAGTGTAATTTCTAGGATATACCCAGGGCTTTGGCTAGGCCCTGAGAAATTTGTGCAGTAAAGGCAGGCCTATTGTCTGACCCCAGCGTTAGAGGGAGGCCGAACCGAGGAACAAGGTCCTGTAATAGTTTTTTGTGACCACCAAAGCAGTCTTGGACCTAGTGGGGAAGGCTTCCACCCATCCAGAGAACGTATCTATAAACACAAGGAGGTATTTATAGCCATTTGCTGGGGTTTTTATTTCAGTGAAATCTACTTCCCAGTGCTCCCCCAGGGCTAGCCCCTCTGAGTCTTACTCCTACCTGGCTAGACCTGTTCCCCTCCTGGATTTACTTGGGCACATACATCACACCGAGTAGTGATTTCCTTGATAAGTTTATGTAAACGGGGAATGTAGTATTTGGCTTTTAGTAGTTCAGTTAGTTTGGTCTGTTCTAAGTGAGTGGCCTGGTGTGTGTCCTTAACTAGGGCCCGTCCTAGAGTCTCGGGGACCACAATCCTTGTGTCTGGCAGAATTCACCATCCTGTGGAATCTTGTGTGCCCCCTTGTTCTTTAGCAAAGTAGTCTTCATCAGGTGAGTACGTAGGGGTGAGGGGCAGGCTTGGCACCGGCAGAGTTACAAGAAGAGTCAGAGGTTTTACTGGTCCCAAGGCTGCCTGTCTGGCTTGTAGGTCAGCCGCCCTATTTCCCCTCACTTCTGGTATCCTTTGTAGTGTATTAATGCCACTGCCTTGGGCTTCCATATAGTCTCTAGTAGGGCTAGGATTTCTTCTTTGTTTTTGATGGTTTTTTCCTCTGAGGTAAGTAGTCCTCTTTATAAATAGCCCAATGTACATGAGCTGTAGCAAAGGCATACCGGCCATCCGTATAAATGTTGACAGTCTTTCTGTCCACCCAGTCTAAGGCCTCTGTCAAAGCTATGAGTTCGGCCTTCTGGGCCGAGGTTCCATGAGGAAGGGCCTGGGCCCAAATAACCTACTGAGAGTGACCACAGCTGCCCCCGGCATACCTGACTTCATTGACCATGAAGCTGCTGCCATCAGTATACAGTACCTCCTCTGGATTCTGAAGGAGGACATCAGTGAGGTCCGGTCGAGCGGTGTGGATGACGTCCATTATTTGCTGGCAGTCATGTATGGGCTTCTCTGGCTTGCTATCAGGTAGCAGCATGGCTGAGTTTAAAACTGTAGCCTTTAAAAACTTTATGCAGGGCTGGTCCAAAAGTAAGGCCTGATACTGAACTATGCGGGCATTTGACATCCATTTTCCCCGGAGCTCCACGGAGCAGTGACTCCACCGCTTGGGGTGCCACCAAGTTTAACTTCTGCCCCAAGGTTAGTTTGTCTGCCTCCTTGACTAACAGGGCTGTAGCTGCCACTGACCTCAGACAAGCTGGCCAGTGAGAGGCTATGGGATTAAGTCTTTGTGAAAGGTAAGCGACTGGCTGGGACCATGGCCCTAATGTCTGGGTGAGCACCCCCTTAGTGACTCCCCTGCTTTTCATGCACAAACAACCGGAAGGGTTTAGAGATGTCTGGCAAGGCCAAAGCTGGGTCCGTAGTTAGGGTAGTCCTAAGTTTGTCAAAAGCCCATTGTTCTCCTTCTGTCCAAGCCGGGGGCTCATTTCCTCCGGTACAGGCATACAGGGGCTTGGCTATCTCGGCAAATCCTAGAATCCACAGCCTGCAATATCCCCACCGCCCCCAAGGAACTCTCGAAGCTGGCGTTTTGTGGTGGGGGTAGGTATTTGCAGCACCGCTTGGACTCGGCTGGGTGCCAGTGCCTGGCTGCCCTTCTCTATGATATAGCCCAGGTAAGTAACCTTCCTTTGGCAGAGTTGGGCCTTTTTAGCTGAGACCCGGTACCCCAAAGTCTGTAGGGTCTTTAGTAATGACTGGGTGGTCTCTTTACAGGCCTCCTGGGTTTTTGTAGCCAAAAGTAAGTCATCCACGTATTGGAATAGGGTACACTCGGGGAACTCAGCTTGGAAGGCAGCAAGATCTTGGCTAAGTGCCTCATCAAACAGAGTGGGGGAGTTTTTGAACCCCTTAGGCAGTCTTGTCCAAGTGAGTTGCCCCGAAACCCCAGTATCAGGGTCAGTCCATTCAAAAGCAAACATGGACTGGCTAACGGGCCAGTGGGATGCAAAAGAATGCAGCCTTGAGATCCAAGACAGTGTAATGGTGGTATTCTGGGCCCAAGAGACTTAGGAGGGTGTATAGATTTGGAACCATAGGGTGGACAGTTTCCACTCATTTGTTTACCTCCCTTAAGTCCTGTATGGGCCGATCGTCCTTTGTGCCTGGTTTTAAGATGGGGAGCAAGGGGGTATTCCAGGGGGACTTACAGGTAGTAAGGATTCCTCCTTTTAGGAGTCTTGTTACATGTGGAGCAATTCCCCGTCTGGCTTCCTGGCTCATGGGATATTGTCGTACCTGGACTGGAGTTGCCGTTGCCAATAGCTGGACCACGACTGGGGTACGGTGACTTCCATTGGCCAGAACGGGACCTCACATTCTATGCTTGACCCGATTGGCTAAAAACTTGGATATTTTCTAGAGAATTAAAGGCAGAGGAGAACAAAAGGAAAAGAGAAAGTAACTTGAAGAATGCTTAGAGAAGCGATAACAATTTCAAATAAGGAAAGGGAATAAGCTTTGACCTAAGACTTGCCTGGGCTTGTCCAGGCGTGTTAGGGCAAATGTCTAGGTTAAAGTGGAAGAGCTAAGAACACGGGAGGCACTTATTTCTTGATTATGACTAACAGCTACTTTAAGATTATTAGCAAAAGCTTTACAGTAAATTAACTTTTGAAGAAACTATTATTTATTCCTAATGAACTAAGAGGACAGCTTTGAAGAGGAACCTTTTATTTATTCTCATTCCCTATAGCAATAAATAAAATTAGCTACCTCAAGAGGTTAATTGAGAAAAAAAGTGATGATTGTAATAGATTCAGGAAATTCATGGATAAACTTTACCATGTATTTACAGGACACCTATCTTATAAACTTTAAGCGACCTATGACAACCATTTGAATTAATGCTGCTTTAACAGCCTATCTCTTGGCTTGTTAAAAACCAGACAAGAATTTCCATAACATTTATTTTTAACACCTATATTGGGTGTGAACCTAAATAAAGTTCACCCACTATAAAGGTTTGCAATTTGATACTTTATTAAATTGATACTATGTGCACCCATCACCATGATCTAATTTAATACTGTTTCCCTCACCCATTATATATATATATATATATATATTTGGAATACATATATGAAATATATGTAAATATAAAAATACATATATATATATTTGGACTCTGACTTCCTTCGTGTAGCATACTATGTTTGAAGTTAACTGATGCTTTAGCACATAGTGGTAGTGTGTTTTCCTTCATAGTCTGCTGTGTTTATTCATACAGATAGTGTTTATCCATTTATCAGTTGATGGACTTAACTTTTTTTTGTGATGAGTAATGCAGCTTTGAGCATTCGTATACAATCATGTAATGCATAATGACATTTTGGTCAATATTTTTTTTTTTGAGACCCAGGCTGGAGTGCAGTGGCACGATCTTGGCTCACTGCAACCTCTGCCTTCTGGGTTTAAGCGATTCTTATGTCTCAACCTCCTGAGTAGCTGGGACAACAGACACACGCCACCACACCCGGATAATATTTCTATTTTCAGTAGAGACAGGGATTTGCTGTGTTGACCAGGCTAGTCTTGAACCCCTGGTCTCAAGTGATCCACCCACCTCTGCCTCCCAAAGTGCTGGGATTATAGGCATGATCCACCACGCCTGGCCTAATTTTTTTTTTAAGAAATAAGAGAATTATTTTTGTAAACTAGCTTTGCCAATTTCTAGTCCTACCATAGTGCATAGCATATGCACATAATTTTCACTGTACAATATATGGTATGCCCCAACATGTAAGAAATGATAACAGTAACACATAAAGATTAATATAAAACAAGTAAGATTGTCACTGTTGCTATCATCTTTGTGAAATGCTCTAAACAATCTAAGAGTATATTTTTATATAAATGTGCTTGGCAACGTAGCTGAAAAAGCATCATTAGTTACATACTTTTATAAGTAACAGAAACATAAATTTTAAGGGGGAAAAATACTTGTTCTAACAACACAATGTCAGAATTAACAGAAATTCCGCTGGTCATTTTTGAATATTTAATTGCTTGGGGCAGTGTTTTGTAGACAAATGAGCATCTATGGAGCACCTGAAGTCGGGGGAATCAATGAAACTTGAGTTTCAAAAGTTATCTGGGTTTAGAGCACAAAACTTCGTTGGAGGACACACACCTTGTGTGAGCAAGATGCCTCTGCGTGTGTGGATGTGTTGGACGTACAGCATAATGGTGGCTTCCTCCAGAAAGGGACATTTCGGGTGGCTTCATTCCATCTAGACAACACAGCCTGAGGTGGCATGGCCATGAATGGAGGTGAAATGAACAGTAGCTGAGAGGATCAGTCCTGACAAGGGCCAAGGTGAAAAACCTGGGAGCCCCTTCAGGTGCAAAGTCTTCAGTTGAAAATGGAGGTGCAGGAAATACTGAGATCAGCAACGCACGGGAGAGAGAGTTCTTGGCCCTGCGGAGCAAGTAGTTTGGATTCTCAAGTTTTCTCCTGTCTCCATTAATTTCTCTTCCAATGCAGACTTCTTCAATCACACAATTCCCAGCCTCCCTGAGAGACTAGAGAAGCTTCGGCCCGCTCTTGAAGGTAAAAGAAGGCAGCTAGCAAGTCTGGCCGCTGGGCTTGGCAGTGAGTGTTTTCTATTGTGGGAAAATATACATAACACAATATTTATCATTTTAACCTTTTAATCAAAGTGTGCACTCAGTGGCATGCAATATATTCACAGTGTTGCTTAACCAACACCATCTACACCCAAAATTTTGATTATTTCTTACAAAACCTTGTATGCAATAAGCAATATAGCACCTTCTCTTATTTCCAGCCCATGGTAATTCCTATCCCAGTTTCTCTTGTATGAATTTGATTATTCTAGGCACTTTATATAAGTACAATTATACAAGATATTCCTTTTGTGCCTGGCTTATTTCACTAAGCATCATGTTTTCAGTGTCTGCCTATGTTGTATCATCCATCAAAACTGTGTTCCTTTTTTACAGGTGCATGATGTACCATTGCCTATAGATCACCTTGTTTTAGTTACGTTCATTTGTTCACTGAAAGTTGGATTATTTCCATCTTTTGGTGCCTGTGAAAAGTGATGCTAGAAACATTAGTACAGAAATACCTGTTTGATTTCTGTTTTCTGTTATTTGGGGTATATGCCTAAGAGCAGAATTCCCGGGTCCAATGGGAGTTCTATATTTAACCTTCCAAGCCAGTGCAAACTGTTTTTCACAGTGGCTGCAACTTTATTCATTTCTGCCAGCGATGTATTAGGGTTACAATTTCTTTATATCCTTATCCACACTCGTTTTCTATTTTTTTTCCCCCTGTGGAGTATACAAACTTTATTCTACAAGCAACAAGGGCTTAATACATGTTTTTAAAATAAGCTTTACTTTAAAAAAGTTAAGTACATTAGAGGAAACTGAAAAGCACAAGAAGCAAAGAACAAAGTCACAATCACAAGCAGTTTATAGTTGGACACATTCTTCCAGGTCCTGTGCCTCTGCAGGCACAACACCCAATTTTATGGGACTGAGACTGTATAGTATGTATCATGATTTTTCACACATCATGAATATTTACCAATTCAAAATCCCAAAGCTATATGAGCATTTTGGTAACCAAAAATATACTACACCAACTCAGTCTGTTGAAAAAAAAATGTAATCCTGTTTTTCTTGGGATAAAAATTTCATAGAAGACAAAAATGGCAACACGCCTCTAGATAAAAGCATTGGCAGGGTTCTGATTTAAATACTGCATTCCCTTAAGGCTCAATTTAAAACGAAGCATACAGCAACAGAATACACTAAGTATAATGCTTCTAAGAGAGCTCATTAGCAGATCTATGCCATTAAAATATTAGCCAGGTATATTTCCATTGATTTAATATAGTCCTATAGTACAGCCACAAGAGATGCATACATTAATGGCTATCATCAAAATGTAAACATGGTCACATCTGCATACATCTCTCCCTTTATAGTTCCTTCTGCCCCTCTTCTGTCAACTATATATACAATACTGAGGAATAAAATGCACACAAAGCAATGGCTAGAATATCAAAATGTCTTCTAAATATGACCAGTCTAGCATAGAACCTTCTCTTCCTTCTCAGATTTTCCAGATCCATCCATCTAAGGTACTCAACAAAGGTAGACGTATTGCTTCCAGAGGCCATCTAACAACTCCATTTCCAAAAGTCTTCTCCAGAAGTCATGTAATAAATGAGAATTTACAAGATGTGTGGTTTTCTAACTCTACTTTATCATATGACGGCAACCTCTTTACATCTAGAAGGGCTAGATGTGACAAATGTGTTCTATTAAAAATTTGGGGTGCAGTTGAGAGCAGCTTTTTCATATTATATACACAGGCCTTCCATAAACGGCCGGTAAATCTTCCCCAGAGGGTAGTGGGCATTTCCAACGGGCCAAACGTGGCCTGTCATTCTGCCGTTTCTCTCTTCCGACAGCAAGGTCTGGTAGAATGAAGACTAACTGCCCAATGGCCGCTAACCCTTCCACCCATCGTGGTTCGGAACTTTGCTCACCTCCCAGGCCTGTTAAGGCCTTTGTCCATTGTCGTCAGGACTAGGTAGTGTAAGGGTTATGCTGAGTTTAAAATGAGGAAACTGAGGCCAGCACAGGAAAATTAAATGCCAATTTATTAAGCTCCCAGGCGAGATTCTGTGTCCGGGAAAGGGAGGCCAGAGAAGTCCCGCTGGCTTCCCCCGGACCAGGAGTTTTTATAGCTTTGGGAGAGCAAGGCGTGGCCAGGTGTTCTAATTGGCTGTGGGGGGAGTGGGATGGAGGCGGGGCAGGCTGCTATTGGTGGGTAGGTTGTTGGGCGGGTCTTTCTGGTGCAAGAGCCGGCCAGGGTTGCATCAGCCCGGGCTGTCTGGAGGGCTGTGTGCAGAGCTAGGTGCGAGTGCAGAGCTGGGTGCCGAGTGCAGAGGCGGGTGTTGAGTGCAGAGGTTAGTGTTGAGTGCAGATCCTGGTGTGGCGTTTCCAGGCGCGGAGAGGGATGAGCTCCCAGCGAGGCAACCGGCCTTACAGGTAGGTCTTGCCCAATGGGGGCAGAGTGGTCACTGGGTACCCGGATCTGCACGGCTCTGTGGCCTAAGAGGCCGCCTTCCCAGGCCCTCTATGACCTAAGGGCCTCCGCTGTGCAGCATTCGAGCGGCCGCCATGTTTCCTGGCCCGCCACTCCCACCGCCACCCAAAGGCGTTGCTTTGCGGCAGCTCAGCTGGGGCTTCGTCGAGGCGCGGCACACTTGGGCTGGGAGACCCAGTGGCCAGCAGGGTCCAGGCTGGGGTACGGGCTGGGAGAAGCCGCCACCGCCATCAGTCACCGAAAAGGGGTAGGGTAGACAGGTTTGGCCCGGCTTCAAGGCCTGGGCCCTGGAAGGCCAGTGGGCATCCATAGCGGAGGCCTCCAGTGTCTGACGGGCAGAGGGCACTGCCTGTCCCGGGGCCCCCCCCCCAGCTCACCGGCTGGCCCAGGGCGAGCTCGCCGCGCTCTGCGTCTCTCTGCTGCGCTCTCTGCCGGACCGGAACTCCCACACTCATTTTCTTTCAAATCATCCTAGTAGGTGTATATTGGCATCTACTTGTGCTTTTCATTTGCAGTTCCGCAATGACTAATCATGCTGAGCAGCTTTTCCTGTGCGATTGTGTGTGTATCTTCCTTAGGGAACTATATGTTCAAGTCTTTTCCCCATTTTTAAGGAGTTGTCTGATTTTTATTTAGTTTGTTGTAGATTTGGGGAGTTTTAAAATATATTATAAATTTTAGTCTCTTACAAGATAAATGATTTGTAAATATTTCCCCCATCTGAAATTGAGATGGGCCTTGAGTCATATAAAAGTCATAAAAAGGTGGGAGTGGGGGTGATCTGGAAATTCCTGCTGTAATCTTTTTAAGGGAATCTACTGGAAACAGTTTACGTTTTGAATAGAACCATCCCTTACTTAGCACTAGTATATCAAACCTTTTTTTTTTTTAAGACAGAGTCTTGCTCTGTCACCCAGGCTGGAGTGCAGTGGTGCGATCTCAGCTCACGCTAACCTCTGCCTCCCAGGTTCAAGTGATTCTCCTGCCTCAGCCTCCTGAGTAGCTGGGATTACAGGCGCGCGCCACCGTTCGGTCCCGCAGGGCGGAGCTGAGGCAGGCGGTGACGTCTCCACTCGGGGCGGAGCCGCAGCTTCCCGGGGACGGGGCCTGGCGCCGGCGGTGACGTCACAAAAGGCGGGACCGCATCCGAGAATTCGGGCACGTAGCTCAGCGCGGCAGCGACGCGTGCGTCTGTGTCTCTGCGCGGATCTCCTGGTCCCTCTGCTATCATGCCGATGTTCATCGTAAACACCAACGTGTCCCGGGCCTCTGTGCCGGAAGGGTTCCTTTTCTGAGCTCACCCAACAGCTGGCGCAGGCCACCGGCAAGCCGCCCCAGGTTAGTTGGGAGGGGACGGGAAGAGGGGGGTGCCCACTGGACGAGGGGGTCCTGCGCTGGGGGCTGGGGGAGGCGACTCCTGAAGGGGGCTGGGGGGACAGGGCGGAAGGAGGAGGTGGCTAGGGCCCGAAGTGGACGCCCGAGGCCCCGCGAGGTAGCTGAGGCTCGCTGACCGCGCCCCTCCCCCGCAGTACATCGCGGTGCACGTGGTCCCGGACCAGCTCATGGCCTTCGGCGGCTCCAGCGAGCCCTGCGCGCTCTGCAGCCTGCACAGCATCGGCAAGATTGGCGGCGCGCAGAACCGCTCCTACAGCAAGTTGCTGTGTGGCCTGCTGGCCGAGCGCCTGCGCATCAGCCCGGACAGGTACACTGGGGCGCGGAGGGGCGGCGGCAGCGGTCCGGGCCGGGGACTGAGTCGCCCGCTGAGTCTGGCTTCCTCCCCCCGCAGGGTCTACATAAACTATTACGACATGAACGCGGCAAACGTGGGCTGGAACAACTCCACCTTCGCCTAAGAGCCGGGCCCAGCCTCTCCCCCGCGCTGTCTGCACTGGCCCGACCCGGGAACCCGCCTCACCCTGTGTTCTAGGCCTGCCCGCCTCCACCTTCTGGTGGGGAGAAATAAACGGTTTAGAGAAAGTTTCTGCTGTCACAGTGGCTACATATTCACTCATCATGGAGGCATGACAGGGACATCTCACATCTTCAGAGGCACGATTAATCTAAGGAACGCCGTGGGAGGGGGAGGAGAGACCAGGTGGCCTGTGCCTCCACTCAGGTCTTGAGAGAAGCAGGGGAGTCACACTCCACTCACCTCGGCCTCCCAAAGTGCCAGGATAACAGGCGTATGCAGCCGCGCCCAAACGTAACGGAAAGCTTTACAGATATGTCTGGCAAACACGAATGGTTCCAATGGAAACCCCACGCCTTATTTCCTCGGAACTGTTGTGGCGAGGCTTGGGTGGCTGAGGGGGAGCAGAACCTAGGCTCAGGGTTCCGGGGTGGACAGAGCCTTATAACCAGTAACTGCACCTCCCCCATCCACCTGCCTGCAGACTCTCCTTACAGCTGTTTGCGGTGAGTGGCTCTGCGTGGGAGAACCTTTATGTCCTCTGGCTACCCTTTGCCCATCAAGAAGGTTGAGGAAGGTGGGGCTGAAAGAAAGGTCTAGGCCTAGAAGACCTCAGACTCCTTCCCAACTCAACTCCTCCTCCCCCTTTTCCAGCTTCACCTCTGGCACCCCACGTGCTGACCCCTAGGTAGAAGGGATTCAACTATGGGTTCCCCGCCCAGAGTAGCGAATCTGCCTCGGGTGGGCAAAGTGCCTTAGACACCGGGTCTGCAGCCCAGGGCAGGGTGCCAATTTCTCCTCATCTCTTCGTACCCCAGAATATGGAAACACACTGAGGCTTCCCTGTTGGGAGGTAGGAGGGAAAGGCCGGACAAAAGGGCTACCAACCCAGCCCTGACCCCCCACCCCCAACACCATTCCAGCCTGGCTCTCCGGTGTCCGGGCTCTGCACCAATTCCTCCCAAAAACCAAGGAACCCCAAGGCACTCCCCGAAACCTACCAAATGAGGTTCAAGGCCTGCTAGGCTGGCTGGCTGTTGCAAACAGTGGCCCTGAGGGCAGTGAGGGTCACCCTGTAGGCCAGGAGTCTTTATCAGCAGGTGACATGGTGCCACCAGAGTGATGGAGAACAAGGCCGCATATAGGCCCCACACCTGTCTGTCCCACACCTCGAGGTTTTAAGTGTTACTTAGAAACACGTTTCCAAGGCTGACCCTGCAGGTCTCGGGGCAGTCAAATGGTGTGAGGAAGAGACCCCCCACCTGGGGAGTGGTGGAGCCCGTGCTTCAGGCTTGAGGTTTCCTTCTTGGATGGGAGTACCTGTGGTATAAGAGGCACCCTCCTCGGCCCTGGTCTTTGTCATATCCCCTAAGCTCCTGGGACCCCCAGCCCCAGCCTCCAAAGGCCTGAGGCTGAGCTTTACCCAAGACCTGCAGGTTCCCCCCAACAACAACCTTTTTCCTCCCTTTTGGGCCCCACACCCCACCAAGCCCTGACTGGTCCCCCAACCCCTACCCCACCTCAGCAGTCTTCAGCTGTGCTGTCCATAGGGAGAGCAGGGGGCATGGGGCCCCGTCAGCCTCTAGTCCAATTCCCTCATTTCACAGATGAGGACACTGATCCCAGGGTCCAGGGCATGGCCGTACACTCAATGCCATGCCCCCTACAAGGGCTCTGTGGCCTCACATGAGCAAGTTGGAGTCTCTGAGGGCCGAGGAGTTGGGCAGGGCAGGCTGGACACCTGCTGTGTGAGGGCAGGAGGGTTGGTGGGAGATCTGCCCTCCAAAAACAGGTGAGTGTCTGAGGTTCTGTGGCCCCCTGGGGGCATCCACAAGGTCGTGGCTCCTTGGACTCCAAGGACAAAGGGGGGTATCTATGTGGGTCAGGGGCCTACCTATCCACTCGCCCTGCCCAAAGGGTTTCCAAGTCCCCTGGGACTTACAACCGCCCTGTCTGCTGGAGAGGGCAGCTGCCGCATCCCACACCTGCCCCCCATTGACCCCTATGCCATGGCCAGCCTTGATGGCAGTGGATATGGTGATAGGGAAAAGAGGCAATGAGGAATTGTGGTCAAGTATCTACTTAGAAGTCTCCAGATGGAGCAGGGAAGTGCTAGGAGGCCAGTGAGGCCCGTTTGTGCAGCCAGCGAGCCGTATTCGGCCTCTGGTGGGATGCAACTGAAATGCGTTCCCAGTGAACCGCTCCCCCACCAGCCCCACACTGAAGGGCTGGCTCTAACCACTAACAGGAGCTGGCAGGGCAGGCAGTGGGACAACCCTACTGCCTCTAATGCAGTAGATTAAATTAACACAGGGCCAACCCTCATATCAGAGTGGTTTTCCAGTTACCTGGGAGAGATCAGCTGATCCCTGGAGCTTGGCAGATTTCTAGGATTTCTGGGCCACTGACACTGTGTTTCTATAAAGCCCTCTTCTGCCATCTCAGTCCCTTTCCAGGCTGAGCAGTGGCAAAGCCAAGTCTTAGTCCTCCGGGCCTGGGCCTCCCTGCGTGATTTCCAGGACTAATGTGGGGGGGACAATGTCAACCCACCAACCAACTGCCCAGATTTCCCCCTCCTGGTGAGTGAGGCCAAGCCATTTCATTTCTGTGTTTGAAGCCCATGTAAAAGAGACAGAGATTGTCAGTTTCAGAAACCGACTCTGTCCCTTCAGCCCTGGAACCTCAGCCCTCATCTGGTGACCATGGGGTCTGGACTAACAGTTTAGCCCAGCCCCCAAAACAGCCAGATAGGGCACCAAACTGAAAGGTTACAAATGAGAAGCCTCATCCCCCATGTCCCTCAGTGACGGCTTCTTGTGTACCTAACTCTCTTCTCAGTTTAATAGGTAATAGATTTACATGGCTCAAATTCAAAGCATGCCAAAGGGCTCCAGAGAGAAGGCTGTGTCCTGTGGCCTCCCTCCACAGGGTAATCCTCTCTCAAATTCACCAGATCACTGCCTCCAGGCAAGGAGACACTGGGTCCTCTTTCATCATGGTTGCTTTCTTGCCCTTCCTGAATTCCTTCCCAAGCATAGCTATATCCCCTTCCACTGCCACATAACCGTCCCATTTTAGTCGGTCAGGGAGATGGTTTGAAGACATCACGCATTCTCCCTGGCTGCAGCACCCAAAAAAGCCTTCTTCCCTGCAGTGATTGGCTGTGCGGCAAGCAACGGGACCTAGACCAAATCCCTGGGTGCTGCCCAACTGTCCCATCCCTCTAAGACTGTGCCAGAGACTGGCCCATACAGGGGGCTGTGGAACAGATTACCCCAGGCTCTCTATAATTTGTTTTCTCAGAAAGAAATAAGGTAATAATGTCTTATAAAAAAAGGTAACTTTAAGCCTGTAAACCCCATCCATCTGTAAGAGCACCCCATCTTACACACCCATGCTTTTGCATGAGTGAGAGCTTCGTGGGGGACCACGCTGGCTTCTGGCCTTGGCAGTTCCCCACAGTGCTTTGGAGCTGTGGGCTGGTGCTTACAGTCTTAGGGTTGGCTTTTAACTAGTGGCCCAGGGTGGAGGGTTCACCTTGCTGATATAAAGCAAGGTCCACGTGGGGGTATGACCTGGGCAGCTCGAGACAGTGCTTTGGGAGCGGTCACAGCTCAGAGCCATGCTCTCTGAGTCCCGCACGGGCCTCCCTTGATCCAAACAGGGACAGTGCAGAGGAGGCTACGGAAGGGTCCAGACCTCTGAGGCATGAATGGAGGAGAGCAGGCCCAGGCTTGCTGCCTTTACTGTGTTCTCAGCCAGGTCTGAGGTTACCACTTCCAACTGCAAATGCAGAAAGGGGCCAGTGCGCTCTGGTATGAGCTTTGTGCCACCCATAGTGGAGTTGTGCCAGATGAGCCGTCCCGCCAGAACAGGGACTGGGGAGGGTCCCTCCTGAACCCACAAAGCACATCCCTAGGCCTGCAGAGTTAGTCCCCTCTGCGTGACTCAGCTTGGCTGCAGATGTGCCTTTGTTTTAATTTACAGTTTGTTTTTATTTGTTTTTTCTTTTCAGAGACAGGGTCTCTGTTGCCCATGCTACAATGCAGTGGTGTAATCGAGCTCACAGTAACCTTGAACTCCTGGGCTGAAGCCATCTTCCCGCCTCAGCCTCTTGAGTGGCTGAGACTACAGTCTTGTACCACCATGCCCAGCTAATTCTATTTTTACTTCGTAGAGACAGGATTTCCCCAGGCCAGTCTCAAGTGATCCTCCCGCCTTGGCATTCCAGAATATGACAGGCATTGCAGGTATGAGCCACCGAGCACGGCTGTTACATACCTTTTGACCCAAGAGTCAGGAGACTAAAGTTGTGGCTTTGCCCACAGAAAGGCAAGAGTTCGTTAATGGACAACAGTATTAAAAGGAATCGGGGCCCTTCAGAGAATATGCTAGTTTCTCGGATTGAGACAGAGAAACAATGAAATCAATACACATCCCAAAGCTAGCAAGGGCCATACAAATGGCTTGTGCTGAGAACCGTCTGTCCCAGGGAATTGGGTTTACTCGGGAGATCCAGAAGGAACTGGAATGGTTTGAAAAACACACCACAGTCTTACTCTTAGAATGGGAGCAGTGGTGTCAGGAGGCAGGCTGAGCAGAAATGAAGGGGCCGTGGGGCCCTGGAGTGGGCCAGACCATCTCAGGGGACAGGAAAGCTCCCTGACGTAAGGGGAGGGCAGATGTTTGGGAATAGACAAGGTCACCACCAGGGAGCCAGGTGACTCAGAACACTGTTGCGGGGGCCATTCAATGCTGCAGACAGCGACTCTGTAAGAACCAGAAGCCATTCCATGAGCCAGGGCAGCTCTCAGCGGCTGTAGGGAATTTGGGCAAATTCAAGGACAGAAAATCAGCATCAAACATTGAACATATTTTGGGGTGCACTTGGGGACAGCACAGTTACTACGGGCGGGTGTCTGGGGTTGCTTGGGCCCCAAGGGAATGCATTTTTAAAATGTAGGGACTCAGTGTCAAGGAGGGCTCAGTGTTGTGCTCCCTGAGGAGAGCACGGCCAGTCAGTAGAGAGGGGCTGACGGTAGGGAGGGTGGCCATGGCCGCCACCTCTTGGGTGCAGCTGTGGGACTGTTTCAACAGTGATTCATTCATATGGCAAACCTGGGATTTCCTGGTTTTGCTTTCTGTTGCCAGGGGAGACCCCCAAGTGACAAAATCTAGAGGAATATGTCAGAAAAAGTAAATATATGGGCCGGAAAGCAAAGGGAAAGTAAAAGGAGGGAAGGCACTGGGGTTGAACACAAATGATCAGCCCTCCGCGTGAAGACTGCCAGCAGCCAGCGAGCGCAACCTCCAGGGCCCCAGCTGAGCCATGCTGGGGATGTGAGCCAGCAGCCGCGTGAGGAAGAACTGCTGTGGACATCTGTCCTTAACTACTGACAAGTGTGCTGCAGACACCATGCTGCTCAGGGCCAGGAACACCCCCAGTGGAGGACAGCTAGTGTCCTCAGAGCCAGCGGAACACAACCGCTGCTCCCTGGCGCTCAGCTCAGCAACCTGCCGCGCTGCGCTCCACCGCCTGGGGCAGGATCTCTTAGGGCTGAAGACACCCATGCAATGGGCACACAGAGGGAAATGGAAATGGTGAGATTTCACACATAGGAACAGGAAGAAGGTATTATAAATAAGACCCAGGCAGGTGGTAATATGCTCAGGGAGAAGGAGGACAGCAGAAGTTGCTTCCTGCTCACCCAGTGGGGTTGCCAGGGCTAATGCTATAACCTTCCACCTGGTCAGCTCTGCTGTGGGGTCTAGGCTTTGACTGTCTTCCCTGTCTACTCTCCCTCCATCAGCTGCCAGGGCATTCCTGCGGGGGTACTGAGGTGGGAGGAAGCGAGGTCTACATGGGGCTGAGTCCTGGATCCCGGACACATCTCATGGCCTTCAAGCTGCTCTGAGGACTTCCCTGCGGTTGGCGAGCAGAAGGCTGAGGCTGTCACCATCTGGTCATTCCTAGTAACTCTAGGTCTTTTAAAACCGGAGCACATGGCAGGCTAGTGGAAATGCTGAGCCACCCAGCCCTCCCGTGCCCACTGGGTAGGTAAGCACAGAGCCTTGGAGAGGAGGTTCACACCACTGATCTCTGACAGACCCTGCGCTCTCTTTGAATGCTTTGGGCTTGAATCCTTTGACCTTAAGACTTTTTTCCCTTTGGACTTTAACTTAAAAGGGCAAGGGAACTTAATTTTTTGACCTGAATTTGACCCTAGGAAATGTATGAAAGACATTTCTAGGTTGACTTTGTATCGGGGTATCTGGCATTTTATATATTTGCAGAACCTCTGACCCAAATTCGAACTCTGAGGTTGGACCTAATTTAGGATGGGAAAGTAGGAAGAGTAGGAAAAGAATTTGTAGTTTGGGGTCCAAGCTACCCTTGGAATTAAATAGCATTGAAGGCTGACCCATTCCAAGTCCTAGGTGGGGGGGGAATCTATGCTGCCCCTAGGTCTCCAAGGGGGAGTGGATAATACAGGGGTAACTGGGCTTAGCAAGTAGCAGCAATATCACTGACCCCTAAGTTCAGGAGCAGGTGGCATTTTCAATTCAGCTCCTTGCGTGTTCCCTTGGGATTTGCCCACTTTACCAGTGGTGCCCTCTGTAATCTAGGGTGAAGCAGAGCAGGCTGCCCAACTTGTGAAGGTCTCTCTCCCATCACCCCAGACCCCTAGGGAACTCCCAACTGGCTGCTGATGAGATCAGACCTCCAGCCTGCTTCTGGGCCCTAAACAAGTGCTGGCCTATGTGGTCCCCACCCTTCCCCCTGGAACTCCTCCCTCTTTTCATCCCCAGTGCTAGAGTCAGCCTCAGCATCACTCCCCCTGACTTCCACAAGCCTGTTCCAGAACCGTACACCTATGTCTCTTCTGAAAATGAACCCTGAACTATCATTTTAGGTAATTTTTTTAAAGGACCCACTCTGTCCATATTACAAGAGGCAGAATATGTTCTGATAGTGGAGGCCATGGGAATTGGGAGAGGGAAGAAGAAAGCTAAAACAGATACCACCCACTGTCCATGCTGTGAGCCTGCAGTCCCCTGCCGCTGGAGCCTCTGCAGGGTGTTGGCAACCCTGATCCCTGGGCCTAGAGACTGAGTGAGACTGGCTTTGCAGTCCCTTGCTGAGTCAGACCCCTTGCTCATCCCTGCCTGGTGGGCTCCCAAAGGCCCCCTGCTGCAGCCCCTGCTGAACATCCTTCTGCATGCACTTTCCACCCTTGGGGTACCCTCCTCCTGGTCCCCCCCAACCTCAGCGGTTCTCTTCCCCTGCAGGCCCCTGGAGGGGCGGGCCGGGCAAACCCAGCAGCGGGGGCCTGGCTGTATCAGGACAGCAACTCAGTTTTCCAGGCACAGGCTCTAGGGTGCCCAGGTAAGGCCAGGCCCAGGCCTGGGTCCAGGGCCTCTGAGTCCACTTCCGCACTTTGGCCAAAGGGTCATGAGGGGTGAGTGGCCTTTTCCAATTTCCCAAGCAATTTCCCCAGGTGTTACCTCGTGTTATCCTCAGGAGGACCACCCTGTGAGGTAGGAATTATCAGCCCTGCTTTAAAGGGGAAACTGAGGTAAAGTATGAGGTTTTCCTGGCAGGGCCAGCCTCCGGCACAGCAGCAGGGGGACACTGAGGATGGCCCGAGCCGGTGCCCCTCCCTAACTGCCCTCCCTTCCAAGTTACAGTCTATTCCTCAGATTATTCTACTCATTCTCTCTCCCGCTTCCCCTCCCCTGCTGCTGTTTTTTATGCTTGTGGATGTCTTATGCAAGAGTTTTCAATAGCTCCTCCCAACAGTCTTATAAGGCAGTGTAAAGGCGACCAGACATGGAGCCCCGAGAGTTCCCTTGGGGTTCCCAAAGGCATGTGTAGGATCCAAGGTGCTTTTCCGGCTCCCACTCTGCCCCCTTTCAAGAAGTGCACCTGTGGTTAAAAGTTCAGCTTTGACTGCCTCCTGTGCGTGTGCAGGAGAACACAGAGCAGGCTAGAGCCCAGCTCAGGGCCAGAGAATCTCATCCTACTCAGAGGAGGGTTCTTTTGGGGGGGCGGGTACAAATCTCAGAACCTTCCCACTGTATGTGTTGAGAGGGTGAGATGGGACGCGTTGGGGAAGAGGGGGCTGCAACGGGTGCAGCTGCAATTATTCAGAGCGGAGGTGGCTTAAAACACCACACTATGTTCGCCGTTCAGGGGCCCTCGGCCTTGGGAGGAGTCCTATCAATGCTTTTGTCATGTGCTTTTGGAAATTATGTGAAGATACTTTTACAAGTTGGTTGAGGCCCACTGTCTCTTTTCAGTTCACATTCTCCCTCTGTCACGCACCTGTCCTGTTGCAATGGCTGTGGCTATTTTGGATATGGCTGAGAAGGCAAAATTGAGGGATCATCTTGCATGGGTTTAGTGGGATAGATTTCTGGGCTTTGAAGTCACTTCTGTATCTACTTAAATTGCTATAGTTATCTTTGTGCATAAATGGCTTCTGGTTGATACAGGTGAACCCTCATATTGGGACTCAGTCGGGGAGGGTTCTTGGCTTTGTGCTGCACAGATTTCAACAGTGCAAACACGGAGAAAACCGAAGACAAAGTGAGTATATTCCAGTTTGCTGCTCCATAGACAGAGCTGGGTGAACCTATAGGTAGAACAGCACTCCAAGATTTCTGGCAAACTATAGGTATACCCACTGTTAATTATATGTTAAATAAGGGGTGGGTTATTCATGAACTTTCTGAAACCATATAAGGTCATTCCTGGGTTATTGCCATGGCATCTTCTGTAACTGTCATGGCCCTGGTGGGTGTATCTTATGCAAATGCATTATAATTCCTAATCCGAGCTGGTTTTTGGTCATTCTTTGTTATTGTTATGTACTGTTTTAATCAGCAGGGTTTTAACCTGTGCTTGGAAAAGTCCTGCTCATCTCCTACCTCACAGGGATACGCCTACTGCCAAAGGAGAGACAGAATTGTCTTTCTGTTCTCTCCACAGGAAATATTACAAAATCACTGTCACATGAAAATGTGATCAAAGAGTCTGCAGCCAAAAAATATGAGGGAACAGAGTATTTTAAAGGTGAAGGTGTTTCTGGCACTTAGTAAAAATGTCAGATTTTTTTTTCCTGGAGTTTGTGGTGTTTGTCAGCTTTTCAAAATTTGTCATTTCTTAATCTAAATAACCTATTTTATAGAGAAAAAAATTACTCATCAGTGTTGATGATGCCCTGGTTTTCTGTTCAGTTTTGTTTTCCAATCAACTTTTCATCTAAGACTCAATCTTCCCCTCCAACTCTTCACACAAGTCTCAATCCTCCCCTCCAGCTCTTCACCCAAGACCCAATCCTCCCCTCCAACTCTTCACCCAAGACTCAATCTTCCCCTCCAACTCTTCACTCAAGACTCAATCCTCCCCTCCAACTCTTCACCCAAGACCCAATCCTCCCCTCCAACTCTTCACCCAAGTCTCAATCCTCCCCTCCAACTCTTCACCCAAGTCTCAATCTTCCCCCTCCAACTCTTCACCCAAGTCTCAATCCTCCCCTCCAACTCTTCACCCAAGTCTCAATCCTCCCCTCCAACTCTTCACCCAAGACTCAATCCTCCCTTCCAACTCTTCACCCAAGACCCAATCCTCCCCTCCAACTCTTCACCCAAGTCTCAATCCTCCCCCTCCAACTCTTCACCCAAGACTCAATCCTCCCCTCCAACTCTTCATCCAAGACTCAATCCTCCCCTCCAACTCTTCACCCAAGACTCAGTCCTCCCCTCCAACTCTTCACCCAAGACTCAGTTCTTTCCTCCAACTCTTCAAGACTCCATCATCCCCTCCCAGTGCTCACTGATGATCCTCTTATCAGCTATTAATGGGGTCTCAAACATTCTCCATGGCTCTGTTCTCACGCCATGCAATCTGCTAATCTTTATAAACTGAAGACCCCCACTTAAATGCATTTAAAGTATAATGTGACCCAATAGCTTCTTTACCTCAAGTGTATTGCTTCCTATGAGAATCATCATCAAGTCACACATGAGGAAACTGAGGCCAAGGCCAATGCTAATGCTGATGGAAGTGACAGATGTTGAAGATGACACAGTATGACACAAGGGATTAAGTCAAGGATATTGATGAGGTTAAGACAGCTGCTGTGCTTTGTCCCAAGGCCATTCCAGTTGGTGACAAAATAACTAACAGATTCCTGGCCAGGGCTTCTCCCCTCAGAGCAGCTGCCTCCTACTGGAGCCAGCAATGCCTTGGTTTATATAGTTTCACTCATAGGCTGTCTTAGCTCTACTTAAGCAGGAAAGAGCTGAAATGACTTGCCCAAGATCACTCAGCTAGTAAGCGACAGACACAGGTTTCAAATCCAGGTCCCTGGACTCAGGGGAAGAGCCAAGCAGAATGAGGGCAAACAGACTGGCTGTTGATCAAACTGACACAGCCTTACTGGTAAAGCGGACAGTGAGGAGAAATTAACAACAGGAGGCTCTGGCCAGAACAGGCTGCCTCCAATCTTCTCTCACCAGTGGCCCCCAAAGCCACATGAGCTGGCCTTTCTGACAACACTTTATTGCATTTGCAGACCTTACATGCTTTAAACATGCTTTTAGTATCTCACTGGCTCTCTAACAACCCCAGGAGGGGGCAGAGCAGTAATTATTTCATAGATGGCAAAACAGCTTCACAAAAACACTGGGAGCTCAATAACTTCCCTATTGAGATGTACTCCCCCAGGAGCTGTTCATTTACATCAGGTTCTGTAAGGAGAAAACCAACAAGGTCTTCCCTGAGGGATGTGGGCTTAAACCCAAAGATACCCTGCAGCATTTTGTAACCCTCCTGACATTTCATAAACCCTGATCAGAGTAAAACATTCCATGAGGGTTTGGGCCACAAAAAAACATACTGCCTAACCACCTAACTACAGGAACATCCCTATCACGTCCTGCTGGACAAGGAGCCAAGGAACAGCTTCATCAACATGCTGGGCAGCAAACCGTACTGCCCCACCTCCCCCCCATCCAGACCTGTAACTGACAGAGCAGGAGCACCGCCATCTTGAACACCACCATTCTAAGTTCCCCCTTAGTTAAAAGCTGCCTAAATCCAGCTCCACAACATCAGCCAAATGGCTAATGTCAGCATACCCAGAAACATTCCAATCCTAAGATAAACCCCTTTCTGATCAGAAACATGCCAACCCCAAGATAGCCTCCTCTCCAACCAGAGATATTCCAACCCCGCAATAAACTTTCCCTCACGTGAAACATTCTGAACCTATATAAGTCCCTTTCCAAAACCCTTAAATATCCTTAGTTTGTAAGAGAGTGTGGCCTAACTCAGCTAGCAGCTCCTCTCAGGTTTGTCTAAACTCGTCCCTGTTGACTGTCCAGCCACCCTTCATGTGGCTTTCCTCTTTTATTCTTACAATAACCATTCCAGTCTGTAAGCAGGATGCACGCTCTGACACTAAGCTTGTCCCCCCTTCCACAGGTTTGTGTTGGCAATAAACCTGTGTTGCTGTTAAGCCACCAACTTTTTTTTTTTCTTTTAATATATTTCTGTCATGTCTCATGGCATTGTGAACTCTTCAGATTCTTTCTTTAACCCTCACCTTCTCTTTAAAATCTAAGAAGGATGAATTTCTCCCATCTCCCTTCTTCAAAACCTAAGAAGGATCAACATCAAGATAGAGGGTCAAACCCAAGGAGTATTCCATGAGAAGTCTCTCTACTGACAAGGGTTACTAAGTATGGGGTCTTCCTGGACCCCCTAGTCTTAGACATAGTCCACCACAACCAGAAGCCCTTAAAATTAGATTGCAGTGCTTCTGGCGTAGCCAAAGACAGACTTCTCTTAAAAGCAGTGCCTAGCTCTCCACAGGCTGTGCCCTCATTGTTCGTCCAAGCTGTATTATTTTGTAAATCTCTCCGCCATTTTGTAGACCCTGGTCAGAGTGAAACATTCTACGGGGGTTTGGGCTTTAAGTAACACCCTGCCTAATTGTCTGACTTCTTTATCACATCCTGTTGGACAAAGGTTTAAGGAATATTTTCATTAACATCCTCTTGGGCCGTAAGTCATACTGTCAGACCCCTCTCGTTATAATTTTTCCAGCCTGTAAGTGGTAGTGGGGCTTCGGCATTGAGTTGGTCCGCACCTCGCTAGGCTGTGTTAATAAACCTGTGTTGCAGAGTCATCAACTCTGTCTTTAACCCTCATCTATTTTCAAAACCTAACATTCCTGTGTCCTCTCCCCTCACCTCCCCCTGGCATCCCTTGCCACTGTCCCTCTGTCCCTCTGTCCCCTCCTTAACGCGAAGGGAAATCTCTCCCGAAGGTAAAGGTTAAGTCTCCCAGGGATTAAGAGGGAGCTTGAGGCACCAGAAACAGCTGCAGTCACAGCCACCTAAGAAAGCCATCTCCGAGGTCTCTTCCTGTCCAAGAGCTGGGTTCCTGACTCAGACCAAGACAGCTTTTGTTTCTTTTCCTTTCTAGCCCCCCACTCCCCACCCACCTCTTTTCTGCTCTCTAGCAGGGGCTCGTTATGGTTTATAGGGCTGGGGGAACGATGCCTCTCCTGCCCTCCATTTCTGCCATCTCCCTTCTTTCCCCCTCCACTTTTTCTGAGTCCACCCCTCTTCTCCTTCCCTCCCTCTGGGACGCTGCACAGTTCCTTCCACCCGACACGGCCTGGGACTCCAGACTCCCTCCAAAGGCACGGAAGTAGCTCCTTCCCCTCCCTTCGACCCGAGCTTTCGGCCCTTGATTCAAAACAATCTGAGATCCCGAGGCCCTTCCCTTTCCACCCCTGCGCTCCCCCAGTCCCGGGAAGTTTCCCGCCCCTTCCCTGCAGCCTCCGAGGCCACCCGGACACAGGGAGCCATCCGGCAGCACCCTCGGAGAACCTGGGTACACTGGCGGATGGTCACCGCCTCCTAACGGCTCAGCGAGCGCGGGTTGGTCGCTGCCCCGTGCCAGTGGCCGGTAGCCCCGGTGGGCGGGGCTGGCGAGATAGGTTGAGTCCGCGCGTCCCCAGCATGCTCTGCGCGGGGGCGGGGCTTCAAGGGGCCAGGGGGGAGGCGGAACTGGCTTGGTGAAACCAGCCCGTCAGCCTCCAGCCTGCCCCCGTGCGGGGGCGGAGGCGGGGGCGCGGTTTGGGTATCCTTCCGGCGTTTTGCCCCCTGGGTTCTCTGAGATGCTCCCACGCAGATGTGTGGGCCTACCTCGCTCATTTCCACTCTATATCCTGTTCCGTTCTCTTGTAATGGGCGTTTGGAGTGTTGGCAATTTTTTGCTCTTCTATAGATTGTAATAGCATATTAAATAACATCTTGAACATAGTTTAATAACATTAAATATAGCATCTTGAACATACGGTTTCAGCGTGCCAACCTGATGGGCGTGGAATGTAATATTCATTATAACTTTGATTTTCATTTCCCTGCTTTCAGTAAGTTTGAGCTTTTTAAAAATGTGATTATTGGCTACACTGTTTCATGTTCTGAGAGTTGCCTGTTTATGTATTTTTTTTGCCCATTTTTCTATTGGGTTGTGGTTTTTTTCTTATTGATTGGTAGTTCTTTACAATTCTATAGATACCAGTATTTTACTAGTTCAGTGCATTAATTGCAAATATTTGCACCTACTCTGTGACTTGCTCCCTTTCCACCCCCCAATTTCTAGGGTGTTTTTTTTTGAAGCACAAATTTGAAATCATAACACAGGCGACTATCAATCTTTTCCTTTATGATTTGAGCATTTTGTGTCGTCCTTAAGAACTCAGGCCCTGTCCCAAGGTCATAGAGACATTCTCTGGTATTTTCTATTGATTCACCCACCATATTTAGGTCCATCTGTACTAATTTTTATGTATGATATGACATAGGGATCCTACTTTATTGCATTAACCAAAAGAGGAGACAGGTGTCTCAATCAATAAAGGTTAATTTAGCCAAAGTTTGAGGACACGCCCAGGAAAAACACAAGTCTCAGGTCCTAATGTTAACACCTCACATTAGAAATGACCTTCAGGGTTCTCAATAGCAGAGATGTGGTTGAAGAAGAAAAGGAAGACATAGGTTTGTAGATGGCAGTAGCTTCCTGAAAGAGGCGGAAGAAGAGCAGATATGCAGTTGTCTCCTTGTGGGAAACCATAGAGGCCAAACGCCTCCCTGCCCAAACTTCAGCCCCAAAGACAGAGATAATAAATAGCCTTAACCAGAGCCCTGGCACTCAGAAAAGGCAAGGCCTTATTTATACAGACGTGACATTCGTGTTCTCTGTGATCCATGCTCCTCGTGCAATCGGGTAAGAAAAGGGACTTCTAAATGCCAATGACAAATCAAATATGCAACATAAATATTGGCACTACTGCAGGCGGTGGGAATGACTAGACAGATTGCTGGGTCATCTAATGGGGACTTAGGAATAATGAAGGGGAGCCGCAACCTGGCACATACGGGCAGGGAAAGTCCTTGCTTCCTTCAATACCTCTTTACGAATATAAACCAAGACACTCCCCTAGGGAATGACAGGAAGCCATGTAAGAGGGATGTCATCAGAGTTCCCCTCTCAGAGGGATGGGCCCTAAATAAGAAAGGCAGGATTTGGGTGCCCAGAAATCTGCGTTGGGCTATTATAAATCCTGCCCATGATCTCTCGAACTATAGCAAGGAGGCTATGCACACCTGGCTCCTCAGGATAATAAGGACCCCAAGATTGAAGAAAATGATAGGTAAAGTGGCTGACCACTGTGTCTACTGTCAGAGAAACAGTGCTCAAACCAGACTTCCCATACCTCCCTTGGCCAAGGTGGTATAATTCAGGGAACCATGCGAGGGAGGACTGGCGCATTGGCTCCATGGCTTCCAGAGGATTTAAATATCCCCTGGTGCTTTGTTTTCTTGACGCTTTTACTGGTTGCATAGAGGCTTTACCATGCTGGACTGAAAAGGTGGAAGCCATGAAGGCTTTACTAAGGGAGTGTACCCCCTCGAATCAGTCTCCCTAAGTCAGTCCAGAATGCTAATGGACCCACATTCATTTCTAACATAGTGGTAAAAACCTCCTAGGCCTTGGTCACACAGTGGGAGTGGCATGTAGCCTGGAGACCAAACTGGTTGGGAAAGACTGAAAGGTCCAATAGAACTCCCAAAGGTAGCTTAGCCAAGTCCTGCCAGGAGGCCCAAGAGAATTGGTTAAGGCTGTTACCCATACTCTTGGCCCAAGTATGGGTAGCACTCAGAGGAAGAATGGGACTTAGCGCCTTTGAAATGTTATATGGGACCGGGCGTGGTGGCTCATGCCTGTAATCCCAGCACTTTGGGAGGCTGAGGCAGGTTGATCACTTGAGGTCAGGAGTTCGAGACCAGCCTGGCCAACATGGTAAAACCCCATCTCTACTAAAAATACAAAAAAATTAGCCAGGTGTGGCGGCATGTGCCTGTAATCCCAGCTAGTTGGGAGGCTGAGGCAGGAGAATCATTTGAACCCGGGAGGCAGAGGTTGCAGTGAGCCGAGATCACGCCACTGTACTCCAGCCTGGAGGGCGGAGGAAGACTCTGTCAGAAAGAAAGAAAAAGAAAGAGAGAGAGAGATTATATGGAGCTGGGCGTCGTGACTCACACCTGTATTCCCAGCACTTTAAAAGTCCTATGTGGGAGGATCATTTAAGCCCAAGGAGTTTGAGACCAGCCTGAGCAAAATAGTGAGACTTCATCTCTATTAACATAGTAATAATAATAACCCGGTGTGGTGGTGCGTGCCTGTAATCTCAGCTACTTGCGAGGCAGAGGGAGGAACATTGCTTGAACCCACGGAGGTCAAGGCTGCAGTGAGCCGTGATGACGCCACTGCACTCAACCTCGACGACAGAGTCAGACCCTCTCTCAAAAAAAAAAAAAAAAAGAAAAGAAAGAAAGAAATGTGACATGTAAGGCCTTATCTAGGCATAGCCAACCCCTTCTCTTGCCCAGATGGGGAGGATATAGAAAGGGTGATAACAGCACTGCACTCCAGCCTGGGCAACAAGAGTGAAAATCCATCTCAAAAAAAAAAAAGAAGAGGGGGATGAAGCATATCATGTTATTCATCTGGAGTCAGTGGTTGCTACTGTCAACTGCCTCGGCAACCCCAGCCTCCTGGTCTCCTGGGGTAAAGCTGCATCTGTTCAACTCAGGAGACTGGATATACCTCAGGACCCAGAAGGCCGAGTCCCCAGGACCAGCTCAGCCCCGTATGGATGGAGCGTCTTTTATTTCTACAGTTTCTCGTCTCCACACCAGCAGAGAGGGGCTCACAGGACCCTGCAGGGCTGGACCCTACAGGTGTGGTGGCGTATCCCTGTAATCCCAGCTACTCGGGAAGCTGAGGCAGGAGAATCGCTTGAACCTCACTGCAGAGGTTGCAGTAAGCCGGGACGTGCCGCTGCGCTCCAGCCTGGGCAACAGAGTGACATTCTGCTCAAATAAATAAATAAATAAATAAATAAATAAATAAAACAAACTTTAGGAAAAATCTGTCGGGGAGACAGGATTGAAGGGAGGAAAAGCAGTACCTCTTGCCTTTTACCTCTTATAAAGTTGAGTATACTCCAAATAGGAGGCATGGATTCATTTCTTTTGAGTGTTTGGCTGCCCTATGCCTGCTGGCATCTCTGAACCTTTCATTCCTGGATTGAGTGATCCCTGGATTATGGGGACTTCTTAAGTGCACGGTGCGATGCCATGACAGCTACATAAAGGAACTAACTAGAAATCTTGGAGCATATATATCTTCAACAGGTAAAAAGGGCATAGCCTCTGCCAACTAACAAGCCTTGCCATCCTTTTTAGCCAGGAGATTAGGCATAAATCAAGGTTTTTAGAAGAAAGCCTGCACTGTCACCTTGCTGGCAAAGACCTTAGGAAGCGCAGTCATGCACTGCATTTCCATGTTTCGGTCAATGACGGACCGAATATACAATAGTGTCCCCATAAGATTATAACACGGGTGAATCACCACACCTGTCATCCCAGCACGCTGGGAGGCTGAGGCGGGTGGATCATTTGAGCCCAGGAGTTTTAGACCAGTCTGGGCAATATGGTGAAACCCTGTCTCTATAAAAAATACAAAATAAGCCAGGCATGGTGGTGTCCGCCTGTAGTCCCAGCTACTTGGAAAGCTGAGGTGGGAGCTTCACCTGAGCCCAGGGAAGTCGAGGCTGCAGCGAGCCATGGTCATGCCACTGCACTCCAACCTGAGCAACAGTGAGACCCTGTCTCAAAAAAAAAAAAAAAAAAAGATTATAATGCCATATTTTAGCTTTTCAGATTTTCTATGTTTAGATATGTTTAGTACAAAAATACTTACCATTGTGTAGGCCGGGACTGACTGGTGAACAGGTCCCCGACCCCATGACACCACCCCACCCAGCCTGGCACCGCTTGATGGAGCAGGAGTGGCTCACTCCAGGCGGCCAGCGCGGGGGGTGAGGCTGCCCTGGAAGGAGCTGGGGCCCGCGAGGGTCGAGCATCCCTCTCCTCAGCTCGCTGGCCAGGCCCCTGCTTCCCTGGTCCTCCCGCCTAGCTGTCCGTGCCTGCTGTGACCTCTGGCCACCTCTGCCATGAATTTTTCTACGTCCTTAATCATGCCGAACAAACATTAAAAAAAAATGGAAAACTATTTGAAACATAAACAGTTGTGCCATGTAACTTTGGTTGCTGGTGATGGCAGAATTCCAGCTCACAGATTGGTGCTCTTCTCTGTCTCAGACTGTTTTGCTGCCATGTTTACTAATGATGCCAGAGAAGCAAGATAAGAAAAACAAAAAAGGGAAGGAATAGAACCAAATTCATCAGGGTGCTTGATCCAGCATGCTGGTACAGGCTGCCTTGAATTAAAGGAAGATAATGCTGAGTGCCTGCTGCTATCTACGGCTTGCCTTCTTCCTTTTTGTTTTGTTTTGTTTTTCATTGTTCCTGTTGTTTGTTTGTTTTGAGACAGAGTCTCCCTTGCTCTGTTGCCCAGGCTGGAGTGCGATGTCGCAATCTCGGGTCACTGCAACCTCCACCTCCCGGGTTCAAGCAATTCTCCTGCCTCAGCCTCCCGAGGGCTGAGATTACAGGCGCCTGCCACCACGCCCAGCTAATTTTGTGTATTTTTAGTAGAGATGGGGTTTCACCATGTTGGCCAGGCTGGTCTAAAACCTCTGACCTCAAATTATCCACCCGCCTCAGCCTCCCAAAGTGCTGGAATTACAGGCGTGAGCCACTGTGCCCAACCGCATGCTGTGACTTTTTAATGAAATAACTTCACCTATCCAACTGTCTTGAAATTCATTCTTTTGCTGATGCCCAAGGTTGTACAGATTTGCACACTGTGGCTCACAATTCTACTATTGAGCATTTTGTGGAAGTAATCAGAAACCAGGAATTTGTATTATTACCAGCCAGTGAAATTGCAAAGCTCTAGGCCAGTGATGACATGAACATTCCTGATGATGAGACAATTTTGAATGCACTTCTGACTTGGGCCCGTCATGATTTGCTACAGACAGAAAGATCGAGGCAAACTTTTGGCTTATATTAGGCCACCTCTTCTTGCACCACACTTCCTGGCAGACATGGAAAATAATGTACTTTTTTGGGATGATATAGAATGTCAGAAACTCATTATGGAAGCAATGAAACATTTATTACCAGAGAGACGACCATGGCAGAAAGTCCTCAGACAAAACCTAGGAAGTCCACTGTTGCTACATTATTTGCAGTTGAGAGAATGGATTCAACAAAAGGAGCAACAAGCATTGAAAAGCACGATCTCTGTACAAATGTGTGGACTCCATGAATGGGAGGAGGCTACAGCTCGGGGTGGCAGTGCTAGGTGACAAACCATGTGTGGTTGGGGGAAGACATGGATGGACTGAAGACTTCGAATACTACAGAGTGCTACAACCCCAAACATGGTGATGCCACCTGTGTCCACACATAGACATGGCCTTGCTGTGGCTGTACTGGAAGGTCCCATGGATGCCGCAGGAGGGTGTGAAGGCTGGGGTTATCTGAACGCAATGGAAATCTGGGACCCTCAGGCTCACCAGTGGAATTTGGTCGTCACTATGTCTACCCCTAGGAGCACAGTTGGTGTGGCAGTACTAAGTGGAAAACTTTATGGAGTTGGTGGTTGTCACGGAAGTTCTTGTCTCAAATCATTAGAATTTTTTTTTGTTGAGACGGAGTCTCGCTGTCACCAGGCTGGAGTGCAGTGGTGCGATCTCAGCTCACTGCAATCTCTGTCTCTCGGTTGGAGCGATTCTCCTGCCTCAGCCTCCCAAGAAGCTGGGACTACAGGTGTGTGCCATGATGGCCAGGCATACCTTAATACAGTGGAGGCTCATCATCCCCAGGCAAAGGAGTGGACGCAGGTTGCCCCACTGTGCCTAGGAAGACCTGCAGCTTATGTCGCGACTGTCAAATTATAATTTAGTGCTCTGTTTTCTACATGAAGACACCCTCTTCCTTTATTCATTTAGAACAATTATTCTACTATCAGTGGGTACATTTTTAGTAAATGTGCATTGCCTCAATCCTGGGCACAAAGTGCCTGATCTCAGGGCAAAGATGGTAGAACAAGGGAGGAAGGGGGGATGGACCAGGATTAATCACTTTCATTTCTTAGTAAGTGAAAACCTGCAGATGGTAGATTGTGAACACACATTCCTGATATAATATAGGAGGACAAACTCACGGCTCTGGAACATAACCCAGTGCTAACTGGGAATTTCATTTATTCAGTCAAGCACATCTTACATCCAGATTGATTTTCTCACAGGGCAAACACACCAGATGGAACTTCTAAAATGTTGCTTTTTGTAAGTTTATCATACATGAGTTGAAGTAATTTGTTTGCTTGTTAAACCACAACCACTATTTCAATGATATACGAAAGATAACAGTATTTAGTTTTTTTAAAGAAACATCTGCATTATATGTGTGTTCGCTGTGGATTTTGTTTCTAAAATTGGCTTAGTCCAATAAATAAAGAAAAGCATTAAAGACTTAAAGCAACTATAATGAAATAGAAATATATAAGATCTTTGAAGTCTATTTAAATATTCATTCCATTACATCTAGATTCACCAAGAACCACATGTTATGATATTCTTAAGTTGATGTTGAAACATGATGTTTCATATCAAATTTAAGACATGCAGCCGGGCGCGGTGGCTCACGCCTGTAATCCCAGCACTTTGGGAGGCCGAGGCGGTTGGATCACGAAGTCAGGAGTTCGAGACCAGTCTGGCCAACATGGCGAAACCCCATCTCTACTAAAAATACAAAAATTAGCCAGGTGTGGTGGCGCATGCCTGTAATCCTAGCTACTCAGGAGGCTGAGGCAGGAGAATTGCTTGAACCCAGAAGTCGGAGGTTGCAGTGATCCAAGATCCCACCATTGCACTGCGGAAAGGTTGGGGGTGAGTCAGGGGTCGTGCTGTTGTCCCCGGTGGGGTGAGTGGGAGCTGCACGCCTTTGCTGAGCACCACTCGGTTAGTGGCGGGGATGGCCAGGCCTGGGGTCTGGCTGGAGCTCCCGCCCCTGGACGTGGTCTGTGTGCTGCATCCTCAAACCTCTCATGGCCCTCAGGGCATTTATCATAATGATATTTACATAGTCTGCCATACATAACAGGGAAAATGGGCCTGCGGCATATTCGATGTTAAAGCCCAAAACGAATTCTGATTCCCCCCTCTGGGAGGCAGGGTGGTTTCTGCCAGTGTGGAAATAAACCATATTATGGCCAGAGGTCATGATGGTAGGAGCAGGCAGAGAAATTCTTACGTTGTGAGGAGTATATACAAATTAGATAAACCACTTATTTATTTATTTATTTATTTGAGACAGAGTCTCACTCTGTGGCCGAGGCTGGAATGTAGTGGCATGATCTTCACTCGCCACAGCCTCCACCCATGGGTTCAAGAGATTCTCCTGCCTCAGCCTCCCAAGTAGCTGGAACTACAGGCATGTACCACCACTCCTGGCTAATTTTTGTATTTTATAGTAGATATGAGGTTTCACCATATTGGGCAGGCTGGTCTCAAACTCCTGACCTTGTGATCCGCCCGCCTCGGCCTCCCAAAGTGCTGGGATTACAGGCGTGAGCCACCGCACCCTGAACCACTTATTACTAGGACTGACGGGAGGATAATAGCTACAGTGACTTCATGTGAGATTGTTTGGGCCACTCCACGTAGTGCACCGATTAGTGCATATTTTGAATTAGATGCTCATTCTGATCATAGGATAGACAGCTAGGCTTGATGTGGCTCATATAAACAGGAGGCTCATGTTACGATTAATCATAGAGAGTGGAGTATGGGGAGAAGGAGTCTTATGAGTTCGGTAATAGTTAGTGCTAGAGTTGGAGCAATAATGTGTGGGGGGTGTATTTCTATACATTATTGTACATTATACAACAATGTATACAAAGTTTTATTGCATCTGTGATTTTTACTGCCGAGTGACCCCTGACTTCCTGGTGGTGGTGTCCCCACTGCTCCCAAAGCTCCCAGGCTCCTGTGTCTCTTTCTCCCGATTCCTTTCTAGCCATAGTTCTGGCTCGATTCACCTGTGGATAGACCCAGTCCCTACTTCTAGACTCCTCCAGGGATAATTCTCTTTGCCTCCTGCTCATTCTGGACCCTGCAAAGCCCCTTTTGTCAGGTTCTGCAAGGAAAGTCAGGCCCTGGGAATTCCCATGCATAATCCCTTCTCAGAGAGGGTGTCTGTGAGGGGGCGCCACAGGGCACAGACACACATGGGAGGGGGAGAGTAGGATCACAGCTGCCCCCACCTTTGCCTCTCCCCCAGCCTATTCTTGGGCCTCCTTAGAATGCTGGCTGCTGTGAGAACTGCAGGCTCCCTGGTCTTGTGAGAATTGAAGGTTCCCTGGCCTTATGACAACACAAAGGGAAACAAGAAGTTCCAGAATACAAGGTCTGGGGCCAAATGGGAGAGGGCACAGGGCCAGGGGCCCCAGCCAGACACAGGCCCATGTCTGCAGCTGGCCGGCTGCGGCTGTGGGGCCCGGCATCATCTCAACATGGCCCTGGAGCTCTACATGGACCTGCTGTCAGCACCCTGCCGGGCTGTCTACATCTTCTCGAAGAAGCATGACATCCCGTTCAACTTTCAGTTTGTGGATCTGCTGAAAGGTCAGCTTCCACTGCTGCCTAGCAGGCCTGGTCCTGGGGGAGGCAGGGCACACAGCTTGGGGCTTTTTTTTTTCCTTTATTTTATTTACTTATTTATTTTTGGAAGAGCCTCACTCTGTTGCCCTGGTTGTAGTGTAGTGGTACTATTTTGGCTCACTGCAACCTCCAATGGGTTCCAGTGATTCTCCCAGCTCAGCGTCCTGGTAGCTGGGATTACAGCTGCACACCACCATGCCTGGCTAATTTTTTATATTTTTAGAAGGGATGGAGTTTCACCATGTTGGCCAGGCTGGTCTTGAACTACTGATCTCAAGTGATCAGCCCAACTCAGCCTCCAAAGTGCTGGGATTACAGGCGTGAGCCACCCCACCCAGCCTGATTGGGGCGTTTCTGAGAAGTAGAGTCAGAGACAAGGGAGTCCCCTGAGAGGTCTGCAGGGAAGGAAAAGAAGCCAGGGGGCTTGTAGGCTGCATCCCTGTCTAGCCTACCTTAGCCAGTCCTCACTAATGACAGTCCTCATGCCAGAGATGAACAGGCTCTTCCAGGGGAAGGGGTAAGGAAGAGCGGCTAGGACTCCCTGGGTTCCCACCAGGCGCCCTCACTTCCTTGTGGGAGTCTAGGACCTTGTGAACGCAGCATCTGCCTGCCAGGTTGGCAGAGGGGGCATAAGTGCACAGTCTGTCTACACCCATCCTCCCCCAGTGTTCCGAATAGCTCAGGGCTCCACTGACCCTGAGTGACGGGTCAGAGGAGTGGGCTCCAACTCCATCCCGGGCACACAGGGGCTCCAAGAGTTCAGCCTGCAAAAGCAGAAGCCTTTGGAGCCCAGAGGAAGACACAGAAGCTGTGGAAATGAACGGGGTGCAAGAGGAGCCCTGGAAATGTTTCCAACAGGAGGCAGCTGGTCCAGGAAGAGCTTCAGTTCCTGCCCCCCACATCAGGTTCCCTGTTCAGACAACCCCAATTGCATCCGAGAGGCTCCCCTTTGGATGTCCAGCCGTGTGCTGGGCCCCGGCTTCCTTAAAGCGAGGACAGAGTGAGGGCGATGGGAGCAGGGGTGGGACCCAGGCCCTCAGGGCTTTGGGTGATTCAGAGGCTGTGGCTGCAGATCCTGCTTTGGGGGGTGGGCACTGGAGGCCTCCAACTTCTGGGCCAAAGGGTCATCCTGGTCCTGGGACACAGGTAGGAGGCAGGGGAGTCACCAACCCTAGGGTGGGGCAGGCTGGGAGCCAGCAGTTCTTATCCCAGTCTGGTTCTGCCACTGCCTTGCCCTGTGACCTGGGGTGAGTTGTGATGTCCCCTCCAGGCCTCAGTTCCCTCTTCTTGAGAAAGAGAAAGGGAGGCATTTGTGTCTCTGGGAGTCTCAGTTCTCTCTCCCCTGGAGTCCCACAGCCTCAGACCTTCGCTGCTCCTCCCAGGTCACCACCACAGCAAAGAATACATTGATATCAACCCCCTCAGGAAGCTGCCCAGCCTCAAAGATGGGAATTTTGTCTTAACTGAAAGGTGAGTCTTCCCCAGGGCCCTTGCACCGTCTGTCTCTGCTCCTCCTGGGAGACTCAGTGGGAGCATCTGTCTATTTACCACGGAAAATCTCACCTGCACACTAAAGTGGAGTGAATGCTGACTAACGAGGGTCATGATGAACCCCACAAACCCACTGCCCAGCTCCGACTGGTGCCAACTTGGGGTCCATTTTACATCAGTTCTGTTCCCCTGCCTTCCAGACACCCATCATTTCATAAAGTCTAGGGGCCGGCTCATGTCTATAATTCAGTACTTTGGGAGACTGAAGCAGATGGGTGGCCTGAGTTCAGGAGTTCAAGACCAGCCTAGCTTGAACAACATGGCACAACCCCATCTCTACAAAAAATACAAAACCTAGCCAGCATGGTGGCCCGCACCTGTAGTCCCAGTTACTCAGGAGGCTGAGGTGGAAGGATTGCTTAGGTGGAGGTTGCAGTGAGCCACGATTACGTCATTGCACTCCAGCCTGGGCGACAGAGTGAGACTCCATCTCAAAAAATAAAAATAAGTAAGTAAATAAATCAATAAATGTTTAGAAACATATCTCTAAGAGGTAAGCGTTCTTAAAAAAAAAAAGGCCAGGTGAGGTGGCTCATCCCTGTAATACTTGTACTTTGGGCGGCTGAGGTGGGAGGATTGCTTGAGATCGGGAGTTTGAGACCAGCCTGATCAACATGGAGAAACCCCCTCTCTACTACAAATACAAAATTATCTGGGCCTGGTGGCGCATGCCTGAAATCCCAGCTACTCAAGAGGCTGAGGCAGGAGAACTGCTTGCAGCCCAGGAGGCAGAGGTTGCGGTGAGCCGAGGTGGTGCCATTGCACTCCAGCCTGGGCAACAAGAGCAAAACTTCAAAAAAAAAAAAAAGCAACAGCGTGGACATGGTGGCTCATGCCTGTAATCTCAGCACTTTGAGAGGCTGGCATGGGAGGATCGCTTGAGGCCAGGAGTTCAAGACAACAGTGAACTCAGTGAACTCGGTTGCGCCACTGCACTCCAGCCTGGGCTGTGATAGAGTGTAGCATCCCTACAATACCATGAAGATGCCTAATGAAATTAACAGGAATTCCTAGGTTTTATCTCGTATCTGCTGCCTGTTCAAAACTCTCCGATTACCTCCTGAATATTGTCTTGGCAGTTTGTTCGGATCAGGGTCCAGAGAAGATCTGAGTTTTGCAGCTGGTTGCTGTGTCTCTCCTCCACTTTTAATCGATAGCTGTCTCCATGCCCTGACCTTTTCACCTTGGCATGGCTGCTGTGATGATGACAAAGGAACCCTTGTCTTGTGGAGGTTCCCATAGCAGCCATCAGTAAGCAAGGCCTAGGACGTCCCCTCCAAAGCATGTCTCCCCTCTGTCCCCTTCCGTCACTCTGAAGCATGTCTCCCCCTCCGTCCCCTTCCCTCTATCCCCACAGCCTCCACCCTTCCCAGACACCACAACCTTCCCAGTCGTTGCTGGCCTCCCTGTTGTCCGTTCTGCCCCCTTGGGCTCACCCTCCATCCCGCACCAGAGAGGTGGATCCTTTCATGCCCTGGCTTATATAACACCTAACCTTAAGGATTAAGTCCGTAACCTCCCTGCATCTCCAGGGGCCATCATCTGTGGCCTCCAGTGTCTCTGTCTCACCACTCCCCAGTCACCCCCACCCTTCTTCCAGCTGCACACACCTGCTCTCCTTTCTTCAGATTCACCTTGCTCCCCCTTACCCTGGTGTTTTCAGCATGCGTTTTTCTTTGTGTGTTTTTTGAGACAGTCTCCCTCTGTGGTCCAGGCTGGGGTGCAGTGGCACAATCTTAGCTCGCTACAACCTCTGCCTCCCAGGTTCAAGTGACTCTCCTGCCTCAGCCTCCCAAGTAGCTGGGACTACAGGTGTGCACCACCACACCCAGCTAATTTTTCTATTTTCATTTTAGTAGAGACAGGGTTTCACTATGTTGGCCAGGCTGGTCTCCAATTCCTGACCTCCAGTGATCCGCCCACCTTGGCCTCCCAAAGTCCCAGGACTACAGGTGTGAGCCACTGTGCCCGGCCTCTTTTTGTTTTTGAAAAAGGATCTGGCTCTTTCACTCAAGCTGGAGTGCAGTGATGCCACCTTGGCTCACTGCAGCCCCAAACTCCTGGTCTCAAGTGATCCTCCCGCCTCAGTATCGTGATTCGGCACGTGCTGTTCCCCTCGCTGGCCTACTCTTTCCTCTACCACCAGCCCCAACTCCTACTCACCCTGGCAGGTCTCCTTCTCTGCCCTTGCTGACTGTCAGACAGCTCTGGTGAAGACCTTTCCCAGGGCTGTTTGGGCTCCTCCTTGCTCTGGAAGCCCCAGCAGTTGGGGCCAGGTCACACCAGGGTGATTGATGTAGGGGCACTCAGGAAGGCAAGAGCAGTGCCCCTGACTGCCTCTTCTACAGCGTGGCCATCCTCTCCTATCCTGTGTCGCAAGTACAGCGCACCGTTACACTGGTACCCGCCAGACCTGCACACACGTGCCCGTGTGGAGGAGTTTATGGCTTGGCAACACACGGCCTTTCAGCTGCCCATGAAGAGGATAGTCTGGCTCAAGGTGAGCAGGGTCACTTGTGGGGTTTGGGGGACAAGGGAGTCAGGAAGGCTGGAGACCGCTTCTGGCCTTGCTGACTGCCGGTGAACTCAAGTAAGTCTCCTTCCCTCTCTGGGCCTCATTTCCTCAACTCCTTCTCCTGCCTGCCTAACAGAGCTGTCAGGAGTGTGGACTGAAACAATGGTATTACTAGGGCAAGGGGAAGGGCATACAGGAGGGGCTGATGTTACCCTAGGACAGCATTCCAGGCTTTTCATTCTGAACAAGAGAATCTCAGAGTCAAAGGGCCCACAGAATGCCAGGCGTGGTGTCTCACGACTGTAATCCCAGCACTTTGGGAGGCCGAGGAGGGTGAATCACTCAAGGTCAGGAGTTCAAGACCAGCCTTGCCAACATGGCAAAACCTGTCTTTATTAAAAATACAAAAAAATTAGCCGGATGAGGTGTCGTGCACCTGTAATCCCAGCTACTCGGGAGGCTGAGGCAGGAGAATCCCTTGAACTCGGGAGGTAAAGTTGGCAGTGAGCCGAGATCGGGCCACTGCACTCCAGCCTGGGCAACAGAGTGAGACTTCATCTCAAAAGAGAGAGAGAGAAAAGTCTATAGAAAATTTGAAAAAGACAACCAGTACCTGTGTCCCTATTTCTAATCGTATGCCTGTGACAGGCATCACCTAATCAATCACAGGATTTATGCCTGATGAGCTAACCAAATCCTTGTGGACACATGGGCCCAGGAAACTTCCACCAATCAGAACTGCTAAAAGAGGTGAAACTACTTTATGTCCTGGGAACTGTCCAATAGCTATTGAGCAGACAAGAGTACAGAGACCTGGCAGGGCAGGTGGCCCAGGAGTGCAGCCTCTTCTTCCCCTCCTCTTCCCAACCCTGGCCAGTTGATGATCCCAAAGATAACAGGGGAGGAAGTTTCAGCTGAGAAGATCGATCACGCAGTGGCAGAGGTGAAGAACAGCCTGCAGCTCTTCGAGGAGTATTTTCTACAGGACAAGATGTTCATCACTGGGGACCAAATCTCACTGGCTGACTTGGTGGCCGTGGTGGAGATGATGCAGGTGTGGGGACAGGTGGAGGAGGGTTAGACCTTTGGTGGAGGAGGGTTAGTTCACAGAGGTGGAACTCCTCTGTGACCGGTGGGGCCATCACTTGAGGATAGGCTGGTGAAGTGGGAAAGGCAGGTGGAGCTGCCATGGGGTCTGTGGGAGCCAGGTCTGGGTGCCCGGACTCAATGTGGGGGTAACAGGAAGCACAGAGTGTTATGAATCAGGAGAGATCACAATTCTCCACGCTTCACAAAGATTCTTCAGTGTGGGAGGAGCTGGAGGGTGAGCCCGAGATAGGGAAAAGAACACTGCATTTCCTGGTCAGTCCACCAGGATCCCAGATGCCTCCTCCCTCTTGCTGGACTCCCCAGGAGATGTTCACTGGCTTCCTGGGTGTCCTTCTGGCCCTGCCTGTTTCCCCAGAGCTCCAGACAGACAGCTGTGAAGGACAGCTCTCCTGGCTGGGTCTGAGTGGCATCCACTGTGCATTTGGAGGCACACCTGGGTGTGGGGCATTTATGTGGCCTCTACATGCAGGGGAGGGTGACCAGCTCTGCCTCTCAAGACGCTGGCCAGGGTCTACACTGGTCATCCTGCACACCAGCTAGGGCACTGCACACTCACCAAAGAGACTAATTTGCATATTAGCCAGAGCTACGCCCAGGAGGAGGCATCCGGGATCCTGGTGGATTAACCAGGAAAAGCAGTGTTCTTTTTCCTATCCCAGAGATCTCTGACTGATATGCAAATTAGTCTCTTCGATCTGTTTGCAGTGCACACCAGTATGAGAAAAACTCATTCTGGCCTCCCCCCAAGGGTTCAGTCATAGGCTTCGTCCCCCACCCCTTACATTTCACCTACCACCTCACCCCTCTTGGGCTTCCCAAAGATCTTGGGTGCAAGCCAAGCTACAGGGTAGACTGCCTGAGTGAGCCAGCCAAGCTGCAGGGCAGACTGCCCGCCAGGTCTCCCACTCTAGCCCCTGTGCTTGATCACAGTGGAAGGTTAAACATGGGGAAAAAAACTCAGTTCTCCCCCTCATCCACATATACCCACCTGGGATAAGGGGTTTCCCTGAAAGAAGGCAGGATTCATGTGAGGTCGCAGGCTGGAGAATTGGGAGCTGCCTGGGCCAGGAGCCCTCTCAGTGTGGTTCAGAACTTGGAGCGAGGAACCGTGACCAAGGACCCTGGGGGATTCTGGATCCTCTATCCCCACCTATATCTATTACATAGTCTGTGACCCCCTTGCTCAGGCTTGGGGGACAGCAGCCTAATTCTTTGCAGAGGCTGATGGGGAGGGCCCCTGAGGCTGTGGGCAAGGACCCAGGTGGGGGCTGGTCCCCAGAATGACCACATCTTCCTCTTTGTCTATCCTCAGCCCATGGCAGCCAACTATAATGCCTTCCTCAACAGCTCTAAGGTAGCTGAGTGGCGCATGCGGGGTGGAGCTGAGTATTGGCACTGGCCTCTTTAGGGAGGCCCACAATCGACTAATGCAGTTGGCTGACTGGGACTTTTCAACATTGGATCCAGTGGTCAAGGAGAATATTTCTGAGTTGCTGAAGAAGAGCAAGTGACCCTAGGCGCAGCCTGTCTTGCAGGTCCTGGCTGGCTCAGCTCTCTGAGCCACGTTCCTTAAAGGAAATGCTAAAAAAACAAAAACAACAAAACTGTTCTTTGCCTAATAAAGAACTGGAACAACCATCGCAGCTGCTGAGCAACAGACAGTTGGCGTATGCATAGGGTCCGATGTGGGAGTGAGTGGTGGTCACAGACCCTTCCAGTTTCCAAAAAGATTTTTAAGAGTAAAGGGTTAAATATACTGACATTGTCAGTAATAATAGTTGGTGACTTCATAACCCCACTTTCATTAATAGATAGAAAAACTACAGAAGATCATCAAGGAAATAGAGGACTTGAAAAACACTATAAACCAATTGCACACAGTAGACATGAACAGAGCTTTCCACGGGCAAGAGCAGAACAAGCATTCTTCTAAAGAACACATGGAATATTCTCCAGTACAGAGCGTATATTTGGTCATAAGTCTGAAATTTCACAAGATTGAAATCATACAAAGTATGTTCTCTGGACACACTGGAATAAAGTTGAAAATCAAGAACAGAAGGAAAACTAGAAAATTCACAAGCATATAGAAATTAAACAGCCCACTCTTAAACAACAAATGGGTCAAAGAAGAAATCACGAGGGACATTAGAAAGTATCTTAAACAAATAGAAATGAAAACACAACATGCCAAAATTTATAGGATGCAGCAGCAGCAGTGCTAAGAGCAAAATCTGTATCTGTCAGCATATAAATCAAAAAGAGCAACCTCTAAAATCAATCACCTAACCTCATACCTTAAGGAACTAGAAAAATAAGAGCAAACTAAACCCAACACCAGTAGAAGAAAGGAAATAATAAAGATTAGAATGCAGGTAAATGAAATAGGAAATAGGCGGGCACAGTGGCTCACGCCTGTAATCCCAGCACTTTGAGAGGCTGAGGCGGGCAAATCACCTGAGATCAGGAGTTTGAGACCAGCCTGACCAATATGGTGAAACCCTGCCTTAAAAAAAAAAAATGAAATAGGAAATAGAGGAACAATAGAGAAAATTAAAAATTGGATCTTTGAAAAGGTCAACGAAATTGATTAGAATAGCCAAGTGAAAAAAATAAGGCTCAAATTATTCACCAAGAAAGAAAGTGGAGGCTGGGTGCAGTGGCTCATACCTGTAATCCCAGCACATTGGGAGGCCGAGGCGGGCAGATCACTTGAGGGCAGGAGTTCAAGACCAGCCTGGCCAACATGGTGAAACCCTGTCTCTACTAAAAATACAAAAATTAGCTGAGCATGGTGGCATACGCCTGAAATCCCAGCTACTCGGGTGGCTGAGGCACGAGAATCACTTGAGCCCGGGAGGCAGAGGTTGCAGTGAACCCTGAGATTGTGCCACTGCACTCCAGCCTGGGTGACAGAGACTCAGTCTCAAAAAAACAAACAAAAAACCACTCTTCTATTTTTTTCTATAAATTAACAAATACAGCCTCTTGTGAGTTGGTTGATATGAGTCAGACCCAAAGAAAATGATAAATCCTGAAATGTGGACCAAATTAGTTGGGTTTTTTTTTTAGACCAAGTTTCCCTCTTGTAGCCCAAGCTGGAGTGCAATGGCGCAATCTCAGCTCACTGCAACTTCTGCCTCCCGGGCTCAAGCGATTCTCCTACCTCGGCCTCCCGAATAGCTGGGATTACAGGTGCACGCCACCAGTCCCAAGTAATTTTTGTATTTTCAGTAGAGATGGAGTTTCACCATGTTAGCCAGGCTAGTCTTGAACTCCTGACCTCTAGTGATCTGCCCGCCTCGGCCTCCCAAAGTGCTGTGATTACAGGCGTGAGCCACTACTCCCGGCCCCAAATTAGGTTTTGAACTTGCAAGACAGGCTGAGCCCTGGACCAGAGTCCTGACAGCTCCTCCTTGGGCCTCTGACTGAAGGCACCCAGAGGTGAGGATAAGGCAGCCTTTGCCTTCTCTGAGTGTCTGCCTCCTTTTCAAACCTTTAACATGACTATCTGAATTTCTCATCTTTCCTTAATCTTTTTTTCCAGTTAAACATTATTATTACTGGCCAGCTGTCATGGCTCACATCTGCAATCCCAGCACTTTGGGAGGTAGAGGTGGGAGGATCTGTGCCACAGTTCCCCTCTGGGTATCATGCCTGCATTCCTTTTGTCTCCTACCCCATTCCATTCCAGCTTCCACGTGACCTCTGAAAAGAGCTTTAGCAAACACTTATCTGACCCTGTCCTTGTGTGAAGCTTTTTATGGTTCCTCACTGGCCAGATGCTAAAGTACAAGTCATTGAACTTTACTTTCCAAGCCTTACCCCCCACTCCTCTAGGCTGCCTCTCCTACCTGCACGCTTTTAGACCCCTCTTTGGGCTCCCCACCTTGGCCCCTTGGCCTCTGCTCATGCTGTTCCTGCCTCATCTTCTTTGCCTGGTGCCCTTCCTGGTCTTTTGGCATTTGGCAAAATGAGACTTCTTTTCCAGTGAGACTTCCCTGACCACCCCAGGCCCGCTCCAGGTCAGGTGATCTGTCTGAGCTCCTCGGCCCCAGTATTTCCCCCTGAAGGGGGAATTCCCACTGGATTGAGCATGTATCATAGATGAGGGGGGATCTGATGAAAAGATGTCTGAATCAGGATCAGCCTTGGTCTCTGTGGGAAGTAAAAGTTCCTCTTCAAAATTTCCTTTCTTATTAAAGAATAAATCATGAGTATGCTAGTAACTCTTTGTTAAGCCCTATCCTATATAACTGTTAAGACATGCTTATAGGCACGTAGTACATTCTATCTCCTTGTACTTTAACCAAAATATCTGTGCACGTGCCCACAGGCAGTCCCAGCTTGCAGCCTATGCCCCTTCCTTATCTGAACTTCTCCATTGCTTTTACCTGTTTAGATAAGTTTTAAGTTGTTAGCCAGTCGGGTTATAATTTAAATAGTGAGACCTGGCTCCAGCCAGCGGAGATCAAACACAGCAGTAAGGACGACCCCAAATGCGTAAGGGATAAATGTCTGCTTTTCCTGTGATTGTTGTACTGTCATGGAAGATGGCTAGCAAGGGTACCCTTCCTGCAGTGCAGGAAGTAAACATTGCTTTGCTGAGAAGTCCTTTGTCTCGGTGTTGATTTTTCTTTTCCACACCAAGCGTCTGTTTTCAACAGTCTTCTAGGTCTCTCTCCTCACTCTGAAGCCATATGTTGTGTCCTACAGGTGGCGTACAGGGCTGGTTCATGAACCTCCTTGCAGGAAGGGGAGTCCCTGGCTATCTCCTGACCCTCTCCCATGCCTCCTCATAACCTTGATCCCTGTCTTCTCTACACCCCACTCCCTGAAAATGGGCCTGTCCATGCCCCCCACACCTGGTCTCAAACTTGTCAGCTGTCCCTGCCCTCTCCCCCTCAGGACTGTCATATTTACCTGTCGTGTGTCTCAGACCTTCTGATATCTGAGTCATCTAATAAACAAACTGCTAATAGTACAAGATCATGACAGACAGAGACTCTTGGTCGGCCTGACTTTCAGTGAAGACTCCTTTAAGTATGCACACTTATACAGAATTTTATACGTGTAGTTGAAATTGTACATATAAACCTACACTTTTTTTCCTTTCATGTTTTGGGGGTATGGGGGAGCCTGGGTCTCACTCTGTCATCTAGGGTGGAGTGCAGTGGCACATTCATAGCTCACTGAAGCTTCGATCTCCTGGGCTCAAGTGATCCGTCTGCCTCAGCGGCCCAGGTGCAGACCATGGCATCTGGAATTTTTTTTTTTTTAAATAAAGAAGGGTATCTTGCTATGTTGCCTAGCCTGGTCTTGAACTGCTGAGCTCAAGCAATCCTCCCTTCTTAGCCTCCCAAAGTGCTGAGATTACAGGTGTCAGCTACTTTGCCTGGCTACAATTTCAGTCGTATTTACCATGTACAATTCAAGTGATTTTGCCACACTGACCACACTCATGTTTAAGCCACACCAACAGATTTCCATGTTTTAAATAACATATTTTGCCACCCTCTGGTAGATAGTGGCTCACTCAAGAGGCTACACAGGCAGTCAGTGTGGACCAGCTGGGGATGGGGAAGGTCGAGAATCCAAGGGTCACTGCCCAGCCCCACCCGCACCCGCACGTGTAATTAGATCTCATGATTGCCCAAGAGAAGCGCAGATTTCCATAAGGAACATAAAATTGCCTGACTTTGAAATGGTGGCAAATCAATCAAAACTATTTTTAAGCTCCCGTTGCATTGATTATTAGGGTCGAGGCTGGGGAAGGCTCCTATAGGTGCGTGTGTGTCTGTGTGTGTTTAGGGTGTTCAGACCTCTCTAATTGGGCTAGGAACCAGGCGACCACAACGCGGAAAGCTTGAGGAGAGGGAAATCTACCTGGCGCTGGCCAAGAGGGTCCATAAAGGGACCAGGTGGGGCCACGACGCAGTGAAAGACTTGTAGTGGGTGAGGCTACACGTAGTGTGGCGAGTCGATGGGACTTCCGGAAATCTGAGCCGGCACACGTGACTTTTGTTTGCAGAAGCGGGATGTACCCTAGGCAGCCAATCGGGGAGCGCCGAGTCTCTGTCCAGCCAATAAGAATCCAGGTTGCTGTGGCGCCACGCCCCTGCGCCCGGGTCCGCGACCCTTGGATACTCCGCGCTTTTTCTCCGCTGGAGCTGTTTTCGTTCTTCTGCCCGCCATGCCGTTCCTAGAGCTGGACACGAGTTTACCCGCCAACCGAGTGCCCGCTGGGCTGGAGAAACGGCTCTGCGCCGCCGCTGCCTCCATCTTGGGCAAACCTGCAGACGTGAGCGTGGGCCGGGTAGCACCGGGCGAGGGGAGGTTGGTAGGCCAGGGGTCCGGGCCTGTCCCTGCTCCGCCTCCCTGACCGCGACCCCGTCCCTTCTCTCTAGGGACCACATCCCCCCTCATTCCGCACGCCAAGCTCTGACTTTCCGTCCTCCACGATCCTGCTGCTCCCCCCTCCGCAAGGCTTTCCCTTGTCGCCCTCCCCAGTCATGACCCGGACGTGACCTCCAGGGACCTCCGCCTGTACCGGGATTCCTGACCCCGCAAACACTGCGCGTTTCGGCTTTTGCGCGCTCGGGTCCGGTCCCCAGAGGTAGCCCGGCCCGCCCCAGCTTCGGGCAAAACTTTCCGTGTCTCCCTCAGCGCGTGAACGTGACGGTGCGGCCGGGCCTGGCCATGGCGCTGAACGGGTCCACCGAGCCCTGCGCTCAGCTCTCCGTCTCCTCCATCGGCGTCGTGGGCACCGCAGAGGACAACCGCAGCCACAGCGCCCACTTCTTTGAGTTTCTCACCAAGGAGCTAGTTCTGGACCAGGACCGGTGCGTAGGGGCAGTAGGGGATCCGTTTGGGACTACGGCAGACTGGAGTCAGTGATCCTGCCTCAGGGGGAATTCCATTTCTTGCCCTGCCCAGTAGGGACACATCGGGGCGTGGGGCCCCTCACCTGAGGTTTGTGAAGAAATGAACCTCAGGCTCCTTATCGTAGGACCATCTTCAAAGTGCATTGCGGGCAGGATTGAATTCCAGGCTCTGCTCTTCAGTGTTTTAAGTCTGTGAATGGGGAAGGCTCTCTTTTAACTATTCCCTAGAGGCATTGCAAGGGTCATATGGGATTGTCTGTGCTGTATCTGCATTGGCACCTGGCAGGGTGGGTACACCTGGCTGAAGAGTGATTTTCTAGAACTTTTTCCAGAAAAATGAGCCAGGCTGGTCAGAAGGAATTCTGGGTATGTTCTGACGTTATGTCTTTTGGACCTGTGTCCCAACCAGGTTCCAAGTGAGGTTCACGGGAGACTCAGAGTAGTGAAAGAGCATTGGCCTGGATGTCTAGACGTCTGTTTTGGGTCCTGCATAGCTGGGGGACCCCAGGCAAACTTGGAAATGAACCATCTCATTAGCAACCTCCTCTTCTGTGAAAACAGGGAAATGGCATCCCTCCCCCAACAAGAAACCTCTACAACCCAAACCTGGCGTCCTGTGACAGAGTTAAAGTTTCCTCTTGGGTAAAAGATATTCTTGAGCCACGTCCATGCCTCTGAGGAAGTAAAGGCATGAGAAGTTTGAAAGGACACTGGCCAGGTGGCTCATGCCTGTAATCCCCGAACTTTGGGAGACCAGGGGGTTCACTTGACCCAGGAATTGGAGGCCAGTCTGGGTAAGACAGTGAGACGACATCCCCCCAAAAATGTTTAAAATTAGCCAGACATGGTGGTGTGCACCTGTAGTCCCACTTACTTGGGAGGCTGAGGTGGGAGGATGGCTTCAGCCCAGGAGGTTGAGGCTGCAGTGAGCTGTGATTGCGACATTGCACCCCAGCCTGGGTGGCAGTGAGACCCTGTCTCAGAAAAAACCCACCTTCTAGAATGGAGCCTTTGTTAGTCCATGAAGGCCGATGAGGTATGGCTGAACCTGATGTGTCCTCTCTCAAGCCACAGAGGAATAATAGAGTCAGCCCTGTGTATCACTGGGTTCCGCATCTGTAGATTCAACCAACCGTGGATTGAAATATCAAAGAAAAAAATGGGTAGTTGCATCTATACTGAGAATATGTACAGACGTTTTCCTTGTCATTATTCCCTAAACAATACAACTACTACGTACATTCTGTTAGGTATTGTAAGTAACCCAGAGATGATTTAAAGTATGTGAGAGGATGTCGGTAGGTTACATGCAAATATTACACCATGTTATGTAAGGGACTTGAACACGTGTAGATTTTGGTATCCTCTGGGGATCCTAGAACAAATCTCCCATGGATACTGAGGGAAAACTGTTATACTAAGAACAAGTATTAAGAAACGCTTACCATGTCCCGGGTGCTCTACAGGTACTTTACACTCACGGTCCCATTCCATCCTTACAGTCCCTGTCCACACTCTCTTTGCTCAGACAAGACGTGCTGTCCCCATGAGGTCGATCTCTCCATTATGCCAGTTTTATAATGGAAAGACGGAGGCTATTCATACTCCCCCTGCCCCCAGCCAGGCTATCCCAAGCTCTGGTGCTCCTCGCTGGAATCTTGCTATCACCTCTGAGAAGGTCATGTTCACTTATGGCACGGACATTAGTGGCTGGGGTTGGCGAGGGGTCACTCTGTGCCCAGGCTTTGAGAAAAACAGGTGGCTGAGGCATGTGCCTGTAGGCAGCCTGCAGTTAGGAGGAGGGAGGCTGCCCCTGAGCCTACACCCAGACTGATGGAGATAATGGAATGTACAGTAATCACACTGAGGCGACTGTTGAGTGTCTGTCCTAGGTGGGCCATGCTGGTGTGTAGACCCCATTCCACACCTGAGTGTCCCACTGCCCTGCTGGAGGTTGGGGGAAGATCATTACTGGGATGAGTAGGCTTGCAAAATGCCTGGTGGGCTGAGGCAGGCTGTCCTGGGTACCCACAGTTGGGAGTACCTGACAGGGGTCTTATAAGATGTGGTGTTAGCCAGGGGGCTGAAGATATCTTTTTCTCTGTCTCCTGAAGGATACTTATCCGCTTTTTCCCCCTGGAGCCCTGGCAGATTGGCAAGAACGGGACGGTCGTAACTTTTTTATGATTGGCATGGAGGGATCCAGGGCATCTCTGAGCTGGCTGCCCCTTCCAGGGAGACCTCTTGGCAGAGTGAGGGCCTGGTGATACCAGCTTTGGATAATCCTGCATGCAACATTCCTGTGATCACAAAAGCCTCTTCTTCATCTTTATACGAAATAAATGCAGAGAGCTTCCTTGCTCAAACATGACTTCTTACCTCCTGTTATCCCTCCTGGCATCCTGGGCCACCATGGGCAGCAGGGCTGGTGGATAAGAGACCATATGGAACCTGGAGAGGGATGTTTTCCATCTTCAGGGCTGCTGTCTGTTATGTTTAGACTGCTCAGATCTGGGTGTGGAAGCCTCAGCCTGGAGGCTCTGCTTTCTACACCCATGTGCAGGCCTGTGGGAGGGTGTGGGCAGCTGGTCCAGCTGGGGCCTTCCTGCAGACTGCTGACGTGAGCTCCTGTCCTCAGCCCCCAGATGGGACCACAGCTCTGTTCTCCTGAGGCCTACTCCCTCCGTGACTGGCTGGGTGACCTGCTAATCTCCTCTCCCCCTTTGCCCCACCTCTGTGCAGCGTGAGCAGGAGTTGCCTGTGTCCCTTTGGGGTTGGTCACCAGTTTTGCAAAAGCAGGGTCCCCCGTCTGCCCCCTCATCCTCCTCCACAGGGTTGCAAGTTCTGACTCCCACCCTTTGGCAGGGCTCAAGCCCTCCCAGCTGCCATCGTCCCTTCCTGGCAGTAGCAGTGGCTTTCACAACCTTTCAGCCCAAGGGCCCCCAGGCCAGGAGGAAGGCTGGGAGGACACACGGCAGGTCTGTAAGGCTTCCTGTGTCTTCTTTCCTGTCGCACCTGTGCCACACTTACACTCACACACTCATAGACACACAACCACGTACATTCACACATACATCCTCCCACGTCCACACACAGTCACACGATTAGTCACATTCACACACATATACACCCAGATACAAAAGCATACCATTTACTCACATTCACAGTCACACAGTTGATACACGAGCAGTTCACTGACATTCACACACACACACCACACACAGGCAATTCAGTCACATGGCCAAAAGCCAGTCCTCACCTTGCTATGGTTCCCTTCCCAGTGTCGCCTCGGCCTTTGGCCCTCCGTTTCCCCTTCCCTTGCCTGGACTGCTGGAGAGCCCTGAACACACCCGCATCTCATGCCTCCAGCACTCGCCCAAGCCCTTCCCTCTGCCAAGAGCACTAAGTGGAATTCAAGGTCACTTCAAGGAGCCCTTCCCCTGCCCCTCCCTCCTGCCAGGTGACCTAGGGGTCCCGCTGGCCCCCACTTAAGGATGATGCACAGCATGATTAGTTCAGCGGAGGTCACTCTCCCGGGCTTACTGCCACCTACACAGCACCGGGACTGACTGTTGAGCTTTGTTCTTTATTTCGTATACTATACTGGAGTGTCTGTAGAAAGCAAAACCATCCAGTTAAGAACAATCTGAAAGCAGCCAGTGTGGATCAAGAAGGCACAGGCTGTGGCCACCATCCCCCAGTGCCTGATCGGGGGAGCAGGGGGTGGTAATGGAAAGGCCCAGGAAAGCAGGCCACAGTGTCCCCCAAGAGACACTGGAAATCACTGAAAGAGAGACAGCCGGAATGGGACCTAAGAAGCCACCACCAGGTTCACTCGGGGCAGGACCGTAGCAATGGTTGCTGCTTGAAGTACTTCAGGCTAGGAGTGGCACATGGTGGGCACAGGGCAGGCATGGGAAATGGGGGGCACTGGGCAGTAGCCCAGAGCGTGTATGAAACATCCTGTTTATTGGTTGGCAGTGACATCTACTGTCACATCTGAGAACTGCATCCACAGCCACATGGCCTCCTTTGAAAACCTCAGGGCAAACTACGCAATCCTGCCCTTCTTGGAAGGCGATGCCAGGGGGCAAAGCAACACCTTCCTTAGAGGTGTGAATTCCTCACAGCCCCTCCAGAATCTTGGTTTTCCTAATTCCAGTGTCCTCCCTTGATTCCCCAGCCCTAGGGGTAGTAGCTTCTTGCCGTGTTTACCTCCGAGTTAATCTGGATTTTCTCTGTCTTTGGAGTTCTCTACTGCCTGGTTACCAATTCTGTATATTAAGTTCTCTGTTAAAATAATTGTGGTGGGGTCTATCCCATGGATATACGTGGAGGTCTGTGTGACAAGGTATAATCCTACCGTTTGCTGTTATTACAAAACTGTCCTAGAAGGTAGGAACGTTTGTTAAAGGAATCTTTTAAGCTTCCTAGACTTCAAAGACTGTTGCTGTGTCCTGTGAAACATTGCCTATATCCTTTAATAGTTTGCAGTTCAAATTGGTTACTTACTTAATATTTTGTTGCCCCGGTGATACAGTTGTGTTGACTTGTTGTCTATGAGGTTCCTTTGGTTAACCGTGATGAGGATTACTAGCACATACTTTCACTCTAATAAAACCAATAACTCTTGGTTCCCTATTCAGAGTGTTCAGAATCTTTATTTAAAACACTGATGACAATTTGCCAATTTTTGATTGCTTCCTTCATGTTGTTGATTTGTAGGAGCTCTTTATATATTGCAGATTTAGTCTCCTATTGGTTATGTATGCTGCATTTGAGGAGTAGCAGCACTGCCAAGGACACTGAGTGTCCTGCCTGTGCAGAGCTTCACCGGAAGCTGGAGACAAGGAACTGATGCAAAATAGAAAGATAAAAAGAGGCAAGTAAGAAACAGAATTAATCCCCAGTGCTAATCTCCTGGCCCCTATATCCCAGACCCTTCAGGGGATCCTGGCAATTCGAAGCAGTATAGTTGGATAGGCCTCTGGTGGGGTGTTGGGAGGGTGTTTTTGGCCGCCTTTTCCAGGATGCTCAAGATGAGGCTGTGGGCCTCCTGGCACAGTTCAGCACCCAGGAAAGCCTCCACTGATCCACGCCATGCTGCCAGTCGTGGCCGTCCCTCAAGCAGTTCATAGCCGACAGCCACTGGCTGTAGGGACAAGCACGGGAAAGTTGTGGGGGATGCTAAGGCCCGAATGCCGAAAGCATAGGCAAAAGTATCAGGGACATGGTCCATTCCCCAGCCCCCATGTGAATGGACCACAGGGGCCCAGGCAGTATGGTCAGCCTTAGGGCCCCAGAGCAGCTGGGGTGAGACCTCACACCCAGGCAGGAGGCGGAAGCTCGGGGTTCTGGCCCCAGATCATCCAGAGACTTGCTCTATGATTCTCGGCAAAGTCCTGGTTTTCTCCTGGCCTCAGTCTTTCTGTCAGCCTCATTGGTGTGGCACAAAGAGGGACACTGCCCACAGGCTGAGCTCACACCTGCATCAGCTCCTCCAGCGCCATGAGATCAGCCAGCGTCACCTGCTGACCAGCAAGGAAGGCCTTGTCCGCCAGGAATTTGTCCTCCAGTCACTGCAGTGCATAATCCATGGCAGTCCTGTTGCGTTCCACCTTCTCCTTGGGCACCTGGACCCCAGTGAATGGCCCCAGCACCTGACAGAGAGTGGGTCAGTCTATGGCCCCTGCCTACTCCCCAACTACTCTCTGATGGCCAAGCACTCCCCATGGCTCACCTCACCCGGGTCCACAGGAGTACACCAAAGGTGCCACAGATGCAGTCGGCGTGCCAGCCTAGGTACTCATGAACACGGGCACGAGCCTGCAGGTCAGACGGATACCAGTGGTCCGCTGTCTGGTACTTACAGCTCAGGTAAATCAGGATGGCTGAGCTGGGAATGAATGGGCAGTGGCTGTAAGGACACTGGCACCAGGCCTTTACCCCCAGTGGGGCCCGGGGGCTTCTCTGCATTTGAAGGACTGTCCTCCAGCCACGCCCTCCATCTCCAGCTCCCCGGCACCGCCCCTCCTCCCCGGAGTCTCCTGTCTTTGTTACCTTGGGCACTGACTCTTGGCTGGACCTTCTGCTTTGCACTTTGAGAACCTCATCTCTGTGATACCCCAGCAGCCGCCCTATGAGGTAGAGACTCTTGTTAGCCCTTTAGCACAAGAGAAAACTCAAGGTCAGAATGGTCAAGTGACGCGTCCGAGGCAGTGCAGCTCAGAAAAGGCCCTGGACCCCTGGAACCCTGCATGGGGCCGGCACACAGTGGATGCTCAATGGAGTCCCTTGTGTGACCATACACATGGGTCAGAGATCAGGAGGGGAAGCACATCTTCCGCCCTCCTGACAGGTCCCCCCGCCATCACTTCTGCAGCTAGCTGACCTCTTGTCCTCTTCCTGCCCGGTGGCGGGACCTCACTAGGAGCTGTGCCCTCAGGCCATGGCATTGGCCTCCAGTCCTGGCCCAGGCAGATTGGGGTAGTCTGAGAGTAGTCAGTAGAGGCTCTTTTCAGTTTGCATTTATTGAACCTACTCTGTACAACACTGGAAAAATGTCCCCTTGTCCTCTCTTCCAATACCCTTCAGTCTGGGAGTGGAGGGGCCCTGGGGCTCAGAACAGGACGAAGACAGAGGTTCATGGACAGGCTGTGTCAGCCCCTGCTTATCCTGGACACACCCCAAGCTGTATGTGCTCCCCAGGTCCCCTTCCTTTCCCCTCCCTCCCCATGGGGTATGAGCCAGGACCACGTGTTGTTTTCGGGGGCACAGTGCCAGAGACCCTACCCGGTTCCAGGCCTCGCCCAGACCCAGAAACGACTGGGCCCTGCCATCCTAGAAAGGCCCCAGCGCAGGGACATCAGAGGGTTCTTTTAGAGCTGTTTCTCCATGCTGCAAGGCAGCAGGAGGGAGGGAGCGAATGGGGTCCTCTACAAGGGATCTTAGAGTTTCACCCAGCAGGATGTGATGGACTGTCTCCTGCAGAGCAGCTGCTGCCAGACAGCAGGAGCTCCCTTAGTGCCCAGGATGGGGAGGGCACCGCAGCTGCAGGGGGCAGGAACGACTGCACGGGAACCTCCTTTCCTCTCCCTGGATCCCAGCCCTGGCATCTCACCAGGGGGGTGCAGTGATGGGCCATGGCTGGGCCCGGGACCCTGGCTGAATTTCAGAGTATCCCATCCCTCTGGCCAGTGCCCCAAGCAAGCCAACCAGAATGCTTCCTTGGGAGTTCTGAAATTGCTCCCTATGGGGAGGTAACTGGGAGTTGGGACCACCTGTAGTGGCATTTCCTGAGTTCACGGAGTAGGCTAGTCTGAGAGAGAAAAGCTGACTCAGAGAAAGGGAGTGATAGCCAGGCTGGTGGCCCACACCTGCAATCCTGGCTACTGAGCTCGGGAGGCTGAGACAGGAGGATCACTTCAGGCCAGGAGTTTGAGATCAGCTTGGGCAACATAGTGAGGTCTTGTCTCTCTGTCTCTGTCTCTTTCTCTCTCTCTCTTTTTTTTTTTTTTTTTTTTTTTTTTTTGAGACAGTCTGGCTCTGTTGCCCAGGCTGGAACACAGTGGTGTGATCTTGGCTCACTGCAGCCTTCGTTTCCAGGGCTCAAGCGATCCTTCCACCTCAGTCTCTTGAGTAGCTGGGACTGCAGGCATGCGCCACCACGCCCGGCGAATTTTTGTATTTTCTGTGTAGACGGGATTTCACCATGTTGCCCCGGCTGCTCTTGAACTCCTGGGCTCATGTGATCAGCCCACCTTGGCCTCCCAAAGGGCTGGGATCCAAAGTTTTGGTTCTTTTTTTGTTTGTTTTTAATTAGTGGGGTATGGTGGGGTTCACCTGTAGTCCCAGGCACTCCTGAGGCTGCAGTGGAATGACTGCTGGTGCACAGGACTTGGAGGTTGCAGTGAGCCATGATCATGCCACTGCACTCCAGGCTGGGTGGCAGAGCAAGATGCCATGTCAAGAAAGAGACAGAGAGAGAAAGAAAAGAAAAAAGTGTGGGGGAGACAGAGATCCAGTTTCAAAGAAGGGAGGGAGGGTGGGAGGGAAGGAAGGGGGAGAGGAAAGGAAAGGGGAAGTGTGCGGGAGACAGAAACAGGTTCTGATTCCAGTTCTTAGTGGCCTCTACACCCTTACTCTCCTATGACTGGAGAAGTTTCTGAGAAATCTCCCCACCCACCCACCTCCCACTCCAATTTTTTTTTTTCCTAAGCCAATTGGCATTGAGTTTCTATCTGAAAAACAAAAGGAAGTTCCAGGAAGAGCCTGGGAAGCCCTGGTGGGCTGAGGATTCAGCTGGTATGAGCTAGTATGGAGGAAAGCTGGAAGAGTAAAGAGTAAAAATCCAAGAAGAAATTTGCATCCAGGAGAGGAGATGAAAGAGTTAACCTAGTTGGATCCCAGAAGAGCCTGAAAGTTTCCTGACCTCATTCACTGCAGGTTCCAAAGGCCAGGCTTCCGCTGGGCTGGCTGCCCCCTCCTACCCACAGGGTCAGACCTGGCTCATGGGTGGATGGGCCTCTGTGCTCCCCTGGCCTCCCCTCCCCCAGGCCCAGGTCCTGCTCATGCATCTCCCCTGGTCTCACAGTCCCCTCCATCCTCAGCAAGGACCTCACCTGGCCACTTAGCTCCTCTCCTCCACCTTCAACCTCTTCCCCCTCTTCTGGCTTCTTCTCCCACATAAAAACCTTCTTGACTCCAGTCAAAAATCTCTCCCCTTTTAACCACTAACTTGTTTCCTTCTGCTCATCGGCTGGTTGAAGGCATCATTTCCAGGCTGTGGCCATCACTCTCCTGCCCCTAACTCCCTGCAACTTGGCCCTGGGCCCCCAAACTCCAGGAAATCCTGAAGCCAGCAGCCCAGGGCAGTGTCCTGTGGCTGACCATTGGCCGTTCTCCCACCTCTAGAAAGAGTAGGGAAGAAGGAACAGCCTCGACTAAGCCTAAATGGGAAGGAGGGAAGGGCTAAATGAAGGGAATGCTAACATCTGAATGCTTAAATCCAAAGATGGGATGCGGCAGGGGAGGTGATGTGGCGACCACAAGCCTTTGCTGAAGTTGGTGGTTGAAGAGGGAAGTAGGCAGTGGCAGGCACTCCAGAAGAAGCTCATCAAAGGCACAGGAACTCCCCCTAATATGAGCAGAGTGTCTTAGTCTGTTTTGTGCTGCTATAACAGAATGCCACCAACTAGGTTATTTATTTGTTTATTGAGACGTATTCTCATTTCATCATCCAGGCCAGAGTGTAGTGGCGCCATCTCGACTCACTGCAACCTCCGCCTCCTGGGTTTAAGCGATTCTCCTGCCTCAGCCTCCTGAGTAGCTGGGATTACAGGTATGAGCCACCATGTCCAGCTAATTGTATTTTTAGTAGAGACGGGGTTTCACCATGTTGGCTGGCTAGTTTAGAACTCCTGACCTCAGGTGATCTGCCTGTCTCAGCCTCCCAAAGTGCTGGGATTACAGGTGTGAGCCACACCTGGTAATTTATTTTATTGTATTTTATTTTTCCTTCCCCCTCCCACCCTACCTGGTGGTAATTGATAAGGAGTGGAAACGTGTTGGCTCATGGTTCTGAAGGCTGGAAAGTCCAAGACTGAGGGGCCCGCGTCTGGCCGGAGCTTTCTTGCTGCATCCTTCCATGGTGAAAGGGTAAAGAGGGCAAGAGAGAGCAAGAGGTTGAACTCACAGCCTCAAGTCCTTATAATCCACATTGATCCATTCATAAGGGTGGAGGCCTCATGAGATAAACACCTGTCGTTAGGCCGCACCTCCCAAGACTGTTGCATTGGGGGATTACATTTCCAACACACGCCTGTGGGGGTCCCATTCAAACCATAGCACGGCAGCATCTTCTCTTTCCTTCCTGTGGTAAGCTGGATAATGACCCATAAGGATATCCAAGTCCTGATCTCTGGAACCCGTGAATATTACCTTCTGTGGCAAAAGGGACTTTGCAGAAGTGATTAAGATTGTTGAGAGGGAGGCATTGTCTTGGATTATCTGAGTGAGCCCTAAATACAGTCACAAATGTCTGTATAAGAGGAGGCAGAGGGAGATTTAACACAGAAGGCAGAAGAAAATGGAAGCTGAGAGAGATTTGAAGAGGTTTCACTGTGAGCTTTGAAGATGGAAGATGGGACTCTATGACCCAAGACATGCCGCTCCAAAAGCTGGAAAAGAAAGGAAACCAGTTCCCCCTCAGAGCCTCTGGAGAGTGTGCAACCCTGCTGGCACCTGGGTTTTGGCCCAGTGAAATAGATTTTAAATTTCTGGTCTCCAGAACTGTAACTATAAGAGAATAGTTGTTTTAAGCCACCAAGGTTGTGGTGATTTGTTGCACTAGCCAGAGGAGATGAGCGCAGAAAGCTCATCTGGTGATGAGGAAACAGGTGCCAGGAAGCAGGGTGCTGCTATGAAAAAAGAAAATCTAGGCTGGGCACAGTGGCTCATGCCTGTAATTCCAACACTTCGGGAGGCCAAGGTGGGCGGATCACTTGAGCCCGGTAGTCCAAGGTCACCCTAGGCAACATGGCAAAACCCCATCTTTACTAAAAATACAAAAATTGACCAGGCGTGGTGGCTCACGCCTATAATCCCAGCACTTTGGGAGGCCAAAGTGGGCAGATTACAAGGTCAGGAGATAGAGACCATCCTGGCCATGGTGAAACCCCGTCTCTACTAAAATACAGAACATTAGCCCGGCGTGCTGGCGCACCTGCAGTCCCAGCTACTCCAGAGGCTGAAGCAGGGGAATAGGAATAGCTAGAACCCGGGAGGCGGAGTTTGCAAAGAGCCGCGATTGTACTACTGCACTCCCGCCTGGCCAAGAGCAAGACTCGGTCTCAAAAAAAAAAAAAAAAGAAAAAAATTAGCTGGGCGTTGTAGCACATGCGTGTAGTCTCAGCTACTCAGGACCGAGAGGTGGGAGGACCTCTAGAGCCCAGGAAGTCTAGGCTGCAGTGACTTGTGATCGTGACACTGCACTCCAGCCAGGGCAACAGAGTGAGATCCTGTCTCAATCAAATAACAGTCGAAAAATGTGGAAGTGGCACTAAATTTGGGTGATGTGCAGAGGCCGGAAGAATTTTGGGCCTATGATAGAGAAAACAATAGATTGCCTTGCACAGATTGTTGGTAGAAACATGGATGTTAAAGTCTACAGGGAGAGCTCACGAGTGTAATAAGCATAATAGAGGAAACCTATATTGCCCTACAGCATACCTAAGTCACGGGCAGCTGTAGGTAGAAATATAGATAATGGAGCCCCGCCCCCGCGAGCCCCGGCCCCGCCCCCCCGCACGGAGCAGGCTAGAGGCTGACGGGCTAGTTTGACCCCGCCAGTTCCGCCTTCGCCTGGCCTCTTGGGAGCCCCATCCCCGCGCAGAGCATGCTGGGATCGCGCGGACTCACTTTCCCCCGCCCACCCCGCCCACCGGGGCTACCGGCCACCGGAAACGGGCAATGGGCAAGGGGTGCGCGCTGCTCCGTTAGACGTCGGTGACCATCCGCCAGTGTGCGCGGGGCCTCTGAGGGCGCCGAATGGTTCCGTGTGTCCGGGTGGCCTCGGGGGCTGCAAGGAAGGGACGGGAAAACTTCCCGGGACTGGGGAGCGCAGGGGTGGAAAGGGAAGGGCCTCGGGATCTCAGATTGTTTTGAATCAAGGGCCGAAAGCTCGGGTCGAAGGGAGGGAAGGAGCCACTTCCGTGCCTTTGCAGGGAGTCTGGAGTCCCAGGCCGTGTTGGGTGGAAGGAACTGTGCAGCGTCCCAGAGGGAGGGAAGGAGAAGAGGGGTGGACTCAGAAAAAGTGGAGGAGAAAGAAGAGAGATGGCAGAAATGGAGGGCAGGAGAGGCATCGTTCCCCCAGCCCTATAAACCATAACGAGCCCCTGCTAGAGAGCAGAAAAGAGGTGGGTGGGGAGTGGGGGGCTAGAAAGGAAAAGAAACAAAAGCTGTCTTGGTCTGAGTCAGGAACCCAGCTCTTGGACAGGAAGAGACCTCGGAGATGGCTTTCTTAGGTGGCTGTGACTGCAGCTCTTTCTGGTGTCTCAAGCTCCCTCTTAGTCCCTGGGAGACTTAACCTTTACCTTCGGGAGAGATTTCCCTTCGCGTTAAGGAGGGGACAGAGGGACAGTGGCAAGGGATGCCAGGGGGGAGGTGAGGGAGAGGACACAGGAATGTTAGGTTTTGAAAATAGATGAGGGTTAAAGACAGGGTTGATGACTGCAACACAGGTTTATTAACACAGCCTAGCGAGGTGCGGACCAACTCAATGCTGAAGCCCCACTACCACTTACAGGCTGGAAAAATTACAACGAGAGGGGTCTGACAGTATGACTTATGGCCCAAGAGGATGTTAATAAAAATATTCCTTAAACCTTTGTCCAACAGGATGTGATAAAGAAGTCATGACAGTTGGGCAGGGTGTTACTTAAAGCCCAAACCCCCGTAGAATATTTTGACTCTGACAAGGGTCTACAAAATGGCTGGAGACTCACAAAATAATACAGCTTGGACGAACAATGAGGGCCCAGCCTGGGAAGAGCTAGGCACTGCTTTTAAGAGAAGTCTATGCCTTTGGCTCTGCTGGAAGCATCCCAATCTTATTTCAAGGCATCTGGCTGTGGCAGACTAAGTCTAAGACTAGGGGGTGAAGACCCCATCCTTACTAACCTTTGTCAATAGGGAGACTTCTCACAGAGCTTGTTCCTTGGGTTTGACCCTCTATTTTGGTGTTCATGCCTCATTCATCCTTGTTAGGTTTTGAAGGGAAGGCGAAGGTTAAAGAGTTGGCAGCTTACCCGCAGCACAGCTTTATTGCCAGCACAAACCTGTGGAGTGGGACCAGTGACCAGCTTAGTGTCAGAGCACGAGTCCCGCTTACAGACTTGGACGGTGCTAGATCTGGATGGGGGAAGGGGGGCAGTATGGCTTGCTGCCCAGCATGTTGATGAAGGTGTTCCTTGGCTCCTTTGTCCAGCAGGATGTGATAGGGATGTCCCTGTAGTTAGGTGGTTAAAGGCAGTTTTTTTCATGGCCCGAACCCCCATATTTTACTCTGACCAGGGTCTGTGAAATGTCAGGAGGCTTACAGAATGGTGCAGGGTATCTTGGGATTTAAGCCCATGTCCCTCAGGAAAGACCTGTTGGTTTTCTCCTTACACAACCTGCTGTGACATTAAGTGAACAGCTCCCCGGGGTACATCCCTATAGGGAAGTTATTGAGTTCCTAATGTTTTTGTAAAGCTGCTTTATCATCTGTGAAATAACCATTGCTCTGCCCACTCCTGGCGTTGTTAGAGACCCACTGAGATGCTAAGAGAGTGTTTAAAGCAGGTAGGGTCTGCAAATGCAATAAAGTGTTGTCAGAAAGCCCAACTCAATGTGGCTTTGGGGACCACTGGTGAGAGAAGAACTGGGGCCAGGCATGGTGGCTCATGCCTGTAATTCCAGCACTTTGAGAGGCTGAGATGGGTGGATCACAAAGTCAGGAGTTCAAGACCAGCCTGGCCAAGATGGTGAAACCTGTCTACTAAAAATACAAAATTTAGCTGGGCATGGTGGTGGGCACCTGTAATCCCACCTACTCGGGAGGCTGAGGCAGAGAACTGCTTGAGCCCGGGAGGCAGAGGTTGCAGTGAGCCAAGATCATGCCACTGCGCTGCAGCCTGGCGACAGATCGAGACTCTTGCCTTAAAAAAAAAAAAAAAAAAAAAAAGGAGATTGTTGGAGGCAGCCTGTTCTGGCCAGAGCCTCCTGTTGTTAATTTCTCCTCACTGTCCCCTTTACTAGGAAGGCTGCATCAGTTTGATCAACTGCCAGTCTGTTTGCCCTCATTCTCCCTGGCTCTGCCCCTGAGTCCAGGGACCTGGATTTGAAACCTGCGTCTGTCGCTCACTAGCTGAGTGATCTTGGGCAAGTCATTTCCGCTCTTCCCTGCTTAAGTAGAGCTAAGACAGCCTATGAGTGAAACTATATAAATCAAGGCATTGCTGGCTCCAGTAGGAGGCAGCTGCTCTGAGGGAGAAGCCCTGGCCAGGATTCTGTTAGTTATTTTGTCACCAACTGGAATGGCCTTGGGACAAAGCACAGCAGCTGTCTTGATCTCATCAATATCCTTGACTTAATCCCTTGTGTCATACTGTGTCATCTTCAACATCGGTCACTTCCATCGGCCTTAGCATTGGCCTTGGCCTCAGTTTCCTCATGTGTGACTTGATGATGATTCTCATAGGAAGCAATAAGCTTGGGCTAAAGAAGCTATTGGGTCACATTATACTTTAAATGCATTTAAGTGGGGTCTTCAGTTCCTAGAGATTAGCAAATTGCATGGCATGAGAGCCATGGAGAATGTTTGAGACCCCATTAATAGCTGATAAAAGGATGATCAGTGAGCACTGGGAGGGGAGGATGGAGTCTTGTGTGAAGAGTTGGAGGAGAGAACTGAGTCTTGAGTGAAGAGCTGGGGAGAATTGAGTCTTGGATGAAGAGTTGGAGGGGAAGATTGAGCCTTGGGTAAAAAGTTGGAGGGGGAGGATTGAGCCTTGGATGAAGAATTGGAGGGGAGGATTAAGTCTTGGGTGAAGATTGGAGGGGGAAGCTTGAGACCTGGGTGAAGAGTTGTAGAGGAGGATTGAGTCTTGATTGAAGAGTTGGAAGGAAAGATTGAATCTTGGGGGAAGAGTTGGAGAGGACGATTGAGCCTTGGGTGAAGAGTTGAAGGGGGAGGATTGAGTCTAGGGTAAAGAGTTGAAGGGGGAGGATTGAGTCTAGGGTAAAGAGTTGGAGGGGAGGATTGAGTTTGGGTGAAGAGTTGGAGGGGAAGATTGAGTCTTGGGTGAAGAGCTGATTGGAAAACAAAGCTGAACAGGAAACCAGGGGTATCATCAACACTAATGAGTAATTTTTTTCTCTATAAAATAAAAATTTAGATTAATAAAAGGAATGACAAATTTTGAAAAGCAGACAACCACCACAAACTCCAGGAAAAAAAATCCTGACATTTTTACTGAGTGCCAGACACACCTTCACCTTTAGAATAACTCTGTGCCTCGGCTGGGTGCAGTGGCTCACGCCTGTAATCCTAGCACTTGGGAGACCAAGGCGGGCAGATAACCTGAGGTCAGGAGTTTGAGACCAGTCTGGCCAACACGGTGAAACCCCGTCTCTACTAAAAATACAAAAATTAGCCAGGTGTGATGGCACATGCCTGTAATCCCAGCTGCTCGGGAGGCTGAGGCAGGCGAATCACTTGAACCCGGGAGACAGAGGTTGCAGTAAGCCATAGTTGTGCCACTGCACTCCAGCCTGGGCAACAGAGCAAGACTGTCTCAAAAAAAAAATTTTTTTTTGAACTCCTGGACTCAAGCAATCCCACCACCTGGACCCCCCAAAGTACTGGGATTATAAGCATGAGCCACCACACTTAGCCATGTTTGTTAATTTCACTACTGGCAAACATCAGGGAGAAGCTGACCCACAGGGCCTGGGAAGGGGGATTGTCTTCTGGATAGAAACCAAGAGCAGGGTTGGGACAGAGGAAAGTCAAATAAATCACACATTAGAGTTAGAAGCAGAGGCTCAGGCTGAGCCCAGGTTTACTATCCAAACTTAAAATGAAATGCAGTGATTAAAGGACACAAGGTCTCAGTGTGTATCATTCTCGTTGCGGCTTTCAGGCAGCTGTGGAAGACAGGGCAGGGATGGTGGCCTGGGGAGCTGAGGCGCTCTGGGACTTGGGCAATCTTAAGCAAGCCATTCCTGCTCTCTGGGCCTGCATCCCATGGGCCATTAAAAATGAAAGTGATGGCCGGGTGTGGTGGCTCATGCCTGTAATCCCAGCACTTTGGGAGGCTGAGGCGGATGGCTCATGAGATCAGGAGTTCAAGACTAGCCTGACCAACATGGTAAAACCCCCGTCTCTACTAAAATTACAAAAATTAGCCGGGCACAGTCATGGGTGCCTGTAATCCTAGCTACTGGGGGAGGCTGAAGCAGGAGAATCGCTTGAACTCGAGAGGTGGAGGTTGCAGTGAGCCGAGATGGCACCATTGCACTCCAGCATGGGCAACAGAGCAAGACTCTGTCTCAAAAAAAAAAAAAAAGAAAGAAAATGAAAGTGCTTTGTGGACTACTGAAGGCAGTGCAGGCGTGAGGTTTCCCAGCTCACTGGATCATGGCCAGTACCCTGGGCATCAGCTTCTGCTTTGTGGTGGGGTCTGCAGGTGGAAAGTCCTTGGCCTTCAGAATGATCTCATGGGCCTCCCGGAAGAGGTCCTCCCCCCACTGCTGCCTCCACGCGATCCCGCCATGTGGCCAGCTTGGGTCGGCCTTCAAAGATTTGGCAGCCAGCACCCACGGGCTGTGGGGAAAGGGGACAGAATGGGGATGGATGGTTGTAAGGGAAAGATGGGCAGCATCTGATTTGGGGACCGCAGAAGCTCCAGAAGGGGTTTGCACACACACGCAAGCACAGTGCCATAGCCCGGTGGGGGCAGGCATAAGCCGGACTTCAGCAACTAGCCAGGACCCCCTTCCTAGTGGGCCCACCTGCCCCCAGCACTCACGTGCATCAGCTCCGTGATGGCTACCAGGTCAGCTAAGGAGATGTGAGGCCCGGCGAGGAAGGCCTTGTTCTGCAGGAACTTGTCCTCGAGCAACTGCAGGTTCACATCCAACTCTGCCAGGGTGGCTGCCAGTGTCTGGGGAGATACACGGCTCACCCAGGAAAACAGGGAGCATCAACTGGGGATTGGGCAGGCGAAGTGGGGGAGTTAGTGGCGTAGGGAGTTAGGTTTGGTTTGCATTTCCCTAAGGAGTGGTGATGCTGAGCATCTTTTCTTATACTTGCAGCCCAAAATGATATTCTGAATATATTGTGTTAAGTAAAATATATCAATTTCTTTTTACTTTTTTTGTTTTGTTTTTGAGACAGGGTTTCACTCTGTCACCCAGGCTGGAGTTAAGTGGCACTACTGCAGCTCACTGCAACTTCTGCCCCCCTGGGTTCAAGAATTCTCCTGCCTTAGCCTCCCGAGTAGCTGGGATTACAGGCGCACGCCATCACACCCGGTTGATTTTTGTGTTTCTATTAGAGATGGGGTTTCGCCACGTTGGCCAGCCTGGTCTGAAACTCCTGACCTCGTGATCCGCCTGCCTAGGCCTCCCTAAGTGTTGGGATTACAGGCGTGAGCCACCGTGCCTGGCCCTCCTTTTACTTTTTAAATGTGCCTACTAGAAAATTTAAAATTACGTATGTGGCTCACTTTATACTTCTGTCGGACAGCACTTGACTAAAGGAACTAAATTCCAGAGAGGCACAAGCCTTTCCTAGATAAGCTACTTTCATTCCAATTTCATTTCCTGGGGCCTAAGCAGGCAGGGAGAAGACTGCCACAGGCACAGGCTTTTCCAACTGAGCAGCAGTTTGGGAACTGGGAACAGGGATGAAAAGCAGAGAGATCTTATAGGCACTGTAGTAGTTGGTGATTAGATTCCAAAGCCCTGCTGGAGTGAGGCTAGTGACCTGATCTCACATTCAAGATATTTGAAACCAAAGACAAACTGAAACCAACTAAACCTGCCACCCAGCCCACCTCCCGATTAGCTGAGAACAGCCTCGCAGCCTGGTTGCCGGACAAAGGGAAGTGCAAGCCCTTTTTTGCGGTTATTTATTATGCAATTTAATCTCTGTTTTTCTTTTATCATGATGTCTGGCACACAAGAATAAGTTATGAGGCTGGGCACGGTGGCTCGTGCCTGTAATGCCAACACGTTGGGAGGTCGAGGCTGGCAGATCACCTGAGGTCAGGAGTTCAAGACCAGCCTGGCCAACATGGTGCAACCCCGACTCTACAAAAAATACAAAAATAAGCCAGGCATGATGGCGGAAGCCTGTAATTCTAGCTACTTGGGAGGCTGAGGTGGGAGAATCTCTTGACCCCAGGAGGTGGAGGTTGCAGTGAGCCGAGATCGCGCCACTGCACTCCAGCCTGGCAACAAAGCAAGACTTCATCTCAAAAACAAACAAACAAAAAAATGGAATTTCTAGAGGTGAAAAATAGATTCTCAAAGAATGTATTGGATGGGCTTAACAGCAATTTGGCACAACAGAGGAAAGAATCTGTGAAGGCAAAGACAGGTCGGTAGAAAAAAATTCAAAAGTGAAAAGAAAAAAATGGTGCCTGAGCACTTTTGGGGAATGCCCACTGACTGCCACCCCCACACTCCCAGCCTCACCTTATGCCACAAAGCCCGGAGGCAGCTTCTCCGCAGAGTCGTGTGCTGCCATGCCAGGTACTCATCCACTCGGGCTCGGGCCTGCAGGTCCTGAGGGTACCAGTGGTCAGGGACCTTATATTTGTGTGTCAGGTAGAGCAGGATGGCCACACTGTGGGTGAGGGGGGAGACATGGGTAAGGAAGGGCACTGTGCCAGGTATTTTATATCTAGTCATTTTTTTTTAGACAGTCTTCCTCTGTCACCCAGGCTGGAGTGCAGTGGTACAGTATCAGCTCACTGCAGCTTCAGTTTCTATAGGAGTGCACCACCACACCTGGCTTTTTTTTTTTCTTTTTGTAGAGATGGAATCTCACTGTGTTGCTTAGGCTGGTCTTAAACTCCTGGCCTCAAGCTTCAAGCAGTCCTCCAGCCTTGGCCTCCCAAAGTGTTGGCATTACAGGCATGAACCATTGTGCCCAGCCCACTTCTTTAAACTTTCTGACAGGGGGAGGCGCGACCCCGCCCCGGGGCGGCGGGGCGGGGGGCCCTTTTTTTATTTTTATTAAAAATGATTTGCCAAAGTGTTAGCCTCATTTTCCAGAGAAGGAACCAGGCTTAGAAAGGCAAAGACTTGCCCTAGGGCACACAGCCTTTAATGGCAGAGCTTAGAATCTTTCTGAGGCTAACACCCAAGCTTTTCCTACCACCAGGCAAAATCCCACAACAGAATGTCCCGCCAAATGTTTAGGACAGTTTCTGATCAGAGGACCAGAGAGAGTTTCCTGGAGGAGGTGGCATCAAAGTTGAGCTTTGAAGAAGCTCAGTTCTTTCCATTCTGCCTCAGGTCTCATCCTCTGGCATTCCGTCCAGTCTCTGATGGCCAGGATGTTCAAAAAGCCTTCCCCTGTCTCTTTGTTCTTTCCGTCATTCTGTCTGCCAAGAATCAGCTCCTACCTAAGCCGACTGAGGTAGTGTGGCTTCTAAAGCACCAACCAGGAAACACCCCTGCAGCTGCAGGATCCTAGAAGGGCAGAACAGACAAGGCCCCCGGCACTGCCCTCCTTCCCTGGGTTTTTTGAGGGCCGCCATGGTGATGAGATGAGCATGGAGCTGGAAGGACACTGAAGATGCGTCCATTTGGAGACACAGAAAAGCCTTCAGGAACTTGGGGTTTCCCAAGGGTTGGGCACGCCAGCCAAAGGGCAGAAAACCTCTGTATCTGCCGCTGGTTCATGTTCTCTGTTAAGCTGGGGCTACACCCATGTCCCAGCTTAACAACTCCATTGTCTGTAGCCTCTGTTTCTGTAGGAGTGCACCACCACGCCTGGCTGATATTTTCTTTTTTGTAGAGATGGGATCTCACTGTGTTGCGCAGGCTGGTCTGAAACTCCTGGCCTCAAGGCTCAAGCAATCCTCTGGCCTTGGCCTTTTGCTCCCAGCAAATTGTTGAGGCCACCTCTGAGGAGGGCTGCAGGTCCCTGTGAGCCACAGACCTCCTGAAGGTGAGAGGAGTGACAGGGACATGCAGAGATTGCACATTGCCTCTGACTGGTACCCGGGGGGCACAACACTGAGTGACACAAGGACTCAGGACACCTGGGGCACCAGGAAGGAAGAATGGCTCTGGAAGAATGTCAGAGGAATTCATCCGAGGCGTGTCCATCCTAAGACTTCAGAGATGAGCTCTAAAGCACAAACTCCAGGTTCTCCTTGTTATGGGATGGGTGACTCTGGTGACAAAAGGGGCAGAACCAGAGGAAGGTTGAGATTTCCTGAAGAGGATTCAACTTCTTGGGACCTGGTGTGAAGTAAGTCATCCATATCTGGTGCCTCTCCCATGGGGGAGACCCATCCCGGGAAGCTGACGCCCAGAGACAGAGCCACTGGGCAGCCCGGATACCACTGAGCCATCTCCACACAAGCTTAGCCAGAGGCCTGCCCCCGTGGTGGGTAAAGCTGCCATCCTCCCCTTCCCTGCCCTGCCTCAGGGATACGCTCACCAGCAATCAAAGGACTGGTGTGGAAGTAAAATAGATGTTTGCTTTTCCAAACATCAGGGTGAACTGGAATAGCAGGAAGGCAGGGGCCTGGGGTCCACTCCCAGCTCTCTTCAGGATGTGGGGCAAAGAGACTCTGTGCCTCTGAAGACTTTCATTTCCTTGTCTATGAAATAGAAGTTTAGAACAGGATGGTTCCAGCAGGCCTGGCAGCAGCCCTAGGGTCCCAGTTACCTCTCGCTCAAGGTGAAGTCCCCCGTCCTTCAAGGCTGGCACCTTCTTCAGGGGGGTTCATCTGGGCAAAGGCATCGCTGAGGTGCTCACCTGGAAGAGTCCAGCATGGTAGGTGGTGGAAGGAGAATGCTGAGCCCCCCATGGCCTGTGCTCCTCCCTGCGATGCTAAGGACCCAGTTTCACAGCTCTTCCCATCAGTCTGCACTTGGATGGCAGACTGGAAGGGCCCCTGCGGGAGGAGGAGGCCGCTCCACAGCTGGTACAAAATAGACAACACCCCTTGCCAAGTCCTGCAGGCACAGCCTCCTCCCACAGCCTGCCCCTCTGCAACAGAGCTCACCATGCAGGGTGTGGTGCCTGGACCTTTGCATGCACCCTGCCCACCTCCTCTTTCCACTATTGCCAGCTTCATGAACTCACATTCAGAGTGCCCCAAGCTACAGAGTAGGTCACCTGAGGGGCTCTGACTTACTACTGTGTCCCTTCCACCCAGAGAAGTGACCTTTTTCTGGTATCTACTTACTTGGAAGCAACTTTTACTGGCCCTGCTGTGTCCCTTGCTTCACCCTGCCCTGGGCACTGTGGAGCTGTGACTTTAGACTCTGCCGAGGCTGGGACAGATTTCTTACCCCCACCTGCAGCCCCTGAAAAGTACAGGCCAGTGTCCCCTGGGCACCAGGCCTCTGCTTGAGCTTGTCTGAATGCTTTCTGCCTGAGCTTGTCTGAGTGGTTTTCTGCTGCTCATGCTGCTAGAGAGAAGCTTTTTTTTTTTTTTTTTTTAAAGAGAGAGTCTCAATCTGTTGCTCAGGCTGGAAGGCAGTGGTGCCATCTCAGCTCACTGCAACCTCCGCCTTCAGGGTTCAAGTGATTCTCCCGCCTCAGCCTCCCGAGTAGCTGGGATTAGAGGCGTGTGCCACCACGCCCTGCTAATTTTTGTATTTTTACTAGGGATGGGGTTTCGCCATGTTGGCCAGGCTGGTCTCAAACTCCTAACCTCAAGTGATCCACCCACCTCGGCCTCCCAAAGTGCTGGGATTACAGGCATGAGCCACCGTGCCTGGCCTGAGAGAAGCTTCTAAGGGCATTAAGTCTCATCACTGCCCTGTTCCGTAGTCTTCAGTGGCTCCCCCATTGCCAACAATCAAATAGAAGCTCCTCAAAATTATACACAGTCACCTTAACTCTTCAGCTTTAACCACGCCTGCTACCACCCCTCCCTCCGCCCCAACCTTTTTTTTCCCCTTATGGATGGGCTCTCGCTGTGTCGCCCAGGCTGGTCTTGAACTACTGGCCTCAAGTGATCCTCCTACCTCGGCCTCCCAAAGTGCTGGGATTACAGGTGTGAGCCATCACGCCAGGCCTGCTACCCTCTCTTTGCCCTCCCTTCAGACTTTCTTCACCAGGAACATCCTCCCCCTCTCTTGGTGCCTCCCTCTGCACCACTGCATTTGACAACCAGCTTGAACACCCTGTTATTCCCCATGCCCTTTCCTCTGCCCCACACTCTGCAGAGGAAGTCCTTGTGCAGGACATGTGGGCAGTTTCCAGAAGAGGCTAGGTGGAGAAGACGTTTCAGGCAGAGGGCCAGCCATGGAGTGGGAGCCCTGGGCAGAAGGGTTAGCCAAGTAGAGCTTCCCTACTTGCCCACCCAGCCATACCTGGGTTCTGCTTCCAACCCTCCTTCTACCCCACCCCCCCACTAGGCCTGGGCCTGCCAGCTGAGCCCTCAAGGGCCTTGGAGGCCTGCCAGAGAAACAAAAGAGGATGTAGGGCTCACCAAGCCCCAGGGTCCCCCTTCTCCCCCTCAGCCTACCCCTAGGGCAACCTACCTCCCCAGCAGGAACAAGAGGCAGAGGACAGAGTTTCGGGAGGCAGAAGATGCAGTGAGCCGTGATTCTACCACTGCACTCCAGCCTGGGTGACAGAGCGAGACTCCATCTCAAACACAACAAACAAACAAGAAGAAAAACAAAACTCCTTGGGCTGAGCGTAGTGGCTCATGCCTGTAATCTCAGCACTTTGTGAGGCTGAGGCGGGCAGATCATTTGAGGTCAGGAGTTTGAGACCAGCCTGACCAACATGATGAAACCCCATCTCTATTAAAAATACAAAAAAATTAACCTGACATGGTGGCGCACACCTTTAATCTCAGCTACTCAGGAGGCTGAGGCAGGAGAATCACTTGAATTTGGGAGGCAGAGGTTGCAGTGAGCCGAGAGCCACACCACCGCACTGCGACAGAGCAAGAGCGAGACTCCGTCTCAAAAAAAAAAAAAAAAAAAGCAGAGGACAAGATTAGAGGCAAAACAGGAGGAGCAGAGGAAGGAAGGGACAAGAGGGACCCCAATGCAGCCTGGACGAGTGCAGAGGGCAGGGCTGGAAAGTCAGGTCCTGGGGCAATGCCTCATCTGTTTGCTGTTGCAGAATCTCAGCAGCTGGGCCACAAAGAAGGGACTTGACCCTGTACCAGCCTCTACACTTGGCACCCTTAACCTCTCTCCTCCCGCCTTCCCTAGGCCCAGGTCACACCCCTTTTTATTTTGTTTAAAAAAAAATTTTAAGACAGGGTCTTGCTACATTGCCCTGACTGGAGTGCAGTGGCTATTGAAGGGCACCATCATAGCGAACTGCAGCCTGGAACTCCTGGGCTCAAACGATCCTCCCACCCAGCCTCCCAAGTAGCAGGGACGACAGGTGCGTGCCCCTGCACCCAGCTGCGCCCGTTTCTGTCCTTTGGTCTCGCTTCTTTTTATGGTCCCTACCACTTTATTTGGCCTCAAGGGAACCCCGTGGTCCATTCCGTGAGACCAAGCAGAGCTTGGGGGATTCCCGACTCTTGGATCTCCCCAGTGGCTCATCTTTCTCCGTTCCGTCTCCAAACCAGACCAGCAATGGCCCCAGGAAGAGGGTGGCGCCGGGAGAAGTCCCCTAAGCCACTGTATGCCTACCTGTCCCTTCCTGACTTTCAGTTCCCCAAACCCGAGGCCGGTCCTACCTTTGATCAGATCCACGGTGTGCAGCTCGAAGGGGGATGCCGTTCTTCTTGGCGAAGATGTAAATGGCGCGGCAGGGCTGGGACAGCAGGTCCAGGTACAGCTCCAGGCCCATAGCGGAAACCGACCGACCAGACTGGAAACCTAGCGGGGAGTCTGCAAACTCCAGGGCCAGACTTAGGCCTCCTACCTCGGACCACGCCCCTGCGGTCACGCCCCCGACCGCGGTACCCCATTGGGCGGCTCGGACGCCTGGGACACTTGAGTCCAATTGCAGCGGGCGGCGTGTCCGAGGGCTGGGCCCGCCTGGCTCCTGCGGGATCAGGGTGGGTCCCCCTCAGGGGGACGCACAAGAGGCCCCAGTCCCAGCCCTTTTGTGCCTGGCTGGTTTGTTTTACTTAGCATTATGTCTTCAAGGTGCATCTGTGTGTCAGAATTTCCCACCGTCCCCATTTTACAGAGGAGGAGACAGACTCTGAACGAGTATAGGCTCAGAAAGTCCGGCTCCAAAGTCCATACTCTTGGCTCAACACTGCAGGGACAAAGCTAGTGGCAAAGCCTCAGGGCTTCCGTTGAGCGTTTCGTGGCCACTCGCTTCACTCCAGTTGCACTCTCTGGAATGTGACAGCCTTGGTCTTGCTGTTCCTGCCAGCGCAGTGCCATCCATCGCGTTCCCTGGGTTCATTTATTCCCTTCTCCAGGCCTGTGTTCTCCATCCTCTTTAAAATGATAAGGAAGCTAGAGCCCTCCAGAGTCCTTGCAAGTCCACAGCCTGGATTCATCTGCTGAGCGGTAAGCCCAGGCCTGCCCCTTGCTGCCAGGGAGCTCCCCAAGGCCTGCCATGGAGCCTGTCAAATAGTATCAGGGTCCCATGTCATTTCCTAAAACAAATGCCACTGAAAGTGTGTCAACGAAAGCATAATGTTTTCTACAGAGTAAGGAACATTTCTGCAAAGTGAAAGTAATAATTATTTTATTTTATTTAGACGGAGTCTCACTCTCTCACCCAAGGTTGAATGCAGTGGTATGATCATAGCTCGCTACAGCCTCCAGCTCCTGGGCTCAGCTCATCCTCCCACCTCAGCCTCCCTGAGTAGCTGGGACTACAGGTGCCACCACCACGCCCAGCTAGTTTAACATTTCTTTTCTATAGAGACAGGGTGTCACTATGTTGCGTAGGCTGGTCTCAGGCTCTTGGCTTCAAGTGATCCTCCCACCACCGCCTCTCGAAGTGCTGGGATTACAGATGGGAGCCATGACAGCTTGCTGGTAATAATGATTTTTAACTGGAAAAAAATTTAGGAAAGATGAGAAATTCAGATTTCCGTGTTAAAGTTTCGAAAGGAGGTAGACACTTAGAGAAGGCAACGGCTGCCTTATCCTCACCTCTGGATAACTCACATCAGAGGCCCAAGGTGGAGCTGTCAGGATTCTGGTCCTGGGCTCAGCCTGTCTTTGGGAGGCCAAGGTAGGTGGATCTCCTGAGGTCAGGAGCTCGAGACCACCCTGGCCAACATGGTGAAAACTCGTCTCTACTAACAATACAAAAATTAGCTGCGCGTGGTGCTGTGCACCTGTAATCCCAGCTACTCAGGAGGTTTAGGCAGGAGAATGCTCGAACATGGTAGGCAGAGGTGGCAGTGAGCCCAGACTGCACCATTGCACTCCCTCCTGGGTGATAAGAGGGAAACTCCATCTCAAAAAAAAAAAAACCAACTCCATTTAGTCTACATTTCGGGATTGATCCTTTTTTTTGAGTCAAACTCACATAAACTAGCTCAGTGGTTTTTAGTATATTAACAAAGTTTTGTCCAGCTGGGCAACATAGCAGGACCTTGTCTCTAAAAAAATAGAGAGAAGTTCTAGCCTCAAGAGACCCTCCTGCCTTGTCCTCCCAAAGTTCTAGCCCCAAGAGACCCTCCTGCCTTGTCCTCCCAGAGTTCTAGCCCCAAGAGACCCTCCTGCCTTGTCCTCCCAGAGTTCTAGCCCCAAGAGACGCTCCTGCCTTGTCCTCCCAGAGTTCTAGCCCCAAGGGACCCTCCTGCCTTGTCCTCCCAAAGTTCTAGCCCCAAGAGACCCTCCTGCCTTGCGCTCCTGCCTTGTCCTCCCCAAGTGTTGGGATTACAGGTGTGAGCCGCTGTGCCCAGCCTCACACTTCGGTCATTAGATCAGCAGCAGCAGCCTTGCCTCGGAGCTTGTTAGAAATATACTAACAGGCTCCCACCACCAGACCCAGACCTACTGAATCAGAGTCTGTATTTTCATTAGATCCTCAGGCAATCCAAATGCACCTTAAAGTTTGAGGAGCTCTGATCCAGAACCTGGGTGGGGAGGCCACCAGGGGCCCACTGTGTCCCTCACAGACTGCAAGGCATTATTTTTTCTTGCCTCTTCTGTCTGTCCCAATGTCTCCTCCTTTCTGTGTCTGACCCTGAGGACCCTATGACATCTTCTAAGGGGAGTTTCCACTGCCAAAGGCCTGATTCACTAGAATCTGATGGGCTCTTCTATACACCAAGCTCTACCTGGGCTCTTGTTGCAGAAGCCAATCAGCTCATTGTTGGAGGTCACATGATGTGAAACATGGCCGTCTTCTAAGCCATGTGTGGACAAGGAGATAGGGACAAGTAGGCCTATCACATTCTGATACCTGGGCCCACATCTTTCCTCAGGCCCCCAGGAAATACTTTTATGGGGGAGTTTTCCTCCCTTCCCCCCAATATGGTCACCCTTAACTTTACAGCCAACAGTCGAACAGGAGTGGAAGCGACAGGGTTTCATGCAAACTCTAGGCTAGGCTGTGGGCTGAGCGAAAGCACTGGACTGTGGTGGTCTTACCACAGGATGGCCAAATGGAAGGGCTTTAGCTTTCTTGGTTTTTGTTTCATATCTTGAGAGATAATGTTCAATTTCTATACTTCAGAATAAAAAGAGCCATAATTTATGTTTCATATTTTGTAACTGCTTCCATGTTCTTTTGAACAATGTAATCATATTTTCATTATGAGATATAATTCACATACCATAATATCCACCCTTTCAAAGTGTACTTGAAAATTGAATTGGTTTAAAACAAATGCAGTGGTTTTTAGTATATTAACAAAGTTTTGTCACCATCACAATTATCTAATTCTAGATCATTTTCATCACCCCAGAAAGAAACTCTGTACCCATTAAACAGTCACCACTCCCCATTTCCCCCTCTGCCCCTAGCCCTTGGTAACCACTCGTCTACTTTCTACCTCTGTGGACAGGAAGTATTTGCCTATTTTGGACATTTCATTCAGATGGAATAATGAAATGTGTGGCCTTTTGTGAGTGGCTTCTTTCATTTAGCATAATGTTGTCAAGGTTCATCCATGTTTAGCATATAACAGTTCTTCATCCCTTCCTATGGCTGAATAATATTCCGTTTTATGGACATGCCACATTTTATGGATTCACCAGTTGATGGACTTTTGCACTGATTCTGCTTTTTGACTATTGTGAATATTGCTGTGATGAACATTCATGTGCAAGTTTTTGTCTGGACATATGTCTTCAGTTGTCTTGGGTATATACCTAGGAATGGAATTGCTGGATAATATAACTCTATGTTGGCCGGGCATGGTGGCATACACCTGTAATTCCACCATTTGGGGTTGCTGAGTTGGGTGGACCACCTGAGTCAGGAGTTTGACCAGCCTGCCCAACAAGGGGAAACCCCATTTCTACTAAAAATACAAAAAATCGCCGGGGTGTAGTGGCTCAGGGCTGTAATCCCAGCACTTTGGGAGGCTGAGGCAGGCGGATCACGAGGTCAAGAGATCGAGATCATCCTGGCCAACATGGTGAAACTCTGTCTCTACTAAAAATAGGAAAATTAGCCAGGCGTGGTGGCGTGAGGCTGTAGTCACAGCTACTCGGGAGGCTGAGGCAGGAGAATTACTTGAACCCAAGGAGGTGGAGGTTGCAGTGAGTGGAGATCGCGTCATTGCATTCCAGCCTGGCGACAGAGCTAGACTCAGTCTCAAAAAATAAAATCAAAAATAAATTTTAAAAAATTAGCCAGGCTGGTGGGACATGCCTGTAATCTCAGCTACTCATGAGGGTGAAGCAGGAGAATTGCATGAACCCAGGGACACAGGTTGCAGTGAGCTGAGATGGCACCATTGCACTCCAGCCTGGGCAACAGAGCAAGACTCCATCTCAACACACACACACACACACACACACACACACACACACACACACCCCCCTCTATGTTTAACTTTTGGAGGAAAGGCAAGAGCTGTTTTCCAAAGTGGCTATACATTCCACATTCTCAGCAGCAGCACACAAGGGTTCCAATTTCTTCACACATCCTCAACAATAGTTTTAATCTGCCTTTTCTATTATACCCCACGTAGAGTGTGTGAAGTGGCATCTCATTGTGGTTTGATTGGCAATGTCTTGATTATAGTAGCTTTGTAGTAAGTTTTGAAATTGGGAAACATGAGTCCTACGACTTTTTCTTTTTCAAAATTATTTTGGATATTCTAAGTCACTTTCATTTCCACATGAATTTTAGGGTCAATTTGTCAGTTTCTGCAAAGAAGCTGAATGGAATTTTAATGCAGGTCGTATTGAATTGGACATCTTAACAATACTACACCTCCCAATCATGAACATGGTATGTCTTTCCATTTAATAAGGTCTTCTTTAAGTTTTCCCCCAACTTTTAAATTATGAAAACACTTAAAACACAGAAAATAAAAGGACTAGTACAACAGCAGTAGAATATGCAACCTGAGTTTCACCTTACTGTCTTCTGAAAGTAGGATACCAACATCAGACACCCCAGCCAAGTTCCTTTTAGCAAAACATTCTAATTTTTGCTTCTCGAGTGTGCTTACTGTTTGTCTTTCTCCACTACAGTGTGAGCACTAAAGGTAGAGATTTTTGCCTATTTCGTTCACTACTGCTTCCTCTGCACCAAAAACATTGCCTGGTTGTGGGTACTTGTCTAGTTTTAGGAAGGAAAAGACAAGATAAAGGCCCTGACTCGGGTTCTGCCTCTCATTATTATGCTACTCGGAGGATCTCTTCCCCTTGAAGAACTTGTTTCTTTATCCACAAAGTGGGGGATAATACTACTACTCATCAGGGTTGTTGTGAGGATTAAACAAGGTAAGAGATGTAAAATTGCATGTTAATTATCAGATAGTTTTCTTTTCCCATCTAGCTCTGTGAGGGAGAAGATTTGCTCTAGTCCGTCCCTCTGGGCTCTGGGTTTCTAATGGACAGACACCTTTTTCCATGATGTTTGCAGCTGCAGAGCCTAACACAGTCCCTCAAGACAAGCTTTTTGACTTGAACTGTTGATGGTCTTCCATGCACAATTCAACAGAAACCCAGTAGCCTACACTTCCTTGTATGCACTTGCCCCCGTCTTTATATTTATTACACATTCATTGCTCCCTAATAATCCCCTATACTTGTCTTTTACTTTATCCAATCATTCAACAGTTTCCAACAGAAATACCTAGAGGAGAGATACTCCAACTTCATTAGACCCTGAGATTCTATTTTTAACATTTCTTCCATGGACTGTTGAATGTTTCCAATGATTGATCCACCCTCCCTAGGTCTTGATCCACCCTCCCTAGGTCTTTCCTGCATTCCAGATTCGGTTGCATGTCCATGTTTATGTTGCCAAACTTGCCTCACAGACCCACCTTGAACACAAGGATGGGTGCTTGCTGAAGAGCAGGACTCATTCCGTCGAACCTGCATGTTTTCTCAGCTCAGATTGCTTGGTGGTGCTTCTTTGAATTCTTTTAACAGTACATTGTAGTTTGCTGTGTCCAAGTGTTGCTTTTTTTTTGGTTAAATTTATTCTAAGTGTTTTATTCTTTTTGATGCTATTGTAAATGGAAGTATTGTTTTAATTTTGTTTTTGATCCTTTATTGCAAATGTATACTATTGAATTTTGTGTATTAATCTTGTATCCTGCAACATTGCTGAGCTTGCTTATTAGCTCTAATGCTTTTTAAGTGAGTTCCTTAGGAGTTCCTATAATGTCCTCTGTGATTAAAGATAGTTTTACATCTTTCTTTGTGATCTGGATGCCCATTGTTCCTTTTTGCCTAATTGCCCTAATAAGTAGAAGTAATGTGAATGAACATTCTTGTCCTGTTCCTGATCTTAGTGGGGGAAGCACTCAATTTTTCACCATTAAGTATGGAGTAGTTATACTTTTTTCACAGATGCTCTTTGTCAGGTTGAGGAAATTCCTTCCTAGTCTTCATTCATTGAGTAATTTTATCATAAAAAGATGTTAGAAATTTTCAGATGCCATCTCTGCATTAGGATGATCGTGTGACTTTCTGTTAAGATGGTGTGCTGCATTGATTGATTTTTGTATGTTAAACCACGTTTGTACTCCTGGGATAAATCCTACCTGGTCAAGGTGTATAATCCTTTTAATATGCTGCTGAATTTGATTTGCTAATATTTTGCTGAGGATTTTTACATCTATATTTATAAGGATATTGCTTTATAACTTTATTTTCTTGTACTGTCTTTTTCTGTCTTTGGTATCAGGGTAATGCTAGCCTCATTGAATGAGCTGAAAAATGTTTCCTCCTGTTCTATATTTTGGAAGAGTTTGTGAAGGCTTGGTGTTAATTCCTCAAGCATTTGGTTGAATTTACTAGTGAAGCCATCTGGTCCTGGGCTTTTCTTTGTAGGATTTTTTAAAAAATTAATATTTTAATCTCTTTACTTGTTACAGGTCTATTAAAATTTTATCTTTCTCCTTAAGTCAGTTTTGGTAGATGGTGCATTTCTAAAATTCTCCCATTTCATCAAGGTTATCTCATTTGTTCACATACAATTATTCATTATATTTCTTTATAAACCTTACTACTTCTCTAAGGCCAGTAGTGATGTCTTCGTTTTCTTTCTTTCTGGTTTCTATTTTGTGTTTTTGTTTTTTGAGATAAGGTGTTCTTATGTTGCCCAGGCTGGAGTGCAATGGTGCAATCATAGCTTAGTGTAACCTGGAACTCCTGGGCTCAAGTGATCCTCCCGTCTCAGCCACCCAAGTAGCTAGGACTACAGTTGTGTAGCACCACACCCAGCTATTTCAGCTAATTTTTCTTTCTTTCTCTCTTTCTCTTTCTTTCTTTTCTTTCTGAGATGGAGTTTCGCTCTTGTCACTCAAGCTAGAGTGCAGTGGTACGATCTCAGCTCACTGCAACCTCCGGCTGCTGGGATCAAATGATTCTCCTACCTCAGCCTCCCAAGTAGCTGGGATTACAGGCACCTGCCACCACACCTGGCTAATTTTTTATTTTTAGTAGAGACGGGGTTTCACCATGTTGGCCAGGCTGGTCTTGAACTCCTGACCTCAGGTGATCTGCCCACCTCAGCCTCTCAAAGTGCTGGGATTACAGGCATAAGCCACTGTGACCTGGCCTCCCAACTAATTTTAAATATATGTATATATATTTTGTGGAAACAAGTCTCACTATATTGCCTAGGCTGGTCTCAATCTCCTGGCCTCAGGTAATCCTCCTGCCTCAGCTTCCCAAAGTGCTGGGATTACAGATGTGAACGATTGCACCCAGACTTTACTTTCTTTCTTGGTGAATAATTAGAGTCTTATTTTTTCACTTGGCTATTCTAACTATTCTTATTTTTTTCACTTGGCTATTTTAAAAGTTGGCAATTTTTGTTGTTCTGTTCAAAAATACAATTTTTGGTTTCATTGATTTTCTCTATTGTTTTTCTATTTTCTATTTCATTTATCTCCATCTAATCTTTATTATTTCCTTTCTTCTACTGGTGTTGGGTTTAGTTTGCTCTTATTTTTCTAGCTCCTTAAAGTATAAAATTAGGTTATTAATTTGAGATTCTTCTTCTTTTTCTTGTTTTTTTTTTTTTTTTTTTTTTGAGATGGCGTTTCACTCTTGTTGCCCAGGCTAGAGTGCAATGGCACGATCTCTGCTCACCACAACCTCCCCCCTCCCAAGATCAAGTGATTTTCTTGCCTCAGCCACCCGAGTAGTTGGGATTACAAGTGTGCACCACCACATCCGGCTAATTTTGTATTTTTAGTAGGGGCGGGGTTTCTCCATGTTGGTCAGGCTGGTCTCGAACTCCCAACCTCAGGTGATCCGCCTGCCTTGGCTTCCAAAAGTTCTCAAATTACAGGCATGAGCCACTGCGCCTGGCCTAGATTGTTCTCTTTAACTTAGGTGTTTATAGCTATACATTTTGCTCTTAGCACTGCTGCTGCTGCATCCTGTAAATTTGGACATGTTGTGTTTCCATTTTCATTCACTCAACATACATTCTAATTCCCTCGTGATTTCTTCTTTGACCCATTTGTTGTTTAAGAGTGAGTGGTTTAATTTCTACGTACTTGTGAATTTTCTAGTTTTCCTTCTGTTCTTGATTTTCAACTTTATTCCAGTGTGTCCAAGAGACATACTTTGTATGATTTCAATCTTGTGAAATTTCAGACTTATGACCAAATATACGCTCTGTACTGGAGAATATTCCATGTGTTCTTTAGAAGAATGCTTGTTCTGCTCTTGCCCCGTGGAAAGCTCTGTTCATGTCTACTGTGTGCAATTGGTTTATAGTGTTTTTCAAGTCCTCTATTTCCTTGATGATCTTCTGTAGTTTTTCTATCTATTAATGAAAGTGGGGTTATGAAGTCACCAACTATTATTACTGACAATGTCAGTATATTTAACCCTTTACTCTTAAAAATCCTTTTGGAAACTGGAAGGATCTGTGACCACCATTCACTCCCCACATCGGACCCTATGCATACGCCAACTGTCTGTTGCTCAGCAGCTGCGATGGTTGTTCCAGTCCTTTATTAGGCAAAGAACAGTTTTGTTGTTTTTGTTTTTTAGCATTTCCTTTAAGGAACGTGGCTCAGAGAGCTGAGCCAGCCAGGCCCTGCAGGACGGGCTGAGTCTAGGGTCGCAAGTACTTTTCCTGAAACTCACAGATTTTCTCCTTGACCACTGGATCCAATGTTGAAAAGTCCCAGTCAGCCAACTGCATTAGTCGATTGTGGGCCTCCCTAAAGAGGCCAGTGCCAATACTCAGCTCCACCCGCATGCGCCACTCAGCTACCTTAGAGCTGTTGAGGAAGGCATTATAGTTGGCTGCCATGGGCTGTGGATAGACAAAGAGGAAGATGTGGTCATTCTGGGGACCAGCCCCACCTGGGTCCTTGCCCACAGCCTCAGGGGCCCTCCCCATCAGCCTCTGCAAAGAATTAGGCTGCTGTCCCCCAAGCCTGAGCAAGGGGGTCACAGACTATGTAATAGATATAGGTGGGGATAGAGGATCCAGAATCCCCCCAGGGTCCTTGGTCACGGTTCCTCGCTCCAAGTTCTGAACCACACTGAGAGGGCTCCTGGCCCAGGCAGCTCCCACTTCTCCAGCCTGCGACCTCACATGAATCCTGCCTTCTTTCAGGGAAACCCCTTATCCCAGGTGGGTATATGTGGATGAGGGGGAGAACTGAGTTTTTTCCCCATGTTTAACCTTCCACTGTGATCAAGCACAGGGGCTAGAATGGGAGACCTGGCGGGCAGTCTGCCCTGCAGCTTGGCTTGCTCACTCAGGCAGTCTACCCTGTAGCTTGGCTTGCACCCAAGATCTTTGGGAAGCCCAAGAGGGGGTGAGGTGGTAGGTGAAATGTAAGGGGTGGGGGACGAGCCTATGACTGAACCCTTGGGGGAGGCCAGAATGAGTTTTCTCGTGCTGGTCTGCACTGCAAACAGATCGAAGAGACTAATTTGCATATGAGTCAGAGATCTCTGGGATAGGAAAAAGAACACTGCTTTTCCTGGTTAATCCACCAGGATCACCGGATGCCTCCTCCTGGGCGTAGCTCTGGCTAATATGCAAATTAGTCTCTTTGGTGAGTGTGCAGTGCCCTAGCTGGTGTGCAGGATGGCCAGTGTAGACCCTGGCCAGCGTCTTGAGAGGCAGAGCTGGTCACCCTCCCCTGCATGTAGAGGCCACATAAATGCCCCACACCCAGGTGTGCCTCCAAATGCACAGTGGATGCCACTCAGACCCAGCCAGGAGAGCTGTCCTTCACAGCTGTCTGTCTGGAGCTCTGGGAAACAGGCAGGGCCAGAAGGACACCCCAGGAAGCCAGTGAACATCTCCTGGGGAGTCCAGCAAGAGGAGGAGGCATCTGGGATCCTGGTGGACTGACCAGGAAATGCAGTGTTCTTTTCCCTAGCTCGGGCTCACCCTCCAGCTCCTCCCACACTGAAGAATCTTTGTGAAGCGTGGAGAATTGTGATCCCTCCTGATACATAACATTCTGTGCTCTCCTGTTACCCCCCACATTGAGTCCGGGCACCCAGACCTGGCTCCCACAGACCCCATGGCAGCTCCACCTGCCTTTCCCGCTTCACCAGCCTAGCCTCAAGTGATGGCCTCATTCCACTTCTGTGAACTAACCCTCCGCCACCCAAGGTCTAACCCTTCTCCACCTGTCCCCACACCTGCATCATCTCCACCACGGCCACCAAGTCAGCCAGTGAGATTTGGTCCCCCAGTGATGAACATCTTGTCCTGAAGAAAATACTCCTCGAAGAGCTGCAGGCTGTTCTTCGCCTCCGCCACTGCATGATCGATCTTCTCAGCTGAAACTTCCTCCCCCTGTTATCTTTGGGATCAGCAACTGGCCAGGGTTGGGAAGAGGAGGGAAGAAGAGGCTGCACTCCTGGGCCACCTGCCCTGCCAGGTCTCTGTACTCTTGTCTGCTCGATAGCTATTGGACAGTTCCCAGGACATAAAGTAGTTTCACCTCTTTTAGCAGTTCTGATTGGTGGAAGTTTCCTGGGCCCATGTGTCCACAAGGAGTTGATTAGCTCATCAGGCATAAATCCTGTGATTGATTAGGTGATGCCTGTCACAGGCATACGATTAGAAATAGGGGACACAGGTACTGGTTGTCATTTTCAAATTTTCTATAGACTTTCTCTCTCTCTCTTTTGAGATGAAGTCTCACTCTGTTGCCCAGGCTGGAGTGCAGTGGCCCGATCTTGGCTCACTGCCAACTTTACCTCCCGAGTTCAAGGGATTCTCCTGCCTCAGCCTCCCGAGTAGCTGGGATTACAGGTGCACGACACCTCATCCGGCTAATTTTTTTGTATTTTTAATAAAGACAGGTTTTGCCATGTTGGCAAGGCTGGTCTTGAACTCCTGACCTCGAGTGATTCACCCTCCTCGGCCTCCCAAAGTGCTGGGATTACAGTCGTGAGACACCACGCCTGGCATTCTGTGGGCCCTTTGACTCTGAGATTCTCTTGTTCAGAATGAAAAGCCTGGAATGCTGTCCTAGGGTAACATCAGCCCCTCCTGTATGCCCTTCCCCTTGCCCTAGTAATACCATTGTTTCAGTCCACACTCCTGACAGCTCTGTTAGGCAGGCAGGAGAAGGAGCTGAGGAAATGAGGCCCAGAGAGGGAAGGAGACTTACTTGAGTTCACCAGCAGTCAGCAGGACCGGAAGTGGTCTCCAGCATTCCTGACTCCCTTGTCCCCTTGTCCCCAAGCTCCACAAGTGACCCTGCTCACCTTTAGCCAAACTATCTTTTTCATGGGCAGCTGAAAGGCCGCATGTTGCCAAGCCATGAACTCGTCCACACGAGCACGTATGTGCAGGTCTGGCGGGTACCAGTGTGACGGTGTGCTGTACTTGCGACACAGGTAGTAGAGGATGGCCACGCTGCAGAAGGGGCCAGTCAGGGGCACTGCCCGTGCCTTCCCGAGTGCCTCTACCCCAACCACCTTGGTGTGACCTGGCCCCAACTGCTGGGGCTTCCAGAGCAAGGAGGAGCCCAAACAGCCCTGGGAAAGGTCTTCACCAGAGCTGTCTGACAGTCAGCAAGGGCAGGGAAGGAGACCTGCAGGGTGAGTAGGAGTTGGGGCTGGTGGTAGAGGAAAGAGTAGGCCAGCGAGGGGGAACAGCACGTGCCGAATCACGATACTGAGGCGGGAGGATCACTTGAGACCAGGAGTTTGGGGCTGCAGTGAGCCAAGGTGGCATCACTGCACTCCAGCTTGAGTGAAAGAGCCAGATCCTTTTTCAAAAACAAAAAGAGGCCGGGCACGGTGGCTCACACCTGTAGTCCCGGGACTTTGGGAGGCCAAGGTGGGCGGATCACTGGAGGTCAGGAATTGGAGACCAGCCTGGCCAACATAGTGAAACCCTGTCTCTACTAAAATGAAAATAGAAAAATTAGCTGGGTGTGGTGGTGCACACCTGTAGTCCCAGCTACTTGGGAGGCTGAGGCAGGAGAGTCACTTGAACCTGGGAGGCAGAGGTTGTAGCGAGCTAAGATTGTGCCACTGCACTCCAGCCTGGACCACAGAGGGAGACTGTCTCAAAAAACACACAAAGAAAAACGCATGCTGAAACACCAGGGTAAGGGGAGCAAGGTGAATCTGAAGAAAGGAGAGCAGGTGTGTGCAGCTGGAAGAGGGTGGGGGTGACTGGGGGAGTGGTGAGACAGAGACACTGGAGGCCACAGATGATGGCCCCTGGAGATGCAGGGAGGTTACGGACTTAATCCTTATGGTTAGGTGTTATATAAGCCAGGGCATGAAAGGATGCACCTCTCTGGTGTGGGATGGAGGGTGAGCCCAAGGGGGCAGAACGGACAACAGGGAGGCCAGCAACGACTGGGAAGGTTGTGGTGTCTGGGAAGGGTGGAGGCTGTGGGGATAGAGGGAAGGGGATGGAGGGGAGACATGCTTCAGAGTGACGGAAGGGGACGGAGGGGGAGACATGCTTCAGAGTGACGGAAGGGGACGGAGGGGAGACATGTCTCAGAGTGACGGAAGGGGACGGAGGGGAGACATGCTTCAGAGTGACGGAAGGGGACAGAGGGGAGACATGTCTCAGAGTGACAGAAGGGGATGGAGAGGAGACATGCTTCAGCGTGACGGAAGGGGATGGAGGGGAGACATGCTTTGGAGGGGACGTCCTAGGCCTTGCTGATTGTTGGCTGCTATGGGAACCTCCACAGGACAAGGGTTCCTTTGTCATCATCACTGCAGCCATGCCAAGGTGAAAAGGTCAGGGCATGGAGAGAGCTATCGATTAAAAGTGGAGGAGAGACACAGCAACCAGCTGCAAAACTCAGATCTTCTCTGGACCCTGATCCGAACAAACTGCCAAGACAATATTCAGGAGGTAATCAGAGAGTTTTGAACAGGCAGCAGATATTAGAAGAAGTTCAGGAATTATTAATTTTATTACATATCTTTTTTTTTTTTTTTTTTGAGATAGAGTTTTGCTCTTGTGGCCCAGGCTGGAGTGCAATGGCGCGATCTTGATTCACTGTAACCTCTGCCTCCCAGGTTCAAGTGATTCTCCTGCCTCCAGTAGTTGGGATTACAGGCAGATGACATCATGCCTGGCTAATTTTGTATTTTTATTTTTATTATTTTACTTTCTTTTCTTTCTTTTTTTTTTGATGCCGTCTCGCTCTGTTACCCAGGCTGGAGTGCAGTGGCACAATCTTGGCTCACTGCGACCTCCATCTCCCAGGTTCAAGCAATTCTCTGCCTCAGCCTCCCAAGTAGCTGGGATTACAGACATATGCCACACCCAGCCAATTTTCGTACTTTTTTTAGTAGAGACAGGGTTTCACCATGTTGGCCAGGCCTGTCTCTAAACTCCTGACCTCAGGTGATCTGCCTGCCTTGGCCTCCCAAAATGCTGGGATTATAGGCGTGAGCCACTGCATCCAGCCTTAGTTTTGTACTTTTAGTAGAGACCAGGTTTCTCTATGCTGGTCAGGTTTGTCTCGAACTCCCGACCTCAGGTGATCTGCCCACCTCGGCCTCCCAGAGTGCTGGGATTACAGGCACGAGCCACCGCCCCCGGCCTTTCATTAGGTATCTTCATGGTATTGTAGGGATGCTGCACTCTATCACAGCCCAGGCTGGAGTGCAGTGGCGCAATCAGAGTTCACTGCAGTCTTGAACTCCTGACCTCAAGCGATACTCCCATGTCAGCCTCTCAAAGTGCTGGGATTATAGGCATGAACCACCATGCCCAGCCTGTTGCTTTTTTTTTTTTTTTTTTTTCAAGCGCCCTTACTTCTGAGAGGTATGTTCCTAAACATTTATTGATTTATTTATTTTTATTTTAGAGATGAGGTGTCACTCTGTTGCCCAGGCTGGAGTGCAATGACACAATCGTGGCTCTCTGCAACCTCTACCTCCCAGGCTCAAGTAATCTCTCCACCTCAGCCTCCTGCATAGCTGGGACTACAGGTGTGGGCCACCATGCTGGCTAAATTTTTGTATTTTTCATAGAGATGGGGTTTTCCCACGTTGTCTAGGCTAGGCTGGTCTTGAACTCCTGAGCTCAGGCCTTCCACCTGCTTCAGCCTCCCAAAGTGCTGGGATTACAGGTGTGAGCCGGCCCTAAACATTTTTGAAACGATGGGGTGTCTGGAAGGCAGGGGAACAGAACTGATGTAAAATGGACCCCAAGTTGGCAGCAGTCAGAGCTGGGCGGTGGGTTTGTGGGGTTCATCATGACCCTCGTTAGTCAGCATTCACTCCAGTTTAGTGTGCAGTTGAGATCTTCCGTGGTAAATAGACAGATGCTCCCACTGAGTCTCCCAGGAGGAGCAGAGACAGACGGTGCAAAGGCCCTGGGGAAGACTCACCTTTCAGTTAAGACAAATTTCCCGTCTTTGAGGCTGGGCAGCTTCCTGAGGGGGTTGATCTTAACGTATTCCTTGTTGTAAGGGTGACCTGGGAGAAGCAGGGGAGGTCTGAGGCTGTGGGACTCCAGGGGAGAGAGAACTGAGACTCCCAGAGACACAAATGCCTCCCTTTCTCTTTCTCAAGAAGAGGGAACTGAGGCCTGGAGGGACATCGCGACTCACCCCAGGTCACAGGGCAAGGCAGTGGCAGAACCAGACTGGGATAAGAACTGCTGGCTCCCAGCCTGCCCCACCCTGGAGTTGGTGACTCCCCTGCCTCCTACCTGTGTCCCAGGACCAGGATGACCCTTTGGCCCAGAAGTTGGAGGCCTCCAGTGCCCACCCCCCAAAGCAGGATCTGCAGCCACAGCCTCTGAATCACCCAAAGCCCTGAGGGCCTGGGTCCCACCCCTGCTCCCATCGCCCTCACTCTGTCCTCGCTTTAAGGAAGCCGGGCCCAGCACACGGCTGGACATCCAAAGGGGAGCCTCTCGGATGCAACTGGGGTTGTCTGAACAGGGAACCCGATGTGGGGGCAGGAACTGAACCTCTTCCTGGACCAGCTGCCTCCTGTTGGAAACATTTCCAGGGCTCCTCTTGCACCCCGTTCATTTCCACAGCTTCTGTGTCTTCCTCTGGGCTCCAAAGGCTTCTGCTTTTGCAGGCTGAACTCTTGGAGCCCCTGTGTGCCCGGGATGGAGTTGGAGTCCACCCCTCTGACCCTTCACTCAGGGTCAGTGGAGCCCTGAGCTATTTGGAACACTGGGGAGGATGGGTGTAGACAGACTGTGCACTTCTGCTCCCCTCTGCCAACCTGGCGGGCAGGTGCTGCTTTCACAAGGTCCTAGACTCCCACAAGGAAGTGAGGGCGCCTGGTGGGAGCCCAGGGAGTCCCAGCCGCTCTTCCTTCCCCCTTCCCCTAGAAAAGCCTGTTCATCTCCGTTGTGAGGACTGTCATTAGTGGGGATTGGCTAATGTAGGCTAGATAGGGATGCAGCCTACAAGCCCCCTGGCTTCTTTTCCTTCCCTGCAGACCTCTCAGGGGACTCCCTTGTCTCTGTCTCTACTTCTCAGAAATGTCCCAATCAGGCTGGGTGTGGTGGCTCATGCCTGTAGTCCCAGCACTTGGAGGCTGAGGTGGGCAGATCACTTGAGGTCAAGGAGTTTGACACCAGCCTGGCCAACATGGTGAAGCCCCGTCTCTACTAAAAACTAAAAATTAGCTGGACGTGGTGGAATGCACCTGTAATTCCAGCTACCAGGAGGCTGAGGCAGGAGACTCGCTTGAACCCAGTGGAGGTTGCAGTGAGCCAAGATCACGCAACTGCACTCCAGCCTGGGTGACAGAGCGAGACTCCATCAAGAAACAAGAAAAAAAAATAAGCCCCAAGCTGTGTGCCCTGCCTCCCCCAAGGACCAGGCCTGCTGGGCAGCAGTGGGAGCTGACCTTTCAGCAGATCCACAAACTGAAAGTTGAACGGGATGTCATGCTTCTTTGAAAAGATGTAGACAGCCCGGCAGGGTGCTGACAGCAGGTCCATGTAGAGCTCCAGGGCCATGTTGAGACGATGCCGGGCCCCACAGCCGCAGCTGGCCAGCCGCAGACCTGGGCCTCTGTCTGGCCAGGGCCCCTGGCCCTGTGCCCTCTCCCATTTGGCCCCAGACCTTGTATTATGGAACTTCTTGTTTCCGTTTGTGTTGTCATAAGGCCAGGGAACCTTCAATTCTCACAAAGCAAAGCTGTGGTAGGAGTTGGTTATATAGGTTTTCGGTAAGCAGTGGAAAGCTATAAAAGTTACAGTTTAGGGTAGTTTTTTGCAAGCTGGGAGGGGGTCGCAGGGTCTGGAGTCACGAGGTTGACCAAGGTCAGTTACAAAGTCCAGTGGCCTTATCAATTGGGGCTGGAATAAGAAATAGAAGAATGTCTCAAGTTAGGCGCTGCAGGGATTGATCATCTTCCTCTTTTCATGGTCTTCCGGTGGTCGCCGTATGACACCGTCAGTCAGCCTAAAAGACCTTACATTCCTGTCTTTTTATATTAGTACTATAAAGGAAAAAGGAGGAGTGGAGGGCAGAGGAATATTAGGAAGGCCGGCCCAGAGGGGTGATGGGGCAATGTTTCTCAGGGCTTCTTTAAGTGGGCTTGGGGGCAGCTCGGAAACCTAAAAATGGGAAAGAATTTAGACTGCTGAGAGATTTTGGGGCAAAGGTTGATATTGTGGGGTTGTTAGAAGGAGCATTTGGCATATTGACTGATTGGTTATAGCTTGGATACGATTTTTTAGGAATTGAGAGATTAATCAGAAAACAGAGGGTCCAAATAAGAGAAGGAGAAAGATAGGTATCAGAGGACGAAGGATTGGAGGAAGCTATGACTTCCAGGTAGAGAGGCGAAGACTGAGGAATAGAGGGGCGGAATACTGCCCATAGCGAAGGAGATAAGTTTTAAGGAAAGGAATAGAGACTAGGAGAAGGGGTGAGCAGCTACTAGGGTTTTCAGTAGGCGTCCCTGACTCATTCTGATTAATCTGGGTAAGTGATCAAGGCAGGTGTCCCTGCCATTGACCAGACCCCAAGGGAAGACTGTCTTCCAGAGTCCATGAGTTTGTGAGCTAGAGGGAGAGACTTGTCTCCTCTGACTCCACACGGACAGAGTGTCTCCTTTGTCTCTACTAGAAGGAGAAAGCTTTGAAAGGAAGAGAGAGAGAAGAGGGAGAGACTTGTCTCCTCTGAAGGAAAATAGAGAGGAATAGATTTGTCTCCCCTTCTCTGAAGGAAAAGGAGAGAGAGAGAGACAGAGACACTTGTCTCCCCTTCTCTAAAGGAAAGAGAAAGAGGGGGAGACTGCTTACCCAATCTGAAGGTGGCTGTTCCTCATGCTAAGCGGGAGCTGCTGAGCTGGTCTGATGTGTTGAGGTCTCAGGTGGGTCTCTTCCCAGAGGGGGAGAGGGGGATAGGGGACTGGTCTCCCCAAAGGAGTACCCTTGTCCCGGTTTTCTGCACCAAATGTTAAAACGCGCTCTGAATGAAGAGACCCCCCCCAAACAGGCTTTGTGTGAGCAGCGAGGCTGTTTATTCACCCGGATGCAGGTGGGCTGAGTCAGAAAAGAGAATCAGCAGAGGGCGGTGCGGTAGGAGTTGGTTTTATAGGTTTGGGGTAAGCAGTGTGAAGTTACGGAAGTTACAGGTTAGGGCAGGTTGTTGCAAGCTGGGTGGAGGTCGTAGGGTCTGGAGTCACGAAGTTGACGAAAGTCAGTTACAAAGTCCAATGGCCTTATCAATTGGGGCCAGAATAAGAAAACAATATTAGAATGTTAGTTCTTCTGTTGTTAGAAGAGTTAGGCGCTGTACGGGTTGATCTTCCTCTTTTCTTGGTCTTCCGGGGGTAGCCGTGCGGAGCCGTCAGTCAGCCTACAAGACCATACACAGCCCATAATTTAGCGACTGCTCAGGGCGCAAGCTGTGGAGCTGGGAGTCCGACTGCGAGCTGGTGCTCTGAGCCTCCAGCACGCGAGGACCAAGAGCGGGGATCCGGAACCAACAAGCTCCACTCCCGCATTTCACAGATTTCATAGACACACGGGCGCGCCCGCGCTGCACCGCTCCAAGGGTAGCTGTCTGCAGGGTCCCAGCGAACTAGCCCGGTAGGGCGGGCGAGGGGCTCATGGGCTCACGCTGATTGGTTGGTGCAGCCGGCACCGGAGCCAATAGGAGCGCGCCTTGTTGTCAGGCGCCCAGCCGACCGGCGTGGTGGTCGGGAAGGACTGGTTGTTGCTGTGGAGAAGCCTGGTGAGTTCCTGGAAGGCTGGTTTGAAGGCTGTGCCGGGGTGGGGGCGACGCTGGGCAGAGCCGGGGGCGCGGGTCAGAGGGGCTGCAGGGGCCAGGCTGGGTCACGTGAGGACGCTGGGGTTTCGCGGGCAGCTCTAGAGCCACAGTCCGGGAAACTGAGGCCGGGCTTTCTGGGGTGCCTCGCGGGCCTCTTACGGCTCTCGCCGCCGCCCTGAGGTGCCTAGAATGGGTTTCAGCCCAGGGGGTGATTCACAGTAACAGTAGGAGCCACCATTGATTTGGCGTCTGCTGGGTGCAAAGCCCAGCGTTAACCCTTTGCTCGCGACCTTTCGGTTCACCTTCACAGCTGCCCTGCGAGGTGAGTGCCCTTATTAGTGCCATATACAGGGGTGGAAACTGAGGCCGAGGGAAGGTGAAATGACTTGCTCCAAGCCACCCAGTGGGTGAGCGCGACTCCAGACTGAAAATTCTGACTATTCTGCTCGCTGCCTCCCCCGCAAGCGGCGGGCCCTGGCCAGATGAAACTCACCTGACATTCCCCAAGGTGTCTGCACAAGTGGCTTTGGGAGTCACTGAACTCCTCAGGACCTGGGTACAGGTGATAAATGTGGGACCGTCGGATTCCATGTGGCTAAGGTTCCTTCTGTGTGATTACTGTGGGTAGACACATAGAATGTCCTTAGAACGGTTTCGTTCAGCGGTTGGCAAACTTTTGTTGTAAATTTATTAATGTTTACATTGTTATATTATAAATATAATGAGTATAATAGTATTCATAATAGTAGTTTAGCCTTGGCAGGGGGCGTACTCTGTCTACTCAAGTGTGGCAATATAGTGTGGATACAGCCAAGGACAATACACAACAGACTGGCTGTGTTGCAATAAAATGTTAATTATGGGGACCGAAATTTTAATCGTATATATTGTTTATATAATTTTCATGTGTCATGATTTTTTTTCCAAATATTAAAAAATGTAAAAACCATTCTTTGCTCCTGGGCTGTACAAAGAGGATGGGCTGGTGAGCTTGCAGAACCCTCATCTAGTACAAAGCCTCATACATGAGGGGGAACTGAGACCCAGAGAGGGGCATCTGTGTCATGTCAGTCACACAGCCAGGGCAGTGCCACAACTGAGTTTAAGACATAGGTTTCCCACCTTCCAGGCCAGGAAACACCCCCAGTTAACACTCTGGATCAGGGTGCTGAGGTGTTCAAAATGTGCTATTCTTTATCATGTGTTCTGAGGCCATGGAAACCATACTCTAAGGTGTGATAACTTACTAGCTTAGACTAGTAAGTCTGGTGAATGTTGCTATCTGAGGAAACGCAGCGGCTGGGAGTCAGAAATGAATAGATATTTTTCTTTTTCATGATTTTCAATAGCTATTTTTTTTAAAGCTCCTTTTAGTGAGTTTCTTGGGTTTATGGTGAACAATACATAAATGGTCACCGTCCTCACATTGCTTACAGATGATAAATGTATAATCAACATGTTTTTTTTTTATTTTTGTTTAATAGAGATGGGGTTTCTCTATGTTGGTCAGGCTGGTCTCGAACTCCCGACCTCAGGTGATCCACCTGCCTCGGCCTCCCAAAGTGCTGGGATTATAGGCGTGAGCCACCATGCCTGGCATGGTTATTTATTTTTAAGCTTTTTAAACTAACTTTAGATTTAGAGAAAAATTGCAACAACAATACAAAACATTCTCTTACGTCCCCTCACCCTGCTTTCCTTAATGTTAACATCTTACATAATCATAATACAATTATCAAGAACAGAAAGCTAGTGTTGATACTGCATTATTAACTATATTACAGATGTGATATGAATGTTACCATTTTTTAAATTAAGGTTGCGTTTTCATTCCAGGATTCTATCCGAGAACCCATGTTGCATTTTAGTTATTTCTCTTTGGTCCATAACACTTCCTTAGTCTTTTTTTGCGTTCCTTGGCTTTGATGCTTTTAAAGAGTACCGATCAGTTATTTTGTCTAATGTCTCTCAATTTAAAGGTTTGTCCAATGTTTTCTAATGATTGGGGTGAGATTATGCATTGTTGGCCAGAATAACATAAAGACACATTATCTTGGTGTCTTTCTCAGTGCATCAGATGGAGTCCAGGATACTGGTATGTCTTATTACTGGTGATATTTTGATCTATTGTTTACTTGGTGTCTGCCAGGTTTCTACACCATAAAGTTAGTATCCCTTTTCGATTAATGAGTCTCTTGGGAGACATACTTTGAGAGGACGCAAACTCTGGTTCTCTGCGAGTTTGTGCGCACTGACTTCAGCATCCATCTGCAGTGCTTTGTGATGTTTGCCTGAAGGTAATTATTTCTCTTTCCTTCTACGTTTATTTATTAAGTCAAGTTCCACTGAAAGAAGAACTATCCTCTGTCTCTCTTTTTTATTTATTTGTATTAGTATAGGCCATGGATAGGCATTATGTTCTGTGAGTTCAAATTCATTATCATTGTTGTTTTGTTGCTTACTGTTCCAGCATTGGCTACTCAGTTGAAGATCTCCTTCAGGTCAGCTTCTGCAGCCGATCAACTGGCCGTCATCTTTTTGTCGTTGTTGAGTACTTACTTTATGGCACCTAAGAGTGTTCCGGGTTCATCTTGTGTTTTCTCTGTCCCAGCCCTGGAATCACGGTTCTTTCTGTCTTTAGCCTCACAGTATCCAGTCAAGATACTGTTTTCCACAGTGAGTTTAGTTCTTTTCTTCCTCATGCCCTTCAGAGTGGTTATGTTAGTTGTAATAGTTAGGTTTATTGTTAGTGTTTGTATTTCATTTTGAGTTCCCCCTATATCCTGGTTGATTTTAGTTTATTTTTGGGGTATGAATTATGACTGATTTCTGATAGTTAGAGCTACACACAAAGGTATACTGAGAGAACTTTCCTCCTCATGCCTGCTGCCCTGTTCCCATTTGCCCCTTCTTTTCACCCCTTCCCTACATACCCTGTGTATCTAACCTTGGTATCTGGGTTATCTCATATTTCTTTTGCACAAGTGAACAGATAGCTGTGTATTTTTTTTTCCTTTTTTCTTCTTTTTTTTATTGTACTTTAGGTTCTGGGGTACATGTGCAGATCATGCAGGATTGTTGCATGGATACACACATGACAGTGTGGTTTGCTGCCTCCATCCCCACCGTCACCTACATCTGGCATTTCTCCCCATGTTATAGTTGTGTATTTTGTCATATCCTTTCTTTCTTATACAAAGGGTGACATGCTATAGATAATTGTGTTTGCTTTTTTCAGTTAATAGTGTCTTAGGCCGGGAGGGGAGTCTCACACCTAAGTGCTGTAATTCCAGCACTTTGGGAGGCTGAGGTGGGTGGATCGCCTGAGGTCAGGAGTTTGAGACCAGCCTAGCCAACATGGTGAAATCCTATCTCTACTAAAAATACAAAAATTAGCTGGGTGTGGTGGCAGGCACCTGTAATTCCAGCTACTTGGGAGACTGAGCCTGGAGAATCGCTTGAACCTGGGAAGTGGAGGTTGTAGTGAGCCGAGATTGCACCACTGTACCCCGGCCTGGGCGACCAATTGAGATTCCATCTCCAAAAACAAAAACAAAAACCAAATAGGTTGATAGGTTGTTTTGAAAGTCATCCCATATCTGTTCATAGAGATCTTCTTCATTCATTTTTAAAAACATCTTTATTGAGGCCAGGCGCGGTGGCTCATGCCTGTAAACCCAGCACTTTGGGAGGCCGAGGCGAGCAGATCATTAGACCAACCTGACCAACATGGTAAAACCCCATTTCTACTAAAAATACACAAAAAAATTAGCTGGGCTTGGTGGCACATGCATGTAGTCCCAGCTACTAGGGAAGCCAAAGCAGGAGAATTGCTTGAACCCGGCAGCTGGAGGTTGCAGTGAACCGAGATCATGCCACTGCACTCCAGCCTGGGCGACAGAGCGAGACTTCGTCTCAAAAACAAACAAAAACATCTTTATTGAGATATAATTTATATGCCTTAAAATTCACCCATTTAAGTACCAATTCAGTCGTTTTTAGTATATACACAGACTTATGCAAGCATCATCGCAATACATTTTGGAACATTTTATCACCTCTAAAAGAAACCTTGATCCATTAGCAATTAGCAATTACTTCCTATCCTGTCTTCCCCCAGCTCTAGGCAAGCATGAATTTACTTTCTGACTTCATAAATTTGCCCCTTTTGGACATTTCATTTCATGTAAATGGAATCATACAATATGTGGTATTTTGTTACTGGCTTCTTCTACTTAGGATAATGTTTTCATGGTTCATCCATATTGTCAGTGCTTTGTTATTTTTATGGCTCAGTAATATTCCATTGTATGGATATACCACCTTTTGTTTATCCATTCATCGGTTGATGGACTTTTGGATTTCTGCTTATGCATTATTTTGAATTATGTTGCTATGAACATTGCCTCATTAATTTTTACAGCTGCATATTCCTTCATTGTATGAATGTACCATAGAATGTACCATAGAGTAGATGAATAAACTATTATAATGTTTATTTAATAGTAGTTTATTCATCTACTCTCCTATCTATGGCCATTTAAGCTGCTTCCATTATCTTGCCATTACAAACAGTGCTGCACAGTGAATAACCCTGTGCATCTGTATTTTTGTATTGTTGGAGGTACATATTCAGAGTAGTTTCTAGAAGTGGAATTTCTGGGTTGAAAGGTAAAGGCATACGTAATTTTCTCAGATATTGTCAAATTTCCCTCCAGAAGGGTTGTACCAATTTACCCTCCCACCAACAATGCATGAGAATAGTGCCTGTTTCTCCACAATGTCGTCAACATTGTGTGCTGTCATGCTTTAGTTTTTGCTAGTGTGATTGGTGAGAAATAGTATCTACTGTTGTTTTAATATGCATCTCTCTATGAGTGATTTGAACATTTTTTCATGTGTTCGAGCTAGTTGCATCTTCTTTTGTGATTTATCTGTTCATATTTTTTTCTCCATTTGTCTACCAGGTTTTTGTTTTGTTCTTTAGCTTTAAAAAAAAACGTGACAAAATATCAGCAACATACATTTTACATTTTAACCATTTTGTAAGTGTGCCCTTTTTGTGCCATTAAATACATCCACATTGTTATGCAGCCATCACCACCTTCCATCTCTGGAACTTTTTCTTCTTTTCAAACTGAAATTCTGTATCCATTGAACAGGAATTTCCATTCTTCCCTCCCCCAACCCTGTGGCTACCATTCCACTTTTCTGTTTCTATGAATTTGACTGCTATAGGTACCTTATCTACATGGACTCATACAATATTTGTCTTTGTGACTGGCTTATTCCACTTACCATAATGTCTTCAAGGTTCTTCCATGTTATAGCATATGTCAGAATTACCTTCTTTTTTGTAACGTGTCAGGATTACCTTCCTTTTTAAGGCTAATAAATACTTCATTGTCTGTATATACTATATTTTGTTTAGCCATTTATCTGTCGATGGACAGTTGGGTGCTTTCACCAGTCTCTTTTTTTTTGTAGCTCTAGCTTGAAGGAGGCTACCTTTTGACTATTGTAAATAATGCTGTGTCCCTCAGTTTTAAAAAATTATTTCTTTTTTTAAAATAGTGTGGTGCTCTGTCACCCAGGCTGGAATGCAGTGGTAAGATCACGGCTCACTGCAGCCTCAACCTTCCACTTCAGCTGCCCTGAGTAGCTGGGACTACAGATGTGCGCCCCCATGCCCTGGCTAATTTTTAAATTTTTTGTAGAGATGGAGTCTCTCTGTGTTGCCCAGGCTGATCTTGAACTCCTGGCCCCAAGCAATCCTTTCACCTCAGCTTCCCAAAATTCTGGGACTAAAGGCGTGAGCCACTGTACCCAGCCTGTTCCTCAGTTTTTAAGAGCTGTTTGTATATTAGGGATATTAGTCCCATGTCAGTGGTATATATTGCAAATATTTTCTCCTAATTTGTTAGCTTTTAATTTTTTTTCTGGCCTTTTAAATGATTTTTTTTTTTTTTGGTCATGCAGAAATTTTTAAATTTTTATGTAAATTTATCAGTCTTTTTTTTTTCTTTTCTATCTCTGAATTTTAAGTCATATTTGACCATTCTCTACTACTTAATACTAAGTATTAATACAAAGATTACAGAGGAATTCACCAATATCTCCTTTAGTAGTTGTATGGTTTTATTTTTATTTTTTAGACAGAATCTCACTCTGTCACCAGGCTAGAGTGCAGTGGTGCGATCTCGGCTCACTGCAACCTCTGCCTCCTGGGCTCAAGCGATTCTCCTGCCTCAGCCTCCCAAGTAGCTGGGACTACATGCCCGTGCCACCATGCCCAGCCAATTTTTGTATTTTTGGGATTTTACCATGTTGGCCAGGATGCTCTCCATCTCTTGACTTCGTGATCTGCCCGCCTCAGCCTCCCAAAGTGCTGGGATTACAGATGTGAGCCACCGCACCTGGCTGTATGGTTTTATTTTTTATCATTTAGATTTCTAATTCATTTGCAAGTTTATTCTTGTGAGTTATCTTTTCCAGCAGTGAATACTGTTCCAGCAGTATTTAGTACAAAGTTCATCTTGACTCTAGTGATTTGAGATGCCATCTTTGCCATATTTTTTATTTCCATGTGTACTCGAGTCTAATTCTGCACCTCATCTTTTTGTCTGTATATGCACCAGTGCCATACTGATTTAATTATGAAGGCTTTGTATGGTATGTTTTCATGTCTGTTATGCCTATCCCCCCCTTGCAGTTTTTTGTTTTCATTGTTTTCCTAGTATTAAATTTTTGTTTTTCCGTATGAATTTTAGTGTCATCTTGTCTATTATGTTGTCAGTATTTGTATTGGGATTGCACTGAATGTATAAATTAACTTGGGGAGAACTGACCTCTTTATATTTTTGAATTCTGTCCAAGAGCAGGGGGATGCCATTTCATTTGTTCAAGTTAACCTTAGTGTCTTTTAATAATGTTTTAAAATTTTTCTTGCATAGTTTTTTTTTTTTTTTTTGAGATGGCGTTTTGCTTCTGTTACCCAAGCTGGAGTGCAGTGGCACGATCTCAGCTCACTGAAACCTCCGCCTCCCAGGTTCAAGCAATTCTCCTGCCTCAGCCTCCCAAGTAGCTGGGATTACAGGCATGTGCCACCATGCCCTGCTAATTTTGTATTTTTAATAGAGATGGGATTTCTCCATGTTGGTCAGGCTGGTCATGAACTGCCGACTTCAGGTGATCCGCCTGCCTCAGCCTTCCAAAGTGCTGGGATTACAGGATTGAGCCACCACACCCAGCCTCTTGCACAGTTTTAATTTATTTTTAAGTATTTAATTACCTTGTTGCTATTGCAAATGGAATTTTTCTCTACCATAATGTTTTCTTTTATAGTTTGTATATATGAAGGCTATTGATTTTTATGTATTAATCTCATATTGTGCAGCTTCACTGAGTGTTTTTGTTTTGTTTTGTTTTGTTTTGTTTTTTTGAGAAGGAGTCCTGCTCTGTCGCCCAGGCTGGAGTGCAGTGGCACAATCTCGGCTCACTGCAACCTCCACCTTCTGGGTTCAAGTGATTCTCCTGCCTCAGCCTCCCAAGTAGCTGGGATTACAGATGCCCACCACCATGCCTGGCTAATTTTTGTATTTTTGGTAGAGACGGGGTTTCACCATGTTGGCCAGAGTGGTCTCAAACTGCTGACCTCAAGTAATCTACCCATGTAGGCCTCCCAGAGTACTGGGATTACAGGGCTAAGCCACCGTGCCCAGCACACTGAGTTATTATTGAATAAATTTTATCACTGATTTTGGGGTTTTTCAGGTAGTATATCATATTATCTGCAATTAGTGATATTTTTTCTTTTTTTTTCCATAGACCTTCAAAGCTACTGCAAATCAAAGTGGTATTTTTTCTTTACCCATTTTTTTTTTTTTACCTCTAATTGATTTCTCTCTTCTAATTTCATTGGCTAATATTCATAGTACAGTGGTGGATAGTAGCAGAGATAGTGGACATCTTTGCTTTGCTCTTTTATTTTTTTTATTTTTTTATTTTTATTTTTATTTTTATTGTTTTTTTTACATTGGACATTTGTACAATATTTTTTTTTATTTTTTAAAGATGAGGTTTCACCATGATGGCCAGGCTGGTCTTGAACTCTTGACCTCAGATGATCCATCCACCTCGGCCTCCCAAAGTGCTAGGATTACAGGCATGAGCCACCGCGCCCGGCGCTTTGCTTTTGATATTAATGGACATGCCTCTAGTGTTTGACCACAAAGTAAGATTTTGGCTTTAGGACTAAGGTATATTTATATTACCATATTTATAAAATATGTTTCAATTTCTATTTTCTTGAGTATTTTTTTATTATGAATAGATGTTGAATTTTGTCAGACTTTCTCTTCTATGGAGATAATCATATGATTATTTTTCCCTTAGATGATTACATTGTGTTTTCATATGTGATGTGTGTTTTTATTGTTAATATCTATTTTTTATTTATTTTTTATTTTATTTTTATTTTTGAGATGAAATCTTGTTTTGTCACCAGGCTGGAGCGCAGTGGCGCAATCTTGGCTCACTGCAACCTCCACCTCCTGGATTGAAGTGATTGTTCTGCCTCAGCCTCCTGAATAGCTGGGACTACAGGCACGTGCTACCACTCCTGGCTAATTTTTGTATTTTTAGTGGAGGCGGGGTTTCACCATGTTGGCCAGGATGGTCTCGATCTCTTGACCTCGTGATCCGTCTGCCTTGGCTTCTTAAAGTGCTGGGATTACAGGCATGAGCCACTGTGCCTGGCCTGTTTTTTATTTTTTTTTATTTTTGATACAGGGTCTCACTTTGTCACCCAGGCCGGAGTGCAGTGGTGCAATTACTGTTCACTGCTGCCTCAACCTCTCAGGCTCAAATGATCCTCCTGCCTCAGCCTCCCAAGAGCTGGGATTACAGGCATGTGCCACTAACCCAGCTAATTTTTAAGTATTTTGTAGAGATGAGCTCTCCCTATGTTGCCCAGACTGGTCTCGAACTCCTAGAGTCAAGTGATCCTCCTGCTTTGGCCTCCCAAAGTGCTGGGATTACAGGTGGATTACAGTCATGAGCCGCCATGTCTGGCTGTTAGTATTTCTTTAAATTTCTCTAAATTTTTCATTGCATTTCCTTTTATCTGGAAATTGTCAGGAGATTCTTAAATTTTTATGTAGACACACCTTTCTTCTGTTGGTGGTGATGGCTGTGTTAGTAAATTCTGGTTTTAAGCACTATGGTCGGGAAATGTTGTTTTTAGTATCTTTACTTGATGGAAAGTGTTTTCTTTGAACAGTTTTTTTGTGAATATGCTGTGAATGTTTCTGTCATCAAGGTGTGGAGTTTGATATACATCTACACAGTCTCCTGTATTATGTTGTTTAGATCGATCGTCTATCCCCTTACTTATTTTTATCTCCACTTGGTTTTTCTCTCTTTTTTTTTTTTTTGAGGCAAGGCCTCACTCTGTATCCAAGGCTGGAGTGCAGTGGCCTGGCTCACTGCAGCATTGAACTCCTGGTTTTAAGTGATCCTCCCACTTCAGTCTCCCCAGTAGCTGGGACTACAGGTGCACACCACCATGACTGGCTAATTTTTATTTTATTTGTTTATTTTAGAGATTGGCGGGGTGGGGCAGGGGCGGTCTCACTATCTTGCCCAGGGTGGTCTCTAGCTCCTGGACTCAAGGATCCTCCCACCCCAACCTCCCAAAGTGTTGGGATTACAGGCATGAGCCACCAAGCCTGGCCATCATTTTAAAATTGTTTTGTAGAGACAGGGTCTCGCTCTGTTGCTCAGGCTAGGCTCGAACTCTTGGGCTCAAGCCATCTTCCTGCCTCGGCCTCCCAAAGTGTTGGGATTACAGGCGTGAGCCACAGTGTCCGTCCAATTTGTCTTTAAAAAAATTTTTTTTTTAGTTTATTTTTTAAGAGACAGGGTCTTGCTGTGTTTCCCAGTCTGGATTTAACTTCTGGGCTTCAGTCTCCTGAGTAGCTGAAATTACAGATGCTCACTGCCATACTTGGTGTGTTATCTGTCTTGATATTGGTGTGAAGTCTCTAATTTTTAGGGTGTTACTATTTATGTGTCTTTGCATTTCCTTTGGGTTGTGCTGCTTTATGTTGGTTGCTGGATTGGGGCATATTTTCTTTTTCTTCTCCTTTTTTTTTTTTTTTTTTGCGATGGAGAGTCTCTCTGTCGCCCCAGGCTGGAGTGCAGTGGCGAAATCTCAGGTCACTGCAGCCTCCGCCTACCGGGTTCAGGCAATTCTCCTGCCTTAGCCTCCTAAGTAGCTGGGACTACAGGTGTGCGCTGCCACACTTGGCTAATTTTGGTTAACCCAAAAGTATTAAATGTAACAAAGGCACAATTTACACTGATGATATGACAGTCAAGAATATGCTGGCTGGGCATGGTGACTCACACCTGTGATCCCAGCACTTTGGGAGGCCAAGGTGGGTGGATCACCTGAGGTCAGGAGTTTGAGACCAACCTGGCCAACACGGTGAAATCCCATCTCTACTAAAATTACAAAATAGCTGGGCGTGGTGGTGTGTGCCTATAATCCCAGCTACTTGGGAAACTGAGGCGGAGCTTTTTAGTAGAGACAGGGTTTCACCATGTTGGCCAAGATGGTCTCGATCTCCTGACCTCATGATCTGCCAACGTTGGCCTCCCAAAGTGCTGGGATTACAGGTGTCCGACTCAAAAATGGGGGAAGCTGTTCCATCTCTTTAAATTTTCTAATAGAAGCCACCTGTGAAAACATCTGTAGCCTGAGAAGGCCAAAACCAAGGCAAGTATATGCCAGTTCTACAGGGATCTGCCAGACCAAGCAAAGTGCACAACCCACATTTTTGTAGGATAGTTTCCACTGCTCACTCTGGAACCAGCCAGCCACTTTAGGAACTTGGGCTGCTGTCCCTACCGCTGTGAGTTATGGGGCTGAGGAATGGGAGATGGTAGCTGAGTCAAGCAAGTTATTCTTTTACCAAATATCAGCAGCCTCTGTTTTTCAAATACTCTGCTGGTTGTTGTAAGTGTTTGGTCAGGTTGCAGAGTCTTTTTGTTCTGTTTTGCTTTGTTTGAGACAGGGTCTCACTCGGTCTGTCAGGTTGAAGTGCAGTGGTGTAATCTCAGCTCACTGTAGCCTCGACCTCCCAGGCTTAAGTTATCCTCCCACCTCAGCCTCCCAAGTAGCTGGGACTACAGGTATGTGCCACCATGCCCAGCTAATTTATTTTTTTTGAGACGGGGTGTCACTCTGTCACCCAGGCACAATCTCAGCTCACTGCAGCAGTGGCACTATCTCAGCTCACTGCAGCCTCAACCTCCTGGACTTAAGTGATCTTCCCACGTCAGCCCCCCAGGTAGCTGGGACAATAGGCGCATACCTCCATGTCCAGCTAAATTTTTTTTGTATTTTTTGTAGAGACAAGTTTTCATTATGTTGCCCAGGCTGATCTTGAACTCCTGAGCTCAGGTGATCCACTCACCTGCATCTCTCAAAGTGCTAGGATTATAGACTTGAGCCAGTGCACCTGATCTAATTTTTTTTTTATGTTTTGTAGAGACGGGGTCTCACTATGTTGCCCAGGCTGGTCTCAAACTCCTGGGCTCAAGCAGTTTATCCTGCCTTGGGATTACAGGTGTGAACCCATGCCTGGGTTCCAGAGTTTGAAATGCTAGATTTTGATAATTATTTTCCTAGTTTACTGGTTGTTTTGGTGCAAGGATTGACCTCCTTTTCATTCTTGTAGTGGTGTCTTTTGTAAAGCAAGTTTTTAAATTTGGAAGTTCAGTTTATCAAATTTTTTGCTTATGAATTGTGTTTTTTTGTGGGTCTGAAGGCTTGTCTAACCCTAGGTTTCCAGGATTTTCTCCTGTGTTTTGTATTTTATGTTTAGAAATGTTCCATTTTGAGTCATTTTTGTATTAGATGTGAATTTTTGGTCAAGGTTCTTTTTCTTTTTGCTTTTTGCATATGAATGTTCAGTTGTTCCAGAGCCGTTTGTTGCAAAGAAGATTCTGCATTGAATTGCCTTTGCACTGCAGTCAGTAATAAATTGGCCATGTTCATTTGAATTCTTATGGACTCTATATTTTGTTTCACTGATTTATGTGTCTGTTCCTTCAACACTACACTGCCTTGATTATTACAGCTTTATTGTAAGTTTTAAAATTGTGTAGTGTGATTCCTCCAATATTATTATGATTTTTAAAACTGGGTCATTCTAGTACCTCTCTGGCCTTCCATTAAATCTTTCTATCAGCTTATCTATAATCACAAAAGACCTTCTGTGATTTTTGTTGGGATTGCACTAAATCTAGGTCTGTTTGGGGAAAATTGATGTCTTTACTATGTTGAATCTTCTAGTTCATGAACGCGGTATGTCTTTCCATTTATTTAGATCTACTTTGAGTTCTTTCATCACTCTTTTCTAGGTTTCAGAATATAGACTTTATACATATTTTGTTATATTTATACATAATTTTTGGAACTATTATAAATGATATTCTTTTTTCAATTTTGATATCTAGTGTTTATTGCTAGTATGCAGAAAGAAATACAATTACTTTTTATGTGTTGACCTGTACCCTATGACTTGCTAAACACACTTAAAAGTTCTAGGGCTTTGTTTTCTAGATTCCTTGAGATTTTCTATGAAGGGCAATCATGCCATCTGTGAAAAGGGACAGTTTCATTTTTTTCCCTTTGTAATCCCTTTCTACTTATTTCTTTTTCTTGCCTTAATGTGGTAGCTAGGGCTTCCAGTATATTGTGGAATAGGACAGATGACAGTGGATATCCTTGCCTTGTGTCTTGATCTTGGAGGGGAAGTTAAGTATGATGTTAGCTGTAGGTTTTTTGTAAATACCTTTTGTGGGATTGCTATGGTTTGAAGTATCCCCCCAGTTTATATGTAGGAAACATAATCCCCAATGCAACAATGTTGATAAGTGGGACCCTTAAGAGTTATTAGGCTATGAGGGCTCTGCCTTCCTAAGTGGGTTAATGTTGTTATTGTGGGGAATAGGTTCCTTATACAGGAGTGGGCTTGTTGTAGAAGTGAGCTTATCCCCCCTTTTGCTTTGTCACGTTCTCTTACCCTTCTACCTTCCACCATGCAGTGATGCAGTAAGAAGGCCTTTGCTAGGTACTGGCACTGGCGCTGTGCTCTTTGACTCCTCAGTTTCTAGGACTGTGAGCCAATACATTTTTGTTGTTTGTAAATTACCCAGTCTCAGGTATTCTGTTATAGCAGCACAAAATTGACTAAGGTACAGATTGAGGAGGTTTCTTCTATTTTGGGTCTACTGGCAGGTTTTTGTTTTGTTTTTTTTAATCATTACGGGCATGCTTAGAGATATTGTGGGTTTGGTATCCGACTACTGCAATAAAGTGACTGTCACCGTAAAGCAAGTCACACAAATTTTTAGGTTTCCCAGTGCACATAAAAGTTAATGTTTATACTGTGCTGTAGTGTATTAAGTGTGCAGCAGCATTATATCTTAAAAAACGTGCATACCTTAGTTAAGAAATGCTTTATTGCTAAAAAATGCTGACACAGAAACACAAAGTAAGCAAAGTAAGCCCATGCTCTCGGAAAATAACACTTAACTTTCTCAACAGAGGGTTGCCACAGACTTTCAGTTCATCAAAAAACAGTACCTGTGAAGCTCAATAAAGCAAAGCACAGAAAAACGAAGTGTGCCAAAAAAACTGGGACCGATGAAGTCCTGTTTGAGCTGCGATGGGAGTGCTCCTCCTTGTGTGGGAGTGCTGCAGTCCATGGTGTTAACAAAGCCATCCGTGAGCCATGTCTCTGCAGGCTGCCTCTGCATTGAGGTACTTCTGAAGCTTGGACTGTCCTTCAAGGGTCATCCTATGAATGATGGTTGCTGGTCGTGGAGAAAGATTTGACTGAAAAGTTAAATGTGTACTGTCCTCTAGTTGTTTTTTTCCAGCCCTTGTTCTGTCTTTGTTATGGAGTGGTACAGTTCTATGACTATTCCATCCTTAGGAATATGGTTACAGGGCTCAGCTTTCTTATCTCTAAAATGAGAGTGCACATTTGTCCTGCACAGGAAGCTCTTTGTTTTCTGCTTGACTTGTGGTACTTCTCCCTGTGTGGAGGGTTTGACTGAGTAAGAGTTGAGCTGTCTAGAAACCACTCATCTACTCCTGTGTCTTTTTTCTTCATGGGATTTGGTACCAGATATGGTGGTACAGAGATAAATAGGACAGGACTGCTGCCTTTGAGAAGTTTACAAGACTAGCGAGAGGGACAGACCCAGAGGCAGGGTGATTCTACTGAAGAGGTGGGGTGTGTAGAGGGGACATTTAGAAAGAACCATCTTTTGCTGTGTCAAATCAGTGTAAGAGTTTTAGTTTTAAAAAGATGTGTTTTATTTTTAGGAAAAAATTATTGCATGTCATGATATTTAAAAACTTAAGGCCAGGTGCAGTGGCTCATACCTATAACAGCATTTTGGGAGGCTGAGGCAGGTGGATCACCTGAAGTCAGGAGTTTGATACCAGCCTGGCTAACATGGCGAAATCCTGTCTCTACTAAAAATACAAAAATTACCTGGGTGTGGTGGAGTGCGCCTGTAATCCCAGTTACTCAGGAGGATGAGACATGAAAATCACTTTAACCCGGGAGGTGAAGGTTGCAGTGAGCCAAGATCATGCCACTGCATTCCAGCCTGGTGACAGAGGGTGACTGTCTCAAACACAAAACTCAAGGCCAGTTTTAAGATAGTAGTTACTAGGCCAGGTATGGTGGCTCACGCCTGTAATCATAGCAGTTTGGGAGGCCAAGGCACTTGACCCCAGGAGTTCAAGACCAACCTGGACAACATAGTGAGACCGTGTCTCTACAAAAAAAAAAAAACAATTAAAAACTTAGGCATGGTACCATGAGCTTGTAGTCCCAGCTGCTCATGAGGCTGAGATGGGAAGATTGCCTGAGCCCAAGAGAGGTTGAGGCTACAGTGAGCCGAGCTGAGATTGTGCCACTATACTCCAGCCTGGGCAACAGAGTGAGACCCTGTTGCAAAAAAAAGATGGTAGTTGCTAGTAAAGGGGATTATACAGTACATGTTCAGAGCTCCCACAGTCTTCCCAATGTGTCCATTATTCTGGCTTCTTAATTTTGCTACTGGAAATTTTTGGGGAACTGAAGAAGAGTGGTAAAGATGGAGTGGAATTAGGAGGCAGTGGGCAGAAGGGGTGCTGGTCTCACGGGCCTAATGTACACGATGAGTCTGTGTGGGAATCATTTTTAGGTTCTCCTTGATGAAATGTTGTATAGACGGTAAAACTGGATACCCACGAGTATGCCTCGGTCCCAGTATGTGTCTGTGCCCAGTCCTCCTGACTTCTATTGAAAAGCAGTGCCCAGCTTAAAGCTTGGGTTCTGCTGCAGACCAGCTGGGCAACCTGAGGCAAATCACCTAACGTGTCAAGCCTGAGGTGCCTCCCTATAAAATGGAAGCTGGTCTTTGTGAATTTTTGATTAGCATATAATACTTAGGCATTGAATAGCTTTTTGCTAGTACTTTTATTAGAGAATTGGAAATTTTGTTTTCTGCTTTATGGAGTGATGTTGATGATGCATAAGTGATAGTCGAACAGCCTGAGCACATATGATTTATTCTATGACCCTCAACAAACCTGTTAGGAGCCCTTGCAGGGCATCAGCTGTGGCTCTTAGCTGAAGTATAATAGCTCACAGCTGTGTATGTCCAGGGACAGGCAGGAGACTCTTTGCCAAGACATGTTACTTTTTGCTGTGCTAGAAAAAGAGTGCTGGGCTTTGAGTCCTATTTTTGTTTCTAGCACTGTGTCTTTGGGGCAGGTCAGCTAGTCTCCCTAAGCCTGGGTTTCCTAATCTGGAAAATGGAGGTGATAATGCCTGTTTTGTAAGGCTGCATTAAATTCAAGTGAGATAATGTGAATGTGCTTTGTACATGTCTGGAACGGACTGGAGAGTTGGAGAGGTGCCAAGTACTGCTGTTTTTAGATTATGTTAAAGCCAGCACAGGTACCCTTATAGTGGGGAGAGTTGACTTGAATTTTAACATGGAATAATTTTGAAAATAATTTTTTTTAAAAACAATTTTGAAATTTGTTTCTTCTCCTGCACTGTGGACTCTTTCAGGGTGTTTGGGCCCTGCTGATCATGGTACTTAGGGAGCTGTTGCTTCAGGGAATCCACGTGCCTTCCTTATGGAGGAGGTGGGAGGGATTGGGCTGGGGCAGGGACTCAGACAGCACATGGGACCAGAAACCCCGCTCTGGATTTGAAGCTCACTGTTGTTGTTTTTTTAGCTCTGACTTGCCTAGTTATTTAGTCATTCATCTGTCCCGAGAGGCCGTCTCCTGTCAGCTCTGAGATTGGACTTGCACTCACCATGGTCCTGAAGGCAAAGAAGCATATGTCCCAGGAGAAGGCATAGGCCCCCCTGGCACCATGCTGGTGGTGGTTGGATGCTTTCCTTCGAGGTGTTACTTAGGAAGCAGACGAACTTTTTTCCTTATGAAATAGGTTGGCCTTGGCATGATGGCTGTATTGATGTTCTCCCACCCATGCACGTGGACCCTGCCACTGCCACACAGAGACCTGATCCTTCAGCCATTTGTGGGCCCCTCCCTTGTTTTTCCTCAGGAGGATCCAGTTGACATCTTAGGAAGACTGGCCATGACTTGGAGCCAGCACCTATCCTGCAGAAAGTGGATTGGGAGGCCTGTGGCTTGGCAGGAGTGCCACTGTCTGACTTTTCTCCTGCTTCTGTGGGGTGGCAGGGAGCAGGAGAAGTCAGTGTGGGTGTAACACAGGGAATACCAGCTGAGTCTACTTGTCTCTGTTCAGAGGAGCTCCAGGCTAGTCAAGCTACTGTTGCCATTTTATACACAAGGACACCAAGGGTGGTAAAGGGTCGAGGTGTCAGGCATCAGAGACACAACTCAACCACGCTCTGAAATCTTCCTATTCCAAATCCAGTGTTCTTTTTATTTTTCCTTCTTACAACCCCAGGTCTAGGTAGGACAGCTGATTTTTACAGTAGGATAGTGGTGAAAAAAAAATCGACCAATGGGTATTGAGTGACTGCTGGGTAAGTGAAGGCAGCAGTTCAGATGGAGGCTATGTGATGCTCAGTAGGATTAGAGGTGTTTTGGGATTCAGTGCACAGAGCCCAATGGGTGAGAGAAGAGAGTGGCTGTGAAGTGGGGGTTTAGAGGCTCCCCCACCTCTTCTGATTTCCAGTGGGCTCCATAACTGGCCTCTGGGGCTATAAGTTTTGCTTACTGGGATTCATCAGGGAGTGACTTGAGCTGCAGGTCTGGCCATGGGCTGTCGGCCAGCCTTGAGGATGACCAGAGCCTAGCAGAAACTTTATTTGGAATAATGTCTTTGTGTTTTGAAAACAAGTTCAACTTTGATCCTAATTGGAAACTATTCTATTGATTGTTTACTTCTGGATATTAAAAGAAATTACAAAATATGCAAACAAAATTTACAATTTTGCCCATTTTTTAAGTTTTCAGCTCGGTGATATTAAGTACATTCACATTGTTATGTTACCATCACCACCATCCATCTCCAGAACTCTTCATCTTGCAAAACCGACACTATGTATCCATTAAACAGTAACTCTCCATTGCCTTCTCACCTAGGCTCTGGCAACCACCATTCTACTTTCAACCACATTCTAACAGTCTGTATGAATTTGCCTGTTCTATTTTCCACCTATAAGTGGAATCATACAATATTTGTTCTTTTGTGTCTGTATGTAACCAGATGTGAAATTTCTGGGTCATGTAGTAATTCCGTGTTTAATTTTTTGAGGAACTGACATACCCTTTTCCATAGTAGCCACACCATTTTACATTCTCACCAGCAGTGTACAAAGACTCCCATTTTCTCCATGTCCTCACCAAAACTTGTTATTTTCTGGTTTTATTTTGCTTTGATAACCCAGATGCAGGGTTTTAATGCTATAGTTTCTACTTATATATATATATTGTGTAGTGGTCCCAGTGTCCATCTTGGCATAGCCTATGATAAAGCTGTGGTTTCCAGCCAGGTATGGTGGCTAACGCCTGTAATCCCAACACTTTGGGAGGCTGGATCAGCTGAGGTCAGGAGTTTGAGACCAGCCTGGTCAACATGGTAAAACCCCATCTCTACTAAAAATACAAAAAATTAGCTGGACGTGGTGGCACATGCCTGTAATCCCATCTACTCAGGAGGCTGAGGCAGGAGAATCACTTGAATTGGGAGGCGGAGGTTCCAGTGAGCCGAGATTGTGCCATTGCACTCCAGCCTGGGCGACAGAGCGAGACTCCGTGTCAAAGAACCTGAAACAAAAACAAAAGAAAAACTGCAGTTTCAAAACTTCTGATTAGCAGTATTCTTTTTTTCTAAATGTGGAACCCAGGAGATAAAACAGCTATCAGTCTAGGAAAGGTTTGAGTCTTCTTTGTCTGTGAGAAAGTACTTCCTTCCTTGCAAGAACCCTAGGAGAACTTAGAGCCTATCGTGGAAGCCTGTGCTAGAAGTCATTGCTGTAAGCACTGGTGACAGTAGCAGTCATTTTTGATTTATTATTATTTTTAATAGAGACAGGGTCTTACCTTATTGCCCAGGCTGGTCTCAAACTCCTGGGCTCAAGCAGCCCTTCAGCCTCAGCCTCCCAAAGTGCTGGGATTACATGAGCCACAGTGTCCAGTCCAGCCAGTAGCAGTTATTTTAATCAATAAAGGTGGAGCATGTGTTCAGTCTGTCTGTTTAAGGCTTATCCCACTGCCTGCTGGGCCCTTCCAGGCCCTTCTGCCAGCCTCTCAGGTGGGACTTTTAACAGCTCCTCCTCCTGCCCTCGCTGACTTATTTGGTAGTGTCCCTATCCCCATCCCAGTTCCTAGGGCCAGCTTCCTAGGTATCAGGTCCTGTAAGTCTACCTCCTAGTGGGACTCCCCTTCATCCCTGCTGTCATGGGTCCATCTGGGATCCTGGCATCTTTTTAAAAATAAGAGCTTTATAATTTACATACCATGTAGTTCACCTGAAGTGTACAAATTCAGTGGTTTTTAGTATATTAACAGAGTTGTGTAGCCACCACCATAATCAATTTTAGAACATTTTTGTCATCCCAGAAAGAAACCCTAAACCCATTGGTAGTCACTCCCCAATTGCTCCTTCTCCCCAAGCCCATTAAACCAGCGGTCCCCATCTGTTTGGTATCAGGAACTGGTTTCTTGGAAGACAGTTTTTCCATAGACCAGGGCAGAGGGTGGGGGATAATTTCTGTTTGAAACTGTTCCACTTCACATCATCAGGCATTAGTGAGATTCTCACAAGGAGCGCACAACTCAGATCCCTCGCATGCGCAGTTCATAAGAGGCTTTGTGCCCCTGTGAGAATCTCATGATGCCGCTGATCTGACAGGAGGCAGAGCTCAGGCAGTAATGCTTGCTCACCTGCCAATCATCTCCTATTCTGTGGCTTGGTTCCTAATAGGCCACGGACCAGTACTGGTCCATGGCCTGGGCGTTGGGGACCCCTGCACTAAACCATAGATTTGTCTATTCTGGACATTTCATATAATTGGAGTCAGACAATGTATGCTCTTGTGTATGACTTCTTTCATTTAGCATAGTGTTTTCAAGGTTCTTCCATGTTGTAGCACGTATCAGAACTTTATTCCTTTTTATGACTGAATAATACATACTCCCTTGTATGGACATACTTCATTTTATTTATTTATTCATCAGTCGATGGACATTTAGGTTGTTTCCACCTTTTAACTTTTAGAAATAATGCCTCTGTGAACATTCATGAACAAGTTTTGGTGTGGACATGTTTTCATTTCTCTCGGGAAGATACACATAGGAGTGGAATTCCCTGGTCATATGCTAGCTCTGTTTAACATTTTGAGGAACTAGCAGACTGTTTTCCACAAGGGCTGCACCAGTTTACACTCCCAGCAGCACTGCATGAGATTCTAAATCTCCACATCCTTGCCAATCCTATCATCTTTTGCAGCCTTCGAACTGGTCTGCCTACCTCTAATTATTTTTCTATTATCTTTCTAAAACATTGGCAAGACATTTTTTTCTCCCTAAAGCACCCATTGGTTCCGTGTTGCCTGCAGATAAAATCCATGGCCTCTGTGTTGTGGCTTGGCCCTCAACTACGTCTCCATCCTCCATGCACATCCCTGCTCTAACGCCTTGTCTCCTAGTTTTCCCATCACACCGTGCTCTCCTTGCCTCTTTGCTTCACTGTCTTCCACTGCACTGTATTCCATTCTTCAAGGCTTAATGCAATAACTTACTCCTTTGCCTTCCTTAATCCCTTTGAATGAATTGTTCTTTTCTGCCTTCAGATGTTGCCTGTGTTTCTTTTCATATCATTCAGCTTTTGAAAAAAATGATAGGTTTGTTACCTCTGCTTGTGGTGATCCCTGGGGGCAGGGATTGTTCTCACACTTTTGTGTGCCTGGCACCTGGTGCATTGCTGGGCAATGATGAATGCTATGGTGAGGGACCAAGGAGCCTTGTGTAATAGACCACACTACTGTCCCAAGGCAGCTATTCACTGGTCTGTGTGCATAGAGCTCAGGGAAGGACTGTTTCCTGGTGGACCTCAGCACTGTGACCTTCCTGGCTCTTCTTAAGCCTTATCTTAGTTGTCCTATTTCCTTTCTAGGAGAGTTGTGGACTGGGGCAACCTTTACCAGTGATGAGAAGTGATGCTGTGTGACAGTGCTGAATCTCTCTGAATATGGTAAGGACTGATGCCTGCCTATTTTGCGGACATCGGTGTTATTTTGTTACTTTACTCCTGGGGGTGAGGGGCATTTTCCTGGTAGAGTCTGAAGGCTCTTATTATGGAGCAGCCTTCCTCCCAGGAGGGCTGTTGGCATCTTTGAGGGTGTGAATGCTTGCCTGATGGTTGAAGTGGCTTGCAGGACCTTGTCACAGTTGCTGGAAAAACAAAGTTAACATGTTTTGTTGAAATCTGTTGTTCCATTACCTGGATCTTCCACTGTGTTGAGCTGTTTCTGGGGTATCCCCAGTGTCCATTGCTTTTGCAGTGGACAGTACCCAGGACGCACTTTCTGCACAGATTAGCATAACCCTCCCCTCCTTATTTTTTTTCTTTAGATGATGATTTTTTGTTCATTCCCCACATCTGAGGAAGCCATAGCTTTTCAAGGTAGAATAGATCATATGCTAGAGCAGAATTGTATTCATCTGTCAGTATTTGAAGAGACGAGTGACATCTCAAAGCAACTTGTTTCTTCCACCAAATCCCGGTTTCTAGATTCGAATTGCAGCCTTAAATGCCAGCTCCACCATTGAGGATGATCATGAAGGAAGCTTTAAAAGTCACAAAACCCAGACAAAGGAGGCTCAGGTATGTAATGCAGTGTCTTCCTCTGCAGGTAGACCTTCTAATTTCTGTAGATGGAACCTATTTTAAATGCATTTAGACATCTCCTTAGTGGGGTTTTAGGGGGGAAATTCCATTTTGAAAAATGGCTAGCTCTCCATCTCCTGTTAAACCTGTTTTACTTAGGAGATGATCATATTGAGGAGAAATTATATTTATTCTGTCAGTGTATATGAAGGCCAGTTTAGCCCCCAGGCCCACTTCCATGTAGCCCATTTTTTATGCAGGCCTCAGGAGTTGAGATACCCAGGGAATGGCAGAATATTAATGGCAGATAGTGCTTCGAGGTTCCCTAGTGTATTGCCCTCACTTTACAGTGTGATGAGACTCTTGAGGGGAGCAGCCTAGACTGGGATCACCCTCCAGGTCAGTGACAGAGCCAGGTCCAACCTTAACTCCCTAGATTGTTGGTTACTCTTCTTTCCCATGAGGCCTGGCATCTCTTCCATTTCAGCCTTCCTTCTTTCCATCCATTCATCTCTATGCCCTTGTCCTATCCAAGTGTAACAAGGGTTTGCTCCTGCCTTTGTTTTCCCTGAAATAAACATAAGCTTCCTCCCTCACACCCCCTGCATTTTATGGTAGAAATCAGGACAGTTCCAGAGCTGTCTCAGAAGTCTACTAGTCACCTGTCCCTAGTCTGTAAGGCATGTCAGTGAGGCTCGACCCACCCAATTCCCCCTCCCTCCCATGGGATGTTGTCATCTTCCCTAGGCAACGATCAGGCTATGGTAGAGTGGTGAGTAGAAAACAGTGGAAACCAGGCCAGGTGCTCAGCCTCCCAGCACTTTGGGAGGGTGAGGTGGGTGGATCACTTGAGGTCAGGAGTTTGAGACCAGCCTGGCCAACATGGTGAAACCCCATCTGTATTCAAAGTACAAACATTAGCTGGGCAAGGTGGCTCCTGGCTGTAGTCCCAGCTACTAGGGAGGCTGAGGCAGGAGAACAGCTTGAACCTGGGAGATGGAGGTTTCGTGAGCTGAGATCATGCCACTGCACTCCAGCCTGGGTGACAGAGTGAGACTCTGTCTCAAGAAAAAAAAGGAAGAAAACAATGGAAACCAGTTTAGTGTTTGTGGTAGTTTCTGTTGTTGTTGTTTGTTTATTTTAAGAGACAAGGTCTCACTCTGTTACCCAGGCTGGAGTGTAGTGGCATGGTCACAGCTCATTGTAACCTCTAACTCCTGGGCTCAAGCAGTCTTCCTGCCTCAGCCTCCTGAATAGTTTAGGACTGCAGACACAGGCCACCATGGTCAGCTGATTTTTAAATTTTTTGTAGAGAGGGGCGTCTCTCTATGTGGCCCAGGTGGGTCGTGAGCTCCTTGGTTCACACCTTGATTTCCTAAAGTGCTGGGATTACAGATGTGAGCTACTGTGCCTGGCCTGCAATGGAAACCATTCACACTGAACTTTTCACTCACAGCACTTCTGACATCATATATTTGTGGTATTTTCCCCCCCATACCACCCAGTTCTCCAACTCCCCATACACTAACTGAGTGTCCTACAATTCAGTTCTGACACTAGCTACCTAGAGTTAGTGACAGACTCCATAGTGCTAACAGCTCGTTAGCACAAAACTGCCCTCACTTCGGATGCCAGTTGCAAGCATTGAGTGCCAGGATACCCACACTTCTGTTCAGCTGGGCTAAAAGTCAGGGATTCTCACCCCCTAACCCTTTTAGGTTTGACAGTTTGCTAGAACGACTCAGGACTTAGGAAAACACTTTATCTACATTTACCAATTTATTATGAAGGATACAACAGGAACAGCCAAGTGGAGGAGATGTTTATGGCAAGGTATGGGGTGGATGCACAGAACTTCTGTGCCCTCTCCAGGTGCGGCACCCTCCCAGCACCTCGATGTTGTTCACCAGCTCAGCAGCTTCTGAACCCCGTCCTTTAGGGTTTTTTTAATGGAGATTCTATCACATAGGCATGATTGATTAAATCACTGGTGATAAACTCAATCGCCAGCCTCTCTTCCCTTTCTGGAAGTTGGGAGGTCCGGGAGCTGAAAGTTCAGCCATCTAATCACATGGTTGGTTCCTCTGACTGTTGCCCTGCCTTACATACATTTTTGGCTTAAAAAAGACAGACCTTTATGCTGTATAAAAACATCTCTTGTCTTGGTTTGCAGGAAGCAGAGGCTTTTGCATTGTACCACAAGGCCCTGGATCTACAGAAACATGACCGGTTTGAGGAGTCTGCCAAAGCCTACCATGAGCTCTTGGAGGCACGCTTGCTGCGGGAGGTGAGGCACCAGCAGGCCAGGCAGTGTGCCGTGGTGGTTAGTGTATACGCTACGGAGCTGGGTGCTCTGGGCCTTACCTCTGCTCTCCCATTTCTTGGCTGGGGAACCTTGGAAACATTTCACCTCTCTGCCCCTATTTCTCTACCTCTAGAGTATCTGCCTCATTGAATTTTTATGAGGGTTGAGTGAATCCAGTGAAGCATGTAGAATGGTTCCTGGTGTAAAGTAAGTGCTTGGTAAAGGCCAGCTATCATGATTACTTAATCTTCACAACCACTCTGCCCAGTAGCTGGGTTTTACAAATGTGGAAACTGAGGCTTAGTGAGGTCTTGATGACTCAAAGCCATCCAGGTAAGTGAACCATTCGAACCAGGATTGGAGTCCATGGTTTGCTGATATCTAATGATCCTATTGGCAGCACATTCTAGCAAATGCCATTTGAGTAAAAGACCTTGAACTTGGGAAGTCTGTATAGACATGCAATGGAGTTTTGAATATAGTCAGAAGGATTGGGACACTGGTTACAGCAGAGAGGGGCAGGCAGGGCAAGACCTGGTCCACAGTCCCAGGGCATGGGACTGTGGTAGTGGTGAGTGAGTTTAGCATAAGTGCTGCCGAAGCGAGCATGTGGTGAGTGAGTTAATCCTCGAATTGACTGGAGATGTCAACCAGAGGTTTGGGAATTGATCCCGACCTGAAATTCATTTAGGAAGGTGTATATTTCATTAGGAGGAAAGGTTTTTGTTTTCAGGTACCCAAACATGCAGATGATATGCATTAAGGAAGCAGATAAACTCCATGGGTGTTTTTCTGGACTGCACAGTCTTTGAGTTCAGCAGAGTCTCCTACAGTGCTAGGCAGGCAGATACTTGTGACTCAGGCACACTACCCCTAGATGGTTTTTGCTGCTGCTGAGTTAGAATACTGAGTTCTAACTGTCAGCAGAAAGCATCTATTCCTTCTCTCACTCAAGGTATTTCCTCATATTCCTAATTATATAGCTTGTCAAGATTCTTTGGTCACTGGTTACAGTTTCTTGGAATAAGGTATATGGGACTTGTGACCTCCTCCTCTCAGTGTTAGTAGGAAGTGGGTGAGGACCCAGAGAGGGAAAATTAGTTTATTCCATATTTACTGAGCTGTGGTTTTGGGCCAGTTGCTGGGCTTGTTGGGTCTTCCCTCTCAGGCCTTGGTGGAATATACCTCAGAGTTGTGAACAGGTAAGCACTGAACTCAGCGGGGAGTCTAAGTATAGGATGGATGAGAGGTGGGCCCAGCATTGAACAGGTGCTAGGCAGGAGGAGGCCTTTTACCTAAGGGCACGGTCATGTGTCAGCCTTTTAGTTGTAGGTGTGTGCATCTTTCTTTGCACAGTATATCACTTTCAGCCTTACAAGGTTGTTTTAGCACCCCGCCGCTTGCTTATAATTGTAAAAACATGCTCATTGTAAGCAACCAAAAAGTACAGAAAATATACATAGAACAGTTTCTTATTGCTCTCTTATTGCATTAATGTACTTAATAACAGTTTTACAGAGGATTGGCATAAATAGGTCCTGGACCACAGCTGACTCCTAAGAAGCATTCAGCCTGACTGGTGGGTGTCCTGGAGGGACTTGCTGGGGCAAGCCTTTCAGGGCGGATTGAGAATGGTACTGAATGTTGGTAGTCTGTTAGGTGGAGGTTAGTTAAGAGCATCTACTGTTATGTTTATGTGTATTGCTGACTGTTTAGTCTGAAGTAGACTCACTCAGTCTCAGTAAATTTGATCCCACTATGTTTTGAAGAGTTCTGTACCTGGAGGGACAGAGGTACCTGGGATCCAGCCCTTGTCAGCTGGTTCTTGGGGGCCTTTTTGTGTGTTAAGTCAGACACAGTAGAAGATAACTGAATGGGGCTTCATTTGAGCTTCTCAGACTTACAGAAGTTCCTTAAGACCTCCAAGGTAGGTAGATTCTTGGATTAGTCAAGGGATGCTTGCTGAGGGTGGCATGTCTTCGAGTCTTGCCTGTTCAGAACATGAAAAGCAATGTGTGGAAGCCACTTGTCCCAGGAAAGAGCTTCTTGGTGCCTGTGAGTTTTTTCTGTTAGAAAATGTTAGTCTTTGTCCTATGGTTGGAGCAGTAGTTTACTAATCAGTAGTTTCTTAGAATATAAGGTCATTAAAGCTGTAATGAAATAACTTTTCATATTAAATACATTTGCAATTCTTATGGTCTTTCAGCTCACTTTAACCTTTGATATTTAGGGTAGGAATCGTTGCTCTTAATTACAGAGGTCAGACACTAATGTTTTAGTTCAATTAACAATTGTCTATGGTTGTGTGATGAGTTATAGGCTTAGCCTCTTACTCCTAATCCTGGAGTGTCTGGGGTGAAGCTCCAGGTCCTCCTGCCCCCAGGCAGCCTGCTCATACCTTGTCTTTCATCTTCATACCTGGAGCTGCTGGCTGGGCCTACCTGTGCTGTAAATGTTACTCTCTAGGCCTGAACCCTCAGGCATGGCAGTAGTTATAGGGCAGCTTTTCTCTGTCTCTATGGATGCCCAGACTGTCTGCAAACTATTAATACCTCAGGGTGGTTCATTCTTCTCTGTGCACTTGGAGCAGGAGTGGTCTTAGAAGAACATATGGTGCAGCACCGTCATTTTCCAGTGGTGAGCGACACTAGACTGGCTCAAGAGCCTGCAGCAGAGGCCAGCCTGGAAGCCAGGTATCCTGCTGGCTGCTTGCTGAGGCTTCAAGGCCTAGTTGTCACTTCTGTTCCTGTTTGTTTTGTTCACAGGCAGTTTCATCTGGTGATGAGAAGAGGGGTTGAAACACCCTGGGCTGATACTGAAATATTCCACATATAAGAACTTGGCTCAGCCTGGCGGCCCAGCGGGAGGATCTGGAGACAGCCATGGAGTTCTACTTAGAGGTGCGGTTTTGGTGCTTAGCTCCCTTGGTGTTTTGAAAGCTCTTGGTGGAGGGGGATGAGGTTGGGGTCTCGTGGGCCAAAAAGAAGAGTTTGTAGTGGTGCATCACCAAGCTGTAGTACCCAAGGCTCTAGGGTCCATAGGTGATAACAGTTAGTACTGACCAGGCCTGGAGAGCACATACTTGGATGCAGAGGCCTGCATGTGAATTCTTCCTTTGCTACTCAGTGCATGCGTGGCCAAGAGTGAGTTATTCAGTTTCTTGGTACCTCTAGGTCTATACCAATATAGTGGGAATAATAAAAAGCATAGTTGTGAAAATTAAGTGAGTTGGTATGCCTAATAGTATGAAAAACAGTCTGAAACTGAGCATTCAATATATTAATACTTCCAGTCATAATACTATTGTTATTTCATGTTACTATCAGTCTCCCTGTGGGCACCTCTAAAGCACCAGACACTGTGCCATTTGCTTCCTATGCATACACTAATCCTCATGCCATCTTGGAAGGAAGGAGTCTTGATCTTCACTTTAGTGATGAGGAAATGGGGGCTCAGGATCATTCTGCTAATCAGTGTTGGAGCAGGGATGTGAACCAAGGTTTGTCTTCAAAGCACATGAGTTTTCTTGAATCTCATAAGACTCCCATTAAAAAAAAAAAAATTAAGACACGGTTGCACGGGCTGGAGTGCAGTGGCACAATCAAGTCTCACTGCAGCCTTGACCTCCCAGGCTCAAGTGATCCTCCCACCTCATGCCCCCAAGTAACTGGGACTGTAGGCATGCACCACTGCACCCAGCTATTTTTTTGTATTTTTAATAGAGACGGAGTTTTGCCATGTTGCCCAGGCTGCTCTTGAACTCTTGGACTCAAGCATTCTGCCCACCTTAGCCTCCCAGACTGGGATTACAGGCGCGAGCCATCACGCCTGTCCATATTTTCTTTTCCTTCTACTCCTTTTACTTTTTTTTTACCTATTAAATATGTAAGGAATACAGATACTGAAATTGACAAAATATATCAAGAAAATGGGGAGGCCGAGGCAGCAGGATCACTTGAGGCTAGGAGTTTGAGACCAGCCTGGGCAACATAGTAAGACCGTGTCTCTACAAAAAAATTGAAAATTAGCTGGGTGTGGTGATGTGCCCCTTTAGTCCCAGCTACTCAGGAAGCTGAGGTGAGATGATTGCTTGAGCCCAAAAGTTTGGGGATGCAGTGAGCTATGATCACACCACTGCACTCTAGCCTGGGCAGTAGAGTGAGACCCAGTCTCAAAAAGAAAAGGTTTTTTAAGGTTTTAAGTTAAATAACTTGGTCGCTCTAACGTTTTATGTGCCGTTATTGCTCTAGATCTTGGAAACATGTAACTCCAGGAAGACGAGCTAGCACTGCTTGTAGGTTATAAGATAGTCATGCCACTTTTGCCATTGCCCTGGGTAGTTCGAGTGGCTATGCCAGTGCTGTGCGCCTCCCAACCCCGGGGTGCCTGCTCAAGGAGAGATCTGACTGCATGCGTGTGTGTGTGTGTGTGTGTGTGTGTGTGTGCGCGCGCGCGCACGTGTCCTCTGCTGTGTTGCATCCAGGCAGTGATGCTGGACTCTACAGATGTCAACCTCTGGTATAAGATTGGACATGTGGCCCTGAGGCTTATCCGGATCCCCCTGGCTCGCCATGCTTTTGAGGAAGGACTGCGGTGCAATCCTGACCACTGGCCCTGTTTGGATAACCTAATCACTGTCCTGTACACCCTTAGTGATTACACAAGTAAGTCATGCTTTGATGCTTTCTTCCATGTGCCAGTGGTTTTTGGAACTGAGGAGGAAAGGTAGTTTGGGTAAACTGAAAGCCAAAGTTAACATTGAAGGGCTTTGCCTGACTGTCAGGGAGAATGGAAATGTTTTTACATTTCTGCTTTATTCTGCATCTCTTTCTGGATTTGTTAAATGCCTTGTAGTAATGAAATAGCATGTTTTCTGAATGATTTTTCTTTTGGCTGACTAATTTCTTTTTTCTTTTTTTGCTTTGCAAGGTTTTGTTTGTTTGACAGAAGGAATGGCTGATTTCATCCCTACACTATCTCATTTTGTGTGTCTTAGTCTGTTTGGGCTGCCATAAAAACAAAGTACCATAGATTAAGTGCCTTAAACAGTAGAAATTGGCTGGGTAGGTTGGCTTACGCCCGTAATCCCAGCACTTTAGGAGGCTAAGGCAGGCACATCACTTGAGCCCAGGAGTTCGAGACCAGCCTGGGCAACATGGTGAAACCCCATCTCTTCAAAACATACAGAAATTAACCGGGTTCACACTGGTGCATGACTGTCATCCCAGCTGCTCAGGAGGCTGAGGTGGGAGGACTGCTTCAGCATGGGAGGTTGAGGCTGCAGTGAGTCGAGGTTGTGTAACCGCACTCCTGTCTGGGTGGCACAGTGAGACCCTGTCTCCAAAACAAAACAAAAATATCATGTAAATTAGATGTGGGTAAGACTTGCGGTACAATTTGTCCTGAGACAAAATTCCTCTCCAGTTGTGAACTTGTGAATCCAGATAAATTATGTGCTTCCAAAATACAATGGTGGGACTGATACAGGAAGGTCATTTCCATTCTAATAGGGAGAAATAGGAAAGCAGGAAAGGGTGATGGGTCCCAAAACTTGACAAATTTAGCAAGGCAAATTTGAGGTCCTAAGTCTCAGGAATAATTATCTTTGATCTGATGCTCTGCCCTTGATGCCCACTGAGGAGGCAACATCACCTTCATGGCAGGCAGGTGGAGGGACAAGCCCCACCTTTTTGGCTTGGCAAGGGCTCTACCTCTAAGATGCTAGGTTGAGACATCCTGGCCTATGCAAGCCAGAGCGGTGGCCCCAGCCTTTAAGGAACTAGCCCTAGCCTCTTGGTCTATGGTGGAAGTGGCAGCTCAGATGATCTTTGAATTACCTTTGAGGTTCTTCCTCCCTTTCCTTGAAGAATAACACATATTCTTGGCTTCCTTTCATTCTTTATCATTTTTTCTGTTCCCGTTAGTCCCAATTGACAGTGTTTCTGCTGGTATAATCTTACCTTTCTGGCTTCTGCCGAGGTACTGGATTAAGTCTGTGGTTCATGCTCACACTGCTCTTATAAGGAAATTGTTGGCCAGCCACACACATAGTGTTCTCAGAACAAACTTTCTCAATTTTTGCAATATGAATAGACAGAATTTTCTAAATCTTTAAGTTCTGGTTCCTTTTTGCTTAACAATGCCCGCACCCCCAAAGGCAGGTTACTTTGGGTCCCTTCTGCTTTTTACAACCTCCTCAGGTGACCTTGATTTCTCCTTTTTGTCACCAAAGATGAACTTTGCCTGTTGTTGAACTTTCTCTAGGAAAGTGTATGCTTTCCTCAGCCTGGCCCCTTTTGCTTGTCATTCTGCCTGTGAGCGCACCCATATGGGGCATAGCAGTCACTAGGTCTTTGTTATTTTTGTGTAGTCATTATAATACGCATTTACACAATGTAGCCATTCTGTGCATGGACATTTGGGTTATTTCCAGATTTGGATTCTCAGTTGTAACCTGCTATGAACATTCTTGTATATGTCTTTCAGTGAACATAAGCACTCGTTCTATAGGTTGCCCCTCTTTTCACTTCCACCAGCAGAATATGATAGTTCTACAGAGCAGTGTTTTGACTCTAGCAGTTTCTTCTCCTGGAGGCTTTTAGTCTCTTCTTGGATGCTCCTCCCACAGTTTGGGACCATCTTTGGGGTTCAGCCTTCCTCCCCCACTGACTTCTTTAGTTCTTTGCACACTCTGTCATTGTAGGAGAAGTTATGCTTGTTAAACTTAAGTCTTTGTGGGAATATTTGGGTTGGAGTATTGTATTAGGGCTCTCCAGAGAAACAGAACCAATAGCATGTGTATACATATATAGAAATAGATTTATTGTAAGGAATTGGCTCATATGGTATTGGTAGCTGACAAGTTCAAGATTTACAGGTGAGTCAGCAAGCTGCAGACCCAGGAGTGATGGTGTATATAGTTCTAGTCCAAGTTTTCCAGTCTAAGTTCAAAGGCCTGAGAACCAGGAGAATTGGTGGTATAGTTTTAGTCTGTAGGATGGCAGGCCCAGGAAGAGCTGATGTTTTGGATTTAGTGAGAAGGTAGGAAAAAAACCCAATGTCCCAGTTCAAAGGCAGTCAGGCAGAAAAATTCTCTTGGGTGAAGGGCAGCATTTTGTTCTGTTCAGGCCTTCAACTGATTGGATGAGGCCCTCCCTCATTAGGGAGGGCAATCTGCTTTACTCAGTCTACTGATTTAAGTGTTAATCTCATGCAAAGACACACCCAATCACAGACACACCCAAAATAATATTTGGCCAAAGTCTAGATACCCTGTAGCCTGGTCAAACAGATACATTTAATTAATCATAACAGAGACTGAACTGATACATATATCTGTGAGAGCCCTGATAGATTTGACAGTCATTTAAACCAAAAAAGTAAAAGCAGTATGTTAAAATTGACTTTCAGTGGCATTTTATGTACTTGAGATGATTAGGCAGGGCTGCTGCTGGGTTAAGGCCTGCTGACTGCCTCTTGTTCTGAGATTTCCCAGGTCTTCCCTCTGTAGGACTGTAGGGTGGCTAATGAGTTTAGCTTACTGCAGTTAATGTGCCTGCTGAGAACCAGCATCATCCAAGTGCTCAGTGCCTCCTGGGTTTTCTCTCTGGAAGCCACCAATGGCTACCCGTCAGTTTTCATGTGGTCTCAGAGAAACCATGTCCCAGTCTGAGGCAGGCACCTTTGGACCATCTATTGAGCAGCTTGGGCTGTGCTGGGATAGCACAGACTTCTCCCTGCTCACAGACTGCACAGTCTTTGTTTGCTTTGGGGTGTGTGGCCCCTGCTGAGCCTCGTGGCCAGTCTGTGCTCTCTCGTGCCAAGCATACTAGGAGGACATCACTTCCTCCTCTCCCCAGGCTTCCATGCCCAGATTTCTCCTTCTGGTCTGGCTTTTCTCTGTGAGTTGCTTCTCCTAGGTGCTTCATTTTCTATTTATTCTTGATAGGAATGACTTGCAGTCCACCTGCACCAAACTGAGAAGCTGGGCAGGGCATGATAGTGGTTCCAGTGTCCGGACACAGCTGGCACCCTGCTGCAGTGTGCTGTTTCTCCGTGTGGTCGCTAGTGAGACCTGGACTGTTCCCAATTACAAGTGCTGAAGGCTTTCATAATTTATATCATACTTCTGCTTTGTGAATCCATGCCATCCCATTTTTTTTCTGTGTGTTTACCTGTTACTGTCTCCATTCCTGAAGGAGCTGGAGCTAGCACAGGCTTTCCAGATCAATGACTTGAGGAGGCTCGTTATTACATTAACATGAACTATGTACATGTCTTAAATTGTAGGCAGTAATTTTAATAATAGGTTTTTTTTTTAAAAAAAGAAAATTGGAAAATACAGGTAAGCAAAATTCAGTCTGTTTTATGTGTATAGTGGAGCCATGCTATTTGACCTCGTTTGTCCCCTGCTTCTTCCCAGTGCTGCATCTTGGCCTTATTTCTGGACAGTAAGCATACTCCTCAATCATCTGTGTAGTGGCTGCTTGGCAACCGATTGCGTGGTTTGGACATACTTTATGTAACTAGGTGCCATGGTGGGACAGAGTGGTTTCGAGATTTTTTTTTCCTTGAGACAGGGTCTCACTCTGTTGCCCAGGCTAGAGTACAGTGGTACGATCATGGCTCACTGCAGCCTCGACCTCCTGGGCTCAAGCGATTCTTCCACCTCAATGTCCTGAGTAGCTGATACTACAGGTGTACACCAACATGCCTGACTGATTTTTGTATTTTTTGTAGAGATGGGGTTTCATCATGTTTCCCCGGCTGGGCTCCAACTCCTGGGGTCAAGTGATCTGCCCAACTTGGCCTCTAGAGTAATGGGATTATAGGCGTGAGCTCTGCGCCTGGCTATTTCCAGATGTTTTGAGGGCTGTTTTCCAATTAGCCAATAGATAATCACTGTGAGTGCTGTTGGATTTTTGCAGTAGTTCCTGGAAGTGGGATTGCTGGGTCGAGGATCTATGTGTAATGCCTATGATCCTCCAAAAAGATCCTATGGTCTGTCCTCTGCCAGAACCTTTGGGCCTGCTCACCTTGCAGTGCCCCATCTACTCTGGGTCTTATTATTGACCTAACTGAATTAGTTAAAGTAGTATCTCATTATTGTTTACCAGGCATTTCACTACTTCTAGGAGTGGGAATATTTTCCTGATGTTAACTGGCAAGGCCAGAACTTCTCAGTGCGGTCTCAGAAGTCATAAACTGTTCTTTCCTTGCCAGCATGTCTGTACTTCATCTGCAAAGCTTTGGAGAAGGATTGCCGATACAGCAAAGGGCTGGTCCTCAAGGAGAAGATTTTTGAGGAGCAGCCTTGTCTCCGGAAGGACTCTCTCAGAATGTTTCTCAAATGGTAAGTCCTGCCTTTTTCCATGCATGTGTGCATGCTCTCCTGTGTGGCTGGTGAAGGTCAGGAGCACAACTCATTCTCCTCTCAGGTCCCATGGATGGAGTCCTTGTGCTCTGGGGCTTCATGCCCTGCTGCAGCCCCTCACCCAGTGAACTGACCTTGGGCTGCCTTGTTGATCACCCACCTGTACCTAATCTTGGCAAGGCCTCCTCAGGCTGCCCACCTCTCCTAATGCCCACCTCTCCGGATGCCCGGCCAGCTTTCAGTTTTGCTGTCTCTCCTCTGGATGCCTGGCTGCCCAGCTTGCCTCCTGCCTTTTCCCTTCTGAGGGTTTTGTCCCCCAGTGCTGCTCAAGTTCAGTGTCCCAAACATGCCTCTGATCATGTGCCACCCCTGCCTTGCCTCCAGGATATACCCCATGCTCAATTGCATTACCCAAGAGGTTCTTTGCAGCCTGACCCCCTAGTTCTCCCACCTCACCTCTTGCTTTTCCCTCTCAGGCTCCTTTTGTTAAGACTGCCCCAAGTCCCTGGCAGTTTCCAGGCATGATTCCATTGTGTGTCATCCTGTCTCCTACCCAGGCTCCCACTGTGCTCTAAATTGTCATGCCATTTTCCCACCTCTCCACCTGTCCTGCCATTGTCCCTCCTTTACCAGGTGTCTTCCCACAGACACACTTCTGAGGTGACCCAACAATACCTGCCCCCTCCTGCCCAGACTGTCCTGATGCCTGCCAGCAGGGCTACACCTCAGAGCTGCTCACTGATGAACTTATCTGTTTCATGTGCCAACTCTCAGTCACCTCTCCGTTGCTTTCTGAGCTCTAGCTGCCCCTCCCCCCAGCCCTCCAGTCCAGGCAACTCCTCCTGCCCTCTGGTCTTCCTTGGCCCTGGAACATACCTGTAGGGGTTGGTTAGTAGTGATTTAGCTCGATGTCTATCCCCTGTGAACCTGTGCCTCTCTGGAGGGAACTACCTGTTGGCAGAGATAGGAGCTGAGGGAACATCTGTCATGAGGGAGCTAACCTTCTTGGGGGAGACAGATGCCAAGCCCATGAAACAGATAAATTCGTGAGTAGCTGTGAGGTGTAACCCTGCTGGGAAGCACCAGGACAGTCTCGGCAGGACGGCAGGTGCTGTTGGGTCACCTCAGAAGTGTGTTTGTGGGAGGACACCTGGGGCCTTCAAGAACCTGCCCTTTCTGTATTTGGGGGTCATGACACTTTGGTGAGCTTCACCTGTCTGATGACTTTTTGTTGGCATGGGCAGTATGGGATAAATTCTTTTAAGATTTTCTAATAATAATTGAGAGAAAGATTTTATTTTTCTGTGGCTTTTCAGATATTACTGTGATACTGTTAATACATATGAAAGCCCTTTCTCTGCCCAGTTTTGAATTGTCAAAGGAACAAAGAATATCAGTCATTTCTAGTGTATGTGGGTATTAAGAAGGCTATTTACTGCCCTACCCAGGTCAGATTCAAGTGGTTATTTTATTTGTAGGAGGAAACAATACACATTAAAAGGTGTTACCCTCAATACATTTTTGTGTGTAAAATTTCAGCCTCAATTCTAGTTTGTAAGATTGTAATTTCTCCCTGTTTTACGTGCTTTTAGTGACATGTCGATTCATGATGTGTCGGTGAGTGCAGCTGAGACACAGGCCATTGTAGACGAGGGCCCTGGGGCTGCGGAAAAAGAGGCAAGCACTGATCGTGCGGGAGACGGAGCCGGACCTGAAACTGGTGCAGCCCATTCCCTTCTTCACGTAAGTTGACTAGTGTCTCTGGGAATGCTGGGTTGGCCAGTAGGCCCTGGTATGGGATACTGCCCTGCACAGGAGGGAGAGACCTTGAGGCTTTACCATGGGTTGGTGGTATGGATGGGGGCTCTGTGCACAGTGGCCAAATGGTTGGAGGTGCATGCTTACTTGATTACTAAGAAGCAGGTCAGCTCTCTCTCAAGTACATCCAATCTCAGTCCGTTTTTGCTGTTGCTATTCTTGACCCCAGCCACCTGCCACATTCCTGTAAGGCTCCTCTCAGCCTGCCCTACTTGGAAGGGAAACGGAAACTAACATTTGCCAGTCACTTGCCAGGAGGAAACTGATGCTCAGAGCAGTTAAATGGGGAGCCCAGAGACAGTCTGGGCTTTCCTGCTCTCAAGTCCTCCATGTTTTCCTTCTAGGATCACATGGGGAGCCCTGCAAGATGGGCCTCAATGTAGTCCTTGCCAGCCCCATGATGTGAGAGTCTCTCTTTCTCCAGGAAGGGCAAATTGGTATTGGCTGTTCCCTGGATTTGTGGTAGTTTAGTCCCTTAGTGAGCTCTGGATTTCAATTTCTGTATTTAAAATTCTAGACATTGAATCTTTAAGTTTAGCATGACTTAGCAGTAGCATTCCATTTCTGCTCCCCAATCCCTCCTTCCACCCCTGCCTGCTTACTCTGAGGGAGTTCCTGCCTGGATCAGACCGACCTGACCTGGGTCCAGTCCTGGCGCTCCTAATGCTATGAATTGGATAACTCTAGGGATATTAGGAGCCACTCCCTAGCAATGGGGAGAGCAACATCTCTCTCTTGTAGAGTTGTCATGATAATGAAATAGAATGTGTAGGGGCTAGCACAGAGGCAGCACATAGCACCCACTCTGGAAGGGCTGGCTCTGGTCCATATTATTATGACTGGCTATGAGCTTCAGCATGTGGAATTTCCCAGAAATATTTCCACACCCGAGTACCGAGATGGCCAGGAAGAAAGGGCTGTTCTTCAGGCTACTCTAGGACTCCTGTCAGGTGCCCTTTCTTGTATTTTGTCTTGATTAGGATCCTCCTCCCATCTGAGTGTATACTCCTCAACTATAGAGGGCTGGGGTTTTGGAAGGGCCTTGGGGTGCCTCCCTGTTACAGTGAAGGAGGAAAAGGCCTGAGAACACTAGAAGGGATTGTGGTAATGTGACTGGAGAAGAGAGGGCTGGGAACTGGCATCATGGCCACCCTCCATGGTATAGGGAAGAGCTAAGTAGAAGCAGAGGGAGTTAGGCTCAGTAGTTAAATTTGGGGTTTGGTTATTAAAGGAAGAGTGTAGATTCCCTCTCTGGTAGCAGAGGACATAATGTTTTTATAATAATCTCCATCTATTCCAGGGGTCAGCAAAACTTTCCCTTTAAAGGGCCGGATAGTAAACATACTAGTGTTTGTGGGCCATGTACAATTTATGTTCTATATTCTTTCCTTCTTTTTTTTTTTTTTTTTTTTTTAAAAAAAAAACACTTTAAAAATGTGAAAACCAGCCAGGCATGGTGACTCATGCCTGTAATCCCAGTACTTTGGGAGGCTGAGACAGGAGGATCACTTAAGTCAATAGTTGAAGACCAGCCTGGGCAACATAGTAAGACTTCATCTCTACAAAAAATAAACAAAATTGGCCAGATGTGGTGGCACACACCTGTAGTTCCAGCTATTCTGGAGGCTGACAGGGAGGATTGTTTGAGCCTGGGAAGTTAAGGCTGCAGTGAGCTGTGATGGCACCACTGTGCTCCAGCCTGGGTGACAGAGCAAGACCCCATCTCAAATAATAATAATAATAATAATAATGTGTTGCAGGGCACAGTTTACCACCCTGGTTTCTTCAGTGCCTAGAAGGCATGAGCAAGAGCAAGGCACGAGAAGGGGAGTTGGTGTATTTAAGGCATTTGACACAACCCAGCCAGTGAGCAAATTCTTTCTGTCTAAATGTAACACTAACTGAAGGCAGGAAAAAGAAGAAATCTCTTCCAGTCCTGGGAGCCTCCATTGTTCAGATTCTGGATTTTAAAGCACTGTCCTTTTTTTTATTCCCCCCCCTTGAGACAGGGTCTCGCTCTGTTGCCCAGACTGGAGTAGAGGGGTACAGTCTTGGCTCACTGCAACCTCTGCCTGCCAGGTTCAAGTGATTCTCCTGCCTCAGCCTCCCATAACCAGGATTACAGACATGTACCACCACGCCTGGGTAATTTTTGGTATTTTTAGTAGAGATGGGGTTTCACCATGTTGGTCAGGCTGGTCTTGAACTCCTGACCTCAGGTGATCTGCCCATCTCGGCCTCTCAAAGTGCTGGGACTACAGGTGTGAGCCACCGTGCCCAGCCTGAAGCACTGTCCTTTTATTCCTTTCTCAACATTTTCTGGGTGCCAGCTCTCTGCCAGCACTGTGCTCTGTGCTGGGGGCACAGTGTGGTAGGGCCTGGTCCCTTGCTGCAAGTGATCCCATGGGTAGTCGAGTCACCCGGAGAAGGGAACACATGCCTCAAGCTGATGGGGGCTGTGAAGAGAGAAGCGCAGTGCTGGAGGGCCTCTGAACAAGGTTCCTGCTGCTCTAGGGGTTGGGGGAAGGCTGGGTGCTGGAGCTGGGGTCTGACTGAAGCACAGGCATTGGCTAGGCAGAGGGTTGTGCTGTGGGAGGGGACGTTGCATCTGGGCAGAGGGAGACCTGCCCAAAGGCCCCATGGGATATGACAGTGTGATTTTGTTGTTTAAGGAACTGAAAGAGAGCTAATGTAGCAGGAGTGCAGGGGGTGGTGTGAGACGAGGCTGTGCAGCACCATGAAGCCAAGCTGAGCAGTTGGTCTTTAGCCTGAGGCATTAGAAGCCATTAAGGAATGGATAAATTCATACATCATAGCATACCACACAGCATAGTAGACAAGACACAACCTTGTACCCAACAAAGAACACACAACACAGAATGTAAAATGCAAAACAATAGACAGCACACAATATAACATGCCACACCATACCACAACAAAACACACAACAGTCTCCTGTTGCCATCCAGCAGGCTCCAGCTCATTTGGTCATCCACTGAGATGCTACTCCCCAACAGGCCCTGCCTGTGGTCCAAGGTCTTATAGACTATGTTGGCAGCTCTCTGCATAAAAACAGATTAGTGGCAGCAGAGAGGTGCCCCAAGTGTTTTAAAGATTTGACCTTCCTGGGGAGGAGTTTTTGAAGTGAGTCAGTGGATTTCATACCTGCTTAGTTGAGTCTAAAAGTGCCTCAGGCTAAGATGTTCCTGGGGCTTCTGCTACAGTGAGGGGCAGGGGGATGCCAGGTCCCTGCTCTAGCTTTGGCTGCTGCACCTTCAGTTCAGCTGTGTTAGACTCAAGATTTCATCAGTTATGACAATGATGAAACCTTGATTACCTCCCCCCCACCCCTGTGGAGGTGGCAGCTCTGCTGCCCCTGTACAGGCAGGCCATTTGGCCCTGTGCTTAGAGCACTCCTTTGACAGGGTGCTCATCAGGTGTGGTGGCCCTCTCCCTTCAGCTGGAAGTGCCTCGGAGAGAGCTTGCTGGCCATGTACAACCATCTCACCACCTGCGAGCCCCCACGTCCCAGTCTTGGCAAGAGGATTGACCTGTCGGACTACCAAGACCCCAGCCAGCCTCTTGCATCCTCCGTGGTGGTGACACCAGTTAACGTGATCCAGCCAAGCACCGTCAGTGCCAACCCAGCTGTGGCTGTCGCCGAGCCTGTGATCTCCTATACCTCTGTGGCCACAGCCAGCTTCCCACTGCACAGTCCTGGTCTGTTGGAGACAAGTACTCCTGTGGGTAAGCAGGCCCCCTGGAGTTGGCTTCTGGGGAGACCCCGTTTACTTAGCCCACCAGGAATGAGACTGCTGGGGAGCCCTGCCTCTCTAGAGAGAAGGGTCATGCTGGTGCTCATGACTCAAGTGGAAGTGGGAGCCCACAGCACTACAGGAGCACCTCAGCCTGCTCACAGGGACTCTGCCTGTCAGGGTCACTTCAGCTCTGAAGCCCCTGCATTGAGGGGGGATGGGGAATCAGAGCTGCAGCTCCTGTTCTTTGATGGTTCCCCCCAGGACCATTTAGTGCCTGGCTGCCACATTCTGGCATGAAGGTCACTCTTACCAACTTGTGATGTGGAAGCTGGCAGAGGTCCCATCTGCTGGTCCTGCTCTCTTGCTGACTGTGTACATCCTGAGTTCTTTGATCTTAGAAAACAAAGTCAGCAAAGTCACCAACCAACATGTATATGTTTTATTGATTTTTATTATTGCTAGAGTTGTCAGAAAATTTTGACAAAATCTCCCAAGCCTTTTCTTGATTTCTGTGTCACTGAAAGAAATAATATCTGGCAGATATAGGAGTTTCTGAATGAACATGTACATGGTTGTTGCTTTTTTATTAAATCATACATGACATTCTTCTGTTGTCCAGATAGTTCACACAGTTCTTTTGCTCTTCTATTACTGAGTGCTCAGGGGATCCTGGGTGGGGTCAGAGCCACCTCACTCTGTCCGTTCCAAGTGAGACCCTGAAGTTCAGCTCACCAGTGTGAGGGTGGGAGGGTAAGAGTGTTGCTTGCTTTGTAGCTGTGGAAGATAATCTTGAAATCTGGCCTGTGGGTCCTGTGAAGTCAAGAAAGGTATGAGAGTTAAGGGGTTTAAAATTAATTTTACTCAGGATTCTTTGTTGTTGAAGAAGAAATGGAAGATTTTTTGAATGTCAAAGAGTTTAATGCCAGTAGATTGATAAAGAGGGAGATTGATGTGTTTGTGTAGTGCATTTTTTCACCCCGGCCACTGTGTAAGATTTTAATTTGCATTCTTTGTGAAGCTGATATTTCTGGGGGAGATAAATCCAAGAAAGGGGTAAAACGGAAGAAGATTTCAGAAGAGAGTGGAGAAACAGCAAAGCGGCGGTCTGCCCGTGTCCGAAACACCAAGTGCAAAAAAGAAGAGAAAGTAGACTTCCAGGAGCTTCTGATGAAGTTCTTGCCATCCAGGTACTGTGTATTCTTTTCTGATTGATGAAAACAAACCCACAGACCTCCAGCATATACCATCAACAACATTTGTCATTCCATTGCCACCCTCTTCTCTGGACTCCTCCTTTGTGTTCCCATAACATCTGTGCAGATATCTGAAGCACAAATCTCACTGGAGTGGGATCTTGGATTTTTCTCGCTTCTCCCCACCTCTGAAATTCCTGAAGGTAGGAGCTGTGACTTATTCATCTTTTGAGAGCTAGAAGCAACATGCTCATGTACCTGTGTATTTACAAGACACCTACTTGTTGCTGAAGGCAAAGGGGTACTGTGCCCTGGATGCAGATGCCCTGAAAACCTCATGGAAGGGAGCTTCCTCTTGCTTTCAGGGAGTCCATGTCTACTTGATATGCTTCATGCTCAGCAGGATTCTCTTGCATTCTGATAAGGTAGAGGAGGAGCTTGTGAAGTATTCCTGGGTTTTACTCGTTCTTAGTGCTTCTCAGGAGCCTAGGGGACAAGCAGGTACCAGGCTCCCCCAGAGCTGGGAGGGACTTGGTCCCCAGTGCTACTTAGGTTTTCACCAGTCCTTCTGCTTTTTGTCTTTGCCCGCTCACCTCCTTCAGAGGCTTTAGGGTCCTCAATTTTTGAGCCTTCCTGGATTTTATGGTGCCAGTGTGTTGGTTTCTTAATACTCCCCTTCCTCCTCCTCCTCACCTGAGTGGAGAGGCCTCTCTCGGCAGACACCATTCTTCCTTTGCCCTGGACCATCTGCCTTCTAACAGTTGGTTTGTTTTGTCTGCTGGGGTGTCCTCCCCTATCTTCTGTCTTTGTGAGTTTATACCTTTTTTACTCCTTCATAGTTACTGGAGTGGAGTTTGAGAGCTAACCATGTGTGTTCAATGTGCCATCTTTAAACAGAAGTTAAACTAGCTGTAGTTCTTTCTCATGACAGTTTATTTCAGTGGTAACAACATAAAAGTGGTGGAGAAGCCAGAAACTTTAGGTGGATTGTAAATTTATTTTACAGCAAGATTCCTAATTTTCTTCATTTGTTGTCTTTCTGAGGTGAAGGTGAAATGCTTAGAAATAATGATTGTTCTCAGTACTTAATGCAGGACCAAAGTGGGGCTGTGGTGCTTTCTGATGAATTTTTCTTAAGATGTGACACCAGGAGAAAGTTTCCCTTTAGAATAGCTGCAGGATTTTGCTTTGGTTGATGGTGCCAAGAGGTTTGAGTGACCCCATATTCCCCTTAACCCTGCTTTTTTTACTCCAAGGTCTTGTTCCCTAGTCCCATTCACCTGGAATGGTTTCTACTTTCTTATCTTTATTTTGGTTGTTGGTTTCCTCTGTGGTTTGGTGTCTGTTCCTTTGTTGTTTATTTTTGTTAGAGATGGGGTCTTGCTCTGTTACCTAGGCTGGAGTGCAGTAGCACAATCATAGCTCATTGCGGCCTTGAACTCCTGGGCTCAAGGGATCCTGCTGAGTAGCTAGGACTGCAGATGCACACCATCATGCCCAGCTAATTTTATTTCTTGTTTTTTGTAGAGATGAGGCCTTGTATATTGCCCAGGCTGATCTGGAACTCCTGGCCTCAAGCCATCCACCTGCCTCCACCTCCCAAAGTGTTGGGATTGCAGGCGTGAGCAACCACACTCAGCTTAGTGTCTGCTTTGAATGGTTAGGCAAGGGCAACATGGTAGCTTCCCTGATGGAGTTGCCCTGGGAGTGTGTGCAATATGTGAATGAAGACATTCACAAGTGCCCTGAGTGTTTATGCTATAGGGGTTCTGGGTTGAGGGGACACCACAATATTGGCTGAAATGGGTCCTTGGGAGGAGTTTGAAAGAATGGTGCCTGCCAGGAGAGGGTGTCCCCAGTCCCAAGGCTGGGCCCACACACAGCTTTGTGAGGAGCTATGGAAGGACCAAGTTCAGACTCCCAGCTATCCATCCACTTTCCTCCCTACTTGTTGGGCTCCCATGAGGTGCTAGAACATACTAGGTTCTCTTCTGGCCTATGCCTTTGTATCTGTCCTTGTCCTGCATCTTTACATCGCCAGCCCTTCTCCTCCAGTGTCAGCATGAACATCATCACCTGTCAAAGACTTTCTCTGACCCTGGTGTCTAAAGCAGGGCTTTGACCCATAGTCTCAAGCGCTCTGTTGTGATTGGTTCTTATTTGAAGATTTCCCGGGGACCCTCCAAGTTTTGTGTACCTACTTATTGGCTGTATCTCTCTAGAGGGTAAGCTTACTGCAGGCAGGATCTGCCACACTTAGGGCTGCTGTATTCAGTGCCTAGCACAGTGCCTGGTACATGGCTGGTGTTCAGTTATCATCTGTTGATGAGATGAATGAACAAGTGAGGATACAGACCAAATGCTAGCTCATGAAACCCTGGAGAGAGGCAGAGCCTCCTTCAGGCCTGGGTTCTGGACCCCACCACCCGCTTGTTTTAGCCGCCTTTTTCCTGGCTCAGATTTAGTTTCTCTAACAGGATGCTTGTGTCAGAACATGTGTTGTGACTTTGTGATTTTGGCATATTACATGCAGGTTAAGAAAGCTGGATCCTGAGGAGGAAGATGATTCCTTTAATAACTATGAAGTCCAGTCAGAAGCCAAACTGGAAAGCTTCCCAAGTATCGGGCCTCATAGACTGTCATTTGACTCAGCCACGTTCATGGAATCTGGTAGGAATCGAGCAGTGTGACCATTCACTTTGGGAATTCTTCTTCCCACTATCCTATAACCTGCTTATGTTTTGTTCTGGGAGAATGGTTCTGAGGTGTTTTTTAGTGTGGCCAAGAGTCTGCCTGGATTAGTCTTAGACCTGAGCCCTGTGGTCAGCTTAGAGATCTTCTGAAATGTCCAGGCTCATACTTGCTGTGCTGTCTTATGGCCGAATTCAGAGGCTTCGCTTTGCAAATTGGATGTATATAAGCACATACATACATGCATTGAGTGCTGAGTGTGTATCAGTGTATAACTGTTGAGTGAGATTAGTGCATATGGCAGCACTCAGAGGTCTGCCCTTTGATGTCCACCTTAGATATGGAGATTCAGAGAGGCTCGATCATAGCTGCTGAGGGCTGGAGCCAGACATTGAACCCAGTAGCCTGATCTCAGCACCACAATGTGGTATTGTGTCCACCTGGATCAGATGGTAGAGGGAAGGAATAGTCTTTAATGTCCCAAAGAAAATGGGAGACCCTGGCATGGAAGATCCTCTTTATTCAAGTCAGGTTGTTCTTGCTCCCTGGGCAGAGAAGCAGGACGTGCATGAATTCCTGCTGGAGAACCTAACCAATGGGGGCATCCTGGAGCTGATGATGCGCTACCTGAAAGGCATGGGTCACAAGTTTTTGCTAAGGTGGCCTCCAGGCCTGGCGGAGGTCGTGCTCAGTGTCTACCACAGCTGGAGGAGGCACAGCACCAGCCTGCCCAACCCACTGCTGAGGGACTGCAGCAACAAGCACATCAAGGTTGGTGGGGGGAGCCGCTCAAGGGCTGGTATTGAACTTGTACCATGGCATGGGGACAAGGATCTTGCATCGGTGAGGGACTGCTGTTGTGTTTGGCTGCATCTGTTTGCGGGCCTGGAACCTGGGCTTTTGTGGTATTGAAGCAGGAAGTCACAGAACCTGGTTTGTACCTAGAAAGCTCCCTGATGGCTGAGTGGGGGCTAGACTTGGGGGAGAGAGTGGGCTCAGGGGGCCGTCAAGAGGCTGCTGCCGTGCCAGGTGAGCAGTGGCTGAGGTCCAGTGGTAATAGTGGGGTGCTGGATCGTGGTTGCAGAGCTGACAGGATGAACCGCACGTGGGATGTGTGAGGGAATGAGAGCCATGGGGAGGGCTTCTCGGGTTGTTTACTGAGACAGAGGAAGGCTCCTCAGGAGAAGCTGGAGGAAAAGGGAAACATTTGGTTTGTTTGAGGTGCCAGGGACTGTGACTGTGATTTTTGTTGTTGTTTGAGACAGCGTCTTGCTCTGTTGCCCAGGCTGGAGTGCAGTGGTGCAGTCACAGCTCACTGCAGCTTCAACCTCCTAAGCTCGGGTAATCCTCCCACCTCAGCCTCCTGAGTAGCTAGGATTACAGCTGTATACCACCACACCCAGTTAATATTTAAATTTGTTTTGTTGTAGAGATAGGAGGTCTCGCTATGTTATGATGTTATGATGCAGTCTTGCCATGTTGCCCAAGCTGGTCTTGAACTCCTGGGCTCAAGTGATCCTAATACCTTGGCGTCCCCAAAGCACTGGATTACAGACATGAGCCGTCATGCCTGGCCTATGACTTTTAACACATGATAAAACAGAAAGCAAAAGCTAAGTAGGGTGCTTAGAGAAGCACTGGGGGCCGCCAGCAGTAGGGGCTTAGCCTCACTGAGCCTTGTCTCCCTGCTGCATTCCATACCCCAGCCTCCTCCACCTGGTGCCTCCTGGAGCTCGAGGGAACACAGGGTGCTCTGGTCCCCTACTCCTGTTGGAGGTGGGACACCGAATGCTGAAGCAGGAGCACTGGAAGCATTCAGGGCTGCCTGGTGGTCTTTCTGACTGAGAGCACAGGAGGTAGAGGAGCTTGTAGGTCAGTCATCCCTTGCTGTACACCCTCCACTGGGATACCTCGGAACTAATTCCTGGCAGCTTCTGCCTACCAGACCATGCTCCCCTGGGGCAGTTGTGGAATAGCAGGAGAAACCAGGACTTTGATCCCCAGGCAAAGTAGACTGATGATCACCTTCCAGCTATGCCCACTGGCAAGTGCCTTCTCATCGTTGAGCCTCAGCTTCCTTAAGTGCCCTGGGAATGGTATGCCAGTTGCCCAGAACTTTTAAGGGTTGGGTACTGTAATTTGGCCAGTGTCTGGCCCAGCACTTGGCAGGTAACAGGGCTGCCTCTTCCACAGGACAAGAACTCTGAAGACAGGTCTCCCGGCCCTTCCCAAGTCTTGTTCCAACATAGATCCATGTACCTCTTTTTATGTCCTGGCGAATAGCCGCTGATTATCAGTTATGAAATGGCAAGTGGGTAGAAGAAGAATATTTTTATCAAAAAGTAAAGTTTAGTTTGATTTCCTTCCCACCCTCCCCAACCCCCACACTGTGAAGAGTCTTTGTGATATTGTTCCTGGCCTTCCTATGCCTGTCCTGCAGGACATGATGCTGATGTCTCTCTCCTGCATGGAGCTCCAGCTGGACCAGTGGCTGCTGACCAAAGGTAGAAGCTCTGCAGGTAGGAGGCACCATATGTTCTGTGGCCAGGCTAATTTCTGAACCCCCAGCAGCTGGGAGACAGCTGAAGTGGGGGAGACTGAGTCATGAAATTTAGACTTATATCTGCAGTAGACACATTTTCTGGGTTGGCTTGTCAGGGTTCCAGGGAAATCTCCTGGACACTCAAGAAGTGGTTAGCAGTAGCTAAGCCCCCAGAGGGAGCCTCCTGCTTGCTTTTGCTGTTACACGAGATTGAAGGAAGTGGGATCTCAGTTTTGGTGTAACTGTTCAATGCAGTGCTTTATGTAGCTTCAGTAATTTTCCCGGTAATATGGATTGTTTCTCTCTCTCTCTCTCTCTCTTTTTTTTTTTTTTTGAGACAGGGTCTTGCTCTGTCACCCAGGCTGGAATACAGTGACATGATCTCGGCTCACTGCAACCTCCACCTCCCAGGCTCAAGCAATTCTCCCACCTCAGCCTCCTAAGGAGCTGAGACTACAGGCATGTGCGACCATGTCTGGCTAATTTTTGTATTTTTGGTAGAGATGGGGTTTCACTATGTTGGCCAGGCTGGTCTCGAGCTCCTGACCTCAAGTAATCCACCCACCTCAGCCTCCCAAAGTGCTGGGATTACAGGCATGAGCCACTGGGTCCAGCTTCATGCTGACTTTTAAACCACCACCTGGTGGAATGTAGATACGCTCAATACTGTCTACAAAATTACTTCCCCTTGCCCCTGACTCTTGGGGGCTCTCTGCATATCTTTGTTTTAACTGGTCCAACCTCTCTGATGCCTGCCACTCAGGGAGCTGTAGGGCGCTGAGGGCTCCAGGGTACCCCTGGAGATAGGGTGGGTGTGGTTAAGGCTGAGGACAATTTCTGAGAAGCAGAATGGCATTTGGATGCTACACATGAAGCTGACTTGTTGACCTAACGGTTTTTAGTTTCTCCCTCGGAACTGCCCTGCTGGTGTGGTGAATGGCAGATTTGGACCTGACTTCCCAGGGACCCACTGCCTCGGTGACCTCCTGCAGCTGTCATTTGCCTCATCCCAGCGCGACCTGTTCGAGGATGGTTGGCTAGAGTTTGTGGTCCGTGTTTACTGGCTGAAGGCTCGCTTCCTGGCACTGCAGGTTGGTTCCATGGTCAGCTGCTTGGCGAGCATGCCCTGACACCCAGCAGGGTGGGCAGAAAACTGACCGTGTTGAGAGTGTGTGTGACAGTGAGATGCAGTAGGGAATTCTCAGCATCGTAGACTTCCAAGCATGATACCAGTCTGTAAAGCTCTTCAGCATAACCACAGAGCTCTAGAAGGCACCTACCCTGCCTCTGTAGTCCCCCCACTCAAGATTGCCTTGGCATCTTGACCCTTTGCCTATGTTTTCCTGAGAGAGTCTAGGCAAATGAATGAACAGATAGCTTTCTAGAAGGGAATTATTCACCTGTTTTGTGAAAGTTCTGGGAAAGCTTCTCCTTAGAGCCTGGTCTAGAAGGCCGGGATGGATTGGCTGCTGCCTAGCACCATGCACATGGTGGTACCTGGTACACTGTGGTAAAATGAGTCAGGAGATTGCCAGGGACCATTTAGTCACTGTTTGATGTGAAGAACATTAGTTCTGGAATTAGGACAGGCCTAGCTCCTAATTCTGATTCTGCTCATGTGTCCTCAGTGTTTTTGTCTGCAACATGGGGTTTATGATACCTCCCCTCACAGAGTTGATATGGATTGTTCATTCAGTCAACAAGTATTTACAGAGCCCGAGCTACATGCCAGGATTTTCTTAGCGGGTACAGCAGTAACTGGTAAAAACCCTGCCCTCGTGGCCTCCACAGTCTAGTGAGATCGGCGGTGTAAGTCATCTGGCACATCAAATCTTCTGCTTCTGTCCCCCGAACTGTTTTCCTTCTTATCAGGGAGACATGGAGCAGGCCCTGGAGAACTATGACATCTGCACAGAAATGCTCCAGAGTTGTACCACCATCCAGGCGGAGGCAGGGGCTGAGCGAAGAGACATTGTCATCCGGCTTCCCAACCTCCATAACGACTCTGTGGTTTCCCTGGAAGAGGTAAGTGAGAGTGAGTTTTTGTTTGTTTGTTTGTTTGTTCCCCCTCCCCTCCCTGAGATGGAGTTTCACTCTTGTCACCCAGGCTGGAGTGTAATGGCACAATCTTGGCTCACTGCAACCTCTGCCTCCAGGGTTCAAGCGATTGTCCTGCCTCAACCTCCCAAGTAGCTGGGATTATAGGTGCCTGCCACTACGCCTGGCTAATTTTTTGTATTTTTAGTAGAGGTGGGGTTTTATTATATTGGCCAGGCTGGTCCTGAACTCCTGACCTCAGGTGATCCACCCACCTTGGCCTCCCAAAGTGCTGGGATTACAGGCATGAGCCACCATGCCTGGCTGAAAGTTTTTAAATGTTGTTTTCTTAGTCAAAGATTTCTGATTTGGCGTAGTTAGCCCAGGCCTGACCTGTTTCTGAGGAACAGTAGAGCTTCCCACATGCTGAGCAGGGCCCCTGGTGGGAAGATAGGAGAGGCCTGGGAAAGGCTTCTCTAGCACACTGGGGTACTGCAGATCCCTGGTGGAAAGCAGGTGTGGGAGCTCTCACCAGCACAATTTAGAAGTGGTCATTGCTCTGCTGTCCTGGCTATGTGTGGCAGCCACCCCAGTGGAACTGGAAGGAAATATCAGCTGGAGCAAACCAGTATTGGGCTGGCCATGGGGCTGGGTCAGCAGTGTGTGGTGTATATTCCAGGTTCCACTCAGGTGCCACTTTTTTCATTGTGCAGCATCGGATCCTGCCGCAGTTCTGCATCTGTGACATAGCCACATAGGCTGAAAGTGGCCTTTAGACTCTCCTAGAGTTGTTTCAGGGACAAGTACAGGTACAGGACTGTCTACATGCCAGGGCCTCGTCAGATCCTGTGTGTAGCATGTGGCAACCTCTGGTCCAGGCTTGCTGAGTCTGACAGCCTGAGTGGTTCTACAAGACTGGTTCACTGAACTGTGACCACAAGGCTGTCCAACTGTCTTGGCAGATGCTTTCCTGGAATTCCTTTGCTTCTGGGTAGTTTTTGATTTTTGATGTGCTTGTTTTTTAAAGAATTGGATGCCTTGCCATTAATAGGAAAACTTTTAACGTATGCATTTAGTGAAAACACTGATGTATGAAGGAGGAGTCTAATTTTTTTTTTTTGGCTGGGACATAGTCTAATTTTTATTGTCCTCATCTGAGTCTGATAAAAGCAAACACTGGCTAGATTCAGTGGGGCAGGGGTGAGGGGTTTACCCTCATACAGCATTTCTGGGCCGTTTTCAGATTGATAAGAACCTGAAGTCGCTGGAGCGGTGCCAGTCCCTGGAGGAGATTCAGCGGCTGTACGAAGCAGGCGACCACAAGGCTGTTGTGCATCTGCTCCGCCCCACTTTGTGCACGAGTGGGTTTGACCGGGCCAAACACCTGGAGTTTATGACTTCCATTCCTGAGAGGCCAGCCCAGCTGCTTCTGCTGCAGGTGTGTGCCGCCATTGTCCCTCACACCCACTTGCACCTTCTTTCCTTGCTTGTTTGTGTTTATTCTCTGGAGGTTCTGCGGTAGTTCTTGAGAACACATAGCTAGAAGAAAGTGGATGCCAAAACCACTAAGCCCCCAGGAAGATGTTAGTGAGAAAATATGGTCAAGACTAGGGGAAAGTTAGAACCAAGGACTGCAGGTTCTAGGGTTTTGCATGGCTCAGGATGATCCCCACACTTGACTCAGAACTTCTGCATGGCAGAGGAGGAAGGAAGAATGGTCAGGTTATCATCTGTCTAATCTGTCCATCCACCTGTTTTTCATCATCTTGTTTTATATTGCTTTGTTTTTTTGAGAGTGAGTTTCACTCTTGTTGCCCAGGCTGGAGTGCAATGGCACCATCTCGGTGCAACCTCCGCCTCCTGAGTTCAAGCATTTCTCCTACCTCAGCCTCCCAAGTAGCTGGGATTACAGGCATGTGTCAACATGCCCAGGCTGGAGTGCAATGGCATAATCTCGGCTCACAGCAACCTCCGCCTCACAGGTTCAAGTGATTCTCCTGCCTCAGCTCCCAAGTAGTTGGAATTACAGGCATGTGCCACCACACCTGGCTAATTGTACTTTTAGTAGAGATGGGGTTTCTCCAATCAGGCTGCTCTCAAACTCCCAACCTCAGGTGATCCGCCCGCCTCCCAAAATTCTGGGATTACAGGCATGAGCCACCATGCCTGGCTTTGTATTGCTTTTTAAGTTAACTATTGGGTAAATATAAAAGTGGCAAAAATATCTGTACACTGTGATATTTTAAAATCAAGATAAAATAAAGAGCCATGTAGTTGAAGAAAAAGAACACTAGCCTTGTGTTTGAAGCCTCATGTGCTCTCCTGAATCCGTCTGTGCTTCTGTTCCGCGGGAGGTAAACGCTTACTAGGAGACTGCCACGGAGCTGGCAGCTGCTGGGTGTTGGGCAGTTACTCAACCTCTCTGAGCTCAGTTCCTCATCTCTAGGATGGGATGACCAATGTCCTTAGCTCAGAGTCCTGTTGTAGGGATTATACAAGTTAATGTATGTTGGCACCATGCCTGGCATTAGCAGGTGCTGTGGAGGTACTGCTGTCATCATTGCCACCATCCTCAGGAGGGTTGAGTTGACACCGAGATAAACATGGAAGATAATACGTAAAATATGCTTAGTGGCATTGAGTCCTGGTCCCTTGTTTCATCCTACTAATCACATTGCGTTTATTATCTTATTGGGTACTTCCCCTTCAGTTTGGAAAGAGTCCAGTCTTCCCCCCAGGCTTTTTGCACAGATTCCATGAAGCATTTTAATCATTAACATTCCTGAACTGGGAAATAGTTGAGAGTTGTGACTGGGAACAAATGGAAGCAGCTCAGTCCTGGGGAAAGGGGGAGGAAAGAGTTGGTTTGGGGAAGCGGGAGGGGAAGGGGAATGGAAGGAAGGAAGCTCCAGCTCCTCGCAGAGGAGGTCAGCTGGGCCCAAGCCAAGATCACGGGATGAGATGTGTGTGACCTCAGTTACCTGGCAGGCTGCAAAGTGGCCCAGCATGGCTGTGTGTGGAAGGGACAGTCAGTATACCAAGAAGGGCGCTGGGTGTGAGAAAGCGGGAGAGGCCAGCAGTCTCTGCCTCCATAAGATGGCCTCAATGCTCAGATCTTGTCTTGCTCTTATTGTCTTCTGGAACAGCTGGATGTGGCAGGATGCCCCATTGATGGGGCAGGAGCTGCTGCTTGGCCGGACACTAAGCTGTGATAAGGGCTGTGCCTGAGGTCTGGGCTGAGTGCTGTGGAAGCTCCTGCTTTTTGTGAATTAAGGACTCCTGATTATTGCTCAGTTTTGAATTGAGAGTGTTTTCTTATTGATTTGGAGTGCTTTTTATATATTAAAGATAGTAATCTTTTTCTCAACAAATCTTGCAAATATTTTTTCCTGGTTGTTTCCTCTTAAATTGCAGCTTTTAATGTTTTTTCTTGCCATTTATAGAAGTTCTGAATTTTTATGCTGTCAAATCTTTTGATGTTTTTATACATGTGTGATTTTGTTCATTGTTAATTGTGGTTTTTGTTCCTTATGCTTAGACAGCTTTCCAAGAGTGGAGAAATATTCATCCACTTATTTCAAACACGTGGCTCGAGCTTTTATGGGGTACCTGGCACTGGGCCAAGAGGAAGGCTACTCTGAGGGAGCCCATGTTCTGGAGAGGACAGACAAGAGACCCATCAACAGAAAGATAAAAAGAAAAGTTGCTTTTGTTTTATTTCAGCAGTGTTAATGTTTTATGTTTTGCATTTAATTTGCTTCATTTAGCTTTTCTCAAGCGGGACATTGAACTTGGAATCCTCTCCTGTAGGTGTGTGGTGGAGCTTTCTCCCAGTTGAGGCAGGCTGCCTATTATGTTCTTCAGTATAATTGGATAGTTTGCATCTTGTTGAGTTGATTCTTAGTTCTTAATATTTTTGGTTGCTATATTGAGCATAATCTTTTTGTTGTTCATTATCTTTTCCAGGTATTCCTACATTGCTGGCTTATAGGAATCCTGTTGATTTTTCTGTGTTTGAGTCTAGGTGCTTCGCTGAATTCCTGTTGTTTCCTGTTATTTTCTGTCTGGCTTGTTTTATTGTATTTGGTTAGATGATTGTGTTGCCCACAGTCGATCATAATTTGGTCTCCTCATTTGTTGGTGTTTATTCTTCATTTTTGCTCTTTCTGGCCTTGAGCCCTGGAGATTATGTCATGTTTTAGAGCACCATTGGCAGGTCCTTGTCTTGTTCTTGACTTTCACAGTAACTCTGGTTGCACTTAATAGTCTCTGTCATGCTGGAAAATAATCCTCTGGCTCTCATATGTTAGGTATTTTAACCAGGAGTTATCAGCTTAGGCTTTGGACCCCCCACATCAGCACCCCATAGGCACCCTCACACTGCAGGGGCCTCCTGGTAAAGGGTGCTGGCTTTTTCTAAAGAAACACAGGCACCATTTTCCTGGCAATCATGGTTTATACCTTGGGGGGAGGTTTTGATCTGTGTTCAGATATTGCACCACATTCCAAAGGCAGTTTCAAGTATTTGACTCCACACCTGTTGATGTCACCTCAGAGAGTGGCAGCTGTACATGTCAAGGTTGGGAGGAGCTGCTGCCAAGCCTGGGCTGTGGCAAGGTTAGAGCCCAACGGGGCACCGGGCAGCAGGTGCTTCCTGCAGATGTAACAAGCGGCCCACCAGATCTGTGAATTCACAGACAGGCTGTGTTTCCCCATGCGTCGGCACAGTGATGAAAGAGAGATCCCAGGCATTTAAATGGGTCGTATTCTAGGGCAAGAAGAAAAGGGAGCTTTGCAAAAAGCGATGGCTTCCAAAGAGAAGCTTTTAAAATAGAAGTAACAGTTCAGTGTGGTGTTCTGAGAGCTCTTCCATGTGCCAGGCACTGTGCTGAGTGTAATATGGACATCAGCTCATTTAATGCCCACAGTGCTTCTGAGGGGACGATGTGGTGGCTCAGGCTCCAATGGCTTATACATTGGCCCCACCAGGGTACCTGGGGAAGAGGGGCTCGTAGAATGACTTTAGCATTGCCTGGCCAGTTGCCCCTGTTGTAGCCTCAGCCGAGGCCCTCCTCCACTGAGATAGTCTTCCCTGGTAGTCTGCCCCTTCCCTGCTGAACCCCTCCCAGAGCCCTGGCACTAGATGGGCACAGTGGCTCTGGGGAGAGCTGACAGGTGTTGGGGTCCCTGTCTGACCTTGGATGTGTCTGCAGCCTCATTTCCAGCATCCCCCACTTTATAAATGGGGAAGGTGGGGTACAGAGGTGAAGCCTTTCTGAGAGCTCCCTGGCTGGTGGCATTCTCTGCTGCCATTGCACACAGGCCACCAGACTGCCCCTCCAGGTGCCTCTGGGCTGCATGAGGCCTACGCTGTGCTGGGGCTCATGCTTCCCTTTCTTTTGCTGCTCCTCGTCTGTTTTTCTTCAGTTGTTCTTGCTCGGGCCTGAGGCACTGGGCAGATGTACTGAGCTCACTGTGCACTTCCACCTGGCTCCTCTCCATGCTAGGACTCCTTGCTCCGGCTGAAGGACTACCGGCAGTGTTTCGAGTGTTCCGACGTGGCCCTGAACGAGGCTGTCCAGCAGATGGTGAACTCAAGTGAGGCTGCAGCCAAGGAGGAGTGGGTGGCCACAGTGACCCAACTGCTGATGGGCATCGAGCAGGCCCTCTCTGCAGACAGCAGTGGCAGCATCCTGAAGGAATCATCCTCCACCACTGGCCTTGTGCGGCTCACCAACAACCTCATCCAGGTAAGCCCTGACTCCTTCTCACCCTGCCCTGCCCCAGCAGGGATGTCTCTCTGATGTCCCTCTTCTTCAGTAGTTCATAGCTTTCACTGCTAATTAGACACCCAAAGGGGTTGTGATGGCTTCTTTGGCTGGTACTTTCAGCTTCTGAGGAGGGGTTTGTGCACAGGCTGCAAACCTTCCTGGGGTTGGTTGGATCTGGGGATTAGAGACAATGTAGCACTCAGTGTCACAGGGTTCTTCCAGACCATTGGTCTCAGAGGGAAGAAATAACCTCAGTGGGGGAGGCCCTGGTCTGCCTGCAGTGAGCTAGAGGGAGAATGGGAGCCCAGGCCAGGACACTGCAGCACCCCACGCCATCCTGAAACCTCCAACTGAGGGGTGGTCACAGTACCTTGCATCGTCCAGGAAGGCTTCAAGGCAGAGAATCTTCTTCTGAGGCACTCTGGGCTCTGTCCTCAATTCCTGCTCAGGCCATCAGCAAGTCCTGCCAAATCTATATCCTCACCCCTGCAGCCTTTGTTTCTCCCGCTTGTCTTCATCTTTCTGCTGTAGTCCAGGCCACTGCTGCTCTTGTTTGAGCTATGGCAGCACACTCACTGCAGTCTCCTCTGCCCCCCTCCAGCCACTCTCCAGCCACAGAAGCACCTTCCCAAAACAGAAATATGAATGTGCTTCTCGTTCACTTAAAACCCTTCATGTTCCCTTCAGGTTGTGTGTCACCTAAGGTACACTGAGCCCCAGGCCTGTTTCTCCCACTGGTCTTCTGCTCCCTTGGCTGCAGCTCTCCTGCGCTACTCTCTGGGGTCCCTGCCTGAATGCCTGTCCTCTGCCCCTACTCCTCGCCCTCCCCTGGCTGTTGGACACACCACAGCCACTCACCTGGAAACCCCCTCTAAAAGGCTCTCCCCTGTCTGCCCCACCCCTCCTCTGTGAGCCACTGTGGCTGCATCTGTTCTCATCATAGCAGCCATACTGATCCTTTGCACTCGTGTAGCTTGTCCATGGCTCTCTTCTCTCTGGGCTCTCAGCTCCCCCATGCCCTGTTCACACAACATAGCACATAGTAGGTACTGAGGGTATCAGTAACTACATGTGACATGAAGGAAGGTGGTGTGACTCTATCTTTGGACACTCTGGGCCTCTGTCCAATGACATGCTGAAAATCTGCTAGGTTACAGTGCCCACATCAGAGCAGTGGGAGTGGGCAGGCAGCATGTATCAGCTCCCCAAGAGGCCACCTGCCTCGGCCCAGCCTGCCCTGAAAGCTTACCTTGCTGTGACACTTCTGGTCTCTCCTCTCCACCCCCGTCAGGTCATTGACTGCAGCATGGCTGTGCAGGAGGAGGCTAAGGAGCCCCATGTCTCTTCAGTGCTGCCCTGGATTATTCTACACCGTATCATCTGGCAGGAGGAGGACACCTTCCACTCCCTGTGCCACCAGCAGCAGCTCCAGAACCCAGCAGAGGAAGGTGCACAGGCAGTGGGCGCAGTGGGGATGAGCTCTGACTCTCATGTCTTTGCCCTTGTCCTCTGCCCGAGGGCCCTGTACCTTATCCAGATGTTGTGAGTGGGGCTCAGTCCACTCAATCCAAGGATTTGCATGTGCTTGGACACAGGCAGAAGTGTCCCTGGTTCCTCCCTCAGGGAGCTTACTGTGCAGTGGGCGCAGGAGGCCGTGTGAAGCGTTGCCTGTTTGGTGCAGGTGGCAGCATGGAGGGAGTGGCAAGAGGTGACTACTTATGAGGAATGCTGACACTGCTCCAGGAGTGTATCCACTAGCTTCTTTAATCCCCATCACACCCCAAGGGATGGTAAGCCGAGGGCAGCATGGAGTGAGCACAGGTTCCACGTCCCAACTGTCACTTCTTAGATGTGTGACCTTGGGCAAGTCGTGTAACCTCAGCCTCTGTTTCCCCATACCTATATTGGGAATAATAGCATCTATCTCAGAAGGTTGTTCTGAGAATGAAATGAAATAATAAAGCCATGAATCACCATGGTGGGTCAGTGCCTGGCTCATAGTGGGTACTGAGTGATGAGAAGCCAGGGAGGGGCGAGCCCCAGACTCTTAATGGAGATGGCAGTGGATCCAGGGTCAATGCAATGGTAGAAAATGTGCTGGACTGAAGAAGCGACAGTACAACAGCTAAAGGACACGTACAGCAAAGATTGCCTGTCATTTTCCCAGATGGATCTTTTTTTTTTTCCATTTTTTTATTTTCTTGCATTTGCTGTCCAGACTTGGCCTAATGCACATCTAGTTTTTGTGCAGTTGTTATAATTATACATGTCTATCGATGCTTGTATTCAACTAGCTTAAAATTAAGTTTAATGAAGATTTTTCCTCAATAATTTGTAAAACAAGGAAAGAGTCATCCCCATTCCAACTGCTCACAGAAAACCAGAGTTAACATGTGGTTTGTCTCCTTCCCTTCACAGTCTCTCTGTAATTTTATTCGCTGCTCAGAAATTTGTCAGCTGCTCACGACATGTCAGGACTCTGAATAGGACACCTCTGGGCTTGATAGGTTTGTGGTGGTGGGAAACAGATCAGCTGTCTAATAGCACCAAGCTGGCATGGCGGACTGAGAGGAGAGCACCTGATGCTGCCCGTGGTTGTGGGTGTGGGTTGAGTTGAGCACTGATGGAAGAGCAGGAGCAGAGGAAGACACTGGGGAGGCAGACTAGGGGCCAGGGACTGAGCAAGCCTTAAGTCAGATAGGAGAGCTGGGGCATGGGGATTGGACAAGGGAGGAGGGACCAGATTGCAAAAGGCTTTTATTCTGCTTTGTAAAGCTGTTGCTCCATTTTGCTCCATTGTTTTCATCATGCTGTTGAGAGGTGCATGCTCTATTGAACCGTGTCCCCAGCTGAATCTTTAGTTTGACTGCCACTGCTTTATTCTTACAGGTCATGCCGTGATGAACACCTCATGTATAACTTTTTGCTTCTACTCAAATGATTTTTTAGGATAAATTTCTAGGAATGAATATCTTTAGAGCTCTTGACAATTACTACCTCTGGTACCTCATCGTTCTCCAAAATGATTTTAGTGGTGAAAAAAAATTAGTGTTTACAACTATAAGTGTTTGTTATTTTTCTTAGAAAAATAATACAAAAGACTTCTGGATTGAAATTCTCGTTTCCCTCAAAATTATGCAAACAAAAATTAGTTTTCAAAAAACTGGTAGTAGGTAAACACGGAGAGAAGAATAGTCAAGTACCTTAAACTTTGAAAAGTACATCAAAGAAAAAGAGAGTGAGGAAAGGAAAGAAAAAAAAGATTCTGGTGGAGTGGCAGTAGGTGTTTCTGCATGTCCCTCAGCAGGAGAACTGAGGGAAGACAGCAAGTTAACCAAATCCTGGGACATATTGTTAATATTCTCATTTGTGGAGAGTGCGGTGAGGAGGAAGTGCCTCCATCCCTCCTTGGCCTTAGCAGAGGCAGGAAGAGCCACAGGGTCCTGCCATTTTCCAGTGAGCAGACTGAGCTGAAGGAAGGGGCCCTAGAGTAAAACACTATGGTTAAATAGTGAGGGGCGTGGTGAGAACATTATCACCCAGGAAAAATAATAGTAGTTATCACATATTGAATTTTCTGGAAGCAGATACTAAGACAGGGTTTATTGGGAAGGCGGAGGAAGAAGGATTGGGCTTTTGAGCTGACAAATAGAATGAAACAAAAAGGAAAATTGCAGAGCTGAGAAAAACACTGCAAACCAGATCTCACCATTATAAAGCCATAAATGCAAACAGCAAGGAGCAGAATGAATATGACAAATTGAAATAATTGATGCAATTAAGAGTCAAAAGCAACAGGGCATGGTGACTAAAGCTTATAATCCCAATGCTTTAGGAGGTTAAGGCAGAAGGATTATTTGGGGCCAGGAGTTCGAGACAGCCCAGGCAATGTAGTAAGACCCTGTCTCTACAAAAAGTAAAATAAAAAACAAAAATTAGCCAGGTGTGGTGGTGGCACCTGTAGACCTAGCTACTTGGGAGTCTGAGAGGGGAGGATGACTTGATCCGAGGAGTTGAAGGCTGCATTGAGCTATGACCGTGCCACTGCACTCCAGCCCGGGGAACAGTGAGACCTCATCTTAAAAAAAAAAAATGAAGAAAAAAGTACAAAATAAATTTCACGAAAGAAACTTATTTTTAGTGGCTTCTGACATGTTCTGTCCTGATCCACTCTAAAAATGCTAGTTATGAGTCATTAATGGGTTATGGCCCAGAGTTTCAAAAATACCAAGGGATCTTTAAAAACAAGTAATAGTTCTAGTGGTAAACAAATGTGTAACTGGAATTCAGTAGTTCTTTTTCCTCCTGTTTTACTCTTTTTCTTCTGTATTATTCAGGTAGACCTAAATCTAAGAACCTTTAAGGCCAAGCACTGTGTCTCATGCCTATAGTCCCAACACTTTAGAGGCCAAGGCAGGAAGATCTCTTGAGGCCAGGAGCTTGAGACCAGCTTGAGCAACATAGTGAGACTCTGTCTCTGTAAAAAATAAAAAAAATTAACTGGGTGTGGTAGCTCATGCCTATAGTCCCGGCTACTCAGGAGGCTGAGACAGGAAGATTGCTTGAGTCCAGGAATTGGATGGTGCAGTGAGCTATAATTGTGCCAGCTGTACTCCAGCCTGGGTAACAGTGAGACCCTATCTTAAAAAAATTTTTTTTACGTTAAGAAATGGCATGTGTAGTGTGGGTTCCATTATTATAAATTACTTTTCTGTCATTCAAACGCATCAGATATGCACAGAAGGATGCTTCTACTGAAATTTACCAGACGTCAGCACTGGTTCTCTCTGGGCTGGTATTTTGACGAATAAAGTATGCTCCTTTATATTTTCCTATGTGGCTTGAATTGTGTTTTGGTAAGTGTGTATTGCTTTAATAAAGCCAGTCAAGTCACTACTCATTTAAAAAGGCAAAAAAAAAAAAAGAAAAAGAAAAAAGAAAAATCTGTGATCATGTTGGTGAAGACAGAAAAGCCCAAAAAGAAGAGACTGAGCCTCAGAGCCCCCCTGCAGGTGTTCACGTTCCCATGCTAACTCTGTGTCTGTCGATCTGGGCTTTCTCTAGGGATGTCAGAGACGCCCATGCTCCCATCCTCCCTCATGCTGCTGAACACAGCCCACGAGTATTTGGGCAGGAGGTCCTGGTGCTGCAATTCAGATGGGGCTCTGCTGCGATTCTATGTAAGTGCTTCCCCCTGGGCTGCAGAGTACCAGTGCAGGGCTGGAGCAGGAGGTGAGATGGGAAGAGGACAGATTCATGTTGGCATACTCAGCTTGCTTGGCCTCCCCAGAGTGGGCCCACTGTGCATCTTTGACTTACTGCACTACTTACTGTAGTTACTGAAACTTGTCGGAAAGTCTGATAAGACTTTCTTGCCAGAAAGTTCCCTTGTGCACCTGAGGCTCAGGAGCTCTGGGGCTCTTGAACAGCAGGTGGATTCGATCCACTTGTCCTTACTGAGTGTCTTCCTAGTCGGAGACAGGGCTAGGCCTTGTAATTGTAATTTCAGGAGTAATAACCACATGCACCAACACTGCCTTCTACTGAGTCCTGTTTGCTACGCGTGACTCACAATGCCAAGTCGTAGTTGCTCATTCAATAGCTATTATTACATCCATTCAGTCAGTAAATGATTAGTGAGTGCACATACACTTCCTTACACTTGCCAGTTGTGATTGACTGGAAGTAGCTCCCCTGGGTTTATTAGGGATAAGTAGCACTAACTCTTTCTCCAATTTCACTGTTGATTAGGAGGCCGGGCAGCATGCAGACCAGTTACAGAGCACCCAGTGTTCTTGATATACCAAGAGAGGGTGTCAAACCCAGCCTATAATATTTATTCTTGAAATTCTGTTGGAATATAGCCATGTCCATTTATTTACATATTAACTGTGGCTGCTTTTGCAATAGAGTGGCAGAGTCCAGTAGCTGTGATGGAGCTGTATGGCCAGCAAAGCCTAAAATATTTAGTATCTGGCCCTTTAATAAGAAAAAGGTTGCCATCACCTGCTCTACACCTTCTCTTCAGGGAACAACACCTACTCTTTCACAACTGCTGCCTCCCTCCCAGTACTCCTGATCTTCCTGTGCTTCTCCCCCAGCGCTTATCCTCCAGCATGCTGTATGATACACTCTTTCATCATGTGTGTTGTTTCTGCTCCACTGAAACTAACTTCAGAGAGAGTAGGGGTTTTGCTGGTTTTGTTCACTGCTGGATCCAAGTACCTAGTACAGCACCTGGCACATAGTAGGTGCTTAATAAATACGGGTTAAAGGAGGGTATGCACATGTATAGAGCTCATGTATGTATAGAGCTTGACAGTTTGCAAAACACGTAGGCTGAGGATATGATTTGGCCAGGAGACCCATCTGGCCCAGTTCCCTGTTGCTGGTTAGTGTCTGAGGCGAGCTCCAGCCCCAGCTCCAGATGCTTGAATGTCTCCCTTACCCTGCGAGCTCTGAGGGCCTCTGGGATGCTCACCCTGGGTCAGCTCTACCCTCCAAGACTATTTTTGGAAGAGTTTTGCCAGGCTGAGTCTGTAATTCGGCCCAGGACTCAGCCACTCCCTTCTTCTGCCTTCCCTCTGCCAAAGAGTGCAGGGACACTCTGCTTCCATAAAGTCACCTCCACAAGGCCATACTGCTGATGCTGATTGGGAAGAATGAGTTAATATTTTAGACTGGCTTGGGTGGGAGTGGCGCTAAGAGTGAAGGGGTCGGCTTAGGGGTAACAGAATGGTCCTATTCTGTTTTTCTTAATCTACGTCTTTTCTGGTGGAGCATGAATTCTAGCTGCTGTTACCTGCTAATGAATTTGAGGGAGTAGAAGTGAGTTGAGCACTGTTGTATTTCATTTTATAGTTCCTGATTTTCCTGCCCAAGGCCCAGCCTTTAGATTTCTCCAAACTTTGCAGCAACTCTCCTGACCACCCTGTGCCTTCTGCCTGCCATACTCGTCTTCAGCTTCTGCATGACTGGTTTGTTGTTTTCTTCCTGCATTTTCGAAGAGGCTTTTCTCTTTGCCACATGCCGTCCTGTCTACTGCTGGGGACCTCCACCATTTGTTTCTGTCATGTGCCCTTCTCCCACCAAGTAGCATCCCTGAGACCAGGGACCTTTTCTGTCTTGCTGTTTGAGGCATCCCTAGGGCCTGAGCAATGCCTGACATAGACTGCTGCCCAGTTTGTATTTCTTGAATGAGTGAATGAACAAACATAAGGACATTCATTCATTTCTAGCTGAGCACTCATGATTCTGGGTGCCATAAGGGTCATGAAGGTGGATACTTCATTACCACCTCTTCTCCTTGCCCCAGGCTCATGGTCTGCAGGTAAAAGGATTGCATCTTGAGAGTGATTTGAGGCCAACTCAGGGGGACCTTTTTTTTGTGTGGATTGTTTTCTTAGAATGGAATGTTCTCTGAGATAAATCCTCTTGGATCTCTTCCTTTCTTGAGTTACTTCTTTTCATATGTTCTACTTGGGTTGATGAATTTTTATCTGTTCATCTACACATAGCTCAAATGGCTCCTGTACTAAAGAGCCTTTATTAACACCTGGATATTCCCTCTTACATTGTGTGCCTACCGCCCTCTGTGTACCACACCCAGATTGTGTGTGTGTTGACAGTCTGCTGTATTTGTCACAAATTTGTCTTCTGATAAAAATAAGAGTTACAAGAAAGCATGCCCTTCATTACCCTACCTCACTCACTGTCTTGAAGCTGGTATGTATCTTTTTGTCCACTTTTTTTATACGTAATTATTATGTATCTGTATGTCAGTAAATAGTATATAGTTACATGAGTTTAAAAAAATTTTTTTTTCATTGCATTTTAGGTTTGGGGGTACATGTGAAGAACATGCAAGATTGTTGCATAGGTACACGCATGGCAGTGTGATGTGCTGCCTTCCTCCCCCATCACCTCTATCTGGCATTTCTCCCCATGCTATCTCTCCCCAACTCCCCAGCCCCCGGAGTTGTAAAATTTTACATATAAAATATGATATAGTCTGTAACCTCTTGCAGCTTGCTTTTGCTTATTTTAGTCTCCTGAGGTATAGTTACATTGATACAACTACATCCATTTTATTCATTTTAATTGCTTTATAGGGTCTTACTGTGGGAGTATACCGTGATCTTAAACTTTTTAGTATGGAAAATTCCCAACATAATATAAAATAGAAAGTATAGTGCACTTCCATATACTGAGCACTGCTCAGTCATTATTACTCATGATGCATGGCCTCTCCCACACCTACCTTCCCAATCATCCCATATTATTCTGAAGCAAATCCTAGACATTTATATCGCTTCATCTGTAATTTTCTTGTTTTGCTTTCACTTCATCTGTAAGTATTTGTTGTTTTGCTTTTAAAAAGTCCGTTTTCCTAATGATGGCATTAAGGTTGTCTATCAGTTTTGGGAGTTATAAATTATATTATGGTTAACGTCCACTAAGAGGTTGTTTTATGTGTACATGTGAGAGTTCTCTCATGTAGATTCCTGTAAAAGGAACTACTGGATCACAGAGTGTGCACATTGTTAACTTTAAAAATTTCGTTTTCAGATTATTCTCCAAAATTATTGAACAATTTTATACTTTTGATAGCAGTATGGGAATTCCTGTACCTCTGTGTCAGCCCTAGGTACATAAATGGGCATAAATGTTGATGCCCCCTCTGAAAGACATGAAGTGGTATTTCATTGTTCTTTAAATGTTCTTTTTAATAATTTATAATTATCAGTAAGATTAAATATCTTTTTATGCCTATTGACCCCTTGGGTTCCCTCTTATGTAAATTCCTGTTCACATGATTTGCCCATTTTTCTAGTGGTTTTTCTTTTCCTATTCATTTGTAGTTTTTTCTTAAGGAACTCTAAATTCCAGTCTTTTGTCTGATATGTAAGTTTCACCAGTTTTACATGTGTGTGTGCTTAGTTCTATTTCTATTTCTGTGTACCTTTATGCAGGGTATCTTTTAACTATGTGTGTTGTATTTGTTTTACAGAATTTTAAAATTTGAATGTCAAATTTATCAGTCTTCTCCTTTGAGGTTTGTGGTTTTTTGAGGGGTGGAGGTTCTTTTACTTCCCTTTCACAAAATTATAAAGATCTCCTCTACATTGATCTACTAGTTTGCTCTTGTTTTTCATGTGTCTTTATTCCATCTAAATTTTATTTTTGTTAAAAGATAAGGTAGGAATCCAATTTTGCATTCCACATGCATAGCCATTTGGTTTGTACCATTTTTCGAAGAGTCTGTTCTCTGTGCTGATTTGTAAGTCACCTTTGTACATGTTGGCTCTGTTCTTTTTATTGGCATAGGAGTCTTGTGTGTTCCTGTGCCAATATTGAATTGTGTTTGAGAGATTTTGATACCCGGCAGGGTTATCCTACTCATGTACCTCTTAGTCTCTTGACTATTCTTGGTCTTTTTCTCTTCTGTAATATTATAAGATCAGTCTATGTTTTATGATATCCAGCCCTCCAGTCCAAACGTGCTATTGGAATGACATTGATCTTACAGATCAATTTGCGAAAGAATTGTCATTTTTGTATCATTGAGTCTCTCCAGTCACAAATGTGGTATATCTCACTGTTTATTTAGGTCTTATGCTTTCATGTCCCTTAATTCAGCTTAATAATTTTCTCCATAATACTCCTTATTGTTTCCTTTCATCTCTTTTTTTCAAAGTATATCTGTAAAATTGTGTGTGTTTTGTTAGATTGTTGCCTAGGATTCAACTGTTTTTATTACTGTTGTAAATAGATATTTAAATGTCAGTTTTACTATATTGTTTTTGTGGGCGTGCAGGAGCACTGTTTTTTAAATAATAAATCTCTCTTATACACAGCTCCTTTGCTTATTGCTTCTATTAATTTTAGTGGGTGGTAGACTTGAATTTTCTATGTAGATAGTTATACCATCCATGAATAACTATTTTTTCCTTCCTTTTCAATCCTTATAGTTTTTTTTCTTTTTTTCCCCTTATACTCTTTGCCAGGGTCACCAAAGCTTTTTCTGTGAAGGGACAAATAGTAAATCTTTTAGGCCTTGTAGGTTCTAGAGTCTCTCTTGCAGCTATTCAGGGCTTCCATTGCCTCAGAAAAGCAGTCAGAGATATTATGTAAATCAGTGGGTGCAGCTTTGTTCCAACAAAACTTGTAGACACTAAAATTTGAATTTCATATAATCTTCATGTGTTAAAAAGATGGAATCATTTAAAAATGCAAACATCGTTCTTAACTCCCAGGCCTGCAAAACAGAGAAGGGCATGATTTGGCTCACGGGCTTGGTTGCCACCTATGATATAGAGCTCTCTCTCTCTTTTGGGGAGTGTTACAATAAATTCTAAACTACTGTTTCTTTAGTGATTATAGGTCCATTTAGATTTCCTCTTCTCAAGATGAAAGGTAACAATTTCCACTTAGAGCATAAAGCTGTTCATGGTTTTTGCTTATGCTTTAGTAAGTTCTGTGGTACCTCTAGTTATGCCCCTTTTCCATTGCTGAAATCGTTTGTACTTTCTCCTCCACCTTTATTTTTATTTATTTATTATTTGCTTATTTATTTTTTCAGAGGGAGTCTCGCTCTGTTGCCAGGCTGGAGTGCAGTGGTGCCATCTTGGCTCACTGCAACCGCCGCCTCCCGGATTCAAGTGATTCTTCTGTCTCAGGCTCCCCAGTAGCTGGGACTATAGGCATGCGCCACCATGCCCAGCTTATTTTTTTGGATTTTTAGTAGATACTGGATTTCACCATGTTGGCCAGGATGGTCTCATTCTCCTGACCTCGTGATCCGCTGGCCTCGGCCTCCCAAAGTGATGGAATTGCAGGCATGAGCCACTGCCCCAGCCAGTATTCATTCTTCTAATACATGTATTGAAGACTATATGTTTTCCCCAAATACATCTTTATCTGCATCCTATATGTTCTGATATTTGGTGTTTTCTGTTTTTGTGTAACTGATTTCTAATTTTATTGTGTTCAGCTGAGGATGTGGTATGTATTATATCTAGTCTTTGGTCTTTGTTTAGACTTGCTTTTCATACAGTTTTGGCAAAAATCTCATGGATGCTTGAAAATAATGTCTATTTGCTAATAGTTGGGCATAACAGTAGCCCAGCTATTAGCAAATACACATTTCATTCATAGATATAACTTGTTTACTATGTTGTTCATATCCTCTCTGATCTTCATTTATGTTTTGTTTGAGGGAGATTCTTTTAGCCCTAATGGGATTTATCATCTCATGTTATAATTCTTTGTTTATAAGTATTTGGTTAACTTTATTCTCTCCATTGGAATCTGAGCTTCTAAAAAGCAAGGACTATGTCACACTATGCCTATTATAAGAGAAGTAATCAGTAAGTATTTATTGAGGAAATTATTGACTAAATAAATGAGTGGAGTTCCCAGGAGGCAAATAACATCTTATTCTGGTAGCTGGTAGAAACTGGCTAGGTGTGCTGGAAGAAAGGCAGGTTGGTGAACCCATCAGGAGGTTATTCCTGGGCCCAGAGTGGCACCAGAATAGCTCCTATTAGGATAACAAGACTTTTCCAGGAAACAGGTCTTTTTGGAATCAAGTCATGCAGGAGCCCAACAGACATAGCCACCTCAGGTTAAAAGAGTTGATAGAGTGGTGGTCTCTCTGGGGCCCTGCTGTGTCAGGGAGGCAGTGGCTACAGGCCCTCACCTCAGGCATCTCTTCCGCCCACCACAGGTACGAGTACTCCAGAAGGAACTGACTGCATCCACCTCTGAAGACACGCACCCTTACAAGGAGGAGCTGGAGACAGCATTGGAGCAGTGCTTCTATTGCCTGTACAGCTTCCCCAGCAAGAAGAGTAAGGCCAGGTACCTGGAGGAACACTCGGCCCAGCAGGTGAGGACGCTGCAATAGGCCCAAGGAAGAGGGAAGCAGGAGTTGTGAGCTGTCTTGAAGGATGTCATATCTGTCAACAGTCATCTCGGCAGTCCTGCTTGGAGTTGCATCAGAAGGAGGAGAGAAGATGGTCTGATGTAGTCTATCAAAGGACAAGGGTTTTTCTTGCAAAACTTATTTTCATAAATGTTGACTAGCATTCAACTAATGTTGGCTAATGTGGAGCCAAGTATGGTGGTGTATACCTTTAGTCCCAGCTGCCCTGGAGGCTGAGGTGGGAGGATTGCTTGAGGCCAGAATTTCAAGACTGGAGGTGCACTATGATTGCACCTGTGAATAGCCCTGGGTGGCCGAGCAAGATCCCATCTCTAAAAACAAATAACAAACAAAACTACCCTAAAACCAAAAAATGTAGCATGGCAATTGTTGATAGTTTATTTCCATTTTGGATATGAATAATTCCTTAGAGGTTTTCCATTTTTGTATTGTTTGGTTTTTAGAGTGCTATTTGGTTTTAGAGTGCTATTATCTAACGGCTGCTCAATACTGTCAGTTATTCTCTGATCTTAGGTATTCCATCCCCTAAAATGTAAGCTCCTTAAGACAGAGCCTCAGCTGTGGATCCCAAACCTAGGGCCACCCTCCCTGGTGTCAGCCTTCCTTCAGTAATTTGTCTACCAAGTGAAGAGGGTCAATGGCTGGCCCAAGGTCCCCACCCATGATGGAACCCACCCTCTGGCTCAGCCACGTGGGCTTATAGAGCACAGCCCTTAGTTTCCAGTGTCTTTCTACAGACCAAGCTTAAGCTTTTCAGACACTTGGATTTGAGGACTATAGTGGGCATGCAGAGTTTTTTTTAAGTATAATGGGGATTTGTTTTAGGCTCTCCAATACGTCATAGCCTCATTTACATTGGACAAAGTGCGTTTCTATGGAGGAATACTTTTTTCCTTTTTCATTTACTCTGAATGTATTATGAATCCGCCTTCTGTCTTTTTTCAAGGTGGATCTTATATGGGAGGATGCCCTGTTTATGTTTGAGTATTTTAAGCCCAAGACCCTTCCTGAATTTGACAGCTACAAGACTAGCACCGTGTCTGCTGACTTGGCCAACCTGCTAAGAGAATTGCCACTATTGTGCCTCGCACCGAGAGGCCAGCACTTAGCCTGGACAAAGTCTCTGCCTACATTGAGGGAACTTCAACTGAGGTGGGCCCACAGCCTTGAGGAGGTGTGGGACGGGATGGTACTGGGTCACACTCTTCCCCTCTGCTACTGCTGTATATGCTCCTTTGCTTCTTTTTCTGTTCTGCACCAGACTGAGGGGCAGGAGAAGCTGGAGAGTCTGTCCTGTGACTAAATAGTCCTGTATTTACTGGTCACATCTGAGTCCTTGACTCCACCTCCCCCTCATACTTTCCCTTTCACCTACCAGGTACCTTGCCTCCCAGAGGGGGCTGACCCCTCCCCCTCCGGTGGTGAACGAGCTCTACTACCTCCTGGCCGATTATCATTTCAAAAACAAGGAGCAGTCCAAGGCCATCAAGTTCTACATGCATGACATCTGCGTCTGCCCCAATAGGTCAGTGACCAGAGTATGAGGCTAGGCTGGCTGCAGGGATTGACTGGGGTGACTCCAGCTTAGCAAGCTCTTCAGTGGGCCACTTTGGGGTTTCCCTGCCCATTGCAAAGAGACCGGGAAAAAGGAATGAGAAGATGGTTTAGCACTTTGCCGTTGTTAGGAAAGGCAGGTTTTCCATAAAAAGAACAGAGGAAAAAACAAAAAAATAAAAAATAAAAAAAAAGAACAGAGGAGAAGGCCTCTTTCCCATAGTCCTCTGCGGGAGTTATTGGTATAGGGTTATCGGAGAAGGTTCAAGGTGTCCATCTGGGCCCTGGTGTGTAGGGCAAGGAGGCTTAGCCTTGCTCCATCCTGTTGGTTTTGTGCTGCTGACTTTCACAGCCCCAGGATGTATACTCTTGCTGCTTCCACTGCAGGCTTCTTAATTATGGTTGCCTTCTTGGGGAGAGTGATAGAAAACTCAAGCCAGAGTTCTCTTCTTTGCTCTGGTGCAGTGCACTGTTGGCATTAGCAATTGTCACGATGGTACATGTAGGAGAGCTTGTTGCATATGAAGCTCATGCTCTCTTCCTGTGGAGCCCTGTTTGGCTTTCTCTTAAAATGCAGTCATTAGCTGGAGCCTCCCAGGGGTCTTCTATACTCGTGAAATCTGATGCACTTGATTAAGAGGGAATATTTTCTCATGGCTGCCACACCTAGGAGGTAAGCCTTGGGTGAAGGTCAAAACGAGGTTACCCTCTGTGGCTGACCTGCGTCTAAAGGTCCAGAGTAGCATCTGTAGGCACACTTTTTGGAAGGACTCAGGGGCCAGACTATGGTAGCTGCCCTTGAGCCATAGCTGAGCACAGAGCCACCCTCACTCAGGGAAAACCAGAGAATTCTACCTTGTCAGGATCCATCTGGCCAAGGAGAGAAGGGTCTGGGTCTAAGGGGAGAAGCCATTTGCAAGACTTGTGTAGCTTGTGAGAAAGGTTCTCACAAACCTTCTTTTGCTTAGCCTGTGGTCTCCTCCAGGCAGGGAGCCATGTGGCAGAGCCCTGGCTGTCCTCTTTGGGGTGGCTGGGGACCCGTGTGATGGAGCAGTCCTATCTATGCTCAGGCTGGCTGAGTGCTTACTGTGACACAGTTCGAGTTTCCTGCTCTGTTTCCTACTTCCACATCTGAAAAGTGAGGGTGATAAAACCCACCTGTCTTTGCATGGCACCTCTCACCTGACAACCCCTTATTCAACAGAATTATGGCTCATGGCAGCTTAGCTAGGCCTCCCTCCAACCTGCATACCTGCCTGTTTAGAGGGTATCAACCCATTAGCTTGGCCCACTAGGCCACCCTGCCACAGAGGTGGGGTCTCATATGGGATTGGCCCCAGTGCCAGGAAAGCACTTGATGGCTTGATCCTGGGCTCCAGGCCTTGGCCTCCTTCATTCTGGCCTTAACAGGCAGGTGTCAGGTGAGACTTGGGTCTTAGTCTAGTCTTCCATGCTAGCAGTGCGTTAAGGATGGCTGGCATGTGGGAGGGTGGCATCTGTCCTTTTGATTGCCGCCTTTTCTGTTCTCTGTACTAGGATTTAGCAAATGCCCAGAGATCATCTTAGTCTTGGTGTCTCTGTGGCCATTCCCCCCTCTCAAACAGGTTTCTGTGTTCTCACTATCAGTTTCTTTCAGGTGGTCTCAGAATGGTAAGGTCTCAGCCATCCTGTGGTCCCCTACTCTTCATTTTACTGCTGTGAACTGGGCTGGAAAGAGCAGGGTCTGCTCAGGGTCCTAAAGAGAGATTGGGGTAGAATCTGGGTTTCCGGGATCCTGGGGTCTCAGCTGCCCATGCTTCTGGTTGGCAGATATGCTGATGGCAGGCTCTGCCAGCACAGGAGTACGTAAGGTCACACCTGGCTAGGGGTCTTCCTGGTGCTTCAGCTGGACTGCTGCTGCCTTGCCTTGTAAAGCACTCCTTTTCTTCTCCACCAGAGCTGTTCTGTGGGAAACCCCTCAAAGCAGGGGAGCAGAGTTCAAGAGCTCATCCATTAGAGCAGTTACTGCATGCCTGTGAGGTGGTGGGTGATTAAAATACATTTTGTCTCATAATGCCCACAGCTCTTCTCTTGAAGTAGGTCTTTTAAGCCCTATGTCACAGGTTAGGAATGAAGGTTCAGAGACATGGCTGATCTACGTCATGGTCATGGCATTAGTGAGTGGCAGAGCTGGGCTCTGAGCCCTGGTGTGGGAAGAGAGCTTCCATGGTGTCCATCTGCCTGTCTCTCAGGCTGTCATTACCTTCCATGCTGTCCATGCAGTGTTGTTTTTAGCTGGTGCTTTTGTTACCACCACAGGTTTGATTCCTGGGCAGGCATGGCTCTGGCCCGGGCCAGCCGCATTCAGGACAAGCTGAACTCCAATGAGCTGAAGAGTGATGGGCCCATTTGGAAGCATGCCACGCCTGTCTTGAACTGCTTCCGTCGGGCCCTGGAGATTGACAGCTCCAATTTGTCCCTATGGATTGAGTATGGCACCATGTCCTACGCCTTGCACTCATTCGCCTCACGCCAGCTGAAGCAGTGGAGAGGCGAACTGCCCCCTGAGCTCGTGCAGCAGGTGAGGAGGGGTTGCTGCAGATGGGCCTGCCATCCTTCTGTCCAGACATAGTGCCCTCAGGTAAACAAAACTCTGTCTCATTCATACTTTGTTCTTGTCCACACATACGTGCTGGGAGCTCACTGATGAATCTCCCCTTGAGGCTCAAGCTATACCATGGTCAGTGACAACTTGGTCCCTGGTCTTTGGACATCTAGTCTAGTGTGGACAGACTTAAGGACAGGCTTTTAGGCTTTTAGACCCAACTGGTCAGCCATTAGTTATAGTGTAGTTGAGAGACAGGGAGGGAGAGGTGATGGCTACCAGAAGTAGCTGTTTCTTCCCTTTCCCTCGAAGGAGCTTGTTGGATACTTATAAAATTCTTGAGCTTAGGTTGGGATTTTTGAAGTCTCTCTTGGTAGGGGATTACTCTGTTGCAGGATGTTGAGTCTGGCCCTTAGGTCTCTGTTCAGTAGGGTACCCTTGGTTCCTGGAGATGGAAGTGAAGGAGCCATACTGACTTGTTTAGGTAGTGCAGCAGTAGCAGTAGTACAGTAGCACCGCACCCTGGAGGAGGAGAGGGGAAAGAAGTGTCACCATAGCCTTGTCTTCAGCATTGCTTCCTTTAAAAAATTACTCTTGGCCAGCCATGGTGGCTCACACTTGTAATCCCAGCACTTTGGGAGACCAAGGCGGGTGGATCATGAAGTCAGGAGTTCAAGACCAGCCTGACCAACATGGTGAAACCCTGTCTCTACTAAAAATACAAAAATTAGCAGGGCGTGGTGGTACATGCCTGGAATCCCAGCTACTCAGGAGGCTGAGGCAGGAGAATTGCTTAATCCTGGGAGGCAGAAGTTGCAGTGAGCCGAGATCACGCCAGTTGCACTCCAGCCTGGGCAACAGAGTGAAACTCCGTCTCAAAAAAAAAAAATACTCTTAAATCTTACAAGGGACACAGGCTTCTTTAAATCAATATTAAGGGCAAAGCTCAGATCCCTCTGGCTGCCCCTACCACCTCAGAAATAGTTAGGCTTGTTTCTTTCTCTACTTTAAAAAAAATACTTTTTATACATAAATACGTACTCCTAGAAAAAAACACCAATCTAAATGCTATCATACTGTATATAGTACTCGGCTTCCTTTTTCACTCAGCACCACGCTATTGAGTTCTATCCATGATAATTCCTATGGATCTAGTACATTCTTTTAACTGCTGTAACCCTATTTTATTGTAACTGTTCTGCACAAAAGTCCCTTGCGGGATTCTATTTGTGTTGCAGTGGCCCCAGAGTCATGCAGGCTGGGGACTGAAGCTACTGCCCTGGGATGCAAAGCCTGACTCCCCAAGAGGCCTTCCCTGTAACAGCAGGAGCTCCGTTATCCTCTGCTGGAGTACAGTGAGCTGAGCTGATCATGGTCCTTGGGATTTTCTCCCTAATCCTCCACCAGTGATGCCAAATGAGATTTGGCAGAGTGGGAATTTTCCAGGAAATAAATGGGGAGAGAAGTCAGAGTGCCCTTTCTGCCATTGGCACTGGTTTATAGAGCTTTGTTTGTAGAGGCCCCCCCCTGGAAGGGAACAGGGAAGTTAGGGAGTGGGTAAGGAGACTGAACTCAACTTTCTACACACCTTTTCCCCTTGCCTTGTTCTTTCCTCTACTTAGGCTTATAGCCTTTGGGACTGAACTCGGTGTTGATCTGATGGAAGCCATTGGCGCAGGAAGCTCAGGTCCTGAAACTGGGTTCCCAAGCCATCTTGCTGGAGTGTTAGGGTGGTAGGAGGGAGATGGAGATCCACCAGGAATGCAGATGTCCCAACAGGGAGGGAGGGAAGGTCAGGGGGAGGTTTTCCATAGTTGTCCATGGTAAAATCTGCCTCTCAGGGCTTCCTTGTGCTTCCTGGGTTCTTTCCACCTCTGGAGAGACAGCTTCCAACCCTGAAATGTGTCATGGGGACACAGTCCCCTGATTGCTATTTTTCTGTCTAGATTTATTGTGTCTTAAGGATGGGCTGCAGGGTACATGTTGGCAGCTGTTCAAGCTTCTGTGTGCTTCAGCTTTTGCCTACAAACTCCTCAGAGGTGGTGGTATAGGAGAACAAATGCTTTCCCCACGATGTTAACTCTCAGGCAAGAGGAAAGGCCTTGGAGCTAGAACTTTCTAGCTGTGGGACCTGGAAGCAGTAACCTGGCATTTCTGTTGTTCCTTCTCCAAGGCAGTATTGTGAGAGTTCATTGGGAACACTGTCTTCAGCCATCTCCTGAGCCCCTCTATGGGCACCCTGTACACAAGGTGAATAAGGTGACTGTTCTGTTGTGAGGATGGCAAGGTAGTGAGAGAGTATCTATCAGAGCTTCTGAAACACAGCAGGCCCTAGGTGACTGCCCCTTTTGTTCCTGTCTGAGGTTGTGTGACCGCCATACCATAAGGACAGGGAGATTGACAATGTGCCCTGTATGGGGAAGGGGTGGGGGCCTAGTCTCTTGCCAAGGGTCTACATGGTACTAGATGCCAGCCCAGACAGGGCTCTTCACAGCTACCCTCTCTTTCTTGGCAGGTGGCTGTTATAGGTGCCAGTGGCAGAACAGGGTGGGCAGTGGGGCTAGTGACTTGGTCCAGGTCACACAGCTACAAAGTAGTTTGTGTAGAAGGACTTCATTTCAGCCATTGCCTTTTACTTCAGCACATTTGCTACACAGTCCCATCTTGGAAGGGATGTGGTGGAGTCACCTGGTTGGTCCCGTGTTTGGCACTGCACTGTGATTCCACTGTTTTTCACCCAGTGGTGATCTCTCAATTCCTATGTGGTCATTTTTTTTTTTTTCCTGAGAAGTGTCTAACAGAGCACTGGGTAGCAGATTGCTCCCTTATGTCAGTCCTGGGGCCATTGCTATAGGGTTTTCACGTAAACAAGCACTCACTAGACAGACATCCAAGGGCAGGCTCGACTTGGCTGGATGAGAACATGAGGCATCTCCTGCAGGCTGCAGCAGCTGCCCTTGCCAGAGACCTGCCTGCAGCCTTTTCCCCTCTCACTGGCCCCTGAGGTCAGGCAGGAAGAGGCTTTGGTTTCCCTGCCATTGATCCAGGACCACAGAGAGAAGGAATCAGAGACCTGAGCTGCTCGGAGCAGCTCTGTGGGCCCACACAGCCACGCTTCTCTCTAGCTTCCAGCCCAGAGTTCTCAGAATGAGGGGGCACGAGTTTGCCTGGCAGCTGGAGCAGCTCTGTGGGCCCACACAGCCACGCTTCTCTCTAGCTTCCAGCCCAGAGTTCTAGAATGAGGGGGCACGAGTTTGCCTGGCAGCTGACCAGGGTTGGGACGCCTCTTAAAAGGTGACCCTCTGTGCTAGCTGTTTCCTTCCTTCAGGCTGTGAGAGGGTGGCTGGAGGTGCTTGCTGCAAATGCAGACTCCTGGTCAGTGAGTCTTGAGTGGGGCTCAGGAATTTGCCCCTTCTACAAATACTCCACATCTCTCTTAAAGAGCACAGAGGAGATAGTGGGAAGTCGTGTTGTACCCCAGGGATACATACCCTCTCCTGTGCAGTGGAGCTGGGTGCTGGATGCATGTCCTCTTCAGTTCTGTAGGGCTGGGTGCTGTTAGTAAATGTCCTCTCCAGTGCTGTGGAGCAGGGCGCTAGGTGAGTCTGTGTTACATGCTACAGGGGGGAAAGTAGAAAAAAGCACCCTGGTTGACATGAGGTAACCTGAATTTAAGTCCTCTGTGCCTTGCTTGGTATGTGCTTTTGAGGAACCCCTAGGCCTTTCCACACTTCAGCGTCACCAGCTGTGAAATGGTGAAAGCATTTCTGTGTCTGTTGTTGAGAGGAGTATAAATTTGCAAATAGGTCAGCAGAGCTTTGTACAGGAAAAAGTCTGATCCCTGAACAGGTTCAGGCCTAAGACTAGCCCAGTCTCATGGTCTTCTTACAGATGGAGGGCCGGCGTGACAGCATGCTAGAGACAGCCAGGCACTGTTTCACATCAGCAGCCCGCTGTGAGGGTGATGGTGACGAAGAGGAGTGGCTCATCCACTACATGCTGGGCAAGGTGGCTGAGAAGCAGCAGCAGCCACCCACCGTTTACCTGCTGCACTACAGGCAGGCTGGCCACTACCTGCACGAGGAGGCTGCCCGCTACCCCAAGAAGATCCACTACCACAACCCACCCGAGCTGGCCATGGAGGCCCTGGAGGTGACACCATGCTGGCCCTGGGTGGGGAAGCAGGGCAGGGGCAGGCTGGTTTATCTGTCTCCCTGGGGATGGGGCTCAAGGTTCCAGTGACCCCCACCTTCAACCTGCCGGAAACTTATCTGTGTTCATGTGCAATTGAATTAAAACAGCATTTCCTCTCTTTTCCCAAGGGGTATTTATCATCCTTTCTGGGAGGGTGACCATTTTGTTCTTATCTCTCAGAAGAAAATCGTCTTTCCTCATTAATACACACAGGTTCTAAGAACCTGACCTTGGTGATGATAGTGAGTGTCACATAGCATCTCCCAGGCCCAGGGTGTTCACACTCTGTAGCCTGGCAGGAGGGCAGGCACCCTTGCCTCCAGGGTACAAATGAGACATCCAAGGCCCAACCTGTGCCCAGGCTACCCCAGGTTGGCAGGGGCTGAGCTAGGGTGAGCAGCCTGCTCTCTTGACCTCCAATTTGGGGTCTTCTGATTGTTGTTCAAGAAAAGAGCAGTTTTTTACTGCCTGGATTTCTCTCCTGATTTCCAGAGTGTTTCTGATGAATGCTTTCACTGTTGCTCACAGCAGTCTTGTGAGGCAGGCTGGGCAGCCACGATTGTCGATTTTGTAGGCAGGAAAACCAAGGACGTTGGTGGAGATCCAGATATGCTTGGTTCAGCCCAGGACTGGAGACTTCCGAAGGCCCTGTGTATGCTGGCTTTGCCCTTTCTGAGGCTATGTGCCCAGTCTCTACCAGTCCCACAAGCCTCAGCAAGCCTCTTGGAGTGTGGACAGAATCTGCTGCTTACTTTTTTCTGCCTTTGTGATTTTTTTTTCCTGATTATAAAATCAACATGTATTTGTGTGTGTGTGTGTGTGTGTGTGTGTGTGTGTGTGTGTGTGTGTGTTTGTGTGTTTAAAGAGATTCGAACAACTCAGAAGAGTACGCAGTGTGAATGTGAAGGCCCCTGATGATTCCAGTATGCCCTTCCATAATCCCTAACAGTTTCTATGTCCCTGTATGTCCAGAGTTTTTCCTATTAACATATAAATATATAGTAACATTTTCTTAACGATTTTGCAGCTTGCCTTTCGCTGGACAAAATGTAATGGAAGGTGTGGTGAGCTTCCCTGCTGCCCTAGTGCCCTGTAGTTTAGCAGGGCATTTGTTTGTCTGCACAGCCCCTTAATAGGTTTGGTTTCATCTCTACTTCTTGCCATGACAAGGCACAGGCAGTGCATGTCCTTATACTTGTAGCAGGGAGCACATCATGAGTATTTCCAAGGGCTAAAGTCCAAACAACCTGGCAAGTGGAATTGCCAGGTTGTTTAACATTTTGATCAACAAAATGTTGATCCAATTACTTAATCCAATGGTTGTACTTACTGATGAGAGTGTCTGCTTTTCCTCAGCCATCTTGATGAGCTCCTCTTTTAATATTTGCTAATTTTGTGAACAAACAAAAATGTTTAATTTTGACTGGGCATGGTGGCTCACACCTGTAATCCCAACACTTTGGGAGGCTGAGGAGGGTGGATCACCTGAGGTCAGGAGTTCAAGACCAGCCTGATCAATATGGTGAAACCGCATCTCTACTAAAAATTAGCCGGGCATGGTGGTACAGGCCTGTAGTCTCAGCTACTTGGGAGGTTGAGATGGGAGGATCACTTGAGCCTGGGAGGTGGAGGTTGCGCTGAACCAAGATTGTGCCACTGCACTCCAGCTTGGGTGACAGAGTGAGACCCTGTCTCAAAAAAAAAAAGTCTCATTTTAAAAAACTTCTTTGGGTTAGGCATGGCGGCGCACGCCTGTAATCCCAGCACTTTGGGAGGGTTGCTTGAGGCCGAGAGTTCTAGATGTAGAGCTGGGGATCTCAGAGGCTAGTGGTCAGCATGATGAGACCCCCATCTCTACAAAAAATGAAAGATTCACCAGGCCTGGTGGGACGCACCTGTAGTCCCAGAAACTTGGGAGGCTGAGGTGGGGGATCGCTTGAGCCCGGGAGGTCGAGGCTGTCAGCCTGGGTGACAGAGAGACTTTGTCTGAAAAAAAAAAAAATGACCTCTTTTGGGGCCATAGCCACTGGGCTTATGGAGAAGTGTGGAAGCACAGCTTCCTGTTGAATGCTATCTCAGCAGCAGTAGCCTAGCTGCTCCCATTCGCAGCCCTGGGTCTCACGTCCTTCCCTGTCATAGTGCTCATGCTGTCCACCTGGGGGCATGTGCCTTGAAAGAACTCTACTTTGGGGGTAAGAAGACTAAGGCCCAGAAGAGTGATGTGACTTGCCTTAAGTCACTGGCAGGAAAAGAAAGGAGTTGGGCCAGATGCCTACTGAGCCCATGGTTCTCACATGGCACCTCTGGGAAGCCACTGAACCTGCATGTGACCTTTAGGAAGATGATGTCAACTCTGTTTTTCCTCCATGTTTTTCTCTTCAGGGTTTAGCCTCTGCTACTGCCTGATAGAGCAGATGAGCAGGCAGGATGGTAGCCCCGGGGGTCCCACCCTGTGGCGTCCAGATGAGGAACCAAGGCCTCAGATGTGTGGCCCACCGTCCCCCAGCACACTATGCTGGCTCCAAGGAGAGCAAGCACACATAGTTAATTTGCAGAGCATCCCATTCCACGCAACCAATGTAGCCATGTAACTTTGAGTCAGCTGGTACATGTATATATCTTGTGTTAAAAATGACATTTCTCTGAACATTTTAACCCTCTCCTGATGAAAATTCTCCTCTGCTACTTTGCCTTCATTCAAGATACTTTACCCACTACTTGGATGAACTTTACCACTTGAAGGCTTTTCCCTCCCCCAGGTCTGGCCACCTGAGTGTGCGTGGGTGCTTCAGGTGGTTTCCTACATCTGAAAATGGAGTTGCTGGGCCAATTTCTCTGTGCTCTATAGGTAGGCTAGAGGTGGAGGGGCAGTGGATGTGAGCCCCCCTCTGTCTAGGATGCTCCCTTGAGAGTGTTGCCATCAGGTGTCTCTCCTGGGTGAGGGAGATTGCTTAGCCAGGACCTACAATATCAGCAGTTCTCAGCCCTCATGCCCCTAACTGTGCCCAACAGGTAGAAGCCTACATCATACACACACCTGTGTGAGAAGGTCAGGTCAGACCTGGGTTTAACCTGGCCCTGGGCATTCCTGGCTATGAGACTTTGGACAATTCTTCACCCATTGTAAATTGAGGAATGTGGAAATGGAGAAGGACTTGAGGAAATGGAGAAGAACACAGGGCCCAGTGAATGCAATGAGCTGCCTGCCCACCCATCCCCCTGCCACACCCACTGGGAGGAGGTTCTCGAGGCCTGTGGGTGCCTGGCTCTGCCCACGGGCTGGGCTATAGACAGAAATCCAACCTAGTCCTTGTTTCAGGGAGTCCAGAGTTCAATGGGGAGACAGATGTAAAGGCTCACTTTCTGTGGGTTCCCACAGAAGGGCACAAAGAGAACAGTGGCACTGTGGCGGGGGGCAGTCCCCAGTGAACGGAGTGGAAGGGTTATCACAATGAGTGGTTATTACTCTCATCTCACTACCATGTGCCTGAGTTACTGGGTGAACATTTAAGCTGGAATGCTGACAGTATACATTTTAATTTTCACAGCTTGTTTTAAATTACTTGTAGGATGGCTGATTTAAAAGCTAACAAAAACAGGCAGTGTGTGGCAGCCTGTTGCCCTGGTCATGGGCCTATTTCCAGTGTGGCTGACTGGCTTGTGGAACAAACCTTAGCAACTGGGAAGGCTGCTCACACCAGAGGTGTCGTTCTCCTAGGTGTACTTCCGGCTCCATGCTTCCATCCTGAAGCTCCTGGGGAAGCCCGATTCTGGGGTTGGTGCAGAGGTCCTGGTCAACTTTATGAAGGAGGCTGCAGAAGGACCCTTTGCCAGGGGCGAGGAGAAGAACACACCCAAAGCTTCAGAAAAGTGAGTAGCACCCTTTAGGTGACCCCTAGCAGCGTACCCCATCTGCATCCCAGATGGCTTATTTACTGTAATGTGGTGGTCAGAGGGTTGCTACACGGTAAACTACAACTCTTGAAGTCCCTAGGACCCATCTGGACACTCCCATTTGCTGGCCAAGGTATTTATGTTGAATCTGAGAAGAAGAGGATGAGTGTGAGTCCTCTTACCCTGTGGTCATATGTAGTGCTACTCCATTCTCAGGGGCAAGTCCTGGGGGAGAAGCTGATATGCCCTTCTGCCCTCTCCACTGGGGCACAGCCATGTTCTGTGCAGAACACTGTTGGAAGTCAGTTTTAGCTTTGCAGACTCTTGCCCCTGGGTCTTTGCCAAGGCCTCATCTGCTGCCGGTTCTCTTGAGAAGCAGTGAGAGGTGTGGCAAGTGTGGGCTTCTCTTGTGGTGGCAGAGAGCTCGGAGAAACTGGGGCTCAGGTGTGGTCCCCTCAGTGGGCCTGGACTGACCCCAGTCTCCCTGGGGTTATAAGTCATCTCTGCAGCCCAGACTTCTTTCACTGCAGGCCCAGGTCCTGGTGCTGCTCTACCCTCAGGGGCAAGTCTCAGGGAGAAAGATTGGTTTGGGGTGAAAAGGGGAATGTTGTAGCTGCTCATTAACCTCATGGACTCCCTGATTCTTGTGCTTCCAAGACATGCTCAGGGTTGCCACCTGCCAGCTTACCCACCTGGGAGCCAGGGGAGGGCTCAGCTCACCCCATCTCTGAGACCGATGCCTGGCTGGGCACTGTGTGGGGTCCATTTTAGTGCCAGAGAGGCCTGTACTCAGGCTGTGTGCTTGAGGGCTGTCTGCTTATGGTCATAGACAGCCTGTGTGATGTGTGCCACAGGTGAGATGCCCCTCAGCTTATAGCAGGCCTGTGCATGGCAGGTCACTCAGGTGGGCAGCCAGTGGCTCAGAAGTTGTAGGTACCCATTTGGTAGTCACAAAGGGCCCCCAGCATACAATGATACTTATTTCATTGGTCATAATTCTGTTAACATTTTTTTAATTGTACAAATAATACATGAATACATTCTAGTTACAGAACATTCAGGTAGTATGTAAACATGTAGACTAAAATGTGACAGATCTCTTCTCCTTCCAAGAGTCAGCCACTATTCACAGTTTAATTTCCTAAATCATTTTCTGTGTTTATGACACTTACACATACACATACAATTGTGGGATTTCTTTTATTTTATAAAAATGAACTACAGAAGGTATTGTTCTAGAGTTTGCTTTTTCCCCTGACAGTGGGTCTGGGCACAGTCTATAGAGATAGTACCCCATTCACCTCATTCTTTCTAGTGGCTACTTACTATACCATAGTATGGATGTACTGTGTTTTATGTAACTACTCCGATGGACATGTAGAGTGTTTCTGATGTTTCTGCTCAACTGTGTTGCAGCACATATCCTTGTACATGTGTGAGCATGCAGTAAATGCAGCTGTGTTTCTGCCCACCCATTTGTCAGGGGTTAAATTTGTCAGGCTGTCACACAGAAGGCATTGACATAGCATGGAGAGATGCGAGGGAGCTATTGAGGAAAGACTCGTTGGCTCCCTATAGAGCCTCCTGGGGCCTGAGATGCAGAAATGCGGTTTGCACCCTGAGAGAAATATTAGGCAGCATCCAGTTAGGAGACAGAGCCTGTGTGGGTGCTGTGAGGGCAACTCTGGGCTTTGTGACACCAGGCATATGGGGCGGGGGCCACCAGAGGTGCATGGGAGCAGCGGGCTCTAGGAAGGGCACTCACTCACACCAGCACACATCTGTTTCAATGTGAGGTGGAGACTCTGACCTGTGCCCCAAACCTCTGATCCCACAGGGAGAAGGCCTGCCTGGTGGACGAGGACTCCCACTCTTCAGCTGGGACACTGCCGGGCCCCGGAGCCTCCCTCCCCTCCTCCTCTGGCCCAGGTCTGACATCCCCCACCTTACACAGCCACTCCGATTGACCACGATTACGTCAAATGTAAAAAACCCCACCAGCAGGCAACGCCGGACGGTACAGTCCCCTGTTCTCCCTACTGCCAGCCCAGGGCGGCACATCGATCATGGGGAGGGTGCTTGGGCGACTCATTTTGTCGCTTTGTTTTGGTGAGGGGGGGTGCTGGGTCTGGAGTGACACGGGCAATGTTGCGGCTGCTCATTAACCTCATGGATTCACGGTGATTCTTGTGCTTCTGAGACATGCTCAGGGTCGCCACCTGCCAGCTTGCCCACCTGGGAGCCAGGGGAGGGCAGGCCAGGCTATGGTATCTCACCTCTTTGAGCCTTCTTTTTCCCACCTGCAAAATGGGGACATGACAGCTACTTTGGAGGGCAGTTGGAAGACTGTGGCCTCCTGGAAAGGCTCCTGGTGCAGTCAGCTTAGTGACACCTGCGTTCAGCAGCGCATTGTTACTGCTCTGTCCTTCTGACGCTTGAGGGAAGGCCGTGACTAGTGCTAAGTCTGTCACACCTGAGAATCCAGAGAGATTGTTAATGGGGGTCACCTGGGACCATATGTGTGGCCGTCCCATGTGGGATGGGGCAGGTGGCGACCATTCAACCACATTCCTTACTAACATTAGGAGGCTTGCATGCTGGCCTATAGCTCGATTTCTTCATGTTCTCTCATTTTGATAGTGATAAGCTAGTGACAAAGCACTTGCTGGGATAAGCCAAATTGGTGACTTAAGAGGACCACTAAAATGGAGTCCTGGGAGGTAGTGACAATGCTGAAAGACACCTGGCCCCTCACTCCCATATCACTCATCTCATCTGGGTTTGGGGAAACAGGCCTTCCTCTGCATTCCCCCAAGGCATGGAGATGCTAATAGGTGGGTAGAATTGGTCCCAGGGCTGTGCCTCCTGCAAGGTGGTTTTTATAAAAGTGGCTCCTTAGAGTAAGAATGGGCCCTCTAGGGTGCTGTGGTAGCCTTGAAGTTCAGTCCCAGTGCAGGTCTGGAGGGGGTGGGGCACCACCTTCACTCTAGTGCCCTGCTGAGGCCCCTGCCCGGTGCTCAGGTTCCTGGATATAGCATGGGCATCTGCCCACAGCTTTCTGAACTGAGTGGGTAGGGCTTGAGAGCAGGTTTAAAGAAGTGCTGGAGAAGGATGGCAAGGGGGCCAGTGTTCCATTTCTCTGGGGGCAGGATTTGCTATTCTCAAGAAAGGAAAGGAGAACTGCAGTGTCCCTTCCTGGGTTTGGTTTGGATCTGCAGCATGCGTGTTGAGAGAGGCTGAGGATCTGAGTGTGTGCTGTGTCTCTTGCCTCCCAGAAGGTCTGTGTCATTATTCCCAGTCTCAGCGTCGGCACCTCCCTGCCCACCCCAGAGTGTTGAGCAGAGGTAGGAGGAGCTGACCCACCTGCCCCTCCAGTCTTCAGTTCTGCAGACATTCCCTGTTAAGATCCTTTCTCCCTTTCTTAGTTAAGTTAATCACCCTGTTCCCAACCTTTTACTCTTGAGAATATTGAGAAAACATACTAGCAGCAAACCCCTGCTTGGGGAATTAGTTTTTGCCAGCTGCTTCCTGGGAGGAAGTATTATGCCAAAGTTTTCAGGAGAGGAATGCCTTTCCTGGTTGTCTACATGCCATGTGGCCCTGCTCAAATGCACCTGGGCTGGGGAACTCAAGCACTGTCCTCTGCAGCTCTGCAGGCTCCCACTGAGTTCATGCCACAGGCGCCACTGTGCTGGGCTGTCAGCCCATTAGGGTTAAATATGCCTCTAGAAGCAGGGAAGAAGGGAGATAGGAGCACCTCAGAAAGGGGGCCATGATGCCAGCTGTCCCATGTTGGCGCATGTGTGTGCATGAAGCTGTTGGTGAGCCACTGCAGATCACTCGGGCATGACGGGTCCTGGGTGCCAGCATGCTAATTATTTGTTCTGGAAGTTTGCAGAGGGAGCCATACAAATAAATTCAAATATGGTTTCAGCAGTTGCACAATTGTGAATATTTGTATAAAAAAATGTTTTCAAAGTGATTCCTGTCAATGATACAAAGCCGTCAGGATCCCATGGCCCACCTTTGCCCACTCACAGCCCCGCACTGGCCACCTGTGTGCTCTGCCCAGGCCTGGCTGCATAGTGCTTTCAGAACTCAGCTGCCTCACCTCTGAGAGAAAGCAGTGTCTGCAACATGAAAATGTTTGGGGTCCTAAAATAGCTGTGATCTTAGAATGTTAAAGTGGCCCTTTCAGCAGCTACACTAGTTCCTAGGGGAAGACCCAGGCTCCAGGGAGAAGCAGCAGATTGCTGGTGTCAGGGGATGTGCTGGTGGCCTCAGGGGGCCACACTGCCCACCTCTGTTCCTACTTCTCCTTCCTGGGAGAAGAACATATAGCTCCTACTTTCCACTTAGCTTCTTGGCCTGAGACCAGCCTTGGGTCTACTGTGGGAGGACAGGGGCGTTAGCACTCATTACAGGCCACCACTGAGCCCTCGTACCACCAGGAGGGTGCTAGGCACTTCAAGCCCTGGTACAGCTGAGGAGAAGCAGTCATGGGGAGGTCAGACAGGGAGCCAAGTACACAGCAAGCCCTGATCAAAAGATCTGATTTCCAGTCCCAGCTCCATTGCATTGTTCTCCGCAACCCTGGACAAAGGTCCTCACTTCTCAGTTTCCTCACCTGTTGAATGGGGGTAATGTCTTCCTCATGGGTATTAAAGCAAAGTGCTAGCACATTGGAGCCACCTCCTAGATGGAGTTATCCAGGTCATTGGTGGAGTGAGGGCAAGACTTAGGTAGCATTGCATAGAGGGAAGAGCCTGAGCTCTGGGGCCAGTACCCCTCAGTAGGCACCCCAACTCTCTCCAGCCAGTGGCATGGCCTTACAAGAGGTGCAGGTAGTGTCCTCTGAAGCAGCCATCAGCTCCTCAGTGAGCTTGGGCGTGGGGCTTTCTGGATCCCAGCTTCCCACCCCCCACAGAAAATTTGCCAGCAGTGGGAGAGGGAGTCAGGCATCAGGACTTTCCTTGGGCATGGTTAGGAGACCTTGCATTAGAGCTCCCTTCCCACATTAGTATGCCTTTGCTTCAAAACCAGAAATCAGCTAGGGTCAATTCTGATTTGGTTTAAGATTTAGAAAAATAGCTCCAGGTATATGTAGGTTCTAACATTTGATAACAGCTGCTTCATAGGACCCAAGTTTGTTCTCTGAACTACCCTCACCTGCAGCCTTGTGTCGCCTGCATTAGGGTGGGGGAGCATCCTGCAGTCCGTGCGTAAGTCTGGTGAAAAGCCTTTGGAGTCAGCCCCTCACGTCGCTCTGACTGTACCGCAGCCTGGTGTCAAAGGCAGCCCTTCTCACAACAGCCAGGAGGGCACTCCCAGCTGACCTGAGGAGGGGCCCTTTGGCCAAGCTGCGAAGAGAGCAAGAGAGATAACAGAGAGAGAAGCTTCGTCCCAGGCTGTGCTGCTGGCAGCTCTGGCTGGTTGTGCTCCCCACCTGTCTAATGTGTCCCTTCCATCAGTCTCTTAGAATTTGCCCACTGGGCTGAAATCCTTAGTGTTGAAGCTTCCTGACTAGGGAAACAAAGTGACCGGAGGAGTACATTGTGACCTTCAAGGGGCTCCCCGTGATTGCTCTTTACACATGTTCAAACAACATAAGGAGATCTTTGAACAAAACCTCTACCCCTACGCTGTGTATAGTATGCATGTGTGTGTGTGTGTGTGTGTGTGTGTGTGTGTGTGTGTGTGTGGGATGCGTCCGTGTGTAATTATGCCCTACCACTCAGTACTATGTGCTTGCTGTGTGCTGGGCTCTGGGCAGGTGCCTGCAGGGTAGTAGCATATCTCCATCTTCACAGCTGCCCTGCAGGCTTGGCCATGCCTTTGTTTCCCCAAGAGGAACTGGAGCTTAGGGCAGGTAGGCACTCATCCAAAACTGCCCACTATAGTCAGGGTGGAGGCAAGAGAGAGTGGGTCTGAATCTCCCTCCACCTCTGGCCAGAGGTGAGGCTGATACTAGGAAGGCCTGTGCTTGGCCAGCCTGCCAGAAACCGAATCTGTGTGTTTCCCTTGTCCTTCAGCAGAGGGCCCAGGGAACTTGGCCATTACAGAATGGCTTGATTTGTCACTTGGCCTGGCTCAGTCCCCCTTTGGCACGTGTCTGTAGTGGCTCTCTTGGACTAAAATCCTTCCTCTCTGCCTATCGTGCTCCATGTCACCTCAGAACGCCAAAGCCAGAAAAGACCTCAAGTCAAAGGCCTTGTGCTGTGGTAAGTCTGGGGCTGAGCCTCCTCTAAGGTCTTTGGCCAACCTGTGGCCATGCCTATCCAGGTGGTTCCATCAGTGCTGTGCCAGGTTCAAAGAACAGCACTGGTCCCTGCTGTAGAGGAGTTTGGTGCAAATCAGTCGGTTATATAGCTGAGGTTTGGGGGCCAACTGATGGCAGCACCAGAGAGGTGGGGTTTGCTCATCCCAGAGAAACCTGGGCCTCTTCGTGGGGTTAGAGGCCTTCCTGAGGAGGCAAAGCTTAGCTAAGACCCAAGGGATATGTCGGTGTTTCCCTTGAGGGGTTGGGGGAGAGGGAGCAGCCAGGGTCAGAAGAGTGGGAGCCTTTGGAGACTGGTATCCACCAAGGGTGGTGGTGCCTACATAGTCCCACTGACAGCATGGACAGAGTCACTGAGGAGCCTCAGGCTGCCCTGAGCCCCAGGTCGTAGGGTGTGGGCCTTACTGAAGAGCCCAGGGTGCCCTGTGCCAAGCCCCCGTTGTGGCCATCCATCCTCAACCTCCATGCTGTCACTGTCTGTGTCGTGTGCCGTCTGTGCTCATCTTTGCCTGTTCGCCCCATGCTGCCTCCACCAATATTGCCCGTGCTGCCCCTAACCCTGACCACACTCTGTTCTCCAGGCTTTGTCTTTCTGCTTGCACCTGTCACGGCTCGCTTCAGGGAACAGCGCAGACCCGCATGCTCAGCCCTCAGTCCGGCTCCCTGCTACCCCTGTGACCAGGATCACCTTCATGTCTGCTGGTCCTGTGATTTGGAGAGTGTGTTTGATGTGCTTGGCTTCTGCTGATGGCCTGTCTTCCCAGTTCTGGCCAGAGGCAGATGTAATGGTGGCCTCTTCTCCACTGTCCACCTGCCTGCACCTCCAGCAGGTGGCCCAGTCCTATATTTCCATTGCTTTGCTCTTTCTTGCTTTAAAAAAAATAACAAAAGCAATAGACTCTAATATACCAAATTATCTTTACTAGGATAAATGTATAAAAATGCAAATTGTGCACAGTAGCCTTGATACTCTGAGGTGGGTCCTGTGTCTGCAGCCCACCAAGGCCAGCCTATGTAGGGTGGGAAGCTGTGAATGGCAGTCAGTCCTAAAGGGCAGGCCCGGCCTGGCCTCTGCTCAGTGGCCTACCCTCCTAGGGCTAAGGGGAGGTCAGTTTCTGGTAGGAATGCTGTTCCTAAACAGACCTCAAAGTGGGAGAGACTCTAAGTGGAGTTCAGTTTGTTCTGCTTGTTCCTGGCAGGGGCAGGGGACAGGGGAGGCTGTCAGGGAAGAGCCAGTCACCTCCTTTGTTCTCTTCTTCATTCTTAACTTTTTGAAAACCTCTTTAGGCCATAGCTAGCCATGGCATTTATTGAGCATCTACTGTGTGCCAGGCATGGAAAAGGGTGCCATGGGGGAAAGTCAAGATAAGGGAGCCTTGATTTCTGCTGCCAGGTTGGATCTGATGTCCCATGGTATCATGGAACAGTAGTTGGTGCCAAGGAAGAGTGCCATGAGCTGGCAGACAGGAGCAAGTTCTGGGGTTTGGTGGGTTGGGAGGACTTCCTGGAGAAGGTGAGTCTCTAGAGAGGCCTGCGGGCCCATTTTGGGGGGAAAGGCAATTGGGACAAAGACATGGAGGTTGAAGAGTGCTACAGCTTTTGGATACTGAGGTGACTGGGGTGGATGAAGAAGTGACTGAGATGAGAGAGCTTGGGAAAGCAGCTGGGCTCAGAGGGCTGGGCTCTTTCCTGTGGGCAGCAGGGAGAATGATGTAATCACAGGATCTCTCTCTCCTGGGCTCTAAGGCAGGCACATTTTCCCCCAACATCCTTGGAAGAGCCTTCCTGGGAAGCTCACTAGATGGCTGGGGAATGTCAGCCTCACACCTTACAGAGCTACTTCTCTTCTTCTGGCATTTGTATCAAGAGGGGCTGCTCACCTGCCTTTGGTCAGGAAAATGTTTAAAGCCTCCCGAGGCCTCCCTGGTCGGTGCCTTTCCTGGCTCAGAGGACAGGATGAGACATGCATGATGAAGTCTCTGAGCATCAGACACCTCAGGGCAGCACTGTATCTGTACATGTCAGGGCTTCGAGGTGTCTGGCAGTGCTCTGTTGGCCCTCACCTGTGAGCACTGGCAAAGAATGGGCAAGTGGTGCAGCCTGGCTCCCACATGATGCCCTTGTGCCCACCTGCTGTCTGCTGTGTATCTGCCTCCCTCTCAGGAACCCCCAGGTTTCTGGTATCACTTTTCTTTGGCATCTGTCCATTCTCCTCAGCCTGACATGGGTGCCCCCGTTTCCCAGGGCCAGCCCTGCTTCTGGTGAATGTGTTCTTTCCCTGTGGTTGGCCAAGATTGACTGAGGCAGGTTTTGTCTAGTCAAGAAATTTCTCAAAATATTAATTCCACCCAAGTTTACACTTCTTAGAAACCCTTTGTTTCCTAGTCAGCAGGGCATTTGTGGTCTTTTCCGGAGCATTTGTCAGAGCTGCTGCAGTAGCACAACCATACATCTTCTTCCTCAGGCTTTTACTGTCCCGAGCTGACGGAACAAATGGCTGTGAGCTGTTTCTAGTCTGCTGCTGGAGCAAATGGAGGAAACACACTTGAGGAGACACTAGAAACTTGTATCTTGTAACTGAAGAGCTCTTTTAGGCTGGCCTGGAAATCCTGGGACTGTCCAAGGGATCTGAGCTGAGTCAGACCTAAGCAAGGAGGACTCAGAACACAGAGTCTGTCTTACACTGAGTGAGGACAGGCAGCCTTTCTGTCACTGGGCCAGGTCTCTTTCCCTCTGCGTCGCCAGCTGTCATTCCTTTACAGTTGATCCTGCAAATCCCACCCTGGAAGTGGAAGGTTCTGGAGCTTAGAGGGAGGCAGTTTAATAAGCAGTTGGCTGGCAGATGCACATCCCCCTAAAGATTCAGATGGCTCAGATAAATAGACATGAAACATTCCAGTAATTAACAATAACAATCAAATATTTATAATCTTGCCACAAATATTAATTAGTATGAGCAGGTTTTACGTGGGCAGATTTTTAAAAGAACATTCTGAAAAAAAGAACAAGGCCAGCCTATAGCCTGCTTGCTAGTGCCAGTCTTCTTTACTGTTGGCCTCCAAGCAGCTTCCTAAAGAAATCAGCTCTAAGCTCCTGAGACTCAAGGCTAGATGCCTGGACTATGGACAGTCCCTGGAGGTTCCATCCAGGGTGCCTGTTTCTCTGGTAGGCCCTCTCCACCCAGTACCATAGGATGTTTAGGCTAAGTCTGGCTGTCCTTCATCAAAGAGTCTTTGCATCTGTCTCTTGCTCTGCCTCAGAACCAGGGGGCCCAGAACCCCTTCCTCACCCCAAAGCCCCTCCACAGAACAAGAGCCAGCACTGCCTGACTCTGACTTCTCCCATCTGGCCTTGCTGTATTAGGCAAGACAGGAGAATAGAATGCCTCTGCTACCAGGCTTGGCAGCCTCTGTCTGCAGAGGATAGGCAGACTCAGCTGGTCCTCTGAGGGCTCAGCACAGGCCATTAGCACATAAAGTTGCATGTCACAGGATCACAGGATCCCAAAGGACCTGATAGAAATGAAATTCTGCTCTGTCACCTACTATCTCTGAGAGCCTCCGTAAATGAACCCAGGACCACAGGATCCCAAAGACAACTTCATGGTGGAGGTAAGATTGGAGCCAGGCCTGTAGGCTGTGTTCCTGAGGCCAGAATCCCCTCTCCACATACACTCAAAGACTCCCCAGTGCATGTGGGCAGCATGAGAGTGGTGCATGATGGTGCTAGCCTGCCTTCAGCTGTCCGGGAAGCAGATGGAGTATGGCTCAGGGAGGTTTGGTCCTTGCCTAATGGTATGTGGCTGATGGATGGGGGTCCCACCCTAGAGGAGCCTTTCACCCTCTTCTCCCAGCAGCCTTCCCTGGGTGCACTGGCCCTTCCTTGGCTGTGGGCGTGGTAACCTGAGCGATGACCTTGCAGAGGGGCCTGCTGTGAGTGGGGAGAGGACAGCAGTTAGCGGCATCCTTCCTTCTCCTCCTGCCCTTCTTCAGGGGCCTCCCAGGGCAAGGGCTTCCTGCTTCAGGAATCGGAGTGGCTCTGGGCTACACACCCCGGTCCAAATAACCCTCCTTGCTGCCTGCCTTCCCAGCTCATCCAACTCCAGGGGGTCCTGTTCTCCAAGAGCTTCTTCCCAGCACTGTGACACATTGTCCTCCCTACCTTGACTCACCCAGCCCCTGAGCTGTCCCATCCACAGCAGCCCAGTTGGTGGCAGGGTGAGGGTCCTTTTCATATGCTCTGCGATGTTCCTGGCAAACTTACCCCACCGTTTGTGTCTGTCTGTCTGTCTGTGGCCTGAGGTCTTCAGTTGGCTGTACCAGAGAAGGTTTGCCCCCCTAGAAGTGGAGGAATGGGGACTGGGGCACTGTCTGCCTCGGTAGATAGAGCCATTTTTTAAGAGCTTTTTCATTCATCCCTTTTGCCCTATTGATGTGAAAGAATTGAAACTTGGTTTTCTTTCAGTCTGACTGGCCTGAAACTTTGTGTGAAACCTTGGATTGATTTTTAGTATTTGAAATCAGGGTCATTTTAAATAGGCTGTGCCAACCCTTTCAGACACACAAGACCTGAAAGGAGCAGAAAGTGGGCCTTGGGCCTTGAGTCCCTTTTGGTGGCTCTCATTTGAAGAGATAACATGTCCCTGGATTCCTTCCTGTGGTGCCGCCCCCTTGGGAATGGGCAGAAACCTTGGCAAGCACCTCCCCCACCTACTTGCTCCACAGGCCAGCTGGGCACCTCATCTCCGTGTACATAGCCCCTGCCTCTCTAGCTCTGCCCCAACAGCCCACCCCAGCACCGTGACCTGTAGGTTGCACCCAGGACTGTGGTGAGCCCCGTTAACAGTACCTTCCACGGGGCTACTTAGGTACTTTGATTACCCCTGAGGCAGGAGTTTATCTAGAATCACCACAGTGCCCCCCAGGGCCAGTACCAGTCTCTCTTCTCTGTTTTTTTAGATGATTGACAGTTCCAGATTCTCACACCTGTGTCAGAGAGGTTCCGGAAAGGCCTGACAAAGTACAGGCAGCAGCCTTCTGTCCCTGCCAGGCCCCTTGGCTTGCGCTTGGCTTGCTCCACTGCTGTAGATGTTATTTTAAGAGGCTTAGCAAGGCCGGGCGTGGTGGCTCATGCCTGTAATCCCAGCACTTCGGGAGGCTGAGGTGGGCGGATCACAAGATCAGGAGTTCAAGACCAGCCTGGCCAATATGGTGAAACCCCGTCTGTACTAAAAATACAAAAAAATTAGCTGGGTGTAGTGGCGCATGTCTGTAATCCCAGCTACTCGGGAGGCTGAGGCAGGAGAATTGCTTGAACTCAGGAGGCAGAGGTTGCAGTGAGCCGAGGTCACGCCACTGCACTCCAGCCTGGGCAACAGAGCTGGACTGCGTCTCAAAAAAAGAGGCTCAGGAGAGTCCCCACTCATGGTGGTGGTTCATCAGGGGAGCAGAAGCCCCTGCACAGCATGCCATCCTTTCTTGCCCACACAGTTCCTGTTGAGGTCTGGCCACCTTCACTGCCTACTGAATGGATCTGTGGTTCCTTCACATTGCAGCATCAAGAGGGCGTTAGCACTTTGGGAGTAAATATCTACTTGCCTAAACCAATCCCTAATTTTCATAATGATCACAGCTAGGATTCCACCAGATTGGCAATTCCTTTAGGCCCAGAGCCCAAGAACCTGTGAGCCAGTGAGCTTGTAGGGCAGCGTGCCAGTCAGTGAAATCATCCCAGCGAGGCTTGCTTCCTGGAGCTTGCTGCAGGATGTGCTGCTGAGATGTGCAGTGACTTCAGCTAGTCTCAGACTGGCTGAGGAGAGCCAGCCCTAGCCTGTCTTTCAGGGAGACTTCAACTGCAGGGGTATGGCCGACTGTCTTTCAGAGACTGAGGCTTCACGAGCATTGTCTGAGCCAACGGTTTTCTCACTGTCAGGGCCAGAGTGAATGCTACAGGGCTGTCACTGGGCTGTCACTTGTGTGCCAGGCACTAGGCCACACCTCTGTGGGACCCCATATATGTCAGGGACAGAGGTAGGAAGACAATGACAATCATGTTGAAAAACATTAAGCTGGGGGCCCAGAGCAGCAAAATCATTTGGCCAAGATCACCCAACCCCTAAGTGGCAGATCTGGGATGGGAATGTGGGTCTGGAAGCCCAACTCTTAAGCTCCCACTGTGACCCTGTGTGGCCTCTGGAGGGTCCCTATTGCCAATCCTCCCTTTACACACAGCGAATGGAATGCCCCACCTCTTCTTGATCCCCTCATGCTGGGGACTCAAATTTGGGACATTTTGTGAGGGCTGCAGGCCTGCTCATAACCGCCATTCAGGGCTCATGGAGCCTTGTATTCTGGCTCTGCAAGTTAGGGAAGAGCCTTTCACAGGCATCAGACAGAGGTTCCAGTCAGGTCCATGCCCTTTCACTCAGGGGTCCTAAACATGTCCCAAGTCCTCATTTCTCATTGCTCTGTCAGCCCAGCTAATGCTGATGACCCGTCAGTTTCTAGGCAGTGGACATTGCAAAGGCAGCTATGAAGGAAGGGTAATCATAACAGTTCTGTGAAGTGGGTGCTGGTATTATCACAGTTTTACATGCATGGAAACTGAAGTATAAATAATTATGGCATTTACGGAGGCTCTCAGAGATAGTAGGTGACAGAGCAGAATTTCATTTCTATCAGCCTAGATCTTCCAGAGTCCAGGCTTTCAACTTTTTTTAAAACAACTTTATATTTTGCTTTTTTTTTTTTTGGAGACAGGGTCTTGCTCTGTTATCCAGGCTAGAGTGGAGTGCAGCGGTGTGATCACTGCTCAGTGCAGCCTCGACCTCCTGGGCTCAAGTGATCCTCCCACCTCAGCCTCCCAAGTAACTGCCACGCCTGCCTAATTTTTAAAAATTTTTTTGTACAGACAGGCATCTCCCCATGTTGCCCAGGTTCATCTTGAACTGTTGGGCTCAAGCAGTCCTCCCTCCTTGGCCTCCCAAAGTGCTTTGCAGGCAGGAACCATTGCATCCAGCCAAAACAAGTTTATATGTTGTTGCAAGTTTGCTTACCAGGCAGCTCATCCCTACCCTCCCAGTAGGACCCAGCTGATTGGCACTAAAACATGAACCAATACCAGGCTTTAAGGTTGGTGGACCCTGGGGGACCATGTCTCCCTTTCTCCTTGTGTTGCCCAAGAGGCCGCTGTGGCATGGACCTCTCTGAGATAATATATGGTTGCAGTTTTTAGGTGAGAAAGGGACTTAACTCTCTCATGGTCTCCTAGCTAGCAAATGCCACAAGAGGAACTTGAACTTAGCTCTCTTGATTGCTAGCATATTGAGCTTCACCTTGAGATATAACTGCCAGTCGTCTAAAAAGTTCAAGACCATTTTATTTTTTAAAAGTTCTCGGCTGGGCGCGGTAGCTCACGCCTGTAATCCCAGCACTTTGGGAGGCTGAGGCAGGTGGATCACCTGAGGTCAGGAGTTTGAGACCAGCCTGGCCAACATAGTGAAACCCCATCTCTACTTAAAATACAAAAGATTAGCCGGGTGTGGTAGTGCGTGTCCATAGTTCCAGCTACTGAGGAGGCTGAAGCAGGAGGTGGAGGTTGCAGTGAGCCAAGATCATGCCATTGCACTCCAGCATGGGTGACAGAGTGAGACCCTATCTCAAAAAAAAAGTTTTTCTTAAAGTTCTATTTTATCTCTATTTGTTTATTATAATATCTCTTTAAAAAAAAAATGTAGTTGTTGCCTTAGGGTTAACAAAATAAACCTTTCATTAATCACAGCCTGCCTTCAGGTGATACTGTACTACGTCATAGGCAGTGGAAGAGCTGCTCATCTTTTGCACTCTTGTTTTCATTCACTTCACTTTTATATATGTTCTAAGCCCACAATACATTGCTACTATTTTTGCTTTAGAAAATAGACAATAATGTTTTGGAAAAATCAAAAATAAAAAGAATGTATTTTATATCTACCATAACTTTAACCATTTCAGGGAACTCCATTTCTTTATGTAGATCCAAGTTTCTGTCTGGCTTCCTAGTCATTCTGCCTGAAGAATTACCTTTAACATTTCTTATAACTCAGATCTGGTAATGAATCGCCTCAGTTTTTGTTGGCCTGGGGGGGAGAAAAAGAACTTTATTTTTTGTGCAATTTTTAGAGATATTTTCACTGAGTTCAGAATTCTAAGTTGACTATTCTTTCAGCACTTTAAAGATATTATCAGTAATTTGTAGTTTCTAGTGAGAAGTCTGTCGTAATTCTTCGTTCCTCTGTATCTGATGTCTTTCTTTGACTGCCTTCAACATTTTATATCTTTGGGTTTCAGCAGTTTCAAAATGGTCCACCTAGGTGTGATTTTTTTTTTTTTTTTTAAATGTGTGTGGAGGGATCTTTTCCTTGCTTGGTGTTTTCTGAGAATCTTGGTGATTTTATGTCTCTCATTATTTTTGGAAAATTCTTAGTCATTATGTCTTTAAATATTTCTACTGTCCTGTTTCTCCCTCATCTCCTTTTGTGACTTCAATTAGTGTGTTGGATCATTTGGATGCTCTATTCTGATTCCTCCTGCCTACTCTTTTTCTCTGGGTTTGGATTACAGATGCTCCTCAACTTACAATGGAGTTAATTCCTGATAAAACGATCGTAAGTTGAAAAGTCAAAAATGCATTTAATATAACTGACCTACCAACGTCATAGTTTAGCTCAATCTAACCTAAACATGCTCAGAATACTTGCCTTAGCCTACAGTTGGGCAAAATCATCTAACACAAGGGTTCCCAACCCCTAGGTCACAGACTGGTACTGGTCCGTGGCCTGTAAGGAACTGGGCTGCACAGCAGGAGGTGAGCAATGGGCAGGCAAGCACTACTGCCTGAGCTCTGCCTCCTGTCCAATCAATGGCAGGCGTCATTAGATTCCCATAGGAGTGTGAACCCTACTGTGAACCGCACATGTGAGGAACCTAGGTTGTGTGTTCCTCAAAAGAATCTAATGCCTGATAATGGTTGCATCTTGAAACTATCCCCCTCAACCCCAAAGTCTATGGAAAATTGTCTTCCACGAAACTGGCCCCTGGTGCCAAAAAGGTTGGAAACCACTGATTGAACACAAAGCCTAGTGTTGAATACCTCATGTAAGAGTATTGTACTGCATGTCACTAGCTCAGGAAAAATCAAAATTCAAAATTTGAAGTGTAGTTTCTACTGAATGCATATCACTTTTGCATCATTGTAAAGTCAAAAAAATTTTAAGTTGAACTATTGTAAGTTGGAGACTGTCAGTATTTCCAGTGACCTGTTTTCAAGTTTTGAGTTCCTTTTCTTCCTCCACTGTGTCAAGTTGGCTGCAGTGTCTGGGAAAGGCATTCTTCACCTCTGTTACTGTGTTTTTTATTTCTAGCCTTTGCATTTGATTCTTGCTTTTTTGAAATCTCACCGCTGAAATTTCCTGTCTGTTCATGCATGTTGTTCAGCTTTTCTACTACAGCCTTTGACATACTAATCATATTTATAAATCATCTTAATCTTAGTTATTTTAAATTCCCTGACATGTAGTTCCAGTATCTGGGTCATCTGCGAGTCTGGTTCTGCTGATTGTTTTGCCTCTTGACAATGTACTTTTTTCTTTCTTTCTGTGTGTGTCTTACAATTTTTACATTGAATACCAAATATCATGTGTAGGACAGAGGAGACTGAAATAAGTAATATTTATGCCTGGAATAGGCTTACCTCTTTTGTTTCTAGGCGTTTAGTAGGGAAAGTTGAATTAGGCTAGTCAGAAATTGAGCTGGCTTGGGTTTTGTTGTTGCTGTGGTTACCTTCAGTGCCCCAGTGGTGCCATCATAACTCACTGCAGCCTTGACCACCGAAGCTCAAATTCCTCTTATGTTACCTTGTGCTTAGTAGGCGAGCTGGCTTGCCACAAGGTTTTTCTCAACATTCCAGTTCCACCTTCAGCCTTAGGCCTTTGTGTGCACCTCAGGGAGAGGACTCCTCCATGCTCTTGCCTTCTCCCTGCAGTAGACTGCTTTGCTTGTTACTCAGTGCATGCTAGCCTGGGGCTGGGGACAAGGGTAGTTCTCTGTTGTCTTGGTCCCAGCCTCAGACTTAGGTGGGCTCTATGTCCCTGCATCTCAGGGCCAGGACTTTCTCAGTGATACTGCCCTTCCTTCAGTGGTGGGGAGACCTCTAATGTTTGGACCCTATATGATTTCCTGCCCCTCCCTTAGAATAGAAAGTTTTTCCTTTTCCCTTCCTCAGCTGCAGTGGGTCTTCACCTGTACCCTGGAGGCAACAAGGTTTCCTCCCCCCATTCTGTTCCTCCAGGTAGGCTTTGTACCTTTTTTTTTTTTCTTTTTTTTCTTTTTATATATATATATAGGCTTTGTACCTTTTCCATGGCAGCAACCACTCCTCCCCTCCGGGTCTGTTTTACTCCCAGAAAGATTTCCTCAGCTTCCCTCCCTGCCCTGCCCCACCCCTGTTCTTTCTTCTGAGCACCTGTGAAGGTCCGAAGAAAGCAGCCAGTGAGTGAGTACAAACGTCTTTTGCATCTGTGGCTCCCAAAGATCCAGAGTTCTTCCAGATCACACCTAGCTTTTACCAACAGATTAAAAATGTTTGCTGAATTCTTTCCCACTTCATTTATTTCTGGTATATTTATATGGTAGAAATACTACCTAATGGTGGCTACTGCGCATCTCTTCCCACCTCCACATTTGGCAGCAACACATTGGTAACTTGAAAATTGCTGTGGTGGCAACATTTACACTACAGAAATCAGTAAGTGCTATTAATCAGGGCTTTCTTTTTCCCTGAGAGCCAGTTGTTAAACATTTACCAGAATACCACTGTTTGGGAGAACCCCAGGAGGGTTGACCATGGAGATTGGTGCCTTTGGTGAGTGGCTTGGTGGCCTCTGGGATGGGTTGGGCCCAGCAGTGTTGAATGACTACGTTCAGGCCATCTCCTGCAAGGCAGTCCCTAGGCCACCGGCAGGGAGACTCACCATAGGGAGGTCCCCCTGTGTTGGAAGTGGTGTAGGTTAATGCTCTTGCCCTCTCTTCCTCTTTCTCCCCTCAGACCGCAGCCAGGACAGCACAGCTGTGGCACTCTCAGACTCCAGCTCGACACAGGACTTCTTTAACGAGCCCACCAGCTTACTGGAAGGCTCCAGGAAATCCTACACAGAGAAGAAGCTGCCCATTCTCAGTTCCCAAGCAGGAGCAATGGGTAAAGACCTTCAGGGAGCTACAGAAGAAAGAGGTATGAAGCTCTAACTCAGTGAATTAGAACCACTTTGATGTCCTGTGGCAATCTGGACAGAGCTGAAGGCTTCATGGCCCAGGGACCTTGACTGGGCAAGTTGCTCACTCTCTGGGCCTCCGTTGTTCTTGTGGGATGGGAATGGTCCCATTTCCCACCCCTGGGTAGTGAGGGTTGAGCGAGGCAGCTCCTGAGAGTGCGCACAGAGCCCAGCACTATATGTGCTTTAGGGATGCTGCTGTTATGACCCTCACAGCCCAGCCTGGGAAATCCATGCCTGTGACATCAGTGTGCTCTGTTTTTTTTTCTTGATAAATGGTTATTTTAAAAGTCTTTGGATCCTACATGTCACAAATGTGTTTTTTTTTTAAGTCTAAATCATATCAGGTCTTCAGGAAAAATCTCCCTTTTTTTTTGGCAGAGGGGCCTGATCTAAGCCTGGCATATCTCTCCTTGAGGGGCCCAGGCCCCCTTTGTAGAAATCAGTTGGCACAGCCCTGCATCTGGGCTTACTGGGAGATCACAGGCAGACAGGGGCATTCCTGGCCCCACTCTGAGCTGTGACTGGTCAGCTGTGGATTTGAGAGCTTTCCCACTCTGGCCAGGGCCAGGGCTTACAGGTGTTTCCCAAACAATAATAACAACCTAGCCCCATACTCTTCTGTGCTGGGCACTGTGCAATTCATTTGGTTCTCCCAAGCACCCTAGGAAAAAGGCATAATGACTATTCCCATTTTATAGCTGAAGAACCCGAGATTCAGAGAAGGTCCAGAATTTGCCCTGTCTGTCTGCACCCTTAACCATTACCCCATGCTACCTCTCCAGATTGGGTGGATGGATGGGGAAAAACATTGGTGATAAACTGCCTCCCTGAGGGACCCCAGCCTTGTCCCAGGAAGTCCCAGAGCAAGCCCTGGATGAGAGCTCACACATAGATGTGGCAGTGGGCCAGAGCCATCACGCTAGGGAAGACCTCTCCCAGCTCTCTGCTCCCTGCCAGCCTCCCCTGGCTGGCCTTAGAAGGGCATGAGGCCACATCCCCTGTAGGTTGGAAGTGCCCCCATTAGGGGACACCTGATAGAGGCACCAAATAAGAGGGCACAGAATGGAGGACCTACCAGGTGGATTTACTTGTGTCTGGTCCTCATTGAGAGATGAAGCTACTACCCCACTGTCTTACCAGGCAGTCACTATGCTGTCACCAGCCAATGTTGACATTCTGTAACTGACATAAACACACTGTAGGAAGTGTGGAATGGGAAGGAGAAAGGTAACTTACACTGTTAACACTCTAATACAGCATCTCTGGTCTTAAAAATGAGATTTAAACTTCTCGGACAAGACCTACCATGTGTGCTCTGTGGCCTGTCAAGCAGTGACTGCTGTGGGTGGTATTATGTCATGAGCTTCTCTCCCCCTTACATGGGGAGGGGGACATGGGTGTCAGGGGAACGAAAAAAGAGCGAGTTGACTTTGGTCTGGCACAGCCTATGCAGGCCCTTCTAGACTCATGAAGAGTGTCCTACCTCTTCCCTCCTTCCATTAGAGCCAGTGGTTTAAGCAGATAGTTTATGGGGCTGGCTATTGGTGAAGAAACTTAGGGTAGAACCAAAGGTCATCACAGTAGCTGATAAGCATGAAATGAAACTTCTTGCTTCCATGGCCGTGTTCCTCCCCCTCTAAGCCTAACTTTTCTTGGTAACCATGGTGGTGAAGTTGATGAACTTCCTGTTGGGAGAGCAGATAGATATAGCTGGGAATGATTCCCAAGCCCACTGCCAGCAGACAGTTCTGGGAGCAGAGCACTCCTCCAGGCCTGGTCTTGGTCAGTGGTGGTCTCCAACATGTACTCCCCTTGGCTCCCCCATTGGGTAGCAGCCTGGCCATCACAGCCTGTAGTACTTGAGCAACCTTTGGCCTCCCTGCAGAAAGCCAGGACTGCAGTGCCTAGGCAGTGTTGAGTGAGGGCCCCACGTGTGCTCCACACCTCTTGTCTTCCCAGCACACCCTCGTAGAGAGTCTAGCCACCAGCCTGCTGCTTCTTCCATCATTAATGTTGTGGGGTTCAGGCCCTCACTCATGCGTTTTGTATTTGTTATCAAGCAGTGGGGCACAACAGGTCCAGATCTGCACTGAGGGGGAAGCAGAAACAGATCTGACAGCCACATCCTGCCTGGCACCAAGATGCGCTCCCTCCCACCATGTCTAGCAGACACAAGCTGTCACACTGCCTGAGGACCAGCCTCCTTTCTTTAATTCTCCAGAGTCTGTCTTTCTCTACTCTGGCCTTGACTGAGGTGCCTGAAGGAAAGAGCCTTTCCCAGAAGTGACTGATGCAGGCTAGCTGAAGCTCACCTTTGCAGGGAGTAGAGCTTCAAAAAAAAAAAAGTCTAAAATATGAAAGTCACAAGAGTAAAGACTTACTTATTTGAGAAGAAAGTTGCTCACAGTTTGATCACTTAAACACAAACCCACTCTATTATATCATTCTGAAGGCAAGAGGGTAAAACCCAAATCAGAGTTGACAACCACCTGTTGTGATCCAGGCAGTGGACACAAGGCATGCCAGAATGGCCACATCTGCCCATTCCTGGTCAAGTAGAGGCCTACTGACCATGCCTGTGTACCACATGCAAGATACGGTGATAAATGGTTGTGTCGAGGGAGGCTGCCTTGGGGGCAGTTGACCTACCTGCCAGTGCCCAGCTTCCTGCCCATCTTGCCTGCCCACCCTTTGTGGAGAGCACCCTTACTGGGCTCTTTTCTCAGGCTAGGAGAGTTTGAGTAAGACGACCTCAGAAGGCAAAAGAGACTGACTTGAGGTCTCTGCTGGAACATATTTTGGCCTGGGACTCTCAGCTGTTGGTGTCTTGCCAAGATGTGTAGCCACTTGCAGGTCAGGCTCTTCTCTAACGAGGCCCCCTGAGTTCACTGGGCCATCAGTGCGTATCAGTCCAGAGGCTCAGCTGGAGGCATGTCTGTGCCTCATGCTTCCTAGGACCACCATGGGCTGATGTGGATCAGATGGCTCCTGTGCTCTGTGTTCTGTTGGCCTTGGCACATGCACCACAGGCATTCCAAGCCAGTCTTCCTTGCCAGCAGCAGACACTGGCCTAGGCTGGAGTGTCCAGTGCACACATTTCACTTGCTTTCTCTTGGTAGAAAGTTTTCTTGTCTCCATGCGGCTAGGGGTAGAATTGGACATCCTGGCTGGGAAACATGGTGTGGTCCTGTTGGCATTTCTGGCCTTCTTCTTCCAGTAAGGAAGTGGATGGCTCTGACCTCTTCAGCAGTGGAAGTGGATGCTGTGGGTAAGGCAGCTCACGCCATCTCTCCTGGGCCCCTTAGGCTACCCAGACCCCTGAGCAACTGATTGGTATTGTTGTTGTTGTTTCTGAGACAGGGTCTCACCTTGTTGCCCATGCTGGAATGCGTGGCTCACTATAGCCTTGACCTTCTGAGCTCAAGGTATCCTCCTTCCGAGTAGCTGGGACTACAGGTGCCACCACACCTGCCTAATTTTTAAACTTTTTTTGGTAGAAGTGAGGTCTTGCTATATTGCCCCAGGCTGGTCTCGAACCCTTGGCCTCAAGCAGTCCTCTCACCTTAGCCTTTCAAAGTGCTGGGATTACAGGTGTGAGTCACCACGCACAGCCTATTAATAGGCAAAAGAAAGAGAAAAGAGAATAACTCTCTCTCCAAGCAGGTCCTCCCTGCAGCTGGGTTTTTAACTCAGTCTAGGATTGCTATTTTCTTGTGTCTTTATGTGTTCTGAGATCTCTGGCTGAATTCTTGACCTTCTGCCTGGTTTCCGTAAAAATTGTGCTCTTGTGTGTCTTTGTGTCTGAGCTCTCAGTGCCTGATGTGAACCACTGAGAGGCCTGCATTGTCATCTGATTCCTCTGTCGTCTCCCCCGTGCCTAGCACAGGGCTGCTCCCAGAGTCATGGCTTACACTGTTTGGTGAGCCATGTTTTGAACACATTAGAAACCTGGCAGATTTTTGAATACAGTGATGGTATCCCCTGTAAGATGGGTGCCAGCCCTAAGCTGTGGTACGTAGGCAGCTTCCTGAGCTCACATGAGAAGACAGTGTAGTGTGGAAGGAGCTAGGACCTCCTGGCACTCAGTCATTCCGGCCATCTCAAAGAGTGGGGGGAGGGGGACAGCCTGTGGTAGGCTCTGGGCCTGGGGAAGGGGGAGATGCACTTATGGCTTCTCTTTGCAAACACCACTGGGGGCAGTGATGCAGGGGGAGGGAGAAGGGCAATGGCTCCAGGAGAAGCAGGGATGGTGGACAGGCAAGGACATTGAGGGAGGCAGTGGGCTGGGCTGCAGGGGAGCAGGGAGGGAAGGTCACACTAATGGCAGGTGGCTGAGGGCAATATAGGGAGTCACTGCTCAGATTCTTTCCTCAACGAGAACAGTGATGGTGGACAAGCTGGCCACGCACCTGATGTCTGCAGATAGGCTTTGACTTAGCATGTGAGGAACTGGGGGTTTTGGTCGTTGCCCATTCGGCCCTGCCGCAGCAGGCCCCAGCTGTCTCCAGGCCGATACTACAGCAGGGAGAGAGCTCAGCCATAGCACACCACCTGAGAGCTGCTGCTGCTGGCTGCTTCTCTGGCCTCCTCCAGGCAGGTCGCACAGGGTGTGCCATGTTCCTGGGTGCCTAAGGAGCCACAGGCCACAGGACCTCTTGCCTTTGTCCCTTGTTCCCCAGCCCCTTCCATCTGTCCCACCCTGCCGGGCCAGACAGCTTTCTCCTTCTGTAGCCAAGGAGCCTGCAGCTCAGGGTCTAGCCCAAGATGACCTAGGCCACTGTCATCATCCTGAGGCCAGCCCTGCAGCCCCACCAGCCAGCCTAGGCTCTCCTGATGTGAACTGCTGCCCCATGGTCCCTGGTGGAGCAAGGCTGGGTGTTCAGGAGCTGAGCTCATGTCATGTGAGGGCCCATATGGGAGCACTTGGCTCACACACAGCAGCAGCAACTCTGAAGAGGGATGTTGGGCAGGCAGTGGGCCGAGCACTGAGCACAGGAGCAGGTGTGATACTTTGTGAGCCCTCTCCTGGCTGTGTTTTATTCAATAATGGTGGTGGCAACACCTGCACTTCGTGGGCTGCTTCCCCATGCTCCAGCCCCAAAGGTGGGACAGCTTGTGTCACCATTCAGAGGGGAAGACCCAGAGCCCAGCCCATAACTCCCACTCTCTGTAGCCTCTGGGTCCCCCACTGCATGCCAGCTGGGACGGCCTGTTTCACAGAGTGGGAGACCTTAGTTGAGGCAGAGCCAGCACCAGGCCCTGTGCCACTGCTGCTGCTGGGTCCAGCACCCACTCAGCAAAGGCATTGATCCAACCATGCCGGTCACCTCACCAAGGCGCCTCCATCACTGGTGCTAGACCCCTGCATGGGCAGGGCCTAAAACCAGGGTGACTTTCTTTTCCTTCTTCTCAACTGTAGGAAAAAATGAGGAGTCCTTGGAGAATACAGAAGGCTTCCGGGCTGCAGAGCAAGGTGTCCAGAAGCCTGCTGCAGAACCCCCAGCCTCTGCTTGCATCCCTGGCAAGCCCTCAGCATCCACACCCACCCTGTGGGATGGGAAGAAGAGAGGGGACCTCGTGGGGGAGCCAGTGGCCTTCCCCCAGGGGCTGCCAGCTGGTGCTGAGGAGCAGCGGCAGTTTCTCACAGAGCAGTGCATCGCCTCCTTCCGCTTGTGCCTGAGCCGCTTCCCCCAACACTATAAGAGTCTCTACCGGCTGGCCTTCCTCTACACCTACAGCAAGACCCACCGGGTGAGTGGACTGCCAGGACAAGCGGGCTTGGATCTCTTCCCACGGCAGGCAGGCATCTTCGAAGGTTGGTGGGCAAAGTCAAGACAGATTGGAGCTTCATAGTACCAGCACACGGGAGGGATGGGCGAGAGAGCTGCAGGAGGCGCGGCCAGACCCAGGAGTAGGCCAGCTTCCCAGGGAACCAGTGGTGAGGGCCCAGGGTCACAGCCAGGAATAGAGGGAAGAACAGGTGTAGGGGGCCTCACAGCCTCAGGGATAGGCTGTGGTGGGAGGGGATAGAGTCCATAGGCTCATCTACTCTTTCCTGTGAGGGCTATGCAGCGACTCACACTCTGATGTTGTGCTCCCTCACCCCTGCCATTGATCCATCATCTCAGCAACAGCACGCCCCCTCTTCCAGGTGCCCTAGGGGCCCTGCCTACTCTCTGTTCCGGCCTTGTTTGCCCCAGGCCCCATATCTCCAGCTGCATCTTGCAGGGGCCTCCTCACCATACCCTGCCCCTGGGCTCTTCTCTCTGGTGCAGCTGCTAGAACCATCTTCACAGCCTCTGCTTCGTGGGGGGTTGGGTGCTGACAGCCTCCTCCAGCTCTTTTTGGAAAGCAGATGATGTAGTGATCCTTAACAGCTGCCCCAGGCTTAAGCACTTCCAGGGACTTGCCAGCCAGACCTCTTCTGCTGGCATTTAGATTTGTGGAGGTAGTGTGGCCTGGGCAGGGCCTAAAATAGGGGTGACTTTCTTTTCCTTCACACAGGAGGTGTTGGGCAATGTCCTGGTTTTTGTCCTGCCCGCTGGAGCTACATTCTAAGGAGGGGGCAGATTTTAAAACATGCAGATGGCCAGGCGTGGTAGGTCACGCCTGTAATCCCAGCACTTTGGGAGGCCAAGGCAGTGGGGGTTACCTGAGGTCAGGAGTTCGAGACCAACCTGGCCAATGTGGTGAAACCTTGTCTCTACTAAAAATACAAATATTAGCCAGGCATGGTGGCACACACCTGTAGTCCCAGCTACTCAGGAGGCTTAGGCATGAGAATTGCTCAAACCCAGGAGGCAGAGGTTGCAGTGAGCCAAGACTGTGCCACTGCACTTCAGCCTGGGTGACAGAGCGAGACTCCGTCTCAAAAATAAAAATAAAAAATAAAAACATGCAGATGAGTAAGGCAAGTCTCATTTGACCAATACCAGAGAGAAAATAATGGGATGCACAGAAGGGTGAGGGTGCTGCTGTGCCTCTGCAAAGACACCTTTTTTTTTCTTTAATTATGGGATGCCACAAAGACACCTTTTATGCTGAGACCTGTAGTGTGAATAGGGGACAGTACTGGTCTGGAAGGGAGAGTACCCAGACAGGGCAAGAAGCCCAGGAAGGTGGCCATTCTGGGCTGGCATCAGTGTAGGCGAGGGCCAGGGAGGGCCAAGTATGCTGAGCAAGCAGGGGGTGACCTTTAGGGTCTATCTGTGAGGACTCCTAGAGGTCCCCTGCGGGTTCCCTCCAACATCCTCTGTGGAATGTTTGAAGAACCAGAATGGACAGTTGGCCAAGAGATGAGTCCTGGCTTGGCATTGACTATATGCAAGAAGTGGTACTTCACAGAATTCTGTTTGGAGGATTAGATACAGGGGTCCAAGAAGGTAAGTGCTCTGTCCCCACATTGACCAGCATGCTCATGTGGCTTGGTTGATTTCCTCAGGGCACAGCAGTTGACACAGGTCTGAGAGGGAGGGAGTCTCATCTGAGGCTTTGGTCTATAGTTCAGGGTGCAGTGCATGCTGGCAAATGACAGCCAGCTCCGGCTCCCCTGGCTGCTGGTGCACACTGGAGCCTGGCTTGCTCTCTGCCCAGCCTGCCCTTGGCAGTGGACCTTACCTCTGTGCCCCAGGCCTTCTGCACTCAGGTGGACCTGGATCTTAATAAACCCCAACCAGCATGTCTTTACTGCTAAAGCCATCTTTGGGCCTGAGAGGCAATGGTTGATATGAACCCTGTTGGGCCCACCATTGCTTTGGGAACTTTCCCCCTTCCCTCTTTTGGGAGCAGCAGAGCCCACTGCAAGAGCCCACACACACATCAGTGGAATACACACTGGTAACCAATGTCCTTTCCTCCCCTACCTCTGGTGTCCCTCTTTTCAAGAGCTTCCTCAGGCAGCCATGCAGCCCCCTCTAGCTGTGGTCAGCTCTGACCAGGATCTGCTGTTTTCTAGTAGTGAGCTCAGACCCTTCCCCGTCCTGTTACAGACTACCTTCTCCAGAAGCAGATGCCAAGATGGAATTTTGGGTACAAAATGTTTATTAGGAGTTGGCACCTGTGCGAGGGAAAGCAGGGAAAGAGGAGGTTTGGGTGGAGAAGAGTTGAGTGGCGAAATAGGCCCCACCCACCCAGCCTCCACTTCCCCGATAAATGGCTTTATGTTGAATTTGAAGGAGCCAGTGCATGTAAAGTGCTTAGCTCAGCACTAGACACAGAATGCTGTTATTACAGCTTGCCTCTTCTCTTGATAAATTTTTTAGAAGTACAATTTATGTCAAAATTAAAGAAAAGTTGGAAGGAGATAACCATAATTCCACCACCCTAAAATTTGCTATCTTGGGTCTAGTACAGGTTGAGTATTCTTTTTTTTGGTGGGGGGGGGCTTTCCGGCAAAAACCAGAAAGCCTGCTAGACAAATTCTAAAAGAGCTGTAACACTGGTTGAGTATTCTTTATACAAAATGCTTAGGACCAGAAGGGTTTTGGATTTTGGCTTTTTTCCAGATCTGAGAATATTTGCTTTATACTTACCTGGCTGAGTCATCCCTAAGCCAAAAATCTGAAATCCAAAATGCTTCAATGAGGCTGTGCACGGTGGCTCACACCTGTAATCCCAGCACTTTGGGAGGCTGATGGACCACCTGAGGTCAGTAGTTTGAGACCAGCCTGGCCAACATGGGAAAACCTTGTCTCTACTAAAAATACAAAAATTAGCCAGGCATGGTGGCAGGCCCCTGTAATCCCAGTTACTCCGGAGGCTGAGGCAGGAGAATCTCTTGAACTGGGGAGGCAGAGGTTGAGATCATGCCACTTTACTCAAGCCTGGGTGAAAGAGCAAAACTCCATCTCAAAAAGCAAAACAAAACAAAAAAACAAAATACTCCAATGACTTTTCCTTTAAGCACCAAAGTTTCAGATTTTGGAACAATTTGGTTTTCAGATATTTGGACTTAGCATGCCCTGCCTGTATTTTTTCCCAACTCTAGTGCACATGCCCTGTTGATTATGTGCTTTCGACACCAGGCACTCCAGGGATCATGCCCCTTCCACTTTGTATCTGGGAACCTGGACTGAGAGTCACACAGAGCTGAATGGCAGAGCCAGACATCAGCCCCAGACAATCTCAAACTGGCCCAGTTGCTGCACTGTCCCCCATGCCGTGTCCACACTCAATAGTTGGCCATTTTGCTCTTTCCATAAATGACCCTCCCCTCAGGTCATTTTGGTCATTCTGTGATGCTCCAGGATAGGTGGACCAGTTGACCCAGCCATCCCCAGTAACAGGGATGGAGGCTGCGTTGGGCTGTACCACTCATGTCAGTATCCCCAGACAACACCCCCATAGCCATCAGCCTCAGTTTCTGCCAGCTTTTCTGTTCACTGCATTCACAGGCTGAGTTCTTTGGTTCTCAGAAATGGAATGCCTCGGGCTGCTGAGCTCATCCTAGACCCTGAATATGTTGCTGGGGTGGTTCCCACTGGCTCCTGTGTTTGCTTCACCCAGAAACCTTTGCTGAGCACCAGTTACCACCACCAAATTGAAAGCAGGTTGTTAACACCTAGCTCCCCTGAAAGCCTGAGTTAAGACCTTCCTGCTGCTCTGGGGCATGCCATCCTGGGGGCTGCATGTGGCTCTGCCCAGACCTGGGGGTGTCCGCTCTGCTGGCAACAGCTTGTTCATAGATCTGGGGACACAACTCCATGTTGTCACTGACGAATGTGGAACTATTAACTGGGAAGTAGTTACCACTTTCCAAACACAGCTGTTTGGTAACAAACACTTCCCGCTGTGTATATTTGACAGCAGCACATTTCTTCATAAAATCCCACCTGTGGGCTTGGCAGTGCCTTTTTCCCGTTGCCATCTCACAGCTCAGTGGTGGAGCGTCCGATGTCTGCCTTTTCAAAGAGGCCCACAAGTAGAGCCTGCCTGGAGATGTGTGGCTGACTCCTGAACCCTTGGGTCTTTCACAGGCACCTCTAGGTGAGGCTCTGCCCACCCAGGCCTTGCAGAGAAACTGCCTTCAGGGCACAGTGTGCCTCTTGCTTAGCTGCTGACAGCAGGGCTTTTGGGGGAGGGAGCGAGAATGTGGGCTCTGAAGCTGGCCTTACCTGGGTTCAGAACCTGGCTCTGCATGGGAACTCTTGGAGGCCCAGGACTCTTCTTTCCTCAATGAGAATGTTTGTGATATGAAAGCAGAATTCTTGTGGTCATGAGGTGAGGGATACAGTGCTGGGGCGATGTGCAGCACACCCTGCACTGCCCTCAGCCAGCAGTTCTTCTCACCCCTCTAGTGAGGCCCATTTCTTGAGTGTCAGCATCTCCCATGGCTCCTTGTTCCTCTGCGAGGCCGCCTGAGGGCTCCCTGCCTGGGGCATAATGGCCAAGGGCTAGGTCTGTCCTGAGAGACCTTTGTTGCCTGCCTGAGCTGCCCTCCCACCCAGGGTTGGCACTGTTGCACACAGGCTGCCCTTGGACCCCCCCAAGGCAGGCCACCTGTCACCCTGCACACTGTGCACACCTTAGATAGGGACAGTCATTTATTCTGATAACTACAAGGGCCCTAATTCTAGCTATTGTATTACTTACTCTCTGGATTACAATCTTCACCAGGATTTTGAGGCTTGAGTCCACACTCAAAGAAATGCAGATTCCAACAGTTTGAAGAGATTTGAGCACTCTGCCAGCAGCTTTTATTATCAATAATATTGTTTAAGCTTGAAAAAGAGAACGAAACTACCCACAACTGTCCCACAGGCCATGACATGGCAGAAGTGTTGGTATTTTGTGTGCTCCCCTCCAGTGTGTGTTCTGTACATCTCTGCAGGTTCACTCATTTAGCAACTGTCTACTGCGTGGTTGTCGTGCAGGAGGTTCCTGTCTGAGGTGCTGGGTATACAGCGTTTTGTACTCACTGGGAGAACAGAGTGGACAGCCAGCGACGAGTAGGAAGAAAAATAAAGCCTGGCAAGGGGTTAGAGGCGGGAGTGTGACTATTTAGACAGGGAGGTTGGGAAGACTGTCTAAGCAAGGACCCAAATCAAGTGAGAGAGCTCTGATGGCCACGAGGATATTGGGGGAGGGCTTCCAGATGGACACACACCCAACACAAATGCCTAGAGACAGAAACAGTCTTGATGTGACTAGAATCCACTGGAAGCTGGTGTGACTAGATGGGGAAGGAGGAGAGGGGAAGAAGATGTGGTCAGAGGCTTTCAGGGCCTGGTTTGGCAGCGGGGAGTTGAAGAGATACCATCCTGAGTTAGGTTACAGCTGTTGCAAGGGCTGGGCACGGTGGCTTACGCCCTAGGTGAAGGGCTGAGTACAGCTGAGGTCCATAGCCACCTTCCTGGCAGCCCTGCGGAGCCCTGCTGGCCTTGCAGATATGCTAGTGCTGCTCCAAGATCACCACCAGTTTGCACACCTGGAGTCACCACACAGGAGTTGTAGAGCCTGACCTCTCTGATCTCCACCATCTGTTCCTTGTGGGTTCGTGAAACAGGAGGTGGTTAAGTAGTGAGTGGATCATCATCACTGGTTGTGGCAGGGAAACAGCCCCTGGGGGCAGGGACCCTGGGTGATACAGGCAGAGCACATCCTCCAGGCCACCATACAATAGTGACAGATGGGGGATCAGGTATGCCTTCCAGCTTTGCACATCTTGGGACAGCAGGTGACCCCAGCGGGTAGTAGTTGTTTTCCCATCTCCAGCTGTCAACAGGCTTTGCCAAGCCCTCACTGCATTCAGGACCCATGGAAGGCTACAGTTAGGGATGTAAGCTACCTCACTCCAAGCTTTTGCTTCCTGTGTGAAGAGAAAGGGAGCTTGGAGAGTTCCAGGAGCTATGACAGTCAGTCCAATGTGTACTGTAGTGAAACGATTGCTGGCGGAGTAGTGCGAGTTAGTGGGCAGAGGCTGACATTGAGCTTCAGCCTCAAGGGCACGGACTGTTGCTTAACTGGCTCCCAGGAGCACAGTGTCAGCACCCTGGCCTTGGGCAGGACCCCAGCAGCCCCACTCATGCCCCATGACTGTTGCCTTCCTCCCTCAACCTAACATACACTTCTTTCCCATTTTATTAAGGTCAGGCTGCGCAGGTCCCTTTCATTCTTCCCATGGGCATCTATTGGATCCTTTCCGTGAGCTCCAAATTAGACTTGTCCTGGAGGAGCCATCAGTGAAGTCAGACTGCGTCCCTGCCCTCATAGAGCTGATAGAGAAGTGGGGCAGGCAGCAGACCCATCTGCGAGCCAGTGGAAAGGCTATTTAAGGTGGCCATGGGTCTGTGGGAACAGTGTTCCAGGGGACCATCAGGAAAGGTGAGATGACCTGCAGGGACCAAGGTGGGAACAAGTGTGGCTGGAGGGCCATTCACAAAGAGGGATGGGAAGTATGGGGGAGATGAGCCAGCCAGTAGGCAGGCAGACTGAGGCATGGAGCTGGCTCTTGCCCCAAAGTCCTGCAAGAAGAGGAATTAGACATCCCCTCTGCCTTCTGCGGCGAAACAGGAATGGTCCAGATAGTGGGCAAGGGAGGACATCAGGGTGCCTGTATGCTTCTGGGATTCTTTGCCCTGCTTCTCTTCAGGATCTTACAGCCTTTCATCTGCCCTCTGTCAGAGCAGGGTCTATGTGCACAAGCCTCAGGGCCTATTCAGCCAAGGAAAATGTGCCATCATCTGGCAACTGACTCCACGGGGCTCCTCCCATTCCTAAAGTTGCCTATGAACCAACGATGTGACAGGTTGCATGAGGCCTGAGAGAGCACTGGCCATGAAGGCTGGCTCAGTGTTCAGCATACAGCACATGCCCAGGCAGATTTGTAAAGTGACTTGCCCGCCTATAGTAGATAGGTGGAGGGGCAGGGGAAGAGCCCAGGCCTTCGAGTCCTTCCAGCCTGGACCAGAGTTGAGGGATGGCTCTGCCACTTCCTGGCTCTGGGACCTTGGGCAAGCTCTTGAATTTCTCTGAGCCTCTATTTCCTGATTGGTAAACAGGCGATTCTGTGAGGTGAGGCGATATGGCACTGTGCTCAGCCCACAAGGCATCATGTTGCCTTACCTCGCCACACCATGAAGCTGCAGGGCAGGCTCTATGCTGCAGGTGCACTGGGCAAGTCAGATCCCCTTCCCCCTTGCAGAGGTTCAGCAAAGGCCCAACACAGTCTCTGCGCCCTCTCCCACCCCCACCAGCCTGGCACCCACAATTCCCCAGACAGGTCTCAGCCCTCCTTGTCAGCACCTATCTGGGGCTTCAGGCGTGAATCAGCTAAGGGCCCCCATAAGCCATCTGGACACTTTGTGCCTTAGCATGGATCAGCTCTCTTCTCTGGCGGGCCTGGGAGACAGCTGGAGAAACACACTCTCTACCCATGCACAGTGGCCAGGTCTGCGGGAAGCTAATTTATAAACCAGGTTGGGTTTGACAGGCTAGAGTTTTCTGCACATTTGCCTCAGAAACCTCTCCCACTGCCTTCTCCCTTTCTGCTCCAATCTGGGGGACAGACTGGCTAGGTGCAGGTGGAGTGTTGAAAGAAACCAAAGAGAAATGTTCATTCCTGTCCCATAGCCACAGGTCCTGCAACAAGGCAGCTGGGCATGGAGGCAGAGTCTCTGTGACTCTCCACCCTGGTCCCAGTGCTTTCTCTTATGTCCCCAGCCAGAAGGAACTCTTTGTGGAGACTTTACTTTCTTGGTATTCTTAGGAAAATGAGGGCTACTGGAGATGCTTCAAGCCAGGCTCTCCCATCTCCTCCCCCCTGGCCTCAAGTGCTGCTACTTAAAGAGGTCTTCTGGATACTTTTCCAAGTTCCTGAGGAGCCCCAGAAGCAGCTTTGGGATCATGACTCTTGGGTAACTTTTCTCAGGCCAGGCCTATGCCCTGGGTCATGGAGTCACAGCTGGAGGCATGGTTTGCCACAGCATTGAGACCAGGGCCATAGAGGAGAGGAAGGGTATGCACAGACTCAGTCCCCTAGGCGGCCTGCCTCTGTTCTGGGCCTCACAGCCTATGGTCATAGCACTTACTCCCTGCCTGATAGCCCCCTGGCTCCCCCACTGGCCTTGTGGGCAGCCACATCTGATCCCCCCACCTCCTTGGCTGGGCCCTGGCTGTCCCAGGTGTCTAGGCACTTGACTCAGTGAGTCCCTTATCCCCATAACAGCCTTGTGCAAACCACAGCCCAGGTACTACCTTCTCCCAGAGCCTCCCTGACCTTCTCAGACTGGGTGAAAGGTAGGTCTCCTTTGCAGCCTACCTCCATGGTCAGGTATGTTTACCTGTGATATCAGAAGTTCAGGTGACAGGCCAGGTGCAATGTCTCCTGCCTGTAATCCCAACACTTTGGGAGGCCAAAGCTGGTGGATCACTGGAGGTCAGGAGTTCGAGAACAGCCTGGGCAACATGGTGAAACCCCATCTCTACGAAAAATAAAAAAATTAGCCAGGCATGGTGGTGGGCACCTGTAGTCTCGTCTACTTAGGAGGCAGAGGCAAGAAAATTGCTTTAACCCAGGAGGTGGAGGTTTCAGTGAGCTGAGAGCATGCCACTGTACTCCAGCCTGGGTTACTGAGTAAGACTGTCTCCAAAAAAAAAAAAAGTGCAGTGTCCCAAATCACATTATTGAGTCCACCTATGGCTGATTAGGCCAGGATGGACACCTGCCTGGGCTGAGCCTCTCAGATCTCCTTTGGGAAAGACTGAACCAAGTGTCACTGAACCAGTGGGTCATGGCTGAGCACTAATGCAGGTTGTAAGCCCTTCTCCTGGGCTTCCTGAGACCCGAGTCTTCCTCTTGGAGCCCTGTTCTACTCACTCGAGCTAATCTTTGGTTTTATTCCTTTTCATGAAGCATTCCATTCTGAACCCACCACCCCATTCTCCCCACCCTGTACTCAGTTTCTCTGCAGCTGACCCTCCCTCCTTGGAGCTGCTGTGGAGCAGGAGCTTGTGGCCTAGGGTAAGGTAGGGTGGGGTACAGAGGTGGGAAGCATTATGTGAGAACTTGGAACCAGCCTCAGGAGGCTTCTGAATGAGTGGCCCAGGAAGCAGGCTCTTCAAAGTGTGGCTGCTAGGCATCGCTGGGAACTTTTTTTGTTTTGTTTTGAGTCTCTCTCTTGTCACCCAGTCTGGAGTACAGTGGCGCAATCTCAGCTCACTGCAACCTCCACCTCCCAGGTTCAAGTAATTATTCTGCCTCAGCCTCCTGAGTAGCTGGGATTATAGGCGTGCGCCACCACACCAGACTAATTTTTGTATTTTTAGTAGAAATGGGGTTTCACCATGTTGGCCAGGCTGGTCTCGATCTCCTGCTCATGATCCACCCACCTTAGCCTCCCAAAGTGTTGAGGTTACAGGCATGAGCTGCTGGGGACATTTGAAAGTAAACTGCAAGTTGTTCCTCCTAGGGTGCTGAAGCTCAGAAGTTGAAGATCAGGACTGGGTATTTTATTGTTTTCTGTGAGTGTGAGCAAAGTGGCCTCTGCTGTCAATTGGGAGCCCTCCTCCGGGGTCTGAGGACCCTCCTGCTGCCCAGATTGCTCCCTCCTCTGCCTGTCTCTCAGAGAGGAGCAGGCAGGGGGTCCCTCAGCAGACAGGAAGCTCACAGTGAATGGAGCCTCCTATACAAAGCCACAAGGCCCTGCCCAGTGCTGGGGAGCAGCCCTCAGTCCCCACAGCAACCTGGTGGGGGCAGAAGGGTAGCCCTCTGTGCAGAGAGAGGAGCAAAGGCTTAGAGGCAACCTAGCATGGGTACCACAAGTCAGTGAGTCAGGGAGCTGGATTTGCACTTTTGCCTCATGATGATTAAGGGAATGGTTCGGTATGCTCAGCCTGGCCAGCGGTGGGCAGAATGGGAACAGGTGGGCCAAGCTTGCATGTCAAGAAGTGAGAGGGCTTTCAGAGCAGCTGGAATGCAAGGTGATGAAGGCCTGCACCCAGTGCTGGGAAAGGCGAGCAAGGAACCTGATCGGGAGGGGACAGATTGGCCAGGATGATGAGTGCTGTGGAAAGGGTAGAGGATCTGGCATTGTGCGGTCCCAGGTGCCAAGCCCAGCTCTGCCCATTGCCAGCCCTTTCCCTGTAGGACAGCATGGTCCTGAGGTGGAGCAAGATGACCACTGCAAGGTGCTTGGCTGCTGTGGTGAAGACCAGAGAGGGGAGAGTGGCTGGCCAAGCAGCTGATGGGAAGACCTGCTCTATGGGCCAGTGAGAAGGCCCCAGAGAAGGCTGAGGCAGCCAGGCCCACGCCCACCCTCTTACCCTACACCATCTCCCCCTGGGCCTGGATTCCACCAAGAGTCTCATTGCCCAGAGATCACCAGCCTGAGCAGTGTGGCCAGAGCCCAGCCCTCCAAGCCTAAGGCAGCTATACCACTGGTCATGAATAAGAGATGCTACTGATTCCTGACAAGTCAGGGCTGCAATATTTAGGCTAGTGGGGGCTCCTGACAGAAGGCAGGTACTAGGTCCATGTGGCAGGTTTGTAGGGTTGGTCAGGCCAGGGGTCCCCGTGGTCCCCACCTTGGGCAGTCAAAGACCGCACTGCTAATTCAGTGGTGCTGGGCAAGCGATCAGTTCCGAAAATGCATTCCACAGCCTCATGATCAAAGCCCACGGCCAGAGCCACCTGGAGCTGTGGAATTGATGTCTGCAGGAGCTGCTGCTCATCGTGGTTTGCCATGCAGCCAGGAAGGAGGGGACCGCCTGCCTTCCCTGTGGGCGCCCTGAGCAGCCCACACACTCACTTCCAACCTACTTCTTGTTTCCCCCAGAACCTCCAGTGGGCCCGCGACGTGTTGCTAGGCAGCAGTATCCCGTGGCAACAACTGCAGCACATGCCGGCACAGGGGCTCTTCTGCGAGAGGAACAAGACCAATTTCTTCAACGTGAGTACTTTGCCTTGTTGATTTCCAAGGCTGCTTGTTGCCACTGCTTTTCACTGAAGGCGCATGAATTGACCTCCTTGGTGGGTGTTCCCAGGGCCTCAGGTTTGTGGCATCCTCAGAGGGCAGGCAGGGTGGTGCAGTCGAGAGTGTGCCAGACTCCGGTGTGGGCTGTGATTGCTGAGCGACTTCTGGCAAGTCACTGCCCCCTCCTGTGGGGGAGAGGCATGGATGAGCTTGGTATGTTCTCCAAAGCCCCAGGTATTCTGGGGTCACATAGGCAATGATGAGAGGGGTGCAGACCCAGGTTCCTGCTCCTGCTGGAGCAGCTCCTCCTTTGGTCTCAAGTACGTAAGAAATTCTGACTGCTTAAAAAACAAGTGTGGCCGGGTGCGGTGGCTCATGCCTGTAATCCCAGCACTTTGGGAGGTCGAGGCAAGTGGATCACCTGAGATCAGGAGTTCGAGACCAGTCTGGCCAACATGGTGAAACCCCATCCTACTAAAATATAAAAACTAGCTGGGCATGGTGGCAGGTGCCTGTAATCCCAGCTACTCGGAAGGATGAGGCAGGAGAATTGCTTGAACCCAGGAGAGGGAGGTTGCAGTGAGCCGAGATCGTAACATTGTACTCCAGCCTGGGTGACAGAGTGAGACTCTGTCTCAAAAAAAGGAAAAAAAGAGTGACCAGTATTGGGCTTGCAGTGCACTTCAGCCCTGATAGTGCATGTGAGGTGGAGACTTACTCCTTGAGCAGGGCAGGGCCAATCACCTAGGCCTGCCTGCCCATCATCCCTAAGGCTACATCTGTTCCTCTTGATACCCCACCTGGACCTACCCTCCCTCATTTCCTCTGCCCTGCATGGAGACAGCTGGCCCCTCCGTTTCCTCTACCTCTAAGTCCTTACCTATCCTCCACCACCCCTTCCAGCATGGCCAGCTCCCAGCTGGGTGACTTTGGCAGGTCTTACATCCTCTCTGAGCTTTGCTTTCTTCTGTATTTTTCTTGATCCTCTCTTACTGAGGTAGAAACTGAATAGCAGAGTTGGCCTGAACAGGAGCTGGGGACGGCAGGTTTCAGGTCTGGAGGGGTGTAACAGGCCAATTCTCAGGGTACGTGGGCAGGCAGGTCCCCACTGAGAGCCAGACAGCTGGTGGGAGTATCTGGGTCCATGGCTCCTCCTCTCCCAGGGTGTGGTCTTCTGGGGTCAGAGTAGGAGCTCCAGATCCTGAAAGCTCTGCATCTGCCCGCACTCTCTGTTTTGGTATTTTATAGACAAGTAGTAGGTGTCATTAGTAATCAATCTACATGATACCAAGGGATTTGCCACAAAAGAGAGGTACCCTCTCACCTGCATGCCCCGGCCACAGCCACTTCCCCACAGCAAAAACTGTTTCTTGTTCCATGTGTGTCCTTCTAGAGGGCATCTGCCCATTTACAAGCTAGTGCACATGGATGTACACAAAAGGCAGAAGTGCGTACACTTCCGCCTCTTGTCTTTTTTTACTTAACAATATCTCTAACAGTATCTCTTGGAAATACTGTTAGAACTCACTGGTTCTTTTTGATAGCTGCATAGTACTCCCAACATAAGGATACACCACAGTTTACCTACGAATCCCTTATTTTATTTATTTATTTTTTGACACAGAGTCTCACACTCTCGCCCAGGCTTGAGGGCAGTGGCGCAATCTTGGGTCACTGCAACCTCTGCCTCCTGGGTTCAAGCAATTGTCCTCCTTAGCCTTGCGAGTAGCTGGGACTACAGGCCCGCGCCACCACACCTGGCTAATTTTTGTTTTGTTTTTTTTTTTTTTGGTTTGTTTTTTGTTTTTTTTTTTTGTTTCAGTAGAGACAGGGTTTCACCATATTGGCCAGGCTGGTCTTGAACTCCTGGCCTCAAGTGATCTACCTGCCTCAGCCTCCCAAAGTACTGGGATTACAGGCCTGAGCCACTGTACTTGGCTGACCATCCCTTGTTGATAAACACTTAGATTAGTTCCAGTCTTTTTTACTATAAACAATACATCACATACACACACACACACAGAGATAGAGAGAGAGAACAGCTCAGTGCTTCACCTATGAAGCACTGCCTTGACTGTGACATTATGTTAATTTTAACTTCTATGCAGAAGAAGTTCATATCCTTCATGTTCATTTTCTAGTGGATTATTGGTCCTTTTCCTATTGATTAATAATAACTCTTTATAAAAATTGAAAAAATGAGCCCTTTGTCAGTATTTTGAAAATCTTATTTTTCTGCAGTTGATAGACTAAAGTTAGAGCTAGACAAGTTGCTTAATTTCCCTGTACTGGGTCCCTCTCCTTGAAAGTGGGCTTCTGTTACCTGCCTTGAAGAATAACTGTAGTAATCAAGTTAGATAATGCGATAATATCCCTAACACAGGATTTGACACATGCTAGGTACTTAAGAATATACTTTCCCTCCCTCCCTCTTTTCCTCTCTCCCCTTATGGTGCTTTGCCCCTAAAGACTATGCAGTGATATTGGAAGGAGAGACTCAACTTCCATGTGTTTCTCATAGGGGAAGCACTCAGCCTTTCTAATGATAAAGCTAGGAAAGCCGGCCCCTCAGATGCCTGCCCCACAGAGTACATCCAAGCTGGCAGCCACATGCTCCAGGCCCCTTTCCTATTCGGCTCACTCCCTGCATCTCCTCCTTAGTTTCTGAGACCTTCCAAGATGAGTCTTGCAGAAAAGCAGTCTGAGGCTGTGTGCCTGTGGGAGGGGAAGGCTGGTACAGCCCCATGTAGGCCTGGTACATGAGCAATGCCATTCCTGCAACTGGAAGTCCCTGAAGATCAGGGCCACCCCAGCCCGGGCTGGGAGTTTGGGGTGGTTTTGCCTCTTCCAGGACAGTCCTTCATTCCTCCATGCTTCCCAGTGACCTGCTGCTTTTACCACCCTTTTGGGCCTCTGTCCTCCTCTGCTTTCTTACCTCTTCTCTTTGGAGATAGATGTGGGCTCCTTGTGCTCCTTGAGCTCTATGCCTGGTGTCCAGCATCAAGAAATGCTGGGCAATTCCTGAATGCTCTCAGCACATGAGTCTGTCTGGCGTATTCCCAAGTCTGGGGGAACTGCATACTAACGTGTTTATGAAGGAACATTTAGGGCAGCCCTCAGCTGACTCTGCTGGAATGGGGCCGTGTCTCTGGAAGATGGCCTGTAGGTTGGGAAGAACAGACTGGCTCACCTCCCTTCTAGCCTGCACTGGGGTTTACTGCTTAGTCCAGGGGGAGACAAAGGTGGCAGCTGGGGGCTGGTCCTTGAGAGGAGGTGAGGAGAGGTTGAGACTAGGGACATCAACACCCTGATCTTCATCCCTCTCAACCCCACTGTCCTGGGCCATCCACATTGCCCAGCCTTTGTGCTGCTCATCTCCTCATCCTTAGAGCTTGGCTGGGGGGGGGCCCTTCTATTATTTTTTAATGACAATTTTTGAAAATTGTGAGAGCATTGCAGTTTAAGAAAACTCAAACCCCTTTTCCTCTGTTCTCACACCAACACAACAGTCAACACAGACAGAAGACTTCTGTGACAAGTGGGGGGGGATTTTTTTCCACCAACAAATAAGCAGTCAATTCTGTAGTAGACGCCAGCTGGGTATCCTCTAATTGAATTAAATTCCAACACTATCTTTTTTTTTAAGAGACAGCATCATGCTCTGTCACCTAGGCCCTTGGGGGCCCTACCTCAGCCTTCCAAATAGCTGGGACTACAGACATGAACCACCATGCCCAGCTAATTTTTTTTTCAGTTTTTGCAGAGGTGGAATCTTGCTATATTGCCCAGGCTCAATTTCAACACCTGGAGATGGTGTCAGATCCCACAGGTTGAGGATCAGTCCTCAAAACATTCCCTGCTTCAGACACCAGTCACAAGTCTGGGCCTCCAAAATGTCTGACTGACTGGCTTCAAGTTGATGTTCCTACAGCCCTTTCTTTTGGTTTGGTTAATTTGCTGAAGTGGCTCACAGAACACAGGGAAATAATTTCCCAGTTTATTGTAAAGGATATTACAGGAGGATAGGGGAAGGCCATGGGGCTTCCCTGCCCTCTCCAGGCATGCCACCCACCAGGAACCTCCATGTGTTTCGTTATCTGGAAGCTCAGGAACCCGTCCTCTTTGGCCTTTTATGGAGACTTCACAGGCATGATTGAAGCATGTACAACTATGTCAAAATGTTATTGGACAAAAAGATGATGATCTAAACCCAAAAGGCCTATCTGTTCAGATTCTTCTTTCCCTCTCTGCATCATTCCTTCCTCCAGGATGTGGGGCAGGACTCTCTCTGGAATGAAGGTCTTATGACCCACAATCAAATTAGAGTCCTGTCTTAGGCAAGTGGAAAGGAGGGCAGGAGAAGGTCAGAAAAAGAGAGATTCTGTTTACAGTAACAAGGGCTATGGGAGTTAGGAGCCAGGAACCATGGATGAGCAAACACATATATATATATATATATATATCTGTAATGTATATCATAATATCACAGTCATATAGGACCACATTTTCACTGCCTACGTTCAGAGACACAGAGTCCACATACCTTTGTTTGCCCACCCCCCAGGTACTGTGCCCTGCTCAGAGGTGCTTCTGTGATCAGCCAGGCTGTTCTCTTTTTCTGGGTCTGTGTATACAAAAACAGATTTGTCATGCAGGTTTTAAAAATGTATGTGTGTGGCTGGGCGCAATGGCTCACACCTGTAATCCCTGCACTTTGGGAGGCAGAGGCGGGTGCATCACCTGAGCTCAGGAGTTTGAGACCAGCCTGGCAAAACCCTGTCTCTACAAAAATACAAAAATACAAAATTAGGCAGGCATCGTGGCACACACCTGTAGTCCCAGCTAGTCAGGAGGCTGAGGCAGGAGAATCGCTTCAACCTGGGAGGCAGAGGTTGTAATGAGCCGAGATCGACCCACTGCACTCCACCCTGGGTGACAGATCGAGACTCCATCTCAAAAAAAAAAAAAAAAAAAAAAAAAGTGTGTATGTGTGTGTATATATATGCATGTGTGCTTTTTAACAACTTTGCTTTTTCCATGACACCAAGTCTTGGAGAAGTTTCCATGTGAGAAGGTCAGGTCGTCTTGCTCTCTGCAGCTGCTGCCCAGTCTCCTTGAGTGGACATGTGTGTGGGCCCAGTGTTTGCTCTCACAGCCTCCTGGTTTGTGCGTCTTTGTGGTATTGCTGTGTTCCTCTTTAAGTCCCCTGGTCTGGTCTAGCTTAGCCCAGAGGAGGTACTCACATGAATATTTATGGATTAATTCCATTCATCCCTTTCCCCTCAGCAGTTGGTTTCCAAGCTCATTCTCCTGGATCAGCCAGTGCTGGATGTTGTAGGAGACAGGGAGAGCCTTGGCCCTGGCCACAGGATGCTCAAGGCTGACAGTAGAGCACTGCCTGCATGTCTTCATGTGGGGCCTTCCTAAGATGCTACAGGGCATGTGAGAGGGACAGGGGGCTGGGCTCTTCATGCAGGGTGCAGTGCTGCTCAGCCAGGAAGAAGGCAGGAGAGGAAGGCTAGGATTAGAGGCACCCTTGGGGAACTCCTAGGCCAGGCTGCTGACAGAACCTTCTTGGGGGAGCGTAAGAGGCCAGAGAAAGGGATGTGTGCAAATGATTGACTGAATGGGACCTTGAGTTCCTGCATCAGCTTTGCTGACAGGAACTCCTTACACATGGGGCCTGCCCCCCCCCACTGGCTAGCCCCCATAGCAACACAGATGGATGTGTAGCAGGGCTCAGCACTGTGGTTGAACATGAGAAGGAGTGAGGGAGGAATGAACTTGGCGTGTCTTGGGTCTCACTGTTCCATACACTGCCCTTCCCTGGACAGAGGAGACCAAGTAAGCAGGCACCAAGCTAGGTGGTAGGTGCTGCTGGGGTGGCTACCCACACCACGGAGGCTGAGGGTTTGTGTCTGGGTGCCCAGAAGCTTCTGGGACTTCCTGTGCAGGCATGCATACCTCTGGGCAGGCAGGCGTGTGTGGGCCAGAGCCAGGCTGCTTTGTCCAGGACGAACTTCTCTCCCTATCTTGTAGTTGATTCAGAAACGTTCCCATAGTAACCAAGCCAGAGATGGTTCTCCTTCCTTCCCCAAAATGTTTGCTTATTTTAGCAGGCAGAGTTTTTTCGTTTCAACCCAGTTTCCAGCCTCTGAAAGAAGCAAAGGAAACTCAGGACCAGGCTGGCACTGCCTCCTGCTTCTGAGGGTGTGTGGAGCAGGCAGCAGTGGTGGCCTGAGTGTGACAGTGGAAGGGAGGTGCTGGCCTACTGTGGCCACCCTGAGTGTGGTGTCTCCCCTGCAGCTACTCCTGCTGCTGCTCAGGTGGGCAGCCCCCAGACCCCAGGATCACTGAGAAGACCATGGTCTTTGGGCACAGGCAGGCACAGCTTCTAGCCACTCCACCCCTTACTCAGCCTCTCACAAGGCATGGCTACCCATAGGCAGAGTGGTCCCGACAGGTGGATGAGAGCCATCATCACACGCTTGGTGTGCCACACAACTCACCTTTAGGACCGGAGATGGGCCTGCCTGGAGGCCTTGGGATCTTGGAGGCCAGTGCTAGGATGTGACTGAAGCAGGAAGCAGGAGGAGCTCCAACTCACACCTGGCTGGGGCCTCCAGAAGCTCAAGGCCCTGCCCTGACTTGAATGGAGCAGCCCGAGATTCAGACAGTGGCCTTAGCTGTCACACCCACCACACAGGCCTCTATCTGTGAGGCGTGGCCCAGTCGTTGGTGCCTGTGGATGCTGGTCAAGCTCCCTCTTCTTGGTCACTGCTGCATAGCACTCCACTGTCTGGCTGTCCTGGTGGTCTGCCTCCCCTCTTCTCAGCGGATAGGTGGCTTTTGGTTTTCCACTATTACAAAAAGAATGCTGCTTTCTCTGATCTGCTTTCTCACCTGTGTCAGGAACTCTAGGACAAATGCTTGGAAGTTGGAGGCCAGGACACAGGCCCCCACTGCCAAGCACTTCCACAGCTTGCCAGGTGTTTCCGCAGAGCCAGGCCAGGAGCCCTGTCACCAGCTGTTGCCCCACGCCCTCCCAGCACTCAGAACCACAGATGACTTTCATTTTGGCCAATCTGTGGGGTATAACAACAAACCCTGGATGGTTTCAGTGTGTGTCTCCCAGGTGACTGGGGAGGCTGAGCCCTCTCCCCCTGCCCATGGCCAGTCCCTTTGTCTGCTCAGGGTCTGCTGTGCTCTCTCCTACTTGGTGACCACCACTGGTGGTTCTGTTTGTCCTGACTTTGTTGCTTAAACTGATGGGAGGTACAGTCATCATGACCTGTCTTTGTTTCTTGGAAGCATTTATGTTCTGTGCTGTCCCAGCTCTGGAGCCTGAGTGCTCACTGAAGGCCTTGATGTGGTCTGGTAGGGAGGAACGGCCCCCGCTGGTTGGGCATTAGGAATTGAGTGTTGGTTCCCCACCCAATTTCTGGTACTCCACACCTGCCAGACTTGGGGGAAAGGAGAGAAGTCTCCAGAGCCCCTGGTACTATCCTTCTCAGCAAGAATCATCATGCCCATTCTACTTTAACTTGCCACCAGTTGGTTGTGTAACCTTGGAGGAACCCCCTCCCTGTACCCAGTGAGCAGATGCAAGGTGTGTGTTAGGGGTGGGTACAGTGGACCCACCTTCCAGGCCAGGTCTCAGCCAGTGCTTCTCTCCTCAGAGAGGGCCAGTAGTCCAGAAGGAGGCTGTTGGAGCCCAGCAGACCTGGGCACCCCAAGACAGGGACCTCATCTAGGATAGTATTGCCACTGCCCTCCTAGAACCTCCCCTAGCTCAGCAGGAAGGGAGTGCCTAGTGACTGAATTCCTCTTATCCTCAAGAATTCCCTAGGACAAATAACAGAGTCAGCAGCCCCAGAGCAAGGGAAACAGATATGTCTTGGCTCAGTCACCCCAGGGACCCAGCTGTGGCCAGGCCCCAGGGTCTCTGCCTGAGACATCTGCCTCCTGTTGCAGGGCCAGATCTGGCATCACCCCCTCACCAGCCCCAGACTGACTTGCCCTTTCTCTTCCTCCATCCCTCTGGCTTGTAAGAGATACCATGAGTGGTGGGCCTGTGGTCAGCCCCTGTCCCCAGATGCCAGCCCAAGAGCCTATTGCAGGCAGGCATCAGTGAAGACCAAGGCACAACCGAGGGAAGAAGTGTTGGTCTCCACTCAATTCCTTGTGTCCCACATCACCTCAGGCTGCCAGCAGATCTGAGTTGCCTCCCAGTGGGTAAACAAGCCCCATGACTGTCCGTATAGGGTATTCCTGCCTGCCCTCTCTGATCAGTTCCAGGGAGCATGCGGATAGTAAGAGCTGGTTTGTAATAGCCTCACTCCTTCCCCCACGTCAGTCCCATATCACCTTCTCCCCACTCAGGACCAGTTGTGACCAGTTTTCATGCCGCCACTGCTTGTCCCTTTGCTTACACTTCAAGGAGCATAATACCTGCTGTGTGCCAGGCCCTGCGCCAGCTGTGTTGTCAACAAGGGCACAGGTCCACAGGCCAGCCTGCAAGGCTGATTAGTAGTCACCTTTCAAGAAGTGCCAGGAAATAAAGTGACTTGGCCATGGTCCCATCACCAGTCTGTGCTGGAGGAGGGATGCGTCCTTCACTACGTGTAATGTAGAAACCCATGCATTGTGGCTGGCAGCCTCAAGTCGGGAGGGAGTGAGGAGAGTCAGGGGCCCCCTGGTTCCTGCACCGGGATTGGCCCACCTGTCCCAGGCAGGAGTGTTATCTGAATGGCCCATTGGCTGGATGGGGAGGATGGAATGAGGAAGCAGTAGGCAGGGGGATGTGGGCATCTAGCCCCACCATAGGAGGTAAGGCTGAGATTCCAAGTTGGGAGGGACCAGTGCTAGCCTGTGGCATTAAAGAGGGATTCCCTTGGGTGCTGGGACTACACTGTCTGCTAGCCTGAGCCCCCAGGCCTGTTTCGTGTGGCTCCAACTGACTGGCTAGCTGGGTTGTACCACTTTTCCTTGGTAGCCTCCAGGCCTATCCCGGGATGGGGCTCCTGAGGCTGAGAGCAGTGACAATAGAGGCTGCTACCCTGCCTGCAGTGCCACAGCAGCTGGGCCTGGCAGAGAGTAGCAGCCCACAGTAGCAGTGGCAGGACCAGCACTCACTGGGGGCTTGATCAGGGGTGCCTCCTTAGGTGACATAGCATGTCCGTGAGGCTTAGGTACTATTAACATTCTCATTGTACAGATGGAGAAATTGTTACCAATAGGCTCTGCAGGCTGGGAAAACCAAAAGCCCTTTCTACCCTCTGCCCCCTGGGCCATCAGAGGCCTGGCTCCTCCCCTTGGACAGCAGTGCTCATGGCCATTTTCAGGCCCTGTCAGGGCCACTCCCCAACTGGCTTGGCTGCTCTGGGTGCCAGGAGAGAATGCTGCCAAGGGATACCTGTCAAGTGCTTGTCTCCTGCAGCAGGAATTGCTAGTATTTCTGACACAGTGGGCCAGGGCCGCATGGGAGCCTGATGCAATTGTGTCCCTTTGAACAAGGTGCAGAAGCCTAGGGAATGGCCCAAGATCACAAGCTAGCAAATGGCCAGGCTGCCATTTGAGGTCTGTCTGACTCCAAGGCCTGCACTCTTAACCACTGTCATTGGAAATTCAGAGGCCACATCTAAGCTCTCTGTTCCAGCAGTGATGTCTGCTGTGGACATGTGATGGGGAGAGACAGCAAGAGTATCATACTATGTCCTTGCTCCTCTTGCCCTCCAGGAGGTGGAGTCACTTGTCCCTTCCTTTCATTCACCATCGAAGAGCAGGGCTGAGACCGCCTGGTGGTGAAGCACTCTGCCCAGCCCTTGGTCACCTGATGGCGCATGTCATCTTCCACTAAGCTGTTAGACGGGCCCACTTTTGAGGGGTGCCTGGGTCCCCGGGGAGATGATCAGGTAAATAGAGCACATGATCCAGCAGCCATGGAACCCAGAGCTCACAGTGGCTTTTGGGAAGGCCTGTGGTAGATGGAAGATCATGGGCACAGGGGCGGCTGGGCTGCACTAGCCCCAATTTGTGGAAACCACAAGTAAATCCCCTCTACACCTTGACTTCCCTCTTTGCACCTCACCTGGCATTCTGTGCCCCTCCTGCCTGCCTCTCCCTCAAGGCCATCCTAGGCCTGTTCAGACTTGTTGGTGGGGCCCATTTCCAGTCAAGGCTTTCCTGCCAGGTGTTGCTGTGCTCAGTGTGGCTGCACAGCCCAGCCTTCCCCAAACTCATCCCCAGCCCTGCCCGCAGCTAGCCTCCTCGGGCTACTGTTGGATCCTGCCTGAGCCCCTATGGGAGTCACTTTTGCACATGTACTTTGGAGACAGGCCTGAATAAGTCCCTGCCCCTGCTGGAGCACAGACCCCATCAGCTGAAGGTGAGCAAACAGTGTGAGAACGGTAGGGGAGTGACGTCAGAGAACATGCCTGTTAAGGGCGGTAGGGCCAGGCTTCTGAGCAGAGGGTGCAGCATGGGCCAAGTGTGGAGCACAGATGGCGCCGCACCGCCTCCAGGGAGCGCCTCGGCAGAGTCACATGCTGTACGCAGGGCTGGGTGGCCGGCTGCCCACCACTGGACCCTGTCTTCCTGGGCCAGGTACAGAGTGTGGTCTTTCTCACAAAGGAAGGGGGGCTGAGGGGAGGAGCGTCTTCCAGGTGTCACACTAGTTGCCATGAATGCACTGGAGGGGGCCGGGCTGGGGCAGAGGCAGCAGGAGCACTGCCAACCTACCATTCCTCAGGGCTCCAAAGTGCTGTGTGCAATGCTCCTTTCTACACACAGTGGCTCGTCGAATTCTCGTAATTCATGAGATGTAATAGTGCCATTGTCCCTGCCTCACAAATTAAGAAACCAAGACAGACACATAGCAAGTTCCCCACCTGAGCCAGGATTTAGGTGTTCTGAGCCAAGACCCAGACTGCCGTGGACTGACGGGATGAGGGGAACGGGGAGTACAAGAGGGCCAAGAGGTGGGCTTGGAGGGCCTGGCGCTCAACCCTGGTGCTCTGATGCTCAGATCCATTGTCCCATGTGTCTCTGCCTGGTATGCCAGGCATGTGGCCCTGGGTCTGTGCATGCTCTGTCCTCCAATGGACACAGTGCCAGGATGCCTCTGAGGGCAAGCAGTGTCCTCCCTGGAGGATGCCACACAGTAGAGATGCCACACAAGGCCGTGCTAGGATGGGAGGGCGCTGCTTATCATCCCACTCTTTCCCCAAGGGTAGTCTTGATTCCTAATGTGCCAACATCATCTGGCTTTCAGAAGAAATTGGGATTGATTGTAGCTTTTCCTGGGGTATCACCATGATACCAAGTCACCAGTGGCTGCCGACATACCATCCTGGCTGGTGAGGAAACGGGCTGGGCTTCTGCTTCCTGCCCCTGCCCTTGGCTGTGACCTAAGCAGGTCACCTGGCCTCCCTGAGTACCTCCTCCATCACTAGGATTAACTGAGGTGTGCAGCAGCCCTTACGACTGTCAGAGGATTAAAGGAAACCCAGTCATATAACAGTGGGAATCAGAGAACAGAAAAGAAAGAAAAAAGTTTAAATGGAGGAAATATGAGCTCCTTGGCTGTAGTAGGAATTGCTGCACTAGCACTATTTTTAGCACTGCTGAGATGATCTATGGGCCAGTTGCACAAGTAGAGTAAACAAAAGAAACACTTCAAGTTCTCCAGGGAAAAAAGGTCCTGTTTTTAAGAGTCTTAAAAGAGTTAGCAAACTTGCGTGGATTCTGAGCTTATCCCCAAGCTTCCTTCCTTCCCACGTTCTGGGCTCTGCAAGCTTTATGGAACTTCACAGCTTCCGGCTTGCACAGCCCCCATGTTCAGCCTATAACAGGTGCTGAAGGCTGCCCTGTTTGGGAGGGGGTGAGCCTAAGAGGTAGCAGGTGAAGAGGGGGTGCTTCCTGCCTGAGGAGCTGCGGTGTGTCCTCACCAGTAGGAGGGGTCAGTAGGGGGAAGTACACACAGAGGAGTGGTGGGGACAAGGCCACAGGTTGCCCAGGCCCCTGCCCTGACAGGACCACAGCACAAGCCAAGCCGCCTGCATTCACAGTTAGAATTAAAAAAAAAAAAAAAATCAAATGTAAGCAGCCTTTAGACCATCATCCCTGGCAAATTATTTTCTGGCTATCTGGAGACAGTTTTCATCTCTACATGTGGATTCAAAATTGTGGCAAAGCCAGGATGCCTGGGCGGAGGAAGATGATCTGCTTAAGCCCTTAGCATTCATGATCCCACGGAATCCCCATGACCGTCCTGCAAGGATGTACAGAAATCCCTGCAGACAGCGCACTCATGACTCGCCTAAGGTCATATAGCCAAGAAGTGGCAGAGCCCAGACTGGGAACCCATGGGCCAGCCTCCATGCCGGAGTTTCTGCCCAGCCTCTCAGAAGCAGCTGCTATTTTTTCCCTAGTGGGATGGCAGTGTTTGTATATACATCCACCACCACAGCCCACAGCCCCCTCTGCCCCCAGCTGCCCTGGGTATTCAGTCAGGAGCTCGCTGTTTAACATTCCTGAATAGAGGAGCATTTTTCAGCATGAACTTCATTTCCCACCGCAAGTTATTTTTTAGAGGTTTGTTCTTGGAACGTATCCCAGCACCTCCCTCCCTCCCTTCCTTTGCTCCTCTCCTTCCCTCCTTTTTTTTTTTTTTTTTTTAATGAGACAGGGTTTTACTGTGTCACCCAGGCTGAAGTGCAATGGCATGCATCATCACAGCTCACTAAAGTCTCAACCTCCCATGCTCAAATGGTCCTTCTGCCCTAGCCTCCCAAGCAGGCTATAGACATGCACCACCACACCCAGCTAATTTTTTTATTTTTTTGTAGGGAGAGGTCTCATTATGTTGCCCAGGCTGGTTTCAAATTCCTGGGCTCAAGCCATACTTCTGCCCTAGCCTCCCAAAGTGCTGGGATTACAGGCATAAGCCAGTGTGCCTGGCCCTAGCCGCATCTTTCTCAGGCCTGTGTATGGCAGTCTCAGCTTGGACAGAGCTTCATGCCCTACATGGCTTGTCCTCCTAGGACACTGATCTAGGCCCAGGGGGGAGATAGACTTTCAGGCAGAGGTGTGGGGCCTTCAGCAAGGCTTTGGAAAGTAGGCTGAGCAGGTGGCCCACTCACACTCAGGACAGCCCAGGCAAAGGCAGAGTCTGGGTGTGAGCAGGCACGAAGAGGCTGCGGGAGGGCTGTGGCCACAAGAGCCTGTAGCACCTGGCAGGGGCAGGGCTACAAGCACCCCATTTTGGGGCCAAAAGGAAGAGGGGTTTGCTGTTAGAAGTTTCCCTCTTGAGAGAAGACTTGGCAGCGCCCCCACTACACTGTCCTCTCAGCCCACAGACCACTGGGTGCTCACTTCACATGGGTACTGCCCACAGAAGTCTTAAGCAAGGGGACCAGGTGGTACCTCCCGTGGCCCAGAGATGGGTACTGTTGGAGTTGCTCCAATAGAAGAGTGTGTCCTTATGGCAGTGCCACCAGGTTTAGCTTATGATTCATTCTCATGGCAGCCAAGAGCCCGGGGCTACCCAAAGCTCTCTAAGGGCCCTGGCTGACTTTTGAGCCCCAGGGTTAAAGGGCACAGGCGGTCCTGAGGGCTCCCTCCTTTGCTATGCATGTCACTGGGGTTGCTCTGTGTGCCAGGAGCCTCAGTAGGTGTGGCTGGGGCTTGTAGACAGCAGGAGGGGCTCTGAAGACCATAGAACCTGGTCTGAGTGCAGCATAATCCTCCGATCGTCCCTGTGTGCCTGCTCCAGGGGTGGTCACTGCCCCGCCCTCAGAGTTTAGTCCTGTTGTGACTTCCGGGTCTCGGACCCTTTGACCTGAGTTTCTCCATCTCCAAAGGTGGGCCAGTGGGATGAGGTCAATGGTTTTCCAGTCCTTTTCCAAAAGAACCCTTTCTCTCATGCCCAAATGGAAAACAGATGAAAGGGCAGCTGTTCCAGCAGAGGCAGGAAGGGCCAGGCCCCACCCGCTCAGGCTGCACCCCCCTGCAGCTGAGGCTCCTGCGCAGGAGGGGTGTGAGCCCAGCAGAGGCTGTGGGCTCTCCTCTGCCCTGCCACCAGCTGCCATCCCAGAGAAGTCAACCCTTAGCTCAGTGGCCAGGCCTCCTTTCTGGGGTGGCTTCAGTCTGGGAATTTGTCCTCTCTCCCTTTCTCTTCCCTCTTTCTCCCTCCGCCTCCCCCTGACCCCACACACAACTTTTTTCCTATTTGGAAAGTTTGACCAAGTTGCTTCTGAGAGAGCTGCATTGGGATTGAAATCCAAAAGCAGAGCTTGGTGCCTGGTTACCATGATGACAGGCTGTAGCAGACAAGTGCTCCTAGGGACCAGGAGGAGCAGGCCAAGGACTCCCTCACACACAGGCCTCTGTGACGGTATCCTGTACCCACCTGTGAGCCCAGGAAAGATCACTCTAGCCAGCCTCAGGCCCCACTCCCCCACCTGAGTAGCTTTGAGCAGGCTGGCCAGTGTTTGTGAGCCTCAGTTTCTTTATCTGCAAAGTGGGGTTGACCAGACCCACCTCTTAGAGTTATGGGGAGGGTTACGTGAGAACACTCTGGGAAAGCATGTTACTGCCACGGGCCCCCAGGGCCTGCCCAGCGCACAACACTGCCATTGTGTCCAGGGGGAGTTGTGATAGGGAAAAGGACCGTGGATAAAGGCACACAGGCTGCAGACAGGGCCCACTGAGTTCAGTGGAGGAGAAGGTGAGATGGACCGGGGCCAGTTGAGAAGGCACATGAAGGAATTGCAGGAATTCAGTTGATTCAAAACACAAGATTTGAAATGCTGATCTCCAAATATGAATAAGTAGTCTAGAATTAAGTTAGGTCAGAGCAGGTAGAGCCTCATAGCTCTTCCCCCATGGACCCCACCCCATCACTGAACACAGACTCCATAGAGTTCTCCAAACCTCCTTGCTGCGGAGGGATATTGAATCATCTGTTTAGACTGCTCAGAGCCTGCTATTGGGAACCCAAGACTAGAGAGAGAACACAGCAGGAACTGGCCACCATAGGTCCAGCTCTGAGCTTTATTTCCAGGGAGGAGCCTACCTGGCTGTATTCAGAGGAGGGGTGAAGGAGCCTTGGACTCCAGGCCATGCCTCGGCTTAGGCCCAAACTCCATACAGCCTAGCCCAGCCAGGCAGGCACATGAGACCTGGGCCTGATGGGGAAAGAACCTGGCCCTGCCTCAGGGGTGTGAAGTGCCGAAAGAGGCTTTGCTGTGGAGGCCTCTGACACGGAAGGCTGGTTCCCAAGGGCTACAGATGAGGAGCTCCTCTCCTGGGGAGACATGAGATACCTGTGCTTCAGGGAACAGTGGTAAGAGGGAGGGCTCCAACTAGCTGGGAGCCCACTGCCCTTAGCTTTACTTTTTGTGAGGCTGGGTATGAGCACCACTTCCAGCTCTTAGCAGGTGCCCTGAGTGTACTACTGTGTGAGTCTCAGGGCACTGGAGGTACAGGAAAGAGGTGGCTGCCAGTCCTCAGCAAGTGTGCTCGGGAGCTCTCCTGGAGACCTGCACTGACCTTGCAGTTGGCCAGATTGTCAGACAGACTCAGGAGAAGGCATTCCAGGAGGGAAAACCAAGAGAAGCACTGTGCAGCATGAGGGTCCCTCATGGGTTGGACGGAGGCCGCAGTGGGGGAGGGCACACTAGGCCAGTCCTTAAGGGCTGTCTACCATCACCATCAGCAGGCCGGCTCCGTCGTAAGCAGTGAAACCACCTCGGAGTGTGGAGGCCAGCATGCTGTGGCTCCTGGAAGGAACTCTGAGAGCAGTGGGCTACATAGCTTAGAGTGCAGGCCTAGAGAGACCAAGACAGTGCTGAGGTGGGATTGAGAAGACCCCAATCCCTATTGGCTGAGAGGATATGTTTTGGACACAGATAATCAGAGGCACGTCTGGCTCCGCTGGTGGGAGAGCGCTGGGTTTGGAGCTAGACCTAGGCTAAATTCTGCTATTCTCCAGTGGGAGCATTGTGTCAGTATGGAGCTGCTCTGAACCAGTGACCCTATTCCTGGCAGATGGACCCCTATCCCTTCTTCACAGAAAGGGTGGGAGGCCTTGGTGCCGTAATGGAGGGGTGCTATGCTTGGGTCAAGTCTTTCTGGTCATATCTCAAATCTGTCCCTCTGGTCTGGGGGTAGCTCTGTAGATTTGGACTGAGCCCTGCTCTGCAGGGCAGGCCTGGACAAGTTTGTTCCTTTTCTGAGGCAGCACAGGGGATTGAAGGATTTCTCCCTATAGCTGTCATGAGGCAGCAAGAGGTAGTGGGATGTGAGCCTGCTTGGGAACCTGAACGCCCTTGGAGGCACCAGCTCTGCCTAGAACCTCACCTGTGGCTCATGGTCAGGCCAACCCATGCCACCAAGAGTGCCTGTTCCCACTACCCATTCAGCTTGGCCCCCTCCCTGTACAAAGATCCTGTGCAGGGCATCCAGGGAGGACACCTGGCACAGACCATGGCCACTGCCACCATTCATGGCCTGAAACCACAGTTTGATCCCAAGGAATGCTCCCTGCCCCCATTACTTCCCCATGACCTTCCCTACCTTGCAGCCTAGCCAGAGGAGCCAGATCCCCCACTAGCCCACAAAGGCCATTTTTTAGGGACCAGAGGTCAGAAGATGGATCGACTGCCCTACTTTTCTCCGTATGTGTGTCCGATGTGGCTTTTCTAAGATTCCGGCTCACCTCCTGAGATGAAACAGAAGCAGCTCAGCAGTCTTCCAAAGAGTGGGCTGTTCTAGAAGCCTGGGCAGCAGGGGGGTGGGGCTCAGAGGGGCCTGGTGTGAGCGGCCTGTTGCCTCAGGGAGGCTCTTGATTCCAGCGGATCACGCTTTGGACTTCAGTTCACATCGAGAGGCCTTGGAGCCTGCCAGCCAGCCTTCTCTGCCCTACCTGTTCCCCAGATCCCCTGCAACCCCTCTTTCCAGAGGTCCTCACCCAGATATGGTACTCACTGCCACATGCACCCCCTTTGCATGCACTGGCTGTGTACCCCTTGCCCTTCTCGTTCTCCTGTCTGTCCCAGGCCCCTGTCATCCTCACCTCCCTCCAGTGGCCCATCCCTCCTCCATTCAGTCCCTTAGGCTGTGGCTGGGTCACTGCCTGTCCATAAGAGCCCTGGCATTGGTGACTGAGATCCCAGCTCTGCCTCCTGGTGACAGGGGACTGTGGGCACAGCCGTCTTGGGGCATCTTTTCCCCTTTGGTAGGGCACTGGTAGCAGCGACAGCCCTGTACACACCAGGTGCCGCATGTGCTGTCCCTGTGGATGTGCGCGTGATCCAGGCACAGCTGTCCACTGAGATGGAGGCAGCTCCAGACTGAGGGACAGGGATCCTAGAGTCCGATCCCTGCTGTGACTGACCTGGGAAGGTCATTTCTCTCTTCCCCGTCTCTGCATCCTCACTCATGGTTCACACAGGCAGAGCAGTTGGACTCAGTGACATCAGAAGCTCTAGCCTACAAGAATCAAGTGGGGCTGCAGACATCTGGACAGCATGGTTTTTGGGGTTCTGAGGGCCTAGGGAGGAGAAACATACTTCACTCTGTCTTGGCCACTGGGGAAAGGAAAGAAACTGGCTGACATGGAACTGTAAGGCTCAGCACTGTCACACTCTAGGTAGAAAAATTGCCAGACACAGCTCACACAGAGCCAGTGTCCCACAGTAGGGAGGCAGGTAAGCAGCGGCAAGGCCTTCTGCCTCCAAACCAACTGGAAGCCTCAATGCTCCCAGGCTGAGAACTGGAACTGTTAACGCTAGGAATATTCTTGTCACAGCAAGAAAGGAGCCAGGACCAGGCATGGTGGCTCACGCCTGTAATCCCAGCACTTTGGGAGGCTGAGGTGGGTGGATCATTTGAGATTAGGAGTTCGAGACCAGCCTGGCTAACATGGTAAGAACCCATCTCTACTAAAAATACAAAAATTAGCTGGCCATGGTGGCGTGCACCTGTAATCCCAGGTACTTGGGCGGCTGAGGCAGAAGAATTCCTGGAACCCAAAAGAGAGAGGTTGCAGTGAGCCGAGATCGCACCACTGCGCTCCAGCCTGGGTGACAGAGCGAGACTCCGTCTCAAAAAAAAAAGAAAGCCAGGAGAAATCTACAGGTCTGCATCCATTCAGGTCTTGGAAGGGATGGCTATAGGGTGCCACTAGGGCTATGAGGTCCCCCTGGGCAGCTAAGCTGACAGTACCTTTAGCAGCAGCCTAGCTCTGGGCCTTGGATTTGTAGGACCAGAAGCCCACCACCACTGGGATGGGGGCGTGAAGGTGCTTACCTGGACCAGCCACGTGAGCCAAAGGCCAAGCACATATTTCCAAGGAGGGTGTGACCACTTAAGCAGGCTCCTGCTGGCCTATGGGTGAGCATGGCTGGGGTGGCCTGGTCTCCTGGGCCCCTGAGGTTGGCAGAGAGCTGCAGCTTCATAGGCCTTCAAGGGTGGTCTTGAGGTGGTTAAGCAGTTCTCTCTCTGGGGCAGTGGTCAGAGGCTTGTGTCCTGGACATCCAGATGCTTTGTGGGTAATTAGGACCCACAGGGCTCTCCTGCATAGGGTGCTAACAGTGCCAGAAAGCACAGCTCTTTGATCCCCAAAGAATCCTCAAGGATTGGCGCAGGCAGGCTCACCAGCCTCTGATTGTCATAGCACTATCACATGACACTCCAGGGACCTCTTGGTATATACACAAGCACTTCGCGGGGGTTGGGGGTGACAGGATAAGGCTCAGCTTGCTGAGGAACCTCCATGCACAGAGCCTGAGTATTTTTACCTGTCAGACATGGTGGTATCCATCTCGTGGGGTTTTGGAGAGGGCTGGCATAGATGAAGGCACAGAGTGCAGGGCATCGTGTAGTGCTGGGAGTGGGACCAAGGAGGGTGGAAGCCACAGGGCCTTGGAGCCCAGCTGGGAGCAACATTCTCCCAGGGAAGTCTCCCCCAGAGGCTTTACACTGCAACGACTTAGCATAGAAGCCCTGGGCTCCCCCTTCCACCACAGGGCTCCCTCCTGCTGTGATAGCCAGGCACTGGCACCCCAAGCTGCCCGGCCCACTCTGAGCCTCAGTGTCTTCAGCTGTGCTGGCAGGTGGAATGGTACCTGCAGACCCCTTCTGTGGCAGTGTGTCTGAGAAAGCACCCATCCACCCGACTCTTTGTGTGGGACAGCATGGGTGCTGGGGAAGAGCTAGGTGCGGCCCATGATGGACCTGGACGCCTCTGGGATGCAGGGGACTAGTTTCCAGGGAGCCACACACTCAACACAGACAACACACAGTTTCTTCCTGGCCTGGGTGTGATGAGCACATGTTCTCAGCTTCCTTCGGTCCAACTTGATCTTACAGTAAGTAGATAAGGTATGAAGTAAGGTCATGAGCTATGCAAGGTGTGAGTGTCACTTTGGCACCCAGTCCTCGTGTCTGCTCCCGCCCTATGGACAACTGGGAGGAGTGGCCCAGGTAGCTGTGGAGCCAGTCAGGCCTTGGAGCCAGATCCCAGCCATAGCGGCCTTATTGCTGTGTGACTGCACCAGTGTCTAATCTTTCTGAACCTTTCCCTATGTGCGTCTGTGAAATGACAGTATGAATGTATATGGCAAGGAGCTGTTGTGGCTTGAGCAACATGCAAATTTAGAACTTCTTGCTTAAGACCCTGACCATGGTGAGGAGCCCCTTATCCTCACACAGCCTTGAGGTGGCTTGTGCTCATTGCGACTTTGCTGCAGCTGAATAACGTCTCGGAACACCATCCTGCTTCTTCCATACCCCCAATAGCAAGTCCAGTGCCTGGCAGGGAGCAGTATTCCTTGAGAGGATGCTGAGGCATTGCCTCTGAGCTCCGCCTGGAGAGAGAGGAGGGAAGAGAATGTGGTATTACCCAGGCTGAAGGGGCAGGATGGACCCGGGGCTGACTTGGATTAGGGGTGCCTGGAAGGGGCACAGAGTAAGCCTCGGACTGCTGGCTCCAGGAGCCAGCCCGGGGGTAGGCCAGGTGGAAACCAGCCAGCTCAGAGATGTCACTAGGATAGGGGCCAAGTAGGTCTGAGGCCCCTGGGTGTCTGTGAAGGGAAGAACAGGGCTATGTGGTAAGAGGGAAGCTCATAGGGGGACAGGGTGGGGTGTGGGTAAGCCAGGGCTTGGGGCAGCCTCTCTCTCATCTAGCCCATGCAGGCTGGCCCACCCCTGCCTTTCCTTGGCCTCCCCTCAGCTGGAGCGGGAGGAACAGCCAGAGTTGGTAGACTGTCCCAGTGCACCCTACCCTCATGGGAAATCAGGAAGATGCTGTGTACACACTGGAGCTGTGAGTGCCGGGGGCATGGCTGGATGCTGTGAGTGAGACCCTCCCATTCTGAGCCTGTTCCTCATCTGTAGCAGGGTACAGTACCCGGTTCCAGGCAGGAGAGACCCCCCCCCCTTAGCTCTGCAAAGCTGCTCATGTCCTGGGGATGGGGTACTGCTGCTGTTCTTGGAATGCAGAGGCTAGGGAAAGGGGTGTCCTGAGAGCTGCCTGGCTTCCGCCCAGCCTACCACTCCCAGCCCTACCCCTCAAACCCAGCGCTTTCTTTCTAGGCCTCACAGCCCAGCTGGAAAGTGAGGCCCCTTCCAGCTGTAAAGCCCACACTTACCATGGCATGTCTTTTCTGCCTTCCATCCTGAGGACATTACTCCAGAGGTCTTCACTCCCCTCTCCCTGCCCAACTGTAACAGCAAGGATAGCTCGGCTGTGGCCAGTCGTTTCCCCCCACACAGCTACACCTCTGCCTGCCACAGGGCACTACTGGCACAACTCCAGGGGGCGCCATTCACATAGGCACCGCCTGCAGAGCAAGGATAACCCACACACACAGTTGGCCACTGCCATCCCAGCCTGCTGCACTCCTGGCCACCCCTACACCGCGCTCTCTGGGGGCCCACAGCTTCCTGCAGTGAGGGCTGCACCCGCTTTGCCCAGCAGTGGTCCGCAGCCCGCTACTGGCGGCCAGGCCAGGGAACCCCAGAGGATTGGCCGGCAAAAGTCAGTTGCGCTCCTGGGCCTGCTTCCAGGCGAGTGCCGGCGCCTCGTCCGGCTGCGCCTGCCCCGCCCCGGCCCGCCGCGAGCGAGCGAGCGACCGAGCCTCCGCGGCCATGGCCCGGCGCCCGCCCTAGCTCCATTGCACAGATGCCACGGCGGAGCCGGCGGGTAGGAACTTGTCGGGGGTGGGGGTAAGGGCGGGGGCTGGGGCCGGGGCTGGGCCGGGGCCCGGGCCAGACTGCGTGACCGCCTCCGCTGCCCGCCTGGCTCTCCACTTTGCTGCGCTTTTGCTCAGTCTTCCCTGGGTGGGCTCTGGCGGCCGCCCCCGCCTCGGCGCGCCAGGCGCAGCAGGAAGCCTGTAGGCTGTGGTTTCCCCAGCGCCCCCGCGGAGGAAATCGGCCGGCGGCGGGGTGCGGCGCCCCCATGCCCAGGCCGGGCTGGCGCCCTGCTCAGCGTCAGGTGGGCGGCCAGGCCGGCTTGGGCGGCGGCGTGCGGGGGCGGCAGGCGCTGGTAAAACCCGCACACGCGCCAACACATCCAGCCCCGGGTGAATCCAGCCCGACCAAGCCCTGGGCTAGGAGCTGGCTCGTGGGGGCGTGCGCTGCGCGAAAGCGAAAGCCGCCCGCCGGAGCAACTTTGCGGCGGAAGGCGCCGACGAGGAGCTGCTCGGTGCCGCTCTGGGGATGGTGAGCTGGCCGCCCGGCCGGGTGGGCAGCGCGTCCGGGCGCGGTGCTTCTCTAGCTATAAATAGCTGCTGTGCGGGGACGGGAAAATGGTTCCAGCGCTTTACGAGCACCGACCCTCTCTATGCGCTGGGCTGGGACCTTGCCCCGCAGAGGAGTGGGAGGAAGAGTGGGGTTGGGGGTAAGGGTTGCATGGGATGGGGGGTGCGGCACATAGAGCCCACAGCAGAGTTGGTGGCGGGGCTCTCCCCCACGCACTTCGTTGTTTGTCGTTTCTGCTTTTCCCGGGAGGGGGAGGGGGAGGAACAGCCCGGGCAGTTCTGGGGACCTAGCGCGCGATGTCTTATTTGGCAGAAGAGGCTGGAAACAAGCGGGCGCCAGCTGCAGGCAAATTGCAGGCTTTCCCAGCCCTTGCCTGCAGAGAGAACTCATTACCTGTGGATGGCGCGGGGAATCCCTTGCCGTTAGTAGCCCAGCCTAGAGAGCCAGGACCACATTGAGGGGGGTGGGGTGTATGAGTGGGCGGAGGCCAGGGCGCCCCTGGTGGCCTGTGCACAACCCTGCGGCCAGAGAGGCCCGCCCTGATAGGTTTGTGGTAGAAGCTGCAGGAACTTCCTGCCCCCAGGGGTGTTCAACCTGGCCTGCCACTGGGGCCCCTTTCCTCCCAACCTTAGGGGAGGAGCTCGAGTGTGGGAGGGGCCGGGCCCTCCGTTCTTCAGGGCATCTGGAGGATAGGGAGCTGCTGATCTGGAAACTCAGTCCTGCCTCTAAAGCCTTCGGGACTCCTGAGCAGGGAGGCTCCAGAAGGAGCAATCTGGGCCAGGGCTCGGAGGGGTGCTGCCCATCCGGCCTGGCTCTGTCTGTGATGCCCATCTTCCTTGGGAACAAGCCGGGTAGAGCGCAAAGAGCCTGGTAGGCTTAGTTCGGCTGTAGTCTTGGCTCCCTGCTGGCTGGCTGCCCTGGATGGAACAAGTCTCTCCCCAAGCAAGGTGTAAGTGAAATCATGTGTTAAAGGAGCTGGACAGGCAGCCTGTGAAGACAGTTGGCCCCAGGAGATGAAGTTAGCCCTACACGCCCCACACCGTCCCCTCCTTTTCCTCCAAGCTGTTTTGCCGTTTTGGTGACGTGGGCTTGTGGGTGACAGGGGTGTCCCCCAAGACTGTGGAAGATTTTGGTATTTTCCCCACGGCTGCTCCTGACCTCCGGGCCAGATTCCATCCCCTTACTGGCTCCGCTTGAGGTGCTTAAGAACAGGCTGGAACCAGGAGGAAGTTTTTATTCTTTTCTTGGTGGGGGGAAGGCCCCTAATCTGTTCCAGCAGCCCTCTCTGCTGAGAGGCTCCATCACTCTCTAGCTGCAGCCACCCACTCGGCAGCTGGCCCTCAGCTCAATGCAGTCTGCTCCTACACCCCGTGCCCGCTGCTCTTGGGAATGGGATGCCAATGGGCTCCCCCGCCCCTCGCCTGTTCTGAGCACTGAGTCACCACCGCACCCGTGCCATGAGGGGTGCTGGAGGAATCCCTCCACCAGGGGAACGGGCTCTCCCTTGGTTGCTCACAGTGCCGTGTTTTCTGTGAACAAAGCTGGCAGAGCTGAGCTCCTCCAGGAAGCCTTGCTCACCCATCTTACCACGGGCATACAGGGCTGGCTTGCAGTTAGGAGGGCCCAGGAAGACAGGGCACTCACCCACTGTGTCAGCTCAGGCACCCAGGCCCTGCCTCCTGGAGACCAGCCTGCTGCCCACGTGTCCATTCTCTTGGTCTCCTCTGCGTGATCCATCTGGAAGAAAAGCTTTGTGGGGAAGGATGTTCAGCCCAGCATTCTTCATCAGAATCCTTAGGTCTCAGAGCCAGATGCTCACCAGTAGCCCACTCCACTGTGCAGTGAAGTGCTCTGTGGTCATTTGCAATGATACGTTTTTGATGATGCGGGAAAATGCGTGTACTGTATTAGCTGAGTTAAAAGTCAGGATTAAAATTACACGCTTTCTGCCCAGGATGCTGCGAGTGATGAGGTAGACTCTGAGGGAGTCACTGCCACACCCGACTCGGCTGCCTGTTTCCTCATCTGCTTGGCAGAGGCTTCTTCTCTGGCATCAGCTGCATCCTGGTTTTTTCTGGCTTTCTTCAAACACCCCCCCACAGTCCTGGCTCTCCTAGCCCATTATTCCTTGTTCCAGCCTCTCTCCTGTCCCCCTCACCCTGGATCACTGGGAAGTTGGGCTTCCCCAGCATCCTTGAAGGGGGATTTGTCTGTGGCATAAACTCTCCAGTGCCTACTCAGGGCTAGCCTGGATGTAGCACTAGGAACATGAGGGGGGGACAAAATATTTTTCCTGCCCTCTTGGAAATCAGAGTTACCTTAGGGCTACACCAAGGGCAAAGGGATATGGAGGCCAGGATTTGTGGTTTTGGCCTGGAATATTACTTTTCTGGGCAATCTACAGGCAGGACCCAGGAACTTCAGGAGTTCTCTGAGATTTCATCTTGCCTCACAGGTCATGAGCCCCCAGGAAGCCAGGCTCTGCTCAAAGGCCTTGAGGTACAGGTGTGAGCCAGAGAGATGTAGCTCTCCTGCCTGCCCACCATCTGCTCCACCCTAGGCAGCTCAGAGTCCAGGGGGCTGTGGCAGGGCAGCTGTTCCCATCCAAGACTCAGGCCCTTGAAACTGGCAGCGGATGTCAGAAGCTAGGGGCAACCCTGCAGGCAGTGCCTGACCAGGCTGGGCCAAGCTCAAGAAGGCCCCAAGCAGACTCAGGCTAGTTTGGATTGGACAATCTGCGCGAGCTGGAGAGGAAAGAGACTGCTGTGTGAAGCAGATGACCACCTGCCCAGCTGCCTGCCTGCTCCCTTGTCAGGTCAGGTGCCCTGGGTCTCCCAGATGGCTGTTGGCACCTCACTGCCTGTTCCCTCCTCAGCACCTCTGTGCAGCGCCAAGGCAGCTCCTTCCCAGCTATTCCGGGTACTGCCAAGTATGGTTCCTTCCTCTTCTGCCCTCTTGCTTGAGCTTCACCTGGCATCCCAGCTGGGCATGGCCCTGGGAATGACAGAATGGGGCAGGGGGTTACCTCTGAATCCTGTGGGTGTGGCAGCAGGGGACAGCTGGAAAGGCCAGCAGAGAGCTTGCTTAGAGGCCATTTCCTGCAGCATTGCCCAAGGGACTTAATTATGACACCCTGAGGCACCCATGGTGCTGATGGAAGACACTGGCCACCTGCCAGCCACCCGTTCACCGGCAGGCATTCCAGTGGCGGCCTGCCCCTGCCATGGGCTTTTCCAAGGCTTAAGAGGCACCTTTTCAAAACTGAGGTGATTTGGCATAACTACATTCTCCATGCTTCCATTTCTACACCTGTAAAACAGGGACACTGCCGATTTCTTGTTCCTCTGAGTGTAAAGCGGGGGTGTAGGAAGAGACTTGAGGTGGACAGGTCTGGCCCCTGAGTCCTGGTCCCACTTTGCATCAGTAGGCAGCCTTGGCAGGTCACCTGAACTCAGTTTCCCTCTCTGGAAAATGAGGAGTGAGCTGATTGCATACTCAGGCTGTCCCCTCCCAGTGTCAACATAGGATGAATCTCTGTGTCCCTACTCAGCCCACACTTGACCCTCATCCACTCTGTGACAAGCTTGTGCCTTGGGTCTGAATGCTGTTCTGACTGGCCTGTGCCTCTTGCTCACCCGTCTTTCCTGCCTTGGAATTTCCAGGGGCACTTGTTTTCCTGAAGAGCCTTTGCTTGTGCCCTTGAAGTGGAGGAAGGTCTAGAAGGAGTCATGACTAAAAGGTGGGGTCCATGAAGGTGACAGGGCTGGGAACCCCCAGCCCAGGGAGTCTCAAAACAGCCTTGGGCTGTGCTACTAAAAATGGCCCAAGCAGTGACCCAGCAGCCGGTAGTGGGGTTTCTGTAAGAACCAGAACTGTGTTTGAATCTGTGGCCTCAGGCTGTCGAGCTCAGGGTTGGCCCTGGCTAAGTGAAAAGGCTGTGTCCGGCAGAAAAGAGAGCCAGTGCCCCTCCAGGACTAAGCTCCCCCGAGACCGCAGTGTGCTGGAGACAGCATGAGCCGTGGGCTGGGAGTAGCCGTGTTTTAGACCTTCAGGGACATCTGTCACCTCTAAGTGGTACCACCTGCCAAGATCACACAGCCCCCAGGCACTACTACCCCGCTTCCCCAGCCCCCTCATAAATGGACAGGGCAAGAGCACAGGCTGGCCCACCAGCTCCCCCACCACCTCCACTTAACCAGCTCTCGGTTCCCTTGGGAAAGCCTTTCTGGGCTCCCAAATCACAACAGTCATGCCCTCCTTCTGTGGACCCCTAGGCTCGCCCTACCTCGGGACTCAGCGTTTGAAGCTCTGTTTCCCCAAGAGCAGTGGGAGGACAACCAAGTCTTAAGGCTATAGGCGGGGTTTGGTTACTTGTGTCAGGCACTCAGCTTAGTCTGGGGCTCCATAAATTATCCAGATTGTTGAAGTCCATCTGTGTGACCTCGTCTGCCAGTGAGGAGCCCAGAGCCATTCTGAAGGTTTGGGGGGATTGACTGAGATGCTTGGTGCAGAGGGGGGAGCTTTGAGCACGATCTCGGTGTCTTTAAGTGCTTGGAGGCTGTTGGTGTGCACCTGCAGCTGCCCTCAACTCTAAGCAAACATTATCCCAGCCACTCTGGCCACCAGGGAACCCAGCCCTTTTGACCCAGGGCCCAGGAATCAAGTGGGGCAAATCTGAAGACAGCATGTGTGCTTGTGGAGCTGGGAGACACAAGTGAGTGGGTACGGCCAGAGCAGCAGGACCCAGGGCTGAGGGAGAGCTAGGAGAGGGCCAGCAGATACCCTCCTCATGGGGTTCCTGCTTCTAGCTGCTACCCCTGGTCCCTGCCCATCTGTGATCCTGCCTCTGCCTTTCCCTCGGATGCTATGGGGGTGTTAACCTAGTGTTGGCTCCCTCCACCTGCCCTCAGCCAAGCCTCTTGGGCACTGCTGCCCATGCCCTTCTTATCTGGCCCTGGCTTAGCTTCCCCCTAGCTCATTCCCCAGCACATTCCCCATACCCTCCCTGAGGCCCAAACATGTGCCCCCTGGGCTGAATGTAGTGGGTCTTCTGCTGCTGCAGTTGGAACCTGGCCATGCCCCTTCCACCTGTGTGGGCCATGGTGAGGAAGACCAGGTAAAGCAATGGCTGTCCCTTCCACCTGTCCCACCCCAGGAGACCCTTCTCAGCACCCTGGCTCTCTAGAACTTCATAGCCCTGCACAGGCCCGGTGTTAGAGGAACAGAGGAGAGAGAGGGCTGCTGTGGCTGCTGCCCCGCTGTGGGGAACCGCCGTGTCCAGGTCATCCTGGGGCTACCGGTGTCATCCTTCTCATTGGGTCTCTGGCTGCAAACACAGAAGCCCAGCTCTACCTGGTGTAGGCAGAAAGCCAGTTGGTTTGCTACCACCCTGCTGGCTCATGACTCTGCCTGGTGGCTTCCTTCTTCAGACCAGCTTCTCTGGAGGCCAGCCTCATGGCCACAGGAAGACCCCCACCCTTCGGGGCATATGTCCATCTACATACCACCCCATGCCACAGAGAAGAAGAGATATTCCCAAAGGCTCTCAATAGGAGGGGAAGCCAGGCTGGGATCCTGGGGCCCACCTGCTGGCTGAATTCCCATGGCTGGCGGGTAGGTCTCAGGCCTGGCCGAGCAGGCAAGGGGGCCAACCCTGGGGGTAGGGAAAGGACAAGCCCATTACAGAAGAAGGGGCTTCTGGGAATGGTGCCCAGTGCATGATAAATAAAGACAGGAGCCTCCATACTGGGGCATGTGAATGAAGATACAGTGAAGAGATGAACAAGGGCACACTAGCCGGCCTGACCCTGCCCGGGAAACGTGCCCTTCAGCATACTGTTACCAGGAAAAGGCCAAGAAAGATGCCAAAATGAAACCAGAGCACATGCAAATGTAAAATGCTGCCTTTCAAGCCTCTCAGGGCTGGCTGGGAAAGTTTTGAGAGTCACGATAGCATGGGGGGTGGCCAAGCGGGTGGCATCATCTGTGGTTCCCTTCTGCTTTTCCATGGACTCACTGCCTGATTTGTTTGGTCTTCCATCCTTTCTGAAATCAGCGGTGTTATGTTACAAAAGGAAACGGAAGGGAGATGGGGATCCAAACTGCGCTGGCGTGTGTGATGCAAACTAGACCCGTCCTCACGGGTGTGTCTGTTGGTGTCTGGGTGCCCTGGGAGGCGCAGGGCTGGGAGGCTCTTCAGCAGGACGCACTGCTGCAGTAGATGGAGACCCAGGAGACAGTGTCTGCCCGCGCTGGCGCCTACTGTAGACGGACCCTGTCTGTTGGAAAGCAGGTGTCTTCATAAGCTGCTGCAGGAACCACAAATGCATGGTAGGAAGATGCAGCATTGATGCTTGCCACCCCCAAGTGTGGATAGCTGCAGCACCCTGGTTTTGTCCTTTTCAGGCACTGCCAGAAGGTAGAAGGTGGCTGCCGGCCTCCAAACAGTCCCCCCACCCTGCAGGTGGACCCTCCATGTCACAAGAGGAGCCAGTGTAGAGGCCACAAGGGCTCGAAGCTGCGAGTTTAAAGCTCCTCTCAGGCCTTAACAGCTCAGGGCACCTCAGAAGGTGCCCTGGCTTCCCCTCCCAGGACTGCTAGAGCAGGGTGGGCCCACACCTGTGGACAAATCCTGTGGACAATCAGCAAGGACCCACGGGGACAGGGCCCTGAAAGGGGCACCACCTAGACATCCTGCAGTGGTCCCTGTGGCCAGTGGCCCAAGTCCCCAGAACCCTATACTGCAGCATGATGTGTGCCAGGCCCCATGCCAAGGAGAAGGGAGTGTCACTCATAACCTTGGTCCATTCTGGGCATTAGTTTCTCCAGCGGGTTGGCTGCAAGGACCCATCTGGGAGCCTGTCAACTTATTTCAGGCCCCTGAGGTCCCACCCCAGAGATGGGCCTCCTTAATGCCTGTTTCTTCTCATCACTCATTCCCTCCATCATCTGTGCTTTCCACACACCCTGCCTGGACCCCAAGTAGGTTTCAGATGCCATGCTGGTCACTAGAACACTACAGGGATCCAGACTCTGGAGCTAGTGATAGGTAGGGTGTGCCCAGTGCCGTAGCAGGTAAAGCAGGGGCCAAGGGAGATGATAGGGGCAGAGTTCCCCAAAGTCAGCTTTGCCCTGGCTAAGCCTTCACAGAGGAGTGGTGCAGGATGGCAAGTGGGAAGAGGGAGGGGGACCCCGGCATCCCAGAAGCTGCAGATGATTCTCTGGGCACTGCTGAAGGGAGTGGGTGAGGGTGGAGCCTTGCCAGAGCTTCCCTGCAGCCTGCTTTGACTCAGCAGTTCCACCTCTAACAAGAGGTCCTGTGGCTGGGTAAGCACCTGTACAGGGAGGTGTATACACTGGGCCTCTCGCTGTCTGTCTTCACATTTGATCAGGCTCCACCTAAGTGCATCCCATAGGGGACAGGTCCAGCAAACATATGAGATGCAACATACAAAAGAGGAGGCTGCAGAGCAGTGGGTGTATCAATCATTTGCTGCCACTTAGGAGGAGGAAATAGGGGGTGGGGATACACTCTGTCCTCCTTGAGACAGTAAGAGGGGTCTGAGAAGCCCCTGGATGGGCATGTCCCCTTTGGCACTGTGGCAGATTCCAGGGGACACCAGATAGGATGTCCCCAAGACTCTTGTCTCAACCTGTGCCATCCATCCCACAGGGCATCTGGCGGATACCCGTGGACGAGATCGACCGGCCGGGCAGCTTCGCCTGGCACATGAACCGCTCCATCGTGCTGCTGCTCAAGGTGCTGGCCCAGCTGAGGGACCACAGCACCCTGCTGAAGGTGTCCTCCATGCTTCAGCGGACCCCAGACCAGGGCAAGTGAGTGCAGCCACTCTGGACACAGCCTAGCATGCTGTGTGGGTCAGGGGCACACCCACCCCAGGCAGCCTCTCCACTGCTCTGGCCCAGCTGTGAGGCCCACTGTCTGGGAGCCTGGACCAGCCCTTCATTCACCTCAGGGTCCTCTCTGTCCCAGTGTCTAGAACCTAAACAACACCTCCTGCCCCCAGGGACCCTGGAGCAGACACAGGCTGTCCTCACTGATCCTGGTTTCGGGTTGAGACTCTGGACAACCCAGCCTTTTCTTTCTTCCTGCTTCCCCCAACTCGGGGTTATCGGGGTGCTGTCAGGTTGTAAGGAAAACAGATGTTCAGAAGATGGCTGGGGAACCCCCAGACAAAGGCCAGTAACAGTGGGCTGAGCGACAGGAGTGCCCGGGCCTCAATGGTAAACAGAGAGCCCTCTGCCAAAAAGGGCAGGACAGACAGCAGAGCCATCTGTTGCGGCTGTCATTTACGGTGGGTGTTGGGGTTCCTGGAAGAGATGCAGCTCAGATGTAGATAGGCCTGACCTGGAGGCCTCACCCCATCAGCCGGTTGAGCTCCCCTCCCATGCCTGCACTGCCTCACCCTCTGGCTGTCTCACTTACCTACCTCGTGCCAGACGATGTGCCAGGAGTTCAGGTGCCTCCAGTTGGGGCCTGTGGCACCCTGCAGCCAGGCTTGAGGAAGCAGCGGTAGGCCTTCCCCAGCTGTCACTAAGCCCAGCACACAGGGTGGGCCCACTGCAGAGGGCCCAAGGGCAGCAGGCTGGTGCCAGGTCAGAGGCCTATTGGCTCTGCGGATAGAGGGAGCTCAGAGGGCTTCTAGGGGAGCAGCCCCAACAGGTGGGCAGTTGGGACACTGAGGAACCAACCTCAGGGCATCCCCAAGGCAGGCATGGGCAGCAGCCACCATCCAGCAGTGCTGTGGTGTCGGATGCTCTCCCGTCCTCTCTCACTACCCCTGTATGACTGCAGGAAGTATCTACGAGATGCTGACCGCCAAGTCCTGGCACAGCGGGCCTTCATCCTCACTGTGAAGGTGCTGGAGGACACACTGAGCGAGCTCGCAGAGGTATGCCACCTACATCCACCTCTCCTCCGCGGCCCGTGAACACGCTCCCAAGCTCTTCCCAGGTGGTGGACCCAATCCCACTATTTGCACACACCTAAGCAGGATGTGCCTAAGGATCCCCCATCCATGAGGTAGCACCCATCCTGCCTCTTCCTAGGCAGGGAAGGCCAGCCATGGTAATGAATGCACATGAATTCAGTGAGGCATGGATGCACTTGGTGATTAGTAAGAGACATAGTGACTCCACAAAACTGAGCTCCCCAAGGGCGTGCACCACCCAGGGGCAGGGTCCCAAGCCCTCTCCCTAGCAGGCTAACAAGGCCGGTGAGAACACCGTGTGCATGCATCGTCCCTTTTCAGCCTCGAGGCAGGTGCAGCAGTGCCTCCTTCTCATAGCTGAGCACCTGGAGAAGGCCAGGGAGGGTAAGCAGCCAGCCTAGCAGGTGGGGCTGTTGGGAGTTGAGCCAGGACTGCCTCCAGAGCTTATGCCTGGTAGGGCTGGCTGTGACTTGGTGCAGGGGATCAGGTTGGCATCCTGAGCCTGTTGGGGAGGAGTCCTTGCCAGCCGCCAACCGCGGGCCTCGTGCATTAGGGGCCAGGAAGACTTGGCTCTGCAGCAAACATGCTTGGTGGCCCTGGACACGTCCCCTCCCATAAAATGCCCAGAGTTCACATCATGGAGTCGAAGAAAAGCTGGACAGTACTGCCCGAACTCAGCCCAGGCCTGTTATTCAGGAGCAGCACCACCTCCAGAGTCCCATCAGCCCCTTGCTACCTGGGAGTGTGGTGGGACAGCCAGAGGTACAGAGAAGGGACGGTTCTTCTCATGCAGGTCTGTGGGCCCAGTGTTCTTCTCTGATAACTGGGACACAGCCCTGGCTAACTGGCAGATATCCAGAGCCAGACAGATGTCAGGTGGGAGAGGCCCAGGATAGGCACACCAGTGCCCAGAGGTGATTCATTACAGTGGAGACACCAGCGACACAGCATCTTGCCTTTGGTTTCTTTGTAGGGGTCAGAACGCCCAGGGCCCAAGGTCTGTGGCCTCCCTGGAGCCAGGATGACCACCGATGTCTCACACAAGGCCAGTCCTGAGGATGGCCAGGAGGGCCTCCCCCAGCCGAAGAAGCCCCCTCTGACTGATGGTTCAGGGCCAGGCCCCGAGCCAGGGGGCAAAGTGGGCCTTCTCAACCACCAGCCTGTGGCCATGGACGCAGGAGACAGTGCAGACCAAAGCAGGGAGCAGAAGGACAAGGAGAGCCCCCGGGCAGGGCCCACTGAGCCCATGGACACAGGCGAGGCCACTATTCGCCACTCAGACTTGGAGCGGACAACACCCTTGCTGCCAGGTCGCCCCCCGCGGGACCGGGGCCCCGAGAGCCGGCCCACTGAGCTGTCCCTGGAGGAGCTGAGCATCAGTGCCCGGCAGCAGCCCACCCTGCTCACCCCAGCCCAGCCAGCCCCTGCCCCTGCCACCACCATGGGGACCAGGGGGGGGGCGGCCACCCTGAGGAACCACTCCCCCGGCTCAGCCGCAAGAGGAAGCTCTTGGAGGACACAGAGTCTGGCAAGACACTTCTGCTGGACGCCTACCGTGTGTGGCAGCAGGGCCAGAAGGGCGTGGCCTATGACCTGGGCCGTGTGGAGAGGATCATGTCGGAGACCTACATGCTCATCAAGCAGGTGGGCGGTGGGCAGAGGCCTGAGGGCACTTGCCTGCTGGCAGCACCCCCACTCTTGCCTTTCTGTTCTCAAGGAGGGTCATCCCAGGCCTGCCCTTGGGGTGGGTTTAGGTGTCGTTCCTACCCCATCCCCACTGTTCACTTTCTGCAGTGAGTTTTAAAAAGTTGATATTCAACCTGGAAGGAAGTGAGAGCCCATCACAGAAACCTCATCACACCAGCACAGGGAGTCTAGACCACTGCTCCCACCGCTGTGCAGCCTCTGGGCACATCTTAGGGCATTTCTATCAAGACGTCTGTGGCTCTCATTTAAAGATGGCTGCAGTGCCCTGAGTGTGACCAGAGATGCCTTTCTTATTTTGCTTTCTTTTAAAAAAAAAAAAATTTATTTTAATATATCAGGCACTTTCCTTTTTCTCCATTTAAAATTATTCCCATAGGAAGTATCTCCAAAACTTTAGTGACTGGCTCAAATGGGATGACCATCCCTGACAGTTTTTCCCCTAATTGTGTCAGTTTGCAGTGCACCCCTCACACCTGCCCCATATCATATGGACCTTGGGCACTGAATCTCTGGACGCACTCAACACAGCATGGGGCTCTCACCGTCAGGTCTGGAATTCCAAAAGGCCTCTCCCACGCTGATCACAGCCCTCCATCCTGCCCACTTAAGGGCACGTTCTAGCTTAGGAGACTCCCCTCATCCCTTAGCCACTGGGCCTCAGCCAAATTTGAAGGCTTAGTTGGGGTCCTGAGTCTGCCTGTCAGCTTCAGCTTGTGAGGATGTAAGTAACTCAGCCATAGGAATGAACTTGGTATGGCCAGCTGGGCTCAGCCCTGGCACCAATGCCTGGTGCTGTGGGACCTGTGCAGGCACCCCCCACCTGAAAGATGGACAGGCACCTGCCCCCTGCTGCCCATGAAGAGCTGGGAGATAGGGTCTGGGTGTGGACAGCAGTGGGGACAGCTGGCGATTCAGCAGAGTGTGGGGGGGGGTGGTGGGCATCTGAGCCACAGGGCATGCCCCTGCCCAGGCGGGTCTGTGCTACCTACGCGGACAGGGCTCAGGGGAGGCCAGCCACAATGGACCGGGTCCCCTGACCTCGGGCATCTCCCTGTTAAGGTGGATGAGGAGGCTGCGCTGGAGCAGGCTGTGAAGTTCTGCCAGGTCCACCTCGGTGCTGCCGCCCAGAGACAGGTAAGCCCAACTTAGCCTGTGCCAGCCTTATCTTGCGGAGCCTGCCCCACGTCAAGGCCCCACAATGCATACTGAGAAGCAGGTTCACTCTTGGGACTGTTCTTGTGGTCAGCTTGGGCCAAGGGGAGATGAGCAGGGGGTAGCTGAGCCTCTAGCCCATGGCCATGGTGGGCAGGGCCTTGGACAGGCCCCAGACCCCAGCTCAGACATGTCGAGGAGTCCCCCTCACCTCAGCTACCTTTTCTGTAACAAGGAAGATGGTCCCCAGCCAGCTGGCCTCACCTGGGAAGGCCATTCTATTTGGGACAGAAGTGGAAGAAGTGACGTTAGAGCCAGGCTGGTTAAGAGCCAAGTGGCTGTGGGGGAAAGGCAGAGATGCAGCTTGTACAGGGGCCCCCGAGGGGCATGTAGGGGGCAAGTTGTCCTAAGAGGGTAGGCAGAAGTCCTGGAGTTTATTAAGCAAGGGGGGAAGCAAGGCAGCAATGCTCCTGAGTGGGGAAGATGAGGTTGGTACAGGGGCCAGGCCAGGGTCGGGGGTCCAAGGTACGGCAAGGGGTGGGGGAGTGGGAGAGGCCCCTCCTGGGAGGACCCCAAACCAGGGTCGAGATTGGATTTGTGTTGAGTCTGAGACTCTTCCAAGAGAGAGAGGCCAAGTGGTCAGGAAGGTCAGGGCCCCCCACCTGGAGAGACAGTACAGGCCAGAGACCTGGGGTAAGTGTCCCTGAAGCCATCAGAAGCCAGGAGAGGGCACAGGCAGGGCCAAGGACCTTGGCCAGGTCACCGGCACAGGGAAGAGACTTGGGATGGTCAGGGCAATAGCCAGGAAGGAGAGTGTTCCCAGGGGCCAGCTGGTCAGCAAGGCCAGGGCAGTGAGGATGGGGCCCGATAGATATGGGGACCCAGGGGCCAGGACCGTTTATGAAGAGTGATGAGGCTGGAAAGGGCTTGAGCAGGAGCAGGTAAGGGGCTGGGTCTGAAGGAGAGAAGTCTCCATGGGAGAGGCCCAGCTTGAGGGAAGGCCAGTGGGCAGAGTCTGGCTATGAGGAGGGGTCTCGATGACCGAAGAGGTGGGAGGGGTGGGATCACAGCTCAATGAGACGATGTGGTGGGGAGGGGCAGGCGTGGCAGGCAGAGAGAGTAGACGTGCCCTGTCTAAAACATAAGCCTACAGGCCTTATGTTTAGGTGGCTTGCCATTTGAGTAGGTGCAGCCTCTTGTCCCCAGAGGTGGCCCAATGCCCCAAGTAGCCTCAATCCAGGTCCCCTTGTTCCAGGTCAGAGGGTAGGTGGCTTGCGATTTGAGTAGGTGCAGCCTCTTGTCCCCAGGGATGGCCTGATGCCCCAAGTAGCCTCGCCCCAGGTCCCCTTGTTCCAGCTCTCCTAGTAGAGGGCTAGTGGCTGCCCTTGGGGTCCACATGGGCTTCCTCTCAGTGGAATGGGGCCTCGGACCCCCACTGCCTGCCTGAGCTATAGGTCTGAGGAAGCCCAGGAGGTTCAGCTTTGACCAAGCAGGCTGTGGGCCAGATGAGACATGCTGTGGGGAATAGGTGAGCCTGGTCCCCCGCTAAGGGCCAGAGTCCTTGGCAGGGAGTGCCCCAACCCCCAGCAGTCCCCACCACTTCATTATTGTCCAGGTGAGCAGAGTGCACAGCTCAGCCGCCTGGGCCCCAGTGCTGGGCACAGGCCCAGGCCCACCAGGGTACCCCTGCCTCCTCCACTGATCCAGTTGGGGCAGGTAGACATGTGAGTGGTGACCACTCCTGAGAGGAGGGCTGTTTCTGCTTTTGACATCCTTAAAAGGTAGACCCACACAGGAAACCCCCCACAACCCCACACCGTAGCCTGAGAAGAAAGGGGTACTGAGCTGGCAGGAGCCAGGGCAAGGCCAGGCCCCATTTTGCTGAGGCACATGCGTATCAGGGCCCCTGAGGGCTCGGTGGGCAGAGGTTCCTGTGAGAGACTTCGGAAGACACAGGCTGGGCTATGGGGGTGGCCAGAGCCAGGGGACCCAAGTCTTTACCTTTCAGGTTGCCTGCTGCTGGGCGATGACAGGCCAGGCTCCAGCAGTCCCCTCCCAGGGTGTGGAGGGGAGTGGAGGGAAGGAGGCCTTAACAACACTCAGACCTGCCTGCCTGCTTCTCAGACCCTGGTGTGGTGGGGGCACCTTGGTATCTGCCCCGGGCCCTCTCATCGCATGTCCCACCTAGGACTCTTACCCTGAGCCCAGAGAAGATGCCACTGTGGGGGCTGGCTGCCATCCTCTGGTCCTCTCCTCCTTCAAGCCCAATCTTGGAGGCCATTTTCTGCCATCTGAGCCCACTGCTCCCGCTCCTCAGGGAGTGTCCATTTTGCTCACGGCATGTCCCGGTTGCCATGGCAGCCCTGAACCTGCCTGGAGGGCGCTCTGGACGTAATTGGAGGCTCAGTGCCCACGGCTGAGGCCCACTCCTGAGCAAGGACAGGGCCACTGTGCTCACCTTACCCCAGCGTGTCTGCTCATGCTGCCAACTAGGCTGCCACAATACCACTGGCACCGCTGCAGGCCCATGGGGTCCGAGAGACAGGTCTGTCCTCCTGCCCACCTTCCCACAGGATGGACTGCCCACAGCACCAGCCTGGGGCTCATCCCAGACACCCAGTACATGGCAGAGTCCACAGGGGCCCGTCCTGAACCATATGGAACTAGGGAAGAGGGTGTTTGAGCCTGACAAATGTCAGAAGACAGGGCCATCAGTGGAAGTAAACTGCCCCCCAACATGCACTGAAGTACCTACCAGCAGGTGTGTGATTCTCCCACGCTCGTGGAGATGGGGATGGGGATGCTGGCCCCATGTGGGCCAGCTCCCCGCAGTACAGTGGGCCTGGTGCTAGGGAGGGCTGAGGGGTTAGCCCGGCCCCTCAGCTCAGCTGTGAGAGGCTGCCTCAAGGCTGGCTGTGGGTGGGAGCAAAAGTAGCCCTGTGAAAAGAGCCCCAAAAGGGCCTCATGACAAAGGAAACTGTGTGGATGAAGACTCGGAGGGCCTAGGGCCCTGGAAATCGAAGGCCTGTGGTGGGAGCAGCCGCCAAGGCCAGGCTTAAGGCAGAGGCCAAGCTGGGGGCAGCACTGGGTCCATGGCAGTGGGTCACAGTGGGCTGTGGTATCAAGCCCAGGAAGCAAACTCCTGCAACATCCCACTCGCTCCCTCAGGACTCTCCCATGAGTGGCCCTTGGGAAGTCACCCTCCAAGACTGACCACTTGTTTGTGCCTGCATTCCCTGGTTGGGAGCTGTGCCCATGCCTAGGGTCCTGCTGGACATACTCCTCCCAGACTGGTGCCCTATGGTGTGAAGGCAAAGCCATCTGGAGATCCTTCCACTGAGACCCTGCCAGCATGGCCTGGATGTCCTTCCAGGGAGGGGTTCTGGGTCCCCCAGTTGTGTCCTGGCGTCAGCAGGATCCTGACGGGGTGCCTCTCGGATGGACCTTGTTGGCAGTATTTGGGAGCTCAGTGGTGCTATGTGGGCAGTGTTGGCACCCCCCCAGGGTGTCCTGTGGGACAGTACTGGTGGGCTGGCGGGTAGAGCAGCATGGGCTCAGGGCTGCCCAGCCAGCCTTTCTTTCTTTTTTTTTTTTTTTTTTTTCTTTATTTTCACATTGGACATTTGTACAACCAGCCAGCCTTTCTTACCTCTCATTTGTCCTTACAGGCCTCGGGGGGGACACCCCCACCACTCCAAAGCACCCCAAAGACAGCCGAGAGAACTTCTTTCCTGCGGCAGTGGCGCCCACAGCCCCTGACCCTGTGCCGGCTGACTCTGTCCAGCGGCCCAGTGATGCTCACACCAAGCCTCGCCCTGTACTAGCTGCCACCACAGCTGTTACCACCTGCCCTCCCTCAGCATCAGCTTCCAACCTGGACCCGTCCAAGGACCCTGGGCCTCCCCGGCCACACAGGCCTGAAGCCACCCCCAGCATGGCCTCTCTGGGCCCCGGTGAGTCCCATCCCAGTTCAGAGCTGGGCCCAGGCCCCTGCCACCATCAAGTCCTCCCTGCGTGGAGAATGTGGATGTGGGGAAGGGAGGCAAGCAGTGCCTTCCAGCCCAGTTGATCTCATGGGGTGGCAGGGCAGGTGGCCACGGGTCTGCTCACCAGTCACTGGCAGCCTCAGTGGCCCTGGTCAGCACATCGTATATCTACCACTCTTAACACTGGGTGCCTCAGTCTCTCTGTCTGTGAAAGGGGATGGTGAAGAGGGAGGAACAAACACCATCACAGATGTGTTTGCTGCTGTCATGGTTTCTTCCCCATAAACGCTTACAATAAGTAGGAAGGATGGCTTGGTCAGGTAGGAAAGGGGATACTAGCCCATACCACACCTCCCTCAGGTCCTGACCCTCAGCACGCTGCAAGGCCACTAGTATCTGGCCTCAGATGCCTGTGAGCAGTTCCTGGGCACCAGAGCAGATCTGCCCGAGCCCCGTCTTGCTCATGGGCAAGACAGAAGCCAGCCAGGATGAGGGCAGGCGCAGGTCAGGGGGCTTGTGAAGGAAAACAGACAGGACAAATGTGTGAGCAGTAGAGGGCCCTGCTGGCCTCATCAGCGAAAGCTCCTGTTCCTTCTTAAACCCAGGATCCACTGGCACCCTCCCCTACGCTGGTCTTGACACCAGCAGCTCTGGCAACTGCAATTCTGCCAGGCTGGGTTTAGCTCAGGCCTGGGCCAGGTTCCACCTGCCACCCAGGGCAGGGGACCTTTCCCTGTTGGTTCCCAGGACTCTAGGATCATGTGGCCAGGCTCTGAAGTCCCTATAATAGGACAGGGATGTTCCCTAACCAATTCATCTCCCCCAGCTGGTAGGGCCCCAGGGGACACCAGCCTGGTCAGAGGGTTCCCTGTGTCCCTGGGAACATCCAGCGATGGACCAGCTTCCCAACCCTCCCCCTTCAGGCCCTCCCCTGCTTCTCCCTCCCTGCCTCAGGGACCCAGCCTGTTTCCTTGCCCCAGACCCTGCACTGGCCCATAGCCTGTGTCACCCCTGGAGGCTCACGTGTCTTCCCAGTTGAATTTCCCATCCATCTGAACGAGACAGCCACTCTGCAGAAGTGTCTGGCAAAAGGCAGGCCTGAGAGCCCCCACAGACTGTGGGCCTGAGTGGAGGTTGAGTTGAGAAGTCCTTCTCAGCTCTTTCACGTGGTGGCTCAAACAGCAGGTGCTGATGTTTTTACCTGATGCCATCCACACTGCTTTAAGGATTGTGAAGATGTAGGCATCCTCTAGCCCAGTCAGCAGTGGGTATGGCCCTGTGAGACAAAGAATCCCTTCTCTTTGGGTCAGAACCTGTGGCCATTTGTTCCCCGAGGAGCCTCTGAGGGCCACAGGACAAAGAGCAGTAAAAGAACTGTAGTAGTTAATTCAAGGACATGTGAAGAAAAACAGAAAAAAAAAAAAAAAGAAAAAAAAAAAGAACTGTAGTGGCGGCTGGGCGCGGTAGCTCCTGCCTGTAATCCCAGCACTTTGGGAGGCCAAGGCGGGCAGATCATGAGGTTAAGAGATCAAGACCAGCCTGGCCAACATGGTGAAACCCCATCTTTACTAAAAATACAAAAATTAGCCTAACCGGGCATGCTGGCAGGCACGTGTAATCCCAGCTATTTGGGAGGCTGAGTTAGGAGAATCGCTTAAACCCGGGAGGCAGAGGTTGCAGTGAGCTGAGATCATGCCATTGCACTCCAGCCTGGCGACAAAGCGAGACTCCATCTCAAAGAAAAAAGAGAACTGTGGTGGTTCCACCACTATGTGACCTTGGCCGTCCCTTTTCTTCTTTCTGCCTCAGTCTCCTGCACAAAATGGCTAAGATGAAGATAGTAGCACTGCAGAATTTGGAATGGTGCTTGGTATTAAGCAGAGGCTTGGTGTGGGTTTTGGTTTTGTGTGTGTGGTTTTTTGGGGTTTTTTTAGACAGGGTCTCACTCTGCTGCCCAGGTGGAGTGCAGCAGTGCGATTGTGGCTCCACTCACTGCACACCTCTCAGGGTCAAGCGACTCTCCTGTCTCAGCCTCCCAAGTAGCTGGGATTACAGGCATGCAGCACTACACCTGTCCACGTTTTATATTTTTAGTGGAGATGGGGTTTCCCTATATTGGCCAGACTGGTCTCGAACTCCCGACCTCAGGTGATCCACTCACATTGGCCTCCCAAAGTGCTGGGATTACAGGCATGAGCCACCACGCCTAGTCTGTTTGTTTTGAGACAGGGTCTCACTCTGCTGCCCAGGCTGGAGTGCAGCAGGGCGATTGTGGCTCCACTCACTGCACACCTCTCAGGGTCAAGCGACTCTCCTGTCTCAGCCTCCCAAGTAGCTGGGATTACAGGCATGAGCCACCACACCTGGCCTGTTTGTTTTGTGACAGGGTCTCTGTGGCCCAGGCTGGAGTGCAGCAGTGCAACTGTGGCTCACTGCAACCTCAACTCCCTGGTTCTGGTGATCCTCTCACCTCAGCCTCCCAAGTAGCTGGGACTATAAGCATGAGCCACCACACCTGGCTAATTTTTGTATTTTTTGTAGAGATGGGGTTTCGCCATGTTGCCCAAGCTGGTCTTAAACTCCTGGGTTCAGGAGATCCACTCGCCTCAGCCTCCCAAAGTGCTGGGATTGCAGGTATGAGCCACCATGCCCAGCCTGGTGATGGTGATTTCAAGGTGTTGGGGTGATGGGAGCCCAGTGCCCTAATCATGTGGTCAGTACTGCTAGCTGACTCACTCCCATGGAGACCCAGCTCCTGTCCCTCCGCCTCCGACTGACTTGACTTCTGCCAGTGTCATGCTCTCATCTTGTAGTTTTTGAGGGTCAGGAATTTACAATGGCTTAGTGGGGTGGAGCTGGGTCAGAGTCCTGCACGTGGTTGCAGTCAAGCTATCATCAGTGCACCTGAGCTTCCTCAGGGTGTTGGCAGCCTCAGGTCCTCACTGGTTATTGGCCAGAAGCCTCAGCTCCTCCTGTGGGCCTTTCTTTAAACAGCTGAGTGTCCCTGTGTCATGGTGGCTGGTTCTCTCCAGAGCCATTGACCCCACCAAGAGAACACAGAGGAAGCCACGGTGTCTTTTAGAACCTAATCTCAGCAGCAACCGAGATCACTGTGGGCCACACACACCTCCCTGGGGTGGGAGAGGGCCTGGTGGATGCCAGGGCCGGGGGTATCAGAGTAGGGGCGGAGGCTGCCTGCTTTGCCTCTGCCTGTCTGTCCCCCCTGCAAGCAGGCCAAAGCTATAATTCACATCCTTCACTCCTCTAACTATGTTAGATCCAAGAAACAGGATCTGTTTCCTAGCGTACCTTCTTCAGCCTGGAGAGTTGATCCTTTTCTATTCCCATTCCCAAAACCAAATTAAATGGCCTTTTTGCCAGGATGGAACTCTTGAATGACACTGGGGGTAGGGGGCAGGGGCAGCCCTCAGCTGGGAATGTGCCAGGCCCAGCCTCTTCCTAATGGCCCCTGTGTTCGGCACTCCCTGAGCAGCTGCCCTCTGCTTCCATACCTGTCCGAATCAGCGCTGCTGCAGATCCGAAAGCACAGGGCGTGTGGCCAGTCATGTTGGAGTGGGTGTCCCCCAAGGGTCCTCAGAGCTTTCTGGGGTGGTAGCAGAGCCAAGCTGAAACAGGCATGTCCTCCCAGAGCCCAGCCCACAAACTCTAGAAAGGGGGAAGCACCAGGAACAAGCCGGCCCTAGCAGGGTCCAGGTCCCCCAGGCATGCTGCAATTAGCTGTCGCAGGGGACAGCAGGTTTTGCCTGAAGAGGCACCCACCGACAGGAGAGTGCCCAGGCCTGGAGCCAAAGCTGGGCCAGGGATGAGGCTGGGAGCCAGGGGTGAACAATGGCTGAACCACTTGGGAGGGCAAATTTGAGGATAGATTCTCTCAGAACACTGTACTCAAGGTGTGAGAAAGCCGGGGAGGGCAGGTACAATGGGGCCCCTGGCAGGTGCTGTTCCCAGGGTGGGCAGCCCTGCCTCCAGGGGAAGAGTGGCCATGGCAGGAAGGCAGGGTGCTCTCAGGTATCCCTAGTCCCTAGTGAAGAGCTCACCCATCTGCCCAGGCTGTGCTGACCAGGTTGTGGCCCCATGCAACATTTGCACCCAGAAGGCTCAGGGTCAGCCAGGGCTCTCGTGTCCCCCAGAGGGGCCCTGGCACTGCCTGTCCAGGCCTCTGTCTCCTCTGGGCATGTGCTTATCATCTCCTTTGCCAGGTGCCTGCCTACCACAGGCCAGGACCTGGTTCCATGAACAGCTGCTAAAGCAGTGCCTGGCCTTAGGAAGACCCCTCTCTTCTGAGGCAATCAGGCCATCTAGGGTAGGGGAGTGGAGGAAGGCGGGAGGGTGGAACGGGTGTTCCCAAGTCAAGACTCAAGTAAGGACACCACCCCCGAGCATGGTGAAGAGGGCTGGAATGCTGGCCTCATTCAGGCCCCTAGAGGCCAGCGGGAGGCAGAGCCAGGCCCAGGAGCCTCCTGGGACATAGGGTCTGGGAGACAACCAGCCCAGACCTGTCACATGGGTCTGCCCCGAGGAGCAAGGAGAGTTGCCCCAGTGGCACAGGATTTTGGCCTGGCCACCTGCTTCCCCACAGAGAACCCAAGTCGAGGGGGGAGTTGGAACTCCAGACAGCCCTTTTCTACAAGCTGGACTCCCAGGTAGGCCCCTCCCCCTCAGCCCCCGCCCCCATAGTGCCCCTCACAGGGCACCTGGGCTCACCTCCTTCTGCTCCTGCAAAATGCCATCAGCAAGAAAGCCAGGTGCCTGCCCTCCCGCCCCCACTGAGGGATGTGTCCGGCCAGGCTGCTGCTGGCCTGTGGAAGGGCCTGGCCTTGGGGCCACGGTACCGAGAGAAGGCTTGCTTGGTGGCTGTGTGCCCAGCCCCAGTGAGCCCTGATCCTGCCTGCAGGAAGTGGGGGAGTGGCTGGGAGGACGGCAGGAGGAGCCTTCTGAGGAACTCTTCCTTGTCAGACATTGTGTCAGAGGCTGGACCTGGGAATGACAGTGAGCATAGGAGGGAGTGGCCTGAGGAGGTGAGGGCTTGAGACAAGGCCTCAGCCTGGCCGCGCCTCCTCCTGCTCCTGCAGAATGCCATCAGCAGGGAGCCCCAGGCAGGGCAACCTAATGTGGATGGCCATGGCCGTTGAGGCCTCTGCCTAGCCCAGCAGCCGCCTGCTGGCCCCAGCTTTGTACTGGGAGTAGTCACTCTTGCTGACCAAAGAGGGGAGCTGACTCCCCCCTGCTGGAGAGGATGGAGGGCCTCCTGGCAGAGGAGCAGGATGGGGAGGCAGGGGCTGGAAAGGCAGTGGTTGATGACCAGTGTGGTGGGAGAGTCCAGGCCTGAGTGAGAAGTGGGGGAGTAGCAAGGGAAGTGAGGGCTGTATGGAGAGTGGAAGCAGGGCCTGGAGGCCTGGGAACCAGGGACCGATGCTGAGTAACTGCTTGGCCAGCAGCCATAGGCACAGCATTTGCCCCTCAGGCCCATTCCGGCATTGGCACAACTGAGCCCAATTCTTGGCCCCTGCTTCATGCCAGGGAAGGTGGGGCTGCCTGGGCAGGAGCCACAGTGCCCGCATCCACTTTGGTCTTAGTTGGGTTGTTTGGGTTTTGGTCCTGACCTCGTTTCTGACTGCTGCTCATGTTAGCTGGAGGGAGAGTGGACACTGCCCCCGCCCCCATCCTCTCTCACTGCCTTGTGATGGGACCTTAGAGCAGCTGGGCCTCGCAGACTCAGGTGTGGCCCCACTGGGTCAGATGTACAGCCCTCTCGGGGGGCGAGGGAGCCCTTTGGGGTGGGGAACCAGCCTCCAGCAGGATTCTCTGGGTGGTGAGTGGTTTTTTGGCAGCACCAACCTGGGCCACCCTGTGGAGGGGGAGAGCCACCTCAGCCAGGACCCCCGCATCGGCCACACTCCCCCTGCCCCAGCATCCCAGGGCACGGCCTGAGCCCATGGGACCTGGCACAGATGCAATAGGAGCCTGTGGGGTAGATGAGTCCATTACCTGCAGTGAGCCCATGTCCCCCACAGAGGGAGAAGAGCTGGCGAGAGTGGCAGAAGGCACCGGCTTCCCACCCCAGGAGCCGCAGCGCAGTCCACAGGTGAAGACGGCCCCCACAAGTTCCCCCGGAAGAGCCACACTGCTGGCCAACAGAGGCTGCTCCGGGGACTGGCGCTGAGCCCACCTGTAGCCAGGGTAAGACGAGTTGGGAGCAGCCCAGCACCTCAGCCAGAGTGGGTTTCCTGGCCTGGCCTTAGAGGACAGGGCCTGGGGATGCCCCATGGAATGAGATGGGGGAGGAAATGGGGGTAGTGCAGGCTGAACAGGGGAGCCAAGGGAGAGGCCCAGCTTGAAGAGTTTGGCACATGGCCCATTGTGTCAGGGGCTGGGTAGAGAGGGACTCCAGAGCCTTATTCTGTCCCCGGCATCACAGAGGGGTACTGGCAAGGGCAGGCAGTCTGCTTCAGCCCATTGCAGAACCCAGGCTGAGCCCAGAGTGGGCAAAGAGGGGCAGGCCTGGACAGGGAGGAGCATGGGCCTGGTGACAGGCACTGAGGGACATCAGCAGCAGGCAGAAGCGGGGACAGGTTGGCCTGGGCCAAGCAGGCATCACCATCAGCAGCCACGTCAGATCCCAGCCCCAGCCTCAGTCCGGCCTGTTCTCACCAGCCGCCCCAACCAGCTAGGGCCCTTGGGGACTCCTCCTGGCCCGGGCCTCCCACAGACCACTCAGGACGGCAGGACCTGGCGCCAGCCCCTGGGGGCCAGGCCTGGGCTCTGTGTAAACCCCATTCCTTTTAAAGTCATGGGGCTGCAGAGGAATGTGGAGACCAGCCAGGCCAGCCGGGTCTCCCAGCTCATGCAGTTCCCTGGAGGCTGCCAGGCCTGCAACTGCCCCAGCCTTCAGGCTCTGGGCAAACTCAGTCCCATGCTCCCCTTGGAGGATGAGGTGAAAGTAGACGCCCTGGGGCTAGCTCAGTGACCATGCCTGGCTGAGTGACCAGCTCTGGGCTTCAGTGTCCTCCCTGGGGCATAGACACCCATAAGACAGGCATCCTAGGATGGTTATGGGATATGGACAGTTCATGCAGGCGTGATGCCTGGAGGTCTTGCAGAACTCCAGCAAGGCTCAGGGAGTCTCAGGCCCTGGGCTCGGAGTTCACAGTGTTACTGGATGAGGTTCACAGTCCCAGCACCCCACAGCCCTGAGCAAGAGTTGGGTCCCTGTGGACTTGAGCCAAGCATTTGCCATGGTAGAAGACTTGGAGCCTGCCAGCCAGCACAAACTACATAGCATAAAGGCCCAGACCAGTGGGGGACAAGATAAGGTGCCTACTGTGTGATGCAGCAGGAGGTGCTCTTGGTACCTTTGTCTTCCAGAGGGGAAACTGAGACCTGAGCCGAGAAGGGAAGGGGAGGCTCAGGAGGCTTCGAGTGAGACTCAGCCCCTGAGCTTTTCCCCACACAGCTGCCAGCTCCAAGGCCCTCAGCAGTGGGACTGCCCAACCACCTGAGGGTCACCTAGGCAAGGCGGAGCCCAGCCGAGCTAAGGCCCGCCCCCTGCCCAACATGCCAAAGCTGGTCATCCCCTCCCCACCGCCACCAAGTTCCCCCCTGAGATCACCGTCACGCCTCCCACCCCAACCCTGCTCTCCCCAAAAGGCAGCATCTCGGAGGAGACCAAGCAGAAGCTGAAGGTGACCTCAGGGGCTGGGCTGGAGCCACATGTGTGGGTGGGGGGCACAGGTTACAAGGGGGCCTATTGTGGGGGGTGGGGGGTGGCAGGGGGTCTGGGGCAGGGGTGAGGGTAGGAGGGGGGCCTGGGGCAGGGACGAAGGTGGCAGAAGGGCTTGGGGCAAAGCCCAGCCATCCCTGACCAGTGCCCTGCCCGGCCCTCTCTGCAGTCAGCCATCCTTTCTGCCCAGTCTGCTGCCAACGTGAGGAAGGAAAGCCTATGCCAGCCGGCCCTGGAGGTCCTGGGAGACATCCAGCCAGGAGTCCTCGCTGGAGAGCGAAACAGACGAGGACGATGACTACATGGACATTTGAGGGACCACTGCAGCCCCGGTGCCATGCACCAGGGGATGAGCCAGGCCTGGAATGCCCCCTCGGCCTGGACTCTGGGCAGGGCCAGAGGCCCACATGGGATGCCACTCCCTGCACGGCCCCCAAGGCCTGCCCACCTCCTCATGGCATCCTCCCCATACCCTGGTCAGGGCTGTCCACACCATGTGGGAGCCCAGAGGAGGCGGGGCCCACCTTAGCCATGTGAAGGTGGATTGGTCATCATCTGCACGCCAGGCGGCATCCTTTTCTATGAAATGTTGACTTTGTAAATCTGCCCACACCCAGCTGGCCATGTCTGCACCCTTGACGCCAGGATGAGCCAGCTCTGTCTGTGTCACAGTGGAGCGGTCCTTTAGGGCCAGGCTCACCTCTCACCCTTTTTTTGGTTGCTTTTCTAATAAAGATGGAACCGTTGTCTTTGCCTCTTTGCTCATCTCTAGGGGGCAGTCAGGCAGAGTCTCAGGCGGGGTTGCTGTCCCCAGGGATTCTGGGCCTTTACTCCCATAAGCCGTAGGTCAGGGCCCAGCCCCCACCTCTTGTCCAGCATCTCAGGGACCAGCCAGGCAACCAAAGCAGCCGGCTGGGAGTGCCCAGTGGGGTAAGGAGAGTGCAGGCTGGAGCTGAGCTGGGCAGATGCCTCTAGTGAAGCTGGAGCCAGGCCTCAAAGGGGCATTATGTGCATCCCCAGAACTCACCTGGGTGCCAGTGGGTGGGAGGTTCTATGGTGGGAGGGCAGGCACGGCTGGGACTGCTGAGAACCTGGGAGGAGGGGGCTGTCAGGGAGGGAAAGCAGAGATGGGGCCGGCAGAGAGGGCACTTAACGCCCGTCACAGTTGCCCTAACAGGGCCTGCCATGGAATAGCTGTGGGGCTCAGTGCAAGATGCAAATATGGAGCCCCTTGTTCAAAATGATTAAGGATTTTTTTTTTTTTTTTTTTTTTTTTTTTTGAGACAGAGTCTCACTCTGTCGCCCAGGCTGGAGTCCAGTGGCACAATCTCGGCTTACTGCAACCTCTGCCTCTCAGGTTCAAGCAATTCTCTAGCCTCAGCCTCCTGAGTAACTGAGACCACAGGCACGTGCCACCACGCCCTGCTAATTTTCATATTTTTTTTTTCTTTTAGCCCTACATTTCCAGACAGACTTCCACAATTTTCATATTTTTAATAGAGACGGAGTTTTACCACGTTGGCCAGGCTGGTCTCGAACTCCTGACCTCAAGTGATCTGCCCATCTTGGCCTCCCAAAGTGCTGGGATTACAGGCATGAGCCACCATGCCTGATCAAGAATGATTAAGGATTTTAAGACAGCCCCCTCAGAGCATTAAACAAGCCCCTAGAGTTGGCCCTGACCCCGAAGGCTCCAGGACCATCTGTTGGGATGCACAGGTTCCAGGGGCCCAAACCCACCCTTCACAACTCTTCCCCCTCCCCCAGCACCACCGGGGCCCTCCTGGCCTCTGGGACCTCCCATGGAGCAGACTCTCTGTCCAGGACGGAGTGGGGACTCTCCCCCACTGCCCTGTTCCCCTCATGGGCTGGACGTGCCCACCACCCAGGAAAGAAGGAGTAAAGGGCTGGGCACCGCCCATTTGGAAGCCAGAGGCTTGGTGGCCCTGGATGGGTCTGGCTCAACCAACCTTCGGAGGGCTGAGCTGAGCCAGCTGCAGTTACTCAGCTGACGCCCGCTCCCTGCATGGCCTAGGGTATGGAGGTTCCTAGACTGCACACCTAGCCCCTACTGCACTTCCATCGTCTCCAGACAACATGCAGCAAGAGGGCCCAGGCCAGAAACAGGAAAGCAGCAGCTCTCCCTCCTCCAGTTCCTGGGAACCATCTCAGCAGACCTCCCAGCACAGCCTTCCCGGGAGCCTCACCTACAGGGGGAACTGACACCTCGGCCCTCCCCCTGCACCCAGTGCTGTAGGGAGCACCCTCAGCCCTGGGCCTGGGATGACGCCCCTTGCCAGCCTGGGGCCAGGAGACAGGCTCTCCCTGGCTCAGCACCTTAGTGTCCACTCACACTACAGAGGTGCCCTGAGCGCCCTTGTGGGTTAAGGGACTTCCTCCCCTCTGGAAACAGTCCCTGAGAAGCTGAAGGTCTTGGAGGCCTCTCACCAAATGTGTTTGGGAGGAGGGAAGACATCAAATGTGGGTGTGGTTTCCCTGGAACAGCTCTGTGTGGGGACTCAGGAGCCAGGTTCCCCCACCGCAGGCCTCCAACATCTTCAGTAAGGGCCACCTCTCGGAGCCGCAGGTGGCTGCCAACACCCTGTGGTTCCCAGCAGGCACCACCCAGGCAAGAGAGAATGGGGCGGGAAACAATGGGCTGGCCTGGCCCCAAGCACTGGGGCAGGTCACAGACCAGATGGCCTAAGCTCATGCCCTGGCTCTGACTCCCTGCAAGTTTGGCAAGAGTCCCTTTTGGACACCTTGAGAAGCTGCAGCTGGGAGAGGACCACCTGCCTGTCTGGACATCCAGCCCAGGTGGCAGGGGCCAAGTGACCACCAGTCCCAAGCGGCAGCCCTAACTGCCCCCATTGGCTGCAGGGGCTCCCAGAAGCCACCAAGGGGCTGGCTTGGCCTTGCCGGTCCACATCTGAGCTTCAGTTTCCTCATCTGCTCAAGAAGAGAGGGGGAACACTGATTAGATTATGCAAGCTCCATGAGTGGCAGGATTAGGTGTGGCTGGGAGCCACGGCTCCCCAGGGTAGTGGCATCTCTGGAGCCCAGGGTTGAGCCCTACCTTCCTTCTAAGCCCCCAGCTGTGCTCAGGTACTTCCCTCCCCCTCCCCTCCCTCCTTCCTAGACCTCTGCAGAGCTGCCTCAGCCCCAGGGCTCAGCCTGTGCCTGACCTAACAGTTCCTGCCTCCCCCAGAGGATGCGCTGGGACCACCTCCTTCCTGTAGGAAGATAAGGGCTAGAGATGGAGATCAGCGTCAGGGCCACAGAAGCTGAAATCCTGCCTGGAGCTAAAAACAGCCCTGCCTTACCCACCCTGCAAATCCCATCCTCTGTTGCTGCCCCGCCCTGCACACCCTGCATGCAGGGCCGGGCTGGGACTCAGGGTCTGAGCTAGGGCCTCTGGACATCTGGCTCATCGCCTGCCAAAGGTCCTGCAGCTGGAGGCTCCGGCCTCCTCGCCCTCCCACAGGGTCCCAGGGTCGAGGTTCGGCCCCCTGCACCATGTCCCAGGCCTTTGGGCCAGGAATGTGCTAACGGGGCAGGTTGGGCCCTGCTGGTCCATGCAGCCACCTGTGGACTTTGAGAGGGGGACCGGGTGGGGAGGGGTGGGAAGGGGCGGGGCGGGGCGGTGCCGCAGAGCGCAGGGCGGGCGGGGCCAGGCCGGCAGGGAGTCGGCCTCGCCTCTTAGCCACCGCACTGCTGGCTGCAGACACAGGCCACACCATGAAGCCGGCCCTCCTGCCCTGGGCCCTGCTGCTGCTGGTGACAGCCCCAGGCCCAGGCCCCGGACTCACAGCAGGTATGCCCCCCAGCCCTTCTGTGACCCCGTCTGTCTGTCCATCTGGCTGCAGCCAGGCCTGGGTAGACGCCCCTCTGGGCTCAGCCTCTGTCCATCTGTCAGACCATCTGTGGCTGTGCTGGGGGTGAAGGGAAGAAATTCTGAGGGTCCACGGTGGAGGGACAGCCCTTGGGGATGTGAGGCCTCAGCCGGGCCCACCCTAAACCCACTGGGAGCTAGGAGGAAGGCAGGGGAGACCAGCAGAGCCCTCAGCCTGCGCCCCCAGCCCTGACAGAGGGCAGGATCTTGGAGGGGGAGCCAGGATTGTGGGTCCTCATCAGGGTGGGGCTGAATCCGGGAAAGTCTAGGGAAAGCCCTAAGCTCCAGAACCAAGAGACTGGCCCCAGGCCACCCTCCACCCCTCACCCCCATTTCCCATCCACCTTCCTGCCACTTACCTCACTTGCAAGCATCTCTCAGCCTTCGCCCCACACCCCTCTGCGCCACCACATCCTTGGCCAACGAATATATACTGTTGCTCTTCAGTGCCAGACACTGCACTTAGTGAAGTGGGACCAGCAGGGTGGCCCAGGCCCAGACCCGGCCCTCAACTGGCCTCCTTTGATGGGAGACGAGGAAGGGCCCGGGAGATGCAATTCTGGCCTGGGTGCATGCACCCACCCCAGTCCCTCCCTCCAACCTTCCTTCATGCCAGCTCCTGGAAATACGGCCCTGCTGTGGGACTCATAGCCTAAGGGAGATGCTTTGGGCCTGGTGTTCACAGCCCCTCACGGTGTGCACCCCCACTGCTGGAACTCCTGCTCAAAATGTCCCCCCCTCTCCCCAAAAAGGAGGGGGAACACCCCTGGGCTTCTGCCCTGAGAGCAGCACTCTCTCTCTTTTTTTTTTTTTTTTTTGAGACTATGTTTCACTTTTGTTGCCAGGCTGGAGTGCAATGGCATGGTCTCGGCTCACAGCAGCCTCCGCCTCCTGGGTTCAATAGAATCTTGAATCTCCTGCCTCAGCCTCCCAAGCAGCTGAGATTACAGACGCCCACCACCATGCCTGGCTAATTTTGTATTTTTAGTAGTGACGGGGTTTCACCATGTTGGCCAGGCTGGTCTCGAACTCCTGACCTCAGGTGATCCGCCCGCCTCGGCCTCCCAAAGTGCTGGGATTGCAGGCGTGAGCCATTGCGCCCAGGTGGACGGGGCTCTCTTTGGGGTCTCAATTGCAGCCCCTGGCAGAGTGAGAAGGGTCAAGTTTAGGCCCTGCACCAATCCCTAGCAGGCCTCAGATGGGACTCTTGGCAGCCATAGCCCCCTCCCCCGAGTCCAGGCAAGTAGGAGGGGCTCTTCTGCAGGCTTCAGGCCCCCAGAAGGCGTGCTGTGCACAGACACCCTGGGGGAGCCAAGAGAGGTTGAGGGCTCAGGCTACCATGGCCCTCTGAGGACCCCCGCCTGTGGGATAGAGGACTTGTTGGCTGAAGGGCAGTCGTGCCCGGGGGACTTCTCCTGCCCCTGCAGGGCTGAGCGGATGCGGACTTTTGCCTCTTCTCAATGTGTTCTAGCCCGTCAGTCAGGGCAATAACCAGATGGTCTGTGCTAAGATTCACCCCATCCCCCACGGGCCCTGTGGCTTTCTACCGTGTTTACATGGTGGCCCATGCAGTTCCTGGCCAGCGTTCTCCTGGGGGATGTTGCTGTCTAATGGGCTGCGGGAGGAACAGAGACACGCCCTGGACATGGGGCAGCCAGTCCAGCACCTGCCGGGTGAGGCCCTCAGCATCCTCTCCTCCAGATACCCAAGAGAGCTGCTCCACGCGCTGTGGTGCCCTGGACGGGCCATGTTCCTGCCACCCGACCTGCTCCGGCCTTGGCATGTGCTGCTTGGATTTCCGGGACTTCTGCCTGGAGATCTCACCCTACTCGGGCTCCATGATGGGCGGCAAGGACTTCGTGGTGCAGCACTTCAAGACGATCAGCCCCACGGACGGCAGCGTGATCTGCAGGTTCGAGGCCCGAGAGGCAGGCACCGGGCCCCACACCCCATCCCTGTGCATGCCGAGGGCTCAGACCCACTGGTTGGCTGAGTGGAGTCCCCCTGGACCCAGGACAGGCAGGAGGGCACAGGGACAGCTGGCTGGATGGGTTCCCCAGGGAGGTCAGGCCAGACTGTTGAGAGGCTCAGCCTGCAATAGCCCTGCCCCTCCCACCACCGCCACGCCCACAGGTTTAAGGAGAGCATCCAGACCCTGGGCCACGTGGACTCCTCCGGGCAAGTGCACTGCGTGTCACCTCTGCTCTATGAGAGCGGCCGCATCCCCTTCACCATCTCGCTGGACAACGGCCACTCCTTCCCTCGTGCAGGCACCTGGCTGGCTGGTGAGACTTCAGCCCCGGTCCCTGCCCGCAGCCTGCCCCCCACGGGAACTTTCCCCAGCACTAATCTATGTACACTGAGACTTGGCACCTGTGCCCTGCCGCTCTGGCTGAACCAGTCCCTTGCGAGGCCTGCCTGTGAGAGTTCCTTCAGCTCCTTCCCACTCCCTGGCATCCAGACAGCGGTCCCAGCCCAGAGCAAGTGAGCTGTGAGGGTCCTCCAGAGAGATGAGCCAGTGCCTACTCAATCAGCTCCACCAGGCCAGGGCAGGAGAAAAGCTGGGTGGAGGTTAGAGGCGTGGGCAGTGGAGGGAGGGGCAGGCCCCTAACTCCCCGTCCTTTTCTGCCGTGAGGGTCGGGGAAACCATCGCCCAGCTGCTACCATTCATTGGCCGTGGAGGCTCCCATAGCCCTTGAAGCCTTAGGGCCTCCTCCCCTGCACCCCCTGGGCCCCAGACCCTCACTCCCCCCTCGCCTCCCCTGCCCAGTGCACCCCAACAAAGTGTCGATGATGGAGAAGAGCACATTGGTGAACGAGACGCGTTGGCAATACTACGGCACCGCCGACACCTCGGGCAACCTCAGCCTGACCTGGCACGTGGAGGCGCTGCCCACACAGACTGTCACCATCGAGCTGTGGGGCTACGAGGAGATCGGTGAGGCCAGCTGAGGGCTGAGTGGCATCAGCTGAGGGCTGGGGTGGCATCCAGAGCGTTGGGCTCCCAGAGGTGGGAGAAAGGGAGTCCCAGCTGTGTGGGGGAAGGAGGCGGAGTTTCCAAGTGGGGCTGAGGAGGGAAGGAAATTCCAGGCAGAGACTGGGGGATTCGGATCGAGGGACATGCAGTCCAGGGTGGTCAGGCAGGTGGGAGGGGCAGCTGCATGGGGCCTGGCTCCTGGGGGAGGAGGTTCCTGCGGAACCCCGGCACAGCCGGCATAGCCCTGGGTTCGGCTTCCAGCAGGGACAGGGATCCTGGAGTGTGGCAGAAGGTGGTGATCACCCGCGCCAGGGTCCCTGCTAGAACAGCCCCTCCTAAGGGGACCGCCTGGCAGGCTATCCACTCATCCGTCAGGCTGCCATAGGTGCCAAGGCTAACCAGACCTCCTCTCCCTCAGGAATGCCCTACTCAGAGGAGTGGACCGCGAAGTGGTCGTACCTATACCCCCTGGCCACACACATCCCCAACTCTGGCTCTTTCACCTTCACCCCAAAACCTGCCCCTCCCCAGCTACCAGAAATGGCAAGTGGGTGCACTTCGGATCATCGACAGCAAAAATTACGCAGGGCAGAAGTAAGAAGGGGTGGCGGTGCAGGTGATGGGTGCAAGGCCCGTCTGCCTTTGCCCATCGCACTTGCCTGGGCAGCCCAGGCCGGGGGTGGGGCAGTGGGGTGACCATGGGGCCACATGGCCTGGCCCCAGCTCCAGGATCATTGCCTCCACAGGGACGTGCAGGCGCTCTGGACCAACGACCACGCGCTGGCCTGGCACCTGAGTGATGACTTCCGAGAGGACCCTGTGGCCTGGGCACGCACTCAGTGCCAGGCCTGGGAGGAGCTGGAGGAGCAACTACCCAAATTCCTGGAGGAGCTGCCCGCCTGCCCCTGCACCCTAGCCCAGGCCCGGGCTGACTCCGGCCGCTTCTTTGTGAGTCTCCCATCAGGGCCCAGGAGAGGGGGGCGAGGGGGTAGCCTCCCCCACTGAGGACAGCACCGGGGGTGGCAGACAGAGGTGCCCTGGAGGGTGGGGCTGGGGTCTCAGGGTCCCTGCAGGGTTGGCCTCAGGGAGGGGATGACAGAACTCGAGGCCACTGAGTGATAGCCGCCTGCTGCTCTGCAGACGGACTACGGCTGTGACATGGAGCAGGGCAGCGTGTGCACCTACCACCCCGAGGCCGTGCACTGTGTGCGCTCTGTGCAGGCCAGGTGAGCCCCCAGGCCGAGGCCGGGGTGGGGCTGGGGGCAGGGTGGGCTCCCAACAGCGGCCTGGCCCTGACCCACTGGCTCCCCCAGCCCCCGGTACGGCTCTGGCCAGCAGTGCTGCTACTCAGAGGACGGGACACAGCTCCTGACGGCCGACTCCAGCAGCGGCAGCACCCCCGACCGCGGCCACGACTGGGGCGCACCCCCGTTCCGCACGCCACCCCGCGTGCCCGGCATGTCCCACTGGCTCTACGATGTCCTCAGCTTCTATTACTGCTGTCTCTGGGCACCCGACTGCCCCCGCTACATGCAACGGCGGCCCTCCAATGACTGCCGAGACTACCGGCCTCCAAGCCTGGGTGGGTGCCATCCTATGTCCCAGACCCGGGGGGGGGAAAGATCGGGCTGGGCTGGGGTGCACCCCGCCTGACCCTCCACTCCCACCCCAGCCTCTGCCTTTGGAGACCCACACTTTGTGACCTTCGACGGTACCAACTTCACGTTCAATGGGCACGGAGAGTACGTGCTGCTGGAGGCAGCGCTGACCGACCTGAAAGTGCAGGCGCGGGCCCAGCCCGGGACGATGTCCAACGGTGAGGCCAGGGCTGGGGGGGACGCTCTGGGTGGCACAGGGTAGATCCGGGGTAGGAGGCTGGAGCCAAGGGGGTCCCATTCCGCTCCCACCACCACAGGCACGCAGACCCGAGGCACAGGGCTGACCGCAGTGGCCATCCAGGAGGGCAACTCAGATGTGGTGGAGGTCAGGCTGGCCAACAGGACCAGAGGTCTGGAGGTGCTGCTGAACCAGGAGGTGCTGAGCTTCGCCGAGCAGAGCTGGATGGACCTGAAGGGTGAGTAGTCCAGTCACTCGAGGCTTCGGGGGTGCCCTCACCTCCTCCCTATTCCTTCAGGGAGGCTGAGGGGGAAGCCCTGGGCCTTCATGCCTCTCCTAGCCCTGGCTAGAGGCCAGAGTGGCATCCAGGACTCAGATGCAAAGACAGAGGCCACTCTGGGCTCAGAGGGTCCGGCACGGCACAGCACAGCTGGGTAGGTGCATCCACCCCCCCTGCCAACAGCTGTCCTAGGCCAGAAATAGCCGAGGCCCTGCCAGAGGTGCAACCTCAGGCCTTCACACCCACTGAGATGCCCACATCGTACCCACGGGGCCTGGTTGAAAGCCGAGAGGCTGGGACGTGGGCCATGTCCTCCCTCCAGAGGAGCCTGGGAGCCGTCTGGAGGGAATTCACCCTGGTAACGTTCACTGCTGGCCTGCACAGAGCCACTCCTGTGCTCCTGTCACTCCCTCAGTCCTCAAAAGCCACCGAAAGGCCAGCAGCCCTGCACCGTGAAGGATGCACTGGCAGGCGGTAGCTCCAGCATCCGAACCCCTTGCCTCGGGGAACTGAATGGATGAAATGATTCCTGGTTGGGATTGGTGGGGACCTGGGAGGGGCCTGTCAGCACGGAGGGTGCAAGGACCCTCGGGACCTGCCCAGGCAGGTGTGGCTGCTGCAGCCAAGGCAGGAGGGACCCACACATGCATCCTCAACACAGGGAGTTCACCTCAGGGGCTGCACCGGGCTCCACCACACGTGGGGTGGAGGATCACGGTCAGCAGAATTGGCCTTGGGGGACGCCCTTCCTTCCCCCTGCAAGTGCCCTCACCCCACAGCCCGTGGGTGCCGACCATCCTGTCCTGGGGCTTCAGGAGGGCAGGACACAGGGCCCACAGTGGGTGACCCTGACACGTCCCCCTGTGCCCAGGAATGTTCCTGTCGGTGGCTGCCGGGGGACAGGGTCTCCATCATGCTGGCATCAGGGGCCGGCCTGGAGGTCAGCCTGCCGGGCCCGTTCCTGAGTGTGTCTGTCCTGCTGCCCGAGAAGTTCCGAACCCACACCCACGGCCTCCTCGGGACACTCAACGGTGACCCCACCGACGACTTCACCCTGCGCAGCGGGCGTGTCCTGCCCCCAGGCACCAGTCCCCAGGAGCTGTTTCTGTTTGGGGCTGACTGTGAGTGACGGTGGGCAGAGAGGGCGGGGGACTGGGGGAAGCACAGCACTGCCGGGTTTGGGGACCAACCGGAGCCATGCCCAGCCACGCCCAGCCAGGCCCCTCTCGTGTATCTTCCAGGGGCCGTGCACAACGCGTCCTCCCTGCTCACCTACGACTCCTGGTTCCTGGTGCACAGCTTCCTGTACCGGCCCAAGCACGACCCCACCTTCGAGCCCCCTCTTCCCCCGGTGAGACCACCCTCAACCCCAGCCAGGCACAAGAGGCAGCCAAACTATGTGGGGACGATCATTTCTGCAACTTCGACGTGGCAGCTACTGGGAGCCTGAGCACGGGCAACGCCACGCGTGTGTCCTACCAGCTGCACCAGCGTCGCATGCAGAGCCTGCAGCCAGGTAAGGGCGGGCAGGTGGGGGTGGGCGGGGGTGGTGGGCACCTTGCCTTGGGACGGGACCCCCAGGGTGGCCAGATGCATGGATGCATGGCAGTTCAGGCCTGTGGTCTGTACTCTCTGCCCCTGTCCCAGTGGTGTCCTGTGGCTGGCTGGCTGCACCTCCCAACGGGGAAAAAGGACAGCAACAGGTACCTGGCGGGTTCCACCATCTACTTCCACTGTGACAACGGCTACAGCCTGGCCGGGGCGGAGACCAGCACCTGTCAGGCTGATGGCACCTGGTCCTCTCCCACCCCAAAGTGCCAGCCAGGTGAGGACACCCTGCTCACACACCCGCCTGCACCTGTCCCCCACTCACCACCCCAGAGGGCCCCCCGGCTGACACTGGCTCCCTCACCAGGACGCAGCTACGCCGTGCTGTTGGGCATCATCTTTGGGGGCCTCGCAGTGGTGGCCGCGGTCACGCTCGTCTATGCGTTGCTGCGCCGCAGGAAGGGGAACATGTGAGACCTCCCAGCCCCTCTCCCAAGACCTCGGGGCAGCCAGTGGGACTGCCGAGCCCTGATTCTAACTGCGTCTCTGTTGCAGACACGTCTGGGGCACACAGCCCTGATGGGAGCAGCTCGGCCGTGAGCACCAGGCCAAGACCCCTGAGAAGAGGCACCCCCAGGTCTGCGACTCCCACATCCCCAGGACCAGACACCTGGGACCCGGATACCTGACACCTGGGCCTTTAACTCCCTGCTCTGTCATCTCAGACCCCAGGCCGGAGGCCCAGTGTTCCAACACCCAAGCCCCGTGCCAGCAGCACTCCCTGCTGTTCCCCCAAATACTCACGGCTCTAATTCCCCAGACCTGAAACTTCATATCCTGGGATTCTCATAGCTGTGTCCCTATCCCTGACACGCCCACACCTGAGCCTCAAATTCCCAGAGCCTGGCACCGGTGCCCCGACCCCTGATCTGCAGAGGCCTGCTGCCCCCCACCCCGTGCGGGCACCATTGCAGTGCTGCCTTGGTTCCTGGACCCCTGAGCCCAGCCTGGGACCCCAGATGGGGTGAGGAGAGGCCCCAAAACCCCAGAGCAGACAGCGATACCCCCAGCGGCAGAGACCTCCCTCGGCACTCCAGGCTTGTCATTTTGAACTCTTCTGGAAGGTCACTCAGGAACACCCTCCCTGCCTGTGCAAGGAGAAACAAGCGCCTTGTTTCCTTCCCTGGTGTCCTGGTGTTTATGCTGCGCCCCGGGTTCCAGAGAGTTCCGTGACCGAGAGGTCACCACCAACTGCATCCACAGTGAGGCAGGTCTAAGCCCCGCCTGCTTCCTCCACGCCCAGGTGCTGGGGTGCTGCCTACCCAGGCCCTCTCTCTCCATGTGTGCAGTGGGACGGAGGACTGTGACCACCTCGTGGGTGGGGAAGCCACCAACACAGCACAGGGCTCCCTCTCGTGCTCAGGAGATGGAGAGGGACAGCCCAGCCCACCCTCCCCAGCACAGGTACCACCCCCTCACCACGCCCTGGCGCTCTCTGGCAAGCTCTGCCCTCCAGCCTTGGCTCCTTGGACGCAGTCACTGGCAGGGTCGTGTCCAAGTCCTCAGGAGGCCGGCGCCCACGCTCCTTAGCCCAGGAATGTCCAGAATCTGGCCACAGAGCCCAGGCCTCAGGCCATGGCCCACCTGGACAGCTCCTCATTTGGCCCTGTGTGGAGGCACAGCCCAGGAGGCGGCTGGAAGATGAGCTGGGCCCATCAACCTGTGTGGAGAGGGTCTTGAATGGGGGCTCAGGCAGGGTAGCATTGGTCAGATTCGCCCCCTTAGATCTCCGAGAAAGTGCTGCAGAGGGCGAGGCTGGAGGTTGCAAGCCTGGAGGAGAACAGTCGGTGGGGGAGTTGAGCGGAGCAGCCTCAGCGTGGCCTGCTGGGAGTGGCCACACGGGGGCAGCAGAGGGTAGGAACAGGAGCCTGGGAGGCGGTGGAGGTTTGTGGGGGCCAGTTAGCACAGCCCTGCAGATGGGTCAGCAGGCTTAGTCACAACTGTGGCCAAGGTCTCACACAGCCCACCCCCTCCGCCTCCCCCTCACCTGGGTCATCCCCCCATCTCAGGAGTGTTGAAGAGGTTGCACAGGTCATGCAGCAGATGCTTACCATGGGGTGGGAGTCCAGGCTTCCAGCCTGCTCAGCCTTGCCCTTGGAGAATGGGAGAGCTGGGGGCAGAGGCGGGTCTCGTCTGGAGGCCTTCCTGGAGGAGGTGAATATGCATGATGGGGGCACTCGTGGGAACAGAGCTGAGAGGGTTGCAGGGCGGGGGTGGCGGAGGCTAACGGAGGGGGAAGAGGGTCTGGCTTCCTCTCTTTCTAGACCTTGCTCCGTTGCTTTCCCCATTCCCCTGGGCTTACACCTTTGGGCATGGTGGGCTGAGGGCCAGCTCCTTGGCCAGCTGGGCAGGTACTTTCCTCCCTACAGATGAAGTAAGACAGGTTCCCCTCCCACCGCCTGAGTCCCCAGTGCACCCCTGTGCCATGCCAGGCCTGGGCTGGCCACTTGTCAGTGGGTGAGAGGTCAGTTTCCTGGTCAAGGCCTGGATATGAAGGAGCAGGCACAGGCTTGCAGGGGGCCCAAAAGGGGCAGGGGCAGCTTGGCAGCTCACCAGGTCCACCAGAGGGGGTCCCAGACAAGGGCAGCCCCCAAACTGAGCGCTGAGTGGTTGGAAAGGGTGTTTTGCATAGAGGAACAGTCTACGAAAGGCTCAGAGGAAGAGAAGTGCAGTCATGTCTGCGGAATGGCAGGGGTGGTACTGGCCACAGCAGGCACTCAGCCACCCTGGGGCTTGCAGAAGGAACCAGCTTAGCAGGGTGGGGCGAGTCCCTTGCTCCCTAGCCATGCCTGTACTCCCCAGCCAAGGCCTCCCCTGCCAGGCCAAGGCATTTAGACTTCATCCTAAGAGCAAAGCGTGGCATGCCTCAGGCTCCCCAACCCCGCCAGTCTCCCTCCAGATGGGCCCTAGGTCTGCCCCCATCAGAGGAAAGGGTGCCCTGTCTGTGGCCCCAGTCCCAGACACCAGACATTCCCAGTGCCAGGGGCAGGCCAGGCTGGGAAGCCCCGCCACCTGCCCGGGGCTTTTCCTGGGGCCCCAAAGAGACAGAGGCAGAGCCTGTGCAAAGGCGGAAGGCCTGGGGCGGGTGCAGACTCCCTGGAGATATCAAAGGCGGAAGGTGGCCTCCCAAACAGCAGCCAGGACTTGCAGGACGGGCAACCATGGGAGCTGGCGGGTGGCCCATGATGGGGTTGGAATGAATATCAGAGTCACTCAATGGCCTATGCCACCGTGGTGGTACCAGTCAGAGCGGGGCAGACGGTAATCCAGGGCTTTGGAAACAGGTGATGAGAGATAGCTGGGGGAGTCAAACAGGAGCCGATGAGGTGCCTGCAGGATCCCAGCACCCACCCTGGGCAGAGGGCAAAGGGAGGAAGGGGTGTGCTGTGGGAGCCAGGCTCAGGTGCCAATGGGAGTGGGCATCACGCAGGCCTGTGGGCCGAGGGGAGTCACAGAGGTGACAGCCCAGCTGCAGGTCCCCCACTGGCTAGAGCAGGAAAGCCCCATTTCTCTGTTCCCCTGCCCTCCAGCCTCCTGTCGTCGAGCACAGTGGCTGCGGCTAACCTGGGGCCAGGGAGGACTCTGACCCAGTACAGTACAGGCGCAGTTGGGGAGTGAGGAACCCCCCTGCCCCGCCAAGCTGGATCCTTCTGCAAGCCCCAGGGTGGCTGAGTGCCCACTGTGGGCCAGACGTCTGCTAGGCCTATCAAGACACCGCTGTCTTCAGGGTCCAATGGTGCCAAGGGGGAGGGAAGGGCCAGTGCAGCGCATTGTAGGAGAGGGAAGTCAGGGAGCATCCGGAGGAGTCCGGCTTCCCGCAGGCACCCCCTCCAGCCTTTCACCAGCTGGAGGGGTGGGACTGCCGAGCCTGATTCTAACTGCGTCCCTTTGTTGCAAGGATGGAAGAATGACTGACTTTGGAAGCCACGCCAACCAAGTCCCTGCCAACCTGATCACCCACCCACCACTGTTCCAGGACCAGGAAATAAACTTCTTTTGTGATTAAGCCTTAATACATTTGGGAGACCATTTGTTGAAGCAGTTGGTTGGTCCTGAGAAAGGAGAGAAACTTTTCTTTTGTGAGATAGGGTCTCACTCTGTCACCCCAGGCTGGAGTGCCGTGGTGCGATCATAGCTCATTGCAGCCTCAACCTCCAAGGCTCAGGTGATCCTCCTGCCTCAGCCTCCCGAGTAGCTGGGACCACAGGCACACTCAGGCTGGTCTTGAACTCCTGGGGTCAAGCAATCCTCCTGCCTCAGCCTCCCAAAATACTGGGATTATAGGCGTGATCCACTGCACCCAGCCAAAAGAAACTTTTTATGTGAGGAATGACAGCCCCCTTTAATTATCAGGCCCAGAGAGGCGGTGAAATGTGACGGGCTGTGACAGCAGTCACGTCTCACTCCCACCTTGATGCCCCTTGCTGGGTGGGTTCTAGACTAACCCATGTCAAGTAGCCATAAATTGCCGTATGCTGGGCACCATAAAGTAGTGGCCACAGGAAAATGTTCCCTTCACCCCCTGAAGGTTCAAGTGAAAATCAACTCACAAAAGGCAGATTAATTGGAAAATAAGGCATACAAATTTATTAGCATGCACTGGGGAGAATCACAGGGTCATTGCCAAATATCCCAGTGGGATAAAGATGCTTATATACCCTGCTTCTTAGGGGAAAGAGAGATGGGTATCTCTCCTTTGAAACTCAGCTGGAGCCAGACTCCTCCAGGAAGCCCCCTGACTTCCCACTCCAATAGTGCACTACATGGGCCCCGCCCCTCCTCATCGGCGGCACTGGACCCTAGGAGAGGGGTCTCCTGATGGTTTCCTAGCAGAGGTCTGGCCCACAGCAGGCATATAATCACCCCGGGGCTTGCAGGAGGTGGGAAAAGTGTGGATGATTTTAGGAGGACAGTCAATGATTTGGGGTGCAGAGGATTTTTTTTTAAGAAGGAGTCTCCCCTCTGTCACTGAGGCTGGAGGGCAGTGGCACGATCTCGGCTCCCTGCAACCTCTGCCTCCTGGGTTCAAGCAATTCTCCTGCCTCAGCCTCCCAAGTAGCTGGGATTACAGGCACCTGCCACCATGCCCCAGCTACTTTTTGTATTTTTAGTAGAGATGGGGCTTACCATGTTGGCCAGGCTGATGTTGAACTCCCACCTCAGATGATCCACACGCCTCCGCCTCCCAAAGTGCTGGGATTACAGGCATGAGCCACCGCCCCTGGCCTGGGTGGGAGGATTTAATGGGCTTAGAGAAACATACAATGGGCTGAGACAAAGCCTGTTGGACCAGAAGAGAAAACAATAGATTGTTTCAAGTCTGTGCAGGTGTGTAGACAGATCGCAGCCTTTCTTCCTGTGGCAGAGGTTCAGTGAAGGAACTCACTGCAGGAGGGACCAGAGCTCATTGTTTTCTTCTTTGGCAGGTCCAGACCTTAGGCAGTTAAGGAGCTTCAGAGAATGACTTCATCCTGAGCTCTGCAGACAGACTGAGACAGAGGCGGGGACAGGTCAGGGGAAGCTTGTGGCTTCTACTTTGGTTCAGTGTCGTATTTTGTGGTATCGAGTTTCTGAGCCCCCAGCAGTAACTCATACTCTATAGTTCAACAGTATACAGCCAAGCCAGGAGCAGTGGCTCACACCTGTAATCCCAGTGCTTTGGGAGGCCGAGGCAAGAGGATCAGGATAGCTTGAGGCCAGGAGTTGAAACCAGTCTGGACAACATAGTGGAGCTTGTCTACACGCGCGCACACACACACACACTTACCCAGGTGTGACAGCATGCACTTGTAGTCTCAGCTACTTGGGAGACTGAGGCAAGAGGACCGTTTGAACCCTGCAGGCAGAGGCTGTAGTGAGCTGTGATGGCACCACTGCACTCCATCCAGCCCAGGCAGCAGAGCAAATCTCATCTCTAAAAAAAACAAAAATGTATATAGCCAATTACTAACCCATGTTATTAAAACTGCCATTGCAAAATTATGACTGAGGAAATTATGACAGTGAAAGAAATCAGACGTAACTGACTCCATCTTGCTTCTAAACTTTAAGCTGTCTTGTTCATTCCCAGATGGAGACTGAACTAACTTTGGGAAGAAACTCAGTTCATGGTTCGACCTCTGAAACAAAATTGATTAATAGCCCTTTCCCAAAAAGACCCCCTTCTTGCCTGGGGTCCAGTCTTCCTTTGCAGAACTAACAAATTAGCTACAAGATTAAAAATTACAGTTGAGGCCGGGCACAGTGGCTCACGCCTGTAATCCCAGCACTTTGGGAGGCTGAGGCACATGATCGTAACGTCAAGAGTTCAAGACCAGCCTGGCCAACATGGTGAAACCCCCGTCTTTACTAAGAATACAAAAATTAGCCGGGCGTGGTGGTGCGTGCCTATAATCCCAGCTACTCAAGAGGCTGAAGCAGGAGAATCACTTGAACCCAGGAGGCAGAAGTTGCAGTGAGCCAAGATCGTGCCAGGGCACTCCAGCCTGGGTGACAGAGCAAGACTCTGTCTCAGAAAAAAAATAATAATAAAAATAAATAAAAAATACACACACACACACACACACCAATTTAGAGATCATGCAGCCTCTAGTTCCAAGAGTCTGGACCTCCCCACATTGCTCCTAGGGATAACCTTAGTTTTGTAAAACTTAAGATCAGTGCTGGAGATATCTTGCAGACCCTGCACTCACTCAAAGGATCAACTCATACCACCCAGACTGGTAACCCGGCTCAACCAGTCCTGCTGTCGCACCCAGGAACAGAAGACAGCAAGAAAACTCACTTTGAACCCCTGTGATTCCATCTCCAACCTGACCACGCAGCACTCCCCACTTTCCCAAGCCCTTACCTGCCAACTTATCTTTAAAACCTCGCCCGGGCACCGTGGCTCACGCCTGTAATCCCAGCATTTTGGGAGACCGAGGCAGGCAGATCACTTGAGGTCAGGAGTTCAAGACCAGCCTGGCCAACATGATGAAACCCCGTCTCTACTAAAAACCCAAAAATTAGCTGGGAGTGGTGTTACACGCTTGTAGTCCCAGCTGCTTGGGAGGCTGAGGCATGAGAATCGCTTGAGCCCAGGAGGTGGAGGCTGCAATGAGCATCTCAAAAAAGCAAAAAGCAAAAAACAAAGAACTCTGATCCCCCGAATGCTTGGGGAGGCTGATTTGAATAATAAAAGCCCGATCGACTCTGCATGAATCACTCTTTGTCCATTGTAATTCCCCTGTCTTGATAAATAGGCTCTGTCAGGCAGCAGGCAAAGTGAACTGATTGTGAGGTTACATTATCTCTGTAAACCAGTGAGAATTCCTGCTAAACAACTTTGTATCAGCCCACTCCTTAGCCTCCTTTTTTTTTTTTTTTTTTTTTTTGAGATGGAGTCTTGCTGTGTCGCCCAGGCTGAAGCACAGGGGCACGATCTTGGCTCACTGCAGCCTCCACCTCCTGGGTTCAAGGGATTCTCCTGCCTCAGCCTCCCAAGTACCTGGGACCACAGGTGGGTGCCATCACTCCTGGCTAATTTGTGTTTGTTTCGTTTTGTTTTGTTTGAGACAGAGTTTCGCTCTTGTTGCTGAGACTGGAGTGCAGTGGCACGATCTCGGCTCACTGCAACTTCCACCTCCTGGGTTCAAGCGATTCTCCTGCCTCAGCCTCCTAAGCAGCTGGGATTACGGGCATGTGCTACCAGGCCTGACTAACTTTGTATTTTTAGTAGAGATGGGGTTTCTCCATGTTGGTCAGGCTGGTCTTGATCTCCCGACCTCAGGTGATCCACCTGCCTCAACCTCCCAAAATGCTGGGATTACAGGCGTGAGCCACCCCGCCCGAGCTTGCCACAGTCCCTGTAACAATACACCAGAGGCATAAGTATAAAAAGATGACCTTACCTTTTTTATTAGTACGGAAAATAAATACTATGTGTGTGGCTGGGCGGGGTGGCTCACGCCTGTAATCCAAGCACTTTGGGAGGCCAAGGCGGGCGGATCACCTGAGGTTGGGAGTTCAAGACCAGCCTGACCAACATGGTGAAACCCCATCTTTAAATAAATAAATGAATAAATACTGTGTGTGCAAGGCAAAAAAGGAATCTAAACAGAACAATTTAGGTAAGTAGCCCCCAGCAGCTAGGGACAGTTCAGTTGTGCTCAGCTTTTTGCTTCTTTAAAGTTTTTTACTTTGTAAATAAGGTCAGGTTAACCTGGAGGAGAAATTCACAGAAGAAGATCGGCTGGTTAAATGGCAGCAGCATTTTCCATCTAGAGTTGTACCAGTAGACGCTGCCACCAACCTACAAGAGAGCCTGGGTCCCCATGAAGTGGAAATTTTGCCCAGGCTTTTGTCAAGCAAGTTGTCAGCAACCGTCCCTATTTTAAAACTGCCCGTTTTTGCTAATAACTGCCTCTTTCTGCTTCTGTGCCTCAGCTTGTTGCTTACTAACTGAAAAACCTGAAGGAAAACTGCCACATCGTCTAAAACCTGCTGCGTTGTCTCAAGTTCTGAGTTCCTTCCCTTCCCCTTTACCTATAAAAACTGTGTATTTTCTTAGCTGGGGTCCAGACTTTTGGGTGTGAACCCTTCTGGGCCCGCTGGCGTAATAAAGTGTGTTCCTCCGATCCCCTGAGTGCCGCCTGGGTTTCTTGTCAGGAAAGAGTTTCCAGAACACCCACACAGTCACTGGCGTTTGCAGCCTTCACCTTTTTTGCTCTTTACCAGATAGAGCCTTCACCTTGCTGGCTGGGTGGCGTGACATTCCCAGAACTCCCTTTCCTACGTGTTTCTAGGGTGAACCACAAGAGAGATTCCCAGGCGAGATTTGCAGAAGTGAAACATAAGTCATTTTCTTTTCTTTTTTTTCTTTTTTAGATTTTTTGAGCCGGTAGGGAAGAGAAACACCAGTCATTTTCTTAGCTCACTCTCCAGTCACAGGCACAGGCAGAGCCCAGGGCTGCAACTGTTCTGCCTCCCCTAGGATCTGCCTTCAGCAGTGCCACCAGATATGTGACAAAAGGTTCCTTGTCACCCATGGCAGCAAGATAGGACCACTCGTGGTGGCTCATACCCATAGTCCCAGCTATTTGGGAGGCTGAGGCAGGAGGATCACTTGAGGCCAGGAGTTTAAGACCAGCCAGGCCAACGTAGTAAGACCCCGTCTCTACCAAAAATATAAAATTAGCCAGGCATGGTGTATCACGCCTATAATCCCAGTACTTTGGGAGGCCGAGGCAGGTAGATCACCTGAGGTCAGGAGTTTGAGACCAGCATGACCAACATGGTGAAGCCCTGACTCTACTAAAATTACAAAATTAGCCACGCATGGTGATGATGCCTGTAGTCCCAGCTACTGGGGAGGCTGAGGCAGAATTTCTTGAACCCAGCGGATGTTTCAGTAAGCTGAGATCACGCCACTGCACTCCAACCTGGGCGACAGAGCGAGACTCCATCTCTAAATAAATACATAAATAAATAGCCGGGCATGTTATTACACACCTGCAATTCCAGCTACTCTAAAGCAGAGGTGGGAGGGATTCTTTAGCCTGGGATGTCCAGGCCGTGGTGGGCCGTGATCGCAACACTGCACTCCAGACTGGGTAACAGAGTGAGTCCCTGCCTCTAAAAAAAAAAAAGAAAGAAACGCCAGTTTTTCTTTTTCTTTTTTTCTTTTTTTTGAGACAGAGTTTCACTCTTGTTGCCCAGGCTGAAGTGCAATGGTACCATCTTGGCTCACTGCAAACTCCGCCTCCTGGCTTCAAGCGATTCTCCTCTCTCAGTCTCCTGAGTAGCTGGGATTACAGGCATGTGCCACCATACCCGGCTAATTTTGTATTTTCAGTAGAGACGGGATTTCACCATGTTGGTCAGGCTGGTCTCGAACTCCTGACCTCGGGTGATCTACCCCCACTCTGCCTCCCAAAGTGCTGGGATTACAGGTGTGAGCCTCCTCCCCCCAGCAAGTCTTCCTTAATTTCTCTCAATTATGCTTTGCAGTGCTTAGTTAAGATGTCTTGCATATCTTCGTTAGTTTAACATCTAGCTGTTTAATTTGTGAAAGGAAAATAAAAACTCAGGACCCTAGTTCACTATACAAAAAAAAATTTTTTTAATTAAATTGAATGCTGAACCATGGAAGCAGCCGCCTTTCCTTTTGTTCCTAAACAGATAGCTACAGAAAAAAGATTCTAAACTGAGCTGGGTGTGGTGGCTCACACCTGTAATCCCAACACTTGGGAAGCCAAGGCAGGTGGATTACCTGAGGTCTGGAGCTCGAGACCAGCCTGGCCAACATGGTGAAACCCTGTCTCTACTAAAAATACAAAAAAGTAGCCTGGTATGATGGCGGGCGCCTGTAATCCCAGCTACTTGGGAGGCTGAAGCAGGAGAATCGCTTGAACCCAGGAGGGGTGTAAGGTTAGCCGAGAGAAAGGAGAATAGACCCAAAGTCAGGCAAGCATGTTTTATTAACCCACCAGGCTGCCCCGTAATAATCAGAGGAGGCAGCCCCAAGCTTACAAAACGAGGGGTTTATATGGGGTGAGGGGCATAAGGGAGTTTCAGGACTGAGGTCATCTATCCGCTGGTAACAGGCAGAGATAATTTGTTAACTTGTAACAGACTTACAATACATCATCCTGTGTCTTTTGTGACAGCAGTTTTTAAAAAACAGGATTTTACAGGTATGTGTCAAACAGGAATTTACAAGCATGGATAACAAACATTTGTTCTCCCTGTCCTCCCCTGAGCTGCCGGGGTGGATGTAATCAGGCTTTGCTTAATTGTAGCGCATCTGGCAGCCTTGACACGGCACCTAGATTGGAGTTCAATGCAGCTGCAGAGCAATCAGAGTGGCGGGGGAGGTCAGCTTGCACGGAGGCAGTTTTCTGAGGCAGCTTGTCCCTAACAAGGTGGAGGTTGCAGTGAGCCGAGATTGCACCACTGCACTCCAGCCTGGGTGACAGAATGAGTGGCAGAGTGTCTCAAAAAAAAAAAGGCCGGGCGCAGTGGCTCACACCTGTAATCCCAGCACTTTGGGAGGCCGAGGCAGATGGATCACCTGAGGTCAGGAGTTTGACACCAGCCTGACCAACATGGTGAAACCCCATCTCTACTAAAAATACAAAATTAGCTGGGCATGGTGGTGCATGCCTGTAATCCCAGCTACTCGGGAGGCTGAGGCAGGAGAACTGCTTGAACCCAGGAGGTAGAGGTTGCAGTGAGCCAAGATTGCGCCATTGCACTCCAGCCTGGACAACAAGAGCGAAACTCCGTCTCAAAAACGACAACAGCAAAGCCCAAATCTGGCCAGGCACAGGGCACACGCCTGTGATCTTAGCACTTTGGGAGGCCGAGGTGGGCGGATCGCCTGAAGTCAGGAGTTCGAGACCAGCCTGGCCAACATGGTGAAGCCTGTCTCTACTAAAAATACAAAAATTAGCTAGATGTGGTGGCGGGCACCTGTAATCTCAGATACTTGGGAAGCTGAGGCAGGAGAATTGCTTGAACCCAGGAGGCAGAGATGTAGTGAGTCAAGATAGCACCACTGCACTCCAGCCTGGGTGAAAGAATGAGACTCTGTCTCGGAAAAAAAAAAAAAAAAAGGTTCAATATCTCCGGTCTACGTTCACCTTATCTTGTTTCAATATCTCCACTCTGCGTTCACCTTATCTTGTGTAAAGTGCTGATTTACTAAGCACAAGTGTCAGAGAAACGCCATCTTGAATAAGGGCTGTGTCAAATGAGGCTGAGACCTACTGGGCTGCATTCCCAGGTGGTTAAGGCATTCTTAGTCACAGAATGAAACAGGAGGTGGGCACAAGACACAGGTCATAAAGACCTGGCTGATAAAACAGTAGCTGGGTGCAGCGGCTCACGCCTGTAATCCCAGCACTTTGGGAGGCGGAGGTAGGCAGATCACCTGAGGTCGGGAGTTCAAGACCAGCATGATGAATATGGAGAAACCCCGTCTCTACTAAAAATACAAAGTTAGCCAGGTGTGGTGGCGCATGCCTGTAATCCCAGCTACTCGGGAGACTGAGGCAGGAGAATCACTTGAACCCAGGAGGCGAAGGTTGCAATGAGCCAAGATCATGCCATTGCACTCCAGCCTGGGCAACAAGAGCAAAACTCAGGCTCAAAACAAACAAACAAAAAAAACCCACCACCAATAACAAAAAAACAGGTTGCAGTAAAGAACCCAGCTAGAACCCACCGAAATCAAGATGGGAACCGGTGTGACCTCTGGTCATCCTCGCTGCCACACTCCCCCGGCGCGTGACAGTTACAACTGCCACGGCAACATCAGGAAGTTACCCTACGTGGCTAAAAAGGGTAAGCATGAATAATCTATCCCTTGTTTCGCATTTAATCAAAAAATAACTATAAAAATGGGCAAACAGCTACCCTCCAGGCTGCTCTGTCTGTGGAGTAGCCATTCTTTTATTCCTTTACTTTCTTAATAAACTTGCTTCGGACTCACCCTGAATTCATTCTTTCTTTCTCTCTTTCTTCCTTCCTTCCTTTCTTTCTCTCTTTCTTTCTTTTTCTTTTTTGAGATAGAATCTTACTAGGCCCCCAAGCTGGAGTACAGTGGCACGATCTCGGCTCACTGCAACCTCTGCCTCCCAGGCTCAAGCAATTCTCCTGCCTCAGCCTCCCAAGTAGCTGGGATTACAGGTGCTCACCACCACACCTGGCTAATTTTTGTATTTTTGTAGAGACGGGGTTTTACCATGTTGGTCAGGCTGGTCTTGAACTCCTGATCTCAGGTGATCCCACCCGCCTTGGCCTCCCAAAGTACTGGGATTACAGGCGTGAGCCGCCGCGCCTGGCCACCCTGAATTCTTTATTGTGGGAGATCTAAGAACCCTCTCTGGGGTCTGGATTGGGACCTCTTTCCAGTAACACAACAGGAATACATAACTGACTCTTCCTGTACCTGCTCCTTTTCTCTTGTAACATGTGGGTTACCATACCCCTCCCTCTTTCCCCTCCAGCCCACTTTCTCCTTTAAATAAATATATATATATATATATATTTTTTTGAGACTGGGTCTCATCCTATCACCCAGGGTGGAGTAAAGTGGTGCAATCATGGTTCACAGCAACCTGAACCTCTTGGGCTCAATCGATCCTCGTGCCTCAGCCTCCTGAGTAGCAGGGACCGCAGGCAGGTACCACCACACCTGGCTCATTTTTGTATTTTTTGTAGAGATGGGGTTTCACAGTGTTACCCAGGCTGGTCTTGAACTCCCAGGCCCAAGCAATCCTCCCACCTTACCCTTCTCCTTTATTTTTATTTTTATTTGTTTTGTTTTTGAGACGGAGTATTGCTCTGTCACCCAAGCTGGAGTGCAGTGGCTCGATCTCAGCTCACTGCAACCTCTGCCTCTTGGGTTCAAGCCTCCTGAGTAGCTGGGACTACAGTTGCGTGCCACCGTGCCCAGCTAGTTTTTTGTATTTTTAGTAGAGATGTGGTTTCACCATGCTAACCAGGATGGTCTTGATCTCCTACCTTGCAATCCGCCTGCCTCGGCTTCCCAAAGTGCTGGGATTACAGGCGTGAGCCACCGCGCTGGGCCTTTGTTTTTTTGAGATAGGGTTTCGCTCTTGTTGCCCAATCTGGAGTGCAGTGGCGGGATCTCAGCTCACTGCAGCCTCCTCCTCCCAGGTGCAAGCAATTCTCCTGCCTCAGCCTCCTGAGTAGCTGGGATTACAGGTGCCTGTTGCCATGCCCAGCTAATTTTTTGTATTTTTAGTAGAAATGGGGTTTTGCCAGGCTAGTCTCAAACTTCTGGCCTCAAGTGATCTGCCCACCTCGGCCTCCCAAAGTGCTAGGATCACAGGTATGAGCCACCACACCCAGCCACCCTTCTCCTTTAAATTTTGAAGCCCTCTCGCCTTGAATTGTAATAACAACACCAACAAAATTGAAGTCCTCAAAGTCATCTTTGAGTATAGGCACAGCCCATAGACAGCGTCTGTCATTCCATGTCTTTTCCCTCCATGGAAGTGGCCATGACACTTGGTACACCTGGTGACAAGGAGATGATGGCAGTAATTGCCAAATTGAGTCAACCCCGTTTTTAATGCTGGCATTTGCATATGAAAACTTGCTGGCCCTTTAAGCCACCTTTTTTGTTAGAAAAGAGATGGTTTGGGGGTTGTTTTTTATTACAGGATTTTTTTTTTTTTTTGAGATGGATTCCTGCTCTGTCGCCAGGTTGGAGTGCAGTGGTTCGATCTTGGCTCACTGCAACTCCGCCTCCCAGGTTCAAGCAATTCTCCTGCCTTAGCCACCTGAGTAGCTGTTTCACCATATTGATCAGGCTGGTCATGAACTCCTGACCTCATGATCTGCCTGCCTCTGCCTCCCAAAGTGCTGGGATTACAGGTGTGAGCCACCTCGCCCAGCCTATTACAGGAAAATTTTTACTAAGAACCTTTACCTTTATTATTTGCCTAAAAATTATTATTATTTTTTTTCTTTTGTTCTTCATGACACCTGTTATTGAGCCTAAAAATTATTTTTTAATAACTTCTGTATTACAATGACCTTGCTCAATTCACATATTTCTAACAGTTTCTTGAGTATCTACAAATAATGACTAAAAGAGTTAAAGCAAGAAGAAGAAAACACAAAAAGTGACTCAACAGTCAGAGACAGGTTTATTTTGGAGAATAAACCTGAGAGGGGCTTCTGGCTGATTTCCATCAGAGGGTGCTCTCTCTTACAGACTAAGAGTATTTATTGTTTTTTTTTAGGGTGAGAGGGCTTATTACAAGCTAGGAATGTTTCTGTGTTGGGGAGAAGTTTATGGGGGAATTGGAATGTCTCTGGTCTGAGGGGAGGTTATCTTGGGGCTGACGTCCCTCTGGCTGAGGAGAGGTTATCTCAGGGCTGGCATGTCTCTGGTTGGGGGAGGGGTTTAGAATGTTTCTGGTCAGACATGTTATTTATGGTTTATGGTCATGCTGACCTTAGCCATAAGGCTGATGCCTTTGAATTTAGGCAATTTTTGGGTGGGCACAGTGTCTCATGCCTGTAATCCCAGCACTTTGGGAGGCCGAGGCTGGTGGATCACGAGGTCAGGAGTTCGAGACCAGCCTGAACCTCCATCTCTACCTAAAACACTAAAATTAGCCAGGTGTGGTGGCACACGCCTGTAATCCCAGCTACTCAGGAGGCTGAGGCAGGAGAACTGCATGAACCTGGGAGGCAGGGGTTGCAGTGAGCTGAGATCACGCCACCGCACTCCAGCCTGGATATGACAGAGCAAGACTCCGTCTCAAAAAAAAAAAAGGAAAAGAATTTAGGCAGTTTTTAATCAGGGTGAACTTTAAAATGACGGTGCTTGACCAAGATGGTGATGCTCCTGCTCTGTGAATGACAGTTTCATGTCCTCCTTTCCAGCTTTATGGCTTTTTTCTCTCCTTAATACACTGGCTAAGACTTCCCCTATACTATCGAAAGGAAATAATGAAATAATTCTTATCTTGGTTTTGATCTCAAAAGGGAGGCTTTTATATTGTGCCTTTAAGCATGACACTTACCGTAGGTTTTTGTAGCCACAGTTTATCAGATTAAGGAAGTTTCCTTTCAGGCCTACTTGCCGAGAGTTTTTATTGTAACTGAATGTTGGCAAATTGAATGCTTTTCTGCATCTACTGAGATGGTAAGTGATTTTTCTTCTTTATTCTGTGAGTGTGGTGAATTGTGGTGCTTGACTCTTTTTTATTTTTCTCTGTTTTGTGACAGGGTCTGGCCCTGTCATCCAGGCTGGGGGGCAATGGCATGATCATGGCTCACTGCAGCCTCCACATCGCAGGCTCAAGTGATTCCCACCTCAGCTTCCCGGGCAGCTGGGACTACACGTGCAGGCCACCATGCCTGGCTAATTTTTGCATTTTCTGGTAAAGACAGGGTTTTGCCATAATGGCCCGGCTGGTCTCAAACTCCTGGGCTCAAGTGATCCGCAGGCTTCAGCCTCCCAAAGTGCTGGGATTACAGGTGAGCCTTGATTTTCTAATGTTCAGCCAGTCTTGCATTCCTGGAACAGACTCACATCGGTGGGGGATGAGTTTGTTTTGCTTTCTATATCCCTGGATTTGGTTTGCTCATGTTTTGTTTAAGAGTTATGCATCTCTGTTCCTGAATCAAATACCCCTAAATTTCTCCTTCTTGACATTTTTTTGCCGGGCTTTGCTTTCAAGGTTATGCTTGCTTCTTCAAAGACATTGAGCAATATTTCCTCTTTTCTGTTCCCTGGAAGTTTGTGTAAGACTGGTATTTTTTCTTTCATCAGGTTTCAAAGAATTCACTAAGGAAGAGTTCTGGGCCTGGAGTTACTTCCTCCGGCGCTGTGGGAATCTCACTGTTGTTTTAATTGGCAGAGTTTACTTATGAGTAGGCTTGAGAACTTTTTGTCTGTTGAAACGGCCATTTGTAGTTTTCTTTCTGTGAACAATGACTCACATCCCTATGTGTATTTTTACTGGATATTTGGCCTTTTTTTTTTTTTTTGAGACTCATTCTGTCGCCCAGGCTGGAGTGCAGTGGCGCGATCTCGGCTCACTGCAACTTCTGCCTCTTGGGTTTAGGCGATTCTCCTGCCTCAGCCTCCTGAGTAGCTGGGATTACAGGCACCTGCCACCAAGCCTGGCTAATTTTTGTATTTTTAGTAGAGACGGGGTTTCACCATGTTGGTCAGGATGGTCTCAATCTCTGGACCTCGATCACCTTGTTAGCCAGTCTGGTCTTGAACTCCTGACCTTGTGATCCACCTGCCTCGGCCTCCCAAAGTGCTGGGATTACAGGCGTGAGCCACCTCATCCAGCTCTTGAAAAAACTGTTTTTCTCCAGGTTTTTCATCGGTCTTTTGTGGTTGTTGATAATAGAGAGGAGATCTTAGCATGTTGCCCAGGTTGGTCTCAAACTCCTGGGCTCAAGTGATCTGCCCACCTGAGCGCCTCAAAGTACTGGGATCACAGGTGTGGGCCATTGTATTTGGCTTGATGTGAAAAAAAAAATCTTAAAGGACCAGTAAAGGCTGAGCACAGCGGCTCATGCCTGTGACCCCAGCACTTGGAAGATGCAGGTGGGTGGAGTGCTTCAATTCAGGAATTTCAGCCTGAGCAACATGGCAAAACTCCATCTCTATTTTTTAAATATTTTTTTAAATCAAAATTTTTTTTGCCAGGCACAGTGGCTCACGCCTATAATCCCAGCACTTTGAGAGGCTGAGATGGGTGGATCACCTAAGGTCAGGAGTTCGAAACCAGCTGAGCAACATGGTGAAACCCATCGCTACTAAAAATACAAAAATTCGCTGGATGTGGTGGACACCTGTAATCCCAATTACTTGGGAGGCTGAGGCAGGAGAATCGCTTGAACCTGGGAGGCAGAGATTGCAGTGAGCTGAGATTGTGTCACTGCACTCCAGCCTGAGCAATAGAGTGAGACTTCGTCTCAAAAAAAAAAAAAGAAAAATATTTAAATAAAAATAAAAAACTAAATTTAAATTTTTAATTTTTACATGTTCTTATTTACTTGTGTTTTTCTTTTACGGGTTTTTGGTTTTATGACATGCCTAAAAAGGCCTGCCCCACTCTAAGAACATAAAGTTTGCTCACGTGATATTTGTATGGTTTCATTTTGAGGCTTTTTTATTTGAGACAGAATCTTGCTCTGGAGTGCAGTGGTGCAACCTCGGCTCACCGTGATCTCCATCTCCTGGGTTCAAGCGATTCTCCCACCTCAGCCTCCCAAGTGCCCGCCACCAGGCTGGGCTAATTTTTACATTTGGAACGTTAATACTTTAGTATCCCCATCTATAAAACTGGTATAATCACAGCTCCCCTTCTGGAGAGAATTATGTAAATTAACGCATGTAAAGCAATAGAATAGCACCCAGCCCAGCAGATGCTGTTTCTGTTGTATTAAGACATATATTTGGGTTAAGGGAAGTGTTGTGAAGGGTAATGTGTGCAAAGAGACCCCCACATGCTGAAGGAGCCAGGAGCCCAAAGAAGGAAGCCGACGAATCCAGTTTGTTGGTGTGGCACGATTCATCAGGGGAAACTTACAGACGGAAGCATGGTCTTGGGCAGCCGCAAGACACGTGATACTCCACACTGCAAACCCCCAGACCCAGGACTTACATCTTGGGGGAATACACGTACTCTGGAAGGAATGTGTACGTGGCCACAGGTGTCACAGCCTGTGATTTGTGAAACAGCATCAGGGGTGATTTTGAAGGAAATGTACAGTGAATAGGTGTTTCTGCATAATGGGTAATACATCAACTAGACATTTTGGAGGCATTCTCAGTCTCCGGGTTAGATGTTACAAGGTGAATTAGCATTTAACATAAAGTCACTTTTGACCTCACAAAGGAGTATCCATCCATTCACATTTTATTCAGTTTTTTTTTTTAAATCTGTTTGTTTTTACCAAGAATGTGTGTTAATGGCTGGGTGCGGTGTCTCACACCTGTAATCCCAGTACTTTGGAAATCCAAGGCAGGTGGATCACCTGAGGTCTGAGGATCGAGACCAGCCTGGTCAACATGGTGAAACCCCGTCTCTACTAAAAATACAATAATTAGCTGGACGTGGTGGCAGGCGCCTGTAATCTCAGCTGCTTGGGAGCCTGAGGCAGGAGAGTTACTTGAACCCAGGAGGCGGAGGTTGCAGTGAGCCAAGATTACCCCATTGCACGCCAGTCTAGGGAACAAGAACAAAACTCAGTCTCCAAAAAAAAAAAAAAACAGTCCAGGCTCGGCTCGGTGCCTCATGCCTAAAATCCCAGCACTTTGGGAGGCCGAGGTGGGCAGATCACCTGAGATCAATAGTTCGATACCTGACCAATATGGTGAAACCTTGTCTCTACTAAAAATACAAAAATTAGCTGGGCGTGGTGGTGGGTGCCTGTAGTCCCAGCTACTTGGGGAGGCTGACACAGGATAATTGCTTGAACCTGGGAGGTGGAAGTTGCAGTGAGCCAAGATCGTACAACTGCACTTCAGCCTGGACAACAGAGGGACACTCCATCTCAAAAAAAAAAAAAAGAAAGAAAAGAACGTGTGTTAAAGCCGGGTGCGATGGCTCACACCTATAATCCTAATGTTTTGAGAGGCCAAGGCGGGAGGATCATTTGAGCTCAGATTTAAGATCAGCCTGGCAACATGGTGAAACCCCTTCTCTTCAAAAAATTAGCCAGGTGTAGTGGTGTGTGCCTGTAGTTTCAGCTACTCAAGAAGCTGAGGCAGAGGCTGGGCGTGGTGGCTCACGCCTGTAATCCCAGCCCTTTGGGAGGCCAAGGTGGGCAGATCACCTGAGGTCAGAAGTTTAAGACCAGCCTGACCAACATGGTGAAACCCTGTCTCTACTAAAAATACAAAAATTAGCCAGATGTGGTGGCGGGTGCCTGTAATCCCAGCTACTCAGGAGTCTGAGGCACGAGAATCCCTTGAACCCAGGAGGCGGAGGTTGCAGTGAGCTGAGATCATGGCACTGCACTCCAGCCTAGGTGATAGACTGAGACGCCGTCTCAGAAAAATCAATCAATCAATCAATAAAAAAATAGGATGCCCAATTAAATCTGAATTTCAGATAAATGACCATTTGTTTTTAGCATAAGTATGTCATAAGTATTACAACTCAACTCCATTTATATCCTCCTAAAAAGGCTTTTATTACGTCATTTTCAAATTTATTAAAATAAAGATGAGTAATCTTTTAACTTCCTCTATAGATGTGGTTTTTTTCCATTCTCATTTCTTATTTTGTGGTATTCACACTTCCTTCATTTGTACCAATTCACTAGCTAATAACCTATCTATTATATTTTTTTGAAGGCCTATTATTCTCATTTCAAATTTATCAATTGCTGCTTCAGTTGTTCCCGAGTTCTTTCGCTTTCTTTATTTTTCCTTTACTGACTTTGTGTGTGTGTGTGTGTGTGTGTGTGTGTGTGTGTGTGTGTGTGTGATGGAGTCTCGCTCTGTCGCCCAGGCTGGAGTCCAGTGGTGCGATCTCAGCTCACCGAAACTTCCGGCTGCCGGGTTCAAGCGATTCTCCTGCCTTAGCCTCTCAAATAGGTGGAATTATAGGTGTGTGCCACCATGCCTAGCTAATGTTTGTATTTTTAGTAGAGATGGGGTTTCACCTTGTTGGTGAGACTGATCTCGAACTCCTGACCTCAAATGATTGGCCGGCCTCAGCCTCCCATGTTCTGGAAAATTTTTCCTAACAAGAAACCCAAGTGGCACTCAGGGGATCGGAGGAACACATTTTATTACCCCGGCGGGCCAGAAGGGTTCACACCCAAAAGTCTGGACCCCAGCTAAGAAAAGTACACAGTTTTTATAGGTAAAGGGGAAGGGAAGTAACTCAGAACTTTAGACAACACAGCAGGTTTTAGACGGTTTTCCTTAAGGCTTTTCAGTTAGTAAGCAATAAATTGAGGCACAGAAGCAGAAAGAGGCAGTTACTAACAAAAATAGGGTCAGTTTTAAAAATAGGGACGGTTGCTGATGACATACTGACAAAATCCTGGGCAAAATATCCACTTCACCCAAAGTGTTGGGATTACAGGCAGGAACCACTGTGCCCAGCCTCCTCTACTAACTTCTTAAATATGGTACTTTATTTATTTTGGTTTTGTTTGTTTGTTTGTTTTTGAGACAGTCTCGCTCTGTCACCCAGGCTGGAGTGCAGTGGTGGGATCTTGGCTCATTCCAACCTCTGCCTCCCAAGTTCAAGCAATTCTTATGCCTCAGCTTCCCAGTCAGCTGAGATCACAGGTGCCCACCACCACACCCAGCTAATTCTTTTGTATTTTTAGTAAAGACAGGGTTTCACCATGTTGGCCAGGCTGGTCTTGAACTCCTGACCTCAGGTAATCCACCCATCTCGGCCTCCCAAAGTGCTGGGATTGTAGGTGTGAGCCACCGTGCCTGGCGTATTTATTTTGATTCTTATTTTTTATGTAACTATTTAAGCAATGAATTTTCCTCTGAGCCCTGCATTAGCTGTACCCTGTAGGGTCTGATCTGTGCTGATTACAGTGTTACTTGAAGATGCTGCCCTTTGTGTGTTGATTCCCTCTCTGTTACAAGATGTTTCAAGAGCCAGCTGTAAGTCTCTGACTGGACTGGGAATGTACATTGGCTGGCTCTGCCGGTGGTGCAGAATGGATGTGGGGGCAGGGCCTGTGCAAGTCCACCAGGGCGAGATGAGCAGGGAGGGAAAGGAATGGGCTTCCTCCAGGGGCCTCAGGAACCAAGGAAGTCTTCGTACTACTTCCAGGCAGGGTCAGATGTGCATTTTCCAAAGCTTATTGCGTTATGAATGGGGGAGTCGACCGCAGTGGAGCCGGCAGCAAAAAGACTGAAAAGAGATAAGGAAGTGGAGCCAGGGCTGAACCACACAGCTGGAGGGGGAGAGAGAGGGTTCCATGAGTAGCACAGGAGGAAGGCGAGGCGGCCACCGGAGAGCTTCCAGCTGCCTCAGGGCCGACTTCCATTTGGCACATTGAGTCCAGGGTGCATGAAAACGTTGTCCAGATGGAGAGGGTTGGGGGGGGTTGGTCAAGTATGTGGGTCTGAGACTCCAGACAGCTTGGCCAATGCCAACATGGTGATCCATCAGTCCACAAGTGGTGACCAAGGCTTCTTGGGTGGGTGGCAGCCCCAGGGTTGGCCAAGGATCCGGGGGGGTGCACCCTCACTCTGCAGGTGAGTCAGAATCAGGCACCATGGAGCCAGGGTTGCACCCTGCTGGGGGCAACAGGAGCCCCTTTCCTCTCCCCCGACACTCAGGGACAAAGTTATCAGGCTCTGTGGGTGCCGCTGGGAGGCACTGATGGGAGAGACTGGCCAGCCTTCCCAGATGAGCTCCAGGCAGCCTCCCTGCATCCTGGCCCAGGTGCGGCTATGGTCTGGGAGCACAGAGCCAGGTTCCTACCATGGGGCACCTGAGGTTTGTGCCTAGCAGCCTCCTCCTCCTTTGGTTTCCTTTTCCTTTTTGGCCCAAAGTGTTTGGGACAAGTGGCTGCTACCGACAGCTCTCAAGGTGGCCCCACACACCTGAACCAACCACCTCTCCCCAGCCCTCCCGTGCCCATGAAGACTTCACAGGGGGGACCCCATTAAGAGCTGGACCTGGGACCTTGGTTAAACTGCAAGGGGAGACGCTCTGTCACCCTGCAGGCCGTGAAGTTCAGCTGAAGCCACTGGGACCATGGCCTGGGAGCCCATCTAAGGTGAGGCCACCACAGGGAGGGGCCTGATGGTGTGAGGTCGGCCTCTGGATCCCACCACACTGAAACACTCCAGAGACTCCCTTCCTCTCTCTAAACCCACCATTTCTGCACCCTGGACCTTGACCCGGCCCTGCTGTTTTCAAAGATGTGTTTTCCACTGACTCCCAAAGCCAGATCCCAGGAGAAGCTGGTGGTCCCGCATCTGCCTGAGTTCTGGCAGCAGCCCACGAGAGTCCCCTGATGATGGCAGGTCTGCCCATGTGGTGGGCCGGCCTGGCCCCCTCATCTCAAAGTGAGTCACCTTTTGCCCCCAGACTCTCTTCCTAGCCTGCCAAACCACCCCTTCCAGCCACGCAGTCAAGCCCAAATTAGGAATGAGCCCCATCCAGCCCCTCTCCCACACATAATCTCCAAAGTAATCCCTGGAACCCATGATTAGACCTTATATGGCAAAAGTGACTTTGAAGATGTGATTCAGTTAAGGCTTTTGAGATGGGGAGATTATCCTGGACTATCCAGGTGGGCCCACTATGCCCCAAAATTCTCAAGTTGAAACCTCATCACCAATGTGATAGTATTAGCAGGTGGGGCCTTTGGGATGTGGTTAGGTCATCAGGGTAGAGCTCTCATGAATGAGATTAGCTCCTTACAAAAGAGATTCCAGAAGCTGGGCACAGTGGGATGCACCTATAGTCCCAGCAACTGAGGAGGCTGAGGCAGGAAGATCTCTTGGGTATAGGAGTGAGCTATGATCACACCATTGTACTCCAGCCATGGTGACAGAGCAAGACCCTGTCTCTAAAGTAACTAAATAAGAGAGACCCCCAGAGAGCTAGCTAGCTCCTTCCACTATGTTAGTTAGAAGTTGCCATACATGAGGACATGCGCCCTCACAGGACATCACATCTGCCAGCACCTTGATCTTGGACTTCGCAGCCCCCAGAACTGTGAGCAATAAATTTCTGTCAAATGCTATAAGCCACCCACTTTCTAGTATTTTTGTTATCGCAGCCCAGGCAGACTAAAACAACCTCTGTGGCACATTGGGGGTGATGTAGGAACACCCAATGTTCCCAGGAACCAGTGAGGGGCAGGAGTCCCAGATCCCTCTAGCGAGATTCCCAGAGAGCGCCATGTACCCACCCTGCAGCTGGCAAAGCTGTTTATGGAAGTTAGGGGCCTATTGGTTTAGGGCAGCTGTTCTCAGCCACGGGGAATGTGGTACTGTCTTGAGACAGTTTTGGTTGTCATGACAGGGCGTGTGTGGTAGGGGGCGCTACTGCATCACACAGGCACAACATGCTACAGTGTGGGGACAGCCTCCCAACAACAAAGAATCATTTCGTCCAAAACATGGATGGGAGCCAGGCACAGTGACTCACGCCTGTAATCCCAGCACTTTGGGAGGCTGAAGCAGGAGGACTGCTTGAAGCCAGGGGTTTGAGAACAGCCTGGGCAACATGGTGAAACCCCATCTCTACAAAAAAAAAAAAAAGCAAAAAGTTAGTCAGGCATGGTGACGCACAACTGTACTCCCAGCTACTTGGGGGTCTGAGGTGGGAGGATTGCTTGAGCCCAGGAGGTCGAGGCGGCAGTGGGCTGAGATTGCACCACTTCACTCCAGCCTGGGTGATAAAGTGAGCTGTCTCAAAAAAAAAAAAAAAAAAAAAAAAAGTTAGTGGAGCATGGTGGCGTGCACAGTGGTTTGTGCCTATAGTCCCAGATACCTGAAAGGCTGAGGTGGAAAGACGGCTTGACCCCAGGAGACAAAACTGCAGTGAGCCAAGATCATGCCACTGCACTCTAGCCTGGGTGACAGAGCCAGACCCTGTCTCAACTAAAAAAAAAAAAAAAAATATGACAGAACAGGCCTGGTGTGGTGGCTCACACCTGTAATCCCATCACTTTGGGAGGCTGAGGCGGGTGGATCATGAGGTCAGGAGTTCGAGACCTGCCTGGCCAACATGGTGAAACCCTGTCTCTACTAAAAATACAAAAATTAGCTTGGCATGGTGGCGGGCACCTGTAATCCCAGCTACTTGGGAGGCTGGAGCAAGAGAATCACTTGAACCAGGGAGGCAGAGGTTGTAGTGAGCTGGGATCACGCCACTGCACTCCAGCCTGGAAGACAGAGCAAGACTCCATCTCAAAAAAACAAAGAAAGAAAAAACCAGACTCTGTGGCAATAAGATACCAAATTAGAAAGAGGACCCAAGGCCAAGCCAGGCAAGGGTTAATTCATGCACCCCGCACTTAAAGAATAACTATGTCTTAACTAAAAACGAGGTTTTCCTTTTTCTCCAGCAGCTAAACAAGCACTGGCCTAAAGCAACATTAATCCACTTTGCAGCTAATCCAGCTCACAGATGCTGACTCACTGATCCCCTGTTCCTCCAGCCATAATTACAGCTCTGACACGAGACCAATTTCAGTAACTTTCTCCTGATAAGAGATCATTGACCATGAACTGGCTTTGGCTGGTTTTCAGAGGCTGCTCACTTGCATGCCTTCAGGCCCTGAAAAGATATTTTGACGGATGGGGCCTAATTGTAATACATTTTATTTTATTTTTAATTAATTAATTATTTTTAGATAGAGACACGGTTTCTCCACGTTGGTCAGGCTGGTCTCAAACTCCCAACCTCAGGTGATCCGCCTACCTCAGCCTCCCAAAGTGCTGGGATTACAGGCATGAACCGCCTCACCCGCCCCTTATTTTCTTTTTTTGAGATGGAGTCTCGCTCTGTCACCCAGGCTGGAGTGCAGTCGCATCATCTCGGCTCACCGTAACCTCCGCCTCCTGAGTTCAAGCAATTCTCCTGCCTAGGCCTTCCGAGTAGCTGGAAATTAATGCCCAGCTAATTTTTATATTCTTAGTAGAGTCACGGTTTCACCATGTTGGCCAGGCTGGTCTCGAACTCCTGACCTCAAGTGATTCACCCGCCTCAGTCCCACAAAGTGCTGGGATTATAGGCATGAGCCACCGCACTCGGCCTTGTAATACATTTTAATGTTAAGTCTCCACTGTCTCCATCCTACAGCGAACATGGGTCCTAGGTTACATGCATGTTTGTTCAATATACATGTCAGGACCGCCTTCATGAATATTCAAGCTCTCCCTGTAACCTGTTGAATATGTATGTTTAGCCAACCCCTTCAGCATACAGCTCCTGCCCCAACCTCTCCTCCTTAGCAGCGCCTGTCTCTGGTCTCTGCCAGGCTATGCTTTTGAAAGTGGCAGATGGCTACCGTGAAGGCTGTAACCCTTTATAACAGATGAAGTTGCCGCAGTGGCTCACGCCCGTAATCCCAGCACTTTGGGAGGCCGAGGCGGGCGGATCACTTGAGGTCAGAAGTTCAAGACCAGCCTGGCCACATGGTGAAACCCCGTCTCTACTAAAAATACAAAATGAGCCAGATGTGACGGCCTGTAATCCCAGCTACTCGGGAGGCTGAGGCAGAAGGATCTCTTGAACCTGGGAGGCAGAAGTTGCAGGGAGCTGAGATCGTGCCACTGCACTCCAGCCTGGGCAACAGAGTGAGACTCTGTCTCAAAGAAAAAAAAAAAAGAAAGAAAGTCGGGGGATATGGGCAGAGCTTCAGGAAGAATAGCTAATGAACGCCGGGCTTAATACCTAGGTGACGGGTTGATTCTGTGCAGCGAACCACCGAGACACATGTTTATCTATGTAACAAGCCTGCACATCCTGCATATGGACCCCTGAACTTAAAAGTTGAAGAAGAAAAAAAAGAAATAAAGTCTGGTCGGGCATGGTGGCTCACACCTGTAATCCCAGCACTTTGGGAGGCCGAGGAGGAGGATAGCTTGAGACCAGGAATTCAAGATCAGCCTCAGCAACACAGCAAGACCCTGTCTCTACAAAAAAATTCTTTAAATTGGCCAGGTATGGTGTTGCACTTGTGTAGTCCCAGCCACCTGGAGGCTGAGGCAGGAGGATGGCTTGAGCCCAGGAGGTTGAGGGTGCAGTGAGCCGTGATTGAAACACTGCCTGAATGACAGAGCAAGACTCTGTCTCACAAAAGAAAGAAAGAAAGAAAGGAAAGAAGAAAAAAAAGTCTCCTTTCCAAATTTATAAATTGTGTGATTTTTCAGTTAACCAGTACACAGGACCGTGGCCAGCCACACTACTGAGATGGGCTGAGCACAGTGGTGGGCCGTAGGGGCCGGGGGTCATGCTTGCCTCTGTCCAGGGGTGGCCTGGCTGAGGTTCGACGGGTCTGCGAGCCTCAGTTTCCCTGCCTCCATGCAGGTGCAGTGTGGAGAGCCACAGGAGCCTGGTGCATGCACCACTCTGTGCACTGTCTGAGGGTCCCCTCCCCAACTCAGAACCATGGAATCAGGCCACGGTCCGCCTGCTCTTTAATCTTGGACTGGAGGATATACAGGTTGAGAGGGTGGGAGAGTGGCCTGGGCAAGAGGCCCTCGAAAGGATAGAGGGGCCAGTTAAGGGCCACCAGGAGCTCTGGGAAAGGAGGTCAGGGAGGAGGCTTAGCCTCCCACCGGCCCAGCTGGTCTCCGCCACCTCTTCCACGCTCAGCTGGACTCCCCCTGCCAGGGGTCCAGATCCCGCAGGAGTACTGGGTCCCCCAGTCACATCCAGCCTGGACACAGGACCCATGAGGGGGACGGGACCTCGGCTCTGGGCAGAGCAGTGTCTTAGTAGCCTGCGGCCTCCCCACCCTTCCTCAGGTCCGAGACTGCATACACACAGGCCCCCTCCTGGGACACGGCCTGGACCACGTTCAAGAAGAAGTGCCTCTGGGTCTGGTTCTGGCCACGGTCTTGGAGTCCCCCTCTGCACCTCCTGGAGAGGAGAGAAAGCAGGTTCACAGGAGAGGGCAGCTCAGCCCATCTCCAGAAGGGAGAGGCTTCTGCAAGAAATGACAAAAACCATCAAAGGCAAGACTGAGAGGAAGAGGGCATGAGAACACAGATAGGAGCGTGGAGCGTGGACGAGAGCCAAAGGCCGGCAGAGAAGCTCAGCCTCCAGGGATTAGGCATGGAGGACACCACCCGGGCCCAAAGACTTCCAGATGCAAGTTCATGTCTGTCCCGGATCCAACGACACCAGGGCCTTGAAGTGCAAATCTGACTTCAGGGGGCTTTCAATGGAGGACAAGGCTTTTTCAGTGGCTCACACCTGTAATCCCAACACTTTGGGAGGCTGAGGAGGGGGGGATCACTTGAGGCCAGGAGTTTGAGACCAGCCTGGGCAACACAGCAAGATCCTGTCTCTCAAAAAAACAGAAAAGCTCAGGAATTCGAGACCAGCCTGGGCAACATAGCGAGATCGTGTCTCTATTAAAAACAAATTTTTTTTTTAAGAAAATAAAAATTAGTCGGGTGTGGTGGTGCTATGCCTGTAGTCCCAGCTACTCAGGAGGCTGTGGCAGGAGGATCCCTTAAGTCTAGGAGTTTGAGGCTGCAGTGAGCCTTGATTGTGACACAGAACTCCAGCCTGGGCAACAGAGCAAGACTGAAACCACTTTTGCAAAATTATGGCTGAGACAGTGAAAGAGATCTAACTTAACCAACTCCATCTTGCTTCTAACCTCCAAGCTGTCCTTGTTCATTCCTGGGCGTAGGCTGAACTAACTTTGGGAGAAACTTCATTTATAGTTTAAACAAAGACGGTAACAGCCCTTTCCCAAAGCAGACCTCCTTCTTGCCTGGGGACTAGATTGCCTTTGTGGGACTAATATTAGTCATAAGATTAGAAATTACGGTTTAGGAGTCATGCAACTGAAGGTTACAAGATTCTGACCCTCCCTAAACCGCTCCTAAGATTAGTGCTTGAGGTATTTTGCAGACCCTGCACTTGATGGATCAGCTGGCCCCACCCAGATTGATTAACTGACTCATCTGATCTTGTGGCCCCTCACTCAGAAACTGACAGCGCAAGAAGACAGCTTCGACTCCCTATGATTTTATGATTTCCAGGGTTTTGGGGGGATTTTGTTTTTGAGATGGAGTCTCGCTCTGTCACCCAGGCTGGAGTGCAGTGGCGCGATCTCAGCTCACTGCACTTTCTGCCTCCCAGGTTCAAGCGATTCTCCTGCCTCAGACTCCTGAGTAGCTGGAATTACAGACACCTGCCACTACGCCCGGCTAATTTTTGTATTTTTAGTGGAGACAGGTTTTCGCCATGTTGGCCAGGATAGTCTTCTGACCTCAAGTGACCCGCCCACCTCAGCTCCCAAAAGTGCTGGGATTACAGGTGTGAGCCACTGCACCCAGCCAACTCCGTATGATTTCATCCCTGACCAATCAGCACTCCTGGCTCACTGGCTTCCCCCAACCCACCAAGCTGTCCTTAAAAACACTGCTCTCCAGCCAGGCGTGGTAGTCATGCCTGTAATCCCAGCGCCTTGGGAGGCTGAGGCAGGCAGATCACCTGAGGTGAGGAGTTCAAGACCACCCTGGCTAACATGGAGAAACCCTGTCTCTACTAAAAATACAAAAATTAGCCAGGCGTGGTGGTGTGCACCTATAATCCCAGCTACTCAGAAGGCTGAGACATGGGAATTGCTTGAACCCAGAAGGCAGAGATTGCAGTTCATGCCACTGCACTCCAGCCTGGATAACAGAGCGAGACTCTGTCTCAAAAATAAAACAAACAAAAAAACCTCTGCTCCCCGAATGCTTGGGTAGACTGATTTGAGTAATAATAAAACTCCGGTCTCCCCCCCCCCCAGCAGGCTCTGCCTGAATTACGCTTTCTCTATTGCAATTCCCCTATCTTGATGAACTGGCTCTGTCCAGGCAGCCGGCAAGGTGAACCCATTGGGCGGTTACAAGACCTTGTCTCAAAAAATTTTTTAAAAAGACCTATGATCTCTGGCCGGGCGCGGTGGGAATAGCTGGTATTATAGGCGGATGCCTGTAATCCCAGCTATTTGTGAGGCCGAGGCAGGAGAATCGATTGAACTCTGGAGGCGGAGGCTGCAGTGAGCCGAGATTGCGCCACTGCACTCCAGACGGGTGACAGAGCGAGACTCCGTCTCAAAAACAAACAAACAAAAAAAAAGACCTATGATCTCAACACACTATGTCAAGACCTTAGACATCCAGGAACCCACAAGTTTAGGGCCCTACTGATGGAGAATTCAGCTAGAATAAGGACCTGAATACCCATGAATCCAAGGAAATTAGATCCCTAAGCTAAAAGCACCCACAGTCCCACAGTGTGAGACACTCAGGGCGTGGGGGCCTACAGGCTCAGGCCCAAGACCCTGAATTTGTGGACTTTGAGGAAGTCAGAGACCAAAGTAGCCCCTAGCCTTGTGCTCGTTTCTTTTTTATTTATGTATTTATTTATTTGAGATGGAGTCTCGCTCTGTTGCCCAGGCTGGAGTGCAGTGGCATGATTTGGCTCACTGCAACCTCCACCTCCTGGGTTCCAGCAATTCTGTGCCTCAGCCTCTCAAGTAGCTGGGATTACAGGCACCCGCCACCACACCCGGCTAATTTTTGTATTTTTAGTAGAGAGAGGGCTTCACCATCTTGGCCAGGCTGGTCTTGAACTCCTGACCTCATGATCCACCCACCTCAGCCTCCCAAAGTGCTGGGATTACAGGTGTGAGCCACTGCGCCCGGCCACCTGTGCTTGTTTCAAAGATGCTAAGTACCTTGCCCCGGGTGATAGCCCTCACACACTACCACTCTGTAAAGGGGCAAAAATCCTAGAGGACAGGGACCTGAGCTACTAGGGCACCATGTTTCCAGATACCATTTAAGACTAACGACCTGAGAACTTGGCTGGGTGCAGTCACACATGCCTGTGATCCCAGCACTTTGGGAGGTCAAGGCAGGTGGGTCACTTGAGATCAGGAGTTTCAGACCAGCCTGGCCAACATGGCAAAACCCCATCTCTACTAATAATACAAAAATTAGCCGGGCATGGTGGTGTGGGCCTGTAATCCCAGCTAGTCGGGAGGCTGAGGCAGGAGAATTGCTTGAACCCAGGAGGCGGAGGTTACAATGAGCCGAGATCCCGCCACTGTATTCCAGCCTGGGAGACAGAGTGAAACTGTCTCAGTAAGTACAACAACAAACCAAAAAAAAAAAAAGACTAATGGCCCCGAACCTTACCCAGCAGGGCCTGAGATTCCGGAGACATCTAGGTATGCAGGCCCTAGCGCTCTGCACTCCTCAGGACCAGGGCCTCTGATCCGAAGTCATCAGGTGATGCCACATGGCCCGAGCTGCTGACAGGGCAGGTGACGTCTTTGGAGCCCTGCACGTTTGGCTGTAAGTTCCCCGTGCCTGACATACTTAATTGCCCACTGTCCTTAGACTTGAAGGCCAAGATCCTCACTGCTGAAGCCAAAGCTGGATTTTCAGTGCTCAGAGACTCCATTTCTCAGAGTTCACTGGCCAGACTCCAAGACCCCCAGGATCAAAGACTCCTCACCCTAGTGTCCCTGGGCCTTAGCTGTGAAGGTCCTTAGGGACCCAAAGTCTCCATCCCGGAGTTTAGGATTTACTCCATGGAAAGCCCTAGACCTGAGTAGCTGACATTCCAACTCCCCAAGGGGGCTGAGAACCTTAGGTCTGTGAGTCACTGGATTCCATGAAGCCCAGTCCCCAGACTGTCTTCTCATCTCCCAAATTCTCAGCATTTCAGGTCCTCAGAGTGAAAGGTCCTGAGAATTGATATTCACTAGGACAAAGGTCCTTCAGTCAAGAGTCAAGGGAGGGTCTGTAAGTCCAGCACTTTGGGAGGCCAAGGCAGGCAGATCACTTGAGGTCGGGAGTTGGAGACCAGCCTGGCCAACATGGGGAAACCTCGTCTTTACTAAAAATACAAATATCAGCCAGCCATGGTGGCACACGCCTGTAGTCCTAGCTCCTTGGGAGGCTGAGGAGGAAGGATCACTTGAGCCCAGGAGGTCAAGGCTATAGTGAGCTGAGATCGAACACTGCACTCCAGCCTGGGCAACAGAGTGAGATGCTGTTTCAAATATATAGTAATTACATAGAGAGAGAGGAAAAATTACCACCAATGCCCTAGTGCCCCAGAACAAAATCACTTTACAGACTCCCACAGGAGAAACAACCTCTGTTACAAATAAAGTTGCAAATTTAAGTTACAAACCACACAAGGAAAAAGTCACCATGAGGGAGAGTCTGAGAGGCCACAGCCAGGAAAACTCACTTCTGAGAAATGGCATAAACCACAGACCAGAGACCAAGGCTCTGAGATCCTTAGCCTGGGAGCAGCGTACACAACACCCTGCTCTCTTAGAGGCCACGGAACTGGCCTGGAGGCCGCTGATGGCCTCACCCATCAAGGTCCCCGACTCTTATGGCCCCCAAAGCTGACGTGTACCTGGCCTAAGAATCTCAGTGACTAAGTTCCTCCCAGGTGGCTTTGAGCAGCATGGACTTGGGGGGTGGGCTCTGCCCTAGGCATCCAGCTCGGACCTCAGCCTCACCTGGCTGAAGTTGGGCTCGTACTCCACACAGCCCTTGCTGTTGACATGCAGGATGGGGGCTGCGATGGCCGCTCTCAGGTCAAAGCTAAGCCACAGCTTGTTCACGATGGCCTGGGGGAGAGATGAGGGATGCAGGGAGGACGGGGGTACCCGCTACCCTACATCAGCCCTCACACCCCCACCCCAGGGGGAATCAGACAGTATACTGCCCAGAAAGGAGAACTCGTGCCAGGAGCCCCAGACTCACCTGGGCCACGGCAGAGACGATGAGCTCCCCACCAGACCCACCAATCACTAGCTTCGACCCCTGGGCTTTGTTGATCAAGATGGAGGGCACCATGGAGGACGGGGGGACGCTCGCCTGGAATTGGGGGCTGGCACCTTCCAGAAGCTCCACCCATCCTGTCTCCATTCCCTGCTTGAGCAAACAGTGGCTTGGCCAGTGTGGTGACCTATCCAGGGGTTAGCATGCAGCCCCAGCCCCACCCCCTCCCTCTTCTCCCCTGGTGGGCGGCCCTTGTGGAGCCCAGGTGGGAAGCCTTGTTCTACCTGGTGAGAGGGTGGTGCCGGAGCCCTGGGGGCATCTCTCGCATAGGTCCAGGAGCTCATTGTTGAGGATGATGCCTGTCCGTGGTGAGTACACCATCGCTCCAAAGCTGCAGCCGTGGATGCAGAGCCTGGGCTGGGGCCCAGGGCTCCCACCAGACACTGCCTGCCCCACCCACCTTGCAGGACCCCCTCCTTTTACAGCTGCCCTGAAACATGCTGGAGCCACTGTTCTCTCCCTGGCACCACCCAGGAGGGGCCCCCAAAGACCCACCTGTGCCCCCATATCAGGGCACCCTTCTGAGCGAGGCCACCCATTCCCAGGTAAATCTTGGCTCGGGGCCACCCCAGCAGCAGCCTTTCCAGCCAGAGATGTCGGGGTGGGGGCTCCTTTTGAAATAGAGGAGGAGAAAAAAGGGCAAAAGCAAGGTGCTGCCCCACGGGGACAAGTGAGGGGACATGGGGCTGGGGGGCGCAGGCCTAGGAGAGGAGTGGCCGCCCACCTTCCCCCAAGCCCCACTCACGGCGTGTTGATGGTGCTGGTGGCAGCCACGGCGCTGCCATCCTCCCCCAGCACAGACACATGGGACGTGCCTGTCCCATGGCCCCAGGCCCCAGTCAGGCTGTAGTGGCTGAGCTGGTGGTCCCCCCGGCCATCGATCTGCTGGCGGATGAGCTGGGCCAGGGCCTCCCCCAGCAGGTCCTGGGAGGCATTCTGGGGTGGGTGGGCAGGTGGCAGGGTCAGTGAGCGGCCAGGCAGGGCCCGCAGAATAAAGGGCAGGACAAGCTCAGCCCCATGGGGCCTTGACCTTGCGGCCAGCCCTCCCTCAAGCCCAGGCTAGGTCTAGACTCTGCCCACCCTCCAGGTCCTTTGAGATATGGTGCCGCTCCTGCACCTGACCCCTGTAACTGCCACCCCAGGGTCCCTTTCAGTCCTGCCCTGGCCTAAAACCACATACATATCCCTCCAACCTCCCCATGCCAGGCCTGACCCTCCATTCATGCCAAGTCTTGAACCAGGGAGGAGGGCAGCCCGCCAGCCCCAGCAACCTCAGCAACTTCACCTGGAGCTTCGGGTGGCTTCGAGGGTCCCACAGCCTCCACCTCTGCCCCGTGGCAAACTTGAGTGTCTCCACAAGGTGGTGGTACACGTTCACCCTCCCTTCAGGCCTGGCCACAGACTCTGCTGAGAAGTTGAACCCTAGGGAGGGGTTGGGGCACAGGTGGGGGTCACCCTATGTAATGCGTTGAATGTTGGCCCCCCCCCAGAAAGATCCACTCACATCCTAATTCCCAGAACCCGTGAATATTACCTTATACAGCACAAGAGTGACTATTACCTTAAGTGGCAAAGTATGGTAAAAAAAAAATTTTTTTTTGAAACAGAGTTTTGCTCTGTTGCCCAGGCTGGAGTGCAATGGCGCAATCTCAGCTCACTACAACCTCTGTCTCCCAGGTTCAAGTGATTCTTGTGCCTCAGCCTCCTGAATAGCTAAGACTATAGGCGTTCGCCACCACACCCAGCTAGTTTTTTTGTATTTTTAGTAGAGATGGGGTTTTGCAATGTTGTTCAGGCTGGTCTTGAACTCCTGGCCTCAAGTGATCTGCCTGCCTTGGCCTCCCAAAGTGCTGGGATTAAGGTGTGAGCCACCATGCCTGGGCTTTTTTGTGTTTTGTTGAGAGAATCTTGCTCTGTCACCCAGGCTAGAGTGCGTGGCATGATCTTGGCTCACTGCAATCTCTGCCTCCTGGGTTCAAGCGATTCTCCTGCCTCGGCCTCCCAAGTAGCTGGGACTACAGGTGAGTGCCACTACGCCTGGCTAATTTTTGTATTTTTAGTAGAGATGTGGTTTCACCGCGTTGGCCAGGCTGTTCTTGAACTCCTGACCTCAAGTGATTCACCCACCTTAGCCTCCCAAAGTGCTGGGATTACAGCCGTGAGCCACCAGAACTGACCCAAGGAGGAGATTATCCTGGATTATCTAGATGTGCCCTGAATGTGATCACAGTGTCCTTGTAAGACAGACACACGGAGGAGAGGACACACAGAGCAGAGGAGAAACCAGTATGACCACAGAGGCAGAGACTGGAGTGAGGCAGCCACAAGCCAAGGAATGCTGGCAGCCACCAGAAGCAGGAAGAGGCTGTGAAAATTGTCAAAATGGAGCTGCGGCCCAGTGGGGCGGCTCATGCCAGCCCCAGCACTTTGGGAGGCTGGGGCGGGCTGATCACCTGAGGTCAGGAGTTCGAGATCAGTCTCTCCAACATGGTGAAAACCCATCTTGACAAAAATACAAAAATTAGCCAGGCATGATGGCGGGTGCCTGTAATCCCAGCTACTCGGGGAGGCTGAGACAGGAGAACAGCTTGCACCTGGGAGGCAGAGGTTGCAGTGAGCCGAGATCACGCTCTTGCACTCCAGCCTGGGCAACAGAGTGAGGCTCCATTTCAAAAAAAAAAAATACACTCTGAAAAATAGAGCCAAGGAAAAGCCATGAAGAGAGGATTCTCGTGCACAAGTGCTCCATTCTCCGCCAGATGCCGTGGCTCACACCTGTAATCCCAGCACTTTGGGAGGCTGAGGTGAGAAGATTGCTTGAGTCCAGGAGGTTGAGGCCACAGAGAGCCTTGACAGTGCCACTGCACTCCAGCCCAGGTGACAGAGCAAGACCCTGTCTCAAAAAACAAAAAAACACCTCACAACCTCACACAAAGACCATTACAACCTTACACAAAAAATACTTCTGCAAGGACATCTGCCCAGCAATGGCCTGTCCAGCCTCAGACCGGTGCCACCCTTATCACTGAGCCTAGTAGCCAAGGATAATCATCTCAAAACAGTTATATGCCAAAGCTAAGCTATGAGGACGCAGAGGCATAAGAATATATAACGGGCTGGGCGCGGTGGCTCACGCCTGTAATCCCAGAACTTTGGGAGGCCAAGGCGGGTGGATCACCTGAGGTCAGGAGTTTGAGACCAGTCTGGCCAACATGGTGAAACCCCGTCTCTACTAAAAAAAAAAATACAAAAGTTAGCCGGGCACTCCAGCCTGGGTGACAGAGCAAGACTCCATCTCAAAAAAAAAAAAAAAAAAAAAAAAAAAAAAAAAGAGAGAGAGAGAGAGAGAATTATATAATGATGATATATAATCAGGGGACTCAAGGGGAAGGCTGGGAGGGGGTGAGGGATAAAAGACTACACACTAGGCACAGCAGACACTGCTCAGGTGATGGTGCGCCAGGATCTCAGAAATCGCCACGCACATAGTTTACCCTAGCATGGGTATTCCCACAGTGAGGCCTACTCTGGAATAAACATCATTCCCTTTGAGAGCCTTGTTCTGTTTTTTATTTAGGTCAACAAGGCAAAGAAGAGATTCTCCCCTGGAGCCCAAAGGAATGCAGCCCTGTGGACACCTAGATACCGAGCTTCTGGCTTCCAGAACTCTGAGAGGACACATTTCTGTTATTTGAAGCCACCAAGCTTGTGGTGATTTGTAATGGCAGACACGGGACACTAATATGAAGCCAGCACAGGCAGCCCCAGGCCTCGGCACTGCTGGAACCCCCTGAAGGCTGCCTTGGGCTGCGCTGAGCTTCACTCCCCGGGTGCACGCCCCTGATGGGCAGCTCACCACCTGGACAGCCCACCTGCTTCTGTGTCTGGGACTGGTCACCTAGTGGGAGGAAGACTCTGGACAAATGATGTCACCCCTTCAGCAAAGCCTCATGTATGGGCTGAGCCGGAGGCCAGCTCTAAACCCATCATCCTGGTTTCCACAGCCCTGTCTTTGCACTGTGGGTCTGTGAACCCGGTTTATGGAAGAGGAGGCTGAACTAGGCAGTGGCTGGGCTTGGAGTCCAGGTTCCCAGGGGGCCAGGGCTCTCGGCAGCGGCTTTACCTCTCAGCACGTTGAGGATGAGGCTGAGAATGGCACCTCCTGCAGGCGACGGCGGTGAGTACAGGGTATAGTCCCCCAGGGGCACCTCCAGGGCGTCCACCACCTCGGGCTGGAAATTGGCCAGGTCCTGTAGCGTCAGCTGGCTCCCTGGGGTGAGACAGAGAGGGCTCCATGAACAGATGGGGAAACTGAGGCAAGGAGGAATAACCATCAGCGACAGGTCACACAATGGGATTCCACTCATCCTCTAGCCTCGTGGACACAAGGAGATAATTGGTCTGTAGGTAGCAGCCTCAGGACAGGGCCCTTGGAGCCAGATGTGGAGGGATGGACAGAGACCAGAGACAGGGACGGGGGAGAGGAAGATGGGAGAGGGAGCTGGCCTTTGAGAGCCTGCAAGGGTTGTCAGCTCAGCTGCCCAAGCCTGCCATGACCATTGGTAACTCCCCTCTGCTGGCCCTAACCCACAGGTTCTGCTGTCCAAGGTCCTGGACCACAGGACTCCTTAGGCTGGCAGTGTGAGGTGCGTGGTCTCTCGGAGCCCCAGGCACCGCCAGCACTCCCTCAGGCCCTGGGGAGGAGTCTGCCCTCAACCCCCAGCACCTGGAACTTGGCTCTTTCTCCAGCAGAGGCAGGGTATGGGACCTCAGGGAGGCTGACCTTCCTTGGCAATGTCCTCCACCAGCATCCGGCCCAGCCTCCCCGTGTAGAAGACCTCTGCGCCCTCTGTGGCCACGGTCTCCAGGGTGGTGGCCAGTGCAGGCCATGGGAGTGGGTCCTGAGGCCTCAGGGGTTCTGTTCCGTTGAAGAAGAGCTGGCTGGGGGGTGGGGGGCAGCCTCAGGGTGGGGCCAGTTCCCAGAGACAGCCTCACTCCTGCTGGGGCTCTCACGGGTAGAGTCCTCAGGACCCTATAGTGCAGGGTGCCCTGGCCCAGGGTACCGAGGCACTGGGGTGGACACCGGGGGGACAGATTCTCAGGAGGTCGGGGGGGCTGACACCACTCACCCCACTCATGGCCCTGGTCCAGGGAGGGCATATTTCCCACCTAGGCCTGTCATCCCCTCACTCCTGGGAGGGCCTGTCAGTGGGTTGGGTCAGGCGGGGTAAGAGTAGCAGTTGAAGCCCTCCTGCCATGCCAGAGAGAGGAGAAGGAGGCCGGGGCCCCAGGGCGGGTGGCAGAGCCCAAATCCACACCTTGGAGTCCTGTCACTTGGGCAATGAACTCCCAGCCTGACTTCCTGAGTTATCTGCCACATGGAGCCAGAAGGGCTATGAAAAGTCTCTGTCCTGGCCTTAAGGTCCCCTGCACCCCCTGAGGGTCCACCCTCCAGTGCAGGAGGGACTGAGGCAGAGCTGGGGTGTGGACTGGGCCCAGACAGGATATGGTCTTGAATCCAGGAGCCCAGGGCTACCCTGTGGGGCTCACCGCAAGGTTGATGCCTGCAGGAAAGGCTGCAGGAAGCTGCTGCGCAGGAACTGGCTGAGGACAGGGGGGCACCACATGCCCTCCTCGGAGCAGCGCGATGGTGGGCTGGAACAGCTGCGCCCAGGGCAGGCGGCCATGGCGGCGGTGGGCCTCAGCGTAGCCGCGGAGCTCCCCGGGCACCCCGATCCACTGGGCCCCTGCATGGCACATCCCAGCCCCCCACCCTGTGGCTTCCAGGCCTTCCCAGGGGTTTTCCATCACCCCTGCACGTGGCCCCCAGCTACAGCCGCCAGAGTCAGCTTTCTGGAGCCCACACCTAACCACGCCCCTCCCTGCTCAAACCACCTGTGGCTCCCCACAAAGTCCACAGCCAAGCCCACGGGGCCCTGCACAAGCTGGCCCCAGGCGCCCCACCCTGCCCGCCAACCCTTCTCCACTGAAGCCTCCAGGCCTTTGTCCAGCCTGGTCCTTCTCCCTGGATCACCTCAGAGAGCCCCTTCCCAAGTGGGGCCTTCCCAATCCCTGCAGTCCATGAGGCACTGCTCCTTTGGGAGTGTGTTTTGGTCAGTCCTAGTGGCCTGGGGGGGTGGGAGTGGGGGGACCCCTCCATGGGGCTTCACCTGTGCCCAGTGGCAGAGCCTGTGCACACTGGTCCAGCAGGCTCGGGGCGTGGTTGGCCGGCACCGTCTCCCGCGCATTGATGACCTCCACTTTCCCTGGAGTAGGGCAGGGCAGGTGAGTGGTCATGGACCCCGCAGACAGCCCCTGGCCTGCTCTAGGCCTCAGTTTCCATCTCTGCATTATGAGATGGACTCGGGGGCTAACATAGGGACAGGAGTTGACACAAGGCTTTGCACAGCTGAGGTGAAGGGGGCAGAGCAGGGGGCCCAAGACCACCCAGAGAGGGGCTTGAGCAAATGGGACCGGCTGGAGAAGGGGTTACGCACTGGTGTGCACAAGCCCGTCTTCCCCATGGCAGGTCACGTGTGGGCCCACCTGTCGTCACATTGTAGATGGTGAAGATGACCCCTCCGCCCAGGCCCATGCTCTGAGGGTTGACGACGCTGGTGCAGACCAGAGCCGCGATGGTGGCGTCCACAGGGGAGCCCTGCTGCTGGAGGATGGCTCTAGGGGACATGGTATAGAGTCAGCGGTGGGGCTCCCCTCCGCGTCTCCCCACCACGCTTGCTCAGCTGGCACTCCTTGGCGAATGGCGACGGAGGTGGCCCATCTACTGCCACCAAACCCCAGGTTAGGTCAGATAACACAACCAGGCTTCCCCATCAAATCCAGCTGCTCACAGGTCCGCAACACTCTGCAGTTGCAAAGCGTGATGCCATTTACACTGACCTTTGCCATAGATAAGGCGCTTCTCAGTTTGCAAAGTGCTTCTCTTGCTATGGCTCCCAGCAGCTCATATGCCAGAGGCAGAACCAGGCCTAGGCCACCCCTCAGTCACTCACAGTGGCCCCAGGAGCCCGCCCTGGAACTCCACTCCCCATCTCACTGGGGACACTCTGGACACGACTACTTCAAGTTTGGCCTTTGGCAGGCATCTGTGCCCTGACCTAGCGTGTCCGTCTGGACGGAACGCTCCCCCAGCTCCTGAGCCACGTGTCCCTCCCTGGGCCCACATGTAGCACACATGGGCTCCGTAGGCACACACATCATCTTGGAATGGGAAAGACAGCACAAAGCCAGAAGCAGGAAATAAACAAGTCAGGCATAAACACTAATTTTTAATAAGAATAAAACACCATAAACAAAGCCAAATGACAAACTGGGAGAAAAAACCCTTCAAATTCCCATCCCAGACAGTCTTCACCTCCTGACTAAATGGAGTACGCCCTTGCTTTCCCAAGCTGCCTGCTTCCAGCCTACTCAACTGTGTTGGCTTCCAGGGGAAAAATGGGGACAATGATCCAAAGAAGGCACAGACCTGGGTCCCTGCGCCCACCTCCCCAACCCTGCCAGGCTTTGGTTTTCCTCCCACCTCCCTGCTCCCATGATTTTGGGGGCCCCAGGTTTGGTTCTTGGTCCTTATGCCTCTGTATCTTCCCCCTGGGTGAGCCCATCCAGGCTCATGGCACAAGACGCAACCTGTGTGCCAATAACTCCCCAGCTTTATCTCCAGCCAATCCTCTCCCTACACTCCAGACGCTTATCCCCAGCTATGCACAAGATATCCGCTCAGGGTGTCTAGAAACATTTCAAACACACCATGATCTAAACTGCACTTCTGATTTTCCTTCCAACCCTCCCTACGAAATGGCTCCTCTCCTAGTCCTTACTGACTTAGAAAGTGACATAACCACTCACCCTTTTTGCTCAGTGTCTACACTCTGGAGCCATCCTGGATTGGTCACTTTCTTCCTTCCCCACATCCAACCCACCAGTGACTCCAGATGGAGGTTATACCTCCATCTCCACCACCTCGGTCCAAGCCACCAACCTCTCTCATCTGGGTTATTGCAATGGCCTCCTACCCAGGCCGTAGTGTCTGCCTTGCTCCCTTACATTTTAACAAAATAATCTGTTAAATGTAAATCAGACTTCACGGTAATGGGAGACTGTAATTCAGACCACACTTCCCACAGAGAACTAGAAAAGCCCAGCAAATAGAAAACGTGCGCTTAATAGCGCAGGAGGCAGAGAAGCACAGGGCTACAGAGAAGCAAGGCTGGCACTTCCCTCAATGCGACGGCCAAGCCTGGAAGAGGAGGCCAACAGACGGAGCACTGCTTATTTTTTTTCTCTCTTTTTTTTTTTTTTAGCTTTTCGTTTTTATTATTTTTATTTTTTTATTAAATTGTTTTTTTTTAAAGGCGGGGTTTCGCCATGTTGGTCAGGCTGGTGTTGAACTCCCAACCTCAGGTGATCCGCCCGCCTTGGCCTCCAAAGTGCTTGGATTACAGCCGTGAGCCACCACGCCTGGCCCTATTTTTATTTTTATTTATTTATTTTTTTTTTGAGACAGAATCTTGCTGTGTCACCAGGTGCCAGGTTGGAGTGCAGTGGCACCGTCTTGGCTCACTGCAACCTCCGCCTTCCAGGCTCAAGCAATTCTCCTGCCTCAGCCTCCCAAGTAGCTGGGACTACAGGCACGCACCACCACGCCCAGCTAATTTTTGTATTTTTTAGTAGAGACGGGGTTTCACCATGGTCTCCATCTCTTGACCTCGTGATCCGCCCACCTCGGCCTCCCAAAGTTCTGGAATTACAGGCGTGAGCCACCTTGCCCAGGCTTTATCCTTTTATTTTGCTGAGACAGAGTTCACCATTACTTTTAATGGCAAAAACCGCAATTATGGTCGGACATGGTGGCTCACGTCTGTAATCCCAGCACTCTGGGAGGCCAAGGCAGGTAGATCACGAGGTCAGGAGACTGAGACCATCCTGACTAACACGGTAAAACCCTGTCTCTAATAAAAATACAAAAAAATTCGCCGGGTGTGGTGGCATGCAGCTGTAATCTCAGCTACTTGGGAGGCTGCGGCAGGACAATCACTTGAACCCAGGAGGCAGAGGTTGCAGTGAGCTGAAATCGTGCCACTGCACTCCAGCCTGGGCGATGGAGAGAGACTCCATCTCAAAAATCAAAAACAAAAGAAAAAAACAAACAAAAAACCGCAATTACTTTTGTACCAATCTAATACAGTGCTCATGCTGGTCTCAATTTCCTGGTCTGAAGCCATCTCCTGCCTCAGACTCCCAAGTAGTTGGGACTATAGGCATGAGCCACCACACCTGGTCTAGGCAGTGCTGTTGACCTTCTCATGTTGCCAAGGGAGGGAATGCCATAATGCCCACATGTGGCGCGCAGGTTTCTTACTCTAGAAGTGACAGTCAACCAGAAATACAGCCCTCAGAAGCACTGGGTCCAGCTTCAAATCATCTCAATCGCTCAAATTGCATAAAGGAGATATCCCAGAATTTGACTCCTAGGCTTCAAATTATTATTATTATTATTTTTTTTTTTTTTTTTGAGATAGAGTCTCACTCCGTCACCAGGCGCCAGGCTGGAGTGCAGTGGCGCGACCTTGGCTCATTGCAACCTCTGCCGCCCGGGTTCAAGCAATTCTCCTGCCTCAGACTCCCAGTAGCTGGGACTACAGGCGCCCGCCACCACGCCCAGCTAATTTTTTTGTATTTTTAGTAGAGATGGGGTTTCACCACGCTGGCCAGGATGGTCTCGATCTCTTGACCTCGTGATCTGCCCACCTCGGCCTCTCAAAGTGCTGGGATTACAGGCGTGAGCCACGGCGCCCGGCCCAAATTATTTTATTTATTTATTTATTTATTTTTGAGAAAGCATTTCACTCTGTTGCCCAGGCTGGAGTGCAGTGGCACAATCACGACTCACTGCAGCCTCAATCTCCTAGGCTCAAGCGATCCTCCCACCTCAGCCTCCCAAATAGCTGGGACTACAGGCACACACCACCACACCCAGCCAATTTTTTATTTTTTGTAGACACGCGGTTTCACTATGTTGCCCAGGCTGATCTTGAACTCCTAGGCTCAAGCAATCTGCCTGCCTCAGCCTCCCAAAGTGCTGGGATTACAGGCGTGAGCCATCTTGCTGGGCCTCTAAATTATTTTTAAAAATTATTTCTGGCCGGGCACAGTGGCTCACGCTTGTAATCCCAGCACTTTGGGAGGCCGAGGCAGGCGGATCACCTGAAGTCAGGAGTTCAAGACCAGCCTGACCAACATGGTGAAACCCTGTCTCTATTAAAAAAAAAAAAAAAAAAATTAGCCAGGCGTAGTGGTGCACGCCTGTGGTCCCAGCTACTTAGGAGACTGAGGCAGGAGAACTGCTTGAACCCAGAGGCAGAGGTTGCAGTGAGCTGAGATTGCTCCACTGCACTCCAGTCTGGGCAGAGAGCGAGACTGGCTCTGTCTCAAGAAAAAAAAATACTAACTCATGTTAGATTTTGATAAGTGAAGGATGCATGTTGTAAGCTCTAAAATAATCTATCATCTTTTAAAATAACTCCAGACTGCGCAGTTACAAAACAAATAGAGAGGGAGGAAATTGAATAATAAAAATAATAAATGCAAAACAAGATGTAAGAGGAGATAAGAAGAAATAGAATAGGCACAGAAAACAAATTGGTGGTGGCTTTCAACCCAAATAAATTGGTAGTTACATTTAAAAGGACAATCAATAAAAATTAAAATAATTGAAAATAAAATAAAACTCGGCCGGGCGTAGAGGCTCATGCCTGTAATCCAAGCACTTTGGAAGCCAAGGCGGGCAGATCACCTGAGGTCGGGAGTTCAAAACCAGCCTGACCAACATGGTGAAACCCCGTCTTTAAATAAATAAATAAATAAATAAAAGAAAAAAAATAAATAAAAGAAAACCCAACTAATGTCTTTTATATAAGAATACAGAAAGGTGGAAAATAATGAAAAATATATCATGTACATACTAACCAAGAAAGCTATATAACCTTTTTTTTTTTTTTTTTTTTGAGACAGAGCCTCACTCTGTCTCCCAGGCTGCTTGCAGTGACGTGATCTTGGCTGACAGCAATCTCTGCCTTCTAGGCTCAAGTGATTCTCCCACCTCAGCCTCCCAAGTAGCTGGGACTATAAGTGTGCCAAATTATATTAGCCACACTCGGCTAATTTTTGTATTTTTTGTAGAGGCAGGGTCTCGCCAAGTTGCCCACGCTGGTCTTGAACTCCTGGGCTTCATCGATCCACCCACCTCAACCTCCCAAAGTGCTGAGATTACTGGCATGAGCCACCATGCCCAGCATAACTATTTTTAATGAAGTAGACTTTAAGAAGAAAAGTATTATTAGAGATAAGAGACACATCACGGAAAAGAAGTTACTAGCAGCCAGGTATGGTGGCTCACGCCTGTAATCCCAGCACTTTGGGAGGCTGAGGCGGGCAGATCACCTGAGGTTAGGAGTATGAGACCAGCCTGAGCAACATGTCAAAACCCTGTCTCTACTAAAAATACAAAAATCAGCTCGGCATGGTGGCGGGAGCCTATAATTCCAGCTACTAGGGAGGCTAAGGGAGGAGAATCGCTTGAACCCTGGAGGCAGAGGTTGTGATGAGATGAGATGGTGCCATTGCCCTCCAGCATGGGCAACAAGAGCGAAACTCAGTCTCAGAAAAAATAAAAAGAAGTTACTAGCTAGTTTCAGTATTAACATCCAGGAAACTGGAGGTAAAACATCCAGAACTTAACATCCAGGAAACTGGATGTAAAAGTTTTTTTAGAGAAACAAAACCCATAGGTTATACATAGACAGAGAGAGATTTATTTTAGGAATTGGCTCACGTGATTGTGGGGACTAGCAAGTTTAAAATCTACAGGGCAAGCCAGCAGGCTATAAATTCAGGTAAGAGCTGATCTCGAAGCCTAGAACCTAAAATCTGTAGAGCAGTCAGCAGGCCAGACACCCAGGCAGGACGTCTGTGTTACAGTCTTGAAGCAGAATTCCTGCTTCTCTGGGAAACCTCAGTTTTTGCTCTTAAGGCCTTCAACTGACTGGATGTGGTCCACTCATATGATGGTGGGTAATCTGCTTTACTTCAAGTCAACTGACTGTCAATGTTAATCACATCTATGAAATAACCTCCCAGTAAGATACTGACAAGCATTTGACCAAATAACGGGGCACCATAGCTTACCCAAGTTGACTGACACATAAATTAACCATCAGGAGCGAATAGAATGTCCAAAAAAACAAAATACTAGTGGTACGATATCTTATATAGCTATCATAATTATGTAAAACACATAATTATAGAATGAAGATATTAAGATAACCATTGGAACAAAAATATAAACTTTTTTTTTTAATTTTTATTATTATTATTATTTTTTTAAATTTTTTTTAAAGATGGGGTTTCACCATGATGGCCAGGCTGGTCTTGAACTCCTGACCTCAGGTGATCCACCCACCTCAGCCTCCCAAAGTGCTAGGATTACAGGCATGAGCCACCGTGCCCGGCAACTTTTTTTTTTTTTTTTGAAACCAAGTCTTGCTCTGTCACCCAGGCTCAAGTGCAGTGGTGCAATTTTGGCTTATTGCAACCTTTGCCTCTCGGGTTCAAGGGATTCTCCCGCCTCGACTTCTAGAGTAGCTGGAAGTACAGGTACCCGCCACCATGCCCAGCTAATTTTTGAATTTTTAGTAGAGGCAGAGTTTCACTTTGTTGGCTAGGCTGGTCTCGAACTCCTGACTTCAAGTGATACACCCACCTCGGCCTCACAAAGTGCTGGGATTATATGTGTGAGCCACCACGTTCGGCCAAAAATCACCTTTTTTACAAAGATCAAAATAGACATTATGCTGGAGATGAGAGAACTCACTGTCACCATGCTCCTTTTGTACGTCTGCTAGGCACGGTGCTGGGTCCAGACTCACATAAGCCCTAGGGACCTGCACCCAGGGGCTCTGGCTGTAGCAGAATCCAAAGAATAAAAGCTGGTGCTGACAGAGTAGGAGGCAGGGCTGGGCACGGTGGCTCATGCCAGTAATCCCAGCAGTTTGGGAGGCCGAAGTGGGCAGATCATCATGTCAAGAGATCAAGACCATCCTGGCCAACCAATATGATGAAACCTGGTCCCTACTAAAAATTCAAAAATTGCAGGGCATGGTGGCGCACTAAGTTTGATATCAATATGGTGACCTCCCGGGAGCAGGGGACCACCAGGTTGCCTAAAGAGGGGTGAACCGGCCCAGGTCGGAAACGGAGCTGGTCAAAACTCCCATGCTGATCAGTAGTGGGATCGCATCTGTGAATAGCCGCTGCACTCCAGCCTGGGCAACACAGCGTAACCCCATCTCTAAAATAAATAAATAAATAAAAATTTAAAAAAATCAAAAATTAGCTGGGTGTGGTGGCGTGTGCCTGTAGTCCCAGCTACTTGGGAGGCTGAGGTAGGAGAATCGCTAGAACCCAGGATGTGGAGGTTGTAGTGAGCCAAGATCGTGCCACTGCACTGGAGCCTGGTGACAGAGCCAGACTCCGTCTCAAAACAAAAAAAAAAAGAGTAGGAGACTGGACTCTGGGAGGGCCTGCTAGTGAGAGGTACGCACAGAGGGAGAGATGGAGGCAGGGGCATGGGCTTCTGGTGGCCCCAGCAGACCCTGCGGCAGTGTGGCCAGGGGCCCCTGCAGGGAGGCATCTTGGCCAGGAGGACGCTGCAGCAGGCCTCTCACTGAGGCCCGTAGCCAGCCCGGCCAGGGTCCCAGAGTCCAGTGACTCCTGTTCTGCAGCAGCAGCTGGGGCCAGACCCAGGCTCTCTTCCACTCCAGCTTCTGAAAACAGGAAGTGGAGAGAGTCCTTTGACAAAACACTGTTGCAAACCACATCCTATCTCTTCACCAAGGGAGAATTGGAGGGAGTGTGGGTGGAGGAAGCATTAGAGCAGAGATCACTACTCAACCACTAACCCTCATGCACACAGCAGCGCATGGGAGACCCCCAGACAGTCACTCGGGGAGACACAGCAGGTCCAGACTCCACTGGGAGATCTGTGGCAGCAGGTCCCCATTCCCAAAGGCCACGTGCCCACGGGCGGTCTCTGGTGCCTGAGACCCCAGTCTCATTTGCATCTTTGCAACTTCAAGTTTAAGTGGGTGCCGCATTTCTGTATGTCCTCCTGAGCAGAGAAGGAGCACTGCCCGGGGTGGCCTCTGACGTCAATCCCTCGAATCCCCTGGGAGCCATGGGGAGGCCAAGCAGTCACCAGCCCCTACTTATCCCTGAGCTGCCATTCTCAGCCCTGTGGAAGGAGACAGAAAGCCCTGAAGAGAAACCAAAGAAGCAGGTCACGAGGGGCTGGAGGGTGGCATGAGCAATCAGGGCAGGGAAGGATGGACAGATGGGGGACTGGAGGGAGGAAGGAATGAATGAAAAGGTGAAGGAATGAATGAAAAAGTGAATGAATGAACCAAGAGAGAGAACGGCCTCCCTTGCTTTAGTGCTGTTCCTTCAGTTTACAAAGCACTGGAACCCTTCCAATAGCCTGCAAGACAGAACTTCTGGGAAGCAGACCAGGTGGCTGGCAGGGAGGGGATGCTTGCTGTGGCTTTTGTGGGCTCAATGGGAGGCTGGGGGCAGGAAGGGGCATCCTGTGTGTTCCCTCTCGGCAGCGGCAGCGGCGGAGGCCTCCCTTGGGCTGGGCTTCCTGGAAGAGGGTCAGGAAACACCCGCTGTCGCCTCTCTCCACCATGCTCTCATCCAGGGCACAAGTATCAATCACTTAGCTCACGGGACCCAGGCCCTGACTCAGGGAGAGGGGGATGTGAGGGGTGGGGCGCTGGGTCTCCCTGGACTGAGAGATCAGAGATATGGCCCCATGCTGGGAGCTGGGGAGACTGGCTGCGGCAGCATCGTGTGGACCCCAGCAGTCCAGTACCCGCACAGGGAGCCTCTGAACCCCTTCACCTATGACCCTGGGAGAAGACCCCAGCCTTGGAGAACTGGAGGGGCCTGCACCAGCCAGCTGGGTCAGGCGGGGCCAGACCGGTTCCCAAATGGGATATGCAAATGGGCCTCCTGAACCCTGGAGCCAGGCATGGACTCACACAACACCATTGTCCCTAAATCCCCATCTGCCCCACAGGCACACCCTGCCACCTGTTCTGTGCAAGGGCCCTGAGGCTGCTTCTTTGTGCCCAAGCCCTGCAGGCGGTGAAGCCCAAACCCACATGGCTCTTACTTCCTGGGCCAATGCACGTGCACGCGCACACACACACACACACACACACACACACACACACACACGCCTTCTCCAGGAGGGGCTGGCTGCCAACGGCCACCCAGCTACCTCCCACCTCTCACTCACCGTCCAATATCCGAGCAGATCTTGGAATCAGCAGCAACAGCAGCGTGGGCAAAGGCCTGGGGGCCACAGGGGACCTGGTGGCCAGAGAGGACCACAGCCAACACAATGACAGCCAGCGCCATCCCCAGCCCCAGCAGGACCAGGCCGACCGTGGCTCCGCAGCCCCGAGCCATGGCTGTGCAGCCCAGGAGGACAGGGGAGGCCAGTGGGCAGACAGAGGGACAGATGGGTGGGCAGATGGAGGGACAAGAAGATGCACAGATAGACTCGCAGGTAATTGGACAGATGGACAAACAGGTGGGGCTGGAGACAGACACGAAGATGGATGACAGACAGCCCAGACAGCTGGACAGAGAGGACAGTAAGAGAAAGATGGTCAGATAGAGACGAGCTTACAGATGGGAGACAGTTAGACAGGTCTGAACCGCGGACTGCCAGATGGACAGATGGGTGAACGGATAGATGGCTGGTGGCCGGCAGCTGTGGCGAGCTGTTGCCTTCCCCAAGTGCACACTACGGAGTGGCCGAACTCACGCCTCAACTTCCAGTTTTCAGTTCATGCTTGTTCCTGGCAGGAGGCCAGTCAGCAAAGCGTCAGAGGGGAGTTTTCCTTGCCTAGCGAAGCCAGCTGCTGTGTTAACTCCCCTGCTGGTGGTAGATCCCAAGGCCCCGCCTGCTACCCGCCAGAGCCCAGGGCCACATTGTCCCCATGTGCTTGAGAAGTGCCTGCTGCACTGCGGTTACCAGGTGGGGGCAGGGCTCCCAAGAACCTCCACACCATTCCCTGGGTTCCTGGCAACTCCCAGGAAAGCAGAGCTGGGGCCGCTCAACTCTCTCCGGCGCCCCCCGCCCGAACTGGCCAGGCTGCCCCACTCCCAGAGTGGAGCCCCACCCCACCCCCCAGCTTCCACCTCTATCCCTAACCCTCTCTGCATGGCCCAGCTCAGGCAGTGTCAAGGTGGAGCTGAACAGACACAGACAGAGAGGGACCCAAGGTGGTGTCACTCAGGGCCTGGGTTCAAGTCCCTATGCTTCTGCAGCCTGGCCGGGGTCCCCCCAGTTCCGCAGGGTGACCAAGGGCTTCCCAGTCTGCACTGAGAACAGGCAGACTTGAGAGCACCAGACGCTGATGACTGCAAGATGCTCGTGGGGAATGCAGACAGACCATGCCTCTAGCCCTTGGTCCCGGGACATCCGTGCCTGGGACTTGCTGTCCTGGAAATGCAGCATGGGCCTCCAGGGAGGGAGGTTGAGCCGCCTGGGTGCTGTGCCACGCCCCGCCTGCAACTCTTCCCCACCCTGGCTGCGGGTCTGCTTTCCTGAATCCAAATCCATCATTACTGCGTTGGCAGTGCCTCCTCTCTGGGGACACTGGCCTGGCCCTGTCCTCCCCAGGCCTCAGGGTGCTTAACTGGGAGGCAACCAGGGGAGTGAGGACCCACTGAGGGGCTCCATTGACCAGGCTCAGCAGGGGTGCAGGCGATGTGGGCTGGACACCTTCCCACGCGGCCCCCCCCAGTCCTCCCTGCTTCCTTCCCAGCTGAACACTGCTGGCTCCAGCTGTCTACACCTGGAGTCAAAGCCCTCGACCTAGACAGCAGAGAAGCTGAGGCACAGAGACAGACTGTGTCCTTACAGGCCACACAGCCTGCCAGGCCCCTATGTCCAGCTGGAGCCCCTGGTCAGCCTGGGCTAGAGTGGTTGTTTAGAGGCAGGCTGTTCCCACGGCTGCCTCTCGCAGTAGGGGGCCTGTGGACGCCTCCTCCCACCCCCACCCAACTTGCAAGCCTCAGTGACATTGCTCAATCAGGAGCCGAAGCACATTCCTGGGCCCAGGCCAGGCCACCCACCCACCCGCTGCAGCCCTCGAAGCCCAGAGGCCAGGGCAGCAGGGACAGTGGCGACAGCAGCTTGGGGGGATGCCCCCTTCCTCTCCCCACCATCCTGGTCAGACAGAGGCCAGGGTGCAGGGACTGCCTGAGCAAAGGCCCAGGGAAAGGAATGCATGTCATTCTGGTCCTGGCTAGAGGCACAGCGAGGAGGGACATCCCTGAATGTCCTTACTCAGGAAATGATGGGGGCAGGGGCGATGAGAAGGAAAGAGAGGATTTAAGTCCCCCACCCCCCCAAGGTAGTCCTGGGCTGAGCCCCATGAGACCTGGAGAACCATGGCGTGCCCCACCAGTGTGTCGGGACCTGGAAGCCTCGTGGCCAGCTCTGACTTCTCTTGCTGCTGCACAACCCAGAGCAAGGCCTGCCCCTCCAGCCTCAGTCTTCTCCCCTGCAAATGGGGCCACGGCCTTTCCTCTCAGGCTAAAATAAGGATTGAGGTCGGGTGCAGTGGCTCACCCCTGTAATCCTAGCACTTTGGGAGGTTGAGATGGAAGGACTGCTTGAAGTTAGGAGTTTAAGACCAGCCTGGTCAATAGAGTAAGACCCCATCTCTATTTGTTTAAATAAAATTTTTAAAAAATTACATAGGCCAGGTGCAGTGGCTCATGCCTGTAATCCCAGCACTTTAGAAGGCCAAGGCAGGCGAATCATTTGAGGTCAGGGGTTCAAGACCAGCCTGGCCAACATGGTGAAACCACATCTCTAATAAAAATTCAAAAGAATTAGCCATGCATGGTGGCAGGTGCCTGTAATCCCAGCTACTCGGGAGGCTGAGGCAAGAGAACTGCTTGAACCCAGGAGGCAGAGGTGGCAATGAGCTAAGATCATGCCACTGCACCCCAGCCTGGGCAACTAAGTGAGACTTTGTCTCAAAAAAAAAAAAAAAAAATTAAGTAAATAAGGATTGAGGAGTCACTTGTACACCAGTTAAGCCCACCTGCATCTCAGCCCTGGGGGAGCCCCAGAGGCGGAACCCTCCAGGGCTCAGACCCAGTGGAACTCTACTCAGCAGGCACAAAACCCTATTTGCCTGTGGTCCCTTTGCAATTACCAGGTTTTCGGGGCTCCTAAAGGAGAGCCATGACCTGGTCCCTGGCCCCAGTGCCCCTGGCGATATCCAGGTGCTGGGCTGTGACCACCACCCCTCACCAGCCCACCTCCAACAGCCTTGCCCAGAACCCCACCCATGTGTTGGAACTTGTGTGCGGAGGACAAGGGAGCAGGCCCCGAGGGAGGCCTGGCGGGGCTGCCGATGGTGAAGGCCACCGTGTCTAGCTGTTCCCTTCCAGACCCACTCCCTCTGGGCTGTGTCCCCAGCTGGGCCAAGCCCTGATCCCTGGGATCTGGGGACCTGTTCCAGTTTGCTGTTCCCTGAGAACCAGGCCTCCCTCTGGAGAAGATCACAAGCTTGGGTTTCATTCTGGGCTTGCACTTGGAAAGCCCCCCCCCAAGGGCTTGGCTCTGACTGGGATGTTTTGCTCCAGCCTCTTGCCCAATCCCCACTCCTCAGACCTCAGCTTCACCTCCCGGTGTCCTCGGCAGGGTGAGCTGGACGCCCGCGGGTCTGAGAAGGCGCCCGGGGTTCCCGGCATCAGCTGGCTACCCTCTGCCTAAGTCAGTGCTAGGTCGTGGCGCCCTCTGGTGGTTGGTCCTAGGTAGTGTCGCTGCCCAGCCCCAGGAAGGGAGGGTCTGTCCCCAAGTCCTAGGGCTCAGGGTTAGGAGGGGCAAGGCTTGGCGCAGACCTGCCCCTGGCCCCCAGCCACACGCCTGGCTCTCCCCATGCTGAAGATGCTGAGGCTCGTTCCAGCGCCCGCAGTGTAAAGATCTTCGAATCCCACCTCTCCGTTCCTCCCCAGCCAGATGGCTCCATTTTACACACAGGACAGAGGCCCAGAGAGTGGGGGAGCCAGGCCAGGGAGGCTGCCTGAAGCCTGGCACAGCAGCCTCATTTATTGTGTTGCTCTGCTACTCACAGGGGGAAGCACATCCCCCAAAGTCCCCTTCCTGGCCCTGGTGAGTATCTTGTCCCTGGATTGCTGGTCGGCCTTGTCCACCCCGAGCACTCAGTAGCCAGCAGGCTCCCCGCCTTTCCTGGAGTCTGAGGCAGCTGCCCAGCCACCAGCCGTGCGGACGATGGCCTGCACCACAGCAATGAAGGAGGACGCGATCTTGGTGTGATGGTTCCGGGCCTCCAGGGCTGCAGTCACTGCCTGGGGGTGGGAGGAGAGGGTAGGCCTGAGCAGCGCTCCAGATGCCACCTGAACCATGCCTGTGTGGTCACAGGTCTCAGCCCAGGTGGTGCTATTTGGGGTCAGGAGATCAGGAAGAGCAGGTGGCTTGGCCCTCACAGCACAGGAGCTCCAGCTGGCCCAGGTACCAGACAGATGAAACCAACCACTGTCCACTCTGTGATGACCCAGGCCTCCAGCCCAGGATGCCCTGTGGCCCCACACTGTGACTCAGTTTCCCCCAACCCCTGGCCCACCTGGTCAATGTTTCTCTCCACTGTTGTGACGTTGGGCAGAAGCTGGTTGTGTAGCCGGGGCTCCTCCACGGTCCGCTTCACATCATAGCCGAACCAGAGGTGGTACATGATGGCCTGGGGCATGGGGGTGTGATCAGCATGGCCTGGGGGCTGGGCAGGGCGGGCAGGGCCAGGGAGGGAAGGGGTGACACATACCAGTGCCGTGGCCGTGGTGATATGTGTGCCCCCAGAAGCTCCCACCACCATCTGGACCTGGCCGTCCTGGCCCACCACGATCGTCGGGCACATGGATGAGAGTGGCTGCTTCCCCTGCGGCCGACAGCAGAAGACAGGGATGCCGGTCAGCTGCCTGCCCAGACACCCATCCCTCTCCACCCCAGTCCCCCCACCCCCAGACCTCCACCCCATACCTGGATGGATGAAATTTGTGGGTGAAGGGGGCACCCCAAACTCGTTGGTAATGTTGGGAGAGCTAAAGTCGTCCATTTCGTCATTGAACAGAATGCCGCTGACCGGGGGAGCGGACCTTGGAGCCAAAGCTACAGCCCAGGCAGGTCAGACAGTGCCTGGCCTCGCTCGGCCCAGCCTGGTCCCATCTACCCACTGAGGCTCAAACATACTCCCTGTGAGGCCCAGAGCAAGCTACCAAGGCAGGGCCTCAGTTTCCCCGCCAGGACAAAAGGTGACGGAGCCACCTTCCTGGATAAGCGGGCAGTCTCTGGGCCACCCACCCCTGGCCTGCCCGACCCCGGCGGCCCAGCAGCCCCTACTAGAGGTTGATGGTGCTGGTGGCAGACACAGCACTGCCATCCTCTGCGATGACAGACAGGTGGGCAGTGCCCCCGTCATCCGGCGTGTAGAACTCGGGCTCGTAGTAGGAGGTCGGGTGGGTGGTGTCGTCAGAGATCTGAGCCCGGAGCTGGGCGGCGAAGAACTCGGAGGTCATGTTGTGGACCACCTGCCGAGACCCCAGAGCTGGCCTGAGGAGGTGGGGAGGGAGGGTGGGGGAGGGGCACAGGGTTGTGCAGGCAGGTCTCAGAAGGCCCCGACTGTGGCTCTGACCACAACCCTCCGGCACCCACAGGCTTCTGTGGCTCCCCAGGGCCCAAAGGCAGGCCCAGCGACCTTGCGTGACCCATCTGACTCCCTGTCTCCAGCCCCTGTGTCTGTCGAGTTCCAGCAACTCTGAATGTCTATCTGCCCGGCCCTCAGCCTTGAGACCTTTAGGGCATTCAATCTGTAGTTCACTTACGCAGATGTTTCTAGAGCTTGTATTGCATGCCTGGCACTGGGGAATCAACAGGGAACAGACACTTAGGTCCCCGCCCTCATGCCAGAAAAAACAAATGCACATGGGGAAAGTGCTGAAACCACAAGCCAGGTAAGGGGAATGGAGAGGCACAGGTATGGACAGAGTGGTTAGGGAGGGCTTCTCGGAGGAGGCAACATTTGAGAAGAGCCTGGAATGCGGCTTAAATGGTCAGTGCAAGGTAAGGGGAATGGAGAGGCATGAGGTATGGACAGAGTGGTCAGGGAGGGCTTCTCGGAGGAGGCAATGTCTGAAAAGAGCCTGGAACGCAGCCTCAATAGTCAGCACAAAGTCCCTGAGGCAGGTGGTATAGGCTGGTGAACAATAGGCAGAGTGTGAATGGGGTGAAGGGGAGAAGAGGATGCGGACGCAGGCTGAGGCTCATCCCACAGGACCTCCTAGGTCCCATAAGGACTTTGGCTTTTGCTCTGTGCCACACAGGCTTAGGGCAGAGGGTGAGCAGGCTGGGGAATGTTTTCACAGGGTCCCTCTGGTGGCTGTGAGGGGGGATAAGGATAGAGTCCAAAGGCTGCGGGGTGTCAGCCAGGCGAGAGATGATGGCTTGCCCTGGGCAGGACAAAGACAAGAATCAAGGACGGCCCTGACTAGGGAGGCAAACCCTGCAGAAGGGGCAGGTGTGGGGACGGTCAGGAGCTTGCTTTTGGACACTTCATCAGACCTGAAAAGCATGGGTGCACGGATAAGCATGGCCTACATGTGTGGAGTTCACGGGCAAGGGCAGGCTGAGAGATGAACATGGAGGTATTGACATTGAGTGGCTGCTGGACACCATGAGCCTGGCCAAGGTCCCCAAGGCAGTGGTGAGGGCTGACCAAGAGGAGAGGAGGAGGTGAGGGGGCAGACGGACAGGATGGGCCTGGAAGGCCAAAGAGAGCGCCTCAAGACAGTTTCAGCAACAGCCCACAGACTAGCTAGCCAACAACAGGGAAAGATGTTCTGTCTGAATCTGCTCTCAAGGAAACAGAAAGGCAAGTCCAGGACGTGAGACATTTTTTCCAAGACGACTGCCCTGGCTTTAAAAATCAACAAAACAGGCTGAGCAGGCCGGGCACCGTGGCTCACGCCTGTAATCCCAGCACTTTGAGAGGCCAAGGCGGGCGAATCACCTGAGGTCGGGAGTTTGAGACCAGTCTGACCAACATGGAGAAACCCCGACTCTACTAAAAATACACAATTAGCTGGGTGTGGGGGGCGTGTGCCTGTGGTCCCAGCTGCTTGGGGGGGCTGAAGTGGGAGGATTCTTGAGCCCTGGAGGTTGAGGCTGCAGCTGAGATCACACCACTGCACTACACCCTGGATGACAGAGACTCTGTCTCCAAACAAAAAACAGCCGAGGGCACCTACTGAAGGTAAAGAGAAGGGACACAGGTGTGTCACCCGGATATCCTGCTGATGCCAAAGTGTGGCATCAGCAACCTGTCTGATGACTCAGAGAAAACATGAATACCAACAGATGTGGGTGGAGACAGAGACAGTTAGGAAATCTGGCAGAAGCGTCCACCCGGCACACTCCAGAGAAAGGGAACGTTGACATTGGGTGGTTTTGTTTGTTTGTTTTATATTTTTGTAGGTGTGAAAATTTGCAGAATGAAAACTTGAGGTGGTGAGCTGTGTGAGATGCTGCTGATGGGGAAACTGAGGCTGGACGTGGCGATCTGGTGGCATGGGGATAGAGCAGGAGGGATTAGCCTGAAGGGAGAGAGGACGTAGCCCGGCCATGTTTGCTTTAAGAGGAGCAGAGGACAGAGGAGGCAGGAGATGGAAGCTTCTGGAGCAACAACAGCTGCCTTTCTTTCAGGAATGATCCATTATAAAGGGGTAAATGCCAGGTGTGGTGGCTCACACCTGTAATCCCAGCACTTTGGGAGGCCGAGGCGGGTGGATCACCTGAGATCAGGAGTTTCAGACCAGGCTGGCCAACATGGTAAAACTCCATCTCTACTAAAAATATAAAAACTTAGCCAGGCGTGGCGGCACACACCTGTAGTCCCAGCTACTTAGAAGGCTGAGGCAGGAGAATTGCTCAAACCTGGGAGGTGGAGGTTGCAGTGAGCTGAGATCATGCCATTGCACTCCAGCCTGGGCGACATAGTGAGACTCTGTCTCAAAAAAATAAAAAATAAAAAAAATTATAAAGGAGAAAATGGTCAGAGGCAGAGAGGAGCATTGCAGGAACGGCGCACTGAGCCAGTGAGTGGATAGAAGAGCTGACTTTAGCCAAAAGGGAGGGCAGAGGGACACAGTATAGTGGCCCTGTCCTCTCAGAGAGACAAGACACCAGGTCACTGGCTGCAGGGGGAGTCAGAGGTGCAGATTGCTCATGGGGAAAGAGAAGACAACTCCCGGGCAACTGAGGCCCCTCCTGGGAGGTCACAGTTCAGCGTGGGGGGTCTGCAGGTCTGCCCGGAATGCCATTACCCAAGTAAGTAAGGAGGGGTGTAAGGATCCTCAGTGGGAAGGGATATGGCAGGGGTTTCACAGGGACCCAGCATGGAGCTGGGGCACCTAGTGAGTACGTGGGTCAGGCAGTTCAGGGCTGAGGGTGGCATTTGGGAAGCATTAGTTTGCAGTGACAGGGAGTGGGTGGCCAAGGTCTCTGTCTACCTGGCCCTCTCCCTCTCGCCCATCCCTCTCTTATTTTATTTATTTATTTATTTATTTATTTATTTATTTATTTATTTTCTGAGACAGAGTCTCACTCTGTCACCCAGGCTGGAGTGCAGTGGTGCGATCTTAGCTGACTGCAACCTCCGACTCCCAGGTTCAAGGAATTCTCTGCCTCGGCCTCCCGAGTAGCTGGGATTACAGGTGCGCACCACCACACCCAGCTAATTTTTGTATTTTTAGTATAGACAGGGTTTCACCATCTTGACCAGGCTGGTCTTGAACTCCTGACCTCGTGATCCACCCGTCTCGGCCTCCCAAAGTGCTGGGATTACAGGCGTGAACCACCGCACCTGGCTTCACCCATCCTTCTCATCATGCCCGAGGGCTGCAGCGCCCCCATGCGTTCCTCACTTCAGCACTGAGCACTCGAGACCCACAGCATGGGCAAAGGCCCTGAGGCAGGAATATAGCCACTAACTATCCAAACTGTAAGTTCTGTGGGGCAGAGGCCAAGACTGGGGGTCACCCACCAATCCATCCCAGCACACAGTAGGCCCGCAATCAAAGTCTGTGGCAGAAATGGAATCATAAAGCATACGTGAGGCTGCAGCAGCCCTGGGAAGCCCACCCGGTGCCTCTACAGCAGGCCCCGCCCCTTACCTTAGTTATATTCACAAACTTGGGGGTCCCCAAGTAGGGTCCTCTTGGCATAGGCAAACCGGAAAGCCTCTACGATGCGGTGGTACGTCAGGCCCTTCTGCTCAGGGGTCTCCACGCTCGCCCGGGAGAAGTTGTACCCTGGTTGATGACAGCCAGGTGCACGTTGGTGATCCCCAGGGGCTCAGAGGGGCTCAGATGGTCAACAGCTCCCTCAGCCACTTTGTCCACCTCAAGGAGCATTTTTTTTTTTGAGACGGAGTCTCACTCTGTTGCCCAGGCTGGAGTGCAGTGGTGCGATCTTGGCTCACTGCAACCTCTGCCTCCCGGGTTCAAGTGATTCTCCTACCTCAGCCTCCGTAGTAGCTGGGACTCCAGGCATCTGCCATCACGCCCGGCTAATTTTTGTATTTTCAGTAGAGACAGGGTTTCACCATATTGGCCAGGCTGGTCTCAAACTCCTGACCTCATGATCCACCTGCCTCGGCCTCCCAAAGTGCTAGGATTACAGGCGTGAGTCACTGCACCTGGCTTCAAGCAGCATTTAATAACCAATAGCAGCAGCTGCTTCAGAAGGCTGTGGTGAGAGTGAAGTAAGGTGAGGGCTTCCCGTGCCTGGACCTCAGGTCACACATCAGCTGTGGCCATGCAGTGACCAAGTGGTAGGGACACCCACTGGACGAGGGGTGCCCTCTGGACCAGGCCCTGCAGCCCTGAGCTCCTGCACCTCTCTCCCTCCCGATCACTCCTGTTCGTCCAGCCCTTGAGCATTGCTTTCTTCATTCCTGGTCACTCTGCAATGCCTCCTGCAGGACGTGGCAAGCTGTGACGCAGGGGCACTCCTCGGGGGTTCAATGATGGAAAGATGCGGCATGGGGGGACACAGCCATCAGGGATGCAGCAGGGGTGGGGCTGGGGAGAGACAGGCTGTCATGGGCCGCGCTGCAGAGCCGTGATAGGACCACTGACCTTTGAGGATGTTGAGGATGAGGGCCAGCACGGGCCCGCTGAGTGGTGCGCTGGGCATGTAGAGCACCGAGTCTCCCAGGCTGATGTTCAGCGGGTGCTCAATCACCTCAGCACGGTAGTTGTTCAGGTCCTCGGCTGTCATGATGCCCCCTGCAATGCGACAGCAGCTCGCATGGGCGCGGGAATGGGACTGCACCATCGTGTGGGGGGATGGGGCCGCAGCAGTGGCGTCGGGGGCAGGCAGGGCTACACCACGGTGGTGGGGAAAAGCCTGCTCCCTGCGGGGGAGGACAGAGTGCACTACTGGAGGGGCGGGACTGTGCCCTGGGAGGGCGCCACAGGCAACCTTACCCCCTTGGGATCCTCACCCCCACCTGAGCTTGTCTCCCTGACACTGCTCACCCCACAGCTGGGCCCGGGCCGTCTGCCCTCTGCCTGCTTGGCTCACTGGCTTCCTGGCTGCCTTCTCTCCTCTGTGGCCAGAGAGTTTTTTTTTTTTTTTTTCTTTTTAGAGATAGGATCTTGCTGTGTCACCCAGGTTGGAGTGCAGTGGCTTAATCATAGCCTCGAACTCCTGGGCTCCAGTGATTCCCCCAGCAGGTCCTCCCCAGTGGCTGAGACTCCAGGCGGCACCAACACACCCAGCAAATTCTAACTGTTTTATAGGGTCTTGCTCTGTTTCTTTTCACTACGCTTTGAAGTTATGTTTTATGGTTCCCCACCCCTACCCCCACTATATATATGAGAATCTAGTCTCAATTTTTTTTGCAGTTTCACTATGTTATGCAGGCTAGTCTTGGACTCCTGACTTTAACCTCTACCTCAGCCTCCCGAAGTGGGATTACAGGCATGAGACACCAACTTGGCCTCAGAGGGCCTTTTCTCCTCTTTTTTTTTTTTTTTTGAGATGGAGTCTCACTTTGTCGCCCAGGCTGGAGTGTAGTCAGTGGTGTGATCTCGGTTCACTGCAGCCTCTGCCTCCTGGGTTAAAGCGATTCTCCTGCCTCAGCCTCTCCGTTAGCTGGGACTACAGGCACAAGCCGTCATGCCCAGCTAATTTTGGATTTTTTTTCTTTTTTTTTTTTTGAGACGGAGTCTTGCTCTTCACCCAGGCTGGAGTGCAGTGGCGCGATCTCACCTCATTGAAACCTCTGCCTCCCGGGTTCAAGCAATTCTCCTGCCTCTGCCTCCAGAGTAGCTGGGACTACAGGTGCGCACGCCACCATGCCAGGCTAATTTTGTATTTTTAGTAGAGATGGGGGTTCACCATGTTGGCCAGGCTGGTCTTGAACTCCTGACCTCAGATGATCCACCCGCCTTGGCCTCCCAAAGTGCTGGGATTACAAGCGTGAGCCACCGTGCCTGGCTCAGAGGGTCTCTAAGGGGAGAATTCCTGCTCCAGTCTTCCTGCCACTTAGCCTCTTCTCATGATGAATGGATAGAGGGAGGGAGGGAGGCTCTTAATTCTCCCGGAGTCAGCTCCAGACAGACAGGGTATTGGCATGCCAGTTTCCAGCCTATGGTACAGGTCAACACGCTAATCACCCTCCTCCATGAAACAGTGACAAGAATTACCTGAAGAAAGCCACAGCCTAGCGCCGGGCCCCTGCCCTACAAAGCCCCTTCCCCATGCCTCTCACAAAGTGACCGTCATCCCTTGGAACTCTCCTGGTGAATCAAAGTCCCCTCTCTCTGGGCCTTAGCCCAGCTGTTCCTCTGCTAGGAATCCCTTCCTCTCTCTGCCTAACCAAGTTATCTGCAGCCCAGCCACCTCCTCCTCCAAGAAGTCCTCCTGGATCTTCAGGTTGTATTCTAGTGCTTCCCTAGCCCTGGCTCTTGCCTACACCTGCATTTACCCCACCAGGGACTTGCTCTCCTGGACTGCATGGCCTCTCTTGGCTTTGACATACCAGGAGCTATGGATTCACATGGCCAGCCACTGACCAGGAAATTCCTGCAGGCTCAGGGAGGATGGGAGGACCGCAGGGCCCTGGGCCCCAGCTGAGGGTTTCCAATGCAGGGTTCCTCACCCAGGCCCCTGAGGTTACCCACTCACCGGCTGCCTGGATGTCCTTCACAATCTGGGCCGTGAGGCTGCCGTTGTAGAAGGCCTGGGCGCCCTCGATGGCCAGCGTCTCGTAGGTATCAGCCAGCTTTGGCAGGGTCAGTCTCTCCCCCTCCCGAAGCACCTTTCCATCCCGGCAGAACACCTCACTGGGGCAGGGGGCACTCACGTGAGGCAGAAGGTGGGGTGGACTCAGACTGCCCCCCCGACCCACCCACACAGGGGAACGGAACAGAGCTGGGGCAGTGCCCGTCACAGGTGGGTGGCTCCGTCACTCAGCGCTCGTCCTCCCAGCTTCCTAGTGTCCCCTGCCACTCAGGACACATGGCCAGCCACGGTGGCCACTGGGACCCCAGGCTCAGAATGTGTCCCCCACACATGGTGGGGAAGTGTCTGCATCTCCTCATCCCATTACCAGCGCAGGATTCTGAAGGCAGAGGGCCGCTCCACTGCTGCTCGGGGACCGCAGGGGCCTTGGGCTGTGGGGGCCCTGCCTGTGTCGGGGGTCACACCCACAGACATACCACAAGACAGGCTGCTGCTCGATGACGGCCCGCTTGTTTTCCAGAGCTGCCGCCAAGCCCTTGCCCACAGGGAAGCCCTGGCGGGCCAGCTGGATACTGGGCTGGAAGAGGCGAGCCCAGGGCAGTCGCCCATGCCGCTGGTGTGCTAGCTCATAGCCTCGGATCTCTCCGGGCACCGCCACCGACAGCCCCCCTGGGGAGAGAGAGCCACAGTTAGCGGCCCTGAATGACGGACATGGTAATCTCTTGCAGGTGGCATCCCAGGCACATTCCCTGACTCGTTTTAGAGTTGGGGCAATGAGGTTTAGGAGGAAAGATTTTTTTTTCTTTTTTGAGATGGGGGTCTTGCCATCTTGCCCAGCCTGGTCTTGAACTCCTGAACTCAAGTAATCCTCCCACCTCAGCCTCCTGAGTAGCTGAGATTACAGGCATGAACCAGCATGCCCAGCAGAAGGGGATTTTTTTTTTTTTTTTTTTTTTTTTTTGAGACGGAATCTCGCTCTGTCACCAGGCTGGAGTGCAGTGGTACAATCTTGGCTCACTGCAACCTCCGCCTCCCGGGTTCAAGCGATTCTCCTGCTTCAGCCTCCCAAGTAGCTGAGATTACAGGTGCGAGCCACCACACCTGGCTAATTTTTGTATTTTTAGTACAGACGTGGTTTTCACCATGTTGGCCCAGATGGTCTCCATCTCTGACCCAGAAGGGGATTTTTAAGGTTATATCTGGGCTCAGCAGGCAGGAGTGCGCATGGACCAGGGATGTCTGATGAGGCCGCAGGAGGGGAAGCGGCACCACGCAGCTGGGTTTTGCTGTCCCAGAATTAGGTGTCTGTCTGTGCAGGTACCTGCATGTCTGAAATCCTGTGCTAGGCCAGACCCCCTCCCATGTCGCCAACCACAAGGCCTTATCCTGTAAGACTCATGCTTCCACCACAACGTGCTAAAGAAAGAGCAGGTCCTGGCCTGACCCAGTCAGCCAGCCCCAAGAAAGGGCTCCCTTACTCTTTTCTACTGCCCCAGAAGCAAGACCTGAGCCTTAATCTCTGTCCTGTCCCCTCTCCCAGCCTCAGTTTCTCCATCTGACTATAAGGGTTTTTGTTTGTTTGGTTTTTTGAGACAGAGTCTCGCTCTGTCACCAGGCTGGAATGCAGTGGCACAATCTTGGCTCACTGCAACCTCCACCTCCCGGGTCCAAGTGATTCTCCTGCCTCAGCCTCCCGAATAGCTGGGATTACAGGCGTCCGCCACCATACCCAGCTAATTTTTGCATTTTTAGTAGAGACTGGGTTTAACCATGTTGGCCAGGATGGTCTCAATCTTCTGACCTTGTGATCCGCCTGCCTCGGCCTCCCGAAGGGCTGGGATTACAGGCATAAGCCACTGCGCCTGGCCTGTTTGTTTTGAGACAGGGTCTCACTCTGTTGCCCCAGCAGAGCTCACTGCAGCCTTGGCTTCCCAGGCTCAAGCGATCCTCCCACCTCAGCCTCTGAAGTACCTGAGACACAGACTTACCCCACCACAAGTGGCTAATCTTTTTTTTTTTTTTTTTGAGTGGAGTTTTACTCTTGTTGCCCAGGCTGGAGTGCAATGGTGCGATCTTGGCTCACTTCAACCTCCACCTCCTGGGTTCAAGCGATTCTCCTGCCTCGGCCTCCCAAGTAGCTGGAATTACAAGCACGTACCACCACACCCAGCTAATTTTTGTATTTTTAGTAGATTTTTGTATTCTTGTATTTTCAGTTTCACCAGGTTGGTCAGGCTGGTCTCGAACTCCTAACCTTAGGTGATTCGCCCTCCTCGGCCTCCCAAAGTGCTAGAATTACAGGCATAAGCCACTGCGCCTGGCCTAATCTAAAAAAATTTTTGTAGAGACACGAGTGTCGCTTTGTTGCCAAGACTGGTCTCAAATTCCTGGCCTCAAGTGATCCTCCCACCTCAGCCTCCCAAAGTGCTGGGATTACAGATATATCCAGCCTCTAAAGAGTTTTGCCTTCCAGTTTTGACTTTCGAGGAGGTAACTGGAAATAGACCCCTGGGCCTGCTCACCCCCAGGGCCCCACTGCCCATGTGGACACTACAGACACTGACCCTTTGCCCAGAACGGTACAACTACGCCTCTGCCCCCAGGTATTCTCCTGCTCTCGCCAGAGATGACAGGGGCCATTTGGCTGCTCCCAGGCTTGGCAGCCACTGCCCTAGAACTACCTCTCCCACCCTGAGGCCTGGCACGTTTCCAAGAGCTGGTGGTTTCAATTCCTAGAAGCTGCACATCCATCCCGGAAGGTCTGACACCCAGCACACGGTTCCTTCCACCTCACAGTTAGACAGGGGAAGTTCTAATGTTTGCTAACAGAACAGAGGATGATACTTAGCAACAGTATTTTGTAGATTTCAAAGTAACTAGAAGAGAGGACTATGATGCTAATACCCAGAAATAATAAATACTCAAGATGATGGAAACCCCAAGTACCCTGCCTTGATCATTATACACTCTATGCATGTAACAAACACTCACATACACCCATAAATATGTGAAATATTGTATCAATAAGAGAAAAAAAACCTTCTCCTGACCTCAGGCCAACCAGGCTCTCATGCCACCACACTTGCCAAGCTCTCCGGCGACCCCCACACTGCCAGACCCAGTGCCTCCTCTCAGCTTCACTGGGCTCATCACTCTCCCTGCAAGCCAGCCCTGCATCCCAGCACCTGGCTCCACCCAAGTCTCCCCCGCCTGCCATCCTAGCTCCTGCTCTCTCCTTGGTCTTTGCTCTCTCTCGTGCTGGTCTGCCTGACATCTGAGCTTCAGCCTCCATTTATGCACTGACAAATCCCAAATTTACCTGCTGGCCTGACTGCTCCTCTGATTGCCAGACCCGAGAATCTACCTGCCTGCTCAAAAAAAGCATCTTAGGCTGAGTGCAGTGTCTCACTCTTGTAATCCCAGCACTTTGGGAGGCTGAGGCGGGCGGATCACCTGAGGTCGAGAGTTCAAGACCAGCCTGACCAACATGGAGAAACCCTGTCTCTACTAAAAGACAAAGTTAGCCAGGCATGGTGGCACATGCCTACAATCCCAGCCACTCAGGAGGCTGAGGTTGTGGTGAACCAAGATTGCGCCACTGCACTTCAGCCTGGGCAACAAGAGAAAAACCATCTCAAGAAAGAAAAGAAAAAAGGAAAGGAAAGGAAAAGAAAGGGGAAAGGAAAGAGGAAAGGAAAGGAAGCATCTGAAACATAGATGTGTCCAAAACCGAGCTCCTGAGCGTCCACTCAGACCTGTTTCCTGAGAGCCCTGCCTGTCTGCATTAGGGTCACCCCATCATTCCATGTACAGACAAAAGATCTGGGGTCCTCTGGGACTCCCTGTACAAGCATCACACCCAACCTGTCCTCAAATCCGCAGGCTCCACTTCCAAGTGTGTCCATCCAGCATCGGCCACTTCCCACCACCCTCTCCTCACATTACTGCAGTGACCTCCGGACAGGTCCTAGCATGCTCTCTGCCCCTTACACAGCAAGCCAAGGGGTCCATAGACCAGATCCATCCCCTTCCACTCACGTACTCCACGGGCCCCCACTTCCCTCAGACAAGCGGCAGCGGTTTCACCAAGACCTAAGATATCCCATCCCACACAACCTGGGCGGTTACTCTCAGGTCACCTGCTGCAGCCTCCCCAGCTCCCCACAGGGCTCTGTCCCTGCCCATCACACCTGGATCGCTTGGTCTTCCTCCAGATACCGCACAGCTCCCCTGACCCCATCTCTGCCTCTGGGTCTTTGCTCATATGTCCCCTTCCCTGACTAGGTCACCCTTCATAGAGTCCCACATCTTGAGGCACTCCAGATCTGTTTTTGTTTTTGTTTTTGTGGGGCGGAGTCTTGCTTTGTCTCCTAGGCTGGAGTGCAGTGGGGCAATCTTGGCTCACTGCAACCTCCTCCTCCCAGGTTCACGTAATTATCCTGCCTCAGCCTCCTAAGTAGCGGGGATTACAGGTGTATGCCACCACGCCCAGCTAATTTTTTGTGTCTTTAGTAGAGATGGGGTTTCACCATGTTGGCCAGGCTGGTCTAAACTCCTGACCTTGTGATCTGCCCACCTCAGCCTCCCAAAGTGCTGGGATTACAGGCATGAGCCACCACACCTGACCCCAGCTAATTTTTTGCATTTTTAGTAGAGACGGGGTTTCACCATATTGGCCAGGCGGGTCTGAAACTCCTGACTTCGTGATCCATCTGCCTCAGCCTCCCAAAGCGCTGGGATTACAGGTGTGAGCCACCGTACCCGGGAAGGTCTGCTTTTCCACAGCCCGTGGCACACCCGAACCTACCTAGTTTCTCCTCCCACCTGGGATGTCACAGATTTCGTCTGCCATCTTTGTTTTTCGCCCCAGCTTCAGGAACAGCACCTGATGCTTTAAGAGATGCTCAGTATGTTCTAATTACAGAAATGATTCCAAGTGTCCACAAGGTGCCAAGCCTGTGAGTCCCTCATTCTCTTACCCTGAGCAACTTCATATCTACAGATGCTGAGTTTCTCAATGAGCATTAAAAAAAAATCAAAGACTGAGTCTGTTGCAGAGAACTCCAAAGGGCAGCACCCAAGACCCCCACCTGGGGTATAAGACTTGCTACGGTGAGTGTGCCCTGCCTCTCCATCCTCCAACTTTTTTTTTTTTTTTTTTTGAGACAAAGTTTCGCTCTTGTTGCCCAGGCTGGAGTGCAGTGGCGCAATCTCGGCTCACTCACTGCAACCTCCACTTCCCAGGTTCAAGCAATTTTCCTGCCTCAGCCTCTCAAGTAGCTGGGATTACCGGGGCATGCCACCATGCCCAGCTAATTTTTGTATTTTTAGTTGAGACAGGGTTTCACTATGTTGGCCAGGCTGGTCATGAACTCCTGACTCCAGGTGATCCACCCGCCTCAGCCTCCCAATTTGCTGGGATTACAGGCATGAGCCACCGTGCCAGCCATTTTTTTTTTAAATTTTTTAGAGACGGGGTCTCGCTATGTTGCCCAGGCTGGAGTGCAGTGGCTATTCACAGGCGCAATCCCACTACTGATCAGCACAGGAGTTTTGACATGCTCCGTTTCTGACCTGGACCGGTTCACCTCTCCTTAGGCAACCTGGTGGTTCCCCTGCTCCTGGGAGGTCACCATATTGATGCCAAACTTAGTGCGGACACCCGATCGGCATAGCACACTACAGCCCAGAACTCCTGGACTCAAGAGATCCTCCAGCCTCAGCCTCCCGAATAGCTGGGACTACAGGTCCATGCCACTGCGCCTGGCCATTTTTTTTTTTTTTAAAGACAAGGTCTTGCTTTGTTGCCCAAGCTACAGTGTAGTGATACAATCACAGCTCACTGCAACCTTAACCTCCCGGGCTCAAATGATCCTTCCACCTCAGCCTCCCAAGTAGCTGGGACCACAGGCACATACCACCATGCCTGGCTAATTTTTTTTTTTTTCCATTTTTTGTAGAGACGGAGTCTTGCTATGCTGCCCAGGCCGGTCTCAAACTCCTGGGCTCATGAGATCCTCCTGACTTGGCCTCCCAAAGTGCTAGGATTACAGGAGTGAGCTATTGAGGCCACCCATCCTCCAATCTTTATCCCACAATCCATTCTTCCTCCTTTGAGCTGTGCCCTTGGGTGGACAGTGGCTTCCCCCTCAGGTACCTGGGCAATTTGGGGGCCTTCTCTCCACTAAGACCAGATTAGAAAGAGAGACTCTGGCTGGGCTCCGTGGCTCACACCTGTAATTCCAGCACTTTGGGAGGCCGAGGCAGGCGGATCACGAGGTCAAGAGATTGAGACCATCCTGGCCAACATGGTGAAACCCCATCTCTACTAAAAATATAAAAATCAGCCAGGTGTGGTGGCGCATGCCTGTAGTCCCAGCTACTCAGGAGGCTGAGGCAGGAGAATCAATTGAACCTGGGAAGCAGAGGTTGCAGTGAGCCAAGATCACGTCACTGCACTCCAGCTTAGCAACAGAGCAAGACTCCGTCTCAAAAAAAAAAGAGATTCTACCTAATACCTCACGCTGTAGAGTGCTATCCCCACAAATGAACAAATGAATGAACTGAACAGGATGCCCGTTAAAAAGGCAGGGTATAGAGAACCTGTGTTCAATTTTAGCTTCACTACCTCCCAGCTGTGTGACCTCAGCTAATTTGCATGACCTCTCTGGGCCTCAGCATCCCCCATCTGTAAAATGGGAATGCACACAGCATCCCCCCACCGCAAAGGAGCAGGGGAAGGGTATGAGGCGCTCATGGGTGAAGAGCATGGAGCAGAGTGCGGGCCCCAGTAAGCCCTGATCCATGAGGGTTGTTAGCGTAATAATTATTCTCTCCGTGTGCTGCACAGCGTGGCCCCAGAGGCCTTGGGAGAAATAACAGAAGCTCCCAGCCCTTTACTCCCGTGATGATGGTCCTGACAACTCACTGTGGGAGGGCGCTATGGGGCCAGGAAGTGATGAGGGGTGCCAGAACTGCCCCTGGACCCTGACAAGGCCAGGCTCCAGTGGCCAAGGCCCCTTCCCCGGGGCTCGGCCGGCTCTGCACCCACGCCCCAAGCCTGCAGGCGGCTTACCCTCCTGGGACTGTTCCGAGCTGTTGAACATGTTAGGGAAGGCCAGCCTGGGGGCCACTTCGCGGGCATTGATGACCTCAGCTTTTCCTAGAAGGAGAAGCAGGTAGGCAGGCAGACTCACCCAAACCCTTCATGCCGCATGAGCCCGGGGGTCCCCCCAGCTGTGCCTCCGCCCAACCCACACCCCTGACCCCTCTCCCTCGCCCCTCCTGGAAGTACTCACGAGTGCTGCTGTTGTAGATGGTGAGGACAGGCCGCCCCCAATGCCCATGCTGTGGGCGTTCATGAGCCCCACGCACAACAGGGCAGCGATGGCTGCGTCCACCGCAGAGCCACCGTCCCGCAGTGCGTCCCTGCCATGTGGTACATGGAGGGGTGAGAACCTGCAGGCTTCCATCCTGGCCCTGCATACACACCCTGATGCCCATCTCCCCCAGAGGAGGATGGAAGAGAAGTCCATTTGAGTTTTCAGGTTTCTGTTTTATTTTTTTTTCTTTTGAGACAGAGTCCTGCTCTGTCGCCCAGGCAGGAGTGCAGTGGTGTGATCTCAGATCACTGCAGCCTCAACCTCCTGGACCCAACTGACCCTCCCACCTCAGCCTCCCAAGTAGCTGGGACTATGGGGACATGCCACCACGCCTGGCAAATTTTTTGTTTATTTTGTTTTTTTTGAGACAGAGTCTCGCACTGTTGCCCAGGCTGGAGTGCAATGGCATGATCTCAGCTTACTGCAACCTCCACCTCCCAGGTTCATGTAGTCTCCTGCCTCAGCCTCCCAAGTAACTGGGATTACAGGTGCATACCACCAAACCTGGCTAATTTTTTTGTATTTTTTAGTAGAGATGGGGTTGGCCAGATTGGTCTCGAACTCCTGACCTTGTGATACACCTGCCTCAGCTTCCCAAAGTGCTGGGATTACAGACATGAGCCACCGTGCCTGGCTGTTCTGTTTTTTTTTGTAGAGACGGGGTTTCGCCATGTTGCCCAGGCTGTCCAAGAACTCCTGGGTTCGAGTGATCCCCACCTTGGCCTCCCAAAGTGCTGGTATTACAAGTGTGAGCCACTGTGCCTGGACTTTGTTTTATGAGACAGGTTCTCACTTTGTCACCGAGGATGAAGTACAGTGGCACGGTCATGGGTCAATGAAGCCTTGACCTCCTGGGCTCAAGCAATCCTCCCACTTCAGCCTCCTGAGTAGCTGGGACTATAGGTATGAGCCACCACACTTGGCAATTTTTTGTCTTTTTTGTAGAGACAGGGTCTCCCTGTGTTGCCTAGGTTGGTCTCGAACTCATGGGCTCAAGCAATTTTCCCACCTCAACCTCCCAAAGTAGTGGGATCACAGTTTTCCTCTTTTTCTTTTTCTTTTTTTTTTTTCTGAGATGGAGTTTCACTCAGTTGCCCAGAGTGCAGTGGTGTGATCTCAGCTCACTGCAACCTCCGCCTCGTGGGTTCAAGCAATTCTCCTGCCTCAGCCTCCCGAGTAGCTGGGAATACAGGTGCCCACCACTCCTGGCTAATTTTTTGTATTTTTAATAGAGATGAGTTTTCACCATGTTGGCCAGGCTGGTCTCAAACTCCTGACTTTGTGTGATCCACCTGCCTTGGCCTCCCAAAGTGCTGGGATTACAGGCGTGAGCCACCGCACCCAGCCAGTTTCCTCTTCTTTTTTGTTTTTGAGACGGATTTTCACTCTTGTTGCCCAGGCTGGAGTGCAATGGCGTAATCTCGGCTCACAGCAACCTCCACCTCCCAGGTTCAAGTGATTCTCCTGCCTCAGCCTCCCACGTACATGGAATAACAGGCATGTGCCACCACGCCCAGCTAATTTTGTGTTTTCAGTAGAGACAGGGTTTTTCCATGTTGGTCAGGCTGTTCTCGAACTCCCAACCTCAGGTGATCCACCGCCTTGGCCTCCCAAAGTGCTGGGATTACAGGCATGAGCCACTGTGCCCAGCCAGCAGCTCAGTTTCCTCTTTGTCAAGCAAACAAATGTACATGACTTTTATAATTGGGACAAAAAAGGGAAATTGCTATATTTTATTAATAACTTTTTTTCTGGCTGGGGATGGTGGCTTACACCTGTAATCTCAGTACTTTGGGAGGCCAAGGTGGACGATCACTTGAGGGCAGGAGTTCAAGACCTGAGCAATATAATGAGCCCTCGTCTCTACAAAACAGTCTTTTTAAATTAGTCAGGTGTGATGCACACCTGTAGTCCTAGCTACTCAGGAGGCTGAAGTGGAAGCATCGCTTAAGCCCAAGAGTTCAAGGCTGCAGAGAGCTATGATCACGCCACTGCACTCCAGCCTGGGCAACAGAACAAGACCCTGTTTCAAAGAAACAAAAACATAACATTTTTTCTGTTTACATCTTTAGGAGGGAACTGATCTTTGCCTATAACATGAGATGAGTCTCAAAGAATAAAAAAGTAGAGACCACAGCTCACACCTGTAATCCCAGCACTTTGGGAGGCCGAGGCGGGTGAATCACAAGGTCAAGAGTTCAAGACCAGCCTGGCCAACATAATGAAACCCCATCTCTACTAAAAATACAAAAATTAGCTGGGTGAGGTGGCGCAGGCTTGTAGTCCCAGCTACTCGGGAGACTGAGGCAGGAGAATCACTTGAACCTGGGAGGTAGAGGTTGCAGTGAGCTGAGATTGCGCCACTGCACTCCAGCCTGGGTGACAGGGCAAGACTCTGCCTTGGAAAAAAAAAAAAAACCCACAAAAATTAGCTGGGTGTAGTGGTGCACACCTGTAATCCCAGCTACATGGGAGACTGAGGCATGAGAATCACTTGAACTTGGAAGACGGAGGTTGCAGTGAACTGAGATTGCGCCACTGCACTCCAGCCTGGGCGACAGAGCGAGATCTCTGTCTCAAAATAAATAAATAAATAAATAAATAAATAAAAAGAGAAAAAAATAACAACCAAACCACAAAACAGTGGAGTTTATCTAAAGAGACAGAGACTCTTAAAACTGAGCAAAGGGGCCCTGCTGGGCTCTAGGAGACCCGCATCCTGCTCTCCGGGGTCAGCATCCCCTTCCCAGAGAGTACTGAGAGAACCCAAGCAAAGAACAGGTAGCTCTATGCACATGGGACACCCCATGTCCAGGCAGCCTGCTTACATGTGGGGAAACTGAGTCTCAGAGGGGCAAAGGTATTGCCCAGTTTCCAGGGCCCATGCCACCATGCCCTGTCCCGCTCACCTCCCAATCTCCGAGCAGCGCTTGGCATCTGCGGCCACGGCACCCCTGGTGTACACATGGTTGTCAGCTTCCTTGGAGGCGGAGGGCAGCCAGAGACAGAGGCCGATAACAACCAGCACCAGGACCACGGCCAGCAGGCCCAGCACCACTAACTGCTTCTTCATGGCTCCGCTGCACCCACGGGGTAAGGAGCAGGGTCAGGCCTAGCCTCAGACACTCCCTGGCCCCTCCCTGTCAGGGCACAGTCTAACGTAGGGCCTCAGAAACACAAGCCCTGTGTCTCCTTCCCACCTCCCAGAACACGTGCAGGCCATCCGGCCCCCAGACCTTTGCCCAGGCCATGCCTTCTGCCAGGAGCTCTGGGCCTCATCACTGCCCTCTCAAATCCTCCCTGCTTATCTTCAGAGCCCATCCTGGTAAGAACCCCATCTCCAGCAGGGGCCCTTCCTGGGAGCCCCCCAGACCTCCACACCCCTTTCTGCAAGGCCTTGCCTACCTCCTCACAGTGATGAGCTTCACTGCTTAGCGAGAAGCTCTGGTGGGGACGGGCCTGGCCTCGTTTCTCCTGTGTCCCCCACCTCAGCCCAGAGCCTGGCACCGTCCAGGAGGCCCTGAGAACCCTTCACTCCACCTGGAGCATGGGGTTTAGCTTCCATAGTGCCCACAATGGGAGCACCCCACAGTCTTCCCCTGAAATCAGCAGATTTGCAGCCACAGGGCCAGGACTTACCGTCCAGCAGCAGACGGGGCCACCGCCTTGCCTGGGGGAGTTGGCCACGAAAGATGGAAGGATTTGGTGGAAACGGCTGAGGATATCACTGGGTCTCCCTCACACTCTGCAGGAGCCTGTAGCCACAGAATCTTCTTCAGAGACTCACTGGTCAGGCAGCCTTCTCGTTCTCCTGAAGGTCAAGGGCGGTTACCGGAAGCATGCGCAGCCCAGTCCTTTCTGGGGGGCTTGGTGTGACCTCCTTCTGCCTCTAGCAGGTTTCTCTCCCTCCAGTGGAAGTCTGGAGCCAAAGAGGCTGTCAGTAACACACTTGTTTCCAAGAATTCTCCCAGCATGTTTCCCAGGCACAGCCCAAAGAGGGTTCTGTACAGAGCAGGGCAGAGAGGGGACAGGGCATTCCTGCACAAGCCCAGGATGTGCATATGGTGAGCATGGCAAAGGGGGCCCAGGGGGCAGAGCCAGCCTGCCCTGCTCTGAAGCTGGACTTTCCACTCACCTGCCGTGGGGCCTCAGGCAAATCACTTAACGGTCCAGCCTGGCTGACGGGAGCACCTCGCTTGCCTTGCTGCTGGGAGTGTTGTGAATAGGGTAGGTTAGACTGTGGGAAAGGCTCGGTCAATGGTGGTTGCGATTATCATCATGGCTGCACTGGGGGACACCCCAGGAAGCCTGAGTGGCACAGGTCTCTTGCTCTCTGTTATGTCCCCTGTGGACCTGTTCTGGGCTGTGCAGTGAGGGACAGCAGTGACCCTTGTGAAGTCTCATGGCTGTGGCAGTAGGTGACAGGTATGACCCCAACAGGGAAGAGGGATGTGGTGACAGAGGTGGAGTTCCCTCTCCCACACTCAGTTCCCCCACAAAGGGTGGTGTCCACCAGCAAGCCCCTTCAATGAGCCCCAAGCTGGGTTCCCTCTGTCTGCTCCACCCTGTCCCAGTGCAGCCTGTCTGATCTCGGAGCCAGACACAGTGTCCCAGAGGTGGTCTAGGAATGGTGTTCCTGTGCCCTCCTTACACAGGGGACATCCAACGCCAACATGGAAAGGCGTTCCCCCTCCCCAGGCTTGGCAGGCCTGGGGCCATAGTGTGATACATTTTTTTTTTTGAGACAGTCTCACTCTTTCACCTAGGCTGCAGTGCAGTGGCACGATCTCGGCTCACTGCAACCTCCGCCTCCCGGGTTCAAGCAATTCTCCTGCCTCAGCCTCCTGAGTAGCTGGGACTACAGGGGTGCACCACCATACCTGGCTAATTTTTGTATTTTTAGTAGAGACAGGGTTTCACCATGTTGGCCAGGATGGTCTCGATCTCCTGACCTCGTGATCCGCCCACCTCAGCCTCCCAAAGTGTTGGGATTACAAGTGTGAGCCACTGCTCCTGGCTGTGTGATACATTTGACCCCTCCCAGCCCTGGAGGCAGACACCAAGAGCGGAGGGGCCTGGCAATGGCCATGAGGCAGCCCACCACCCACATCCCCCATAGAGTCCAAAGCAGCCCATCATCCCCACCCTGGCCACCACAGCCTGAATCCAGCCGCCACCTGTTTCTGACCTGAACCTGCCAGCCCCTGCCTGCACTCCCTCCTTCCAACAGCGCCTGCCCGTCGTCGGTCTCCCAGAAAGTAGCTAGAGGGCTCTGTCTGTCCCGCTGTGGAACAGGCCCTGCCTCCTCCCCTGCCCCAAGGGCAGCTCACACCCTTCACCAGGCCTGACAGCCCTCTGGCCACTCAAACACCGTGGGTCCCAGCAGGGAGTCCAGGTCAGGGTTAAGGGTTCCTGATAGAGACAGCCATACCTGGAGGTTCAAGGGGCCTCAGGAGCTGGGCAGGCAATGTGCAGCATCCATTGTGGACACAGAACATTCCCATCACAGGGCCGGGTGTCGTGGCTCACACCTGTAATCCCAGCACTTTGGGAGGCCAAGACGGGTGGATCACCTGAGGTCAAGAGTTCGAGATCAGCCTGGCCAACATGGTGAAACCCCCATCTCTACTAAAAATACAAAAAATTAGCTGGGCATGGTGGCACATGCCTGTAATCCCAGCTACTCAGGAACTGAGGCATGAGAATCCCTTGAAACCAGGAGGCAGAGGTTGCAGTGAGCTGAGATCACACCACTGCACTCCAGCCTGGGCAACAAGAGTGAAACTCCAGGTCGGACACAGTGGCTAGTGGCTCACGCCTGTAATCTCAGCACTTTGGGAGGCCGAGGCAGGCAGATCACAAGGTCAGGAGTTCGAGACCAGCCTGACCAACATGGTGAAACCCCGTCTTTACTGAAAGTACAAAAAAAAATTAGCTGAGCGTTGTGGCACGCACCTGTAAGCCCAGCTACTCAGGAGGCTGAGGCAGGAGAATCACTTGAACCCAGGAGGCAGAGGTTGCAGTGAGCCGAGATTGTATCACTGCACTCCAGCCTGGGCGACAAAAAAAAAAAAAGACTAAAACTCCATCTCAAAAAAAAAAAAAAAGGAAAAACCAAAAACAGAAAAAAAGAACATTCCCATCACATGTCATGAGGCAGGGGCCTGGCCTGGTCGGTGCCCCTATCCCTAGCACCACAGCCCCCTCCACCAAGGAAGCTCCCCCAGTCCCATCCACTGGGCCGGGTCATGCCCTGGAGGGCACGACCTCATCTCTCCCCAGGCTCGGGGTCATGAGCCAAGCCCCCCATCAGGGCCCTGGGGTGGGCCAACCGTAACCCAGCCTTCCCGGTCTGTTAATCTGTCTACCCAAAGGCCCAAGTACGCTCCCCCAAGAAGCAGGGGGCACCCAGCCAGTATCGGACTGCTGGGAAGCGTGGGGAGGGGAGTAGGCAGTGCTTGGCCCTGTCCCCTCCTCCTGGGGCATGTCAGCAAGGGAGGGTGGGCCCAGCCTCCCGCAGGCAGATGTCGCCAGCCCAGAGGAAGACCCCCTGCTGAGGTCCTAGGTTTCCATTTCCCATCCCTCCACCCCTAAGTTCTCTCCAGACTCACTGAAAGAATGTCCAAACCAACCCACAGTGTGAGAGCGGCACACACTAGGGGAAACTGAGGCTAGAAAGTGGTTCAGATGCCATGGTTGGCCTCAAACCCAGATCCCCTTCCTTGTGACCCTGATGGGCTTACCTGAGGCCTAGGACAGTGTGGGTCCAGGAGAATACCTCTTTTCTTGGAAGACAGTTCTGGGCTGTACCCTCTGGGGAGGAGGAGACAGGCTTCTCAGCCTGGGAAAGTTCCGGCCACAGAATTGGCCAAGCCCCCTGCCACTCTCCAGAGCGGCTCAGAGCCACGCCTGCGGCCCCCTGCAGAGCTCCTCAGGGGGCCTCCCAACTGAGACTGGGATCTGGGGGTGGGTACCTCCAAGGAGGAGCTGAGGCAGGGAAGGAGCAGGAGCAACCAGAGAACCCATGAGCTTACCTAGTCCCAGAGGGGGCAACAGGCCAGCCAGGGAGTGCACAGCAGCCCTGGGGGACAGTGGAAGGCGTCTGCACAGGATGCAGGACAGGTAGGCCTCTCCCAGAGGTCCAGCCTGGCTAGAAGGACGGGGGAGGCTGACGTCACAGCAGCAAGGAGGCGCACAGTGACTTGGCATGGTGACTGGGCCTGTCACCAGGTGACTAAAGGTCATGCAGCCCTGGGAAGGCCCCAGGTGGGAGGTGCTGTGGCGGGGTCAGGGGGAAAGGGTTCTCCCCCTCCCAGACTCAGTTCCCTGCAAAGGGCGCTGTCTACCCACGAGCCTCTCCAGTGAGCCCCAGGCTGGGTCCCCCTCTGGCTCTCCCTGTCCCTGTTTAGAACATCTGAACTCACAGCCAGTGTCCCAGAGATGGCTCTGGAGGCAGCGGAGTAGCGGTGCTCCTGGCACCAGACCAGAACCCAGCCTAAGGGGCCCTCACCACACCCTGTTGCCAATGCCAAAGAGGTGTCCGAGAACATGGCCTGAGGCCCTGAGTGCAGACCGGTTCTGCTGCCCATCCAGAAACATCAGCCCCCCAGGCCCAAGGAATCACCTGAACAGCCCCGAGAGGCAGGGCCCAGAGAGGACCTGAGCTGGCCCAAGCTCACACAGCCCAGCAGTGTAGGCTTGGCTACTTGGTAACTGCTCCAAGTGACTGCATGTCCCTGACCAGCCCAAGAAGTCTGAGCCAGGAAAGGCTGCGGGTCCAGCCCAGGTGAGCTTGCACACTACTGCCCATTCCCCTGCGGCCCTCATCTGCGAGAATATGGGCCAGAGGCTCCCCAGGTCCTGGCTCCGTCCCCTGCTCCTGGGCCTACTCTGCCTGCAGTGGTAGAGAGCCCCTGCAGCCTCCACCTGAGGGCTATTCCATGCCCATAACACCTGCCCCACAATCATGCTTCCAGGCTGCCCCAGCTGACAGAAGGGACGTGAAGGCTGACCCAATGTTGCTGCCTGCCTGGGTCACACAGCCAGCATAGGCCTGTCCTGTCACCCACTGCTCTCAAATGGACTCTGGACAGAAACCACCAGACACACAACTGTGAGATCCTCAATAGCCCTAGGGCGGAGGTGCTATGACCCAGCCCTTTCCTTAGGCACCCCTCCCCGTGGAGAGCAGGGTGACTGGGAAGTGACAGGGCAGGAACCAAGGCCCCGTGACCTGTCCTGAAGGCTAGATAGCAGACAGGAACATCAGGGGATCTGGCCCTGCCTAAGTGGCTGCATTCTACAGGCAGTCAGCTGGGAGGGGTCTAGAGCAGAGAGCCACAGGGCTCTGTCCCCTGCCCTGGCCTGCTCAGCAGCTTCCTCTCTGCCTGAGAGCATACAAGACCTGCAGGGTTCACAGCAGCAGGTAGGCAGGAAGATGTCTGAGTGGGCAAAGGATGGCCCAGACCCCCACAGCTGACCTCAGAAGGAAAACCCTGGGCTGGAGAAAGTAGGAAGACAGAAGGCTGCCTGCAGTGGGACACACATGAAGTCTGGCAGCAGCTGTGGGTTCCAGAGATGGGGGGACGGGACAGGAGGCACTTTATCAAAGGCCATGTCAACAGAGGAAGGACCTACAGAATGAGGGAGGCTTTTCCTCACATGCTGAGTGTGACATATTCTATCCCACTCAGCCCTCTACTCCCTGAATGTGGAGAGGGCACTAACGGGGGAATGGGTCTGGGGAAGCCATGTCACCTGAGGAAAGACTGGAGGGGTTGGCCTAGAAGTCTTCTCCAGACCCCACAGCTCCTGTCCTGGACACATAAGGTAGTGAGTTCCCTGTCCCCAGAAATATGCAAGCCTCACTCACCCAGAGACACTGACTCTGATGTCAGTACCACCCACTTCCAACACATGTGCAGGCACGTACACACACACAGCTGAGCCGAATCTAGGCTGAGCAGAGCAGCTTTGCAGGGCGAGAGGGGCGTATGAGGAAGAGGTAGACACGGCATCCGGTCTGAAGTCTGCCAGTTAATCCTCCAACCCAGCTCGATGGCTTTGTCACCACAACCCCAGGGGTGAAACCAGAGCACAGCCCCAACCCATCCACAGGCAGGAAACTGAAGCTTATGTCCCTGACCAGCCCAAGAAGTCTGAGCCAGGAACAGCTGCGGGTCCAGCCCAGGGGACAAAGATATTTACCAGTGTCAGCTGGCCCCGAGAAGATCTGCAGACCTGCAGGTGAGCCGGGGACCCACCCACCCCCGACCCTGCCAGCCTCTAGCATGGAATCACTATCCCTGGGTATGAGAACGCACAGATCTCTGCGGCTTCCCCAAGCCAGTGCGTACCCCTGGACCAGACGCTTACCGCCCAGACCTGGGGTTGGAATCCGTCTCCCACACTGTTCACCCTTGCGGCACAGAGCTGAGAATTAGAAAAAAGCACCCCTTCAGTAAGATATAATAACCACTACCTGCCGGAAACCTGTCGAAAGAACTATATAGCTCTCTATATAAATAGCTGAGAGGTGGCGGACGCCCCCTGGAGTTGGGCAATGATCCCTTGCACAACCGGCCCTGCCCCACCACAATCTACAGCCACAGAGCCCAGGAGTGGGGCAAGCATGGCCCAAGGACACAGTGTCCCCCAACCCCTTTGCAGCTCTGGCTGTACTCCAGAGCTCACTCCCACCCCCACTCAGGGCTGCCAGATCCTCCCAGGCCTCAGTTTCTCCATGCTGCACTCTTCCCCCTTAATTCCAAGAAGCCACACCTCTCTCAAGGGCTTCTTTGCCTAAGTCAGGTGACTCTGCCCCAGCCCTCCTTCACCCACCCCCATACCTCTCTCAAACCCACTTATCAGCCAAGAAACAGAGGCCCCCAGTCCAGACCCAGTCGGATAAAGAGCCCGGGGCTCTGCCCAGCTGTGAGATCCCCCCTGCAGGCCGCTCCTACACGAGTCTCGCCTCCTTCACCCCAAAGTGCAACACACAAACCGAGGCTCGGAGAGGAAGAGAAACTCCTCTAGAGCGCAGCAGGCATATGGCAGAGCTGGGAATGGAACTCAGGCCCCCAGACACTCCCAGGAGTCCCCTGGCCGGAGCTTCCCCACCTATGATGTCCAGCAGCTCAGAGAGGGTGAGTGGCGCCTCTGGGTCACACAGCGCTGGGGCACAGCCAGAGGCCCTCACTCCCTGGCTCACCCGACTCCTGGGCGGGTCGTCCAGCAACACACTAAAATCAAGCTAAGATTTCCAGCTGTGACCCAGCTCCTCCCCTCCCACCTCCCCCAGAGGCCTGGGGGCGGGGGGAGGGGGAAGGCTTTAAAGGCACAGGAACTGCTCCAGGTGGGACAAGGGCTGGCTCCCGGTCCCATCCCTGGGGCTGTGTGATCCGGGACGGCTGCAGGTCTCTCTGAGCCTGGTGGGGTCTCAAACCCTGAATGAGAGACCTGAGCTCTGAAGGCCTCGGTGGGGCTGAAGGAGGCCGGGTTTGAGCGGGAGGCCAATTAGACTAAAGGTTCCCTGGGAGATGGGGCCACGGAGCTGGGGTGCAACCAGGTGCCCACGTCAGGAGGGGCTGGAGGTGTAAGCATCTGAGACCCCACAAGGTCTGAGGAGCCTAGATTACCTGTACAGCCCCAGGGTAGGGGACGCCTCTCCTAACAGGCCCTCTCCCAACTTTCAGGGCTACAGGTGGGGCCTTAGGGGCTGTCACTCCAAGGACTGAAGGGAGTCACATGATCCAGAAGGGTCCTTCCTCAATCCCCAATTTCAGGGGTCTGAGCAGGCAGGCTGACAGAGGACCCCAGGCAGTGGAAGCAGGGGGCAGAGGCCCTTCCGTCCATCACGCCCTCACCTGCTCTGGCCCATTCAATGAGATGGGGTGGGTGCCCCCACAGGGCTGGCAGGCCCAAGCCTCTCAGCCCTCAGATCGAGGTCCACACATGGTCTGCAGACTGCCAGAATTGTCACTCTTAGCAAGGCACACACTTAAATTCATTATCTTATTCCATCATTCATTGTCCCATCTAATCCTGGCCTCTCCAGATTCTTCTCTCAAGAAGCCCCTACCTGGCTGGGCATGAGAGAGTATGGTCAGCCCAGGGGGGAAGAGCCCTAGGGGAGGGGCAGTTACCAGAATAGGGGCCTTGGGAATCCAGCCTAGGTTGGGATTGAATTTGGGGAGGATCTGCTAGGCTGAAGGAACCACCTGAGCCTGAAGGCCAGGAACTAGAGCCTTTTCCAGGAGGTGAGGGCTGCAGGGGACCTCTTGACCACCCTAAGCCCTCCCTAAGCCCTGAGGTGTCAAGGCTGGAAAAGGAGGTGGCCGAGCTAAGACCTTCAAGGCCAGGTCAGTCTGGACTTTGAGAGCCCTGGGAGGCTGGTGAATGTGTCACTGGATCTAGTAACCATTAACCTTGGCTCACTCATTAAGACCCTGGTGGGTGTCCATTAGCTCCTTGGCTGGTTCCAGCATCTGGGCAGAGGGCAGGGGTCTTGGGAAGAAGGGAGTGCTGATTGGGGTGTGAGGTGGAGGCTGGCTGAGCTGGCTCTCTGTGTCCTTGTTCCTTGAGAAGGGTTCCAGGGCCAAGCTGGCTTCCAGCCAGGGGCAGCTGCCAACACAGCCCGGGGCAGGTGCCACCCTACCATCCTAGTGACTTTCATCTCCTTATCACCCCTGTGTGCTGGCACCAGCAGCCCGCAGTGCCTCGGGGCCTCGGCCACACAGGAGGCTCAAAGGGCTAGTCCAGTGCCTGGCTCAGCATCCACCCAGACTGCCCCTCTGAGAAATGAGCCCACCATGGCCTCCAAAGCCCTGTCTGTTTCAACGAGTTGGGATCTGCTCCACCTCTGTATCTGGGGCAAGAAGGGAGCTCCTGGCATGGGAACCTGCAACCTGAGATGGGAAGGGAACTGCCCAAAGCCACTCAGCAGGACAGTGACCCGTGACATCAGGAAGACTGTGTAAACCTCTTCCTGCAACCGGTGTCTCATTGCCGCCCCACCCCACTGTCAGGTCCAGGAAGCTGACCACACTGAGTACCAGGAGTCACCCAGAAAACCTCGTGCCCTGAGGGGGTCAGGGTGAGGGCCATGGCGGGGCAGGGTGGGGGGTACATGAGGGCGTGACATCCCGAACTGCAGTCATGAGCCTCTCAATGAGCGAGCGATGCAGACGGGTCCAGATGCAAGCCGCACCTGGCCCATACTCCAGAACCACTAGAACGACATCTCAGGGCCCCCTGGGAGCCAGAAACCCAATATTATCCAGGACGTTTTGTGTCCCCTGGAGTCCTGCACCAAAGAGACACTTGGTAAACTGGCTAAGTGAAACTGACTTCAAATCCAAGCATCATAGCATTTGAGTCAATATTAGGATCACAGAATCTCAAATATTTGGTCTCTGATCTTCCAGCATCCCAGAGAGGTCAGCTTGCATACCTTCTCCCATGGGCAGCTCACTATCTCCAAAGACAGCGGGACTGTGGTTGGTTGGCAAGTTCTTCTCAACATTAAGCCCCACTTTGCCTCTTTGTAACACCTGCAGCAGGTTGCGACAGTCCACCTGATTCAGGTGTGCCTGGCCTCAGATCCTGCCCACTGTCTAAGGCCACAGAGCAGAGAAGCAGGAGCCACCCCAGATCCGGTACCTGGCCACAGCCTCTCTGAGCCACGAAGACCACACTGAAGGGATGGAAGGAAGACTTCAGCTCAATGAATTGGCTGGTGTTGGCCAGACAAGGTGGCTCACGTCTGTAATCCCACCCCTTTGGGAGGCTGAGGTGGGTGGATCACCTGAGGTCAAGAGTTCAAGACCAGCCTGGCCAATATGGTAATACCCCGTCTCTACTAAAAACACAAAATTAGCCGAGTGTGGTGGCACGCGCCTGTAGTCCCAGCTACTCAGGAGGCTGAGGCAGGAGAATCGCTTGAACCTGGGAGGCAGAGGTTGCAGTGAGCCAAGATCGTGCCACTGCACTTCAGCCTGGGCTACAGAGTGAGACTCCATCTCAAAAACGCCAGGCGTGGTGGCTTATGCCTGTAATCCCAGCACTTTGGGAGGCCAAGGCAGGTGGATCACAAGGTCAGGAGTTCAAGACCAGCCTGACCAACATAAAGAAACTCTGTCTCTACTAAAAATAAGAAAATTAGGCCGGGCGTGGTGGCTCACGCCTGTAATCCAAGCACTTTGGAGGCCAAGGTGGGTGGATCACCTAAGGTCGGGAGTTCAAGACCAGTCTGACCAACATGGTGAAACCCCGTCTTTATATTTTAAAAATATATTAAAAAAAAAAAGAAAAAGAAGAAAATTAGCTGGGCATGGTGGTGAATACCTGTAAACCCAACTACTTGGGAGGCTGAGGCAGGAGAATTGCTTGAACCTGGGAGGTGGAGGTTGCAGTGAGCCGAGACTGAGCCATTGCACTCCAGGCTGGGCAACAGAGCAAGATTCTGTCTCAAAAAAATAAGAAAAAGAAAAGAAAAAGAAAGGGCTGGTGTCACGCAGTTGTGATGGAGGGAGGGGTAAGCATGGGCCAACTGTGGGCATGGGCAGAGCTCCTGTGCCCCCAGAGCCTGGCCTATGCCCCAGCAAATGCCATTTGCAGCATTTGGTACTCCAGCACCCACCTTAGATGTGAGGACACAGGCTGGAGCATGGCCAAGTGTGTGGGCCCTCAGAACCATCAGCTCGTTAATGCCTGGGAGCGCCCCCGCAGCCTGGCCCTTGATGGACCAAGTCCGACTCCCAAACTCAGAGGCAGGATGGCAGAGGCATGGGGCCTAGAGTCCCTGGGTTCAAATGCAACCCCAGCAACTTATAGCATGGGTATCTTGGCAGCCTTTCCCTTCCTGGCCTCAGTTTCCTACCTGGAGAGCAGGGGTAACTAGAAGAGTTCCTGGGTGGATTCACTGAGATGGCCATGCACAGTCTGTAGGAAGCACCCGCTACTTTGAGGCCTCACAGGGTCTGGCCAGGCTCCGACAATGTAGCAGCTTCTCTCCTTTCCTGATGAGCAGCTCAGAGCAAGGGCCCAAGGGACCCCCCTCCTGGCCGCCTGTCCTCCCTGCCCACGGCACCCTCCACAGGTACTATTTATCACATCGCCTGGTAATTATCTGCAGTGTCTGGGAGCTCCAAGAGGGGAGTGGGGGGTGGAGGAAGACTGTCCATGCTTCAGCCCCGACACCATCTCATGGCCTGGTCTCTGGGAGAGCCAACCCGTTCCTGTCTCAAGGTCTCTATGGTGGCACGCCAAAGCCCACCTGTTCACCCACAGCCCCCTGTGACTTCACTGATGCCGAAGCTGCCCAGCCCTTTCCATGCATGCCATGCTCTCACCTGGGCTTTTGGGGACCTCCCCCCGCCTCTCAGCAGCACCTTCTGGACCTCCTTCGCTTCTTGGATGCTGGGCTCAGGACTGCTCTCATTGACCAGTCTGTGCCTCACTGACTAACGTTTCAGACGCTCCAGGTGGACATGCCCAAGCCTGAGCTAAGCGGCTTCCTCCCCCAGACTTCCAGCCGGCGGCAGGGCAGCCAGAGTCTAGCCCAGGGCAGCTGCCCCCACAGCAGGTCTGGCCTGGCCCTTGATGGACCAAGTCCAGCTCCCAAACTCAGAGGCAGGATGGCAGAGGCATGGGCCCTAGAGTCCCTGGGTTCAACGCAACCCCAGCCACTGATAGCGTGGGTATCTTGGCAGCCCAAGATGGCCACGCACAGTCTGTAGGACTTGGCAGCCCAAGATACCCACGCTATCAGTGGTCCTGTCCAGCTGCTCCTGCCTCTACACCCCACTCCCAGCCTCACCTGATGGCCAGCCCCCATGGGCCATTCCTCTCACCGGGAGACTCCCAATCACAGGTCCCAGCCCCTCGGCTGTTCCCCCTACTGCAGCCCCCCGTGCTCAGCATACAAATCTGAGCATGTCCCTCCCCCCACTGGGGGAAAAAAAACACTCCAAAGGCCCCCCCTTGTCCTACCTTGCTGGCACTTGTCCTTTTCTCTTTTTTTTTTGGAGGGGGGCACTTGGATGTGAACTGTCCTTCTGTCTTGCTCCTTCCTGGTCTTTGTGACTTTGCACTGGCTCCATTGTCATGGTCTGAGGCACTCTTCAGACCCCAACCACAATGCCACCTCCTCCTGAAGCCCTCTGGCACTGTACCCCACTTGGCAGGCCAGCTGCTACTGCAGCCTCCTCCACAGTATCCACAGTGCCCAACAATATTTGATGAATGGATGGATGCCAGCTGTCAGGTGGCTAGCTGTTTTTACTAAAATGAATCTTCTAGGACTTTACACGGAATCTACCTAGCCACCTGACAGCTGGCCTCTCTAATCTTGTAATCCCAGCACTATGGGAGGATGAGGTGGGTGGATCACTTGAGACCAGGAGTTCAAGACCAGCCTGGGCACCATAATGAGACCCTGTCTTTAATTTTTAAATTATTATTATTTTTTAAAAGCCTAAGAGGACAGGGTTTGGGGAGCTACATGTGGAGACTGACAGGAAGGTGAACTAGAGCTCATCCACAGCTGGGGGCAGTGGCTCACGCCTGTAATCCCAACACTTTGGGAGGCCAAGGTGGGCGGACCACCTGAGGTCAGGAGTTTGAGACCAGCCTGACCAACATGGAGAAACCCCATCTCTACTAAAAATACAAAATTAGCCAGGCACAGTGACACATGCCTGTAATCCCAGCAACTCAGGAGGCTGAGGCAGGAGAATTGCTTGAACCCGAGAGGTGGAGGTTATAGCGAGCTGAGATCTTGCCATTACACTCCAGCCTGGGCAACAAGAGCGAAACGTCAACTCAAAAAAAAAAAAAAAAAAAGCCCAACTCATCCACAGCCAGCAGTGGCTCATATCTATAATCCCAGCACTTTGGGATGGCGAGGTAGGTGGATGGCTTAAGCCCGGGAGTTGACAACCAGCCTGGGCAACATAGCGAGACCCCGTCTCTATAGAAATTAAAAAAAAAAAATAGCTGGTCGTGGTGGCACATACCTGAAGTCCCAACTACTTGGGAGGCTGAGGTGGGAGGATCACTTGAGCATGAGGGGCAGAGGTTGCAGTGAGCTGAGATAGTGCCACTGTATTCCAGCCGGAGCAGAAAAAAAAAACCCAACTCATATACGTGTCCAACTCCACCAGGACAGAAGCTTCTGTACTTGGGAGTCTTCCAGTCCTCACCCTATGTATCTCTTCATCTGGCTGTTTATTTGTAACCTTTATTTTATTTAATTATTTATTTTTGAGACAAAGTCTCCCTCTGCCACCCAGGCTGCAGTGCAGAGGCTCCATCGTGGCTCACTGCAACTTCCGCCTTCCTGGTTCAAGTGATTCTCCTGCCTCAGCCTCCTGAGTAGCTAGGATTACAGGCTCCTGCCACTACACCTGGCTAATTTTGTAATTTTAGTAGAGACAGAGTTTCACCACGTTGGTCAGGCTGGTCTCCAACCCCTGACCTCAAGTGATCCACCCGCCTCGGCCTCCCAACGTGCCGGGATTACAGGTGTGAGCCACCGCACCCGGCCTGTTCGTAGCCTTTAAAGTTTCCTTTGGGTTACTGACTTTAATTGAGGATAAAGTATGTCTGAGGAAAAAATAAAACATCCTTTAAAATAAACCGATAAACAGATCTCCCTGATTTGTGTGAGCTGTTCTAGCAAATTAATTGAACCCAAAGAGGGGGCTGTAGGAACCCCAACTAGAAGCTAGTTACTCAGATGTTCCCAAGGTCCAGACTTGTGACTGGTGGGATGGGCAGTGGTCTTGTGGGACCATGCCCTCAACCTGTGGTTTCTGAAGCCATCTCCAGGTAGATAGTGTCAGAATTGAGTTGAATTGGAGGACACCAGCTGGCATCTGCCGCGGAATTGATTCTTGCTGGGGTGTGGGGAGAGCCCACACATTCGGTCACAGAAGTCTGTGCTGATTGTTGTCTTGTGAGAATACAGGGAAAACACAGTTGGTTTTTGTTTTTGTTTTTTTTTTTGAGATGGAGTCTCGCTCTGTTGCCCAGGCTGGAGTGTCGTGGTGCGATCTCGGCTCACTGAAACCTCCGCCTCCTGGGTTCCAGTGATTCTCCTGCCTCTCAGCCCCCTGAGTAGCTGGGACTACAGGCGCACGCCACCATACCCGGCTAATTTTTGTATTTTTTGTATTTTTTAGTAGAGACAGGGTTTCGCCATGTTGGCCAGGCTGGTCTCAAACTCCTGGCCTCAAGGGATCTGCCCGCCTTGGCCTCCCAAAGTGCTGGGATTACAGGCGTGAACCACCGCACCCGGCCAAAAACGCAGTTTGAGTTGGTTTTTCCTCACATGACCTTATTTGGAAATAGTCTCTACAGAAGTAATTAGTTAAGATGAGATCATACGGGATTAGAATGAGCCCTAAATCCAGTAGCTAGAGTTCTTATAAAGAGGCCATGTGAGCTGGGCATGGTGGCACTCACCTGAAATCCCAGCTACTTGGGAGGCTGAGGCAGGAGAACTGCTTGGGCCTAGGAATTCAAGACCAGCCTGGGCAACATAGTGAGACCGAATTGCAAAAATAAGGAAGGCCATGTGAAGGCCACACAGACACACAGGGAAGACATTCTATCTCTATAGAGTATCATCTGCTTCCTTGCTCCTAGTGAATGTCCCCAAACCATTCTGTATCCTTCTTTGCAGTGGCTACCAGGAGGCTCAGTGCCACCCAGCTACTTGCTGAGATCACATTAACCCTTAGCTGGCCTTTTTCCCCTCCTGGGCTTAAACAATACCACTGGGTGGGTAGAGAAGGACCCAGAGGCAGTGCAAGTCCAGTGCCAGCCCTACTTGCCCATTGGGCCAGCTGGACCTTGTGTTCCTGTCATTTGAACTGGGCTACCACATGGGGGGCAGAGGGCTTGAGGCTCCAAAGATGTGGTTGTCATCAATTCATGTCTCCTGGCAGGTCCCACTTGGGGCTGAGTATGCTCCCATCAGGGCCTCCTCCCTACTGGATTCTCCAGTCCCCAGTCTCCCACCTCAGTGACTCCCTAGGGATGACAGGCCTACCCTACAGGATCCAGGATAAGCCTTTGCAGTCCCACATCAGCCCTGGGAGCCAAGAGGACAACACTGCAATCCCTCCACCCCATGGAGTCTCAACACAGCTCTGCTGCTCAGGGTAAGCCAGGGAGACACCATTCCTGGTGAGGTGGAACAATGTCCCCATGCCGGAGGGGATAGCTCTGCCTCTGGGGGCTCCTGTCCAAGTCAGGTTAGGCCAGAAATTGTCTCCAAGAGCCAACTCACCCTAGGCACCCCGCACAGCAGGCAGGAAAAAGCCCATTCAAGGCCCAGACACCACCCTCCCTCTTTTGCTGGAAAAATGTCCTCCAGGAACATCTCAGCCAGGGACACAGAGGGTGGGGGATGAGAGGTGGGGGCTGGGGCAGTTCTCTGCCTTCCACAAGACTCTAAGCTCTGGGCATTCCCCCATACCACTGGCTAGGTTGCCCCTTTCATGCTACCAGGCTCAGCCCTCCATCCCCTCCTCCCTCCCCTCCCCCTGCCCACTCTTCTCACATTTGAGGGGAAAGTGCCCAGGCCTGGCTCAGCCTCTGGGAGAATATGGTCAGACTCTGGGAGCCCTCCCAGCTCTGGCTCCAGCTCTGAGGCTGCAGGGGAAGGGGAGGAGGGCTTACCAGGCTGCCTGCTCAGGGCAGGGGGTCTGAGAGGTCCCTGGAGCACTGGGGCTGCTGCTTAAAGCTCTGACCCGGTTGCCACTTCAGCTCGGGAACAGTGCCTTGGCCCTGGGGGAGGGCAGGCAAGGCCGTCATGCAGGTTTGCCAGGGAGGAAACCTGTGGTGCCAAGGTGGCCCCGGGACAATACTGGCTGCACTGGAGTGGGAGGAGAGGGTGTTGGGTCCAGCTGGCAGGTGCCAGGGGAGGAGGGGGTGCAGGTACAGGCCCAGCAGGGGTTGGGGGTCCGTGGATGGTCAAGCGGCTAAGACATCCTGCTGCCCTCTGCCTTGTCTCGGAGCCTAGCCCCCTGCCCTCTCCCCCACGGCCATCTCTGGGCAGGCAGTGGTTAACCCAAAGGAAGAAACCTTGAATATTCACAGGTTAATACACACACACACACACACACACACACACACACACAAACAGAGCTTGGCTGTTGTCCCTCACAATATATCCTGGGACAGTGCTCATTCCTTCCTGCACAGCAGGAGCCCATCCTCCCGCTCCTCACAGGCTAGACATATGTTCCTTGCCTGGGGAAGTGGGGGCTGCAGTTCAGTGCCTCAAACGTCCCCTACCCAGATGTGAGGGTCCCAGAGCTGGGATTGGGGCTACAGGGACCCAGCAGGCCTCCAACAGAGACCTAGCCCTCTGCTGAGGGAGCCCTGGGAAATGAGATACTCCTTGAGCCGGGTGGCTCCATACCTCACCCTGGTCCTCAGAGGAGCCAGGGCCCCCTCTTCACCCTGCCTGCCCCCCCCCCACCCCTTGTCAGGGAGGAAGACTGAAGCCAGTGGCAGATGCAGCTCGCCTGCGTCCAGCCTGCCCAGAGCTGGGCTTAACGGTTAACCTCACTCTTCATCTGGTTTATTTCCCAGGCTAGGGTCAGAGGTGGGGGCCTGCCCCAAACCAAGAAGCAGGTGGCAGTAAATATTTGCCAGGGCAGGAGTGTCCATGCGGCATGAGCAGCCCTACACCACAAATGCCCACAGCAGGGCAGATTTCTTTTTCTTTCTTTCTTTCTTTTTTAAGACGGGGTCTTGTTCTGTCCCCCAGGCTGGAGTGCAGTGGTGCAATCTCAGCTCACTGCAACCTCCGCCTCCCAGGTTCAAGCGATTCTCCTGCCTCAGCCTCCCAAGTAGCTGGGACTACAGACACCCGATAAATTTTGTACTTCTAGTAGAGACAGGGTTTCACCATGCAGGGCAGATTTCTAAAGCAGGCGGGGGCAATATCTAATGCCAGCACACGCAGTGGAACCCAAACGCCGCCTGGAATGCTCTTTGCACCGTCAAAGTGACTATTCCCATCAGCACTGGGGCCAAAGGGTAGAGAGGTGCTAAAAGCCACCTCGTCCCGGCCGAGCTCTGCGTCTCCCCTGGCGGCTCCGAGCCCTCGGGACAGGGCTCTAGTGCCAAGGCTGACGCGGGCAGGGCCTCCTCCAGTGAGACCAGGCCAAGCCTAGGAACCCACTGGCCTTGCTCCAACGCGGCCTGGGGCTGGCGCTCAGCCTTCGGACCCGGACAGGGAGGGGCGGGCGCGAGGCTACGATGGGCGGGGGTGTGGCGACGAGGGGCGGGGCCTGGGCGACGAGGGGGCGGGAAGGGGCGGGACGCAGACAGCCCGGCCTCCTGTGGGTTCGGCCCCCGCCGCGCGGCGGCCATGGGGGCGCGGCTGGGCCGGCGCGCCCGGCCGGTGGCGGGCTCCCAGGCCGGAGGGGCGGCCGGCTGCGGGCCCGCGCCCTACGAGCGCCGGGTGCGGTGGCTCCGCGAGATCCAGTCCACGCTCCGCGAGCGGCGGCCGGAACGCGCCCGGCAGCTGCTGCGCCTCCTGCGCCAGGCGAGAGAAGGAGCCAGCCGCCCCGGGGCTGGCGGCCGGGCAGGGTCTGGGGGTCTGGGAGGCGCGGGGCTGTGGCCTGTGGGCAAAGATCGGCCGAGAGGCGAGGCAGAGCTGGTCTCGGGCGCGCTCGCGGGCGAGTTCTGAGGGCGCCACGGGCTGCAGCGGGCTGGGTCTTGCCTGGGCGAGAGGGCGGTCGGCTGGAGTGAGGGCTGGGGGAGGCCGGCGGACCGTGTGTGGAGGAGGAGGCTGCTGAATGTGTTTGGGTCTCTGGGTTTTGACAGGAGTTGTGTGTTGAGGGTGGCTCCAGCCTGGAGCTAAGAGCCCAGATTCAGGCCCTGGCAAGATGGGAGGGGCCGGCAGGAGTGGCAAGTGAGGTTGAATCATCTCGTATTGAGGGACAATGGAAGAGAGTAGCTTCCCCCTCCTCCAGGATCGGGGAGGAACTGGACCCTGGAGAGAGGACCCAGGGCTGGTCTGCGGGTGCAGCCTCACCCCAAGACACCATGGCAGCCCACACAGAGCCACCGCATGCATCACCAGCCCTCCAACAGGCAGCTCCTGCCCATACAGTACACACCGCCAGCGTCTGTGCATCACAACACTCGGTCCGGTGGCGACCCTGGTCCTACACACACCAGGTACTCTAAACCGAGATCCCAAGCCCTGGGTTGTCCCAGGATGCTGGTCCCCCATACACCTGTAATCCCAGCACTTTGGGAGGATCGCTTGAGCTCAGGAGTTTGAGACCAGCCGGAGCAACATAGTGAGAACCCATCTCTGCAAAAAAAATTGTTTAATTAGCTGAGTGTAGTGGTGCCTGTCTGTAGCCCCAGCTCTTCAGGAGGCTGAGGTGGGAGGATCCCTTGACGAGGCAGAGGTTACACGGAGCTGAGATCACGCCACTGCACTGTAGCCTAGGTGACAGAGCACAAGCCACTTCCCTCACTACCCTGTCCTCACCCCCTGCAGCAGCTGCCACCACTACCTGCCCCATCCTGTGAGCGGGAAGTCAGCTATGCACGTGTTTGGCCTGCAGAAGGTAGACAATTAGAAATGGGGAAACTGAGGCATGGAGCGACGTGGTCATCCCAGGGCCCACAGAGAAAATGTGGGGCAAGCCAGGGCCAGAGCCCTTCTTCCTCTCTTCCCTTCTCCATCTCCAACTCTGGGTTCAGCAGGCTGGAAAAATGGAGCTGTCCCTTTAAGAGGAACTGTCTAGACCAGAGGAGGACAGGCTGGCAAGTTGCGGTCTGGGGCCCTGTCTGGGTCTGCCAGGCTCACCAGCCAACCTTCCTTCTGGATCCTCCCTACCTGGCATCTCTGGTAAACATCAGAGGAGCACTGAATCAGCCAGACACCCCAGAGGCACGCATCTCAATCTGGGATGGTGTGTGGAGCCCAAGGAGCCAGTGGGGCATTTTAGCTGGGAAACTGGACAGAGACCAAATAGGTCACCTCTCTGCGTCTCAGAGCTTAGGATTTGAGGTCCAGTGAGGGGCCTGTCCTGCTCCATAACCTGCAGGGACCCTGCAGCTGTGACCCACGGACTACCCCCAACCCTGGCCCAACTTCCTGTGCTTGGGACTGATGCACAGAACATATCACCTTTGGATTGGAGAAGGCCCACATGGGGTCTAGAGGCCCCTCCTGGCTGTGACTGCCCCATCAGCTGTCAACGTGTCCTCTAAAGAGACCCTCTGGGCCGGGTGCAGTGGCTCACGCCTGTAATCCCAACACTTTGGGAGGCCGAGGTGGGCGGATCACCTGAGGTCAGGAGTTCGAGACCAGCCTGACCAACATAGAGAAACCCCATCTCTACTGAAAATACAAAATTAGCCAGTAGTGGTGGTGCATGCCTGTAATCCCAGCTACTCAGGAGGCTGAGGCAGGAGAATTGCTTGAACCCAGGAGGCAGAGGTTGTGGTGAGCTGAGATCACGCCATAGCACTCCAGCCAGTTTTGCTCCACAAGAGCAAAACTCCATCTCAAAAAGAAGAGAGAGAGAGAGAGACCCTCTGAGAGTATTCAGCCCGACACCAGGCCTGTGGGAGTAGACAGGAAGAGAAAGTCGAGGAGTGAGGCAGGAAGGCCAGGGCAGGTCTGTGCAGGCGGTAGGGTGCGGGATGGGTAGGAAAGGAGGCTGGAGGTCTGAATCTTGGCAGGAGCGGAGGGGAGAGAAAAGGGATGACTAGATGAACTGGGGGAGAGAGGAGGAAGGAAGAGTGCTGGGGGGTTCCAGGGCTTCTGGCCCTAGTGCCTGCAAAGATCGGCGTGGAAGCGCCCTATACTGAGCTGCGGCATGGGTGGTGAGGCCAGCTTCAGAGTAGCATGGCTTTGAGACATCTGAGCAGAGAAGGAGGTTCACCCCCACGGGACTGTCTGCAAACAGATGCTGGCCTCAGCTCAGGCAAACCAAGGGATAGGTGAGAAAGCATAGGATCCAAAGGGAATACTGGGGGACAGAGGATTTGAGGGGTCATAAGAAGAGCAGACCCCTGAATAAGCGGAGGACCCTAAAAAATCCCACTGACAAGCCCTAACCCCAGAGAAGGCAGTGTCATAGCACCACCTTTGACCTCCAGGGAACCGGCCTCAGCGTTGTGGGATCTGTGCGTCACCCCCCGAGGGCCCCATGTCCCTCCCCCTCTACTTCTCTAAAGGGTCCACCAAGGCCTAGTGGCTCACACCTGTAATCCCAGCATTTTGGGAGGATCGCTTGAGCTCAGGAGTTTGAGACCAGCCTGAGCAACATAGACCCCATCTCTACAAAAAAAACTGTTTAATTAGCTGAGTGTAGTGGTGCCTGTCTGTAGCCCCAGCTCTTCAGGAGGCTGAGGTGGGAGGATCCCTTGACGAGGCAGAGGTTACACGGAGCTGAGATCACGCCACTGCACTGTAGCCTAGGTGACAGAGCAAGACCCTGTCTCAAAAAATAAGTAAGCAAAAAAAAAGAAAGAGTCCACCCGCCACTGGAGAGTTGGCCCATGGCCACCCGTGGGGAGAAGCCAGCAAGGCTTAGGGAGGAGATGGAGAGACAGGAACGGGCATAAGCAGCATCTGGCTGGCTGGGGGTGGGGGCTGGAGATGGAAGACCTGACTGACTCACTCAGCTCTCTCTTCACCACTCACAGGACCTGGGCCTTGAGGGGACCCTCCTTACTGACATCCTCTACAGAGATGTGGCCTTCCTCAACCTGGTTGACCCCATCTCCCATGACCTCCTTGTGAACCTGGCCCGGGACCTGCAGTGCCCCAAGAAGGTGAGGCTGGTAGGCATGGGCCCAGGGCTGGGCACTGTGGTGGACAGGGGCCAGCAGAGCCCAGGGTTGGGGGCTGGGAGGCTAGGTCCTTCTGTGGCTTGCTATGTGGCCTTAGGCAAGTTACTGTCCCTGTCTGAGACCTGATGCCAACATCAGTATATTAGGCTGGCCACCAGCTACAGCAAGTGCTTTGCAGGACCCTCAGAGTCCTGGGGAGACCCGTTTTCTCATTGGCAGCACTGTGCACCAGGCCTGGGGACCCAGGCAGGGGAGACTCTAGCTGGTCTGGGACCCTGCGGGACACAGACTGTTCTGAGAAATCCAAGAATGGAACCTAACTCCCAGCCTCAGTTCCTGGGCCAGAAGAGAGCTGCCCTCGGCTAGAGCCCCCGCTGTCTGTCCACAGTCTCCATCCTGGACAGACACCTTTGGGGAGGGGTGCTCACTGCTTCCCCCCCACAACAGCTGGGGTCACAAGCAAGGCCTTCCTCATTGCTGGGGTGGAGTTTGCCACCTGCAACCTCCACCCTACAGCTGCCCAGAACCTCACTCTGATGGCACCTGCAGATGTCCTGCTTGAGCATCGACACAGCCCCAGGATATGTGGCTGTGACCAGCCACAGGCCCCAGACTCCTAGTCACAGTGAGTCCCCCAACTGAAACAATGGTGTCCGCTACAGGCCCTGCCAGCTCTGAACGCCCAGGTCTGTGTGCAGTCGGCCCCGAGGACTCTGAGGCTAGCCCACAGCCATCACAGGACCGGCCGGGGCTTGCAGCCGCTGTGCGTGCCGCCTGCTCCTGGGGCTGCTTACAGAGGGACTGGATAAAGGATGCAGTGGAGCATGCTCAGTGCCAGCTTTGTGGGCCGCGCACCCTGGATTCCGCCCCGAGCTGGGCCTCTGCGAGAGCCCCGTTAGGACTGACAGCAAGCCAGGTGGTGGTGCTGTGAAACATCACATCCCCCAGCCCTGTCAGCCCAGACCCAGACCGCACAGCCACAGTCCCGCTTGGAGAGTGAGAGGAAGAAGAACATGCTGACCTGGCTTGTTCCTACTCCCCTGGGACTGGCGTCAGTGGAGCAGGGCTCCCTCGAGGGGCCTGGTCTGGCCTCCTCCCCCCTGTGGCAAGTCCCCGAGGGGTGCTGAGGGTGGGCAGGCAGCCGGCTGATAGCCCAAGACGCTGGCCCTGGGCCTGAGGACAGGGAACAAGGGCCCATTGTCTGGGCTTCCTCCCGCCGGGCACTGCGGGACTGGACCAGCCTGTCCAGCTCCCAGAGGGCAGCCTCCCCTGGCTCTGTGCCAGGCTACAGCTGGGTTGAGGGGTGGGACGGGGAGGCCCTGGTGGGCAGCTCCGTGATCCATGGTACACAGCTGTGCTCACACACACACTTGGCTGCCCAGGCCCCTCTCCCCCAAGGCCCTGAGGTGGGCAGGAGGGGCTCAGGTTCACCAGGGTGACACTGCCCTCCCACAGGACTACAAGCTTTGGAAGTCCTCGGACAAGATCTGCCGACAGCTCATCTACCACCTCACCCCCCCACTCGAAGCAGCAGCAAGGGTCCAGCCTGCGCCAGAGGAAGACCCAGAGCTGGTAAGGGGAGCCCAGCCCTGCCCCTCTTCTCTGCCCCCTCCTAGGTCCCTTCTGAGGTTGACACCTGCACTCTCACCAAGAGGCTGGTGCTGAAATCCCACCTAGTAAGGCCCTCACCTGGTCCGCACAAGGCCCTACCCTGGAAGTCAGCCTGGCTCCCCAAGCCAAGCTGTACCCTCTCAATGACCCGTTTGCCATTGCCCACGGGACAGTCCCGCCTCTTGCCATTCATGCATCCCTCAATCCCTGGCCTGTCACAGGGCCTGGACACCCCATCCACCCATCAGCCGAGGTGACCTCAGCAGGCATCTTCAGCTGAGACTTCCCAACAGGTTGCAGCGGGGGCAGATTCTGGATCATGATTCTCATTTTACAGGGAAGGAAATTTTGAGGTTCAGAGAAGTAAAGTGGCTTGCCTAAGGCCTCATTCTACCTGATTTTCCTGCACCTTGTTGGGAATTCTTTGCCACTGCCAGGCTGCCTAAAGCTGAGGCCTCCACAGCTGCCCAATAGCTCACTCTGCCATGGGTCCCTCTCAGACACTCCATCCTGGAGTGACTCCGTCCACGGAGCCTCACACACAGGCTCAGCCCAGAGTTCAGTTGCCTGTTTGCCTAGTCCATCCCCCACCTGCCACCCTCCCATAGCCTCAAGAGCAGCCTTCAGAAGACTCCGCTGGCAGGGGAGACTGTGGACCTCTCAGGCATCCCACTATCGGCGCGGGACGTGCAGCACGTCTCACGCTACCTGGGCAGCCATGGCACTGGGCTGGCAATGCTGGACCTGAGCTTCACAGGGCTGAGTGACGAGCTGCTGCACCTGCTGCTGCCCAGCCTGTGGGCGCTGCCCCGCCTCACCCAGCTCCTGCTCAACGGCAACCGGCTCACGCAGGCCGCTGCCCGTGAGCTCACCGAGGCCATCAAGGACACCACCAAGTTCCCTGCACTGGCCTGGGTGGACCTGGGCAACAACGTGGATGTGGCCTCCCTGCCCCAGCCCCTGCTGGTGGGCCTGCGCCGGCGGCTGAGCCAGCGCACCTCACTCCCCCACCATCTACGAGGGCCTGGACCTTGAGCCTGAAGGCGGTGTGGCCGGGACTACCACCCCTGCCTCCAGCTGGGACTCCACAGCTGCTGGGCTGGGACCCGAGCCTCAGGTCTGCTGCGCCAGGTGACCCACCACCCACCTGGCTCATTGCTACTGACTTGTGATGCTCTCAAGCACATGGGATAGTGGGCGATGAAGGTTGAGGAGGACTCACAGGCCCCAGAGATCTGGTACAAATTTTCAGCCTGAGATTAAGGGGACAGAAGGAGAATGGACTCATAGGAGGCCAGATGGCCAGCCCCGGCTATAGTCTCAGCCTTCCCTCAGTGGGAGGGGCCCCAGCACCCACAGTGTGGACCCCACAATAAAGAGTGACACCCGCCTCTACTTTTCTACATCACCGACCTCAGGGTCACTGAGCAACAGCCCTGGTGCTGGGGTGGGGAGAGGGGTGGTTTTGTCTATCCAAAAGGGAGGGGCCAAGGTCACACTGACCTTCCCCCAGGTGCTCCTTGGGCAGGTCTCCTGTGGAGTCCAAGGTGTGGGGGTCCTGGGTCCATCCCCATGCGCTGGAGAGTTAGAGGAGGCCTCCAGGGAGCAGGCCCTCACATCTGGGCAGGGCTTGGGCTCCCTGAGAAGGGGGAGCTGTGAAGGAGCTGGTGGGGAGCCCCAGGTGGAGCAAAGCTCTACATGGAACCCCACGGCAAGCTCATGTCTGAGCCCAGGCTGCCAGCCTCGCCACCAGGGCCCCTTAGGCTGGGGATGAGGCTGCACAGACCAGAAGCAGGGGCCACAGCCGACTAAGTGGGAGGACTTAGTGCCTGGCTCCCACAGGGCACATGCTGCTTGCCACTGCCAGTACCCAGCCCCAGGCCTCCTGTACTTGGTGAGGGGTAGCTCTGTGCAATTAGGAGACACAGCAGGCCAGAGCAAAGTGCTTGTGTGTTCCCTCCAGGCCCTGGGGGTCCCCATGTGGGAGAGCATGTAGGGAGTGGAGGTGGGCATAGCCAGCAGCAGGGGTCTTGGGGGACGAGTAGTTCTAGGGCTGCCCCTGGCAGGGGGACTATCTCCCTTCCTTCCCAAGCACCATCAGAATGGGCTCCCAACCAGAAGCCTAATGCCACAGTCACCCTCAGCCCTGTGTAGAGAGTTACAGTTCAGCTCAACCAGGAGACGGGCAGAAAAGGAATTTAGAGATGTCCAGGGGGGATACTGAGGCCCAGAGTGAGGAAGTCGCATGCTGAGCCAGGAGGTAAGGTGTGGGGGCAGTGGGGCCCTGCTAGATGAGAGACTCAGCAGCAGAGGGAGGCTCCAAGGCTAAGGAGGAGGCAGGGGTCCTCCTGGGTCTACACACCCCAGCCCACCAGCTCCGACCTTCCCTCACAGCCCTGGCCCACAGGGCACTGTGAGCGGCACATCCATCCCCCGTGATGCATGGATTCCGGCACATTCCCAGGCTGACCGGATGCATAACAGCCTCTCAGGACAGAAGGGAGATAGCCAAGAAGGTTGAGGACAGGATGGTGTCGGGTCCCAGGACTGGGATAGGGGCAGTGAGGAAAAGGATTTTCCTTAGGCCCCACTGATCTCATTGCTTTAGGCGGACTCCTTGCCCAAAGGCTTTGGAGAGACTGAAGATCGCCATTGAGCCCAGCTCTGCTCCTGACTTGCTGTGAGACCTGACAAGGCCCTTCCCTTTTCAGAGTCTCTGCTCTCTCCCCTCTGTTAAATAGGACTTCCAGCTCTCAACACTGCGTCTTGGGGGCCAGCCCCTCCCAGCTCTCCTTGTTTTAAGGACTGGCCCTGCCCAGCAGCTCAGAAGCCATGAAAGTGTTTCCCTAAGCCCCGACTCTGGAACAGGGGGCTCAGGCTCCCCAGAGTAAGGCAAATGGGGCAGATAGCGGGAGGCGCCAGTGGAGGGAAGGACTGTGAGAAATGAAAGCTTATATCAACATGCACTTACTCTGTGAGCAATCTATTATTTAAATCAAAACTATGAGAGCCAGCCAGGCAAGCTGATACACCTGTCACATAAGCAGGCAGCTGAGCTCTCCCTGAAACTCCTGTCAGAGAAATGCCAAGCTCTCTGGTCCCTTGTGCCCTCCTGACTCCCTGCCCACCACTGGCCCTAAGCCAGCCCACAAACCCTCCACCGTCACTGCTCCGAGAGATTCCTACCAGGATGATGTGCGAGGCCCTGAGCTGGTGTCCCAGGAAAGCTCTGGGAGAATCCAGGCGGCAGCAGATAGTTTCAGTCTCTCTGCCTCTTAGACAGAAGCACACGATGCAGTAGCGGAGTCAGAGCCTGAAACGGATCAAGAGAAGTGAGAAGGTTAGGCTCATCGCCATGCAGGTGTTCACAGCCTTCTCGGGGCCTTCACGACCTCCAGCAAGGCTGTCTGGGGCAGGGCCACTGAGCTCCAGGAAATGGCAGCTTGTGGCTCCTGCAGCCTGGTAGGGCAAAGAGCACTGGCTAGGACAGCTCCAGCCCAAGCTCTAGACGGACGAAGAAGCAGGTGGGCTGTACTCTGGCTGGTCCTTATCCAGGCTCAGTCTTGGAGGCAGACAGGCCTGGACTTGTTCCCAGCCTGTCACTTGCTGGCGATGTGGTCCTCTTGGGGCCTGTTCCCTCATCTTGGGAATGAGGTACACCAAGCCTCCCATTATCCCACTGGAGTGAGGATGACGTAAGTTTTGGAAAGTGTCTACCGCATTCGGGGGAGCAGGGCAGGCATTCTTCAATGTCAGCAGGGCCTCCACCCAGGACTCTCTGGGTGGCAATGGCAGGAACCCAAATCTTTGGTACTAGGCCAGAGATGAAGCCATTTTTTTAAATTTAACAAGCACTTCCACAGCCTCCCTTGGGCCAGGTACTGTTCTGATGGCCTTATACTCCTTTAATTCTCTTCTCATTTGAAGGAGATAGATGCTCTGTTTTCCCGGTGAGTCAAGTGAGGCAGAAAGAGGGTAAGGGGACTTGTCAGCTGGGCACAGTGGCTCATGCCTGTAATCCCAGCACTTTGGGAGGCCGAAGCAGGTGGATCACCTGAGGTCAGGAGTTTGAGACCAGGCTGGCCAACATGGTGAAACCCTGTCTCTACTAAACATGCAACAACAAAAAATTCGCCAGGTGTGGTGGTGGGTGCCTGTACTCCCAGTTACTTGGGAGGCTGATGCAGGAGAACTGCTTGAACCCGGGAGGCAGAGGTTGTAGTGAGCCAAGATCGCACCACTGCACTCCAGCCTGGGCGACGGAGCAAGACTCTGTCTCAAAAAGAAGAAAGAAAAAAGAAAGAGGACTTTTCCAAGGTCAAAGGGGCAGGAACTGGAGGAGCCAGGATGTAAGCCCAGGTGGCCTGGTGTCAGTCTGTGATGTTAACCTCTGCATGCTGCTGCCTCTCCTGCAGCCATCCCAGGGGCTGTCACTAGGGCTGTTCGGCCCCAGGATTCCCGTAAATGAGTAAGCCCCTTCCCAACAGGCCATGTGAAGCAGGAGGACCATCATGGTCTGCTATGGGGAACAGACCTCCAGCCTCGTTGTCCCTGGAGTAAAACCAGGTCCTGACAACCCCCCTGGCCCTCAGTTTTCTGATCTGCAGGGGGGGGGGGGGGGGCCATGATGATGTGGGCTTTGCTCTCCCACAGGATTATAAGAGACTAGCGAGGAGTGGGTTTGGTAGCACTTCCCAGGCTTTGCAAAACCCAGGCAGCCCAGGCCCAGGGGTGCGGCATTTGCCCACAGCTTTTGCAGTCTGCCTTCAACTCCCTGAGTCTGAGGCTCCTCACACTTCAGACTGCCTTGCAGGGATGCTGAGAACATCAAAAGGAAATATGTGGAAAAGATATTGTGCTCCACAAGACTGGAGAACTTCTTTTCTGTCCTAAAAGGGAGGATATTTGTGCCCAATTAAGGTGCTTTAGGACATGAGCCCGCAGGGAAAGTTCAGCCTCTGCTGACAGTCTTTATCCTGAGAATACAGAGTCTTGGGCAACTGATCCCAGCTGCTGATATCAACCCAGCACAGAGGTTTTTCTCTGGGAGCTGGAAGGAAAGGAAAATGCACTTCTTCCACTTAGAGATCACCCATGAAAACTAGTATTTTCTTTTCCAACTATACACTATGTATGTTTTTTTTTAATAATATTTTATTTTTTAAAATAACCCTGCAGGCAGGGCGCAGTGGCTCACGCCTGTAATCACAGAACTTTGGGAGGCTAAGGAGGGCGGATCATGAGGTCAAGAGATCGAGATCATCCTGGCCACCATGATGAAACTCCGTCTCTACTAAAAATACAAAAATTATCCAGGCGTTAATGGTACGTGCCTGTAGTCCCAGCTACTAGGGAGACTGAGGCTGGAGAATCGCTTGAACTTGGGAGGCAGAGGTTGCGGTGAGCCAAAATTGCAGCACTGCACTCCAGCCTGGTGACAGAGTGAGACTCCGTCTCAAAAAAACAAAAACAAAGACAAAAAACCCTTCATTGAGGTATAATTGAAACACAATAGACATTCCAAGCATTACAAGATTAAAGTGTGCAATATGATACATTTTGCCACATGTATTTATCCGTGAAGCCACTATCACAATCAAGATAGTAAATGTACCTGTCACCCCAAAAGTTTCCTCATGCTTACTGGTAATCCCTCCCTCCTGCCTCTCCCTGCCCACCACCATCCAAAAACAACCATTGATCTGCTTTCTGTTTCCATACTTTGCATTGTCTAGATTTTTGGATATATGGAATCATACAGGATATACTTTTTTTTCTTGAGGTGGAGTCTCACTCTGTCACCCATGCTGGAGTGCAGTCTCAGCTCACTGCAACCTCCCCCTCCCAGATTCAAGCAATTCTTTATTTTTTTATTTTTTTAAAGACGAGGTTTCACCATGTTGGTCAGGCTGGTCTTGAACTCCCGACCTCAGGTGATCCGCCCGCCTTGGCCTCCAAAGTGCTTGCATTACAGGCGTGAGCCACCGCACCCGGCCTCAAGCAATTCTCTTCCCTCAGCCTCCCAGGTATCTGAGACTACAGGCACATGCCACCATGCCCAGCTAATTTTTGTATTTTTAGTAGAGATGGGGTTTCATCATGTTGGCCAGGTTGGTCTTGAACTCCTGACCTCCAGTGATCTGCCCGCCTCAGCCTCCCAAAGTGCTGGGATTATAGGCGTAAGCCACCATGCCCGGCTGCATGTATTCTTTTCTATATGGCTTCCTTCACTTAGCATAATTATTTTGAGACTCACTCACGTGTATCAGTAGTTCCTTTTATTCCTGAGTATTCCACTGGATGGGTGTGTCACAATTTATCCATTCATCTGTTGATGGACGTTTGAGTTGTTTCCAGGTTTAGGCTATTACAAATAAAGCTGCTATGAAAATTCATGTACAAGTTTTTGCATGGACATGTATTTCCTTTTCTCTTGGATAAACACCTAGGAGTGGAATGGCGGGATCATAAGGTAGATGCATTTTTAACGTTTTAAGAAACTGTCAAACTGTTTTCCGAAGTGGTGGTGCAATTTTACATCCCCATCAGCAGTGTTTGGGAGTTCTTGTGCTTTACATCTTCAATAGCACATAGCATGGTCAGTTTTTTAAATATTAGCTGTTCTTCTGGGTGTGTAGCAGAACCTCTGTGGCTTTAATTTGGCATTTACTTACTGGCCTATGATGTGAACATCTTTTCATGCACGTGTTTGCCATCTGTATCTTCTCAAGTCTGTTCAGATTCTTTCCCCGTTTTATTATTGAGCTTTGTGAATTGTTTACATATTCTGGATACACATCCTTTCTTAGACTTAGCTTCGCCAACATTTTGAGGTTAGTGATTTGTCTTTTGTCTTAACAGTGCCTTTGGAAAGCAGTTTATTTGGGTGGTCTAATATATGTTTGGTCTTTCATGGTTGGTACTTTTGGTATTATATCTAAATTTTGCTTAACCCAAGGTTTAGGGTTATATTTCTAGAAGTTTTACAGTTTTAGGTTTTAAGGTTTATGGTCCATTCAGGATTTTTTTGTATGGTGTGAGGTATAGGCCCAAGTTTTGGGGGATTTTTGCATATGGAAATCCAGTTGTTCTGGCACCATTTGTTGAAAATGCTATCCTTTCTTCAGTGCATTACCTTTGTGCCTTTGCAACAACTCATTTTATATACATGTGGGGATTTGTTTTCAGACATTTTTTTTTTTGAGACGGAGTTTCGCTCTTGTTGCCCAGGCTGGAGTGCAATGGCATGATCTTGGCTCACAAACTCCACCTCCCAGGTTCAAGCGATTCTCCTGCCTCAGCCTCCTGAGTAGCTGGGATTACAGGCATGCGCCACCATGCCCGGCTAATTTTTCTATTTTTAGTAGAGATAGGGTTTCACCATGTTGGTCAGGCTGGTCTTGAACTACTGACCCAGTTGATCTGCCCACTTCGGCCTCCCAAAGGGCTAGGATTACAGACGTGAGCCACTGCACCCAGCCTGTTTTCAGACTCTTACTCTGTTCATTTGATCTATTTATTTAACTTGATGAAATATGCTGTTTTGGTGAGTACAGCTTTATAATAATTATTGAAATCAGGGGAGTCTTCTTTTAAAATCTGCTCACCTTTTAAAATATATAAAATACAGTTATAATTTTAATGTCCTTCTTTGCTAATTCTAACATCTGTGTAGTTTTGGATCTCTTGATTATTCTCATGTGGTGTGCTTTCCTGCATCTTTGCTTGCCTAGTAATCTTTGACTGGATGCCAGACGTCGTGAATTTTACCGTTGGAGGGCACTGGACATTTTTATATTCCTACAAATCTTTTTGAATCTTGTTCTCAGATACATTTAATTGGTCTGGAAAAACAGTTTGATGCTTTAATGTGTTGTTTTTACGACTTGCTAGGCAGGTCCAGTGCTCACTCTCGGGCTAATTATTCCTCATTTACGAGATAAGACCTTCCTGGATATTCGTATTAATCATGTCTTTCGTTTTGTTTTATGATGCTTTGACATGTTGGGCCTTGCTAATCCTGGAGGCTGCTCCTCCCAGGGTTACCTAATTCCTAGAGATAGCAAACTTGCCTGGCAGTGTGCCTTTCATATACAAATCAACCAGTCCAATGTCTATACCCCCAGCTGCCTCCTTTATCTAATTCTCACATACTAAGCCAGTATTTCCTTTGCCCTGAATCAACTTGGGGCAAGGTACTTGATGGGAGACCACCTATAAGCCAGCTGAAAATTATTCAGACTATCCAATCCTAAACTTGCTCAAACTTGCCTACTCTGCCTCACTCATCCCTTCATGAGAAAGCTACATAACGCTGGACTCGGTGGCTCACGCATGTAATCCCAGCACTTTGGGAGGCCGAGGCAGGCAGATCCCAAGGTCAGGAGATCAAGACCATCCTGGCTAACATGGTGAAACTCCATCTCTACTAAAAATACAATTAACCAGGCCTGGTGGCACACACCTGTAGCCCCAGCTACTCAGGAGGCTGAGGCAGGAGAACTGCTTGAAGCCGGGAGGTGGAGGTCGCAGTGAGTTGAGATTGCGCCACTGCACTCCAGCCTGGGTGACAGACTGAGACTCCATCTCAAAAAGGAAAAAAAAAGAAAAAAAGAAAATCACAATAGACTTTGGGTCTTGCCCCGCCATTGGTTCTTCTGTCTCCTGACTCAGGCTGGTATTTCCCCACATGGCCCATGTAACATGGTATGTCCCCTTCTTTGAGAATGTAATACATTCTTTCAAGGCAGCTGTCTCCATGTCTCACTGTATCTGATTAAAAGGAAATCAGATATGATACATCTTAAAACAACACATTCCTACCAGTCACACAAAAAACTCAGTTCACAGGATATGAAGTACCGTGAACCTCATATCCTGTGAACTTTTTGTCTAACTGGTACAAAAGGTACTATTCTCATCCCAGCATGACGCCAAGCGCTGTTCCAGTTCTTTTTATTGGGTCTTCCCCAGCCTGTTAACTTCCTCGCATTCGTGTGCTGATCAGTATTCTGGTGAATATTCAAAAGGGATCCACTGCAGATCTCTCGGGTTCTCTGTGTGACTCTCTTCTCTGGTATTCTGTCCTATAACTTTAGCTGCCTTGGTGGCTTCTGATTCCTTAACACAGGTAGGCTAGTAGGTCAGCGTCAGTCCCCTTCTCTGTGCCACTGCTTGGAGACTCTTGGAATGCAGTGAGCTGGAGCAACTGTACAACTCCCTTTATCTATTTCGTTCCACAGGGATTATTCTCCGTCAATGTCCGATGCCTTGAAAACCACTGTTTCATATTATTTTGTGCGTGTTTTTTTCAGGTACAATGATAAATCAATTACTTTCATCTTGGCTAGTTGCAAAAAACTCCTGTATGCTTTATTTTTTGTTTTCGTTTTTTTAAGGTTATGGTTCTACTAGTGTAGAAGCTGGGATAGTATCAGTGAATCAAGTGAGTCCACACCTTCCCTTGTACAGATAACCAGAGGCTGGAATAGGTGGTCTTGGTGGCACTCAGAACCAGAATTTATGTTAAATACTGGTCTAGTTACCTTTCTATGACATCATCCTTTAGTCTTTATCTTCTTTAAATCTCACCGAGGTTTTTTTTTTTTTTTTTGAGACAGGGTCTTGCTCTGTTGCCCAGACTGGAGTGCAGTGGCGTAATCTCGGCTCACTGCAACCTCCGCCTCCCAGGTTCAAGCAATTCTCCTGTCTCAGCCTCCTCAGTAGCTGAAATTACAGGCATGTGCCACCACACTGGGCTAATTTTTGTATTTTTAGTAGAGACAGGATTTTGCCATGTTGGCCAGGCTGGTCTTGAACTCCTGACTTCAGGTGATCTGCCCACTTTGGCGTCCCAAAGTGCTGGGATTATAGGCATGAGTCACCATGCCCAGCCTTATTCTTCGTTTTAAAGTAATATATTTTCAAAGAAAAAAAGCAAAAACTTGCTTAAACATTTGTATTTCCACATGACATGACTTCCCCAATCTTGGCAAAAAAGTTGGAAGTTTGTTCTCCAGAGGGGGTTAGAAGGTTTCTGAACTAGGAGCCCTCCCAGAGACCTGGAGGATGAACTCAATGTGGACATACTAGAATGCTGAAACTCCCAGCCCTCTTCCCCCAAGAGTTCTCAATCCAGCAGCTCATAGTGAACCCTCCCCATATGAGATCAAAAGCTTCTCCCAGAGAACCCGTCCAGCCCAGAGCAAGGTCCTGGAAGTATGGACACAGGATTTCCCCAAAGAAGCTCAATAAGATCACCTTACAAACACATATTCTTTTTAATACTGCACTCTTAAATATAAGCAAGATTACCAATGCTTGCCAGGCAGCTAAAGAAAATCTGTAACATGAAAGATTGAACTGAAGAACGGAAAGCAAAAAAACGTATGGGAGATGAAAGCTTCTACAGAGCATATTAATACTCTCAAAAATAAGATGTTGCATGAAGGAACAGGGCAGTGTATCTATATAAAGGAACAACCAACTTGGAGTAATCTTCCATAAAGATCAAAAGCCAAGAAAACTGGAGTGGGGACACACAGGGAGGAGAGCTAAGTCTGGGTACAACCTAAGGAAGAAAATCACTGACAAAGTTTCCCAGAAATTAAGGACAAAAATCCACTCGAAAAGGGGCCTGGCACGGAAACGGACCTTCACCAAGGCAGGTATTAATACATGATTGTGAAATTTTGGAACAGTGGTGACAGAAGGGAAAGAAAATCCAGTCATATAGAAAAGATCTGGACTCAAAATCACTTCAGACTTCTCTACAGCAATGCTAGATGGCAAAGTAATCATACCTTGAAAATTCTGAAGGAAACTAATTCCAACATGGAATTTCATACCCAATCAAATTAAGTGTGAGCACATTTTGACATGAAGGTACTCCTTCAAAATAAGGACATAAAAGAAGAGGTTATACAGAAAACAGATTCAACAGAGGAGCAGTGTGGGGAGTGTCCAGGGTGACAACGACACACCAGGCACAGGGGGAAACCAGTCCGGATTGGGGTGGGTCAAGAATAAGAACTGATAAATGAAGTGTCATGATCTTTAGATAAGACTGGGGTTGAATTAGTGACAAACAGAAAACTAAGCAAATAAAAATGCAAGAGGATTATTTTCAGGGAAAAGTTCCACAGTAATCTAGTCTATATGACACCATCATATTTTTAAAAAGTTTAACCACATCTTAATAATTTAACACTGAATATGATCTAACCAGAATTACAGTATCAGGGAGATGGGTGAGAGGAAGTATATCCCTCTGGTGAGCAGGAGGAAGAGAGATGATTCAAAAGATAATGCCAGCCGGGCGCAGTGGCTCACACCTATAATCCCCAGCACTTTGGGAGGCTGAGGCGGGCAGATGGCTTGAGCCCATGAGTTCAAGACCAGCCTGGGCAACACAGCAAAACCCTGTCTCTACAAAAAAATACAAAAATTAGCTGGGCACAGTGGTGCATGCTAGTATTTCTGGCTACTTGAGATGCTGAGGTGAGAGAAACACCTGAGCCTAGGAAGGTCGAGGCTGTAGCAAGCCATGATTGTGCCACTGCACTCCGGCCTGGGGGACAGTGAGAGTGAGACCATTTTAAAACAAGCAGACAAAAAGCCATCAAGGAATAGCCATGAAAACATGTTCATATTGAGACATGGAGGCAAATACAAACAAATCAGCCAAGAGTTGGAAGGACTATCGTGAGCCAAGGACAGTGGGGTAAAGGCAGGGTAGGAGGGCTGTTTTTCATAATAAATCTTACAGAACAACTTGTTTTCAATATATGTCAACTGATTTTTCCCCCTTAGATGCAGAATATAAAACTGTTCACAAAGCTACATAGTTTAGGTTGACTCCCACTTCACTTTTCAGGATCTAGGTAGGGTTATAAGCAGTTTCCACTGTGTGGAGAATCTGCAAGGCTGGTGCTCCTGCACGGGTCCAGGGTGAACCACATCAAAAGTCGATTTTCAGATCCAGGATCCTGTTCACTACTATTAAGTGTAACGTGTTATTATTCAAAGTACTGTTTACTGTCAAAGCCAGGCTAGTGCTCCTGCACGGGTCCAGGGTGAACCACATCAAAAGCTGCTTTTCAGATCCAGGATGCAGTTCACTACTATTAAGTGTAACGTGTTATTATTCAAAATACTGTTTACTGTCAAAGTATGATGAATTGAGTAATGGTTATACTAAAACAACATATTCTAGTACAGGATCAAAATACGGCTTCAGGTCTACCATGTAAGAATCACTTACCTGGGGCACAAGGGACTACTGTTTAAAATGCAGATTCCTGGGCCCCACTCCAGGCATAGGCCTTGCAGTCTTCACCTTTTTTTTTTTTTTTTTTTGAGATGGAGTCTCTTTTGTCCAGGTGGAAGTGCAGTGGCCTGATCTCCACTCACCGCAACCTCTGACTCACAGGTTCAAGCAATTCTCCTGCCTCAGCCTCTTGCTCAGCTGGGGTTACAGGTGTGAGCCACCATACCCAGCTCGCCCAGCTCATTTTTGTATTTTTATTAGAGATGGGGTTTCACCACGTTGGTCAGGCTGGTCTCAAACTCTTGACCTCAGGTGATCCACCTGCCTTGGCCTCCCAAAGTGTTGGGATTACAGGTGTGAGCCACCACGCCTGGCTGCAGTCTTCATTTATAACAAGATCCTTAGCTGATGTTGAAAACCACCGCTCTCATTTATGTTGTTTTTTTTTTTGAAATGAAGTCTTGTTCTGTCCCCCAGGCTGGAGTGCAGTGGTGTGATCTCCGCTCACTGCAATCTCTGCCTCCTGGGTTCAGGCAATTCTCCTGCCTCAGCCTCCTGAGTAGCTGGGACTACAGGCACCTGCCACCATGCCCAGCTAATTTTTGTATTTTTAGTAGAGACAGGGTTTCACACCATGTTGGCCAGGACGGTCTCGATTTCCTGACCTTGTGATCCACCTACCTTGGCCTCCCAAAGTGCTGGGATTAAAGGTGTTGAGCCACCATGCCCAGTCTCTCATTTGTTGTATTAATTACCTAGCAGGCTTCAGTAATACCAGCAAATCAATGTCTGCAAATCAAGGTTACCAGCAGGGAAAAGGGAAAGAAGTCTGGGGTAGGGGCCAGGCACAGTGGCTCATGCCTGTAATGCCAGCACTTTGGGAGGCCGAGGTGGGCAGATCACTTGAGCCCAGGAGTTCAAGATCAACCTGGGCAACAAACAGACCCCATTTCTACAAACAAGTCCACGCAGGGTACTGGCGGGTAGCATTGCTTCTACATGAAATAATTCCATTTATAAAGATTTCAGGCCAGGCGCGGTAGCTCACACCAGTAATTCCAGCACTTTGAGAGGACATGGCAGGTGAATCACCTAAGGTCAGTCAGCCTGACCAATATGGTGAAATCCTATCTCTACTAAAATAAAAAAAAAAATTAGCCAGGCATGGTGGTGTGTGCTTGTGGTCCCAGCTACGTGAGGCTGAGGCAGGAAAATTGCTTGAATCTGGGAGGCGGAGTTTGCAGTGAGACAAGACTGCACCACTGCACTCCAGCCTGGCGAAGAGCAAGACTCCGTCTCAAAAAGAAAAAAAAAACAACCAAATTTGCCAGGCACAGTGGCTTACTCTTGTAATCCAAGCCCGAGCACTCTGGGAGGCTGAAAAAGTGATCCGTTGAGGTCAGGAATTCAAGACTGGTCAGCATGGTGAAACCCCATCTCCATTAAGATGAATACAAAAATTAGGCGTGGTGGTGTGTGCCTGTATTCCCAGCTACTCAGGAGGCTGAGGCAGAACTACTTGAACCCGGGAGGCAGAGACGGCAGCGAGCTGAGATCACACCACTGCACTCCAGCCTAGACAACAGAGCAAGACTCTGTCTCAAAAATAAATAAATTTTTTTTTTTAAAACGGGGTTTCACCATGTAGGTCAGGCTGGTCTTGAACCCCTGACCTCAGGTGATCTGCCCGCCTTGGCCTCCAAAGTGCTTGGATTATAGGCATGAGCCACCACGCCCGGCCAAAAATAGCTTATTAGAAACGCAAGACAAAGTCTTGTTCTTTTGCCCAGGCTGGAGTACAGTGGCAAGGTCATAGCTCACTATGGCCTCAAACTCCCAGGCTCAAGTGATCCTCCCACCTCAGCCTCCCAAGTAGTGAGGACCACAGGTGTGCACCACCATGCCCAGTTAATCTTTAAATTTTTTGTCAGAGACAGGGTCTCATGATGTCTTGCAGGCTGGTTTTGAACTCTTGACCTCAAACAATCCTCCACCTCAGCCTCCCAGTGTTGGAATCAAGCCACTTTGCCCAGCTGCTGGTTACCTGTTCTACACTAAAAACTATGTGGATGTACCAATCAATGCTGAGATGCTCTGAGAAGCTCACAGGAATCTGTTTTCCCAAATCCCCACAAAACTGCTTGTGTAGCCAGCATAGGAGCCAACGAAGTTGGCTACTAGGATCCCCTGAATTACTTTTGTTATTATTGTTTTTGTTGTTGAGACAGAGTCTCGCTCTGTCTCCCAGGCTGGAGTGCAGTGGTGTGATCTTGGCTCATTGCAACCTCCGCCTCCTGGGTTCAAGCGATTCTCCTGCCTCAGCCTCCTGAGTAGCTGGGATTACACGCGCATGCCACCATGCCCAGATACTTTTTGTATTTTTAGCAAAGATGGGGTTTCACCATATTGGCCAGGCTGGTCTCAAACTCCTGATCTCGTGATCCACCTGCCTCGGCCTCCCAAAGTGCTGGGATTACAGGCGTGAGCCACCACACCCGGCCCCTGAATGGCCAGTGTCACCTGTGTTGTTAAAGCTGAGCTGATGACAATTCCACAAATGTTAACTGAACAAAGTGCCACACGAAGTGCCTGTGTCTGAAGATGAATGAGACACAATCTGTGTGTTCTCAGAGCTTCTCCAAGGTGAACTTTTCTGGGGCTTAATCAGCAACTGGCCAGGAAAAGCAGCTTCAACTCTTATCAATAACTGTGCTATTTCAAAGTACTGGCATTCTCCCAGGACACCCCCCCAGGGTGTCAAAATTTAGCCAAAGCAAACTCCAAATGAACACAAAGTACTTATTTTCTCAAAAGAAAAAAAACGAACAAAACAGAACAAAACCCCCCCCCCCCAGATTTATTTAGCTTAACATTTCCCCTGATCTAAAGAGAAAGATGTCAAAAGAATACCTAGAACATATACACAAGCACCTACTCCAATGAACTCAGATAACCTAAAAGAAAAAAGGGCAAAGTTCTGTTCAATGGATAAAATTATCTTCGCTTCTGGAAGATGTTCCCACGTCCCATTCCACGTCCTCTTCCTCTTGCAGCCACTGAAAGGGAAGAAGAGAAAATATGAGGCCAGGTCAGTGTGGTCAGTGAATGCTCAAAGCATAGAGTAGCCGGGCCCTAGGACACCAGTTAGAAGGGTTCTGAAGGGTTTCCTGGTCCAACACCACCCTAGCCATTGCATTTCCCCCACTTTTTTTTTGGTTTTGTTTTTTGAGACGCAGCCCCATTCTGTCGCCCAGGCTGGAGTGCAGTGGTGCAATCTCAGCTCACTGCAACCTCCACCTCCCGGGTTCAGGCGATTCTTGTGTCTCAGCCTCCCAAGAGCTGGGACTACAGCACGCACCACAATGGAGATGTGTTTCATCATGTTGGTCAGACTGGTCTTCAACTCCTGACCTCATATGATCCACCTGCCTCAGCCTCCCAAAATTCTAGGATTACAGGCGTGAGCCACTGTGCCTGGCCAACGGCCACTGCATTTCACAGGGGGGGATGGAGACACGGGCAGGGGCTGGGGACTGGCATCAGAGCAGGAGCCAGTACCACGATCTTGCCTTCTAGTCCTACAGTGCTCTCTACAAGAGGCTGGGAGGTAGCATGCTAAGGGCAAAGAAAGTGGTCTGAGAGCTACAGAAAAGACAAATTCCTGGGGCTGGCCTCGGGTGAGCTAAGAAAACATTATAGATGCAGTGAATTCCTTTTTTCAATTCTGAAACAAATATAGTTAAGTGTTAACATCTATTATATCTGGGTGAAGGGTAGTATTATTTTTTGTGTTTTTTTTTTCTGAGAAAAGAATTATTTCAGGCTGAGTGCGGTGGCTCATGCCTGTAATCCCATCACTTTCAGAGGCGAGCGAATCACTTGAGGTCAGCAGTTCGAGATCAGCCTGCCCAAGATGGCTAAACACCATCTCTACTGAAAACACAAAAATTAGCTGCGCGTGGTAGTGTGTGCCTGTAATCCCAGCTACTGGGAGGCCAAGGCAAGAGAAACCACTTGAACCTGGGAGGCGGAGGAGGCTGCAGTGAGCTGAGATCGAGCCACACTCTAGCCTGAGCGATGAAGACTCCGTCTCAAAAAAAAAAAAAAAAAATTATTTCATAGTAGCAAAAACAAAACACTCTTCATATAAACAGTATGATAAAGCTGCTGTTCTCCTCTGCAACTCAGGGGTTCTAGGATGGGATAGGCTTTGAAGGACAGATGAAATACTCTGACGGTTACTAACTGGAGCCTCATCTCTCTGCTCATACAGACCTTGGAGTCGTCCCAAAGAGCAAGAGAAGAGCTCACCCATCAGCTGACAGAACCACAGCGAAGGGCTGGGAGGCACAGATGGCTCAGGCAAAAGTCAGTGGGCCTGGGCACACTCACCGCCAAGGGCCTTGCAGTGCACACCCACAAGGTGTATCTTTTGCTAGAGAAGATGGTGACAATGAGAGTGGCCCTTCCCTGAGGAAGCAGAAAGAGCAGTAGTTCTAGCCATAAAGCCAGAATTTCTGAAAACTTTTCCTTCTCCAGGACAAAAGGTGCAGAGCTTCTGGTTCCATCTCTTCACAGCTGCCTCTTGTTTGGGAAGGGCAAGGAGATTCTCTCATTAGGTTTTTTTTTGGGGGGGGGCGCATTTCAAAGGATTACACACTATTACATCTTTAAACTTGAGCTTTCATCCATGGTTCCTGGCTCATAACTCCTGCAGACCTTGTTATAGTATTTGTTATAACATTGGGGCACTTTAGGCCTCAGAAGCAGGGCTCAGGAAACAGAATCTCTCTTGAAACTTCTCCTGCCCTCCTTCCACCTGCCCAAGGCAGGACTCTAATCTGATTGTGGGTCACAAGACCTCACTCCAAAGAAAGGTCCTGCCCTATGCCCTGGAGGAAGAAATGCTGCAGAGGCCAAAAAGAATCTGGACAGGCCTTTCGGGGTTTCCTCACCCTGTCTATTAGTATTAGATCATACCCTTTTGTCTAACTGCATTTCCTCATGGTTGTCCATCCTTCAATCATGTCTATCCAATGAAGTCTCCATAAAAAGGCCCAAGAGGACAGGGTTAGGGGAGCTTTGGGACAGCTGACCACACGGAGCCCGACAGGAAGGTGAACAAGAACTCATCCATGTGCTGGGAGGAAACTCCATACAGACAGAAGCTCTCGTGCTTGGGACCCTTCCAGATTTCACCCTATGCATGCATCTCTTCATGTGGCTGTTTATTTGTAGCCTATAAAATATCCTTTGTAGCCAGGCGTGGTGGCTCACCTGAGGCCAGGAGTTTGAAACCAGCCTGACCAACATGGAGAAACCCTGTCTCTAAGAATAATACAAAAAAAAAAAATAGCCAGGCGTGGTGGCGCATGCCTGTAATCCCAGCTACTCGGAGGCTGAGGCAGAAGAATCACTTGAACCCGGGAGACGGAGGTTGCAGTGAGCCGAGATCACGCCATAGCACTCCAGCCTGGGCAACAAGAGCAAAAAACACCTCTGTCTCAAAAAAAAAAAAAAAAGAAAAAGAAAAAAGAAAAAACCCTTTGTTGTAAATCAGTAAACTTAAGTATGTGATTCCTACTCCAGCAAATTCACTGAACCTAAGGAGGGAGATGTGAGAACCCTGATTTGAAACCATTCAGACGTTCTGGAGGCCCGTGCTTACGACTAGTAGGGAATGGAGAGGTAGTCTTGTGGGACCAGGCCCTCAACCAGTGGTTTCTTAAGCTATCTCTAGGTAGATAATGTCAGATCTGAAAAACACCTAGCTGGTGTCTACTGCAGAACTGACTGCTTGCTTGGTCACAAAAGTCTTCTTTGTTGATTGCTGTGTTGTGAGAGCAGAGAAAAACACAGTTTGACTTTTTTTCCTATATAAAACATGTATAGCAGCTAAAGATACCAATGGAGAATCCAGTGCCTTCCTTGCCTGCAAACCTTTTTTTTTTTCCCAACCAACACTAAGACAGTTTCTAAGGGCCGCAAATACTTTGTTATCTAATCCACATGGCAGAACTTCTCAGGAACCTAAATATAAAACCAAATTAAGCTAACCAAGAAGCAAGGCCAGACTAGGGGACTGGGAAAAGGACAGTCCCACTTTTGGAATGTGCTAAAGGAAGGCTTTATTTCTGAAAATGGAAGTCCACTGTAAGATCTCCCTAAGTGCATGCTCAGTGTCTATCCACAGTACCCAGTCTCCCTAGGAAATGCTGCCCTCACGCGTCATGAGTCAGCTCATCCGCTCCGTGCTGTGACTGCTCAGCCAGATAGACAAGGGCAAGCCATCCCAGACTCTTGCACACAACTTATAAAAAAGAAGGGCCTCTCCAAGCACGGTGGCTCATGCCTGTAATCCCAGCACTTTGGGAAGCCGAGGCAGGTGGATCATTTGAGGTCAGGAGTTCAAGACCAGCCTGACCAACATGGTGAAAACCCATCTCTACTAAAAATACACACACAAACAAAATTAAATTAAAAATAAAAAATTAGCTGGGCATGGGAGTGCATGCCTATAATCTTAACTACTTGGAAGGCTGAGGCAGGAGAATTGCTTGAACCTGGGAGGCAGAGGTTGCAGTGGGCCGAGATCAAGCCACTGCACTCCAGCTTGGGTGACAAAGCAAGACTGTCTCAAAAAAATATAAAAAATTAAAATAAAAAAAAGGACCTTCTAGAAATTTATTATAGATTTATCAACTCTTTCACTGAAGACAGGAATACTGTCTTCTTAAGACAATTATTAAGACAGTATTCCTGTCTTCAGTGAAAGAGTTGATAAATCTCCTATAATGAATTCTTTTTCTTTGGATTTTATGTAAGCCCTGTTACTGGGATCAGATGCAGCAAGACAGAGAAAGCCAGGCAAGGCCTCATGGCCTCACAGGATCTTTCCACGCTGCAAGGGGAAGGGGTGGCAGTGGGTGTGAAGAGAGCAGGGGTCAAGCCCACTTCATCCCCAGGCAGTAACAAGGCCCCTTTCTATAAGACACAAGACAAACCTGTATTTTAAAACCTGTGCATGAAGAGCACCTACCTTGGGCCTTGAGAATAGCAGCTTTTCCTCGGCCAGCCCCTGAGCCTTGGTTTTTATTCTTCATGCTCTTTAACATGGGTGCATTCTTCAGCATGTCAGGCAAAATCAGAAAGCGAATTTTGCTGCCACGGATGTATACCTGCTCCAGCTGTGCCACTCGGCCATCTCTGTATGTGACTGTGATGTTGGACATCTGGAAGGAAATCACCAGTTAATCAGTTAACGGTCAACAGCATCATTGGTGGGGAGGGCCTTGACTGTTGGGAGGGTTAAGTCCTTAAAAGCAGACTGACATTGTGATAAAGCTGGTGAATTACTCAGCAATGGTCAGTACTAACTGTGTACACCAGGGACTGCACTGAGCACTTTACCTAAATAGTCCTCACAACACCTCCAGCATGGGTATGAGTGTTCCCATTTTTATGGGTTAAAAAACCAAAGCAGTTATCCAAAGTCAAACAGCTGGAATGCAGGGAACTCCAGATTTGAACCACCTGGTCTAGCTTCAGAGCCCTAGCTGTGCTGTCCTGCCTGCTGAGCAAACATGTGAGGAGCTCTTGAAGGTGCTAGACCCTAACTAAAACAGCTTCAAACTGCTGGTCCAAACTGTGTCTTCCCCTGCATTGCCTGGCAGTCAGATTTCAAAGGCACCACGAAGGTCACGAGTGTATACCAGATGCGGTTCTGACCCTCCAGAGTGCATACTCTAGAAGGTGAGACAGAACCCTCTAGCATGAGTGACTAGGGACTGAGATATGGAGGACACCCAGCGTGTACAGGTACCACAGGGCCTATACAGAGGGCTTATACAGAGGGCCTGAAATTACCGGAGGAGTGTGAGGCAACAAGGAAAAGAGCAGGCACTTGGGCAGAAGCCTACAGGATGTGAGGACCAGAGCAGTCAAATAATGACCCTGGACAGGGCTGTTATTTCAGATAAGGGGTCACTCAAATTTGTCGACCGAGGAAAGATCAACAGGGTTAAAGGCAGCCCTTAGGAAAGATAAATGTGTCAACATGGATAGACTGCAGGCTGGACAAATGGGGAGCCTGGAGTTGAGACCAGCTTAGCATGGGAGGGTGACACCAATCTGCCAGCATCAACCTCAACAAGCACCACATTTACAGAAAAGCAGCTTTTACTGTATGAACCTTCTGAAGTGAGAGGACTCTAATTTATTCAGAATGGGTCAGCCCATATTGCTGAGAGATGTGCTTGTCTCCCCCAGATTTGTCTGGCTAGTTACCATCTTATGCTCATTCATTCTTTTCCTCAAGTGCTAACTGGCCACCCAGCCTCTGCTTGAACACTCAGTGAGAAAAGAACAACTATGGGCTGGGTGTGGTGGCTCATGTCTATAATATCAACGCTTTGAGAGGTCATGGTGGGAGGATCACTTGAGCCCAGGAGTTTGAGACCAGCCTGGGCCACACAGTGAGACCTTGTCTCTACAAAAATTAGCTGGGTGTGGTGGCATGTGCCTGTAGTCCAGCTACTCGGGAGGCTGAGGTGGGCGGATCACTTGGGTCTGGGTGGACGAGGCTACAGGGAGCTGTGAAAGTGCCACTGCATTCCAGCCTGGGCCACAGAGCAAGATCCTCTCAAAAAGCAGACAAAACTATGCTCTGGGGCCACCCTGCTGTATATGAGCAGTTTCTAGAGGAATGGTTTCTAGACCTTCCACCCACTATCACTGTTTCACCTTCGGGGCAACAGGGCTCCAGTTTTCCATAAATCTTCTGCTCCAGGCTCCGCAATCCCAGCTCCTTACCAAATTTTCATCCAGTTCCCAAGTCCTTGCCAATCCTTTACTTCCTCTGAAGAATACCATAACCTCTAGTGCCACAAATGAATGCCAGGTATGGTTAGACCACCCAAGAGAGAAACCAGATACAACTCAGGTTCACCCGAATCTGACTGACAGTTAAAATGTGTTTTGGGGCTGGACATGGTGGCTCACGTCTATGATCTCAGCACTTTGGGCACCTGAGGTCAGGAGGTTGAGACCAGCCTGGCCAACATGGTGAAACCCCATCTCTACTAAAAATACAAAAATCAGCCAGGAATGGTGGCAGACGCCTGTAGTCCCAGATACTGGGGAGGCTGAGGCAGGAGAATCACTTGAACTGGAGAGGCGGAGGTTGCAGTGAGCAAAGATCGCACCACTGCACTCCAGACTGGGCAACAGAGCAAGACTCTATCTCAAAAAAAAAAAGGGTTTTGGGGGGCTGTGCCACACTCATGACTCTGTAGAAGACACAAAATAGGCCTGAAGACCTATAGGTGAGACCCAGCTCTGCCATTTGTCAGACGTGTAACTCCAGATATACTTCCAGGCTTCTCCCAGCCTCAGTTCCCTCACCTACAAAGTTGAGGAAAATACAAGAGAACAAAGCCAACATTTACTGAGCACTTATTAGATATCAAGTGCTGGCCCAGGTGATTTCCCCCACAGCAGCTCATGTGACCCCACAAAATCCTACAAGGTAGAGAGATGAAGTGGCATAACCATTCAGAGGCAGATCGGTCCCCAGAAACCCAAGCCCTTTCCCTCTATTCTCCTGCCTGAGGTCACACCACTCTTACATGGCCTGGCTGGAGTTTGAACCCAGTTCTGTCTAACTCTAAACTCACATTCTTAATCACTTCATCTGATCACACTCCCTGAAACTGTTAAAAAGCAAATTAGGCCAGGAGCAGTAGTTCATGCCTGTAATCCTAGCACTTTGGGAGGCCAAGGTGGGAGGACTGCTTGAGGTCAGGAGTTTGAGACCAGCCTGGGAAATGCAGCAAGATCCCATGCCTACAAAAAGTCAAAGGAATTAGCTTAGTGTGGTGGTGCATGCCTGTGGTCGCAGCCACTTGGGAGGCCGAGGTGGGAGGATGGCTGGAGCCCAGGAGTTCAAGGCTGCAGTGAGCTATGATTATAACACTGTACTCCAGCCTGGACAACAGAGTAAGACTCTGTCGTTAAAAAGAAAAGAAAAGAAAAAAAAAAACAGCCAAGTAAACAAGGAAAAGTATGTCTAAATGCTGTCTCTATTGCCTAACACATAACAGAGACTTAGCAAATGATAAAACTGATTGACACTTAAAATGTGTTTTAGGAGCTGTGCCATTGCTAAGCCACACTCCCTCCAGCACCATAGGGGTACATCTCACTGCTTCCCTGTCAGAAGCTGTTACAACAAGACTTAATCTAGGCATTTCCATAAATGAACCATGTCCTGGCTGAAGCAGGAGACTCCAGTACCATCTGACTCCTATTTCAACCCTAAGAATCAGGTTCACTATTGCTCTCGCTTTCCCTGCAGCACTGGCTGATGAGAACAGCTCGCTGTAGACAAAACCCCAGTCTCACTGCACACATGCCTGCTAGAGCTTGCTAATATGCCTGAGCTGTGTATGGATTATACGCCAAAGGCAGCAGCTGTTGAGTGAACTAGATTTTAATCAAAGCCAGGCAGGAACACCCAGTTTAATCAACTTTCCTCAACAGCCACAATGAAACACAGATGGTATAAGCCAGGTACCCAACTGAAATGACATCCTGGGGGAGAGGGAGAGAATCTTTGTAGTATAGTCAAAGTGGTGGGAGTTTCTCAGATATCTGGGGCCAAGATGGAAAAAGTTACCTCCAGGACTGTGAAGGTGCATTGGGGTGTCTCAGGTCTGTCAATACACCAGAAATGCACAAACTCTTTAGGACAATTTCACACATACACAAAGGCAGTCACTTGGCTTCCACTGCTATTATATGAATACCAACTGATGCACAAACAGTTCAGGAAAAAAAGCTTACAATAGTTAAAAAAAAAACTGGTTTTCCTTCAACCTAGAGGGCTAGGTATCTAAAGATATTCAACCACATTGAATTCAGAGGTTTCAAAAACTTTCCTAGCAATAGTTATGGGCAATTTTCTGGCCCAATCATGTGAGAGTTTCTTTTTTTTTTTTTGGTTTGGTTTTTTGAGACGGAGTCTCACTCTGTAGCCCAGGCTGGAGTGCAGTGGCACGATCTCGGCTCACTGTAACCTCCATCTCCCGGGTCCCGGTTCAAGCAATTCTCTTGCCTCAGTCTCCTGAGTAGCTGGGATTATAGGCAAGCGCCACCATGTCCAGCTAATTTCTGTATTTTTAGTAGAGACGGGGTTTCACCATATTGGCCAGGCTCGTCTTAAACTCCTGACCTTGTGATCCACCCGCTTCGGCCTCCCAAAGTGCTGGGATTACAGGTGTGAGCCACTGCACCCAGCCAAGAGTTTCTTTTGGGTTCTAATTTTTATACAGTGACACAATACCATCTTCCACACAGAGACCATTTTTTCCAAAGACGGCTATTCTGCCACAGCCAAGAAAATAGATTTCAAACAGTCCCATCAGCGATCGGGTGGGCATGTCAAAGCCCCAAGAGCACACTGTCTGCTTGTGCAGAACTCTACACCAATTTCTCCCACTCAAATTTCTAACAGGTCACTTAGAATACAGTGAAATGGGTATGACCATTACTCTCTGTATTTGCTTGTATCATTTATAATTTGGTTCAATTTTTACAAAATTGGGGACATACCTTGGAGTTTTGTTATTTTTCTCACACTTATGCCAACAGCATTTTGACAGACATTAGATATTCATCTATGTAATTTTACTAGATTAATAATATTCTTCATAATGCACCCAATTTTTTAACCATAATTTATTCAACTCTAGTATTAGAAATGTTGGTTTTCATGTTTTCATTATTAAAAACAGCACTGCAGAGGCAGGCAAGGTGGTGTGCACCTGTAGTCCTAACCGGAAGGTTGAGCAGTGAAGATTGCTTGAGCCTAGGAGTTTGAGGCTGCAGTGAGCTATGATCATGCCACTGAACTCTAGCCTGGGTGACAGAGGCAGTCTCTTAAACAAATGACAAGCCAAAAAAAAAAAAAAAAGCAACACCGCAATGAATACCTTTGCACATAAACACTTGTCCACAATTTTGAATTGGTTCCTAAAAGTAGAATTATTGTTTTTTTAAGACAGGGTCTTGCTCTGTCGCCAAGGCCCAGGGTAAACGCAGTGGCATGATCACAGCTCACTGCAGCCTTCACCTCCTGGTCTCAAGTGATCCTCCCACCTCAGTCTCCCGAGTAGCTGAACTACAGGCACACGCCATCACATCCAGCTAATTTCTTGCAGAGACAGGGTCTCATTCACCCAGATTGGTCTTGAACTCTTGGACTCAAGCAGTCCTCCCACCTCAGTCTCTCAAAGTGCTGGGATTACACATGTGAGCCAGTGTGCTGGGCCTAGAGTTTCTAAATTAAAATTAAGTCTTCTACTCTGGTAGATGTTAAATGCACTTCCAGAAAGGATATATGAATTTATACTTCTACTGGCAGTGTAGCAAGAAACCTGTGTAGCATTAATTTTAGTTTGCCAATTTTCAAGTTTACACATTCTTACTGTTATTTGCTTATCTGCTGGATAATGGTATTTTGGTCAGCAACAGACTACATATACGACAGTGGTCCCATAGGATTACAATTCTGTATTTTTACAGTACCTTTTCTGTTTACATATACAAATACCCTATTGTGTTACAGTTGCCTACAGTAATCAGTATGGTAACATGCTGTACAGGGTTTGTAGAACATATAGTCTAGTTATACCATCTAGGCTTATGTATGTACAATCTATGATGTTTACTCAACGACAAAATCACCCAATGCATCTCTCAGAACATATCAGGCAACTTTGTCAGGCAACACAGGACTGTACTTTTTCTTGTGTGAATTATCCATTTTATGACTCTATTTTTAATTGGAGTATATGACATACAACACCTCCCTTCATAAAAAAAAATTATAAGATGTTCTAAGTGTCCTAAGTGTTCACAACTAGCTAGGCTAGAACACTTCTAGAGTTCGCTAAGAATCTATGAAGGAACCTCTGGGAACCTTTCACACGGGATTCCTGATAAAATCCACACCCATTAACTACCCTCTACATTAACTACATAAATACGGTCTGGTCTATAAGATAAATTTTGTGTTTATTCCTACTCATTCCTTATCTTAAAGCTCCTTTAATGGCTTTTAATATTTGACCAAATATCTGACTACAAGTATTCTTTCTTAATTTGTTCTGATTTTGATTTAAAAAAAAAAACAAAAAAAAACCTCAGTTCCCCCTTGACACTGAATATCAACAGGATGCTTCAGGCTAATGGTGAGTACAAATAGCCAAGAACAGAAACTTCCCATTTGGGGACCTCTAGCTTTAAGCCATCCATCCCTGGGATGAGAAGAGATCAGTGATGTCCCACCTCTGCTACAAACAAAAATCAGCTAAAAAGGACCCCATGAAGAGCAATAGGGGGCCCTGCTCAACCCCATCCACACTGGGCCCTTAGGAGATGCTCACAGCAGCAGAAGTAGGGCACCATCATGCAGAGCTGATGCCATATCCTGCAGCACTGGCCAGTAGTGGATGCTTGGCTTGCAGCTATGGGAACCAGAAGGAGAACAAAAGCTCCCTGCCTTCCCAGCCTAACCTCAGATGCACACCTTCTGACCCAATAAGCACCATTTCAGGAACCTCAGCCTAGGTTTCACATATACATATTTCCTTCTAAAAAAAAATACACACACACGAGAGACGGGGTCTATGTTGCCTAGGCTGGTCTCGAACTCTTGGGCTCAAGTGACCCTCCTGCCCCAGCCTCCCAAAGTGCTGGGATTACAGGCATGAGCCAATGTGCCTGGCCATATTTAACATTTTCAAATGTCAAAAACAGTGCTATGGTAACAGGGTACCTTAAAACTACCTGAGGGACCATAAAAGCATATTTTGTATGGGGATGTTGTCGAGGACATCATCTAATAGTGTCTCCTGTATCTGAGTGCCAGGAAATCCACCTGATTGCTATTTTAACTTAAGAACACTATGCATTTTGGAACTGATGATCTTCCCTGCTTAACCTTACACTGGAATATACCTTTATATATATACAGGGATTCAGGTTTACATTTCTGGATACTGACTACTTGGCTTCATTTTATGTTCTACCCCAGCTTACATGCACCATGAATCTATTTATCTATTTTTATCCTGCCATGGAATCTTTTTAATTTTAGAGATAGGGTCTTGCTTTGTCACCCAGGCTGGGGTGCAGTGTTGTGACCAGAGCTTACTGCAGCCTGAACTGCTAGGTATGCTCAAGTGATCCTTTTGCCTCAGCCTGGGACTACAAGCATAAGGCATCACATCCAGCTAATTTTTAAACTTTTTTTGTTTTTTTGGAAGAGACAGGGTCTAACTATTTCTGAAAGGGGACAGAATAAAAAGTAAATACTAAAACCCCAAAACAGGGAAGGTGTGGCTCAGGCCTGTAATTCCAATACTTTGGGAGGCTGAGGTGGGATGATCACTTAAGTCCAGGAGTGCAAGACTAGCCTGGGCAACAGAGTGAGATCCTCTATTTAAAAAATAAATAGGCTGGGCGCGACAGCTCATGCCTATAATCCCAACACTTTGGGAGGCAGAGGCGGATGAATCACCTAAGGTAGGGAGTTGGAGACCAGCCTGATCTACATAGAAAAACCCCCGTCTCTATTAAAAATACAAAATTAGCCAGGCGTGGTGGCACACGCCTGTAATCCCAGCTACTCGGTAGGCTGAGGCAGGAAAATCGCTTGATCCTGTGAGGCAGAGGTTGCAGTGAGCTGGAATCATGCCATTGCACTCCAGCCTGGGCAACAAGAGCAAAACTCTGTCTCAAAAAAATAACAAAAATAAATAAAGAGAAATAATAAAACCCCAAAACAGGGAGTGCATATTCAGAGTAACTTGAATCTATGCTCCCAAGTAAAAAAGAAAAAAAAAAAAGATAAAACCCTAAAAACATGCAGGGAAAAGAGTCCATACCAGTAGCCAAAAGTTTCGGTGGGACTCTCTCATCTTTTCCAAATCTTTGTGCTGTGCTTTTGTGTGTGTGCATGTGTGACCTGGCTGGAGTGCAGTGGTGCCATCATAGCTCACTGCAGCCTTGACCTCCTGGGCTCAAGTAATCCTCCTGCCTTCCCCTCCACCTGAATGGCTGGGACTATAGGCATGTGCCACCACACCCATCTAATTTATTTTATTTTATTTTTTAGAGACAAAGGTCTTGCCATGTTGTCCAGGTTGGTCTTGAACTCCTGGGCTCAAGTGATCCTCCTGCCTCAGCCTCTCAAAGTGTTGAAACTATAGGGGTAGCCACCTCACCTGGTCCCACCCCACTTTTGTAACAGAAAACATTACAGAACAAGCAAGAACAAGTGCTAAGAGGATGTTCTCATTCCCAAAAGGCAGAATGGCTGGGTCTGGGAAGGACAGACAGTATATGGTGTACCACAGGAGCCATAAGTCTCACAGCCTGAGCTGTGCTGAAAATTGAACTGTGTTCAGTGCTCACTCACTGCTGGCTTTAACTACGCCACAGTCTACTGGCTCTTATTCAATGTGCCTAGGTTTTGGCAGACCCAGTGAAGCCTCTACATCCTGTTATGGATTAAACTGCGTTCCTCATGTTGAAGTCCTAATACCCAGTACCTCAGAATGTGATCACATTTAGAGACAAAAAAATCTTTACAGGCCAGATGTAGTGGCTCATGCCTGTAATTCCAGCAGTTTGAGAGACCAAGGCAGGAGGATCACTTGTGGCCACAAGTTTGACACTGGCCCGAAAAACATATCAAGACCCCACCTCTACAAAAAATTTAAAAATTAGCCAGGTATGGTGGTGCACACTGGTAGTCCCAGCTACTCGGAAGGCTGAGGTGAAAGGAACTCTTGAGCTCATAAGTCCAAGGCTGCCATGAGCTATGATCAAACCACTGCACCCCAGCCTGGTCAACAGAGCAAGACTTAGTCTCAAAAAAAAAAAAAAAAAGGCTGGGTGCAGTGGCTCATGCCTGTAATCCTAGCACTTTGGGAGGCTGAGGCGGGCAGATTGCCTGAGCTCAGACCAGCCTGGGCAACATGGTGCAACACCGTCTCTACTAAAAATACAAAAATTAGCTGGGCGTGGTGGTGGTGGTGAGCGCCTGTAGTCTCAGTTACTTGGGAGGCTGAGGCAGAAGAATTGCTTGAACCCAGGAGGCAGAGGTTGCAGTGAGCTGAGATCGCTCCATCGCAATCCAGCTGGGTGACAAGAGCAAAACTCTGTCTCAAAAAAACAAACCAACAACTTTACAGACATAATTATGTTAATATGAAGTCATTAGGATGGGCCCTAATCCAATATGCCTGGTACCCTTATAAGAAGAGATGTGGACAGAAACACTACAGAAGGAAGATCAAGTGAAGACACAGGGAGAAGAGAGCCATCTATAAGCAAGGCCTGGAACAGATCCTTCCTTCATATCCCTCAGAAGAAACCAGTCTTGCCACACCTTGATCTCAGACATCTAATCTTCAGAACTATGAGGAAATACATTTGTGTTGTTTAAGCTGCCCAGTCTGTGGAACTCTGTTATGGCAGCACTAGCATATAAATACAAGAAGGGAGGCAGGTGGCTGCCCCCCCACCTGTGGTCAGGCATGTGACATGCATCCTCTGCACTAAGGTTCCTCTTGCTGCCAATGAGCTATTTTTATCGCTGATTTAGAGGAGGGACCAGAGGATGAAGGAGGTCCAAAGCTCACCCTAAGTCACAGTAGGTGGTAGGCTACAAGTGGATTCCAGGTCTGTCTGACACCAAGGTCTGTGCACTCTGTGTCACGTTGACTGCGTCTCTGAATGACCACCAAGGTCATCTGGTTAGACACCTTCACGTTATGGACAGGATGTCAAAGGCCCTGGAAACCCAGCAAGTTGTCCAAATATATACTGCTAGTTGAAAAACCCATTAACATTAAGATTCACTGTCCTAAATCTTGCATTCTCCTCAGGATGAGCATGCCTTAAGCCAGAGGACTGGATCTATGAAAGAGAGATGATAAACCGATCTACTGACAATCTATTTATAGATAAACCTATCTACCGTCAATAAACTAATCTATTAACAGTGATGTGATAAACCTGAGTCACCAGAGGTCTACTTCTCTGCATGCCAGGAACTGACCAAGCTCGTCAACCTTGCAGGAAGATGACAGACGCTCAGAGCTACAGAAAAATCACAAATAAATGATCCCTGCAAAGCAATGGATGGTTAGGATGCCTGACCGTGGTGTAAGATGCTTTACCTCTCTGACCTTCTCATCTGGAAAAGCTGTAGGTACCATATGTTAAACACTCACAATATGTGAGACACTGAGCTAGTACTGCACATGTGTAACTCATCTTTCTAAAAGTCCTGGAGGTGTAGATATTACTCCTGTGGCAGTCTCAGGCATGTGCTAATCAGATCCCCCTTCAAAAGAGAACAGGATATGAGGAGTGCAGGCAGCCAATAGTCTCCATCTTATTCAACCTGAGGCTACTCTCTCCCCCAGGCTGCCAGCCAATGGACTGAACACACGAGGGGGACGAGTCCACTCATTTCTGCTCCATGCTAGACTCTTCTAATGAGCAATCGCTGCTTTGCTGAGACTTCCTCAAAACTACGCTGTAGTCTAAGGCTCTTCCTGCTCAATCCTCCTTCCTTTCCCCTCTCTTTTCACCAGCTAGACCAGCATCACAGACTGAAAATTTCCCTACCTACTACTGTTTCCTTGCTCCTTTATCCTTTATTGTCATTTCTCCCAATAAATACCTTGCATGTCTTGGCATCCACATCAAAGAACCCAAAATAGTATCACCCCCATTTTACAGATGAGAAAACTGAGTGGTTAATACATCTAAGGTCATATAATTAGGATTCAAACTCACATCTCTGACTCCCAAGCCCAAGTTTTTAACCAACAGTTTAACAAAGAAAATGTGAAGATATAACTGAAAAACAATACTCTAAAAATTCAGATGACTATGCAAAAGGCCAAGTTGTGCCATGAGAAGGACACCATATCAGGAAACTACTCCATTATTTATCATCAGAGTGATGAGTCCTTTAATCTCATTCTCCCTATTTTATGCATGTCAAGACTATCACCAAACCTGCTTACCTCACAAGGTAGTTGCAATAATCAAATGAGATTCTCCCTCCAAGAGAAAAGGGAAACAAATACAGTATGTGAGAAAATTCTGCTAACCACAAGGCAAGTGGAGGCAAATGGATAATGGCTCTGAATCTGAAGGATTCTACTGAAGTAGCACTTCTCCCAAATAGGCCCCCAACTCTGGGGGATGGAAAAAATAAAAAGGACAAAGTAAAATATTCCAAACCTCCAAATGGCTTTTCTGCCTCAAGACTGTGCCTTGTTCATGCCCACATCCCCAGAGCCTATAAAAGTGCCTGGCATGTATTAGGCGCTCAGAAAATCATTGCTGAAAAAAAATAATAATAATAATAATAAAAAGAAAAAAAAAGAAAATCATTGCTGAATGAGAACCATTTTTTTTCAAGAACCCCAACCCACACCTTTCTGTTCCTCTGAGACACAGGTCCATTCCTCCCACATAGCCTCATATGCAAAGCAGGATACCTGGCAGTTCATGTTGTCCTCTGCTTCAATGAGCTTCCCACGATATACCTCGCCGGTGTTCGTTTCACATGTCACAATGTGGCCCTCGGCCTCATGCAACACTTTAATCGGCACACCAATAGACATCCTGGCAGGAAGAGTTCTACAGTGAGAGAGACAACAGTCAGTTCATCTTTCAGAGACTGAGAAGGATGTGGCACACACCATGCTTCCTTCAAGGCCTGGCCCTCCATAAAACTTAGCAAAAATGCCAAAACTGAATTTTTTTTTTTTTTTTTGAGCCAGAGTCTTGCTCTGTCGCCAAGGCTGGAGTGCAGTGGCACGATCTAGGCTCACCACAACATCTGTCTCCTGGGTTCAAGCGATTCTCCTGCCCCACCAAGTCAGGCTAATTTTTTTTGTATTTTTAGTAGAGATGGGGTTTCACCGTGTTAGCCAGGATGGTCTCAATCTCCTGATCTTGTGATCCACCCATCCTGGTCTCCCAAGTGCTGAGATTACAGGCGTGAGCCATTGTGCCCAGCCCAAAGCTACATTTTCTACAAAAAATAAAACAAAACAAAAACAACTCAGCTCCCGGCTTGGAGGAAACTATCTGGCAAATATGTGCAAGATGTGGGGTGAGAAGGAATGGTGGGCTGGACAGAGGTAAAAATGGAAATGAAAAGAGAGCATCTCCCATCAACCACATGTCCCTGCTACCCTATGTCCCTTAATCTTCATCTAAATGACCATTAGCCAATACTGTTTGTGTCAGGGAGAGGGGGTTGGAATGCTATTTGTTGCATTGTTATTGTCAACCCGTAATTGTACATGATTACATTTTAAAATAATATAGGCCCGAGCTGTCCAATACAGCTCATGTCCACATGTAGCTATTTAAATTAAACTTACTTAAAGCAAAATAAAATCAAAATAAAAAACCCAGTCTCAATCCCAGTGGCCATATTCCAAGTGCTCAACGGCCATATGTAGCTAGTGGCTCCCCCTATGGAAGGTGCAGATACAGACCAAAGGACCCGTGCACATCTAGGAGAGGAAGCTGCACTTTTAATTCAGCCCTTTAACCCTTCACTTACTTTACCATCAAGGATGAGAAAATATCAAAGTGACAATGTGCTATATTCAGGAAATGCTTGTCATGGAGGAAAATCAGGGAAATCACCTGATTTGACCTGATTAAAAGAATCAAGCAGTGAACTTTTCATTGAGATAAGCAACGACTCAAAGTTGGAACGTAAGTGCACTAACAGAGGAGAACATGAGGTTGAAGAGACAGGTTCCCTTGGTGAGGATTCCTTGCTTTCAGCTTTAGGAGTCCAGATTTTATGCTGAAGATAGCGGGGAACCACTGCACGATTATGGGTAAAGAATGACGCAATGAAAAAGTAGTAGCATTTATTTACAAAACGGATAGAATGTAAGGTTTAGAAGCAGAGAAACTTGTTAAAACTTCTGCAACAGTGTGGAAACCACGAGGGGACCACTACCTGAAAGGGGGCTGGAGGCAGAGATGCAAGTAACTTTTAAAAGAATGACCGGCCGGGCGCGGTGGCTCACACCTGTAATCCCAGCACTTTAAAAGGCCGAGGCCGGTAGATCCCTTGAGCCCAGGAATTCAAGACCAGTTAAGAGCGACATGGTAAAACCTCGTGTCTACTCCAAAAAGAAAAAAAAAAGCACTCATAGGATTTCGGGAAAGGAGACAGTCAACCAGAAATGACTTCAAGATTACTGCCTGGAAGCTTTGAAAAACGCTGACCTGGAGAGATACAAAAAGCGAAAGCATGCACGTTGAAGCTAATGAACTTACTTCTAAGCGCTAGTGAGGCGACGCTCGCTGATGTCTGGGTGGCCCAAGCTTCCCCGCTTTCTTCCCTCCCCGAGCCCCGCAGAGTTCCATGCAGCGAGTCTTTCTCCAGCCCCTGGTCCCTCACAGGCGCCTCGACCTCCCCTTGCCCGTCCCCAGCCTCACCGGCTCCGGCCTCCTTCTCCTTCTCTTCGGCGCGGCGGCGAAAGCGTCTACGGCGAAGGCGTGAGTTCAGCGAATGGCGGGCCCAGCTCCCAGAATTCCACTCGTTCCCAAAATGCTGCGCGCAGGGCCCACCTCCTTCCTTTCCTCACTGGTGAGCGCGGTCTCGTCTCCGCTTCCTCTTCACTCCGCCCGCCGGCTGGGAAACTAGGGCACCGCTACGATAGTTCCGGCACCGGAAGAGACGGCTGATAACTGGGCCCGGGGGCCGCCGGAAACAACGACCCTTGGGCCGGCAAGGAGCCGGAGAGGGTGCTCGCACTTCCAAGCACCCCACACCAAGGACAGGCTGGACGTCAAGGCGGAGACCCGGGGCCTGGGCCCTCAGACCCGGGGCAGCAGGAGGTTGGGCCAAGGGCCAGGACTTCCTACTGACAATTTAATTTTTTGATCCCGGCACCGCCAGGTAAGGGACGCCCTGAGCGAGGCGAGGTATCTCGTACGGATAAAGTTAAGTATAGAGTAGGTCGGCGGCCGGCTCAGGATCATCCCTAAAGGCAGTTGGAAGAGAGTTACTCGGCGCTTCGGCAATGCATTGGGCGGGACCGGTGCTTACACTTAAGGCTGCAAAGGAGCGGGACACGGCAGAGGCGGAGCTTGCTGAAGGGACGAGCCTCTGGGAAGCATCTGTTCACTAAGTGCGCGGGTTTCGGGGCGGGGCCCAAGAGGAGGGGCGGGGCTTCTGGGGCCCGTGTCCTGGTGGGCAGCGCGTCTACGCGAGGATTGGGTGACGGGCGGGGCCACCCGACGCAGAAGCGGCAAATGGCCCGGGCGGGCTTAAATTGAGAGGCTGGGGGCGTCTAGAATTAAAGTTTGGGGCGGGGCTCATAGAAGGGGCGGGGCCTCCAGATTCGAGACCTGGAAGGGCCGGGGCGGGCCTTGGGGCGGCCCAGCGCCGCCTCTAGTTCTCCCCACCGCAGCGGCGGCGGTGGCGGCGGAGGAACTCCATACGCGCTGACCGCCCTCCCGCCCCAGCCGAAGCGGAAGCTGTAGCCCGCTCTGGGCCGGGGCCATGGGCGCCCCGCGCCGCCCGGGTCATGAGGACGGAGGCGGAGGCAGCGGGGCCGCCGCTCGAGCCCGGTCAGTGCCTCTCTGTGGGCCCAGTCCTCACCCTAGGAACGAGGGGGACCCCGCCCTAGCGCGGGGCAGGGTCCAGCCGCGCGACCTTAGGCCGACTCCGGCCTCGCCCCCACACCCTCCTCGCTCCAGTCAGTGGGGGTTTCCTGACACTCGCAGGATTGCGACCCTTGTCAGCATGGTGGGAGGGTCCGGGTAGCAGGGGGCGCCACCTTCCCCAGAAGCGAAAAGTGCTGCTGGAGCCGCCTTGGGAGCTCCCGTGCCTTGGGGAACCGTGGAAGACTGAGGCTGAGAAGGGTGGGGAACTGGCCGAGAGCACCGAGCCATGGAAGGGCCGGTGTCCTGGCCTCCCAGACTCAGCGTTTTGTCTTGCTCCTGTTTTGCCCTCTGGTTCCCTCTGCCACGCGGTAGCCTGAGCCCCTTTGGGGCGGAGACCCAGACTGGTTTCAATGCCTTGGCGGTTAGTTTGCTTGCCCAAGAAGTAGGGGAGAGGGAAGACGTGATTCCTGTCCTGCTTGAGGGCAGGGCTGATGAGAAACGGAGTGCTAGCTAGTAAACTCGGGTGAAGTGCCCACTGTGGAAGAGGTCAGCAGCATGTGGGACCCTGACCTTCAGGTGTCACTCCCAGGGAGTTCTCTTTGTGTTTGCTGTGTGGAGTAGGGGGATTTACATCCCTCCTTCTCCAGTTATCTAACCCTGTGATCTCAGACAAGGTACTGGCCTTTCCTGAGCTTCAGAGGAGGAATGGCTCACATTCGCAGGGAGCTTTCTAGGAGGCAGGCAGGCGCTGTGCGCAGTTGTTTACATGCAGTGCCTCATTAATCCTCATAGCGACTCATTGAAGTAGGTGCCCACTATGATTTGCACTTTTGTAGCTGAGCAGACTGAGTCTAAGATGGGTTAAGTATTCAAGGCTAGTGCACTACTTGTCTTCCTAAGTGACAGCCACTAACTGAAGTCAGGCCGGGCCTTCCAGGCGGCCCCTTGGCTCCAGGCATCAACATCTGGCTGTGGGCTAAAGCTGTTATGGGGACAGATGCCAAGGCCTTGCCTAACCTTATCTCCCCCAACATGAGCATCTCTAGGTCTGATCTGCCTTTGCCAAGACTGGAGATGGCCATGTGGGGGCTGCTGGGCCTCAGGATCAAGGAGTTCTAGAGCGGGGCAAGAGGAGGAGGGGCAGCTGAGTTTCTGAGGGCCCTAGAGAGCTGTTGTCCTGTGCCATATTTTACAGCTGGACATGGGAAGGCATGGGCAGAGTCACAGTCTTGCAGAAGATAGCCCAGCTAGTCAGTGTCACAGCCCAAGCTACAGAGTAAGGAGGGACCCTCACACAGAGGGCTGTAGTCTGGAAGCCTGGGGTGTGGAGCATTGAAGTGACAAGTCAGCCTGGGCATCTCAAGGTATGAGGTCTTTTTGGAAAATGCCTTCCATTCCCCAAGTATATCTGAGTGCCTGCCCTGGGCCGAGGACTGGGAAGAGGCAAATGCAACCTCATCCCCATCTGCCACTGAAGAATTCTCATTTTGTTCAATAGGGGAAAGCAAATGCCTCTTTAAGGACTCCGTATTGAGGGGTCCTGAGAGTGAGAGGGATGGAGACAACATTAACATTTCAGAGTAAGGCAAGCTTGTCCAGCCCGCAGCTTGTGACCCAGGACAGCTTTGAATGTGGCCCAACACAAATTCGTAAACTAACTTTTCTTTTTTTTTTTTTTTTTTTGAAAATGGAGTCTCGTTCTGTCACCCAGTCTGTAGTGGCGCAGTTTCGGCTCACTGCAACCTCTGCCTCCCAGGTTCAAGTGATTCTCCTGTCTCAGCCTCCCGAGTAACTGAAACTACAGGCACACGCCACCAAACCCGGCTAATTTTTTGTATTTTTAGTAGAGATGGGGTTTCACTGTGTTAGCCAGGATGATCTTGATCTCCTGACCTCGTGATCCACCCATCTTGGCCTCCCAAAGTGCTGGAATTACAGGTGTGAGCCACTGCACCAGGCCCACAAATTCGTAAACTTTATTAAAACATTGTGAGATTTTTTTTCTGCAATTTTTTTAAAGCTCATCAGCTATCATTCGTGTTAGTGTAGTTTATGTGTGGCCCAAGACAATTCTTCCAGTGTGGCCCAGGGATGCCTAAAGATTGGACACCCCTAGATTAAGGGATGTGTAAGAGCTAAAGCTGGGGAGGAAACAGTGAGTAGAGAAACAAAAAGGCAGTGTGTGGCTGCTGTGAGGGATTCTTGAACAGGCAGGCACTCACTGTGACAGCACAACATCCTGTGTAGAGCTCTCCCATGGCTCAACTCTTCGAGGGCAATTATTTCAGAATATGAGTCCCCCAGGGGCCAGGGCTTGGGTGGGTCTTTAGTCACCTTTGTGTCCCCAGAGACTAGCACACAGTGAGTACTTAGTAAGTTCATTTCTTCTGGCCTGGCACGGTAGCTTACCCCTGTAATCCCAGCACTTTGGGAGGCCAAGAGGAGGACTGCTTGAGCCCAGGAGTTTGACACCAACCTGGGCAGCATAATGGGACCCCATCTCTATAAAAAAATTTTTTTTAATTAGCTGAGTGTGGTAGTGTGTGCCCATAATTCCAGCTACTCGGGCAGCTGAGGTAAGAGGATCCCTTGAGCCTGGGAGTTAAGGGCTGCAGTGAGCTCTGGCCACACTACTGCACTCCAGCCTGGGCAACAGAGTGAGACCCTGTTTCAAAAGGAAAAAAAAAGTTAATTTCTTTTTTTTTGAAACGGAGTCTCGCTCTGTCTCCCAGGCCGGAGTCCAGTGGCACAATCTCAGCTCATTGCAACCTCTGCCTCCCGGGTTCAAGCCATTCTCCTGCTTCAGCCTGTCGAGTAGCTGGAATAACAGGCGCTGGCCACCACACCCAGCTAATTTTTGTATTTTTAGTAGAAATAGGGTTTCACCATGTTGGCCAGGCTAGTCTCAAACTCCTGACCTCAAGTCATCTGCCTGCCTTGGCCTCCCAAAGTGCTGGGATTACAGGTGTGAGCCACCGCGCCCAGCCTAAAAAAGTTTATTTCAGCTGGGCGTGGTGGCTCACGCTTGTAATCCAAGCACTTTGGGAGGCCAAGGCGGGCGGATCACCTGAGGTCGGGAGTTCAAGACCAGCCTGACCAACATGGTGAAACCCCGTCTTTAAAAAAAAAAAAAAAGTTTATTTCTTCCAGCAAATATTTATTGAGTTACTATTAAACATCCAACGCCAGCGACTGAGAATAACAGTGGAGAAGATTAGCAAGTTTCCTGCTGTCTTAGCTCATTTGTGCTTCTATAACCAAATACCTGGGACTGGGTAATTTATAAACAATAGAAATTTAATTTCTTTTTTTCTTTTTTGGAGATGGCTGTCTCACTGTTTTGCTCAAACTGGTCTCAAACTCCTTGGCTCCTCCTGCTTCAGCCCGTGAGGAGTTGGGATTACAGGTGTGTGCCGTTGTGTCCAGCTCTAGAAATTTAATTCTTCACAGTTCTGCAGACTCTGAGGTCCAAGATTAAGGCGCTGGCAGGTTCTGTGTCTGGTAAAGGCCCATTCCTTGTAGGTGCTGCCACCTAGATGTCCTCATGTGGTAGAAGGAACAGAAAGGGGCTGAACACTGTGCCTTTACATGACAGAAGAACAGAAGGGCAAAAAAAAATGGCCTATGCTAATTTCCTCCAGCCCTTTTATAAGACACTGATTCATTGATGAGGGCAGAGCCCTCATAACTTCCCAAAAGGCCACACCTCTTACTTGTTTTTCGTTGTGGATATCTTCCACACCCATGTCTTCATACCACTACAATGGAGATTAAGTTTCAACATGAATTTTGGAGAGGATACTATAGCACCTGCCCTCAGGAAGCTTGCAGTCTAGAGGCAGAGTGGCTTGATGCTGTTGTTACTTTTGCCAAGCACTGTGAAGGAAACAAATAGGATGCTGAAGGAAAGTCCCCTCGTTTCTCAAAGGCTTGGTCAGAAAAACCTCTTAAGAAGAGATTTTGAGGTGGGACCTGAATGACTAGAAGGGACACAGCCTTGAGAACAGCAGCCAGGAGAGAGTTCCAGACAGAGGGAGCCACACATGCAAACGCCTTGGGGTAGAATGAAGCCTTGATGAGTTAACAGGTTAACTAGACCACAGGTGAGGGCAGCCGAGATGAGGCTGGTGTAGGCAAGGCCCCAGTAAGAGCAGTGGGAAACTGAATGGGAATCCCTATGGCTGCTGTACGTAAAGGCAGGAGAGGTGCTGGGAGTGGAACTTGGGGCAGGGACAGGCAGGAGTCAGTGCCACTGAATCCATGGCAGTGATAGGAGGGGAACATGTGAGGGCCTTGAATGAACAGCCTTGGTGTCTTTTGGAGGCATCTGGGGTAAGAGGAAGGAAGGGAATGAGGCCTCAGCCCAGCCTGGGTGTAGCATACCAGGCCCCAGCTCGGGGCAGGGTTCACATTTGCACCTGCAAAGGGCTTTATAGACGTTCTCGTCCTTAGTACCCACATCACCATGCAGGCTGGCGTCTGGTGTCCATTTCGTAGGGGAAGAAGCAGGCACAGAGAGGCCAGGCGACCCAGCTAGCAGGTGGTCTGCCTTGCCCATGCTATTGTGCCTTCCATGGGCCCTGCTGCATGTGGAGGAGAAAGAGGCCAGGAGCAGTGATAGGTCACAACCCAGGAGGGCACAGACAAGCTCCATGCAAGGGCCACATTCTAGGAGGCAAAGCCTGAACTCAAGCCTGGAGGAGTACAGATGAGTGAAAGGGTGTAGCCAGCCTATGATCAGGGAAGGCCCTGGAAATGGTGACCTCTGAGCCAGGCCTTGAAGGCTGGGGAAGGTCAGACATGGGAAGGGAGGAACTTGGGATTCAAACAAAGCTGGGTAGGTTGGAAAGGCCAGGACAGATCCCAGGACTAGTGAGTGACTGTTTTAGATGGTGCACGCAGGGGACGGAGGGGAACTGGGGCTGGCACAGCAGGAGGGCTCCTAGGGTGGCTCTGCACAGAGCTGGTCACACGGTCGAGGAGAGGCCCGCCAGATGAGGAAACAGTGGGGGCTGGGTTTTCACGTGCTGAGTGAGTGTCATGAGTGAGTAATGGGTGGTGACCAGCAGAGAGAAGTCCCTTCCTTTTTAGACTCTGAACTTTGTCCAGATTCATGAGATGGCTGTGGAGGAGGGTCCTGCATGCCACATGCCCATCTGCCCCCACCTCAGGGCCTTAGTGTATGCTGTTCCCCCATCCCCCTCTAAGGCATATCCCCACCATTTCCCCCAGCCTAGGTCTCTATTTTTGTCTTATGTTTGCTTGTTTTTGCTGTCCATCAGGATAGTGACTTTGTGTCACTGCTGTATCTCCAGTACATACACCAGGCTTTTGGGAAATATTTGTCAACTGAATGACTGAATGAGACCAAAGTCCCCCCTTTGGGGATGGCCAGACTCATTCCAGCAAGAGGAAGTCAGCTGTCCAGCCCCCAGCCAGCCAGTGGCACAGCTGAGACTGGAACACTAGGTCAGGCCCTTTCTGCTCCACCTTACAGCCTGGCAAAGACAGATGAAGAGGTTGCCCAGGGTTGGTGGGGGATGGAGCTTGCAGGAATATTCCATATGCTACACAGCTCATGTGACAGCTCCCTTCTCCTGGCCATGGTCCACCCGGTGGTCCTGGAGTCTTTGGAGTCAAGCAAACCTCCAGGGGCCTCATGAACTCAGATACATGTATCTGCTGAGTGCCTCCCATGTGCCAGCCTTGGAATGAAAGCAGGAAGCAAAACAGCCCCTGTTGACCAGGCGGGGTGGCTCATGCCTATAATCCCAGCACTGTGGGAGGCTGAGGCAGGTGGATCACCTGACATCAGGAGTTTGAGACCAGCCATGGCCCACATGGTGGAACCCCATCTCTACTAAAAATACATTAATTAGCCGGGCATGGTGGCACGCACCTGTAGTCCCAGCTACTTGGGAGGCTGAGGCAAGGAGAATCGCTTGAACCTGGGAGGCAGAGGTTGCAGCGAGCCAAGATTGTACCACTGCACTCCAGCCTGGGCAACAGAGCGAGACCCTGTCTGAAAAAAAAAAAATCAGACCCTGTCCCTCCTCCTCAGAGCTCCCACCAAAAGAAGGGCTTTGAAGAGTAGGCATGGCGGGCAGTGAGTGCACATGTGGGTCACTGGGCCCAAGAGGGGCAACACTGGAGAAGTGACATCCAAGGGCAGGAGATAGCTCAGACACCTGGGAAGCCAGGTATGTCCAGACAAAGGGACCAGATGTGCAAAGGCCCCTGGGGTTGTGAGGGATCATGACAAGTGAAGGCAAGGGGAGGCAAGGAGGCAGAGGGTGCCAGGGCAGCAGCCATGAAGGTGGTCTTAAGAAATGTGGGACCCTTGGTGCACTGGAGGATTTTCAGTAGGGCTGACCTGCTTTGGCTGGTGTTTTGGGGCGATCACTGCTATTGTAGCAGCCTGGATTTGAGGGGGGGGAGAATCGCTCGAAGGATTACGGGAAGGTCCCTGAGCAGCCTCTGCAGGGTCTAGGCAGGAGGCAGTGACACTGGCTCCCCCGAGGGTGGCCGTGGTGAGCTCTGCGTTGAAGATCTATGACCTCCCTCTGTTTCTGCACAGGGGACTTTGTGCAGCTGCCTGTGCCCATCATCCAGCAGCTCTACCACTGGGACTGTGGCCTGGCCTGCTCCAGGATGGTGCTGCGGTGAGTGGGGCCAGGACTGGGGGCCCAGGTGCTCCCCATCTACATCTCCTGCTCTGGCTTGAGACTGGGGTGGGATCCATTGTCCATGTAGCTGTCTTTGATTAGGGCTTACAGGAGGCCAAGCTTCTACCTGGGCCTAGTCTCACCTGCAAAAGCGAGCAAGGCGTGGACCAGGCCTTCCTGGTCTCCACGCTGGTAATGCCTGGGGATTCAGGGTGGCCAGGAAGTCCCAGGTGCCCAGGCCTGGCCCACAAGGGAGCCCCGTGACTGTGACAGGAGGCCCTCCACCCCCCTGCCTCTGGCTTCTGGGAGATGGGTGCTGACCGTTGAGCTGAGGCTATGTGACTATCACAGAAACCTGGACAGAGAGCCAAGAGGGACCGTAGCTGTCACCTTGTACAAGAGTTTTCATTTGGCTTCCTGGAACCTCACGGCAGCTGCACCTTCATCTGTTTTACCTCCTGGAATTCCCAGCAAGATAAAATTCAACAAAAGCGTTCTGTGCCTAAAACTCTGGAAACCACTGATGTGATCCAAGGACCTCATCTTAGAGATGAAGCTAAAGAGGCCAGAGAAGACGGCGACTTGCCCAAGGTCACAAGACACAAGAGATGTGGGAAGCAGAGTTCGGGCCCTCCACTCCGGAGCCAAGATGGTGCTCAGGCAGCCTGGGCAGTGTGTGGGCAGGACCTAGGGTCTCATGATGAAGGAGGGAGATTTCTGGGGAATGGGACCTGTGACAGGGGCTCTTGGGCAGTGGGTGGAGGGTGACCCAGACCATTTAACCCTTGAGAGCGAGCTGAGCTCCCCAGCGCATCTGCCCACAGGTACCTGGGCCAGCTGGACGACAGTGAGTTTGAGAGAGCCCTGCAGGAGCTGCAGCTGACCAGGAGCATCTGGACCATCGACCTGGCCTACCTGATGCACCACTTTGGCGTGAGGCACCGCTTCTGTACCCAGACCCTGGGCGTCGACAAGGGCTACAAGACCAGGTGAGCGACCAGCCACCGGGCCTTCCCATGTGAGGCCACACAGAGGTATAAGGCCACCTGCTTCCAGTAGTTGGAAGAGGGAGCAGTCAAGGCCTAGACCCCCAGGTAGATACCCAGGTATGCAGAGACCAGGGAGCCAGCAGCAAAGAGGCTAGAGGCAGGATTTGGGAGCCAGTCAGAGCAGGTGACCTTGCAATCTGGCTTGCCCAGAGGATCTGAGTATTAAGTCCTGGCTCCTGTCCGCCTGCCTTCTACAGCCCTCAGAATGTGCAGAGGCCACTTCCTACTATCCTCAGCACAAGGCAGGTCCAGGTCCTCTGAGAACCTCATCCGGACATCATTTGCACTTTTTTTTTTTTCCACCGGGAGAGTCAGCTTGTCACCTGGGTAATTAGTAATCTAGAAGAAAACCAAAATACCATCTTTTCTTTTTTTTTTTTGCCTTTTGAAAAATAATGCCAACATAGCCACACCAGCAGAGTGTTTGTGGACAGCGCTTACCTAAGCCAAGCTGTAGCGGAGCTGTCCCAGGTGGCTCAGCATCATCCCCCTTGCTTATTCACTGCAGGCTCCTGCTCAGGCCTGCCAGAGTGTACAAGCCCAGGGGTGATCCATCCTCCCCGGGGAGGTGACCTGAGCCCAGCTGCCCACCCGTCTCTTAAACATCCCCTTCATGCCTCTGTCCTACATCCCTGCTTCTGTTTAGGACAGACAGGCGAAGTGCACGTACCGTCTGCCCTGGCAGGTGTGGCTCCTCTGCCCTCCTGTTGTCTCTGTGTCCATAACACGCTCTTTGTTCCTTCATCCGAATGGAGTGAAGGCAGCCTGAGTGGTGGCCACTCCAGACCCCTCTTCTCTGTTTAGTCCTTCTACAGGAAGCACTTTGACACAGAGGAGACCCGGGGTGAATCAGCTGTTTGCACAAGCCAAGGCCTGCAAGGTGCTGGTGGAGAAATGGTGAGCCCCCCAACCTTGCTACCTGCCCTTCCTCTCACACCTGCTCACCCACAGATCTGCAGTGGGGGAGGCCTCGGGATGGCATTCAGGAAAGGCTGGGACTCTGGAGCCAGGCAGAACTGGCTACCCGGGGGGCTGTGGGCTCTAGCTTGCCCCCTTGAGCCTTGGTTTATGGAGCTCAGTGGGGATACATGACCCAGGCTCTGGCCAGGGGTAGATCCTGAGCAGGTGCCGGAGGGACAGGTGAGTGAGAGAGACTGCAACCAGCCCTTGGGCTGCTTGCAGAAAGACAGCATGGGACAGAACACCAGAGCCCTAATGAAAGGGCGATGGCCTGAGAGGAGTGTCCTGGTACTGTGACTGACAAGGGATGGGGAGCAGGGAGGACCCAGTGCGTAGGCTACCTAGGAAGGCCTGGCTTCCAGATCTGCCTGCGGGCTGCCGTGACCTTACAAAGGCCCTCCCTTCTCATCTGTGTGCACTGGGGCTGGATTTAGGAAGACCCTGGCTGCAGTTTGCCCAGATGTGAATGGCATTCTTTTCTGGGCTTTGTGGGAGTGGGCTCAGGCCTGCTGCCTCTAGGTCCTGGGCAGGCTCCCCTAGACACCACTCTTTTCAGATTTCCCCTTTCTTTGTGGATTTATATTTTCATTATTGACATACTATAATCACATGATAGGTGATTTAGAAAATGGTGGGGGTGGAATCTTCATTCACCCTTTAACCACATGGGCACGCTGGAAGGAAAGGGAGCAAATGTTTGTTTAACGGCCCTCAGCTGTTGCGGTCTCTGTTTCTCAGGGGAGGTAACTGAGGGTGGGGAGAGCCACCCAAGGTCACCCCCAGCATTTTGGCCATGCCATGATCTGAACCCATGCTTGTTATTCCTTGAAGCCTGCAGCTTTTCCTTCCAGCCCAGCCCCTGCTTTTTCCCTATAGCTGAAATCCCACTCTTGTACACTGCCACTGGGAACTTAGCCAGCTATTTTGTTTCAAAGACCAAATGGAAAAATGGCATGTTTCTGTGGCCAAGGCAGCAATCCAAACTGCCACGTGACTCAGCTGTGGTTGAAGCTGGGCCAGGCCACGTGGTACTGATGCTGCCACTCCTAGGGAGGGCCCCAAGTGGGTGAGCAGCCCCCCCCCCAGCAAAGATGCGGGAGCCCCTGGTCTAAAGCTCCCGCTGCCCACAACCCCGTCTGCCCTCTGCGCCTCTGGGTGTTTTCTTTTCTTTTTCTTTTTCTTCTTGAGAGAGGGTCTTACTCTGCCATGCGGGCTGGAGTGCAGTGGTGCAATATAGCTCACTGCTACAGCCCCAGGCTCAAGTGCTCTTCTGCCTCGGTCTCCTAAGTAGCTGGAACCACAATCTCGTGCCACCACGCCCCACGCCTGGTAAATTTTTAAATGTTTTTGTAGAGACAGGGTACTGCTATGTTGCCCAGGCTGGTCTCTAACTCCTGGGTTCAAGCAATCCTCCTGCTTTGGCCTCCCAGGGCACTGGGAATACAGGCGTGAGCCATTGTGCCCAGCCCCCTTCTGGGTTTTAATTTCGATTTGCTGCCTGCTGGAAGGCACAGGGTGGGGCAGCACCTTCTGCCAGCGTGGGAGGCTGCAGGCAGACGTCACTGCTGAACTGGAGCTTCCACTGGAAGCACTGTGGCCCAGCCCTTCCTGGGCAGCCCCTTCTGCCACAGGGAGCCTTAGGAAGAAAGTAAAATCGCTCTTTCAGAGAAGCATTTGGTTGTGAAAGTGTCTAAGCCATACTTGGCTCAGATTTGGGAGATCAGATTGGACTGGGAGTTTTCAATGTAAACCACCCATGATTTAGGGTTGAGGAGAGACAGGGCCGGGCAAAAAGAATTCACGAACCAGGCTGGGGCACAGCAGGAGGATGGTTTCTGTGTACTGCTTTAGTGGCCCTTGACTGGGCCTCCTGGAGCTGACCTACTGTCCCCATGAAGGGCCTGACAGGGCCACCTCTTTGTGCACACTCAGACACACACACACCCCAACCATTCCCCTGCTCGGCTCTAGGCTGAGCCTGGGCCACAGTGACAGAGCAGGGAGTTCAGGGCAAAGGGAAGAGGAGCTGATCCCCAAGCTTTGTAACAGAGAAACAGGCACAAGCAGGGATCCGGTTGAAGGATGGGGAATGGGGGCCTAGCAGCACCAGCTCACCCCCCGCTCCTGCCCACAGCACGGTGAGTGTGCAGGACATCCAGGCGCACCTGGCTCAGGGTCACGTAGCCATCGTGCTGGTGAACTCGGGGGTGCTGCACTGCGACCTGTGCTCCAGCCCTGTCAAGTACTGCTGCTTCGCCCCCAGTGGCCACCGCTGCTTCTGCCGCACTCCTGACTACCAGGGCCACTTCATCGTTCTGCGCGGCTATAACCGGGCCACTGGCTGCATCTTCTACAACAACCCAGCCTACGCCGACCGTGAGTGCTGGCTGGGGCGGATGAAGCAGGATGGTCCCTATTCACTGTTCTGTATGCCCAGTGCCCACGATTCCCACCCATTCAATCTAGCATGGCTAGGGCCTCCTTCCCCACCTTTTCCCCAAAGCCCCTGCTCCTCCTGGGCTCTTGTCACTGGGGCCACCCCTCATGCCATGCAGGCAAACCTGCCACAAACTGTGCCAGCCTCCTCTATACCCTGGCCACCCCTCCCTCCCACACCACTGGCCCCATGCCATTGCCCAGGTCCCTGCCTTACCTATCATGTTGCACAGGCTGCACCCCTCCCCCAACCCCCAGGATGGCCAGCACATTCCTCAGGAAAAAAAACCCGGCCAGACCCAGCCCTTGCTGTAGACCCATCCTGGCCTGCCTACTGCCCTCCGGGCACAGGGGAAGGACTGCCCTCTCATAGACTGGACTCACATAGACACCTCCTAGACACCCTGATCACATAGACTTAACGCATCTATGTGGCCTAGAGCATGTTTCTTCTCCCTCTCTGGGCCTCACCTTCTCCAACTGCTCAACTGGGGAGGAGTCAGAGAAAGCTCGTGAGGACCAGAATAGGCAAGGAGGACTTCCTGGGAGTGGAGGGCTTGAGCTGAGAGGAGTAGCCAAGCGGGTGGGACACAGACCTCACCCCAGCTCCCCTGGACACTGTGTCGGTAGGGTAGGTGCTCTCCTGCAACCCACTGACCCTGTTCTGCCCTCCCCACCCCCCTCAGCAGGAATGTGCAGCACCAGCATCAGTAACTTTGAGGAGGCCAGAACCAGCTATGGCACAGATGAGGACATCCTCTTTGTCTACTTGGACAGCTGACACCAGGAGCCTGGCGTGCCCAGGCCCTTGGACCCCATCCCCCACCCCAGCTGGGCCCACTCAGGATGCCCTGGCCCAGGCCTGGGGCTGCTGGGGCTGGAACGTGGAACTGCAACCTCAGCCCATCTGGCAGAGCCCTGGGAACTCTGGGAGACGGTGGCACAGCTGCTTTGCCTGCCAGTGCCCTGTGTCGTCATGTCGCTCACCCCAAGCACCTGCTGGGTGCTGGAAGCATCCCCCAACACCCCAAGCCTGACTCCAGCTGTGCCCACAGAAAGTCCAGCTCCGACAGTGCCCTTGTTGCCTTTGAGCCAGACCCAAGGCAAGGGAGAGGCTTTGTCTCTCCACAGACCGCAGGACTGAGCCTGGAGAGAAGTTGCTCGACTGATGCCACTTGTCAGGATAGTATGTGAGTGTCTGGAGACAGCATAGCTGACCCCAACCCCCCAGCACTGAGGACCCCTCCAGGCTCCTCTCTCCTGAAGTGCTGCAGATGCCCCCGTGCCCCATGGTTGATGACACCACCGCCTCCTGCCTACCCATGGGCCCAAGTTTCTGTGGCTGGTTTCAGGGCATCTGGTCTCTGCCACCCAGCATAGACACACCTCACAGCTGCTTTGCCATGCAGAGCCCTGGCCCCTGGGGCTCTTAAGCCCCCCACAGTCCTCCATATCCTCCAGCTCTGTCAGATGGAGGGCTCTCGGGGGTGTGACCTGGGCCTGGATCCCACTGGTAGGCCTGTTGGCTGGCAGCAGTGTGCGCTCTGGCAATAAACAGCAGCCCTACCCCCCAGAGGGATCCCCGCACCCAGGAGGCCTCCCGACACCAGCCTAAATCCTGACAGTGGGGTCTGCCCTCTGAGATGGGGAGCCCCTAGTCCTTTAAGGTTGGCTGCTAGGGCCTGTGCTCCAAAGCAACGGGCAGGGGCAGCCTGCAGCTGCCCACCCAACCTGGTCATCATAGCAGGTTGCACAGGATACTGGGTCTCTTCCATCTTGATGGAGAAGAGGGGTTCCTGCCCAGGATCATACAACACAGCAAATAGCATAGAGCTCTTTCCTTCCTTTTGTTTTTTTTCTGTTGGGATCAGGGGTTGTTTCTTTGAGATTTAAGTTTTCATTTTTGAGGGGTAATGGCCTTCAAGTAAAACAGTAATAGCAAGAGTGAAGGTACTTTGGAACCACTAACACCTCTGCACAGGGCAGTTAGTCAGCTCAAGTTCTTTTTCAAAGAAAGGGACTTGGCCGGTGGTTTCAGTACCCGTGCCTTCACCTCACAGACAAGGCAGCTGGCCCAGTCTGGGGAGTCTGCCTAGGACAGTGGTGGAGCTGGGCCTTGAACCCCAGTCTGTACCTACAAAATTAAGGGAAATGGATCATTCTCAAAGGGGCAACAGTGACACCATCCCTGCATTCCTGGGTCCTGGTCTTACAGTGCCCAAGGCATGGCATGGTGGCAGCTAACCCTCCCCTACCATGTGACTCTCAGGGTAGAGGTGGGCTCTGTTTAGGAGGGTGGTCAGACCACACAGCCAAATTGCTCCTCAACCCTAGACAAAGCCTTTGACCAAGAGGGAGGTGCTGTTTTAGCTGGGCAGCCCTTCTGGGTTTCAGAGACTAATGTTGGCTCCAGACTGGTCTCATCTCTATTGCCTTAATGACAGGTGGCCCAGGAGTACCCATACACAGCAGCTGTGGGGTGTGGGCACCTTCACATGTTCTGGTAAAATTGTGAGATTAGCTGTGTGAAGGAAACCAGTGGGAGGAAAGGAAGTTTTCAGCATGGTGAGATTTGATTCAGACACAGTGTACGTGCTGCTAGGGCTGTCACTGGGCAGTGGCCTTCATGGAGAGTGGTACCAGCACCTCAGTCCATCCAGGATATTTAGAAACACTCTGTCTCTGGTCCCAGAGGATGGCTTCTCAGGGCATGCCACAAGTTAAAGGTCACCTGCCTGGAAGATGAATGAGAAAGCTGCCCATTCTCAAGACTCATCTGCCTAGGGAGGGTCACAGAGGCGGGATGTAAGCCACACTGTGTTGCATTCTTGCATAAATCATGAAAATGGGGCCAGAGAGGGAGCCTGGATATCAGGGACTTCTGCCCACAGCACATGGCACCCACAGCTGCCCAGCCTGTCCACATGCTGGGGCCCAGCAGCCTCTGAAGCCACATGGGACAGTGGGCTTTGTTCACTATAGCCACAGGGGGATGAAAGGGATCTTTTGCATTGCAGAGATTTTATATATATTTTGTTTGTAATGAGCCATTCTCAATAAATTCTCACTGCAAAATGGTGGCAGCCCCTGGCTGGCCTTTGTGACGCCGCGTTGATCTGCAGAATTCCTGTTCTCAAGTTCTGAGCATGAACACACAGGAACCCAGGTCTTTGTCTTGCCATACCCAGTTTAGCTGGGACTGGAATCCTGTTTCCTAGGGCCACATCCATCCTGTTCAGGCCTGGATGCTTGTGCCCATCCTGGACAGGCAGTACTGGAGGTAGAAGGGCCTTAGGGCTCAGCTCAGCTGAATTGAAACAAATGCAATTACAGGAGACACAACGAAATGAGGGAGATGTTGAAGCAGCAGAGTCAAAAGTGGGTGGGATGGTGAGTCCTGGGTGGGGCTGGCTCCTCAGAGCATGCAGAATTGGGGTTGAGGGAGACAGACCAAGGACTCTGGGAGGGGCCTCATTGGGAACCAAGGGGCCAAGCCAGAACACAGATCTGAGCCCAAATGCTGCCACACCAGGGGCCAAGTGATAGGACTAGCATGGCCTTGAGTGTTCATGGAAAAAAACTCAATGCCAGGAACCGGAGGCTGAGATGCCATGGGGGTAGACCAGTGGCCCCTCCAGTAGCTTCCTCTCTGCCCCACCCTCAGCCTCCCTCCTGGCTGCCTGCCCAAAAATGTACCCTGAATACTGCTTGAGGCTCTGCCCTGAGCCCCCAGTGAAATACTGTGCTTCCCACAGCCCTGGGGAATCTGGTGAGTAGGACGCGCTATGCTGTTTAGGGCCCCTTAGCTTACCAGGATTTGATGTCCACATCAAGCCTTCACAACAGATGGCCTCCTCTTGGTACCTCCCACCTGCCAAAGACCTTTCCTCCCTCAGGGACTTTGTACCTGCTATTCCCTCCCTTGTCCCCTCACTCAGGACTCTTCCAATGTCACCATTTTTTATTTTATTTTATTTTTTTTTGAGACAAGTGTCTTTCTCTGTTGCCCAGGCTGGAGTGTAGTAGCAAGATCTTGGTTCACTGCAACCTTCATCTCCTGGGTTGAAGCAATTCTCCTGCCTCAGTCTCCTGAGTAGCTGGGATTACAGGCACGCACCACCACGCCTGGCTAATTTTTGTATTTTTAGTAGGGACAGGGTTTTACTATGTTGGGCAGGATGGTCTTGAACTCCTGGCCTCAAGTGATCTGCCTGTCTCGGCCTCCCAAAGTGCTGGGATTACAGGCGTGAGCCACCGTGCCTGGTCAAAACTTTGATGTCTCTTGGATATGGGTGCATAAGCCACCATCCTGATTGGTCTCATGGGGAAGGGGAGTTTCCAAATTCAACTGACAGGGTTTGGGCAAGTTTCACAGCGCAGAGAGAAAAGCCAAGTGCTGTAGGGCCCTTTGGGCCAACTCAAAGTCTTGGTTTTGTTGCATCTATACCTGAATTTGTGGTAGGAACTGGTGCTTCTCCTTCCAGCCCTGAAGTGCTAAAGGGGGTTCTCTCAGTCAACACTAGAGAGACAAACTCCCCTGCCATTTACCCTCCCCCGTGGGTGAGTCAGGATTTAACTCAGTCTTCACCATACAGATGACATCCTCTTGGATGGCAAGTCAAAAGTCTGTCTCGGAGATCCTGATCATAGTGTTACCACACCAGCAGCAGCGGGGACTGACAATCCCCGACAAAATTCCATTTCTTGGGCTATGACTGCTGAGTCCCTTTTTTTTTTTTTTTTTTGAGATGGAGTCTCGCTCTGTTGCCTGGGCTGGAGTGCAGTGGTGCAATCTCGGCTCACTGCAACCTCCGCCTCCCAAATTCAAGCGACTCTTCTGCCTCAGCCTCCCAAGTAGCTGGGATTATAGGCACATGCCACCACACCCAGCTAATTTTTGTATTTTTAATCGACGGCTTCACCACGTTGGCGAGGCTGGTCTTGAACTCCTGGCCTCAAGTGATCTGCCAGCCACAGCCTCCCAAAGTGCTCGGATTACATGCGTGAGCCACCACACTCAGCCAATTCACTATGTTTAATCCTTTCAGCAGTCAAGGAAAAGCTGCCATCTCCTCTTGATCATTCTATCACCACCAAAAAAGAAGGCCCTGCACCTTCTCGGATTCCCTGGGTATTGGAGACAGCATATGCCTCACTTGGGCATCCTACTTGGTCCTTTGCATCTGCTAACTCGCCAACCAGCACCCTTTAGAACAGGGCCCAGGCCAGAAGGCTGTAATGGAAGCTGTCCAGCAAGACCCCTCTCTACCTGTGGGTCCTCCCAACCCCAATGATCCCTTTAAGCTATACAAGTCTCTGTGACTGATAATTTTGCTAGTCGGAACCTTTGGCAAAGGGAAGCCAACTGTACCCAGAGGTACTCCTGTTTTGGACTTACTGCCTATCTCCCTGACACAGGGATCAGGTACACCTCTTCTGAAAAGCTATCTGGACTTTTCTTAGAATACCTGACCCATGAAAGGCTGGCTTTCATGGAATGGTGTACTTAAGATGGAAACAGTATATTTAAGAACACAGTGAGTCTGGCCCTGCTGACATCTTAGTTTTACATGAAAAAAAAAAACTAGCAGCTAACCCTTTGGGGGACACTTATATCCCCACTCCACCAAAGGAAAGTCACTGGCCCAACAGGAACCTCAGTTCACAGAGGTTCTCCTAAATGCCAGGGCTCTGGTTCACTGATGGTCTGATGAAGTGGAAGCTGCATGGTGTCCACAGGGCTGCTGTGGCTGTTCACCCTCAGAAGCAGCTGCACAGAACAGAAAATGGATGGGTCACTCTGCTCAGTAGCCCCTAAGCCAATACTCCCCTTGGTAAGTAAGCCTTGTTATATTTTTATTCGCTCTTGGGGTGTTGCCAATGGCCTAGTTGTTTGGACTGACACTTAGAAAATCTCAACTGGCAGATTAAAGACACCCATCTTTGGGGTCATGGACGATGGGAATAAATTTTGGCTGTGATTGCTCCGAGTCACACACGTAGATGCCCATGGTTGAAGCTTGTTCTCTGAGGAGACCAACTGAAATAAGGCAGCTGAGGGAGCCTGCAGTGGCCATATTGACACTGGGACCCATCATTGTGCCGGACATGGCAACACATCCACCATCACGGACTGAGTACAAAGGAAACGTGTGCGCGTGTCTATGTGTGTGTGTTTTGAGACAGTCTCAATCTGTCGCCCAGGCTGGAGTGCAGTGGCACCATCTCAGCTCACGGCAACCTCCGCCTTCCAGGTTCAACAGATTCTCCTGCCTCAGCCTCCCAAATAGCTGGGATTACAGGCACGCACCCACCATGCCCAGCTAATTTATATATTTTTAGTAGAGATGAGGTTTCACCATATTGGCCAGGCTAGTCTCAAACTCCTGACTTCGAGTGATCCATCCGCCTTGGCCTCCCAAAGTGCTGGGATTACAGGTGTGAGCCACGGTGCCCGGCCAGAAAAGACTGTCTCATGCAAAGGCTACCACCACATACCAGGCTGTGATTCCTATCAAAGGTTGGCCCATTTCTCTTGCAAAGGAGGAGGTCATCTTGCACAGGGCATGGCCCCAGCCTGCTCACAGCAGATCAACTTCATTAGACCTTTGACCTCTTGGGGCTATTGGTAGTGCTTTGCCACTGTTTACACTTTTTCAGGTTATTGGATTGTTCCAGTATCAGCCAACTCTGGGCACAACACTGCAATCCTTGAAACTAATCTGTGTCATGTTTTGGCTCTCTGGACCACCTGTAGTGTGACAATGGTGTACCTTTTATTACAAAAGCCACTCAACAATTGTGGTATTGAAAAGATCTTCCACACTCCTGCCATCCTTGGGCATCTGGTATTGCTGAGCATTGGAATGGCTTCCTCAAAAATCAGCTCAAGGTCTCTGATTCTACTTTTCTCTCTCCCTCCCTCCCTCCCTGCCTCCCTCCCAGTCCATACACTTTCATAAAGCATTTTGTTTTTGTTTTTCGAGATGGAGTCTTGCTCTGTTGCCCAGGCTGGAATGCAGTGGTGCAGTCTTGGCTCACTGCAACCTCTGTCTCCCGAGATCAAGCCTCTCCTGCCTCAGCCTCCCAAGTAGCTGGGATTACTTACAAGCACGTGCCACCATACCCAGCTAATTTTTTTTTTTTTCTTTTTTTTTTTGAGACAGAGTCTCACTCAGTCACCAGGCGCCAAGCTGGAGTGCAGTGGCACGACCTTGGCTCACTGCAACCTCTGCTGCCCGGGTTCAAGCAATTCTCCTGCCTCAGCCTCCCGAGTAGCTGGGACTACAGGCGCGCGCCACCACGCCCAGCTAATTTTTTTGTATTTTTAGTAGAGACGGGGTTTCACCATGTTGACCAGGATGGTCTCGATCTCTTGACCTCGTGATCCGCCCGCCTCGGCCTCCCAAAGTGCTGGGATTACAGGCGTGAGCCACCGCGCCCGGCCCCAGCTAATTTTTTTTTTTAAGATGGAGTCTTCCTCTGTCGCCCAGGTTGGAGTGCAGTTGCGCAATCTCAGCTCACTGCAACCTCTGCTTCCCTGGTTCAAGCAATTCTCCTGCCTCTGCCTTCGAATAGCTGGGACTACAGGTGCGTGCCACCACGCCCAGCTAATTTTGTGTATTTTTAGTAGAGACGGGGTTTCACTGTGTTAGCCAGGATGGTCTCGATCTCCTTACCTTGTGATCCAACCGCCTTGGCCTTCCAAAGTGCTGGGATTACAGACATGAGCCACTGTGCCCTGCTTTTTGTTTGTTTGTTTAAGTAGAGATAGGGTTTTGCTATGTTGACCAAGCTGGTCTCAAACTCCTGGCCTCAAGCAATCCTAGCATCTCAGCCTCCCAAAGTGCTGGGATTTTAGGTATGAGCCAAATGCACCTATCTTTAAAAAGGCTACTTCGTAGAAAGGTGTATCTGAATGAAGAGGTGTAGGAAGGTTATAAAGATCTATTTTTAAAATTTGGGATTCTGATTGGACTTCTCCTGGGCAAGTTGCTTGCTTGCTTTCTCCTAGCAGCAACCCCAGGCCAGCCTGGCGGGCACACCTTCTAGATGGCAGTGCAACTATAAGGGGCCTAGGGGCTCAAACCCGATTGTGTTTCAGCCACCTGGATTCTCTTGTTGGACTGACATGGTCTTAGAGCGTAAGAATAATGACCGTATGACCACTTGGCGAGCACACTGCTCACCGAGACCCCTTAGAGAGGCACGTGCAGGACAAAGTGGGGAACATAATGGGCCTCTGTGCATTTTATAAAAATGCTCTTATTCCTCTCGGACCTGACTCTTCTAATCAAAAAGTCTAGGTGCACAAAGGGAAAACTGGAAAAAGAAGTGACTGGTACTGGTCTTTTTCCTTAAAGAGGTGACTATAGGGACTGGAATGAGATACCGATTTGGGATTGGGAGCAGCAATTCTGGCACCTAGGTAGAAAATACCTTGGATTCCAGGAAATAAAGAGGAAGAGGCATTTATGATCTTTGTCTTTTATAATTGCCCCTGAAGACTTGCTTATGAACAAAAAAAGATCTGGTATTGCAGCTCTCCCAAGACTTTGCAAGCACCTTAAATTTAACTGACTGCAAAGCTTGGCATAGCGGCTCCTGCCTGTAATCCCAGCTACTCGGGAGACTGCAGGGGAGGATTGCTTGAGGCAAGGAGTTCAAGGCTACAGTGAGCTAAGATGGTACCACTGCACTCCAGCCTGGGCAAGAGTGAGAACCTGGCTCAAATAAAATAAATTTAACGACTGTGGGTTCTGCGTTCCCCCATCAGATGGCTTTGACAACTGTTTGGTTTGCTCGCCATTCCCACTAACCTTCCTGGAAGTGCACTGGAAAGAGCAGGGGATGTCCTTGGCTCCTGCACCTTCTCCAAAAATCACCTGCAGTACCACCAGATGTCATTCCCGTCCCCATTCCCATAGACCCCACTCAGCCATTCTGCGGGGGAGGACAAGTGCCACCTTGCTGACGGCATGGACAAATGGGATAGATTGGACTAACTGCCCTCAGGCTGTCCTTCCAAATACAAGGACTAGACTCAATTATTCAAAGTAAACTGGGTAACTACTCAGGAGGCTAAGGCAGGAGAATTGCTTGAACCCAGGAGGTGGAGCTTGCAGTAAGCTGAGATCATGCCACTGCACTCCATGGGTGACAAGAACGAAACTTCATCTCAAAAAAAAAAAAAAAAAAGAGTAAACCGGGAACCCAAAGCCCTAGCAGGTGGCCAGGACCTGTGCCCTAGTGAATGTAGGTCCCACTTGGGGGACCCTCGACAATTATAAACATTTTCTAGGGGTAACTATATGTGCCTTCTGACTGTACTTGTGTGGAGGCTAGACATTAACTCATCATTCTCTCCAAAACAGTGTCTTGCCTCTTCAGGGTGATCAAGAGAGACCTTCAAATGCTTAAGCAAACACCACCAATATGATCATGTAGCCCACAGACAACTGTGGAGATTTTTTTTTTTTTTAGATGCAGTCTTGCTCTGTGGCACAGGCTGGAGTGCAGTGGCACGATCTCGGCTCACTGCAACCTGTGCTTCCCAGGTTCAAGTGATTCTCCTGATTCAGCCTCCTGAGTAGCTGGGATTACAGGAGCCCACCACCACGCCCAGATAATTTTTTTGTACTTTTGGTAGAGACGGGGTTTCACCATGTTGGCCAGGCTGGTCTCACTCCCTAACCTCAGGTGATCTGCCTGCCTTGGCCTCCCAAAGTGCTGGGATTACAGGCGTGAGTCGTCACACCCACCTGACAACTGTAGAGATCCTTCTAAAGTGAGGCTGCCCCTGGTTATTCAGGGGAGCTTCTTGGACTGGTAACTGACTCATTCCTTATGTGCACTACAGGGAGAGTTATCCCTGTGATGGGAGTTCTCTGATTAGGAAAGGTGATGCAACATTTGTCTCTAACTTTAGTTGGGTGATCAGTGGCACCACGTTGGCCCTGGAAGCCATTCAGGTCAGCGGCAACTCACTGGCCAGCGTGGGGTGGTATGGATGACAGACTTGCCCTAGGCTTTGTTCTTGTGAACCACCAGTGGAGATTGTGCAATATCTACTATATCCTGCTGTACCTGGATTGACGACTTGGGCTGAGTGGAAAGGTCAATATTTGAGAAAGTCACCTGGCTCTCTAAGGTAGACCTTGACAGTTTATAGGATTTGCTCAGCCTGTTGCATTGAAGACCGTGGGGTCAGGACTGGGGTTAATATTGCAGGTTGGACTCATTTTGCGGTTTGAAATCCTGTTCATTAAATTCTGGGAGACACACTGAACTGATTTGGTCTATGCCTATTGGTTAGGTAAATCAGTGACTGATAAAATGGTACACCCATAAGAAAATTGCTAGAAGCCAAGAGAGTGTAGAAATGAGGGGTGATTGTTATTGGGAGATAATTCTCCACAGGTCTCTCACATTTCTTTATGTCTTGTCAGCTAATACTATGAAGGCCTTTGTTCCGGACTATCTTTTCAGGGAAGTTGGTATAGCCTTAGAAGACAGAGGCAGGTGCTTTGTATCTATAGAGCAAAGGAAAGGTGTTCTTGTGGACTTGGTGGAGATAATGCCTCCCATCAGTGCAAAGGGAAGGCATACCAACCATCCAATATAAAAGACGAAAATTCTGTAAGCTCTCTTCCCTCTTCCTTTCCTCAATAAAACCCGCTGCATGTGCAGGATCCTCTTGGTCCTCTTTGTGTTGCTCTGTGGAAACCAGGCTTGGGAAACTGCTGTAAGAAAATGCTGGTACTCTAGCTACTGCTATTGCTGTAATAAACTGTCCTTTGTGTCTGACCCAAGAGTGTCTTGTGTGGCTGGGAGCAGTGGCTCATGCCTGTAATCCCAGTACTTTGGGAGGACAAGGCGGGTGGATCACTTGAGGTCAGGAGTTTTGAGACCAGCCTGGCCAACATGGTCAAACTCTTGTCTCTAGTAAAAATACAAAAATTAGCTGGGCGTGGTGGCAGGAGCCTGCAATTCCAGCTACTCAGGAGGCTGAAGCAAGAGAATTGTTTGAACCCAGGAGGCGGAGGTTGCAGTGAGCTGAGATTGCACCATTGCACTTCAGGCTAGGTGACATAGCAATGTTCCATCTCAAAAAAAAAAAGTATGCCTTCTGTGAGCATCTGTGAAACTGCAGAAGGCTAACTTAGCTTGCAAATAGACCAAAATCTCTGACTATTCAGTTTTTGACCTGATGTTTGCGCTTTTTAGTATTTCTACATGACTCAATCTTGGTAGGTTTTGTTTTTAAGAATTTGCCCTTTCATTCATTCATTCATTCACTCATTCATTCATTTTTGAGACATAATCTCACTCTGTCAGCCAGGCTGGAGTGCAGCAGTGGAATCTTGGCTCACTGCAGACTGTTTCAAGTGACTCCCGTGCCTCAGCCTCCCAAGTAGCTGGGACTACAGGTGCACGCCACCACACCCAGCTAATTTTTGTATTTTTAGTAGAGACGGGGTTTCACCATGTTGGCCAGGTTGGTCTCAAACTCCTGACCTCAAGTGATCCACCCTCCTTGGACTCCCAAAGTGCTGGAATTACAGGTGTGAGCCACCATGCCCAGCTGGAATTTGCCCATTTAATCTAGGCTATCCAGTTTGTTTCCATGCAACTGTCTATAGTATGTGATAATCCTTTTTACTTCTGTAGGAGTGGTCGTGTCCCAATTTTCATTTCTCATTTTAGTAACTTGAGTCTTAGTCAGTCTAGCTAAAGGTTGTCAATTTTGTTGATCTTTTTGAATAAGCAACTTTTGGTTTTGTTGATTTTCTTTTTCTGTTCTCTATCTCTGTTCTTATCTTTATTATTGGCTTCTGTTAGCTCTTTCATTTGCTCTTTTTTAGTGCCTTAATGTGTAAATAACGTGTATAGTTCAGTTGTTAATTTGAGGGTTTTTTTTTTTAAGAGACAGGATCTCACTCTGTTGCTCAGGCCAAAGTACAGTGGTGCGATCACAGCTCACTCAGCTCACTGCAGCCCAAACTCCTGGGCTCAAGCAATCCTCCTACCTCAGCCTCTGGAATTGCTGGGACTACAGGTGTGCACCACCATTCCTGGCAAATTTTTAAATTTTTTGTAGAGGGGCCAAGTGATTCTCCCACCTCAACCTCCTACAGTGCTGGAATTATGGGTGTGAGCCACCATGCCCAGACTTTTCTAACATAAGCATTTATAGCTATACATTTCTTCCAGCACTGCTTTTGTGGCACCCCATAAGTTCTGGTGTGTTGTATTTTTGTTTTCATTTGTCTCAAGATAGCTAATTTCCCTTATTTCTTTTGATCCATTGGTTGTTTAAAAGTGTGTTGGTCAGGTGCAGTGGCTCATGCCTGTAATCCCAGCACTTTGGGAGGCTGAGGCAGGCGGGTCACTTGAGGCTAGGAGTTCAAGACTAGCCTGGCCAACATGGCAAAACCCTGTCTCTACTAAAAATACAAAAATTAGCCAGGCGTGGTGGCGTGTGCCTATAGTCCCAGCTATTTGGGAGGCTGAGGCACAAGAATCACTTGAACCCAGGAGGCGGAGATTGCAGTGAGCCACAATTGTGCCACTGCACCCCAGCCTAGGCGACAGAGCAAGACTGTCTCAGAAAACAAAAAGTGTGTTAATTTTTAAAACTTTTCAGTAGTCCCTTTGCTACTGATTTCTGGTTTTGTTCCATTATGATGGGAAAACATACTTTTATGATTTTAAAGTTTGAGACTTTGTTGTCTAATATGTGGTGTATATTTAATAATGCCTTTGCCTCCCTTTCTTTTTGAGATGGAGTCTCGCTCTGTTGCTCAGGCTGGAGTGCAGTGGTGTGATCTCAGCTCACCACAACCTCTGCCTTCCAGGTACAAGCGATTTTCCTGCCTCAGCCTCCCGAGTAGCTGGGACTACAGGCACACACCACCATGCCCGGCTAAGTTTTATATTTTTAGTAGAGATGGGGTTTCACTATGTTGGCCAGGCTAGTCTCAAACTCCTGACCTCGTAATACCCCCACCTCCCAAAGTGCTGAGATTACAGGTATGAGCCACCGCTCCCTGGCCTCTTTTTTCTGTTATTTTTTTACAGGGACAAGGTCTGTGTTGCCCAGGCTGGTCTTGAACTCCTGAGCTCAAGTGATCCCCCTGCCTCAGCCTCCCAAAGTGCTGGGATTACAGATATGAGCCACCGTGCACAGCCTTTTTCTTTGGTCACACTGAAGTTCAGCTACTCCACCCTAGATGCCAGCAATAAAGCTGTAGCCTGGCAGGAAGGTGGCCTGCCAGAGCTGAGGTGCCCCTAGAGATTCTTGAGCCCAGCCACCTCATCTTAGAGGTGAGAAAACTGAGGGGTCAGAAGGCTTCACCCAAGATTGCACAGGGGCCCACAGGCCTGCAGGCCATGCACACTGAACCACTGTAGTTTATTGCCTGAGAGACTCCCTTGTGGCATCAGCAATAATCACAAGGAAGCACACACCACCACAGATTCATTCAAATGTTTACTGAGCATCTACATGTTCCAGACACAAGTTAAAAACTGAAATGGCCCTGTCTGTGCAGGGCCTGCCTACTGTAAGATAGGCCTGACTGTTCTGTTTCCAGGCAGTAAGAGTTGCAGTTAATCAAAGAGTTTTGGTCCTTTTCATTCACGCCTATTTCACAAATGCACCGATTTGTCACCTAAGCTGACTTCTGTATTAGGTTGATTATACCCTCTTTCTAGAAACCACAGACACTAAGGTTTTGAAAGCTAGAGGATGAGGCAAAAAAAATCTCTCCGTGTCTCTAGGACTGGATTTTTTTTCTTTGGTTTTTGCTTTTTTTTTTTTTTTAAGGTATAAGGAGTAAAGTTTACCCTTTACATTAGGTAAAGGGTAAACCTGCAGCACAGAGCAGTCAAGGGAGTTACCATAGAGCTATGGCCAGGCAGCTCCATTGGGGCCTCTCATCCCTGGTAGGTGTCCAGGAGCACCCCAGCCCTGACATGGAGGTGCCCCCATATAATTCAGTTGCTGGGCCAGTGAAGGGATAAGGCTGCCTTCTCTGATTGGGACAGTAAGAGAGAAATGACAGAATCCGGACCCCACCCCCAACCCGACACTCTGGTCAACTGCAGTTTGCGACTTGGCAGGTTGGACTCTTGCCGTGTTGTACAGGGACAGGGAACAGGCCCTGCCTGCACTGACAACTGCCAAGGGGCTCCCTGGCCCAGCTAGTCTCTTACTACTGTCCTGACATAAAGCAGGAAGAGGAATATAGTCTTTTTTGTTTGTTTGTTTGTTTGGAGATAGGCTCTTGCTCTGTTGCCCAGGCTGGAGTACAGTGGTGCAATCTTGCTCACTGCAGCCTCTGCCTCCCAGGTTCAAGCAATTCTCATGCCTCAGCCTCCTGAGTAGCTGGGATTACAGGCACATACCATCATGCCTGGTTAATTTTTGTATTTTTAGTAGAGATGGAGTTTCACCATGTTGGCTAGGCTGGTCTTGAACTCCTGACCTCAAGTGATCGCCTGCCTTGGCCTCCCAAAGTACTGGGATCACAGGCATGAGCCACCATGCCTGGCCCAGTCCCATTTTACAGATATAAAAACCAAGGTGTAGAGAGGCGAGTAATCTGATATGTAAAACAGAGCTCAACCACATTAGCAAAACTAACAGAATTAGTAGGGGATGGATAGAGATATAAAGAGATTCAGTGAAACAAATTATCTTCTGTGATGATGGGATCTGGCCAGGCAAGTCTGATAGTCACAGGAGAAGCCGTCAGAAAGGGGCAGGCTGGAACTCCGGGCACAGGCTGATGGCTGGCTTCGCACATAAACCAGTACTGCTGCACCATGCCGTGGGCTACCACTACCCTCTTTACCCTGACTCTATGGAAACAGTCATCAATGCCTTTCAGTTCAATCAAACTAGGGAAGAATTCTAAAATAATCCAGAACCAATGCAGAAAACTCAATCTTGAAGGTTGCATTTCTCTAGAACCACTTCCGGCACCAAAATCTGTGTCAGTCAGATTCAACCAGAGAAGCAGAACAAGTAGGGTATGTATTGAGCTTTATTGCAAGTAATTGACTTCAGTGATTGTAGGAGTTGGCTAGTCACGTCCAAAATCTATAAGGCAGGCTGTCAGGAAGGGCAGGCTGTCAGGAACTCTCGCCAAGAGCTGGGCTGCTGTCCACAGGCAGGATTTCTCCCTCGGGGAAGCCCTTAGCTCTGCTCTTTAGGCCTTTTGACTCATCAGGTCAGGCTCCCCCAGATGATCTGAGATGATCTCACTTTCTTAGCTTGACCGGTTATGAACTTTTGTTACATCTACAAAATACCTTCACAGCAATACCTAGATTAGCGTCTGATTGAATTACTGGGGACTGTAGCCTAGCTAGGCCGACACATCCAAAGACTATCCCACCCACCACAGCCATGCCGTAGGCTCAGGGACTCTGGATCAGCTCTCACCCTCTTCCCACTGGTGGACAGGATGGACAGCATCATCTGTCTAATCTCAAATCCAGCAGCACAAGCAGTGCCTGGGCATTTTTAGTTGAGGTAAAATTCACATAACCGAACCATTCTGAAGTATACAAATTCAGTGGCATCTAATACATTCACCACGTTGTTCAACCATCAACTCTCCCTAGACCCAAAACGATTCCAGCACCCCAGAAGTAAGCCCCTTACCCATTAAGAAGTCATTCCCTGGCCGGGCACAGTGGCTCATGCCTGTAATTCCAACACTTTGGGAGGCCAAGGCGGGTGGATCACGAGGTCAGGAGTTTAAGACCAGCCTGGTCAAGATGGTGAAACCCCATCTCTACTAAAAATATAAAAATGAGCTGGGCATGGTGGCGGGTCCCTGCAATCCCAGCTACTTGGGAGGCTGAGGCAGGGAATTGCTTGAACCCAGGAGGTGGAGGTTGCAGTGAGCTGAGATTGTGCCAATGCACTCCAGCCTGGGTGACAGAGCGAGACTCCATCTCAAAAAAAAAAAAAAGTCACTCCCCATACCACCCTCCCCCTGCCTGCGCATTTTAAAGCCAACCTGGACAATGTTGTTGGGGAAAACTTGGAGAGGTGTCTCCCTGACCCCAAGGCAGGCACTGAAGCCAGCTACTCTTTCACAATGGTAGGGCTGTAGCTGGGCTTGGCAGCTTCGGTGAGCTCCCGTGCGTACATCTCATATCTGCCCGTCATCTGAAAGCAAAACACAGATGTACTTCAGAGGTTCTGGTTTTATAAATATCCATCACTTACACACCACCACCTCTTGCCACTGGAGGGCAGCCATGGGACAGGAATGCGTCTGGAAGGCTCGTTGACAGTGACCTCTTGGCACTGATTCTGGTATTGTGGCAAAGTTCAGAGATGCCACGATGACTCATAAAGCCCAGCCTTGTCTGCTGTGACCTCTTAGACCTGTCTATCCGGAAGGTGTGGTCTGCTGAGGCAGGAGGGAGGAGGGGAGTCCCATGGCCCTGTTGCTTTCCAAAGCAGCCTACAGCCCACAGAGGAGTGAACTGCTCCAAATCACCAGCCAGGTGTAGAAAAGGCTGGAATTTCGGCCAGGCGCGGTGGCTCACACCTGTAGTCCCACCACTTTGGGAGGCTGAGGTGGGTAGATCATGAGGTCAGGAGATCAAGACCATCCTGGCCAACATGGTGAAACCCTGTCTCTACTTATAATACAAAAATTAACTGGGCGTGGTGGTGTGCGCCTGTAATCCCAGCTACTCGGGAGGCTGAGGCAGGAGAATTGTTTGAACCCAGGAGGTGGAGGTTGCGGTGAGCTGAGAGCATGCCACTGCACTCCAGCCTGGCGACAGAGCAACACTCTGTCTCAAAAAAAAAAAAAAAGGCTGGGATTTGAACCAGGGGCTCCTGGATGGGTATGGAGTTCTGTCTACTCCATGTGGCATCTCATCATGGATACAGAGGGTGGTGGGGCTGGAGAGCCCAGCCAGGGTGCTCACACCCAGCATGCCCTCCCCTCGTTCCCTCCTTTCCCAAGGTGGGCTACCCCTAAAAGCCTCGACAGGAGCTCATGCCCATTACCAAAGTTGGGAAAGGTTCTGCTTCTAAGAAGTGTCTAATGAGAAAGCATTTGGTTTACTGCTCCTAGGATACATATTAAAAAGAACTGGCCAGCGCTCTTGGCTCCAACTTCTGACTTAGGTGGAATCCTACATCCATCTGAGTTGCCCAGGAAGAGGAGAGACAGGTCAGGAAACTCTCTCATGGGCAATACCTTGTTAGTCTCACAAGGATCTGAGACTGAGGGAATGTGCCCAGGAACCCATGCTCAGAAAATGGGATCAAAGCCAAAAGCCCATGTCTGGGTTAGAGGCCCTGGCGGTCTCTGTCACACTGGGCAAAGTCAGTTATAACAATGTGACTTTTCTTTTTTTTCCCTGAGATGGAGTTTTGCTCTTGTTGCCCAAGCTGGAGTGCAATGGCACGATCTTGCTTCACTGCAACCTCCACCTCCTGAGTTCAAGCAATTCTCCTGTCTCAGCCTCCCAAGTAGCTGGGATTACAGGTGCTACCACCATGCCTGGCTAATTTTTGTATTTTTTAGTAGAGACAGGGTTTCACCATGTTGGCCAGGCTGGTCCTGAATTCCTGACCTCAGGTAATCCACCCGCCTCAGCCTCCCAAAGTGCTGGGATTACATGTGTGAGCCACCGTGCCCAGCCTAACAATGTGACATTTGCATATACGATTTACTTATAGAAGGTGGCTGAGGCGGGGCACAGTGGCTCACGTCTGTAATCCTGGTATTTTGGGAGCCCGAGGTGGGAGGATTGCTTGAAGCCAGAAGTTCAAGACCAGCCTGGGCAACATAGTGAGACTATAAAAAATTAAAAAACTAGCTGGGTGTGGTGGTGATGGTGCATGTCTGTAGTCCCTGTTACTTGGGAGGCTGAGGTGGGAGGATGGCTTGAGCCCAGGAGGTCAAGGCTGCCATGATCTACGGTTGTGCCATTGGTCCAGCCTGGATGACAAAGCCAAGACTTTGTCTCCATGCCTCCCATTCCACCAAAAAAGAAAAAGGGATGCTGAGTTGGTAGAAATACCGCCGAACACTAATACAGCAAACTCTGAAGCTGTGAGCCCTTCTAGGGCAGAGTTCCGTCCCTGGAGGGTAGACACCTCCACTCCTCTGACTCCTAACATCACAGGGCATTAGGTGTCAAAGCCAGGATGGGACCTTGTCGCTAAGCCCCTTATTTTACAACTGGGAGTACCAAGGCTTGGGAGCAGAAGGGGCTTAATTAAGGTGGCTGAGGAAGGGTGTGGCAGAGCCAGGCCTAGATTCCATTTCTCTGCATGACCCATTTCCCACTATCATCAAGGCCTAGACTGTGGCAACTGGCCACAAGCAGAACCAGACATGCACATTTATCTTGTGATAAGTGCAAATGCCTGGAAAGGAAAAAGGATTAGAGGAACCAATCCATTCTATTCTCTGGACAAATGAAATTGAGATTAATTTGTCTGAAGGCACCCCAGAATCTAAATCAGATGAGAGGAGAATTTATTGCAGCCTGCTGCCTGTACCCTGTTTGGCCCAACTGTTCCTCCCGGGAGCCAGCAAGGAGGCAGAGATTCAGCCCTCAGCTCACACGGAGCCCTCGGGTGGCAGCTGGTACCCCATGCTGCCGTGGGCAACCGCACAACAGTAGTTCCCAGCCCTGAGAGCAGGATGAGAGCCAAAGCAGAGGAACAGGTAACAGCAGGGGTCCTGGGGACCTACCTTGAAGTTCCAGACATCATTCACCTGCTGGCAGAGGTTTAGGTCGAGCTTGGCAACCAGCAGTCCATCCCGGGTACGGGACAGCCCAGGAGTCCGGCTGCTATCAGGGGCTGCCACGTAGCTCGAGCCATAGAAGTAGCCAAAGTCCTTGTGAGCTTTAAAGGAGCAAAGAAATGCATCTATGAGCTTGTGTGGATTCACTGTGGACTCCGAAGCGCGTCAGGCACCTTGAGGCAGGCCCAGGACAAGGTCCACGCCATTCTCCCCCAGCCAAATGCTGAGGCCCAAAGGGCCTGTCTCCCTACCTCAGGCCTGAAGCCCCAGCAAGTTGCTGCAAATGCCCCCCTTATGCTGCTCCCCCTTTGCCCCCGGGGAAATGTCTAAATGTCACCCTTCTGAGAGGTGTTGCTCCCACCCACAGCCGAGGAAATCAGAAAGTCACACTCTGGGGGCTTCCTATGTGGCCCCCCCACAGTGAGCTAGAGGATCTGCCTTCATGTGCCTTGCCTGCTGCGTCACCCTCACCCTCCCTCCATGCCTTGGTCCCCTCACTAGTCAGGGAGGCTTAACAGCCACCCCCACACACGTAAGGAACAGGCGGGGCTGGGCAGGGCCTAGCATGGCCCAGATGCAGCAGGCACCCAGTGGACACTCATACTCCTGCCCTTTCTGCATCTCTATTTGCAGTAAGTTAACCAGCATCAGGGACTCTAGAAGTCTGGGGCCTGTAGTAGGGGCATCTGGGACCCTTTCAGAAAGTGTTTTCCTGGAAAACAGATCTGCTCAGCCCCTTTCGGCTTTCTAGAGGATACTCTGAGCTAGTTCAGATACCTCCTTGGTGAGGGAGGGGCAGTCCCTACCTCCCTCATTCGTGGCCAGAGACATGGGAAAGGAGTCTTTAGGGTTTTTTTTTTTTTTTTTTTGAGACCTTTTACATTGATCTTTAGGGCCCTTAGCAGAGGTGAGGTGCTCCATGCCCTCAGATCAAAACAAGCTGTGGACTCTAGAAACCCAGGGCCATCCATGCCAATGCCCTGGGGCACCTGTACAGCTGGTTTGGGCAGGGGGGGTGGACAAGGACAAAGGAAAGTGGGGGAGAGAGGTCTACAGGCTGGATGAGAGCCCCCCCTCCCTGTCAGAGAGCTCACAAAGGATCCCCGACATCCTCTCGGTCTATCTTCACACCAGTCCCAGGGGGATGGATGGAGTCCAACCCAATCCTCAAGCCCAGGTCTGCCTATCCACACCCCATGCACAGGCTGATTCCCATGCTGCAGGCAATAAAGCAGAGAGGGGCTGGCGCTTCCTCCAAGGTGCCAGGCATATAGACATGATCTGCGTGGCAGATCCCGACCAGAGGAAGCAGACAGAGAAGGGGAGAGGAAGGCCCACTCCTCAACTGTAGCCACCATGGAAATTCAGGGGACATACCTTTCTTTCCATCTCCAGAGGTAAACTCGTTCTTGAAGTGCTCCTGTGAAACAAGACCATGGTAAGGGGAACCTATAGGTGGCACTACCACTACACTCATTCCAGCTCACTCAGCCGGGCAATCAGGCCAAGAGGTGAGTTAGCCAGGAAACAGTTAAGGTGAGCTGGAAAGGTCTGTACTCACCAGGCAATTAAGTGCTTATTAAACACCCATGCTGAGCAGCTACCCCTGGGCCAGCGGGGAATTTGACAAGCAGGGTAAAAACCTGGGCGTTGCCTTTGGGGAATTTATAATCTGAGAGAAAAGAAAGACACTGGGCACAGACTGGTTTCTTAGGGCTGTGGGCAACTGAGGCTGGCTTAAGTAATCAAAACCCTGGGCTGGGGTCTGTGAAGGCCGTGGGCCAGGGGCGGGGGTGTGGGTAGACACACTGCTTTCAGTATTTCCCCCAAAGCCTAACGGAAACTGTGTATTAACCTGTGATGGGGTTACACAGTCCATCTAAAACATCAGGTTTCTGTCTATCTATCTATCTATGTATCTATTTTTGGAGACGGAGTTTTGCTCATGTTGCCCAGGCTGGAGTGCAATGACGCGCTCTTGGTTCACTGCAACCTCCACTTTCCAGTTCAAGCAATGCTCCTGCCTCAGCCTCCTTAAGTAGCCGCCTGCCACCACGCCCAGCTCATTTTTTGTATTTTCAGTAGAGGCAGGGTTTCACCATGTTGGCCAGGCTGGTCCTGAACTCCTAACCTCAGGTGATCCACCCACCTCAGTCTCCCAAAGTGCTGGGATTACAGGCATGAGCCACCGCGCCCAGACTTTTTTTTTTTTTTTTTTTTTTTTTTTGAGGCAGAGTCTCACTCAGGCTGGAGTGTAGTGGTATGACCTTGGCTTACTTCAACCTCTGCCTCCTCGTTCAAGCAATTCTCGTGCCTCAGCCTCCTGAGTAGCTGGAATTACAGGCATGTGCCAGCCTGCCCTGCTAATTTTTATATTTTTAGTAGAGACAGGGTTTCGTCATGTTGGCCAGGCTGGTCTCAAACTTCTGACCTCAGGTGATCTGCCAGCCTTGGCTTCCTAAAGTGCTGGGATTACAGGTGTGAGCCACTGCATCCAGCCAAAAATATCAGGTTTCTTTATGCCATTAGAAGTCAGATCGATCGACTTAGTGTGGAAACCTTGGTTATCTCAGACTGATCAGATTCTGTGATTAGAGTCTGGTATCTGATTAACAAGGATGAGGAAGAGATTATCTAAGTGCATTCTGTCTGGCAGTCAGAACTGTTCAGGGAATGGGGCCAATGGGGAAAATAAACTGCATACTTGGAGGTGATAGGGTGAGAACTGCCACCTCAAAGATCTTTTCAAAATGGCTTCAGCCAAACACAAAAACAGAAAAAATAGGAGGACAGAGATATCTTGAAAAGTAACAGACCAAGCCAGTTTAACCTCTTTCCGGACCCTAGGATTTGTGGCACATGTGCAGAGGGAATGGGGTGTCCCCACCAGGGCCACCAGGTGGCGGCTCCTCTCCCCCAGCCAGACCTCGGGACTTACCGTGCCCACGCGATTGATGGCACAGGTGAAGCAGTGATTGGCAATGGCCCGCATTTCTGGCCTCAATGGGCCACATGGACTCGCTGTAAGAGAGGACCAAGAGGAACCAGGTTGCCGACTTTCTGGCCAGACTTAGTTGATGTTCAGCCCTGAGCTCAGCCTGGCTGCAGGCTTTCCTGGGCCAGTGGTGGGGACAGCCAGAAGATTCACTGGTCACATCCCAAACCTGCAAGCAGGCCAGCCTGTCTTCAGCACCTTGCCCGGGCCTCAACACCCTTCTGGGAAGGGACTGCTGCAGGCAGAAGCTATGTGGCTGTGCTCTGCCAGAATTAGCAGCCGTGGATCAATCCTCATCCTGAGCCTGTTTCCTTTTCTGAAACGTCCTCATAGGAAGACTGTGAAGACTGAATGACCACGCAGGTGAAGATCCACGTGGTAGGAGTTCCATAACCACCATCTCCCGCCTCCATCCCTTCTCCTGGAACCCATCTTCTGGGCTGGGCAGAACCTCTCCTGGTGAATGCCAGAAGGGAGCCGGGGGCCTGGAGGGCTTGTGCAGGGCCTGTGAGGGCTGAGCATGGGCACTACCTGCCCTATCCTAACTCTCCTACCTTTCTGTGCTGCCTTGCACGGCAATCTCCAAAGGGGGAGATTTCAGGGCAGGCAAACAAGAAAGGAACTTAGGTAATAGGATAAGGGGTCAGATTCTGCAGCAGGATCACCTCCTCCAAGCTGGTCCATTTCCCAGTGATTTCCCATTTCCCTCTTCTGAACCCTGAGTCTCTAAGACTCCCTGGTTCTCTTACTGGCCAGTGGGGGAAGTGGCCCAGGAGGGAGGCATCCCACGGGCTCGGCTGAGCTGTGGGCCTTCCTCAGTCTAGCACCTGCAAAGGGAGAGTGTGATGGGAGACAGAGCCTCAACCAGAGACCCTGTCCTTCTCTGGCCCGCCAACTAAGATGTGACATGGAAGCCAGTGGGCCTTCTTGTCATTATCTTTTGTCTGAGGAACATCTTTAAGACTCCAGATTGACAGGAGTAATGCCCACTTAGAAACACTGTGTGACTGGGAGCAAAATGCCCCGGAATCTTCCTTCCTGTCAGCATGCACCTGGTTTAAACCAGGGAGTAGGTGGAGGGGGTGGGTGCTTGTCACAAGCCTAATTCTCAGGAGGATTCACGAGTCTGGAAAAAAAAAAAACAATCGCAGGCTTGATTGAGGGGACTCATTTTGCTGCTTTTTTTCCCCCAGCTGCTAAGCCAAGCTGACAAAACTTTTCAGAAACGACTTTTACAGAAACACACCAGTAAATGACATTTTCAGGAATTAAACAGACACTTGCAGGGCGATTGCCATAAACATCTTAGTTGCAATTCTCCAGGGAGGTGTTCTGCATAGGACCCAAACCCACAGCTGGCAATAAAATTTATGCTTTCAAAACTACCAGGGGAAAGGAAGCTGGGGTTAGTGAGAGCCCAGGGTGTGCGGGAATCATGAGTATGATGGGGAAGTGGGGACTGTTGCCATATTCCCAGTGCAGTGCTCACAAATCCCTAAAAATAATCTCAGTGGGAAGGCAAGATGCAGCAAGGGGATAGGATGGTGACTTGCCAATGAATATACACAGGTGGCAGAAATCTTTGGTCATACAAGCTGCAAGGGACACATTCCGGGATTCTCAGGATAACCCAATCAAAAGCACTCAGACACTACTCTGTGCTGAGAACTGTGGGATTCAAAAATGAATGAGGACACCCTGTTGGCCCACGTGTGTGCATACACATGTACATGTCTGTCTCTTACACAGGCAGAAGGTGCCAGAAAAGGGGATGGATGGTTCTGGAAGCTATGATCCAATGCTTGTGTGCAGCTGGTGGGGATTTGCCCAGCATTGTGCTAAAAAACACTATCAATTCCATCATTTATTATTTTAAGCAAACCACCCAGAACCCTATCATCCTAATAAACACCTGCTGCCTTTCACCCACACTCCATAATTATCCTTGTCCATAGGCAAACTTTTTTTTCTTTTTTCCAAGAGTTCTGACCACAGCCTGGACATCTTTTTCTTGCTCACAGGCTTTTGTCATGTTACATTACCTTCATAATGACTCTTTTCAGTGGCTGTACAATAACCTGTGGAAGAGATGGGTTGCAATATACTTAGCCTGGACACTTCCCCCAAGGCCAGCTTTTTGATTATTGTAAGTAAGCTGTTGTGAGCACCTTCGAATGCACTGCTTTTCCCATTTTTTTTTTTCTTTCCTTCCTGTCTTGCTCTGTCACCTAGGCTGGAGTGCAGTGGCATAGTCTCAGCTCATTGCAACCTCTGCCTCCTGGGTTCAAGCGATTTTCCTGCCTCAGCCTCCCGAGTAGCTGGGACCACAGAGGCCCACCACCACGACCGGCTAATTTTTGTATTTTTAGTAGAGATGGGGTTTCACCATGTTGGCCAGGCTGGTCTCAAACGCCTGACCTCAAGTGATCTGCCAGCCTTGGCCTCCCGAAGTGCTGGGATTACAGATGTGAGCTACTATGCCTGGCTTTCTCTCCCTCTTTTAGATTGTTTCTTCAGGCTACAGTTCTAAGAGTATCATTATCAGGCCAAAGGGCATGAGCATTTCAGGAGCTCATGAAACATACTGCTTTCCAAAAGACCTGTTAGTTTTTACTGCCAGCCTCACCCTGAAAAGCCAAGGGTTGGATGATTCTTGGCTGAGAAAGGAAAAATCAATCATTTTTAATAAGCCTAATAGGCTGCTGAGGACATAGCAATTATATGCATATTACACTGGGGTGCTTCTGTTTGCCTAACCGGAGCTAATAAAAGTCTAAGATAAAAGGGTCGGGGGAGGGCCTCTGAACACACAAGGCGAGGAGCCATCTGAGTCCATGGCCACAGCTTTGCCTGCTCTGGCCCAGAAGCCAGATGCCCTAGCGCTTCTGGTTCCTCTAGGGACCCCTGCAGGGAGATGGAGCTTGCCAAGTATCTTACCCAGAGCCAGCGGAGGGGGCTGCTCTAGGCGGTGGCCCCAAAGTTCTGCTCAGGCCTGGTAGCTGGATGACCAGTAATAACCCTACCCACGACCACCAATGAACGCTGTCACTGGTGACCTGGCCACCATGAGACTCCAGAATGTTCTCTGAGGGGGAGATTGAGGCCTGATTTTTCCCCTTCTACCCAACAGTACCCCTCCTGGACATGCACCAGACCTCCAGGTATGTGGGCAGGGTGGTAGACCTGAGGTAACAGATGAGGGGTTACATTCTGGCTCCAGAATGAACCTGCTGTGCAAACGCTGAATGCGGAGGGGATGTTACTCGTGAGAAAGGGGCAGTGTGCTGAAAAGAAAAGGTAAACATTACACCCTGACATTTAGAAGAAATTCAATTGAAATTTAGTCGAGAATGGGGACAAGAGAGACAAGTGTGGGCTGCAGAGACTCAAAGCTGCCCACCCACCAGAACTCCCCCCTGCTCCCCACCCACAGCAGGACAGGGCACACCCCTGTCCTGCTGAGGACATGGGCAGCCAAGACCACGGAGAGTGAAAGCCAGCACCTCCTGCTGCAGGAATCCTGCTTGGGAGGAAGTGATTTGGGAAGAAAGTATTTGCCCAGAAATTCCTAGAGTTCTGTTACTTGTAGTGATGCAAAACTGGAAAGCACCCAAATGCTTAGCCTTTGGGGAAGAGAGAGGCAGCAGCAGCACAGTCATGCAGGCTTAGATCAGCTCACTGGCTGCGGCTCCTAAATGAGGGGCCCAGGGGGGTGGGGTACTGCCCAGGAGTTCTCGGGCTTCCAGGGCCACTCTCCCCTCATCCCCAAGCCCTGCCTTGACAAGGGCAGTTGTATCTGTTTAGGGGTGAGGCTAACACCGAAACACTTACGTGTTACAAAAATGAAACCCTTCTCTGGTTAAAGACAAGTTTTCTTGATTGATCATCAACTCCCTCATTTGTGGCTTCTCTTGTCCAGATGTCTGGCACCTACTATGCTCCAAGGACTTAGATGTGAGTGGTTGTTTGTTTTTTTGAGATGGAGTCTCATTCTGTCACCAGGCTGGAGTACAGTGGTGCCATCTTGGCTCACTGCAACCTCCACCTCCCAGGTTTAAGTGATTCTCCTGCCCCAGCCTCCCAAGCAGCTGGGACTACAGGTGCGTGCCACCACACCCAGCTAATTTTTGTAATTTTAGTAGAGACAGGGTTTTGCCATGTTGGCCAGGCTAGTCTTGAACTCCTGACCTCAAGTAATCCGCCTGCCTCAGCCTCCCAAAGTGCTAGGATTACAGGTGTGAGTCACCCAGCCCAGCCCAAAGTGGGGCTTTCTGAAGTCCCCTAGTGACTACAGGGAAGGGGAGAATTATTTTCATCTCAGTATTCAGAATTACAGCAGAGGTTGGTGTTTTACTGTAGAGCAGCTCTTGCTGTGGGTGGGGATTGTTCATTGCCATCTCAAGGATTTTTTTTTAACTGAAAAGCTGGTCACATGTACAACATACAATCCTGGGGCTAAGCTCTGCTAACATCCTGGTGGCCAAGACTGCCTGCTGCCACCTTTGAGCTCCACAGCCCAGCCTTGGGTTTCGGATGGCTTGGCCCCAGGAAGCCCCCAGACCCCCACCAAGTGTGTAACCTGAGTGCTCCAGTGGTGGCTGAGGGGTTGAAGATGATCTCGGCCCCGTTGATGCTGTACATAAGCCAGTTGAGGGGGTGATGCCGCCCGTAGCAAATGTTCACCGCGATCCTTCCAAACTGTGTCTGGAACACGGGGTGACCCAGGTTTCCTTCCATGTAGTAAGTTGACTGAAAAGCAAAGGGCCATATACTGATGCCTCTGACCTTTAAGATGTCCCTTTCCTTAGACTTGGCAGAAAAACAGAAGTATCACCCATAGTCCAGGGATGGTTACACTCCTGAGTGTGACTCTAAGTTTCAGAATTTCAGTATGATAAAAACAAAACACACACACAAAAAAACCCTGACACCAAACAAGCCAGCCCCTGGGGGGAAATCACAGTGGCTGAAGCATTTGCCCAGTCTCCTTTGTGATACGTCAAAAAAATCCCCCACAACGACGTTCCACACTATTTCAAATTCTGGTGAGGTTTTAGTCGTGGTCCAACTCTAAGGCTCAGGTTTGGCTGGCGTTAACACGAGTTGGTCACTGCCCTCAGCCACCACAGGTCATTATATAGAACAGTGGAGCCCCGGCGACCTGGAGCACATCCAAGTAACCCTCTCCCCCTGCTCAGAGGAGAAAGCTGTTTTCTGAGTGGGCGTAACTCGCCCAAATGATTAAGGCCAAATCTTCTAGTGGAACCCTGAAAGCACACCTTCTCCATCCTGCCTAGGGTTAAGGAGGCCCCTGTGGGGCAGGCAGACTGGACCCCATCCTCCTATCTCTGCCTGTCTGCTCCTCAGGGTGCCAGGGCAGGGACACTGTCCTGGACAGCACTGAGGGAAGCTAGAGGGCAAATAGGGATCCCAAACAGATCTGCTCTGGGAGCCTTTCACCTCCTCCTGACCCTGGCCATCAAAATTGGCCAGGGTCAGGTGGCAACCAGGATGTGTGCATGTGGTGGACACCGGAGTAGATCCTGCTGCGCTGAGACAAGCCCTGTGCTGTATCTGTAGGGAGCTAAAGATTAATCCCAGGGTAAACAGGTGAGGGTGCGTCTTCCCACCCCCACCTCCAGCTGTTACTGAGAAACGCTGGGTTCGTCTTCTCCCCTGGGAAACCTCCTCTAGCACTGCAGACCATTTCTCATCTGCCTGACCAGCACCCCCACAATCATGGAGAGAGAACTGGGGACATCACATCCTGAACAACTGTATTAACCACAAAGCAAGTTCAGATTTAGAATCTTAGGCATTAGGCAGCACTCATTTCCCTCCTTCAAACGTCCACCCCCTCCCATCTTACCTATCCAGGGGTTGGCATTAATCAACCAAAATGGCCCCCTCAACTTGTGCCCTGATCATGGGGCACATGAAACCACCACATAACGCACACATACACAGATACACACGTTTGCCCACTGTCACCTGACACACAAACATGGGCCACCTCAGACCCCGCCATGAGTCATGGACAAGGAATGCCACGTTGCAAACAAGGACAGGACTGTGGCGTGATAGGCTCTGAGTCTAAAAAGGGGCCACAGGAATCATTTCATGTTTGTGCAATATTTATTTTTGTTTTTTGAGACGGAGTCTCGCTCTGTCACCCAGGCTGAAATGCAGTGGTGCGATCTCAGCTCACTGCAACCTCAGCCTCCCAGGTTCAAGCGATTCTCCTGCCTCAGCCTCCCAAGTAGCTGGGATTATAGGTGCCCACCACCACATCCAGCTAATTTGTTTTTCAGCCTGTTTTTGGTTTTAATTTATATACGTACCACTTACTTCAAAGAAGAATTCAGGAGGCCAAATCAGGTTGTATTAAAAATATATATATATGCGCCATTGTGCTAAATGTGTTTGGGACACCTGAGAGTCCCGCCTGAATCCTGTCTGCCTGTGTGAGGCAGGGCAATGTCAGGTGAGCCTCTGAGCCCCCGCAGCCACACTGCGGTCCAGTGGAGTGTGCGTGACATGGAGCATTACCCTGCACAGAACTTCCCCACAGAAAGTCCCACAGAGATTCACAACACACAGAGGGGCAAGTGAGCAGGGCTGGTTATCTGTCTGATGGCGGCTCACCTCGTTGAAATCACCCACTCTGGGGATGTGGTTCTTCCTAGTCTTTCCCAGGACTGCTCCAGAATTAGATATCACCACGGCTGTATTCCACAAAACGTCCCCATGCTCACTGTCTCGTTCCAGGATGGGAGACACCACCACCATGTTATGGTTCTTCGCCAGCTGGAAAAATGATGAATATAGCAGAGTCTCACTTTCAAACCAATTGTTGTAGTTTTTTATTGAAGAAGAATTTAATGATCCTACTAAATCATTAGGCTTGGGTCAGAGCAATCACTTGCATTTGTTGTTTGGAACACTAAATGCCCCGATGTCCACGCTTTGCTAAGTAAGAATCATCATTGTCCTGTGCACAATTGGTGGTATAGCAAAAACGGTGCAGCTGCTCTGGATAACCATATGGGAGTTCCTCAAAAAATTAAACGAGAATTACCATTTGATCTGGCAATCCCAGTCCTGGGTATATATCCAGAAGGACTGAAAGCAGGGTCTCAAAGAGATTTGCAACGCAGGTTCACTCGGCATTACTCACAACAGCAATCTCTTTGTTACTGTGAGTAAAGCTGCAGTGAACATGCCTTTACAAATGTGACGGGCACTTGGGTGAAATGTGCCACGTTTCGTTCATCCATTCACCCAAGTGCCCGTCAATGGGTGAATGGATAAACCAAACGTGGCACACCCATACAACGGAGGATCATCCAGCCTTAGATGCTATGGTTCTATGCTATACATGGATGAACCTTGATGATACGCTAAATGAAATAAGCCAGTCCCAGAAAGACACACACTATATGACTCCATTTGTGTAAGGTATCTAGAGTAGTCAAAGGCACAGAAATGGAAAGTATAATATAATAGCATGGTGGTTGCCGGGGGTTGGGGGAGTGGGGGAGCTATTGTTTAGTGGGTACAGAGTCAGATTTGCAAGATGCAAACGTTCTGGAGATCTGCACAATGTGAATATACTTTACATTACTGAACTCAAAATGGTTAAAATGGTACATTTTATACATACTTTACTTACTTCAAAAAAGAATAATCATACTTCTTATCTATACCAAAAATAAATCTCTTTGGCATCAGATTCCTTTTGTCTCAAGTAAGAACATCAAACTCTGATGACCTCAGGATGAGCAGCCCGGTGGGTCATCTGTCCTCTGCTCTAATTAGCCATCATGATCTCTGGCCTTAATGACAGGACGGGGGAGAGGCACACTTGGAAAGCAGCACTAGGGGCCATGCTAACAGCAGCCTTAAGTCCCTGTGGAGGCAGTGTCCCTGGCATCAGCTCTCTTTCACACTCTTCCTCCAGCCCTGGCTCAGGCTTATCATCTGCAAAAGTCCCCTAACCAGTCCCCTTCCTCTTTTCTCCATAGCAAGGAACCAACAACCCAGTGAATGAGAGATTTTTTTTTCCCCTATAGCCCGAGAACACCAGTGTTTGGAATCACAACTGAGTATTGATAAAGTCATCATGATTATATATAGCTGTGCCCCAAAAGCCCTAAGCATACACATAAAATGTGAAAGAGAATACAAAGAAATGAAAAGAGTTCTTTTGTTAGAGGTGAAAATAAGGATAAACTACCCTTCATCACCTCATGAAATGTTACAGGTTTTCTGGTAACAGCTTTATTAAGACACAATTCACACAGCATTAAGATTCACTTCAAGATTGGTCAAGTCCAGTAATGAGAAGTGGGGAAGAGCAGAACAAGGAGTCACTCTTTTGAAGTGTGCAATTCAGTAGTATTCAGGATATTCACAGAGTTGTGCAACCATCACCACTATCTAATTTTAGAACATTTCATCACCCTAAATGGAAACTTTGTACCCATTAGCAATCACTCCCTTCCTTCCTCGCCCCCAGCCCCTGGCCACCACTTATCTGCTTTCTGTCTCTATGGATTTGCCTATTCTAGACAGTTCATATAAATGGGACCACACAACATGTATTATGAGGTTTTAATGAAGAAAAATCAAAACCAATTTCTACGCTGATGAGACACAGGCCATGAATCGAAGCTTCTGTGGCTCAATCTAACTGCAGTGGCGCCGGCAGAGCTCTGGTGGAGGAACTGGCCTCTCTGGTCCCTGAATGCCAGCTCTGTCACTTGCCAGCTGCAGGACTTACTACAAAAGTCACTTCCTACCACCCTCCCTGGGCTGCAGCTCCCTTGCCTAAAAAAGCTACTAATGGCCCTTCTGGAGCCTTACACTCTCCAATTTTAAGAGTATGCTAAAAAAAAAAAAAGTGGCAAATAGTCTTATCTAATCTTATCGGGCAAACCAAACACCAAAGGAGTGCATTTTCCATGGTTAATGGCCACACTCAGCAGCTGTGGTCGTGCTCTGTGACTTGCACATATTTGGCAGCTGCTACCAGAGGCACAATCAATGTCCTACCTTCTGACAGAATTTGGTGGTGGGCCCATCTTCTGCTGACTCGGCAAATTCTGTCCAAGGAAGCTTCTCTCTCGTACAGAAGGCAAAGGGCATAGCTATAAATAGGAGAAAGGGCAGAATTATATCCAAGATGCACAGCCTCTCAGGGGGGCTCCTCAGCCCAGCAGCAGGAGGTCACTGCAAGAGAATACAGCCTCAGGAGTGGCATGGCCTGGCTTCTGGGTCCCATTCCTGGCTGTGAGCACTGGGCAGCCCCTACCTCTGGGCTTCATGGCAAACAAGAGGCTGGGCCAAATGTCTTTCCCGAAGTCTTAAAAACAATTGCCGCACAGATATTTGCACACTGATGTTTATAGGAATATCATTCACAATAGCCAAAAGCTGGAAACAATCCAACTGTCTTATCAACAGATGAATTGATAGGTAAAATGTGGTGTATATATACACAATGGAATATTAATCAGCCCTCTTTAAAGGGGAAAAAATTCTGAAACATGCAGGTAAAATGTGGTGTATATAGACATAATGGAATATTATTCAGCCCTCTTAAAGAGGGAAGAAATTCTGATACATGCTCACATGGATAAACCTTTAAGAATATGCTAAGGGCCAGGCATGGTGGGTGGCTCATGCCTGTAATCCCAGCACTTTGGGAGGCAGAGGCAGGTGGATCTCAAGGTTAGGAGTTCGACCAGGCTGGCCCACATAGTGAAACCCCATCTCTACTAAAGATACAAAAAATTAGCTGGGCATGGTGGCATATGCCTGTAATCTCATCTACTCAGGAGGCTGATGCAAGAGAATCGCTTGAACCCAGGAGGCGGAGGTTGCAGTGAGCCAACGTCGTGCCACTGCACTCCAGCCTGGGTGACGGCAAGACTCTGTCTCAAAAAAAAAAAAGTTAGCCAGGTGCAGTGGCGGGCACCTGTAATCCCAGCTACTCGGGAGGCTGAGACAGGAGAATGCTTGAACCTGGAAGGCAGAGGTTGCAGTGAGCCAAGATCATGCCACTGCACTCTACCCTGGGTGACAGAACAAGACTCCACCTCAAAAAAAAAAAAAAAAAAGAATATGCCAAGATACAAAACAAATACCGTAGGAGTCTACTCATAGGAGGTATTTAGAGTAGTCAAATTCCTAACGACAAAAAGTAGTAGACCTGTCAGGGGCCAGAATAGGGGAGATACTGTTTAATGCGTAGAGGGGTCCAATTTTGAATGATGAGAGAAAGTTCTGGAGATCATGGTGATGATGGTACATAACAACATGAATGTATTTAATGCCTCAGAACATACACTTAAAATGGTTAAAATGGCAAATATTGTTATATATATCTATATGCCACAATTACAAAAAATATTTTAAGTTGCAAAAGTTCCCCAACCAGCAGATCTCAAGCTGTTGGCCAACCTGCAGGGTGGCAGCAGCTCCATGAAGACTCCTTGGGTAAAGTATCAGAAGGCCACTGGGGACAGCACTGGGACCCTCCCTCCTCCTAGTGACAGGGAGGCTTCTTCAGAAATAAGAAAAGCTACTCATTAATGATCCCACAAAAAGTATGGGAAGCACTGGACGGGATGAGCATCTGCAAGGATTAATGCTCCTATTCTCATGATCTCTGGCCAGGCCCCACCAGGGGGCTAATTCTGTAGGAAATTCATCCAACTCACTGGTTGTTTGCCTTTTTCTTTTTTTGAGATGGAGTGTTGCTCTTGTCGTCCAGGCTGGAGTGCAATGGCACAATCTCAGCTTATTGCAACCTCCACCTCCTGGGTTCAAGCAAATCTCCTGCCTTAGCCTCCTGAGTAGCTGGGATTACAGGCATGCACCACCATGCCTGGCTAATTTATTTCTAGCAGAGATGGGGTTTTGCCACGTTGGCCGGGCTGGTCTTGAACTCGTGACCTTGTGATCTGCCTGCCTCGGCCTCCTAAAATACTGGGATTACAGACATGAGCCACTGCACCCAGTTGCTTTTTTCTTCTTCCAAACAGTAGGTATACACACAGTAACGGTTCAAAGATGCTAGTCATCTCCATGCACACCAGGTTCAGAGCAGACCCCTATGCAGGGGAAGGAGGGGGAATGTGCTGGGGTGGGCCTTGGGACCTTTGGCTATGTATGCAATGCTGCTCTACAGCCCAGCCCCCACATGGATATCTGCAGTGAGTGGAGTTACGCTTCAGTACCTGCCAGTCTGCTTGTGTGAATGGTGCCTCACTGTGAGTCAATGTTTTCCATATGCCTGGTGAGGCTGAGCCCCTCGCCACATATTCACTGGCCAGTCTGGATTCCTCCCCTACATTTTTTTTGTTCATACCCTTTGCCTATTTCCTACTGGGCTATTCATCTTTTTCTTTCTCATAAGTCCCCTAGGGGCCTATGGCCTGTTTAGGAGAAAACTGAATTCCTTATCTGGACCAATTCAGTACACTCTGCAGATCTCACATCACAATCACCCAAGTCCAGTTTTTTGTTCTGTTGTTGTTTTGACATGGAGTCTTGCTCTTGTTGCCCAGGCTGGAGTGCAATGGCACAATCTCAGCTCAGTGCAACCTCCACCTCCCAGGTTCAACTGGTTCTCCTGCCTCAGTCTCCCAAGTAGCTGGGATTACAGCTACCTGCCACCATGCCTGGTTTTTTGTTGTTGTTGTATTTTTAGTAGAGATGGGTTTTCACCATGTTGGTCAGGCCGGTCTCGAACTCCTGACCTCAGGTGATCCCCCCTGCCTCAGCCTCCCAAAGTGCTGGGATTATAGGCATGAGCCATCATGCCCAGCCCAAGTCTATTTCTTTTAAAGGGATTAGCCTAACAGAAGTTTCCAGTTGTCTGCTATTGTTCCAGCTACTTTGAACTAACTTGAGGAGGGTTTGCAGAAAGCTGCCTGATGTGATGGGGCAGTGTTTAACTGGCCTCTGCTAGGGGCTTATGGCCTGTTTAGGAGTAACAATTGTAGTCAGCATTTCCTAAATTGCCAAGCACATGTGGAACATGGTGCTTGATAGAAAAAAATAAGCTCCCCCATACAGAGACAGAGGGACGAGGGTCTCCAAACAAAGAGATATCCTGTGTGCAGTGGAAAAGGTGGTTGGTTATATTCGGAGGCTGGAGGAGGTGGTGTCTGATTTGCATAGGGCCCTGAGGATTGGTTTGACCAGGTGTGTCATTCAAGTAGCCCGCAAAAAACCTGGCCCTCCCACCTTAGTCCTTTGAGATGCAAATATGAGCCAGCATGATGTCTTGAACATGTGTGAGTTATCTGGAGGCAGCCATGACACTTGGCACAGGTGGTGACAAGGAGAAGAGGGGTAGGAATCACCACCTTGGCCAAGTTGGGTGGACCTAGTTTCTAATTGCCTGCATTTGCATATCAAAGCTTGCTAGCCTGGGTCTTTAAGAAGCCTTTTCTGTTAGAAAGAAATGGTTAGGGGTTGCTTCTTATTACAGGAAAAGGTTCCACAAGAACCTTTACCCCTTTGTAGCTGCCTAAAAATATTTCTTTATAACTCCTGTATTAGTAATACCTAATTTCCAACATCCCTGTGAAGCAGGCATCACCCCCTTTATTTCACAAAGAAGGAAGAGAAGCCTCAGCCTCTCAATTCCTTCCAATCCCAGGAAGACTGGTCCTAGAGCACCACAGTAAATATCCTGCCAATGGCACCACTGCCATCTTGCCAAGCAGGTGGCAGGCACTGCCAGCAACAGCCCCGGGGGCCTTGGTACCAGGCTCAAGGCTCCCCAGGCTCGCCTTCTGTGAAGAGAGATGAATTATTTTAAGGAAGCCAACAGAAAAGCTGTTGAAAACACAAATGCTCCTTAATGACCATTAATTCTCAGCTTTCAGAGCATTAGGAGTGAGTCAAGTGCCCCCAGAGAATAAATGACTTCTTTTCCTGTTTACACAACCACTCTAATGTAAACACACTTTCAAAAGGAGGATGTGGAAGGGGGGGCTTGGGTGAGGCTGGCTGCAAAGTCCCAACTACAGTTCTTCAACTAGAAGGAAAGGGGTTCCACAAGCATTGACCCAGCACCTGGCCCTCAGGAACTGCCAGCCTAGAGGGAAGGAGATGAATTAGAAACTGGTATGGCCACACAACCTGGCAGGACACAGCGGTCAGCTCTGCCTGGGGGAGTCCCCAAGGCCCCACAAAGGAGGGGGTGCCTGTGCTGGACCTTGATAAATGAGAGGGAGTCCAGATCCAAGAAAGGGAAGATGTTAGTTCAGTTATCCAGTCAATACTAATTTGTAGAGCTGTCATGCACCAGGGATTATTCTTGCCACTAAAGATAAAACAGGAATGGGTGGAGAGTTGGGAAAAACAAACACAGGTACTGTCCTCATGCAGCTCATAGCCTAATGAAGAGTACAAATGTAACAAAAACAGGAAAACGACATGAACTTACCGGTAGAGATGCAGACTGGACACAGACACGAGCTCTTTCCTGAAACCCCATCAACATGATAGGAAAGCAATGTTCATGCAAAGGCATCTACCCACAAGGATAGGGCACTGAGGGAGGGGGAAGCAGTACCAAAACACGAGTAGCTGGAAGGTGGATGCAGAGAAACTGAGTCCTGCTAGCAGTAAAGAATGTCTCCTGCTTCTTGAAAGCTCAGGAACCAGGGGTACATACCAGGTACTTCTGAAGGCTGGGAAGTAGGTAAGGATGATAAACAAGGACTGGTCAAAGGTCTACTTAAGCAGCAGTTAGGGGCCGGGCGCAGTGGCTCACGCCTGTAATCTCAGCACTTTGGGAGGCTGAGGTGGGTGGATCACCTGAGATCAGGAGTTCGAGACCAACCTGGCCAAGATGGTGAAACTCTGTCTCTACTAAAAATACAAAAATTAGCTGGGTGTAGTGGCATGCACCTGTAATCCCCAGCTACTCAGGAGGCTGAGGCAGAAGAATTGCTTGAACCCAGGAGACAGAGGTTGCAGTGAGCTGAGATCACGCCACTGCATTCTAGCCTGGGGGACAGAGCAAGACTCCGTCTGAAAAAACAAACAAACAAAAACCCACAATGAACCAGTTAGGGCCAAGTGCAGTGGCTCATGCCTGTAATCTCAGCACTTCGGTAGGCTGAGGTGGGTGGATCACCTGAGGTCAGGAGTTTGAGACCAGCCTGACCAACATAGCAAAACCCCATCTCTACCAAAAATACAAAAAAAAGCCAGGTGTGGTGCCACGGGCCTGTAGTCCCAGCTACTTAGGAGGCTGAGGTAGAAGAACTGCTTGAACCCGGGAGGCAGAGGTTGCAGTGAGCTGACATTGTGCCACTGTCCTCCCAAGACTCCGTGTTAAAAAAAAAAAAAAAAGAAGCAGTAGTTAGAAGCCCAAGTCCTTTCTCCACACCAAGAGGCTAGGACCTCCCTTCTACCCTGGAAAAGGTTAAAGGTTCATCCTCCAGAGATGGTTCAGCAGGGGCTCTTTGGCTTTGGAGAAGCAGGGCAGATGAAAGCAAATGATGTGTCAAAACAGAGGATTGGGTAAACATCAGCATGCTGGACCTTCTTGGCAAGAGAGCAGAAAAATCTCTGGGGACTCTGACCAGCCTGAAATTAATGACCCGGAGATACTAACATTGGGAGTACCTGGAAATGACCACTAGATCAGATCACCCTCTGATGGAGCTCAGTGGGTAAGCCCCCTCCTACAAACTCAGAGCTCACAGATTTTTAATCCCCAATTCTTAAAATATGAGCAATCAAAACAGAGTCCAACTTGGAATAAGCAGGGACTAACGGAAAACAAAATTTACTTAATATTTGTATCCTTAGAGATAAGAGAAGATATTGCAACCATGAGGCAAGAACAAGATGTAATATAACAGGGACTTTCAGACCAAAAGAATGCCAGTAAATTCAAAATCTGACAGCAGAAAAGGCTGAATAGGAGGGCTCACAGACAAATCAGATCAAATCCACCAGAAAATCGAGCAAAAAGACAAAGTGATAAGAAATAGGAGGATACTGGCTGGGTGACTGGGTCCTGTGGCTCACGCCTATAGTCCCAGCACTTTGGGAGACCAAGGCAGGAGGATTGCTTGGGCTCAGGAATTGGAGACCTGCCTGGGCAACACAGCGAGACCTGATCTTTACAGAAAAAAAAATTTTTTCAAGAAAATTAGCCAGATGTGGTGGCGTGCATCTGTGGTCCCAGCTACTCAGGAGGCTGGCGCAGGAGAATTGCTTGATCCTGGGAGGTCAATGCTGCAGTGAGCTGTGATAGTGCCACTGCACTTCAGCCTCGGTAACAGAGTGAGACCATGTGTCCAAAAAAAAAAAGGAGGAAATACACAACATAATTAGGGAACCAGTCCAGGGTTCCAATATCCTAATAGTAGGACTGTCTAGAAGGAGAAAGAAGGAGAAAATAACGGATGAAATAATGCAAGAAAATTTCCTAGATGAGTGGGGTGTAATGGCCCATGCCTGTAATCCCAGCACTTTGGGAGGCCGAGATGGGCAGAATGCTTGAAGTCAGTAGTTCGAGACCAGCCTAGCCAACATGGCAAAAACCCATCTCAACTAAAAATATAAAAATTAGCTTAGCATGGTGGCACATACCTATAATCCCAGCTACTTGGGAGGCTGAGGCAGGAGAATTGCTTCAACCCGGGAGGCAGAGGTTGCAGTGAGCAGAAATAGCTCCACTGTACTCTAGCTTGGGTGAAAAAGTGAGACTGCATCCCCAAAAAAAAAAATTTCGTAGATCTTCAGAACCCAAGTTTCTAGACTGAAAGAACCCACAGAGTGCCTAGAGTAGATTAAAATAGATACACACAATGGGGTATCATTATGAAATTGTAGAGTATTGGTGAAAAAGAGAGACTCCAACCGTCTTCCCCAAAAAACAAATCACAATGGGTCACAAATTAAAACGGTGTGGACTACTCAACAATGCCCAAAAGCTAGAAGACAACAGAACAATGCATGTTCAAACTTCTGAAGGAAAATGATTTCTAACCTAAAATTTGATGCTCAACCAAACTATCAAGAAAATTTAGAAGGAACATATTTCAGATGGGCAAGGCCTCAAAAAGTTTACCTCTGATGTGTTCTTCCTCACGGAACTACTTGTTCTGAGAGTCCCTAGTTAAATGGGGGCTCTAGTACCAGAGCAGCTGGCAACCCAGCACTAATAGGAAATGATGGGAGCTGGACGTGGTCTCTACAGCATGCCTTTCATGGGATACATCTCGTACGTGGTGGACAGCCTAATGCCTGTCTGTCCAACCTGTGACCAGGGGTCCCTCATACGTGAAACTTGTTTATACTGGCAGACGCTGTGTAGTTCTTACCTGACTATCACTCTGGCACTAGGAGCCCGACTTCGTGTTTCTCTGGGTATCCCAGGGAAAACCCAGCCTGGGGCAGCCCCCTGGTTCTTCTCATAGAAGGTGCAAATTCAACACACCATGGCAATAGGAAACATGTTCAGATTTTACCTACAGATTCTAGGCAGGGAGAGTGCCATGAATCAGGAGGGGCAGTCCTCTGTCCCCCAGGTCAGACGAGGCAGAAATGAAGAGTCAGAGAGTGTGTGGGGCAGCTAGCAGTACGTACAGTAACTAAGATGAAGTCACCTAAAGTTAATGGCCAAAAGCCTCGATGGTCCATTTAAAGGAAGCAGCAGGAAAGTGGGCAGCCCAGTCTGCTAGCGGGAGAGAACCTTTAATTCTTGCCTCTGGCCACTTGGCTTGAGCCATTTGGGTGTGGTGTGTAACTGGAAACGGTGTCCAGGGTGACTGAGCGCTGCCTCTTGATATGAGAGTGTTAAACCTGTATTCAACGTGGATGCCAAGGCAACATAAATGTATAAGGATCCACTATACTACTCTACCAAAATGAGGTATAAACCAAGAAAGAGGAAGGTGTGGGAGATAGAGAAACACAAGAGCAAGGCAAAGGGATTCCCCAGGATGATAGCGAGGGGGAATCCCAGGACGGCAACCGTATGGCCAGCAGAGGGGGCACCCAATTCAGACCACAGCAGTCACAAGGCTGTGGGGCAAATTCCTTGGACGAGATGAAACTGATACACTGCCTGATATGTCTAAAACACATTAAGGGGGGATTTAGGAACTGGTAGAAAGTTTGGGGTTGAATGTGTGGCAAGTACACAGAAAACAAACTCTAGGGAAAACAAAGTAATTCAAGAAAAGAAATCAAAGTTCAGCCTGAGCAACATAGTGAGACCCCCATCTCTACAAACTTTTTTTTTTTTTAGTTTTAAGGAGCAAGGAGTTTAACAGGCAAGAAAAAGGGGAAAAAAAACACAAGAAGCTCCCCCTGTACAAAGACAGAGGGAGAGGGGCTCCAAAGCCAAGAGACAGGCTCCCTACTTTTTTTCTTTTTTTTAACTAGCTGGGCACGGTGGTGTATACCTGTGGCCCCAGCTACTTGGGAGGCTGAGGTAGGAGGATTGCTTGGGCCTGGGAGGTCAAGGCTGCAGTGAGCTGTGATTGTGCCACTGTATTTCAATCCTTTAACAAAAAAAAAGGAATCAAAGTTGACAAAATGGCTCGGGGGACAGAAGAACAAGGGCACATGTATGTTAGAGGGGCCGGGAGGCGGGAAAGGGCTAACACTGACATCTTCCATGGGGGCGGGGGAAGTCAACAGGTGACGCAAAACTAAAAAATTAGGAAGTAGCAACACGAATAAAGGCAAATTCCAAAGGAACTAGCTCAGTGTTGACTCTAGGGATAACAGCTGTTTTTTGGTAACAGACCTTGTAGACCCATCTGACTCTCAACCATGAGCATGTATAGCTCTGATAAAAATAAAAGCCACAAAGATACATGGTACCTGGAATGTTTAGATGGGGGGCTGGCTCTGGGCTGAGATCTGAAGGTGAAGAATGGTCAGGAGGGCACAGGACACCAGCTGGAGGGAATTACAAAAGCCAGGGTGAGCTGCCAGACACTTAGACCAGGCAGTGATAGAGATGGGGGAGGAGTGAATGGACTCAGAACCATGCGAGAGAACTGACGGGGACCCAGACAACAGCCTGGCACATGACAACAGGGAGGCCAGGGTTCCTGGTGATGTGGACAGAGAACCTTTCTATGCATGAGAAAACAAAGGAGATTCTTTAAAAGTCAGGCAGCAGACACTCTTGGTAACATGGAGAGAATACAACATTTTTTGAAGTCAGCAGAGAAAAGCATCGTAAAAAAGACTCACTCCACGCTTCCTGGAAACAGATGATGTTGACTCCACACGTTGCAGCCACCTCTACGATAGACTTTATGCGTTTATGAAGGGCAGAGACCTGAGGATTTGAAAAGGATTAGAAACCATTGAGTTCTACTGGTAAGGCAATTTTTAGGGTCTCGTCCTAATGCAAATGAAACCATCAATGCCCACCTGGGCAGGTATGGGGAGTAGGGAGGGGAGGCTCTATATTTGTTTTTTTCCCGATGTCCAAAATCTGCAATGAAAAGGTGGAGGTGCAGAGGCTCTGGGCTGACACTTGGACACTGCCTCAGTTTCCTCACCTGATAATGGGGGAGACTGCCACCTGACCTGTGGGGGTTGCTGAGAGGCAGGGATGAGGATGGTGCTGCTTACTGTACCCAGGGCCCACGCTCACACCCATCTCCTGGGTCAGCCGCTCCCTCAGCCCAGGATTCCGCTCTCCACTGTCCTGCCTTCAGGGGCAAGTCTTGTCCTACACTTCTACTTCTCCTGTGTGCATCTTATCATGGAATGCCTTGCCTCTCTGGCTCTTTTAAATCCCCATGCTTTGGTGTGTGCTGTGCCCTGGGCCAGGAATGTACTTCCCTCCTCCCCACCTAATCTTCCTGGAGCTGTTATCTGTGTCACGTGTTGCCCCTCTGTGGGCCTCTGCAGGCTCTCACAGCTATGGGCCAAGGGTCGAGGTAACTCGGCACCCCCTGGCCTTTGGGAGCCATTGTGTGTCACTCTTCTGCTGTCTGTCACTCCCAGGACCCCACAGTCTCCTTGGGGGATAGGAAGAAGCATCCTCATCGTCTCCTTGTCCTTGGCATAATGCCTGGCTCCCAGGAGACATTCAAAAGTGTTTGTTCAAAGACAGACCAAGGGAACCTGGCTGAAAACCCAGAGTGCACAAACTCTTTACAATGCCTATGGTCCCCTCCTTTGAGAGGCTGTGCATCCCATGGCTTTGTGGATATTTGCTGACAGCATCAGCCCCATGAACACACATTTGCTTGGTGGTAGCAAAACGAAAGCATACATCTAAGTGCTGCGGGGGTTAAGACACATAGCTGGTCCTATGACCCGACAGTCTGGGATGATAGAGGGGGACATAACCACAAATAATGAATCCAGATACAAAAAGTGAGAGAACTGAGAACCAGACATCTGTGAATCCAACAAAAGCAAACGAAGGACCAATGTGAATGATGATGCAGAACCCGACCTGGAACCCAAGAGACCTTAGTTTTCTCCAGAACCCCTAAGAATCCTCAAACACGCTGTATCCTGAGGAAACCTGTGCAGGGAAATCCCTGAAAGTTTGAGCAGCTGGGGAATGCTGTGGAGAAGTGTACAAAGCAAACCACCTGTGTCTGTGACAACACGTTTCTTTAGGGAGATACAAGATGCTGTCACCTTTATTTACTAAGTGTGAGGTCATAAGTGAATGCCTATCTGTTCCCGTAAGCCTGCAGGCACCAGAGTTGGCAAGACTTCTGGGTATAGCGAGTCCCCGCCCTGAGGATTAAGGCAGAAGAACACACAGATGGACGGTCCCAACCGGTATGTGCTGGCTGGCCGCCTGCTGGCAGGTGACTGAGGGGCAGCATCCCATGGAGAGCATAAGCAGGCCAAAAGGGCACCCTCCTGGTTGATACAGGTAGCTTCAGATCAATAGCTGGGGGAGAAGTGGAAAGATCAGTGAGGAGGGAGAGAGAGAGAGAGAAGAACCGGAAGACAGAAGAGCCAGAGATGCAGGCCGGAGGGACGTGGGGGAGGTCAGAGCAGGAGTGTATCTGCTACCGCTGAGGCACCCAAGCCTGCAGACCTGGAGTATGTGGCCAGCCAGGGCCTGTGGGTATGTTCCAAAGGGCGGGCCACACCCCTGTTTGTGTATTTATTATGGTCAAAGAGTCTGCACCTGTTCTGCCACAGGGGCATCTGTGGGGGAGTGGGGTTCTGTTCTCAACCAGCCCCACATGCACGATGCGGGGTTGTCTCAGCTGCTCTTCTGCCGCTTCAAAGGCATATCCCTGCAGCTCAAAGTCTTCTCTGGAAGCGGCTTCGAAAGCTTCCCCTGGGCAGATCAAGCTTCCTAGATGGGCAGGAAAGAAGAGGGAAGGTGATTCTGAGGCAGTCTGCTCTGCTTAAAATCCCTCTCCCATTTCCTGCAGTTATTTATCAGGGGAAAGAAAATATGAGGATGTCCTGGCTAGAAGGCATGCAGTGCCAGGGCCCAACACAGCTGGGGAGCAGGGGGTACAGCCATGACTGGACACTACACTGAACCTGGACTTTACCTGCAGTTGGCAGGGAGACCTCAGTTAGGCCTGGCAAAGGGGAGGCCAGTCAAGAGGTTGGTGTTTTCGAGTAGCTGACATTAGGGTAGGAATTAAAGTCCTGGCAGTAAGCACGGAAAGGAGGGAACAGATTCTCAAGTGTTTCTGAACGAGAATCAGGGCTGTGCTGAGCCTAGGGTGTGGGGCAGTCTGTGGGAGCGGGAGAGGGGCTTGGAAAATCAGGCTCAGAATGAGGCTCAGAAGAAAGGCTGGATGGAGAGACCATGACCTGGGACCATATGGAGGCCTTGTGGTGAATAAAGACCCTGGCCATTCTGTTCTGTTGCTCCCGCTGGGGGAGGCCAGTTCCATACCCGGTGTTGGGTGGGCTTGGCGGGGCCCAGGTGTACAGATGGAAGCCCTAAGTGCCCATCCACATTTGTGGTTTATTAACAAAAGCTAAATAGTTATAAAACCTTCCACTGGCATGACCATTGGCCAAACCGCAAATACCTCCTGATGCCTGTTGCACGCCCGGAGGTGAAACCCGCAGAGGCATGGGCCATGGCCCCTGGCCAGGAAGGGCTTACCATCTAAGGGCAAGATGATTATGAAATACCCAGAGAACACATCAAAAAATAACCTGACAGCCATTATCTAATAATAATATTTCTCTCCTACTTTAAATCACTTTCTTAGAGATGTTTCTTTCAAAATCACAGCCCTGTCAGCCCAAGCCCCCTGTCGCCGCCCCCTGCCAGGCACTTTTCATGTGACGGCCCTGACAGCTCTGAGTTCGGTTCCGCCCCTGACAATCAGCCTGCTTTTCAAGTAGTCAAGGTTCCCGTCACTCCGGCAGGTTAGAAATAGCAGCAGTGCCCACACTGTGCCTCCCCTTGCTGTGACTGCCTTAGACAGTCCTCCCACCCTCTAGCGGAAGGGCTGCTCTCGCAGGGCAGGGCTCAGCCTCAGGGCAAATTCCCTCTGGTGGACATGATCAGGCAGCTTTCCAGCATGTGTGTGTGGCCAGACACAGGGAGAAAAAGGAGCAAGGCTTATGTGTCTATTCCCTCAAAGGCCTGTGGGTCTGGAAGCCAGACAGACCTTTGAGAGTGTCCTGGTGAACCCTGCCTGGCCTCTCAGCCTATGGTCTCACACCAGGAAGATGTCAGGTGAAGAGGTCGTCTTGGGTGTGGAAACACAGCTGTAGCCATCACTTGGCTGAAGTCTCTCTCCCCATCTTTCCACCATGCATGACCTCCTTTACCCATCCCCCCTCCCCTCCAGTGGTGTCTGCGTCCAGCCAGCCCTGAAGCTGCCCACATCCTCAGCTCCAGCTCCTTGCGAGCTCATTCTCCTAAACCAGGGCAACAGAGGAGAGGCCGCTCTACCCTCTAGGACAGCTGCCTTTGGGGGTCTACCTCTTCCCAGCCACTCCTCTCTACTATCTGGGTACCACCCACAAGGCCTCTCCGTGCTCCCACATCCTACACACCTTCATCTTGGAGAACCTAACTGACCATACCATACTCTGTGCAGCCGCAGTCAATGACCATGTGCTGTGCCCACCAAAGGCCTGGTATGGGAAATGTAGCGGACCACTGAGACGGACTGAATGCTTATGTCTGCCCCAAATTCATATGTTGAAATCCTAACCTCCGACGTAACAGGGCTTTTTGGGGAGGTGATTAGGTCAAGAGGGTAGGGTCCTCATGAATGGGATTAGTGCTCTTTTACAAGACCCCCCAAGAGAGTTTCTTGCTTCTTGCACCATGGAAGGACACAGTGAGAAGGCACTAACTCCGAACCAGGAAGTGGGCCCTCACCAGACACCAGATCTGCTGTGGCACCTTCATCTTGGACTTCGCAGCCTCCAGAACTGTGAGGAATAAATTTATGTGGTTTAAGATGGGGAGGGAGACCGCAGCCAGGTGTGGGTTACAGCCAGGTCTGCACACTCAGACAAGAGTTCTTCTTCCTGACATCTTTCTGGTGTGAGACCGCAGGCTGAGGACAGGGCTCACTAGGACATTCCCAAAGGGCCATTCAGCTACCATGCCCACAGGCCTTTGGGGAAACGGACACAGAGAGCCTTCTCCTTTTCTCCCTGTGACCACCCACAAGCACTGGGAAGTCTGTGGTATTTTGTTACAGCAGTCCAAAAGGACTAAGACAAGCATTAATCAGCCACTGCCCAGCAGGACAAGACCAGCAAATGAGCCATAACCTCACAGGCGGCCTCATGCCACCACTGCCCGCCCTGGTCCCTGTAGTTGGCTTTCAGACCTTCTACCCCTCACCCTGCTACTGAGGCTTCCCTGCTCAGGGCTTCCCTTCAGACTTCAAGGAGTAAAGCCCATCACTTCCCATCCTAGCCCCAACATGCCCTTCAGGGCCCCCACCTCGGGTCAAGGCAGACCTTGCCAGAGGACACTAAGTTCCTGCCTCCTCTCACTTCTGGAACTTCATCTTCCTACCTCTGACGGCTCTTTACCATCAGCACTTTAAATAATTAAACTGGAGCTCTGTTACAAAAGAGATACGGGCTCATGGCAGGGGTGAACTAAATAGTGGGGGAAGGTATAAAATGAAAAGATAAGTTCCCCTCTCTACCCCATCCCAGTCCCAAAACTCAGAGGCAACCCCTCTTAACAATGTTTTATGTCTCTTTCCTATTTTCCTACATGGATGCATTACAAATTCAATGGCATCATTCTGTATTTTCTGCTCTTCAACTTGCCTTTTTCACTTCATACACATAACTTGGACATCTTTCCCCACTAGTACCTACAGATCTCCACATTCATCACTGAAGCTGTTAAGAGTCTCTCCCATTGAGTAACAGAAGGGGTCAGGGGAGGGAGGGAAGGAGAGGAAGAAAGAAAAGAGGGACAGTGCTCCACACATGTCCACGTGTTTGCTCACTTGCTCTCTCCCCCTGCTGCTTAGGGAGCTGCCACGCATGCTTTCCTTCGGCTCAGGCCTCATCTCCTGGCTCCATCTCAGGAACTGCCACTAGTTATCATAGTTAAAACCAGCAGATTTCCTGCTGTCCTCACCGGGTAGACATTTCTGCGCCATCTGACGCTTCTTTCCCTGTCCTGCCCCAGGATCTTCACATCCAGAATCTCCCACAGTCTCTTTCTCTGACCTCTTTAATATCCAGGCTTTCTAGCATTCTCTCCAGGGCCTCTTTGTACCTGCTCCTCCTCCACCTGGAATGACCATCTCCAGCACAGCTCAACAAGCCCAGCCTCTCCCACCTGAGGCCCACCTCCACACAGCAAATAGCCAACCACTAGGTTATTTCCACCTGCGGACCCTGAAGCTACTGTAGCAGGTAGAACTGTGTTCTCATCCTGACACCTGGAACCTGTCATTGTGATTTTATTTGGGAAAAGGGTTTCCACAGATGTATGTAATTAATGGGTAATTTTTTAAATGTTTTATAAAGATGGGATCTTGCTATGTTGCCCAGGCCAGTCTTGCACTCCTGGGTTCAAGCAATCCTCCAGCCCTCACCTCCCAAAGTGCTGAGATTACAGGTAGGAGCCACTGCACCCTGCTCAAAGACAAATAGAAGAGACACCACAGGAGAGACATAGGGACAACAGGAGAAGGCCATGTGAAGAAAGAGGCAGAGACTGGCTGTCACAAGCTAAGGAAAGCCAGGAGCCACCCAAGGCTAGAAAAGACAAGGGAGGATTCTCCCCTAGGATATTTGGGGGAGCACGGCCCTGCTGACACCTTGGTCTAGTACTTACAGTCTTCAGAACTGTGAGAATAAGTTTCTGTTGTTTCAAGCCACCCAGTTTGTAGTAATTTGTTACAGCAGCCTTAGGAACTAAACAGCACTCAAACGCAACCTGTCCAAAGATCCTCCTCATCAGATAAGTCTACTGGTCCATCCGCGAGTCCAAGCCAGAAGCTGGCAAGATCCTCACTGTCCACTGACCTCCCCCAAGACCTCTGGAAGGAAGCCTTCTGTTTCTCCAGCCCCAGGCACTCTGTTCACATCAGGACTCTCACCTTTCACCTGCCTTTTCCCAGGCTAGTCTTTTTTCCTTTCCTTTTTTAAAAATTTTGGCTCATCCAGTAGTTATTCCAGGTCATTCTTCACTCAACCACCAGGTCAAACTCTTCAAAGTCTCCACCATTATCAGGACACAGTTCTGCTGCCTCAGAGCCCCAAAGATCTACCTGCCACTCCTGTCTCCTCTCTCGGGTCTTCCTCGGGGGGCACTCAATGACTAACCCTTTCACATACACAGTCCTAAAGGGGCATGTCCCCTGGTGTCTGGAGACAGGTACCCTCCTGCCTCCCCCAGGATGTAGCTTAACCATGGTCATCCTGGGAAGCCTTCTTGACGTCCCCCACAACCCCAAATACACAAATTCTCTCAAGCTCTCCCCTGCCTCCTCCTCTCACAGTGTTAGGCGACCATTAAAAGATGGAAAGTCCTCAAGGGCAGGAACCATGACTTACTCATCCTGGTATCCCCAGTGCCAGTGGCCAAGACTAAAATAAGTGCTCAATGTTTGTTGACTGAATGACTGCTTCTTGGTTATGGCTGTCTTAAAATGGAAAATCGATGTTCCCTGGGGGATTGCATCTGTCTGCCACAGGCAAAGGTCCGTTTGGCTCATTCACTGAGCAAACATTTACTAAGCACTGTAACTGGGAGAGGAGGTGGTCTTGTGTGGAGCACACTGGGAGTTGGATGAGAGAGGCTGAGGGCTGAGGGTCCACTGCACCTTCAGAGAGACAGCCATGTCCAAGTCAGACTCTGAGGAGTTTATACGAATTTAAGTGGAATTGGAGTATTTAAATGAGCAGTAATTTTTCTATCTTCAGTTCAAAATGCTGTTCATTGCCATACCTCACACACTTGCAAGGAAAGAGCAAGTACAAAGGTTTACACCTTAGGGATAAAAGGTGAAATGGCTGGGCTGGTCACCATGGCTCACGCCTGTAATCACAGCACTTTGGGAGGCCAAGGCGGGTGGATCACAAGGTCAGGAGTTTGAGACCAGCCTGACCAATATTGTGAAACCCCGTTTCTTTACTAAAAATAAAAAAAAATTAGCCAGGTGTGGTGGCAGGTGCCTGTAATCTCAGCTACTTGGGAGGCTGAGGCAGGAGAATAGCTTGAACCTGGGAGGCGGAGGTTGCAGTGAGCTGAGATCATGCCACTGCACTCCAGCCTGGGCGACAGAGTGAGACTACACTTCAAAAAAAAAAAAAAAGGCTGAAAGGGCTAAATGCTGAGTAGAACAGAGCAAGAAAAGGGGGGTAGGAAAAGGAGCCACGTAGTTATTGTGACCCCTAGGATAAAGCCTGGCAGTCATTGGTCAAGAGAGGTTGCCTCCCATTTCACTAGCCATTATCATCATCCCTCCCACTCTGGAGCGACCCAAATGCTCAGATAAAATCCCTCTTGCAGGCAGTCCTTGGCCTGACCTCAGCCCTTCTTCAGAATGTGCCCCAGCCAAACACCTCTGTAGGAAATTGACTTCACTTTTCCCAAGACTCTTGTCCTTCACCTCTCTCCTGGCACCCAGGCGCTGTCTTTTTTCCCAGAACGCACGCCCACCCCACTCTTAGAATAAACTAATTCCCATCCCTAGAAGCACAAGACGACCCTCGCTTTAAGACATCTTTAGGAGTCTCAGCTCTAAGACATTTCTCAAGAACAGGTGGAGTGGAAATAGGAGCATGAGTGCATTCACTGAGAGGGGCCTTAAAGTTCACCTAGCCCCTTTGAATATGAAGAGCCCTTTCAGATAAGTTCTCTACTACCTCACCCCCAGAAGCAGCTGTTCTAACTTCATCATCCACTAGCTGTGAAAACACCCTTGGATCTGAGGTCTAGCCTCCCTGCAGTAACTCTGCAGCACCTGTGGCTGGGAACCACCGATCCAATCAGCACCTTCAGTTACAGGTGAACTGTTCTGGTTCCTGCCACAAGGTCATGGAGGGCGCAGACTGGCTGGACTGGGGGAGCCAGGGAGCCCACAAATGAGCAAGGAAGTTGAACGAGAGTCAGTTAGGGGCTGCTTGCGGTCAGAGTTTGGATTTCATTCTAAGAGTCTAGGAAATTCCTTACAGAGTTTAAAGCGCAAAGGAGCAACAGCATATGATTTACATATTAAAAAGATCCTCTGGTTGCTGCTGGTAAGAAATGCACCGAAGAGAAACTAGAGCGAAGGGCAAGTGTCTTTTTTCAGCTTTGTGGACACAGTGTCCAGCAGTACACAAGCCCTCAGAAAGTCCTGGTGATGCACACAACTTGCAGGGGGTAAAAAAACATTTGCACGTGGTAACGCCCATGGCTTAACAGTGGGAAAGCTTCCCTTGTCAACTAAATGCAGACAGCCTCTATTTCCAAGGGTCAGATAGAGGTCAGGTCACCGCAGGAAGGATGGTCTGGGGCTGGACAATCAGTACACCTGCTTGGGGGCTCTAGCTAGAGGCAGTGATCCGGCCAGACACCCAGAAAAACAAGCCCGGCTCGGGGGAGGAGGGTTGGGATGGCCACAGAGAAAGCCCTGGAGAGTAAAATCCTGTCATTTTCCTTCCAGTTCTGGGGCAACTTGGGGGGAGAAGAGATTTGTAAAGGTCACCCCAGGATTCTGCAACCCTCAAGGACCCCAGGGCTGTCACATCAAGACGTACTATGGTCTCTGCCCGCCAACTCAGGACTTCTCACCACCTCCTCAGAGCCCTTCAGACCCTGAACCCCTCCCTGCCTGCTCCCCCAGACCCACACAGTCTGTAGACTCATAAGTTAGCCTCTGGGCTGCGGACCTGAGCTCCTTGCCGTAGAGAACGCGCTTCACCTCCTGCAAGTCTAGGAGCGGCAGGTGCTTCTCCAAGGATTCCTCCAGCGACGTCCACTCAGCGCCCGCCATGGCCACACTCAGCCAGGGCTGGTGACTGTGCACGAACTGCCTGCCCTTTGTACCCTGTGGGAGAAGGCGGCCGGGCCAGGACCGCGCAGGCGCCCTCGTCTCTATCTCCTCCTACTGCTCCCGGACAGCTCACGTGGGGGACACGCCCCTTCCCGGAGTAGCCAATCTGCCCTCCAGGGCTTCGCGAGTGGTCCCGCCCCTGGCCCTTAGCGCTCCTTCCGCACGTGCCAGAACACGTGCTCTTGTCGCCTCCCCAGCGCACGGCCAATCAGCGCTCCAGGGCCTAGCGTGAGGAGGGGGAGGAGGATACGCCTCTTGCCCTTCGACCTTTGCCCTTCGCCCCTCCTCTGGCCCGCGATAAAGACGCGCCGCCACACGCGGAGCCCTCGTGCCCTGGCTGCGAGTCCGGGTGGAGGCTGCTCCCCTCCGCCTCCCTCATGGGCCCTCGAAAGGGTGCCTCCAGGTTCCACCGGTCACCTGCCCCCTGGTGTCGGGGCGGGACCCTGGAGAGGCTGTGAGGGAGGCCTAGCGCGGCCTCCGGGGAGGCTGCGGCACCGGTCTGAGGTATATCGGCGTCCCCGCTGCCGACCTTCGCGGGGGGCGAGTTTCGGCAGCAGCAGCCGCTGGGCGGGGCCGTTCCCGACCGCGACCTCCAGTCCGCAGCATAGAGCAGCCGACCGGGCCAGCCCCCCGCACAGGACTGCCGAGTCAGGTACGGAATGAGTTTCAGTGTCTCCTGGGCACGCGGCGGCGGCACCTCTGTAGTCTGGAGCCTTATGTTTGGGGAGTTTTAAACCCGGAGGGGCCAGGGTCGGAGTCTAGGCAGCTACCTGGGCCGCGCGTCCCCACCCCCCGGCTTTGGGGCCGCGTTGGGGCCGAAGGTGAGCTGCTCGCCTGCCGTCGGGGTACGCCTCCATGGAGCTAATGCTGTAAAATGCGGGGTCCCCCCGGCGAGGGCACGCCCCCTGCCCCCTAGGGCCCCCTTTCAGCTCTGACCTCTGCGGCGTGTGTGCAAATATGGGTACTCTCCTGGGGTATGGTGCGCTTTAGACAGTCACTGAGATGGTAGGAGTGAGAGCCCCGTTTGCTGTTCCCGCTAATCCAGAGGGTGCCATCCCTTCAGGAGCAAAGAAGCATCCTCTTTGGGGGACCTACTGAGAATTAAGGCAGTAAGACCCGCTTACCTCAGGCGGGCAGCAGGCTGAAAGAATCAGTCTGTAGAAATCCTATTTAGCCACTTGCAAACCTTGTGACCCCGGGAAAGTTACTCAGTCATTGGAGGCTTCTGTTGCTTTATCTGTAAAATAGGAATCCAAAGATTACGCTGCAGGGTTGTTGAAAAGTCAGAAAAGGCCAGCATGATGGCTCACACCTGTAATTCTAGCACTTTAGGAGGCCAAGAAAGGAGAATTGTTTGAGGCCAGGAGCTCCAGACCAGCCTGGGTGACACAGCAAGACTCTATCTACGAAATAATTGTTTTAAAATTAGCCAATCATGGTGGTACGCAGCTGCTTCTTGGGAAGCTCAGGTGAGAGGATCACTTGAGCTCAGGAGTTTGAGGCTCCCTAGCTATGATCTTACCACTGCATTTCGCCCTGGGCAACAGAGTGAAATCCAATCTTAAAAAAGAAAAGAGGCAAGTAAGATAAGTGCAAAGGAAGCTAATTTCTATCCAGAATCAGCTGCTAACATTAAAAATAGGTGCCATCGGGCCAAATATTGTACTTCAGGTGTTTTGTTTAGGCTACTAATTCACTAGTTTTGTTCCTTGTTTTGATAAACGTTAGCTGACCGTTTCTAGTATCTGATGGAGCTGCCTTTTCAAGAATGCAAACTTCGAGTACTTTCTATGTGTAAGGCACTGCCAGGAGAGCCATATAAAGACAAGTAAGACCTAGTACCTTTTCTCTGTGATTTAAAGTAGAGGCAGATTTAAGTAATTCAGATTTAAGATGAAAAAGAAACAATATACTACGGAGCAAAGAAAGGTGATTTCTGGCTTAGAGAAATCGTTGGAGGTCTCATGGAAGAGGCTTCAAAGCCAACTCAAAATGCTTCAAACTGAATGAACTGTCACCTTCTTTCTCAGGCAGGCTCTTACCTTGTTTTTTTTTGTTTGTTTTTTTTTTTGAGACAGAGTTTTGCTTTCGTTGCCCAGGCTGGAGTGCAGCGGCCCAATCTCAGCTCACTGCAACCTCCACCTCCCAGGTTCAAGCGATTCTCCTGATTCTCCTGCCTTGGCCTCCCGTAGCTGGGATTACAGGCATGGGCCACCAGACCTGGCTAATTTTTTGTGTTTTTAGTAGACACAGTGTTTCACCATGTTGGTCAGGCTGGTCTCGAACTCCTGACCTCAGGTGATCCGCCCGCCTTGGCCTCTCAAAGTGCTGAGATTACAGGCATGAGCCACGGTGCCCAGCCTCTTATCTTCTGCACTGTATTCGCTATTTCAGTAATCGCCTCACCACCCACTGATTTGCCAAGTTTTTGAGAGTCATCTGCAACTCCTCCATTTTTCTTTCCCCCATACAATCAGGCATCAAGTTCTGCTAAATTTATCTCCTGGATTTTGTTCATATCCTTTCTCCTCCTTCCTCATGTCTGCCTCCTGTCATCTTTTGCTTGAATTGTTGCTAGTTCTAACTTCTCTCCCCCACCTCCAATGTCTATCCTTAGTTGTCCTTCTAAACTAGTATCTTACCATGCTTTGTACCCTCATTCAATGTATCTCTACCTGGAATCACCTTTCATCCTTCATTTTGTGACCTCCTTCTCATCCCCCCACCATACAGTTGAAACATCACCTCTTCTGTAAAAACTTCTCCAACTGCCCCAGAAAAAGTTAGGCTCCACCAGTCCTTCGTAGATAGTTCTCTTATTACATTTATTAAACACTGTCGTGTAATTATTTTTGAGCTCTCCTCAGAAAATGGACTGGATCTGCTTTTGTATCCAGAGGACTTTAGGACTCAGTAAATGATTGTTGAGGGAATCAACTCTGGGATCATGGACAAATTCATTAAGGTGATAACACTGAGCCGTACCTTGAAGCAGTAGTAGAAACTATTATTACTAGTTAAATTGCTTATTTCATCTTTCCCTGATGTTCAGTGACAGGTCATTCATACTTGCTCATTATAAACCAGTGTTTCATAAATAAAACTTAAGATTTACAAAGGTGTATTTAAAAAAGTTTATACTTGCCCAATTTATTTTTTACTCTGAATGATACCAGGACACTTCACTAGCTCTTTCTATGGTAATCATTTTGTTTTTTGCTTTTTTTTTTTTTTTTGAGATGGAGTCTCCCTCTGTCACCCAGGCTGGAGTGCAGTGGAGCAGTCTCAGCTCCCTGCAACCTCCACCTCCCTGGTTCAAGCGATTCTTGTGCCTCAGCCTCCAGAGTAGCTGGTATCATAGGCACGCGCCACCACGCCCAGCTAATTTTTGTATTTTTAGTAGAGACGGGGTTTCACCATGTTGGCCAGGCTGGTCTTGAACTCTTGGCCTTAGATGATCCACCTATCTTGGCCTCCCAAGGTGCAGGGATTACAGGGGTGAGCCACCATACCCGGCTCTGTGGCAATCATTTAAAAAAACTTAAGACTCTGCCCTAGTTTCTTTCTGAAATGTCCTGCCAGCCTAAAAGGTGATAACTGCATGCAACCATACTAGAGTGAGGAATTCTTCCTTGTTTTGAAGAACAACTCTTTCTCTGGCAACATGGTGTGGTTTAAGGATGTATATAACTCATAATTTGGTAAGTGTATACAAACATGGGCAGGAAGGACAGAATACACACAACCTCAACATGATGGATACCTTTGGACAGGGAGATAGGGGAATGGGATAGAAGAATGGGAATTATGTTGATAGATAATATGTTAATTCTTTTGAAGAAATCTGAGGCATATGACAATATTAACATTTTAAAAATCTGGGTGCTTATTACCTATACTTTATGTTTGAAATATTTTTTTAAAAAATTATAGAAAAAAGAGACTTAGAACAGGAATCGGGAAACCTGCAGTTTAGTCTGGGTTCTTCCTTAACCTCAGTTTTTCTGTTATAAGAAAGATGGGGGAGGGGAGGGAACTGATGAGACAGTCTATAGAGATGATGTGTGTCTTTTCCTAATTCCAATAAAATGTTTCTAATAATCTAGCCATATATAAATTTTTCTATGTGCTTATTTGTGAGAAAACAGTTTCATTATAAAAACTGGTTCTGCAGAAAGAGCTTATTGGTTAAAAATATGTTACTATTTTTAGGTATATTTTTAAATTTACAATATGTGTTCATTTTAATCCTTAGGTATTTTTTTTTTTGAGATGGACTTTAGCTCTTATTGCCCAGGCTGCCCCCAGCCTAGGGAAGGTATTTAAAGTACTTTTTAAAAAGTAATGCGTATTTAAATGTACAATTAAATTATTATTGACTATAGTCTCCCTGTTGTGCTATCAAATATTAGGACTTACTCATTCTAACTACTTTTGTACCCATTAACCATCTCCACTTTCCCCCCCACTCCCAACTACCCTTCCCAACCTCTGGTAACCACCCTTCTCTCAATCTCCATGAGTGCAGTTGTTTCAATTTTTTTCTTTTTCAGTAGTTTTAGTTTTTAACTCCCACAAATAAGTGAGAACACGTGATTTGTCTTGCTGTGCCTGGCTTATTTCACTTAATGACCTCCAGTTCCGTCCATGTTGTTGCAAATGACAGGATCTCATTCCTTTTTATGGCTGAATAGTACTCCTTTGTGTATATGTGTCACATTTTCTTTATTCATTCATCTGTTGTTGGACATTTCTTGGATTTCAAATCTTGACGATTATGAACAGTGCTGCAACAAATATGGTATGAGAGTGCCAATATCCCTTAGATATACTGATTTCCTTTCTTTTGTATATATACCCAGCAGTGGAATTGCTGAATCACATAGTCAGGTACTATTTTTGCTCATTAACATTTGAAGGACTAAACTTTTATGATGATCAGTGGTGAGAAAATTCTAAGGGCCATGACATGGAGATCCCACCAGTCTTCTCCTGTGACCCAGAGGGGCTGTCTGTGCCTCATTTAGCACTTAACAACACACAAAAGGCTTTTGCATCATCTTGTCCTGTTTGATCATCCAAGAATACTGTGAGTTAAGGGAACAAGGTCCTTGACATTTGTCAGATTTCCAAGTTAAACATGGTATTTACTGAAAAGAAACTGTAGGAGCCAATATTTTACTTTGTAGTTAAGGGAAAAAAGATCTGAGGTGATCCAATCTAAGCAACATTCTAAAGCCCAATTTCTGGGTTAATTTGTCCCTACATTGCATTCCTTAAGTCAAAAGTCACAATTCTTTTTTCACTAGCATTTTTTATTGTTATCCTTATATAAATTTAAGTGTCTCACATTAAAAAGTCTTGGAGTACACCACCCAGGCTTACTGAAAATGGATTTTGCAGCTGAGAAAGGCTAACCCAGCCCAAATTGTGACAGAGAAGATTTGATGGCCTCTGTTTTAGCAGCCTCTTTTTGCCCCTTGTTTTTGTTTTGGGTTTCTTACTTCTCCCCTCATGACCAGCTCTGCTTTACTCATAGTAAACCTTTAAAAAATGTTTTTAAGGGGCCGGGCGCGGTGGCTCATGCCTGTAATCCCAGCACTTTGGGAGGCCGAGGCGGGCGGATCACGAGGTCAAGAGATCGAGATCATCCTGGTCAACATGGTGAAACCCTGTCTCTACTAAAAAATACAAAAAAAATTAGCTGGGCGTGGTGGCGCGCGCCTGTAGTCCCAGCTACTCGGGAGGCTGAGGCAGGAGAATGCTTGAACCCGAGCAGCGGAGGTTGCAGTGAGCCAAGGTCGCGCCACTGCACTCCAGCCTGGCGCCTGGTGACTGACTGAGACTCTGTCTCAAAAAAAAAAAAAAAAAAAATGTTTTTAAAGTTTTATTTTTAATTGACAAATAATTGTATATATTTATGGGGTACAATGTGATGTTTTGATAGATTTATTTGGACCCCATAGCATATCCATCACCTCAAATATTTATTTCTTCGTGGCTGTTTTGAAATAAACAGTGCATTGTTATTGTTGTCATTATTATTTGTTTTTAGAGGTGGGGTCTCTCTGTTACCCAAGCTGGAATGCAGTGGCGCAATCATGGCTCACTACAGCCTCAACCTCCTGGGTTCATGTGATCCTCCCCAGCTCAGCCTCCTGAGTAGACCACAGGCATGAGCCACCATGCCATTTTTTTTTTCTTTTTGAGGCAGGATCTCATTATGTTGTCCACGTTTGTCTTGAACTTCAAGGCTCAAGCAGTCCTCCTTCCTTGGCCTCCCAAAGTGCTGGGATTACAGGCATGAGCCACCATGTCCAACCTGAATCTGCTGTTTCTTGAGGATAAAGGTATGGCATGTCTTTAAGTCTACAGTGATTTGCATATAACTGGCACTTAATAAATGATTGTTGAATCAAATTGAACACCACATCAGTATTGATAAATATTTAGAGACAAAGTCTCACTTTGTTGCCTAGAGTGCACTGATGCAATCAGTCACCAGGTTCCTTTACATATATTAACTCAGCTGCTTATTTAGCCTGCTTTTTTTTTTTTTTTTTTTTTTTGAGATGGAGTCTTGCTCTGTTGCCAGGCTGGAGTACAGTGGCTCAATCTTGGCTCACTGCAACCTCCGCCTCCCGGTTTAAGGTATTCCTCTGCTTCAACCTCCCAGGTAGCTGGGACTACAGGTGCCCAGCACCACACCCGGCTAATTTTTTTGTATTTTGGTAGAGATGGGGTTTCACCATGTGGCTAGGATGGTCTTGATCTCCTGACTTCATGATCTGCCTGCCTCAGCCTCCCAAAATGCTGGGATTACAGTGTGAGCCACCATGCCCAATCTAGCTGCTTTTGAAAAAGATCACCTTTGTTTGGTTCAATTTAAAAAAAAAGAAAAAAAGACCACCTTTAGCTGCAGCAGATTTATACTTATTTCCTTACAACAAGACTTTTAGCTGTCTATGCAGCCTGGTTATCTAGGACACAAGTGGTTCCAACAATGGTAGCTATTGAGGGAGCTGCCTCATGTAGCACAACTCTGTTTACTGGGAAGTTGCTGATTTAGCATTTCATGGTTCATCCCTCTTTGACTAGCTTCCTGACCCATATTCCCTTGGATTAGGAGTTTGGTGAAACCCTTAGCCATAACATTCCTGAGTTACAGAAAATGTTATCAGATCCCATTTTCAGAAATGCCTTTGCTGTGGATAACAGACAGTTGCCTACTTACATCTTGAGAAATAGTAGTGTAAGAGAAAGATTAGTTTGAATATTGGTTAGAATATAAATATGTTCTACTCCTGGTTTTACTATTAGGTAACTGCGGCTTTATGTGCATTCTTGGATACCTCTTTCTTTTTCTATTTTTTACTTTTTTAAAAATATGTATATATATTTAAAAAAAATAGAGATGGGGTTTCACCATATTGGCCAGGATGGTCTCGATCTCTTGACCTTGTGATCCGTCCACCTCGGCCTCCCAAAGTGCTGGGATTACAGGCTTGAGCCACTGCACCCGGCCTCTTTGATACCTCTTTCTAATCTTTAAAGATATTAGACTAATTCTCATAGATTCTATGATTTTATGATTACTGGAGTATGAGATCCTTTTTAAAATCCAGATGGCCAAAAAAAAGAAAAAACAATAAATAAACAAATAAAATCAGGATGGCAAGGGCAGGCAGAGCAGATGTTGCCTAACCCTTAGAGGAGAACACCTTGGATATTAGTACCTTAATCACATGGACTGGGTCTCACTTGTGTTGGAATACCTTGGGTACAGTAAAGACTGAACTGGACTGGAAATGAGGTTAATGATACCTTCCTCACTTGCAGGAGTGGAATACGCTAAGTTGAATTATATTTGAAAATCTATACAGCATTATCTCTGTAAGATGCTATTTTTAGTCAAGGAGAAGGTGTTTAGATATAAATCTTCCATGGCAAATTATAAATATACCATCCTTAATGTATTGGATACTCATCTTTGCGTTATTTTTTCAGTAGTGATAATGGCTTTGCATTGAATCATTTATAGTCTTTCTACCAGTTCTTCTCGAGATAAATAGCATACATTTGAAAGATGGGTAATTTTGAGAAGGCTGCAGTCTGAGACCAGGAAACAAAGCAAAGCTGACTAGCCTAAGCTGAACTCTAGTCCATGACTCATCACTAGTTTTGTTGAATCATTTAGGATAGCAAACTAAGCACAGGCTTGTGTATGACAGGAATATAAAATCCCAGGTTGAATTTTTGGGCCTTAAGTTTCATGAAGTATCAATGTGGTAAATAAACGTTTCTCTTTACCTCCATCTCCCCCTAAAACAATTGCAGAAGCATGCAGTGGGCCTAGTGGTGGTATGTGTGACTGGTTTAGGGGATTGAAGCTCAATGTGAGTCAACAGTGTCTTAAGGGTATTAGTAGCTCAATGTGAGTCAACAGTGTGTTGTGACTGCCAAAAAAAAAAGCTGATATAATTTTAGGTTGCATTATGAGAAGTATACTGTCCAGAACACAAGGCAGATGACTGTCTCACTCTGTTCTGTGCTGAGCAGAGCACACCTGAAATTAATCTAGCTCTGGGCTAGATACACAGCATATTGTTGAATATGCAGAAAAGAGAGATCTAACAGCTGCAACAACAAAATGTTAAAGGCACTGGGAACCTTTATTTAGCAAACTCAGAAAGGATATTGTCACTTCATTCAGATTTCTGAAAGGGCCACATATAAGAGGTTTTTATTTGTTCCACATGTCCCTAAGGAGAGGAGCTGAAGTCAATGGATAGAAACTAAGGGAGGCATATTTCAGCCCAATACAGTTATTTTCAGTAGGTGATGTCAAAAAAAAAAAAAAAAAAAAAATAGGCAGTCTCTACAAGTGATGAGTTTTCATTCAGGGTGTTCAGGTATGGTCCAGATGACCACTTGGTGGGAGTGTTGTAGAAGATAGTCAGTCATTAGATGGGTAGCTGAATTAGAGTCTGTGATTTCTGTATATTGCTGTAACATGAACCGAGAAAACCTCAGGGATGTCAAATCCAAAGAACTGTAAATAAGCCATAGAACAATACAAGATAGACAGCTTGGTATTTAATGAAGTAAAAGTAAGTGTGAGCATCCGAAGAACCAGATATTGGGAAGATTTTATGATAATTAACTTTTTTAAAAGCGTGTTTGGTTGGATTGGGTTTAAAGGAAAAAAACCACTTTATTGCAAGAGTATATGGACCCTAGATTCTGGAACCTAATGGTAAGAAGAGTTCTAGTCCCAGAATCTGGGGATGAAACAACTCTCATGGTTACAAAGAGTAATTTCAAATTGCAAGTGGTTGTATCTGGGGAATAGTAAGGGGACAAAAATGGATGGAGGTTAAGAGGTCAAGTAGGTACACAGCACAGGGGCAAAACAAGTATATAGAAAGAATTACGTATTTGTTAAGGTAGGCCAAACAGACTTATGTTCTGTACTTCACCATCTGCAAACAGTTGGCATCTTAAAATCCTTTATACTGAAGCAAAGTAAATTGTTTACTCTGAGAAGCTCTAAGGTATACGAATGATCCATTGTGGAGGGCTTACAGTATTGTAATAACTTACCAGCTTCTCTGCCCCAGCAACAAACTCGCCACTGGCAAGTTCAGCCCCACCTTAAACACTAGACTAGTTCTGCCCTTAGTCCCAGAATCTGAGTCCTACTTCAGATCTCAACCTTGCTTGCTGCTAGCCCTGCCTGAATTAATGTCCCAAATCTAATAACTAGTTTGGGGCATTAAACCTTTTTATGACTGGGCATGGTGATTCATGCCTGTAATCCCAGCACTTTGGGAGGCCAAAGTGGGAGGATCTCTTGAGCCCAGGACTTTGAGACCAGCTTGGGCAACATAATGAGACCCTGTCCTTAAAAAAAAAAAAAAAAAAAATCTGTTGGGCCTGGTGATATGAGCCTGTAGTTACAGCTCCCCTGGGGGTTTGAGGTGGGAGGATCACTTGAGCCCAGGAGGTAGAGGCTGCTGTGAGACGTGTTTGTTCCACTGCATTCCAGCCTGGGTGACAGAGTAAAAACCTGTCTCAAAAAAAAAAGGAAGAAAAAAACCTTTTTATGCTTGTATCAAGTAATTGAATCTTGAATCTCTTGTCTCTTTCTGATATCTCAGTGCATAGCCCCCTTTTAAAGTTAGCATTGCCAAAGACTTGAATCTGGAATCTGAATTTTGGGTCCTGCTAACTCTTTTCTGTAGGTTGTTTTTTGGTTTGTGTATTTGTTTGTTTTGAAATGGGTTCTCGCTATGTTACCTGGCTGGACTCAAACTCTGGGACTCAAGCTATTCTCCCACCTAGGCCTCCCAAGTAGCTGGGACTACGGGAGTGCACTAGTGTGCCTGGCATGTCCTGCTACCTCTTGCCAGACTAACATAGACTACTTCCTAGACTGCCACTGCTAAATCCCAGGGCCCCAGAGCCCCACCTTTGGGCCTCTGTGAGTGTAACAGTTACAGGCTTCAGTTCTAAGAATCAGGCATCCCTTCATCATCAGAATCCTCTCTTACAGTCTCATGTTTCTCTCTGATCCAAGTGACTTGATCTGACCACACATTCTGCACCTAGAGAGCCAAACTGATACTGGCCTGTGTTGGAGCAACACACTGAAAGCCCTTTTCCGTACTCAGCCTCTGCAGACACTAGCCAAAAAGAGCTTCCTAAGCCTGGTACTGCTCATCTTGCTGGACTTCTATGCCATGCATCTGGGCAGCCCAGCCCCACTATGTGCTTGTCCTGTCCAGACTCTGGAAGAGTTAGTTTTAGTAGTCCATGGCAAGCTGCACAGTTTGTCTTACAGGTGCCTTACAATCATTCAACATTTGTTCTCTTCATTGCTTAGGGTTTTTTGTTTTGGTTTGGTTTGGTTTGGTTTTGAGACCGAGTCTCACTCTTTTTGCCCAGGCTGGAGTGCAATGGCACAGTCTCGGCTCACTGCAACCTCTGCCTCCAGGTTCCAGCAATTCTCCTGCTTCAGCCTCCTGAGTAACTGGGATTACAGGTGTGTGCCACCACATCCAGATAATTTTTTTATATTTTTAGTAGAGACAGGTTTCACCATGTTGGCCAGGCTGGTCTTGAACTCCTGACCTCAAGTGATTCGCCTGCCTTGGCCTCTCAAAGTGCTGGGATTACAGGTGTGAGCCACTGCACCCAGCCCATTGCCTAGTTTTATAAACAAATATTAAATGAATCAGATGTACCAGACATTGGGGTCAAACATGAATAAGTCATATGGTACTTGTTCTCATAATTATGATGATAATGCTTTCCATTCTTGAGCACCTGCTATGTGCCAGGTACTGTGCCAGGCCTGTAAGTGACAGACTTTATAGGAGCTAGGAAGTGCATTGTGGGGGTAGAGGGGAAGAGCTGGATAGTTTGTGTTACTTACATAAGGCTTCAAACACGGCACATGGCTAGTGCTTAATAAACAGTAGCTATGTTTACAATATTAGAGGATAACATTACCAAAAGTATCACGCAGGTCCAGAGATGGGATAAACAGTATCTGTGTTTACAATATTAGGTGATAACATTACCAAAAGTACCATGCAGGTCCAGAGGTGGGAGCACAAGTATCTGAGCCAGAGGGATGTGTGGAGGGCACAGGAAGATCAAGCAAAAAGAAGGAAAAGACCACAAGCAGAAAAAGACAGCCATTGGAGAGTAGCTAGTCTATCTGGAACACAAGAGTAGATGAAGGGCCACATTGAGACACTGTATGTGTAGTAGATCTAGAGACGTGTGTGCTAATGAGAGGAGTGTAGCCATAAAACCCTTTACTGTAGTCACAGGAGAAAATGATTGCATGAATTTGTGAAAACCGGAAGGATAAGACACAAGCCTGAAAATTATTCAATTAAAGGAAGGAAGATTGCAGACTGCTTAGTCACCTGAAGAGAGAGAATAGCACTTACAAAATGAGAGGAGATGATTATATCACTTAAGTGAGCATTGATCAACATACTTGGCAGGACAAGTGGAAATGTTTTTCTTTTAAATAATTCAAGCCTGCAGGCTTCCAATTCAGTTTAAGATAGTATGAGTCTGCTATATATAAATGTGGATAGAGTTCCAGTGGTAAATGAGTAGAATTCAAAGGAGGAATAAGTAAAACGTATTGTCTCTGTTCAACTAAGAGTGCATAAATAAAGCCCTGGTGGTAAATTCACAGTAGCCTCCATCTGAACATGTATAAGGGGAAGGAAATACTATTTGCTTGTAGACCTGGATTATAATATACTTAAACCATATTATTCTAGTATTATCAGAGAGAGTAAGCTTGATGCTCCAAAGACATTTCTGTTTCTTACATTGTGTTTCTATCAGATAGTCTTACCTTGAAATCTATGACATATTTTCATGGCTGGTTGTTGATGTTTCTCTCAGTATTTTCCTGAGTTCATCAATACAGAAAGTGGCAGGGAAGCAAATGATGGTAAAAGAGTATTAAAGCTATAGGCCTATAATATAGGATTATATAGTAATTATACTGTTTAACTGATCATTTTTCCATTCATTGGCAAGTAGTGTTCTTATTTTTGAGAAGCAGCATGGTACAGTAGCAAAATCATATTTTTTTAAGTTCTAGCTCTGCTATGTGTTAATTACGTAAGTGACTTTTTTGAACTTTGTTTTATTCTTTATCATGAGATGACAGTACTTGCTTGAGTGGTTGCTTCAAGGATTACATGAAAAGCAGGTCTGGGAAATAATTAGCAGTCCAATGCTCAGCTCTCAGTAGGGGCTCAGACACGTTCATTCTCCACTTCTGCCGTACAGGAAAGCCTCTCGTGAAGTCGCTGAAGGAGCGCAACCTGTGCAATAGCCTTAGTGTTGGTTACTCAAGAAATCTGTTTTTTTGTCTTTTTGAGGGGTAGATTTTACTTTTGAAAAAATAGAAATTAATTCTACACTAAGTTAATGGATGATTGGGTTAGAGATGTTTACAAATAAAGTGTGACTGTGAAATAATTGGTTTTCTTGTTGAGACTGTAGATGGACTCTGAAAGCAACTTGAACAGACAAGTTCCAGAAAAGTGTCAAAGCAGAAACTGCATTTTTGGAATCAGTTTTGGATAGATAAATTCTTGTATGCTTAAACTTCAGCCTCGTTACTTTATAATCATACTTTATTTCCGTGGGAAAGGTGATGCAAACAGAATTGATGATGGAGACTAATGGAGAGTGAGGAGAAAATAAAACCATAGAAAACACGTAGAGGCCATTCCACTGACACAGAGCCTAATTGAAATATTTTTAAATTCTTCCTTTAGCTACAACTCAAGTCTGGTTGCTAACAATTTTTAAAGTCTCATTTCTGAATTTATATTAAAGTATATTCTCCCAGGGCAGAGCAGTTAGTCTTTAGCTTGGTATACCACATCTTAAAATGAATGTATCTTTGTCTTTGCTAATATCCTTCTTTGCGTTTCCCAGACTTAAAAACTTAAGCCTGATTCTTTGTTCTACATTAAACCTGTTACTGTCATTCCTGTTTATGAAATGTCTTCCATCCTGCCCCTTCTCCGGTCTTACTGCATCCACCATCATCACCTTCCTACCTGGATATTGCCTGCATCATTGTACTAGCAAGGAAGCAGTATTAGCTAGGAAGCTGATTTCTCCTATTTCGGTGTGTTTGTCTTCTAGTAGAGCCTTTTCAGAGTAATAGTTTCAGATTAATTTTCCTGAAATAACTCTCCCATCTTATGTGTATATTTATTACAATACCCAACATTGATGTGTAGGTAATTGTTTATGAGATAATCATTTATGTTTCTGACTTTTTGGTTAGATTTTGAGATATTTGAAAACATGAACTATTTTATTAATCTGTGTCAGTAGTGCTTAGTACAGGGTCTTACATGTAGCCAGGTCACTTCAAACAAGGTATTTCATGGCTCTGTGCCAAAATTTCTTCATCTGTAAAATGTGGGTAATAGTATCTTTCTCAAAGGATTGCTGCATTAAAACAGTATGTATATATGTGTATCAAAAGGTAGTTTTGTATTATAGCTTTTATATATGTTCACTTTTTTTTTTTTTTTTTTTTTTTTTTGAGATGAAGTCTTGCTCTGTTGCCCAAGCTGGAGGGCAATGGCACGATCTCAGCTCACTGCAACCTCCGTCTCCCGGATTCAAGCAATTCTCCTACCTCAGCCTCCTGAGTAGCTGGGATTATAGGCGCCTGCCACCACACCTGGCTAATTTTTTGTATTTTTAGTAAAGATGCGTTTTCACCATGTTGGCCAGGCTGGTCTTGAATTCCTGACCTCAAGTGATCTGCCTGCCTTAGCCTCCCAAAGTGCTGAGATTACAGGCATGAGCCACCACACCTGGCCACTTTTGTGTTGTTATAGCACTCAAAAAAGTTACTGCTTTCTTACTTTAGGCAAACTCCTTTTTTCCTTACTTTTTTTTTTTTTTTTTTTGGAGGTAGGATCTCACTCTGTTGTCCAAGCTGGAGTGCAGTAACACTATCTTGGCTCACTGTAACCTCTGCCTCCCAGGGTCAAGCCATTTCCCCCTCACTCCTGGCTAATTTTTGTATTTCTAGTAGAGATAGGTTTTGCTGTGTTGCCCAGACTGGTCTTGAACTCCTGGACTCAAGTGCTCTGCCCATCTTGGCCTCCCAAAGTGCTGGTATTACAGGCTATGAGCCACCATGTCTAGCCTCCTTTTTTCCTTACTACAGAGAATCTCTTATCTGTCTCCACCTTACTCCGCCAGGTCAGTTCCATTGTTCCGCAGCATAATCTCACATTCCTACTAGGCCAGGCTCCTTTTTCTCCTGCAAATGTCCTGTACCTTTCAGTGTGCCATTTCTATTCTGGAGCATCCTGCCTTTTACACTCTGCTCTCACGCTCTACTCATCCTTTAACATCCTGATTAGGTCTTGTCTTCCCTGTAGTGTGTTCACCAACAGTTCCCTCTCACACTCACCTCTTTCTTTTCTGAGCTCCTCTGGCATTTAGAGTTTGTGTCTCAGTTAAACTGAGTTTAGGCCAGGCACGGTGGCTCACACCTGTAATCCCAGCACTTTGGGAGGCTGAGGCAGGAGGATTGCTTGAGCCCAGGAGTTCGAGATCAGCTTAGACAACACAGTGAAATGCTGTCTCTACCAAAATTACACAAAAAAATTGGCCAGGTGTGGTGGTGCACACCTGTAGTCCCAGCTACTCCGGAGGCTGAGGTGGGAGGATTGCTTGAGCACAGGAGGTAGAGGTTGCAGTGAGCTGAGATTGTGCCACTGCATTCCAGACTGGGCAACAGAGTGAGACACTGCCTTGAAAAAAAATAAAAACTAAGTTTAAATGAAAACAGTTCAAATACAGTTTCTTGGTCCTTTTTTTTTTTTTTCCGTTTATTTTTGAGACGGAGTCTCACTCTGTCACTCAGGTTGGAGTACAATGGCATGATCTTGGCTCACTGTAACCTCTGCCTCCCAGGTTCAAGTGCTTCTCCTGTCTCAGCCTCCCAAGTAGCTGGGATTGCAGATGTGTACCACCACGCCCAGCTAATTTTTGCATGTTTAGTAGAGATGAGGTTTCACTATATTGGCCAGGCTGGTCTCAAACTCCTGACCTCAGGTAATCCACCTGCCTCAGCCTCCCAAAGTGCTGGGATTACAGGTGTAAGCCCCTGTGCCTGGCCCAGTTTCTTGCTTTTATCTTGTCTCTCTAATAAGAGTGTAAGCTCCTAGAGGACAGGACATCCTATATTTCTTTCATATGCCCTACTATACATGGCATAGTTCTGGGCTTTTATGCATTCATTTAATAAACATTTCTTTTTTTTTTTTTTTTTAAGATGGGGTTTCACCATATTGGTCAGGCTGGTCTTGAACTCCTGACCTCAGGTGATCCGCCCACCTCAGCCTCCCAAAGTGCTGGGATTACAGGCATGAGCCACCGTGCCCGGCTAATAAACATTTCTTAGTGAATATTTAATGTACAATAATATGCCATGGGATGTAATAATTAGTAAGACAAGGTCTTTAATAATGTTGAGGTACCTCCATTCTAATGGGAGCTTAGAGATACTAATATTTAGTATTTCATTTAGTCAGTGCTATGGAAGGCTTTATAGCAGATCATTAGTATTCTCAGATGTATTAATTACATAAATCTGGGATCTAAGCAGAGTATGAGCAGGGTGAGTGATTGGCAATAAGGGCTCCCAGTCTGCAGCAGTATCTGAGGTGAGACGTGATAAAGGCCTGAACTGAAACCCTAGAAATGGAGTGAGGATGGATTCAAGAGCCTCTATGGAAATGAAAATCAAAGGGATTGTGATGACTCCACTGTAGAATATAAAGTGTAGAAGACAAGGATGTTCAGGATGATTCTGGCCTCTTGCTTGAGCATTGGTTTAATGATATAAGCCATTTAGGAACTAAGAGCCATGAGGGAAAAAAAGCCAGTTTGGAGATTAAGATGCACCTGGGATCTCCTGAAAGAGATCCCTGTGAATAGCTAGAAATTCAGGTCTGGGACCTAAGGATTGGAATTTGGACTAGAGAGAGAGAAAAAACTGGAAATTTTAGCAAACAGTGGTTGTTGAAGCCATGGTAATAGAAGAGATCAGGATGTGGAAAAATGAGAAATATAAAGTACCTGAGACAGAAATGCTCAGAGAAGTTAGAGGGGGATGCAGGAATCAGCAGGCCCCCTGTGTCAGTGTCCAGCAGTATTAATGCTGCAGTGAGACCAATTTGCAATTAGGTATTCAGCATTTGGGAGAGTATTGAAAAGGTGGTCCTTGGCTCAATAAATAGTGATCGGAATGAATTGAATATGGAACAAGAAAGTGAGGATAAACTATTGATAAACTTGGAATGACAGGAAGGAGAGAGAATAGTTCATTGTTTGAAGATGAAATTAGGGCCTGTTTTTTTTTTTAAGACAGGGTCTTGCAGTATCACCCAGGCTGGAGTGCAGTGGTGCAATGAGCACTGCAGCCTTGACCTCCTGGGCACAAGTGATCCTCTTGCCTAAACCATCTGAGTACCTGGGGCCACAGGTGCATGCCACCACACCTGGCTAATTTTTAAATTTTTTGTAAAGATGAGGTCTCAATATGTTGCCCAGGCTGGCCTCAAATTCCTGAGCTTAAGTGATCCTCCTGCCTTGGCCTCCCAAAGTGGTAGGGTTGTAGACATGAGCCGCTGTTGCTGGCCCGGGCTTTTTAAAAAGGAAGGTTTCTTGAACATTTTTTTGTGAGAAGTGGGAAAAAGGCTGGAAAAGAGAGAGAAAGCAGTATCTGTTGTATTCTAGGATATGGACTAACCCCTTTACGTGTTTCATGTTTAATCTTCGTCATCACCTTATAAGCAAGGGTGTCCTATCTACTGGGCACGAGGCTCAGCATTGTTAACTAACTTGCCCAGAGGAGTCAATAGTTGTTTGACTACTAAGACCAAACTCTTTCCATTACGTGTGGCTGTTTCCCCGGCTCTTACCCATCTCTAATCCATCACAAAAGAAAGGGGATAATTTGTTGGTCTGGAGACAGAAGAGGGTGGGAATGTTAATGTGGCCAAGGTCACTGTAGACAGACTTCGTGGGAGGAATAGGGACACTATCCCCATGACAGGAGGCAGGATATAAGGAATAACCTACACACAGTAAGGCCCAGAGATGGAAAGCCTCCCTAGAGATGGGAGCTGAGGGGGCATACTGGAGCCTTAGCTGGTCATTTCCTAAGAGGGAGGTGTAGAGGAAGATATTATGCGGAGATATTAGAAATCACAGCTGAAGGTGGCCAGGTGCAGTGGCTCACACCTGTAATTTCAGTACTTTGGGAGGCCGAGGCAGGTGAATCATGAGCTCAGGAGATTGAGACCATCCTGGCCAACGTGGGGAAATCCCATCATTACTAAAAATATAAAAATAGCCGGGCATTGTGGCACGTGTCTGTAATCCCAGCTACTTAGGAGGCTAAGGCAGGAGAATTGCTTGAACCAGGGAGTCAGAGGTTGCAGTGAGCCGAGATCATGCCACTGCACTCCAGCCTGGGAACAGAGCAAGACTTCATCAAAAAAAAAAAAAAAAAAGAAAAGAAAGAAATAGCTGAAGGCTGGGTACAGTGGCTCATGCCTGTAATTCCAGCACTTTGGGAGGCCAAGACAGGTGGATCACTTGAATCCAGGAGTCTGAGACCAGATGGCCAACACAGGAAACCCCATCTGTCCTAAAAATGCAAAAATACCAGGTAGGTGTGGTGGCACATACCTGTAATCTCAGCTACTTGGGAGGCTGAGGCAGGAGAATCGCTTGAACCTGGAAGGCAGGGGTTGCAGTGAGCCGAGATTGCGCCAGTGCACTCCAGCCTTGGTGACAGAGTGAGACTCTGTCCCCCCCCAAAAAAAAAAAGGGCGACCAGGCTTGTGCTCACACCTGTAATCCCAACACTTGGGGAGGCCAAGGTGGGAGGATCGCTTGAGGCTGGGAGTTTGAGACCAGCCTGGGCAACATAGACTCTATCTCTTAAAAAAAAAAAAAAAAAAAAATAGGCAAAATATTTGAACAGACACCTCACCAAAGAAGATACACAGATGGTAAATAAAGATATACAGATGGTAAAGTCATGATGCATGACTTTAAGCATATGAAAAAATGCTTAAAGTCATGCATCATTAGGGAATTGCAAATTAAAACAACAATAAGATACTACTGTACACCTGTTAGAATGGCTAAAATCTAAAACATTGACACCACCAAATGGTGATAAGGATGTGGAGCAATAGGAACTCCCATTCATTGCTGGTGGGAGTCAAAACACTGCAGCTACTTTGGGAGAAAGTTTGGCAGTTTTGTATAAAATTAAACCTGCTTTTGCCATATGATCTCATAATTGTCCTTTTGTATTTACACAAAGGAGTTTAAAACTTATGTCTACACAGAAACCTGCACAGGAGTGTTTATGGCAGCATTATTCACAGTTGCCAAAACTTGGAAGCAACCAATATGTCCTTCTATAGATAAATGAGTAAATAAACTGTGGTATATCCATACAATATGAATATTATTCAGTGCTAAAAAGAAACAAGCTATCAGTCCATGGAAAGACATGGAAGAACCTTAAGTGCTTATTACTAAATGAAATAATTTGAAAAGGCTGCATACTATGTAATCCCAACTAGATGTAATTCTGGAAGAGGCAAAACTGTGGAGATAGTAAAATGATCACTGGGTGTCGGGCCTTGGGAGGAAGGGATGAATAAATAGAGCAGATGGGATTTTTAGGGCAGTGAAACTATACTATATGATACTATAATGGTAGATATATATCATTACACATTTGCTAAAACCCATAGAATATGCAACACCAAGGGTGAACCCTAATGTAAACATGTGGACTTTGGGTGATAATGACATGTCAGTGTTGGTTCACTAGTTTTAACAAATGCATCACTCTCGTGCTGGATGTCGGTAGCAAGGTAGGCTATGTCTGGAGGCAGGGAGTCTGTGGGGTAGCTCTATATGTTCCCCTCACTTTTGCTGTGAACTTAAAATGCCCTTTAAAAGTCTACATAGGCCAGGGACAGTGGCTCACACCTGTAATCCCAGCACTTTGGGATGCCAAGGTAGGTGAATTGCTTGAACCTAGGAGTTCAAGACCACCCTGGACCACATGGGGAAACTCCGTCTCTACAAAAAAGTACAAAATTAGCTGGGCATGGTGGTGTGCGCCTATAGTCTCAGCTACTCGGGAAGCTGTAGTGGGAGGATCACCTGAGCACTGGAGGTGGAAGTTGCATTGAGCCAAGATTGCACCATGTACTTCAGCCTGGGTGACAGAGTAAGATGCCATTTCAAAAAAAAAAGTCTATGTAAAAAGTTGAGGGGGAAGGATTGGCAAGTCAGTATATTGGTAGAAAAACTACATGAAAATATTATGTTTATATAAAATTAAGTTCCATTCCCTAAAGAATAAGAGATAAGATATAGAAAAGCTCCAGGTTCTCAAGATGATGCAGAGCACCTGAGGCATTTATTTTCTATTTTATTTTATTTATTTAGAGAGAGGGTTTCGCTGTGTCACCCAGGCAGGAGTGCAATGGCGTAATCATAGCTGGGACTACAAGTATGCACCACATGCTTGGCTACGAACCTGAAGTATGCGGATGCAGTAGGGAGAATGTAGAACTCTGGGGTGAGGAGACCTGCCTGGAACCCTGACTCTCACTAGGCAGTTCCTATCATCTCACTAGATCTGTTCTCTCAGTTCCAAAATTGATTGATGTGTGATATCGGAAATGCCTTTGAGCTTGGGATATCCATGCTGGTGTTTGGCTACAGTATAACATAGTGGTTAGAGCACAAACTCTGGAGTTAGAATGCTTAGGTTAAACCTCAGCACCTCACACCCAAGCTTTGTGACTGTGGGCAAGTTATTAGCTTCTCTGAGTCCCAGTTTCTTCATCTGTAGACTAGGGATAATAATAGTAAATATCCTGCTGGGTAGTTGTAAAGATTCAATGAAAAAAATCTACAAAAAGTGCCTGACACACAGTAAGTAGAAGATAAATACAAGCTATTATAATTACAAAGTGTACATGCTGTTATTCTGATCATCTTTTGCTACTGCTGAGAGCACACTACTCTATACCTATATGTAGTTACAAGGAACAGGAGGTAAATGGAATTAACCAGTTGGAGTTTGCCAGGTTCCCCTTTTGGGAAAGGAATGAAAGGAATCTTCAAAGATCTGAGTGGTCAGGACCTCTGGGTTATGACTCAGCTACAGTCAACTGTCAGATTTTCCCACAGCTTAGTGGAAAGTCACTGAAGACTCTGTGAAAACAGTGCCATCTCTCCTTCAGTGTTTCTCTGCTAGGATGCATTGCTGACTCTGGAGGTCTGACCATATTTTTGTCCCAGCAAGCAGAGTGACCTAAGCAGGCTTGGTGGATTTTTCACCCAAAATGTCTGCAGCTGTTTTCTGCTGAACTGATGATGCTACAAGGCTCAAGCCTGTGAGAGTTTATTGTCAACCCCACTGCAGGACGTCAAAAAAGAAAAGTTTAGGGTCTGGATTGTTTTTCCAGGCAGGAACAATGATGTAGTGACTATCATAGATTATTTCAGAGTTCAGAATCTCATGTCTCAGTTCCCCTTGCTGCTCTCTACCTTCCTCTGTGGTGAAATTAAGATTATGGATGCCACCTTGAAAGATAGTATACAGGCTGGGTGCAGTGGCTCATGCCTGTAATCCCAGGAGGGGATTAGCCACTGCACCCAGCCTGTATACTGTCTTAGGAGGCTGAGCTATCTCTATACTTAGGAGGCCGAGATGGGTGGATCATGAAATCAGGAGTTCAAGACCAGCCTGGCCAAGATGCTAAAACTTGTCTCTACTAAAAATGCAAAAATTAGCCTGGTGTGGTGGCACATGCCTGTAATTCCAGCTACTCTGGAGGCAGAGGCAGGAGAATTGAATCGCTTGAACCCAGGCGGCAGAGGTTGTAGTGAGCCGAGAACATGCCACTGCACTCGAGCCTGGGCAACAGAGCAAGACTCTCTCTCAAAAAAAAAAAAAAAAAAAAAGAGAAAGAGTATACATTATACATTAGTGATAGTCTCTAAGATTTTTTTTTTAAAGTTTTCTTAGATTGCCCCAGCAGAAGCTCCATCTGTTAATGTGATTGTCCACAGTTTAAACAGAAGTTGAAACATCTACATAATTTGGTTATAATTCTAACATCTTTTGAAATCATCTTAGGTCACTTTCTCAAATTTGAGTTCAGTAACCCTTTTTATCAACCTGATTGAATCCTCAATCTTCCTCTTTCTAGCCTTGCAGAGAAACCTCACAGCTAGCTCTGCACCATGATGTTCAAGTAACTAAGGGGCAAATGATCTGGGACAAAGTGCCTTTTCTTTCTTAAGTTTCCCTTTTTAAGAGTAGAGATGCCAAGGTCCAAAGCTGGTCTGGAATTTCCCCTGCATTGAGGTCTACTCAATACAAGAATCTATTTTAAACCTAAATCTCTCGCCCAGGTGTGAATTTCCTTACGGCTGCCCTAGGACTAGATACTGGATGCCGTTCAACAAATGTTGGTTTGTATTACACACCTTTTAATAGCATTTTAGTGGCCTTGGCACCTCTCCTCTGAATGTTTCTCCTTTTGGCCCCCCTACTTCTCTGTGTACCTTTTTGTCTTCAGGTGAATCATTGGGATCTGCCCTTTGCAGAAAAATCTGCACTGTGGTACTTGAAATGCCATGATATACATCTTAAAAAAATTTTTTTTGGGGGACATGGTCTCCCTCTGTTGCCCAGGTTAGAGTACAGTGGGCACAATCATAGCTCACTGAAACCTTAAACTCTTGGGCTCAAGCAGTTTTCTTGCCTCAGCCTCTCAAGTAGGTGGGACTACAGAGGCACAACCACCACACCTAGTTAATGTTTTTTCTTTTTTGTAGAGATAGGGTCTTGCTATGTTCACCACGGTGGTCTTGAACTCCTGGCCTCAAGTGATTCTTCCATCTTGGCTTCCCAAACAGCTGGGATTACAGCCATGAGCCACCATGCCCAACCATGACATACTTTTTTTTCTTTTTCTTTTTCTTTTTTTCGAGACTATGTCTCACTGTGGTGCCCAAGCTGGAGTGCAGTGGTATGATCTTAGCTCACTGCAACGTCTGCCTCCCAGGTTCAAGCTATTCTCGTGCCTCAACCTCCCGAGGAGCTGGAACTACAGGCGTGAGCCACCATGCCTGACCAATTTTTGTATTTTTAGTAGAGACAGTTTCACCATGTTGGCCAGGCTGGTCTCAAACTCCTGACCTCAGGTGATCTACCCACCTCAGCCTCCCGAAGTGCTGGGATTACAGGCGTGAGCCACCGTGCCCAGCCGATACACATTTTTTAGATGAAGAAATTGAGGCTCAGAAAAGGTAATTGGCTTGCCCAAGGTCATATAGGCACTCATTGACAGAGGTCAAGCCCAGAACACTGACTTCCCTGAATTCTATTCCATAGTGACTCTGTTAAGCCAGTAAACGTCACCTTTTTAAAAATAATGTATTTCCAAAGTAGGGGTTAGGAGGAGTGGAGGGAATGAAATTCTCATTGAAGAAAGGATAGGGCTAAAGGAAGGATAGAACCCATGCAAGGAAATGGCTCTGAGTAGGGAGAAGGCCGGGGGAAACAGTGAGTGTCTGGTTGTGGACAAGGAGAGGAGGTGCCAAGGGGCAAGGAAAAGGCACAGAGAGAGTTGAGAGACCACCACCAACACATAACTTGGCCTGGTTGAAAATCTGACTCGCCCAAACAGATATAAATGCTCCTCCAGATCTTACTATTTCTACAGCTGTGACTTAACTGCTGCTTATCTTTCCTCCAAGAGATTCCTTGGAATGAAACCAATGGGAGTCCAGGGTTTGGAAGAGTCTCATCAGAGCAGATGGGCCAGCAGCAGCCAGAACCCTTGTTGCCTTTGGCTGAGAACACTATCCTGGATCTGAATGTCTTGTGAACAAACCCCAGCAGGCTCAGCCTTAGGCCTGAGCGAAGTTGGCCTGCTTCTCCTTGAAGAACCTTGTGTACTCCCACATCTCCCCTCCCCTCTTTTGCATGTTGAAAATCACATTCTCAGAGCACTCTTGAAGCTAAAACCATATTGCCTGTTAGCAGCCCCAGAAGGATGGCGTCTTAGTGCTTTTGGTCCCTTCATATATTTAGAAGTGCACTGCTTGGAGGGTCAGGAGGCCTGGTTCTGGTTCTTACCCAACGACTAATTTTCCCTGGGACCACAGGCAAAGTGTTCATCCCTGGGCCACATTTCCTTAGCTGTAAAGTTGTTTATAATAACTTTAATTTAGGAAATGTTTGCTGTATATCAGACATAATCTCATTGAATTCTTTCAACAATCCTATGGAATAGGTACTTTTTTTTTTTTAATATGGAATCTCGCTCTGTCACCCAGGCTGGAGTACAGTAGCACCATCTTGGCTCACTGCAACCTCCGCCTCCCAGGTTCAAGCAATTCTCCTGCCTCAGCCTCCTGAGTAACTAGAATTACAGGCATGTACCACCATGCCTGGCTAATTTTCATATTTTTAGTAGAGATGTGATTTCACCATGTTGGCCAGGCTGGTCTTGAACTCCCAGCCTCAAGTAATCTGCTTGCCTCAGCCTCCCAAAATGTGACTGGCCAGGCATAAGCCACAGCCCTAGGCTAGCATAGGTACTATTATTGTCCTGCTTTACAGGTAAGGAAGCTGAGGCTTAGAATTTTTACATACTAACCAACCTATCTAAATTACCAGCCCCTACCCGTGGCCAGCACTCCTTTCTCTGCCTTATTTTAGCCATAGCATTTATTACCACCTAAGATGTTATATATTTTACTTTTTGGTTTGCTCTCTCCCTCTATGAGACTATAAGCTCCATTAAGGAATGGATTTTTATCTTTGTATTCCTGTTGTTATTGTTCATTTGCTGTGTCCCTAAGACTTAGAGTTATGCCTGGCTCATGATAGGTACTCAATATTGGTTGCATGAAAAAAACAAGTGAAATGAATTCTTGGTAGGAGTATAAATTGGTATAGACTCTTGAAGTCAGTTTGGCAATAGTAATATTTAACATGCACTAACCTTTGGACCCTGCAACACCAGAACTATATATATCCTATAGACGGTATCTTCATGTGTTTGCCTAAAACCATGAATACCAGGCACAGTGGTTTATGCCTGTAATCCCAGCACTTTGGGAGGCCGAGGAAGGGGGGATCACTTGAGCTCAGAAGCTCGAGACCAGCCTGAGCAACATAGTGAGACTCTATCTCTATCAAATAAATAGATAACCAGACATAGTGGCACCTATCTGTGGTTCAAGCTACTTGAGGGGCTGAGGTGAAAGGATTGCTTGAGGCCTGGGAGCTGGAGGTTGCAGTGAGCCATGATCATGCCACTGTAGTCCAACTGGGTGACACAGCGAGACCCTGTCTCAAAAATAAAAAAACATGAGAAACAAGTAAGATATTCATCAATAAGAGAACTTGTTAAATAAGTGTGATAGGTACCTCCAGTGGGCTTCTATGTAGAAGTGGAAAAGAATGCAGTAAATCTGCATGTGCTGATACATAACAACTTGAGATATTAAGTAAAAAAAGGCAGAGTGTAAGATGATGTATCACTTTTTCATTTGTATGGAAAGAAAAAGTATGATAGATTTTAAGATGTACTTGTTTATGCCTAGACTCTTTCTAGAAAAAAGCTAAGAAACAAATGTTTGCCTCTGAAGAGGGTACAGAAGTTTTAGGTTGGGATGGAGAATGTCCTCTTCCTGAGATATAATTCACAAACCATATAAGACTCATTTAAAGCATGTAGTTCACTTTACATGAGTGAATTACGTTTGGTATACTATGTTACTTTTAAAGATTATGATTGGCCGGGACGGTAGCCCACACCTGTAATCCCAGCGCTTTGGAAGGCCAAGGCGGGCAGATCACAAGGTCGGGAGTTTGAGACCAGCCTGGAAATACGGTGAAACCCCGTCTCTAGTAAAAATACAAAAATTAGCCAGGCGTGGTGGCAGGCACCTGTAGTCCCAGCTACTCAGGAGGCTGAGACAGGAGAACTGCTTGAACCCAGGAGGTGGAGGTTGCAGTGAGCCAAGATCATGCTACTGTGCTCCAGCTTGGGCGACAGAGTGAGACTCTGTCTCACACACACACACAAAAAAAAAAGAATATGGTTAAAATATATATAATGTAAAATTGGCCCCTCCCACCCCCTTTTTAAGAGACAGGGTCTCTATTACCTAGACTGGAGTGTAGAGGCATGATCATAGCTCGCTGTAACCTTGAACTCCTAGACTCAGGTGGTCCTCTCACCTCAGCCTCCCAAGTAGTTGAAACTACAGGTATGAGCTATCATACCTTGCTAATTAAAATAATTTTGTTGTTGTTGTTGAGATAGGTCCTCACTATGACCAGGCTGGTCTCAAATTCCATAATCTCAAGTGACTCAAGCAATTCTGCCATCTCAGCCTCCCAAAGTGATGGAATTACAGGCATGAGCCACCACATCTGGCCTATCCCTTTTTAAGTATATAGTTAATTTTCATTAATTACATTCCCAACGTTGTGCAACCATTGCCACTATTTCCCAAATATTTTCATCCCCCAAACAGAAACTTTAACTACCGTAATGTAGTCTTTTATAATATTTGATTTTTTAAAAATAATATGTGTTACCTTTTTTATTTTAAAAACTAATTTTAGGCCAGGCAAGGTGGCACACACTTATAATCCTAATACTTTGGGAGGCCAACGTAGGAGGATAACTTGAGCCCAGGAGTTCAAGACCAGTTTAGGCAGTGTAGAGAGACCTCATCACTACAAAAAATTTTTTTTATTGTTATTTTTATTTTTATTTTTTTCTTTTTTACTTCAAAAGCACCATCAGAAGAAAAAAAAAAGTTTTTTTAAATTATCCAGGCGTGGTGGCACATGCCTACAGTCCCAGCTACTCAGGAGGCTGAGGTGAGGGGGATTGCTTGAGCCCAGGAGTTTGAGACTGCAGTAAGCCATGATTGTGCAACCGCACTCCAGCCTGGGCAGTAGAGCAAAACCCTGTTTCACAAATATAAAAGAAAAAATTTAAAAATTAAAATGAATTTTAAAAAGAAAGTATAACATGTTTAGAAAACTTAGTAACTTTCCTAAGATTGCACAGCTTATATTTCATAGCACAACCACCAGTTTTATTATAAAGTAATAAAAATTCTTACAAAGAATGAAGTTTTAGCCATCTTTCTGGATGTTATAAGGGACTTGGATATCATCTAATCCCTTCATTTTGCAAGTGAGATAACAGATTCATTGAGGCAAGATGGCTACCCCAAGTCAGGAATCCTATCAGTAGCAGGCCTCCTAATCCAAAGGACAGAGCAGGTCACAGAAGAGGTCTTTTGCTTTTGACAAAACAAGTAAGGTTTGAATCTCTCCTGCCCCCAAAAGGGATTTAGGAGTCTCTTACTTCAGGTATCTCTTTTATGTTCCATGTACCTGAACTGTCTAATAGGAGGGAATGGGGCCACTGTACCCTAGTATCGTTGTTTCTGTTTATCTGAAACTATGCAGCAAACCCTTAGGGCCTATCTCAATTTCTGCTTGTAAGAAAATGTATCTGATTGCCCTACCACATCCAATTCCCACTTAATTCTTAACTCCTATATACATTATTATTTGAAACATGTAATTAGCAAGCAGAGAAGGTGTGAGGCATTTTATAGCTGTGTCAATGTATGAGTCCATTCCGCCCACTAGTGTAAAGCTCCAGGGAAGCTGGAGGTGGGTGATTGATTTCTGGTAGAAGGTCCCCCAATAGATGGTTGTTGGTTGCTTAGGTTAATTTAGCTGTGCCGTTCTGAACAAAAACTCTGATTTTAGATATGAGATATTTCACAGGTTCATCTGCGCCTCCCCCACAGAGCTACGTACTGGATCACAGAACACTGGAATCAGTGGACATTGTGGCTATCCCTCAGTTGCTGAGAACCAAGTGTGACTCTTCCCTGTTTTCCTTACCTTGGCATTAATTGCACCTTCATTTATGTGATTGTTTGATTATAGTTCATCTTCTCCTCCTCCCTCCCACCCCCCAATAGACTAGAAATTCCATAAGAATATAGACTGTGTCTGGCTTCACTCACCAGCATATCTCCAGCACCAAGCCTGGCACATAGTAGGTACTCAAATATTTGTTGACTGGATGAATGAATATAGCACCTTATTTTATAGATGAGGAAGCAGAGGCCCAAAGAGGTCAGGTCAGTGGCAGAGCTGGGATAAGAAGGCAATCTCCTGGTTCCTCAGCCAGCGTTCTATTTTCCTCTGTATCCTCTCAGCGTTACACTTGGAAAATCTTGGCACCTAGTCTTACCTTTTCATTTTACAAATGGGAAACTGAGGCCCAGAGAGGGGGAAGGACTTACCCAGGGCCCACAGAAAGAGGCACTGGCAAAGCAAAGCCTAGTACCTAGGTCTCCTGACTCCCAAGCTAGTGCTCTTTCTTTGTAAAAGCACAAAAAAAAAAAAAAAAACAAAGCTGAATTGGGCTTCTTGCCAAGCCCCTGCAGGAGGTCACATAGCCGAGCAGCTCTCAGAGTTCCTTGTCTATTCTTAGCCTGAACTTTTAGTGACTCTGGCCTTCAGCAGCCTTTTTCCCCCTTTTTCCTTTGCATTTGGTCTGTTGCGTATATGTAGTGTGTGTTTTAAATAAACGGTGCTACGTGTAGGAAATGGGCTTCAGCACAGTCTTGCTACAGAGGTCCTGAAAAGAATAAACGCGAGAGAAGGGGCCCTGAGAAAACAATCAACTTCCCTTCCTCTGAAGTGACCCCAGTGTCCCAGAGCCACCCCCTCTCTGCTGCCTGTCACAACTACCAACACAAGGCTAAACCCCTCACACAATGAGAAGGAAATCAACAGAAAGAACTTGCAAGGAAGATTGGCTATTAGTATTGGCTGCTGAAGCCTCATTTTGATGAGGATCAAAAATCAGCTCTTCCTAAGCTGTGGTCCCTCTTCTGACATACACTGCAGTTTCCCAGCAACAAGTCATTTATCAGTCAGTCACCAAACATGAATGAAAAGACCCTTCAGACACAATTCTAGCCTCTGAAAGCCTACTTCTTTCTCTACTTGGCCAAACACTTGCTCCAAACAGAGACACACAAGAAATTTAAGCAGCTACTGACCTCAGGTTACTTGGAAAGGACAGGAGACACAGTGGATAAAAGGTAACTAATGTTGCCCATGTGCGAAATGACAAATGAGAAGAACAGCTCTACATCAAGTTGACATGAGGAGAGGTTGCTCTGGGCTAAGCCAGGTCAAGGAAAATTCAGGGGAGCAACTTGAACTGGTCTTGTATATTAGTTATCTATTCCTGTGTAACAGATTGCTCCACTTTGTGGGTTAGTTGCCTATTCTTTTTTTTTTTTCAGAGAGACAGGGTCTCACTATGTTGCCCAGGCTGGTCTTGAATTCCTGGGCTCAAGGGATCCTCCTGCCTCAGCTTCCCAATGTGCTGGGATTGTAGGTATGAACTGTCATGCTTAGCCTAGTTGTCTATTCTTGCATGACCTTAAAACTTAGTGGCTTAAAACAGTAAGCATTTATTATCCAACATTTCTGTGGGTCAAGAATCCAGATGTAGCTCAGCCAGGTGCCTCTGGCTCAGTCTCTCATGAGGTTTCAGTCAAGCTCTCAGCTTAAAGGCTCATCAGATGGTAGAGAAGAATCCAGTTTCAAGCTCACTGAAGTGGTAATTGGTAGGCCTCAGTCCCTCCTGATACAGGCTTCTCTATAGGGCTGCTTCAAGACTTAGTGCCGCCGTCACCCAGGGTGAGAGATTTAAGAGAGGACGTGTGACCAAGATGGAAGCCACATTCCTTTTGTAACCTAATCTCAGAAGTGATATCCCATCACTTTTGTCGTATTCCTTGTTAGCAGCAGTAAGTCACCAGGTTCAGCCCACATACAAGAATGTGAATACCACGAGGCAGAGATCATGGGAGCCATCTGAGAGGCTGCCTACCATACCTTGCCAGATGGATAGGATTTAAATAAGGCATAGTAAGCATTCTAGGTAGGGAACTGGATTTTGAAAGGTTTGATTGGGGGATGACTTGGTTGGAACAAGACATAAAGAGGAGGATAGTAGGTAACTAGAGAGGTTGACTGGGCCCAGACTGAACTGAGTTTTCAATGCCAGGCCAAAGAGTTTTAGAGTTATGCACTGCATAGCAGTGTTTCAGTCAATGGCAGATCACATATACAACGGTGGGCCCATAAGATTTTAATGGAGCTGAAAAATTCCCATTGCCTGGTGATGTCATGGCCGTCATACCATCCTATTACAGTGCATTACTTATGTGCTTTTGGTGATGTTGGTGTAAACACACTTACATTTGCACTGCCAGTCAAATAAAAGTATAGCACATACGATTACATACAGTGCATAAGATTTGATAATAAATGATGATGTTACTGGTTTATCTGTTTACTATACTTTTAATCATTATTTTTGAGTGTACTCCTTCTACTTATGGAAAAGAATGGTAAGTGTAAACAGCCTTAGATAAGTCCTTCAGGAAGTATTTGAGAAGAAAGTACTGTTATCATAGAGGATCACTCCATGCATGTTATTGCATGGAGCTTCCAGTGGGACAGGATGTGGAGATGGGCGACAGTGATACTGATCCTGACCCTGGGTAGGGAGGGTCCCTGGATAACCCTAATCTAGGCTAATATGTTTGTGTCTCTAGTTTCAAACAAAACTGTTTAAAAAGTAACACAAAACTACAGCACTAAAAAAAGGAAATAAACTTATAGAATAAGGAAATAAGAATACAAATATATATAAATATAAATATAAGGATTTTTATACAGCTGTACAATGCTTTGGTATTTTAAGCTAAAGGTTATTGCAAAAGAGTCAAAGTTAAAAGGTTTATAAAGTAAAAAAGTTACTGTAAGCTGGCCAGGCGTGGTGGCTCATGCCTGTAATCCCAGCACTTTGGGAGGTCGAGGTGGGCGGATCACGAGGTCAAGAGATCAGACCATACTGGCCAACATGGTGAAACCCCGTCTCTACTAAAAAATAAAAAATTAGCTGGGCGTGGTGGCACACGCCTGTAGTCCCAGCTCCTCGGGAGGCTGAGGCAGAATTGCTTGAACCCAGGAGGCGGAGATTGCAGTTAGCGGAGATTGCAGTGAGCCAAGATTGCGCCACTGCACTCCAGCCTGGTGCCTGGTGACTGAGCAAGACTCTCTCAAAAAAAAAAAAAAGTTACTGTAAGCTAAGCTTAATTTATTTAAGAAAGAAAAACTTGAAAATGCATTTAGCATAGCCAAGTATACAGTATTTATAAAGTCTACAATAGTGCACACTAATGCCGTAGGCTTTCACATTCACTCACTGCTCACTCACTGACACACCCAGAGCAACCTCCAGTCCTGCAGGCTCCATTCGTGGAGCTTGTACACCTCTATACAGGTGTACTGTTTAAAAATTTTTTACACTGTGTTTTTGCTGTACCTTTTCTGTGTTTAGATTTGTTTAAAGATATATATGCTTCCCATTGTGTTACAGTGGCCTACAGTTTTCAGTACAGCAACATGCTGTACAGGTTTGCAGCCTAGGAGCAATAGGCTACACCATACAGCTGAGGTATGTAGTAGGCTGTACCATCTAGTTTGTGTAAGTACACTTTATGAATTTGCACAATGACAAAAATCGCCTATTGACACATTTCTCAGAATGTATCATTATCGTTAGCAACACATAACTGTTTTTATCCTCAGACTCTTGTCTACATTCTTGCACTCAGTTGTAAACTCTGTGAGATTAGGAACCAGGTCTATTTTATTCCTATTGTATCTGTATAATTTGTGGTTGGCGTATAGTAGTTGGCCAAGAAAATTTGTTGACTGAATAATGCAGAGTTACCAGATTTGTTTTTTTTTTTTTTTAATTTCTGACAATTTAATCCCAAGGAAGCCTACCTATTTACTTTAGGAGCTTCTAATCAGGATATAAATGTTGTCCCCTATTTATTTGCTTTTTTTTTTTTTTTTTTTTTTTTGAGACAGTCTTGCCCTATTACCCAGGCTGGAGTGCAGTGGCTTGATCTCAGCTCACTGCAACCTCTGCCTCCCAGGTTCAAGCGATTCTCCTGCCTTAGCCTTCCAAGTAGCTGGGACTATAGGCGTGTGCCACCACACCCAGCTAATTTTTGTACTTTTAGTAGAGATGGGTTTTTGCCATGTTGACCAGGCTGGTCTTGAATTCCAGATCTCATGGTCCTCCCTCCTTGGCCTCCCAAAGTGCTGGGATTACAGGCGTGAGCCACTGTGCCAGACCTACTTCCCCTATTTCTAAAGAATCATTATTCAAATTACCCAGCACATAACAAAGTGGGAAGTTGAGTTGAAATCATGGGCCTACATCCTTCCCTGTGACTAAAAGCTCTTTAAACACTTCATCATGCTGTTGAGCCTCAGAATCTTGGAATACAGGTGAAAGAAGACAAACTTGATGTCTAAGAACAGACAAAGCTGATTCCATTCACCTGGCAGTCCAGGAGTACAACGTGCCAATAGACTGGTCAAGGTTCCAACACCCGGTCCTGCCCTTTAGTCACGCTGCCTCCTGCCTTACTGGCTGACCAGAATCTACTTTGTGCAATACCTTTAAGTATGAAGAGAGAATCTGTTCTGGGGGAAGGAGTAAAGGAAGCAAAACTGTAATGTAGAGTGTTTTAGTTCTGCTAGGACTGCCTTAACAAAATACCCCGGACTGGGTGGCTTAAACAGAAAATTTATTTTTCACGGTTACGAAGTCTGGAAGTCTAAGATCAAGATGTTAGCAGGTTTGGTTTCTTGTGAGGTGTCTCTCCTGGGCATGCCAATGGCTGTCTTAATGGCCCTCCCATGGCCCTTTTTCTCTGCACATACATCTCTGGTATCTCTTCCTTCTCTTAGAAAGACACCAGTCCTATTAGACGAGAGGCCCACTCTTATGACCTTATATAACCTTAATTACCTCTTTAAAGGCCTTATCTCCAAATACAGTTATACTGGGGGTTAGGACCTCAAAATATGAATTTAGGGGGGGACAGTTCGGTCCGTAACAGTGGGCAAGAGTTTATTTCAAGTGTGCCTTCTAGCCTGTCATCCATGCTCTTGTAAAGGAAAAATCTCCCATCTGTGGAGATGGCAGTTGATGATCCCTAAAAATTCTTCACATCCATGATCTCATGTGGTATTACAACAGCCTCCAAGTTAGCAGAGGTAGTGTTATTATCTCTCCACTTCAGATGAAGAAACAGAGCAAGGTTAACAGGTTCTCCCAGTCACAGAGTATGGAATCTGGTTTCCGACTTCTGGGCCTCTCTGTGCTTTGCGCCACAGGCATGCACCACCACACCTGGCTAACATTTTTTAATTTTTTTTACGTTTTTATTGTTTTACTTTTAGTACAGATGAGGTCTCATCATGTTGCCCAGACTGGCTGAAACTCCTGGGCTTGAGTGATCCTCCTCCCTCAGCCTCCCAAAGTGCCGGGATTACATGCAGGAACCACCAAACCTGGCCCTCCCAACCTAGACTCTAACTTCCCGTTTTCTTCCTCTTGCTCTACTCCATCAAAACTTACCCACCCTTCAGAGTTCTTCCACTTGATTTTCAAAGTGACAACTAACTGGCTGAATAAAACATTATTAATAAACTATGCCCGATTTGTTAGTGAGATATTACTAGGAGGGATCTTGGCCAAACAGACTAACAACCTATGAGATTTTACAGCTAGAAAAATATTTTTTTCACATACCGTATCCAACTTACTTATATTCTGACAAAAATTATGTAAAGTAGATAGTATTATCTCTTTTTCTGAAAAAAAGAAACAGATTTAGAGATTAGGTAGCTAGGCCATGATCACACAAGTAATAGCAGAGGTGGAACTCGAACCCAGATACTGCATGTACTTTTCACTACATCTTGTTCCATAGACAGACTTTACTAGTTAGTGCAAAAAAGTGTTGCCCTGAAGTCCACCTCTGAATAGTCCAGGATGTGGCCTTCCCCTCACCCGTTAGTCTACCCGAACCTACCCTCATTGGTCCCACAGTGCTGGGACTTGAGTCTCAGCTCCATTCCTGCTTAGCTGTGGTGATCACAAGCACATTTTTTCCCCTCCTCATTGGGCTTTTGTTTTTTCATCTGTGAAATTAAAGCATTGACTGGTGTCATTTTTCAGTTTTAAGAATCTAAAAAACTGATTGTTTTTATCTTCCATTTCATTCATTCAACAAGTATTCATCAAGCACTTGCTTATGCCAAGCACTCTGCTAGGTACTAGGGACAGAGCAATAAACAAATCAGGCAAAGGTCTCTGCCCTCAGGGAGTTTACTTTTTTTCTTTTTTTTTTTTTTTTGGAGACACATTCTCGCTCTGTCACCCAGGCTGGTATGCAGTGGCATAGTCTCGGCTCACTGCAACCTCCGCATCCAGGTTCAGGTCATTCTCCTGCCTCAGCCTCCCGAGTAGCTGGGATTACAGGCGTGTGCCACCACGCCCAGCTAATTTTGTGGATTTTTTTCAGTAGAAACGGGGTTTCACCATATTGGCCAGACTGGTCTCAAACTCCTAACCTCAGGTGATCCACCTGCCTTGGCCTCCCAAAGTGTTGGGATTACAGGCGTGAGCCACCACACCAGCTGGGAGCTTACTTTCTTACATGCCGGGAAAGGACCCTCAAAAGCATCTAGTCAAGTCCTTTTACAGAAAAGTGAGCTATGATGGGTAGTGACTTGCCCAAAGTCACAAAGCAAGAAGTGGCAGAGAAAGCATCCAGGAAGCTGGATGTTTTCATTCCGAGTTTTCGCTTTTTTTCTTCATTGCCACACCTTGTATTGTGAATTATCCTAGATCATGGTTGATCTCAGCTTCTTAAGTAGACTGTGGCCTCTAATAGGTGTTTATTCCCGAGATGTGCTTCCCACTGCTGCTGCTGCTGCTGCTGCTCTAGAGTATTTGACAACAGAGCTCAGTCTCGGAAACCACCATTTCAACATTCTGAAGCAGAAACTCTCCAGCACACAGGAGTACGATCAGAGTCTGACATGCAGGGCGAGAGCCAGCTCACAAGCAGCCGTGTTCTACAGGGTCTCCTCCTCTTCATGCCACCAGGGCTGGAGTCTATTTCCACTATCACACTGCATGTTTTTCTGTTCTGCTCACTAGTTTTGTACTGCTTTCTTTTCTCCAGATCAGGACCTGAAGTAGCTGGCTGCCCATCTAGGTATTCTACTGGTACTTGCCCATGAAACTTTCACCACTCCTTGAATCTGGTTCCACAAAGTGAGACAGCTGAGACTTAGGCTAAGTGACTTACTGAGGGCAGCAGTCAGCACAGTGTGGGACCAGCCCCCATGCTGTTTCCCAAATGGAGGCACCTTCATGCATACCTTGGGCATGAGCTGTAACAGCTCGGAAAGCCTGGACACCAGCAGGGTAGCACCTATGTGGGGAGCAGCAGTCTGCACTGTCTGCGTTCAATGAGCGTTCATTTTGCTACCCTTCACCACAGTTATTTTTTAATTTTTAATTTTATCAAAGTTACACAGGCACATAGATTAAAATGGGAACTAGTTCTATAAAGTTTGTTAAGACAAAGAGCAGTCCTCAACTTCCATGTACCCACCACAACCCCATTTCCTTTTCCCTAGAGGGACCACTTTCAACTTGTTTAATTCTTTTGGAATTTGCTTATCTCTAAATAACATGTTTATAATACCACTTCCTGTTTTTTCCTTTAGGCGTTATCTGTTGACTTCCCACTATGGAAGATGAGGATTTAGCTCCTCCTCCTTCATTTGCCTCCTCTATACATATGCACCTCCCTATGTGCCCCCTTGCTCCCAGTATAGTATAATTTTTCATAGATGATAGTGTTTTTTTGTTTTTGTTTTTGTTTTTTTGAGATGGAGTTTCACTCTTGGTGCCCAGGCTGGAGTGCAATGGCGTGATCTCAGCTCACTGTAGCCTCCAACTCCCAGGTTTAAGCGATTCTCCTGCCTCAGCCTCCCGAGCAGCTGGGATTACAGGCATGCACCACCATGCCTGGCTAGATAGTGTTTGTTATGACAGTGTAAATGCCATTTACAGCTAAGCCATATAATCAGCTATGATTGCTTTTCCTATCTAACACACTATTTTGTTTATCTTTTTTTCATGCACTTAGGTCTCTAAGGCCTTACCACTAGCCACTCTTACCACTTAAACTCTCCCAATTACCTAGATCTCTTCTCAATACATTCTTCTCAGGAAAGTCTCTTGGGAGCCTCTCTCCTGCTCTGGGGGCCTGCTACAGCTGCTATCCCAGAAACTCTTGTTTACCACTGTCCAGGGGATCCCCTTGCCTCTTTCTTGTGTTAGATTGCCTGTTTTCTGGATCCCATGTTTTCTCCTTTTGTGCTTTCTTCTCTCCTTTTGATGACATATGTCCTCCAGGAGTTTCCTGGGAGTACACAAGAGATAAAGTTTTCAAAATCTTGTGTGTCTCAAAATGTCTAACACTTGATTAATTGAGTGTAGAATTGTAGGTGAGAAGTCGTTTTGCCTCAGAACTTAGATACTTCAGCCCCATTGTCTTCTAGCTTCCAGCTGCTGTTGAGAAGGCCAAAGTCATTCTGATTCCTCATTCTTTGTGTGCGACCTTGCAGGATTTCTTTGTCCTTAGCATTAAGAAATTTTACAGTGACATACCTATTGTCCTGGCCATTTTTGTATTTGTAGTCATTGTATTTGTATTAGCTTATTTTTATATTTGTAGTCGAGACAGGGTTTCACCATGTTGACCAGGCTCATCTCGAACTCCTGACTTCAAGTGATCTGCCCACCTTGGCCTCCCAAAGTGCTGAGATTACAGGCATGAGCCGCTGTGCTTGGCCTAATCCACTATTTTTATTCAGTGTCTCTGTATATACTAGTTAATGATTCGTACCTTATATTTGTATTAAACCCTTTAAGCTTTCATATTGGGTTTCTATCAGTTAACATATTTGATCCTCACCACCTAGACAGAGTCTCCCTCTGTCACCCAGGCTGTAGTGCAATGATCCACATATATGTGGATCAGACTTTGCAGTCATCGAGTTCAGCCCCATCAACTCACAGAGAGAAAACCCAATTCCCAGAAAGGTGAAGTATCATGCTGGAAAACACTCGTTTCTGCCAGAACTTAGCAGTGACATGTGAGACATTATTTGGCAGGCACATAATACTGCAGTTTTGTTTTTTCACTCTTTAAAAAAAATTGTTATTGCTAGATGTGGTTACATGATCCTGTAGTCCCAGCTTCTTGCGAAAGTGAGGCAGGAAGATTGCTGGAGTCTAGGAGTTCAAGGCTGGAGTGCACTGTGAATGGCCACTGCACTTCAGCCTGGGCAATATAGTGAGACTCTGTCTTTTTTTTGTTTGTTTGTTACAGGCCAGGTACAGTGGCTGACGCCTGTAATTCCAGCATTTTGGGAGGCGGAGATGGGCAGATCACTTGAGATCAGGAGTTTGAGACCACCTGGCCAACATGGTGAAACCCTGTCTCTAGTAAAGATACAAAAATATAGCTGGGCATGGTGGCACGTGCCTGTAGTCCCAGCTACTTGGGAGACTGAGGCAGGAGAGTCACTTGAACCTGGGAGGCAGAGGTTGCAGTAAGCCAAGATTGCGCCATTGCACTCCAGCCTGGACAACAGAGGGAGACTCTGTCTAAAAAAAAAAAAAAGTATGACTGAGACATAACTGACAATAAACTGCACATATGTACAGTGTATGACTTGATAAGTTTTGACATATATATACACTCCTGCAATCATCATCATAAGATATGTATCACCTCAAAGTTCCCTCATACCCCTTTGTAATTCCACCCTCCTGTCTCCTCCCAGCCTGGCCTAGTCAACCACTGATTACTTTCTGTCACTATAGATTAGTTTTCATTTCCTAGATATAAATAGAATCATGCAGAATAATCTTTTTTTCTGTCTGGCTTTGTTACATATAGTCATGTAGTCTTGTTGTTGTTGTGTTTTTATTTTTTTAAGAGGGTCTTGCTCTGCCACCCATTCACTTCAGTGTAGTGGCACAATTATGGCTTAATATAACCTTGAGCTCCTGAGCTCAAGCAATCTTCCTGCCTCAGACTCCCAAGTAGTTAGGACCACAGTTACGGCCACCATGCCTGGCTAATTTTTTAAAAATTCTGGCCGGGCATGGTGGCTCACACCTGTAATCTAAGCACTTTGGGAGCCTTAAGTGGGTGGATCACGAGGTCAGGAGTTGAAGACCAGCCTGACCAACATGGTGAAACCCTGTTTCTACTAAAAATACAAAAATTAGCCAGGCGTAATGGCATGCGCCTGTAATCCCAGGTACTCAGGAGGCCGAGGCAGGAATATCACTTGAACCCGGGAGGTGAAGATTGCAGTGAGATGAGATTGCACCACTGCACTCCAGCCTAGGTGACTCTGTCTCAAAAAAAAAAAATTCTTTGTAGAGACAATATCATGTTATGTTGCTGAGGCTTGACTTGAACTCCTGATCTTAAAAGATCCTCCTGCCTCAGCCTCCTGAAGGGCTGGGATTACAGGTATGAGCCACTGTACCTGGCCTACATGTAACTTTGATGGGTACTTTGGAGATCATACCTGATTGTTCAGGTGGAAAGCCTTCAGCAGCTCCACATCCCTCTACATCCTTTCTCTCCCACACACTGCCCATCTTCCCTCTTCTAGTTTCAGAGGCTACAAGTCTTCAGTGTTCTAGTCTTCTCTTCACCTGAGCCTGCTCCCAGGAAAGGACCAATATATTCCATTCACACTGAGGTCACTGGTATGACTGATAAGTCTTTTGTAAAAAACAAAAGACAAAAACCCACATTTGGCTTGTACCAAAGAAATAAAGGTCTAATGATGGATTTCTAAGCATGAGTAGATAAATTTGGAAGAAATTTTTTGACAAGGGCTTCCTTGAACTTCTAGAAGTACATCTTATATAATGAAGTCCTCATGTAGACTGACTCTGCTGCAGACAGGCACAATGAATTGAAATCACCTCTGGTCCCATTCAGAATTTCAGTTTCCTGAAATGTCAGCTATTTGAGAGCTAAGAAAAGAACTAATGTCTTGCCGGCCTTCCTTCCTTTTGGTCTATTTGGCAGAGAAAACAATCCTGTATAGATAAAGGGTCACTCAGGAGGGCAGGGCCTACCGTGTTTAGTCCTAATGTCCTTGGTCTGGGTGAGAGGAGGACCATCAGAGGGAGCCCTGGGAAGCTGGACTGAGGTCCAAGCTGGCAGAGACCCAAGGATCACAGGCAGGAGAGCCTGGAAGACTTGACTGTCCTACTTTTCTTCTTATTCATTTTTACATTTATTCTTAACAGCTTTATCAAGCAGGAGAATGGAAAATACTTCTCTATTTTAAAAATGAGGAAAAAGAGGTAGTGTAACCTGTGTAATTCAAAGCCTTTCTTAGCCCTAGCTCTGTCTGTGGAGACCCCAGGCCACCTGTCTGCTGATGTCAGGGATCATGGTAGTGTGAAACCTCTGGGCAAGAAAGTTAGGGAAGGGAGTAGAGTCCTCAAGCCCTCAACCATTGTTCCTCTCTCCACTGCCCTATGTGACTGCCCCCAGGTTTGTCATTCCTCTCCAGGGGCCTATATGAAAATGCATAAGCCTAGGAGGGGAGGGCAAATGGAGTGGTCCCCAGTAGTGTGTGGGGAAGCGAACCATCAGACGTTTTCCTTATGAACAGGAGAACCTGCTTAGGACAAAGCTGCTGGTTAAAGGGGAAGACACACAGGCAGTCCCTTTGGCCCAGTTTAGCATTTGTTGAATACTGACTCTGCCTAGATGGGGCCAGGCATACTTCCCAACCTCATGGTCCTTGTAGGTCTGGTTTTTTTTTTTTTTTTTTTTTTTTTTTTTTTTTTGAGACGAGTCTCACTTTGTCACCCAGGCTGAAATGCAGTGGTGTGATCTCAGCTCACTGCAACCTTTGCCTCCCGGGTTCAAGCAATTCTCCTGCTTCAGCCTCCAAAGTAGCCACGATTATAAACGTGCCACATACCTGGCTAATTTTTGTATTTTTAGTAGAGATGGAATTTCTCCATGTTGGCCAGGCTGACCTCAAACTCCTGGCCTCAAATGATCCGCCCAGCTCAGCCTCCCAAAGTTCTGGGATTACAGGCGTGAACCACCATGTCTGGCCCCTTGCAGGTCTTGAATAGCGGGAAACTGAATAGTGGTTGGTGGAGAGGGAGGAGGTTGTGCAGAACCCCTTCCTCAGTAACCGAAGAAAGATGTAGTGAAGGCTAAACCGGGGTAAAGAGCACAGGAAAGAGATTTTAAAGACAAACTTGGCCAACTTTAGTAATTTGTTAAGGCTGGCTGGTCATGCCTCCAGGACCCCAGGCTGCCTGCTGGTCCTCCTGTGCCAAGGAACTCAGTGGCACAAAACCTCCAAGCAGAAGGCAGGAAAAGGGGAGTAGAGCTTTCAGAGTCCTGCTTCTTGTTTAAGGACAACATCCCCCACTCCATCACCATGCTTTATTATCTTCAATGGCAAATTCTCAAAATTAAATTTATTTATAAATCAGACATCCCATGATTCTTTTAGCAAGAGGGCAGGCATTTCTATATCCTGAAAATAATAAAGTAAGCACTTCTATGTATTTAACATAATTCTAGTTTGTTATCCTTTATTTCATTTGATTCTATTAATGAGCTTATGCAGTAGCCAGGCAGGAATTATTGGCAGCTAACAGATAAGGAAACTGAGGCACAAGAGAGTTTGACTTACTCAAAGTCACACAGAGATATAGTAGTGAAACCAGATCTTAACACTTCAAAGCCAGATCTTAACACTTCACAGGCTAGAAGGGGTTGTAGAAGCTGGGACCACAGCTGTCCAGGGATGTTTGAGGGACAGAGTGGCCTAGGCTGGGAGTTAGGATTTGTTCTGTATTTTATCATCTTCTGAGATTATCTGTGGCCTTGCATGGTGCGGCAGGTATGAAGACCAGGGTTCTAGCTCCACTTCTGCCTCTCATCTGCCAGGTAAACTTGGCATGACTCAACTTTTTTTGGTCTTGGTTTTCTAATCTTTAATATCAGAATTTAAAGGATTCTGGGATGTTTTCGGAGGAAGGGGCATTTAAATTTTATCATTAAAATTTATTGGGCTAACAGGAGGAAGGACAGTAGCCATGAGCACTGGCACAAAGGTGGAAATTCAAGGTCTGGTCTGGAAACAGCTAGAGAAATGTAACTTGGAGTATAGAGCAGGTGTTGATATATTTAGGTAATTTATTTTGTCTGCTGTATGATAGTTCATTGAAGTAGTAGACCACAGTTCATATATCCATTCTACCTCCAAAACTTACTAAGAAATACTAAAAATGTTGCTTTGACATTTTTAGTATTACAGTGACATAATGAATATCCATGTGCATTTTTTTTTTTTTTTTTTTTTTTTTTGAGACAGAGTATGGCCTTGTCACCAGGCTGGAGTGCAGTGGCATGATCTCAGCTCACTGCAACCTCTGCCTCTAGGGTTCAAGCCTTTCTCTTGCCTCAGCCTCCTGAGTAGCTGGGACGACATGTGCGTGCTACCATGCCCAGCTGATTTTTTGTATTTTTAGTAGAGACGGGGTTTCAGCGTCTTGGCCAGGCTGGTCTTGAACTCCTGACCTCATGATCCACCTGCTTTGGCCTCCCAAAGTGCTGGGATTACAGGTGTGAGCCATGGTGCCCAGTCCATATGCATAGTTTTTAAAGGAATGTGTGTGTGACTTGAAGATTGAGGCTTAGAAATGGAAAATGCTAGGTTATAGGCTGTTCACATCTTCAACTGTACGAGGTATTATGTATTTCTGTTCCCTACCAAGACTTTTAAATTGTTGCTGGTTGGCTGACTGTGAATATCTGTAAAATATATTTTAATTTTTATTTTCCTAATTACTAGTGAGATCAAATTTATTTTCATATATTTGTTGATCATTTAGGTTTTTTCTTCTAAAGTGACAATATCTTTTTTTATTTTCATAGGAGTTGTATATTACAGACACCAATCCTTTATTGATTATATCCATTGCAGACATCTTCCAGTCTGTGGCTTGTCTTTGTACTTTATTTTTTCATGGAAAAAAAAGTTTTAAAAAATTTTTATTACTTAATTTAGCATCATATTCTTTTATGGCTTTGCTTTTGTGTTTTAAGAAATCTGTCTTTGTCCAGAGGTCATAAAGACATTTTCATATATTTGCTTTTTAAAGTGTTAAAAGAATCTGTGTTTCTTTCACCTTTGTCTTCAATTTTACCTTTCCATGTTTCAGAACCGCTTAATGAAACTTCCATACTTTTTCCGTGGTTTGTAATGTGACCTCTACCACATATCACATTCCCATACAAAGACAGGTTTGCCTCTAACCTTTGTATCTCATTTACTTCATTTGTTCGCCTGTTCCTGTACCATACTATTGTTTCTGTTAGGGCAACTCTTCACTTCTTTAAAAGGAAGAAAATTATTGTGGTTCTTCCTGGCCTTTTTCTTTTCAAATGATTTTTAGGATCTAAAATGTAAAATTTTATGAAAAAAATCCATTGAAAAATTTAAAGAATTGCATTTGATTTCCAGATGGATGGGGGATAATTGCCAGGTTTATAGTTGACTCTTCCCATGCAGGAACACAGCACGTCTCCCACCTGAGTCGTCTTGTGCGTATTTGTTGGATTTATTTCCAGGTACCTTCTAGTTTTTGTTACTATTATAAATGATATATTTTAAATTATTTATAATAGTTTTTGCTGCCCTATAAGAATGCTGTTTTCATATTGATTTTATATCCAACAGCCTTGATAAACTCTAATTAGTTCCAATAATAATCCAAATAAACATTTTGAATTTTTCTATATAGACAGTTAATTCAGCTGCAGATAATGTCACTTTGTTTCTTTTCTTTTTCATATATTATTGTGATCTCTAGGATCTTTAGTACTATATTGAATAGAATAATGGGCCTGGTCTTGACCAGAAAGACACAGCTTCAAATAATTCACCATTGACTATGGTATGTTCAGTGAGATGTTGAAAAATAACCTTTATTGAGTTAAGAAAATGATTTTATATTTCTAGTTTTCAAAGTGTTTTTTCTGTAATTAGGTGTTGACTTTTTAAAAATCAAATGAATTTTCTGCATCTGTTGAGATTCTCCTGTAGTGTTCTTTAACTTATTAATATGAGTGGCATTGAATGATTATCTAATGTGAAACCATCCTTGCATTCCTGGGATAAACCCTACTGGATAATAATTTATATATATTTTTTGTTCATTGCTAGATATGGCTTGCTAATCTTGAGTATATCTATGTTCGTGAGTAAAATTAGCCTCTATTTTTCTTTTCTCATACTGTCCTTATAGTGTATACAAATGTAAATATATAATTTTAAAATAAGAATTAGAGTCATTAGAATTAGAAGGGAATTTAAAGAGCATCTAGTCTGATCTCGTCATCTTGTAGTGGAAGAAACTGGAACTCAGAGAAAGGAAATAGCCTTTCTAAAATCATACAAAATTAGAAACAGAGTTGGTCACGCCTGTAATCCCAGCACTTTGGGAGGCCGAGGCGGGCAGATCACGAGGTCAAGAGATCGAGACCATCCTGGTCAACATGGTGAAACCCCATCTCTACTAAAAATACAAAAAAATTAGTTGGGCATGGTGGCACGCGCCTGTAGTCCCAGCTACTCGGGAGGCTGAGGCAGGAGAATTGCTTGAACCTGGGCGGCAGAGGTTGCAGTGAGCCAAGGTCGCGCCACTGCACTCCAGCCTGGCGCCTGGTGACGGAGTGAGACTCTGTCTCAAAAAAAAAAGAGTGGGACTAAAGTGCTTGGCAGAGCAGTTACATTTCAAATTACTTTCCCATTCATGATCTCATTTTATCTCCACAACAGCCCTGCAGGGAGTGTAATGCTTATTGTCCCCATTTTATAGATGGGCTGAGGTCCAGTCACTGAGGTCATGACTTATGTGGCCCAGCAGAGCTGGGTCCTAGACCCCTCCAAAATTTCTTTTGTTCTGTGCCCAACCCCACTGACAGGTCCACTTTTTCACCTGAAATGAAGGGACCCACTGAGCTGTATATCCAAAACGATTATCTTGTAAGAGTCCAGCAATATTTTCACAGGCATGTCAAATGGATGCCCCATTTGCAGATAACCCTCAATGGGCAGAGATGAGGGCTTTATGGTCCTTAAGGGTCGTTGGTGGCCAGGACATAGTTGCGGCCAAGATAAACCACTGGTCTCTAGGAATGTTCTTTGGTACATAGAAGACCAAGATCCTTAAATGCAGTCTTTCTAAATGGGGTCAGAGTGTAAAGCCTTAAGATCCTGTCCTCAACATTTCCAAAGAAAGGGGCTCGAGTCTCTCTTTACCTCTCCCCCACCCTCTGGCCACCACCCTCCTTCCTCCATATCTCTCAGCAAGCTGCTTCCTGCACTGGCGCCCTTGTTTTGCTTGTGCTATTTGTGTCTGCTTCTAACAGCTGGCCCCAGCCTGGCATCCCCTAGCTCTGAGGATTATCCAATTATCCCATTAGCCCAGCATGTCCTTCCTTCCTCCAGAGCTATTAGCTCCCCATCTCCCCTCTCCCTCTCTGTCTCCCTGGGCTTGTCCATAGCCTCCCTTGCTCCTTCCCTAGCTAGGCCTAGAGCTGGGTCAGCCCACAGTCAAATAGACAGAAAACACCAGAGCTGGAAGCGATACGTATCCGTCTGCTTCATCATTTTTCAGGGAAGGAAACCCAAAGTCACATGACCAGTTAATAGCCCCACAGAACTAAAACCCAGGTCTCTCGACCTGGTCAGTGTGCCTTACCAAGTGCTCACAATGCTTCACCCTGGGATGGAGGAGATACTGTCCCCACTCCACTCTCTGGGATTAGAATTTATAGTCTAAGTAGGAAAATACAACACACACTGGTGAAAACCAGCACATTACTCAGGCGTTACATCATAACTTAGCAGCAGAAGAGATGTTATCAGAAGCAGGTAGCAAACTCCTGGTGCGTGGGACAGGCGTGCATCTAAAGGTGCTCAGGAGGTGGAAAAGAGGATTTCAGCAAAGTCCCCCCTCCCATCTTCAAGGAGGAGACAGCTCTTCAGGTGGTCCGTGAAGCATGGGAAGCGTCTAAAGTAGGGGAGATTCAGAGTGACAGCATCCCAGGTGAAGAGGCCTGCCTGAAAGACAAAGGCAAGGAATGGGGTAAGAGGACAGTGGACAGTTCAGTTTGGCACAGTGAGGGGCAGGGTAGTGGGTAGGAGAGTGGGTGGTCAGAGACAGGCTGGACACCAAAGCCGTGTCCCCTGAATACCCATAGAAAGAAGGTGGACTTCATCTGCTGCACATTTAGAGTCCACTAAATGTTTTAGAGCAAGGGAGGGACATGGCTGATGCTGTGCTTTGGGGATGTTACTCTGACTGCTTGGACTGAACAGACTGTGGTAAAGAGATCAACAAAGAGTTCTGTTTGGAGTATATCCAGGTTGGTAGAGATGATAGGGCCTCTGCCAAGACCATGACTTTGGAGGGGCTACTGAGGGGTAAAGTGGAACAGATTCCAAAGATGTTCAGAAAGAATGAACAGAATGCAGTAGATTGGATTTGGGAAGATAAGGAAAGAAGAAGAGCTCCCACTAATAGAATTAGGGAAATAAGGAGGGGCCACAGGAAGTATGGGGTAGGATGGAGGAAGCGGGTGAGGGCCCTCCCCTGCTTCATCCTCTTGCACGCCTTGGGTGAGAGCATTTTGTAAAGTTGGCAGAGTTTGCTTAACCCTGGGCTGCATGCAGGAGGCCTTCTCTACCCTGTGTCTCAGCCCCCCCAAGGCTTCTCTGCCAGATGTCCGCATGTTGACCCAATAAATCATCATGGTACCTCCCCCAGACAGCAAATGTACTTCACATTTGCTGTGAAGTGTACTTGGGGGTAACACTGCTGTCATCTAAGGAGGAATTTTAGGCCTTGGAGTATATTCTGTTAACACAGGACTCTGGGCCTCTTTGATGTTTTTCAGTCCATACCAGGTCCCACCTATATAAATACATTTTGATTCAGGTAGTGACTTTTTTGTTTGAGAGCAGTCTCACTCTGTCGCCCAGGCTGAATGCAGTGGTGTGATCTTGGCTCACTGCAGCCTCCGTCTCCTGGGTTAAGCGATTCTCCTGCCTCAGCCTCCTGAGTAGCTGGGATTACAGGCACGCACCACCACACTCAGCTAATTTTTGTATTTTTAGTACAAACAGGGTTTCACCATGTTGGTCAGGCTAGTCTCAAACTCCTGACCTCAGGTGATCCATCCGTCTCAGCCTCCCAAAGTGCTGGGATTAAGGCATGAGCCACCCCACCCAGCAGGTGACATTTTTTAATTTATTTTTTTTTGAGATGGAGTTTTGCTCTTGTTGTCCAGGCTGTAGTGCAATGGCTCGATCTCGGCTCACTGCAAGCTCCGCCTCCCGGGTTCAAGCGATTCTCCTTCCTCAGCCTCCTGAGGAGCTGGGATTACAGGCATGCGCCACCACACCTGGCTAACTTTGTATTTTTTGTAGAGGTGGGATTTCTCCATGTTGGTCAGGCTGGTCTCAAACTCGACCTGAGGTGATCCACCCGCCTCGGCCTTCCAAAGTGCTGGGGTTATAGGCATGAGTCACCATGCCTGGCCAACTTTTTAATGTATACATTGTCATTCCCTCCTCCTAATCCTCTGTCTTATGCCACATACTTGCTTTGGGCTTCCATGAACTGACCTGAAGACAATTCTGGTCACAAAAGATGAGCCATCTTCACTAGCCTTGTGCCCTCAAAGAACAGAGGAGTCTCCTCAAGGATAAGGGGGTCCAAGCCTCTTATAGGCCAGCAAGTACCTGAATGTCCTTACATAACGGTCCTTGGATCACTGAAGACCCAGCCATGAGTCTCAAATTGTTGCATCTTAGTGGTCTTTAACGTGAACTAGTTATTCTGCCAGAGCTGCTGTGAGCCCTGTTGTGCCTTTTCGAATAGCACATGGCAAGCTGTTTCCATCGTCTGGTCTATTCACCATGGCTCTCCCTAAGTCTTCTTCAACCTCACATCCTCCAGCCATTTTCAGTTTCTGGATGCTCCCTGTCTTGATCCTCTTCCTTTGGCTACTTGTTAATTCATTGAGTGTCATTGGGAGGTTACCATTTTGCAGGCACAAAATGACAAACCACTCATTTCGGTTTGTCCATGAGCAGGTGTTGTGTTGAGAAATGAGCATGTCTCCTGCCTTGAGTGGGGACCTGGTGAGTCCCTGAAGCCTGGGACTCACTTCCTAGTAACTAGGATGTCAACACAGCTTGAGGCTGCAGTCGCTTCTTTCCCAGCCTGTCCCACGGTGTTAGTCAGTGCTGAACCTAGTAACTGAAGTGTCCATGTTGTTCTGACCTGAACTGATAGTAGGCTGGGTCTCTCTCTCCTCCCGCTCCTCCCTGCATGGTGAGATCTCGGCTCACTGCAACCTCCACCTCCTGGATTCAAGTGATTATCTTACCTCAGCCTCCTGAGTAGCTAGGACTACAGGCGTGCGCCACCATGCCTGGCTAGTTTTTGTATTTTTAGTAGAAGCGGATTTTCACCATGTTGGCCAGGCTGGTCTCAAACTCCTGACCACAAGTAATCTGCCCACCTCTACCTCCCAAAGTGCTGGGATTACAGGAGTGAGCCACCACACCCGGTCTAAGCAGGACTTTATACCGATCCTTGCTCAGTTTTATCTGTCTAGCCCTCTGAGGTCATTTTGAATCCTGACTCTGTCAGCCCAGACATTTACTGTGTCCCTTCTCCGTTCGCCTCTTAGATAAGCCTAAATTTTCCTAGTTTCTAGACTTTCATAAACAGATGGGACAGCATAAAGTTGAAGAAAGTAAATGATCCATAATCAATGACCCTTATCTCAGTCATCTGCCTTTCCACACCCACCTTCTGGCACTCCGAGATCAGGGGCTTCCAGGTGCCTGGCTTGAACTCACACCCACCACATTCCTCCCTCTGGCAATGGCTGGACAATGTCACTGAGCAGAATATAAAAAGTGGTCAGTAGCTCTCTCCCCCCACCACCCTGTCTTCCTTCACTTCCAGCCTCCATTCCACTCTCTGATACCGAGAACAGTATAGCTATTGATTGGTTACCTTCTTATTTTTCTGAACTGAGAATGGATTTATTATTACAGCAATAATGATCATCATCGCCGGGCATAGTGGCTCATGCCTGTAATCCCAGCATATTGGGAGGCTGAGGCAGGTGGATCATGAGGTCAGGAGTTTGAGACCAGCCTGGCCAATATGGCGAAACCCCGTCTCTACTAAAAATACAAAAATTAGCTAGGCATGGTGGCATGCACCTGTAGTACCAGCTACTCGGGAGGCTGAGGCAGGAAAATTGCTTGAACCTGGGAGGCGGAGGTTGCGGTAAGCCGAGATTGCGCCACTTACTCCAGCCTGAGTGACGGAGCAAGACTCCATCTCAAAAAAATAAAAAAGATAATGATCATCGTGATCCTGGGCATTTGTGTTCCATATACCTTCCAAAGCCCTGCCACATCTATTTATTTATTTATTTTTTTTGAGATGGTGTTTCGCTCCTGTTACCCAGGCTGGAGTGCAGTGGCGCGATCTCCACTCACTGCAACCTCTACCTCCCGGGCTCAAGCGATTCTCCTGCCTCAGCCTCCCAAGTAGCTGGGATTACAGGTACCTGCCACCATGCCTGGCTAATTGTTTTGGTATTTTTAGTAGAGACAGGGTTTCACCATGTTGGCCAGGCTGTTCTCGAACTCCTGACCTCAGGTGATCCACGTGCCTCGGCCTCCCAAAGTGCTGGGATTACAGGTGTGAGCCACGGTGCCTGGCCCACGTTTATTAATTCATTTTATCTATAAGTAGGCATGGCAGTTCAGACAGTGACTTGTCCTGTCAAAGAAGTCAATGGCAAAGCCAGGGATTGAAACTGGGGCTTTCAGCAGTCGGTGGAGCAGGGTGGTGGTTGGAAGGAGCGAGTGGTGGGATTATTTGGCATCTCTGAACTAGGCAGCAGAGAGAATCGAGCTGAAACCCCAAGAGACACCCTGGGGATAACTGCAGGATGTGTGGCCAGATGCCTCCAGTTCCCCTAAAAGTTCTGGAACTGAGAGAACAATTGTGACATTGGACTGGGACTAAATTATCCTAAGAGAAAACTTGATAATTTCTAAAGTCTCATCTATCTTTAACAATTCCAGAAATCTCTGAATATAAACCAGGCTCTATCCCCCCTCACTCCCCTTTCCAACCTAACTAGAAAATGTGGGTGGGTTGAGAAAGAACAGAAAAGAAAGATCAAAACTGTGACAACCTTCTGACAACATTTTAACTTGAAAATTGCCTCCAAATGGATGGCATAATTCAGTGTAGGCAGATGAAAATCAGGCGCAGATTTGCGCAGCCCCTCCTTGTTCTTATTTCCTGACCAACACCTTGGAGAGGTGGGGCCCTGGAGCTGGGGGGGCCTTTGAAAGGCCAGCTTGGTGTGGTCCCCCTCTGTGAAGCCATCGTGGCTCCCCCACTGGGGTGTGGCTTTCCCCTCCTCTGAGAACTTGTGTCTCTTTCACAGGCTTATTCCCTCTGTTGGATTTATTCTCAGTTGTTGGCTCCCTGCGCCCTGCCCCCGGCTCAGTGTGCATCAGCAAGGGCTCATTAAGTGGTTGGGGAGAGGAACAGAGAGCCAGGAGATAGGGCTGCGGTCCAACCAGCACGATCTGAGGGCTTAGCTTGTCGTTAGGTGACAGTCCAGATGGCTGATTTGACAGAGTCACTCCCCTCCTCCCCAAAACAAACACTTCCTTGGACAAGGCAAAAAAGCGTGGATGGCTCCATGCAAAGCCTTCCCCCACCTCCCTCAGAGGACCCTGGGTTGGCTACACCCGTCACCTGCCCAGCCTCAAAGACTCCCTGGCCTAGCCTCTCTCCTAGGCCTGCCCCTGTCCAAGCGTGACTAGTGGGAAGCAGAGGGACTTGTCAGGAAGCTCTGCTGATCTGCTCTTTCTCCTCTGGAAACAGAAAGGGTTGAACTAGAGTCTCACAAGGTGTTTCTTGTAGCTAGGTGTTCTGTGTGTCCATCCCCCTCTTTTGAGGTTGTATGAGTCATCTGACATTTTTCTGCCCCCTCCCTCGGCTCTGTAGCCTGACAGGGGCTGTCCTAACAATGACAGTGACTGCTAATGATGAGTGACAGCAGCAATGAGGGGCACCTTTGGAGGGAGGGGGATTGGGTATGGGGAGGAGGAGAAGGTGGGAATCTTACAGAGCAGTAAGGGTCAGGGAGGGAGCCACTTGCCTCACAGCACACCTGGGTCTTCCTAAGTTCTGTCCCCTCTAAAGCAGCTTCTCCCATCAGCAGAGGGGCATTGCTCAGCATGCTCAGAAAACACTTGTCCAGCACCGGAGCTGAGGGGACAGTGTCCAGCTGCGGCAAGAGCCCGTAGTAGCAACCATGGAGGAGAGTGGCGTAACATCGCCGGACGGGGGAGCGGCATCCCAGGCACAAAGTGCTGGCCTCACCCCCCTTCCCTGCGGCCCAGGAGCAGGGGCGGCTGCGCTGAGCAGTTGGATTGCCCTGGGTTCTTGTTTCCCCACCACAGTTCAAAAGGCCAGTTTCCCATTTCTGGGATACTGAGTCCCAGAAGATGCAGGGGCATCAGCAGCTCATTTCCTGTCACTACCCAGGTGACCCCTCTTCCCTGCCCTGCTGTGGTTTGCTGTCCCCTGGTCAGCACACAGAACTGTGGCTCCACCCAGCTCCCTGAGCCCCTGTGTGATGCCTCCCAGAGGATAGGGGCTTAATCCAGCCAGATTAAGGTAGGATTTCAGGACGGGTGGTTAGAGGAGGGTGAAAGGGAGCTCTCTGGAGGGCTTGTCTCTTGTGAGGGCCAGTGAGGAGCCAAGACCCATCCTAAGCCAGACCCCTGCTCTCAGGCCTCCCTGTGGCCTGGCCACACCTGCTGTAGAGAGGGGCTGGGGCTATCAAGAACATGGATCTTCGATGGGACCCTCATACTCGGGACAGGCCTGAATGAAGCATGCCATCCACCCCCAGCCATTTGGGAAGAGCAGGGGAGAGGGTAGAGAGGGGCCCTTTAACAGAACTGCAGGGTGTGGACCAGGGGGGCACTGTCTGCACCCCCCCCCACGGTGCTGCGCTGTTGCTCATGCCCTTCACCAGTCTTCACATCTCCCTCATGCTGCTGCTGTGGGCACTTGTTCCTGCTGAGGTGGGCTCTGCACACTAGCATGCTTGTATGTGCACACAGGTATTCTCTTATGGTCAGAGGAATGATGCACGCATGTGTTCATGTCTGTGCACATGTGCTTACACTCAGGCCTGCTGATGGTGGGAACCCACATGGGGTGGGTATGGACATGGGACCATAGGCTTCTGAGGACATGAGGAGGCCTGGGCTCTTCCACTGGGCAGGAGCTGGCCCTGGGAGGACTAGGGCCCGTTTGTACCTAGAAGCCTTTCCTGAGCTCCTGCCCCTGTCCTCTCAGCCCCAAAGCCTATACACCTCCAGCTCAGCATTCAAAGCCTGGTTCCCAAGGTCTCAGAAAAGGCTGGAGAGATGAGGGTTCATTCTTCCATACCTTTGTAGTTCTCTTTCAGGCCTCTTCCTACCAATTGCTCATAATGACTGGCACCTTCTGTGCTCTTGGTCTCCTAGGTATACCCTGGCCACTGTTCCACCCTTAGCCCACAGACAGTGCAGAGCCTAGGAGGGAGGAAGCTGGTGTGGACGGGGTGGACTCCGTGCATTTGTATCAGTGGCTCCTTATAGGTTGTCCTGGCTGTCCATAACCCCCTGGGGAATTACTTGATCTGCCCTGGCCAATTAATCCAGTGTCTCTGGGGCAAGGGGCTCAGGCTTTGGTGCTGATCAAAGCTTCCTAGGTATTTCTCCTGTGCAGCTAGTGTAGAGGACCTCTGATATAACAGTGAGATAGCTAAAACAATCCTGTGTTGGTTTGGGGATAGTTTTGCAGGCATCCATACACGAAAAATGTAAAGAAGTGCAACGGAAATGGCTGGCTGCTGACTCACTCCTGTAATCCCAGCACTTTGGGAGGCCGAGATGGGCAGATCATGAGGTCAAGAGTTCAAGACCAGCCTAGCCAACAGGTGAAACCTGGTATCTACTAAAAACACAAAAAATTAGCCAGGCAGTCCCAGCTACTTGGGAGGCTGAGGCAGGAGAATCACTTGAACCCGGGAGGCGGAGGTTGTGGTGAGCCGAGATCACGCCATTGCACTCCAGCCTGGGTGACAGTGCGAGACTCTGTCTCAAGAAAAAGAAAAGTGCAATGGAAAGAAATTAAATTCAGGAAAGTGGTTGTTCCCAGGCCTAGGAGTCAGGGTGATGATGGGCAGGGGCCAGAAGCATCATCTGTGTTATAATGTTTCATTTCTTAAGTTGAGCAATGGGAACATGATGTTGTTTTATACTTTTTGGTTTGGTTCAGATAGTTCATAAGTTAATGGGAAAAAAAGAACAGGGATTTTGCAGTCAGACAGACCTGGGTTTTCAGTTCACTTCTGCCACTTACTAGCTGTGTGACCTGGAGCAAGCATGTAACCTTTCTGGGCTTGTTCATCATCTGTAAAACAGGGCTCCCAGGGCTGTGTGAGGATCACCCTTGAAGTTCTCACACTCCTTCTGGGTGTCTCAGAGTGAGACCAAACCGGCACAATCAGCTCCCTGCCAACCTCAGGCAGGGGCAGGTGCTAACTGCCTTCTGGGCCTCAGACTTCACTATCATCACAGAAAGATGGCACCACCTCCTCAGGCAGGAGGCCCCTGAGGCCGGGGTCAGAGCAAAAACACCCCTTCCTCCTAGTTTCTTCTGTTGGGAATAGAAGGAGGGGGATTCTAGGGGAAAGAAGTATAGCCCCTGCCCAGATCTGTTTCCAGATACTTCTGTGGCCTCTGCTGGGGGGGTGGAGCAGGGCAGGGGTGGTGGGTCACAGTTCTAAGGTGACATATAAAGAGATCTTCCCTTAAAGATGTTAGGAGGGTAATGAGGGAGGGAGTTGCTGGGGAAAGCCCCTTCTCCACAGCCCCTGTGGGCCCTCATAGAAATGCAGGTTGGATTGTGGTGCAGCCAGGCCACCTGTCCCCTCGAGGACAGGAGCCTGGGGAGGCCCCCCGGGGCAGGCAGTTGTCTGCACATACACACACACCTGTCTCACACATATACAACACATGCCTCCATGTGTGCACAGGCCTGGCTATGGAGTAGGAAATGAACTCAGACACCATTCTCATTGGACAAGCTTAAAACACGATGTGGCTCATTTTTATTTTATCTCAGAAAAAAATCGTTCCCTTTAGAAGAAAAGGCAGTTAGACAAGCCCTCTGGCCGGGCAGCTCCGCGCTGCTTAGGCACGTGCCAGTGGCCTGCCAGCCCCGACCTCCCCTGGGGCCTGAGCCCATGCTCTGGCATTGTTCTGTTGTAACTCCCTGTCCTTGATCCCAGCATTGTCACTCCAAGAGATGGCCCTGGGACTGAGAAGTGGATGGCAGCTCATGACAGCGGGAGAGGACTGCCTGACTCCCCAGGCAGAGGCTCTGGTGCCAGTTTAGCAGCAGGACCGACAGCAGACCCAGCAGCCAGGGAGGAAAAGGTAATAAAATTAAAAGGGTTTCCTCACATTTACATTTTTCCTGGAAAAAACAGTGAAATGTCACCTCTGGGCCCAGCAGCTCCTGAACCGTTTGAGAGTCTAGGGAGAGTGGTGGGTGGGTGGCAGGCAGCTGTTGGAGCCACTCCCCAGCCTCAGGGCCAGGCCAGTCTGCTGTGCCCCACCTGCTCTGTGGAGACAAGGTGGCGCTTCCAGATGCTTCTGCAGTGGAGGGCTGGGCCCTGGCCAGCGAAGATGCTGGTGCTGTGGCCCCCACCTGGTACAGGGCTTCACAGCGTGAAACGTCTGCTTCCTGCAACCCCAAGCCCTCCTTGCTGGGCCTCATGCTGCTCCAGCCTGGGGCTCCCTCCTCTTAGTCCAGAGCAGGAACCAGCTGCCCTCAGGGGCTCCTGGCACTCTCTCTCTTCTCCCAACATGACTGGTCAAGCCAACCAGAAAGATAAAGATTTCCTTCCCTTAGGAAGGGGCAAACTCCATGGATCATCAGGACACTCCTGCTCCATCCTGGGCCAGGGGGTCCTCTGTGTCAGGGGACTCTGGGCATACTCCCTTGAGCTCATGGCTAAGGAGCTCCACGTCTGGGAGGCCCGTGTCTCCCTGGGACTCTTGGGCACTCCCTCCACTCACCAGCCCCAGGGCATAGCCATTGGGCCTCCGCTCTGGGTGGGGAGCACTGCCGTTGGCCCATACTCCTGGGGGGGTGGCCGTTGAGACGGAGGCTGACCTGCTCTCCGTCACTGCCATGAGCTGCTAGGGCCCGGGCACTGGTGCCAGCTGCTGCCTTGAAGGGTTCTTGCTGCCCCAGGACGTGGCTGCGAATGATCTTGCGGAAGGTCTGGCGGAACTCGCGGATACGGTAGGCATAGATGAAGGGATTCACAACCGAATTGGTATGGGAGAGGACTATGGCCAGGTACATGAGCCAGAGAGGGGCGTGGTTGCAGTCGGGGCAGAAGAAGGTGAAGCAGTTGATGATGTGCAGGGGCAGCCAGCAGAGGGCAAAGAGCCCCACAATGATGGCCAGTGATTTGGCAGCGTGGACCTCCTTCTGCAGTGTGGACCGCGCCCGCTCCCCCGGCAGAGGCTGGCTCTCCATCTGCTTCAGCTGTCGTCGCGCTGCCAGGAAGATCCGCAGGTAGACACCCAGCATGAGCAGCAGGGGCCCCAGCACACAGGCAAAGAAGTTGAAGTACACCATGTAGTTCATGGGGACCACGTCCTCAAAGAGACAGGCCACCTGGCCCTCCCCGCAGCCCTGTGAGTGGTTCCTGCCCTCCTTAGGCTGACTGCAGTTGTTCCAACCCAGCATGGGAGTCAGGCCGATGGCAAATGACAGGACCCAGCAGATGGCAATGATGCCCTTAGCCCTTGTGCCAGTCACCAAGCCATTGTACCTGGGGAGAAGACACCAGCGTCAGAGATCTGAGAAGCCAGGGTTAAGCAGGGCCAAGAGTTCAGTACCCCAGAGCAGCACCCTCTTCCCTATTTACTGGCTATAAGGTCTTGGACCAGTCATTCCTGCTGCCTCGCCTCAGCATCCTCTTTCATTAAGTGGAAGGAGTACACCTTGCCTTTTCACGGGCTGCTGGGAGGTAACAGGAGAGCAGTCACCCCAGAAATGGAAACCCATGAACAAATGTCCAGATGGTCATTAAGTAGTCTTTCTTTGTAGTCCTGGGACTTAGTTTGGTTGGAAGGAATTAACACATGATTTTTTCAGGATGAAAACATGCTTTTTCTCAAACATGGTTGATCTTGGTTAAGGGTATGACACATTTCTCTTTAGAGAGTGGGAAGGGTCTGGAGGGTGTCCTCACTGGCTGTGGGCAGCACCAGCCAGATCTGACCTGTAGAGGATCTAGGCCTCTTGTATTCCATACCCCTGTCTTCTCTTCCCCATTTGACTTGGGGTCTCCAGAAACCCTTGAGGAGAGGCAGCATGGTGGGTAAAAGATGGGAGGAGGTCCCAGGCCAAAGGAGATGCCATTTCTCCCCTCCAAACCCACCCACAGTCCTCTGGAGAGAAATGAGAGGATTATGTGTTAACATTTACATGGCCATCTTAACATTCGTAAGGAAATTCTGAGGTCCAGGGGGACAGTAATCTGCCTGAAATCACTCAGTCTTCCTGAGTGAGAGCCAGACAGAAATCCAAGCCTACCAATTCCCAGCCTCATACTCGGGAAATGGCTGGATCTGCCATCCAGGAAGCAGACCTCAGCCCTGCAGGAAAGGTGGCATAGATTTCATAAAAGAATGGACAATTAAAAAAAATAGTCTCTCTAATTTAGGAAGGCAACCTTGATGATCACTGAGGGATGACTTGGGTTGAACAGTTTTGATTCTGGCAAGACCAGATTACACTCCCCTCTACCTGGCAGAAACCCTACCCATCCTTCAAGTCTGGGATAGAGAGCTCAGAGAAGTTTCCTACCGAAGTGCAGCAGATCCCCCACCACATAGGGGCCCCTCAGGGGCAGGGCTTTCCTACATCCATCTCTGCATTGTCAGCTCTGAGACAGGGACACTCAGAACGTGCAAGGAAAAATGTGCTCTACTTAACTCCAGAGTTGGGAACATCCACAGAAACCACCTTATCCACGAGTAGCAAACAGGCGCCTCCACATAGCACACATAGGAGGCAGCCAGTGGGGCATTTACCTGGTCTTCACTGTCGGGCAAAATGTGCACCCACTGTTACCAGATCTCAGGTGGGGCTGGGGGAGATGGTTTTTTGGGTAAAATCTCCCAAGATTTAAATTTTGTCAACTAATTCAAAGAGAAAGAGAAGCCCTATGGCTTCTGATTTCTCGTGTGGTCCAATCCTCTCGCTTTACAGGTGGGTAAACTGAGGCCTGTGGAGAGGAATGGACTTGCTGTGGACATTCCAAGAGCCCAGAGGTAACTCAGGCCAAGGCGAGTCTGTCTGTTCTGAATCTCTTGGGCCAATTTTGAATCCAAACAGTCACTGGACAAGCCCATGCTCAGGAGCTCCTCAGCTCCATTCCGTGGGGACTTGATCACCTGCAACAGGCCCTCCACAGGAGGAGGGTCATAGACTTGCCCATTCCTGCCAAGCAACAGGGGAGCTGGCACTGCCCTGCCTCCTGTCGGACTCACAAACATGAAATCTCAGGCTTCTCATTCTCACGTCGGATGCTTACATAGCACTGACTCTATGCCAGGCACTGTTTTAGTGCTTTGCAAATAGTAATTTATATAGTCCCCATTGACTGGGAAGCTGTATGAATTTTGATATCATTCCTGAGAAAAGCATATCCCTCCCTGGGTTCTGGCCCTGTAAACAGGAATGTTCTAAAACTTCGTCTCTCTGAGCCTCAGTTTCTTCATTTGTAAAATGTGACCAAGTCCTGGACCTGTCAGCACTGCCCCCTAAGGGCAGAATGGAGAATCATTAGGTGGAAATTACGGGGAGGCCGATGGTAGCTCAGGATGGATGAGAGTTTTTCAGCAGAGCGGTTCACAGGAGAGAGGGGCTGCCTCAGGCACTAGTGAGTTTCCTGTCGTTTGAGGCAGTGGAGCAGAGCCGAGCAGCCACAGGGGTGTTGCAGAGCTGCCTGGGCCCTGGGGCCACCTGCTTTGCTGGTTTTCAAACTGTTCTCAGCAGCAAACCTTGTTGCCCACGTTCCCAGGCAGTCAGAGGTGAAGTTGCTGGGAAAGGGGAAGGGGCTTATTAAATGTTCATTGAATCAGTGAACTGGTGGGGCCAGCAGAGCCAACCTGAAGGCTTCTGGGAACACAGTATGGAAATCCCTGGTCTGTCCAATTGTTTACTTGTACAGAAGAGGGAACCCACAAGGGGGAGTCTTCCACTGCACTCTGCAAAGAAAGCCCCATGTGGGGACAGAAACAAAACATGCATTAATAGCACTTGCCTATATATGCAAAGAATATCTCTGGAAGGATTCTTAACATGGCCTTGCAGGGAGGGAACTGGGGGGTGGCGGGCAGGGGGTGTGGAGGACAACCTTCTATACTATACTCTTTTGTTCCTTTTTAACATTCCTTTTTAATGTTTTAGCGTGGGCAACGATTACTCATTTTTTAAAAAAAAACAAATAGACTAAGCGTAATCAAAAGAAAGCCCCATAGGCTGAGAGCCCTGGACCTGGTGCCCAGGGGGCGGGGGACAGCATCAGCCTAGATGGAATCATGGCTGAGCCTCGGCCAGGCGCAGCAGCGTCCCCTGGGCTGCATCTGTGACACACACACACACCTCTTGCTCTCCTAGACCCCAAACAAACATTGACCATCAAGCTGGAAGGGATGGCAGGGCTGTCTAGCATGACACGCTGCCACTCCCGGATGCCCAGGTATGTCAGAGAATGTGGGTCCCAGAGCTGCTGCCCACCCCTTCTGGGGGTGCTGTCTGCAGCCGTTTCCCCAGACTACCCCTTTCTGGGGGATCTCCATTACTCACACTGGGGGCTCACCCTACGGTCCATGAATATGCCCCATGATTCCGGTTGGGGCTTTATGTGCATGTGTACCACCCTGAGGAGTAGGTGGGGCTTTCCTAAGTTGTCCAAAGGAGTCACTGATCCAAGAACTGAAGCACCATGGACACTTCAGGGAAACCTACATTCCTTCCCCTGGTGTGAACAGGCCCGACTTGGCCTCCACCTTCCTGCCCACTCTGTTCATCTCTGTCACTCAGCAGCCAGGCCACCCTTCCCTGGCCCAGTGCTTGCATGCTCATTCCTTCCTCAGGGCCTTGTCCCAGGCTTTGCCCCCAGCTCCTGACACACCTGCCACCACACTCATGCCAATGAGACCCTGCTTACCCATCCTGTGAGACCCACTGGGTGGCGCCGCCTCCAGGGAGCCCTCTCTCCCAATCCTGCTTTCTTAGAAGTCATAGGACTTCAGGCCTCAGCACCAACTGCACCTTGGCCTGTTCCTTAACCAGTGAGAGCATCTGCCAGGGGCTGCTATGAGAGGCAGGGGACAGTGACACAAAAGTCCCCTGGGAACTGGGAAAGATGCCGGTGTGTCTCACCCTGAATTTCTATCCTCTGGGGACAGAGACAGCTACATCTCTGCCCCTCTTGTGGCGTCTGTCTCACAGAGTTCCTTGACTAGGCCCTGAGCTAGCACGAGAGGTTCCCTGTACTTGGAAAAGAATAGATGATAGATTTTTCCAAAACTGAATTAAAAAAAGTTAATGGAGATTGGGGCAGGCCTGTGGAGCAGGAAATGGATGTAGAGGAGGCTGGATTCCCAGCAGAGAAAGCAGGAGGGGGGATGCCAAGCCAGGCTGCTACTCCAGCGCCAGCCAGGAGTGCCTCCAAATTCCCCTCACGCCCCGCTTGCTCTTGCGAGCCCACATGGACACCTCCACATGCCCAGCGCCCCAGGGGCCTTGAGGAACAGGAAAGTGAAGGGACCTGCAGGCCAGGAATAGCTTGAAAGGCCAGGAGTCCATCCACATCAGCAGACACTTGTATGTCCTCCCTCCTCTGGCCTCCCCATGAGTTTGTAACAGGAGGGTCAGAACATCCGCCCTGGCCACAATGCAGGCCAAGAGGATGAAAGGAGGCTGAGCTGACATCCTTTGGCAACCGTAAAGCGCTCTGCCCACGAGGAAGGATGAACATCGTCATCGTCATCCTCTCCAGGGGCTCCCTGCAGAGAGACCAGCCTAAGCCTTGCAGAGCCTCATGGAGCAGAGTCAAATGGCTCAAGGTCTGGGTGGAACTGAGGCCCAGGTCCAAGACAGTTGGGATGAGATGGGTAGAGGATAGGGGGGCAGGTCCATGGCTCTGAACCCAAAGATCTGAATCCCCACCCTCTGCACCCCACCAACCCTCCTCAGGGTCTCTTTGTGAGCTCAGAGGGGCAGAGACACTTATCCTATGGATGAGGAAATGAGCCCAGAGAGGCAGCTGACTTTCCACCACCACACAGCCCATCCTGTCCTACTACATAGGGAGTCACTCTCAACTCTCAGAAAACAGAGAAGGAAAGGGAGAGACAAAAGGGAAAAAACGTCAAGCTCCTTTAAATTGAGAACAGTAGCCCTGATCACTCCCTAGAAGGTTGTTGCCCTTTGAATCAGAGAAAAAAGTGAGAGCTCGGCCTCTGCTTCCCCATGGAGCATTCCCATCAGCGCGCAGGCTTAGCTCGGTTTCCTGAGTGGGCTCCAGTCCTCTATTCTCCGGCCCCTCTGGGCACTTGCAGACAGGCCCCCCTCCTGGGCCTCCATGTTCTGAGCTGTTACTGGACGACCCTGAACTCTGCCCGTTGCAGCGCAAGGGATGGAGGCTCCCCCAGAGACTGCACTTGGAGTCAGACAACCTCTAATTCTGCCCCTGTTAGAGCTGGCCAGGGTCCCCTTCTCTTTTGCCAAGGGTTCTAGACTCTCCTGGGGTGTAGAGCATCTGACAGGGCAGTGTGAGGTCCGGACTCCTCCCCTTCCCTGGAGCAGCCTGAATGCGGCTCCTGCTCCCCACTTAGAGCCCAGGTGACAGCAGCTGCCTGGTGCAGGCTCTGGGGGACAGGCTGCCCATGACTGCTCCCCGGTGACTGAAGTCCAGTGAGTATCAGGCCACATTCTTTTCCAGGCCAAGCCCCAGCTCTACCACCAACTCGTTGTGTGGCCCAGAGACAGCTGACTCTCTTCTCTGAGGCTCATTTTCCATCCAGAAGATGAGAGGAAATGACCTCTAAGGCCCCCTTGGGTTTGACACTCTGAATTTCCATTTGCTCACTTAGCTGGGTCCTCCTTCCTGCTGGGGCACCCTCAGCCTGAGTGGGGCTGTTGTGGCTTCCTCTTTAGGGAGGCACCCATACCAGTCTGATAATTAATTCACTGCAGGGATGGTGTCCCCTGCTCCCTGACCACCTCAAGCCTCATGCATGGCCTCAGGGCCCACAACCACGCAGGCTGTGGAACCCAGCTCTGTGGAGAAGGGGCCAGGAGGTGGGGCGGAATGCCTCCAAGGACCCCAAGGGAGGGATGTACTCTTTAGCCTCATCTATGGCCTGGGTAGGTGGAAGCCACGCCAACTAAACTCGGCCTCCGGGAAAATCTTCATTTACACAATACTTGGCTGAAGTCACTTCACAAAAGATTCACCATAAAAACCCCCCTCCAATAGCTAGTCCCTGAGCACCCAGGCTGCCTTCAAGACCACGAGTCCTTGGTGACCTAAGGAGTAACAGAATTTGCATATAGGTCCAAGTGACTCACTGTGGCATTCAGCCAAGTCACTTCCCCCTCTCTGGGTCATTTTCCTAACGTGCACGCTGGGAGCTGGCCCAGAGGAGCCGGGGGAAAGGCAGGTGGCGGGCGGCTCCTAGCACTGAGGTCCTGTGGTTTCCCCTGGTTCCCCGCTTGCCCCAGCATCATGTGGGTTTTGCTCATGTGTGAGGAATGGGCCAGACACCCCCACCGGCAGCACGTGGGTCACTGGGACCAGAGCTCCCCACTAAGCCTAATGCCAGACCCTGGCCACACTCATTTGCCAACAGCCAGAGCACGGCTGGTCTCAGGCAGCTTGGGGAAACCCGGGGAGAACCAGGCCACCCTGAGCCCACAGGGATCAGTCAGTTCAGCATGACTCCTGGCCACATACTGGCCCTGGGCACCCCCTGCTGAGCCCAGGGCCCCATCCCCAGCTCCCCATGCTGACAATGCAGCCCTGGCCCCGGCCCCAGGCACAGACCAAAGCCTGGGCGCCGACAGCCTTTGCACAGATGTAACCCTGACCCTGCTCACCGGAGCGGGATGCGGATGGCGATGTAGCGGTCAATGGCAATGGCCAGGAGGCTGAAGATGGAGCTCTGCGTGAGGACCAGGACGAAGCAGGCGATGAAGAGGCAGCCGTGGCAGGCGGCGCAGAACCCGATGCTGATGGTGATGGCAAACGGGATGGCGAGCACGCCCACCGCAATGTCGGCCGCTGCCAGTGACACCACGAAGTAGTTGGTGACGTTCTGCAGGTTGCTGTTGAGCCACACGGCCCAGCATACCAGCACGTTGCCCAGGATGGCCAGCACGGCAATGGCCAGCTCCACTGTGATGTACACCCAGGAGCCCATGATGGGCACGGCCACAGACAGGGAGGCTCAGCACGGACGGGGGCTGGGCCAGCTCACGGTCCATAGCTGCAGCCCGGCCGCCTGCCTGGCTCCCAGCCCGGCCCAGGCAGAGGGGCCCAGGCCCCTGAGCCCCCTCCTCACAGGAGCCAAGTGCCGCCTTGCTGGGGTGCTCTCCAAGGGTTTTTTCACAGAGGACTCCGAGTCTCCCAAAACCAGGCCCGCTTCAGGGCATCCGGCAACAGCAGCATGGCTCAGCCCAGCTTCAGGGTTCCCGAGGCACCTGCAAGGGGACAGCGGTGAGAAGCTGAACCACCTGCACCGGGCAGGCCCTGCGGAAAGTGCCACCCCTCACCCCACATCCACCCTGGCCCCTGAAAGACCCTACAGCTTCAGATCCCACCCCACCCATAGGCCAGGTGTCAGCCTGAGAATGGCCCCCAGGATGGCTGACACCTGAGGATGATCGGGGGGCCATCCTCAGGCTGACACCTGGCCTGTGCCTGGTCTGCCATGGTCATAGCCAGGAGGTGGGAGAGGTAGGATTTTGACCCTCACTTTAGAGGAGGGCACCCCGAGAAGTCACTGAGTTAGGCTGCTTTCCCCTGGTTCACTAGAGTTCCCGCTACAACCCTCACACAAACCCCTCCCAAGGAGGCAGCCCCCTTCTCCCAGGCTCTGCAGAACGATCGCACCATGGCCGGGCCCCTGCCAGGACTCCAGCTCACCCCAGTACCATCCATGGCTCCCTGCATTCCCTGCTCTGGGTATTGGGATCATAGTGCCTCCCACTCTAGGCTTGGGGCTGAGGATCAGCCGCAGTCTGTTTTTTTCCTGGGGTGAGGGTGCCCGGAACCTGTTAAAGTCTGTCACTGTGTTGGCCCCCCCATATTCAGCCTCTCAGGCCTCCTGTGGCAGCCTGACCAGTTTCCTGGGTCCTGGGTCCCAGCCAGCCCCATGACCCTCCCTCCCAGAAGGGCCCCTGCCTGCCCAGGCTTTCCCGGTCCCACCCACCTTCTCTCACCAGGCCAGCTTCTCAGCCCCTGGCCCGATCCATCCCACCAGCTCTCTCAGGAACTGCCAGCACCCACCTAAGGGACACCAGCCGCCCTGTGAAAGGACAGGCCAGAGACCCCTGGAGCTCGGATGTGGAAGGATGTGGGGAGCCGCCTGGTCCTGGCTCCCACTGCCGCGGAGGATAAGCCCTCTCACATTGTGCCCCAACACGCTGCCTCCAGGTGGCCCCGCCAGCCAGCTGCAGTCAGGGCAGGGGCGGTGCTGCAGCTGACTAGGAGCTTCCCCCTCGGAGGGAGCCGCCTTGCCTCCTTCCTCCCACACCCTCTCCCCCACCTGCTCCTCTGCCTGGCTGACACCAGGAATGACTGACTGGAATTTGGTCCCCCGGCAGAAAGCAGGTACTGAGCCAGGACTCACCGGAGGAGTCTGGGCAAGAATGCTTTTCTTTTCTGGGCCTTAGTTTCCTCATTGATACAGTTAGGCGGCTGGACCCCAAATGACCTCTAGGGGCCATGCCAGCTCTCACACGTGATTTTTTTTTTTTTTCCTTAGATGGAGTTTTGTTTTTGTTGCCCAGGCTGGAGGGCAGTGGCATGATCTCTGCTCACTGCAACCTCCGCCTTCCGAGTTCAAGCGATTCTCCTGTCTTAGCCTCCTGAGTAGCTGGGATTACAGGTGCCCACTACTATGCCTGGCTAATTTTCGGTATTTTTAGTAGAGATGGGGTTTCAACATGTTGGCCAGGCTGGTCTCAAACTCCTGACCTCAGGTAATCCGCCCCCCCTCAGCCTCCCAAAGTGCTGGGATTACAGACGTGACCCACCTCACCTGACCCTCACCCATGATTCTATGAGAAGGAAATAAACATTTTAAATAGCTCCCCCAGAAGTCTTGGTTCCCTAGCAGGCCTGAGCCCATCCCCCAACTTGCAGTGTCCCCCCTCCCAGCCTGTGAATGGTCTGGGTCCAAGTGGACCTCTGCCCATTAAACGACCTCTCTTTGAGAGCTAAGAGGCCCCCATATCTACCCCCCTCCAGTCCTGAACCCTCATGGGGCCCTATGGGTGTGTGGCCAGTAGCCACCACCTGCCTGCCTTTCATGTATGTGGACTCAGCAGCCACCTCATCTCTCTCTCCTCCAGGACATGAGGGATGGAGCAGGCCTGGCAACTTGGAAAGAAGGTCACTCCTGGTCCCAATCCCTGTTCAAAGGGCCAGGCTCCCCCTCTCCCCCCACTGTCCCTGTGACGGAGCTCAAACAGATGGACCCCAACTGTCCCTATAACTCCAATACCATCAGCACCTCAGGGGGCTGGAACAGGATCAGCAGAGGCTGTAGCCCGACCTGCGCCTGGAGGTTCTCCTGCACCCAACGGGCCCTTTGCCCCCACTAGAAGGCTTGGAATGGAGCCTCTGACACAGAAGCGGAAGGAGGGAGGAGAGTGCAGACCCAGAGACCCTGCAGAAGTGGAGGTCTGCAGCAGCTGGAGAGGGGCTATCTTTCTGAGTCCCTGCTTTGCATGGTGCACTTGCCAGGCAGCCACTCACAAAGCGTGTCGCTGGCAGGGACGTGCCAGACCAGGTCTTCTGGCACCATCCTTGGCCACACTCAAGGAAAACAGTTATCCCTGATGCTCCTGGCCTCTCCCCAAGCAGCCTTCAGGCCCCCCTGACTCACAACGGGCCCCTGCCCAATAGATACAAGTGAAGCTGGTGCTGGACCTGGGCTACCTCCCACCCTGGTGTCTGGCCTATGGCCCCAAGGTGGCTTCCCAGGCTTAGCACCACCAGCAGCAGCAACAGGCCACTGTCCAGTGAGGCCCAGTGAACCACTGAGGAGCTGCCCCTACCCAGGCATCCTGCCTCCCACCACTGCCCTCTCTAGGGCATCTGCATTGAAGGACACCACAGCCTTCTGCCAATCTGACCAGCCCAGGCTAGAAGACTGATGCAGCTCCGGACCATGCTCCTGCAGGCTCTCCCAGCTGCTGCCAGCACATCCCAGGTGAGGCTTGCCCGGACCCACAGGCAGCCTGGGCCCCTGCCAAGCCAGAATCCACTCTTGGCTGTGCCTTCTCCGCCCTGAGCAAAGCAGATCGGTGGAACCAGAGGTACCCTCGGGGCAGGCAGGGGAGGAGAAGTGCATTCCTCGGGGGAAGGCTGGGAGCTACCCAGTCATAGGCTGGCAAATCGGCCCCAGGCCGGGGGGTGCCCTGACTTACAGGCTTTGGCTGATTTCTGCAGTGTAAATTCTCCGCCTATGCCCACTTTCAGGCTACTGATGTGTCATGGACCAGAACTGGGGAGCAACACAGACTCAGCTGGCCACAGTGCCAGCTACTGCTGAGCTGTCAAACCTTATGCTGTCCCAGGGGCCACCTGCCTAGAGGCCAGCACTGCACTGGACCCTCGAACACAGCTTGTGCAGCCTGCTTAGGAGCTTGGGACACAACTGTCATCTGTGATCTCGCTGGTCCCACAAAGCCCATTTTACAGATGAGGAAGCTGAGGCCCAAAGGCATGAAGCGACCTCTCCCCGGCCTCACCAAGAGCACTAGAGGGTGACATAGGGCTGGGGCCATGCCCACAGAAAGCACAGCAGCAGGAGGGCTCCTGGGCCCTCCACTCCCCCTCCCTCAGAAGTCTCCCAGAGTGACAGGAAGGTCAGAGGCCCTGGGGAGGGGCCAGGATCTGGCAATTTCCTGTCCCTCTCTTGGCCCTGTGCATCTAATTAATCCTTGAGTCATCTGTTGCTAACCAGGAGGGGAAATTAAATATTAATAATATAATGCTTCTCTGTGACTGCCCCTTGCTGGGGGCAGGGCAGAGGGCAGACACTGCCCCATATAAACAGGGGACTCATGTTGCGGAACGTGCATAATGCGTCTCGAAAGAACAACCCCATAGGATTCCACACGGTCAGACTCAAAGCTGCTGCTGCTTCCTGCCTTCCTCCTCACCTCCCCCAACCCGGCCACTTTAATTAAAACTCCATTTAATCAAAACCCACACATCTCCTAGCCCACTTCTTCTGGTTCCTCGTATGTCACACTGTCAAGGCCCTCTGTACACATGCCCAGATGGTGGCTATACCCCCCAGAGCCTGCTGCACGGTGGTGCCCACCAGCTTCTAGGCAGTGCCCTGCACACCTGCTCCTGAGTGCAGCTAAGGGCAATGAACAGGGCACAATGCAGGAACTCGGACCCACTCCAGCCATGCCTGCCTGTTCCTGGGCTCCAGAGCCCCCAGCCTGAGAACCCACCGGCTACCTTCTTGTAATAATTGTTTACCAAGTACCTCTACCAGGCCTGGCAGCACCCCAACTGCTGGGCCACAGGGAGATGTGCTCCCTGCTGCTGTGCCTGGCCCCATCTGGGCCCTGAGCATATGGCAGGGGACCTCAAAGGAGGAAAGGATCCAGGACGTTCCTGGGAGGTGGCTGCTGCCCTGTGGCTTCAGGCACTGAACGTCACTCCCTGTCTTCACAACCTTGGCTCACCTAAGATGAGTTACAAATCAATTTCAAAGCACAGGAGGTAAGTGAAGGCTAAGAAACGTAATCAACAGAATAAAAAATATGAAGATGAATTCATTGCCGAAGAAAGGAAGGTAAGACAGTAATGTAATGATTTCAGAGACCTTTAGGGTCTCCAAAGAGGCAAAGAAAGGAATGGCATCCGCAGACAAGAATGAGAACTTCTGAACCAATTGGCAGAAATGAGCAAGGACAGATGGATATGAGCAAGAAATCATATCACATCCAGGGACTGAAAAGTAGAGGGATAGAAACAAGGGATGTGATGGGTCCCAGGCACGCACAGGAGGCCAGCACTGAGGAATTCTCACAGAAATGCCACCAAGAGACTGAGTCTAGGAGGAAACAGTTGAGAGGCAAGGGGCGGAATGAGAAGCATCAGCAAGTGGCTTGTGGGGGGCTCAGCAGGGGCACAGCAGGTCGAGGGCCCCCGCTATGACTGGCTTTTGGGGTGGCCCAAACCCAGGGCCCTAGGATCCCTGAACCCTTCCCAAACTCATCAGCGCAGGTGCCTCCCTCACTGCCCAGCGGCAAGCAGCCACCCAGCGTCGGCTCCGCTTCCCTCCTGCCCTCCAGGGTTGCCCAGTGGCCGCCACTTCAGGCGCTGGGTGCAGGCTGGGCCCAGGATCCAGAGAGATGCCTGGCACCCCTCCCCCCACAGCCCTGGTGTGGCCGCAGCTCTCTGCTCTTGGTGGCAGGATGTGGGCAAGATGGGGCTGAGACCGAGCTCCCTGCAGCTGGAGGCTAAGGCCCTGAGCCTGCCTCACAGAGCAGCCCCCACATTACACCCCAGGGCCAGCACTGGGGGCCGCAGTTCCTGCTCCCCCACACCCCCGTGTGTCCAGGCCAGGGGCCAGGGAGGTCCCAGCCCCACCCCTCCCCCACCTGGAGGCCACTCACCCCCTCACAGGATGCTTCACCCGACAGCCCTCCTCCGAGGGGCCTCACCCCGCATGAAGGTGCCGGGGGCCCACGCTGTGCCTGAAAGCAGCCTGGCTGGGGGCGGCTCCTGCTCCATGTCACAGTCCCCAAGACCCAGGCAGAGCTTCCCCCTCTGCATGAGGCTGCTCACGTGTATGCAGGCTGCGGTGAGGCACATCAGGTCACGTGAAGGATCAGCACCTGCACCTCCCTCAGATGGTGGGTGACAGGTACTATGCTGCTGAAGTGGGGACAAGGGGAGTGTTTCTAGATGACCCCGAGGACACAGAGCCTAGTAGGCCTGGGCAGGACCCTTCGGGAGGCTTGAAGGGGCAATGCTGGGTGCAGGGCCTCAGGAAGCCCCAGAATGACTACACTGAGGGTGGGAGGGGTGAGGACTGGCTGGTAGGTCCTTGGGCAGGTGTGACAAGGCAGCCCCGAGGCTGACGGGAGGGCAGGGTGACCCAGCAGAGCCTGGCCACTGCTTCTTCCCCACTGCACAGCCTCCCCAAGACTGGCTCAGGGTTTGCAGAGCCCACTGAGGGGCCAGAGGCGAGTCCTCCTGTGACACAGGGGCAGACAGATACCAGCCTGGGGCCTCTGGGGAGAAGTTCCTGCCCAGACACCAGAGGAGGCACCAAGTGGCACTACTGGCCTCCCTGTGCTTGGCCAACTCTGGCAGCCTCTCCGCCAGGTGATGGCCGATGACAAAGACCAGGGTTGCAGCAGCCCATCCGAGGGGTGGGGCACAGAAGGGCAGCAGCCGCCTCTGCCCGGTGACTCCTAGAACAGGCCTGTCCTGCAGCAGGGGCGGGGCCCGAGAGAATCCCCATGGCGATTCAGAGAAGGGGCATCTGGGTGGGATTTGGAGGAGGTGGTGAAGGGAGAGAGGCGGCAAGAGATTCTAGCAGAGAAAATGCCTGCGGAGGCTCAAAGCCAGGGTCCTGCTTTCCCAGGACTCCCACCGCCCCCTGTGCTGGGCCAAGGGGCAGCTGCTCTCCTGCTTCTCCCTCCACCTGATCCTCCCCCAGCCCCTGGCAGGATCCACGGCGTCCAGGCTGCAGGGGCTGGCCTCCCTCTCCGCCATGGAACTGCCCCTTCCCACCACCCAGAGCCCCAGGCCCTGTGCAAGAGGTGGGCAGTTGTGTGGGGCTCCTCTCTGCACCCCAGGTCCATTTCCTTCCCCCACCCTCTGCTCCCTGCAACCTGCAGACCACCCACCTCCTCGGACCAAGGCCCTCGGGCCAAGCCCCTCCTGTCAGTGGCCCAGAGCCTTCCCCCTGGGGCTAGAACCCTCCCCTTTCACCAGCTCAGCTCCTGCCTGTGCCATCTCCTCTCCGAAGCCTCCCCCACCACACATGCCCTAAATCCTCCCAGCCTGTGCTTCCCGCCTTCATCTATCCGTCTGTCTGTCTGCCCGTCCTTCCTCTGCTCCCCTGCATGCTCAGGGCCCAGTTTGCACTGCACCAGACAAGACAGAACCTGCAAAAACGGTTGAGATGGCGATTCTAGCTCATTTGGGGTTAGGTAGCTCAGGAATTAGGTTGGTGAGAGGGTACCAAGACCTTCTTTGGGGTGTCAAGACGCAGCTGAGCACCACCAGGGGCTGTGGTCCCACATGGCAGGCGCTGCCCAGGCCCCCACCTGGACTTGGCAGGACTGATGCCCTCGAGCCACACGCTTGCTCCCAAGCCAACCACTGTTCACATGTCCCTCTGCCAACAGTAATCCCTGTGGTGTCCCCTGACCCTCAAGGCTAACAACACCCTCCCTCCCCGGTTCCCCAGCTCCAGCACACACCCGTAACAGGCCCTCTGGTCTGCCCTAAACCTTCCCCCACTCGCCTCCAAGCCACAGCCTTTCCACATTAAGCATTGCTAAGATCATCCTTGTTCTACAGATGAGATATCGGATTCCCCGGGGCTGCGACCTGTCTAGGGAATGAGTCGGGGGAGGCAAGACCAGAGCCCAGATGAGGGAACTGAAAGAAATCTGCAGCCCATTGGGTTGCCCACGAGGCAGTCATTGCCATTGCCCTGGTCCACCGAGGACTCCTGGAGGTAGGACGCCGGCTGTATTTGGGGATCTGCACTTCACAGCCCCAAGACCAGTCAGGTCAGCCTGGCCCAACGCCCGCCTCCCACCAGAGGTGTCCGGGCTGCCCCCAGCGTCCTCGAGGCAACCAACAGGGAAGCTCACAGCGCAGCCCCCTCAGCCCAGAGCCCGGTCAGCACTGAGGAGACAGGGGACACGGACGGGGGAAGCAGTGGCTGGTTTTTGCCTAGAAACACCAGGACTGGGGGGGAGCCTGGGAGACCCCAAAAAGCAAGGGCAGGACAAGGAGGGACCGACACCGTGGCTGTGGACTGGCGTGGATCTGCCGGGTCGGAGTGGGGGCTGCCCACAGGGCCCAGCCTTCCCAGCCCCACCCAAGGCCTCCGGGAGCGGCCAAAGCAGGGCCAGTGAGGAAGCCCCCACCCACGCAACAGCCTCCCTGGCCCGCGGTGCTCCACAGAGCTCTCCGCCATGGTCCCTGGGGCCGGGGCACCCTGGGGCAACCCTGATGCAGGCATGGAGTATTGGCAGGGTGCCCTGCCGGGGGAGTCCGGGGGAGCCGGAGTGGAGTGGAGGCGGCCTGAGCGCCCGGAAGGCGGCGAGAGGGCCCTGTGGGGGGCAGAGCCCAGGAGAAGAGGTGCTGCCTCAGGATGGGGACAGAGAGCCGGCTCGAGCTGTGGCCCACCCTCCCTGAGGGCCACGAACACCTGCCCCTCTCTGCCGGCCCCGACTCCCCAAGCTCAGGACCCAGCCCTGGGTCTCCCTCTCCCTCCCACGGTACAGTCGGGGCAACTAAACCACGGATCTCAGCTCTGCCGGCCCACGGCCTCCTCCTTGAGCCCTCGGGCCGCCTTGCGCCAAATCCCTCGAGAGCCGCCACCATTCCCGCCATTCCTATCTCCGCTCGGGGCAGCCATGTAGACGGCCAGGGCCAGTCTGAGGCACGCACCCACCCCCGCCCGTCCCCCGTCCTCTCCTGCGTCCCCCAAACCCAGTTCCCGCCACCACTGTCCACGGGACGCGCCCGCGCTCGGCCTAGCGTTCCAGACTCCCCCTTCCTCGGCTCGCCCTGGCGCTCGGGTGCGTCTGCCCGCGCCGCACCTTCCCCGGGGAACCGGCCTCAGCCCGGCCCCTCCACCTGGGGGATCCTCCCTCGCCCCGGGGCCCGGCCCGCCCGCCTTCAGGACGCGCCGCTGGAGGAGCTCCCGGACGGTTCACGCGAGCCCGCGGGGCCGGTCTGTGGCGCCTGGACGGACGGACGCTCCCCGCCCGCCACCTGCGGCTCCGCACCCCGCGCCGCGCCGGCCGCCGCGCTTGCCTTCCCTCCCGCCTACCCCGCGCGCCTTCCGGTGCAATCTGGGGCGGCTCGGAGGGTCCGCACGCGGCGCCGGGACTGCGCCCGGGACGTGAGTGTGCCTGGCCCTGCGCAGGTCGTGCCGGCGCCGCCGCGGGGCAGGACTCGGAACCGCGCCGGGGAACTGGGCTGGGGCGGCGGGAAAGGAACCCTGAGAGGAGGGAACCCCAGCCTCCCAGCCCGCCTGGCCCCGCACCCCCGACGGCCCCACGCCGCCCGGCCGCCAGCCCCGGACGCCCGGCACCCAGGACTCCGCAACCCGGACCCGGCACCCAGGACCCCGCACCCCAGACCCGGCACCCCGGCTGACCTGCGGCTCGCGCGCCGGCTCCCGCGCCGGCTCCCGCTGTCTCGGCGGCCGCTCGGGCTCCGGCTCCGGCCGCGCCGCTCACGGGCGCCCCCTGCAGGCAGCTTTGAGACCCGCGTTGCCCCCGCCCCGCCCCGCTGCACGGGGAAACCGAGGCCGGCGCGGGACCCGGAGGCGTGGGACCGCGAGGCCCGCAGGTGTTCCTGGCAGGACGATCCCGCAGGTGTTCCTGGCAACGACGGGCCTGGACCGCGCCGCATTCCCCGCCCTCAGCCCCCCAGCGCGGTCTTCCCAGCCTCGCATCCGTCTCGCCGCCGCCTCAGCGCCACACCCCCTCCCTTCCAAGAGATCTGGGGCCTGGGAGTCCCCTTCCCCGCCCCTCGGAGCGCTCTGGGCCCCACCCCCACACTCCTACTTTTCTTTCTTTTTTCTTTTTTTTTTTTGAGACGATCTCTTGCTCTGTCGCCCAGGCTGGAGAGCAGTGGCACGATCTCAGCTCACTGCAACCTCTGCTTCCCGGGTTCAAGCGACTCTCCTGCCTCAGCCTTCGGAGTAGCTGGGATTACAGGCACGTGCCACCACACCCGGCTAATTTTTGTATTTTTAGTAGAGACAGGGTTTCACCTGTTGGTCAGGCTGGTCTCAAACTCCTGACCTCAGGTGATCCACCCGCCTCGGCTTCCCAAAGTTCTGGGAATACAGGCTTGAGCCACTGACCCAGACTCCCTCTTTTCTAAGAAATCCCCACTGCCACCTCTGCTGCCCCAGTCCTGTGGAACTCTGCTGTTCCTCATCAGAGCTGGGCTGGATCTGTGCCTTCGTGTTCACCCCTTCTCCAGTGTCCAGCTGTGCCCACCCGCTCCCCTTCAAATCTTTCCATGGCTCCCCAGGTCCTGAGGGATAAAGACTAGCCTCCTGAACACAGCACTCAAGGCCCTGCCTGGCACTTCTTCCGCTCCCCCACCATTAGCCCTGCCCTTCCTGAGCCCGGCCGGGGGCTGGTATCTCAGTTGCCTCTCCCCATCCCAGACTCTGGGCCGGAGACCCTCTTGTTCCAGCTCCTGGTGCCCAGTGTGGCCCTGATCCTCCCCTACTTCCCTGAACAAGGAGGCAGGGAGTCCTGTATGCACCATAGACTAACTGGGAATTTTAGAGCCTGAGGCTGGGGATTCCCACCCCTGCCCTCTCTCACCCCTACCCCCAACTCGCCTGTTTTCTGGAGGCTTCCAATTGGGAACAACCTCAAGTCCAGCCCTCCACACTATGCAAGGGGACCCGCCTTCTACCCTCGCTTCTGGATGGATATGGACTAATCCCAATTTTGTTCATGATAAGACAGCCTACGTCAGACAGCTGGGGTGTTTGTTGGTGGCCAAAGGCTTTTGGGAACTCTTGCAATTCTAAAACCTCTGGGGACTGGTGGGGTAGTGGCTAGAGGCCCAGGGTGGAGGGGCTTGCCCAGGGCCAGGCTGGCCCCTAAGGCTGAGGCCAGAATGGGGGCACGACCTCTTTCACAGCAGCTACCACTCACCGCAGGAAGGAGAGGGTGGGTGGGCGGTGGTTGCACAGGCACCTGGCCAGTGTGCTGGGAGGAGCATGGGGCCCATGGCAGTGACCATTGCCTGCCCAGACACAGACTTGATCATCCGGCAGCCTCCCTGGCTTACACCTGGTTCAAAGCCTGAGCTCCTTTCTCATTCAGCTAGTCCAGCTCTCCTGGTTCTGTCGTACCCTAACGTCCAGTGGGGCCCTTGCAAGGCGAAGAAAAGCCTGGAATGTGTGAGGACCCAGACAGCTTGAATTAAACTCCGAGGGGTGAGGCCCACATGAGACTCTCGGGGTGCTGTCCCCAGGTCTTTCCAAAGAGACCTGGCCCTGGTGCCCCCCTCTCTCATCCTGGCCTTTGCTGACCTATTCAAAGGAGCTCGCCTGCCCTCATTCTCCCATGGCCCTGGCTTTCCCTAGTGGAGGAGCTCCCCCTCTGGGTGGGAACACTGCCCTGGGACCAGAGGCTGGGGCTTTCCTAGGCCTTCCAGGACCCATATCCTCACTGGTAAAATGAATGTCTTGTGTCTGCCCTGCTCCTCCGCCCCATGGAGGTTAAGCCAGACCATGAGGTAGGGGTGAGGGATGATGCTGGCCACGGGGCCCACCCCTGCCCCCATCCTTGGCTCCCCATCCTTGCTTCTGGGGATCCCCATGAGGTAAAACCTCTCCCGTAGTAGGGACAAACCCCTCCCCGCCCACACCTGCTGGACGCTGATTCATTCAAACCCTCACCCAGCAAACATGCACAGAGCATTCTGAGTCTTCCTGAGGGACCCCCCGAGGCTCACGAGGCAGAAACCAGCCCTCAGCCGATTCTGGGGTCTTTCTTGTCCCCCCAGTGTGGACCCTGAAGACTCCTCTCCCATTCCCATCCTGGGGCCTGCACCCTTCCCACGTGGTCATTCCCATGCATGGTCTGGCCATGTGCATGCCAGTCCCACAGCAGGAGGGGTGCGACCCCAACGTTCTCGTGGAGGGAGCGAATGGCTTTGTTCCAAAGCTGGTCCTCAGGGTCACAGTGCCAAAGCCCCTAACATTCACCTTTAGGGTTTAAGGGGCGGTTCCATGCCTCAGCACTGGCTCCACTGGAGCTGTGTCCTGAGGCCGGGGGTGGTCAGGCAGGGCCTGGAGTGGTTCCAGCCCCAGAACCAGCTCCACAGTCCCCAGGGCTAGCCTGGGAGCCAGCGCCAAGCAGGCTGTGAGGGGCAGCCTCATGCCAGGACCCCACCCTTCTCCTACTGGCTCCTCCCTGGCCCTTCAGAGGCAGAGAGCCCCACAGTCCTGTGTCACGTCAGGTGCCTTAGCCCAGGTCTCCAGCGATGCCACTGCCCAGAGACTGGGCACCGGCCAGGCTGTTCAGTTCAGGGGTGGGGAACGGCACCCCGGAGGGCTGTTCCCAAACTGCCTGCCCCATGGGCCGGCTTGCCTTCTCCACAGAGGGGCCCATGTTCTCCGCACCACGCACCTTAAGGCCACCTCCTCAGTCTTGGCCTTGCTGTCCCCCTCACCAGCCCCGTGCCCACCTCAGCTGAGTGCTGTCCTCAGATATCAAGGCTGTGGGGCGGAGGGAGGTCCCTGTGCAGGTGCCTGGGCCACCACCCCACCCGAGGCCCAAGGGAGCAGCAAGGGTGAGGGGCAGAGCCGAGTGCAACCACTGGCCCTTGGTAGGCACAGGGAGGCCGCTGGCAGGCCCCAGCTTCTGGCTCTGGGTCTTGGTTTCCCTGCCCAGCCCCAGGCAGGCTTTGAAAAGGCTGTGGACGCCCACCCTTCCTTCCATCCAGGCCCAGGCTCCTCAGGCCAGGCGGTGGGGCCAGCTGGGCCTCCCCTGCTCCAGGATTCCGGCCCTTTGTTCCTGCCCAGGATGCACCTGGTGGCCTCTGGCCCTCATTGTTTGCTCTGGGGCCAGCTGAGCTGCATCAGGAGCAAGACATGCCAGGCCCAGGACAAGCAGCCGGTAAGCACTGGGAAGAGTCTCTGGAAACTGACTGGGTCACCCCGGGTGCTCCCCCAACTCTCCAATGGGTCAGGGACCTCACAGGGCTCCAGTTTATCCTAACAGAGGTCTTGCAAAGGCAGAAGAGTCATGTGGAGAAAGTGATCTCTGAGTCATTAGCCACCATTGCAGCTGCAGGGGCAGCCCCCTCCTCCCATTCACTCCCACCCACTCAAGATGTTCACCCCACCCGGTATCTGCTTCTGGGTGTCAGGACAAACAGCAACTGGGTAGCAACCCGGCCTTGGAAATGATCGGTGTAGATGGGGAAGCAGGCCCTGAGGGGGAATGGAACCCTGGCCCCAGGGTGGGCAGACAGTCCTCTGCAGCCCCTCGTACTGGGGCTGGCCACTCATCATGCCAATGGCTCTACACCACCTGCCCGCTCTTCCTGTGCCCTCAGCCCTGTGACCTGCCAGGCCTCTGCACCCCAGGTCAGACAGGGTGCCTGATAGGAGAGCCCAGGAGGGCTTTGCAAAGGTGGAAACAGCCCAGCACAAGTGTTGGTGGCCGACCTGGGGAGGACCCGAGTGTCCGGACTCCTCCTCAGTGCTCACTGTGGCAGAAGCCTCCGGTGCAACACGGCTGTGTGATGGCCTGTCCCCCCTCGGGGCACATGTGCTTCCCCGCCTGGTGGGTGCCTGCTGGGGCCCTTCTTACCTGCCTTCCAGAACTCAGATCCCAAGACTGCAGACCCTCTGTCACCCCCTCCTCACACACATGAGGGTGTGGAGACCAAGGCCAGCTTTCAGCACCTACTCTGGGCCTGGTTATGGCCAGTCTCTCCACACCTCTCCCACTGCCTCACAGCATGCCGCTCCCTGACGCACTCCCAGCCTGAGGGGTCGGTCAGGCCGGGCGGTGGAGTCCTCTCCTGTGCCCAGCCCAATCTCCTGCAGAACCCCAGTCAAGTCCAGACCTACTGGGGTCAGAGCTCTTGCCGGAATCGAGCCCTGCATCTCAGCAACCCAGGAGTCTGTCCTCACCCACACGACATGCAGGGCAGTGGCTGCCAGCATGTTGAGACCAGTTCTGTCTGCCCCAGTTCCTCAACTAGGGGACAACCTAAAATAGATGCCAGGCTACCCCAAAGCTGCATGAAGTGCCGGCCCTGGGGGTCTTCGGCCACAGAGCTGGCGAGGCATGGCTGCTGGGGCAGGGCATGGCACCTAGGCCCAGGACCAAAGCCCCTTGAGGGTACTGGAGGGGTGTGAGGGATACTTCTGGGATCTCTCCTCTCTCCCTGGAATCTCACAGCTTCCCCCTTCCACCAATTTAGCCTCCCCTCAGAGATTCTGGAACTTTCTCTGAGTCAAGGTAGAAATGATGCCCTCCCCAGAGGTGCTGCCCTGGGGGAGCAGCAAAGCCAGCTCCGCACTGAGGGGGAGCTGCATTGTGTATGGGGCCTGCAGGCCCCCAGCAGGTAACTCAGCTACAGAAGGATCCTCTCAGGGCCACCCTAGTCAGCATAAGGCAGCTGCACCGCAGGCGGGAGGGACGGAGGGTCTAGGAGTGACCGCCTCAACTGGGGACAGCGGCTAAGGGGCCTGTGCTGCCCGGACGAGGTTTAGGTGCGCTGGTAGGCAGGGCAGACCCCTGCTAATGCGTGGAGGCCGCTGCACACCAGGCCTGCCCTGCAGGCTCCATGGACACTCGCTGGCCACTAGGGCAGAAACCCTCTACATGGCAGAGGACACACCGCAGGGGCTGCTGAGCAGGGAGCTGAGTCCAAGCCCGGTCTTGCCTGTCCTTCCACACCCAGCCCCTGGCTCTACAGCTGTTGCCAGCTGCCCACCCCGGGGAGCCTGAGCACCTGCAGGTCACAGTTCAACTCCTGGATTACTTGAAGGCAAGGCAGTTGCTGAGCCCCCAACCCCAGGGAGTCCCCCGCCTGGGAAGGGGGCTTCACCACAAGCCCTCGTGTGCAGGAGACAGCACTGCCACAGGCCCTTTTGCATGTGACCTGGGCAAGGTAGGAAGTGTTCTCCAGGCCACGCTCAGTGCATTCACAATCACTGTAGTGGCTCACACCTGTAATCCTAAGGCTCTGGGAGACTGAGGGGGGGAGGACTGCTTGAAGACCAGCTTGGGCAACATGGTGAAAGCCTATCTCTACAAAAAATTAAGAAAAAAACAGGGCATGGTGGCTCGCGCCTGTAATCAGCACTTTGGGAGGCTGAGGCGAGCGGATAACCTGAGGTCAGGAGTTCAAGACCAGCCTGACCAAAATGGAGAAACCCCATCCTACTATACATACAGAAGTGGCCAGGTGTGGTGGCACATGCCTGTAATCCCAGCTATTTGGGAGGCTGAGGCAGGAGAATAACTTGAAACTGGGAGACAGAAACTGTGGTGAGCTTTCACCATTTCACTCCAGCCTGGGCAACAAGAGCGAAACTCCAACTCCAAAAAAAAAAAAAAAAAAAAATTGCTGGAGATGGTGGTGCACACCTGTGGTCCCAGCTACTCAGGAGGCTGAGGCAGGAGGATTGCTTGAACCCCGAAAGTCAAGGCTGTGGTGAACCATGATCGACAAAAACCACCAAAAAAACAATGCATAGGAAAAAAGGTGTATCTGGTTGCCTCTGGGTAGTATAATTGTTTTCTTCTCTATTTTATACATCCTACAATTACTTCCAAGATGATACATGCCTAAAAACAAAACCCCTCCAGACACACTCCCTTGTCCCCAGGGAAGGCATGTGTCTGGGCTATGCAGGGGGCTTCCACTCTCCTGGGGGCAGCTCTGCCAGTCTCTGGGGTCTTGGCATCTGTCACAGAACCCCAGGGGTTACAAGGCTCACCACCCCACAGCCCCGAGCCACACAGTGATAAACTGTGGCCCAGGGGGAGGCCACCCTGGACTCCTGGTCAGGATCTTCCCATGAGAGGAAGTGCGCCTTGGGGTGGGGCCACAGGCTGGCTCAGAGGTGCCCTTTTCTATACAGCCAGTTCCAGGAGGCAGCTGGGTTCTGGTTTATTCAATGTCAGAGGGACAGCAGGGAGGGGAGGGCAAGCTAGAAAAGCCCAAGCTTGTTGTTTCAGCCATTTTAATACATTCAAGAATACTTACTAGAACAACATTTAAAAGTATTGTCATATCAGAAGCCTGGGATCAAGAGAAGTAGAAACACAACTGGCCCTTTTGCAGTAAAGCTTGTGCTTGAAGGAGAAGAGGCAAACTGGCTTCCTGGAGGCTTCATGCCAGGTGCCGTAGAACTGAGAGCATCTCCAAATATCACTTTAAACATGTGTGACCATCTGTAGTCACTGTTGAAGCCCAGTGTTCTAAGAATCCTATTAGACAAGGCAAAAGGCACCCTCACCTGCAGATCTGCATGCAAACCTTCCCCAGGGAGGGGCCTGAGCAAAGCCTCCAGACAGGCAGGGCCAGGCCCTCCTCGTGCCCATCCTCTTTCCCAGTTGCTGACCCCAAGGCCTGATGCTGGACCCAGGAGACTCCCAGAGGGAAAACACAGATATAGCCCATCCATCCATGGCCACCTTCCTCCAGAGGATCCCGGGAACCCCCATCCCCCTCATCCCATGAGCCACCAGGGCTGTGCTCACATAGCCAGCAAGGGATCAAGTTGGGAACTGCAGACCTGGGGAAATCGCCTCATTCTTAGGGCAAAACAGCCCCCAAGGACACAATAAATAAACAAAACCATGACCAGACACCTGGATCTGGACAGGTGGACTGGCTCTGTGAAGGCAAATGAAAGCACAAGCGGGAACTGAGGACACCTAAGTGGAGAGACAATTAAAAACAAGAATTCTCATACGAATATGTCACTCACGCCGATGGCAGAGCTGGCCATCAACAGAGCAACAGCAATGAGAGCACAACTCAAGACAGGAGGGACTGGGCCAGGTATCTGCGGGGGGTCTCTGGTATGCTCTGTGGTGTGACTTTGCTTGCCTGGCTTCTCCTTTCTTAGCTGAAAACAGGCATTTCACCAATGAATGTCCAGCCAGCGGCAGCAGCCTGAGCTCCCAGGCTGACATGTGGACAGGGCTGACGTGCAGCTCCTGGCCATCTGGTGTCGGTGTTCTGGCAGGTGTACCCACACACACTGCCCCTTTCTTCATGAGCACACTCTTTTCCAGGCTACGCAGACACGTTACACTTCTAGTCTACAACCTCATGCTTGAATGCACACCCCTCAGCCCACGACTGGGCTGGCTGGGCCTCCTGGAAGCCCTTCATTGCATCCAGTCTGTGGGGCAGTGACCCCGCTTCCACTGATGGCTGGTCTTCCTTGTGGTGCTCTGCAGATGACAAACACGGTTGTATTCTCGAAGCTACAGTCTTGTCTGGACACCGTTCAAACCAATAATTACCGCATTAGGCACACAGGAGATCCCTATTCCCAGAAAGAGCTGTTGAGTCCTGGCCTGAAAGCATCTCCAGTGACCACCTTTAAATAAGGCTTTGGTTCAAACAGCATGGACCCAGTACCTGGGGAAGGCGGGGTATGGGAGGTATGGAAGCAGTACCTGGGGAAGGCAGGTGTGGGGGGCATGGACCCAGTACCTGGGGAAGGCAGGTGTGGGGGGCATGGACCCAGTACCTGGGGAAGGCGGGTGTGGGGGGGCATGGACCCAGTACCTGGGGAGGGCGGGCACGGTGGCGGCAGACAACTCAACCACCGAGCCCTGAACAAGGTCCCGCCTTGGCCATGGAGGGCAGTGGCTGCCCTCACAAGAAGAGTTAAGGCACTTTCTTCAACTCTGGTCTAAGAGGATGAAGTGACTCAGTGACTGTAATGACAGTGCCTGGGCTCCCTAAAGTTGTTTACTTTTCTCCTATTTCCTGCTTCATTCCTTGCACTCACCATGCTAATGTACAGATCTTATTTAGATTTCTATGCTTATATATGTAACTTTGGTACTAACAGAACAGAAGCAACTTTTTCCAATATTGCTCATAACAAAACAAAAATCTTAACTGGAAAAACTCCTTATGATGAAGAAATCTAAAGCCAGAGCTGGGACTCCAAACCCTGTCCAGGCTGGAAGACAGGTGGCAGAGCCCAGGCAAGGGGACCCTGCAACTGCCTCCTGTCAGAAAGCCCAGCCGCAGGAGTGCAGCGGCAGCACCCCCAGCCCTGGAGCGCCTGCACCACACCCTCTAGATGCTCTCCTAGCTCATGCTGAAAACGCCTGGCCAGGACAGCCCTGTCAGGTGTGGGGCAGCTGACCCACATCTGTGGTGACAAGCTCCTCCAAACTAGGATCGTGAAGGGTTCAGGGTGCTGGGAAACACCAGGCGCTGGCTGACTTTCCTTCTGGGTTCTCACCAGCGCAGAACCCACCCTGGCCAACAGTCAGGAAGTGCCACGACTTAGCCTTCATCAACCCCAGTGAGTCTCCCACAGAACTGAATCCCCTTTCCAAAGCTGAGCTGTGCATCAGCCCTTTTTGTTTGGTGCCCTGGAGCACCAGTGTAGTTCAATATTCTCTTCAGAAGGAAAACTCCGGCAGCCACTGGCCTGCGGGATGTGTGCTGAGCCCACATGACCTGAATGGATGGGTCATATGGGAGGGACCCCAGCGGGAACTGTGGGCCACACGGCTGAGTTCTGCCAATATGGAAGCCCTGAGCTGGAGGCTCACACGCTGCGGGGAAGCCCAGAGTTGCTGGAAGCTTTACAGGGGTGTGTAGCTAATGGCGTTGGTGTTGCTCGGTCACTGTGGAGGGTCCCCCCCGCTGTTGGGGCAGCTCCTCCTGGCATGCTCAGGTTTCAAAGTACTTGTAAATTGCCGTCACATACAGCATCACGTTCTGCCAGTCGGGCCGTTCAGTCCGCACCATTTCATTAATGTCCTGACAGAGAAGGAAGAGGCTCGGTTAGAACTGCAGGTCACCTCCAGGCTGTCCCTTGGGCTCTGCCATAGCAACATGGGCTCTTGGGGTTGGATGGGGCCCTGAAATATTTTCTGGGCCTAATTACACATTTCAAAAGCCTGGCCAAGAACACTTCCTCCCTAGGCATCATCAGCATCATCCCCAGGCCACCCGCCCCTGCCCCAGAGCCACAAACAAGGTGGCTCTCTGTTCCCTGCCATGGCTCTGCAGGACTGGAAGGGTTTCATCCAGTATGGGGGGTGGGGGGAACTCCTCCCTCCTCCCCCCATCTGCCTCTCTTCTTAAACCATTCCTTGGGGGGCCCTTTTGAGAGCCCTTCTCAGCCCCAGGCACTGGCCTAGGAGAATTTCCGTGTTGAGAGCTCCCAGAACCAACACTCTGATGGCCTTTACCATGCGCTACAGTCTGAAATCATCCAAGACGCTGCTCTGTAACTGTGCTCTGTAGAGAGCCAAGTGGCCTGTGACCAGTGAACTGACGTTTTAGGAAAATAAACTTGGGAAACTGTGGACCCACCCCTACCCCACTCCAGTGTCTCACAGCCTTTAGCATGCAAAAGAAGGCCTCAAAAAGTGATACACTGCTGCTGCTGAAGGCTCGGGGAGTGTCCCAAGGGGCTGGTCTAACGATCCTTCCCTTTCCCGTGGGTCAGGAACAAAGGATGTGCGGCTGAGCACGCAGGATCAGGAGGGCGCCCTTGGTGACGGTGCAGAAAACAGAAAACCTGTCTGTTCAATGCAGGAATCTTGACTACAGAAGCTTTATAGGGTGGGAAAAAGGCCCACTTTTTAAAAATGTTCAAGTTTACACACGTGTTGTAAAATATCCAGGAATGGGAAATATTTATTTTTTTCCCTGTACAGTTGAACAGAGGCCACCCTAAAAAAGGCACATTTCTAGAAATGCAGATGTACCTGTGGCACAAAAACTCTAATGAGTGAACATGGTTGGAACACTTCCTCACAGCACCTCCACTTGCTACAAGTTAGGGTGGGGGCACTGGAGATGGGGGAGGTGGCCCTGGGGAGCCCCACATATAGGACTGTTTGAGGCTTGGCTGGGCCTGTAGGCGCTCTGCCCTTTTTGAAAATCCTCTGATGGTGTGTCTCATGCAATGCTGTAGCACTCAGTTTACTTAATGAAAGTGTCTCTGGGTGTAGAAGCTTGGCTTTGGATTCGGACATCCTTTTTCTCCCAGAAAGTCAGGTTCAGCAAGGTAGAAGTGTGAGAGGCCTGAAGAGCCTGAGAACACGCTGGGTTTCTACACGTCTCTCTCCATGCCCTAGCGAGGAAGTGCAGGAGCCTCTCATCCAGCCTCTAAAGTCGCCTGCCTTGTCTGGGAGCTGCCTTGTCCTCTCCCTCTTGACAGACAAGGCAAATGGACCTGCTGGCATGGTGTTTTTGACAGCGACATTTTCCTCCTGACCTGAGGATTCGCTTATGAAAGAGATGACTGTGAGGAGCCTCCCCAGGTAAGGTTGGCTGGGCCCGCAGTCTCAGGCCTCCCACCCTTTCAGGGGGCATCCTCAGGGCGCTTCATGTGAGCTAAAGTGCTGGGGGTCAGAACGCATAATCCCACATCTGTACCCACCCTTGATGGGACCCTCCCTTGGCCCCAGAGCACCCCGTAGCCACCTCTTACCAAGTAGCCAAACCACCCTGCGCCCACGAGGATTCAGCTTAAAGAGGACTGAACTCTTTCTAACCAGGAGGGCCCTGCCAGTGACTCAGGGGGACAAGGGCTCACCAGTGTGGATTTGATGCCAACACTTTCAGCTGCCTGGAAAGCCAGCATAAAGTTCCTTCTCTGTAAAAGAAACCGTGTCACTGCAGTGCATGAACAATGCATGGAGGAAGGTCACATGGTCTCCACAACTACCTGGGAAAGATGCACCTGAAGGACGACACCCACCTCCACCTGGTGCCACAACAAACCTATGCTTGGGAGCCTGAGCTTCTGTGTCTGCACCAAGTACCCTGCATTAGGCCCTGGCCACCCCCCTCCCTTCCACCAACACCTGCTCCTTCCTCACTCCTGAAGAATCCCACTTCTGAGGCATCAATGCCACGGCACCTGAATACATACCCCCAAAAGCTAGTTAGGAATGCTCATCCAATGAGCTTCCCCCACAGGGGTCTTCAAGGGTTGTCTGCAGGGCTGGGGGCTGACATGGGGAAGCAGAGGGCTGGGGTGGGGGCTGCGGGCCTATATCCTCTCCAGCGACCATCTGGGCAGGGCTTCTTCCCTGACTCTGTCCCCAGGGAGCTCTCTGGATGGAACCTATCAAACCATGCCCTGGGAGTGCACAGGGTTGCTGTTTCTTGCAGTTCTAAGGCCCACAGTGCAGAATGGGCCATGGAGTGACAGCCCTCCCCAAGGTGGCAGGAGGCTGGCCTGGCCTGGTCAGCACTGCCTGACTACTGTTGCTTTCAGGAGGCTTCTTGGCCCCCTCCTGGTGAAGCTCTTTCTCCTAAATGTAGTCACTCAGGAAGGACTGGCTGTTCCCCACCGATAATGGTATCAGTTGGGGAAATCTGAACCAACCAAATACTACACACAAGGTGAATCAGGGACTGGTGGGCTCAGCATGAATGACCTGATCCCAGAATAAGACCCAGCTGGCATAAGGCAATTGTAAACTAGCACTGTGGCATGTGACCTGCTGATGGCAGGCACTGCCCTTGGTTCTCAGCCCTCCAACCCTATGAGGCGGATGCCAGAAGCTAGTCCCCTGTGGCCTACCTTATCCTGGCTGTTCAGTTCTTGATATGGAATGTGGGCAGGCAGATACGTATGCAGGAGGGCACAGAAGGCCAGCCCATCGTTCCAGCTGCTGCTGAAGTTTGTAATGTCAATATTCTGAAGGAAAGAAGAAAAACATGTAACAAACACATGCTGAGACCCTCTTAGGAGATGCCAAGGACGCAGGAGGCCTCAGATGCTGCATGGCCTCCAAAACAAAACCAAACCCAGGGCAGGGCAGCCTCTGGAGAAACCAAAGCAGGCGGGGGGGGCTGTGTCCAAGGGCTACCTGGTGCCTATGACTCCCCCACCCGTCCCACCCACCAACTGTAGATGGCTGCCCCTGCGTAGTCATGCCTGGGCCTGGTGTAACACATGGCGTCTTGCTAACTTATTAGCTGTTGCTTACAAAGAGAGGCCTCCACCACCACGCCCAGCTAATACTGTATTTTTTACTAGAGACAGGGTTTTCTCCACAATGGTCAGGCTGGTCTTGAACTCCCGACCTCAGGTGATCCGCCCGCCTTGGCCTCCCAAAGTGCTGGGATTACAGGAGTGAGCCACCGTGCCCGGCCTTATTATTATTTTTTAAAGAGACAGGATCTCACTGTCTTCAGGCTGTAGTGCAGTGGCACAATCACAGCTCACTGCAGCCTTGAAATCCTGGGCTCAAGTGATCCTTCCACCTCAGCCTCCCAAAGTGCTGGGATTACAGGTGGGATCCACCTTACCTGGCCCAAAAGATTTTATCACATAAAATATTCTGCAATTCAGCTGGTATGCAGCCTTTATCCTTATTTGCAAGAATCCTTATGAAGATGACTCTACACATTTCAATTTTCCTAATTCACACACTTTATGTATACACCACAAGCTGAAAAAGAACATCGCCCAACCACCCTGTTCCACATTTCATTATTTCATGCCATCTTCAACTGCACCAAGAGCCAGCTTCCTAGGTGACTGAGAAAGCCCAAATTTTATTATTCAAGGCAAACCATCCAGCTTGTGGGGAGCATTTTATACTCCTCCCAGGAATGAGTGATTCACAGAATAATATTAACACTATTATTATATTATTAACTATATCTGTATTATAGTCTTAGAAAGTTTACAAAGCACTTTATAAATCTTGACCTTTCTTTATATACTGTTAGGACATAACATCAAGTCGGGGACCTGTGGCTCAGAGACAAGGGCAAGTGGGGGCCATGGGAACCCAGGCTCGGAGCTACAAGGATGTGTCCAACCAGCAAGGGCCTGAGTAGAGCAGGCTGGGCAGGCCGCCCCTGCGAGGGAGACCGTCATTCCAGCCTCACAGCTGGACTTACAAAGCAGCAGACCATGTGGAGGATCACGAGGCTGACTTCTCATCACCTGCATCATCAAAACGTATTGTCTGGCCCCTGATTGCACGTGCCCGGACGTTCCACTGTCTATGCAAAGCATGAACCTTTAAGGACGGCAGCCCCGACAGTTACTTTCAATGGCCATTTCCTCTCATCAACCTGACCATCTGCTGCTTCCAGCTTCTCTGATATGACCCGGAGACATTGTTATAAACTGCTGTGAGGAAAGTCACCAGATTAAGGAACAAGGAAATGCAAACCTGCCAAGAGTCACAGGGGAAGGTGGCAGCAAGCCTGTGGTGGCTGGTGTGTGTGCCGCCAGGCGTCCGCTGACATCAGCCCTCCCCAAACACCTGGGCCAGGTGAGAATCCCCTCTGCCTCAGTGCTGCAGTCCTCACACTTTCTGGCCATGAAGACACAATCCTGAGTAAGCCCTACTATATTCCCAAGACGCCTGGCCCGCCCTCCACAAGGCTGTCTGCTCTGGCCATGATTTAACAGTCACCACTCCATAAAGCGTTCTGATGACCTAATGAAGAAGGTGCCTTGTGGCAAACAGTGCTTGACAGTTACTACTGACTGAAGACCCCTGAACACACGCACACGCATGCAACTTCACCTCTTTGATCTCATCTGAATCTCAGAAAGCAGCTCATCAGGGAGGAAACTAGGACCAGGGAGGAGTGCTTGGCAGGCGGCAGGGAAGACAGGACTGGAACACTTGCCCCAGGCATCCCGCGAGCAGTATTCACTTTAACTCTTACAGTCACCCAGAGCAGTCTGGGAGGGTGGGGCTCTGAGAGGCCAAGACACTCACCCAAGCCACAGAGTGGGCTGTGGGATCATTCAAAGTGAGGTGTATCACAGGAAGATGGCCTCCTTTCCTTTAGGCATCTAGGTAAGAGTTCCTAATGCTCTGTCCACCTTTCCACAGTGTGACATAAGTCTAGAATTGGGGTGCAGAGAGGAGGCAGGAATTAAGTATGCAAGACAAATGAAGAATGGGCCAGGACTCACTTGCTCCATAATTTGCAGGGCCCACTACAAAATGAAAATGCAAGGCCCCTTGTTCAAAAATGCAGAGGAAAAAGTCTATTAAAGGTACTAAAGAAAGAGCCAAGTCTAAGGGACTAAGTGATGGATGAAAGAGGCATCCTTGCAGGGAGAGGGGGGTCAGGAAACTTCTAAGTGTGGAGCTCTGTGCAAGGCCAATGGCAGCCCTTGGCCCCCAGAGGTCACATTCACTTCTGGAGGAAAACAAACCTTCACTTCCTGCCACAGCCGCCCCTTCTGCTCCCTGAAATGCAGGCAGCTCTGGCAGGGTTGTGGACGTGCCTGGCCTCACTGCCACATGGCGCCTCGAGGCAGAGGCTCTTGTGTCCCATCCGCCTGGCTGTGGGAACCCCAGCCTTCTCCCCTCCGCTTCCTCAAGATAAACCCAACACCCCGCCAGGGAAGAAGCTACTGCTCCAGCACCCCTACCCCAACTGGAACTTCTGGGAAGAAAGATTTCATTTACAAAGCATGCCACAGTGACCTGAACCGGGAGGAAAACAATGGCTCCTTCAGTTCCAGGCTGGGGGAGTTCATGTTTGAGTACCTGACAATTAATTTCCTATCAATATAACTAAAGTCCAAAAGAAGGCTCCCTTAACCTTTGGTGAGCTGGAGGGCAGCCAGGCCAGGCTGCTCGACATGGCTCCAAGGTACCCTATGTGACAAGCTGGAAGCCAAATAGGGAGCCCAAGTGAAGCCTGAGTGCCCACTGACTACTCTGCCTCCTCCCCCATCCAAAGAGACCAAGTGGGGGAAAATGAGCCAGGCTTTGAAAAAGGGGTTCCTCCACGGAAGTGAGGAAGAAGCCTGCAGCCCTCTGCTCCCAGCCTCACCAGCAGTTGCATGGTTTGGAATGTTCCAGGCTGAAAAGTCTAACTGCTGATGAAGTCATATTGACTAAACATAAGAAAAGCTGGGTTCTCTGGAAGGTGCACTAGAACACCAGGCAGGAAGGTGGGGAGCTCCTCTCCACACGGCTATCACGGCCCGTTAATATTATGACAGGATGAGTAGCTTGGAGAGGAAACACATGGAACGATGCAAAATCACATGGAATCACCAGAGAAATGGCTTGCTTCTCCCTTCCTCACCCAGTCAAGACCCTTGGCTCTGTAGGTGGGACCAGAACGCAGTGAGGCCTCCTCCACCCACTACCTGCCAGCTGCTACCAATCACACAATCCACCAGCTATTCCCAAACCCAGACCACAGAGGGCTCCGGGCTGCCAGGGGAGCACAGGAATAGGCAAGTGATCCCACAAATCAGCTCTGTGCTTGGCCTCTTGGGCCTCAGCCTCCTTCCAGACCGCTCTAGTGACTGTGAAAATTACAGTGAGGTACTGCTCACAGGATGCTTGGGGCAAGGGTTCCTGCCTCATCTTCCCTACTGCCTACTGAGCACTGCTCCCTCGATCCCAGGGGGGATCACCAAGTGTCTGCAGGCAGCGCCCAGACCTGCCTCTTGCCATCTGCCCCCTCATGCCTCTGTTCCATGCCTGGACCCCACAAAGAGCCTGGGAGCAGTCTGGTGCTCTGTCTCCAGCTGCATGAGGTCTGGAACTAAACTTTCCATTGCTTTCTAAAGTGGCAACAGGTACAGGCAGGTGAATCTGCCTGTGGATTGCTGGCCTCTGCAGTGTGTGATCCCTACCTTCCCAAGATGGCTAAAGTCACTCTGGATTTTCTTGGCAACTGAGGAAAAAAGCTAAAGCTTTTATGCCTTGGATAAAAACAACTCACCACCACCAGTATGAAGCTTGTGGGCAGGGGTCTGAGCCAGGTCTGACACTTCCTGGGCACACGGCCCTAGCTGTCTTGGACTTCAGTAAAGCAGATTTCAACCCACAGAGGATGACAAGTCCTCTACCCCTTCTGAAACTGTGATGTGCTTTACTCATGTAAGGTTTTTTTAGGGTTTTGTGCCTCGGTTGCTCCCCTCCTGGAGCCCTGCTCCTGGGCACGTGGCCACAACTCTGCTGACCCTCATCATATCCATGTTGTGGTAACACCCCCCATGGGCACTGAGGACGGAGAACTGTCCAGACCCCAGGCACAATTAGTGCCTGAAGAATATCTTCATTTATAGTGTTATTGCTCAGCTGTTTCCTTTATATAATCCTTCATATATAATCAGATATTAGTTTACAGAATTAGTGCTTGAAGAGTAACTTACTGCTTACATATATCTGGCATACTTAGTTCTATATAATCTTTCTATACAATCACATAGGTATTGTAGTCAGAGCTAATTTAGTGCTGATTTATGTAATCCTTCTATATAACCATATAGTAGTTTGTAGTAGGAGGAATGCTTAAAGCAGTCACAGAACAGAAGCAGTACATGGGAAAACAGCCAGACCAGGATGAGAACCAAAGATCCAGGCGGTGGCGTCCCTGCCTGAAAGGGCATACGCCATATGGCAGACTTGGAGTAAGTGCCTCTCTTCCTGATAAAGGAGTTGTAGTACCTTGCATCCAGTTCCTATGGAAAGCAGGCCTCCAGCCTGAGATCCTGGAAGTAACTGAGGAAGAAGAACCCCTCCGGTGTGACCAGTCACTGAGGCTATACACCCTGTCAGTCTTTTCTCGCTTCTGTGCTAGCTCAAAGAATCCTCCCATAAATATCTTAAGAGAAGAGCACAAGTCTGTCAGCTCCCACTGCATTAAGCTTACAGTATCCTATCAGAAATCCTTTGAAGTCTCCAGCCCCCAGATAAGAAGTGTTACGCACGACACCTGTTGCACACAGCCCACCTCCTTGCCTCGGTGACCTAACGGGGGTGGACCCCTTTTCTGTACACAACCCTCTACTACTGCGCATGGCACAGCCCTCTCCTGCGCAGGCCCACCTCTCTGCCCAGGTGACATAATGGGGCGGTTCCCTTGCTTGTAACTCACGTGATTATGTATGCCCTATTACTAAGTCTATAGGTGATGACCTCACTCACGACCCTGCCCCTTGCTTGTACCCAATAAATACAGATGCTCTCGGGCATTGGGGGGGCCACCGCTGATCTCCACTCACAGGTGGTGTGGCCCCGAGTCCAGATGCTCTTCACCACTTCTTCAGTGTCTGGTCTCTTTACTTCTTGGATCCTGCATCTCAGCACAGCATAAGGGACACCCCATGACCCTGTGGGGTCTCCACAGACCTACACCTGCCTCCACCACTCCACGTTTTGCTGCACATGGAGCAGTATCACATGCCCTGGTGTGTGGTTCCTTCCTTTCCTCCCTCTCCCCTTCTTTCTAAGGGTTTGGATGAGGAACTCAGATAACAAACTAGCTCGAAATCCCCCACTGCTGGAAGTTCTCACTCAAAACACAATGGTAGGAAACATGCTCTACAATCACTTGTTTCAAAGCCATCTGGATGCCACGAGGCAGAGCTTTCCACTGCAGGAGGGCCATGCTGCCCAGTGTGTGGCTTTGTTTTCTGCAGGCCTGCAAAGGTCTTATCAGGATTGGCATACAAACAGAAGAATGCAGGCCCTGGAGTCGTGTTCTTCCACTAACGGTAATGGAGACCTCCACCTTGGAGAGCAGGACACACAGCAACACCCTAAAATCTGTGGCCCCAGCATGGAATCCACAGGTGGACGTGGCCATGGTCACACATCTAGGGACAGCTTAGGGGAAAAGGCAGCTGGGCTGACTGGGCAGAGGGCCTGGGGATGGGCTGCTCTTTTGAGGACTCATTTGCACATTCGGTGAGTTCTTACACCTGGAGTTTCATGGGTGGGTGTCTTGTTGGACAGGTGTGACATATGGACTTGACATGGGCCAGGGCTCAAGGAGGTTTAAAGGGAAGTGTGGCTGGACTGGGGTCAGAAGTACAGCCGGGAGCAGGGGGGAGGGCAGTGAGGTATGTCAGAGGCCGGCTGGGCAGTGGCTGCAGAGGTTCGTATCAGGCTAAATTGGGGTGGTGGGTGGGAGATGGAGGGCCATGGAGATACTTGGCAGCTAAAGCAAACTAGACTTGGTGACAGACTGGCTATGAGAAGGGAGAGCACATGCAGTGCTCGGGATGGGCCTTGGCTTCTGTGGGCAGAACCAGACACTGGTGGCGGCCTTCACAGAGGCAGAGCTCACTGGAGTGGGCGCTGAGCAGATGAGGGGTGTGTTTTTGACACCTTAAGTTCAAGGTACCTTGGAGACACCCAAAGGTGATCGGTGGCACTGACACATGAGTCAGGAGAGCAGTGCAGAGAGACAAAGTGTGGTGTCATCAGAGTCCTGTGTGGGATCCTCTAGGGATGGCTGTAGTGGACCATAACCAAGAAGGGGCCTTGGATCCAGCCCCTCAGAACTCCCAGAAGTAATGGCCATGATGAGGAGAACGGCCTTTAATGGGACACAGGGAAGGGCCGGGGGCTGGGGGAAAGAAACCAGAAGGCAAAGGAAGAGTGTGTTTAAGTCAGGAGACAGTGGTCAATGCAGCAGTGACGCAGAAAGGCCACAAGGACTTCCAGTCTCCTGCAGTTAGAAACATGAGTTGCCATTAAGCATTAGGAGCAATGGCAAATAAAGGGAAGAGCAGGCACAAATCAGGTTTGTGTGTTTTTTTAAAAAGGGAGGGAGTCTCATTAGGTTGCCCAGTCTAGGCTTGAACTCCTGGCTGAAGGGTTCCTCCTGCCTCAGCTGCCCAAGTAGCTGGGACTCTGGGCATGTGCCTCGCAAATCAAATTTTCAGAAGCCAGCAGAGCGTGAAGTTAGATGAGCTATAATAGTGTTCCAACTTTCACAGATATCCCTTCTTATGAGTTTATTTCACAAAGCTTGCCTAGAAATAGCATTTGTATTTTGTAAAAGTGGTGTTTTCTGTCCTTATCTTCCAGGGGTTTCCCTCTGAGGGAAGGCCATTCATGCTTTACTGAAGAGCGGAGGGGCTGGAGGGCCGAGGGCCTTCCACTCTGCACTCATGTCCTGACTCCTACAGCGACAGCTTCTGGTGGAGGCCAACAGAGCCCTTTAAACTATTCTTAAAGTCAAAACTCACACTTATTTGAGGGGAAAATGCACACTAATGGAAGGAATTTCTATTGTTCACTACTCACAGGCAATGGCGCCAATCCAAGAAGGAAAAAAATTGACTTTTTTTTTTTTTTAAAAAGAGACAGAAAATATACTACTAATTATCATGTAAGTTTCTTACTGATTAATTCAGATTTTGCATTTCTTTTTTTTCAGGTCAATTTAAAGCTTTTCTATTCTACAAGATAATTCCATGTTTGGATTAGGGTTAACAAAACAAGAGAGATGACATGTGCCAGAAAAAAAGTTCAAAACGGCCTCTGCACAGACTCAAATGAGAAGCTCTGCCCCATTTTCTCCTAAGGGCACATGTCCTTCAACCAGGAAACGGCGACTAAGAGATGTGAGAGCGGACAGACGGGGCCTGTTTCACAGTTGCCATTTGCTGTCCTTTCTATCCTCATAAAGACTCCTGACACCCCTGCTCCTCCACGGGACTGGCTGAGTGTTTCCACTCACTTGCTTCTTGACGAAGGACGGAAGCCCCAACTGTAGATCTGACCCTGCCCTCTGTCTGTGGCCTTATGGTGGGATGTGAAAGCTAAGAGATTATACAAATCTCCACAAAAAGATTAAAAATATGTCATAAAATAGCTAAATGTTTTAATTTGTTTGGACTTTAATTAAGGGCCATAAAATATACTCCCAAATACCACATGCTCTTTAAATAGCTATTAAGTTTCTGGTCTACTTAAGGAAATGCCATTTTTATGGGCACAGGGCAAGAAGCCAAAGGCTCTGATTAATCTCTCTGCTGACACATGCAAGCATCCACTTCCTCATGCCTGTACGAGCCATGCAGAGCACTGTCCCCAGGTCCACACTCTGGCAGAGGTGGTTGTCACTGGTCCTCCAGCCTCACAAGGACACCACGCTGTTGAGCGGCAACCCAGTGCATTTGAATGAAACCTGTTTGGGGATTACAGCCCAGCCTCGAGAGGTAGGAATGAGTTACTAACAAAACCCTGGCCCATGGCGCCCCCCTACACTATGGGGCAGAGTTTGGGAGCCTGAGTGATGTGGGTGGGGGGTTCCTTTTCTGTGTAGTACGGTGGGAGAAGACATAAGGTCTGAAAGAGAGTAAAAAAACTATGGAGAATGTTGATTGCTATCTCTGGATAGTGGCTGTTAAACACAGAAGGCCCAGAAGGCCCTGGGAATGATGAACGGGCACCTGCCTGGGGCCCGTGGTACCTGTGGGGTAACCTGGCCAGGCCCTCTAGCTGATGATCTAAGGGTGCTGCCCTGGGCACTACAGTGCTCCATCTCCTCCTTGAAGCTGGGCCAATCTCTGCTCCACGTCAGGGGAGGAGAGAGAATAAAAGGGGAGGGAAGAGGCAGAGAAAGGGAGGGGAAGCAGCACGTTTTCGGGGGAGAGTCTTGCTGGGTGCATCATGGAGCCCAGGTGTTGGTACTTATGTGGTAAAGAGGGAGCAAGAAGGGAGGCAGGACAGGCAGCTGAGGTGGAGCTGGCAGCCTCCGGAGATAGGCCCTGCATATCTTTGCTTTTAATCTAATATGGACCCTCAATCCTCACTGTGTGCCAGAATCACTGCAAAGATTTTTCGAGTTTTCCTAAGCTTGCCCCACCCCAGAGACGTTCATTCACGTGGTGTGACCAGGTCAGGGCATAATTTTCTTTAAAGGTCCCCAGGTGATCTGAATCCACAGCCAAGAGGGAGGCTCACCATTTGAAAAACGAAGGTAGGTGGCAAGTGCAATGGGGTGGCACATCTAAAATGTGACATTGGTGAGTTTATGGTGATACCTACACAAAGGTACACCCAGCCTGGCTTGCAAGCCACTCATGAACCTCAGAGCTGGAAAATCAAGGGATAGGACCAAGCACCTGATGGAACTAGCTGACCAAACCAGTCAAGGCAGTTGAACAGCCGACAAAGGGGTTTCTCTGTAAAGTGGAAGCCTAATGAAGGAAGGAGTGACAGAATTACCCAGAATGACTGACCTGGTTATCAGAGGCAGTGACATCTCAGAAAGAGGTAGCCAGTCCTGCTGTGAATGGACAGAACTACACAGCTGAGGTGTTTCTGCCAAAAACATGAACTGGAATCAGATCTAACCTCCAGCTCTGCCTACCATTTTACACCACGAACAACAGCATGGGGATGGAACCAACAGAATCTAAAATGTGGGTCTCTCTATAGGATCCACAATCAATCCCGTTTCTTCAAAAAGAAACTGAAAGAAAAAAGAAGAGAATTTACGGACTGAAAGAGACCTAAAAGAGACATATTCTCCAAATGCAATGTGAGAACCCTATTTGGATCTTAACTCAAGCAAACTGATTATGATACAGCGGGAGGTGTGAGCTCTAAGTGTGGGGTGACATTAAGTGACTGGGGTTTGCTTCCGAATCCTCCAGGTGGGTGTGGGAAGAGCAGCACTGTGCTGATAACTTGTCACTAGTGTTTTGTACAGGAGGGTTGTTTTACTATTCTCATGACTTCAGTGCATATTTGAAAATTTCCATTAGAAAAAACAAACATGAACTCAATCAACAACAGAAAAGACAACCTAGTTGCCCAAATATAAAAATGAGCAAAGGACATAAATAGAACATTTCCCCAAAGAAGATATACAAATAGCTAACAAGCACATAAGGCTCAACATGGTTAGTCACTAAGGAAATGCAAATCAAACCACAATGAGATGACACTTCATACCCATTGGGATGGCTATGATTTAAAAGAAAAGAAAAATGCGGTGAGGATGCAGATACTTGAACCCTTGTATTTTGCTGGTGGGAATGGCAAATGATGCCGCTGCTGAGGGAGAGTTTGGCAGTTCCTCAGTAAGTTAAACACAGAGTTAACACACAACCCAGCAATCCCACTCCTCGACTATACTTCAAAGAACTGGAAGCAGATGTAACCTGTACAGGAACGTTCCCAGCAGCGCTATTCACAACAGCCAAAAGGTGGAAACAACCCAAATGCCCACCAACTGACAAATGAATAAACAAAATGTGGTCTATCCATATAATGGAGTATTTTTTGGCCATAAAAAGGAATGAAGTACAAATATACGCTACAACATGCATAAATCTTGAAACATGATGCTAAGTAAAAGTTAGACACAAACACATATTATATGATTCTATTTATATGAAACATCCGTAGTCAAATCCAGAGACAGACAGTAGACGAGTGGTTGCCTAGTGCTGAGAAGGGGAAGGAGCTGACTGATGAGTGGGTAGGTGGTTTCCATTTGGGGTGATATAGTTTTGGAACTAGGCAGTGGCGATGAATACATATTGCAAATGAACTTAATGCTACTGAATTGTAGATTTAAAAATGATAAAATGGTACATTTTTGTTATATACATTTTACTCAAAAAAAAGCTGCCAGATGTTCTGAAGTAGTTTATGCCCAGTAACTCTATACACTAGGTGGATCTCGTATGCAACTAAATTATCCTGGAGTGTTTACTGAGAAGTTACATTAAACTCAGATGATGCATGAGCATGAGTTCTGTGAGAATCTATTATAGCTTTGCTCTACAAATTTAAAAATAGACACATTTCTTAAAAACAAAGAAGCAGCTAAGGGTAGGAAGCAGGGTATCAGTCAGCTTTCTTCACCACTAGGAAAAACTGAGCACCTCTGGTATGGCAAAAGGAACCTGATAAATGTCATCTTCTGTAAATGGCTATTCCAAAGAAAGGGAAGCCATCACTGATTCTGTGACAGAAACAGCCATATTTACTCAAGACCATGTTGCCCCATATGCTCAAAGTACCAAGCATACTTCTCAGATATAGCTTCAGCTATATTGAAGCTTCACAAAAACAAAGTCTATAGTATAATAATATGTTTTGGATTTAATATGCTTTAACTCTTTTTAGTCAAATGAACCTATTTTGAGGATCAGTTAAGAATAAATTAGGTCAGCCAATGTCCCCCTAAGAGATAGGAATTAATGTCCCCATAAACCCCTCCAGAAGGAGATGCACACAGGAATCATGATGTCTGCCTTCTGATAACTTAGGAAACTGCTCTCGGACAGAGATGGGTGTCAGGCGAGAGCCACTGGCTGGGTCACAGCTGATTAATGAACTCTGAGCATGTTGTGAGCAGTTTCATTAGCAGCTGAGGAATAAATACTGTCTTTTCCCACAGATTTAGTTTAGCTTTGGCAGGGGATATTACTCACTAAAATGCAATCTCAATTGAAGAAGACACTTGTGGAAATCCTCAAGCAAGATCTGCCCTTGTGCACGCTCTGAGGAAGGGACTGGGCAAGGGAGGAAGGGAGGTAACGGTGCAGAGTCTTGTCCACATCCAGACCCCCAAGAGCTTTCCCAGCCTCTTTAGAGAACTGGAGTGTTTGAGGGGGAAGAAAAATAGGCCTTCCAAAACATCCAGGGGGGCCTTCTTTAATTTGTCCTCAGGACAAATGTCACCAATTCTGTCTTCAGGCTCAAAGAGATGAATGTGGTGAAATCTGAGTGGTGTCACCAGCCACGACTTAGGTAGAGACCCTGTTCAGATGCCTTCTCTGAGAAAAGCCTCTTTATGCTAGAACCTTGTGATTACAGGAAGAAACTTCAAGGCAACTGCTCCTCCATTTTAAGTCCTTGGAAATTCTTTATACTGATTTGAAAGCCATGTCTCTGCAGATCACTGGAAAAGCAGAGAGGTATGGCAGAGGTATTCAAGGTTTCAGAGTCCCATGGATCTGTGCTTTGATTGTTGGTGGCACTTTGTATTGCCTGTAGGACTGTGGGCACATAGTTTTGACTTGTGTAAGTCTCACTCTTCTCATATGCACAGTGGAAAAAATAATGAATGAGGATTAAATAAGATGACATCTGTAAGACTCTCCAGCTGAAGCTCAACACATCCTGTCCTCTTCTCCTCCCCATCCTACTCTCTGCCCCTGAGATGGTGTCAATTACAGTTTCTACAACACAAAAGTGTGAAACACAAGATTGTTCCCCTGGCCCCAGAAGAGGCTTCTGAACACCAGAAGACAGGTATGCTGGTTCCTGAGTCCCTTTCTCTAGACAGTACCCCCAAATTTCAGGAGATCCTGCCATGTGGCCAGAGGCGAAGATGTGATGAGTCTGTGAGCAGCCAGAGAAAATTTTGTCACCAGGTCTCCAGGGTGTGAACTGCAATTTACTGCACTTATACGACTCTGCCTCTCTCTATTAGGCTCCTCAGGGGGTGAGCTTAATCTTGACTAAGTGCTGAACGGTAAACCTGGCGCACACTTCAGGCAAACAAAGGTTTGTTGAATACATACTAGTATAAGAAAACTGCATCCAGAAACAAAGTCCAGAGAATTTAAAGAGAAAGAAAAAAACATGCTTCATTTCTAAAAATGAGGTCTGCTAAAAAAAAAATATGAGGACACTTTATAAAGCAGAAAGGATGGGCGAAGACTGTATTTTGGGCCGGGCGCAGCGGCTCACGCCTGTAATCCCAGCACTTTGGGAGGCCGACACAGGCGGATCATGAGGTCAGGAGTTTGAGACCAGCTTGACCAACATGGTGAAACCCCGTTTCTACTAAAAATGCAAAAATTAGCTGGGCATGGTGGCACATGCCTGTAATCCCAGCTACTCAGGAGGCTGAGGCAGGAGAACTGCCTCAACCTGGGAGGTGGACGTTGCAGTGAGCCAAGATCATGCCACTGCACTCCGGCCTGGGTGACAGAGTGAGACTTTGTCTTATTTAAAAAAAAAAAAAAAAAAAGAAGAATGTATTTGTACTTATTCAAATACCTATTTGAAAAATATACAAAAAAGGATATACTACCAAACTGAGACTATAGTATACTATTAATTTAATACAGAGCAAAAAGATTTAGACCACTGCATTGATGGTGAAACCTTATGCACTTTCTGAATGTATCATTATTCTCTTGGTACTAGTATTTCAGAGGAATATCACCCACCCTGCTCACCCTCCAAGCACCTGACACTGGCTGAGACTGAATGGGGGCCTAGAAGGACGACTGGTCTTCCCTGGCACAACACTTCCTATTTCTGAAATCACAGGCAATGCATTTAGTCTGACCTGGGACATCCAGGCCATCTGAGTACAGCAGCCTGGATGTGAAATGCCCCATGGTCTTGCAGTAGCTTAGGAAGGAAATGATATCAGGAAAGAGATGCTCAATATAGTGTGCTCACCTTACGATGAACTTATTTTATTGCTTACAGCAGGAACTGAAGCATTCTTTTCAATCTGTCGTGTATTAGTTTCTACATCTACTAGGTACTGTTTTGGCAGACGGAAACTGGCAAAACAGCTAAAAAAGGTAAACATCTGTGGTACCACACTCCTGTACTTCTCTCCAGAGCCCTCAACTCAATGCCCAATAGTTGTTTACTTACCTTTCCTTTAGTGCAATAAATGATGAAGGGAAACTATAAAACACTTTATTTTGGACCAAAAATAATAAGATACTACCACTGAAAGAAAGCGACTGACACGGCTGTCACCAGTACCCCAAGGAAGACCAGAGCAGCCCTGCGTGGCACTTTACTCCTGACCCCATGCTTATTTTTTTTTGTTTTATTTTACATACGAGTTGGTTACCGGCTTTTCTTGCTGTTTTCTTGTACTAAAACACAGTAGGGTACAGCCAGATAAAGAACATTGAGGACCTTATGGAGGAACACAATGGCAGAAGTATAGAGGCCGCGTGAAGCTGGATTTCCATGCAGTACAGTAAATGAGTGTTTTTAATCACAAGCTGGAACGTGGAAAAGGTTAAATTATTTCCTGGAAAAGGCATAATTTTAAAAGGCCTGGAAATAATAATAAGTTTCAGAAATAATCTTGAAAGTTTTTTGAGGCCGGGTGCAGTGGCACACCTGTAATCCCAGCACTTTGGGAGGCTGAGGCAGGTGGATTACGTGAGGTCAGAAGTTCAAGACCAGCCTGACCAACATGGTGAAACCCCGTCTCTACTAAAAATACAAAAATTAGCTGGGCATGGTGGCAGATACCTGTAATCTCAGCTACTCAGGAGGCTGAGGGAGGAGAATCACTTGAACCCAGGAAGCAGAGGCTGCAGTGGGCCAAGAGATTGCACCAATCTACTCCAGCTTGGGTGACAGAGTGAGACTCTGTCTCAAAAAAAAAAAAAAAAAAAAAAAAAGTTCTTTGAGGGCAAAGGTCATGCTCTAGACTGCATTCTATTCCTCCTTGTATTTAACCACCTCTCTGACTGTGCACAGCAAGTGTCAAATATGTATTTCATGACTGATTTAGAGCATAAAAAGAAAAAATTCCACAAGTTTAGATGCCTGAAGGAGAGAGCTAGCATTACAAAGATGTATCCCACTGACAGTCCCCTGCAGCAGGTATAAACCTAAAGAATCACTCTGTCACTTGACACCAAGGCCAAGAGCAGAATCTTGCCTTACTTGATGACTTGAGGTCTAACATCTAGCCCAAGAAGATAAAAGTCTTTTTTTCCTCCATATTTTCTCTGGGCCAGGCGTGGTGGATTGCTTGAGGCCATGAGTTTGAGCCAAGCCTGACCAACGTGGCAAAACCCCGTCTCTACTAAAAATACAAAGAAATTAGCCAGGCGTGGTGGTGCATGTCTGTGATCCCAGCTTCTTGGAAGGCTGAGGCACAAGAACTGCTTGAACCTGGGAGGCAGAGGTTGCAGTGAGCTGATATCATGCCACTCGACCTCCAGCCTGGGCGACAGAGGAAGACTCTGTCTCAAAAAAAGACAAAAAATTTATTTTCTCTGAAGAGTACTGAGGTAAAAAGTTGGATCCCCCAAATCCTTTCCTTTACAATCCATGAAAATGTTTCTTAAACAAACCTGCTCTTCTTCCTCTGTCTTTTCTGGAGCAGCTGTCACCGACCCTGATGAAACATCCTCCTTGGAGAAGACATGTCCTCTTCCTTGCCCCTCAGCCCCTCTCTGGTATTATGGGGCATCTTGTATGTGTCAGTGTGACTGTCTTCAAGGTGCTCTTAAATCCTTCACTCTATCACATGCAATCTTCCCAACTTAAGTTCTACAGGCCAAAAAGTTCACCTCAAGCCATACCTCACATCATATTTGGAAATGAACTCAAAATGGTGCAGAGACCCAAATGTATAAAAATTATAAAACTTTCAGGAGAAAGCTGTCATGATCTTGGGTTATGCAAACATTTCTTATTTGCAACACCAAAACATGCATGCTTTATAAAAGAAAATGTATAAATTGCATGTTATTAAAATTAAGAATTTCTGGCCAGGTGTGGTGGCTCACGCCTGTAATCCTAGTACTTTGGGAGGCTGAGGTAAGCGGATCACTTGAGCCTAGGAGTTTGATACCAGCCTGGTCAACATGACGAAACCCTGTCTCCACAAAAATACGGAAGTTAGCTAGGTATGGTTGTACATGCCTGTAGTCTCAGCTACTTGGGAGGCTGAGGTAGGAGGGTCGATTCAGACCAGGAGGTCAAGGATGCAGTGAGCTATGATTGCACCACTGCACTATAGCCTGGGTGACAGAGTGCGACCCTGTCTGAAAAAAAATCCCCCAAAACAAAACAAAACAAAAAAACAAATAAGATAAAAAGTGGCAAATACGCATGTGGAAAGATGCTCAACACCATTAGTTATTAGGCAACAGCAAAATTAAAAATATAAAACAGTACTACACACCTTTTGAATATCTAGAGGCTGACCACATGGTCTTGGCAAGGATTTGAAGGACTGGAATTCTCCTTCACTGCTGGTGGTAAAGTGACAGGGTAGAGCAAGTCTGGAAGACAGTTGGGCAGCTTCTGAAAATGTTCAACCTACCACATGATCCGGCTAGTCCACTTTTCAGATGTCCATATGCATATGCAATGGACTGAATATTCCTGTTTCCCCAAATTCTTATATTGAAATCCTAACCCCCAATATAATATAGGGAGGTGGGGTTCTTTGGGAAGTAATGAGGTCATGAGGGTAGAGTCCCCATGAACGGGATTAGTGTGCTTTCAAAGGGGACCCCAAACAGCTCTCTCATTCTCTTTATTTCTACAATGTGAAGACACAAGACAGCAGTCTGCAACCTGGAAGATGCCCTCACAAGAATCCCACCATGCTGGCATCCTGATCTCAGTTTTCTAGGCTCTAGGCCTGTGAGAAATAAATTTCTGTTTTTTTTTTTTTCTGAGATGGAGTTTTGCTGTCGCCCAGGCCAGAGTACAATGGTGCGATCTTGGCTCACTACAACCTCTGCCTCCCAGGTCTAAGTGATTCTCCTGCCTCAGCCTCCTGAGTAGCTGGGATAACAGGCACACACCACCCTGCCCAGCTAATTTTTGTATTTTTTTTTTTGTAGAGACAGGGTTTTGCCATGTTGGCCAGGCTAGTCTTTAACTCCTGACCCTCAGGTGATCCGCCCATCTCGGCCTCCCAAGTGCTGGGATCACAGGCGTGAGCCACTGTGCCCAGCCTCAAATTTCTGTTGTTTATAAGCAACTCAGGCTTTGGTGCTTTGTTACAGTAGCCCGAACTGACTAAGACACCATATAAACACCTGCACGTGAATGTTCATAGGAGTTTTACTTACAATAAACAATAACTGGAAACAACCCAAATGTCCATCAACAGCTGAATGGCTTAATAACTGTGGTATACCCAAAAAATGGACTAACACTCGGAAAAAAAGGAAATGAGCTACAGTGAGCTACAGTTACACACAATGACATGAATGAATCTCAACGTGCTAAGTGAAAGGAGCCAGAACTCCCCTAAAATTGTACAGGCCATGATTATACTTGTATAAAATTATAACAAATACAATATACAGCAACAGTAGATCAGTGGGTATGCAGGGATGGGGGATGCTGGGGAGAAGCAGGATAACGGGAGTACAAAGGGGCACGAGGAAATTTTCATGGTAACGGTATGTCTATCATGTGATGATAGTTTTCACAGGTGAATATATGTAACATATATGTGTATGTATGTCAAAAGTTATCAAATTGTAAGCTTTAAATATACACAATTTATTATATGTCAACTATACTTCAATACAACTATTAAAAAAAATAAAGGAAATCCAGGGCCCCAAACACATTTAGGTACCACACAGGCTCTCTCTGTTTTAGAGCTTTTTAACTGAATGTAGTACAGGTGTAAACCATGGCAGAACTGGATACAGTCCAGGCACAGTTCAAGGGACCCCAGTGAAAAGCTGAGGTCTGAGGAAGATATCCTCGGTGGACACTAACTGGCAGATGGTCATCTTGTGTGTTCCAGGACATAAGCCAAATCTTCGGTGATTCACTAGAAAGTCCTGCAGCTGCAAACACGTGGGTTACATCATGTAGCATTCTTCACCACACCACCACTTGTTCTCACCCTCATACTGCCTTACCTACCCAGATTCATTCTCATTTGTGAGGCAACATTAAAAAAGCATCATAAGGTTCTGTCAGGTCAGTGTCACATTATTAGCTTCTCTAATTAAGTAAAAGATAACAGTCTCTGTGATAGACTGGATTTTCCAAAAAGGATCACAGCAGTATTTCTGGCCCCACATCCTCTTCAGAAGCCTGCTATGCCCCATCAAGAGGTGGTGCCTATTTCCCTTCTCTTTGTAACTGCCTTGACAAACAGAGTATGGTAGAAGAGACACTGCATGACTTCTAAGACAGTGTCATAAAAGGTGGAGTGGCTTATGCCTCTCAAGACACTTGTCCTTGGAATGTGGCCACCACATTTTGAGGAAGCTCAGGCCAACTACAGGAGAGGCTACATAGAGGTTCTCTGGCCACAGCTCTAGTGAAAGTCTCCGCCAACAGTCACCATCAACCACCAGACCTGTGAGGGAGGGAGCCATCAGCTAGTGCCAGCCCTCCAGACACTAAACTGAGTGGAGCAGAGATGAGATGAGATATCCCAAATAAGCCCCACCCAAACTGTAGACTCAGGATATAAGTAGACGTCGCTATGTTAAGCCATTAAGTTTTGGGTGGTGTTTACAGATAACCAGCCTCCTTTACATTGAATCTAAAGAGTGTATTCAGAAAGGAAACTAGTTTCTCTCTCCCTCGCCCTACATTGTCTAATGGCTAATTATCCTTCCCATAATCATTTATCATGAGGCAGCAATAGGACATCTTTACAAATAACCTGCTTCTACAAATGTAGAGGTCACCATAAATTGCCAGAATGACCTCAGGTTAATTCATTTGTGAAAATCCAGAGCAATCATGTATCTAACGAAATCAACCTGTTGAACTCCAACTTGTCTGTGGAGGCCACATCCTTATGTTGTCATCCCATCCAAAGTGGATGAAGCACAAGAAAACTATGATTTTTCATGATGCAAGGAAGTTGAGAACTGTGCCTGTTATTTGAGATGATATATAAAGATTACTTGACCCAGAGAATTTAATGATTCTGCTTTTAGCAAAATAATTAAGCAGCTCTTGAAAATGTTACTTATCTGATTTCTTTTTCTCAGCATTACTCATAATAAAAATATCTACTTATTGGAAACTTACTGAAGAGTCTGGGACCCTGCCATGGAGGCTGGATAGCTCACTGGAAAGAGCCTGGGGCTGGGAGCTTAGAGATCCAATTGTATGGTCTTAGGAAAGCATGGCACCTCTCTGCTTTGCAGATGTGAAATGGAAGCCCCGGTTTTTATGATTTCTAGGGGCTGACTAGAAGTCAGACTGTCTCAAGTCTGACTTCCTCTAACTTCTGAGAATGGAATGTGGGTGCTGATTCACATGAACTACTTCACATTTTATCTAAGGAAATGCACCCTGAGGCAATTATCTTAAAGCTAACCAAGAACATTGGCAAACAACCCATTTTATTACATCCAGCAGGTTTTCTCCATGTCATTAGTGGGAGTTAAATGGAAAAAGAATGCAAGAAAAAGGAACAAAACCTTGAGCTAAAGGCAAGACAACCTTCTATAATTCCATTCAAATTGCTCGGGCCCACCCACCTCCACCACCTCCAGTAGCCCGACTAGTTGGTGAAGCAACAACAGGTACATCCAAGCTACTGCTGTTACTGCCTACAGACCATGCCTCCACCAGGGCACCATTCTTGTCTATCTTTCCAAATCCAAATGTACTGGTCCTGAATGCAGCTCTGAAAGATGCTCATAGTGAGGGGAGTGAAATGAGCATGTAAAGACTGGTGCTGTACGTAAGGCCTCCACTTCTTCACCTGTTTAAGATCTAATTTGTGTCAGCCAGGGGGGAGAAAAGTCTTGACGGAGTAGTCTCATCTTCGACATACAAAAAACACTGATCAAACTCATTTATGGTAATAGCACTAAGCAACTGATTTTTTAAATTACATCCCTGAAATTTCTGGCAATAGATGTTAGTAGTAGCTATCAAGATCATGTTTAAACAGAATGCAGTAAGTACACTGTGATTCTGGGAAAACTTTGTTTACCAACTGCTATGTTTGACATTAAAAGGAATCCCCCTGAAAACAGAAAAGAGTTCTTTCACTTCACTGGGACCGAAAAGCCGTCATCTAGCCTCTGCTGTGTGCAGTCAAGAACACAGGCCCAACAAGAGCCCTGAGATGCAAGCTGTTTCTAATCCCTGGTGGCTCTAAGAAACGTGAAGTTCTTGGCCAGCCACTGAGCCTTCTGGATGAAGATATCTTGTCATCAGGACAGAAAATGATTAGATTCCAGGAGTTTTTAATGCTTCACTGTGGAGAACTAATGAGTAAATACAGTCGACATAAAGAATGGGTGGGACGGCAAGGCTGGCCATTCTTGTTCCCCCTTTGTTCAAGTATTTTTAACCCCTGGAACACAGTGATATTTACAAACAATAAGATCTTTCTGTATACTTAGTTTCCATGCAAGTGACAATGAAAAATGAAAAGATTTAGACTTTCAACCTAGATTCAAATCAGATCAAAACTCTTATCTACTGGCAGCACCTTTTTTTATTTTTTAACTCTGGGAAGTCATTCCTGTGACCTAAGATTCCAGTTATAGAAGAGGAAATTAAACCAGCTAAGCTCTGCTTAGACTATGAGGAATTCCTTATGCATTATTTTAACTCTATTCTGTCTACTGGAAGAACTCCCAGCTTTCTCTGACTTTTCTCATCCCCACCCTCCCTTACCCCAGTCCTAACTCTAATCACGAAGAGGGATGCTTAGAAGGTAGAAGGTTAAGAAAAGGAAGAGTGACATTCTAGAATGTTTTCCAGAGAGGAAACTAAAGTATTTTTTTTTTAAAGGGGGTAGGGGGATGAGCAGAAATAACATTCGCCCTTAAGGCAGGACATATAAGGGAAAGAGGGATCACATGTGAAAAGGAAGCATCTCCATTCCCTTGTCTTTTCCAGTATGTAGTGTCCAGGAAGAATCAGAAGAAATGAGCTTTCCGGCCAATCTCTTTAGGTTGGGAAACTCACCTTTATACAAAGAATCTACTCAACCCACAGGCTTTGAAATGGTGGTAATGAGTAGCGGTCTGAGGGACTGTGACTAACACCAAGTGCCAATCTCATGCCTGGGTTGTGCAGGTAGCAAGTACAATATTTAATACTTTATACCATTTATAAAGAGCACTTCCTTCTCTCCTATTTGTCTGCTATTTGTATTATTACAAAGGAAGCTGTGAAGGACTGAGCTATTTTTATCTGTTCACTAGTTCTTGCTCTATTGATTTTTCAACCTATGGGGACACACAGTTCTGGGAGAATAAAGGTTAAGTACTTCTTTTCCTTGCTTAGGAAAGAGGGTGAGGAAAATAAAAAAAGAATCCCAAAATGAAGCATGCTAGGAAACTTCTGGTTATGGTAGAGCAAAGAGGTAGATAAATCCTTTCCCTAAAAAAACAAAACAAAACAAAGCCCCAAAACACAAATATAAATCTGGACGAAAGTGTCACAAATTACCATTTTAGGGCAAATCAACCAAAGGCAAACAACAAAGTAAAAAGTATTATTGGTCGGGCGTGGTGGCTCAGGTCTGTAATCAGCATTTTGAGGGGCCAAGGTGGGTGGGATCACCAGAGGTCAGGAGTTCAGGACCAGCCTGGCCAACATGGTGAAACCCCATCTCTACTAAAAATACAAAAATTAGCCGGACATGGTGGTGTGCACCTGTAATCCCAGCTACTTGGGAGGCTGAGGCAAAAGAATTGCTTGAACCCAGAGGCTGCAGTGAGCCGAGATCACCCTACCACACTCCAGCCTGGGTGACAAGAGTGAAACTCTGTCTCAAAAAAAAAAAAAAAAAAAAAAAAAAAATCATTTAGCCATAGAAAGGAGTGAAGTACTAACACATGCCACATGGAAGAACCTCAAAAACATGGTATGTGAAAAACGCCAGTGACCTAAGACCACAAATGATTCCAGTTACATGAAACGTCTGGGACAGGCAAACTTATGGTGGCTGCCTAGGGCTGTGAGGTGGTGACAATATTCTAAAATGTATTGTGATTATGGTTATACAATTTTGTGCATATACTAAAAACCACTGAACTGTTCAACTTAATGAATTGTACAGCATGTGAGTTATAATTAAAAAAAACACAACTAAATCCTAGAAACTCAACTCTCAGATTACTTTATAGTTATCTGTGGGCCGGGCACGGTGGCTCACGCCTGTAATCCCAGCACTTTGGGAGGTTGAGGCGGGCAGATCACGAGGTCAGGAGTTCGAGACCAGCCTGACCAACACGGTGAAACTCCGTCTCTACTAAAAACACAAAAATTAGCTGGGTGTGGTGGTGCACGCCTGCAATCCCAGCTACTCAGGAGGCTGAGGCAGGAGAATCACTTGAACCTGGGAGGCAGAAATTGCAGTGAGCCGAGACAGCGCCACTGCACTCCAGGCTGGGCGACAGAGTGAGACTCCGTCTCCAAAAAAAAAAAAAAAAAAAAAAAAAGGTATCTGTGGTAGGCCCATAAGCTGTTGATGTCTTAATTTCTTGAACCTATGAACATATTTATTTACATGGCAAGAGAGTTTGCAGATGTGATTAAGAATTGCAAGGACAGGAAGATGAGCCTGAATTATCCCGGTGGACCCAATCTAATCACACAAGGCCTCAAAAGCAGATAACCTATGGTCAGAGTGATGCAATGTGATGACTTGACAAGTTGGTATTAGCTTTGAAGATGAAGGAAGGGGCCACATGCCAAGAAACATGAGTGCCTCTATAAGCTGGAAAAGGCAAGGAAATAGATTCTCCCCTAAAGCCTTGAGAAAAGAACACAGCTCTGCTGACATCTTACTTTTAGCCCAGTAAGAGCCATGTTGGAATTCTAACCTACACAACTGTAAGATGAAAATTATGTGTTGTTTTAGCTACTACATTTGTAGTAATTTCAACAGTAATAGAAAATGAATACACTAGACTATAAATTATTTGTTTTATATAGAAAAGAAAATGAATCTAATGAATCATAGTAAATCATCTGGAATAAATGAAGAAGCGCAAAATATCAGAAACATGTGACATAAAAACCTCAAAACCACATATAATTGGGGCAACGACATTCCTGCCAACACCAAAAAAAATTTTTTCCTTAATTTTTGCTGAAGTATAATATACATGAAGTACCAAAATGGTAAGTACAGCTAAAAGAATTTTCACCAAGTGAATACACCATGTAGTCACCTCCACCAAATGAAGATCCAGAATATAACCAGAATCCCAGAAAGCATCCCTCAATTCCCCTAAAGACACCACTATTCTGACATATCATAACAGATTAACCCCACTACTTCTCTGGCTTCATTTAAATGGAATCATCGTTTGGACTCCTGTGTATCTGGCTGCTTCTGCTCAACATTACGTGTGTGAGATTCATCCAGGCTGCTGCATGTTGCAACAGTTTGCTCTTTTTTGCTTTGTTTTGTAGTACCTTATATATCACAATTCATTATCCCTTCACGTCTTGATGATTATTTGGGCTGTTTCCAGCTTTTGACTCTTATGAAGACTATTTAACTTCAGCAGATACCGCTAAAGTTTTCCAAACTGGCTAGAACTGTTTACAACCCTATCAAAAGTGTGCAAGTGTTCTTGTTTCTCTGCTTCCTTGTCAACAGTTGGTATTATCAACTTTTTAAATCAGGCATTCTGTGTCTAATCTGCTGCACACATAGCAAAGCCTGGCTGTATTTTATTTTTTAAATGCTAATAAAAATTAGATCCTGAAATTTTTTTCACTTGCTATTCTCATATTTTACATGCATCTTTGTTAGTATTTCCTACATCATAATCATGTCTGCAAACAAAATTTTCTCTCTTTCCAATTATTATACCTCTTATCTTTCTGCCTTACTGCCCTGACTAGAACTTTATTTTTTAATTTTTTGTAGTGATAGAGGTCTATGTTGCCCAGGTAAGTCTTCAACTCTTAGCCTCAAGGGACCCTCCTGCCTCAGACTTAAGTATTTGTTCTGTGGTTTTTTTTTTGAAACTAACGAACAGGTGTTGAATTTTATCAAATGCTTTTGCTCTACTTTGACTAGATCTCATTTTCCCCCTCCATTTTGAGAACTTTGAAGGACGTTAACTCATTGAAATGTTCTGAAATTGCATGTGGCCAATTAGAAGGAATGTGCAATCCCCCTGTTGCTTGGTGCAGTGTTTTATAGATTAGGACAAAGTAGTTAATAGCATTACTCATATCTTCTGTAGCTCTACTAAATTTCATTTGTTTTTTTTATTAGTTAATGAGAGAAGTGTATTAAAATCTCCAAATATGCCTATTTTGCCTTTTAGATATATCGGTTTCCCTTTATATTTTCTGGGGCTATGCTACTAGATACATATGAATTTATGATATGCTCTAAGTGCCTATAAAGTCTTCCTGGGCAGTGTCAAGTCTTACAACGTTGTTTTCTAAGAATGCCTTGGCTATTGTTTTAATCCTTTATCACTACGAACAATCTCTATCTCTAGTAGTATTTCTTTCTGTGAAATAACACTTTGAAACTAATATAGCTCTTCCAGCAGTCCTTTGGTTAGTGTTTGCATAGTATATCTTTTCCAACTCTTTTACTTTCAGTCTTTCCATTTAAAGTGGGTCTCTTGTTCACAAATCATGGTGGGGTCTATTGTTTTTAATCTGAAAATCTTTGTCTTTTAACTGGAATAGTCAGCCTATTTACCTACAATGTAATTTTTACATATTTGGGTTTACATCTATTACTATACCCTTAGTTCTTTGTTCCTTTTCTCTTTTTTCCTGCCTTATTTTAGACTAAGCAAATATTAGTATTCCAGTTCTCTTCTGTTAGCCTCTTTATATTCCATTCTTTTATCACTTTAATTGTTAACAGTATGACTTTAATTAGAGTAGCCACACAGAAAAAGTTAAAACATGTATTAATATATTTTATTTAATCAAATATATTAAAAATATGATCATTTCAACATGTAATCAGTATTTTTTAAATGAGGTATTTTACATTCTTTTTTTTCCATACTAAGTCTTCTAAGTCTTCAAAATCTGGTGTTTATTTTATAATCAGATTAATTTATTTATTAATTTATTAATCTCAATTCAGAATAGCCACATTTTAAGTTCTCAATAACTCCATGCAGCCAATGTCAACTGTAGCAGAGTGCAGCCATAGAGATTTACAATGTGCAACCCTTAACTTATTAAGAGTCTATGACAAATTAGTAATTTCCTGGCCTTCTGAACAATGCAAGGACCTTGCAACACCTTAATTACATTTACTGTCCCCCTCCTAATTTTTGAACCATTTTATCTTAAATTTTCAACCTACATATATATTGTTATTACACTACAGTCAATATTCATATATATTTACCTTCATGTTTACTCTTCCACTGTTCTTTATTCCTTCCTGCAATTTTGTTTCCCTACGGGATTACTGTCTTTCTGTAACAAGGACTTCCTTTTTCTTTCAGAATGGGCCTACTGGTGACCAATACTCTTCATTATCTATTGAGAAATCAGCTGCCAATCTTACCATTCCTCTTAACCTAATTATCTTTTTTCTCTAACAATTAAAGATTTTTTTCACTGTCCTTGACTTTTAGCACTTTGATTATGGCACTCCTAGCCCTCTCATTTAGTGTAACCCAATTGTATGTGTCTTAAACCTTCTGTTGTGTCTCTTGTCTCCATTACACTATTATTTTTCATTCTTTCATTTCTCAGTGCTTCATTGTGATCTTTCTTACTGATCAATCTTCTAATTCACACATCTTTTCTGTGTTGAGTGGTTGTTAAACACATGTATGGGAGTTCTTAACTCAAGCTAATGTATTTTTTAGTCCTAAAATTTTCATTTGGCCAGGCGCAGTGGCTCACGCCTGTAATCCCAGTACTCTGGGAGGCCCAGGTTGGCATATGACTTGAGGTCAGGAGAGACCAGCCTGGCCAACATGGTGAAACCCTGTCTCTACTAGAAAAAAAAAAAAAAAAAATTAGCTGGACATGGTGGCAGGTGCCTGTAATCCCAGCTACTCAGGAGGCTGAGGCAGAAGAATCACTTGAACCCAGGAGGTGGAGGTTGCAGTGAGCCAAGATTGCACCACTGTACTCCAGCCTAGGTGACAAGAGCAAAACTCTGTCTGAAAAAATAAAATAAAATAAAATTTTTGTTTGATTCTATTTTATAGATTCCAGTTCTCTGGTAAAACCCTATATCTCTTCATCTGTTTCCATAAACTCATAAATCAGTTATTTTAAGGCCCAACAGTTCCAATATCTGGATCACTTCAAGTTCTTTTCCTGTTATTCATTCTTTCTCTTGATTTTCATTCATTTGATCCTGCTTATTGGCATGCCTGGTATTTTTATTAATTAATTAATTAATTATAGAGACAGGGTCTTACTATGTGGCCAGGTTGGTCTCGAACTCTTGGCCTCCAGTAATCTTCCTACCTTGGCCGCTCAAAGTGCTAAGATTATAGGAATGAGCCACTGCGCCTGGCAATGCCTGGTATTTTGATGGAATGCAGGATACTATGTTTCAAAGAGTATAGGGGCTAAGTTTCTTCTGGCAGGCAACTAGAATAAGGGCTGATCACCTTGATCCAATCAAAGTTTTGAAGCTGGATTTTAAGCTGGTAACTTCTGGTCAGCCTTTATTGGTAGGACATAATTCTAGTTGAAAGCCTGGAGTATTTTCCATTGTCATTCCTCTTTGGCTGGCTTTGAAATCTAATTTTTTGTCTACCTGCTCCTGTGACAACAAAAACTATGCTAAAGTTGTTTAGCCTTTGCTAACAGCTTTCTACTGAATTTCTTCTGAATTTGAAAAATACCTTAACAGCAAAAGCTAAGTCAAATGTTGAGTTTACTACCATCTCTCTCTCTCTATTTTTCCAAAGAGTTGGGGTCTCACTATGTTGCCCAGGGTCAAGTGCAGTGGTGTGATCAAAGCTCACTGTAACCTTGAACTGCTGGGCTCAAGCAATCTTCCTGCCTCAGCCTCCTGAGTAGCTGGGATTACAGGCATGTGCCAACATGTTGGCTGAGTTCATTACTCTTGAGGTTGTCTTTTCCCTAGGATCTTGGACCCTCAAATCTTGGCTGCCTTAGAATCCTTCATTTTAAACATTAGTCCCAGTATTCAGTGATTCTGAAACAACCTCTGGACCACTGCTTTCTCTGGCCTCTATCCCATGGGAAGAATTAGCCAATGCCCTAAGGGAAAAAAGCAGGGGTAAATATGGCCTCAACTCAATAGGATTTTTCTCTACAATATTGGCTCCTGCCAAATTTGACCTGGCTGCCTTGTTTAGTCCCCAATGCCTTCAACGATATTTATTTTTGTATTTTAAACAGTTTTTACAGCAGTCTCATCAGAGACTTGGTCTGATATTCTGTTATAACCATAAACAAAAGTTTTACTGAGTTTTAATTACTGATACAGTTTTTACTGACTAGTCTATAAATTTCTTCAGAATAGAAACTATTTTTATTCCCTAACTTCTATTTAAACACTTAGCATACTACCTGACACAGAGCTTACTATCTGATAAATTATTAACTTTTTTTTTTTTTTTTTTTTGAGACGGAGTCTCGCAATGTTGCCTGGGCTTGAGTGTAAAGACGTGATCTCAACTCACTGCAACCTCTGCCTCCCAGGTTCAAGCGATTCTCCTGCCTCAGTCTCCCACATAGCTGGGACTACAGGCGCCCAACACCAAATCTGGGGCTGATTTTTTTGTATTTTTAGTAAAGACGAGGTTTCACCACGTTGGCCAGGCTGGTCTCGAACTCCTGACCTTGTGATCCACCCGCCTCGGCCTCTCAAAGTGTTGGGATTACAGGTGTGAGCCACTGTGCCTAGCCTATTAGCTTTTTTATAATAGGAAAAAAAGCTTAGAATGCAAGTAAAGCATAGCACGTAAATATGGGCCTGCTAAACCATTCCAGTCCATTAATTCTTTTAATTCCACTTGTCTCCAGTAAGAAATATCCAATCTTTTCTTCTGTGGTCCACACATTAATTAAGTACATCCATCAGTAAAACTGCATTCTCAATGTTAATCTGAGGTTAAATTACCTCAGACAGTACTAAAATATTTTGTTCATTTATTAAAAGTCTTTTGTTCTAGATTAAGTGATTTCATTATTCTTTGGATTTAACCAATCCATTTCTAGGTCTAGCATTTTATCAGAAAACCATGAGATTTTTCATTCAAAATAAAGCTCTCTCAAGTTAACCTTTAGAGGCGTCTTGATTACATTCAATTAGGGTTTTCCAGGAGGGCAAGAAAACAATGATACAACAAAAGCTCTTAGATATAAAATCTAAAACCAAAGAAAAGTTGACTGAAAGTATAAATATTTTTCTTTATGCCAGTGGGTTACTCTTGTATTATCAATCTTGTACCATCAATCCCTAAAGACAACAGCTAAAAAAAATTAAAAGTGGTTGTCTCTGGATAGCAGAAATTTTAGAGGTAAAGAAATAGGGAACTGGATTACCACTTCTCACAATAAGCACTTAAAAATTATTAGAGTCCCATATTTAAATTAAAAACATAATTGTGTATAAACAGAGGCACTGATTTTTTTAAAAAAGAGAAAAAAAGGAAGACGCAACCCTTAAAGCAATAGTACTGAAAGCTGGTTACACAATGACCTGGACTCACAAGACAGCCTTGAGGCAGCCATTTATCCTTGTGGGAGTTTCAGTCCCAGATCTGAAAACCTGATAATAAACCAGAACTCCAAGACATTTTCAACACTAATATTCTACTATTCTAAAGCTTCAATGTATGATAAATGGCAGGGCACAAGTTAAAAGAGAAAAATGTATTTGTTAAATAAAAGCTAAACTCATAAGGGCTTGTTTTGTAATGGATGCTTAATGAAATTACAGTGATCAGCACAGTAATTTTAGGGTGACTCTTAAGAGAGTTAACGAAAGATGATATGGGCATTAGGGAATCTATCTCCGTTGATTAGACGGCTTCTTCATAAAGCACACACGTTCCAAGCATTAATGATCCATTTGGGGCCTCTGAGGGCAGTATGTGCTAAGTGTCACGTAACAGCTTCTGCTTTCACAAACTAGTCAAGTGTCACAACCTGCCCTTTTCTGCAAACTGAGTAGTCAGAGACCAAAGTACTGAACCCAAAACTGCTGGATCCAAAGGATGGGCATGATCATCCATTTATAGCTAGATAGGGAAAGGGCGCTGGTCCTTCCTATATGATTCTTGACAAATTAAGAGCACTATTAGGTATGGCTTTCAGTTTTAAAAGATTATGCATTTCAGACCAGGTGCAGTGGCTCACACGTGTAATCCCAGCACTTTGGAAGGCGGAGGCAGGCAGATCACTTGAAGTCAGGAGTTCAAGATCAGCCTGGAAAACATGGCAAAACCCCATCTCTACTAAAAATACAAAAATTAGCTGGGCGTGGTGACAGGCCCCTGTAATCCCAGTTACTCTGGGAGGCTGAGGCAGAAGAATTGCCTGAACCTGGGAGGTGGAAGCTGTAGTGAGCCAAGACTGCGTCACTGCACTCCAACCTGGGTGACAGTGAGCCTCCATCTCAAAAAAAAAAAAAAAAAAAAAAGATTATTCATTTCAGACTGTCCAATTTTTTTTCAAAAAATTATACTTTAAGTTCTGGGGTACATGTGCAGAATGTGCAGGTCTGTTATATAGGTAAACTACATGCCATGGTGGTTTGCCAAACCCATCAACCAGACTGTCCAATTTTAACTTACAGAGCTTGAAATAAAAGAACCAGCATCCTCTTTGCTTCTAAAGGAAAGCAACAGATAGATATCTGTCTCACAGGAAACGAAAGCCAACTGCCTCCCCCAAGTCATACATATGTATCATCAAAGAAGTATCCATAGGAAGTAAGAAAGCAGAGAATTGGGTTGGTAGCAAAGACTGTCAAGTGTACAAAAAGAATTTTCCTTATGTACAATTAACCATCCTATATCATATTTCCTCTTGCATTTCAAGTACCAAGTAAATGGAAAGAAACTTTAAATTATTAATTGAAATAATTGATTTGTGTGTATATATGTTTCTACATACAGATTAAGGTGTGTATATATATATATATATATATATATATATATATATAAATAAAATCTTAAGATCATAGAATCATAGGACTTAAACTAGAAGAACCCAAGAGGCATTAAATAATTGACTTAATGCTTGAATTATCTCCATTTAATTAACTTGATACATGGCAAAGTTCTAAAATCAAAGGAAAAGTAATTGTGTTTTTTTTTTTTCTGAGACAGGGTCTTACTCTGCAGCCTAGGCAGGAGTGCAGTGGCGTGATAGCAGCTCACAGCAGCCTCAGCTTCCCAGCTCAAGTAACCCTCCTCCCTCAGCCCTCCAAGTAGCTTGGTTGAGGTGGGAGGATCGCTACCATGCTGGTTAATTTTTTTTAAGTAGAGAGAAGATCTCACTATGTTGCCCAGGCTGGTCTCAAACTCCTGAGCACAAGCAATCCTTCAAGGGGGAAGTAATTTATAATGTTCTAAAATTACTTAATTTATTGTCTATGAAAATTTAAAACTTAGGTTATAAGAAGACACCTAACAACAAGGAAGATAATACAAGTACACCTCAGACTGTACTTCATCTTCTTGTGCTTCATAGATACTGTGTTTTTTACAATTTGAGGGTTTGTGGCAACCCTGTATCAAACAAGTCTGTTGGTACCATTCTGCCAACAGCGTGTGCTCATTTCAATGTCTCTGGGTCAAGTTTGGTAATTCTTGCAATATTTTTTATTATAACCATTATGGTGATGTGTTACCAGCGATCTTTGATGGCACTATAGTAATTGTTTTGAGGTGCCATGAACTGTGCCCATAAAAGACAGTGAACTTAATCTATAAAGTTGGGTGTGTTCTGAATGATCCACTGACTAGCCACTTTGTCTCTCTCTCTCTCCTTGGGCCTCCCTATTCTTTGAGACATAACAATGTTAAAATTAGGCCAATTAATAACCCTACAACGGCCTCTAAGTGTTCAATTAAAAGGAAGACTAACACATCTTTCATTTTAGACCAAAATCTAGAAATGCTTAACTGACAAAGGCATAGCAAAAGCCAACAGGCTGAAAGCTAGGCCTCTTGTGCCAGTTAGTCAAGTTGTGAATGCAGAGAAAAAGTTATCGAAGGAAATTAAAAGTGCTACACCAGTGAATATACAAATGATAACAAAATGGCCTTATTGCTGATATGGAGAAAGTTTTCATGCTTTGAATAAAAGATCAAACCAGCTACAACATTTCCTTAAGCCAAAGGTGAATCCACAGCAAGGCCCTAACTCTCTTCGATTCTACGAATGCTGAGATTGGTGACGAAGCTGCAGAAGAAAAGTTTGAAGCTAGCAGAGGCTGGCTCAATGTTGAAGGAAAGAAGTCATCTCCATAACATACAAGTTCAAGGTGAAGCAGCAAGTGCTGAGATAGAAGCTGCAGTAAGTTACCCAGAAGATCTAGCTAAGATCACTGATGAAGGTGGCCACACTAAATGACAATTTTCAATGTGGATAAAACAGCCTTCTATTAAAAGAAGGTGACACCAAGGACTTTCATAGCTACAGAGGAAAAGTCAATGCCTGGCTTCAAATCCTCAAAGGACAGGCTGTCTCTGTCATTAGGGGCTAAGCAGCTGGTGACTTTAAAAGTCACCTATGGCCCTTAAGAGTTATGCTAAATCTACTCTGCCTGTGGTCTATAAATGGAACAACAAAGCCTGGATGACAGCACATCTGTTGACAGCATAGTTTATTGAATACTTTAAGCCCAATGTTCCTTTCAAAATATTACTGCTCATTGACAATGCAACGAATCAGCCAGGAGCTGTAATGATGATACAAGGAGATTAATGTTGTTTCCATGTCTGCCAATACAACATCCATTCTGCAGCTCATGGATCAAGGAGTGGGCTTAAAATGTTCAATAAACTATGGGGTCTCGCCACTTCAAACCAAGATCATGGACTTTAACCAAATGACAAAGAAGAAACACATGAAGCAGCTTAAAGAGAAGTAACAAGATCAGTTTCAAAAACACTTTGGTGGTAAGCTGGAAGCTGGACAAGAAGATGAGAAAACTACCTATGTCCATGTGAAAACTTGTTGTACACAAATGTCTACAACCAGGCAGGGTGGACTGTGCCTGTAGATTCAGCTACTTGGGAGGCTGAGGTGGGAAGATCACTTGAGACCAGCCTGGGCAACACAGTAAGACCTCATGTCAAAAAAAAGTTCCTAACAGTGATATATATAACCCCCCTCCAAAAGTGTAAGCAACACAGACACCATCCTGAAGAGAAGAATGGATAAACAATATGTAGCATATCCATATAATGGAATATTATTTGGCCACAAAAAGGAATGAAGTACTAGTATATGCTACAGCATGGACAAACCTTAAAAACATGGTTCTAAGTGAAAAAAGCCAGTCACAGAGGATCACCTATTGTGTGATTCCATTTATAAGAAATGTCCATAATAAGGAAATCTATAGGACAGAAAGTCATTAGTGGTTGCCTGTAGTAAATAGAGAATGACTGCTACTGGGTATAGGATTTCTTTATGGGGTAGTAACAATATCCTAAAACTGGTTGTGGTAATGGTTTTACAACTCTGAATATACTTTAAAACCCCCCACTGAAATGTACACTTTAAGTTGGATGAATTGTATCTTGTGTGGCCTATCTCAATAAAAAAATGTTCTTAAGAAAAAAAAAACAACTAAGTGATTGTATAATTTTCATTTATGCTTGAGGTTTCAGTTCTATAACCAACTTTTAACTGCCAGCATTGATGTTCCTCCCATTCAGCAAAGCCTGAGACTTTTCAGGTTTGAGTATGGAAGTCTTTTTTTTTTTTTTTTTGCGTTAAGAGTTTCACTCTTGTTGCCCAGGCTAGAGTGCAGTGGTGTGATTTCAGCTCACCTCAACCTCTGTCTCCCAGGGTTCAAGCGATTCTCCTGCCTCAGCCTCCCAAGTAGCTGGGATTACAGGCATGTGCCACCATGCCCAGCTAATTTTTGTATTTTTAGTAGAGACGGGGTTTCACCATATTGGCTAGGCTGGTCTTGAACTCCTGACCTCAGGTGATCCACTGCTTTGGCCTCCCAAAGTGCTGGGATTACAGGCTATGAGCCACCACGCCCAGCCTGAGTAGGGAAGTCATTTTAGGCTGAAGTTTTATGTTTGGCTTCGTTCACTTAGCATAAAATTTTCAAAGTTTGTCCAAGTTGCAGCATGTATCAAAACTTCTAATCCATGAACAAGGTATGTCTTCCCATTTATTTAGACTGTCTTTAATTTCTTTCAGCAATGTTTTGTATTTTTCAGTGTATCAGACTCATGCCTCCTTTGTTAAATTTATTTCTAGACAGTTTATTCTTTTTGATGTTGCTATAAATGGAAATGTTGTTTTAATTTATTGTCAGTATAAGTAAATGCAAGTGATTTTTGTGTACTGATCTTGCATCCTGCAACTTTGCTGAATTTACTAGTTCTAACAGTTTTTATGTGAATTCGTAAAGGTTTTCTAGATAATAGTTGGGTGTGATGGCCTACACCTGTAGTCCCGGCTACTCAGGAGGTTGAAGAGGAAGTACTGTGTAGTCTGCTATTTTTGGGTGCAGTGTTGTATAAAATACGTATTTAGGTCTAGTTGGTATGTAGTACTATTCAAGTCTTCTATTCCCTTGCTGATTTTCTATCTGGTCTTAGTCATTTTTTTTTTCTTTTTGCAAAGTTGTTTTATTATTGTCGTAAATATACGTAACAAATCATTTTAACCATCTTTAAGTATACAGTTCAACAGCATTAAGTATATTCATATTATTGTGCTACAATCACCATGATCCACCTCCAGTACTTTTTTCATTTTGTAAAACTAAACTGTGTACCTACCCCCTGTCTTTTTTCCCTCCCCCCAGCCCCTGAAAATCAACATTCTACTTTTTGTCTCTATAAATATTACTACTCTAGGTACTCCATATAATTAGAATCGTGTAGTATTTCTCCTTTTATACATGGCTTGTTTCATTTAGCACAGTGTCTTCAATGTGCATTGCGTTGTAGCATGTGTAAGAATTTCCTTCCTTTTTTTTTTGTAATTTCCTTCCTTTTTAAGGAAGAATAGTATTCCATTGTATTATATAACACAGGTTGTTTATCCATTCATCTATCAATGGACACCTGGTTGCTTCCACTTTTCGGCTATTGTAAGTAACACTGCCACAAAAATGGGTGTGCTTAAAACATTTCTCCAAATCTCTGCTTTCAATTCTTTTGGGTATATACCCAGAAGTGGAATTGCCAGATCATATGGTAATTGTTTATTTTTTTCAGGAACTGTCATACTATTTTCCATAGCAGTTACAGCATTTTATCGGTCCCCCCCCCCCAATAAAGCATAAGCCTACACATTTCTCCACATCTTTGCCAACACTACTAATCTCCTTTCTAGACAGTGGAAGTTGGCATGGATATTTTTTTTTGGAGGGGGGGACAGAGTCTCACCCTGTCGTCCAGAGGCACGATATCGGCTCACTGCAACCTCTGCCTCTGGGTTCAAGTGATTCTCCTGCCTCAGCCCCTGAGTAGCTGGGATTACAGGCGCAAGCCACCACGCCCAGTTATTTATTGTATTTTTAGTAGAGACAGGGTTTCACCATGTTGGTCAGGCTGGTCTCGAACTCTGACCTCGTGATCCACCCGTCTTTGCCTCCCAAAGTGCTGGGATTACAGGCGTGAGCCACTGAGCCTAGCCTTTTTTTTTTTTTTTTTTTTTTAATTATTTTCGCTTCTTTTTCACTTGCCACTGGCTTGAAGCTCAAACATGGAGAGTCTTAATAAATTCTCAATGATTATAATGACTTTTCTTTATGCCCACTGCAATTTGATTGGCTTTTTAATCTTAAATGAGGATTATCACTTAAAATCATGTACAAATTCATCCAAAAGGACCTGTTAATGGCAGATCTTAATCAATCCATTACTCTACTACATGATTACATCTTCTGCATAAAATTTGTATGCAAATGTTGCAGCTAGACCTTTTATGCCATTTTGGTGAGATGAGGACTGATGTGAAGAGATCAGGAACATAGAACTCTATTCCCTTCTTGTGTTGTATGTCTGTGCATTTGTGCCAAAGTATGAAATGCAATCAAGAGTACCATCTGCAAGCTGGGGAGAATCTCTGTAACTAATATTGTACGTGAGGACACCAGGAACAAAATTGTATTTTTTTAGCAGTACGAATAGATGAATTTTACATGTTTTCCTTTTGTATGGAGAATTAGAGTCCACTCTCCAAAGTTACATTCAACGTAAAAAAGCATTTAACCTGGACTTAAATAAGAAAGTGCTACAATAGATGAGTAATACTGGAAATATTGGCTACTGTGGAAAGGTAACAAACTTACTTCCTCCAAGTGATAGTCAATTATGGCTGGACTTTAAGAATGTGTTCCTGAAATTTTATATATGACTCATCACTGCAGCCTCTGCCTCCCAGGCTCAAGTGATCCTCCCACCTCAGCCTCTCAAGAAGCTGAGACTCCAGGCACACAGCACCATGCCAGCTAATTATAATTTTTATTTTTGCAGAGATAGGGTTTTGCCATGTTGCCCAAGCTTGAACTCCTGGGCACAAGTAATCTACCCGTCTCAGCCTCCCAATGTGCTGGGATTGCAGGTGTGATCCATTGTGCTCGGCCAGGATTCACCATTTCTAATGTGTGACAGGTAGTAAGCTACGACACTCCAGCAGTTGGTTTGGCAATTACTCACATGGGACAAAAGAACCATATGATTACCTGATAGCCTTCTGTTTTCTTCTGACACCACTTCAGCAAGGCATTCCTCTTTGATCCTCCATATTCTCTGGCCAACGCTAGAGAGGGTCTTTCCTTTCTTCTCTAAAAACAAGTAACCCAAAGTTGAAATATTTTTTGTTTGGGCACCAGAATAAGAGACTAGTATTAGTTTGCATTTTTAAACAGGAGAAATGCACATAGTAAGGAAAATACAAAGGCAAGACATATTTTTTCATGCATTTGATTTTTAGTTTATGGTCCCATAGATCCACTATTGTCAGAATTCTCTGCTAACTGAAGGGAGGGACTCTATAATCATCACCCACATGGAAAGTGGCAAAGACAATACAAAGCGCATTTAAAATTAATCAAATGTGCTGGGCATGGTGGCTCACGCCTGTATCCCAGCACTTTGGGAGGCCGAGGCAGGCTGATCACCTAAGGTCAGGAGTTCGAGATCGGCCTGGCCAACACTGTGAAACCCCGTCTCTACTAAAGATACAAAAATTAGCTGGGCATGGTGGCGGGCGCCTATAATCCCAGCTACTTGGGAGGGCAAGGCAGGAGAATTGCTTGAACCCTGGAAGCGGAGGTTGCAGTGAGCTGAGATGGTGCCACTGCATTCCAGCCTGGCCAACAAGAGCAAAACTGTCTCAAAATAAATAAATAAAATAACTGTTAATGCCCTTTACCATCTCATCATTTTCAAAACTACTTACTGTAAATATACAGGGCAAGGTTATGCAAGTTGTCAGATTCTAAGGCATAACAGTTCTTGCCTTCAAGGAGTTTACAATGGGGGGAAGCAGATGAGACAGACAAAAGATGGCAATAAACAGTTAACAACATTTACAGCTTCCGAGAAACGTCTTAGATGTGTTTAGTGCTAATTGTACATCGTTTTTTGACTGTAGGCAGTTAGAATTTTACCTTGCTCAAAAATGGAATTCTTTGTAAACTTACTTATTCAACATCTCCTTATGGAGCACCACTGTGCCAGGCAATGTGCAAGCACTAGGCAATTGAGGGTGAACAACCCAGGACCTCCGCCCCCTCAAGGAACTTCAGAAAGTAAGTAGAAACACTGTAGAAGTTTGGGGGGTTAAAATTCAGTGGCTATACATATAAGTCATTGAAAAAAATTCTATGTAGGGTACTTTATGAAATTGCCAATTGCTTTGTAGTCAAAATAAATATCCTGCCTTAGGCCAGACATTCAATCAAAAAAGATTTTGCGATCACCCCTGGTGAAGGGGCAGGAGAGAATTACAATACTACTCATTCTGCACCATATCTTCCCTTTTGGTCACTACTTTGGAAGTGGAACAGAACACTAAGGAATACCCAGAGAAAGAAAGTGCTGTGTAATATAACCTGCAGCTTCACTAGTAGCCTGTGCTTAAAAGATTGGTCTATTTTTCAGTGATTATAGCAAAGTGGAGACTCTAGTCCCATGTTCTGTGAACTTAGCAGCCCAATAAATATCCTAAAGGTTCCTATGTTACAAGCAGCTTAGTATTCCTCAGCACATTTATTCTGTTAGTATTCGCCCTCCAAAGGATGCTGGGAAATCAAAGAGGGCACATTTATAACAGAAGCTTTTCTAATTGAGGAGCCTTGAAATAGTACCAACTTTTATTTATCTAAAAACCAAAAGCAAAAATACCATTTTTCTATGTGCAGTTAGACTGTCTTCTTGAAGAAATATACATTTTTGTGTGCCAGCCCATAAGATTCCTGCTATGCTTTAAATAAAGCAGGGATGTTCAATCTTTTGGCTTCCTTGGGCCACAATGGAAGTAGAAGAATTGTCTTGGGCCACATGTAAAATACACTGACATGAACAATAGCTGATGAGCTAAAAAAAAAAAAAATCTGCAAAAAAAATTCTCAGAATGTTTTAAGAAAGTTTACAAATTTGTGTTGGGCCGCATTCAAAGCTGTCCTGGGCCGCGGGTTAGAGAAGCTTGCTTTAAAGGATTCCAAGAAGTTTGTTATACTATCACTAAACACAGGGAAAGAAAATGACACAGTTATGTGAATGGATGCAAAAAGGCAGGCCAAAAACAAACAAAAACTTGTCATGGCTCAACATAAAAGTCACTATTATAATAAATGGGAAAGGTTTACTTTGGCTCACATGGGGTCCATTTTGTTACAGAAACAGCTTAAAAAGCATCAAAGTAGAGCAAACTCTATGGACATAATGAGAAGCTACACAAAAGCACCCCTAGGAATGGAGGATCATCTCTCACTTCATTTTGAGATGAGAAACTGAAGCCAGGAGACACCTTGTTGAAGATCAAAACTCCTAAGTGGAGGAGGCAGGAGGAGTGTGTGTCCTGTCTCCCAAACCAGTGTCCATTGCACAAGCACCATGCAGGGAGCTCATCACCCAGGACACAGAGAAGAGCACTGCCAGTCTCTTCCCTGCATAGGCAGGGTGGCCTGAGCTACCCTTCTCACTTGGTTTTCTACCTGCTCCCCTGGGGCACTGCTTACCGGACCACAATTCTAAAAGGTTGGCTCCCTTAGAAGCATGGCTTTATAATAAGCACATAATTTTAGTTTGAAAGGCTAAATATTCCATTTTATCCTCAAGACTATAAATTAATATATGGCTAAACTTCTGCCACTCATTCCTATCCTTCCTTCAATTCTTTTTATTTTTTGAGACAGAGTCTCGCTCTGAAGCCCAAGCTGGAGTGCAATGGTGTGATTTCGGCTCACTGCAACCTCTGCCTCCCAGGTTCAAGCGATTCTAGTGCCTCAGCCTCCCAAGTAGATGGGACTACAGATGCATGAAACCACGCCTGGCTAATTTTCGTATTTTTAGTAGAGATGGGGTTTCACCATGTTGGCCAGGCTGGTCTTGAACTCCTGACCTCAAGTGATCCACCTACCTCAGCCTCCCAGAGTGCTGGGATTATAGGCATGAGTCATCATGCCTGGCTGCTTCCTTCAATTCTTCTTAACGCTTGCCAACAGTTTTCTTCATCCCTATAAACAATGTATGCTAAATTTTTGACATCTGTTTTTCCCCCTAAGTCCTTAATACCTTAGTCCAAAGAGGCTTCTGACATAAGAGAACTATGAATAAACTATAAACTTAGGCCAGGTGTGGTGGCTCACACCTGTAATCCCAGCACTTTGGGAGGCTGAGGTGGGTGGATCACCTGAGGTCAGGAGTTTGAGACCAGCCTGGCCAGCATGGTGAAACCCCGTGTCTACTGGAAAAAAAAAAAAAATACAGAAAGTTAGCCGGGCATGATAGCTGGCACCTGTAATCCCATCTACTCGGGAGGCTGAGGTAGGAGAATCATTTGAACCTGAGAGGCGGAGGCTGCAGTGAGCCGGGATCACGCCACTGCACTCCAGTGTGGATAACAAGAGTAAAACTCTGTCTCATATATATATATATATCTGTGTGTATATATATGTATGTATACACACACACATACACACTCTTAGGTTTTCATGTACTTTTTAATCAATTATTAATGTAGCACCATGTTCCCAGACTCCCAGTGTAAACAAAGAGAGCCATTTTTGATGTCTTCCATTCTTATTCTTTTCATAAAGATCTGAAATCATCTTTCTTTATGAAAAACCTCCTGGATCCAAACCCCTCTTCACCTCTTTTCCACTGTTACCACACTGGCCCAGACATGATCATTTATTTACACTACCTTATAGTTTCTGCTACATCAAAGTGACTCAATTTGACTTTAAAGAAGTTTCATCACCTTGCCATCCCCTACCTAGTCAATCTTTTCTTCTGCTGTTCCCTGATATGGTAGGTACACCTTCCTCTGGCCTTCTGTAACAGGCCGCTGAATCTGTAGAACCACCTACCTACAGCATCCCCCCTCCAGACTCCTCACTTATTCATTCCTTTTGTATATTCCCTCAAGTTACTGACCTTGCCAATAATGTCACCCAGCCCTCCCTGTCTACAATTTTCAAGGCCCCACTCAAATTCCAACCTTCTGGGACGCCTTCCTTAACATTCCACCCATTCCTCAGTATTTAAATTTCACAATACTTTCTTTTGCACTCAACCATTCCCTAATTAAAAAAAAAAAAGATACAGCTGCTTAGGGAAAGGAACTATCACTTTTACTTTGCCAGTGTCTTCTACACCATTTACCCAGTAAGAAATATTAGTAAACCACACACAGGAAAAAAAAAAATCACAGTGCTCAAATGCCATCATTTTACAACTTGATCATTTACTATCAAAAGGCCAGGAAAGATACACACAAAATGCAAGAATATTAACTGTTCTCTACCTTATTCGGCTTCGGGTGGTGGGAGTCACAGATGCCGTTGGAGAAGAGGATAGGGAAAGCTGTGGAGATGTGGTTCCCATAGCCATCAGAGAGGCTGGTGATGCTCCCTCCTGTGCAGAAATGTCCCGTTTCATTTCTTCACTACTTCGTCGAGACACTGTGAGAAATAGTCATTATGCATTTTATAGCAAAAACATTTCAGACTGCGTTGTTGAGATTTTTTTTTTCTGAAGATTATAAAAAGAACAGATATTACCATACAGGAGGAAAAACTAATACTGGTAACTGGAAAATATTTCTTATTTTTTCATTAAAAACACTGTGAGGCCAGGCACAGCGGCTCACGCCTATAATCCCCCCCAGCACTTTGGGAGGCTGAGACAGGCAGATCACTTGAGGTCAGGAGTTCCAGACCAGCCTGGCCAATATGGTGAAACCCTGTCTCTCCTAATAATACAAAAATTAGCCAGGCATGGTGGCGCACGCCTGTAATCCCAGCTACACAGGAGGCTGGGGCAGGAGAATTGCTTAATCCCAGGAGATGGAGGTTACAGTGAGCTAACACTGCGCCACTGTGCACTCCAGCCTGGGTGACAGAGTGCAAGTCTGTCTCAACAAACAAGCAAACAAACAAATACAACAACAAAAAAATGTAAAAAGATACAGTAGTTGAAATATGCACAGAGCTCCATATTCCTTACAGACAAGGAGTTTGCCTAACCCATCCCTATAACACTCATGGTACCTATTAAGCACATAGTGAATACTACATAAACATCTGTCTAATTACAAATACAACTAAAAACCAAAGGTTAATTATAACCAGACTTGTAACTACTCTGCCCTGCCCAACACACACAATTCAAATCAACACAACCCTTCTGAATTTAGCCAAAAACACTGCTAAAGGGACAGAAAGGAAAGACATACTTCATTACGGGGCTACATGTAACGCTAGCTAAGGGCACTTTTTTTTTCGTGAGGGAGTCTTACTCTGTCATTCAGACTGGAGTGCAGTAGTGCATCTCAGCTCACTGCAACCTCTGCCTCCTGGGTTCAAGCAATTCTCCCGCCTCAGCCTCCTGAGTAGCTGGGACTACAGGCGCACGCCACTGTGCCTGGCTAATTTTTGTATTTTTAGTACAGGATTTTGCCATGTTGGCCAGGCTGGTCTTGAACTCCTGACCTCAGGTGATCCGCCCACCTCAGCCTCCCAAAGTGTTGGGATTATAGGCATGAACCACCACACCCAGCCTCAGGGAACATTTGAAAAAAAAACTAAACCAATGAGACAGAAAACCAAAATGTATCAATTCAACTGCTGGGAAATAGCAGCAATCTTTTGGAAAAGTCCTATTCTGAAGTTTGGCACAGTAAGACATTGTACCACCTTATTAGAATTATAAAATGTTCCAAGAACTGTTGAGTGGAAGTACCCACTTCAGCCACTGCTATCAGCTCCACAACAGCAGCTTTCTAAAGGCGGCACTGACTGTTGTAAGGTGCTCAGAATGCAGGACTGAACACAGTGACAACTGACATACTTGACAAAGTCCCTGACCTCAGATTCTTTCTCATCTCAGAAGAAGGTGGATCTGCAGGAGCCATTAACTCTATCATTCCTGGGCTGATTTAACGCAGTCAGTGTTACACATCAGCAATTGTTTCCCCCTGATAACTAAAAACTGTCCCGCCCCCACTGCCTTTATTGGTGACAATTTTCTAATAACCACAAGCAGAATATGTAACTCTGCATTAGTAAAGCAATACCCTTAAAGATCCAGAGGCACAAATGTTTTCTCCTATTATATGATCTTCAAATGACATGCTTATATATTTCTGGCATAATTTTATAATTATGGTTTTTTTGTTCAATGTCAGTTCTTTATAGTCCTTAAATCAGTAGTTTAAGTGGTGTGCTAGGAAACTGGATGAGAAAACCTCTCAGAGGAGGTTTTCTATATAAAACAGAGGAAACAGACTGAGAAAGAATCTGGAGACCCACACACACACACACACACACACACACACACACACACGAAAAAGGCTTTGGGATGGTAATTTTAACTGATCACAGGACTTCCCATTGATTTAAAGCCCAGCTAGACAGGGCGCAGTGGCTCACACCTGTAATCCCAGCACTTTGGGAGGCCAAGGTGAGAGGACAGATTGAGGCCAGGAGTTTGAGACCAGCCTGGGCAATACAGTGAGATACTGTCTCTAAAAAACAAAAAATAAAAAAAAATTTCAGATGAAAGTCATCACCTGAGAGGGTCTTGGCACTTTCCATTGCAGGCACTCTCGGGAGGGAAGCAGGCCGGCTGGTTGAAGATGTTCTTAACAGATGCTCTGCACAAAGTAGAAAGGATCCCAATAAAGAGATCTGATGCTGAACTTTAAAGTAATAAAGGTAGAAAGAAGGTGAGTTTTACTCCTTTCAACCTTGAAGCTCATCCTTCTTCCCAATTCAGGGAACTTCAACAATTTCCCATAGTCTGTTTATCCAAAACAACTCACGTATACACAGAACACAGTAGAACATTCCATTCAGTGTTTCACCTCTAGGAATGAGACGCCCCACACAGACGAATACTTCTAAATCCTGGGCTGCCACTTACCTGTTTGATGCAACTCCACCAAAGTCAAAGATCCTCTACTGCAACTACATCTAAGCTACAACTCAATAAAAGCTTTGCCTTCATGTGCCTACAGTTAGTGTGGAAGCTACACATATTAATACATACAACCACAGACAAGTCAGGATGGGATAATTAGAGTCACAGAATGATAAAAGTATTATCAAACTACAGAGGAGAAGACATTCCCTTTGATTTCAGGCAGCAGGGAAGGCTTCAAAAAAACCAATGACATTAAGTAAGCTGGGCCTTACTGAAAAGAGGTGGGGAACTATATGTTAGTCAACAACAATCAGAGAAAGGTACAAAGACATTCAAGTTAGAGAATAATAAAGGCCAAGTATGGCTAAAACATGGGTATATGGAAAACAAACAAGGCAGCAGGGAAAGGGGCTTTAAAGGAGGATGAGGCTGATTAAGGAAAACCTTCATTACCTGGCATGTGAACTTTAGTCTGAGGGCAACAAGGAAGCGTCAAACATTTTTGAGCCTTCAGGGAAGGACACAATCAGATACTGCTTCCACGGTCTCCATTTGCAGCCTCACCTTGTTCTACTCCTCTCTTGTTCTCTAACCACAAGCTGTCTTGGGAGTTCCTTCAGTTTCTTGAGCACTGGCACCAGCTGTCCCCTAGGCGCCTCCTCTATTCCCTCCTGATACTGGTTAACTTGATCATCCTTCAGGTCTCAGTTGAACATCACTTCCCCGGACCTGCTTCCCCACCAGCACCCACCAAACACAGATCGGAGTTGCCTTGCTCTCTTCCCACACACTTCTTACCTAGGGCTACAGCCCGACAAGAGACTCTTCAGACCAAGACACAGGGAGGCAGTCACAAGGACCACCAGAAGTGTTCTTTCTGATCAGGGTCCTTCTGATCAGGCTAAGGGAAAGCCTAGTCACACGCCAGACCCTGATCAGAAAGAACAAATCTGCCCAGACGTACTTGTTGCGTCTGTTTCTTACTGCATGTCTAAGGATCCAAGTCTGCCTCAATCTGACAGACTGTCCCTGTCATAGCCTCGTACTTACTTTCTGAAAATACTCAAAAATGTACTGAGAACCCAAATAGGTTATTCTTTTAAAAATTATTTGTGTTAAATTTTAACAGCCACAATCCAGGCTGCTGCCATGTCATGAAATATTTCCACTGTGAGAATCAAATCTGCCCAGAGGCACTTGTCACAGTAAGAACACAGGTCTATTTACTATTTTAGTTAGTAGGCTGGTTTCCATGTTCATGTCCAACTGTCGGTTTATCCCTCTTCAGGAAATAAGATTAGTCTATTACAATTGAGTGTAGCAGGCACGAGATATTGTATTTACAGTAACAGATTCTATTCTATTGCCACATGGAGCTATTCTTGTCTTTAATCCATTCATTAAACAAAAATCATCTGAGTGTCCACTACTTGCCAAGCACTTGGCTTGGTGCAAAGGTCAGAGAAAAAAGGAGACAGGGAAACTTGCTCTCGTGGAACTTCGAGTCTAGAGCAGAAGCAAGCATTCAAAGAGTCATTACGAATGAGTGATGCTAAGAAGGAACAAGTACCGGGGTTCTGGGAACACAGCGGCAATGTGACCTGGTCTTGAGGGGAGAACAGGAAAGGCCTCCTCAGGAAATGACAGCAAAGTTGAGACTACAAGGATAATTAATAGTCTTTATGCAGGCAAACGAGAGCTTAGAAGAAAGAATGTTCCTAGCTAAGTGCTTAGCATACCCTCAAAGAAATGGAGGACACTGTGGTGATGTTCAGAGGGAGGGGAAGAGCAGAGTGAGGTAAGCCTTCAAAGGTAGGCCAGAGGGCCAGCTCAGGTAAGCATGAGTCATGCAGGCAAACTCCAGGTTAAGGCATCTGGACTTTAGTTGGCAAAGGGGGAGCCAATGGAGGTTTTATCACTTTAGCATTTTTCTGGCTGCAGCAGATTGCAGGGGGGTAATGCTTTATACAGGACGATGAGTTACAGTGTGCAGGTAAGAGATGATGGTGACTTGGACTTGGGTGGTACCAAGTGAGTGCGTGATGTAAACAGATTCAAGGGCTCTTTGATGTAGCAAAATCAAACAGACTTGCCGACAGATGGATGTGAAGGTAAAAAGGAAAGGAGGTACCACATACAGAGGTAAGAAAGGTGAGGAGGATTATGGAAGAGATGTGAACACACTTAATTTGAGAACTCTCTCAGATACCCAGGGAAAGATGTGGTCCAGGCAATGAGAGAGAGAGAGTGCAAAAGAAAAGTCTGAAGTGAATATATTGTTTTGAAAATTTTCAGCACATAGGTGATGGGGTGGGGAATGCACTTGGTGACATGGAGGTTATTGGTAATCTTGGTCACAGCAATTAATTCAATGACAAAAGTAAGATGAGAATGTGGTGCAGAGGGAGTGGGAGATAGGAAAGATATGGAGATAAATTGAGCAAGGGTAAGGAAGAAAGTATAGCAGCTGATGGACAAGAGAAGGAGGATCTTTTTCTTCTTAACGAAGGAAAGATAAATATTACTTATTTATTTATTTTATTAAAGATAGGGTTTCACTATTATGGCCAGGCTGGTCTTGAACTCCTGACCTCAGGTGATCCACCCACCTCGGTCTCCCAAAGTGCTAGGACTACAGGCGTGAGCCACCGCGCCCGGCCGGAAAGATGTATTTTTAAATGACAGAAAGGAGCTAGCCAGTAAAGAAGATAAAGTTGAAGCTACAGGAGAAGGAAATAATCAATCAAGAGCATAAGGTCGACAGCATCTGAGAAAGCCCAAGAGGAGGAGATCCAGGGCTCAGATAAATGGATAAACCTAAACAGAGATACATTCTGATTACTTCAGACAGCTACGTAACATGGGAGTTCCAGGTCTGCTAGTTAATTCTCTCTAATTGCAGAAATAAACAGGTACAAGTAGTTGTCCCTTTATTGTTTCCCAAATCAAAGTTATAGGCAAAATAGGTTTTAAAATAGAAGCTTTTATTGATTGAGTGGCGCAGCTAAATTTGGTAGAGAAACCCAGTCTTACTGTCTTGAAGAACCAGAGGACATACCCTGAGACAACCACAGCAACTGGAAAGTGAGGGTGTAGGGAAAACACCAGAAAGGGGGAGCCACCAAAAAGGAGCCAACAGTTTGTATATAAACTCTGTCCAAATCCTTCACTGTCTTCTGAAGTCCACAAGTACTCATGCTCCAAAAAGCTGAATTAAGGACAAAATAACTGAACAGGTATTTCAGCTGCAGGGAGAGTTTGGAGTCTGAGGTGAGTTAAGTTAACTGCTAAAACAAAAACCAATATTTTGCAGAGGAATGTAAAAGAATCAAGACTCTCAGCCAGGCGCAGTGGCTCACACCTGTAATCCCAATACTCTGGGAAGCTGAGAGAGGAGGACTGCATGAGCCCAGGAGTCTGAGACCACCAGCTTGGGCAACACAGCAAGATCACATCTCTACAAAAACATTAGCTGGACATGATGGTGCACACCTGTAGTCTTAGCTACTTGGGGACTGATGTGGGAGGACAGCTTGAGCCCAGGAAGTCGAGGCTACGCTAGTTAGGATCATACCACTGCACTCCAACCTGGGCGACAGAGTGAGACCCTGTCTCAAAAAACAAACAAATAAACCTCTCAAATATGTGATTCTTATGCCCAAGACACAACTTAAAATTACTAGACATACAAAGAAAAAGAAAGTGAGCCATACTCAAAAGAAATGGAAACCTACCTGAAGATGCTACGTGCTAGAAATGGCAGAAAAGAACTATTAGAAATATGATCAATGTTATAAAGGAAAATATGCCCTCAGTGAAAGAACAAACAGGAAAGCTCAGCTGAAAGCACTGTAAGAGGGTAATAAAGACTTTCTCAATGAGATAAAATGCAAAGGACTGCCTAAAACTGAAATTGGAATAGGTATTAAGAAAAGCCCTCTGGAAAACTCATTTCCCACTCTAAACACAAAGTATTAGTGGAGACACTGGAAGCCTGTTCTGCACTGAAGGTAATTACAGCAACAACAAACCTCAAACCCAGACCAGCTCCTGAGCAGATTAACTCAAACTCCCACATTTAAAGACCTAAGTAGAAGAAAAGAGGTGTCCATTTCAAGGCATAAAATCTATCTACTGTCCATATAAGATGTCTAGCTTTCAATAAAGAATTGTAAAATATACAAAAAGCAGAAAAAAGCCAACATATCCAGCTCACTACACCAAGACATAAAGTAATGAATAAAAACCCAATGACACAGATATTGGAACTATCTACAGGGCATTTATAATAGCTATGATTAATATATCATTTTTACATAAAATTTTTATAGAGATGAGGTCTCACTATGTTGCCCAGGCTAGTCTTAAACTTCTGGGCTCAAGCAATCTTCCTCCCTCGGCCTCCCTAAGTGCTGGGATTACAGGCCTGAGCCAGTGTCCAGTCTCAGCCTTAAAAAGAAAGGAAACTGTTTCATGCTACAACATGGATAAACCTTGAAAACATGATATTAAGTGTAATAAACTCTCTAAGGGAAAAGGCAGACAATATGCAAGATTGGCTAGCATTTCCTACTTGATGTTCTCTTATAGTTTCCATCTCTGTGCTAAAATTAGACAAATAAAACTGTGAAAACCATGTCTCTGGTTTTCAATTGCAGGCAAATTTGCCCCTCAAGGGATTATTAGGTCATCACCCCCACCCCCCCCAGTTATGACAACCAAAAATTAGAGGCGTTTTTGGTTGTTACAACTGGGGGAAATGGGAGTGATACTGGCACTCTAGTGGGTAGAGAGCAGGGATACTGCTAAATCTCCTATAACGCACAAAATAATCCCCCCCCACAACAAACAGTTATGTGGAGGCCAATAAGGCCAAGGTTGACAAACCTTAACCTAAGGTAACCACTGAAAGAATTTAATGGATACAAATAAAAAGTCAGTAGGGGAGATAAAACAATAAAAAAAATGGTCAATGGACCCAAGAGAAGGCAGAAAAAAGGAAAAAGAAGCAGAACAGATGGGTCAAATACAAAACATGACAAGGTGGTAGATTTTAATCTAATCACAACAATAATCATATTAAATGAGAATGGTCTAAATCCACCAATTAAAAGACAAAATGTCAGAATGAATAAAAAAGACTAAACTATAAACTGTCTATAAGAAATTTACTTTAAATTTCAGAACAAGGGATACTATCAGAGATTTAAAAAAGAAACACAAATAAAGGGGCTGGTTCTTTAAGAAGACATAACATTCCCCAAATGTGTATGCATCTACCAACAGAGCTTTAAGACACATGAAGCAAAACTGACAGAACTAAAAGGAGAAATAAATCCATAACTAGACTTTCAGAGTTCAAGACTATTCTCTCAGTAATTGCTAGAAACGAGCAGACAGAAAGAAAATGAGTAAATATAGAAGACCTAGATTTAAACAATACAACCAACTAGATCTGATATTTATTTATAAAACACTCTGCCCAATAACAGCAAAATAAAAACATGCTGCCAAGTGAGAGAAGCAAGACTTTAAAAAAAAAAAAAAAAACGTGTATGTTGTATGATTTCATTTATATGTAGTACAGAAAAGGTACAACTATACGGATAAAAAACGTCAGTGGTTGCCCAGGAATGGGGTGTATGGTAGGTTGACTACAAAGGGGCAGCCTGAGGGAATTTTGGGGGTGATGGAACTCTTGTGTACAGAACTGTTTAACTATGATGATGGAAAAATGGCTATGTCTTTGTCGAAACCCACAAACTATACACCAGAGATTTTATTGTATGTAAATTTTTTAAAAAATCAACCAGAACGAGGCGGATGGAGGGAGAGGAGGAGAGGAGAACAGAATGCAGACTATGACAAATTAATCTAACTGCATTATAAAAGCATGACAGACCAACTGAAGGGAGTAGGGAAAAGGAACTGGCCTAAGTAGCTTTGAGGAAAAGAAGTGTTTTGGCTAGATACTACAAGGTTAAAGACAAAAACAACTCTACACAAACACTGTAGTTGGTAAATTTACTTCTTGCAAAGAAAACCAGTTTTATTCTCACAGGAGTATGGCTTAATAGCTCTGAAACTACTGTTTATGTATGTTAAGGTTGAACAAATAAGTAAATATACTACAGATAATGAGAGACAGGTTTCTCACACCCAAAAGAAAGAAGTTATAGGTAAGAAAAGGGAGGCTGGAATGAACCCTTTGGTGATGGCTTGGAGTCAGGTATCAGTACACTTACAGTTTTTGATAAATAGGCAGGCAGACAGACAGATAAGACAGGCGGGTAGCTAGGAAGATAGGTAGCTGCCTAGGTAGGTGGGTGGGTGGATAGGTAGATAGACAAGATAGGTAGACAGACAGACAGACAGACAGAATAGATAGTGTATATACACGGGTTGGTACATATACATATAATTTCCCTAGTTCTATCCAGAGAGGGACTAAAGGCCGTGAAACCCCAGTAGCAATGAGAACATCTAGCACCTGGATCTTGGTTTCTCGATACCACCCTCTAATAAAAGTAACCAGAACTCGACTGAGCCTGTTGGCTCACACCTATAATCCCAGCGTGAGGCCAAGGCAGGTGGATCACAAGGTCAGGAGTCTGAGATCAGCCTGGCCAACATGGTGAAACCCCATCTCTACTAAAGATATAAAACAATTAGCTGGGCGTGGTGACATGCGCCTGTAATCCCAACTACTTGGGAGGCTGAGACAAAAGAATTGCTTGAACCCAGGAGGCGGAGGTTGCAGTGACCCAAGAAAGTGCCATTACACTCCAGTGGCAGGGCAAGACTCTGTCTCAAAAAAAAAAAAAAAAAAAAAGAAAGAAAAGTAACCAGAACTCCTAAGAGAAATGGTTGACTCCAGGACTGGTGCAGGAAAAAAAAACAAGAGGAGACTGGAGCATCTTGTTATGCCAGAAAGCACTTCAAGGGGTGGAGGGCAGGTGCACTGAAAGAGCAAGGAGTCAATGTGAAAGACTTCCCAACAGCCTCTGATGGAATAACCTGACAACAAAACAAATAAAAATGGTAGTACACTGTAATCCAAATAATAAATATCTATGAGTCTATACTAATATAAATAAATGATGTAAATAGAATAGTATCTATAAATAATTCCTTACAGATGGAATGAGGAAATAGAAAGCCACCAGGAAAACACCAAAGTAATAACTGTTGCAGGCAAAATGAATCAATAAAGGCTAAAATCACTGAAAGTTTAGGAAGGAACAAAACTGATATAGTCTGGGTATTTGTCCCCTCCAAATCTCACGTTGAAATGTAATCCCCAGTGTTGGAGGTGGGCCTGGTGGGAGGTACCTGGGTCATAGGAATGGATCCCCTCATGAATGGCTTGGTGCTGTCCTCATGAAATCTGGTTGTTTAAAAGCGTGTGGCACCTCTCCCCTCTCTCTCATGCTCCCCCTTCTCCGTGTGGCATGGCTGCTAATGATTTGCCTTCCAACTGACTGTAAGCTTCCTGAGACCTCACCAGAAAGTGAGCAGATGCTGGCACCATGCCTCTTATACAGCCTGCAGAACTGTGAGCCAATTAAACCTCTTTTCTTTATAAATTACCCAGCCTAAGGTATTTCTTTACAGCAATCCAAGAACAGACTAACACAAAAATATTTACTAATTTCTAGCAGACAACCATCTAACCAAGTGTACAAGGTTAATTTAACATCAGAAGTAACAAGACAGGGGTGTATCATGTACCCCGGATAATAATAACTTGAAAAGGACACATCACCTCTGCAGTATCCCTTCCATTAAAACATAAACTCAGGCTGGGTGCGGTGGCTCATGCCTGTAATGCTAGCACTGCTGAGAGGCCAAGGTGAGCAGATCACTTAAGGTCAGGAGTTCGAGACCAGTCTGGCTAACATAGTGAAACTCCATCTCTATCAAAAAATACAAAAAATTTAGCTGAGTGTGATGGTGTGTGCCTGTAATCCCACTGTAATCCCAGCTACTCGGGAGGCTGAGGCACAAGAATTGCCTGAACCCAGGAGGTTGCAAGTGAGCCAAGATAGCGCCATTACACTCCAGACTGGGTGACAGTGAGATCTTATCTCAAAAAAAAAAAAAAAAAAAGAAAAAACCCATAAACTCAACTTAAATCAGGAGAAAATATCAAACAAGCCCATACTGAGAGACAGTCTGCAAAATAACCAGTATTTTTCAAAAGTGTTGAGGTCATGAAAGACAGGAAAAGAGTGAGAGAAGCAGTTGCAGACTGGTGGGACTAATGAGGTAAGACAACTAAATGGCAAGTAGGATCCTCGATTTTATCCTAGAATCAGAAAAGGACATTAGTGGAAAAACTGGTAAAAATCCAAATAAATTCTGTAGGTTAATAATATTTTACTGATATTAATTTCTTACCTTTGATAATTGTTCTACAGTTATGTAGGATGTTCCTGTAAGAGAAGCTGGGGGAAGGGAACTCTAATATTTTTTTAAGTCTAAACTTATTTCAAAAGGAAGAGTTTAAACACACAGAGAGACAGAACAACTTAAATACTGATATACATGCTGAAGGGTACCGATGACAACTTACTTTGTGATAAAGCAAATATAAAAGAAAGCCATGGAATCTAGGCTGTATGTGGATAATTCACAGCACAACTTCTTGCAACTTTTCTGTATATTTGAAAATTTTCATCATCATATGTTGGGGAAAAAATAGGAGCCAAGATATTATGATTTTATCAAGACAAACACCAAGAACCACAGGGAGGTGGGGGAGTGACTAAATATCCAATTTGACTGTAAAGTGCAGGAGGGAAGGGTTTCTATCTCAATTCATCCTGGGACTTTCACGGCCTGAGGCTAGATCTAAAGCTGAGGCAGAATCTGATTTAGAGTAAAAAAGGAAAATTCTGTGAAACTTTTTAAACAGGGTTGGCTTTCCAGTAAAACCTCCTAACGTCATACAAATTTATGGTATGTACCCATAACATAAATCAATTTTTCTCAAAATACTCAGTTTATAAAAATCTCTAGCCTCAAGTAACACAATTTAGACAGATAATAATAATGAATTTCCTTACAGAACACAATTACACTTAGACTAACCAACTTCCTAAGATATCTGTATGTCTGAGCTGAGGGACACAGGCAATCCCCAGGCTTCTCAACCATTTACAACAACCAACTGAGGTTTATGCTTAACATTCTGGAGCTTATCTGATCACTGTGCACTTTTCGACTACCTGTATCCATGTATTTGGTAGCAGAATCTGTGCTTTTCTGCTTAGGGCACAAATGCTAATTCATACACTATCTATAAGGTGGATAGTGCAGAAGGTGATACCAGTCACGACCTCAGGCATTTAATTCAACTGCTGGTAATATCAACAAAAGAACATTTGATTAAGTGCATTTATAATAAGATTTCTCTGGTATGAAACATTTTCCTGCAAGTGCATGATGCTAAAAGATAATAACTAAAAAACCACCTATTGTAGAAAAAGAGGCAGTAACTTTTTAAACTTCAGTAATGAAGCCACTGAAATTTTTAAAACAAAAATTACACACTATCTTTTTAAATTTAAAAGTAAATAAGACGACTGAGGCAGTCTGCCGCTACAGAGGTAGTTTGCCATTGCTGAGGCAGTTCTCACTACACTGGTATAAACAGGACTGCAGGGAAGTTCATACGGCAGCTGGGTGGAGCCCACAGCAGCTCAGCAAAGCCTCTGTAGGCAAACAGTGACTAGGCTGCCTCATCGCTGGGCAAGGCAGCCCTAAGAAAAAGGCAGCAGCACCAGGGAAACTCATAAATAAAGCCCTAACTCCCCGGGACAGAGCACCTGGGGAAAAAAGGGGTTTATGAGTTCTGCTGCAGCAGACTTAAACGTACCTGCCCAGCAACTCTGAATGAACAACGGAGCTCACAGCTCAGCACTTGAGCTCCTATAAAGGAAACTCTGTCTCCTCAAGCAGCTCCCTGATCCCCGTATATCCAACGAGTCACCTCACAAAGGAGTGCTCAGACGGACATCTGGCGGGTATTCTTCTGGGACAAAGATACCAGAAGAAGAGACTGGCAGCAACCGTTACTGTTCTGCAGCTGCTGCAGGTGATCCCCCAGGCAAGCAGGGCCGGGAGTGGACCTCAGCAGTCCTACAGCAGAGGGGTCAGACTGGTAGAAGGAAAACTAAGAAACAGAAATAAATAACTTCATCATCAACAAACGGGACGTCCACTGAGAAACCCCATCTGAAAATCACCAACCACAAAGACCACACATAGATAAATCCACAAAGATGGGAAGAAACCAGCGCAAAAAGGAGGTAAACACCCGAAACCAGAACGCCTCTCCTCCTACAAGGGATCACAACTCCTCACCAGCAAGGGAACAAGGCTGGATGGACAATGAGTGTGATGAAATGACTGAATCAAGCTTCAGAAGGTGGGTAGTAAGAAACTTCTGTGAGCTAAAAGAACATGTTCTAATCCAATGCAAACAAACTAAGAACCTTGAAAAAGATTTGACGAAATGCTAATGAGAATAACCAACTTAGAGAGGAATGTAAGTGAATTGATGGAGCTGAAAAACACAACACAAGAACTTTGCGAAGCATACACAAGTTTCAACAGCCGAATTGACCAAGCAGAAGAAAGGATATCAGAGGTCGAAGATCAACTCAATGAAATAAAACGAGAAGGAAAGAGTAGAGAAAAAAGGGTAAAAAGGAATGAACAAAGTCTCCAAGAAATATGGGACTATGTGAAAAGACCTAATCTACGTTTGATAGGTGTACCTGAATGTGAAGGAGAGAATGAATCCAAGCTGGAAAATACTCTTCAGGATATTATCCAGGAGAACTTCCCCAACATAGGAAGGCAGGCCAATATTCAAGTCCAGGAAATACAGAGAACACCACAAAGATATTCCTCAAGAGAGCAACCCCAAGGCACATAATCGTCAGATTCACCAGGGTTGAAATGAAGGAGAAAATGCTAAGGGCAGCCAGAGAGAAAGGTCGGGTTACCCACAAAGGGAAGCCCATCAGACTCACAGCAGATCTCTCAGCAGAAACCCTACAAGCCAGAAGAGAGTGGGGGCCAATATTCAACATCCTTAAAGAAAAGAACTTCCAACCCAGAATTTCATATCCAGCCAAACTGAGCTTCATAAGTGAAGGAAAAATAAAATCCTTTGCGAACAAGCAAGAACTCAGAGATTTCATCATCACCAGGCCTGCTTTACAAGAGCTCCTGAAAGAGGCACTAAACATAGAAAGGAACAACCAGTACCAGCCACTCCAAAAACATACCAAACAGTAAAGACCATCAACACAATGAAGAAACTGCATCAACTAACGGGCAAAACAGCCACCTAGCATCAAAATGGCAGGATCAAATTCACACATAACAATATTAACCCTAAATGTAAATGGGCTAAATGCCCCAATTAAAAGACATAGACTGGCAAACTGGATAAAAAGCCAAAACCCGTCTGTGTGCTGTATCCAGGAAACCCATCTCACATGCAGAGATACACAAAGGCTCAAAATAAAGGGATGGGGGAAGATTTACTAAGCAAATGGAGAGCAAAAAAAGCAGGAGTTGCAATTCTCATCTCTGATAAAATAGACTTTAAACCAACAAAGATCAAAAGAGACAAAGAAGGACATTACATAATGGTAAAGGATCAATGCAACAAGAAGAGCTAACGATCCTAAATATATACGCACCCAATACAGGAGCACCCAGATACATAAGGCAAGTTCTCAATGACTTACAAAGAGACTTAGACTCCCACACAATAATAGTGGGAGACTTGAACACCCCGTTGTCAATGTTAGACAGATCAACAAGACAGAAAATTAACAAGGATATCCAGGACTTGAACTCAGATCTGGATCAAGCAAACCTAATAGACATTTACAGAACTCTCCACCCCAAATCCACAGAATATACATTCTTCTCAGCACCACATCGCACCTACTCTAAAATTGACCACATAATTGGAAGTAAATCACTCCTCAGCAAATGCAAAAGAACAGAAATCATAACAAACAGTCTCTCAGACCACAGTGCAATCAAGTTAGAATTCAGAATTCAGAAACTCACTCAGAACCACACAGCTTCATGGAAACTGAACAACTGGCTCTTGAATGTTGACTGGATAAACAATGAAATGAAGGCAGAAATAAAGATGTTCTTTGAAACCAACGAGAACGAAGACACAACATACCAGAATCTCTGGGACACATTTAAAGCAGTCTCTAGAGGAAAGTATATAGCAATAAATGCCCACATGAGAAGCAAGGAGAGATCTAAAATTGACACCCTATCATCAAAATTGAAAGAGCTAGAGGAGCAAGATCAAAAAAACTCAAAACCTAGCAGAAGACAAGAAATAACTAAGATCAGAGCAGAACTGAAGGAGATAGAGACACGAAAAACTCTTCAAAAAATCAACAAATCCAGGAGCTGGTTTTTTGAAAAGGTCAACAAAATAGATAGACCACTAGCCAGATTAATAAAAAAGAAAAGAGAAAATAATCAAATAAATGCAATAAAAAACGATAAAGGGGGATATCACCACAGATTCCACAGAAATTCAAACCATCATCAGAGATTATTACAAACAACTCTATGCACATAAACTAGTAAACCTGGAAGAAATGGATAAATTCCTGGACACATGCATCCTCCCAAGCCTAAACCAGGAAGAAGTCGAAACCCTGAATAGACCAATAACAAGGTCTGAAGTTGAGGCAGCAATTAAGAGCCTACCACCCAAAAAAGCCCAGGTCCAGATGGGTTCACAGCCGAATTCTACCAGACATACAAAGAGGAGCTGGTACCATTCCTTCTGAAACTATTCCAAACAATCCAAAGAGAGGGAATCCTTCCTAAATCATTTTATGAGACCAACATCATCCTGATACCAAAACCTGGCAGAGACTCAGCAAGAAAAGAAAACTTCAGGCCAATATCCATGATGAACATAGATGCAAAAATCTTCAATAAAATACTGGCAAACCGATTGCAACAGCACATCAAAAAGCTTATCCACCATGATCAAGTAGGCTTCATCCCGGGGATGCAAGGCTGGTTCAACATACGCAAATCTATAAACATAATCCACCACATAAACAGAACCAAAGACAAAAACCACATGATAATCTCAATTGATGCAGAGAAGACCTTTGACAAAATTCAACAGCCCTTTATGCTAAAAACCCTCAATAAACTAGGTATTGATGGAACGTATCTCAAAACGATAAAAGCTATTTACGACAAACCAACAGCCAATATCATACTGAATGGGCAAAAACTAGAAGCATTCCCTTTGAAATCTGGCACTAGACAAGGATGTCCTCTCTCACCACTCTTATTCAATATAGTACTGGAAGTTCTAGCCAGAGCAATCAGGCAAGAAAAAGAAATAAAGGGTATTCAAATAGGAAAGGAGGAAGTCAAATTGTCTCTATTTGCAGACGATATGATTGTATATCTAGAAGATCCCATCGTCTCAGCCCAAAATCTCCTGAAACTGATAAGCAACTTCAGCAAAGTCTCAGGATATAAAATCAATGTGCAAAAATCACAAGCATTCCTATACACCAATAACAGACTTAAAGACAGCCAAATCAAGAACCAACTGCCATTCACAATCGCTACAAAGAGAATAAAATACCTAGGAATACAACTAACAAGGAACGTAAAGGACCTCTTCAAGGAGAACTACAAACCACTGCTCAATGAAATAAGAGAGGATACAAACAGATGGAGAAATATTCCATGTTCATGGCTAGGAAGAATCAATATTGTCAAAATGGCCATACTGCCCAAAGTAATTTACAGATTCAACGCTATCCCTATCAAGCTACCAATGACCTTCTTTGAAGAACTGGAAAAAACCACCTTAAACTTCATATGGAACCAAAAGAGAGCCCGCATAGCCAAGTCAATTCTAAGCAAAAAGAACAAAGCTGGAGGCATCACACTCCTGGACTTCAAATTATACTACAAAGCTACAGTAATCAAAACAGCATGGTACTGGTACCAAAACAGAGATATAGACCAATGGAACAGGACAGAGACCTCCGACGCAACACAACACATTTACAACCACCCGATCTTTGACAAACCTGACAAAAACAAACAATGTGGAAGCGAGTCCCTGTTTAATAAATGGTGTTGGGAAAACTGGCTAGTCATGTGCAGAAAGCAGAAGCTGGACCCCTTCCTGACACCTTACACTAAAATTAACTCCAGATGGATTAAAGACTTAAACATAAGACCTAACACCATCAAAACCCTAGAAGAAAATCTAGGCAAAACCATTCAGGACATAGGTGTAGGCAAGGACTTCATGACCAAAACACCAAAAGCAGTGGCAACAAAAGCCAAAATAGACAAATGGGACCTAATCAAACTCCATAGCTTCTGCACAGCAAAAGAAACAGTCATTAGAGTGAATCGGCAACCAACAGAATGGGAAAAAATTTTTGCAGTCTACCCATCTGACAAAGGGCTGATAACCAGAATCTACAAAGAACTGAAACACATTTACAAGAAAAAAACAAACAAGCCCATTCAAAAGTGGGCGAAGGATATGAACAGACACTTTACAAAAGAAGACATACATGAAGCCAACAAACATATGAAAAAATGCTCATCATCACTGGTCATTAGAGAAATGCAAATCAAAACTACATTGAGATACCATCTCACGCCAGTTAGAATGGCGATCATCAAAAAATCTGGAGACAACAGATGCTGGAGAGGATGTGGAGAAATAGGAACGCTTTTACACTGTTGGTGGGAGTGTAAATTAGTTCAACCATTGTGGAAGACGGTGTGGCGATTCCTCAAGGACCTAGAAATAGAAATTCCATTTGATCCAGCAATCCCATTACTGGGTATATATCCAAAAGACTATAAATCGTTCTACTATAAGGACACATGCACACGAATGTTCATTGCAGCACAGTTTACAATAGCAAAGACCTGGAACCAACCCAAATGCCCATCGATGATAGACTGGACAGGGAAAATGTGGTACATATACACCATGGAATATTATGCAGCCATCAAAAACGATGAGTTCGTGTCCTTTGTAGGGACATGGATGAACCTGGAAACCATCATTCTCAGCAAACTGACACAAGAATAGAAAATCAAACACCGCATGTTCTCACTCATAGGCGGGTGTTGAACAATGGGAACACATGGACACAGGGAGGGGAGTATCACACACTGGGGTCTGTCGGGGAAAAAGGGGAGGGATAGTGGGGGTTGGGGAGTTGGGGGAGGGATAGCATGGGGGAGAAATGCCAGATATAGGTGATGGGGAGGAAGGCAGCAAATCACACTGCCATGTGTGTACCTATGCAACAATCTTCCATGTTCTTCACATGTACCCCCAAACCTAAAATGCAATTAAAAAAAAAAATGCAAAAAAAAAAAAAAGTCTTATTTCTCCTAAGCTGAATGATGAAAATGAATTGTTCAGGCTATAGTGTTCGTGATATTGGCATGTTAAATACTGAATACAAGAAACAGTGATTTTACTGGCCGGTGTTTTAGAAAAGACTAATCCACAGACATTTACTAATTCATTCAACAAACAAGGGTATTTCCATTTTCCAGAAACTTTGCTAGGTGATAGGGATAAAACTGTAAAGAAAACATACTTGCTTTGTGCCCTGTTGGAGTTTACATGATAGTATGGAGACTCAGATATTAAGTAGTCACAAAAAAAAAAAAAAAAAAAAAAGTAAATAAGACAACCAAGGGAAGAAAAGCAGTTCAAGACAGAGCTCAAAAATCCTACTCGCATCACAATTTGGAAAACCACAGTGGCCCTTCATGGCCATGAATCATTTGGTTGTTCTTAGCTTTCTGAATGGTTCCTTTCTCAAATGACTGTTTAAGATAAAAGGTCACAGTATCAAATACTGCGATACAGATTCACCTAAGTGTGTTTCCTTTCTCCCGTATTTGCAATGTTTCAACCAGGCTCCACTAAGGCATGACAAGAGACTGAAGTAGAGAATGAGACCACCATTACATAGACTGATGGCATGTACCCCATACTGCTGGCACTACCATTTGATGCATCACCAGATGATAAATGAGAGCCAGGAATAGAATCTTAATACATTTAATCTGTCTTCGATAACCTTGGCCTACAGACCTTCCATACCCATTCCCTACCCACAATAGCCAAGGTAACAGAAATAATTAAACGGTAGTCTTTCCACAATAATATTCCAAATTTACCCATTCCTAAGAGTCACTTGGGGAGCTTGTGAAAATGGCATATCCAAGCTTCCTTTCCCGGGTAGTCTACGTCAGTAGATCTGAGGGAAGGCCATATGGCGAGGTCTGAAATCCCATATTTTAACAAATGACTCAGGTAAGCTTGAGAGACACTACTGGTGCTGGCTTCCCCTGGTAAACCTCACCCTGCTCTGACCCCATCAAGATAACCCTGGAAAGCAGCAGTAGAGAGTGGAGAAGGCCTCAAGGGTTAGCTTCAGCTGAACTCAGGAGGTATGGGAAGGCCCTGAGCCATTTCTCAGCACAACACTGCACTCTCCTCAGAGGCCACCTTGATCATGGAGCATCAGTGTGCTCTGATGCCCCAGGATCACCTCAGTACCCTCAGATGAGGGTCTCTCCTCCTGGGCTTTCTCAGGCTTGCAGCTACACCACTGTGCCCACACTGGACTCACGGCTTTAGGGCATTGGCACAGGGTTATACTTACTCTCAGAGGCTGCTGCATGCTTGCACTGGCTCTGATCACACTTGATGCAGACTGAAGAAGGTCAAAAGGCTAACTATTGACAGAACCAGGGCACACCTACCAAGGAGCACAGTGGAAATGTTCCCGAAATCCTGGTTTCAATCTCTGCCTTCAATACATAGAGCTTTTTAAAGATGCCTAGGACACATCTTGTGTGGGTGCTTTAGTTATTTGCTGGCAGCTAAGCAAAATCCTACTGGCAATTTAGGCATCTAAAATCTTTGACTTGTGGACCAATAAGAGCTATCACTCTCAGAAACTTGTGCTACTTAGAAAAAGTTCACACATACAATAATAAAATCGAACAGCATACATTTACTATAGGCTAGAATTTGTGCTAAGCACTTTACAAGCTTTAATTCTTCTTTCTTTCACTCATCTCTCAATTTTTCATCTAGAGTCCAGTACTTCTACGGTGCTGAGGATGCCTTGGTGAACAAAACAGACACCAGTCTTGCCTTATGGGCCTTACAATTTAGGGAAATGAGAGAAAGACAATAAAAATTATAGACAAACCATACGGGATGTTAGAAGGGGACCAGTGATAAGGAGAGCAAGCAGAGAAAGGGGTGTGTGGGAGAAGGAGTGGTTTCCATCTTTATATATGGTGCTCAGGGCCTTGCTGAGGAGATTCAGTCTGGCACAGGGTTCCAGCAGAGGAAGCACCAGTGCAAGGTTTCTAAGTCAGGAGCATGTCCAAGTGCCCAGGGACAGCAGAGAAGTCCATGTGGTGAGGCAGTGTAAGCAAAGAAGTGAGGAGGTTAGAGAGGACACTGAGGCCGGGCTGGGAGGGTCTGGAGGCCCCTGAGAGAATTCTGACTCTTCCTCTGAAAGAAACGGGGAGCAGTGGAGGGTCTGACTAGAGCAGTAGGTTTAAATTTCTGTTTTTCAAGCTACAGTGTCAAGAATAGACAGCGATTATTCTGAGGGTGATTATGAATCTTTTTATAATCTGATCTTTTCATAATCCCTGGTGGCTTACATCAGAGAGGTGACAGTAGAGAAAAGAGCAATGCTCTTATTCCAGACATATTTTGAAAGTTGAGCTAATGGGGTTTCCTAAACAGCTGAACAAGTCTAAGATGAAGAAGGGAGTTAAGGATGACTCCAAGGTTTCTGAGGATGAAACTGCCATGAATGCAGATGGGGAAGGCAGATTACATGTAGAATAAGTTTGGAAAATGGGGGAATCTTGTCCTGGACACACTGTCTGAGAATATTCAATATCAAAATGGAGATGTCAAGTAGGCAATTAGATACATGAATCTAGAGTCCAGAGGAGAAGAACAGGTGAGAGATGCAAATCTAACAGTCCTCAGCACAAAAGGAGTATTTAAAGTCATGAGAGACAGGATACAATAACAGAGAGTGAGGACAAAGAGCAAAGGCCCGGACTGAGCTCTGAGCCACACCTCCACGTACAGGTCAGGAAGAGAAAAGCCAGGCTGGGTGTGGTGGCTCATGCCTGTAATCCCAGCACTTTGGGAGGCCGAGGCGGCCACGTGGATCACCCCGAGGTCAGGAGTTCGAGACCAACCTGGCCAACATGGCAAAACCCTGTCTCTACTAAAAATACAAAAATTAGCCAAGCGTGGTGGTCTGTACCTGTAATCCAGCTACTTGGGAGGATGAGGCAGGAGAATTGCTTGAACCCAGAGGGCAAAGGTTGCAGTGAGTGGAGATCGTGCCACTGCATTCCAGCCTGGCTGACAAGGGCGAGATTCTGTCTCAAAAAACAAAAACAAAAAAAAGAGAAAAGCCACACAGGAGATGGAGGAGAAGCAGCCTGACAGAGAGGAGAAGGCACAGGAGTGTGGTATAAGGGAAACCAAAAAGAATGTCCTAGACGACAGAGCGCTCAACAGTGCCAAATGGTGCTGACAGGTCACATCAGATTAGGACTGAGCTGGCTGGGTTGGGGACAAAGCAGTCCTTGACAACCTCAGCAACCACAGGGGTTAAGAGCCCAGGAACCCAGCAAGCTACATATTCATTATCAATTTACAGATGAGGAGATAGCACCAAAAAAGGCTGAGGTTAACAGCCAGGCCATGGCGAGGCCAAGATCTCAGCTCTGCACACATATGTAAATCTTTTGTGGGTTCAAATGGGAGGTGGGATATAAAGAGAGGAAGGAGAGATGCAGAATATTTGGGTTAAGAAAACTTTAAACCTTCCACTATTTGTTCCCTTAGCAAAACCTTCTGAGGGGGAGAAAAGAGCTTAGCTAATGACTGACAAATGAACCAGAAGCCAAGAAGCAGGGCAGAAGGCAAGTCTTTGTGCCAGGAAGGTAGTACCAGCACTATCTTGTGTTCTATTGTCCCTAAATGTGTACAAAACGAGCTTATCAGAACACTGAAGACTGACAGATATAGGGCCAGTTCTACTGCCAAATTGAACTCTTCAGGCCCTGGTGCTACATGGAGCCCAGGGAGCCAGTCCTGTGGGTTCTTTAACTGGATCCTTTCCACAAGTCTGCTTATTTCTGACCCAAACCTGTTGAAACCTTCTCGTCTAACATACAGAGCCTAACTTGCACAACTGAGAATTCCTGAAGAAACTGGCCTGCATCAGCTAGGAGTCCTCAGGTCCTGAGAGGACATCTGGGAATATTGCCACACCCACCCCAAATGAAGCACTGCTTTTCTCAGCACCACACCCTGATGTTGCAGTTCTTCTTTCCAATGCACTTCACTACCTCGCATGAAGAGGCAGTGTGGGGGTAAGAGAAGGGAGCCTCAACCTCAAAAGGTGGGATACTTGGATTCTGGTGCCAGCTCTACTATAAAAAGCTATGTGGAAGGCCAGGTAGGGTAGTTCGCACCTATAATCCCAGCACTTTAGGAGGCTGAGGTGGGCAGATCACCTGAGGTCAGGAGTTTGAGACCAGTCTGGCCAACACGGCAAAACCCTGTCTCTATTAAAAATATAAAAATTAGCCAGGCACGGTGGTGCACGCCTGTAGTCCCAGCTACTTGGGAGGCTGAGGCAGGAGCACTGCTTGAACCCAGGAGGCAGAGGTTGCAATGAGCCAAGATTTCGCCACTGCACTCCAGCCTGGGCAATGCAGTGAGACTACATCTCAGGAAAAAAAAAAAAAGTTGTGTGAAAACAGCAAGTTCCTCCCAAGGGCTCCAAAGACTTGCTGACCCTCAACTTCCAGAGTCTCAGCTCCCTCACGGTAACAAAATACAGCATAGAGACCTGAAATGGGCTCTGAAGTCAGGCTGCCCTGGGCTACTGCTAAGTAACTAACTGTGTTAACCTGAGTTGAATAAGTTAACTTCTTTAAGTCTCATTTTTAGTATCTGGAAAATGGGATGACAATAATATATATGCCATGGGAAACTGAGAAAACAGTGCCTAGCAATGGTGTACACTCTCTATTTCCCGTCATGAAAGATGCATTTACTCACAACTACTTTCCCCACTTGCAATTTAGATATGTTTATTAGTAAACTTCTGATACAAAGGTATACCAGATTGACTGAAATAATATTAAGAGCAAAGGAAATAATTAAGTTCGCCAAAGAAGCCAGAACAATCCAAAATTTGACAGTAAAGGTGAAATGCTGTGGCAAATGACATGTACCTTGAACAGGGATTTCCCCATAGTTTGGCCTCTTATCTGAAAGGGCTGTCAGGGGTTTGGATGTTGAGATTGGTCCACTTATGGAATGTCTCTGAAATCATAAGATAAACAATATCAAAGTTAAATCAAGTGTTGGGCCTCATAAAGTAAACGCCGCAGAGAATAGATATTTAGTTATAAATCTGTATTAATTCCTTCCATACTGCTAAAGTAAGGTTGTAACACACCTTACAGGTACAGATTGTGATCAATATACTTTATTTTTAAATTAGACTTTTTACTATGGGATAATTATAGACTCACATGCAGTTGTAAGAATACAGAGATATCTTATGTACTCTTTACTCAGTTTCCTGCAATGGTACTATCTTATATACCTATAGTAAAATATCACCAGCAGGAGTTTGACATTAGCCAAGATACTGATACAGTCATATCTTATATAGTCACACATATTAATACAGTCAAGATACAGAACATTTCCATTACCATAAGGATCCTTCCTGGGGTCCTTTTATAGCCACATCCCTCTCCCCTGTCCCCAGTCCCATATCACTGACCCCTGGCAACCACTGGTATTCTGAATGTGGTTTCATTATTTTGTTGGAAGAGAATCTTTAAAATATCAAAATCCAGTTCACCAAATATAAAAACATGTTCCAAAATGAAATGGGGATGTGCTCTTTTTGTATTTTACTGCTCATTCAAGTCCTGGTTCAAATAGATCTCAATTCTGCCACCCACTCGCTAATGCTACTACAGCAACCACCCAGCACAGCCTGTCGTCTCAGTGCAGCACCATAGCAATGGCTTGTCACTGACTTTCTCATCTCCAGACTTTTGCATATGCAAGCAGCCAGGAGAATCCACTATGAACACTTAAAACCCCTCAGCTCTCCTGCCACCTGTACATGATGCTCAAACACCACCATTTACTATCACGCAGACCACGCTGCTTGTCTGTTTTTCTTGTGCTTCATTCCCACAGCTTCCCCCCAGTCCTTTTTTATCTGGCTAACTTCTAACTACTCCTTTCATATTCCCAGCAGAAACGTGTACAAGATCCAGCTTCTCTACATCCCTACCACACTTCAGATCATCATCCTTTTAAATTTTGGCCATTCAGAAGTATACAGAATAGGATCTCACTATGGATTTCATTTCCATTTTCCTGATGACTTATGATGTTGATCATCTTTTCATGTGCCCTGGACATTTATATTCTTCTGGGAAGGATCTTTTTAAATCTTATGCCCATTATTTATCGGGTTGTCTTCTTACTGAATGTAAATCTTTGTTAGCTAAATGTATTATGAATATATTCTCCCCAGTCTGCAGCTTGCTTTTGTGTTTTCTTAATGTCTTTCAGAGAAGTTTTAAGTTTTGATGCCCACTTAATTTATCAACTTGCTTTTATAGTTCATGCTTTTTTACATCTTAATAAATCTTTGCAGTCTTAAAGGTCATGAAGATTTTCTCTCATGTTCTCATGTAAAAACTTATAGTTTTAGCTTTTGCATTTAGGACAATAGTCTATTTCAATTTTTGTGTATGTCATAAGGTACAGGCTGCAGTTACTTTTTTTCTATACAGTTATCTTGTCATTTCAGAATCTTTTTCTTCAAAAGACTTGTTCCTTACCCATTAAATTACTTGGCATCTTTGTTGAAAATCAACTGGCCTACTTCTGAACTCTCTGTTCTACGGATCTCATGTCTACACTGAAACCTCTGACAGTACGATACTGTCTTGATCACTCTAACTTTGTAGTAAGTGTTGAAATCAGGTAGCACAAGTCCTCCAAATTTGTTCTCCACTCGCATACCCCTTGACCCCAATGTTTTGAATATTCAGGGCTCTTGCATTTCTATATGAATTTAATACTACCATGTCAATTTCTACCCAAAGAGCACTACTATTTTAACTGGGGTTGTGTTGAATCTACAGACCAATTTAAAGGACTACTGCAAGATATTAACAATATTGAATCTTCCAATCTATAAATGATATCACTTTTCATTTATTACTTCAATTTCTCCCTACAGTATTTTATTGTTTTCATTGCACAGGTTATGCACACATTTCATTGTATTTATTGCTAAGTATTTCAATTTCCAATTATTCATGCTAATATACAGAAAAACAAATAACTTCTGTACAGGACCTTGTGTAAACCTTAACACTGCTCAACTCAAAAAGCTTTTGTGTGGACTCCTTAAGATTTTCTACATAATCATGTTATCTGCAAATAATGAGTTTTATTTTGTCCTTTCCAAATTCGTATGCTTTTTTTTTTTTTTTTGGTCTTATGCAATTGCACAGGGCAAGAGCTCAAGCAAAATGCTGAACAAAAGTGGTGAGAGTGGGTCTCCTTGCCTTGCTCCTGATGTTGGTGGGAAAGCATCCAGTCCCCACATTAAGTATGATGCTATAGCTGTGTAGTTCCCATAGGTCCCCTTCCATTTCTAGTTTGCTAAAGAGCTTTACTATGAATGGATATAAAATTTTGTCAAACATTGAGATTAATGGTTTTTTTCTGTTTTATTCTGTTGAAGTAAATTTTAAACTTGCACCCCTGGGATATACCACACTTGGTAATGATGGACAATCATTTTTATATATTGCTGGATTTCGTTTGTTAATGTGTGCTTTTATATTGCATCTATAACCATCTATAATCACGAGCAATGTTGGCTAGAAGTTTTCTTTGTTTGCAATGCCTTTGTCTGGTTTTGCTATCAGGTAATGCTAGCTTCCTAAAATGAACTGGAAAGTCCTTTTACTCTTCTGTTTTCTGAAAGACTATATACAATTAGAATTACTTCTTCCACAAAGGTTTGATTCAATTCACTAGTAAAACCAACTGGGCTTGAAATTTTCTTTGTGCGAAGGCTTTCTATTTTAAACTTTAATTCTGAAATAATTATAGATTCCCAGGAAGTTATAAAGATATTATAGCAAAGTCCCATAATACTCCTCATCCACTTTCCCCCAACTGTCTGCTGATAATAATGAATTCCCTCAGCTTTTGTTTGCCTTGAACAAATTTTAATTTTACCTTTTTATTGAATACACAGAATTTTAAGTTGACAGGGTTTTTCTTTCAGCATCTGAAAACCCCATTTTGGGATACAAAAATTAGCTGGGCGCCATGGCACGCACCTGTAGTTCCAGCTACTTGAGAGGCTAAGGCACAAGAGTCGCTTGAACCCAGGAAGCAGAGGTTGCAGTGAGCCAAGGTCATGCCACTGCATTCCAGCCTGGGTGACAGAACTAGACTCTTAAACAAACAAACAAATGCAAGAAAAACACCCATTTTGTTGTCTTCTGACTTGCACAGTTTCCAACTAGAAGTCTGTGATCATTCTTACCTGCCTGTCCTCTAGAGTTTCTTATCACTGATTTTCAGAAATGCTTTACTGGGCATGGGGGTGAAGGTATTTGTATATTTACATGTGCTTATCTTGCTTTAGCTTCCTGATTTTCTTGGAACTGAGTATATAATTTCCATTAAATTTGGACAGATTTTGGCTAATATTTCTTTAAATAAAAAAAACACTTTTTTTTTCTTGAGAAGGAGTCTCGCTCTGTCACCCAGGCTGGAGTGCAGTGGTGCGATCTTGTCTTGGCTCACTGCAACCTCTGCTTCCTGGGTTAAAGTGATTCTCCTGTCTCGCCCTCCCGAGTAGCTGGGACTATAAGCACCCACCACCATGCCTGGCTAATTTTTTGTATTTTCAGTCGAGACAGGGTTTCGCCATGTTGTCCAGGCTGGTTTCGAACTCCCGAGCTAATCTGCCCGCCTTGGCCTACCAAAAGTGCTGGGATTACAGGTGTGAGCCACCACGCCCCACCTATTTCTTCATATGTTTTTTCAGACACACTTCCCATCCTGCTCCCTGACCCGCCTTTTTTTCTTGGGCTCCAATTTCAGGTATGTAGGACCATCTAATTTAATCCCACAAGTGAGGAACTCACTTCATTTTTTTCCCAGTCCTTTTTCCTCTCTGTTACTCATTATGGACAGATTCTACTGCTATGTCCTCAAATATACGGATCTTTTCCTCTATTCTTTTTTTTTTTTTCTTTTGAGATTGAGTCCTGCTCTGTTGCCTAGGCTGGAGTCCAATGGTGTGATCTCAGCTCACTGCAACCTCTGCCTCCCAGGTTCAAGCCATTCTCCTGCCTCAGCCTTCGAGTAGCTAGGATTACAGGCACACATCACTGTACCTGGCTAATTTTTTTTGTACTTTTAGTAGAGACAGAGTTTCCACATGTTGGCCAGGCTGGTCTCAAACTCCTAACCTCAGGTGATCCACCCACCTTGACCTCCCAAAGTGCTGGGATTACAGGCGTGAGCCACCACATCTGGCCTCTATTCTTTTTCATATCTTCCACTTCTCTCTTCATCTGTGCATGTTTCCCTTCACATACTTAAGCACAGAGATCATATTTACATCGCTGTATGCTAATTCCATCATTTCTACCTGTTCTAGGTCTGCATCTATTGATTGATTTTTCCCCTGGTTATAGGTGACATTCTCCTCCTCCTTCATTGTCTAGTAATTTTTAATTGTATGCCAGATTATGTAGTTTATATTATTGATTCCTATATTTTGCTGTATTCCTTTAAAAATTATTACTTTGTTTTGACAAATAAGTAAGCTACTGTGTTAGTTACCTACGCTGCATGACAAATTACTCCAAATCTTCAGTGGCTTAAGACAATCCATTTATGATCTCATAGTTTCTGTGGATCAGAAAGCTTAGCTGAGTGCCTCCAGCTCAAGGTCTGGCACGAGGAGGCAATGAAGTTGTCAGCAGGGCTGCAGTTATCTTGAGGATTGACTAGAGGAAGATCCGCTTCCAAGCTCATCTGCATGGCTGCTGGCAAGCACCTCAGATCTGTTCCCACACTTCCTAATGTGGGCCTCTCTGCAGGGCTGGCTCACAATATGGGAACCGGGGCTTCCCCAGAGTAAGTGGCTCTAAATGATAGCAAGAGGGAGCAATCAAGGCAGAAGCAAAGCTTTTTATAACTGCATTTTACAAGTGATAACCTTATCCCACTACTTCTTTTGCTTTCCCATATTCACTGGAAGCAAATCACAAACTGTAGCCAACATTCAACAAGAGCAAATTACACAAGAAGCGACTACTACCAGTTGGGGATCACTGGGGAACATTTTAGAGGCTGCCTACTACAGCTATTTAGGGATCTCCTTGGTCCTTCTGCATGATTTTTTTTTTTTTTTTTTTTTTTTGAGACAGAGTCTCCCTCTGTTGCCCAGGCTGGAGTACAGTGGTGTGATCTCAGCTCACTGCAATCTCCGCCTCCCGGGTTCAAACAATTCCCCTGCCTCAGCCTCCTGAGTAGCTGGGACTACAGATGCGCACTACCAGCCTGGCTAATTTTTTTTATTTTAGTAGAGATGGGGTTTCACCACGTTGGCTAGGATGGCCTCCATCCCCTCACCTTGTGATCCGCCCGCCTTGGCCTCCCAAAGTGCTGGGATCACAGGCGTGAGCCACTGCACCCAGCCCTTCTGCATCTTATTCTTAAAGATCTTTTAGGGCAGATCTAGAATAGTATTTACTCTGAGGCTGTTTAGCTCTTATAATACTTTCAGATGTGGTCCTTTAGGAGTCTATACTGAATGCCATTTATTCATAGAGGTCTCTCCACAGTGGCTGGTGGGAACACAAATGATTCCCTGCCCTAGGTAAACTACCAGAAAGTGTTTGCCTAATAGTTTCCTGCTCCTGGAAATTGTTCCTGGAAAATTATTCTTGCCCAGCCTTGTGGGGTTTCACCCCATGCATGTACAGATTGGTATTCAGGCAAAGACTCAAAGGGATGCCTATGTAGGTTTCTATACTCCTTTCTCTATGCAGCTCCCTCCTCCCAGTATCTGCCCTGCAAATTCGAGCAGTATCATTTTCCTTGAATATTGTTTTGTGTCTACTCAGATCCAGTTGGTTTTCCCTTCCCTGTTCCATGTAGGTTCATCCTCCCTGCACCACGATCTGGAAATTGCCTCCAGGAAAAGACTGTGAGCTGCAGTCTTTTTAAAATTTTTAAAAATTTTAAAATTACCTCATTTTAAAATTTTTGTTCAGGATCACAGCTTTGTACAATGTCTGAAAATAACTGCTTCCTATATTTTGTCCATCTTTCTATTAATAGTTGTTTGTGACAGCAGAATAACCCAGCCTGTTACTCTCACATAGCTAGGAATAGAATTCCTACCCAGGGAGTTTTGAAAACCTAACAATCCCAATTCTGGGCCCCAGTCCCCAGAGATTCTGGTTTACCAGGATGAGGTCTGAGAGTTTTACGTGTTTAAAAACTCTCCACATCATTTTTGTATGCAATTAGGTTTGAGAAGCACTGTAGAACCTAATCAGGTACTATAAAACTACTGAATGTAGCTCACAATTATTAGTTTTTTGCAACTTACAGAAATGAGTTTTTCCACCTCCTATCTTTGCAAAGATTTACAAAGTGATATACATTAAATGTCAACTGATAAACACCACTTAAAGAAAGTTCATCTTATTTGCGGTTTATTACATTTGGCATCTTTGTTTTGCTTTTATCTGTATCTTCAGAACTTTAGATGAAGTTTGATTAATAGAGGGCACATTAAAAAGTATTAAATCAGCTAGGCGCTGTGGTTCACGCTTGTAATCTCAGCACTTTGGGAGGCTGAGGTGGTAGATCGCCTGAGGTCAGGAATTTGAGACCAGCCTGGCCAACATTTTTGTCTCTACTAAAAATACAAAAATTGTGTGGTGGTGTACACCTGTAATTCCAGCTACATGGAGGCTGAGGAATGAGAATCACTTGAAACCAGGAGATGGAGGTTGCAGTGAGCTGAAATCGCGCCACTTCACTTCAGCCTGGGCAACAGAGTGAGACTCCGTCTCACACACACACACAAAAAAAAGGTCATTAAATTGGATAGGTGGAATACGGTATTCCTTCTCTTCTTTTTAAATTACAACATAATGACATAATGCCAGGTGGTGGCTCATGCCAGTAATCCCAGCTTGGGAGGCCGAGGCAGGTGGATTGCCTGAGCTCAGGAGCTCAAGACCTGCCTGGGCAACATGGTAGAACCCCATCTTTATCAAAAACACAAAAAATAGCCGGCACATGCCTGTGGTCCCAGCTACTTGGGAGGCTGAGGTGGGACGACTGCTCGGGCCTGGGAGGCAGAGGTTGTGCAGTGAGCTGAGACTGTGTCACTATACTCCAACCTGGGTGACAGAGTGAGACCCTGTCTCGGGGAGGGGAAAAAAAAGACATAACATCTTGTATATACATGCAAATGCAAAGCCACTAACTCGCAACAATATAAATGCACAGGGAGCACACTAGTAAACACAGCACAAATGTCTCAACTCCAAATGAAAATGCTCCTCAACACCATTACTTTAGGGAAGAGGTGTAGCCAAGGCTACCCTGTATCACAGGATAATGGATTTCAGGCCATATTTCCTTTGGCTGCTCTCACCTATGTGGAAATACTCTGCCTCAGCCACACTATTCAAAAGTGGCTGAATAAAATGCACAATGAGGAGCCTCTTGAGCACTACGGAATAACAGCCCTCTGCCCCGTTTCTCATCTGCATTCTGCAATGGCACAGAAGAGCTACTTTTGAAACTGGTTTATAATGGATCAGTAATGACCTGTGCTGGACCTGTTACAAAACAGCCCTCAAGAATCACACTTCTCTGAATTAATGCCTTGTGCATCCCTTCCACTCTGAATCGGAGCTGCCCTGTGACTTGCCTGGACTAAAATAGCAGGACAGAAGTGTCACTGTCCAAGTTTCAAGCTTAGGTGTTCAGAGGTATTGCTAACTTCGATCTTCAGTTTCTTGGAGCTGGAGATACCATGCTGTGAAGGAGCCTGAGAAGACAAATCACGTAGAGAAAGCGGCCCAGGAATCCCGCTGAGCCCAGGCCCCATCCCACCCTCTCTGTGAATGCAAACTGTCGGAATGAGCCCAAGAAAGCCAGCAAAGAACTGCTTAGTCAACTCAGAAATGTGAAAACTAGTAAAATTGTTATTTCAAGCCACTAAGTTCGAAGTGATTTGCTATGCAGTAAAGGCTGAGACATGGCAACCACATATTCTACTTAGAGACACCTCTGTGCTTACTGTAGTGACTAAAGTCACTGAAGCCAGACAGCCTAGCTTTGAACCCCAGCTCCCTCACTTAATTGCATGAACCTCAGCAAGTTACTTAACCTTTCTGGGCCTCAGTTACCACATGTGAAAAATACAGATAAAAACAGCACCTAATACCCAAGAGTTGTAAGGATTAAATGAGTTAACACTATAAAGTATTCAGAACAGTGTAGAACACACAGCAAGTGTTGTTATTAGAGTCTAACAGAATAACACAATTTACACCTATATAATTTATATCAATTGAAGATATTTACAGTATTTTAGAAAGCAAATTCTAGATACATCCCTACTGAGGCAGTCATTTACCCATCTAATACAGTTGTAAATGACTATGAAGAAAAGGTCTTAACTTTCAGATTCCGAGGCCCTAAGAGCCTCCAGGTACTCACCTGCATAGGGGATACAGCTGCTGCAGGAGGGGTTTTCATAGGACTTGGACTCAGGGGTGTTCGAGGAATTGCAGCTGCAGCAGGGTTTGGTACTACAAAAACAGCAAACAAAAAAGGAAATAATGTCACTGTACAGTGGAAGCTTAACTGGATTCCACTTAAGGACTCACCAGACTAACCAATGCTCTCAAATCCCCTTGGACGCTGTCTTGGCTGATGTCTAACCTCTGCTGCACAAGGTCAGCAGCCATGTCTTAGCACACTGGTGCTTTTCCTCCATCAGGTGAATTATTTGCATCCGTAGAGTAGTCATGGTTATTTCCAACCCGGGTTATGGCAGTCATTTCGTTTTGGTTATTTAATTACATTACATCAAGTGCTCCATAAAGCAATGAAATTCAAGTATTAAAATCCAAGAGGAGTATTTACATAACTGTATCAGTTAAGAAGCCTGGCATGTAAACGATGTTCAATAGTTGCATATTAAACAAAAGAATGAGGAACTCCTGCTTGTCTTCCCTCAATTCCTCCTGCAGAGTCCATCACTTCACATATATTTTATGATTTGTATTTAATGCAGGGATGTGTAATCACTTGTTTGCATTATCAGTCTCCTTCTCCAGAATAAACTGCTGAAAAGTAGTTTATGTTTTTAGAATTTATTAATTTCTAGATAGTTGGGGATAGCACAGCTTCTGGTAAAGGCTGCAACAATGATTATTCATTTGATGCTGAATTAAATTAAAAATGGGATACAAAAATGCACTCAAGCCTATCACAGTGTGGCAAGATGAAGCAGATCACTGTGGACTTTTTTAATGCAGCCAATATAAACACAAATATATATACTTATATTTAGAATTGATATATTTAGATGTATTCTTATTTACTGAGATAAAATTCACAAAACAAAGTTAACCATTCAAAAATGTCCAGTATAGTGGCATTTAGTACATTCACATTATTGTGCAACCATCACTTCTACCTAGTTTCAAAACATTTTCATCATTCCAAAAAGAAACCCCAAAAGTCACTTCCCACCCACTGTCTCACCAACCTCTAGCAATCTGCTTTCTATCTCTATGGATTGACCTAGTGTGAATATTTAATGTAAATGGAATCTTACAATATGTGACCTGTTGTGTCTGGCTGCTTTCAATTAACATAATGTTGTAAAGATTCATCCATGTTGAAGCATGTGTTACTACTTCATTCCTTCTTGTGACTGAATAACATTCTATTATATGGATATACCACATTTTGTTTATCAATTCATCAAATGTATGGATACTTGGGTTGCTTCTATCTATTAGCTATTGTGAAAAGAGCTGCTATGAAAATTTATGTACAAGCACAGATGTTTCTCAATTTATGATGGGGCTTTGTTCTCATAAACCCATCATAAGCCAGTCAAAAATGCATTCAATACACCCAACCTCCCAAACATCCCAGTTTAACCTAGCCTACCTTAAACCAGATCAGAACATTTACATTAGCTACAGTTAGGCAAAATCATCTAACATAAAGCCTATTTTATAATAAATAGGCTATGTTGATATCTCAAGTAATTTACTGAATACTGTACTGACTGTGTATCACTGACACTACTGTAAAGCCAAAAAAAAAGTTAAAGCATTGTTAAGTCAGGGACTGAATTTGTCTGATTATCTATTTTCAGTTCTTTTGCATATATAATTAGGAGTGGAATTGCTGGGTCATTCACATATATTTTATTATAAAATAACATGAGGCTTTTTAAAAAGATCAGTATGAAGCAGTTTTGTGCATTAAAGCATGCTTTATTAATATTCTGAATAGATGTATAATTTTAATTTAATGTAGACCTTCCATTATCATTTTGATTTTCAAAGCATATGTATATTTTATTCTTTAGAGACGGAGTCTTTGTCCAAGCTGGAGTACAGTGGCTATTATGAGGTATGGTGATGGCATGCTACTGCCTCAGCCTCCTAAGTAGCTGGAACTATAGGCACTTGTCGGCTCAAAGCATATATATTTTAAAGCTCTCCTTTCATCTTACTCCATCATATTACCCAGAGGTGGCCACTAACAACAGTTCTGGGTACATCTTTCTTGCACTTTAAATGCAAATACACTTAGCTATCTATGTATCTTTAAAAATAAATAAATAAATAAGACCACACACACTATATACATATATATATGTACTGGTCTGTAACTTGTTATAAAAGATTGCAGAGCACAGAGCGACTGCTCAGGTGGCACACTTGAATAAAGGATCACAGACATGTTTTAACAACAGTACTCTGAGATCTATGTTATCCTTATTAAAATATGCATAGTATTTTACTGTATTAATTGGTCATAATTGTCTTAATTCTTTTAATAGGCATTTAAGCAATTTCTAGGTGTTCCATTTCTTCAAACAATGCTATACTGAAAACTCTGTATAAGTATATATCTTTATATATAATACTTGTGCCAGTATTAAGTATAACAACTTCAGAGTCTATGAATATAGCATTTTAAATTGGAAGGTATTGCCTAACAGTCCTCCAGAGTGTCTATACCAGCAATGTGTAGGAGTACATATGTGACTTTTGCTCTGCTTTTAAGTCAAAGAAAACTCATTTGTATATAATCAAAGAATACAGATTCTAGTAGCCTGTTAATAAACTTTTTCCTAGGTAAAAATTTAAGCTTTAGGACATATTACAATTAATTGTTGAAAAAAACTACATACCTTTCCTTTCCCAGAGCTGAGGAAGTTAGGGAGATGAAAAAAAGTCAAGTCACTTCAAAGTGGGGCAAGTAAGCCTTCTAGAGCTTGTATGAAAGAAAGTCCAGCCTGATTCAGAACCTCAAGTGCCATGTAAGGACTATAGCAAGCAGGGGAAGAGTGATTCAACTGAGGCAAAGATTAGGCAAGGGTCAGACATTTGGGAACTAAGCAATTAGAGGATTTTAAACAAGAAAAGATATTTCTATCATGGGATGAAAGTGGGAGATTAATTTGGAGATTACTGAAATTAGTGGTTGATGGTAGCTTGAGCTAAAGCTTGTGCTGCTAGAGATGGAGAGAAGACAGAGCAAAGATATCCACGATGCAGGCTGTATCAACAGGATTTGCTAGTAATGGAGTACACGTAGAGGGAAGAACAAGAATTTAAGAAAGATCTCCAGACTTTCGGCTTAAGTAACTGAGTGCTGCCATTTATACATGGTGAAAGGCTGCAGTTGGCAGACAAGGGTTTGGTTTTTGGATGTTACATGTCCAGGAGACACCTGAAGGTCCATGTCAAGTAGGCATCTGGATATACACGACTGAGGAATTCAGAGGAAGGGAAGAGCTAAAGTCATACATCTGAAGTTCTTAGGCACAGAGAAGATACTTAAAATAACAGGAATGTGTATGATCCACTGAGGGAGAAAAGACACATCTCTGCATGGGATTAAGGCTTCTGCCTGAGACTAACACCTCTGAAGCTGAATAGACCCCAAATCTCCTATTAAATATCACCTTCTGTTAAGTCTAGTGCATTAATCCTATATGAAAGTTAATGGGACTAAGAGTAAGACAGTAAAGAATATCAAACTAGACCAGAGAACACAAGGTAAGTGAACACAACCACATGCAGTAGGCATAATGCAGGAGAAATTAATTACCTTGAGATGCACTGTCAAAGGACTTGATGAGGGTTTTTACTGTAGGAGTTGGCTCTGAGGAAGTGGAGGACCTTCTACTCAGTCCCATTCCCTGCCGTAAGGCTGCCAAATCTCTCTCAACAGCATTCATGTAATTGTATACCCGGCCTCGCTCCTCCTCTTGCCTGAAAACAATATTGAAATCCAAGATTTTTACATATATACGAGAAAATACACATTCTCCCCTCCCAGCTGAAAAGCATTAAAAAGTATCAGTTTAAAAAAACTGTATCAGTTGAGCTTAGTAAATTACCTGGTCTAATGTTCTCATTTGCTTGGTAAATACCAGGAAATGAGACTGAAATTTTTCTATCAGGTTATCCTAAGTAGTTAAGCAACCATCAAATTTCATTTTCATCTGAGTAAGTGTAAGGTAAGGACATCAGTAATCAATTAGCAGTAAAACAGAAGGTGGACTAGCTCAGAGCTGAGACTCTCCAGGTCCTGTGCTCCCGAGAAGGCCCTTCTCAGGCGTCTGGACACTCACCAATACGTGATACTATATAATTATAATGTACACTGGCTCTAGCTAATATGCCATGCTTAGACATGGAAATACAAAAACGAAACCAAAGCTCACACTCTTTTTTAAAAAAAAACATAAATAAAAACAAGGAAAGTGCTGTAGACTTCAAACAGAAACCTACAAAGAAAAAAAAGCTTAGACTCATATTAGTAACATGAGTCCCCCAGAAGCTCAGTGTGATGAATCCTGAGTCATCTGGAAAAAATCAATTCCATTTCATTTCTGGCCCATTCTAATTCACTGTGCTGACTAACACAGAATTCTTTCATCTGGAACAAGATTGCAATTGCAGAGTTTGTACATGTCATATAACTATCAAGTATGTGAATAAAAATTAAGCCAGTCCTTAGGAAAAATCTGTCTTTGGTGGCCATTTGGCTCTTCTGACAGTCTTTTGCCTCAAGATGTATCACAGGATCTTAAGGTCATTTAGCTGTCATAATTAGAACTTTTAATAAAGAATCTATAACAATGATTAGCAAACATTTTGATCTTAGAGCCCCTTTGTGCTCCTAAAAATAAGAACCCCAAAAAGCTTTTGTTTAAGGGAGCTGTCTTCCATTACATTAAATTAAAACTAAGAATATATAAAAATATTTACTTCATCTAAAAATAAAGATACAGGGCTTATTAATAATTTTTATGAAAAATAAATACATTTTCCAAAACAAAAAATTAGTAAGAGTAACAGTGCTTTGCATTTTAAAATCATCTCTTTAATGCCTGACAAGAGAAAACAGCTAAACTCTCTTTTGTATTCAATCTATGCTGATATGAAAAAAAGCAAGTCTTACACAGATAAGGTAGGTGGAAAAGGGAAGATTTTAATAGCCCTTTTAGAGAACTGTGGCTATTTTTCCACACTGTACTAAAACACAACAAGTAGTGACTTAAAAGTTAGTTCCAATGTGGAATCTGAAACCATAAGTGAACTTTTCCTATTGTGTCCATTAAAATCCACTGGTCAATCTTGTTTACCATCATAGACTGGTCATAAGGAAAATATTGGTTCACTGAGTTACAAAGATTTTCTAAATGCTGTCATTATACATTTTTTTAAAGTCATAATGATCTCCTCAGAAGACACTTTATGGGAAGCTGCCAAACTCACCATTGGTAAATACAAGTTTTCCAAAATCCTAACATTCACTTAAAAGCCCCCATTTTATCACTGGCAACAACTACTGTTGGTTGTTTTCCTTTAAGTGACAGGCTGTCTTAATTGTTTTCACAAAATATCCACCAAATAGCCAGGCGCAGTGGCTCATGCCTATAATCCCAGCACTTTGGGAGGCTGAGGTGGGCAGATCACCTGAGGTCGGAAGTTCGAGACCAGCCTGACCAACGTGAAGAAACCCTGTCTCTGCTAAAAATACAAAATTAGCCAGGCGTGGTGGCGCGTGCCAGTAATCCCTGCTACTCGGGAGGCTGAGGCAGGAGAATCGCTTGAACCCGGGAGATGGAGGCTGCAGTGAGCCAAGATAACGCCATTGCACTCCAGCCTGGGCAACAAGAGTGAAACTCCGTCTCAAAAAAAAAAAAAAAAATCCACCAAGTAATACTGAAGCCTGAATGATCCACAATTTGTCTGTCATTCTCAAGTAAAAAATGGCAGTCCATGAAAAAAGAAAGCAGCTCAAACTAAAATAATCACAGCACTTTCCTCAACATGACCTCACTCTTCAGTACAGTCTTGAGTATAGCAGATAATGCAGAAGTGCTTTTTCTGTACTTCCCATTTTGTCACCCAGAATGCTAAAGAGCATATTCAAGGACCAGGATTTAGTAAAATAAATAATTTAGTGTTTCACCAAGGACATCTTTAAGTGAAACCTGCATTTAAAAAAAAATGCAAGTTATGTGATGGTGAAGAGTACAATGACTGTGAGTGCAACTGCCGAGACCTTGGTTCATTAACAGTTTTCACTTGCTTTTCACTCCCAGTTTAGAAGTCAACACAGTGAAAAGGGCAACAACATGATGGTGTTACAAAGACAGTTTGACCTCACAGACTCCCTAAAGGGCCTTAGGGACATCTAGGAATCTACAGGCCTTGCTCTGAGAACCACTGCTCTACAAGATGCTACCTCTTTCTGAAGACATTTTTAAAAACATGTGTCTCAAAATCTTAGGAATTTTTAAGATCCAAAGGAATAAAACAGTAGAATTTTATTTTCTCAGGATAACTAAAGAATGAAGCATTTCTAATATGTTATTCATTTAATAATATAAAGGAAAAAAAAGTAATGTAATACACGTTTTATACCAGTAGAGAAAAAATAATCTTCTGTCTCATTCCATGTTCTGCTTAAGGAATCCAATGAAAAATGATTAGCAATACTTTTCTCTGGGCCATTCACTAGAGCAAGCCAATAATGAGACCATTTTTTAAAGATATACTGTTAGTTTCTAAATTTCTTCCTATGCTTAAGAATTACTCAAGCTAAGGAATAAACAAATTCTGAATAATAACCTCAAATACAAAAATACTTTCCTCTACTCTTAGATGGAGTCTCAGTGTGGAGCTCAGAGCATGTCACAAATGTCATTTCATCTGATAATTTTCATCAGTTTCCAATTATCTCTATGTTACATGGGGAAAAAACTACTATGGAAATTCATGTGATTATAAGATAAAACAAGTGAAAATTCCTCAAGTGAGTGATAGAGTGACAGTCACTTTGCATTCTTTACTTGGGTCTCCAAAAATACTAGCTAAAGTATACTGATCATTGCCCTGAGTATTTGGGAGGCTTTATCTTATTTAATCCTATGACAACACTGTATAGCAAGTAGTATTGTGTCACTTTAAAGATGAGAAAACTGAGGCCCAGGGAAGTGAAGGTTTCTGACCAAGGTCACAGCTAGTAAGAAGCAGAGCTGGACGTGAACCAAGACTATCTGTCTCCAGAGTCATCCTTAATCATGAGGCTACAATCTAAAGAAAATTAACAGGGCTGGAATGCGGGGACTGGGAGAAGGAGAATCATGTGAGACCATCCTGGCTCCCTCCTGAGTTGTGGATCACTGATACTGACAGAAAGATCCACATAGACAGCACTAGTTTACATGTGCCATAAAATGAGGCCTAGAAAAGCTGAGTAACTTTCATCAGATCCAAACTTAGTATCAAACTCCACATTTTTTGCATAGTACCACATCAAAAATTGAGATTTAAATGTTCTCTACTAAAACATAAGTACACAACTGGTTTCTCAGAACATACTTGCGTGACTTTATTTCCTCCAATTCTTTTGTGAGTTTCTCATTTTTTTCTTGAGCCTCATGCAACCGACGCTTTAGATCACCAATCTCCTCTTGAGCTTCAGATTTAATATCATTTGCAATGACTACTGCAGTCTGGAGATCAGCCTGAAACTGCCGCCATTCTGCAGATTCTTCCTATATTAAAAAAACTAACTTTTTATTTTTTATTTAAAAGCAATAAAATTTGTTTATGATTGGATTGCTATAATGCACTAATGCTTCCAAATGATGATTAATTTTTTTAATCCCCGAGAATTGCTATTATCTATTTCTAACAGGCAATGTAACTATTATTAGTGAATTTGTTCTTAATAAGGAAAAGATTTCCTAGCTAATCTGCCTACTAAGGCATCAAGCACTCAGGGTGCTCAACAGATATTAATAATAACAATGTCAAGCCTCCCCTTCTTCATGCAAGTTTCAAAGCAAGTCTTATGAAAATAAACATCATCCAGAATTTATGGAGCTTTACTTCTGAAAAGCACAAGAAGGTATATAAATGGTATGTGAACCATACAGTGAAAAACTATAAATATCCTGACATCAAAACCTAACAGGAAAAAAAAAAAATCAAAAGAAAAGGAAAAGGAAGAGGAAGCCAGAAGAAAAACACTAAACTCAATATAGGCAGGCAAAATTATACAAAGAGATGGTGAGGAACTACATGGTCTGTTGCTTCCCACAGTCATGGAGGATGCGGGTGTGGCTGGGTGGGAAAGTCTCCCCTGGGCCTCATTTCCATCAGAGCCACAGCTGGGCCATGCCTGAGCCTCACACCCTCACACCCTCACACCCCTAAAGCAATTCTGTAATATCATGAAAGTACCCTAAGCAACTGTGGCATAACCCAAACGATTGAGTAGCTTTCTCCCCACCCCCCTGCATCATGGCTGCATTGCTGTTGGCAAGACGGATCATATGCACAAAATGAAGAAAACGTGTACGAAACAGACTGGTTTGGGGCACCTTATAATCAACAGCTAATAACCTTTCTTTACAAAATAGAACACTTTTTCCCCAAATCTATCTTTCTAAAGTTACTACGCATCTACAGGTCGAGTATCACTTATCCAAAAGCATTTCAGATTTAAGATGTTTTCGATTTTGGAATATTTGCACTATACTTAACAGCTAAGCAACCCAAATCTGAAAATTCGAAATCCAAAATGCTCCAATAAGCATTTCCTTTGAGCATCATGCCATCACTCAAAGAGTTGTGAATTTTGGAACATTTTAGATTTCAGAATTTCTGGTTAGGAATATTCAACTTATAGTACATTCTTCTACCCAAATCTAGCACCAGTCTCAATTTGAAATGATAACATTTGCTTTCTGCCCAAAGCCCAATGGGGTCAGTACTATCACTGTATCTAAAGCTTAAGATGAATGATAACATGGTCAATGATTACACCTCAAATTTCAGAAAACTTTTCTAACAAGATAATACATGAAGATTTATCCTACCCGAAGTCTTCTGTGAAGAGTCTTTATTTCTCTTTCCATGTCGTGCTTCTGGTCCTGGAGTTTTTTAACGGTATCTGAAAAGACCACCAAAGTTTAAATATTTATTCTCACAATAATGTTCAAAGGAATGATATAAAGAAAAGAGGTACTTAAATATGACATTCGAAAAAAGTTATCTTGTCCAAAGACTACAAAAATTTTTAATACAAAACTTTAATAGAAAAAATATTCAATCCAAGTAACCAATATTACTTTCTTTGGAAAATATCAAGTTAAAAATCACAATTTCTAAATCACTTCCTTCCACAATATCTTAATTCTGAAACAAAATGTAAAACCATTAGAAATCCACTTTGTTGGTACGTAACCAATCAAAACAATATTGACTGTGACTAAAATCTGAACTTTTAATCATAAGCATTATTAATCTGCAGTATTTATATAAGCATATCTTTCTTCACACACTAGAATAAATTCCAGAAAAATAGTGAATTAGTAAAATCAAAATTAGGAAAAAATGTTATACCCAGGGGAGCTGCTATTTAAATTAATCCTACAATATATTTTTTTAAAATAAAGAATGTATTTATAAAGTAATCAATAATTCCTCAAATTACTCATCACATAATATGAATTTTCTTAAAACAGTTTCATTCACTCTAAAAACATTCAATGAGTACCAATAAGATGCAAAGTACCATTCTAGATAGAGTGAGGATACAAGGATGAAAGTGCAGCACAGGCCAGTCTCCCTGGAACCAGAATCATAAAGGGAAGTCACCTTCTCTTTGGACGTTCTACTCTAAAATCCACTCATAAGAGAGAAATGCCTTAGGAGGGTGCTATGCTGACAGATGCCACTAAGTAAACCTTTCACAGCTGGTTCCTTTGACAGCTCAGGAACCAATCACTTTTTGTTTAAGGGCAAGGAAGGGTACTTACAACTAGTGGCGAATCCTTACTCTGATTCACCTACAGCCCCACCCAAGTAGATCCCTGGCTTTTCTCTGTGTTCCAACTCTGTCTTACATGGTCTTGTATCACTGTTGCCACCAACATAACCACATCTTTTTATACACCTGTCTCGACCACTAGACTAAAAACACTTCAAAGGCAGAAGAAGCCATGTGATGACCTCACAGACTCAGTAGTTGAAATGTGGTAGGTCTTTAAAATGGAACAAATGTATAAATGTGCAGGCTAATGGCAGCATAATAAAAAGCAATGCTGAAATCATTACCTAGGTTTTTTTTTGTTTTTTTTTTTTAAGTAAGTATCCTATTGACAGAACTTAACAATTTGTCATCAGGGACAGTATGACTTTAGACATTAGTGTTTCTGGGTAAATAATATTTTCTCCCATTCCTTACTTAGCAGAAGGAACTCAGGCATAGTGAATATCTGCTTGCAATGACACATGTAATCAAAAAATTCTTCCTGTAGCTAACAATTTATTGGCTTTTAATCAAGACCCTAAAGTATGAGTATGCTGATGTTTTTTCTTAGATGGCTCATCATCTTCCTCATCCTTGTTCCACCAGAACCTTCTCTTCTAAAATCTTTTTGCCACTCTACTTTTCATCTGATGCTGGTATATGTGTGTTCTGATATTTTTAAATGGCATGCATTCATTTTAACAATATAGAGCCTTGAATATTTATAACAATTATATGTGGAATAATAATTATTACAATTATATAAATAATGCTGTATTTTCTAAAGCTGGATCAGAAATAAACGAGATAAAATGTTGGCAGCAGGGGCAATTCTGGCAGCCAGTAGTTAACTTGCTCCCCATTCACTGCCCCAAAACTGTGTAACAAAGTCAGGTCCAGTGAAATAAAAAGGGTTCAAAAATTTACTCTTTAATTCTTCAAATGTGTCATATGTACCAACTTTGCACCAGGCTTTTTTTTAAGTGCTTAAGATGAAAAGGAAAAAGATAACCGTCATCCTCTTAGAGATAAAAAGGCTAGTCTCGTGCTGAGACAACAAAGGTAGATGACTTCATAAGCAAAGTATTAAACTTTAAAGCCTGTCTCATATACAAGCTACTTCAGACTCAACCTGCAAACTAAGGGTCAAACAGGCCATCCAGTCTGGTTTGGGTAAAGCAGACACCAAGCTGAGTAGGTGAGTCTATGCCCTGATCCTTATCTCTGGAGGCAAGGATGGCTCTGGAATCAGCAAGGGAACTTGACTCCTTGTGACCACATACACAGACAAATTCAGGGTTTTGGACACAGATGAGGAGTAAGAACAGAAGCTGAAAATGTTCTAATGTTGAAAACAGTAGGGTTACACCTTTCATTTACATGGTATCCATTTATATGCAAGAAATATTTCATAATCAAAATAGGTGGCCAGGCATGGTGGCTTAGACCTGTAATATCTACCAATCGCCTGAGGTCAGGAGTTTGAGAACAGCCTGGCCAACATGGTGAAACCCTGTTTCTACTAAAAATAAAAAATTAGCCAGGCATGATGGCAGGTGCCTGTAATCCCAGCTACTCGGGAGGCTCAGATGGGATAATCACTTGAACCCAGGAGGCAGAGGTTGTAGTGAGCCGAGATGGTGCTACTGTACTCCAGCCAGTGCAACAAGAGCAAAACTCCATCTCAAAAAAAAAAAACCAAACAAACAAAAAACAGGCAAGCAAAAAATGTTAGAAGTGTAATTTCTCTTGAAATTTGCTAAAAAAAAAAATTGTTTTCATTTTCTGGTCACAAAGGACACATCTACTTATTGTTAAACATAATACAAGACAAATGACAGCAAAGCTCACTTTTAACATTTGGCATTTTGATTCTCAGGTGACATTTTAAGCTACATGGCCATCTTAGACTGATCATAAATTCTCAATTTCATTCACTTATTTTGTTCTTTTTCTCTTTATTAACCTTTTCATTCATGGCCACAGAATTCACATAATCATGATTCTTTAAAACGTGTTTTTCTGTCCCCTGTCACTATTATTGTCACCTCTTATAAATAATAAATAAATAAAATCCTTTTAAATAAAAGAGAAACTGGCAGCCAGTGGAAATACTCAGAATAAAGCGCACTAAAAGTGTCTCTAGAGAATTTGATTTAAACTTTACAATCATGCCTATATTTTCACTCTGAAACAGAATGTATTATTGTTTTCCTGGAAACAAAGGAGTTTGTGCTTAAGTTCTTGTTGCGAATACTAGTTTACAAAACTGCCATCAAGCACGATTTGTGGTCACACAAGAAAGCAGCATTACTCTTCGACTCTCAAGCCTCTAATGGTAGTTTCCTTTCCTCTTCAGTGTTCCTACTGTGAGGGACACTGCCATCTACTGTCTTCAACTCAAAATCAACATTTGAGCTACCAAGGAGAACTACTACGATCTTCCTATTTTAAATGATAAATTATAACTCAATTTCTACAATGTTATTTTTATTCTAGATATCAGGCAACCTGCTAGTCTCAATGTTATTAGACCAACTTTGTACTGAACAACTCTGGGCACTGCCCTACCCATTTAAAAAGGAGTTCATAACCTTTGAGCCCCATTCTTGATTATGAACCCCATTATTCTCTGACAAATAAAACAATCCATCCTCGCTCTGGTTATATGCCCATCAATCATGCTGACGTTACCAGGCAAGTACCATGGACACAGGATCAATTTGTGACTTTTTGTTTTGAGATGGAGTCTCACTCTGTCTCCCAGACTTGAGTGCAGGGGCACGACTGTAGCTCACTGCAGCCTCTGCCTCCTGGGTTCAAGCGATCCTCCCACCTCAGCCTCCCAAATAGCTGAGATTACAGGCACCTGCCACCACACCCAGCTAATTTTTGTATTTTTAATAGATACGGGATTTTACCATTTTGGCCAGGCTGGTCTCAAATTCCCGAACTCAAGTGATCCACCTGCCTCGGCCTTCCAAAGTGCTGGGATTACAGGCATGAGCCACTGGACCCAGCCTGGTTTGGTCTTAACCTCCTGCCTCAGCCTCCCAAAATGCTAGAATTACAGGCATGAATAAACGTGTTCAGCCCTATTTTATTACTAAATACAAATTATCCCCACATGTATAAAGGGGAGGCCAAAAAAGAATGAAACGTTCTTATCACTTACTCTCTAAATCAGAAATAATGAGGTTGTCATGAAGTTTCACAGCACGATGTTGTTCTACTTCATCTTCAAGTTCAAAGATGGTTTCTTTCATGTCACTCCTTTCTGTTTCTTTTTCATCCAGCTCTGATCTTAATTTTTCTAATGTCATATTCAAATCTTCAATTTGTTTCTTAGCGTCTTCTTGGAAGGCTCGGTATTCATCCTCTACCTACATAAAATTGATGATGCAGTTTTAGAAAAGTAAGAGTTGTTCTACGGTAAGTTCCAGAATTGAGGTACACACCGTTTTGAAGAGGAGCTAAATGTGAGGTACTATGGATGAACTACAACAACTTGTGTAATAACGGTTAAAAAGTACGAAAAAGCACTCCATGGTAAGATTTCATATAAAACCCTTAAACATAAACTGTCGCTGTAACACTGACTGAAATTGTATTGATATTACCATTGAACTTAACCAGATTATTTACAGGGAAACTTTGGAAATTTTCCTTTCTCCAAAGTCTGAACTGAAAGCATGTACATTTGATTAATAATTAATTAACATGCTGTCCTAACAAAAATGATGTCATATTTGTGATGATTCCAGTATCAAACCGAAAAAGGGAAAAACAATTCTCAAATAGTGTTTTTACAAAAGTATTAGTTCATAGTAGCCCCTCAACATACCTGTACCAAGAAATAATACAAAGCTCCTAAACTGTAACTTCAAAAGTAATCACTAAGAAAACCCTAAAATCTAAATTATTCAAATTTTGGCCAAAGATATATTAAAATTTCTTTAAAAATCACCACACTAAAGTAAGAAATAAATAAAATGTAAGCTAGAATAATAGATAACTCATGGAAATAAACACTTCATCAGCAACCACATGGGGTACAGATTCCTGGCCAGAATGCCAGCAGCCCTGGGTAGCAGTTCCAACTGAGTTCTCACTATTATGCTGCATGCATGCAAAACAAGGGGCTGGACTGATGATCACTAAGGTCCCTGCTAGCAGTAAGTCACAGGCCTCTGAGAAACAGGAGTCTCCATATGCCAAAAATATTTTTAAACTCTCAACAGATCTCTATTTGAAAAACTATTACTATAGCAGGATAAAAGGAAATACGCACTGCTGATGCTACAGACTGGAATACTGACTCTCCAATCTATATTATACCAAAACAGATTCAAGATGAGGTGGGAGGAGGTAAAGTTTCACGACCTGCTCCACAGGCATACTCAGAACTAGGGACAAATTCTGGTTTTAACTGTAATACCAGCCACATCCTCTCACAGGCAGGAAAACAGAAACAAAATACAAGTGAGAGAAAGTGACATTATCTTAAGAATACTTCCACTCTATTCCAAAAAAAGGAAATCATTCTCAAGTTTTAAAAATATCAGCTTTAAGCCGGGCGCGGTGGCTCACGCCTGTAATCCCAGCACTTTGGGAGGCTGAGGCGGGTGGATCACGAGGTCAGGAGTTCAAGACCAGCCTGGCCAACATGGTGAAACCCAGTCTCTATTAAAAAAAAAAAAAAAAAAAAAAAAAATCAGCTTTAAAAAAAGCTAATAACACACCAAACCAAATCAGTGACCCTGGTTCTCAGTAAGCATTGTGCATGGCAGCTGCCTAATGCTGTCCGGAACATTTTAATCTATTTAAACAATACCTTAGCAAGGGCATCCTGTAATCGATTGGCATCATTTCGGGTATGAGCCAGATCTTCCTGCAAGCTACTAGCCAAAGTCTCTGCTTTTTCTTTGTCCAGCCTGACACTCTCCAGGAGGTCCTGAATATCAGATTTGTCTCCAGAGTTATGGATAGAATACAGCTCTGCCACTTTCTGCTTTTCATTCTCCAGCTGGGCCTTCAGGCGATTCATCTCTATCTGGTCACTGGCCACTGTGGCTTTGTACTCCTCTAATGTGGCTGCCAAGGCTGCTTTCCCTTTCTGCTCAGACTCAATAATTCGCTCCATATGGTGACTGCGTTCTTTGAGTGCCCCTATCATTTCTTGAGCTTCCTTGTTGTCTTGTTCTGCCATTTTCAAAGTATTGCTTAAATGCTGCTGGACACCAAGAAGCTGCTCCCGTTCAAAACGGGCATTCTCAGCGAGGTCCATGTAACGTTGCTCTAATTCCATATAGCGCCCACTTTTTACATCTTCATCTATGACATAAGATATGTGATGCTCATCTAGAAGAGAGCGGAAGTATTCAATCTGCCGACTAAAGTGTTCCAACTTATCGCTCTGCTGACATAAAGACTCCATCAGAATAACCTTCTCTTCTCCAAGCCTTTCGTTTTCACTATTCAGTTCTTGGGTAATTTGCTGTAAATCAGCTAGCTCTTGCAGGGTTGCCTGGAGTTCCTCACTTGTACTGTGTTGGTTCTCTTCCATCTGGTGTATCCGTTCAGTCAGGCAAGCCACAGACACTTCACTGGCGTTCCCGCTGCTCCCCTTCCGGGAGCGCTCTATGCTGGGAATGCCTTCCGACTCTGAAGAGGACGGTGCATCCAGCGCATCATCGCTCGATGTGAGGGGCTGGTAGACCTCACTGCACTCGCTGTCTAGATTGTCCATGGAGTTACTGTGCTGATGGTCCATTAGCGTATTTTCGTCCTGACTCAAGAGATCCTCCACTGAGCCAGGGGCAGAGCCTTCCACTGAAGAAGTCAGAGTTCCTCCTCCATCGCTCTGGTTACCAGGGGTGATTTCTGGACTTAGGGACTGATAGCCAAACAGTTTTTCAGAATTGTCTAACCTCTGCTCTAGGGAAAAGCCCAATGCGTTAACCTATCCTTTAACATTCTGTTTTCATTTTTCAGCTGGTTGAGTTCTTCACGGATGGCAGTATTCTGTTCCTGCAACTGCAATAAAGTGGACTCCACATGAGTCGGCTGGTGAGCAATAATGGTTTCCTTCTCAGATTTTCATCACCCTCAGAATGCTCCTCACTAATGCCCAGCTGGGCACGCATGTCTCGCAGTTCATTTCTCAAGTGTAAAATTTCTACGTCTTTGGTTTTTGCCAGTGTGAGAAGATCCTTCACTTTGGCCTCCAAAGCAGCTTTGTCACTGATCTGATTGTCCGACTTAGACTTGCTCATACGAACATCACATTCTGTAGCAGTTCGACTGCGGGAACGTTTAGACAATGCCACGTCATTAGCTCCCTGACCTGCAGAAGGTAGTTTTTTGCTCTGGTTTAATCGGGTACGTTCACGTAATCTTTCTCTAGTAGAACTGGATTCTTTATTACCTGTAGAAGTGCTCCGCTTGGTTGAAGAAGCTGTGCCTGTATGTTTAATACAAAAAATTTAAGGCAAAAATGTTAGCAACAAAAGGCTACGTAAAATACACAGTTCCTGCTCCAGGTGTAATGAGATGAAATCCAGGATCTACATGTTGATTTAGATCTACAATAATCTTGTCTTAGATTACTTTAGTTTACTCTGTTACTTTAAAGTTCAATTTCTTCGAAACCAGAAGATCACTCATCTTTTAATTATCAAGGAATAATAAGTTACACATTTTATTTTACACTTTATTAAAAGAGTAAATTTTATGGAATGTGAATTACATCTCTATAAGCTGTTATTTAACTGATATATAATAACTTGAATCCAGAAGCAGGGTTTTAACCAGTTGGCCAGAGGCATAATATTACAGGGCAAGACAAGCAAAGATGACTCCAGGATTAGCCAGTCGGTGGTAAACTAACCATACACAGATAGTGAAGGGAGATCAAAGGTGGGCAAGAAGGGAAAAGCAACCTCTGGACAAACCAAAAATCGAAGCTACCTACAAGAAACACAAAAATTTTACTCTGACCAAAGTAAATGCAAAAAAGTTTTCACACCATAAAATGCCACATAACTAGTAACAATTATAACAACAGATAACACATACTTTGCACTTGGTTATATATACACGTAACATATACATTAACACTTCACATACATTAACTTATATAAGCCTCATTAAACACTGAGGTAGGTGCTATTATTACCTTGTTTTACAGATGAAGAAACTCAGACACAGATGTTAAATAATTTGCCAACATCCCACAGGTAATAAATAGATGAGTCAAAATTCAAACCCAGGCAGTGGTTCCACAATTTGCACCTTAACCAGTATGTTATACTGTCTCTCTTTTTTTTTTCCTGAGGAGTCTTTGAGACTACAGTACAGTGGCATGATCTTGTCTCACTGCAACCTCTACCTCCTGGGTTCAAGCAATTCTGCGTTAGCCTCCGGAGTAGCTGGGACTACAGGCGTGCACCAACACACCCGGCTAATTTTTTATTTTTAGTAGAGATGGCATTTCACCATATTGGCCAGGATAGTCTTGAACTCCTGACCTCGTGATCCACCCGCCTTGGCCTCCCAAAAAGCTGGAATTACAGGCGTGAGCCACCACGCCCAGCCGTGCCTGGCCGTGCCTCTTTAAATGTTAAAAAACAATGAAGCATTAATGTTAAATAATGATCTGTCAATCAAATCTACATGAATCACATAATTACTTAACTACTACACTTTTAAACCTGTGAAAACAACTGACACACTCATTTGTTTAATATAAAAAGAACATAATTTTTTTTTTTTTTTTTTTTTTTTTTTTGAGATAAAGTCTCACTCTGTCACCCAGGCTGTAGTGCTGTGGCGTGATTTCGGCTAGCTGCAACCCTCTGCATCCCAGGTTCAAGCAATTCTCCTGCCTCAACCTCCAGAGTAGCTGGGATTACAGGCACATGCCACCATGGCTTTATTTGTATTTTTAGTAGAGATGGGGTTTTACCATGTTGCTGGTCTCAAACTCCTGACCTCAAATGATCCGCACGCCTTGGCCTCCCAAAGTGCTGGGATTACAGGCAAGAGCCACCATACCTGGCCAGGAATATGTTTAAATACCTGTAAATACTTAAGAAATAATGAATGTTTATGTTAAAAAATAAGATCCACATCTACTCAATAAATATTTTTAAAGACCCTGCTGGTTCATTAAGTGGTGGGATCCAGGCTATAAAGGTAACAGGGAGCAAATGATCTCCATGGATATAAAAAGATAGCCACTAACAGACCAGGTGCACAGGAGGGTGGGTGGGGAATTCAGGCTGGCCAGAAGATAGACAAGGAAGAGAAAGCAGAAGTGAATACGGCACACAGAAAGGAAAAGTACAGTCATACAGTTAACGGAAGCTGCTGGGGAATGTCCATACAGAGTCCTGAAAGATAGGCAGAATTCAGTGAGTCACACTAAGTCAATAAATGATCTTGAGTAGGAAAGAAATGTAAGGAAAATAGCATTTTATGAAAATTAATCTAGAGGATATTGATATGGTTTAGCTGTGTCCCCACCCAAATCTCATCTTGAATTGTAGTTCCTATAATCCCCATGTGTTTTGGAAGAGACCCAGTGGGAGGTAATTTAATCATGGGGGCAGTTACCCTCATGCTATTCTCGTGATAGTGAATTCTCATGAGATCTGATGGTAAGGGGCTTTCCCTTCACTTGGCTCTCATTCTTCTCCTTCCTGCCACTATGTGGAGAAGAACATGTTTGCTTGCCCTTCCACCATGATTCTAAGTTTCTTGAGGCCTCCCCATCTCTGTGGAACTGTAACTAAATTAAACCTCTTTTCTTTATAAATTACTCAGTCTCGGGCAGTTCTTTACAGCAGCATGAGAATGGACTAATACAGACACTAAGTGGAACACATAAGGAAGAAAGCAGAGCAGCAGAGGAGGAATGTGGGCAAGTAGACCAACATAAGTGAAAGAGGTCTTACATTCAGGAGCAGCAGTAAGAGCAGAGAAGGTGCAAGAAATCTGTGACAGAGTTCACAGGCAAAAGTAACTAGACTGAGAAAAACAACTGAATACAGAGGCCAGAAATGGAAAAAGATGGCATAACTTATTTATTTATTTTTTAGAAAGAGTCTTGCTCTGTCACCCAGGCTAGAATGCAGTGGTGCCATCACAACAAATCCACCTCCGAGGCTCAGGTGATCCTCCCACCTCAGCAGCCCAAGTAGCTGGGACTATAGGCACATGCCACCATACCCAGCTAACTTTTGTATTTTTTGTAGAGACGGGGTTTCACCATGTTGCCCAAGCTGTCTTGAACTCCTAGGCTCAAGTGATCTGCCCACCTTGGCCTCCCAAAATGCTGGGATTACAGGCATGCACCATTGCGCCTGGCTGGGGTAACTTTTTCCCCAACATTAATTCCCTTCCCTAGTTCTGTAAGCGGTACTTCATCCTTATCTAAACCAAAAATCCTTCCAAAAAAGAAAATCTGTTCATGTCTGAAAGATAAGAAAAATTCCTCTCCAGGATTACTGTAATGAGTAGATAAAATAATCTGAGGTAAAGACAAATGAATTAATATATTGAAATCAAACAGTCTTAGGAAAGTCACTGGGAGAAGTAAAGGTAGAGGAGATAACTGAAGAATAAGGATGCTGTTATAGGCTGAACTGTGCCCCCCACAAAATTAATATGTTGAAGCCCTAACACGAAAACCTCAAATGTGACTGCACCTGGAGACAGCATAATTAAGGTAAAGAGGTAATTAAGGTAAAATGAAGTCATTAGGGTGGGCCCTAATCCAACACAACTGGTATTCTTGTAAGAGGAGGAAATGAGGACACACACAGAGGGACAAACCAGTGAAGACACAGAGAAGGCAGCCATCTGCAAGAGATCTCAGGAGAAAACAAATCTGCTAACACCCTTATCTCAGACTTCTAGTCTCCAGATTTGTGAGAAAATAAATTTCTATGGCTTAAGCCATCCAGTCTGTGGTATTTTGCTATGACATCCCCAGCAAAATAAAATAAACGTACGAAGCCATACTGGGGCAGCTGATCTAGAGAGGTGATAACTGAATCCTTACATCAGGTAGCAAGAAACTACGTATACAAACACATGGACTCTCTCCCAGTATAATTCTAAAGGCAGGAAACAGGAAGAGATACAAATGGCAAGAACAGTTAATTTCCTTTCTCACCACATAAGCTAGAATGTTAAACGTGGTGATGACCCCAGCCCTGGGAGTAAAAGACCTTGTCCCACCACCAGCCTTGTGAAAACAGATCCCCAATAAATATTTACTGAGCAAATGAATGCATGGCCTTGGCCAAGACACTTAAGCTTTCTCATCTCTAAACTGAGGATGACAGATCTCTCACAGGGCTACACAGTGAAAATAAAATGAAATCATGCCTGTAAATCACAAAGTAAGGACTTCAATATTCCTTCTTGTTAATCATACCTACTGTAATTAACAGAGGGGCCCAATCAGAAATGGAAGGAAGAATTTGCAAAAAGTTAAAGCAAAAAAGAAAACAGTAGGTAATCCTGGGCTAGGAAGTCTAATAGACACAAGAGGGGCTAAGAGCCTAAATTACGATGACAGAAAAGGATCTGCTATAATTTTTACGATTTGCTTTCATAAGCTTTATTACAAACACTTGATCTTATGCTTACTGGAAGTTTTAAAGTTCTTTTCTATAAGTGTAAGAAGTAAAATATGAGAGCATTACTCCTTGGACTGTAATATAATTTATCAACTCTATCAAATCTAAAAACAAACACCTGCTACTGAATGAAGAAAGATGGCAAAATTAGAATGAATGGATCCAGGCACTGATATCAGAGGCTTCCAACATCATTTGAAGAGGGACAATCAGAAACTGTGTGTTTCCTGATGGGTGGACACACCACCACCTATGAAGGAGTCTTGTTCTTTGGTTGTTGTTGTTTTTAAATGAGGGGACAAGGGACCTGAATCTGTCCTATAAGTCTCCAATGCCATTTACAATAACTACAGACAACAAAAGGATGGGCAAAACATCATGGGGATATTATGATATAAAAATTCAGATGCTCCGAAACTCTCTATAGGTCATATGATCAGCTTCCACAAAAACTAAATTGCAAGAATCAGGATAAACACATAGATTTAAAAAAGAAGATTTAAGAGACATATCAGCCAATTACATATGGACCTACATAAGTCCTGATTTAAACATAAAAACAGACAGTAAATAAAACAAAAATATTTGTAAGACTGTTGGAAATTTAAATAGTCATTGAATAAGTTGTGATTTAAGGAATGATTATCAGTTATTTTAAGGACTGATAATGGTATTATGATTATATTGTTAGAAGAATCCTTCTCTTTCCAAGATAATAAAATGTTTATCAATGAAATGATATGATGTCTAGAATCCACTTCAAAATAATAAGAGGGGAGGGTGGGTATCAAGGAGGTACAACTATCTATGAGTTGATAATGGTGATGAGCGTGATGAACATATTGGGCTGAAATATCAATCCATCTACTTTTGCATGTCTGAAATTTCCTGTAATTAGATGAAATGCTGTAAACACCAACGCATCCTGCCTATTCAAACAAAAAAGCAGTTGAAGCCTCAGACTGAACATCACCCATACCTGTGCTAATCTTGGATTTGTTCTCCACGGTGGTCATGGCAAGGGCAGATGCTGAAGGTGCTGCAGATGGGCAGGTGCTTTTCTTTCCTTTAACACCATTAGTCACCGTTACCCCTCCGGCCATTCCAGCTAAAAGATCATCACTGCTCTTGGTCTAGAAGGAACAGAAAATAAAAACAAATTTGCTAGATGAAGCAAGATTAGATATTTTGAGACTCAACAAAGTTCTTGACTTATAGACTGAGTTCAAGAGCCCTATTACCAAAGCTTTCTGACAGGTAGTAAGCAGCACACCACACTGTGCTACAGAAACAGAATTTCTTTACAGGTTTATAAACAATCACATACTTCTTTTTAAAATAAGAAAATCGTACATGGAATCAAAGTCTTGATTATTATGGAAGCCTGCTATGTGTCCACACATGCCAGATTCAGATGATGGGGAATAGCACATGAGCTATCTTGGGAAAGTCCTATAATGCCACAGGAAGTGTCATTTTGCAATTTCTAGAAAGAAATATCACTGAGAGTCAAATAACCTTCATTGCTCTAAAGTGATTCCATGAGACCAGTATCTAAAAGAATTAATTCTGAAATTTATCTTTTTTACCTTATAATTCTGTACAAGTCAAATTTTAGTCACAATTTAAAGGAGGTATTTTCTAAAATGTACATAATATATTAAATAAAAACTAGAGACTTCACAGTTTGAGCAAGTGTTATGCTGTCTAAATGATCATGTTACTTGAGAAAGACCATGTGCAGTATTTATATTTTATAAAGACAATTTAAAAAATACGAGCTTAAAAAAAGCACTATGGATAATAAATTGGCTGTAAATTTATTATTTAAAAAGTAGTGAAGAAATGTTTTCACTTCTCCTAGAAATGAAGGGGAACACAGAGGAGTTAAAAATCTATGGGGAACAAGAGGAAAACTACTTTTTAACAAAAAGAATCCAAAAGTCTCTCTTTGGCATAAGTTAGCCAACTGGTTTATACCATCTTCTATCTCGAACCATGCCCTCTCTCAGATAATCATACTTAATTCATTTCTACAAGTTAAAAATAATTCATAAGTAACTAATCTCTAAAGTCTCTTCCAGTTCTAAATGTCAGTGACTCCACATGGAGTGTCTGTTATTCGACTGTGAAAGTCCTAATACGATACCATTAGGTTAAAAAGAGGCAGAAAAGGCTGGGCACATTGGCTCATGCCTGTAATCTTAGCATTTTGGGAGGCCATGGTGGATCACTTGAGCCCAGGAGTTCAAGACCAGCCTGGGCAACACAGGGAGACTCTGTCTCTACAAAAAATTTAAAAACTAATTAGCTGGGCATAGTGGCACATGCCTGTAGTCCCAGCTATTGGGAAGGTTGAAGTGAGAGGATTGCTTGAGCCCAAAAGGTCAAAACTGCCCTGAGTTGTGATCTTGACACTATACTCCAGCCTAGGCAACAGAGTGAGACCCTGTCCCCACCCCCACCCAAAAAAAGGGAGCAGAAAAAGGGGTCAATATTTTCAATGAATTAAACGGAATTCAACTCTGTCACATCATGAAATCTAGAATACATAAAAAGAGAGGAAAACACTGCATTAATTTCAAGGACTGTTCATATTTTTTTTTTTTTTTTTTTGACACAAAGTCTTCATCTGCCACCAAAGCTGTAGTGCAGTGGTACGATTGTGGCTCACTGCAATCTCCACCTCCCAGGTTCAAGTGATTCTCCTGCCTCAGTCTCCTGAGTAGCTGGGACCACAGGTGTGTGCCACCATGCACAGCTATTTTTTTTTGAGAAGGAGTCTTGCTCTGTTGCCCAGGCTGTAATACAGTGGCACAATGTCGGCTCACTGCAACCTCTGCCACCTGGGTTCAAGCGATTCTCCTGCCTTGGCCTCCCGAGTAGCTGAGATTACAGGCACCCGCCACCACGCCTGGCTAATTTTTGTATTTTTAGTAGAGACAGGGTTTCACCATGTTGGCCATGCTGGTCTTAAACTCCTGACCTCATGATCTGCCTGCCTTGGCCTCCCAAAATGCTGGTATTACAGGCGTAAGCCACCGCACCTGGCCAACCAGCTAATCGTTGTATTTTTAGTAGAGATAGGGGTATCGCCATGTTGGCTAGGCTGGTCTTGAACTCCTGGCCTCAAATGATCCACCTGCCTTGGCCTCCCAAACTGCTAGTATTACAGGTGTGAGCTACCACACCTGGCCTGTTCATATTCTTTAAGACTTGTTTCTGTTCACAAAAACTGGCCATCAACTATGATGCCAAAAAGTTACACAATGAAAGTCATACCACTTTCCTACCAATTTGTCCCTCCTCTATTAGCCAGTAAATAAACTTGACATATTCTTATATTTTCAATCTTCTTTTATATCCTGTTAAGAAGAGGAAAATTATCTCTGAACTAATCTTTCTTCCTCCATAAGTTAAATATTCTTTCATTTGATAATAATCATACTTGAAAACCACCCTACATTGTTATGTCGAAGTAGATTATTCATCACACTTCTCTGGTTACAATTTGCCTTTGGGTAATAACAAAGTTAAATATAGATAAGGGCACCAAATCACAACCTTTGCACTTATAATAATTAAGACAGTACAGCACTGACACAAGAATAAACTAATGAAACAGAGTCCATAAAGAAGCTGCATATTTATAGACACTTGATTTATAACCAAAGCAGCAATGCAGAAAACAAGAGTTTTCCAGCAAATGGTGCTAGGTCAAATGTATATACAAAGGGGGCAAAAAATAAATGCTGAGACCTATTTCACACCATATCAAATATAAAGTCCAAGGTTTTCTAACTATGATTTTAAATCTGAAATAGTAAAACAAAGACTTGATTGATTTGACTGAATTAAAATTAAAATCTTAAAAACAAAAAATCCTGGGCGGGCGCAGTGGCACATACCTGTAATCCCAGAACTTTACTTATCTGAGGCAGGCAGATCACAAGGTCAAGAGATCAAGACCATCCTGGCCAAGGTGGTGAAACCCTGTCTCTACTAAAAATACAAAACATTAGCCAGGTGTGGTGGCAAGCACCTGTAATCCCAGTACTTGGGAGGCTGAGGCAGGAGAATCGCTTGAACCTGGGAGGTAGGAGCCAAGATCATGCCACTGCACTCCAGAGTGAGACTCTGTCCCCAAAAAAAAAAAAAAAAATCCTTTTAATTAAAAAAATGTTAAAATGTTTTGCATAAGCAAAAAACCATCGTAAGTAGCATTTAAAAACAAAAAACTGGGAAAGTATGTTTGCAGTATCTCACAGATAAATGGTTAAGGTCCTTAATATGTACAGAATGCTTTAAAATTGAGGGGGAAAAGACAGAAAAAGAAAAATGAGCAAAATGAATGAATCACACAATTTACATACACACACACACACACACACACAAAATACAGAAAATGATCAACCTAACTCATAATGAGAGAAACGCAAATAAAGCAGCACTTGTCACTTATAGGATTGGTAAACACAGTCTTTTGGGAAGAATATGGGGAAACAGGCACCCTCCTTAGTTGTTGATGGAAATGCATCTTAACTCAAGCCTTACGAAAGGAGACATGCAATATCTAACAAAGCTACACATGTATTTACCTTTTGCCCAGCAACTTCACTTCTAGGAATTTAACCTTAAGATATACCTCCAATAAGACAAATATATATGCACAAGCCTAATTATTCATTGCAGCATTGTTTTCTATTGCAAAATACTGGTCTGCCTTACATGCCTATATACACAAGAAAGCATATGCAGTACACTTCAGTGAATACAATGAGGTGTTAAACAGCAATAAAAAATAAGAAAGACTGCTACAAATTGGTATGGAGAGAAATTTCTAGAGTACATTAAGTGAAAAGATTGAGAGTGCAAAAGAATGTATTTCGCCACCTTCTGCGTAAGAAGGAGAAGTAAAAAAATGTATTTGCTCATTTATGCAAAAAGAAACATGAAAAAGAATAAACAAAAACTAAACCTCTGCGGTGGGTGGGTACCCAGTAAGAGAGAACGGGGGAAGGGAAGGGCACTTTTCTGCATATATCTTCTCATATAGTTCTGACTCATGGAGCCATGTTAGTGTTTCCTATGCTGAAAATAAACAAATAAATAAAATTTAAATAAAGATAGGAGAAGCCTAAAATGGAATAGGATAGGAACAAACAGACCTAACTGTATTTCAAATGAACAACATAACCCAAGCAGTTTTTCAACACAGTAGTATTTTGACCATAAATCCTCAAATTCTCAAGCCAAAGACCAAGCGTATGCAAATATTAAACTTCAATTGATAAATTTGTTTCTCACAGTGGTACAGGTAATTCTAAAACTATTTCTGTATATTATAGGGTGGAAAAAATAAGTAAATGTAGGTGGTAGAGGTCAGGTTTGGATAAATGAATTACAATTATAGAAGGTGGAAAGGCTGTTATGAACCTTTTAAGTCAACAGAATTGGAAGTATCAGTGTGAACTCATACATTTAAACAGTAAGGAGAAACAGGTAGAGAAACTGACATGGGGTGTGTGTGTGTGTGTGTGTGTGTGTGTGTGTGTGTGTCCCAAAACCAATGAACACATCTAACTTCTAGGTCTTGGTTTTAAGTACTATCCTCCACTAAAAGGAACAAGGTCTCCTTGAAGAAATGGCTGATTCTAGGGCTGAGCTGGAAAGGTACAAAAGTTATTGTGCCAGAAATTAAAGAAGTGCTCCAAGAGTAATAGGAAAATGTCAGAAAGGGGGCTCCCAGTGGCCAAATAAGGGATAATCTAGGCATAAAACTAACTGATTCTAATAATTTATAGCCCACTGAATAAGACTCTATGAATTACAATAAGAGAAAAAAAACTCTTCCTTGTGGCAGGATGCCGACTAATACATGTAGAAGGAATGACAGAATTAGAAAATTGTCGTGTGGCAAAAATCACAGTAATAACTGATTTGGGAAAGAACTATCAACAAATGCTAAAACCAGGGTGAAAAGTTGGGGAGAACAGGACAGACATATTTACAAAGTTTCAAAGTATCTCTGACAAGACACTTACTTATTAATCACAAGAAGAAGCAGAGTATCCTGACAGTGGAGAAATCTAGCCTTCACTACCCTAACCAAAGGAAGTTAACATCCCCCACAACGGAAAAGATGGAAGTCATGTATTTCTATACTTCTGTGGTATTCCTGCCTAAAATCCAAAACCCAAATCTAATCATTAAGGACATACTACCAAACCCAAATCTGGAGGGCGGTCTATCAAATAACTGCCTTTCACTCTTTAGAAATGTCAAGGTCATAAAAGACACAGTGAGAAACTATTCCAAATTTAAAGAGAATGAAGAGCATAACAACTGAACGCAATACATGATCCTGGATTGGATGCTAGGTCAGAAAACAATTTTTTTTTCTCTTTTGCTATATCTGACATTAGTACAATTGGTGAAATTTAATGAAAGGCAATACATTAGATACTAGTATCATATCAATGTTAATTTCCTGATTTTGCAATTTACTATGGTTGTAAAAAAGAATGCCCTTGTTTTTTCTGGAAATATGCACTAAAATATTCAGCAGTAAAGGAGCATTATGTCTACAGTTCATGATCAAACAGCTAAAAAAAACTGTGTGTGTATACATGTGTATATACAGGGAAATGATAATCATGACAGGCTAATGTGAGGAATCTTGGTAGAGTATACTGGAATTTTTTGTACTAGTCCTTCAATTTTTCTGTAGGTCTAAAATTATTTCAAAATAAAAAGCTTTTACATAATTATTTCCAGACAGATTGAGGATCTAAATATAAAATGTAGAAAAACACTTTTAGAAAAAAAATAAAATAGGGGCCAGACATGGTGGCTCACAACTATAATTCCAAGGCTTTGGGAGGGTGAGGCAGAGGATCTCCTGCAATCAAGAGATTGAGACCGGCCTGGGCAACACAGTGGACCTTGTTCCTACAAAAAGATATAGGAAACTACTTCACTTGGCCTGGGGATAGATTAAGATTTCTTTAAATAAAACACACACACACCCCCATCCACCCACCATAAAGAAAATATTAATAAACTGGGCTACATTAAAATAAATAGCTGCTGTTCATGAAGATACCTTTAAAGGTATTATACCTTTATGAAGGGGGAGGGGAGAGAAGAGAGGGGAGGGAAGCAGGGGAATATCATACAGCATGTATATAAATGATAAAGGGCTCACATCTAGAAAAGGTAAAGAACCACAAATCAGTGCAAAAAGACACTGTACCCTCTCATACCCACTAGAATGGTTATTATCAAAAAACAAAATAACAACTTCGTAGAGGACCTGAAAAAACGGGAACCCTTATGTACTGTTAATGGGAATGTAAATGGTGTAGATGCTAGCAGCGAGAAACAATAGGCAGTTCCTCAAAGAATTAAAAATGGAGTTACCATATAATGTAGCAACTCCACCTATGGACATATACCCCCTCAAAATTGAAAGCAGGGCCTTGAAGAGATATTTGCACACCCATATTCATAGTAGTACTATTAGTAGTAGACAAAAGGTGGAAGCAACCCAAGTGTTCACTGACAGGCGAATGGATAAACAAAACATGGCATATAAATACAATGGAATACTACTGAGCCTTAAAAATGGAAGGAATTCTGACGCATGCTACAACACAGATGAACCTTGAGGACATTATGCCAAATTAAATAAGTCAGTCACAAAACAAGTGGCCTATGATTCCATTTATATGAAATAGCTAGAGCAGTGAAATTCATAGAGACAGAAAGAAGAATGGTGGTTGTCAGATGTTGAGAGAAGAGGGAATGGGGAGTTATATAATAGGTACAGAGACTCAGTTTAGCAAGATGAAAAATTCTGGAGATGGATGGTGATGATGGCTGCACAACGATGTGAATGTATTTAATGGCATTGAACTGCACACTCAAAAATGGTTAAGATGGCTGGGCACAGTGGCTCACACCTGAAATCCCACCTTCACAGGATAATTACTTGAGGTCACACAGTTAGAGACCAGCCTGGGTAACAAAGCAAGACTCTGTCTCTTAAAAAAAAATTTTTGGTTTTAATTAGCCAGGTACGGTGGCGTGCACCTGTAATCCCAGCTATTCAGGAGGCTGAAGCCAGAAGATGGCTTGAGCCCAGGAGTTCAAGGCTACAGTAAGCTAGGATCATGCCACTGTACTCCAGTCTGGGCAGGCAACAGAGTGAGACTCCATCTCTTAAAAAAATAAAAATAAATAAAATGGAAAATAAAAAGGCCAAGGTGATGAATGCTATATGCAGTTTTCCACAATAAAAAAAAAAAAGTTGGAAAAAAAGCCAACAGAAAAATGGGCAAGTGACTTGAACAGGCACTTCACAAAAGAGGATCTAAATGTATAAAAAGGTATTCAATGTTACTGGTAACGATGCAAATTAATGCCACTCCTCCATCCCTTTATACATTCCTGAGTGCTTAACATAAAAGGAGTAACAATTTAAGTGCAAGAGAGGATGTGAAGTAACCAGGAATGTAAACTGGTAGCCACCTTAAGAAATGATTTTCTTCTATCTATAATATTAAAGCTGGACATAGGTATACCCTATGGTTCAGTAATTTCACTCCTTGTTCTAGAACCAACACAAATGGGTACACGTGTGCATTAATACACATGTATACGAATGTTCATAACAATACTACTCTTAGCCACAAAGCAGAAACTCCAAAAGTCTGCCAAGAGTAGAAGAGATGAACAAACTGTGGTATATTCACCCCACGGATTACTAACCAGTAATGAAAAGGAAGTGACCACTGCTAGATGCAACAGTACAGATAAGAAACCAGACATACATAAAAAAAACATGGTGTATGACTATGTTCCTGTAAAGATCAAAAACTGGCAAAATTAGTCCCTGGTGCTGGAAGTCAGAAAGGTAGTTACCTTGGGGAAGGACGGGAAGGGCAATGATTAAGCAGAGGCACAAGGGAAGCTTCTGAGGGGCACGTATGTTGTTTCTAGGTGGTAGCTGAAGGGTATGTTTCATTTTGTGATGATTCACTAAGCTCAACACCTATGCTTTGTGGACTTTGCTGTATGTATGCTTTACTTCAACAACAACAAAAAGGAAAAAACAAAAACCTCTGCATTTTCCAACTTACCTTTACCCTAAGCTACTAGCAGGCTCTCTGCTGTTTTTCCCTATTTCTTTTAATTTTTGCTACAAAATTCTGTAAGGGCATGTGCATTCCCACACATAAATATCCCCCACCAGCAAATGTAAAAACATGAAACTGATGAAGGAACAAATGTTCAGCCCACTTTTTTATAATTGCTGCAAAATGCAAATAATTTGGTAAAAACATTCCAGAAACAAATAATGAAATACTACAACCAGATACATATACTTCTCAAGGTCAAGTCCAAGATTCACAGTCTGCATCTCACTCTCAAATTTGAAGATTTGTTTTCAGATTTTACCTTTCAAGTTTCAGAGGCGGATTTTCATACTATTAACTAACTTTTACACTGTATGACCACAAATAATCACGGAGAGTTATCAATTATAAATTCTAACTGAAGCTTATTAATTCATATCTATAATTTTTAGAAAAAATTATCATCAGTACAATGGAATAGTATATTAATTCAAAAGAACTAATCATGAACACCTGAACAGTAAGTGAACATTACAAAGTGCCGGCATGCAGGAGACCCTCTACATGGAAAATAATCCTCTCCACTGACTGAGACAAAGGAGAATTAAGTATACAAAGGCTGAAAGCCCAATAACACAGCTCCTGACAAAAGTGGGAATAATGTCCCCCAAAACTCACTATGAGCAGCAGTAGTGTTTTGTATTTACAAAAGCTGCAACCAGCAGTGAAGTGTTCTGGATCAAAAGAGTCCTTCTCTTAACCCTCAACTACATTTAGCCTCAAACAATACTTGAAATGAGAGAGGTGAAGAAATGCATATCCTGTACCCTGTCACTACAAGAGAGAGTCATGAGAATATTGTGCAGTGACAGACACACAGGTGTGGGTGTCCATAAATGAATGGGTGTGTGCACATGCTGTCTCAATAATTAAGCCAAACACTTCATTCACCAGGTTAATCATCAATGCTTCATGACAGTTACAGGAATTCAAGTTGTAAGAAGTATCTATGTGCCAGAGAAACACAGTAAAATATGGAAAATTAGAAAAATAAAATAACACTTTAGTCTGTGTGGTCTCAAAGCCCTTCAATGTTTTCCATTGTTCTTTTTCACGATTTTCTTCTTTCCTTCTGTCTCTTTTTACTTTAATCTCCATTTCATTACTTTTTCCTTCTCCTCTCTTAAGTGAAAGGCAATTAATCCACTCCAGAAAAGTGTTTCCAAATAGCTTTACCTCTGCCCTGACCTTCCTGCTACACACACACACACACACACACACACACACACACACACCCCTTAAACAAACTTGTCAACGCAGCAGAGCCAAAGCTATGGACAGCTGGCATGTGCTGGCAAGAGCAAGTGTACAGGTTTGCTTTACAGTGGAAAAGTACTCACCGTCCAAGACCAAACTCCCAGCAACTCCAGATCCAAGCTTACGAAGATGTAACATGCCTGTTCAGTGCACATTCCATAGTAAACCTCCAAAGACACTGCCTGCCACTGATGAAGAGGCCACAGAAGGAAGGTGGCAGTGCATATCCAATGCCAGCATTTCAACCTGTTCTTTCCGTCCCATAAATAACAGGTCACCTAGTCACACAGGCACTCCACGCCAAAGAAAGCCCCAGCAACTGAGTAACCAGTTAGGTCAGAAAATACCGCTTATCTTACACCAAAGAGCAGCAGCACTGCTACCAACAAAATGATTCAGTGTGTTCACTGAGACTAACGGAAGTTGGACATGGGTCTATTCCTGGTACACAGGCCACAGGATGATACCTAGCAATTTGTCAGGGTCATAGCCAAAAGAAAATCTGTGTGCATCTCCAAGCTGATGAAATAAGTCTGGGTTCAGTTCCAACAACCTTAGAACAGAAAAACCAGCATTTCCTGTTAGATCTTTCAACACATATAAGGAAGTTCCTCATCAGCTGTTCCTGAGGTCATTCTTAAAATAATTAAGGCATGATCTATCAGAGGCCTGCCTGGAAAAAAGGATTTTGAGCAAATCATGTTTCCAGTTGTACATGTGGACGCACACCAGTAGTGCCAGCTACTCGAGAGGCTGAGGCAGGAGGATCCACTGAACAAGGAGACCAGCCCGGGCAACACAGATCTCAAAAAAAAAGTAATAAAAAAAAGTGATGATGGTAATAGATGAAGGTGAGGAAGATAGGCAGATAAAAAGACCTGTCTAGAGGTCACAGGACTGTAAGACTTGGCTCACATGCTCTTTTCAAAAAACCTTCCCAGGCTAGAAACAATATTTACCTACCTGAAACTGTTAACAATGCTTTACTGCTCTCCCAGGGTATCTGACATTCTCCCTGAGTATTTTCCTTATTTATGTTTGTGCCTTGCCTCCATCCTTTACTCCACAAGCTCCCTGAAGGCAGAGTGTACCTCCAGCTCACACAATCACAGGATCCTACACAAGGCAGGTGTTCAATTATTTGTTTCATGAACAAGCCTACTGTTTGGTTTCATTCAAAAAGACAGACCAAAAACACCAATTAGGTCTACCCTACTGTAAGCTCTCTTCAAAGGCCAAGTGTTCCCAGCACCAGAAGAGGGCACACCTGTAAGAATGCTCATTTAATATATTAAATATCATATTTAAACTCATTCCTCCAAAAATCCACCATGTATTCAAACATCACCACATGAATACCTTTGACAATGATGCTGCTGTTCCAGGTTTTACAGGTTTGCCTCCTGTAGATGCTGAAGAGCTGTTTTCAGGTTTAATTTTTTCTGCTGTTTGTGTTTTACTTATTCCAGACAGTTTAGGCACTGAGCCAACACTCCTGCTTGCTTTCTTCATTCTGGGCTGCCTCTTCGTGATACATTTACAAGCAAATCTGTGGAAAGAAACGGCAGTACACTGAGAACCTAACTGGAAGAAAGCTCTTTAAAAATTTGTTTTCGAAGAATTTTTACCATGTGATAAAACTGTTTGAAAGCTAGATGTCACTAGAGAAAAGGTGAAAAATTCTTAGACATACAAATCAGAACATACAAATCAGAACACACCTTATTTAAGGCTTCCTCCTTGAATATTACTATTTTGAAATTATTTTGCACATTCTAGCTCACTTAGTAAAAAGAATGTCCTAGATCTCTAACAGAAATGATTAAATATAACACAGTGTACATTATCTTCAGCATTTAATAAAGCAATAATCATCCCGGCATTTGGGAATTAGCCATTTGCAGGTATCTAAAAGTGATCACACTTTCCAAATTATCCAGTAAAGTCCTACTTTCAAATATTTGCTGTGATATCCTATATAAGTCAGTTGACTATCTCAGAAACCCCAACATTCAGGATCTAAACCTATTTCCAAGCATACCTCTCTCATCAAGAGGCAGCAGGGGACATTTTTTTTTTTCTTTTTTGAGACAGCCTTACTTCAGGCTGGAGTGCAAGTGGTGCGATCAGGGCTCACTGCAGCCTCGACTTTCTGGACTCAGTTGCTTCTCCACCTCAGCCTCCCAACTAGCTGGGATTACATGAAAGAACCACCAAGCCTGGCTAATTTTTTGTAGAGATGGGGTTTTGCCATGTTGCACAGGCTGGTCTCGAACTCCTGGGCTCAAGTGATCCTCCTGCGCTGGCCTCCCAAAGTGCTGGGACTACAGGCATGAACCAGTGTGCCTGGCCAGAAATTCTTTTGCAAAACATTAGCCCCAATATTGGTTCAGAAAACAAAACCATTCTATATACCTATAAAGAATATGGCAACAATTCTTCCACCTAAGTGCTACATACTTGCTTTCACAGCTAAGAGGACTTGGAATAAGACTGGCAACACACAAAGCTGAAGCCAGATAAGCTCTTAAATATACATTTGTTAACTGAGCGAGAAAAAATAGTCTCTATAATAATGTTTAGAAAAATTCATTATCAAAAATGAGAGCCTCTTCTGAATGTAAGATTTATGTATGATGACTCTGATAAACCATATTGAGCATAAAAGAGGTTGGTCTTTTTTTTTTTTTTTTTGAGACTTAGTTTCAATGGAGTGATTTCGGCTCACCACAACCTCTACCTCCTGGGTTCAAGTGATTCTCCTGCCTCAGCCTCCCAACTAGCGATCTCGGCTCACTACAGCCTCTGCCTCCTGGGTTCAAGCAATTCTTCTGCCTTAGCCTCCCGAGTAGCTGGGACTAAAGGTGTGTGACACCACGCCCGGCTAATTTTTCTATTTTTAGTAGAGACGGGGTTTCTCCTGACTTCGTGATCCGCCCATCTCAGCCTCCCAAAGTGCTGCGATTACAGGCATGAGCCACTGCTGCCTGGCTAATTTTTGTATTTTTAGTAGAGACAGGGTTTCACTATGTTGGCCAGGCTGGTCTCAAACTGTTGATCTCAGATGATCCACCCGCCTACGTCCTGAATCGTATTGCCTAGGTTTTCTTCCACAGTTTTTACGGTTTGGGGTTTCACATTTAAGTTTTTAATCCATCTTGAGTTAATTTTTTATAAGATGTAAGGAAGAAGTCCAGTTTCAGTTTTCTGCATACGGCTAACCAGTTTTCCCAATACCATTTAACGAATAGAAGATTCTTTCCCCATTGCTTGTTTTTGTCAGGTTTGTCGAAGATCAGATGGTTGTATATGTGTGGTGTTATTTCAGAGGTCTCTCTTCTAATCTATTGGTCTATATATCAACATCACTGATCATCAGAGAAATGCAAATCAAAACCACACCAAGATACCATCTCATGCCAGTCAGAATGGTGATTATTAAAAGGTCAAGAAACAACAGCTGCTGGCAAGGCTGTGGAGAAATAGGAATGCTTTTACACTACTGGTGGGAATGTAAATTAGTTCAACCACTGTAGAAGACAGTATGGCAATTCCTCAAGGATCTAGATACAAAAATACCATTTGACCCAGCAATCCCATTACTGGGTATATACTCAAAGAAATAGAAATCATTCTACTATAAAGACACATGCATACAGTATGTTTATTGCAGTATTGTTTACAATAGCAAAGACATGGAACCAACCCAAATGCCCATCAATGATAGACTGCATGAAGAAAATGTGGTACATATATACCATGGAATGCTATGTAGCCATAAAAAGAAATGACATCATGTCCTTTGCAGGGACATGGATGAAGCTGGAAGTCAACATCCTCAGCAAACTAACACAGGAACAGAAAACCAAACACTGCACATTCTCACTCATAAGTGGGAACTGAACAATGAGAACACATGGACATAGAGAAGGGGACAACACACACTAGGGCCTGTTGGGGGGTGGGGAGCAAGGGGAGAGAAATTAGAGGACAGGTCAATAGGTGCAGCAAACCACCATGGCACACATGTATCTACCTACACATTCTGCACATGTACTCTGTTCTTTGTTTTTGTTTTTTTAGAATAAAGAAAAAAAAGGCTAGATAAAGCCGGCAGGCTCACCGTGGCAGCCATCCGAAGCCAGTGAGTGGCGGTGCCTTGCGCCGCTCGGTCGTTACAGCAAGGCTCTGGTGGCTTTCAGCCCGGGCGGCGCGAGTGGAGTGGTTCGCCTGCTCCTAGGTCTTTGAACAGCCGCGATGTCGATCTTCACCCCCACCAACCAGATCCGCCTAACCAATGTGGCCGTGGTACGGATGAAGCGCGCCGGGAAGCGCTTCGAAATCGCCTGCTACAAAAACAAGGTCGTCGGCTGGCGGAGCGGCGTGGAAAAAGACCTTGATGAAGTTCTGCAGACGCACTCAGTGTTTGTAAATGTTTCTAAAGGTCAGGTTGCAAAGAAGGAAGATCTCATCAGTGCGTTTGGAACAGACGACCAGACTGAAATCTGTAAGCAGATTTTGACTAAAGGAGAGGTTCAAGTATCAGATAGAGAAAGACACACACAACTGGAGCAGATGGTTAGGGACATTGCAACTATGGTGGCAGACAAATGTGTGAATCCGGAAACAAAGAGACCATACACCGTGATCCTCACTGAGAGGGCCATGAAGGACATTATTCACTATTCAGTGAAAACCAACAAGAGTACAAAACAGCAGGCTTTGGAAGTAATAAAGCAGTTAAAAGAGAAAATGAACATAGAGCGAGCTCACATGAGACTTCACTGGAAGGTTCATCCTTCCAGTGAATGAAGGGAAGAAGCTGAAAGAAAAGCTCAAGCCACTGATCAAGGTTATAGAAAGTGAAGATTATGGCCAACAGTTAGAAATCGTATGTCTGATTGACCCGGGGTTGCTTCAGAGAAATTGATGAGCTAATAAAAAAGGAAACCAAAGGCAAAGGTTCTTTGGAATTGCTCAATTTGAAAGATGTGGAAGAAGGAGATGAGAAATTTGAATGACATCCATCAATCTCTTCACCTCTAAAACACTAAAGTGTTTTTTGTTTCCCACAGCACTGTTTCATGTCTGTGGTCTGCCAAATACATGCTCAAACTATTTGACATTTTCTATCTTTGTGTTAACAGTGGACACAGCAAGGCTTTCCTACATAAGCATAATAATGTGGGAATGATTGTTTTCATTATAAGCTGGGGTCTAAATCCTAAAGCAAAATTGAAACTCCAAGATGCAGAGTCGAGAGTAGCATTTTGCTACTCTGTCTCATCCCTTGATAGCTTTCCAAAATGAAAGTTATCTGAGGCAACTCTTGTGGGTAAAAAGTTATTTGTATAGTAGAGTAAGATTATTTGAGGAGTATGTCTATACAACAAAAGAGGGAGTCTTTACTAAAAAAATAAACATGATGCTTTATTTCTACTTAATGGAACTTGTGTTATGAGGGTCATTATGGTGTCATAATGTAAAGTTTGGATGATGTTCCTGATTATCTGAGAAATAGATACAGAAAAACTATATAGGACTTAAACAATTTTCATTGAACATGCTGCCATAACTTAGATTATTCTTGGTTAAAAAATAAAAGTCACTTATTTCTAATTCTTAAAGTTTATGATATATATTAATATAGCTAAAAGTGTATGTAATCAATAAAACCACTCTTATTTAAAAAAAAAAAAAAAGGTGGCCACAAAGGACAATGTATACAATGTATTATATGATTAATATGAATTATCTAGAAGAAGCAAATCCAAACAGATAAAAACAGTATTAGTGATTGCTTGCCAGGGGTTGGGGTAGGGAGTATAGAGGCTAGGTACTAATGGATACAGGGTTTCTTTTCGGAGTGATGCAAAATTCTAACATTAGATTGTGGTGACAGTTGCACAATCCTGTTAACATATTAAAAACCACTAGGTTTTACACCTTGAATAAATGAATTGTATGGCGTGTAAATTACCTATCAATAAAGCCGAAATTTTAAAAATAGCAACCTAATGAACAACATTGAACAAGGACTTCTGGAAAATATATCCCAACACTGTAAAATACCTGATAAGGAGAAAGACTATGGTTTTGCAGAGGTCCAAGATGAGAAAAGAAACACAGTCAAAGCTTTAAAGACACTGAGATACAGACTGTTCAAGGAGGCTGGCAGCTTGAGATCACTTAGACCGCTGGTTCTTAGCCACATCAGACCCAGATACCCACTGTGCACCTTTTTTTTTGAGACAGAGTCTTGCTCTGTCACCCAGGCTGGAGTGTTGTGGTGCGATCACAGCACACTGCAGTCTTGACCTTCCAAGCTCAATGGATCCTCCCAGCTCTGCCTCCCAAGTAGTTAGGATTACATGTGTGAACCACTACTCCTGGCCCTCTTTCTTTAAAAACTATTGAAAATGTACCTCTATTATCCTAAAATGAAATTCAGAAATAACTTATTTGTTACATAAATACTCCAAACATATCTACTTAACTTAGCAACTATAATATAAAAATATTTTATAATAAAATATAAATGTCAATATGTAAATTTTCAGGCAGGACCATATTAGGACTAAAATGGTCAGAAATCTACATTTCTAAGATGAATCACTGAATTTCACAGCTACAAATACTCTTCATTTGGGTATGTCATTTTGGCAACTCACATACCACACTACCTATCATGAATGCTATCAATAATGTGATTGTTCATTCACCTAAAAAGGTGAATCACTCTTAGTGTGATGGTTAATTTATGTGTCAATCTGACTGCATCATGAGGTGCCCAGACATTTGGTCAAATATTACTCTGGGTGTATCCGTGAGGGGTGTTTTCGGATGAGATTAACGTTTTAATCAATGGACTGTATAAAGCAGATTAAATTCCCTCAGGTGGGCGGGTCTTATCTCATCAACCGTAGACCTGAATAGAACACAAGGCCAAGTAAGAGGGAACTCCTCCTGCCCGACTGCTGAGCTGGGACATCTCTGCTTCCCATCCGACTCAAACTGAAACGAACACTGGTTTTTCTTGGGTGTAAAGCCTCCTGAATTTCAGACAGAAACTTACATTGTTGGTGCTCCTGGTTTTCAGGCCTTTAGACCCAGACCAGAATGACACTGTCAGCTCTCCTGGGTCTCTAGCTTGCCAACTATAGATCTTGGGACTTCTCAGCCTCCATAATTACATGAGCCAATTCCTTATAATAAGTATCTTTTTATATATAGAATGCTCCCCCTTTATCCAAGGGGGTATGTTTCAAGAACCCCCACAGATGCCTAAAACTGCAGATATTGCCCAACTCCATATACACTATGTTTTTTCCTATACATACAGATGCTCCTCAACTTACGATGGAATAAAAACATCCTAAGTTGAAAATACGAGTCAAAAATGCATTTAATACACTTTACCTATTGAACATCATAGCTTAGCCTAGCCTACCTTAAACATGCTCAGACCACTTACATTAACCTATAGGTGGACAAAAATCATCTAACACAAAGCCTATTTTATAACAAAGTATCGAACAGCTCATGTAATTTACTGAAAATTATACATTACATCAAAACTGTGACAGACTCACACTATCATTTAGTTGAAAAATCTTAGGTCAAACCACAGTAAGCTGGGGAGCATGTATACATACCCCCTATGATAAAGTTAAATTTATAAAGTAGGCATAGTAGGAGATTAACAACAATAACTAATAATAAAATAAGCAATTATAACAATACGCTAGCATCACTACTGCTGCACCGTGGGTCCATTATTAAGTGAATTAAGGGTTACAAGCACGGTGATGCCAGACAGTTAATCTGATAACGAAAACTAAGGTACTAAGTGTAGGCAGGCAGCGCACACAGCAGGGATACATCAGACAAAGTGAGGAGTCATCTTCCAGGTGTGACAGTGAGATGGTACAAGATTTCATCATGCCATTCAGAACAGTTCACAATTTAAAACTTACCAAATGTTTGTTTCAGGAATTTTTCCATTTAATATTTTCAGACCATGACTGACTAAGAGGTACTCAAACCATGGAAAGCAAAACCATAAAGGGCAACTAATCAATACTATTCTCCAGAGAAACAGAACCAATAGGATATGTATGAGACAATCATATGTATTGATTAAATATATATATATTTAAACATACATATATATACACACACATATATATATATATAAAAACATGTATCTATATAAACATATCTCTCTCTTTCCTACTGGAGATATATATATATCTCCTATTGGTTCTCTTTTTTTTTTGAGACGGAGTTTCGCTCTTATTACCCAGACTGGAGTGCAATGGCGCGATCTCGGCTCACCGCAACCTCCGCCTTCGGGGTTCAAGCAATTCTCCTACCTCAGCCTCCTGAGTAGTTGGGACTACAGGCTGCACCACCATGCCCAGCTAATTTTTGTATTTTTAGCAGAGACGGGGTTTCACCATGTTGACCAGGATGGTCTCGATCTCTTGACCTAGTGATCCACCCGCCTCGGCCTCCCAAAGTGCTGGGATTATAGGCGTGAGCCACCGCGCCCAGCCCCTGGTTCTGTTTCTTTAGAGAACCCAGACTAGTAATACACTTAGTAAAACTAAGAACAAAACAAGATAATTTCCCTTCAAAGTTCAGACTCAGATTTCCATTTATACTAATATTATGTTTTTAAAAAAATCCTTTATGTAAAATGGAATTAAGTTACATATTCAGTCTTAAACAGTTTTTTCTAGCTACATAAATTATTCAGCAAGATATTCTAGGCCAGGTGCAGTGGCTCACGCCTGTAATCCCAGCACTTTGGGAGGACAAGGTGGACGAGGATCACCTGAGGTCAGAAATTTAAGACCAGCCTGGCCAACATGGTGAAACTCTGCCTCCACTAAAAATACAAAAATTAGCCAAGCATGGTGGCACACTCCTGTAATCCCAGCTACTCGGGAGGCTGAGGCTAGAGAATCACTTGAACCCAAGTTGCAGTGAGCCGAGATCGCACCACTGCACTCCAGCCTGGGCAACAGAGTGAGACTTGGTCTCAAAAAAAAAAAAAAAAAAAGATATTGTAAAGCTGTGCAGATCACAGGAAAAGTTCTGTTTTGCAGAACTGTCACTGCACTGAGCCCTGAATTCCATGAACTCTACCTATTAAATAAATGCCGGTGGCATCCACCAACAATTGAGACAATCAAAAATGTTTTCACCAACTCATAAAACGACCCTTAGGGTCATGGAAAAACAAATCAGAATTCACCAGAAGATCTTGGGTCCCACCTGGTCAAGGGGGAGGAAACACAGGCTGACACTCCTCCCCTAGAGCCCCTTGAGAGCCCCCATGCAGAGATTACAGAGCAGAGCAGCTAGGGAGCATAGTTCACAGCACTTCAAGTGTCTTGGAGAAGAAGTGGTGGAAATTACCACCATCTCTTCTCCAACTTTGCTCAAGGGTGTCACATCAGCACACATTACTGAGATCTCAAGTCCAATAAAGTCAAGGTTTGGGGTGAATAAAAAGTAGCTCTCCTCATAAAAACACTGTGGATCCTGCTTCTGTGTTCTAAGAATAATCCAAAACTGTAATAATCCAAGAAACATGCCCCATGTATTTGTCAAACAGCATTTCTTAAAAACACCAAAATACATGCACTGCTCCCAAACTAACAAGAAAAGGCACTGAAGGCCTTGAGCCTCTCCCAGGCAGCAAGCACCATGTCCTGTACCGTACCTCATACGGTTCACTGAATCCTCACAAGAATCCACGTGGGTATGTCTAGATGAAGGAACTAAGGATCAGAGAGTGTAAGTAATTCTCTCAACGTCAATTCATTCTTAAGGGACAACAGTCTGAATCCAAATCCCACTTTGCTTCTGCCACTCCATATGGCCTCCAATACACACATAACATAAGAACTTCCCTAGGAATGTGAGATCTTGATCTCAATGAATATTTCACAACATAGGTATCAAAATTTTTCATTTTGAAGGGACTAACTACCATGTTATTTAACATAAAACCTTTCTTAGAGCAGAATATTTATTGCCAGGTCTACATCAATATGTACTAAATTAGGGCTGTAAAAGTAAAATTCTTAGCTATAATCATACTAATGAGAAGGAGAGAATGAGGGATGGGCATGGATTGAAAAATTATGTTCACCACCTGGGTGACGGATCCATACCCCAAATCTCAGCATCATGCAATATACCCATGCCACAAGCCAGGCACATGCACCCCTTGAGTCTAAAATAAATTATTGAAATGTATTGAAACTACTTTTTTAAACAATTATTGAAATTATTTTTTAAAATCTTATGAATTTATAGATACCTATTTTTAAATTTGAAATATATCATAATTTGGTATTAAAATATTATTTGGGTGAAGACACAAACCACTCTCATTATAGATATAAACTTTGCATTTTACGAAGCTGCAATCTGGGTGGTCTGAACGCTCACCAGAATGTCCCAGTGTTCCTCAGGACAGGATTCACAGCTCTGGGAGCCCTGCCTAAAGCTAATTACACATTCACAGCCACACAGGAAGCTCCAGAGTTTCCTTTATATCTACAAGGAGATCATATAATTAAAACCTACTGAGAAAAACAAAGGTAAGGGCTAAACCTTACCTTCCACAAAAGGTAGACAGAATACTATTTAAAAATAAACCCACAGACTCTTACTAGAAATGAAAACTATCTTGGAAGTCATTTTATAGGAAACCCTACACGCAACATCACTGACAAAAAAAATACTATTGTAGTTAACAAGGGTCTACTATGGGAGGATCCTGGCTACTAAAAAGTTATGAGGCAAGTCATTGTGGGCACAACATTCAATGAACGTTTATTCTGTGTCCAGGTAAGCCAAGCACCAATTCTCTGGGAACCTGGTGTCAAGAAGGGCTCAAATATATGGGCATATAAAGACTAGGACAGGACAGGCACAGTGGCTCACGCCTGTAATCCCAGCACTTTGGCAGGCAGAGGCGGGTGGATCACTTGAGGTCAGGAGTTTGAAACCAGCCTGGCCAAGATGGTGAAACCCCGTCTCTACCAAAAATATAAAAATTAGCCAGATGTGATGGTTCGTACTTGTAATCCCAGCTACTCGGGAGGCTGAGGCAAGAATATCACTTGAACCGGCGAGGCAGAGGTTGCAGTGAGCCGAGATTGTGCCGCTGCATTTCAGCCTGGTGACACAGCAAGACCCTGTCTCAAAAAAAAAAAGACTAGGACAAAAATATCTACTTGCAAGGAGTTCACAATCTAGAGGAAGAAATAGGACATATAAACGAACAAAATAGGTCCCCATCCTTTAAATCTACTTAAAAAACAAAAAACAGGCCAAGCTTATGTATAGGATACAATGGAAAAAGAAAGATCCCCAACTCTGCCTTACTTTGGGGAACAAAATGGGAGGTACATCTCAAAGGTGAGAGAGTAAACATAGGTTCAACTGAAGAACTCTAAAAACTTGGCTAGAATACAGAAATGTCAAAATGAGGACTGGTGGGCAAGGGCCAAAAGACCAGTCACACCCTGGATTTCATGTGACACAGGATGCTAATAAAAGCAGTGCAGTCCTATAACCTGATTTGCAGTTCCTAAAGACTAACCTGGGCTGCTGTGGAGGACAGACTGTACTGAAGTACAGAATGGGAGGGTCAGTTATGAGAAAAACAGAATGTGCATCTCCTTCCCTATGTCTTTGCTCTGCCTTAATCAAAGCTCTACATTCAAAATAAATGTACCACTTTCACTCCACAACTCCCCCCAGTATCTGAAGACCACCATGATGCTTCCCTAAACTAGCCTTTCTTCCAAGTCAGTACCACACATTCCCCATCCACTCCTCCAGATTTCAGTATCCTGTGTCCACTGGCATCATAGTACACAGGCACCTTGGAACTAGGCACAGATACAAACAGGTCTGGTCTGGCAAGCACAGAGCTTGGCAAGACTATTATTTCCCTCAATTAAGACACTGAGTTGCTCCTACCTTAATCTAAGGGGGGAAAAAAAATCTGCTTTTCTAAGAGCTTCCAGAGGTTCACAATAAGTTCATGGTTATCTAATATTTTCAAGTCTTTTTCCACACAAACTGTTGCTAAGCTACTTTTCTCTTTTTCCCCTAACGTTTTATTACAAAATTTTACAAACATGCAGAAATGTTGAAAGAAGTGTACAGTAAGCAACACCCCACTTCTTTCCTTTTCTTCTTAATTTTTTTTCTCTATCATAGCACACTACAGCCTGAACTCCTGGTCTCAAGCAATTCTCCCGCCTCAGCCTCACAAGTAGCTGGGATTACAGGAGCATGCCGCCATGCCCAGCTTTTCCTCTTCATTGCTGTGTAATCTGTATTCTAAAAAATCTAAACCTTCAGATTTAGGTTAAATTTTCATCTAGTCAAATCACCTCAAAGTTCCAGCCTTTAGGATAATTTTAAATTCTGACTTTGACTTGAAATCCATTAGTCTTTCTTCTAACAAGTGCTATCTTTAATCTAAGTCACCTGACCACTCAGTATTCTCATCTACAATAAAAAGAAAGTTGGATTCTAAGGCATCTCTACAACACCTTCTGACTCAGAAAACCTTGTAAGATAATTCACATAATTCATGGCGTTACATAGGACAAAGCAGTGGTAAGGCTATGTGACACACCACAAGAATCTCTTTCTGGGTCTCCCATACAGTGAGTAGAGAACTGAACTTAAAGTCAAGAGAACTGGGTTCAAGCTCCAGCTCTGCCATACAAGTTGTGTGACTACAGGCGAATCACTTAATCACTTTATATATCTGCAAATCTGTTTCTTCTCCTATAAAGAATTGATAAAATCTAATTTATAGAGTTCTTGTAAAAACTAACATGTGTAAACCAACAAGAACATAACTCCTGATATCCCGATTCCAGAAGTTATTTCATCAGGGATCAAAGGTCAAAGGAAAAATTGGTGCAACAATCCAAGGTCAGTGATGGCAACTTATTTCAGTGATTCAGAAACCCCACCCTCACCAACCATTCACTCATGAAAAACACACCAATCAAGTTTCAGAAATATGCCAAAAGGACATTATAAATTTATCTTACTGTCACACCACATACAGAAGGATCCACCCTGAATAAAGGACAACACAAATTGTCCTGGAAACCATGAGGGAGCTCTGAGAAGTGCCTTCAGCCCTGGCACAGTATGGGGCAGGAACCCTTCTGGGCAACTACAGAGGCAGTCCCCAACCCCTCCATTCTGTAGTCACACCAGGATCTTGACTGCTGTCACTACTTTTCCCTTTAAATTTCTCCTATTCACCTCCATTAGCATCTTTTCCCTTCAATGTTTCAAAAATGACTACTATTTAAAATCATTTAAATAGCAGTTATTTAATCGACATTTTATAATTCTCTGTGCTTATTCAAAAAAAAAAAAAAAAAAAGGAAAAACTATTATCCAGGAGACTGCTCAACTACGTATGATCAAATCTGTATCCTGGGGTAAGTTAGCCTCTCCGAAATGTCAGTTTCTTCATTGTAAAATGGGGCTGGTAAAACTATGTACCAGAGCTTATAAGGAGGAGACAATGAAATAATGAACCTAAAGTGGTGAGCAGGTTGGCAGCCCGGAATAAAGACCAGATAACATGAGCTATCATAATTTACAGAAGAATATACTGCATGTCCCATGTATGACTACTGCCTTATTAAAGTAAAAGCAGAAATTCAAAAGACACTTTGTAAGAGAAACCTTTTAAAAGGAAATGACTAAAGATTGTTTTTATCTACTACTCACTTTAAATTATATATCATGGCCCACAGATGTCAACAAACAACATTAGCTTCTGGGTTTTTCCCATGGAAAATTACACATTAGGAAAATACTGAAAATATACGGTGGGGGGTTCACTGGAATGATAATCAAGAGACCTGGATTGTGGTCCCAGGTCTGGCACCATCTATGTGACCTTGTGCAAGTCACCCAAACTCTGTGAGCCTTGTTTATAAAGGAGAGCGGATTAGTAGCTTTCAGAAGTTCAAAAGTTTTATTTCATAATCTGTACCTTCAGAACATGGAATCAAACCATTTAGGAGGAACTGCTTATTAATTATGACTTTTTATGCCTATCAATACCCCCTGAAAATCCAAAAAGAGTTTTTAAACCTAAGAAATCTAAATATATTTATCTCTATTATGTCACAAACTTCATTTTCAAAATGTTGAGCTCATATTAAAATTGTAAATTAAGAACAGACTTAAAATGCTGAGGAGAAGGAATCACAGTCAAGGGAAATTGTAACTCAGGGAAAAGGCCACATGGGAGTCAGAAAGTGAATGTTGCTAAATGAAGCAAAATCAACAATCAATTTGATAAAATCATGTGTCTTACAAAAAAAAAACAATCAAAACTTTGACAAGAAACTTAATAAGAAATGTTTAAAATAAATAAATAATAATGTAATGGATTGATCCGATATTCTAGATAGGACCCTATGTACCTACATAAGAAAGGTTATGTATATTCTTCAACATATACATAATCTTTCTTATGGTGAATTATGACACACATTCAGAAAAGTACATTTTATGTACATATTTTAAAGACTTGGAGTGAGACTCCATTGAAAAAGTCAAGGACTAGGGAAAGTCTGAGCCTTGTCATGTCAAAAAACTGCACATGTGCAAGTCAGCACATATTCAAGGTACATGAAAGAGACAGGAGAGAGAGGCAGGGGTAAGATGCCTTCAGATATGTGATTCTCTGCTTGGTTTGAATCCAGACAGAATTCTAGTACTGCTCAAAAAACTTAAATGTTTACTGACTGAGGAGGCACAATTTTTAAATGCTTGTTTTTACAAGACAGTATTTTCTTAATTTTTAAAGACAAATTTTATACTATGCCTAAAAATGTAATGTGTAGTACATTTAATAGGGTAGTTTCCTGTTTCCAGAAATCAACGATATAGATTATGACTTAATGAGGAAAGATGGCATCCAGATCTACCTCTCTCCTCCTTCTACCTCTAACTCCAAGATGAAAGAAACTGCACCCTAGGTCCTCTCCCCCACTCCAGGTATGCACTCCCCCTTCAACACCCTCATGGCCACAGAACGAAAATGCAGCTTTCTGCTTTAACCCCATTCTTCTCACAACTCCCTCCTTTCTGCCTGTCCAACCAGTTAAGGAAATCTAAAGGTGAATCTACAGGAGAAAGACCATGCTGCTCAGTCATGCCTGAGTGCCCACTTTAATCGTGATAAGGGAGTGATGGTGAACAGGACCAATGAAGCCCCAGTGGAGGGATGGAGGCCAAGTCATGCTGCAGTGGAGTGGAATAAAGAGCTGAGGAGGAAAGAAAAGGATAAAGAACTTCTCAAAAATTTGGCTTTGTGAAGGAGATAGAGTCAGGGGGTAATGAGGAGGCTGAGACACTTTGTTGATGTTGCTATTGTTCTTTAACTATAAAAGTAAGTTGCCTGGAGAGCACCAGCCAGCCAATGTGGAAAGCCTACACTGCACAAATACTAGGGCATTGATTCTCATAGTAGCCCTACATGGAGGAAAGGAGGAAGAAACCTTGGTTAGAGAGGAAAGCAAGCAGCTTGCCCAACCACAACTACATATAGGATGCTAGCAAAAAGGAGGTAGTTATCATTAATACCAATTCAAACGGCCACTAAACAGCACAACTGTATTCCCACTTGTTTGGGCCAAAGAAAAGCTCACTCATACTAATTTATGATTTCTCTATTATTCTATGAGGCTTAACACAAGAAAATAATTAGAAACGAATAGAAGCTCCTGGACTTTTCAAACTTACAACCATGTAAGTCTTCTCCTTCTTACTACTTTTCGAAACATAATGAAATAAAAAAACTAATCTTATACCAAGACCTCTTCAGATCCATTTCTGGAGATCTTCTCTCACTTTGACGCAAACTACTGGAAAGGACGTTAAACTGCTGACAACACTTAACATTCCAGACAAGTGACAAGCCTGGAAAAGGACAGCCTAAAAGAATTTCTGGCAACAGTACACAAGCAATTTTTCCTGATTTAGTCCAAAACACATTGGTTCCCAAAGTTCAAACTGCCAGAATGCAAGAAATTTTGAGCCCCCTCCTTAGCCAAAGTTTCCGAATATTTACAAAAAGAAAAGGTTTATTCAAGATCCCTTCAAACCACAGCTTTACGCTCAGACTCTTGGCAGGCAGTTTAAACTTGCACAATTTGGTATCCATAAAATTAACTGTCAGCCATAGTTTTAATTCAAAACATCAATCTAATATATTTCTACATTTATAACAAACTCTGATGTAAAATACTGAATAAAACATTTCATTTTGCACTTCATTAGTGGTTCAAGTATAAGAACATAAAAAATCCTTTCTAAAAAACTTAAAATTTTAGACTTGAGAGTGTTTTGACAATGGCTCAAAGGAAGTCTTTCTAAACTAAATAAGTTAAAATAGATTAGAATTCAAATACAGTTTAGTAAAAACAAAGTCTTTTTTCCAACAAGCATTTCACTGGTTACGTTAAAAAGAAATTTTTATAAAATGCTAAAAAGTTCTTTTTCCTTGTGTCAAGTGAGTATAAAGCAGTGGTACTTAATGAGGAGTAGGTGGTAATTTTGTACGCTAGGGGATATTTGGCACTGTCTGTAGACATTTTTGGTTGTTACAACTGGGTGGGAGGCAAGGTGCTATAGACACTGAGTATGTAAGAGGCCAGGAATCCAGATAAACTTCCTTATAACACATTAGACAGCCCCCCACAACAAAAAATTATACAGCCTAAAATATCAATACAGCCAAAGTTGGGAAACTTTGGTATAAGAGGACCGATTAAACTCGGAAAGAAGGCTTTGTCTTTCTGTTCACCGTCCCATAGATAAGGTCTCATGTGTAGTATCTGCTAAGAAAGCCACAGTTCTAGCAGAGCTGAAAGAGAAGGGAAAACCTATGCACAGGGCCCTCGCATTTCCACCCACATTTCCCAGGAAAGAATACAGTTCCAGGAAGGGCTCTCTCTGATCTCCCAGAATGAAATCTAAAATGAACCACAGGGTCTCACTGCTTACCTGTACCTCCTTTTGTAGTCCCCAGCTGGCCTGGCACAGACTGACAACCCCAAACGGATGGTCGAAATCCACTGTTCTCCAGTCCCTCTGAAACCTCACCAGCAAGAAGGAAAGAAACTAAACCCTGAGGGCCCACTATATGCTAGCCCTGGGATTCCACACTCATTCAGTTCCTTTTCATCATAGGGGATGGTCATAATAGTATCATTTCTACTGTAAAAAGTAATCCCAAAGCTTCCACAGCTAGCACATACTAGAGCAGGAGTCTGAAAAGGGGCACCTCCAAAAGCCACACCCATCCCACCACAGCTCCCAGGGGTTTCTTTCTAATCTCAAGGGTGGCCTATACCCCGGGACTATAGAGGGCCTTGGTGTGCTAAATCTTCAGAGATATTTTTAAACGATCAAGATGCTTCTTGACAACTAGAGAAAGTTCCTGACTTCGCAGCATTCCCTCCTCCCCATCCCCACTACCTAACCAATCCTATGCCAGCCTGTCTGTGTCAGGGGAAGAAGTCCAGCTGGACAACTCCGGCAGCCTCCTTCGCCCTCCCCTGCCAGCAGTATTTCTGTGCCACAGCTGTTTGTCCACACTCTAAAGCACACATCCCACCAGGCCACTCTCCTATAAAATAATCCCTCCCTGTCCCAGGCCAAACACCCAGCACCGATACCACACACTTTCACATACCCACACTTTGGGTCCTACTGTTCCTATCCCTGAAAGCCCCTTACCGTTTTCTTGCCTGAGAACTGCTCATGCATCACTTCAGGACTCAGCTCCAGTGCTATGGTCTTAGTGACATCTTCCCTTGTCGCTAATTGATTGGCCCCCCCCCATCCCTCTTACCTTCCTGGCCACAGCACTCACCTAAGTGTCTTTATCCAGACAACATTTAGGGTATACTTAAACCAAAAAAGCCATCATAGTTTATCTGAAATTCACATTTATTTATTTTTAATTTTCTTTTTTTTTTTTTTTGGAGACGGAGTCTTGCTCTGTCACTCAGGCTGGAGTGCAGTGCATGATCTCAGCTCACTGCAACCTCCGCCTCCAGGGTTCAAGCGATTCTTGTGTCTCAGCATCCAGAGTAGCTGGGATTACAGGGGCCTGCCACCACGCCCAGATAATTTTTATATTTTTAATAGAGATGGGGTTTCACCATGTTGGCCAGGCTGGTCTTGAACTCCTCACCTCAAGTGACCCATCGCCTCAGCTTCCCAAAATGCTAGGATTACAGGCATGAGCCACTGCGCCTGGCCTGAAATTCTGCGCCTCCGTTTTCCTTTCCCCGGCCCCCCTCCCCCTGCCACAAAACAGACCCTCAAATAGGGACAATGGAAAAGCACTGGCAGAAAAGGGAGCAGCCAGAACACAAGGAATAATATACATAAGTAAACCAGAGGCAAAAAAGATGGAAAGAAGTCTTGTGCTGTAAGCACTAGGAATATTGCCCCCAGATCCCCCCTGGCTAAGCAGCGAGTCCTCCTCCACAAGGAAGCCTGACCTACAATTCCAAAGCTAGCCTCCAGACTCACCTCCAAATACCCAAGCTCAGAGCAGTGCATCTGTTTCTTCTTACAGCAGCCTCTGTGCTCTGCTTGGTTCACACAGCTCCCCTCAAACTGGTATATTATTCCCCTAACCCCAAACTCCCTCATTCTTCAAAGCAAATCTCAAAGGACATTCCCCCCACCTCACCTCATCCCCCATGAAAGACAGCTCAAAGGACCTATGTCTCCCAATACCCACAATCACACGTGGTCTCCCCTCAAGTGTTGGCTGAAGCCCCCAACACTTGAATGATCAATCTTCTAGCACTTATCAACAGACCTTCGGATGGCGGTTGTATGCTTACTTCTTCCACAAGTCACAATTATTACAGAATGCAAAGGTCCTAGGGATGAGGCAAGGCAAGAAAAGTGCTTTAAAGAGATGTCTCAGTCTATTTTCTGTTGCTATAACAGAATATCTGAGACGGGGTAACTGATAAAGAAAATAAATGTATTTCTTATAGTTTCTGGAGGCTGGGAAGTCCCAGGTTGGGGGGGCCACATCTGGTGAGGGCCTTCTTGACAGTAGAGGCTCTCTGCAGAGTCCTGAGGCAGCACAGGGCATCACACAGAGAGGAGGCTAGAACATGCCAAACTGGCAAAATTGACCCACTCTCCTGACAACCCATTAATCCATCAACACATTAATCCATTATGAGGGCAGAACCATCATGATCCAATCAACCCTTAAAAGCCCCACCTCTTAATACTGTTACAATGGGGATTAAGTCTCAACATGATTTTCAGAGGGCACAAACATTCAAGCCATACCAATATCATTTAGTAAGTACATGGACAATATAATCAAATACTTGAAAAACAGACAAAATCGAAGCTATGATGTGAATAGCCTGAATTATTGCTGAAAAGTACATGAATATCAGAAGTAAATCCAAACTCTTACTAGACAGGTCAGTTAATCAGTTATACAGTTTATAGCCTAACTGTTATAAGACATCCTACAACCAAGGCTACAACTTCTACTCACTTCTTAGTGACAGGACAAAGATATAAGAGAAAAAGAGGAAAACAGTGGAAAGTATTTCCCTTTCACGTTCAAAGTGTCACGGTCCATACTTCCCTGTTAAAATGCTGATAAACGGCCGGGCGTGGTGGCTCACGCCTGTAATCCCAAGCACTTTGGGAGGCCAAGGCGGGCGGATCACCTGAGGTCAGGAGTTCAAGGCCAGCCTGACCAACATGGTGAAACCTCGTCTTTAAAAAAAAAAAAATTAAAAAAAATTAAAAAAATGCTGATACACTACTTTTGCTGTTACCAACCTATGTCTTCAACTATGTCTTCATCTCATGAGCAATGTAAGTTCAAGCAATAAAGTGCAATTACATGCCAGAATGTCAATATAACATAACCAATCAGTTATTAAAAAAAAACCCAGAACACGTAAAATAACTATGATGTGTCTTCCCAATGCTTCATTCTCATTTTTAAAAAGTAAACTTTCAGAACAATATTACATGACATCAGCAAATTCTGACTTTCAGTAAAAGGGTACTAACAGCAGGTATTAAGAATAGACTACCATGCAGGTTTCACTGCAGCTTACCCCCACTTTATCAGATGGGAGTCTTAAATCCAAGCCTTCAAAACTATATTCTAGGTTGCAAACATTACCAAAAAATCACCAAAGCCCTACACAGATATATATGCCTCTGAGAATGTTGCCTTTCAAATCCGATTTACTGAAGAAATAAGTAACTTGATTATTTTAGCTTAAAAAAACAGTAATCCCTTCTAAGGACTTCAAAACACAAAATCAACAGATTTTCTTTTTTAAAAAGAAGAGCGGTATTGTTTGGGGTTATAACACTTAACATAGAGCATGTGATACATAGCAGGCAACTCTTTGACTAGGAGCAGCCTGGTACATTTGCTGGCCTGTATTCATGAATTTACATACAAGTGGAAAGAACTCAGACTGTGGTTGGGTACAATTTGGATTCAAATGCTAACAACTCCACCACTTATTAGTTATCTGACTCTGGGCATATTACTCATCTCCAAATTTCAGTCTTTCCTCTGTAAGTAGAAACAGCTAACATATAGGACGCTGTAAAGAACCACATCAAACAATGTGTGTAAACTAACAAGGAAAATGCTCAGCCCACAGAATTACAATAAGCATTCATCTCCTTTCCTTCCCACTACAACCAGAAGACAAATTTCCCTTTATCCTAAACTTATTTCTTACTTCTATCTCAGCACAGTATTAGCAGACATAGCTCTCCCTTTCTATTACAATCCTCAGGGCTGCTTCCACTCCAACTTAAGCAGAGAAACTTCAGAGGTTCTTCCAGACAATTACAAACTTCATCGCTCCATTCTAAGTGTGTGCCACCCTCTCCCAACCCTAACCACCACAGATTTGATCACTGCCAGAGTTTAATTTAACACGGCTTGCTTTAACCTTCCTCCATCTTCCTCATTCAATCAACTACAAACTTACACTTACCTTTCCTTTGATTGTCCCTGACGACTATGTGTCTCTCTTCCTTTCTCTTCTCATCCACTCCCTCTACTCTGCATGAGTCACTCCACTGGCCTTTTATCAGGCTTCCTTGACTGACACAGATCTCTCTTTCTGATCCTTTCTGTGTTTTTTCAAATTGTCCTTCTTTCTGAACTGTTGCTTTTTAAAGATGGGATAATGATATTGTGGCTGTGTGTGTTTTTTCTTTAAAGATTCTCTATTAATTAGAAAATCATGGAATATCTCTGGAAAATTCTGAAATACTTGGGAATTCACAAACTTCTAAATCTATGAACTAAAGAAGAAACCAAAAGGGAAATAAGAATGTATTTTGAACTTAAAATGAAAACATATCAAAATTTGTGGGCCACCCCTAAAGCAGTAAAGAGAAATTTATAACGCTAAACACCTATGCTGGAAAAGAAGAAGGTCTCAAATCAGCTCCTACTTTAAGAAACAAGAAAAAGAAGAACAATGAAACACAAACTATGAAGAAGAAAAGAAAAGAATAAACACGGGCCGGGCGCGGTGACTCACGCCTATAATCCCAGCTATTTGGGAAGCCAAGGCAGGTGGATCACGAAGTCAGAAGATCAAGATCGTCCTGGCCAACATGGTGAAACCCTCTCTACTAAAAATATAAAAATTAGCCAGGTGTGGTGGCGCGCGCCTGTAGTCCCAGCTACTCAGGAAGCTGAGGCAGGAGAATCGCTTGAACCCTGGAGGCAGAGGTTGCAGTGAGCCAAGATCGTGCCACTGCACTGCAGCCTGGCGACAGAGGGCGACTCTGTCTCAAAAATAAATAAACATCTAAGCAAAAATCAGTGAAACAGAAAAGGAAAAACAGAGATCAATGAATCCAAAAATGGGTTGAGAAGATCAATAAAACTGATAAACCTCTAGCCACACTCAGAGAAAAAAGAGAGGACACCAATTACTAGCATTAGGAATGGGAGATTCCTACAGATTCAACGGCTATCAAAGGATAATAAGGGACTATCAGGAACTACTTGATGCCAGTAAATTCAGCAACTTAGATAAAATAAACAAATTTCTTGAAAGACAAACTATTGAAGCTCACTCAAAAAGTGACAAATAACTTGAATAGCTCTGTATGTATTAAAGAAATTGGATTTGTAGTTAAAACTTTGCTACAAAAAAAACTACAGGCGAAGATGGATTCACTCAGGAATTCCACTATAGAAGAAACGAATTCTTTACAAACTCTTCCAGAAAAACTGAGAATACTTCCCAACTCATTCTACGAAACCAGCATTACTCTGATGCCAAAATCTGACAAAGACATTACAAAAAAAGAAAACTACAGATCCATATGTCTCGTGAAAATATATGAAAAAATTACAAACAAAATCTTAGCAATTGAGTCTAACAATCTAGAAAAAAAGGATAGTACACTGTAACCTAGTCGGGTTTATCCCACAAATGCAAGATTGGTTTAACATTCAAAATTCGGCTGGGCGCAGTGGCTCACGCCTGTAATTCCAGCACTTTGGGAGGCCAAGGTAGGTGGATCACCTGAGGTCAGAAGTTCAAGACCAGCCTAGCCAACATGGCGAAACCCTGCCTCTACTAAAAATACAAAAACTAGCCGGGCATGGTGGTGCATGCCTGTAATCCCAGCTACCTGGGAAGCTAAGGCAGGAGAAGTGCTTGGACCCAGGAAGTGGATTGACAGAGCAAAACTCCATCTTAAAAAAAAAAAAGTTTGAGAACAGCCTGACCAACATGGTGAAATCCTGTCTCTACTAAAAATACAAAAATTAGCCAGGCGTGGTTGTGCACACCTGTAATCCCAGCTACTCAGGAGGCTAAGGCAGGAGAATTGCTTGAACCGGGGAGACGGAGGTTGCAGTGAGCTGGGATCACGCCACTGCACTCCAGCCAGGGCAACAAGAGCAAAACTCCGTCTCAAAAAAAACAAACTAAAAAAACCCACACAACTCCATGTAAATAAAAGAGAACCTACTAAACTTGATAAATGACATATGTGAAATAACTGTAGCTAATATCATAGTTAATGACATAAGACTGAATATTTTCCCCATAGGATTAAAAATAAGACAAGGAAATCCACTCTTATCACGACTGAAAATGCCTTTGCAAAATTATGACTGAGACAGTAAGAGATCTAATTTAATCTCTATCTTGTTTCTAGCCTCCAAGCTATTCTTGTTCATTCCTGGGTGTAGGCTGAACTAACTTTGGGAGAAACTTAGTTTATAGTTTAAAACAAAGACGATAACATCCCTTTTCCAAAGCAGACATCCTTCTTGCCTGGGGACCAGACTGCCTTTGTAGGACTAACATTAGCCATTAGATTAGAAATTATGGTTTAGGAGTCATGCAACTGAAGGTTACAAGATTCTGACCCTCCCTAAACCGCTCCTAAGATTAGTGCTTGAGATATTTTGCAGACCCTGCACTTGATGGATCAGTTGGCACCATCCAGATTGATTAACTGACTCATCTGATCTTGTGGCCCCCACCCAGGAACTGACTCAGCGCAAGAGAAAGAAGACAGCTTCAACTCCCTACAATTTCATCCCTGACCAATCAGCACTCCTGGACCACTGCCTTCCCCCTACCCACCAAGCTGTCCTTAAAAACTCTGCTCCTCAAATGCGCAGGGAGACTGATTTGAATAATAATAAAACTCTGGTCTCCTGCCCAGCGGGCTCTGCCTGAATTACTCTTTCTCTATTGCAATTCCTATCTTGATGAATCAGCTCTGTCTAGATGGCGGACAAGGTGAACCCACTGGGCAGTTACACTTCTATTTATTATGTACTTAGAAGTTCTAGCCAGTGCAGCAAAGGAAGCAAAAATAAATAAAAAGCATTCAGATTAGGAAGAAAAAAGTAAAACTATCTTTATTCACAGACAACACTGACAGAATATCCAATGGAATTCACAAAAAAACTATGAGAACAAATTATATCAAGGTCTCAGGATACAAGATCAAAATACAACAACCAAGTTTATTTCTGTGTATTACAAATGAATAACTGGAAGTTGAAATTCACAATATTATCAAACTATATGAAATACTTAGGAGTAAATGTGACCAAACCCCTTCAAAAAAAAAAAAAAAAAGGAAAAATCTATATACTGAGAACTATAAAATACTGTTGAGAGAAATTAAAGGAGAACTAAATAAACAGAAATATACTATGTTCATGGGCTGAAAGATTCAATTTTAGTAAGAAGTCAATTCCTCCCCCCCGAAATTATCTACAGACTCAAAACCATCCCAGCAGAAATTCAGCCAGCTTTTTGGTAGGATGTGACAAGCTGATTCTAAAATTCACACAGAAATGCAAAGGACCTAGGATGCAAGCCACTGCACCCAGTCAGGAAACAGGAAACAAATATTAAAGTAATAAGAATGTGAAATTAATCTCTGTAACTAAAGTCCCAAATAGGAAACCCTCAGCTTTTGGGGGATACTTAATTCTCTTCATCTCCTCCAACTAAAAGTGGCAAATGAGGCCAGGCACTGTGGTTCTCGCCTATAATCCCAGCACTTTGGGAGGCCAAGGTCAGTAGTTTGAAACCAGCATGGTCAACAAGGTGAAACCCCTGTCTCTACTAAAAATATGAAAATTAGCTGGGTGTGGTGGCACATGCCTGTACTCCCAGCTACTCAGGAGGCTGAGGCAGGAGAATCACTTGAATCTAGGAGGCAGAATGCTGCAGTGAGCTAAGATCGTGCCACTGCACTCCAGTTTGGGCAACAGAGCGAGGCTCCATCTCAAAAAATAAATAAAGTGGCAAATCAGAGAGGAAGAGGTTTTGGAAGTGTGTAGATGCCTCAAAGGTCAGCATTTGATCTTACTGCCTATGAGTTCCCAGGAAGAGCAGAACATGTGAAAGGACTCTGAGGCACAAAAATACAGTTGGATAGTCCTAGGCAGGCAAGAGGAAAGTTGAGTAAATGTGTGTCTAAAACGCATTTCTAGGCTGGCCACAGTGGCTTACACCTATAATCCTAGCATTTTAGGAGACCAAGGCAGGAGGATCACTCAAGCCCAGGAATGTGAGATCAGCTTGGGCAACATAGTGAGACCCTGTCCCTACAAAAATAAAAACTAGCTGTGGTAAACGAGCACCTGTAGTCCCAACTACTCAGGATGCCGAGGAGGGGGAAAAAAATCACTTGAGATCAGGAGGTGGAGGCTGCAGTGAGCTACAACTGCACCACTGCTGCACTCCAGCCTGGGCAACAGAGCAAGACCTGTTTCTAAAATGATATAAATAATAATAATAAATGTACATTTCTAACTTCATTTCAAAGTTAAGGCCAGGTACAGTGGCTCATGCCTGTAATCTCAGCATTTGGGAAGGCCAGCCTGTGGAGAATAGTGAGACCCTGTCTCTACAAAAATAAAAATAAATAAATAAATAAATAAAATAAAAAAAGTCAATTTTTTTTTTTTTAATCTGAACAAAAACGTTTAACTACACTACTTCTAGTGCCAACAGAGTGGGGGGTTAGCACGTGCACAACCTGGTTGCAGATCTACAAACAATCTGCCCTTGTAGGAAGGACATCCTTTTTCCTCCTGGCTTAACCACTCTAGGTGACCCACATTATTATAAATTATTAGCATCAACAATTTAAAGCAGGTTTTACTGTAAGGCACAATCTCAATAATTAATAGGGCAACATAATAAACACATAAAAGTTCAGGAAGAAATCAGACTCTTGAATGGGCCTGGAAGTTTTGCCATGTCCCCCAAAGTACTCTTAGTTGCACCCATCAGAACTTTTCAACACATACACATATACCTAGCTCATCCTTTTGTGAAGAGTGTTTATTACTTAATCACTAGATTAAGAGGATTTGGATACAATTGATAAATGTACAAACTTTGCTACCAAGGACTGACACATTTGCTTTTCCAGCTCATCAGTTTATGTCCTAGGAAAACCCCAGATCCACATTTACCAGCTCTTTTCTATTTTCCACTTTAGGATGGTGTTTCTCTTTCACCTGCAAAGTGACTGATACTAATACTGACTACAATAATTTAAGTAACACCATTTAGAGTAATTTCGTCTTTTTTTTTTTTTTTTTTTTAAGAGACGGGGGTCTCGCTATGTTGCCCAGGCTGGAGTGCAGTGGCTATTCACAGGCATGATCCCACTACTGATCAGCACAGGAGTTTTGACCTGCTCTGTTTCCGACCTGGGCCGGTTCACTCCTCCTTAGGCAACCTGGTGGTCCCCCGCTCCTGGGAGGTCACCATATTGATGCCGAACTTAGTGTGGACACCCCGACTGGCATAGTGCACTACAGCCCAGAACTCCTGGGCTCAAGCAATCCTCCCACCTCAGCCCCCCGAGTAGCTGGGACTACAGGCACGTGCCACCGCAGCCGGCATAATTTAGTCTTTAGTACTTTATTCACACTACTAAGAAAGTTGTCAATGATTCAAATTGCACTCACTGGTGAAACCCTATACTATATATGTAATTAACTTATTTCCTAATATCTTATCTCCCTCCACCCTCTTCACTGGAAAGTAAACTCTAAAAATGCAAGAATTTTGTGTGTTTTTGTCCAATGCCTAGAGCAGTGCCTGGCTCGTAACAGTCGCTTAATATCTGCTAACTCTGATGAATGAACAGTATATTCATATTGTGCAATATTACCATGAAGCCATTAAACACACTGATACCAGATAATTTAATGGAATTTCCAGAAGTATGAAGTTAAGAAAACAACAAGAAAAGTATCAAAACTATAATCCCACTTTTTTTTTTCCCTGATACAGAGTCCTGCTCTGTCACCCAAGCTGTAGTATAGTGGTGCCATCATGGCTCACTGCAACCTCAAACTTCTGGGCTCAGGAAATCTTTCCACCTCAGCAAGTAGCTGGGACTACAGGTGTGCACCACAATGCCCAGCTAATATTTTTAAAATTATTTTTTTTGTAGCCAGGCGCAGTGGCTCACACCTGTAATCCCAGAACTTTGGGAGGCCAAGCTGGGCGGATCACCTGAGGTCAGGAGTTCAAGACCAACCTGGCCAACATGGTGAAACCCCATCTCTACTGAAAATACAAAAATTAGCCAGGCATGATGGCATGCGCCTGTAATCTCAGCTACTCGGGAGGCTGAGGCAGGAGAATCACTAGAACCCAGGAGGCGGAAGCTGTAGTGAGTCGAGATCGCGCCACTGCACTCCAGCCTGGGCTACAGAGCAAGACTCCGTCTGAAAAAAAAATTAAGTTTTGTAGAGATGGTCTCTCCATGTTGCCCAGGCTGGTCTTGAATTACTGGGCTCAAATGAATCTCCAACCTCAGCTTCCCAAAGTGTTGGGATTACAGGTGTGAGCCACCATGCCCAGCCTGATCCCACTTTTTAAAAAGTATACCCCAAAATCCATACATTGGTGAGGAAGTTGAGAACTTGGAATCCTCATACACAGAATGTAAAATGGTACAGCTCTGGAAAACATTTTAGCAGTTCCTCAAAATGTTTCACATAGCTACTACAAGGCCCAGCAATTCAACTCCTAGGTACATAACTAAGACAACTGAAAGCATATGTCCACACAAAAATTTGCAGAGGAACCTGTACACACTTGTTCACAGTAGCATTATTCATAATAGCCCAAAGTGACAAAAACACAAATGTTCATCAACTGATGAACAAATAAAGTATGAACTATCGTTCAGCCACATAAGAAATGAAGTGCTAATACATGCTACAACAGGGACAGACCTTGCTAACATTTTGATAAATTACAGTAAGTCAGACAAAAGGTCACATGTTGTATGATTCCATTTACATAAAATATCCAGAATAGGCAAATGCATAGAAACAAAGACTAGTGACTGCCCAGAGCAGGAGGCAGTGGTGAATGTGAAATGACTACTAATGAGTATAGATTTCTTTTGAGGTATCGAAAATGTTCTGGAATCAGATAGTGGTGATGAATGCATAACTTTGTGAATATACCAAAAATCACTTGAAAGGTAGACGTTAAAAGCCTGAACTTTAAGGTATGTGAATTACACCTCCATAAACCTGTTGTTTTTTAATGCATGTTTACTTGCAAATGAATACACAGATAACGAGGAATAATATGAAAGGTTAATGATGATAACCTTGGTGATAGGATACAGGGGACTGGGAGGGGAAGATAAGTGTTGAGGTAGAAGAAGACAAAAAGTAAAATAAAAGACTAAAGCAATAATCCAGGGCCAGAGGCTTTGAGTGGGGGAGATGGAGCAAGACTAAGGGTACAAAGAAATGAGCAGAAATCATAAAAATGAGGGAACTAGGGTTGAAAAATCCAGCAAGTAGTTTGTAACCAGGGGAGAGGAAACAAACCTAAGTAACTGCAACAATTCAATGGAGTTTGCAGAAAATGCAAAAAGGAGAGAAAACAATGAGAAAATGGGGCAGAAGATTTAAAATTGGCTCTACCCCACCAAAGTTTTAAAAAGCATGCAAGAAGAAAATTCAATTGCTCCTGGGCAAGAATTCTTGGGTCCAGTGGGGCAGAACCAAAGCATGATAAGGAGACACTAGTGTTTTATAAGCAAGAGAATATATTAAGGAGAGAAAAGCAGCCCCGTCAGACTGCCTCAGGAATTCATGGTGGAAGAAGTGCCATTGGAAAATGGCTTAGTCGGATTTTCCCCAAGAACACTGGAAGGGAGAGAGGAAGAAGAGAAGAGCTTTAAATTTTAGCAGATACTTTTTCTTTTTTTAATTAAAAAAAATCTTATTGGCCTATATTTTTATAGATTGAGGTCTTGCAAGCCAACCCAAGCTGAACTCAAACTCCTAGGCTCAACAGATTCTCCCACTTTGGCCTCCTGAATAGCTGGACTACAGGTGCGCACCATTGGGCCCAATGTAATGGCTATTTCTTGACAAATCTTGACATTGCTACCAGGGTGTTTTTCTTTAGAGACAGACTCTCCCTTTACAGCCTACGCTGGAGAGCTGAGCTCTCCCGTGATCCTGGCTCACTGCAGCCTCAAACCCCAGGGATAAAGAGATCCTCCTGCCTCAGCTTCTCAAATAGCTGAGACCACAGGTGCACACCACCATACCTGGCTAATTTTAAAATTTTTATTTGTAGAGACAGGGTTCTCGCTATGTTGCCCAGGCTGGTCTCGAACTCTTGGCCTTAAGCAATCCTCTCCTCTTCACCTCCCAAAGCCCTGAAATCACAGGCATGAGCCATCACATCCAGCCTGCTACCAGTTTCTTTGCATACTTCTTTCCTAGGCTTGACCAGGACCTTTACTTTCTTTTGTGTACAGCTCAGCATTAAAAAAAAAAAAGTTTAGGTTGGGCACAATGGCTCAACACCTGTAATCCCAACACTTAGGGAAGCCAAGGTAGGAGGTTTGCTTGAACCCAGGAGTCCCACACTAGCCTGGGCAAGATGGTGAGACTATGTCTCTACAGGAAAATTTTCAAAAATTACCCAGGTGTGCTGGGTATATGCCTGCAGTCCCAGATAGTGACAAGGCTAAGGCAGGAGGATCCCTGAAGCCCAGGAGTTCAAGGCTACACTGAGCTGTGATCATCACTGTCCTCCAGCCTGGATGACAGGATGAGACCCCAGTCTCTAAAAACAATTAAAAATAAAAAAAGCAGGCCAGGCATGGTGGCTCACGCCCAGAAGCCAAGCACTTTGGAGGCCAAGGTGGGAGAATCACCTGAGGTCGGGAGTTGAAGACCAGCCTGACCAACATGGTGAGGCCCCGTCTTTTGAAATAAATAAATAAATAAATAAAGCAAGCTTAATTTAAAAAAGCATCTTTTTTTAGAGGCAATGTATTTTTCCTCTTTAACTTTTTGTTTTCCCTAGGCTATATGCACAATAGACAAAGCTGAAATTTAATCTTAATCTCTTAAACACTTACTGTCCAAACACATCAAACTTAAAAAAAAAAAAAAGGTGAAAGGTGTACAAGAGAAAAAAGGAAGTAATCTGTGCCAAATGTACATTCCTTCCAGAGTTTCAGCCAAAAATGATGTCTACCTGGTCTCTGGGTGCTAAAATAAGACATTAGAGACAGAGTCCCTTCCTTCAAGAAATAAGATTGGAATTAGACACTAAGATACAATTAAACAGACTTTGAAAGTTGTATGCACTACTGGGAGGTGACTCACACCTGGCAGGGTCAAGTGCAATTGGAATAAAAGCTCCTAAGGGCAAGGACTAAGTGGCTCACTTCCTCTGTAACACTGCCATGCCCAGCACTGTACCAGCACCCCAGCAGATTCAACGACTTTCCGTCAAGCCACATACTTAAAGTCTCATTGTCTAGTGGGGGTTACAGATGAGACATAGTGTGCCAAATCCCAAACGTACAGGGTGCCAGACAAGTCTGCAGGAGACAGGAGGCTTCCAGGCAAGGTAATACCTGAGCTGAGTTTTCTTTTGAGTTTGGAACACTAATTTAATCAGAGGAAAACAAGGGACATGAAAAGGGCTAGGAAATAAGAAAATGAGCTGAGTTTTGAAGGTAATGATTAGAAGAAGTGAGAGAAGAATATTCCAGCAGAGGGGAGACAAGGAGACTGGCAAGATTTCAAGGGGTCAAGAGCTGTTCAGGGAAAACAGGGGTCAAAGACCAGTATTGAAGTGTTCCGGATACCAAGCTAAGGAGACCTTATTACAAAGGCAATGGGGCTGTTGAAGGGTTTAAATGGGAGAGTGACTGTGAACAGATTAACAGTTTGGAAAGATACAGGCAGGAGTAAACCTCTGGATTTAACCAAAAAATAAAGGACAAAACCACAATGAAGATATTGGAAAAGATCAGGAAAAACATTCTTAAAAACACTCACTCTCGGCCAGGTGTAGTGGCTCACACCTGTAATTCCAGCACTTTGGGAGGCTGACGGTGGGTGGATCCCACTGTACAGTAAGGGACAGGCTGTCAGGAGGCTCCAGCCTGTCCCCTCATTGTTCCCTTACTGAGCTGAGCAATTTGCATAATACCACACAGGTTCGTCATGTGATTTAAATCTGTATATGATAGCAATTTTGATACTATCACTTAAGTCATTCAAAATATCAGATGTATTGTGTCAAGTCAGTCATAGGGAACCACTGCTTCAGAGAAATCACATCTGAAGAGGTCAGAAGTTCGAGACCAGCCTGGTCAACATGGTGAAACCCCATCTCTACTAAAAAAAAAAAAAAAATACAAAAATTACCCTTGCATGGTGGCGCACGCCTGTAGTCCCAGCTACTCAGGAGGCTGAGGCAGAAGAATCGCTGGAACCGGGAGGCAGAGGTTACAGTGTGCCGAGATTTGGCCACTGCACTCCAGCCTGGGGGACAGAGCAAGACTCTGTCTCAAAAATAAAAATTAATAAAAATAAAAATAAATAAATAAATAAAAGCCTATAACGTATATAGAAAAGAAACAGAAAAAAAAATTCACTCTCTTCTCTCTTCTTTACAAATTTCGTTTATGGAGTTACCGAATTATCCTTTGAAAACAGAGAACTCAGAAGTGGCTGAGAGCAGTCAGTCTTCAGAATGTAAAAATTACTATTGTGGGCCAGGCACGGTGGCTGACGCCTGTAAATCCAGCACTTTGGGAGGCTGAGCTGAGTGGATCATGAGGTCAGGAGATCAAGACCATCCTTGGCTAACATGGTAAAACCCCATCTCTATTAAGAATACAAAAAATTAGCCAGGCGTGGTAGCTCCCACCTGTAGTCCCAGCTACTCAAGAGGCTGAGGCAGAAGCAGAAGAATCACTTGAACCTGGGAGGCGGAGGGTGCAGTTAGCCAAGATCGTGCCACTGCATTCCAGCCTGGAAGACAGACCGGGACTCCATCTCAAAAAAAAAAAAATTGCTATTAAGAAGAAAGTAGCTATTACATCATTAATTTCATTTCAAGATGCTTTTAAAATGTATCTTTTGATACACTGCAGTTTTTTAAGAGTATGTCACAATAATTCTAAATCTTATTTGAGATTAACAGCAGAGCACTATAAATTTTTAAGGCTTCACAGACACAGAGATCATCTTTCATGTTCGCTTTGGAACAGATCATAACTGTCCCTTCCGCTCAACATACCCAGAATACATTGTTTAAGCCTACTTTCTTAATGGTCATGTTGTTCACAGCAAAAGACTGACCTCACAGTGTTAAAAGATTTCTGAGCTGATAAGAGAACCCCAGGGGGGTTCTTTACCTTGCAGGCTAGTCCATTCAATACTAACAATTCCAACCACCAGGAGGAATTTCCCTGTCTAGGCTTATTTTGCTGACACATCACAGCACAACAAAAATTTGCCTGGGGCGGGGAGCGGTGGCTTCTGCCTGTAATCCCAGCACTTTGGGAGGCCAAGGCAGGCGGATCACCTGAGGTCAGGAGTTCGAGAGGACCATAACCAACATGGAAAAACCCCGTCTCTACTAAAAATACAAAATGAGTTGGGGGCGGTAGCGTATACCTGTAATCCCAGCTACTAGGAAGGCTGAGGCAGGAGAATCACTTGAACCCGGAAGGCGGAGGCTGCAGTGAGCTGAGATCGTGCCACTGCACTCCAACCTGGGCAACAAGGGCAAAACTCCGTCACACACACAGAAAAAAAATCTCCTGACATTTTATATCCAATAAGAAAAGATTTAACAATGGTCAGAATAGGAACATCTTTAATGCCAGGCAAACCTAACAGTTTTCTCAGTGGATTTCTCAGTAGACTGTGACAAACGACCTCAAAGTAAGCTCGTATTTACTCTTAAGAAATAATCTATATTTGAATCTCCTTAACAGCAAAAGCCCCAGACACTTTTCCTAAACTCCCTAACAACAGCAGCAAAACACCAGATTCTCGGCTCTCTTTATTTTTAAATATCACAATAAAATAATTAACCCTGTATTTATTTGCTATTGCAATCACCATATATCACCATTTACTATTACCATCGTTTCATAAAAGATGCTTTAACACCAAGAAAGCAGGACTTTTTTTTTTTAAAAGGACAGTCCTTTAACTGAATAAATTTAATTGTATGAAAAGACTCCTAATATGGTCCTTCCTTTCTTTTTTATGCTAAAGCCCACGCAATACTCCATTCTAGAGGACTGATCACATTGTCTCCAATTCATTCTCACCAACTACAAAGTCACCAACCCTCCCCATTTCCATCTTTGAGGAGGGACTGCAAAACAGTGTCATTGAACTGGTGAGAAGACGCAGGTCCATCCTCAGGTGGGATAATCCTTACCTGTTCCTCCTTTGGAGGACAGATAAAACATGATGATTGGAGATGCATGAAATGTTTAAAATTTAATTGTAAAAAAAGAGAGAGAGAGAAGACGCAGTTCCACCCACCCGTAGCTGAAGAAGACTCTACAGCCCAGGACCTGCTGAATGTTAACATTAGCACCTCAAGCTTCTTTCCATCCCCTCCAAACTACACAGGTGGGGAAATGAAGGTTCAGAAAGCAAAGCTGACTTGCTTCAGCCTCCTGAGTAGCTGGGATTACATGCGGGTGACACTACACCCACCCAATTTTTGTATTGGCTGGTCTCGAACTCCTGACCTCAGGTGATCCGCTGGTCTCGGCCTCCCAAAGTGCTGGTATTACAGGTGCGAGCCACTGAGCCTGGCCTGGTTTTTAATTACTAAGAAAAAACTACTATACTCCCTTTGGTATCACCTACATTCCTAAAACTGCAGTCGCCTCCCCCGCCCTCCTCGAAGCCACCAGAAATGACTGCTCTTGTCTACAAAGCCTACGGCTCTGATTTCATCTCAATATGTGTCCTACTGGGTGACAGCAAATGTCATTTTTTAAAGGCTTGTATCTGTTATAAACTTGGGAAGTATTATCAATGGCTTAAAAGGCTCTTTTGACAAAAGAAAACACTGTCGCTTTAATCACCTGGGCAGTAGTCACCAGAATCTTTTCCTGGCCCTTCCGGTACTTCCGACAAATGATCAAGGACATCAACAAATCAAGTCCCTGCATCTGAATGATCACAGAATTTCTGCGTGTTCTGTAAATGGGGTAAAACTACTGGAAACCGATTTCTTTTCGTCATCTCCAGGGCAGCTTGCCCAACTTGCCATGACTATGATGTAGATTGAACTACTTAAGCTGATACAATTACCAAGTTCCAGATTATTCACATCCAACCTGACGCAATGAACCAGGTCTCAAGAAGAAAAGACGTTCCGTCGGCCTGGGACGCCGAACCCGGCAACAGCAGCACCCGCAGCAGGCCCTGGGGGCTGCCGCCCGCGGCCTCCGCTCCCCGCGCTGCGCCCTCGGGGCCACGGAGTAATGCTGTCCCCGCCCGAGACGGAGCCAGGACGATGGGGCGGCAGCCCCAGCCTGTCCCGGAGCGCCGGAAAGGCTAGCACGAGGGTCGCACCCGGCCCGTCCACACACTGCCGAGCCGCAGGCGGGGTCACAGAACCAGCTCAACCCCAGCACCAACGGACGGAGGCCCGCGGGTTTCCGCGGCAAAGCCTGCGCGTTGTCCCAGGAGCCTCGGAGCTCAGAATAAGGACGGCGCGGGAATGGGAAGGCGCAGGCGCCGGACAGACTGGAGGGGCCCAGGAGGGGGACGGCGCAGGCGCGGGGCCTGCCGGGTCTGCGGGGGACGCCTGGGCCCGGCCGCGCGGGCGGCTCTGAGGCGATAAACCGACCCGCGGCGAACACTGCGGGAACGCGGCGCTGACTCTTACCGCGCGGCGCCGCATCGCTCCCTCGCAGGCTCGTCGCTGGGGCCAGGCGGAGCTCACCCAGTGGCTCAGCCCGGACCCGTTGAGTCCGGCCTCAGGATACCAGCCAACCCCGCGGCGCCGCCTGCCGGGACCGCCTAGCCTCCCTCGCGGCCCCCGCCCTTGGCCCGCCCCTTCGCGCCCCGCAGGCTTGCGGCAGCCTGCGCAGGCGCCGTGCGGAACCCGCCCACATTTCCTCATGGCGCAGGCGCCGCAGCCCCACCTCTGTAGCTCGCGTCGCTCCCGGCACTGGGTCGCGCAGGCGCCCTACCACTCGCCTGGTCAAGAAAAAAAAAAAATACCCAGGCAGCCAATGCGCACGCGTCATGACTTGTGCTGGAGCCTAGCAAGGCACGTCCCTTTAGAGGCCCCATTGGGCCCTGCGTAATGTTGCTTAGAATGCGCTAGTCCCAAAGACTCTCCTCAGCGTGTTTACAGTGTGCCAAGGACGGTGCTAGGCATGAGCCAGACAGTGGCGAGAAAAACACAAAGCCCTGCCTCCTGCTGCTCCCGATGCATAAGGGAACACAGACAAAAAAAATAAGCCAGTAACCTATATAATATTAAAGAAATTCTATTATGTGGCAAATGAACAGGTTGCAATGATCAGACAGGGTTTTTCCTTTGATAGTTTGTGCTACTTTAATAGTTTTTTATTACATCACCTTAGTTTCCTAGGAAAACCATAACTTGGTCGTTATACATGTTTAATACGTTGCTGGATTATTTGCTGATATTTTATTTAGCATTTCTGCATATTTGTCCATAAGAAGTTAGTCTATACTTTGGCCTCCTTGTACTATTCATGTCTGGTTTGGTATTAAGCTTATACTAAATTCACAATGAGTTGGGGAGAATTCCATTTGCTTCTTTTTCTGAAAGATTATGTAGGCCGGGCCCGGTGGCTCACACCCGTAATCCTTAGCAATTTGGGAGGCCGAGGCAGGCAATTACCTGAGGTTGGGAGTTCAAGACCAGCCTGGCCAACATGGTGAAACCCTGTCTCTACTAAAATTACAAAAAATTAGCCTTGTGCAGTGGCGTGCACCTGTAATCCCAGCTACTCTGGAGGCTGAAGCAGGAGAATCACTTGAACCTGGGAGGGGGGAGGTTATGGTGAGCTGAGATCACGCCACTTCACTCCAGCCTGGGCTACAGAGAGAGACTTCTCAAAAAAAAAAAAAAAAATATGTGGAAGATACTCTCTGTTCTTTGCAATGTTTGCTGGACTTGTCTATAAAATCAACTGGACCAGGTGTTTTTCTTTGGTTTTGTTTTTTGTGAGATTTTTGAGGGGATGGGGTACAGATGATTTTAAAATAAACATTCAATTTCTTTTCTTCTTCTTTTTGTTTTTTGAGACGGAGTTTCGCTCTTGTTACCCACACTGGAGTGCAATGGCAGGATCTCGGCTCACTGCAACTTCTGTCTCCCAGGTTCAAGTAATTCTCCTGCCTCAACCTCCTGAGTAGCTGGGATTACAGGCATATGCCACCACGCCTGGCTAATTTTGTATTTTTAGTAGAGACGGGGTTTCTCTGTGTTAGTCAAGCGGGTCTCGAACTCCCGACTTCAGGTGATCCGCCCGTCTCCACCTCCCAAAGTGCTGAGATTACAGGCATGAGCCACCGCGCCCAGCCTCAATTTCTTTAATGGTTCCAGATGTTGACTTTTCTGTTTCTTCCTACTTCATTTTTATGAAGTTATATTTTTCTTTTGAAACAGAGTTTCTCTGTTGCCCCAGGCTAGACTGCAGTCACTTGATCTCAGCTTTCTGCAACCTCTACCTCCCAGGTTCAAGTGATTTTCCCATCTCAGCCTCCCAAATAGCTGGGATTACAGGCATGGGTCACCAGGCCTGGCTAATTTTTGTGCTTTTAGTAGAGTTCGGGTTTTACCATGTTGGCCAGGCTGGACTCGAACTCCTGTCCTCAGATGATCCACCTGCCTTGGCCTCCCAAAGTGCTGGGATTACAGGCATGAGCCACCGCACTTGGCCATGTTTTTGTCTTCCCTGTTGTTTTGGGGATTTACTAGAGACTTCTTCGTCACAAGGTCTGAGACTGGCAGTCACTTCTGTTGCACTCCCTGTAATATACAGGTGTCCTGAGGATAGAGTGGTGTGGTGTGGTGTGGAGGGAGGGAAGTGTTCTCTAGTCCTGTGATAAGGCTTCTAGGGAGTCTGAGGCCCTGTGCTGTGCCCTCCAGAAGTGCCTCTCAGTTTTCCCCTCTTTGGTGAGATTGGAAGGATAGAGGTTTGGCATTTCCCTTTCCCAGGCTGGCAATGTTCTGCAAAAATAGTTTTCCTTGAGGGCAGTTTTATCTTTTACTCTTTAAAAAACATTTTTTTATTTTTAAGGTTTCTGGGGCAGCAGGTGGTATTTGGTTACATGAGTAAGTTCTTTCACGGTGATTTGAGATTTTGGTGCACACATCCCCTGAGTAGTATACACTGAACCCAATTTGTAGCCTTTTGTCCCTCACCCCCATTTCCACCCTTTCCTCCTGAGTCCCCAAAGTCCATGGTGTCATTCTAAAGGCTTTGCATCCTGACAGCTCAGCTCTCATTTTTGAGTGAGTAAGCAGACTAGAATACTCCGGGCCTATTTCAAAATGGTTACTCTTTTTCTCCCCCTGCTGGAGGGACAAGGGTATTTTTCTCTTATCTTCCCCCTGAGAACATGAGAGTGGAGGTGATCCTGGAGATTAAATGTATGAAAATGTGAGGATCCCCCGTAACACAGCCCCTCCCTTCAGAGTGTTCACCTCTCAAGCTGGCCCTCACTGAGCCTCCCGCAAATCACCGATTACCGTTTGGAGTTCCCCTGCCCAGGTACTGGCTCCCACACAGGCCTCTGCTCAGCTGAGCTGTGATTCTCTGCACCTGCTGTCTTTCCAATTTACAGAGCAGTGGTTCAGCTGTGATCTCACTTCTCTGATGGGTCTAAGAAGAGGGGGTGGATTTCCAGTTTGTTCAGCTTTATTGTTGCTGTTGTAAGAGTGGGAGTGATGACCTCAAACCTCTGGACATATTAGCCTGCAAACTGGAAGTGTTTTAGTCCCTTAGAATTAAAATCTAGCTAGCTTTAGGTTGGTCCTGTGCGAACAGTCTCTTAGCATCCCTATTTCTGAAAACTGGAAAAGATGTACTGTGGGAAGTAGAAAAGTTCCTTTTTAAAGTTTCCTTTCTTGTTAAAGAATGAGTGTGCTAATAACTCTGTTAAGCCCTAACTTATGTAGCTGTTAGACATGCCATGCTTACAGGCACGTCGTACATTCTATATCCTTGTACTTTTACCAAGATATCTGTGCTGGACGTGCTAACAGGCATGTCCCAGCTCTCCATTGCTTTTACCTGTTTAGAAAAGTTTTAAGTTGTTAGACAATCGGGTTTTAGATTGTGAGATCTGGGTTCAGCCAATGAAATCAGACACAGCAGTAGGAATGACCCCAAATGCGTAAGGAATAAATTTGTCTGTTTTCCTTTGTTCTTTGTGCTCTCGTGGCAAAATGGCTAGCGAGGGTACCCTTTCTGCAGACCAGGGAGTAAAAATTGCATTGCTGAAAGATCCTTTGTCTCAGTGCAATTTTTCTTTGCGGCACCGAGCATCTATTTCCCACATATACTCCAGGAATCCTCCTTTTTCCAAAGCAGGATGCCACATACTGCTCAGGAATAAGTGACATACTACAATTAATGTTTCCTTTGGTGACAGAGCAGAAATGAATTATCATTCCTCCTTCTCCCTGGCCCAGGAGCTTCCATGCCAGGCCCGTCCTCTCTGGGTGAGATGTGTATGTAGGTGGGGGAGCAGCAGAAGTTTCAAGAGGCAGAATGAGTTTCCCCAGACTATCCCTCCCCCGGCGCCTGCTTGATCCTGAGCCACCATCCCATAAACACAGAACACTTTTTAAATTGCTGTCCATCACTGTAGCCATCAAGTTGTGCTACTGACTACACTCCGTTGACTGGGCCAGTGGAGACTCAGCAATTAGTTCAGACCTCACACATCAAAATTCACACAGACCAAAACTTTCTCCCCCTAGGTCCACAGGACACAGACACATGAAAATAATGTAAATAAGAAGCTTTATGATAAGATATGGGGGAAGGACAAGCCAGAGAACCTTAGTTCAGCCAGGCTGATGGTGTTCTTGGCTGGGACTGTGCTGTCACTGTGGGGCATCAAAGGGGCCTGGATTGATGGAAAGAAGCTTTCACTGGAGGTAGCAGGAGGCCCAGGAGGGGGAAGCTGAGAAGGGGGACTGGTATCCATGGGGGTGACCTCCAAGTCAGTTGTTGCTGGGGAGCTAGTTTAGCAGATGTGCTGGTTCCAGGGCTGGAACTGGCTTTAGATCCAGTGATCCACAGACTGTGGCAGAGAGAAGCACTAGGGTCGGGGCAATGTGGGGCTCTGTGTGGAGAAACAGGAAAATCCACACGCCCTGGAGACGGGGATTCCATTCTGCTGGTGCTGAGTGAAGTGAGGAAGGGCTGCTGAAGCAGCTGCAGGAGAGGAGAGGCAGGGCTTGGGCTTCTCCTGGTGCAGTCCATGCTTGGAGCTGGGGAGGGGGCAGGGGGCAGCAAGGTGAATGGTGCTGAGGCCCAGGAGTGGCAAGAGATGGCAGGAAGGGATCTGAGGAGAACAGGGGGCCTGCTGAGTGGCACTTCCTCCCAGACACAGCAGATATAGAGGGGGCCCCTGCAGCAGATGCTAGGAGGGCCACTGGGCCCAGGCAGTCCTGGGACCTGTGTCTCTAGTGTTGTGAATTTATGCTGGGTCCTAGAGGTTCAGGAGGACGATGAGCCATCCCTGCTGTAGGTGAGGACAAAGCTTGGGAAGGCCGTGAGGCTCTGCAGTCCCAGATGACTGTGGCCTCACCCTGCAGTGCACTGTTGATGCACCGGAGCGCCGCCTCCTTCTCCAGGTGCAGGTCTTCAGCAGCGACCCGGAACCCCAGCTGTAAGGGAGGCAGCAGCATCAGAGGCTCCCCTCGCCTGCGTGGCAGCAGAGGAAGCATCTATGGGGCTTAGAGGGCTGCGATGTGGGGAAGCCGTTCCTGGAGGTTTTGGCCCTGGTGCTGCATCTGCCACCTTTGCACATTGGGTGCGACCTCAAAACACAGCCCGAGGGCTGCCCTCATTCACTGTCTTTGAGGAACTGAGGGGCAGCCGGCGCAGAAGATCGCCATTGGGCAGGTGATACAAATCAAGAAACATTGGTTCCATGCTGAGGATCTACAGGGCCAGAGGGTTGGGGGGAAGCAGCGGGCAGCAGTCATTGGGCTGTGACCATCCTCCCAGTTGCCAGTTCTCACTGTACAGAAAATATTCACAGAAGTCATTGCTGTAGGACAGGGCAGCCCAAACCGGCACAGCTCCCATGGCATCGCACAGAGTTTCTGCCCCAGGAAGGAATGTGACAAGCCGCAAAGACTGATAGCTCCCTGGCCCTGCCTGAGGGGAGTGATTTTACTTAAGTCAGAGCAGGAAGAAAGTTCTGCACCAGAGTGTTACTGGAGCCAAAGGACATCACAGTAGCTGGCAGTCCTCCGTGGGAACTCATGCCCCCAAAGCACAAAGGTCCGTACCTGTTTGTCCCCTTGCCCCTAAGCCCGAGTGCAACTTCTGGGCACAGAGGGAAGGAATGAAGTTTGAATGATCGCCAAGGCCCTGGCTCTCAGCACAACCTCCATCCACGAGGACTCTGGGGACTGTTGTGGAAAGAGTCACCAAAGGAATGAATCCAGCAAGCCAGGTCCGACTCCAGGGAATAACTGAAAGAGAGCTCACACAGGGACTACAGCGTATTTTGCACAATATGGACTCGGACATCTGGTGTGTAGAGGCTAGGGATGTCACCGATCCAGTTCCTCACAAAGGAATAAAAATGGTCTCATTTCAGGTCAAGAAAGGTAATGAAACTTTCTGAGAAAAGTTTCTCTCTCTCTCTCTCTCTCTCTCTCTCTCTCTCTCTCTCTCTCTCTTCTCTCTCTTTCATTTCAGAGGCAGAATCTGACTGTGTCCCCAGTCTGCAGTGCAGTGGCAGGATCATGGCTTCACTGCAACCAGGAACTCCTGGGATCCAGTGATCCTCCCATCTCAGCCTCCTGAGTAGTTAGGAGTAGAGGTGTGCTCGCCCAGTATGGCTAACTTTTTGATTTTAATTTGTTATTATTATTATTTTAGAACAGGGATCTTGTTATATTGCCCAGGCTGGTCTCAAACTCTTGACCTCAAACCAACCTCACCTCAGCCTCCCAAAGCATCAGAAGGGTTTTCTAAAAATGTCACTCAGTAGACACAAGGTGATCACGGAGGTGTAGTTTTAGAAGTTTATTAACAAAAAGCAGAAAATGTCCCCAGACACACCTGAAACTAGACAATAGCATGTCTTTTCTAAGATTTTTATTGGAAAGTACAGAAGAAATAAAGGATATTTCAAGTTCCAATAAATCACAGGCTGTTTGTTTTATCCAAGACTCAATTTTATATCCAAATAATATTTATGATTAATGAAATTCTTTTACACAGTTTTTCATTTTTTGTCAATCCTAACAGAACAGATGCATTTTGATTTCCTTGGTGCCCAGGAAAGAGTGTATTTTTTTCTGTATTTTACCGTACATAGCATTTATAACATTTTGAAGGTGTACCTCAATGTCAAAGGTTACTACTATTTCTCTCTCTTGCATTTTATTGTTTCATATTTCCTTTCTCAGGTTTGGAACCATCTGGAAATGAAAAATTATCACATACATAGCAAGAATTATGATATCATATAAAAGATCAGGAATGATTTATATATAATTCTAATATGATTAAGATATGAAAATGGGGACAGGTGCGGTGGCTCACGCCTGTAATTCTAGCACTTTGGGAGGCCAAGGCAGGCAGATCACTTGAGGTCAGGAGTTTGAGACCAGCCTGTCCAAGATGGTGAAACTCCGTCTCTACTAAAAATGCAAAAATTAGCCAGGCATGGTGGCGCCTGCCTGTAGTCCCAGCTACATGGGAGGCTGAGACGGGAGAATCACTTGAACCTGAAAGGTGGAGGTCGCAGTGAGCTGAGACCGTGCCATTGCACTCCAGCCTGGGGGGCAAGAGTGAAACGTGGTCTCAAAAAAAAAAATTGGAAAAATACGGAAGAAACCAAATGGATTTCTAGTTCAACTAAATCATAATTATTCAGTGTCTATTTTTGCCAGAAACAGTATATTTCATGTCCACAATCAGGGCTGCAGACCCAGCTCTCAAGTGTAGGTGTCTCCTAAGCAAATTGAAGAACACAGGCATATAAGTTCATTAAATTAATAACCTGTTTTCTCTCTCTGTGTCTCTCTGTCTCTCTCTCTCTCTCTCTCTCTCTCTCTCTCTTTTTGAGACAGAGTCTTGCTCTGTCACCCAGGCTGAAGTGGAGTGCAGTGGCACAATTTAGGCTCACTGCAACCTTCACCTCCAGAGTTCGAGTGATTCTCCTGTCTCATCCTCCTGAGTAGCTGGGTTTACAGGGGCACGCCACCACGCCCAGCTAATTTTGTGTTTTTAGTAGAGACAGGTTTTCACCATGTTGGTCAGGCTGGTCAGAGGTGGGTTTTCGCCATGTTGGTCAGGCTGGTCTCAAACTGTTGACCTCATGTGATCTGCCTACCTTGGCCTCTCAAAGTGCTGAGATTACAGGCGGGAGCCACCGCCTCCCGTCCAGCCAACCTTTTCTTTTAGAAGTGTTTACAAGTTGTCCCTTGGAGGACAAGCCTTGTGTTGGGACTGTCAGAAATATTCGTGTGGGAATGAACAGGTCAGTAGGGGCTGAGTTTAATGGGTTATCTCCAGGTCAATCAAGCCTAAAGGTTTTAAGGCAGAGGGAAGGGCAGTGTGGATGTGTGGAGGCTCCTGAAAATGTTGGCTGCTCATTTACCCAGGAATTTACAGCGCTATCATTTCCAGTAACCTCCTAAGGAACATAGATGGAGTCAAGTCTTCTGTATCAAATGATAAAACTGTGTAGTGGGCCGGGTGCGGTGGCTCACGCCTATAATCAGAGGACTTTGGGAAGCCGAGGCAGCTGGATCACGAGGTCAAGAGATTGAGACCACCCTGACCAACATGGTGAAACCCTGTCTCTACTAAAAATACAAAAATTAGCTGGGCGTGGTGGCGCACGCCTGTAGTCCCAGCTACTCAGGAGGCTGAGGCAGGAGAATCGCTTGAACCCTGGAGGCAGAGGTTACAGTGAGCTGAGATGGCGCCACTGCACTGCAGCCTGGCAACAGAGCAAGACTCCGTCTCAAAACAAAAAACAAAATACTGTGTGGTGAACTGAGCAGTGATGGGGTCACATCAAGCCTGGCCCCATGGTGCGGGTATCAGAAAGTAGAAGGGAGGCAGCACCCCCGGTGGCACCAGGGACCACCAGGTTCTTTGTGACCCTCCGCACAGCGCCTCCTGCGGGCAGCTGCAGGTTTATTGTCACTGCTTCATTCCCGGAATGTTGTCTAAAGGGTCTGCAACCCTCACCAACAAAGAAAACCAGGCGGAGGTTGCAGTGAGCCGAGATTGTGCCACTGCACTCCAGCCTGGCGCCTGACGACAGAGACTCTGTCTCAAAAAAAAAAAAAAAAAAAGAAAAGAAAAGAAAAACCAGGTCAGGAACAAATCATTTAAATTACAATGAGGGGTGGCCAAGTAATTTCAAAAGATATTAAATATAACTACAAGTTGTGAACTGTTATTATGACCTAATCATCTCTGTGAATCTCAAAAATATTTAGGCGGGACATCTCATGCCTGTAATCCCAACACTTTGGGAGGCAGAAGCAGAAAGACTGCTTGAGCCCAGGAGTTCGAGACCAGCCTCCGCAACAAGGTGAAACTCCCGACTCTACAAAAACTACAAGAAATTAGCCGGGTGTGGTGTCCCACACTTGTAGTTTCAGTTATCTGGTCGACTGCGCGCCCCTCTCTCCCCCGCTGCCCAGCCACCCCCGCCATTGCCAGTAGGTGCCTGGTGCGTATACCTTGACCCCTCCGCCGCCATTGCCAGCAGGCGCCTCGCGCGCACACCTTGACCCCTCCCCGCCATTGCCAGCAGGTGCCCTGTGCGCGTACGTTGCCCCTCCCCCGCCATTGCCAGCAGGTGCCTTGTGCCCATACATTGCCCCCTCCGCCGCCATTGCCAGCAGGCGCCTTGCACGCACACCTTGACCCCTCCCGCCATTGCCAGCAGGTGCCTGGTGCGCATACCTTGCCGCACCGATCCGTTAATGTCTCGCGTGCTTTGTGCACGTGCCTCTCCCTCCAGTACCTATTTCCCGCGCCCCGCCCCGGCCCCTCCATTTTCCCGCCGTTGTCAGCAGGTGCCTTGTGCGCGTGTCTTGCCACGCCAGTTCGTTAAGGTTCCGGGTCTTTTGTGCTCGCCTCCCCTCCAGTACCTATTGCGCGCGCTGCCCACCCCCCGTCACCGCGCCCCCAATCCCGCAGTTGCCAGCAGGTACCTTGTGCACGTACCTTGCAGCGCCAATCCATTAAAGTCCCAAGTCCTTAGTGCGCACGTCTCTCCCTCCAGTACCTATTGCGCCGCGCCGCCCCTTCCCCCTCCCGCCATTGCCAGCAGGTACCTTGTGCGCGTACCCTGCCACGCCAATCCTTTCAGGTCCGGCGTCCTTTGTGCGCGCGCCTCTCCTTCTAGTACCTATCGCGCGCGCTCCTCTACCCCCGAGGGCCCCGATTCCCGTCATTGCCCGCAGGTGCCTCGCGCACATACCTTGCACCTCCCCCACCCCCCGCCATTGCCAGCAAGTGCCTCGGGCGCATAGTTTGCACCACTCCCCCCCACCGCATTGTCAGTAGGTGCCTGGCGCGCATACCTTGTCGCGCGAATCCCTGAAGGTCGCCCTTCTGGCGCGGATCTTTCACTTGTGCCCGTTTTTGCACGCGCCCCCAACTCGCGCAGGTTTGAAAGATGCGTTGCCCGGCAACAGGAGAAACTGCTCGCGTAGTCTTTAGCCAAGTTGGCAGCTAGAAGACGACGCTCAGAGCCCAGCTCTCGAGAGTTCAAGCATCGGAAAGTAACCCACTGCTCCCAGAAAGGGCTACCTGGGCACTCTGTGCCCCTTATCCCTGTCCTGGCCCGAGTGCCGAGGACCTGCCAGTAGGGCTCAGTTGCCTTGACCCCACTCTCCCCCATCCCTCAGTTCACTTTGCTTGTGGGATCTCCCCGTTGCTCCTGCCACTGGGTGGAGTGGCAGGTCATCCTACAAGTGCCCGGACACTTGGAATCCATACTGTGTCAGAACAACTTCAAGAAGGTTTTCCAGTGATCCTGCCTCTGCCTTCAATCTGGATGCACAGGTATCACAGCAAGCCAGCGCTTTGCACTTCCAATTCCACACAAAAACTCTCTGTGGGGCCCAGGAGCAGGGAGTCACCCCTTTGGGGCCCACAACACCCAGCTGTGGCCCAGACTCCTGTCCAGAGGAGATCATGTTGAGAGTCCAAAGGGAGAGCGAGGCAGTGATGCCTCAGCAGGACAAGGACCCCAGAGTCCAAGAGAATCCTGATGATGAAAAAGGGGCCCCGAGGGCACCAGGGATGCATGGTCTGCATTTAGGCCCCTACGGGATAATGGAGACCCCTTGCCCTTAGTGCCCAGGCCCAAGCCTCTGCAGAGAGACCTCCATGCCCAGAGGTCAGAAGTCAGATATGACCAGAGATCCCAGCCTTCTGGGATGAGTCCCTGCCCCAAAAGAAATGCCATCTCCAGTTCCTACAGCTCCACGGGAGGCTTCCCGTGGCTAAAGAGGAGGAGGGGGCCAGTCTCATCCCCACTGCCAAGTGACCACATCAGAAGTCACAGATAACAAGAAATCCCAGCCTTCTGGGATAAGCCCTGGCCCAAAACGAAATGCCATATCCAGCTCCTACAGCTCCACGGGAGGCTTCCCGTGGCTAAAGAGGAGGAGGGGGCCAGCCTCATCCCACTGCCAAGTGACCCTCAGCTCCTCAAAGACAGTGAGTGAGGACAACTCTCAGGCTGTCTCTCTGGCTGTCATTCACACCCAGGGTGAAAAGGCAGCAGATGCACCACCAGGGGGAGAAACTGGCCCCCAGGAATGGCTCCCGCACATCTCAGGAGTCTAGGCCTCATAGAAGAAAGTTTTGTCTGCTGCCACGCAGGCGAGGGGGAGCCTGTGATGCTGCCGCCTCCCTTACAGCTGGGGTTCCGGGTCACTGCTGAAGACCTGGACCTGGAGAAGGAGGCGGCACTCCGGTGCATTAATAGTGCATTGCAGGGTGAGGCCAAGCCTATCTGGGACTGCAGAGCCTCACGGCCTTCCCAAGCATTGTCCTCACCTGTAACAGGGACTTCTCCGCCTGCTGTCCCTAAAGCACCCAGCACGGATGCACATCAGGAGATTCACAAGTCCCAAGACTACCTGGGCCGCGTGTCCCTCCTAGCATCTGCTGCAGGGGCCCCCTCTATACCTGCTGTGTCTGGAAGGAAGCGCCGCTTGTCAGGCCCCCCGTTCTCCTAAGATCTCCCTTCCTGACACCTCTTCACACTCCCGGGACAGAGCCTAGGTCACCTCGCTGATTCCTGCCCCCTTCCCAGCTCCAAGGGTGGACTGCATCCTGAGAAGCCCAAGGCCTGGCACTTCTGCTGCTGCAGCTGCCGCAGGAGCCCTTACCCTCTCTACATGGAAGCCCACGTGGGGGGGGCCCCACCGAATGGAGGGCAAAGAGGCCGCCCACATCCCTGGGCCTCAGCCACAGCTGCAGCAGGTGCCCAGTCTGCCTTTCCTGCCTCTCCCAGCAGCAAAAGGATGAAATCTCCAACCCCAATGTGTGTGCATTTCCCTGTCCCCTTCACACAGGGACCCCCTGTTTCCACTGACCCTCTGTCTCCTGGTCTGCAGATCGCTGTATCTGGATCTGGTTTCAGTTTCTGCAGCCAGGACATATGCTAACCTGGCACCCCAGGCAGCAAGTGACTCTGAGGTTACCCCCTTAGATACAGTCCCTTTCCCAGCCTGTCTTTCTGGGGCCTCCTGCTGGCTCCAGTGTAAGCTTCCTCCAATCTCCTCAGGCCCATCTGATACCCCTCAGGCACAACACAGCCTCAGGAAAGGACACCACCAGCCTGGCAGGACGAAGGGTCTGTGGTCCCACCCCAGTACTGAAACTTCCTGTTACTGCTGCAGCCACCACCCGGCCCAAACCTGCGGTCCTTCATGGGCAGCAGTAGGGAGCCCGCACCTTGAAGCGCTCTCTTTTGTCTTCCGATCTGGCAGCTCCAGCTGCAGCCCCAGCCTCATCTGCTCCAAGACAGCCAGCCCAGGGCACCACAGCACACTCAGCTGCAGGGGTCTCATTACCCACCACTTGCACCTTGGGTCCTCCCACCAGAAGCAAGTCAGCCTGGACTGCTGGCTCAGCTGGGTCCCTTCCTGAGGCATCCGCTCTGCCTCTACCAAAACTAGGCGGCTCCACTAAACGTTGAAAGCAGGGGGCCCAGCCCCCTCGAGTTTGGTGGTTTCTGCAACACAAACGGGCCTGGGGAGCAGAGAGGCAGCCCCAGCTCTGAGTTCCAGAAATGGATCCCTCAGCAGCAAAGTGGCCAAGAGAAAGGCCCTGAGCACCACACACAAACAGCAATGGGGTATGAGGGGGCTCGAACACCAGGGGACCCCCAACCAGGCAGAGCACCCACATGGTGACCCGGGTAGGCAACACAAGGAGCAATTCTATTGGCTGGCACTTTTGTCTTTACTTTCCATCATATTTCTGGGGGGACCATTTAAGCAGTCACCCCCCAATTGCAAGGCGGGGACCCAGTGCCACTGCAAAACAAGGCAGGCTTCAGGTGCAAGTCTGGGCCAGCTTCTGACCCTGGCAACCCCACTTCCCCACGTGGGCACAGCAAGGAGGAACCTGGCCTTTAAGGCTTCCTCGTGCGCTGTGCAGGGTTCTGCTGGACACAGGTCCGCTGGGCCATCCTCCAGCTCATCCTTCTTTTTTTTTTTTGAGACAGAGTCTCACTCCGTCACCAGGCTGGAGTGCAGTGGTGCGACCTCGGCTCACTGCAACCTCTGCTGCCCGGGTTCAAGCAATTCTCTTGCCTCAGCCTCCCCAAGTAGCTGGGACTACAGGCGCGCACCACCACACCCAGCTAATGTTTTTTTGTATTTTTGGGAGAGACGGGGTTTCACCATGTTGACCAGGATGGTCTCGATCTCTTGACCTTGTGATCCACCCGCCTCGGCCTCCCAAAGTGCTGGGATTACAGGCTTGAGCCACCGCACCTGGCCCAGCTCATCCTTCTTAAGGTCGGGCTTTTGAGGTCTTCCTCATTGATTCCTTGCCTAGAGCGAAGTCCAGAAGAGTTTTCTCTAGATTTTCCTCTAACATTTTTGCAGTTTCCTATCTTACATTCAAGTCTTGGATGTATCCGGAGGTGATGTTTGTATATGGTGAGAGATAGGGGTCCAAGTTTCATTCTTCTGCATGCGGCTATCCAGTCCTCCCAGTGCCATTCACTGAAGAGGGCTTCCTTTCCTCTAAGTGTGTTTCAGTCGGCTCTGTTGAAGATCAATTGACTGTGAATACGTGGCTGTCTTTCTGGGCTCTCTCATGTGTCTGTCCCATTGATCCATGTGTCTATTTTCATGCTATGATCATGCTGTTTTAGTTACCACGCACTTGTCAAAAATTTTGTCGTTCTAATTTGTAGTAAAATGGGATGCCTCTAGTTTTTTTTTTTTTTTTTTTTCCTATTTGCTGAGGATGACTTTGGTTCTTTGAGCTCTTTTTTGGTTCCATATGAATTGTAGGATTTCCCAGTTCTGTGAGTGATGACCCTATTTTGGTAGGGGTTGTATTCAATCTCTAGACTGCTTTGGGCAGTATGGTCATTTTAACGCTATGAATTCCTTCCATCCATGAGCACGAGATGATTGTCCATTTCTTTGTATCCTCTTAAACTTTTTCATAAGTGTTTTGTAGTTTTCCTTGTAGAAATCTTGTACCTCCTCGGTAAAATTCATTCTGTGGCATAACGTTTTTCATTTTGTTGCTATTGTAAATGGGATTGCCTTCGCAATTTCTTTCCCAGCTAGACCATTATTGGTGTATAGAAATGCTGCTGATTTTTCTATGTTGATTCTTTATCCTACTAATAACTGCATTTACTTATTTATCAAGTCTAGGAGTTTTCTGGTGGAGCCTTTACATGTTTCTAAATCCAGGATCACATCTTCATTGGACCAAGATAATTTGATGTCCTTGTTTCCATGACTTGGGTTATACAAGGCTCTGCCTGTCATCGTGGACCAGCTCTCTTTTCCAGTGAGAACGCCCAAGCTCTTACACCCCTGCCCCGGGTGTGACCGTTCTCCCCCCTCCCAGAACTGACCTCCAACCTGATCCTGCTCCCTGTCTTGTGGCAGCTACTCTGGGGAAGGGCATTTTGGCCTCAAGGGCTGAGCATGTCATTTCCCTGTTTTCTGTTGATCTTTCCAGAGCTGTCTGGGAGAGCCCGTGCATTAGTCCGTGTACTGCTTCTATGGAGGCGATCACGGCTTCTTTCACGGGTGGATATAAAAGTCCTGTGAGGCTTCTGTATAAACTCTGCCTCACCACATGGGTAGGACCAGCATGCTTCCGCTGCACGACTCCGCAATCTCCCTTTATTTATTTATTTTTAACCAGGGCCTCAGACATAGATGGTTGTTTGACATTTATGTATTTTTTTGAGACAGAGTCTTGCTCTGTCACCCAGGCTGAAGCATAGTGGTGGGATCTCGGCTCACTGCAACCTCTGCTCCTGGGTTCAAGTAATTCTCCGGTCTCAGCCTCCCGAGTTTCTGGGACTGTAGGCACACGCCACAACTCCCCAGCTGATTTTTGTATTTTTAGTAGAGACCCGGTTTTGCTATATTGGTCAGGTTGGTCTCGAACTCCTGACCTCAGGTGATATATTTGCCTCAGCCTCCCAAAGTGCTGGGATTACAGGCGTACATTAATTAATTAATTAACTTGATAGGAGTCTTGCTCAGTGGGCCAGGCTAGAGTGCAGTGGTGCATTCCTGACTCACTGCAACTTCTGCCTCCTCGGTTCAAGCAGTTCTCCTGCCTCAGCATCCTGAGCAGCTGGGGTTACGGGTGCCTGCCACTGTATGTGGCCAGTTTTTGTATTTTTAGTAGTGATGGGGTTTCACCATTTTGGCCAGGCTGGTCTTGAACTCCTGACCTTGTGATCCACCCTCCTTGGCCTGCCAAAGTGTTGGGATTACATGGGTGAGCCACCACACCTGGCCACATTTGTTTATTTATTTAGAGACAGGGTCTCCCTCTGTTGCTTAGGCTGGAGTGCAGTGGCACCATTTCAGCTCACTGCAGTCTCTGCCTCTGGGGTTCAAGTGATTCTCATGCTTCAGCCTCCCAAGTAACTGGGACTACAGGCATGACACCATGCAGGGACAATTTTTTCTATTTTTTTTGTAGAGACGAGGTTTCACAATATTGGTCAGGCTGGTCTCAAACTCCTGACCTCAGGTGATCTGTCTGCCTTGTCCTCTCAAAGTACGAAGATTACAGACGTGAGCCACTGCGCCCGGTCTCTCACTAGGTTTAAATGACGTGGTGGCTCATGCCTGTAATCCCATCACACTGGGAGGCCAGGGCAGGCAGATCACCTGAGGTCAGGAGTCTGACACCACCCTGGCCAACATAAGGAAACCCCGTCTCTACTAAAAATACAAAAAGTAGCCAGGTGTGGTGGCGCAAGCCTGTAGTCCCAGCTACTTGAAGGCTGAGGCAGGAGAATCAGTTTAACCCGGTAGGCAGAGGTTGCAGTGAGCCAAGGTTGTGCCACTGCACTAGAGCCTGGGTGACAGAGTGAGACTCCGTCTCAAAAAAAAAAGAAATTGGTAAAATACATGCTGCCTGGATATCTTGGTCTGAGTGCCTGCATGAGCACAGCCATGTACAGGCCAGGGCTGCCGGTCAAGGGCAGGCCCCCATCTTGTCCAGCAGAAAGGGAGTGAGCTTGTGGGGAGGCTGGAGAACAAGATTCCAGGATCTCAGCCCCTGCTCATGGATCAGCTCTGAGACCCCAAGTGAGCTGGCGGTGCTCTGTGTGCCTTGGTTTCCCCAGCTATCAAGTAGAGAAATTGGATGAGGAAGTCTCTTCAAGGTGGAATGAACTCAGATTTGGGGTGAAAAGAATGGTCCTGCTCCCTGGTGGCGGTGACACTCTATAAACAGGACTGTTGAGAGAAGCTGAGAAGGGTCACACTGCAGGCAGGGGCCCGTGTGACAAACCCCTCTCACCCCCGAGAGAGCTGACCAGGCAGCTCAGGAACAGAGTCACCTCCTGGGGAGTCCGAAAAAGGTCCTGGCTGGGCTCAGCCACCTCACTGGCCACAGCGGGCTTTGCCATGTGAGCCTTGCTCTCTTGGGTAGGCTCAGGCTGACAGCTGATGTAGGCAGTGCTAAGGGTAACCTGTGGCCCAGTAGATGTGGCCGGGTCTCCTCAAGCTGCACTCACCCAAGTAGGAGCCAGGCTGCACGTCCATCTCCAGCCCATGGCAGCTCTCCTGTAAGCTGGGCAGGCTTCTGAGGGCAAGGCGATAGGCGGCTGAGAATACCTAGGTAGAAAGGCTGGACTCAGCAGCAACACCAAACCGCAGACCAAGCAGAAACCACCCAAGACCAGGCTCGTACCAGAGCAGTGGCCACAGGTAGAACCCGGGCCCAGGCTGTGCGTGGCGGGAGTCCTCTCTGTCCCAGGGCCCAGCGCAGCAAAGGAGCACCAGCCGGATCATCCTGCCAGCCGTCTGTCCCGGACCCACCTGCAGGGGCAGAAAAGCCTCTCCAAGGGGGGACTGTCTCTCTCCAGCAAAGCAACAGTGGTCCCTGCCCTAATCAGACTGCCCGACTCAGTGGAGTTACTGCTGCTGCTTCAGCGTCCTAACACTGCCCAGCCGGCACCTGCCTGTGCTCACCCACACCCCCCGAGGCCCTGGCTTCCCTGTGGCCTGTGCTTGGCCACCTTGGCCTGATTGAGCACTGAGGCCTCCTGGGCACCCAGCCCATCACTGCACTTGCGTTTTCCAGCCCGCACCCCACTGGCTCAGGGGTTCCACCCAGCGGCGCTGATGATGAAATCAACAAGCACGCAAGTCGTGTCAGAGAACTTTAATGAAAGTGTCAGCAGTTCTTTCCCCTACGGTGCTGTGTAGGTGGCCGAGCTCATATTGCCGCTGATAAGACATCAGCCACTTACAGAGAGAAAGCAAGGCTGCTTCAAACCCAGGGCCTGATGCAAAAAAGCATCACTTCTGGTCAGGGAGTCCGGCAGCCATGCCTTGTGGGAGGTCACACTGGTGTCCAGGCCTTTGCCTGCGTTGCAGGGGGAGAGCTGGGTCCCGTCCTGGAGAATGCTGCGTTTCCCAGCCCCGCACCAGCTTTGCCTCTGCACAGGCTTTTGAGCCAGGAGGCAGGTAAGTGACCCACCTCATGTCCTAAAGCCATCGTCGCTCCTGGAACCCAGTGGGAGAGGATCCCTATTAGAACACGGAAAGTGTGGTCATTCCATCATTAGACAGCACACATCATACATAAATAAAAGTCGCATGGGGACGCAGGTAGGGGGGAAACAAAACTTGGCACAGACATCGATAGATTGCTTTCCAGTTTCAAGGCGGCAGATGCACATCATGAGACCAGAGGAGACAGAGACCAGGGCTGGATTTGGCTTTTCTAAGCCGCATGTGTTCCCTTGCAGGGCTGGAGGGTCATGGAGACAGACAGAGATGGAAGCCAGGACAGGGGGAGCCCACCGGGCCCAGAAAGGTACAGAGGGCAGAGGCTCCTGTTCTGTCTTCCCCACCCAGCACGGCGACTCTCTTGCAAACGGCGGCTGTGCCCTCCCAGCAAGAAAAAAGCACAACTAAATGCACACCACACACAGACGCAGACAGAAAACCTCCCTGTGGCTCTATTTTCTGCTCCCAGACTTGCCAGGTCCACAAGCAGAGAAGTGTGACAAGCCCGCTGTCAGGCTCCCTGAGGTGCTGCGGGCTCGGCAGGAGCTGCCCATCCACACACAGGGGACACCCACTCCTCTGACCTTGGGAGAGGTTGCCGGACAGAGCTGTGCTGGGTGCTGGTGTCATCCTGGGACCCCACACACTTTCCTGAGTGTGATCCCACTTCTCCCCTCTGGGCAGATGCATCCTCTTCTGCAGGATTTTCTGGAAACTCAGCTCTCAGCTTCGTGTCCCTTCTCCCCTTTCCCTGCCCCAAACCTCTTTCTAAAAAAGTGATGCAATTGTTTATGGGTTTATTTCTTGCAAAGAATGCCTGGACTCCCATGCATGTGCTGGCAGAGGGGGGCGGTGGGTGGTCCTGAGCCTCCACCTGCTCTGGGAGGCAGCCCCCCAGTCCCTAGCCCTGGCTCCTTCCTAACTCTCCACGTATCCTGTTCTCCAGAGACTTCAGAACCCACTCCTGAGAGCATCGGAGCCAGGCGCTTTAGAGGAAGACAAAATGCAGCCAGGACACGGAGTGTCCACGGAACACATTCTAGCATCTTATTAGGTATCGGAATCTGTTAGGAAAAAAATTAGAAACTATGTATAAAACTTAAAAATATTCAAGTATCAAAAGGCTATTTCAGATCAAAGTTTTAAAACAAGTCATCAGCAAGCTGCTGCCACCCAGTGGAGACTTTTACAAAAGTTGAGCGTGTCCTCTGAGCTGAGAACGGAAATGAAGCCAACTGTGCTGGGGACACTCGGGGCAGGGAGAGTGGGGGCAGAGAGAAGCCAGGGAAGTCCCGGCCTGTGAAAGCCAAACAGGACAGCGTGCGCTGGGAGGGCGGTCAGGATGGGGGAACGAGGTACCTGCTCCCTGGAGGACGAACCCTAAAGTGGGTAACCTGGGACTCCCCAGGGGTCCAGTCCCCCGACATTTCACAGGCCTCTTGGAACTGCCATCCAAGGAGGACAAACAGGGCAACAAAGACCCGTTTCTGCAAAAAATCCTTCTGGAAAAAGAAGAAAGCTCTGAATGGAGTCATAACGCTCCTCAGTGCTCACTCATCCTCTCAAACCCTGCTCTAAATGGTGTGTGGTTTCTAGTCAGGGAAATGGAAGAGGCCCCACCCACACAGGGACGGGGCCACAGCCCCACAGGATAAAGCAGCAGCGTTTATTCAAGATACAACAGTGAGGGAATCCGGCCATGCTCCCTTCTCCCCCGGAGAGGGCGCATCTTAACGTGTGATCCAGTAGAAATCTTTTAAACTCTGATAAGTTAAGTTCATAAAAACCACTCCCTTCACCCTGTCCCCCAGGGCCAGGCCTGGACTCTGAGATGCACTGGCTTGGGGCGCCCTCGGGTGGCCGTGTGCAAAAACCACAGTCTGAGGCCTGTCTGGGGCTCCCAGGCCTGGCTGGGATCTCCCCCAGGCCAGCTGTCCTGCTTTGGGTGGCTGTCTCTTGGCAGATGGCCCGCCGCTTGGGGGTGGCCCCAGGACACCTCAGGAAGGTTTAATTCCGCTCTACGGATGGCCCCATTAGCCAGAGGTTTCCAGGCCATCTATCCGCTCCTGGAGATGGACGGGGGTCTTTAGACTTCAGTGGAGAAGAGGATGCTCTGTCTCTTGCTGTCCGGGGCAGGGATGGCCTCCAGCTGCAGGAAGTACAGCAGCACCTGGACCTGCCGGGACAGAGTGGGGAAGTGAGAGCAGCTCAGAGGGGTGCTCACAGCTGCTGGTGGGGGAGGTCTTTGGGGCCCAAGCCCCCAAGTCCAGCCCAGGAGCTGAGGCCCCTGCTCGTGCCATGAACCCCTTACAGTGAGACGGGGTTTGGGTGGGATCCTCACAAGGCATGACTGAGCGGGAAGGTTTTATTTCAGAGCCGTACGGGGCCTTGCTCTGTCACCCAGGCTGGAGGACAGTGGCTCCATCATGGATCACTGCAGCCTCTACCCCCTGGGCTCAAGCGATACTCCTATGTCAGCCTCCCTAGTAGCCTGGACTACAGGTGTATGTCACAATGCCTGGCTAATTTTTCTATTTTTTCTAGAGATGGAGTTTGCTGCATTGCCTAGAATGCTTTCAAACACCTGGGTTCCGTCACCTGCCGTGACCTCTCCAAGTGCCGGGATTACAGGCATGAGCCACCACGCCTGAACACTCGGGGTGGTGGTAAGCCTCCGGCAGGACCAGAAGATGGCTGGGCCCCCCGATAACACTCCCATTCATGCAGACCTAGGCAAGTTTCTCTCTGAATCTTGGCCACTTCCACATACAATGCAAGTAGGAGGATGGGCAGGACTCGGGGGTGGCGCAGGCAGAGGCCACCTCTGTCAGGTCGGGGTGGCATGGGCTGGAGCCTGTCTTCCCATACCTGGGACATGACCTCCAAGGACCAGCTGTCGGTCATGGTGATGGGCTGGCTGGGGTTGGCAGGGAGCTTGCTCTCCTTCTCTGAGGGCCGGAGCAGCGTGGGGCCAAAGACCGTGGCGAGGTTGTGCAGGGACATCTTATTGACTGCCTCCTTCTCTGCCACCCTGTCGAAGACCGAAGCAGAGGGGGCTGTTTCAACACCACCACCAGGAGAGAGGCGGAAGGGCTGGGCCGTGCTGGAGTCCTCAGGATGCGAGCGACCTCAACCCTGGCTGTGCTGCAAGCTGACTCCAGCCCTGGTACTTCTGGGTCTAGGTGGCCCAGGACGAGGGGCCCAGGACGAGGGTCCAGCTCTGGGCTGGTGGGGAGGTCTCCTCCATGATCTGGGTGGGAGGGAATTGGGGGTGTCAGGTGCACTGGTGGCCATGGCGAAAGCTCTGAGCTCTTTGTTAAGGCCACAGTGCAGAGGGAGAAGAGTGGCAAAGAGGAGAGGCTGGGGCGGGGATGGCAGTGAGGGACTACAGGCAGGGGTCGGGAGAAAAGGTCCTCGATGCTGGGGGTCTGATGGGAGCAGTGGGGCACCCTGGAGTCCTGGGCAGCCACGGGAGAGCTGGGCTACCTTTTCAGGTGGTCCAGAAGGAAAGGAAGGTGAGCAGGTTGGCCTCCGGCAGGGACAACAGCAGGTTGAGCATGCAGCTCTCCTTTGCAACCGGGTCTGAAAGAGCTGCAGAAGGCGATGGGTTACTCCTCCGGGGTCATAACGAGCCAGAGCCCTCTCCCGAGGTGGTCACATGGAGCACCCGGGACTCATGTCCCTGAGCAGCCCAGGCCCCTCATCATCCTCACTCCCACAGCGCTGGTCCCCAGTGAGGACCCTGTGAAGGGCGCCTGTGTGGGGTGTCAGCCACCTGAAGGCATTTTCTCTACCTCACAGGGGTCAGCAGCACCTGGAGAATGGCAGCAGGAGGTGGCGTGAGAGCAGCCGCCCACGGGCAGAGCCACGCTTGGGAAACTCCCCGCTGCCACCCCATCCCCAGGCAGCCTAAGGCAGGGGAGGCTCAGCATGGAATGAAATAAGGGAGGGACGGACACAAGGAGGTGTGAGGTGGGAGGGCCGCAGCCCCACCAGCTACACATAGACCCCCTCATCACCCTGGACACCACAGGGGCACCTGCAGACTGGGAGAGCAGGTCCTCTGTGCATGGGCCCGGGAGGCAGACCTGCCCTAAGGGTGATGTGAAGGCTACATGGCCGCAGGCGCCAGCCTTCCGCTTTAGCCATCAGCCTCCAGGTTGACTAAGGGTCAGGCCAGGACTGAACCTGTGCTTGACTGGCCCAGGACCTGTGGCTACAGCACCTAGGCGCCCTCATTCAGCCCTGGTCTGCAGAAAGGAGGACAGCAGAGTTTAGGACCCCATAGCATGGCAGTGCTGACCATTTCACCCTCTTGGTCTCCTGGAGGAATAGGGACGGCAAGCCCTGTGGGAACGGGCGAGGGCTTCAGGACAGGCTCGGTTCTGGCCCCTGCTTTCTCAGGTTGGTTAAAACGCCAACCATGGCAGAGGTGGCACAGCTTGGGTTCCCACACCTCACTTTTCACAGCCCTCAAGGGCAGCAATGGACGAGGAGATGCCTCCCAGGACGCCAAGGCCTCCAGTGCTCACCGATGCCTTCAGCAAAGTTGGGGTAGAACTCGTCAGTGAAGAGGGGCTCGGGCAGCTCACGGAAGTAGAGCTTCAGCGTGCCTGCGATGGCGTTCACATCCATCTCGCTCATCATCACCGACACGTCCTTGTTATCTGGAAAGGGAATGGAAGTGCTGCAGCCTCCTTAAGAATCCCGAGTGCGTCTCCTGCCATCCCTGCCTTGGCTAACATCCCTGCCACGCTGACCACTGTGCGGGACCCTCCCCTGCTGTGAGCAGCTTATCTTACTCCTCCCAAGAGCTGTGTGTGGTTCTGTCTGTGCAGCGTTGATGGAGGGGCGTGTGCATCCCTGGACCTCTCCCCTGCTTGGCCCGACGTGATGGCCAGGAGGAGCCCAGCGTGGCAGGACATAGAACCTGCATGGGAATCGGGGACTCCGCCCTGTATAGCAACCACCCCTGCACCAATGTCTTCTGATAGCAGGAAGGCTGTGGGAGAATCTGATGGGTTTCAGTGTTTGAACTAGTGTCTTGTTTTTGGACCAAGTTAGCCACTGGTGCTTACCTCCCCCACCACAGGCCAGGTCCATGCCGGAACCCCAGAGGGAGCTGAAACTACCCCAGGGCCCACCCAAGGGTGCTGGGCATTCTAGAGGTCCTGGTAAGGGTGGGTGGTATGTGCCCCAGAGAGAGGTCTGCAGGCACACAGTCCTGTTGCTGTGACAATGCTGGGCAAGGACCTCTGGGGTCTCAGTGCCCTCCCCCTGGCATTTGGGGCATGTCCAGGTCCTTCATAGCCTGTGAGGGTTGGTGAGATGGAGGTGGAGATGCTGCAGCCCCGGCCTGAGCTGGGTCCATCAATGCCCTCTGCCCGCCGCATCCTCACATAGGGCAGTGCACAGACCACATTGAGTCCTGGGCTCCGCAACTCCTGTCCACCCCCAGGCAGGAAGACCAAGGTCCCACGGAAGCCCCTAGTCAACCTTCAAGCACCATGGGTGGGTAGGATGGTTTAAAAACTGGCTTCTACAGGCTGAGTGTGGTGGCTCACGCCTGTAATCCCAGCACTTTGGGAGGCTGAGGTGGGTGGATCACGAGGTCAGGAGTTGGAGACCAGCCTGACCAACATGGTGAAACCCCACCTCTACTAAAAATGCAAAAATTAGCGAGGCTTGCTGGCACCCCTGTATTCCCAGCTACTTGGGAGGCTGAGGCAGGAGAATCACTTGAACCTGGAAGGCGGAGGTTGCAGTGAGGCGAGACCATGCCATTGCACTCCAGCCTGGGTCACAGAGTGAGACTCCATCTCAAAAAAACAAAAACAAACAACAAAAAACGGGCTTTTACAGAAGCTCCTTCTACAACTCTTGCCTTCTCTTTCTTAAAAATCATAGAAAAGTACATGAAGAAAAGACACGGAGAAGGATGTGATGTGCCTGGGCCGTGGAGCGCTGTGAGATCTCATCATGGACACCGCTGCCCGCACCCCCTCCCATCCTGCCCAGGCTGACACTCACTGACGTCGAAGGCTGCCTTCAGCGCCTGGATGTCCGTGGCCACTCCGGATACGCGGTAGATGCCCACCTCCTCCATGCCGCGGCGCTCAATCTCCTCCACGCACTGGCGCACGACGTAAGGCACCTTGGACCTCTCTCTCTCCTGTGGGGGGAGAGCGTGTTCTCAGTGCCCTGGCAGCCCCGCTTGGGCCACAGCACAGGAGACCTGCCCCCATGTGTACACCCAAAGCTGGGGTGAGGATGGTCACGAAGGTACCCAGGTCTGGGGCTGCACGCAGAGCCTTGTGCGTGCCTGTCTTCCCGCTGCAAGCTCAGTCCTCATTGCATGCACTTCCTCAGGACCTTTCTAAGAGGTTGAAGCAGCCAGACCCCCTTCCACTCACACATGGTCTTTAGGGGAAGGCCAGGAGGCCTATCTAATAAAGTCAGCACAGGAAGGGCATCTGAAAGATTCCAGGCCTGGGGTTAGCAGCCTGTGCTCCAAGCTGGGACATCGGAGCCGATGTTGGTCCTGCCACCCACGTGCTGTGCGGGAGGAGAATCTCTGACCCCTGACCCCTGCTGCTGGCCTTAATAAACATCGCACGAATGAATGATTGCCTCAGCACCAGAGCTCCAAGTACTGCGATGCCGAGTGCTTTCTTCCCCAAGTCTTAGCAGCGAACAATTCCAATACCTCCCCACCACACAGGACACTAGAGTATGAATATTTCAAAGTTAGAAGACAGTGTTGTGCTAAGGCCTTAACTTTTTAAGTCTGGGTTTTCAACTGGATTCAGGAGCACATCAAAGCTGCTTCTCAAGCCACCCTCATTAGCAGCGTTCATTCGGGGGAGCTGCTGATGGAGTCCTCGCTGCTCATGCCCAGAGCCCTCCCAGAGTGCCATGCAAGTGGCTGCCATACAGTTGGGGGTAGGAGTGGTGTTTACACACAGAAAGGTGTCCCGGGTGTGACTGACGGAGGCCCCGGACCACATGACCGGCAAGGTCAGGGGCCCAGCCGGATTCCATCCTGGGGAAGCAAATGAATTCTCGGAGGAATTCATGTACTTTCTCAGGACTTTCTTGTGTCTGCAAGAACGGCTCTCAAACCCACAAACAGGCTTCTCCTGGCAACTGACTTGTAACAAAGGGGCAGGGGTTATGACCATTCAATAGGAACCCGGGACCATGACAAATTCCAAGCAAGGGCAGAAACCCTGCACTTGGGCAGTTTCTGGAGCCAGCCTACTGCTTCCAAGCAAGGCGGCAAGGACGTTCCTGAGCTGGTGTGGAGTAAACACGAGAGGGAGCTGAGCACACCAACTGCTCCCTGGGGCCTGACCTCACCATGCAGCGACCATGCACAGAGAAGGGAGACCCACACACGCTCTTCCCTGCAGAAAAAGCTGAAGGGACGGGCGCCCTCAGTGCATGAGCCCAAGCCCGTCCCCACTCACTTGGTGACCACCGCGATCTTGACTCCGAAGACCCCTGTCTGTTTTCGGGATGGCATCCTCTTCAAGCTGAACTCCCCGGCTGGTGAACTTGACTGACAGCTTTACTTCAATCTACAGTGGGGAGAGAGGCACAGTCCTCTAATCCTCCTGGTCCTCACATCCAAGGTCCCGAGGGCCCCTGGGGGTCTTCTCAAATATTTCAAAGCTCAAGGCATGCAGAGGTCTCAGTGTGAGGCGGGGCCCCTGCTAGGGGAAGCCACTAGGTCTACTTCAGCAAGAGTCGGGACTGTTAAAGACGGTGTCAAGGACTGGCTTCTGCAGAAGCACCTCCTACAATCCCCACTGCTCCTCTTGCTGGCTTACTTTTTTTTTAGATATAGGATCTCGCAATGTTGCCCAGGCTGTACTCAAACTCTTGGGCTCCAGTGATTCTCCCGCCTCAGCCTCCAGAGTAGCTGATACTATAGGTGCACTGTGCCTGGCTTTCTCTTTCTTAGTGACAATTAAAATGAGGTAGGAAAGAGTATTGAGACTAATATAAGAAAAAGCCAAGAATCATCAACTATTAACATTTTACCATAAATCCCCAGGCCTTTTGGGTGTGTCATTGCTTTAAGGTCTAAATCTTTCACGGGTACCTAAAGACAAATCAGGGGTCTCTATTTACATGGGCAGCCCCCACGTCCCCGAGTGGAGGCCCCACCTGTCCTGGTGGTGCTATGAGACCTTTGTTCGAGGAGGGATGCTCAGGGCGTGACCAGCAACTGCATCCCAGCCAGCGAATGAAGATTCCCATGCATGGTGATTTTGCTCTTCGGGGGCCCTCCCTCCTCCAACTAGGCTCCCTTTCAGGTGCCAGCTCAGACTTAGCCACCTCTGACTGATTTGAAACAAACAGAGGCCACCCTATCCTTCTGGGGCAAGTGGGCGCCAGGAGTCCCACGGACACATACCCCATTCATGGCGATGACGGTCCGCTGCCAGTCTCTGTCCTGCAGGGCCTGTGGGTCCAGCTGAAAGCAAGGAGTCATGATTGGCAGAGGCCCTGGGGTCTGTTGAGAGGCCCCACAAGGCTTCAGCCCATACCCGCCACTTCTCCCCCACCTTAGTCAGAGGCAGAGCCCAACTGCAGCCAGCATCTCCATCAAAGGCTGAGAGAGGCGGAGTAAGAAGGGTGCCTGCCAGACACCCCTGGAGCCCAGGGCCCCACTGCTCCCAGAGCCCTGCTGCCTGGGGGACAGCACCCCCTCCTCCCTCTGCCCCTCCCACATGTGCCCCATTCGTGAAGGCTTTGTCTCCTTTACGGGGGAGCACAAGCTCTGTCAGCATTCCTGGGTATGCCAAGATCACTGGCTAGGCTGGGTGAATGAGCAGTACCTTGGGTGGGGTGGGGCGGTCTTGTTAAAAATACACCTTCCCAGGCTCCACCTGCAGAGAACTAGACTCACAGTCTGGGTGGGACCTGGGATTTGCACAACTAGAAACCCCAGGGAGTTCTGGAGTGAAGCCAGGTCAGGGAGCTACCATCTCACTCCATACAAGGCCACTGCATCTGGGCTTGTGTTTCCAACCCTTGCTGCGGGGGGATGCTTCACTTTAGCCACAAGGCAAACTGCCTAAGAGCAGGGACCACACCTCATGATGTCTGCACACATTCATGTGCATGCGCGCGTACACACACACACACACACACGACGGTGCTGAGCACAGCGCCAGGCCTAAAGAGGGGCTGAGGATTGGCATCATATCCACTGCAAGGGACCCTAGAGGCCACAGCCACCTGGGTCTTCTGCAGTGAAGTGGCTGGAAAATAAGGAGAAGCTCTGGAGCAGATCAAGGAGCCTAGCCAGCTGCTCCTACCTCACAGGTGCGTGCACCTGGGCCTCCTTCCTGCACTGCTCAGCCAGAATGCTCACCACAGGCACATCTAGGGGGTGACCCCTCCTCACCTACCCTTCTAGATCCTACTGGTGAACATTTCCCAAGGATCTGAAATGTACAGCCAGAGTGTCACAAAACAGCAAAGGGTGGCAGGACGTCTCCCGCCGGGGGTTATGTGGTCACAGGCTCTCATGCTGCATCCTGCCCTGAAGGTTTTCAGAGGCCACACTCCAGGTGTCAGGGACCCCACCCTGAGAAGCAGCGTCCGTGGGCAGGGACCAGTCAGTCACAAGCCGCATACAAAAAGGAACCTCTCAAGTGGCACTTTCCCCAAGAATGAACCCTAAGCAGAGGCAGGAGAGGGTAACATGAAGGATGAGGGAAGGGTGAGCTTTCTCTGGAAAGGGGGAGTTTAATACCACCGTGGGGAGCTTTAAAAAAATTGAAACCTCGCCTGTAGTATCAGCACTTTGGGAGGCCAAGGCAGGAGGATCACCTGAGCCCATGAGACCTGCCTGGGCAATATAGTGAGACCTTGTCTCTATTAAAGAAAAAAAATTCAAAAAAATTAGCCAAGCATGGCGGCACATGCCTGTAGTCACAGCTACTTGGGAGGTTGACATGGGAGCATTGCTCGAGCCTGGAAGGTGGAGGCTGCTGGGAGCCGAGATCATGCCATTGCACTCCAGCCTGGGCGACAGAGCAAGACCCCGGCTCTAACTAACTGGAAATGCAGAAACACGTTAACCTGGAGAAATTCTTCCCTTTCCTTCCAAGAATAGCCACCACTGGGCCCCTCTCCCTTGAAAACCCAGAAGTAGCAGAAGCAGCTGACAAGCAACCCAGAATCCAGGTAAGCAAAGACACAGAAAGAGAAACTGTCCAGACATCAGGCGGCTGCCCCTCTGATCCCCCACTGGAACCACAACCCACATGCCGGCCCACCTTGCCCTTGCACACCAGGTTTCGAATGTGGGTCCACAGAGTGGTGCCGCGAGCACACAGGTGCTTTTCAGCAGAGGCTGCCCGGCTCCGGCCCGCCCAGCTGGGGTGGAAGTACCGAAGGAGGCCCTGCATCGTGGCCGGGGTGGACGGCGACTCTCGCATGCTTGGCCCTGCTGCTCTGGGAAGCTGGTGGAGATGAACCAGAGCTCCAGCCTCCTCGGCCTTTTGACCAGGCTTTCAGGGAAACCCCGCCCCGCAGTCTGGCTGGCCAAGGTCAAAGCTTCCCATCACCCCTGGGTTCCACTTTTTGTCTATGTGTGGGAAGAACATCCTCCCACCCCAGCCTATTGGGTACGGGAATTCCAACCTGTCTCTATCTCCTCTAAAGCCCAGAAGAACTGAGCTTCCTTCTGTAAGTGGCTAGTTTCCTGTTGCCCAAGTTTGGAGACGCTGAGTAAAGTCTGACTGGTCGGCCTGCCTTGTCCTGGAAGCAGTCTAGACTGCCCAGAATCTGCACCACTCCCAGCAGGTAACCACAAGAATCACACGCAGTGCCTTCGATGGACCCAAGGCGGAGGACACCCTGCTCAGGTCCTGCTCCCCCAACAGCAAGCGCAGCCCTGGGCAGGGCTCCGGCCAGCGTCCACTCCCCAGCACTGGTGGTGTCCATCACTCACCCCAACCTGGCCCTGATGCTGTCAGGTGGGTTCTTTACCAGGCCCCTCTCTGTGACTCCCAGTGACTGAAGACCACAGTTTCGGCCTCTGGGCACTGGTTCACGGCCGACCTGATTTCGCCTCCAATGGGAAAGGCTGTCCCGAGGCTGGCTCTGCTCCAAAGAACAGAGTGTGCTTCAGAGCGGAAGCCGTGTAAAAAATAGCATGATAATGAGGCCTGTGCCTCGGCTCAGCCAGCCCCAAACATTGCTCAAGGCTGGCACGCTCTCTCGTGCAGTTATTTAAAGCACCAGAGGAGTAAACAAGCAAAAGACCAGGCTTCGGAAAAACAGATGACCAAGTGGGAAACAGTAGTTAAGGGAAAAACTGAGGCACTCAAGATGCTGTCTGGGGTCTCCCTGGATTGCAAGGTCTTGGTGAGGAATGTGCCTGCTGCCTGGCTGGGTGGAGGCCTGTCTGCTCACATGCAGTGGTCTCAGGAGGGTGGACCAGGTCGCAGCTCATCTCCCACTGGCTTGGATAAGGCAGGGGCCTTGGAACAATGACTGTGGTCAGCGGGCCTAGCAGATGGTGGCCCGGAGGTCTGCCTAGAAAACTACCCTGCACATCCATCCCAGGGAAGTGGTGGGGTCGGGGCTGGGGAAGGCTGAAGCCCAACTGGGGCAGGTGTTGCGTGCTGAAGCGTCACTGACCACCTTCCATGGTGGCTGTGCTGGGGGCCCAGCACTGCCGTGCTTGCTGTGGAGTCAGCGTGGCTGGACTGAGTCACTAATGGACAGCCAGAGGACATCCTCTCGCCCACCCTCAGCAGGGGGGCGGTTATGAATAAATCATCCAAAGGAGGAAGTGCTCGTTCACTCCTCCCTTACCTCCTTATAGACAACAGTTTCCTCCCTGCCCATCGTCACCAGCCTGGATGGTCCAGCAGGGTGTCCCTGGTTGTTCCTGTATGAGCCCATGTGTCTGTACCATAATCTATTCCTGGGGGTAGGTCTTTGCTGAGACTATTAGAGAATCTCTGTGTTCACCAGGAGAGAGATGACAGGCCTCCTGCTGTGGTCTATGACCACAATCTGCTCTCCTGAGATCCATCCTACCTTTTTTTTTGAGACAGAATTTCCCTGTCACCCAGGTTGGAGTGGAGTGGCACGATCTCAGCTCACTGCAACCTCCGCCTCCTGGGTTCAAGCGATTCTCCTGTCTCAGCCTCCCGAGTAGCTGAGATTACAGGCACCTGCCAACACGCCCGGATAATTTTTGTATTTTTAGTAGAGACGGGATTTCACCATGTTGGGCAGGCTGGTCTTGAACTCCTGACCTAAAGCAGTTCACCCACTCCGCCTCCCAAAGTGCTGGGATTACAGGCGTGAGCCACCGTGCCCAGCCCCCATTCCACTTTTAACTCTTTGCTGCTCTTCTTTGATTCCAACCAGTCTCCAACATCACTTCAGAAGAACACCCCTCTCCCCTCAGGACAGACTATAAGCAGCACTGGTGAGATGTGGAGGAACGGGCTCTCATGCATGGCCACTGGGGATGTAAGATGGTGTGACCACTCCAGGAAATGTAGGGCAGTTCCCCAGTCACCCTGCTGCACAGCCCGGCAACCCCGCTAGGTGTCTACTCAATGAATGAGAACATACGTTCATATAGAGACTTGTACCAAGGACAAGTTCATGGCTGCATTAACCATAACAGCCCAAACTAGAAATGATCCAAGGGTCTGTCAAATAGTAAATGCAGAAACAAAAACATGGACTATGTATGCAGTGGAAAATTATTCAGTCACAAAAAGGAATGAAACAATGTTACCACACGAAGCCTCAAAAACATAATGGCAAGTGGAAGAAACCAGCCAAAAAAGGCCACTCTAGTATAATTCCATTTTTATGAAATGTGAAGAATGGGCAAATCTCGAAAGACAAAAAGCAGATCGGCTTGGGTTCGGGAGTGGCTGTAATTGGGAATGGGCTTGGCACAGTGGCTCATACCTATAATCTCAGCACTCTGGGAGGCCAAGGCAGAAGGATCACTTGAGCCTAGGAATTTGAGACCAGCTTGGGTAGCCTAACAAGACCCTGTCTCTACCAAAACCAAACCAAACAAAAAAGTAGACTGGCATGGTGGCACATGCCTGTGGCCCCAGCTACTTGAGAGGCTAAGGTGGGAGAGCACAGGAGCCTGGGACATCAAGGCTGTGCTGAGTGTGGCTGCACCACTGCACTCCGACCTGGGCAACAGAGCATGACCCTGTCTCAAAAAAAAAAAAAAAAAAAAAGAGGCAACAGGGAAATTGCTTGGGTGATGGAAATATTCTAGAACTGGATTGTTGGTAAAAGTTGTACAGCTCTGTAAATTTACTACAGAATCGGTCAGTTATAAAAACGGATGCATTTCATGGTAAAAAAAAAAAAAATTAAAGAAAAATATAGGCCCCCAATAGAGTAAGGAGGACCTGTGTCACTGTCCATGGTGACAGTGCTGTGCTTCTTCAGGAAGAATCCTGTGGAATTGGTATGAGAATCTGCTCATGTGATTACATTTCATGATGTTTATGTCTTAAAATCTTCCCCAAATATTTGTTCAAGACAAACCACTCATTTTATGTTCCTGCAGAAAGAAACTTCCCTGGGGCCTGCCCTCCTCCAAGTCTAAGAAGCTACATAAGTTTCTCTCCTGTTAGCACCTCTGCCACATAGACCATGCCTCATTCATCTCAAACACCTCCCAGGAACATCAGACATCCTGCACGGGTGGAATGGCCGTGTGGACGAGACCTACACGGCCCTGAGATAATCCTCGAATACAAGTGGGGATTCTCGGTGCCTTCATGGCGGTATTCGCCTTACCTGCCAATACCTCCCCCACTCCCATCACTTCCCCCATGACGTGATCTTTATTTTGGCTCATGTCTGTCCCTGCTGCTGGGAAGTAAGCATGGAGGACAGGGATTGGTCCAGTCTATTCTCTGTAGTATTTCCAGTATCCAGAGACATAAGACATACATCTACATCTGTAAGTTATTTAATACATTGTTGAAGGGATCTAAAATTTACATACATATTGGCATAAAGCAAGTACTGTTACATGCATTAGAAATTGCTGAGCCAGGCACCTGTCCTCTCACAGGTGAAGGTGCTGAAGTTCCCAGGGGTGGCTGAGGGGGGCCCAAGCCCGGGGCTTCTCCACCACACCACACATGCGCCCCCTGGTGGTTGGGGCTTTCATGGTGAGGGGTCAGCGAGTTCATGGAGTCTGGGCTCCCACATCCAACCCTGCATCGTGGGCAGTCTTTTTATCTTCGCCAGAAGGCTGAAAAGTAATTCTTTACTTTTTAAAAAAAAATTGTAAAATCTGCAAAATGTAAAATGTCCTACTTTAGGTGTTTTTAAGTGTGTAGTTCAGTGGCATTAGGCACACACACTGTTGTGCAACCATCACCACCATCATCTCCAAACTGAAACTCCACATCCATTAAACAATAACTCCCAGGGGGCAGGTGCAAAAAGAAAAACTCCTCTTCCCCCTGCCCCCAGCTCCTATAACCTCTCATCTACTTTCTGCCTCTATGAATTTGACTAATCTAGCTACCTCATGTAAGTGGAATCATACAGCATTTGTCTTTTTGTGTCTAGTTTATTTCACTGAGCAGCATGTCCTCAAGGCTCACCCATGTTGGAGAATGTGTCAGAATGTCCTTCCTCTTGAAGGCTGAGTAATATTCCATTGTATGGATTGACAGACATTCACCAGCAGGTGGATGCCTGGATTCTTTCCAGTCTGAGGCTGGCATGGTCAGTGCTGTTGTGCACATGGGCATAGCCACCCGACTTGGTGTCATCTTTGCATTCATAAGCTGTTGTCAGGCACTTTCATGGGTTCTTGGGGGAACAACTGCTGCAGAGCAGACAGTCCAACAGGGAGACTGCCCGAGAATGGGTGGACCTCACCGCATGGTGGGGACTTGAGAGCAGCTGTCAGGGTGCCACTAGGAGGGCCTCAGTCAGACCTGCTGGCTTGTGCCTGGTCAGGTGCCCACATAACCCAGGCTGGCAGAGAAGTCTGGGAAACTCCAGACAGCCAGTCAGAGCACCAGCTTTAAATGAAGTCCAGGTCACATCAGAGGTTCACAGTCCAAATCTCGTCCCTGAGGCTCACATAAAACACTAGCAACAACAAGAATTAACTCTGATGCCTCCACTGGAACGTGAGTCATGAGCCCAGCAAGACACACAAACAGATCAGGAGAAATGGGAGCATGACTTGATATAATGTTGCCTTCTAAGGAGAATAGACAGGGCTACTGGGATTTAGCAACCTAAAAAATTTGCAAGTGAAGAGAGATGTGCCCCTAATCCTAGCACTCTGGAAGGCCAAGGAGGGGAGATCATTTGAGGTCAGGAGTTCAAGACCAGCCTGACCAACATGGTGAATCTCCATCTCTACTAAAAAATACAAAAAAATTAGCCAGGCGGGGTAGCACATGGCTGTAGTCCCAGCTACTTGGGAGGCTGAGGCAGGAGAATCGCCTGAACCCAGCAGGCAGAGATTATAGTAAGACAAGGTCACACCACTGCACTCCAGCCTGGGGACAGAACGAGACTCTGTCTCAAAAAAAACAAAACAAAACAAAACAATTTCGGAAATTCCTAAGGGCAGCCAGGCTCCAATTTCCTTGGCTCTGCTGACCGGGGTGACTCCCCCCTTTGTCCCAGGATGTGCAGAGGCACTGGGACTGTGTCTCTGGGGCCCCGTCTCTGTCCCGCCGCACTCGGCTAGGCTGCAGACTGGACTAGCCCTCCAGCAATGTGTCCCATGCCCCGTCCCATAAATCCTGTGCTCCCCGCTCATCGTGAAGCACGGGATGTTGATGCCTTCACCTTGAAAAATCCCTCCCTGAAGATACAGACTCAATGTCCCCTGCTCTGTGAAGGCTTCTCTGTCCCCTGACCTCACTTCCCAAATAACCGTGCCACGTGAGCCACCAGTCACTCTGGGCCAAAGCCTGCCCCGGCTCCTGGCACATTTACTGCATCCTTCCTTTCCAGCTTCTCAGATCTAGACCATGAAGGCTGGGGGCAGGGGTCTTCTCGTTCTTGGAGCCTGGCACACAGGAAGCCCTCCATCACTAGGGTGGCAGGGCAGGTCCTGGTGTCTGAGGATGGACTGGGATGGCCTGGCTTGCTCAAATGGCTCATTCAGGCTTGCGGCTGGCTTGGAAAGTATACCCGGCTTGTGTCCTCCTGCACCTGCCCATACACAGGGCTTTGATTCATGCTTTCAGTGGCTCTTTGCTGGACAGTGGGTACCACCACAGCTTTGTCCCTGCTGTACTGTGTATCCTTCCCCTTGCCTTTCTGGCTCATGGCTCTGAACAAAGCAGCTCACCCATCCCAATTTCTAGAGCCAACCCCAGCCCCAACCCTCATGGAGCCTCTATCGTGCAAGAAGGGAGGTGGGGACCTGGCAAGTCATCCAGGATAGCCATCTGAAGAGCAGAGGCCAAAATCTGAGACTCGGGCAAGTGGTTCCTGAACCCAGCTCATTAGGACCATTAAGGGGGAGCAAAAACCAGACCGGGCCAACACCCCAGCCCAGAAGACCCCGACTTCTGCTACCCACAGACAGGCGCACAAGCAGCTTTGCTGAGGACTCCTTTCCATCCCGGACCCCTGACCTTGGAGGAGCCCCTGGGGCCTGCCAGGGGCCCCTGCCCCTCATAGCTGAATCCGGACACTCCTGGGATGCTGCGGCCTCTGTACCTGCTGCATCAGCCTCACATCACGGGAGGGTCTCTCTACTCAACTTCTGAGTTGAGGTGCATAAGCAGGGTGGAAGCCTACAGCAGCCCCTGAAGCAGCCTGCAGAGAGCTGAGCGCCTCCCACACGGCACAGTGCAGAAGGCACCTGGTGTCGCTGGGAAAAGCCCAGATTCAAAAGGCTGGGCCCCCGGAGCCATGCACACCCTCTCCCAGGTATCCCTGTGCAGAAAACAGTGTCCATGGGGGGAGAAAGAGGCCGGGCTGGTGTCGCAGAGCGTCAATGGCATAGTCACTGCCCCTCCTCCGACTTCCTTCCTCCTGGGATCCCACAAACAAGCCCCTGTGCTGGGAGCCTGGCGGTCCAGGGACCAGGGCAGCCACTGCCTACTTGGTGTGAGTCATGAACACCCTTCATAAGGCGATCAGATTCCTTCCTGTCCAGTGAAGGCCAGGAGCCATGGTTCCCACCCACCGCTCCCACTGACACACAGACCAGGGGCTGCAGCCAGACTGTGCCTGCTCCATCACCTCCTCACAAATGACGACAAATAAGGATAAGAATAGCAGCAAACACTGACCCCCCCCCAACCTGTGAGAGCATACATCACTCAACCCTGGAGGCTCCATGGCCCATGCCTATAATCCCAGCACTTCGGGAGGCTGAGGCAAGTGGATCACCTGAGGAGTTCAAGACCAGCCTGGCCAACATGGTGAAACCCCATCTCTACTAAAAATACAAAAATTAGCCGGGCATGGTAGTGGGCACCTGTAAACCAGGTATGGTAGAGGGCACCTCAGCTACTTGGGAGGCTGAGGCAGGAGAATCGCTTGAACCTGGGAGGTGGAGGTTGCAGTGAGCCGAGATTTGTTTGTGCCACTGCACTCCAGCCTAGGCAAAAGAGTGAGACTCTGTCTCAAAAATAATAATAATAAATAAAGGTAAGGAAACACATTTGGACGGGTTGGACAGTAGCTCGCCCAGGTCACACTGAGTGGTGTGGGGGTGACAAAGACTCTCCTTGACTGAACTCATGTGGTCCCTCCGGCTCTTTATTCTGGATAGATACCATCCTTGGGCATGTTCTCAAGAGCCCAATTTTTGCAAGAATCCTGCTAAGTCAGTTTAGCCAGAGCCCCCCGAACTTGCTATCTGAGCAGATTCCTCACCCCATGCCATCCCCCAGGGCACATCTATCCCCTCTGGCCTGTCTTCAGCGAGAATCCTGTCAGGGCGGTTTCACCAGAATCCCCTCTTCCCCCCGAGGGTGCTTCTTCATAATTTTCCATCCATCAACCTCTACCCTCCCACTCGTCCATGTGAATCCGGCACTGAGCCCATTTCTAGGCTGAGGTCTTTCCCCCATCACAATAGCTAAAAGAAAATCTGCTTTTACCACTTTAACTGCTCTCCAGCTTGGGTTTTCCTTTGATACCTACTGCTCTCCTCTTCCCCAGGATGGGGTGGGGTGATGAGCCAGCACCCCCAGACTCAGAGAAAAGCACAGGTCATGTGCATAAATACTTCAGTAGCATCGCAGAAAAGGGTTTCAAAAGAGGGCCTGACATGGTTAACACAGAACAGGCATATCAGCTCTTTTCTCTTTTTCACTGAGACCACCAGTTACTCAGCAACAGTACTCAGAGGCCCTGGTTCAAATACAGACACTCCCAGGACTCCAGTGGTTGATTTGGATGAGTTGAGTCAATGGTCGGCAGAATCTGAACCTCCCTTTACCTGGCTTGATGAGCTGGAATAAGGGGACAAGCACCCAGGCTGTGACTGTCCCTGGGCTGAGCAGTGAGGCTGGATGGCAGGGGAGGAATGCCGTAGGCTGGGTGGGGGCAGATGGAAAACATGGAGACGGAGAGGGAAGGGGGAGCGACGGGAGTATTGCTGGCTTTGCAGTCTGCTCCCTCCACCTCCCTGAATGCCTGGGGACCCTGATTCTGAGCAGGTTAGAGAAGTGTCTCCTGAGTGTCAAATGAGCTGTCTCAAAGATCTGCTGCAAGGATCAAATTAGAGAGCACATGTGGCCAGGCGCAGTGGCTCAGGCCTGCATCCCAGTACTTTGGGAGGCCAAGGCTTGAACCCGGGAGGAGGAGGCTGCAGTGAGCCGAGATCGTGTCACCGCACTCCGGCCTGGACAAGAACAAAACTCTATCTCAAAAAAAAAAAAAAAAAAAAAAAAAAAAATTAGCCGGGCATGGTGGGGCATGTCTGTAATCCCAGCAACTTGGGAGGTTAGGGCAGGAGGATCGCTTGAGCCGAGGAGTTTGAGGTTGCAGTGAGCTATGATCCTGCCACTGCACTCTAGCCTGGGAGACAGAGCCAGACACTATCTCAAGAAAACAACCAAAGAAAGCATGTGCAGAAAAGCTTGAGCCGTGACCATCATCCACACTATAACCATCACCTGACTGATGCTAAAACACTTTGGGGGGTCTCAAAAAGACCAGCACCCAGTGCTCCCTCAAGAGTGCTGTGGCCCACCTGCATGGTACCATCTCTCACCATGAGAATCCACACAAAGGCTGGCAGGGTGAACGAGATAATGCAGTGGGACAGGGACAGGACAGCTGAGAGCAATTTTTGTTAATTTATTTTGCTTTAGACAGGAGTCTCACTATGTTGCCCAAGCTGGTCTTGAATACCTGGGGTCAAGCAATCCTCCTGCTTCAGCCTCCTGAGTAGCCGGATTATGGGCGTGCGCAAGAGGAGCCTTTTTGCTTTTAAACCTGATCTCAGTACAGGGGAGCTCCAGGAGGCCCCGAGCCACTGAATTCCCTTATATGCTTCCAAGGTAGAAAAACAGGCAGGAGCTGCACCTCCCAAGACGTGGCCAGCCAGGCCGGGTGGCAGGAGGGGATGAAGCCAGCACTTAGTAAAGATTTGAAGATCGGCACAGGATGGGCCAATTTCAGCCCAGGGCACCGCCTAACCATTCTGCTTTTGGGTTCTCTTAAGGCCAGGCAGGAACTGAGGCCCCAGCTGCAAAACCAGGTTGACTGGAAGTTCTTTGGGGATGAGACGACCCAACAGACATACAGACAGAGGGCCATCCATCAAGACCCACCAAGGCCCACGCAGGCACCGGCCCAGGTCTCCCACGGTGAATGTTTCAGAGCCACAGCTGCCCACACCACCCCCTCCGTGTGCAAGGCCATGTCAGCGTCCCCAAGGGCCACATGAGAAAGGACACCATGCATCAGGCAGGGATGGCAGGGACAGCAGCCTCACCTGGACCTGGCCCTTCCCCATGAGTCTGTCCGTGCTCTCGCCGTCCTCCTTGGGGATCTTCGTCTTGTAACACTTTCGTAGCACAGTATCCGTAGGGTCTGGGAGCCCTCCAGCTCTATCTCAAATTCCTGCAGCCCCGAGGGAGAAGGTGAGGCCAGTGTGAACAAACAGGTCAGCATTACGGCCACAGGGGCCTCTGAACCGGGGCTCTCCCTGCCGCCCTTGCTGCCCCAGAGGGACCGATGCCTGCGACTCTCCTTCCGTAGTCCTGGGATGCATAGACGTGTTCCCTGTAAGCATCCCTGGCATGAGACTGTGGCCCAGCATGGATGCTTCCAGAAGCTCCGACTGGCTCTCAAACCTAATCCAAACTCCTAACACCAGCATCTCAAAGGGTGATCCCCACACCACCTGTCTCAGAATCTCCAGGGTGCTCATCAAAAGATATTTTTACGGGGCCAGGCGCGGTGGCTCACATCTGTAATCCCAGCACTTTGGGAGGCCAAGGCAGGCAGATCACTTGAGACCAGGAATATGAGACCAACCTAGCCAACATGGTAAAACCCCGTCTCTACCCTAAACATACAAAACTTAGTCAGGCATGGTGGTGCATGCCTGTAATCCCAGCTACTTGGGAGGCTGAGGCACAACAACTGCTTGAATCCGGGAGGCGGAGGCTGCAGTGAGCCAAGATCGCACCACTGCACTCCAGCCTGGGCAACAGTTGGAGACCCTCCCTCAAAAAGCAAGAACGACAAAAAAGGTATTTCTGTGGACTCTGGATGATGATGATCTGTCGACGTGAGTCCACTTCTATTCTGTAATATATTATCACGGTGGATACCCATCATTCTACATTTGTCAGAACCCATAAAACGTGTAACTCCAAGAATGAACCCTACCTCATGTCAACTATGAACTCTGGGTGACAATGATGTGTCACTGCGGGCTCATCAACTGTAAGGAATACCCTACTCTGGTGTGGGATGTCCGTAACTGAAGTGGGGGTAGGGGCTATACGGGAACTCTGTTCTTTCTGCTCCATTTTGCTGTGAACCTAAACTGCTCTTCAAAAATGAACTCTACGTAAAAGGAAACAAAGAGTGATCCTTGGGGATGACACGGGAGGGAGGGGGGGGGGGGGACTTGGAGGAAAAACTGCTCCCCAGCTTTCAAGCTGTCTGCCATGGGTGTGTGGTGTTAACACTCTACTCTGTCACCCTGATGGTGCCATTAGTGAATCTGCACTTCACACCAAGGTGTGCACGCATGGGTTCTTGGTGGGGAAATGGAGGAGGGTGACGGGAGAAGAAAGCAGCAGGAATTTCTGAACCTGAATGGGTGTGTGTGTGTGTGTGTGTGTGTGTGTGTGTTTTCCAGGAACATGTGAGTGTCCCCGAGCCCAGACCTTCATGGACAGTGAGGGTGGTGGTGGTGACCTGCTGCAATCTAACCCTCACACCTTCACGCCTCCCTGGAGCTCCCATCGCTGCCTGGCACCTGCCTTTACAACCGCCTGGCACCCCTCTCTTGTTGTCTCTGCTGGGCCATGGCCCTCTTGCTCTCTGCAAAGCCTTCTTCGACGGATCCCATGTGGCTCTTATTCCCTGCACATCACAGCTGCCGCTCAGCCCTTTCACAGGGATGTCTGGAGCTACAACAACTAGGTAATTTGACTGTGCCCTTATACTATTCAAGCAACATGTCTAAAATGATCAGAGTAGTGGATGCTGAGAAAGGAGACCTGGGTTGCAGCCCCACTGCTCACTCCACCAGCCTCATGACCCATATACATCAAGCAGCCTGGGGGCTCCTGGCTTCCTCCTCTGCAGGACAGAGGGTGGGAGGTAGCTCTCTGCAGGCCCAGCTGTCTCTACCTGCACCATCAAGAATGAGACCGTTGAGGTCACAGCTGCTGCAGAAGCTGGGAAATGGCACCTCTCATGGATCTGGGGACTTAGTTAATACTGGCCTCTCTGCAATCATTCCCCTACTCCCCAGAGGGGCAGGGCCAAATAGCTAAGTGACTCAAGCAGCAGCTCTCCAAGGTGGAGGAAGGCACAGCGACACACAATACAAACCAAACACCCGGAGACAAGCAAGCAGGACCCTGCAGTCCCTGTCCCAGCCCTACCAGCAGAGCCCCAGGCTTCCGGAAGCCAACAGGGTCATGGGAGCTCATTCCAGCTTCTGCGGAAAAACACTATGGAAACTACCAAGTAAACATAAGCGATAACAAAGGCAGAAAAAAGCCCTTTCAAGTCTCTTTCCAAACACGTCTCTGGCAAAACAGGCTGCTTCTTTTGATGATGGGGGTGGGTAAGATTCTTAGGAACAGGGAGATAAAATCTCTTAGACTGCTCTCCTCCTGGCCCTCAAAACACTTCTCCAGCAAAATAAGCTGCTTCTTTTGAGGACGGGCGGTGGGGGGGGGGGGGGGGCGCGGTAAGATTCTTAGGAACAGGGAGATAAAAGCTCTTAGACACGTCACCTCCTGGCCCTGAATTCCAAGAGATTCCTGGAATTCGGCAGCATTGCCTTTGGGGGGAAGCCCTCAGGGAGCCCTTGAAGGTTTAGATTCTCTCCAGTGGAAAACATCCTGTGACCGGCTGGCAGGCTGGGCCCTTGTGGAATCAGCTCCTCACCTCGTTCCAGTTTGGCTCAGCGGTGTCCCTGTAGACGCGCGTCTTTGCTTTATTCACAAAATACCCAAAGGAATCCACCTCCAGGGTGCAGTACAGATCTGTGGGAAGAAAGGGACATGGAGAAGGTGGCAGCTCTTTTCCACATCACCCACATGGTCTATAAGAGCAGGTGTTATTTGCAGAATCCGGAAAAAAAAAAAAAAGGTTTTAACTTTCTTTTTAAAAATAAAACACCGAATGGAGTTCTGGCATGAACACCAGCACCTCATGTGATGCCCCTGCCTCATCTGTAAAATTCCCCTGGGTACAGCTGGGAAACGGGACCTCCCACAACATTCATTCACACAGTCAGTCCACAAACCACAGCTAAACCCCTACAATGAGAACAGCCCTGCACTGGTGGGGACAGAGAGGCGTACACGCCATCGTTACACAGGGGACGTGACCCCCAGTGATGCCACGGCAGAGGCCAGCTGTCTTGGGGGATGTGGGAAGCTCCTACAACCAGAGCAGACCCCGCTCTAAGTATTATTGGGCAGAGTGAAGGCAAAGGGCACTCCAGGCCACTGTGGGGCACAGGAAGCAGCTCAGTGCTGGGGAAGCTGTGGGGTGCAGGAAGGGAGGGAGACAACGCTGGCGGAGAGTGGGACTGGGCTGTGGGCAGTAAGTGGCAGGGTGGGGTTTGTATTTTAGAAAAAACACCTGAGTGGCTCACATCTGTAATCCCAGCACTTTGGGAGGCCAAGGAGGGCGGATCACCTGTGGTTGGGAGTTCGAGGCCAGCCTGACCAACAGGGAGAAACCCCGTCTCTACTAAAAATACAAAATTAGCTGGGTGTGATGGCATGTGCCTGTAATCTCAGCTACTCAAGAGGCTGAGGCAAGAGAATCACTTGAACCCAGGAGGTTGCGGTGAGCTGAGATAGTGCCATTGCACTCCAGCCTGGGCAGTAAGAGTGAAACTCTGTCTCAAAAAAAAAAAAAAAGAAAAATCACCTGAGAAGGGGGGATGGAGAGGGCTGGTGGTGGCGACCCTTTCTGCAGTGACATCCAGAGCTACAACCAGGGAGGAGGCCACAGCCAGGGCCTGGCCGAGCAGCCAGAGACGATCAAGAAGCCTCACTGATGGAGAACAGCATTTAACAGAGGCAAAGTGGACCGCAGTTTCTGGCATGGCCACAGGGGTGGATGGTGGTGCCCCTCAAAGGAACAGGACATAAGAGGAACAAGTTTGGGGGCCATGAATAATAGGTTTGGTTTGGGGATGCAAGGTTGAGTGCATGGGCCATTGAAGAGATAGAAAGGTAACAGGGAGGCAAGGAGAGACAAGCCCGGGACTGCAGGGCAGCGTACGGTGTCATCCTGCACTGCTCACAGACAGGACCCAGGAGAGGCAGGGATGGAGGAAGGCCCATGAGGGAAACACCAGCGTTTATAAGGCTGTCAGAGACAGGGCCCAGGGGAAAGATAACGTGTGCTACAACGCTATGGAGGTGTAATCTGCATGTCATATAATTCATCCATTCCAAGTGTAGGGTTTGAGGATTTTTAGCAAATTTAAAACGAGCGCAAACAGCACCACAATCTTTTCACGACACTGCTCTCAGCTGAAAAGTCCCCTTGGGTTCATCCGCAGTAAGTTCTTTCTTCCAACCCCATCCCTCAACAATCACTGTAAGCTTTCTGTCTCCACATTTTGCTGTTTCTAGAAACTTTCTTTTTTGAGATGGAGTCTTGCTCCGTTACCCAAGCTGGAATGCAGTGGCACAATCTTGGCTCACTATAACCTCCACCTCGTGGGTTCAAGTGATTATCCCGTCTCAGCATCTCAAGTAGCTGGGATTACAAGCACTCACCACCTCACCTGGCTAATGTTTGTATTTTTAGTAGACACGGGATTTCACCATATTGGGTCAGGCTGGTCTCAAACTCCTGAGCTCAAGTGACCCACCTGCTTCAGCCTCCCAAAGTGCTTGGATTACAGACATAAGCCACCGCTTCTGGCCTCTAGAAACTTATATAGTACAACTGATGTGTTACCTAGTCTTCACTGTTCTGATGGCTCCAGCAGCTGGGGGAGAACCCCACTTAGAGGGCAAGGTAAAAAGAGTATTGGGGGCTGGGCACGATGGCTCACACCTGTAATCCCAGCACTTTGGGAGTCCAAGGCGGGCGGATCACGAGGTCAGGAGTTAAGACCAAGCCTGGCCAGCATGGTGAAACCCCATCTCTACTAAAGATACAAAAAATTAGCCAGGTGTGGTGGCACGTGCCTGTAATCCCAGCTACTTGGCAGGCTGAGGCAGAATTGCTTGAGCCTGGGAGGTGGAGGTTGCAGTGAGCCGAGATGGCACTGTTGCACTCCAGCCTGGGTGACAGGACGAGACCTCAACTCAGAAAAAAAAAAGAAAAAAAGAGTATTATCCATCCAGCTCGACAGAGCAGCCAAATCTGCTCTGCCGTGGGGTGACGGTGTACTGCTCATTGCCCTCCTGGCTTGGACCCAAGACTCCTGGGCACTCCAGCTGCTGCCTGTCAAACCCCTGCGATTACACGATCCACCTGCAAGGGTCAGCTCAGCAGCTCCCAGGATCTGAGAAAGGCTCGGGAGACGGCAGAGGCCACTCTGGGAAAAACAATTCCATTCCCAGAAGGCATCAACCAGCACCAACGCTCCACCGTGGCCAGTGATCAAAGATGTCCCATGGTCATTTGAACAACCTCCCTGCTTCCCCCACACCCTGGCCGATTAGTCCTTCCTGGTTGGAGAACGTGGCTCGGTCCGTGGAACCTTCCTCCCCCACACCAGTACTTACTTGAACTCTGCTTAAATCCGGTGGCTGAGTGGACGATGACATTCAGAAACCCATAAAGCCCCGGAGACTCATCATCTGTACAAGAGACCAAAGAGGTGAGGGTCTGTTGTCCTGGGAAAGGGAGGCAGGTGACAGGCTAACTCTGCTTCAAAATCAACCATCCGGGAGACACCGCGTTAGCTGCCATCTGCCCAGCACAAGGCAAGCCAGTGTCACAAGCCAAAAACATATCCATCATGATTTGTCTTGGGGATCTCAGGGTCCAGTTGGGTTCACAACACAGGCAAACTAGGGACCCAAAGTGTAATAATGTTCCAAAGACAGCAGAGGGAGTCGGGGCGATGTGGATGTGGTCGGGTGTGTGTGGACAGGTGCGCATGGCATGTGCTGTGTGTGTGATTGAGCCTATGTACAACAGTCAATGCAAAACTCTGCTTGACCCAAAGTGCCAACCGGCAAGAAGCTAGAGGAGGGAGGGCTGGGAGGATGGGAGTGGGGCTGGATCAAGGCATGAAGCATCGGAGGAGCGTCCGCTGTAGGCCTCTTGACTAGGAATGTGACTAGACGAGTGTCTCCTCAACCACCCAGCAGCAGCCACTCAGGGAGAAACCGCTCCTAACCCATCTCATCCACTCCTGGGAGGAGACAAGAGGCCCTAACAAGCACACCTCTTCCTTCTGAACCAAAGTCGATCAGTCCCAGCAAAAGTGCTAACAGGAAGTGGGGGGTCAGCCCTCGGGCCAGCTGCCTGCCCTCTGTGCAGGTGCCTGGGTGCAGGAGGACGGGCCTACCTTCCTTGTTGATGGTCAGTGGAATGCTGTGGACCGTCTGCAGTTTGACACACGAGTTGGTCAGCATCTGCAGCTCCACAGACGTCAGGGAGAAGCTTTTGAAACCTGGGAGGTTGGAAGAGAGGTGCACCAATTGGTCGGTGCGCTCCTTGGCCCTCGGGCCCCCCCCCCTGGACCCACACCACATCCTGGGGAAGGGGCATGGCAAGAACTAGTGCCAGGACTTGGGGGCTCAGGAGAGGGCACTTGGCTCCCAAGTGCAGTGCCGGTCTGGCAGCAGAGCAAGGTGTGGCTCTGGAGGGCCCAGGCCTGGAGGAGTCTTTGCGTAAGACTCACAAACACACACGTCACACGCTACCTACGCTCAGCCACAAGGCAGGTCTGAGAGTAAGCGGCTGGTCAGGGAGCACCTCCCTGTGAGGTCTCCCCAGACAGACAGCAGCCACAGCTCTGCCCCCTCCTCTGCTAATGCAGGCCCCCATTTCTCCGCCGGGTGAGGAAAAGGGGCTTATTTCTGGGCATAATGCTCAACAGGGAACAGATGCTGCCACTCTAGAAATGGCTGGGGCTCCCATGTTATGACAGGAAACCCTGGGCCAGGAGCATTGGCAGGGCTGCTCAGAGCTCCTCGTTGCCCAGACCACGGGGGCAATGGGGGCTGAGACGTGGCTCTGCATAGGTGAGAAGGATGAGCCTGAGGGGATGGGAGGTCAGGCCAGGTCAGAGGTGCACAGAGCCCCTGCCCAGCATCCCTGTGAAAAACGCTGCTTTGCAGGTAATGGCCCACAGCTGTGGGAGGACCAGGCCACCTGGATATGGTGCTCAGCACAGCTCCCCCTGCAAGAGGAACAGTGGCGTACAGAGTGCCAGTGGGAACATCTAGGTAAGGATGGCACGTGAATCCCAAACCTCCAAGGAGGAAACTGGGTGTGCCTTCCCCTCCCCCGGCCCCTGCCGAACACAGGACAGAAGGAAGGAGCGCCCTGACAGAGGGAAGTGTCCAGAGAGGGAAGGGGCTGCCACAGAGGGAGGGAGCACCCCTGTGCTGACAGCAGGCAGCCTGGCCATGTGGACAGGGCAGTGGGGCCAGCACAGTGTGGCTGCCCAAGTGGGCCCAGCCAAGGGCCCCTTTAGCATCAGCACCTACTGGGGCAGGCAAGGCCTGGGGGAGCACGGGGCAGATGAGGGGAAATGGGGGAGGCCAAGAAAATGAGGTGGTGGCAGGGTCCTGGAAAGGCCTAGGGGGCAGGCCAGGGGGTGGGGTGTATGTGCAGCAGGCTGGGGAAATGAATGCCCAGGGGATGGGGGCAGGATAGGTGCAGGGTGTGTCCAAGTGAAAACGAGGCACCATTAGACAGTCAGGAGCGGAGAGACAAGACGGCTGGGAGGCCTATCAGGACAGCTGTCTCCAACTTGTTTTCTAAATGAGCCCTTCGCCTAAGACTTCACTTGATAAAACCCCTCAAAACAAAAAGAAAACCACAGGAGCGACCAGCCTGGCCCTGGTGTTTCGAAGCCCAGCCCTCTCAGGACAGAGGACACTCACATTTCTTCTGCTGCTCCCGGATATTCTCCCTCCACTCTGCACGCTCATAGTCAGAGGAGATCAGGAACGTGTAACTCTAGGGTGGGTGAGAACAAACCCAGTTATCTCCACCCTGGCTCTGTGAATGCCCAGCCGGCCTGGGGCACCTTGGAGCACGCAACCCACACCTCCAGCTGGCTGTAGCCCAGCGGCCAGGTGTGCTCACAGCCTGGCATGTCGCTTCTGGCACTCCCTGCCCTTCTTGCCAGCTGGGTGTCACAGCACCTCTGGCACAAGCTCGTGCCCGAACTGCACGTGTGAGGGTGTGATGCCAGCAGAGAGGCACAGCTAAGGGACATGCAGGTGACCAGGTGGGAACTGCAGAGGTGAAGGTTGATCTAGACCTGACCTCCTGCATTCAACCCACAAGCCCCACACTAGCCCAGAGACGAGGCTTCTGCAGAGCCCACCATCTGCCTCTCCTGGCCAGCCTAGAAAACAAGCCATTCTGCACATTGACAGGTGTGTGTCATGCCCCTGGAAGGAGAGGCCCAGGCTACAGACGGCACCAGGAGCCAGACTCAGGACAGAAGGTGCATCTCTGGCCCTCAAGGTCCCGGGACAGCATCCCTGTACCAAGGACCAGGTCTGCACAAACCTGCTAGGCGCCCCTGTCCTATACCCTCCTTGGACACCCAGTCCACTCCCAGCTGTGGGGAGCTGAGCCAGCTACCACTCAACCTGAGGGCTATGGCCCAAAACCCCAGAAAAAGGAACGCGTGTGCTTGCATGCACCATGCTGGACAAGCCTCTCTCAGTGCGGGGTGCATCCAAGTGAAAATGCGCTGCCATTAGACAGTCAAGAGCCCATCCCAGGCCAGAAGAGCAGGAGGGGCTGGCGTGGCGGGCACTCACCTTGCCGTTACGGCTGTGCACCCTGAAGGCCATGCTGGGAGACATGAGCAGCAGCAGCGACTCCTGCTCCGACAGCTTCTTCTTGAGCCTTTCCGTGGCCTTGCTGCCCTTGTTCGCCCTCTGCAGGGAGATACCATAACCTCACCTTCCCATTCCAGCGCCCCACACAACTCAGTCCCGCTCCATCCATCCCCACCACCAGCGGTGTTCAGCCTGCAGAGGGCGAGAATCCGTGTCTCCACTCAGCACAGCCCAGGGCCCCAGACCGCTGCTGGTGGTGGCCTTTGGAGGACAGAACAGCCTTTTTACAGGGTCAAGGCACGGCACACGCTGCGGGACATGCTTGGAACCTTTCTTGGAGGAACGAAGTCTTTCATAAGGGTGGAGAGAAGAGACTTACAAACCACCCTGCCTTCCATTTTCTCCCAAATTCAGACAATGTCCAGGGGGCTGTTGCGACCTAGAGGGTCCCTCACCCGCTTCCTAATCCAGTTAGATTTCCACATCGGGCCTGCTGGGCACTTTTGTGGAGGTCCCAGCAGAAGGGCAGACGACTGTCAATAGAACCTGGACAGGTGAGCCCTTCCTATGCTGAGCCGTGTGGACCCCTCTAGAAGCCACTATCCCTGGGGGAGAAAATGTGCTGCCTGTCACCAGATAGGGCCCCATCCCATCCCCCAAAGAGCTGAACATGGAGAGTGCAACGGTCACACTCAACAGGCCTCACCTGCCCCCAGGGCACAGCACTGGCTCCCATTCTGCATGGGGACACCCTACCACGGAGGTCACGGTCCCACAAGGATGAACAATACAATGTTCACCCCCAGTCCTGAAGCTGCCATGTGCTCCTAAGTGTGCTGGGTTTGGGTGCAGCAGGCTGGGCAGCTGGACAAGGGCTGAGGACTCCTGTCCCACTGCGTCCACCCTACCTGGGCGTCCCTGGGCCCAGGCCTAGCCTTTTAGCCACCCCACCTCCTCTGGCCTAGCTAACCAGATTGAAGAGCTTGTCCTCACCATTTTTACAGTCTTCAAACACCTCTGGAGAAAACTAGGTGCCTGTAGTCCCAAATACCTGGAAGGGTGGCACCCCCACCTGGGCCTGGCACCCATCAGGGTAGCTGTACGGGGGGACAACCAGCCCCTCCCCTAGGCCCTGCATACTGGACCATTCCAAGCCCTCCAGCATCTGGCTGTGACTTTCTCTGGTGACTTGGTACTTCACCTGCAAAATGGAACCACACAGCAAAGGCTGCTGCCTGGGCATCAGGAAACCACACACTTGAACTCAAGCCAGTGGCCAGAGGTGAGAACCCAGAAGCCTCTCTCCCGCCCGGCTGACTGAGCTCCTGCATTCATGCTGCTTCCTTAAAAGGACCATCCAGGCATTTGCCTGTGAACTTAAAGTGTCCACACCCTGTTCCCTTAGAAATACTGTTAGCTGTCACGTGTGCTTTCTCTCTCTCTGACTCTTCACTTCTGCCTTGCGTGACCCAGGGACAGAGGACTGCCCTCCCTCCTCATGGCACTTCCTTGTCCAAAACCTGCAGGTAAAAAATCTCGAACTAGTTTCCCATTGTGGTGGTGTGTTTCCGAAAAGCTAGGTGGTGTTTTCCTAGGTCAGGTTTTCCCAGGGATGACAGCGAAAACACAAGATCAGGCTCCCAGTGCCACAGCAATGGCCAGGCAGGCATAAACTGAACACAGTTTAAACTTGCCGGTGTAAACAAGTCTCCCTTGTGAGGGACCCCTCGTCACAGATGAGATAACTAAGCATGAGGCGGTCCACCAGGTATAGAAAGTATCCCGTGAAAGGCACACTGCAGAGACCATGACCAGTTCCCTTCATTTTTCTGGAAGGCTGGGTTGGCAGCCCCTCTGATATGGTGCTCGGCATTAAGCTGGGGGTTCTTAGAACAATCGGGCACCTGGCTGTGCCCAGATGCCCAGCCCTCTAAGAGCTGAGAGCTCATATGCGTCCCAGAAACCAGACTTGGGGCTCAGAGGCCTGACAAAGAGAGCACCCACTGGCCGTGTGGAGGCTGCTGCCCACTAAGACCACACCGAGCCCAGCCCTTGATTCCCCTCCACTGGCCCCCTGTCATGCACCTTCTCTCTCTGAATGTCACTCTTGATCTGGGAGATCTTGATCTTCAGAGCGTCCAGCTCCTCGTCCGGCACCAGGGGGATGTTGGGCACTGCCTCCGATTCGTCCACCATCTGGAAGCTGAGATCCGTGAGCGGAATGTACCATTTGCAGTCGTACTGCTGGGTTTTGCTGGGGGTGGGGAGAGAAGAACACTGACATGCACCAACTACCTTCCACGGCTCATGTCACTGCTGTCAAGAACCCAAGAGCCCGTGTTCCTGACCATACATGGTTTACCCGACCTAAACCCAGCACGTGTTCCATGTAAGACTAGAATGAAGCCATTGGCAGGCGCTGGTAACCCCAGCCTCAGTAATTCCTGGGAACAGACACTCTGATCACGTGACCCCAGGCATCTCAGGAGTCTAGATCTATCTTATCCTGTGCTGACCCTAAGGTGGAGGGCTCATGTGGGAGCACATCAAGGCTGCACAATGACAGGACAGGACTGAAGTCCACCCCCAGGGCTGTAAGAGTTTCAACGACTGCAGATAAAGCTGGCGTCATCCCCTCGCCTGACAGATGGGGGAACTAAGGCTCTCCTCTGAGTTGACTGATTACACCCACTCAGCAGGACAGGATGTGGGGAAGAGCCTGTGCTGGTCTTCCCAGTGTGGACTTCTTTGCTCCACTCCAACCTGGTGCAACCTGGGTGAACCCAATCCCTGGAGGGAGGAGGGGGAGTGTGTGCAGGGCTACACTGAGAATAACTCAGAAGCCACCACCCAGCACTGCCTGCAGCCCCTGACCTCACACTTCCCGGAAGGGTCCTGAGGTGGCCTTTCTGCGATGGTCCTGGAAGTCATGGTCGGGTTTACCCCTCGCTACAGGAGTCAAAGCTGGTCACCAGGATGCCCTGTGACGTCTCCAGATTGCTAGTGACAATCTTTAACCTGGAGCCTGGCATTGTGTCCAAGTAGCAATGGAACCTAAAGAGAGCGCCTAGCTACCTCACCGCTGGCCTCCGCCGTGACGGACCCTCCACATCCTGGAGTGTCAGCACGGACGGGGTCACCGCCGGGACGGGACCACATTGTTACTCACCCTCCACTCTGCTTCTTGAGCTTGGTGCAGAGAAGCAGGTCGGTGAAGAGGAAGACGTGGCGCAGCTTGCGGGCCCCCTCCACCAGCTCCACCATGAAGCTGTCCTTCAGCAGCTGCCGGTGCTGCGGGCACAGGGAAGGCTGGGGTCAGGGCCAGCCTGGGGTGATGGTGGGGTGTGTTCGGCCCTCCCAGCCAAGCACAAGCAGGTTAACCCAGAGATGTTCTCTCTGGGAAGATTTCACTCCCTCCACATCTGACCCTCACACTCACTTTCCAGAACGTTTTGTTCATCTCACAGCCCTGCTGACAGATCAGGGCTTATGTGTAACTTCTCTGTTCAACAAATTCCCCAGTCCCTCCTGTGCGCTCAGCCTTTGGAAGAGGGTGGGAGGATGGGGAGAGGGGGGGAAGTAACGGCTGTGGGTCTGGAGGGGCACACAGCCAAGCAAACGGTCTGCTGTGAAGATGGGTGATGGGAGGACCCGCTTTAAACAGGGCAGCCAGTGCCTCTCTGGGGTGGCAGGTGGAGATCTAGAATTGGCAAGAAGCCAGCCATGCCAGGAGCAGGTATTTCTGTAGAGGGACCATGTCAGGCACAGGCCCTGTGGTGGGAAGTGCTTGGTGCTAGAGGTTCAGTGTGGTCTGTGGGTGGGGATGGGCCCAGTGCACTCTGGAAGTGGCAGCCCTCGAGGTCACGGCAAAGGGTCGGGCCTGGTTCTGAGGGCAGCAGGAACCCGGGGCCCCGTGCCTGGAACTCCTAGTCCTCCCAACTAGACAGGATGGGCAGGGTCCCCGGTGTGCAGGGGCCACACCTCTGAGACCTGCCTGGATACCCGCAGCCTGAGAGCAGGGTTAAAGTGGAGCGCAGGTGGGCAGCGCAGGGCAGGGGCACAGGCTCCTAATAAGCCAGGCGCCTTTCTGCCTCTTGGTCTGTATCTCAAAGGCAAGAGTTGGTCCTTCTTGCTCAAGAGGCTGCTGAATGGGCATGTCTAGGTAAGTCACACCTGCCTGGTACCTCACAGGGTTGGGCACTGTGCGGAGGGCACGGGGGACAGGATGAGAGGCTATTGCAGCAGCCTTCCCCATGCCGGGACCAGAGCACTGCACGAGGACATCACCTGAATTATTTGATCCAATCGTTACAACAGCCTGAAGGCAGGTCCTTAATGAGAAAACAGCTTCAGCGAGGCCCACCCTCTGTCCCAGGCAGCGGAGAGCAAGCGGCAACACTCAGGTCTCTATGCTCAAGAGCCCACAACCTCATGGGAGAAAGACCAAGTGTTTAGCGGGCACCCAGCCCCCTGGTCTCAGGGAAGGTTCACAGGGAGGACGACCCCTACCCTGTGCTGAGAGCCAGAGGGTCTGCAGGGGAGTCACATGCAACAGAGGGTGTGAAAACTCAGCGTCTCCCCCACAGGAGCTGCACCTGTTGCCATCTCGAGAAGTGATGAGGTCCTGTGCTCTGGGGGAGCCTGGCTGGTTCTGGGCCAGACCAGGTGCCTCGCCCTGCTGTCACCTGCAGCCTGAGGCTCTTCTCAGGGAGCCTCTAACTCTGAACTCTCCCACACTCTGGGCCGGAAGCAGCAGAGCTCCCCTAATATTAGCATGTACAGTCTGGGCCAGGCCTCCGACACTCTCAGGGGTGGAGGCTGCATGTCACTATCATAAGCAGCTTGGCTCACGACAGCCAGCCAGCTCTGGTGAGGGGGGAACTCATGACTTATGCAGGCGCCGCTGGTGCCCATAAGTGGAAGGCTAGGAAGGTTGCCGGCGTGCCAAGGCCATGACTCACAGGCACTCACCCACACCCTGCCTGCCGAGGGCAGACGGCCGCCTGGTGACGGCACCCACAGGAAGCAAGAAACAGCAAGTGCACCTGGAGAAACGTCAGGCAGAGCTGGAGCGCTGAAGCCAGGTAAACCCCACTGCTGGGTCCGCAGCGGGGACCAGGTCTGGGTAGGATCCTAGGACACTGAGGTCCTTAGGGAAGGACTGCAGAATGTCCGCTTGGCAGGGACACAAGAAAGGGCCTCCCTGACAAGGAGAAGGGGGTCTCAGGCACCTTCCCTGTGGGGCATGGATGGGGCTGGATGGCCAGCAGCCTTCTCCATACAAAGGCGCTGAACTTCTCGCCATCACCAGCAGAGGGCACCCCATGCCCAGCTCAGAAGCCACAGACCCGGCCCACTCTGCCTGTGTGCCAGAAACGCAGCTCCCTCTCCAGCAGAGGTTTCCCACAGCCCACCTCAGGGGCACCCTCGGCCTTCAGCAAGGCCACCGAGTGTCACACTGGACGCCTGTAGCACCCACATGCCGGCCTGCCACACTGAGAGGACCCAGGCCTGACTGTGGGGAGGACGTGGCCCCTCTGGGGTGTGGACTGCAGGCCCGGGAGGCTTGGACACTGGACTCAGATGATTCTGGGCTACTCTTCTGATGCCACCACAACCTCCAAACCCCCACCCACCCGTGCAGCTCTCATCTGAGAGAAGCTTTAAATCCATAGGCACCCCAGCATGTCCCAGCATCTCAGGTCCTGCTCTGCAGTCCCCATCACCCAGCCCCTGCCCTCCCAGCCCACACAGCACCAGCACGGAGATGGGAGGCCATGTGGCGTAGGTCACTGCCTGCCCAGGAGACGTCCCTCTCAGAAGTGCTCAGCAGCCTGGTCCCCGGCCCAGAGTACAGGATGCTCAGCCTTGAAATCAGCCCAGGCTTCCCCACACAGTCCACCGGAGTCACATCCTCCAGGACACACAGCAAGGGTGGGCCGGGGCCACAGTCCTGACTGCATTCCAAAGCCAGCATAAGGCCACGTGGCTGGAAACCACTGTCCCTACAGCTCAACGTCTCTCTAGGGCAACACCCCCAGCTGGAGCAGGGGAACAGAGAGGGCCGGTGCCTCACTAGGACCTGGGACGGCACCACGGTTTGGAGAGTTGGCTTGCCGGGCTGCGGGAGCCTGTGTGTGAAAAGGACACAGAGATCCCACGTGTTCTGTGTCTGCGTCTCTGTGTGTCCGTGTGCGTCTCCATGTCTCCGGATGTATTCACTCTTGTGTGAGTGCCTGAGTGTGTCCTTGTGCGTGGAACCCCACACGGGCCTGTGGCCTGGGGAGGTGTGTGTGCCTGTGTGTGTCACTGTGTGCGTCTCCATGTTTCTGTGTGTTCCCGTGCAAGGGCATGTCCCTGTGTGTGTCCGGCCTGTGTGTGTCCTGGTGCAAGTAACTCCGTGTGGGCGTCATCCCCGTGTGTGCTGCAGGGTGCGGCAGTGGGAGAGCAGGCCCCCACTGGCAGGGCAACGCTTCCTTTGGGGGAGCCCCCCTCCACATCCCAGGTGGGTAACACCAGCTGGAAGAAACGCCAACTGCCTTCATGAACAACTGAAATCGTCATCCCCCCAGGAGCCCCCAGAAAGCAAAGGTGGCCTGCACCTTCACTGTCCTGAGCCCACCCTTCTCCGTGACAATGACGTTGGCTACACTCCTCCATTTCTTGGAGCCTCTGTTTCTTAAACATGATGGGGTGAGAAAGACTGGTCTGGTGGCATGTTCTGAGGATTAAATGAAACTGTGACCTGCAGGGCCTCATGAGGGGCTGTCACCCTTTGCCATGCCCTCTGCAGGTGGGAGCGTGACAATCACAGCTTCCCGTGAATCACACCACTCATTCCTCACGAGGACTCTACAAGGCAGGCACCATCACCTCCATTTCTACAGACAAAGAAACTGAGGCCCTGTGAGGTCACATGTGTGCCCTCTGTCTTCTGAGGAGGGGGTTGCGTAGGCCGGTGGGCATGAGGAGGGGGCACCTCCTCCTTAAGGGGACTTCCCTCTGGCCAGCCGCCTCCTCCAGCTGTCACCAGTGCAGCATCCCCCCCGCCCAGGGAACAGCCTATCCAGGGCCTTCCTGGGAAGGCCAGTCTGGAAGCAGCACACTGTTAGGGCTGAAAGTTTCTGCCCCCCCTCCTCAAAATTCACACTGATGCCCTAACTCCAGTGGGATGGTATCTGGAGGTGGGACTTTGAGAGGTAAGGAGGTGCAGATGAGGTCATGAGGGTGGAACCTATGTGATGGGATTAGAAGAGGAAGAAAGAAAGGTCATTTTCTCTCTCCATGTCCACTCCCAGGCAGGCCATGTGACGGCACAATGGGAGGGTGGCCGCGCTCCTTACTGTCCTCATCAGAATCTGACCAGGCTGGCACCCGGGCCCTGGATCTCCAGCCTCCAGAACTGTGAGAGTTAAAGGTCTGTGTGTGGGCCTCCCAGAAGTCTGTACTTAACAAAGTAGCTCAAACCGACTACAACATGCTCCAGGAACCAGAGACCACGGTTCCACGGAGATGCTGTAACACTGGCCCAGGTACAAGAACTGCAGTTTGATCAACGAATGAGCAGTGCCTTGACCGGTGGGACCAGGAAAAGTTCCAAAGAACCCCACGTAGCAGCTAAGGAAGTGGAGACAGAACAGGGCCCAGGTAAAGGCCAAGGGGAAGCTATCAGCTGCTGGCTGGTGAGGGGCCCTGGAGGAGGCTGGTGGCCTCAGCCCTCGCTACCATGCCCCCAGAACACCCCTGGAGACCTGGCTGACACTGCCTGTCAGTGGCCCTGTCTACACAGGGATGTAGCAGGCTCCAGAGGTTCGGCAGTGGGACCAGGAGCAAGGAGGGTCACCAGGCAGCCCAATACACACTGCAGCTGAGAATGAGGTCAAGGGTCCTGCTCACCCTTCCCTCCCTCTCACCTGCTCTCGACCTGCCCTCCTTGCAGAGCAAATCTCTGCTCTCTGGTCTCCAAAAAAGCCTCCCATAGCCAAGATGGCCCAGAGTTTCCTTTGCTCCAAGAGACACTGTGCCAGGAGGAGGGTAGGGCGGGGCCTGGGAAGAACAATGCCAGCTGAGAGCCACAGTCAGGGTGGCTGGTGGCAGCTGATGTTTGCTGAGCTCTTTCTGGGTGTCAAGAAGGTGTGAAAAGAGCGTGACGTAAAACATCTCCTCTCACTCCACAAAAGCCTCCCATGCAGAGGCTCCGGCTCCACCACTTCCTGGAGAAGGAACAGCTCAGAGGTAAGCAGCATGCCCACGCTCTAGGAAGGAATTAGAACTTGGCCCAGACAAGCTGAGAACCCCAGCTTTGTTTGCAAATGTTTATGAAGGGCCCAGAAAGGCCTAGCCCTCGACGTGGGCACTAGCTTTGCCCCTGCAGCTTCTGTCTGGTGTCCAGTGGAGCTGAGAACCCCACCCATCCTGTCTTCACCCCTGGGCTGGGCACCTCCCTCCCTGTAGCACCCCTTGCAAACTATGCCAACAGGGTCTGGCCTCTCCAACTGTTCTCCAGCTGTTTATTTTTTTTATTTTTTGAGACAGAGTTTCACTCTGTTGCCCAGGCTGAAGTGCAGAGTGCAATGGCACAATTTCCACTCACTGCAACCTCTGCCACCCAGGTTCAAGCAATTCTCCGGCCTCAGCCTCCCGAGTAGCTGGGATTACAGGCATGTTCCACCATGACAGGTTAATTTTTGTATATTTAGTGGAGAGGGGGTTTCACCATGTTGGCCAGGCTGGTCTTGAACTCCTGACCTCAAATGATCCACCCGGCCTGGCCTCTGAAAGTGCTGGGATTACAGTGAGCCACCACACCCAGCCTGTTCTCTAACTCATTAATCATCAACTGATTAAAAGACCTTGGTTCTCCTCTGCCGGAGCCTCACCACCTCTCAGCCTCAAGCCTGCACCTGTGGTACCTCCCTACTCCAGAGCCTTCCTGCAGCTCCCGTTTGGACTCCTGCCTGCGTTCTTCCTACGGAGGGGCCTCTGGGATCCCAGGCAGAGAACGGGTATTGGTGGTCAGAGCCTGGCAGGCTCTTGGGAAACAAAACATCCCAACTGGATCATCCACTATGCTTCCAAGCCTGAGCCGAGGGGGTGCTGAGCAGAGCATGGTGCAAGGCTCCGAGGAGGCAGACAGGCAACCACGTGGGGAGTCAGCCACCAGCGAGGATCGGTGATCTAACTGTGAAGTTAATTCAGCTAAACAAATGAGTGCCACCCACCAGCCCTCAGAACCCAGGCCTGGAAACAAACAGTGCCTGCAGGATCCTTTGATCTGGTTATTTTGGGGAGGCTGAGGAGGGTGTTCTCCTGGGCAGCACCTGTGGCTCATGGCCCGCAGATGTGCTTGGGCCAGGACGCTGGGAAGCTGGAGCACCTGCTGGCCACCATTCAGCATCAGGGGACCACTAGGAATGCAGCCCAAAGTCACTCTTCCCCCCAAAGAACACAGCCCTGGAGCCATGGGACATAGCTGAAAAGGGTGATGAGATTACAGGAGCCACAGTGGGGGGCTGGGGCAGCTGACCCTGAACAGGGCTCACACCTGTGCCTCTCCTCGATGTCAGACTTGCCCAGGCTGAGCAGATAGCAATGGGCCACCTCCCAGGAAGCCCAGCAGTGACCCAGGCTGACAGAGGCAGCTTTCCTCTTGACACCAAATGCCAGGGAAGCCAGAAACAGCTCCACCCCCTTGACGCACTCCCAGCAGGAGCAGTAGGGGATGGGGTAGCGTGCAGAGCTGAAAGGGCCATCTCCTCCTCCTTGTGACTCTTCCTACCTCCAGGTATTGCAGGGACAAGAGGAGGGGTGGACATGTCCTATCGGCTCACAAAGGAGGAAGGGAACCAAAGAGTAAGACACCCGAGGTGCACACAGGGGATCCCTGGCCTCACTTGCATCCTGGCTTAGCTACTTAGTGGCTGTGTGACTGTGGGCAAGACACTCAACCTCTCTGAGTCCCAGTTTCCTCATCTGTAAACGGGAGATCGCCTCTGACCCCACAGAGTTGTCACGAGGACTCAGAGGCAGTTCCTTTCTCCCTTTGGGAACTTGACACTCTGTCATGTACCAAACTAAGAGATGCGCAGAAGAGAAACGCTCAGGCCCCGCCCTGGCTGCAAATTCTAGGAGGAAGCAGCCTGCAGCTCCTGCCCGTCTTCACTGGCTGGTGACGTCGGGGGAGCTCTCCTGTCATCGCTGACACAGATGGCACCATGCAGGCAGATCACCACCCCTGACTTTCATAAAGTCCCTTGCAGGCTGTGAAACCTTTTCAGTCTCAACATGGAGGGGCCATGGACCCTGCATCATTGCCCTCAGAGAGCAGGGACACCCAGGGAGGCAAAAGGGTATCCCCAAATCAGTACACTGGTAAGCAGTAAGGGAGAGCGGAACCTGGCAGGGCTTTGCCCATCTGGCATCCTTCTTTCTGCATAAAGGACTGCAAACCCGCTGGGCAGTGCCAGGGGATACTGAGGAGGACGTCCAGGCTTGGAGTGGCCAACTCATTAGCAGCATCTGCCTCAGAAATGGCAGGGGCGGGGCACAGCAAAGGCATCTGTCTATCATCTTGGCTTAGCCACCATCAAGCCACCTTCCTGAACGGGCCTCGGATAGAAAGCTCTGAACGAGGGGGTGCTGGTCAGACTCACAGTGATGTTTCCTAGCGTCATTAGTCCTCCACCTTGCTTTGCAGTTGAGGCACCCAGGTGACCCCTCCTCAATGACCAAATGCCCCTCCACCAGGGCGAGGTGCTGGCGAGGATGCAGATCCAGGCCCCTCCCTTTGTGAAGCGCCCAGCCCTTCTTAAATTACACTTCCTCCTTGGTGGTCCCGAGACCTGGCCGTGGGTCATTGTGGAAGGAGGCCCCCATGGGGACCGATGCAGGAACAAGGGCCTGGCTGCCAACTTCTAGGCAACATCACCATTTTCCTCAATTCCCCAAGGCAGTGGATTCCAGTGATCTGAGTGGTGAGAAGGTCCTTCCTTCTCTCCTAGTGATGATGGCAGCTGGAAATGCAGGGAGCAGACTCGGCACAGGAGAAGCCACGGGAAAAAGGACCCCACACTCGCCTCCCAGGAGGTCAGAGCACTGATAGAAGAATGTCAGTAGAAGGGAAAGAGTAGGGGTCTCAGGAGGGAAGGGCAAGCCCAGCAGGAACCCACCCCAGCACATGGAGGCTTAGGAGAAGCAAATCCAACAGCCACTTAGATCTGTGAGGCTGCCCACAGGTTTGTCACAGGCTTGCTCTCCTTCTGTGGCCCTGAGCCAGGGGAAGAGAACCAGGGGCAGGGCCCGGTTGTTGCTTCAAGAAGCAAGATCTGATCCCCCACCTCTCCCCAGGCCCCAGCCATGGGATGATCAGCTGGGGAACACTTGCACTGCTCAACGCCTCCCCTTGAAGGCGCCAGGGACCCACTTCTGCCTTCAATGAGCTCAGACTGCCAAGGAGCCATCACGGATGGCCAGGACTGCTGCTAAATCATGTCCATTTGAGAGCCTAGGTACCCAATGAGGTGGGGCCATGTTCCCACCTGACTCAAAGACGAGGAATGGGCCCAGTTGGGAGAAGCTCTAGGTCACCCAGTGGGTCGGTCCTCAAGATGCTGGCAAGGACCCTGAGTCTGCCCAGCTCCAGGGCTTGGACAAGCCTGGAGGGTGGAATGGAGAGGACATCTCCCTCCTTCTCCATGCCCTTCTTGGGCCAGGCCCACCGGGAGAAACTTGACCAAGCTCCTCACTGAAGGTCAAGTCTGATTAGACTCTGGGCACTCAGGGTATCATTCCCAAATAAGTGTGTGGCAGTCGAGGCTGAAAGCTGCCTGCCTGATGGCTCAGGGCAGGAAAAGGAAAAAAAAACCCATGTGCTGGGCAGGTCCATTCTGGGGGTACCCTGAGGACAGGGCCTGTGTCCTTGGCACAGTGCCAACCACCTGGCACATAAACCAGAAGAAAGAGGAGAAGGTGGTTCTCAGAGACAACTACAGTCAGTTCATACCCAGCCTGTGTCCTGTCTGGGCCAGACACCTCCTGTCCCTGCCTGAGACCCCTGAGGCCGTGGGTCAGCTCCCCCTCGCCTCAGTGCTGCCTCTGACAAAAGCGGTTCCCACTGGACACCGGCTCCCGGTTTGCACACCTCAGCTGTTCTCAGTAGCTGCTGCCCGCTTGGGAAGGCACCTGCCTCGCTATGTGCCAGGCCCCACCCAGGAAGGCTCAGAGCGGCATGGACACAGGCCATGCCTGCCCATTGATGACGTGCGCACAGAGTACATCAGTGACGGTGGGGAAGAAGGAGCGCCTTCCCGGAGGAAGACATGAAGTCTCACGTCACAGACACAAACCGTGAACCCCCCTTTCCTCCCCCCCTCTCAAATCCTTAAATCCGATCTTAACTGTTTTTTAATGAAAGCACTCAGGAGGAAGTAGGAGGATTCCAGGCAGACAAAATGCCACCCTCCTACTCACCTCCTTCACACAGGTCTCCTTGGCTGGGGTCCCTGAGCTGGCAAGAGTGTGGGGAGATAAAAAAGGGTTCCCTGGACATAACCCACCATGACAGAGAAGGAAAGAGGTGGCTGAGTGAGGCACGGTGATGGACGCCGCCTGGAGGGCATGGTGCATGCGGAGTCACCCCTGCAACTGTGCCCCGACACCTTCCACACAGGACTGGGTGTGCTGCCAAGCTCACCAATCCCAAAAGGCAAGGTCTGCTGAGGACCAGAAGGGGTTCTAGGCCTCAGATCGAGGGTGCCCTGCATGTCCCCCGCTCAGTAGGCTGGCCAAACCCAAGCCATCCCCCACCACACTCACCTCCCCCTTCTTCACCGTCATGGACTGCCGTCGGGGTGTGATCTCCTCGTTGATGCTGGATAGGAAGTTCTGTGAGATTCGGAGGGCGTCCTGCAGCAAGGGGTGGTCGGGGTGGCTGGTGGGAGTGTGCTTCAGCAAGTCCTGCCCCAGGAAGACAGACTCGAGTTAGACACAGAGGGGCCATGGCACCTGCCACTGCGTGCAAAGTGCAGACGTGAGGTGCAGATGGAGCCCAGAGTGCTGGTTCCCTCGCTGTCGCCACTGCCTCGGTGTCAGCACTGCCTCGGTGTCAGCACTGCCTCGGTGTCGCCACTGCCTCGGTGTCGCCACTGCCTCGGTGTCGCCATTGCCTCGTGCCACCACTGCCTCGGTGTCAGCACTGCCTCCCGGTGTCAGCACTGCCTTGGTGTCGCCACGAGGCACTGCCTCGGTGTCGCCACTGCCTCGTGTCAGCACTGCCTCGGTGTCACCACTGCCTCGTCCGTGTCCACTGCCTCGGTGTCAGCACTGCCTCGTGTCAGCCCCCCGCCCCCCGCCGCGCCCCCCCACTGCCTCGGTGTCAGCACTGCCTCGTGTCAGCACTGCCTCGTGTCACCACTGCCTCGGTGTCAGCACTGCCTCGGTGTCACCACTGCCTCGGTGTCAGCACTGCCTCGTGTCACCACTGCCTCGGTGTCCACTGCCTCGTGTCACCACTGCCTCGGTGTCAGCTCTGCCTCGGTGTCAGCACTGCCTCGGTGTCAGCACTGCCTCGTGTCACACTGCCTCGGTGTCAGCACTGCCTCGGTGTCACACTGCCTCGGTGTCAGCACTGCCTCGGTGTCAGCACTGCCTCGGTGTCAGCACTGCCTCTCTTGGGCCAGGCCGTGTGGGCATCTCTTACCTGGGCTGCACTTGTGTGAGCAACATCCCGGAAGCAGGTTCTGGATGTGCTCCAGCAAACCCAGCCGCATGCACACGCCAAGAGGGGCTCCTCTGTAAGGGTCTAGGGTAGGGTTTCTCGACCTCAGCACTGCTGACATTTTGTGTGGAGTAATTCTTTGTTGGGGGGGGCAAGAGGAGAGCTGTCCCTTGCACTACAGAATGTCCAACACCACCCCAGGCCTCTACCCATTAGATGTCAGTAGCACCCCCTTGGCTGCGGCTATGACAACCAAAAGAGAAATGCCGCAGAACACTGGTGCTGCATGTGCCCTAGGGGGCACTTTTGGTCCCAGTCAGGAGGGGTGCTGTGACTCACATGGAGGACCAGCGTGCTCCTCGTCACACGGTCCACAGGCTTGTAGAGCAGAGCTGCGGAGAGAGAGGAGTGGTGAGAGAGGCCACACGTGGAGACGCACACCAGCTGCCTGAACACCCTCAGTGCAAGGGTGAGTGGGGAGGGGGCTGCCCCAGCCTCCACAGGCCCCATCTCCCCGCTGTGCAGTGACAAGGGCAAGGCTACAGCACCCACCCGGAACGCTTTCAGCTTTAAGCCCAGGACATTCATTGCATGTGGAGTCCAGAGCAGCTCGTCAGACCCGGGCTTGCACGGCTGGCTCGGTGACAACAGCTAAAAAGGCTCAGCATGGCCACTCCTGGGGTCAGGGAGCCCACCCTGGTAAGGATGGGCTAGGGAGGGCCCCAACTCTGGAGGGAGACCTGCTCTCCAGCCCAGAGGGTATGCTGAGAGCAGACCTCTTAGCTGCCCTTACCATCAATCCCGGGACGTTTCAGATGTCTGACTCTGAGACAGGTAGGAACCTACTCAGATGCCGAAACAACTCTTGGTTTGACAGGTTCTCTGGCGACCTGTCTGAGGACACCTGGACTCCAGAGGCACACGAGCCCCACTGCAATGGGAACAGCCCCCTGGCAAACCTCAGCTGTCAGCTGCCTGTGCTTCTCCGTGACGACAGTGAGCGTGGCCCATCCTGGGCAGGGACGCTTAGGGGTGTTCTGAGACATGCAAGGTATGTTTCCTCACGAGACTCCCGCAACCAGCCTAAGGCACACATTGCTACTTTCATTTTGCAGATGGGGAAACTGAGGCTCCGAGCACAAAGCTCTGGGGGCTGCTATTCTTTGCAATTGTAACTATTCAGAACACCCTAACAACTGAAAGAAAGAACTGACTGATAATTCCTGATACCACTTTCCCAGCAACTCTGGACTCAGTCCCCGCCCAGCCACTTAGAACCTGTGCTCTGCACAGTTACTTCATGACTAAACTTGTCATCGGCAAAAACTGAAAATAAAATCCTCTTTACAGCTGGGTGCAATAGCTCACGCCTGTAATGCCAGCACTTTGGGAGGTCAAGGAAGGCCGATCACTTGAGGTCAGGAGTTCAAGACCAGCCTGATCAATATAGGGAAACTCCATCTCTATTAAAAACACAAATATTAGCTGGGTGTTGTGGTGTGTGCCTGTAATCCCAGCTACAGAAGCTGAGGCAGGAGAATCACTCTGAATCCAGAGGTGGAGGTTGCAGTCAACTGAGATCGTGCCACTGCACTCCAGACTGGGCAACAAGAGCAAAAATCCGCTTCAAAAAAAAAATCTTCCTTACAAGGCCACTGGGGACAACATGATGACATTTAAGTCAATTTAAGCAGCACCTTGTTGCTACTGTTGCTGGCAAACTGGTCCTGACTTTGTCCTTCCCTGCCCTCCCCCAAGCTGTTCTTTCCAGCACCCCTACGAAGGCACAGAGAGGCCCCAGCATGCAGAACTCACTTTCCAGAGAGTTCTTGGTCGTAGGATCCTTGGCATCTTTGTTGCTTCTGGCTCTCAGGTTCTGCAGAGAGAAAAGCGCACGTTCACACAGACGACAGAAGCAGCTTCGATGCGGCAGAGTTCCACCTTTGGCAGCAATCTCGGCTTTCCCTCACTGCAATGAACCCAGGCGCATTCTGAGCTGATAATGAAATCACAGGGTGTGCAGGGACCCACGGGCAAGCTGAGCACGCAGGATGCCCTGGAGGCTGCGGTCCACCTGGGACACGGCTTCTCAGCCAAGGACTGCTGACATTTTGGGCCGGAGATTCTCTGAGCAGCTGTCCTGTGCACCGTAGGGTGCTAAGCGGCTGCCCCGGCCTCAACCTATAGGCACAGGTTGAGAACGCCTGCCTTCCCGCCGTTTTGACAACCAAAAGTGTCTCCAGGCATTGCCAAGTGTCCCCTGTGAACAAAATCATGCCTGGCTGAGATCCTCTGACATAGAGAATCCTGCAAATGGAGGCCAACAGGAGCACACTCCTAAACACACATCACTGTTTTCTTGGGGCAATTAGATGGCGTGCAGGGGGGATGGCAGTTCAGAAGAGCACTCGCCTTTGGAGATGGCCAGGGCAGGCCCACCACTGCAGACTGACACTGGATTCTCCCTCCACCCGCCCCCCTCCGGATTTGCAAGTGTGCTTGCTAAAAAATGAGGTGCTAATGAGATTTCCAGGGCAAGAGCAGGGCTTGTAAGTGAATAGCCTAGGATGTTTTGATACAAGTGCACTGAACGCATCACTGGAGAAATGCGGTATAAAAGATCCCTGTGTGCCTCAGATCCTCTGGGAAGGAGCTGAGATTAATTCCCGGTACTAAGCCTCTGAACAAAGGCATAAGCAGCAGAGACGAAAGAGGTTCTGAGGTTGTTCTGCCAACCTCTTGTGCTGTAGGAAACATCTCAAGACCAAAAGACTGTTTTCCAGCTCGGTGGGGCCAACGCTGCCATGCGCTTTGGTACCTTTCCTGAGAGTTTAACAGCCCTCGCAGTGATTGTTCCTCCGTACATCTGACTCAGCAGTTCCCAAAGGGTGTAAGGGGGTGGGAGAGCCAAATGAAAGACTGCAAAAACCAGGTGCTGGGCTCACATGAGCCTGGGGAGGCGGCCCGCGTGCCTTGGAAAGTGCGATGCTTGGGAGTTATCTGCAAGTTCCGGGAACACCTGCCTCAAGAAAATGTATGAGTTGGCTGGGCACGGTGGCTCACGCCTGTAACCCTAGCACTTTGGGAGGCCGAGATGGGTGGATCACCTGAGGTCAGGAGTTCAAGACCAGCCTGGCCATCATGGTGAAATCCCATCTTTAAAAAAAAAAAGAAAAGAAAAGAAAACCTGTGAGTTTGGCTTAACCCTGCACCTCCCAAACCAGCCTGACTCCCAAAGCCCTTTTCATATAATTCCTATTACCTACCGTCTGGAGAGCAGGCATTCCATGAAACCAGATCTAACTGGATGCTGCCCATCTCTCAGGATGGTGCCAGGAGAAGATGGACACTACTCCACTCCTTCCTGTACCTGAGGGTGATCCTCAAAGTCCCATGCCTGAGCACTGACCCTCTCCCACCTCCGCAGGGCTTGCCACTTTCTCTTCCTTGAGTTTGACTCTGCTCTCTTTGGGTGGCTCCAATTTCTCTGGGTCTTTTTTGAAACACAGAGAACCGAAATGCATGTCGCTCTGACAGTGCAAGTGCCACAAACCTTAACAGTGGGCCGGCTTGTGGCTGACCCTGAGCCCCATCCCACTTCCTGCATCCCAGCCACAGCTCAGAATCCACTGGTGCATGGCTGGTGGGACCATGTGATCCTCAGGTGGTGTTCCATGGTGTCTCCTCCCTCCTCTGCAGAAACCTGTCTGGGTGGACTTGAACTTGCCCGTCTAACTATAACCTGCTCTTAAAAGCTCAGGTCCCTGATTTGTCAAGGTCACTTGAAATTTGGTGTCACCATTCCAGTTGCTGGGGAGGACGGCTGCTCATTTAATGAAAGAGGAAGAGAGAACAGATTGAATGGTCCAGAGGGGGTCTGGCAGCGGGGGAGGGAAGGTGGAGCCCCGGATGCATGCAGAGCCTGTTACCAGCAGCACCCGGAGGAGCAGGGCGCCCCACGGGCTCTGGAGGAGCAGGGCAGCAGGTACTGTCACTACTGGAAACATCAGAGCGGGGGCCCATGATGCGCTGTCCTGTGATAAACAATACGACAGCATAAAGCCTCGAGAACAAAAGCCCAGGGGGTGACAGCTGAGGGTGTGTCCCAGCAAGGGTGACTGCATTCACTCCCTGCTTCTCAGTGCCCATGTCTCTTTCTAACCCGGTGGTTCTCACATGGAGGGCTTTCTGCTCCATGCGAGAACCGCAGGGCTAGAGAGAGACATGGGCACTAGAAGTAGGGCGTGAATGCAGAACCCCTACTTTCTGCTCAGAACCCTTCTGGGTGGGAAAAAACAAGTCAGAAGCTACAAAGCTACAGCGAGTTGGGGGGGATTATCAAGAGGCAAAGGCCCCTGAAGAGGAAAATGTCGCAGAGTGGCCATCAGGCAGACACAGGGTGGGGAAGGGCAGGAAGAATCCCAGTCTGGAGAGTGCAGACCCAGGGGTGAGGCTGGGTTCTGGTCCAGGCTTGGCCACCAGCCTCCTGAATGGCCCATTCATGGTCTCTGTTTCTGAATGACTCTTTCCAGGCCCAGGGTTTGGGGTTTCAGCTTCCTGGGCCTAAATGCAGGCAGGGAGTCGGCAGCCTCTGAAACGTGGGGCCTGGAGCAGGCAGTGCAGCTCCAACCTGCTGCTTTGCTCCTCACATGCGTCTAGAGAGCACAGGTGACATGAGCCCTCGCCCTGTGGCACTAGCCCCTCAATGCTTCCCGCTCTCAAGGTCTCTGACGGGCTGGAAAAGGAAGAGTGGGTCACCTCCAGCTGCGCCTCCAGTGCCAGGTACAAAGTCAGCCTCAGGACTCTTGTGGTGAGAGCTGTTAATAGGCAGAACTACAGACACTCCTCACTGCAGACAGAAGGTGCAAAGAGTGTCCCCGGACGCGGCCAACCCCCAGAATCAGGCCCTCGCCCCTGGGGAGGCAGGACATCCTGTTGGCTGCTCCTCCTGTCTGGGCACAACAGCATCCCCAGCATGGGGCTGACGCAGCAAACCCAACAGAATCTGGAAACAGCTGGGGTTCACGACCAGATCGTGATCTGGCGCACTCTGTTCTCCTGGGGAGGTGGAGGGTACAGGTGGGAGTCAGGGTGCACCTGGCTGAATGGCGTCAAGGCATTACCTCAGAGATTTCTGCAAACTGAGCATTGGCCTGACAGCACTTCTCAGCCATTTCCATGGCAACTCCGTAGTTGTCCACGAAGGCCCGGTACACACCCAGCTGGCTGGCCTGCAGGGAGGAAGGAAGAGAGAGTGGACAGGTGCTGCAGCTCCCCCACCTTTCCCAGGAGCGGGCTCCCTCCAACAGCTCATCAGGAACTCCAGGGGCCTCGGCTCTTCCGCGCTGCTCCCTCCCACCTGCTCCCCCTCCCCCACGCACCCAGCACACTTCCACCTCCCAAAATGACATGCTGAGAAGTGACTCACGACGCCAGGCAGGTAACAGTTCCCTTCCAGAGCTACTGATTCCTCCCACCCCACTCGCTGAAATGGTGCCATGAGCGGCAGCTACAGTTCGAGGTTGTCAGTGAATCTGGACAAGTGTCTGCACGCAGCATCTTCTCATTCTGGCTGCAGGAGTGTATCCTGGACACGGAGGTCACCCCCCAGCTCCCCCACCGTGTTCACTCCTGTCCAGTCCCTTAGACACATAAGATATGCAGTCCAGCTGCCTCTGCAGAAGAGAGCCTCCCGCCGCACAGACTCGAGCCCCATCCTGGGCCTGGTGAGGGTGCTCTGGTGTCACGCTGCACAGCTGGCAGCGGGCAGACTGACTAGGTGTAAGGTGAGAGGTGTTTTGTTTGTTCTTTATTAAACCAAAGGCTATAACAGATCTCCTCACTGCACCTCCTGCTCAGACACACACTGGATTCGGCAACAACTTCCCTTGTGTGTGAGTGCAGCAGACACAGCCATCTCTGGGCCTCACAACAGCTTTAGGGGCAGCGAGGGAAAACCAGCAAACCCAGGCCTGGGGAATGCAAGGGCAGACCCAGGAGGCGCACTGGTCAGGGCTGGAGACTCCCCCTGCAGCTGACTGCAAACTAGAAGCCCAAGGCATTCGTGGCTCCTGGCGTTTTGTTTTGCGTCAAACCTAAATTTTATTTCCACGGGCATTTGCATTTATATTGAATTTTATGTTTCTACAGATGACAATTCCAGATGCTGGATAAACCAGGCACCCTTGGTATTATCTGATCTTCTGGCCCTGCTCCCTACGGGGGCTGTGTGAAGGGTCTTAGAGTGTACAAGGAAAGGGTAGCAGCCAGAAGACACCCACTAGGCCCCTGCCATGCTGAGGAGCCCTTGTATCCTCCAATTCTAGGTTCTTCCTTGTCAGTGCAGCGATGAGGCCCAGGGCTCTTCCTTTCCCTCCTCCCTCCTTTGCAAGTCACTGAGTATCTCCCCACCAAACTAAGGGCCTGCCTTAGGCCTTGTCACCACAGTGGTGAATAATTCAGACGAGGCACTGCCCTCTGAAGCTGGTGTTCTAACAGGAGAGCACCTGATACACACATGCGTGAACACACACACACAATGTGATGGCAGATGGTTACAACTGGGACGGGGACCGAGAGCAATGGGGCTGCTTTGGAGAACGTGGTCAGGGCCAGGACAGCCTCTCAGAAGAGGTGACAGCTGGGCAGGGTCTCGGGGGTCTTGGGAAGAGGACTCCTTTCAAGACTTCTCCTCCCTCCTGCTCCAGGAGCTCGTATCTTCCAGGTGGCTTGTGAGAAGTTCTAAGCAATTCCTTTCCACATTCCACTAATCAAAAACACACCTCCGGATCTGATGCACTGAGAGGCACACGGCCTCGCTGCTGTGGTGCTATTACGCAGAACATGAAGCTATTCCTGAGGAAACTGGCAAACCTGAGTGGGCCTGTGCCCTTCAAAAAATGTCAAGGTCAGCTGGGCACAGCAGTTCATGCCTGTATAATCCTAGTACTTTGGGGGACGCTGAGGCAGGCAGATCACTTGAGGTCAGGAGTTTGAGACCAGCCTGGCCAACATAGTGAAACCTCGTCTCTACTGAAGATACAAAAATTAGCCAGGTGTGGAGGCGGGCACCTGTAATCCCAGCTACGTGGGAGGCTGAGGCAGGAGAATTGCTTGAATCCAGGAGGCAGAGGCTGCAGTGAGCCGAGATCATGCCACTGCACTCCAGCCTCGGTGACAGAGACTCCACCTCCAAAAAAAACAAAGTCAAGGTCACGGAAGACAAGCAAAGTCTAAAGAACTGGTGCAGACTGAAGGAGACTAAAGAGGTGACAACCAAGTACATAACGTGATCTTAAACCGAGGCGCGAATCAGAGAATGAAAACAGCCGTGAAGAATGCGACTGTTAATTTGGGGGAAATGTATATGAACTATATATTAAGTAATAGTAGCTCATCAGTGTGAAATTTCCTGAATTTAACAAATTGAACTGTGGGTTACAGAAGAGAATGTCCTTCTTCACAGCAAACACACAATGAAGTATTCAGAGGGGAAAAAATCCTGTGCTTGTGTGTATGTGTGCATGTGTGTTTGTGTGTGCACAAAAAGAGATAAAGTAAATGTGGCAAAAAGTTACAATCGGTGTATCAGGGTGAAGGCTATACTTTGCCCCATTCTTATAGCTCTCCTATAAGTCTGAAATAATTAGAAAAATAAAAACTGCAGCCAGAAATAAAACCCGGAATGGGGAAGTCAGCCCGTGCAGCCCCACAGGAGGAGGTGGTAGAAGCTGCATCTGGGTCTGGCTTTCTGAACCACTGGACGTGGATCATGAGTTCCTGGGCTTGGAGGAGGCACCGGAGCTGGGCAGGGCACTGTGAGCTCCTTTGGTCCTAAGACTTGTCCAACCAGGAAGCCTGACGGAGTGGTGCTGGGCCAACCCTACTGAGCTGGTCTGCAGGGACAAGGGCAGGCACCTGGCTTATCTGTTCTTGCAGAGGCCCCAACACCCAGCCCAGGTTGGGCACACGTGAGTACTCAGCCTGTGGTTACGGGGAACAGCTCCCCACGGCAGCCCCAGCCTCTCCCCCCCAGTTCTCCAGCTGCGACATCTGACGCATGAAGGCTATGTAGCTCAAGGCCTTCAGGGAAGCCAGCAGAAACTTTCCAAAGTTAAATTCCAGTGTTCAGCAGATATTAACATTTTTTAAAAGTCTCTGAACGATTTCGAGTATTATTTAGGAAGAGCTCTGGATGTTTTTCTTCCCCCAACACCACGATTCTTCCTTTCTCAGGAGGGCGGCAGGCCAAGTTACGTCCACTACTTTTAAAACTGCTGACACACACAAGGAAAAATGGGGGGGGCTTCAAAGATGGAGGGGGCAGCATGCATCAAAACACAGCCTCCTGCTCTCTGGCCGTAGGGGAAAGAGCCCCAAGAAGCAAGAACTGGAACAAAGTAAGTGCCTTGTGTGTTTCTCAAGCCTTAGCTCTGGCCTGGAGTCTGTGGGGGGGTCTGTAGCACAAGGTGGCAGAGGGAGGGGTCTGCCTACAGGAAAGCCACACCTCAAAGCAGAAAACTCAGTCCCCAGCACCAGCCAAGGAGAAGCCTGAGGCCACAGCTGGGTGTCTGGGTAGTCCAGGAGTGCTGGGGACAGGGCTTTTAAGGAATCACATGCTCTTCACACTTAGAGGGGGCCTGGCCTCAGCCCACACCCGCCTCTAGAGGACTTGTTTCCCTGTGGAGGAAGCCTGCTTCAGGTAAAGTGTGCACACACAGGGTGTGGTGGTGTGTGTACCTGTGGTCCCAGCTACACTGAAGGCTGAAGCTGGAGGATGGCTTCAGCAAGGAGTTCTGGGCTGTAGTACACTACACACTAAGTTTGGCATCAGTATGGTGACCTCCCAGGAGTTGGAAACCACCAGTTTGACTATGAAGAAGTGAAACAGCCAAGACTGGAAACAAAGGAGGTCAAAACTCCTGTGCTGATGAGCAGTGGAATCGTGCCTGTGAATAGCCACTGCACTCCAGCCTGGACAACACAGTGAGTCCCCCGTCTCTTTTTATAAGTACCTACATAAGGCTGGGCACAGTGGCTCACGTCTGTAATCCCAGCACTTTGGGAGGCTGAGGCAGGCAGATCATGAGGTCAGGAGTTCGAGACCAGCCTGGCCAACATAGTGAAACCCCATCTCTACTAAATATGTAAAAATTAGTTGGGTGTGTTGGCACTCGCCTGTAATCCTAGCTACTCAGGAGACTGAGGCAGGAAAATTGCTTGAACCCAGGAGGTGGAGGTTGCAGTGAGCCAAGATCGCGCCACTACACTCCAGCCTGGGCGACAGAGGGAGACCCCGTCTTGAAAAAAAAAAAAAACAAAAAACTATATAAATATATTTTTTAAAAAGGCTGGGCAAGGTGGCTCACACCTGTAATCCCAGCACTTTGGAAGGCTGAGGTGGGTGGATCACTTGAGGCTGGGAGTTCGAGACCAGCCTGGCCAACACAGCAAAACCCTGTCTCTAGTAAAAATACAAAAAATTGGCTGGGCGTGGTGGTACACGCCTACAGTGCCAGCACCGGCCCTGGGTCACTCACCAGCTTCTGGAAGAGGTCGCCCACCCGCTGCTGGTGGCTCCACTGCTGCACGCGGGGGAAGAGCCCGTCATAGAACTCCTTGTGGATCTCGTAGAGCTCAGGCACTTTGAAGAAGATGGTCTCGATCTGCTGACTCGTCAGCACCGGCTGAGAGGTGGTGGCAGCAGCTTTCAAAGGCTTCATGGGCTGGAAGAGGGCACAGGTGAAAGGGGGCTGCCATCTGTCAGGTGCACGGTATGACAGTGGACAGTCACAGTTACTTGACATATGCACTTTTATTTTTAAATCACATAACGAATACAATTTTAAAACCGGCTTTGTTTGGCAACTCAGTCTTCCACTGGTATCCACTCCAGGGACAGCGAGCTGCACCCAGGCTCCCCAACTCTGTCACCCTGCCCCGTCCCGCCCTGCTCAGCTCCCTACACCCTCCTCACCAGCAGCAGCGCCTCCAGGTGGCTCAGGTAGGTCTCCTCGCTAGCCAGGATTCCAGACAGGACCCATTTTCTCATCTCCAAGCCCTTTTCCAAGTCCAGCTCACTCTGCAGGAGAAACAGACAGAAGTCAGACTGGAAGGGTGAAAGGGGATGCTTGCATCAGGGCCTTCTGAGAGAGGAGGGCCAGCTTGTTGACCTCTGGACAAACCCCTGCCCCCACGAAGACTTCACATGGAATTAAAGGGAGAGAGGGGGACCCTCAACACATACTGAGCCACATGCTTGCGGTCACAGAGAATCCCAGGGGGCAACACCTGGAGCCACCTTTAGTCTTGCCAGACCACGAAAATAAAGTTTGGTGCAGAGCAGGCTGGGCCAGGCCTCTCTCCACGCCTTCTGCATGCAACCCAGGAGCAGCTGCCTGACACGGTCAAGGAAGGAGAAGGAGAATCTGACCCGAGGGGGGCATCGGAGCCCATGGCATGGCCACCCGGCTCCTGCTGCAGCCAAGCTCCCCTCCCCACTGCTCACATGGGGCCCCCTCACCTGGATTCTCTGACTGCTGCTGCCACATGACCCTTCGACTGACGGGGCCTAGGCAGCACCTCCCTCCCAACCATGGGGACTGTTACCACCTACTCCAGAAGAACTCTGTCCCTTGGGCTCAAGGCCTGTGTCCCCTGACCCTGCTTTTAGACCCTGACATCATTGGCAGGGACCCTCTCACATGTGGGCTATGACAAAGTACCCTTTCCATCAGCGTCCCTGCTAAAAGTTCAGGGATTCTCTACTGTTTTTGTCTCCAAAAGATGGAGCTGACACTGTTGGACGTTGATGTAGGGGACAGAGCCCACGGCCCCGGACGGCCACCTTCTAATCTGAGTTATGATAACGTCTCTCCGCCCCCCACCCAAATTCATGTTGAAGCCTTAACCCTCAGTACCTTAGAATGTTACTGTATTTGAAGGCAGGACTTTAAGGAGGTGATTAAGCTAAACCAAAGACACAAGGTTCCATTTGTCTGGTTCTTTTTTTTGAGACGAGGTCTCGCTCTGTCGCTCAGGCTAGAGTGCTGTGGCACAGTCACAGCTTACTGCAGCCTCGAGAGCCCAGGCTGAAGCAATCCTCGTACCTAATCCTCCCAAGCAGCTGGAACCATAGGCACGCCCCCCACCACGCTGTACTAACTTAAAAAAAATCTTTTGCGGGGGAGGCATGGTGGCTCACGCCTGTAATCCCAGCACTTTGGGAGGCCGAGGCGGGCAGACCACCTGAGGTCAGGAGTTCAAGACCACCAGCTTGGCCAACATGGTAAAACCCCATCTCTACTAAAAATACAAAAATCAGCCAGGAGTGGTGGCGGGTGACTGTAATCCCAGCTACTGGGGAGGCAGAGGCAGGAGAATCACCTGAACCCAGGAGATGGAGGTTGCAGTGAGCCGAGATTGCGCCATTGCACTCTAGTCTGAGCAACAAGAACGAAACTGTGTCTCAAAAAAAAAAAAAAAAAAAAAAAAAAAAAAAAGCCACATTGCCCAGGCTGGTCTTGAACTCCTGAGCTCAAACAATCCTTCCACCATGGCCTCCCTGAGTGCTGATATTATAGGCAGGACCACAGCACCCCACCAGGACTGGGGTGCTTGTAAAAGAAGAAATCAGGACACAGACTCAAACGCAGGGAACATCACGTGAAGACACACAGGGAAGACAAGCCCGGGAGAAGGGTCTGAGAAGAAACCGACCCTGCCAACCCCTTGACCTTGGACTTCAGGCCTCCAGAGCTACAAGAAAATTAACTCCTCAGTCTGTGATGTTTACTTACAACAGCCCTGAGCAAAGGCATGACACCAAAGATGATGACGCCAAAGGCCACGGAAACGGCCGCCTGACTTCCTGGCCACTCCCACCTGCTACCTGGCTACCGGCAACGTTGGAGGCTGGCCATGCCCATGGCAGCACCTCAGTGCTCCACTAGGCTGAGGCTGTGCTCCCTCTGCCTGCCTGTGCCCACTGGCTCCGTCAGCAGTCGGAGAAGTGCCAGAGAGTGAGAGTGTGTGTGTGTGTGTGTGTGTGTGTGTGCGCACGTGCTGGGGGAGGGGGTCTGTGTCTGTGACAGCCCCCACCTACCTCTCCACTGGTTGCTGGGCTCACGGGTGCGGAACTGGGGTGGTGGTCCCTGATCACTCATTTTCCCACTTTCAGAGAAAATCACCGGCTGCGGTCAGGTTCCTCTTCAGCCCCACTGACATCCTGGAGGGGCTCTGTCAGGGACTTGGGGACGTCCTGTGCCTTGTAAAATTCAGTGCAGCATCCCTGGCCTCTACCTACCATATGTGAGTAACACCCTCTCCCCCTAAGCTGCGGTAGCCACAAATGTCTCCAGACGCTGCCACATATGCCCTGGGAGCAGAATCACCTCCAGTGAAAACTGATGGGTTTGAGGAAGGATCTGACTGAGGCCAGCTCAGGCCTCATGGTATCTGAAGAATTTAGAATTTGGAATCAGGGTCCCAGCACAGCGCCTGCCTACACCCAACCCTGCTGTCCTATTTCCCTGGCCCGCTAGGAGGGAGCCACGTCATGGTACAGACAATAGGTTCAACAGGAAAGGCCTAGGCCTGGGCTGCCCCATAGTCTCAGGCAAAAGTCCTGCAGCCCTGAGCCTCCACTGGCTGGGGAGGGAGCTCTACCCCTGTGCCCCACTTGAGTCCCTGGGGCTTAGACCACAAATCCTCACCTGCCCACTGGGACTATCTAAAAAGGCTTCCTGGGCCACCATGTTGTCCTGGGAATCTCCTAAGTGTGTGCATACCTGTGTGAATGTGTGCATGAACTGTGAGCCTGCCCAGGTGCCTGTGTATATGTGTGCATATATATGCATTTATACTCACGTGCATATGTGTGTAGGGGACAGCCATCAAGATCTGGGCTGAGAGCAGCTCCAGGAAAAGGACAAGCAGGTCCCATGCACACTTGTCCCCCCCAGGGCAGGGTAGGTAGTGATTCCATGGGCGGGAGCTTCCAGGCCATGGCTGTGCCTGAGCTAGGAACTTCCTTGCCTAACACAGTACCCAGAACACCAAGGTGCTCAATTAAAATTCATTTACTAAATCAATGAGTGGATCTCAAAGACCTGGCTGGGTCCTAGTTTTGGCTGCGTTTTGAGGCCTCCTTCAGGGTCTCCACATCAGAGTGTGCAAGCTAAGCCTGCCTCAGTGCCCTGAAATGCTACCGAAGTGCAGCAAGTCTGCTGCTCACAGTGCACATACACATAGGGTGGGGTGGCCTATGATACCCCCTCTCTGCCTATTGTGAATGGTGGAGTCGGCGAAAGCAGGTGTCTCCCACTGTGTGCAGATGCTGTTCCCTGTCCCACAAGAGCAGAAGAGGTGAAGGGAATGGCAGGTCCCCTCAGGCAGCGCCACCCACCCACCCAGCCTGCCAGCCCTGCTCATGTTCTGAGGACAATCTTGCTACTGTGAGTACCAGGGGGCCTGCAGGGTCCAGGGAGGCAGCCAGGACAGCAGGGCCCATGATGGCCCCACCCAGTGTGAGATGCTGGTGCCCGCGTGGGTGAGAGTACTGTGTCTCCTTCTGTCTACATGGTTTGGAGAGCCAGGGGAAGAAAACAGCGCAGGCAGGAAGGCACACGGTCCAGCTCTCCCTCCCTGTTCTGAAGGGCAGGGCCGCTCAGGGGACATCTGGCCCAGGGCATGGACTGGGTGGGGGTGGAGACAAGACACAGGATGAGGGCACTTCTCCTCAGACTAAGAATCTTCTAGAGTCTTCTAGAGTCTAGTGCTGGTGGCATCAGACAGGAATGGCTCAGAAACCAGCCAAGTCCATGAAGAGAAAACAAGACAGCAAAGGGCAGGGCCAGGTCCGGGGTTATTTATAACTCAGGGCTGTGCACGTGCCAGTTATGGGAAAGGACGTGAATGCAGGGAGGGCTGTGCAGCCAGGCAAGGAGGCCGGGGCGGGGAGGAAGCCGGAGGTAAAGGGAAGTTGGAAAAAGAAGTCAGTGACATGGAAGGAAGGACCTCCTACCACGACCCTCTCTGGGCAGGTGCAAACACAAAACCTGAGGCTAAATAAAAGCCAACAAAGAACCCATAAAACCAACTGGGCTTGTGACAACCAAGCCGGAAAAGCCAACAGAGAACAAGGTGAACAAAACTGTTGTCAGCTGGCTGCCAGGCCCACACAAGGGCGGGAGCTGGAACTGAGTTTCAGGACAGGGCAGAGAGCCTCCTCCCGGTCCCCCTAATCTGGGGGAGCCCAGTGATGATCAGGGTGCAGAACCCTGACTGAGAGGGGCAGGCTGCTCCAGGCTGGGACTGTGCAGCCAGCACAGCTGCTGGAGAAAGGACACTCTTCTGCTCTGGATAAGGGCAGGTTTTCATTAGCAACAGGCTGGACATTGCCATGCGGCCCAGCCCAGCGAGCACCCCAAAAACCTGGTCCTCACGGCACAGAGTGGGCGAGGGGCTGGCCTCTGTGCAGGGTCCTGGGGCTGCAGGTTGTTGCAATAGGCCAGCCTATGTGAATCCTTCCCACAGCACCCTGGGCAAGGGGGTGCCTGGCCTCTGTCCAACCTCTGCCTAAACTATGAATGAGTATTCACAGAGAAAACCCGTGCCACAGGAGTCCACTGAGACCCCGAACTGCCAAAGAGTTCCCTGAGGGTTTCCTGATGGCCCCATGGCCCAGAAGACTCAAGATCAGCATCTGGGACCAAATGCGGGATGGGTGGGGACATGCAGGAGGAGAGGGATGGGAAGGCTGATGCCCATGCCCCCACCAGCTGGTCAGGATCAGGGTGCCTCTGGCCTCAAGATCACCATGCTCCCGACCAGGTGCGGTGGCTCACACCTGTAATCCCAACACTTTGGGAGGCCGAGGCGGGTGGATCACCTGAGGTCGGGAGTTCGAGACCAGCCTGACCAACATGGAGAAACCCCATCTCTACTAAAAATACAAAATTAGCCGGGTGTGGTGGTGCATGCCTGTAATCCCAGCTACTCAGTAGGCTGAGGCAGGAGAATCACTTGTATCCAGGAGGCAGAGGTTGCGGTGAGCCGAAATCACGCCATTGCACTCCAACCTGGGCATCAAGAGCAGAACTCCGTCTCAAAAAAGAAAAAAAGAGCACCATTCTCGCTGGGAGAAGTGGAGTGTCCTAGGAAGCGACAGCCATGTCTTCTAACCAAAGATCAAAAATGAAAGATGACATGTGCATAGCTTGTTGCACGGCTGGCAGGGAAACCAGGAAGTCAAGGCTATGCTTGTCTCCAGGGCAGTGAAAGGCACCCTGTCCTGGGGCCTCAACCACTGGGAAGAGCACCCGAAGGTTTCTGGAAAGGAGTTACACACAGTTCTCCTCCAATCCAATCACCTCCTCTTCAGACCGGCTCTGGGCCAGGGGGTGTGCTTGGGACTGGAAACTCTGACCTGGCAGGCACAGACAAGCAACCTTCTGTAGGACATGCACCGTGAAAAATGCCTACAACTGCTGTGAGTACAGAAGCAGGGAGCAGGAGCCGGGGGACCAGGATGCATCGTGGCTTCATAGAAGAGGAGCCCCGCACTGAAAGGTGAGGGTTACACTCCAAGTCAGAGCCGGGTGTGGGTGGGGCCCCCACCCCCAGACAGGAACCAGGGGCACCAAGTGGGCAGATGAGCTTCCTTTCAGGGCCAGGAGGTGCACCAAGGACTGGCTGGGTGAAGAGAGCCCTCAAGGATGATGGAAAGAAATAGCTTTTCTCAAGTTCAGCACTTAGTCTACCTGAACTTGGTCCTTTGTACCAAACCATGCTCACGATGCAGGAAGAGAGGGGATGCACCAAGAAAGACAAGACAGCTGAGGGATGGAAAGTGTGTCCACTGAAGGATCAGGAAGGCTTCAAACCCTGGAGCTGTGTGGCCCAAGCAAGTTACTTCACCTCTTTGACCCTCGGCCTCCTGGTGGGTAAAAAGCTGACACCTGACGTGGGGTAGGAAGAGGTGCCTGTCAGCGGCCTGTGTGTGCTGCATGGAGCAGGTATATGTTACCCACTGGCTTCCTCTCCCATCCTCTCGGTTCAGAACGAGAAGGCTGCCCAGCACCAAGGCCTTCAGAAATCACAAAAGCACATACATAAGCAGCAGTCCCAGGCCTGCAGCTAATGCATCAGCCCCAGAGAAAAGCAGCTCAGTGAGAAGATACACTTCTGGAGCTCCTTACAGAAATGGGGTAAAGCCCATCCCTCTCTTGCTCTTTTCATTTTATTATTATTATTTTTTTAAAGATGGGGTCTTGCTCTGTTGCCCAGGCTGGAGTGCAGCAGGAAGATCACAGCTCATTGCAGTCTCAAACTCCTGGACTCGAGCAACCCTCCCACCTCAGCTTCCTGAGTAGCTTGGATTACAGGTGTGAGCCACTGTGCCAGGCTATGCTGTTGTTGGGGTGGAAACCATCTAGAAAAAGCTAAGCAGAGTGGGAAAGGTATCTGTCATCAGGGACCAAAAAGACAAAAAGAAGACAACCGCCCTGGGCAGCGATTTTCTCATCCCAAGAAGGAAGGAACCCAAGAGGTCAAGTGGTGGGACATGCACCAACGGCAAGGGGTGTGCCTCTGGGCCCAGAGCACGGCTGAAGCAGCCCCCCGAGCTGTGGGACCAGCGAGGAGTCAGGCCTCCATGCAGGGCCGAGCTGGCCCAGCACCACCCAGCCTGCGGCCACCCCAGGCTATGTTCTCATGGGGGGGTCGGGGGCAGGTCCACTGCTTTCTCAGTGGGCACGGCAGAGCATCTCCTGAATGTGCCGCTATTCTCTAGCCGCGCAAGCTTGGGGAATCCACTGCAGGACTTCAGTTCCACATTTGTAAAGTGAAAGTGACAGCAAGGCCAAGAATTATTAATGAGGGTCAAGTGAAAACTCACAGGAAAGGCTCTGGTCACATGGATGGAGCCATCGTCAGCACATGCTTTGGTAAAAGGGAGCAAGAGAACTTCATGAAGCAAAGGGACCCGAGCCCAGACACCACCCAGCTCAGTAGCATTGCCGGGGCCACCATGCAGGTCTTGCTTGTTTCACTGGTGGCCTCTGGTGCTGACATTCTCAGCCTCAAGACCAAGTGCTGCCTCCTCCTCCATGTGCTGCCCTCCTCCTCCTCAAAGCATCCCCCGATCTCCCAGCTCAACACATCTGGCAAGCTGTCTGTGTACCACATGTAGAGATGAGGAAGGAGTTTTTTCAAGACCCCAAACCACTGGCTGCTCCACCATCTACCTGCTATGTACCCCTGAGCACGGGGCTGCGCTTCAGGGAGCCTCACCTGGCCCTCCCACACATGCGCCATGGGGACTCACCGCTTTAGTGGACTCCAGGGCTCCCGAGACCAGTGCATCCCGGCTGTCCCTGCCCTTGCTGCTAAGGTGGGGCGATGAGGAGGGTGAGTCATCGATGTAGGGCAGCCCGTCTTGGTGCCGGCGCTGCTCCTCTGCCCGGTCTGCAGCGCAGCCATACCCCGGTGGTGTTCCGAACGAGCCATCTGTGTGTGCAAAGAAGCATCCTGTGTTAGAGAAAGAGAGGGGAGCATCCATACCCAACCTGTCCCAGCACGTACCCAGCTGACGCTATCTCTGTCCCCCGACAAGCATCTCACAAGGACCTCGGGTATGCTGATGTCACCTTCACAACGGACTGATCAAAGACCACAAGGGTGAGGGGGGATGAACATGGGCTCACTCCTCAGACAATGCAAGGGGCTTTCTGAGACATGTCTGCCCCTTGGCAGGGGTTGTGACATAAGAAATACATATTTGATCTTTGCATACCCCACTCCCTACTTTCCTGGCACACAGTTCCTAAAAACCTTGGAATCTTCAAAGTAATAAATGTCTTTATGTATGCTAATGAATGACAGGTGGCTGGGGCTCCTGGACAGCCTCAGGAAGGGGGCTGGTTGCCAGAAGAACCAACCACATGATTAGAGTTGGCACCCCCAACTCTCTGGAACAGACCCACAGCTGAAGGTCGATCACCAATGGCCAGTGATGTAATCAATCATGCCTACACAATGAAGGCTGTCCAAAAGGACAGGGTTGGGGGAGCTTCTGGGGCTGAAAATGCAGCAGTGCCCGGAGAGGGCATGGAACTCTGTGCCCCTTCCCACAGACCTTGCTCTATGCACCTCTTCTGTCTGGCTGTTCCTGAGTTGTGTCTTTTTATTAAAAAAACAATCATATAGTAAGTTATTTTCCTGAGTTCTGTGAGCCATTCCAGCAAGGGATCAAACTCAAAAAGGGGGCTGCTGGAACCTCCAATTTACTCCAGACAACCTGGACTTGCTACTGACATGTGAAGTTAGGGGCAGTCTTCTGGAGCTGAGCCCTTAACTGTGGGATCTGACGCTAACTCATGGTAGACAGTGTCAGAACTGAGTTGAAATTGTAGGACACCCACCTGGTGTCTGCAGAGAACTGCCTGGTGTGGAAAGAAGTCCCTACATTTGGTCACATAAGTGTTCTGTGTTGAGCTTGTGTACAGAGAAAAGTTTGTTTTTTCCCATACAGTGGGGCTGGGTTGCTACAGAAAGGAGGACCCGTGGCCTGGCGCAGTGGCTCATGCCTATAATCCCAGCACTTTGGGAGGCCTAGGTGGGCAGATCACTTGAGGTCAGGAGTTCAAGACCAGCCTGACCAACATGATGAAACCCCATCTCTACTAAAAATACAAAAAATTAGCCGGGCATGGTGGCAGGTGCCTACAATAATCCCAGCCACTCAGGGGACTGAGGCAGGAGAATCACTTGAACCCAGGAGGTGGAGGTTGCAGTGAACTGAGATCACTCCACTGCACTCCACCCTAGGTGACAGAGCATGACAGAAAGAAAGAAAAGAAAGAAAGGAAGGAAAGGAGAGAGAGGAGAAGAGAGGGGAGGGGAAGGAAGGGGAGGAAGGGAGGAGGGGAGGAAGGAAGGGAGGGAGGGAGGGAGGGAGGGAGGGAGGGAGGGAGGGAGGGAGGGAAAGGAAAGAAAGAGAAAAAGAAAAAAGAAAAGGGGACCCAAAATGCTACTGTCTCGCTGCAAGGAACAGTCTTTGGGCACCTGCCTATGGGGTCTGACGGGGTGAGGAGCACATGCTGGCTGGGGTGCAACTCCTGGCCACCATGAACAGCGCGTCCTATCATGCTCTTCCCATCCCAACCAGGGAACTGGGGCTACAGGCTCCCCTACCCCCCCACTCCAGCCCACCTTCTGGCTGAGTCATAGCCCACCTCCCAGATGGTGTGTCAAAATCCCAGACCACCCTTACCCCAATGTGACTACCCCCAGAAGGACAGAGTGGCTTATCCTACAAGAGGCTCCCTGCCTGCTGGAACTCACTAGTTACACAGAGTAACTCATTCCTCCCAGAGGCACCTGGAGACAATCACTCCCTTCCTCCCAGGCTGAATGACAAAGCCCAACACACATTTCCAAGGCCTTAACCATCTGTAGCTCCTTGATGGCCTGTTCTAAATCTGAATTTTCTAAGCCAGTGGACTCCTCACGACCAATGTCAACCCACAAGGATCTAGCCCGATCCGTGGCTCACGTGAGGATCCCTTCTCCACTCCTTCCAAAGGGGGCCTTTCAGGCCCATAGGACTTCTGAGACCTCACCCTGATGGGGTGACGTCACTCTCAACATGAGTCACCGGTAAGCAGCCCTGCCCAAAGGTTACCAACAGAGGTGACCTTGGTGTTCATTCACGAGTTTACAAATGACAACAAACACACCCAGGCCGGGTGGGCGCAGGGCAGCACTCACGCATTCGCGGCAGCTGACCCAGCAATCCCAAAGTGGGGACTGTTGTTCCTTTCCACATGGATGGTGGGGCCAGGGTCAGGGCGACCCATGTGTCTGGAGTGATCTGCCACTGGCTGTGGGTGCAGGCGGCCAAAGGCCGGGCTTCCTTGCATGCCTCTCCCTCTCCCCAGGTTCTCTACTTCCTGTCCCACAGGACTCAGCGCCCACTAACAGGTGTCCCCAGCCCTGGTTCCACATTGGCAACACCTTGGGGGGGGCTCTGAAAACAATTTCGCCGGGATCCACATAGACTTGCCGAGTCTGAAGCTGTAGGGGCTTTCTCGGGGAATCTAGCTGGCAGCCAGGGCTGAGACCTGCTGAGTGACCCCAACCCGGTGTCCAGCGCTGTGCCAGCTGCTGACCTTCAGCACTGTCCCAGGTGACTGCACACAGCTACTGGCTGCAAAGGCAAGGCCTGGTTCTGTCTGTGCATGTCCAAAGGAGAATTCCAGGAAGAGGGTGGTTCTGGGTTGAGCACAGCAGCCAAAGCAGGAAGACTCGAAGAGCCTGGAGCACCCACTGAGTCCCTCAACAAGCTGTATGGAGGAGTATGGTCTCCTTAATCCATGGGACATCGAGTGGGCTCCAGGTATCAAGATGACTACGTTGACTGTCAATGCTCAGTTTCTTTGGCCTTTGGGTGGGGGAAATGAGCCGTGGTGTAATCCCTCAGAAGCGAGGCTCTGGCCCTCCCCCTTGCCACCACTCTGTTAGTCCACGTCACTGAAGCCATCCATGCCTCACCTTTCTTGACTACATTAATTAATTTAACAGAGATGCTAATGTCCTTTTCGGTCTTAGCCCACCTGCACCCAGGTGAATAAACAGCCATGTTGCTCACACAAATCCTGTTTGGAAGGTCTCGTCATTCAAAGCGCGCGTTTTTCAATATTTGGTGCCAGAAACCTGGGACGGGGGAACTCCTACGGGAGACCAAACCCCCGTCCCTGTTCTTGTGCTCCCTCCATGAAGAGATCTACCACCGACCTGGGGTCATCAGACCAGCCCACAGATGCACACCACCAGCTACTTTGACAGGTATGTCAGGTCTCCATATTCGAGCCTGGAGCCTGAAAGTCTGAAGTCCTGCTTGCCTCGGCTGATGTCTCCCACCCTCTGCCTGCACTTCGCCATTGTCCCTGATCACCCAGCAGAGCTTCCCCGAACAAGCCCCTCACCCAACCCTGCCATCTTAACTGTTCTTGTGATAATGTAAATACCTCTCACCCAACCCTGCCATTGTAACTGATCTTAGTCTGCAACACCCCCGCCCCCCAAAAAACTACCCAAACCTATAAAACCAACTCCTATCCCACTGCCCCTTGCTAATGCCCTCTTCGGCCTTAGCCCACCTGCACCCCAGGTGAATAAACAGCCATCTTGCTCACACACACACACACAAAAAAAAAATTTAACAGAGATGTTGATTCACTATGGTGCCTACGCTGATCGCCAACTCCTGGGCTCAAGCAATCCTCCTGCCTCAGCTTCCTTCTTTTAAAATCAGGCATGTGAACTGGACAATTGATAAAGACCCTCTAGCTCTAAAATGCTACTGTCACTATTAGATGAAGGCCCTGCCATCCCCCCTGGCCTCCTTCAACAACTTCTTCACCCTAGTCCCCCATCCTGCGACCCCTCCAGACTTGGGTTTTTTGTTTTTTTTTAATTTCATGGTGGTTCTCACGAAGTCTGACAGACTTGGCTTTTACATTAGCTCAGAAGTGTTCTAGCAGGGGTGTTCAAGGGTCCAAGGGGAGAGAATACACTCATGGGTTCTTAGTTTGCTTTATGTTGGGCCAGTAAAGCCCCTTCCTCATTCCCCTTTCTGCTTATCACTAGAGAAAGAAACTAAAACCACGGTTGCAGGCTGAGAAAGCCTCAAACAAAACAAACAACAAAATAAGGCGGATTAGACAAGCTTTTAACCCAGGGTTTTGCTTATCTAAAGATGATCTTAAGACATCAACACATTCTTCTTCACCTAGTGCAGCACCTTTTATCTGAGCTCTTTCCACGCCCATGACTACATGGACTCCCGTGCAAGGTCAAGTCAACCCAGCAAGAACTTCAGGGTCAGACTCGGGGTCCCAGGGCTCGCTCCAGAGGAACTGTACGACTTCGCATTTGCGAAGCCACATGCTGGTTTAGCAACGTCCACGCTAAAACCTGGTGCAAGGATCAAGTGCCCAGTGAGGGTTTACCCGCCCATGTCCAGTGAGACCAGGTCTCACGGCCAGACTCTGCTGGGGACTTAGGATGCTCCAGACAGCTAAAACCCCAGCCATTTCCCCATCTGCAGAGATCTCAAATCAATGTCTGGGTGGCTGATGCTTTTAAGTCTGGATTCCAGATGGCCTGCTCATCCCTGCCACATTTCATATGAGGGCTTCAGCCCCTGTCTCAGCCAACCCAGAGCCCTACAATCCAGACTTGCTGCCCCCTCATTCTGCTGACTCTACCAGTCTGCTCCGAGGCAAATGATGGGGTGGGGAGGACAGCCCCTCAATTTCCTCATCCCCCCATTCTAACCACCACATAGGAACCTGCTTTTTCACAAAGCAGTTTTTCACACCTGAGTTCCCCTGAAGTATACAAAGCACCCCCACCCACCTGTTATTTTATTTTCAGAGACATGGTCTTGCTGTCACCCAGGCTGAAGTGCAGTGGAGTGATCATATCTCACTGCAGCCTCAAAACTCCTGGGCTCAAGGGATCCTTCCAAGTAGCTGGGACTACAGGTGCATGTCACCATGTCCAGCTAATTTTTAAAACTTTCTGCAGAGACTGGGCCTTGCTATGTTGCCCAGGTTGGTCTCAAACTCCTGAGCACCACCAAGCCCAGCTAATTAAAAAAAATTTTTTTTGAGACAAAGTCTTCTTATATTCCCCAGGCTGATCTTAAACTCTGGCCTCAAGCAATCCTCCTGTCTCAGCCTCCCAAAGTGCTAGGATTATAGGCTTGAGCCACTCTGCCCAGTCAAGGCCCTTTCCTTTTGAGGATAAAGTACATTATTTGGCATTTTAAAAGCCACCATCTCCCAAGAGCCAGAACCAACTGGGAGGCCTGGCCCCCTGCCCCCGTACCAGGAATACCCAGTGGAAAAACCTCTCTGGGCCTCCTCACCCTTGGCAAGACTGAGGAATTGGTGGTCTCATCAGCCTCATCCTTCCTGCAAAGCTCCATCCAAAGCAGAAGACAAACACTAGAAGGTAGAAGGTGGGGGCTTGGAATCTGGCTGCTGCTCTCCTGAACCAGGAACCAGACTAGGAGTGGGGTTGGGGAGAGGAAGGCCAGTGCCAGCCCAGAGCAATGCAAAGAGCCCAGGGTTTGTGTGGAAAAGGGAGGGCCTAGTGAAATCTGAAACCCTCTCCTCTCCAGGCAGTTTGCTTAGCAACCCAACCCCGGAACTCCGCAAATCTATTCTTTCATGAAAGACAAAAGGGCAGCCAAAAAATAAAAATAATATAGCGAGAAGAATAATGCCTCAGTAGGTCCCAGTCAGCCCAGGCCCAAGTAGGTGCTGAGGTCATATCCCCCTCGACTACATTGTTTCAAAAAAAAAAAAAATCACTTTCAAAAAATTAAACAGAATTACCATATGATCCAGCAATTCTACTCCTAGTTATATACCCCAAAAAACTGATTTCTTTTTTTTTTTGAGACGGAGTCTCGCTCTGTCGCTAGGCCTCCTGGGTTCAAGCACTTCTCCTGCCTCAGCCTCTAACTAGCTGGGACCACAGGTGTACACCACCACAACCAGCTAATTTTCGTATTTTTAGTAGAGATGGGGTTTCACCATGTTGGCCAGAATAACCTCAATCTCTTGACCTCATGATCCACCCACCTCGGCCTCCCAAAGTGCTGGGATGACAAGCGTGAGCCACCATGCCTGGTTTTTTTTTTTTGAGATGGAGTCTCACTCTCGCCTGGACACTGCTGGAGTGCAGTGCCAGGATCTCGCTCACTGCAACCTCCGCCTCCCGGGTTCAAGTGATTCTCCTGCCTCAGCCTCCCAAGTAGCTGTGATTACAAGTGTGTGCCACCACACCCAGCTAACTTTTGTATTTTAAGTATAGACAGGGTTTTGCCATGTTGCCCAGGGTGGTCTGGAACTACTGACCTCAAGTGATCTACCAGCCTGAGCCTCCCAAAGTGCTGGGATTACAGGTGTGAGCCACTGTGCCTGGCCTCCAAAAGAATTGAAAGCAGGGACTTGAAGAGATATTTGCAAACTCACGTTCATCACAACACGGGAAGGAAGTGGTAGAAAGAACCCAATGTCCACTGACAGATGAATGCATAAGTACAATGTAACGTATACATGCAATGGAGTATCATTCAGCCTTTGAAAGGAAGGACATTTTGACACATGGAATCGCATGGATAAACCCTGAGGTGCTGCTTAGTGGAATAAGCCAGACACAAAAGGACAAATATCGTTATGATTCCACTCATATGAGGTACCTAAAGTAGTTGGATTCATAGAGGCAGAAGGCAGAACGGTGGGCTCCCAGGAAACGTATGCAAAACTGAGCTTGGAACACCAGCCATGTGATGCCCGGGTGCAGCCAAGCAGGGGAGGCTCTCCCAGACCAGACATGCCCAGAGAGGCCCCAGATCCTCCTTCAGTGGCACGGTTGCCGCCGGAGGTTGGGGTTCTAGGAGCCCAGACCCTGCCCCACCCTCTGCCAATGTGCCCAAGGGTGAGATAGGAGCAAGACCTCAGCGGATCAGAGGTCATGCTCTGGGCCCTCCCTACCCTGAACAGTGGGAGCAGCTGTAAAGGGGCCTCCGATCAACGTGTACTGGAGTCAGGAGAAGAAAGGGGCCCTGTGAGGAATTGGGTGGAGGAGGCAGGAACTCCATGGTGTAGAGAGATCATCAGCAGAGTGGTCTCCATCCTTGTTTACACTGGCAGCCAGAGACTAGGCAGTATTTATTTACAAAGGTAAAGGCAAATCAAACATCCGTGGCTCTGCCAGCTGCGGTGGAGAGGTTTTCACAAAAGCGGGCATCGAGCCCCACCCTGTCACGGCTGCAGCTGCCCTCCTTCCCAGCTCCTGCCCTCCTCTCGGCCTCCATCTTTCCCAGGTCCCAAGCAAGCCGCAGCAGCACGGTGCGGGGACTTCTACAAACAGCAGCTCACGTCCTTTGAAGGCACTGTCAGGCAGGCACTGTCTTCCAGGAGAGGTTTAGAAAAGGTTCAGGTCTCAATGAAGGGTGCAGAGTCCACAGTCAGAGCTGCCTCTGCACCCCACGCTCATCCACAGCCTGACACCTTCTTCCTACTGCCATGCACGCACCAAGAGCAGACTCCACCCTTGAGAAGGGCCATGGATCTTGGGGGCTCGGAAGCTGGCTCTTGCAGTAGAACCTCAGGTAAGGTCAGGGAATACCTGCAGTGCTTCAGGGAATTAAGTTCCTCTAACAGCAAAAAAGACCCAAATCTTTAAAGTAGCAGGCAAAAAATAACCTGCCACCCTTTACGGGACACTTCCTCTAGGTCGCAAATGGTGCTGAAAACCTACGTATCATCTCCTGGAATATGCACCTGAGTGGGCATGAACTTTTAGATTGCTATTTTTAGACAGGAAAGACCGAGTCTCAGGCAGAGCTTGACTGCGTCCAGGTGCACCTGTGTGACCTGCCTACTGGGTCAACTTTCAAACACATTCCAAAGAGAAGGCATTTCTAAGATGCGGCACTGATAACCTCACGACCTAGCAACTCCCCTCCTAGGTGTATAGTCAAAAGAATTGAAAATTGGTGTTCAAACAAAAACTTGTATCAGAATGTTCACAGAAGCATTATTCACAAGGGGAAACAACCCAAATGTTCACCAGATGGATTAAAAAAAAAAATTTGGTAGATCCATTAAATGGAATAGCAAAGCTCACTGTAGCCTCAACTCCCGGGCTCACATGATCTCCTGCTTCAGTCCCCTAAGTAACTGGCACTACAGGTGTGTGCCATTATGCCCAGCTAAAATAATTTTTTTTTTTTTTTTGTAGAGACAGGGGTCTCGCTATGTTGCCCAGGCTGGTCTTGAACTCCTGGCCTCAAGTGGCCCTCCCACCTACACCTCCCAAAGTGCTGGTATTGCAGGTGTGAGCCACTGCACCCGGCTCTGCCTTTAAAGGGAAGGAAATTCTGTCACATGCTACAACACGATGAACCTTGAAAACATGATGCTAAGTGAAATATGGCAGTCACAAAGTGCCACATGTTGTATGACTCCACTGACATTAAATGTCCAGAATACGTAAATCCACAAAAACAGAAGGTAGGTCAGTGACTGCTTAATGGGCCATGGGGTTTCCTTCTGGGGTGACAAAAATGTTCTGGAACTAAATAGAGACGTTTGTTGCACAACACTGTGAATGCACTAAAAGACACTGAATTGCTCACTTTAAAATGAGTCATTTTATGTTATGTGAATTTTACCTCAATTTTTTAAAAGAATGGACCTGTTTTGCTCTCTTAAGCAGGGAACCCGGAACATAATTCCGCTGTTTCCCAAGGGCTGAGTATCCTTCCGGATGGACGTCGGTACAGCCTGGCCATAACCCCAGGCCACCCACAGGCAGTGAGTGCTTTCAGAGACACGCGGTTGGTTCTGGTGGTTTTTCTACTTCTCCTCCTCTGTCAGGCTGGCAGCTGCCCCTTCTTGCATCCACACCAAGTGGCTCAAAATTCTTTATAAATGAGATGTCCCCCATGCAGTTAGCCACTGCACCCTGGTTAAAGGCCTGCCCCCAGGGCCCTTGGTTCTGTGGTGGAAGGGTGTACAGAGGGTACCCCAGAATCCCGTGGCCTCCCAGCCCTCATGCTGTACCCCAACAATGACATCACCAGGCCAGCACCCAAGAACAGAAAGCCTCAGCTGCCCAGATAGAGGTCAGGGTCATGAATCAGCATGTGCCACAAAGTAGGCCACCAGGCTAGCCAAGGCCCCCACCCCCACAGGCTGGAAAATGTCAAGTCGGGAAGGTCCTCAGCCTGCCCCACTCCCTGACGCCTTGGCTCCCCCAGGCAACCCTGGACACCGAGAACGAGAAACGGGTATTTACAGCTCTGAGCTTTCTTGGAGGAGGAAGTCCAACCCATACAACCAGCGCTGACGGCTCTGCCTGCTTGAAGGCTGAGCTGGTTGGAGACTGAATCACCAGAAGGTCAACTTTGCTGGCAATTTTTTGGGGGGCACTAAAGACAGCTGTTTTCCTCCACAAACGGAGGGTGCCTCAGTATGGGCAGATGAGAACCCCGCCTCCTCTCCATCAACATCCAGAACACTGTTAAAGGACCCTCCCCAGTCTCCAAGCACCCACCTGTGTCTAAGGCTCCCAATCATTCCAGGAGGCAAAAATAATTTGATGCTCTAGGCTTCAGGTTGGGGCTGGCTGGTGCAGGCGCAGGGCAGACAGAAGCTGAAATCCCAGCTGGGAAGAGGCAGCTGCCCGCGGCCCCAGAATGATATAGTTATTACTCCTCAGCAGCACCTGGGCTTTTTAGGACTCTGGGCTCAGAAAGACTTCCTGGAGGCCCGGTAGATTTAGCGCCAGGCAAATGTACTGAGTACCTAATACATACAGGGCACTGTGCTGGGGATGCAATGGTGAGCACTGCACACCCAGCCCCTGCCCTCAGGAGCCAGTGGAATCCACGAGTCACGTGACATGGGCATCACCGTAATCATGCCAAGGCCACGGGAGAGGCAGCTGGCACCAGAGTACATGCAGGAGGGAGGCAGACAGACCCAGGCAGGACAGCAGGGCCTCTCCCTGAGGAAATGACCACAGAGCCAGGACCTACTGAGAGAGACGGAAGCAGACACTGGCTCCCCTGAGGAACACCAAGGTGAGAAGTGCACTGTTGTGGGCCCTCAAAGGAACATGTTCATATCCGAACCCTAGAATCTAAGTGTGACCTTACTTGGAAAAAGAGGCTTTGCAGATGTAATGAGGTTAAAGGCCTTGCAATGAGCTCACCCTAGACTGTCCAATTACTACTACTATGATGTGTTTCTATTCTCCCAGAACACTCCTGACAACACGTGTGGGTTTTTTCCTTTTACCAGGCAATCCTCCTGTCTCTGGACACCAGCTGGGTGTCCTATAATTTAATTCCATTCTGCTAGTGAGTACATGGAATGAATGTCAGACCCCACAGGTTAAGGGCTCAGTACCACAAGACTGCCCCCATTTCAGGCACTGGGGGAGTCTGGGCCACATGTACTTCTGACCTACTGACCCTAAAGCTGGGGGTGGGGTGTTCCCACAACCCCCTCCTCAGGTTCAATAATTTGCTAGAGCTGGCATCGGTGGCTCACGCCTATAATCCCAGCATTCTGGGAGGCTGAGACAGGCAGATGACCTGAGGTCAGGAGTTCAAGACCAGTCTGGCCAATATGGTGAAACCCCATCTCTACTAAAAATACAAAAATTAGCCAGGCATGGTGGCATGTGACTGTAGTCCCGGCTACTCTGGAGTCTGAGGCAGGAGAATTGCTTGAACCCAGGAGGCGGAGGTTGCAGCGAGCCAAGATCGCACCGTTGCACTCCAGCCTGGGCGACAGAGTGAGACTGCGTCTCAAAAAAAAAAAAAAAAAAAAAAATTTGCTAGAGCAGAGCAGCTCACAAAATTCAGGAAAGCCCTTTACTCACATTTACCAGTTTATTATAAAGGACACCACTCAGGAACAGCCAAACAGAAGAGAAGCACAGGGCAGGGTGATAGAGTGTGTACTGTGGGGGGGAGGCTTCCATGGCCTCTGGGGCACTGCCCGCCCAGCACCTCCATGTGTTCACCAATATGAAAGCTCTCGGAGCCCCACTGTACAGTGTTTTCATGGAGGTTGCACTAAGTAGGCAAGACTGACTAAATCACTGGCCACTGATGATCCGTTCAGCTGAGACCAGGCGTGGTCAGCCTGGCAGGGCTGTAGACTCTGGTGATCAATTCAATCTCCACCCCCCTCCCCGTCCCCAGAGTTCGGGGCGGAGCTAAACTTCCAACCTTCGAATCACCTGGCTGGTTCCTCTGGCAACCAGCCCCATCCCCACAGCTATCTGGGGGCCTGCCCATCAAGCATCACCTCATTAGCATAACCTAGGTCCCACAAAAAAGGGCTTGTATGAATAACAAAAGATGCTCCTATCACCCCATCGCAGGAAATTACAATGATTTTAGGAGCCTGTGCCAGAAACCAGAAGGAAGACCAAATCTATATATTTTTATTATATCACAATATCACACTGAGGGACCCTAAATCCAATGACAAGTATATTTAAAGATACAGAAGACAGGCACACAGGAGGGCGTTTGAAGGCAGATGCAGAGACTGGAGAAGTGCCGGGGCCATCAAATGCTGGGAACGGCAAGGAAAGATCCTCCCCTAGAGCCTCCAGAGACAGCTGGCCCTGCTGACACCTAGATGTTGGGCTTCCGTCTTCAGAACTGGGAGAGAATAAATGTTTGTTGTTGTAAGCCACTAAGCTTATGGCATTGTTAAGGAAGCCACAGAACGCTAAGACATGGCCTGGACTGGGTGCCATGGAGTCTGAGGACAGAGATAACCCAGCCCCTGGGAGAGGCCTGGAAGGGCTTTGCAGGGGGTAGAGCCTGTGAGACAGAGAGAAGAATGTGACCAAGGGAGCCTTCAACCAGCAGGGGTGGGGGAGCTGCAAAGATGCCCCACGGAGGGATTCAGGCCGACTCAGCTGCCGGATCTCCTGGGGCTGAAAAATGCAGAAAGGCTGGGAAGGACTGAAGGAAGCACCATCCCAAAATATGCTGTATCAGTACACTGACTTTGAGCTGACAACATTAGAGACTGCAGCTTCCGAAAGGGCTAGCTGACCTGCTTCTTGCTGTATGCAGCAAGCCATAAAAATTCCTCTGGGAGAGGTGCTCTCCCTGTACCAAGAGAGAAAATAGCCCTTATCACCTGAGACTGGGAATTGGGGGCTGCAGTGGACCTGAATAAATAGGCTTAACAAAGTAACCCTTATCTCCCACCAGGTTTCCCCCTCATGTATCTCCCAGTGACTCCCCAGAGTTTACTGTCCGTAGCCAGATCCCCTTGTCCTGCCACTTCTCAAACTTACTGTTATCTAAAAAGGATCTTGCTTTGGCCACTTCTCTGGACTTGACTCTGGAGAAGAATCCCATCCGTGTCTCTGTAAAACTAACGACATCTGTGTTTTTCTCTTGTTAATGTGCCTGGTGTCAATTTGGTTTCTAGATCCAGCCAGAGGCCACTAAGAGCTAAGGGGGACTAGAAGCAATCTCTGGGAAAGGGGATACAGCTGAGAAAGGGGATGCAGGCTGGCAGTGAGAGGACAGGGAGGTAGGGGGTAATTTGTGGGGAGTCTCAGGCTGCAGGCCCAGGACTTGGGCTGGATTTAGGAGGTGTCTGGGTCTGGAACAAGAGGGGAGCCTAGGGCCCGCAGGGGGGACAGATGACATTCTAGCAGCACATCTGAGGGTGGCACAGGAGGTGGGGCAGGGCTGGGGGCTTCTACAATGGTCACTCCAGGTGGGCCTGGTGTTGGCTGAAAGACGCAGGCAGGCGACACTGACACACAGTGATCATGGGTCTGGCTAAGGGGACAAAGACAAAAGGAAGAGGAAGAGCAGAGGGGTCGCTGAGCTTTCTAGTCCCCAAGGTGCAGACGTGGCAGCAGGGGAACTGGTCAGAAGAGTCCCTGGGAAGACAGTGGGAGGGGGCAAGGCAGGGAAAGTGGAGTAGTGCCCTTCAAAAGAGGATGGTACGGGAACAGTGCCCTGGCATGGGAGTAGCATGGGGAGCGAGGTCTGAAAGTGATTGGTGGGGGTCCCTCCACGCCAGCAAAGGTGCTCAGCCAGGAGGCAGGCTGTGGCCGCTGCACACTTGCGGGTCCGCCCCTCCCACTCACTGCTCCTCCAAAGAGGAAACACAGAGGGTTAAGAATGGGAAAAATGGCAGGAAGAGGGGGCTTCCCCCTGCTGTCAATCACCACCCTGAGCCTGGGTCCAGGGCCCAGCCACGGGCAGACACCCAGCAAGCCTGGGAGGGCAGGAGAACCACCTTATTCCCCAACCTGGTCTCGGGCTACCCTTCCTGAAGGATGCCTGGAGCGGGATAGGAGAAGGGATGCACATTCACCACATTCACAGCAGCGCCATTCACAACTGCCCGAGAGGTGGCGGCAGCCCCAGTGTCCATCCACGCGTGAGTGGAAGACCAGAATGTGCTATATACATGGAAAGGAGTATTACACAGCCTCAAAAAGGAAGGAAACTCTGAGACATGCTGACTTGGATGAGCCTTGAGGACATTACGCTAAGTGAAATCAGCCAGACACAAAGAGTCAAATACTGTATGCTTCCATGTATATGAGGTTCCTAGAGTAGTCAAATTCAGAGACAGAAAGTAGAATGGGGGCTGTCAGGTGGTGGAGAGAGAGTTAGTGTTTAGTGGAGTTTCAGTTTGGAGAAGATGGAAAAGTTCTGGAGATGGACAGTGGTGACCCCTGTATGACAATGTGGATGTACCCAACACCACCGAACTGCACACTTAAAAATGGCTAACGTAGTCAATTTTATGTTATGTAGATTTACACACACACACACACACGATCAGCCAGGTTTTCAAATTTAAAATGAAAGAAAAGAAGTACAGTGTTAGGGGCTAAATCATGTTCCCTGCCAAACTCATATGCTGAAGTCCTAACCCCTAAACTTATTTGAAAATAGGGTCTTTACCAACTTAAAATGAGGTCATTAGGTTAGGTCCTAATCCAATATGACTGTGTCCTTTAAAAAAGGGGTAGCCAGGCGTGGTGGCTCATGCCTGTAATTCCAGCACTTTGGGAGAGAGGAGAATCACTTCAGGCCGGAAGTTTGACGTTAGCCTGGACAACATGAGACCCTGTCTCTACAAAAAAAAAAAAAAAATACAAAAATTAGCCAGGTATGGTCGTCATGCCTGTAGTCTCAACTACTTGGGAGGCTGAGATGGGAGGACTGATCACTGAGCCCAGGAGGCTGAGGCTATACTGAGCTATGATTGAACCACTGCATTCCAGCCTGGGACTGGAGCCAGAGGGAGACCCTGTCTCTTAAAAAAAAGTGGGGGGGGGAGGGTGTGGGTGGAATTTGGAGAGCGACTGGCATATTGGGAGAATGTCATGTGAACTTGAAGACTGACACCTAAAAGGATCCAACCCAGCCAACATCTCAATCTCATACTTCCAGGCTTCAGAACTGTGAGATGATACATTTCTATGATTTGAGCTACACAGTTCGTGGTTCTTTGTTACGCAGCCATAGCACACTATTACATGAATGAAGTCACTGTGGAGCTCAGACACCAGCTTTGAGGAGCTGTCCACATGCCACATTCTAGACTCAGAGTGGCAGAGGGGAGGAGCAGACACCAAGGTGCACAAGGTCAGAGCAGGAGGCAGCCCAGGGCCTTGCCCCCTTAAGCCACGCAGCATATCTGTGCTCTCTTGGGCTCTCCTCTTCCAGGGCCAGGCACTTGCTCAGAAGCTAAATCGTTACAGATTGACCCCAGACTCTCCTGCCGGACAACAGACCAGAGCCACCTGAGTATCTTGTGCTTGCACAAGTCAGAAATTATAGAAACCCAGTCGCATTCTGAATGTCCTGTACAACACTGCCAGCCAACCAGCCCTTCCTGGGCGCAGCCCCTCTACCTTCGGACTCTCCTTCCCACACAGGGCCTCAGGGGCTTCACTTTCCTCCCTTCATCCAAGCTGAAAGGTAGTGGGGGGGCTTCCATGCAGATAAGGAAACTGAGGTACTAATGCAACAAGCTGGGCAGGACCAGAAAAGCCCAGTGCTGGAGACAGACTGACAAGGAACCCTTCTGGGCCCTCAAATGATTCTACAGCCTGAGTTCTTTCTATTGAGGGAAAGGAGTCGGCCCAGAGGACAGTTTGAGGACCCCCCTCAAGCCACATACACCCACAAGAAGCACCTCTTTCCCACCAGCCCTGGAGGGGTACAGCCCTAGGTCAGTCCTGGGGGCTGGTCTGCAATTCCCACTCCTGTCCTAATCCTGGGTCACCCTGATCTACAGTGCTCCTGGGAGGCTTATGGAGTTGTGGATGCGCAGGTGCCCAGGACGCCAGCCTGAGTCAGGGCCAGGGGATAACACCAGCAATGGCAACAGGTATGGGTCAGAAGTGCTGCCTCGAATCCCCACGCCTCTGCGAGGGAGCCATCACTACCTCATTTTACAGATGAAGGTTGAAGGTTTGGATGTAGAACCAACATACCCTGAATTCCACAGCTAAGAAGGCGGATCCCCCAACTTCAGGTATCCTGGTGGGCTGAACTAGGGGTGAGCTGGGGCAGGGGAGTGACATTTTGTATTCTGCACCAGAATTTAAAATGTTCCAGGTATGGGCAAATGTCAAAAGGCTGAGGAACAGACTGGGAGGTGGCACGGTCTCTAAGTCTAAACCCAAATGGATTTTCCCCTGGAAAATCTGTACATGTGGTTTATGTGGCCAGGAACTCTTCTTTCTTAAACAAGTATTTGGAAAATGAAATCGAATTCCCTCTGTTCCCAGTTTCCCCCACCCTACCCTCCAAGGCCTTCTTCAATCATCCCCCTGGAAAAGCAAGAGAGAAAACAAAGCAGGATGACTGGGGTAACCAGAGGGCCGGGGGCCTGCAGGTGAAACTCTTCACTTCATCTCTCAATGTTCCCACCAATGAAATGGGGATAATGACACTCTCCACCCACACTCCCTACGAGGTGTCAAGCGGGCCCCATGAGAGGGAAGAAACAGCACGGAGAAGCACAAGCATCACTTAACATAATTACAGGAAGCCTCACCTATTCCTGCGCTCCCACCTGCAACATTTCACAGCACGCTCTTTTGCTCCTTTCCAGAAAACCGTATGACTCCTCTTGCCTGGCTTCTGGGGGATGCAGTGTGAAGCTGAGAGCTCCACTTCAGAAAATGTGGCAGAGCCCATGTGTCTGCTGAGGCCACTGCAGGTCCACGGGTGACCCTGGCACGGCAATCTGGTCCATCTCATCTACTACAGAGGCCAGCCAGGGCTCTGGATGCTGGCCTTCATGCTGCCCACCTCAGCAGCCCAAAGTGGACCCACTGCAAAGGCCACTGCCCTGTCTTCCACATTTCTCTTCTCCAGCAAAAATCAGGCCATAGCAGAGCTTCCTTACTCCTCTGAGGCTGCAAACTCTGCAGGCCACAGAAAACAGCTGAGGAACGAGCCAGAAAACCAGCCGGCGAGGAGCTCTCTGTCCAGATGCAAGAGGAGACAGAGGACCCGGCTCTTGATCTGAAACTCAAAACTGTCATTGGGAATTACCACCCATGGCGATAATCCCAGCTCTCGCTGCGGGTGTGACAACCTGGTCCAGATCCCCACCTGTTACTCCCAATCCAGGCTCGGGAACCAGGCCCAGCTCCTATCCTGCTTCCCTGGGGGGGTGTGGGAGGAGGCGAGATTCACACGCCAGGCCTCCCTCCATGGGCACAGCTGTTAGACGCCCGCTCAGGGAGCCAACTCAGCCACCTGCCAGCCCAGCCAAATGAGCAGGTCCTGAAGAGGAACGTGATACGCTGCATTCTGAAAGCTCCTTCTGAAAAAAGTAAGTTCTGCAGAGATTCAGCTCACAAACAGGGGGCAGCATGGACACATCACCATGCCACCGCAAACACGCCAGGAAAAGGCCTTCCAGAACTCCACGATCCTGGGAGAGCTGTGGAAATAGAAAGGCTCTCAGAGGTATCTGACACCGGCTCTGAGCCTGGCACTTCTCCTGGAAAATCCTCAGGTGGTAGAATAACAGCTTGGCTCAATCAGATCACCCTGCCCAACACTCTCGCCTCCACGGCTACCCCCTGCCAGGGCTGATTCAATACTATTCAAGACACAGAATTTGCTCAGACTTCCCAGACAGGCCAGTAGAGAACGAGGCTATTTCCTGCTCCTTGCTTAACAGACAGACCCCAGCTGGCTGCCTAAGGTTGCTGTCTAAGCCTCTTTACCTCCAATGCAGGCATCACCAGCCCCCCTGCAAAGGAGAGCAATAGACACTCAGTCACATCCCACACCAGGCCAGCATCAGGCACATAGCAGGCATCTAACAGGTGTCAGCCCCTTCTCGGTCCTCATGAGGGGAACCCAGACCCGCTAACAAGCTAGACTCTGCCCATGTGGCTCCTCCCTGGATTAAGTGCTTTGTAACTTGGCTAGTCGGTGTGCATTGCCCTGTTCTTGCCTGAATACCACCTGAGCTATGCTTTCCTCTTGGCTGGCAAGTGGGGACTGTACCAGGAAAGCCTGGGATGTTCCGAAGGTTGGGCTGGTCTATTAGGATGACCAGATCCACACCAGTCTCTCTCACCTGTCAAGCCCCTTCCAAGAGGCCTCATGAGTCAGCAACACAAGACAAACACCCCCTGGCGCCCTATGCTGCTCAGCCACAGAGTGCAGCAGGGTGGAGATGAGGATGCAGGTGGGGGAGAAGGCAGCCATGAGATGCTGAGTCACCTGGGACCAGATGCCATGGGTTTGAGGAACCTGTGTTAAGAAAGCAGCAGCTCTTCTCCATGGAACAGAAAATACTTGGAGGCCACCTGGCTGGCTGGTGTGAGGGAGGTGGCATCCAGGAGACCTCAGAGGTGGGTTAACAAGCCAGGCCTCCAGCCACCAGTCCCACCAGCCCCAGCAGAGTCAGCTACCACCCGCAAGGTCCAGCAGCTTTGGGGATGTGGGGGGTGGCACTCTGGGATGCCCCTTACAGCACACAGAATGAATCTTTGCATCCCCCCAAAATTCCTATGTTGAAATCTAACCCCCCAATGTGATGGTATTTAGAGGTAGGGCCTTGGAGAGGTGATTAGGTCAGGAGGATGGAACCCTTGTGAATGGGACTTGTACCCTTTTCAAACCCCAGAGACAGCCCCATCCTTTCCACACCAGGTGAGAACACAGCAAGAAGATGGCTATGAACCAGAAAGCAGGCCCTTGGCAGACACTGGACTCCTGCCTCCAGCACTGTGAGGAGTAAATGTTTGTTGTTTAAACTACCCAGTTTATGGTATTTTTGTTATAACAGCCTGAAGTGACTAAGACACCCCCTCCCTGAAAAAATCTGTCATGCACACCCTCATATTCCAAGTTCCCATGACTCACATGGGACAGAAACATGTCCCCTTCCTCTCTGCAGTCCCCCACGTTACACTGTGGAACACACGGGCCTGGACATCTATGTCCTCCCCACCCAGTGGTACAGTGGAAATGTATATCTTTCCCTTAATCAGGGAGGCACTTAAATGCTGCTTACTCCTAACATTCTGTCCCAGAGGGCAGGGCAACAGCACGGCTGCTTTCAGGGAATTCAGAACCTGGAGAAGGCCCGGCGCTGTGGCTCACACCTGTAATCCCAGCTCTCTGGGAGGCCAAGGCAGGCGGATCATTTGAGGTCAGGAGCTGGAGACCAGCCTGGCCAACATGGTGAAACCCAGTCTCTACTAAAAATACAAAAATTAGCTGGGTGTGGTGGCGGACACTGGTAATCCTAGCTACTTGGGAGGCTGAGGCAGGAGAACTGCTTGAACCCAGGAGGCAAAGGTTGCAGTGAGCCAAGATCGTGCCACTGCACTCCAGCCTGGGTGACAGAGCGAGACTCTTGTCTCAAAAAAAAAAAAAAAAACAGAGCCTGGAGAAGACCCAAGAGGTGAAATAAAAGGGAACTGGGTCACAGTCTCCAGTCCACTCTGGTTTCTCAAGAGTATGAGTGACCATGGGCAGCCGCAGTCGGGGGAGGAGCCTGACCTCGACTGACTGACTCCTCTGAGCATGGTAGGGCTCTGTTCACACAACCCACGCCCCTCCACTCCCCAGCTTTCCTGCAGGCTCCAGGTGGCCCTGGGTGTCTGGGGCCCAAAGCCTGTCTAGCACGTGAGCTTGGCCCTGGTCCCATGGCTCCAGCTCACACACACCCCCCCCACATCAGGGTCCATGACTGGGGAGTCTGAAGCTCATCGCTTCGCACAGCCCCTCATGCTCACTGCAACCTCATCAGCCTGGGTGCTCCATTCTGAGCCTCAGCTCACACCTTCCCCATCCAGATGGCCTCCCTGGGTCTTAGCCCTCCCAGTTCTTTACAGCCCACCATTCTGATAGCCCCATCCCCGCTGTGACTTAACCTGGTCACACTCCTCGGCAGGGGGACATTCTCCCTGGTGCTTTCTCCCACTCACCGTGTGTAGGGTCCTCTTCGACACTCCACCTACGCTACAGCCCACATCCAGGCACCAGTCCCCTCAAAACTTCTCATAAGTTCCTTAGGACAGGCTGGAGTCCGGTTCCTCCTCACGCCACTGACCACCCAGAACCCAGGGACCATCTCTAGAATACACTTATTCAACACATGGGGCCACCCCAGGGCCCAGATATAAATAAACAGATCAAGCAAACAACTTCATATTCACATAGCCACTGGTTCCTCAGACTTAGGAGCAACAGAGGTCAGGGTGGTCAAACTGGGTGGGTGCAGACACGGATCAAACACACAGGGTTGCAGAAAAACACAACTCAAGGCAAGCTCCCCTCCTTCGCTAGCTGATAGGACACATAATAGAACTTCTGTTCGCTATCTCCGGAGAGTCCAGCTGCACACAGTCTCTGTAAAAATGCCAGAAGGAAATGCTCATGCACACGCCATTAATGACCCCCTCAGAGGACTTGGCCTGGGGCTCATCACATCTGCGGGTGTACAGGCTGAGCTCATTTCTGAGTCACAAAACCCAAAAGTGATGTTTCTGGTCAGCAACCACCCGGAGAGACTCCCACACTATGGCACTCTGCCCACTGACATGCCCTTGACCCTGGCTGAATAGCTGGTTCTCCATGGGCCCCCTGCTGGCACGCTTCACTGGGCAGGTGAAGTCACCGTGCTCTTCTTTTTCTTTTTTTTTTTTTTTTTTGAGACAGGGTCTCTCTCTGTCACCCAGGCTGGAGTGCAGTGGCGCAATCTCAGCTCACCAAAACCTCCACCTCCTGGGTTCAAGCAATTCTTGTGCCTCAGCCTCCCGGGTAGCTGGGATTATAGGAATGCTCCACCATGCCTGGCTAACTTTTGTATTTTCAGTAGAGACGGGGTTTCACCATGTTAGCCAGGCTGGTCTCGAACTCCTGACCTCAAATGATTCACCCGCCTCGGCCTCCTACAGTGCTGGGATTACAGGCATGAGCCACTGTGCCCGGCCTCTTCTGAAGACTGTGAGGACCCCAGGGCCAGGCATGCACCATGTGCACACAGGAGCCAGGCATTTTACACATACACCACAGAACAAGAGCCTCATGTTTTAGGAAGCGGGTGGGGGGAAAGCAGTGGTGTCTCTTCTGTTTCCAAACAAGAACAGCCTGTCACCACCGGGCAGAGAAGTAACGCAGGCTGCTTCCTCCAGGAGAAAGGCCGGCAGGAGTGGCGTGGAGATGCTGCCAGAGCCCAGAGCCTGCACAGGCTGCTCAGGAAGCTCGCTCCAAGCACTGAGCATCCAAGCAGGAGACAGAACTACAGGCACTCGGGCCCACGGGGGGGGTCTGATGCGGACGTTCTGTACCGGCTTTGCCTGGAGACATCAAAGGGTCGCAGGACACAACAGCAGGCACAGAGAAGCCTCAGAGGGGCAGATTTTCTACAGGATCCCAATTATCTGGAAACATGCTTCTAACCTGAAGCTCTAGACCCAAGTCCAGGCTGAAGCTATCAGAGCAGCTTTTCTTCCCTCAACGCGATCCCCCACCTCGAGAAAAGCGTCTCAGCCTAGGTGTGTGCGCACACAGGTGTGACATTTGCATCTATCCAACAAAGCCCAACCCAGCTTCTCTCTCAGGTTTGTCAAACTCATCCAGAACAGGGGCTCTGTGGTCTGGCGTGACCACGTCAGGCCTTCTGACGGCTATAGATGTCTTGTTAATAAGGCCTTCCTACATGCGTGTGACGCGGCAGCATTCCTTCCATCTCTGATCCTGCCATCTCATCTGAAGGAGGAGGCAGATGGGGCTGCCCATGCTCACAGGTGCAGCAGGTGGGCTCACTGATGAGCCACAGAGCCAGTGAGCAGTCCAGCTGGGCTAGAACCTGGATCTGCAATAGGTTCTGTCTGCCCCCAGAGTCCTGCCTTTCTAGGTGGGGAACCCAATGAAGATGTTGGTCAGGTAAAGGGTGGTGCTTTGGGTCCTGTCCCCAACCCACTCTGGTGCACCCCCCACCCCAAAGAGCCACCCTCTCTGACAGGCCCGAGGTCTTCCCACCCCCGTGGCAGCAGTGCCTGAGCTGCTGGCTCCCGAGCAGCAGAATTCATGAGCTGGGCAGGGCAGACCTTGACTCAAACCCAGCCCTACCACTGCCCAGCTGGGTGACCTTAGCACATTACTTAATCTCTCTGGGCCCCAGGTTTCTCGTCAATAAAAGTGGACTCGGGAGGTCAGCCAGCATACCCCGAGTCCCTGTGAGGGGCTAGCCACCATGCTTTACAGCACCCAGGACACTGCCCACTCAGAGCACGTGGGGTCCTGGATCCTATCATCCCTGCTGGGCCAGGAGCTTTAAAACCAGCAGGCCCTGTCCTTGGCTGAGCACTGGGTCTCCAGGCTTCCAACAACTGTGGAAGTGAGAAAGCCACAGAAAATGAGAGGATCACACTAAGGAACGAATTACTACATTGAGAGCAAGCCCCTGGGCTGGGAGGCTGGAGAGACAAGAGGCGGCGGGGCCTGAGGGATGAGCTGCCTTGGGACAGACAGAGGGCACCCAAAGGAACAGGCAGGCAAGACAGGGCCAGGGGGAACCGAGGAGTAGAGCAGGGTCAAGAAAGAGAACAGGAAGACCCCAAAGACTTCCTCTCTCGCCTGAGACATGCCACCCCACAACACCTGCAGCTCCAGACAGATTCTCCCACTGAAAACAGGACATAAAAGTTGGGCGTGGGCACGGGTGGGGACATAACTCACAGGCCCATTTGCTCCATTAAGCCTGGCCAGATGGTGCCCAAGTACCCAGGGAAGGATGAACTTCACATTCCTGAAGGATTCCACGCCTGCTCCACACAAGCAGGGGGCTGGGGGAGGGGCAGCCTAGGTGGCAGGCAGCTCACAGCCTGCTCAGGCATGGCCCAAGTCCATGGACCTCTCAATACCATGGCTCCATCCAGCACAGGCTATTGGTCCACTTTTATTTTATTTTTAGAGATGGGTCTTGCTCTGTTGGCTACGCTGGAGTGTAGTGGCACGAACATAGCTCACTGCAGCCTCAGACTCCTGGGCTCAAGCGATCTTCCTGCCTCAGCCTCCTGAATAGCTGGGACTATACATGTGCACCACCACGTCCAGCTAATTTTATTTTTTGTACAGGCAGGGTCTCACTAGGTTGCCCAGGCTGGTCTCAAACTCCTGGCCTCAAGGGATCTTCCCACCCTGGCTTCCTAAAGCACTGGGATTACGGGCAAGCCACTGTGCCCTGGTCCAATTTTAGAAAGGCGCCCAGGGGCCCCTCTGCAGCAGCAGAGGAGGGGAATTGTCTCAAAAACAAAATCCCTCCTTTCCCACTAAGAAAAAGGGCTGCTTCCATTTCCTGAGCATCTACCACATGCCAAACTGTCACTGCCAATCCCAACACAGCACTAAAAGGTTTCTACAATAACTCTCATTTTTCAGGAGGGGACGTAAGACACAGAAAGGAACTATAACTGGCCTGGTGCACATTGAGGGTGACTCCAGCCCGTCAGATAGTTCGGGATGCTGTACACTCTACTCCACCTGCGGCCCCAGGGACACATTCCCTGAAGGAAAGCTATGTGTCCAAACAACTGACTGGGATGGGAGCTCTAGGAAATGACAGCTGCATGCGCGGCTGGGAGGCAGGCTGGTGGAAAGGAAGGCTTGGCATGCAGGACAGGCAGGAGGGGAGGCAATTTTTGGGATCTTCTGGACATTTCTGAAGATCTTTATGCACCAGTGGCCTGAAGCCTTCTCTCCCTGGAAATGTAGGCAGGCCCTTTAGTGAACATGCAGATGGCTGTGCCTATCCTGCAAAGACAACTGAGTCAGAGACAATGGAAGTCGATAGAAGGGCCTGAAGCAAAGCAGGCAAGGAGCAAACCCTGGGACACTGTTGAACAAACCAGCAGGAGGCAGAGACAGGTGCTTTGCCTGGAAAAAAAACAACAGGGCCGGGTGAGTTGCTTATGCCTCTAATCCCAGCACTTTGGGAAGCCAAGGTGGGGGAATCATGAGGTCAAGAGATTGAGACCATCCTGGCCAACATGGTGAAACCCCGTCTCCACTAAAAATACAAAAATTAGCCAGGTGTGGTGGCGCGCGCCTGTAATCCCAGCTACTCAGGAGGCTGAGGCAGGAGAATCGCTTGAACTGGAAGGTGGAGGTTGCAGTGAGCCGAGATTGCGCCACTGCACTCCAGCCTGGCAACAGAGCAAGACCCCATCTCAAAGGAAAAAAAAAAAAAACCACGAGGAAGGCCCAGCAGGCAGGCCTGCATCCACAGTGAGTGCATGAGCTTAGTTCTGCTGGGGTGGGGGTTCTTGGGAGGGGCCACAGGAAAGTTACCGGGTGGGCTGAGGTGATCAGTATGGGCCACCACCCTCAGAATGCTGTCTAAGGGCAGTGGTGGTCTACACCAGGGAACACCACCACACACACAGAGAAGGCCGCTTAAAAGGCAGAAGCTTGAACTTCCAATCCCAGGCAAGACGGAAAAGGCACACTACACCCTTGCCCACTACCCACAGGTACAAATCCTGCATAAAACTCATGAAACAGCTATTATGGGACTTGAAAAGGTAGAGAAGGGCAGCAGGACTGAGCAGGGATTGCAGGACTTTAAGGACACCTTGGCAATGACTTTTCTGGATTTTCAGTTTTTGGAATTTTGCCTCCTAGCCTGGGCACTGGAGTAGCCTGAAACCACCAATAGGCACAGACAAGAGGGAAAAAAAGGACCAAACAGAAAAGCTTGCTCTCTCTAGCGAAAGACCCAGGAAGGACGAGTCCTGTGGATTGAACTCTTTTGGCTTTGTCTACCTTGCCCAGCAGAAACAACGTGTCCATTCCTCTCCCCCAGAGACGTAGCAGCGGCCTCCCTGGGGTGGAGACCCCTGGACTCTTTCCACTCTACACTAGCCGAGCGTCACCAAATAGGTGAAGCCCAGTCCCCCTTCACCAGCACAGCAGCAGTGGACCCTGAGGGCGGAACTCTGGCGACAGTGCAGGGTGACAGGCTAGAGCCCCAGCCTTCTAATCAGAACACCTAGAAGGGGGAACATGGGGAAGCAGAGAGTATAGGGAAGATCATGGAGAGGAGGGAGCTGGAGAAGGGATCCTTTAAATCTACATAAGAAGCCCTGAGCTCACCCCCAAACCACCCATTTGTGAAAACACTTGGCATCAGCACAGCACAGATCACTGCCCAGTTTCAAACTAATCTCTGGGCGGTGAACAGCAGGGGTGGATACTGGAACCACAGAGCAGAGAAAGTGAGCCAGGATGTGCCATCTGAATCCGAGTTGACTGCCTGTTTAAAAAAAAATCAGTCGACATTTTCAGAACATTTAAATAGGGTCCAGAGCCTCATAACATTATACTCAAGATGTCCAGGACACAACCCAAAATTACTTGACAGAGAACTAAGCAAAATAAACAACTGTCAAAGGAAAAGGTAATCAACTAACATCAACCCCAAGAGGACCCTAATGTGTGAATTATCAGAATAAGACCTTAAAGTAGCTATCATAACCATGATCTAAGAAGAAAGGGCAAACACTCTCAAAACAAATGAAAAGACAGAAGTTCGGCCGGGCGTGGTGGCTCATGCCTGTAATCCTAGCACTTTGGGAGGCCGAGGCAGGCGGATCATGAGGTCAAGAGATTGAGACCATCCTGGCCAACATGGTGAAACCCCACCTCTACTAAAATACAAAAATTAGCTGGGCATGGTGGCACGTGCCTGTAGTCCCAGCTCCTTGGGAAGCTGAGGCCGGAGAACTGCTTGAACCCAGGAGGCAGAGGTTGCAGTGAGCCGAGATCGCGTCACTGCACTCCAGCCTGGCGCCTGGCGACAAAGCAAGACTCTGTCTTAAAAAAAAAAAAAAAAAAAAAAAAAAGACAGAAGTTCTCAGCCAATAAAATAGAAGCTATAAAAAAGAACTGAAGAGAAATTTTAGAATTGAAAAATAAAAAATTACCTGGAGGGATTCAACAGCAGAATGGAGATGACAATGGAGTCAGTGAACTTAAAGACAGATCAATAGAAATTATCCAATCTAAATAACAGAGAGAAAAGAAGAATGGAGAAAAATGGAATAAAACCTCAAGGATCTATGGAACAACATCAAAAGATGCCAATGTCTAACTTTATGTCACAGGAGTCCCAGAAAGAGAGGAGAGATGGAAGCAGAAAACAGTATCAGAAAATATAACATCTGAACACTTCCCAAATTAGGGGAAGGACATAAATTTATAGACCCAAGAAATGCAGTAAACCCTCAACAGGATAAAGAAAGAAAACCACAGGCAGTTACATCACAATGAAAGTACTAAAAACCAAAGTTACAGAAAAAACGTCTTGCAAGCAGTCAGAGAAAAACAACATATTACATACAGGAGAATAAGGATTCAAGTGACTGTAGATTTCCCATCAGAAACTATAGAGGCCAGAAGAGGATGAAACATCTTAAAGTCCTAAAAGAAAAGAACTGTCAACCCAGAATGTTATAGCCAGTGAAAATATCCTTCAGGAATGAAGGTAAAATAAAGACCTTCTCAGATGAAGGAAAACTAAGACTTAGCCCTACAAGACCTCTTTTAAACTTCTGGCCAGAACTATAAGGTAGTATGTTTTGTTGTTTGAAGTCACTAAGTCTGTGGTAATTTATTGCAGTTGCAATAGGAAACTAATATATTTATCTCTGAATAAAAATCAGTAACAGAATGACACTGGAAAAATCTCTAAATACTTGGAAATTAAACAACATTACTATTAAACACTACTAAATGATCCATAGATAAAAAAGGAACTCTCAAGGAAAATTAGAGAATGGTTTGGAATGACTGAAAATAAAAATGCAGTAAGTAAAAATTTGTAGGATGCAGCTAAAGCAGTGCTTGGAGGGCAAATTTACAGCATCAAATGCTTGTATCAGAAAAGAAGAAAGGTCTCTAAATTTTTTTAAAAAGATGAACAAAATAAATCCAACAAAAAGAAATAATAGACTTCTGGCAGACTAACGAACAAACAAAGAAAGGCACAAATTATCAAAATCAGAAATGAAAGGGAGGATATAACTACTGATCCCACACACATTAAGATCCTAGGGAAATACTACAAATGACTCTGTGTACATAAGTTTGGCAATTTAGATTAAATAGGCCAATCCCTTGACACCTGCTGGTGACCACTCACCCTGACCCCCATTTCCCTAACTATTCATGGTGCTGACTAAGGCCCACAGGAAAAAGAGCCCTGGAGCCGACAGTAACCTGAGGCAGACAGAACCACAACCCAACAGGCACAAGGACCTCGCAACATGGCCCAGGCTTCTAGAAGACTTCTTAGGTTTGAGAACCACCCCGGAAACCAAATCTCCAATAACGCAGGGCCTTAGAAGTTCTAAAAGGGTGCAGCACTGGCAGCACTGTTGCGATCTGAACCAGCAAAGGGTCTGATGTGATAGGAGAAAGAATGCTGAAGTCGGAAAGATTAAAAGGCCATCTCCTAGAGGCCATCAAGGCCAATACCCTGTGTCACCATGCAGCTGAAAGTAGACTTGCAAATGGTTTCTTCTTCCAGAGCTCTTACCAGATGGGGGTCTTTCACACTTCCCTGACAGCTCATCCCAGTGTTTAACCATGCTTACAGTCAAGATGTTCTTCCTTATGTCCCACAGGATGGCTACAATTCCACCTAATTTCCCCATTCCCTGTGCAGAGTGCTGGACCACAGGGGACGGCTTCCTCCCTGATTGAGAGCTGTGTGATTCATACAAAAGATGTATCCTTGGAGCCTCCACTGGTAACTGGGGGTTACTGGGAACTACTTAGCAGGGTTATTTTGAGACTGAACACAACCACAAAGCATCTATTGCAATGCCTGGCACACAGTAGGTACAGAAAGTAGTAGTCACCATTAACAAGTGGCACTTGTCAGCCTGCTTCTCCTCACCATGAAAATCCACCTCCTCAAATACTTTATGAAAGAACCAATTTTCTACCCTATCAATCATTCAGCTTGTCAGGCAGCTCCATATTTGCATGGTTTTTGTCTCTGAAGGAATTTCTTTAAAAGCTCAAGGTGAGCTGTGTTCCTGGCAAGTAGCTTGCTTATTTAAAAGGATCCTTCCCCAGACACCTCCAGATGACCACTGGCAAATGCTCAATCCTGGCCTGATCTCTGAACCAAGCAAGTCTAACTTCAATCTCCTCCAAATCCAAATTACAGGGCTTCTGGCCCCTTTCAGGTACAAGTGAGGGGACATGTTCATTCATATTGAACCTAGTTGAAAAGATACTTGGCTATTCCAAGTCTCTCTATTTCTATTTAATCCTAAAGCAGGGGTCAGCAAACTTTTCCTGCAAAGAGCCAGATAGTAAATACCTTCAGCTCTGCAAGTCACGTGGCATGTGTCTCCACTACTCAAGCTTGCCATCGTAGCATGAAAGCAGCCATACGCTATATGTAAGCCAATGAGCAAGCTGTGTCCCAATAAAATTTTTACAAAAACAGGCAGCAGACAGGACTAAGCTGTAATTTGCCAACCCCTGGCCTAATTCGAGGGAGAGGCCTCCACCACCATCCTTCCCTCATACATTTCCCACAGTCAACACAGACTTAGAAATTCACCAGGCAGCTTAGAGGTTTGAACCTCTCTCTTCCTCTCTGCCTAGGCATTTAAAGGCTACCCAGAACCAATCAGCACAGGTGAAGCACCGTAAGACAAAAGAATGTCCTTTGCTCTCTTACTGTGTGGCAGCTGATACACACCCCCCACACACACAGACATACACACACACTCACTCTTACACACTTAATGCCAATAAATATAAAAGAATTACTTTAGGCCCTGTGGGAAGGGTATTTCTGACGGGAAAGCTCTCAACAGCCAAGGGAGAAAATGTCAGCCAGGATCCTGATTCATACATAATGGAGATTCTGCTGGAAAACAGCATAGGACATTTGAAGGAAATGAATCATTTACGGAGTGCAAGAAGGTTTGCACCGTTTCTCAGGCAACACCCCACCCCCACCTGCCCCACCCTGCCAAGGGACCCAGGCTCTGGCAGGTCCCAGAGAAAGGGCACCGGCTGTGGGCACAGGACGGTGCCAAGCCCAGCAGTTTTGTGTAGCTTTTCACTTGCCTACTTTTAAAGGGATCCGAAGCAGCCTTAAGAAATCAAACAGTGTAAAAATAAGGCCACTGGGAAGAAAACAAAAATAAAGACTCAAAGTGTGTTTCAGGCCCTGGGATGCACTGACTGTGTGAAATGAACAGCGAATTTGGCCCCCAGGCTCCCTGACAGCAAAGGCCAGAAAAGGGAGGAGTCTTGGATGACTGCCTTCCAATGACAGAAGAGCTGGGGTGCAGGAGAAGCACAGGACCCGGAATTCCTTACCGTGGACTCCTCAGCTCTGTGATTCTACCCCACCACGCTATCTACTGAAGCACACTGCAAATAAACCACGGTCAGCGGGATATAAACTAGAGGTAAAGGGTGAGAAACAAGCCCTAGGCCATTCCAGCCACCTCCAGACCCACAGGGATTTCCCCGATACCCATGTCCTGAATAGCTGCCAATGCAGATGGAAGGAGACTGAGCTCAGGCCACTTCCTCCAGGTCCCTGGGCAAGAGCCTGGAGTATGGTCCTGCAGGCCAGTCTCCAGCCAGCAGTCTTGGCTTTAGCAAAGCCCACGCCCTCCACCTGGCCTGGACGGTCAACAGGCTGGGTCTGAGAAGCAGGGTGGGGTCCACCCAGTGAATGAGCCCAGATGGGGGCAGAGAGGAAATCTCAAAATAATCACAATGCATGCTCCTCTTGGTTCAGATGATGTCTCTGGTCCACGGCCCTTAGGGTCAGGTGTCCTCTGTATTTAAATGGAAGAACCAAAGCAAAAAAAAAAAGCACCACAGACCAGTCAATTCGGGTTCTCCTGCCTCAAACACTAGACTGTTCCTTTCACTGAACAGAAAATACCGAGTCTCAGAGTGGGGGGCTCATCTTATCCTGCTCTAGGCAGGCTTGGCGGCCTCCTGCCTAGGCACCCCTCCCTGCAGCATCCCAGCCAGCTGCCCCAAACGCCAGGCCTCCCTGGCCATCCCTGAGCCAGTGGCCAAGAGGACCAGAGACATCTACAAGAACACTTGCTCCAGCCCCGAGAAGTGCGAGGCCTGCAGCGGGCCACTCTGTTCTTTTGGCCAGGCAGCAGGGGGACGGAGTCTCACTCTGTCGCCCAGGCTGGAGTGCAGTGGTGCTATCTCAGCTCACTGCAACCTCTACTGTCTGGGTTCAAGTGATTCTCCTGCCTCAGCCTCCCAAGTAGCTGGGATCATAGGCGTGTGCCACCACGCCCAGCTGATTTTTATATTCTTGGTAGAGACAGGGTTTCACCGTGTTGGCCAGGCTGGTGTGGAACTCCTCACCTCAAGTGATCTGCCCATCTTGGCCTCCCAAAGTGTTGGGATTGCAGGCGTGAGCTATCGTGCCTGGCCTCTGAGCAGGTTTTGGAGGGAGTCTTTCCTTTGAGGAGGCCAGGGTCTCTGGGCAGACTAGTGACATCACAACGAGTGGGTAAGTGGGGAGTGGGCTCTTCCTACAAGTCATTTGCCAGCCCCTGCCCCTCCCCCGCCCAGAGAATGTGGCTCACCTCACTTTGAGGAGGCTCAGAGCAAGAGGGCAGTTTGAGTCACCTGGAGGCACAAGTGAGAGTTGAGCTTTAGACGAAATGCCATCCACCCAAGGCCCTGCCCAGCACTGCCAGTTAGAAAGCAGCCGTCACCACCACCCAGGCCTCGGTCCTCCCCCTACAGTCCATGAAGAGCTCTAAGAATGGTTAACCAAGTAAAGATATAAATGCCAGTGCAAAAAACCAAGTCAGGCAGCCACCTGGGACAGAGAGCCCTGGGTATCAGGGAGGTGGCCCAGGACAACAGCAGTGGCTACTGTGTAGTGGCCACGGTCAAGAGATCTGCACGCATGCCTGTCTTCCTGTTGTGGAGTCGGTCCCTGCCTCTGCCATTTCAGCACCAGCTTCCTTTAGACCATGTGGAAAAGAGAGATAAATTGTCCCTCCAAACCGGCGGGTGAGATAAGGGCACTCCTGTCTGTCCCTGCGTGTCCCACGTGGGGTCCTGGGCATCAGGGCCTGTGCCCTTGAGAAAGGCAGGAAGAGGCGGCTCCACACGGGGAGGCAGGGCCTTGGTCACGAATCATTCAGCAGGGAAAGGACGGAACAGGTCAGCAAAGTACTGCCATTACAGGGAGGACAGGGATCAGAGCCCCCCACTGCCAATGTTAGAAGGAGAGGAGAGGAGAGGCGAGGTGAAAACCACGTGGCAATCAGGGTCTAGAAACAAAACCTGCACTCTCGCTGTGCACTGGGAGGGTGGGAGACTTGCCTGGACCCTCGCCAACTGGAATGGAGGAGGTTGCAGACTCCACAGAGCCAGGCCCTCCTGGCCTCTGCTGCCTTCCCCGAGCCCTCCTCCCCTAAGTAACCCCCATGGCAGCCTAGAGCCTGGCCAGCCAGAATACGGGGGCTGATACTAGGAGAAAAGCAACTGTGCACACAGGGCTTTGGATATGCTCTCATTTCATCTTCGGAGAGGCACTGTAGGAGGGAGTCAGCATCCACATCCACGAGATGCTAAGAAACGTGCACAAAGCCCAGCCTCGAGGCCCCTGCTCCTGTGCCCCAGTGGGTCACACACACAGGGACATGCACTCACACACATACGTGGACACTTGGAGATATGCATGTACACACACAAGTGTGCTCATACAAACACACATGCTCACACCCACACCCCAATTCCCTTGGTGGAGTTCTTGCCACATTGCTAGGTGGTCACCCTCCACTGACTCCAAGGTGCCACCCCTTGTGCTACGGACTGAATGTTGTACCCCCCACCAAAATTCTTATGTTGAAGCCTAATCCCCAATGTGATAATACTAAGAGGTGGGGCTGTCGGGAGGTGATGAGGTCGTAAGAGTGGAACCCTCTTGAATGAACTTAATGCCCTTATAATAAGAGGCCCAGGAGAGCTTCTCTGGCCTTTCTGCCACAGGAGACACAGCAAGAAGATGCCATCTATGAAGCAGGGAGCCCCTACCTAACATGGAATCTGTAGGTGCCTTGATCTCAAACTTTCCCCGAATCCAGAACTGTGGGCAATAAATCTCTTATTTATACAGCCTGGCATTTTGTTACAGCAGCGTGAACAGACTAAGACACCTTGTTATTCTCTATCAGAAGCAGGAGAGATGCTGCCCAGAGACCAGGACAGGAATTCCACCCACGTAACCACCTCAAGGTTCCAATGGCATGAGGGAGGAAGGCTTGGCCTCTTGAACTCAGCTTCACAGGCCCAGACAACGTGGCTTCGGCCTGTCTGGTCTGTTCATAAGCACGCTGCTGGTCACAGCCCCCAAACCCACAGGCCTCCTGTCACGTTCCCCTCTCCCAGGCCATGTCTCCTTCTACCTTTCGCCCTCTGCCAAATCGCACCCTCCCTTAGCCTTCTCTGCAAAATATACACCCCTCTGCCTCCTTCCCCTGGAACAGTTTCCCCTGCTCTGAACTTTCTCAGCACTTAGCTCTCGCGCAATTTATCTGACAATCATATCAACCTTTTTCACCAATACACTGTGAACTATATTACTTTACTTCTCATTTTAATCTTCTTATGCTTGTGTCCCACCTTCCCACTTAGCCTGGGAACTTGGCTGGAATCAGATGGGTTTCTGTGCCTTACTGTGCCTAGTAAGGGGCCCAATATGCGCCAGCCAGGTGTGTCACCTGTCCACTCTGCAAGCATTAACTGAGCACCTACTACGTGCCTGGCATTGTTCTAGGCACTGGGGATGTAGAAGTGAACAAAGTGACTGCAGAGAACCTGCTCCACAGGGAGACCAGAGGAGTGACAGGTAAGAAGACAGGGGAAGGGCTAGCACTTCTCTTTTTTTTCTTTTTTTTGAGACAGAGTCTCACTGTGTCACCCAGGCTGGAAGGCTGGAGTGCAATGGCATGATCTCAGCTCACTGCAAACTCCACCTCCTCGGTTCAAGCGATTCTCTGCCTCAGCCTCCTGAGCAGCTGGGATTACAGGCACCTGCCACCACTCCCAGCTAAATTTTGTATCTTTAGGAGAGATGGGGTTTTACCATGTTGGCCAGGCTGGTCTTGAACCTCTGACCTCAAGTGATCCACCCGCTTCAGCCTCCCAAAGTGCTAGGATTACAGGCGTGAGCCACCGGGCCTGACCGGCTGTCACTTCTCATAACAAAGACAACCCCCGCCCTCCTGTAAGCTGCTCCATGAAGAAAAGTGGGAACAGACAGAACTCTAGTGAGCCTGTCTGGGAAAACAAAAATTACTCTTGCCACTGACTGAGGATCCTTCCTGAGTCCCGAAAATAAGGACCCTGCCCCTCGACTAGACCCAATCAGAGCCAGCGGCTTTCCCTAAGAAGCACTGAGCAGTGTGGGCATCCTCATGTGGCCCCTGCATTCAGCATGGAGGCGCAGGAGTGGAGCTCCCTACTCCCCTTCCTATGAGATCCTACGGAACCCCTCGGCCCTTTGCTCCAAACCCATCATCCTGGACCTCTCCTGTGAAGACATCTCTCAAGTACTCTGGTCCTAAGGGAGGCGCATGGGGAGACAGGAAAACCATCATTTATGCCCCTGATGAAGGGGAACTGGTGAAAGAGGGAGGAGAGAGAAGCAGCAGACTGGAGGGGGCAGAAAACCCTTCAGCGGTGCTCAGACATTGTTCCCTATGGCTCCTCTGTCAAGCAAAGGTGACTCCACTCTCCCCAGGGAGGCTCAACCTCAAACATGCGCCACGGAAATCTGAAGTCTCGGTCTGATGCACAAGCAGGTCACTTTCCATCGGCATCACCATCCTCCAATTTGTAAAGAGGGAGCAAATTGTGGATATGAATTACTCATGCACTGGGAAGAATGAAGTATTGAACCTGAAGCAATTCTAGTTTGTTGTCAAGGAAGCTGAACCAGGAGGTAATCAGAAGGTACTGTGAGCCCATTAGAGTGAGAAACAACCCAAAGAAGCTATCGCCTCGCAAATCCTGCCCTACCATCAAAGGGGCGGGCTCAAACAGACAGGCTTCAAAGATACCAAGAGGCAAACACGTGAGAATGACTCCTGTGTATGTCCCCAGGGACAGTCTGATGAAAGCAAATCTACTCCCCTTATCCAAAAGGTGCAGAACCACGGCATGACATAAATCTCCCTGGAAGCCCACAGTGCAAGCTGACTACCCTCTCTGATGCATCGGCAATTCCAGGAAGCAGTGAAGGTGGAGGTTACTACCCCCACTTTACAGATGGAAAAGCAGGACCAGAGAGGATCGTCGTCCAGCTCCGAAATCAACACCCACAGCTGATTTTCGTTATATTCCAGAAGCTTGCTGCAAGGAGTGTGAATGAAACACCAACTATACAGTAAGAGGAAGTGAGCTGAGCTCGCAAGTGGGTGGAGAAGAAACGCACTCCCCAGGCAGCCCCAGGGCCTCAGAAGCCCTGCTTCCAGCTCCCCTAGCAGACCAAACCTGGGTGGGGCTGGGCTCAGGGATTCCCATGTTCTCAGCATTTCATACCTGAACTCGACCTTGAAGCAAATGCAAAAAAGTCACAGTCACTGAGCCAAATGACCTGGGTAGAGAGGCAGCAGGAGCTGGAGGACACAGAGGTCATTCCCTAACACCTGGATCTGGCTTCTCTAAGGGAAGTCATTCACCCCTTCTCCCCTAGATCCAAACACGCAGCTGTCACTACAGCAGGGTCACGATCCCATGGACTGTAGATGAAACCTCAATGCAACCTTCCTCCTTTCAGAAGCACATCGACAGAGGGAGGTAGATCCTGCTGGTCCCCATGCAAGGGGTGAAGTGGTTCAAGCACCATAAGAGTGGGGGGCACAGCAGGTCCCCTGCACGCTCTGCTGGACATGGAGCTCTCAAGGGAGCCGTGCCTGGACAGCCTCAAAGAGGAAGTGGCAGAACAGCCCTTCCCCTCTGTGCAGCCACACGTGACAGCAGCCAGCCCCAACAGGCTGTGTCTTCTGAGCAAGAAGCAATGGTAACAGGATGGCTCCATGCTCCTGGAACCGCAGGCTTGGAGGCGAGAAGGCAGTGCACATACAAGTACCGAAGGGAGCCCAGATGGTGCAGGAGGCATGAAGAAGGGGCCGGGAGTGGCAGCAGGAGGGAAACAGGTTACATGCAGGTCAGGGAGAATGACATGGGGTGGGACAATAGTGGTGACTATAGGAAGTAGTCTCAAAGCTGGACACAGAGGACAGACAGAGCTGGGCAGGTGGAGACATTGTGAGGAACATTCTAAGCAAGGAGCGGGGGACAGGAAACACACAGAGCGGCAGTGGGGGACTCTCAGAACTAGCAGGGGGAGGGAGTTGTGCTCCCACACCACCAGTGCCCACAGGTATAGAGGGCCCTGCACACCTGCCTGCCTGAGATGCATGGCCTTGACCTCCAGCCCATGGGCAACTCAGAGGTTTGTGGGAAGGGAGCAGCGATCAAGACCCTGTGAGGATAAATCTGGCCATACAACGGTGGACCTGGGCAGGGGCCAGGGACAGAGGCCAAGGGTGGGAGAAGGGCACAGCAAGGGGACAGGGTCAGACTGCCCCGCTGGGCTCCACATAGGGATGACTCTGGAGGCACAGCGGGGAGAGGCTCGGGATCCGGTGGGGAGGCTTTGTGCTAAAACAACATCTTCTAACATAAGGAACAGACCTTGAAAATGCCAGCCGCCCATTCAAGCATCTTTGGTGGGCACGCTCAGCTTTTCACCAACTCACTGGAATTTTCAGCCTTGGAGAAGCGCCTACCCTGCTGGAAGGCACACCCCCGCCCAGGGCCATCTGTTGGCTTAAGGGCTTTGCTGCTTCACTTTCTCCCCTCCCCCTGGATTATTTTTAAAAGATTAGGTTTCCTGTTTTCACTGCCTGGCTGGCCCAGCCCTCCATCCATCCATCCGTCGTCACAGCCATTAGGGCAGCAGCATGGCAGGAACAGGCTGGAAGCCGCAGACCCTCTCAGCTCCATAACGAGGGATGAGCCACCTCCTCACTTGGTACCAGCTGCCCGCTCTGTAAACACCGCTTCCACCCTGCGCAGGGCCGGGCTGTGACCTCTCCCTCGGCAAGGGGCCTCTTAATGAAACAAGTCAACAGGCAATTTTTCCTGGCTGCTGACAGCCGTTCACTGTCAGAACAGGCTCATTCCAGGAGAGAAAAGCAGCCCTTTACAGGAATCCCCTCTGCCTTGCCTCCCCTCCACCAGCATCAGGGTGCAGGTGAGCCAGGCCATCCTGGGCGAGGTGACAGGGGTCCTCACTATGAGGACCGAGGGCCATGCCTGTCCAGGCACTTGTGGTTTGGGTGTTGATCAGAAATCAGCACACTATTCAGCTTGTCATCAGATGAGTCCCACAGCTAAAGAACAGCCACCAGCCTCACCTCCGCACCCTGCCACTGAGCAGACCAGATCCCTCCTCACCATCAGAACCAGAGACTGGTAGGAGCTAAGATGGTGGCTTCCCAGCTCTCCGGTCCCACAGCGGCCCTGTGCCCAGGCTGAGCAGGGACAACATAGTGGGTGAGGAAGCTTCCACCAGCTTTACCTGCCTTACATAGTAGGGGCTCCCCCTCAATGTTGTCTGATTAAGAGCTCTGCAGCTATCAAGTAAAAAGCTGAAACCTGGTGGGTCAGGGAAGGGAACTCAGTTTGTCACCCTGGGCACGAGGCATTGTCCTGGGTCACCTCCTGCAATCCTCACATGTCCCAGATGCTCAGCCAGCTCAGGGATCAGACCTGCCTGCCCAGATCTGCCTGGAAGCCAGGGCACTCGCAGGACCCAAGGGTCAGGTCAGAGCACAAACTCCACACCAAGGGGACAGCATGGGAGTCATGATGACAAGGGGGGGGAAGGGGGTCCAGAATGAAGAGAATGGTGAGGGCAGGGATGCTGATGTGACAGGGGAAGGATTCCTCTGGTCAGAGGAGGGTTACTGCAGGCCCGAGGTTTCCCGGAGCCAGGCCCATTTGCCCAGAGCAGGTTCAGATCCCTTTCCTACAGGGCCTGACTCTCCTCCCCAAGGCGATTTAGGAGCCTGGGCCATGGTTCTCCACCAGCAGCATCTGGGCATCAAGGCCTTTCCTGTCCAAGCTGGCGGCCACAGCTGCAGATCACCGCCCACCTGGGAGCCCCAGCCTTCACGGGAGTGCCCTCCCTCCAGGTCTCATGAGCATGCCACATACAGGCAGAGTGTGGTTTCCCATGTGTTTATTTATTCCACTTTTTATTTTCAAACATTTACAAACTTACAGAGAACTTAGAAGAGTGCAAATGACCATCTGTTTAAGAAAACAACAATGACCTTAAAAAGGAGCCTGAAGGATTGACAATTACGTACTCCCACCCCTTTCCCTAACCCAGGCAACCACACAATACCGTCCTCGGACAACAGGGTTCCCATGATGTGCCCTAATCCTACATAAGTATGGTCAGCTCTTGCGGGCCAGGCCCCACGCCTGCCTTACAGAGGAGGCCAATCAATGCCCCCATGGCCTGGGTCCATTCAGCTCGAACCCAAGGCCTATCCACTCCATCAAGGCCAGCAAGGTGAAGAGAGGGCACCAGAGCTTGAAGGCACCCCATGGCATGGTCACCATCTCTGGACGTCTTCTTCCTGAAGGCCAGGCTACAGAGGTCCTGTGCTGGTGGAGCCTGCAAGTTTATAGGACCTAACAGTGGACTGCATACCCCAGCAATCTTGAACTTGGAGTCCAGTGGATAACACGCTAAGGATTTTTACTTTAAACCTAATATATAACATGGCAAGAGCAACAATCTAAAAAAGTCATCCACAACCTCGCCTCCTCTACCAATGGTCTAGGATCGTTTTTCCCCAATCACTTCCAGTCCTTGTCCTGTGACTGTGTAACTAAAATCACCAGAGCCCCTGAGAATCATGCCTGCTGTCCATCCCTGTGTCCACATGACACTGCTGCTCCTCCCAGCAAGAGGTAGAGTCCAGCTTTCTACCCCCGCCTGGATTTGGGCAGGACTTGTGACCCACTGTGACCAACAGAATACAGTGGAAGTTCAACTGAGAAGTTCCACAGCCCAGGCCTCGAGAAACCTGGCAGCATGCACCTTTGCTCTTAGAACCCAGCCTCTGTGACAAGCAATTCAGGCCACACTGTAGAACCATGACAGATCACAAGGAGAGAGAGATCCCAGCCTTCCGCTGTCCCTACCAAGTCCTCAGCTACAAGGGTTAGGCCACCTCAGATGCCAGCAGCAGTCAAACCACAGACTGAATGCAGTCACACGAGCAAGCCTGTGTGACAGCAGAAGAACCTCACACCAAGCTACAGGGTCACAAGAGATGACATCGCATTGTTTTAAGCCACTAAGCTTTGGGACGCTTTGTTACCCAGCAAGAGACGACTGATGCGAATCCTAACACGTCGCACTTTGGGCATCTCACTTTTTCCACTTGTGACAACGTTCCACGTTGCTAATTCACTTTCATCCTTATCATTCAATGATGGCAGAACACTCTGCCAAGCTAATGGAACCTCTTTTGTATTGCAGGACGTTGAGTTTGTTTCCAGCTTTCCACTGTTATGAATACAATGAATAGCTTCACATAATGGTACAAAAAAGGAAGAGGGGGGAATTTCTCCTTAGGAAAATGCCCTAGGGTGGGATTACTGAGTCTGAGGTTACAAATATGGTAATGCCCCTTGAACAATGTAAGCACAGAATTCAAAGTGAAAGACATCCTTGTAGCATGATTTTAAAAGAAGGCAGTGAGTACGCTTGCTTTTGCAGAAACACATGCATTCATGTTCTGAAAGCAGGCCCGACAAAAACCAGTGGTGTCGCCAGCGCTTATCAGAGCCAGTCAGGCTGGACCAAAGCGGAAAGAACTTTGAGCACCTATCCATAAAACGTGCCCACAGCTTCCTCCCAAAGGGAGACAGAAGGTTACATACAGGACATTTCTCAGTTAGACTTCATAATTACCAGCGCAGCCAGATTTCCTAAACATGGCAAAATTAAAGGGAATGTGGTAATTCTAGAAAATGACCCATGTTTACAGGAAAGGTGAAATTCCTGGAGTCTCAAGTCACCATCTAACTCCTGGAATAACCAGTCCCATCCATATCCCTTGTACACATGCCCATGCCCTGAAGGCAGGTTTTAACTTCGATTCCTGAGCTGCTCAGTGGGGGGTGCAGAACCACCATCCCACCCCACAAAGAAGGCCCTACTAGACCTGTCCACTTTGTTCCACTCAGGAGGCAGTGTCATAACCAAGTGGGGTCCCTGTCCTACCTCCGCTCTGCTTTCATCACTGACTTGCCCAAGGACAACCAGCCCCCAGGTTTGTACCTGTCCTCATCAGCAGATGGAATCTCACAGAAACATCTCCCCTGAACCATACCTGAGGCTCACCACTTCCCAGAGGCTGGCTCAAGCTCTCTTGGCAGAGAAAATGGTAGAAAACAGGTATGGGGCTTGCAGCCAGAAACCCTCCATTCCAAGAATTCCCGCCCTCTTTATCAAGTGACCTGCTACATTCCAGAAAGCTGTGATCACAGCAGTTACTACAATAGAAGGGGGAAGGTTCTCCCCCTCTCCCATTAGTGAGCAAGTGGCTGAGTGGTGCTTGGGGCACATGTGCAGAACAGACCTGTCTGCAAGGGGTCAAGAGTAATAGCATGTGTACCCCATGTTCAAGCAGCATGCTTTACAACAGGGCAGAAACAAGCCGGGTCTCCATCCACCAATGGATGGATAAGCAAAATGTGGTGCAGACATATAATGGAATATTAACAGTCTTAAAAAGGAAAAAAATTCTAATACATGCCACAGCAAGGATGAAACTTGAGGACATTACGTTAAGTGAAATAAGCCAGACACAGATGGACAAACGCTGTAGGGTTCCACTCATAGGCAGTCTCTAGAGTAGTCAAATTCATAGAGGCGGAGTAGGATGGTGGTGGCCAGGGGCGGAGGGCGGAGGGCGGAGGGCGGAGGGCGGAGGGCGGAGGGCGGAGGGCGGAGGGGGCGGAGGGGGAGGAGGGAGGAGGGAGGAGGGAGGAGGGAGGAGGAGGGAGCTATTGTTTACTGGCTATAAATGGGTACAGACTTTCAGTCTGGAGAAGATGAGAAGTTCTGGAGATAGAAAGCTGTGATGGTTGCCCAACATCGTCAATGCAGTTAATGCCATGGATCGATCGTATACTTAAAAATGGCTAAAGTGGGCCAGGCACAGTGGCTCACACCTGTAATCCTAGCACTTTGGGAGGCCGAGGTGGGCAGAACACCTGAGGGTCAGGAGTTCAAGACCAGCTTGGCCAACATGGCAAAACCCCATCTCTACTAAAAATACAAAAATCAGATGGGTGTGGTATGGCACGCACCTGTAGCCCCAGCTACTCGGGAGGCTGAGGCAGGAGAATCGCATGAATCTGGGAGGCGGAGGTTGCAGTGAGCCGAGATGGCGCCACTGAACTCCAGCCTGGGCAACAAGAGTAAAATTCTGTCTTAGTAAAAACAAAAACAAACAAACAAAAAGTCTAAAGTGGTAAATTTTACATTATGTATAGTTTATCATAATTTAAAAACAAAAAGAGTAAAAACAAAGCCCAGCCTGCTTTAACCCCTTCCCAATGCAGATTTGGACAGTGCAGCTCACCAACACCGACTGTTTCTCTGCTCTGAGAAGGAAGTCGTGCCAGGTTCCCTGCCTAGCCAACTCCACCTGAAAGAAGACATGGGCAACATAGGGAGCCGATCCCCAGAGAGTATCCTCACAGCTCCCCTGGTCCCCGCCCTGGGAGGGCAGACAAGGCAGGAAAGAATCCGCCTGAGCCCAGAGACAGTCAGAAGGAAATGCAGGTCCTCCCAGCCACGGCACAGGCCACCGGGGTGGAAGACTGGGACCACGAGAGCAGCAGCTCCCAAGCCAGGTCCTTGGAGCCCAGGTGGGGTGGGGAGGCTGAGCTGGGCAGGCTACAGGACCTGTGGCTCCTCTTTCATCTTTTTCATGTACTAGGGGGTCATCTGAAATACCATTTGCAAAGAAGGGATCTATCCCTGAAATAAAACCATTTGAAAAAAAACTACTGCTGAGAAATGAACACTCCAGGCTTTTCCAACTCTGATGGAAAAAGGCAGCTTCTCGTCTCCCACTTTAGCCCTCAAAAAAAAACAAACCAAACCTCCAGCCAGCTGATGAAGCAGCCAACATCCTCTCCCGCTATCTGTCATAACAGCAACTACGATAACAACAATAAAATGAGAATAACAAGTGTCATTAAGCACTCAGGGCATGCCAGCAGCCACGCTAAGTGCTTTTTCTGCACGCATCATCTCATTTAATCTTCACAGCAAGTCCCTGAGTCACTGACTACTAGGATTTCTATTTTACAGATGAGGAAGCTTACTGTATTTTATCCATTATCACACATGCATTTTCCCCAAATTTCAACATAACTCAAAGTGGAATCTCATATCTCTGCCTCTAGAAATGATAACTGGGAGTGTTGCCTTCCTCCTCCTTTTTTTTTTTTTTTTTTAAAGAGACAGGAGTCTTACTCTTTTGCCCAGGCTGGAGTACAGTGGAATACAGCAATCATAGCTCACTATAGCCTTGAACTCCTGGGTCACTCAGGTGATCCTCCTGCATGCACCACCATGCCCAGCCAATTTGTATTTTTACTTTTTTTGGAGAGACGAGGTCTCACTTTCTTGCCCAGGCTGGTCTCAAACTCTTGGCTTTAAGCAGTCTTCCCACCTTGGCCTCCCAAAAGGCTGGGATTACAGGTGTGGGCAACCACGCTCAGCCTGTTGCCTTCCTTCTTAGTGACGCATCCACCAATGGTGTGCCCTACCCTAGAGGGAATCTCAAAGTGAATGACATGCTCAGTGCACGGCTGGGACCTGGCTCTGTGTCCCTCGGGAACTTGAGCCCTTAGTCGCTATGCCTGAGCATCCCTCAAGGGAACGATTCTCCACAACTCTCAGCCCAGCCCCTGACTCCTGCATGGAGCCTCACTCAGGGCTCTGAGGGGTCAGGAGCACAAGTCAGCAACACTGCCATCCCACAGCCTGGCCAGTGCCTACCCTGACAGGCAGAGCTCTGGCTGTACCCACCAAGGACAGCCAAGCTCAGGGCCACGAGTGTCCATGGAGAGACAGCTGCAGTGGTCAGCTGCGTCCTCTGGGAGGGCTTTCCTGAGAGCCAGACAAGCACAGAGATAGTCAGGTGAATGAGCCCAAGGGTCAGAACAAAACTACACAAGGGAGGTTGTTGTGGCGCACTCCACGGGGGAAGCCTGAAGCCTCCCAAAGAAGAGAAAATGCTCATCTGACTGCCAGTCCTTGTCCTTTTTGAGGCCGGCAGCCTCCCAGGAACTGAGTGAAAGCCGCCGTCCCTCACATCGCCAAGTCCTCTGCAGACAAGACACTGATTTATGACCAAATAATTCATACTCTGGTCTGGGTAATATTCGGAACAGGGTGTGCAGCCTGCAGCTGCCACAACTCTTGGCCAGAGAGCAGGTGCATGTATTTTCCTCTTCAGTGAGGAAACAAACCAAAGGACAGAGTCAGAAAAACCCTCTCCACCAGAGTTGGAGTAGGCAGTCCATGGAGGCCGTGTGTGTTAAGAGACAGAGCAACGCCCACAGGTAGGCACAATCCACGAGGCAAGTCCACACGCTCATTCCAAAAGGCCCCCGTGTCCCCAGAGCAAGCACTGTGCTTCTGCTGGAGATGCTGGCAGCCCTGCAGCAGAGGAGGCCACCCCAGGCCCCACAGAGCCCAGTGGGGGCTTACTCCAGGCCTGACTCCAGTGCTGGGATTTTCTGCACTATGCAGCAACAACTCCATCATCAAGCTTCCCAGAAGCCAGTGTACTCCCTGCTAAGGTCCTGGGGGCCTGAGCAATGGGTGTCTCTATAGACTCCAAATACCACAGCAGTTCCCAGGGGCACCTGTCAGCAGTTTCAGATCCAAGGATGACAGGCAGTGAAGGGATCTGACTTTGACCATAGCCCATCCTTTGGGGTCCCCTCCTGTACAACGCCAGTGTGCCTGCCAATCCTAACCGCAGCCAATCCTACCACAGCTCTGACTCCAGGCTGTAGGCATCCATGTGCCTCTATGGCTTCTCTCCTCTCCCCCAGCCTGCTTTCCAGGGTCTGGCCACTCCAGCAGCAAAGATAACAAAGGAGAACCCAGCAGTGGGAAGAGGAGAAGTTCGTGAGAAAGCAGCAGTCCCCTTGCAGAGGTCAGAGATTGCGGTTTCCCATCCACATGCCACTTCTGGGATCCAAACCCTTACAGGAGGCTAAGGCTAGGGCTGGCAGGACCCTGGTTATGGGGCAGGGGGGCCCTGCAGGCAGCGGGGGAGGTGGGAAGAGAAGGGGGTTTTGTTCTGGGGCACCCTGAGAGGAGCAGCCCCAAACCTGGAGGGAAGGGTCCAGGATCAAGGAGGAACTGAGGACAAATGAATGAGAACAGCTCTATCACCCCCTACCCGCAGAGGGTGGGATGTGGCCTGGAATACAGGACTTCTATTTAGAAGCTCTAAGATAATCCCAACACTTTGGGAGGCTGAGGCGGGAGGATCACCTGAAGTTAGGAGTTTGAGACCAGCCTGGACAACATGATGACACCCCGTCTACTAAACAACCCCATCTATAAAAATACAAAACCCTGGCTGGGCGTGGTGGCTCATGCCTGTAATCCAAGCACTTTGGAGGCCAAGGCGGGCAGATGACCTGAGGTTGGGAGCTCAGGACCAGCCTGACCAACATGGTGAAACCCCGTCTTAAAAAAATAAATAAAAAAATACAAAACCCCACCTACTAAAAATACCGAAAAAAAAAAAAATTAGCCAGGTGTGGTGGTGGGCACCTGTAATCCCAGCTGCTTGGGAGGCTGAGGCAGGAGACTCCTTGAACTCGGGAGGCGGAGGTTGCAGTGAGCTGAGATCGTGCCACTGCACTCCAGCCTGGGTGACACAGCGAGACTCCATCTCAAAAAAAAAAAAAAGCTTTAAGAAAAGAACTCTGTCACCAAAAGCCACATACCATGTGATTTTGTGAAAAGTCCAGAAAAGACAAATCCATAGAGACGGATAGCGGACTGGTGGTTGCCAGGACTAGAGGAAGAAGCAGATGGGGAAAGGGTGCTAATAGGTACAGGGTTTCTTTGGGGGTGATGAAAATGATCTGCTATCAGTGATGATGACTGCACAACTCTGAGATTATACTAACAACCACTGAATGGTATACTTTAAATGGATGAACTCTACAGTATGTATGTTACATGTGAATAAAGCTGTTAGTGGGATAGAAAGGGGAAGAAAAGGACTGACACATCTGTGGCATGAAACCATCCTCAATAATAAAAAGGAATGTGCCATCAGTACACACAACTTGCATGAATTTCAAGTGCATTATCAAAGTGACAGAAGCCAGAGCCGAAAGGTAACACACTCTACTATTCCATTTATATGACATTGGGAAAGGCTAAGCTGTACGGAGAGAAAGCACATCAGTGGTGGCGTGGGTTGCAAGTGGGAGAAATGCCTACAGGGACAAGGGGTGACGGGCCTGCTGTGTATCATAACTATGGTAATGGTTACAGAACGCTGTCACACCTCACAGAACAGTGTACCTAGAAGAAGAGTGACTTTCACTGTCTGTAAATTACATCTGAATGCACATACGTGCACATATACAACCATCAAGTGACATAATGACATCTTTCAAGTCTTCAATTTTTTTTTTCTCTTTTTGAGACAGGGTCTTACTCAGTCACCCAGGGTGGAGTGCAGTGGCACAATCATGGCTCACTACAACCTCCACCTCCCGGGCTCAAGCAATCTTCCCACCTCAGTTTCTCGAGTGGCCAGAACTAAAGGTCCATGCCACCATGCCCAGCTCATTTTTAAATTTTTTGTAGAGATGGGGTCTCACTTTGTTGCCCAGGCTGGTCTCAAATTCCTGGGCTCAAGCAATCTTCCTGCCTCAGCCTCCCAGTGCTGGGATTACAGGTGTGAGCCACTGCACCCAGCCTATGTCCTTAAGATTTTTGAAAAAGAACAGAAAATTCACAAGATAAGTATTTTTGTTTTACCTGCAACCCAAAATTTCTTTTTCCTAGGGTAAAAATAACTATAATTGGAAATCTGTTGAAACAGGAAGGGGAGTTGGTTGAAAAACAAATAGCTGAAAGTGGGTGAGGGGCAGATAACATTAAAATCTGATGTGAGAAAAATACATTGAGTAGGGGCACAGTGGTGCATGCTGTAATCCCAGTTACTCAGGAGGCCAAGACAGGAGGATGGCCTGAGGCCAGGATGTCGAGACCAGCCTGGACAACACAGCAAGACTTCACCTCTTAAAAAATTAAAAATAAATAAATTAGCAAACAAGCCATGAAATCTGTACACCCAAGTTCCTGCCAACATTATTCACAATAGCCAAAAGGTGGAGGCAACCCAAAGGTGTATTGGCGGATGGATAAACAAAATGTGATGTGTATCTGTACGATGGAATATTATTCAGCTCTAAAAAGAAAGGAGATCCTAATGCATGCTACAACACTGATGAACTTTGAGAACATGACGCCATGTGAAATAGGCCAGGCACAAAAAACGAAAGCTGTGTAAATCCACTCATGTGAGGTACCTCGAGTAGTCAAATCCATACAGAAAGTACAACAGTGGTTGCACGGGGGAGGGGAAATGGAGAGCTTGTGATTAATGAGTCCAGAAGTTTCTGTTTGCTTGTTTTTTTGTTTTTTTTTCTAAACGGAGTCTCAGTCTGTTGCCCAAGCTGGAGCACAGTGTCTTATCTCTGTTCACTGCAACCTCCGCCTCCCGGGTTCAAGCGATTCTCCTGCCTCAGCCTCCTGAGGAGCTGGGATTACAGGTGCCCACCACGATGCCCCGCTAATTTTATTGTTATTTTTAGTAGACATGGGGTTTCACCACATTGGCCAGACTGGTCTCGAACTCCTGACCTCAGGTGATCTGCCTGCCTCGGCCTCCCAAAGTGCTGGGATTACAGTTGAGCCACCACGCCCAGATGCGTCCAGAGTTTTAGCTGTGCAAGACGAAAACATTCAGAGATAGATGGCGAACAACAAACGTTCAGAGACAGATGGCTGCACAACGTGAACGTACTTAATGCCACTGAACCGTATTATTTTTATGGTTAAGATGGTAAATTTTATGTGTACTTTACCTCAATTAAAAAAAACATAAAATCAAATGAAAAATCCCAATGACCATTCCCCACAGTCTACCGTGCATACTCTGGGCCCGGTAAGTGGGGGTCACGGCCCTCAAAGCCTCAGTGTCACACAGACACAGCACAGGGGAAGGAGGACAAGGCCCTCGAGGAGCAAGGGCTGCTCTCCTGCATGCCAGCCAGGTGGGTTCCAGCCCAAGGTTCTCGCAAACGCCAGGAGGCCCAACTGAGGTTTCTGAACAGCTGCCCACACAGGCCTCGCAAGGTACAACGGAAGCGTGAAGCTCTGCAAACACAAAGCTCCAGCGTGTCTGTTTTGCACAGACACAAAACATCATGCTGTCAGGACAGGTGCGTGCCATCGGGAGACCAGGAGCCAACGAGCCAAAGCACAGGTGGGCACACCTCCCTCAGCCAGAGCAGCCAGGGTCTGCTGCCCAGCTGTGTGTGGGGGGTGCTCTGTCCAGGGAATGAGCATAGGCCGTAAGGTGTCACAGGTACACTCGGGGTGTAGGGCACTGAGCAGGCCCTATGGAAGTCGCATACTCCACGCTCACCCCATCCTCCATGCAGAAGCTTTCTCTGGCCTCTGGGAGTCAACACCAGACCACCCCACATCATCACCAGCTGGTCTCTCACCCCAACGCCATGTCCCAGCTATCCCAAGTGTCTGAGAAACCTGCGGCAGGCCAGGCTGCTACTCCTCTTCCACGCTTTCCTGACTATCCCTGCTTGGAAGGCCTCTCCTCTCCCCCTACGATGGCCTAACACACTCCTTTTGTTTGTTTTGTTTTTAGAGACAGGGTCTCGCTCTGTCACCCAGACTAGAGCGCGGTGGCACAATCATAGCTTAATGCAGCCTCAAACTCCTAGGCTCAAGCAATCTTCCCAACTCGGCCTCCAGAGTAGCTGGGACTACAGGTGTGCATCAAAACACCTGGCTAATTTTTTATTCTTTGTGAAAACGGGGTCTTGCTTTGTTGCTTCAGCTGGTTTTAAACTTCTGGGCTCAAGCAACCTTCCCACCTCAGCCTCCCAAACCGAGTCCACTGGAGACCCAACTAGTGGGTCATCCTCTCCATAATGTCTTCCTTCTGCTAACCCAGCAGAGTCAGTCACTTCTCAGCGCCTGGGTGGTCCTCACTTCCATCCCAGCATCCCTTTATCAGCTGTTTTAAATACATCTCTATGGGTTACTTGTGGTCAAGGACAAAGTCAAGGTCGAAGCATTGTGCCTGGACCCCAGATGGTGTTACATCAACTTCAAATGAACAGATGAGTAGCTGGAGCATGAATGGATAGATGAGTAGGTGATGAGTGAATGGATGCATGTTTGGATGGATAAGTGAATAGTGAGTAACAACAGTCGAATGTTGAATGAATGGATGGTTGACTGAATGTCAGACAGATGATGGATGGAGGAATGGATGACAGAGGGATGAACAGAATTAGTTGCACTGATAATGAATAAGGAACAGATAAATGGATGGTTGTATGAATGGTTGGGTGGATGGGTGGATAGGTGAATAGGTGATGGATAAATGAATAAATGTTTGGATCTTGGATGAATGATAAATGGATGGATAGATGGATGGCTTGGATGAATGATGGAATGGCTCAGGTGCAGCTACCCCTTTCTCAGGAACATCTGCTGGTAGGAAAGAGAAGAGCAAGTTTACTCATCCTGGGGTGTGAAAAGGTTTCTGGGTTTTAACACCCTGTTCTCTCAATGTGGAGGTTTTTTTTGGTACCTCTGATCAAAAAATGACTGTTTTCTTAAAGTTTTTTATCCTGGAAATTTTCAAACAAATACAAAAGTAAGAGAGTAGAGCACTGTGAATGCCCCTGTACCCCATCAATCTGCTTCAAGGTTTATTAGCTCACGGCCAGCTTTGTTTCAGTGAATATTCAGCCCTGAGAAGCAGCAGAAAACAGGGAAGAGAAAGGGGACTTACAAAACCAAGTAACCATCTCTCATCCCAGCTTTTCCACCTCCGGGAACTTCCCCGAGGAAAAAATCCTTATGGGGCCTGGAAGACTGACCCTACCTGCCTCACAGGTTCTAGGAGAGAAGCTCCTGTGAGCTCCTGAGCACAGATGTGAGACACCCCACACCCGGCTCTGTCATCGATTGCATCATCACCGGCATTTGGAAGCAGCTCGCTTGAAACACAGGTTGACAAACTGCAGCCCATGGGCCACCAGCCCACTGCCACCTGTTTTCATGTGACCTAGGCCCTAAGAATGCTTTTCATAGCTTCATACGCTTACATTCTAAATGGTTATGTAAGTATCCACATAGTAGCCTCAATTTTGCCTCTCAGCCACCAAGATAAAATTAGTTACTATCTGGCCATTTAAGGGAAGTTCAGTCAATCCCAAAACTGTAGTGAAGTCAAAAAACCAAACCATTCTTGGTTCAGATCCAGGCTCTGCTGCCCTAGCTTCTTATCCTTCCTAGGCTCTGGCTGTCTGAGTATCCCCTTGGTGAGCAGCAACCACCAAGCTCCTTGCAGAAATAGAGCAAGGCTTGGATCCTGAAGGTGAATGAGATCCCTTACAAAGCACAAAGCCAAACCCAAGTGCAAAGTTCCCGTAAAGGGGAGGGATACTCTCTCTCCTGCAAGCCTGCCAGAGAGGGAACACTGACAGATCTGTGGGAGGAGCAGGAGGAGGAGGGTCTCCAAGAGTCAAAGCGCACCTTGAGACAGGCCCACCAAATGGAATATTCTGAAGGAAAGCGTGGCTTCCACCGAGGCATCTGTATCCCACAGGAGTGACAATGTTCAGCACTGGTGTCCTTCCTGTCCTTGTGCCCTTCAGACTGACCAGCCCATCTTCAGCACTGGCCAGCTCAGGCCCAAGACAGCCCCTACTCCAGCTGGCACTAAGAATGCTTGGGAAATACTAGCAGGCTTCCCCTGCAGGAAGGATGCCTTGCCTTCCAATCCCAGGTGGGGCCTGCAAAAGGCTGGGAGGCTGCTGGGGGACCGCTCATCTGTGACAACGCTAAAATGATGGCCCCAAAGTACCTAATGTGCCTGCACACTACAGCATAGAAATAAGGGTGGCCGCACATGCATGCCTGCTCATCTCAGTGCTGGCCTCAGCACATGCATTCCTGACCAAGCAGGGCTGTGCTCTGGTTGGCAAGACACCAGCTGGCACTACTGAGCCTCCTGCTGCCAACCACCTGCCTGCACATCATCACCTCCACCCTGGCAGACGCCCCCATGCTGCCATCTCCCCCATCCACGCTGACGGCAGGGCCTCTCACTGCCCACGCTCCGCACTCTGGCACAATGCCCCAGGTGACACCTGCACGGCCTCCGAAATCTGTTCCAGTCCTGGTGGTGACTGTAGACTGGCCAGTGGGCAGTAAGGGGAGGGGAACAAATGAGCCAGCAAAGCTGATTTGTGTCCTGGTTCCTGTTAAGGGCACACACAAAGGCCACTCCACCCCCACCCACGTCACTGCCGGAAGCCAGACACAACCAGGATCTTACAGGAAGGCTGCTCTGGGACACCCACCAAGAGGGATTTCCAAATTTGCTGGAACTCAGAGTGACACGACCTAATTTTATTTGGAATCACAAAAACTAACGGATCATTTGTTTTTCTGTTTTTTTTGAGACAAGAGGCTCGCTCTGTCACCCAGGCTGGAGTGCAATGGCGCGTTCTCGGCTCACTGTAACCTCTGCCTCCTGAATTCAAGTTAAGTCTCCTGCCTCAGCCTCCTGAGTAACTGGGACTACAGGCGCATGCTACCACACCCAGCTAATTTTTACATTTTTAGTAGAGATAGGGTTTCACCATACTGGCCAGGATGATCTCGATCTCCTGACCTCGTGATCTGCCTGCCTCAGCCTCCCAAAGTGCTGGGATTACAGGCATGAGCCACCGCACCCAGCCAGCTAATGGATCTTAAGATGCGACTGTTCAGCTTCATCATTTGCGAACAGGAATTCAGAGGCCCAAGGAGTCTATGAGAGTCACTGGAGTCGGTGTGGCAGCCAATGGCACAGCTAATATGGGCAACACAGAGCAGGAGAAGGAGCAAACACAGATCCCAGCTCCATAACCCAGGAGCCGGGAGGGCTAAACTCCCGAACTGCTGCCTCCCAGTTGTGAGCACTGGAAAATAACATGGAACACCTTCCACAGTGTGGGACGACTAATCAGTGCTGAAGAAGGGGCCATTCCTCTCCTTTCCTCCCCAAGCCCGTGACACCATGCTGCCCTCCCTCCAAACATGGTCTCACCATTATCTGCCCTCCTTCCGGCCAAGACCATCCGAACCTATTGCCTGCACAGGGAGGTGTTTTTCCTGATACACCCAACGGTGTCTTCCTGTCCCGGCCCAGCTTCTGCCAGCCAAGTGCAGCCATGTAAGTCCCTCTCCCCTTTGTAAAATCTCTTTCTACCACGGCCTTCTGCTTCCTTGGAGCTTCAGTGAAAGCCAAGCAGGAACTCCATGAGCCAGAATTAACTGCACAATGCTCTCTGGCAGACCTAACCCATGATGCACGGAAGAGAAGCCAAAGTGCTTTTCAGATTCAGTTACAAGCAGCCCACAACGGCAATAAACTAGCAAACTTCACAACAGACGAGGGGACAGTAAGTTCTTTCCCAACCAAGAAGCACAGAGCTGACAAAGAACTGAGTGTCACATAGCCAGTGGCCTCAGGAAGCCTCTCAGATGACAGAGTAGACCAGTGTGACCCCCAGCTCAGGGCCCCTCCCTATCGAGGCTGGGCTGTCTCGAGGATCATCAGGGAACCGGGAATTACCGTGGGGGCCCAGTCTAGCACAGACTCCTCTCACCCAAAGCAAACCTTAATCTCAGATTCTGCTTCTCCGGAATGAAAAACTCACATCACAGTTTTGGATTTTTTGGAGGGTAAGGCCCCATACAGGTCAGACTTTTTAGCACCTGATGGAACGCCCTCAGTACAATCCTGCGAACAGAAGGAGGGCAAGGAAAAAGTCAAAGAAGAACAGGCAATTAACCTTAAAGCTGAGGGCAAACTGGGGCAGGATTTCTGGAAGGTGATTCGGCAGCAGACATCAAGGGTCTTAAGAACCATTCACACCTCTGGTCTGGTGCATCCAGTGACAGAGGCCCACCGTGTGATGGGCAGAAACTCATATAAAAAGGTATTCACTTGGCCGAGTATGGTGGCTCACACCTGTAATTTCAGCACTTTAGGAGGTCAAGGCGGGCAAATCATTTGACTCCAGGAGTTTAAGACCAGCCTGGGCAACATAAGCAACACCCCATCTTTACAGAAAGAAAAAACAAGATGAGTGTGGTGATGTGCACCTGTAGTCCCAGCCACTCAGGAGGCTGAGGTGGGAGGATTACGGAGGTCAAGGCTGCAGTGAGCTCTTATCACACCACCGCACTCCAGCCTGGGCGGCAGAGCGAGACCCTATCTCAACAACAACAACAACAAAAAAACCCATACACAAAAAATTCACTGAATGTAATGTAATCAATGTCACTAAATTGTACATTAAAAAATAGTTAAAATGAAGGCCAGGCGCAGTGGCTTATGCCTGTAATCCCAGCACTTGGGGAGGCTGAGGCGGGCAAATCACCTGAGGTCAGGAGTTTGAGACCAGCCTGGCCAACATGGTGAAATGCTGCCTCTACTAAAAATACAAAATTAGCTGGACATGGTGGTGCATGTCTGTAGTCCCAGCTACTTGGGAGGCTGAGGCAGGAGAATAAACCGAAGCCAGGAGGTGGAGGTTGCAGTGAGTCAAGACTGCACTCCAGCCTTGGCAACAAGAGTGAAACTCCATCTCAAAAAAAAAAAAAAGGTTAAAACGGCCCAAGTGCCCATCAATGAATGATAGATTAAAAAACATGTACGCAAACAACTGAATTATTATTGAAGCTTAAAAAGGAAGGGATTCTGAAACACGTAAAACACAGATGAACTCTGAGGACATTATGTGAAATAAGTCAGTTACAAAAAGACAAATCCTGCATGATTCCACTTATGCAGAGTAGTCAGATTCATAGACAGAAAGCAGAATGGTGGTTACAGGACTGGGGGGAGGGGGGGAACGGAGCGCTATTGTTTGAAGGGTAGAAATGAGTACAGAGTTTCAGTTTTGCACGATGGAAAGAGTTCTGGAGATGGATGGTAGTGACGCTTGCACAATGACGGGAATGTACTTAACACCATTCAGCTGTGTGGCTAAAAACGGGAAATTTTATGTTGCGTTATCTTACCATAATTTTAATTTTAGTGGTTAAAATGTCAAATTTGCCTGTAATCCCAGCACTTTGGGAGGCCGAGGTGGGTGGATCACCTGAGGTCAGGAGTTCGAGACCAGCCTGATCAACATGGTGAAACCCCATTTCTACTAAATACAAAAAATTAGCTGGGCGTGGTGGTGCGTGCCTGTAGTCCCAGCTACTTGGGAGGCTGAGGTAGGAGAATTGCTTGAACCCCGGGGGTGAAGGTTGCAGTGAGATTGCGCCATTGCACTCCAGCCCGGGCAACGAGAGTGGAACTCTCTCACACACACACAAAAGTCAAATTTGTACGTATATTTTACCACAATTTTAAAAAATTAATAATGTAATAATGTGACCATTAAATTGGCTGCTGTAAATAGTTGAATTGTATGGTATACGAATTATCTCAGGGAAGCTGTTTACAGAGAGAGAGAGATCACTGAAACAGTATACGAACCACCTGCACAAAGAACCACTCAAAATGTCCAACGAAAACTTATTAAAATTAGATAAATTAAACCATAACTCCATTACAAAGTAATAATATGGCCCTTAAAATAATATTTCCAAAAGACTAATACATGGAAATGCTCACATTCACTAGCAAAGGCCGGACATCCAACTACACAGCAACATCTCAAGTATATACAAAAATTTTACACATAATTATCTCAAAAGTTGGCCAGAAAATTAAATCTTCCTTCACATCGCGCAGAAACCTTCTCCATGAAGAGATCTGCTCCCTCTCGACACGTCAATCTTTCAAAATCTGCAGCCAGTATCCACAGACTCCCAGAAACTAAAGGGCCAAACCCTGATGGCTAGAGTCAAGTCACCCAGGGAGCTTTTCAAAAAACCCAGACTCGCTGGGAAGAGAGCAGCAAACAGCTGCATGTGAACCGCCTATGAACAGGTTAGGCTCTAGAAGGGGCCTCCAGCCAAAGCCAGCAAGAAAATGGGGACTCAGTCCTACAACTACCAGCAGGTAAGCACTGCTCACAACCCAGATGAGCTTGGAAGGGGACCCCAAGCACCAGAGGGGAATGCAGCCTTGGCCAACACCTCAACTGCAGCCTGAGGAGACCCCGAGCAGAGGAGCCAGCTCCACTGGGCCCAGAAACCGTGACATCAAAAAACAAAACAAACTCATGAATCAGACTCTCCAGGGGTGGCCAGCTGCGCATGTGTGTGAGACTTTTTAACTACATGGCAGCCAGGTTAGGGGCCTCTGCCAGGCTAAATGCTTCCATTTCCTGTAACTACTCTGTTCCTTGGGCTTAGCAGCACCAAGTACTGGAGAGGACGGACCTGGACACGTCCATCAGCACCACGCAAGACTTGGGCTCCTAATGCCATGTGCCAGCCTACTGACTGGTAGAAGTGAAGACACCCCCAAACCTTTTCCCAAATGAACAGCCCAGCCCAGCCTTTAAAAAGCCCCCTGGGTCAGGGATAGTGGCTTATGCCTATAGTCCCAGCACTTTGGGAGGCTGAGGTGGGTGGATCGCTTGAGCCCAGGAGTTTGAGACTGGCATGGGCAACATGTAGACACCTCATCTTTACAAAAATTAGCCACACATGGTGGCGTGTGCCTGGAGTCCCAGCTACTCAGAAGGCTGAAGTGAGATAATCACCTGAGCCGGGGGAGGTTGAGGCTGCAGTGAGCTGTGATCACACCATTGCATTCAGCCTGGGCGACAGTGAGACTCTGTCTCAAAATTTTTTTTTTAATTAAAAAAAAATTAAAATCCCCCTTGTAGCCTAGGCAACATAGTGAAACCCTGTCTCTACAAAAAATTTAAAAAAAAATTTTTTTTAATGGTGGTGCATGCCTGTAGACCCAGCTACTTGAGAGGCTGAAATGAGAGGACTGTCTGAGCCCAGGAGGTTGAGGCTGCAGTGAGTCGTGATTGTGCCACTGCACCAGCCTGGGCAACAGAGCAAGACCCTGTCTCTCAATAAATAAATAAAAAGCCCCCTTTGAGCTTCAAACCAGCTCTGGAAAAACAGAAGCCAGGGACAGACCAGCAGTCCTAAACCACCAGCTCAGGGCCACCCTAGGTGTCTGAGCCCATGCGGTGACACCTACATATCTGAGGATGCTCCCCAGGGGAAAGTCCTGCTCCAGCCTTTGATGTCCAAGGTCTCATTTACAGTCATGCCCCATCACGCTGCGTCTTAAAATTCAATCAAGTGACCCACTTCCCTTGGGAACTACTCCAGTTAATTCACAGGCTTGAGGGCAGGGGGAAAAGGAGACACAAAGAAGAAATATCCATTGCCCACCTCCTATCTGATCTATCCCCTGCACTCATGGGGACAAAGGAGACAGGGTGCCCCAGTCCTACCACCATCTCCCCCCCGGCATCCCAACAGCTGACTGCAAGAATTTCCACCCATGGAATTAGGGGGCAGGCCCCTAGCTGGTTTTCTGGGGGCCCAGCTGCCTAGCCCAAGATAGCAGAAGACACTTCCACCAGGCTTCCTGAGGCGTGAGAACAAAGCACCTCTCCCAGCCCGCCAGCCCATCCCCATCAACCTTCCTGGACTTCTTGCCAGTTTCTGGAACTGGAGACTGCGGACTTAGCAGGATAAATAAGCAACCACAGGGCTCACAGGGTGGAGGAAGCCAGGAGATGACACAGACATGCCGGGACCAAGTCTCTGATGCTTCCTCAGACACTCCTTTCTGGAGCCTTCCTGACTCTTGCACAGAGAAGAGTATGCTGAAGCGACTCACACCATCTGGCCACTAAAGAAATGCCACAGGAGGCCGGGCGCGGTGGCTCACACCTATAATCCCAGCACTTTGGGAGGCCGAGGTGGGTGGATCACGAGGTCAAGAGATCGAGACCATCCTGGTCAACATGGTGAAACCCCGTTTCTATTAAAAATACAAAAATTAGCTGGGCATGGTGGCGCACGCCTGTAGTCCCAGCTACTCGGGAGGCTGAGGCAGGAGAACTGCTTGAATCCAGGAGGCGGAGGTTGCAGTGAGCCGAGATCGCACCACTGCACTCCAGCCTGGGTAACAAGGGGGAAACTCTGTCTCAAAAAAAAAAAGAAACGCCACAGGAGAGGAAACCAGACTTATGTTAATAATCACAACCTGCATTTGTTAGGGCCAAATTCTTTTTTTTTTTCCGAGACAGAGTTTTGGTGTCACCCCGGCAGGAGTGCAATGGTGTGATCTTGCCTCACTGCAACCTCTGCCTCTCAGGTTCAAGCGATTCTCTAGCCTCAGCCTACCAAGTAGCTGAGATTACAGGCGTGTGCCACCATGCTCAGTTAATTTTTGTATTTTTAGTAGAGATGAGGTTTCACATGTTGGCCAGGCTGGCCTCGAACTCCTGACCTCAGGTGATCTGCCTACCTCGGCCTCGCACAGTGCTGGGATTACAGGTGTCACCCACCATGCCCAGCCCTGTTAGGGCCAAATTCTAACAGTACCTCACCTGCTGCTCCAGGGAACAAGGGCAGGTCCACGAGACTGCTCCAGGACAAGATGCCTCCCCTGGGTGGGTTCCATGAGCTGGCCCGGTGCACAGCAGTCCTGGACCCCAGACCCTCACCCTGACTCCACAGCCCCAAAAGGCCAGGCTCCGCCGCAGGCACCACCAGCATGGTGCCCAGCACCACTTTCCTCTCCACTTACCCATGGCCACCAGCCACGGGGATCAGCTGCCCATGACCACCCCTTTCCCCTCCCCCTCACCTGCGGTGGCCTCCCCACCATGACAATGCTTTCAAAGCATAGCAACAGCACATCAAGCACATGGACTGGACCCCTGCAGAGCCAAATCACCTCTGATCATTGCTCAGTAGTAACCCAGCCACTCCTCTGCGGGACCACCCACCTTCCCACAGATCCACACATATCACTCACCTTTGTGGAGCCCCTACTTGGAACGATCTCCCCCCTGGGACTCTGGCCCACCAGTCCCCTCCTTGGCATGCAGACAAGGGTGTGGCCTTGCCCCTGGAACACGGCAGGCCCATGGTGGACACTCAGGGAGCACCCAGACCCCAATCCTGAATCCCACCACCATCCTCCCCGCTGCCAGAATGCTGGACACTGCGGTTCACATTTACTTTCTGCTAAACTAAACACTGCTCTGGATCCTCCTATACTCTCTTGGAGCCTGGCTTCTCCCCTCTGTCCCATAACCCTAAGAGTCACTTCCTTTTAGCCTTTCTGCAACATAAACTCCCCCACTTCTTTCTCTCATGTGATCTCCTCCAGTACACAAGGCCTGCCGGCCTGCTCCAGCCCTCCACTCCACACATCCTCTGCGAGCCATGCTTCCGTCCTTCCTTTTCATTCCTGGCCTCGTCCTCTCTCCAAAAGGCCCATCCTGAATCCCTCCGGCACGGCCCTCACCATCCCCCAGGCTCACACAGCCTCCCTTTCTGCCTCCCCCCTTCCCAGAATTGGCTCCTATTCCTTGTCCTCTCCATCCCTCCCCACACCTCCCCCACCTCCCCCTCAAGACAACAGCTACAGGTACCTGACTCCCATTGGACCATCACACACACTTCTGCCAAACTCACCTTGACAAAGGAAAGCTCCAAAGGCATCCCCTCTCCTGCTCAACAACCTTTGTGGCTCCCTATCATCCTCAGAGAAAGCACAACACCCTCAGCCTGGCTTCTGAGATCCACACAGGATGACCCCAATTCTCCTATCCACCCTCACCTCCCCTGCAGCCCACATTTTACACCAGTTCTCCAACTAGAGTCTGCTACTTTCCGAGCACACGGTTGGCCCTCCACAGCCTCAGGTTCCAGAGCCGCAGAGTCAAGCAAACTCAGAATGAAACTGTTTGAAACAAAATAACCAACAATAAAAATAATACAAATATAACAACAATACAGTATAACAACTGTTTACAAAGCATTTATATTGTATCAGATACAGCCATATCTTGCTTAAAAGGGGGATCTGTTAAGAAATGTATCATTAGGCAACCTGATCTTCATGCAAACATCACAGAGTGTACCTACAGAAACCTAGATGACACAGCTTACTACACACCTGGGCTACACGGTACAGCCCATTGCTCCTGGGCTACTGATCTGCACAGCATGTGACTGTACTGAATACTGTAAGCAATCGAGACACAGTGGTAAGTATTGTGTTTCTAAACACATCAAATTGTACAAAAGGTATAGTAAAAATACAGTATTATAATTTTGGGGGACCACCATCGTTAACCAAAATGTCATTATGTGGTGCATGATTAATATATGTAATCTCAAGATGATTTAAAGTGTACAGGAAGACGTGTATAGGTTATATGCAAAAGCTAGCTATGCCATTTTACATAAAGACTTGAGCATCCAAGGATTCTGGGATCCCCAAGGGCCAGGGTCCCCAACCCCTGGGTCACGAACCAGTACCAGTCCACTGCCTGTTAGGAACTGGGCCGCACAGCAGGAGGAGAGTGGTAGCTGGAGAGAGAAGCTTCATCTGTATTTACAGCTGCTCCTCATTGCTCCGTTACCGCCTCAGCGCTACCTCCAGTCAGGTCAGCAGCCGCGTTAGATTCTCATGGGAGTACAAGCCCTATTGTGGCCTGCGTGTGCGAGGGATCTATGTTGTGCGGGCCCCTTATGAGAATCTAATGCCTGACGATCTGAGATGCAACAGTCTCATCCCAAAAACATCCCCTAACCTCTAGTGTGTGGAAAAATTGTCTTCTACGAAACTGGTCGCTGGTGCCGAAGAGGAGGCTGGGGACTGCTGCCTAAGGGAGTCCTGGAACCAATTACGTGCAGATACCAAGGGACGACTGTACTGAATGGTTCCGGTTCCTGAGTTCTTGCCCACATTCCCTGCCTGGAACACCCTCTCCTCCACAACCTCTTCCCCTGAGAAACCAGGATAGATGTGAGGCTTCCCTTCCGCATACCCCCTGGCGCTGATCCATCCACAGAGCCTCGCCACCTGCCCTATGTTACCGTTATTTTAGGTGCCTGCTTGTCCTGGCTCCCACCCTGGCCCAGCGGCTCCTGGCACCTACTTAAGGACTGAGTCCAAGCCATTTCCTTATCTGCCTGCACATGCAGAGGGATGCTGGCACTGAACAAACCCCTCCTGAAGATCCACGTTTTCCCATCAACTCTGCCACTTACAAAACACCGGAGGCTTCACACTACCAAACTGCACCCTGACCATCTTTCCATTTTTGTGGAGATTTGAAGATGGTAATGATTTTTTTCTTTCTTATTTATTTGAGATGAAGTCTCACTCTGTCACTCAGGCTGGAGTGCAGTGGCACAATCTCGGCTCACTATAACCTCCGCCTCCCAGGTTCAAGCAATTCTCCTGCCTCAGCCTCTCAAGTAGCTGGGATTACAGGCGCCCACCACCATGCCCAGCTAAGTTTTGTACTTTTAGTAGAGATGGGGTTTTCCCACGTTGGCCACACTGGTCTCAAACTCCTGACCTCAGGTGATCCACCCGCCTTGGCCTCCCAAATTCCTGGGATTACAGGTGTGAGCCACTGCGCCTGGCCCTTTTTCTTTTTTAAATTTGTACCTGTTATGAAAAAAACAATGGTTTTTATTTCATTTTGAGACAGAGTCTCGCTCTGTCACCCAGACTGGAGTACAGTGACAAGATCTCGGCTCACTGCAACCTCCGCCTCTCAGGTTCAAACGATTCACCTGCCACAGCCTCCTTGAGTAGCTGGGATTACAGGCATGCGCCAACACGTCCACCTTATTTTTGTATTTTTAGTAGAGACGACATTTAGCCACGTTGGCCAGGCTGGTCTTGAACTCCTGATCTCAGGTGATTTGCCTGCCTCAGTCTCCCAAAGTGCTGGGATTACAGGCATGAGCCACCACTCCCAGCCGAAAAAAAGCAATGGTTTGTATGTGTATTTATTTGCTTTTTAGAGACAGGGTCTTGCTTGCCTTGTCGTCCAGGCTGGATGGAGTGCAGTGGTGCAATCATAGCTTGCTCCGGCCCTGAATTCCTGGGCTCAAGCCATCCTGCCACCTCAGCCCCCAGAATAGCTGAGATTACCAGCACATGCCACCATACCCAGCTCACTTTTAAATTTTTTGTAGAGATGGGGTCTTGCTATGTTGCCCACGCTGGTCTCAAATTCCTGGCCTTAGAGATCCACTCACCTTGGCCTCCCAAAGTGCTGAAATTACAAGCATGAGCCACTACACCCAGCCCAGCGAGTTTTCAAATCAAGAATATCTGAAAAGTAGGTTTCAGGTGGTAACAATCTGTGTCTCCAAACACATATGTGGACAATTTTTATCCGTGTTCCTAAGGGAGAGAGTGGAAAGCTTTTGGAAGTCGACATTCATAAATGAGGTCCATTTCTCACTCTAAAGATTTTGGCAAAAATAAACAGTGCTTCTGCACACTCCCACAGAGCAAACAGGCTACGCTGATCATCCACTTAACTAGGGTGATTCACAAAACCAGAGCAGGACTCCCAACCAGTCAGACGGCGGCTCTGAGCCCAGCACAACCACCTCATGCCTCAGGGACAGAGAACTGGACGTGGGCACTGCCAGCCCACGCTTTGCACCCTGGGGCTCACGCCAATGCACCACCTCACAATACTGGAGGGGACTGTGGGACAAAGATAATCCTATCTACCCAGCTAAGGAAAGAGTCAAATGATCCCTGGGGGTGGCCTTGAGCCCTCCGCCTAAAACCTCCAAACGCTCAGCTAAGGGGGTCTTGCCGCTCCTCCACAGGGACTCCTGTGAGGGAAGATACTCTGCAAAATGCAGCAGGCTACACGAAGTGCCATCTGCCCAGCTCCCTTGAGCACAGGTCAGTTCAGCCTCTTTGGGGCTTGCTGCCCAGCTGCCACCCACACAAGGCAAGGAAAGGTTAGACGGAAAAATCAAGGTGCTGGCAGATTCGGTTTCTGCTGAGGGCCTGCTTCCCGGTTCACAGACGGCATTTTCTCACTGTGCCCTCACATGTGACATGTGAGAGTCTCTCTGGGGTCTCTTTTAATAAGGGCACTAATCGCATTCATGGGGGCTCCACCCTCATGACCTAATCACCTTCTGAAGAGGCTACCTCCCAATACCGTCACCTCTGGGGTTAAGGTTTAAAAGAGGAGGCCAGGCACAGTGGCTCATGCCTGTAATCCCGGCATGTTGGGAAGCCGAGGCAGGCAGATCACCTGAGGTTAGAAGTTTGAGGCCAGGCTGCTCAACATCATGAAACCTCATCTCTACTAAAAATACAAAAAAATTAGTCAGGTGTGATGGCACGTGCCTGCATACAGTCCCACCTACTCAGGAGGTTGTGGCATGAGAATTGCTTGAACCTGGGAAGTGGAAGGTTGCAGGAGCCGAGATCTCACCACTGCACACCAGCCTGGGCAACAGAATGACACATTGTCTCAAAAACAAAAACAAAAACAAAAACAAAAAACGGGGGGGAGGACACAAACACGCAGTCCATTGCATAACCTTTAAAATGTAAGAATTCCACTTACACAGGGGGGATTACGGGAGGAGAATGAAGACCCTGGCACATCCCTGGGTCCCCCCCGGAGCTCATACTGGTCACGCAATGGCTGACCAAATGGGCGAAATGTCCATACTAAATTATGCATTTCTCCTCTCAAATTTTTTGCTAAGTGGTGTTCAATCAACTGACATTAGATGCATGAGCAGGAGAGTCCATGAGACCAGACAGGAGGCCAGATGGTCTGCGCCCGCTACTCCCAGGAATCCCCCAAGGGGAAGGGTCGTCCTCTCCAGCTCACAGCAGCCAAGGGAGAATTAAGTCCCTGTGCGAGGCCACACTATGGCAAATGCCAGGGCTCCAGGCAAGTCCAGATCTTTCCCTTCAAAGCCTGCATTCTTTCCCTAAGTCAGCATATGTTGCCTGTAGCCTGCTTTGAATGCTCACCAATACTTTGTCATGTGCAGAAAATCTCTCCCTACTCTACTGGCATACCAACTGACCCCGGCAGCACTTTAAAAACGGAAGCATGTCAGGCCTTTCAAGCGAAGTGAATCTTCAAAAGCTCTTCTTGAGCCAACAGTGGCACTTGAGTGGAGGATCTCCTTGGGCTGCTCAATTCCTGGCTCTGCCTGGCTCTCTCTCTCTCTGTGGCTGCTGCATGAGGCCCTGCCTCGGCTATGTCCTGGCCTTGCCTAGAGATGGTTCCTTCCCAGAGCTCCCTGGTCACTCACCTGGCTCTCTGGGCCCTGCACCTGGCCCTATGCACACACAGCTGGCTACCTCCGCGTATCTCCACTACATCTTCCAAGCCAGACCTTGTCCCTGTGGCCCTCCCAGAACCTGCACCACTCATCACTGTCAGCAGTAGGTCAACGTTCACAGCCCTTGACTGTCGGTGGGGAAAAGCAGATTGATGGGCAGCCCTTCCAACAGTTCCGAGTTCTTGCCACACAACTTGCTGGAGAAGCCTTAGCAAAGTGTCCCAGAAGGAGCTATCAAGAGTCAGGAAATCTCTTATCTTGGAAAATAAGAGAGGGGAAACATGTTCCTCAATGGCTGACACCTTCGAGGCGCAGACTAAAGGCTACACCGAGATGATTGCCATCATGGCACTTAGGTTAATGAGGCTGTCTTCCCACCAGACCAAAGCTGACCTGCTGGAAGGCCTGCCTGAGCGTACTGAGCACCATCTGTGCCCAGCGCAGCAGGTGCCCAAAACCGGTTTGCTGAGCAACAGATCCAGGTCTCCACCTCTGCGGAGTCATTCTGTGTCTGCTCTCATGTGATTAACACAACCACTCAGTCTGAGGAGAGAGGCAGTGCCAGCCCCTCCACCAACCACTTGACCTTGCGCAGGTTACTCCAGGCCAGAGTGTTTGTCGCACACACCCTCAGACCCAATCAGTGGAGGGAATATAATTATAATACTCCTGCTGCTCCAGCCACTTTACAAGAATCTTTCGAGGGCCCATGAAGCAGCCTCCATGAAAGTCCTATTTACTACATCAGCGGGGCGTCCGATCTTCCCCGCCCCAGGCCCAGGAAGGCGGGTCTATGAATGTGCTGGCTGCTCTGCCCGTGGGCACCAGCCACCATCCACATCCACAGTCATTTTGCAAGGTCCTGGCAGCAAGAGCTAGAATCTAAGAGAGCTAATTAGCAGGCCCGTCTGAGGATTCCGGAAGCTCTCTAAGGGAGGACCAACCATCAGCAAAGAAGGAAATTGAACCAGCCGGATAATCTCCAGAGCCAACAAGTTTCATCGCCGGGCGACCTGTATCACTAAGCCCCCAAAAACCTATCACCACTTAGTAGACAGGATTAAGTGGGGTTGGGCCAGAACAGGAAGGTCTGAGCAAATACAAATATCAGAGATGGCGTGTATCATTCCATCTTCACCCCGCAAACACCCAGGGGGCCTGAGACAGACCTCCGTGGGCTCAGGTGAATCGTCACATCAAACACCATTAAAGGGCCAGTGTGGCCCGTCCCACAGGACACCACAGCAGGGCATACTCTGTGCTTGTCTTAAGGATCCCATCACCCTAAAGAAGGAAGCCAGACAGACAAAGGATTAACAGGAAACAGCTGCAAATATACCGTTAAAGAAAGAGGCAGAGGAAAATGCTTTGACATTAGAAAGGTTTTATGTTTGTTGTTACTATTATTATTATTATTATTATTATATATTTTAAAGACAAAGCCAGCTGGGCATGGTAGCTCACACCTGTAATTCTAGCACTTTGGGAGGCGGAGATGGGTAGATCAAGATGTCAGGGGTTCAAGACCACCCTGGCCAAGATGGTGAAACCCCGTCTCTACTTAAAATACAAAAAATTTAGCCAGGCATGGTGGCAGGTGCCTGTAATCCCAGCTACTTGGGAGGCTGAGGCAGAGAATTGCTTGAACCAGGGAGGCGGAGGTTGCAGTGAGCCGAGACTGCACTCCAGCCTGGGCAACAGAGCGAGACTCCATCTGAAAAACAACAACAACAACAAGACAAGGCCCTTGGAGATAAGCCTTCCATAAATCCATGAATAAAGCCAAGAAAGGATTTCCATGAAAACAATGCCAGACACATAGCAGATGCTCAATAAATACATTTCAGTGATTGCATAGGGAGAGGTGGTTACCTTGGATTTTAAAAAAGAGATATAAACCAGGATAAAGAGGAAAGAGACAGAAAAAGTTGTGTTAATAATAAATTCAGACTGAGTGCAGTGACTCACGTCTATAACTCTAGCACTTTTGGAGGCTGAGGCTGGAAGGATCACTTGAGGCCAGGAGTTCAAGACCAGCCTGAGCAACAAAGCGAAATCCTGTCTCAACAAAAATTAAACATTAGCCAGGCATGATGGCATGCGCCTGTAGTCCCAGCTACTCAGGAGGTTGAGGAGTAAGGATCGTTTAGCCTGAGAGTTTGAGGCTACTACAGTGAGCTATGATCGTGCCTCTACACTCCAGCCTGGACAACAGAGCGAGACCCTTTATCTATTTTTTTTTTAAAGTAATAAATTTTAAAGAAAAAAATTAAAGAAGCAAAGGAAAGAACCCTAGCAATGATCCATTCCCACCCCTACTTTTTGGATGTGGAGAGAGATGGCAGCACCTGAAGCTTTAGCACACAGCCCTCCTGATGCCCGGCTCAGTGCCCTCTATGCCCTGCTAGGCTGCCTAACCCCACATGATGCTTGACTCACATTCCTCCTAACACGGCTGGGGGGAGCCAGCACAAGCACCCTCTCTCTTGCCTGGAAGCCCTTTTCTCTGTTGCCCAGTAAGGGACTCACCAAGTGCTATAAGCTAAACCATGCATCGCCCTGTATGTTAAAGTTCTGACTCCCAGTACCTCAGAATGTGACTGTATTTGGAAATAAGGCCTTTCAAGAGCTGATTAAGTTTAAGCAGAGGTCTTTACTGCCCACCTTAATCCAGTCTGACTGGTGTCCTTATAAGAAGGGATATTTGGGGCCAGGTGTGGTGGCTCACGCCTGTAATCCCAGCACTTTGGGAGGCCGAGGTGGGTGGATCACGAGGTCAGAAGTTCAAGACCAGACTGGCCAACATGGTGAAACCCTGTCTCTAGTAAAAATACCAAAAAAATTAGCCAGGCATGGTGGCAGGTACCTGTAATCCCAGCTACTCGGGAGGCTGAGGTAGGAGAATTGCTTGAACTGGGACCCGGGAGGCAGAGGTTGCAGTGAGTCGAGTTCACACCACTGCACTCCAGCCTGACTTACAGAATGAGACTCTATCTTAAAAAAAAGGGGGGGGGGGGGGGGCGGGAATTTTGGGCCAGGTGTGGTGGCTCATGCCTGTAATTCCAGCACTTTGGGAGGCTGAGGCAAGCGGATCACCTGAGGTCAGGAGTTCGAGACCAGCCTGGCCAACGTGGTGAAACCCTGCCTCTACTAAAAATACAAAAATTACCCAGGCGTGGTGGCGAGTACCTATAATCCCAGCTACTAGGAGGCTACGGCAGGAGAATCACTTGAACCTGGGAGATAGAGGCTGTAGTGAGCTGAGACGGCGCCATTGCACTCCAGCCTGGGTGACAAGAGCGAAACTCCATCTCAAAAAAAAAAAGGGAAATTTGGGAAATTTGGACACAGAGAGATGCCAGGGGTGCTCATGCACAGAGAAAAGACCACGTGCAGAGGCAGCAAGAGAGTGGCACCTGCAAGCCAAAGAGAGACAGCCCTCCAGGAAAACAACCCTGCTGGGCACCTTGATCTTGGACTTTTGGCCTCCAGAAGTGTGAGAAAATGAATTTCTGTTATGTAAGCCACCCAGTCTTGGTATCTTGTTATGGGGCAGGCAGCCTTGGCAAACTAATACTCTGGGCCACTTCAAAACTAAGGGCATGAAGGCCCAGGGAAGATCACCATCACTAACAGGTGTTTTCCTGAAGAAACACCCCCTGTGAAGGATCAGAGCTGAGAGTTAAGACTGAGAGTGCTGCCTGCGGAATTTCAAAGCCCCACTTGAGTGAAATTAGCCAGACACAGGACAAATATTATGTGACTCCACCTGTATGAGGATCTACAAGAGGCAAAATCATGGAGACAGCAAGTAGAATGGTGGCTTCCAGGAGCTGGGGAGGAAAGGGAATGGGGAGTTAGAGTCTGAGGAATATAAAGTTTCAGTTTGGGAAGACGAAAAAGTTATAGAAATTGACAAGTGGTGATGGCTGCTCAAGAATGTGACATACTTAATGCCACTGAACTGTACACCTGAAAATGGATAAAATGGTGCATTTTATAATATAAATTTTAGCTGGGCGCAGTGGCTCATGCCTGTAATCCTAGCACTTTGGGAGGCCAAGGCAGGCAGATCACCTGAGGTCAGGAGTTCGAGACCAGCCTGGCCAACATGGTGAAACCCTGCCTCTACTAAAAATATAAAAATTAGCTGGGCATGATGGCACGTGCCTGTAATCCCAGCTACTCGGAAGGCTGTGGCAGGAGAATCACTTGAACCTGGGAGACGGAGGTTGCAGTGAGCTGAGATCGCACTACTGAACTCCAGCCTGGGTGACAGAGCAAGACCTCGTCTTAAAAAAAAAAAAAATTAAAAAAAAATATATAAATTTTACCATAATAAAAATAACAGTAACAAACCTCTAACATGTTACATGAATAACGTATTTTAATTAAAATGACTACACTTTTCAAAGGGAAAAAACTGAAAAGATCCAGTTATATTCCAGCCAGGGTCAAGATATTCCCTGGGGTTTATCGTTAATTTAATCCATCACCACCCACCGAGTCTTGGTCCAAAAAGCAGCAGCCTCAGCCAAAACTTGTATCTACTCTTTGGTAACCTAAGAAAGCTTCCAAGATGCCCATTCATTCACTCTGAACAGGGGACCCTCTCAAGCCACAGGGGTGAGCTGCAGCCTGGGCCTCATGCACTGCTGTGTCCTCTCCCAAGTGTGCTCAAGCACATAGCTCACCTGGGCTCTTTGTCCTGGTGAGGGCAGCAGTCACATACACGAGCCCTCCTGGCCACAGGACTTGCAACCAAGGAAGGGAGGGGGCTATAAAGCAAGAAGCGACAAACTAGGCAAAAGGGAGTCATGGATAAGGCATGCTCCCCTGAACCCACTCAAATCAGCAACACTCCCAGCTCCTTCTTTAGTGAAATGTTTCAGAATGCTCCATTCTGTTCCCAAAACAAGTCAGCCTTCCTGAACCAGAGAACGCTTGTAAAATTTGATCTGGACTCTGCTTCTATGCTGTTGATGACTTTAGCAGCCTCAGATGCCACCCAGATCTGCCCACTCTGTCTCTATCCATGGAGAGGAGCCTGTACTCAACTGGGAGGCGGCCACAAGGCTCTGGCCTTAAGAGATGACGATGGAACCAACTCGAGGCCCGAGTGACCTTTCCCCTGCCCCCACAGTTACTCACTCAAACTGGCTGCCAGTCCCAGCCCATCACCCAAGGGAAAAACAAAGCAGTGGTCACTCTGGTGCCAACGCATCGCCAGAATCCAAAGGGCAAATTAAGCTGCTTAATAAAAAATGAGAAAACACAGGGAAGCCACTCACGGGAAGTCCATGAAGAAATATAAGATCTGTCCCATTTCACAACTGATACGTGGAAGAAGGTTGATGGGTACACTGGGCTGGGTGTTTGGATCAAGAATTCCTCAGACCTCCCAACACAAAGAAATGATAAATGTGTTTGAGGTGATGAATATGCTAATCACCTTGATTTGATCATTATGCATTGTAGATAGGTATCAAAATATCACAGGGTACTCTCTAAATAGGTACAATTATTATGTATCAATTAAAAATATAAAAGCAGGAGGAAAAAAGAAAAGAAAAAAGAAGGCGCCTGGGTGTGGTGGGTCATGCCTGTAATCCAAGCACTTTGGGAGTCTGAGGTGGGTAAACTGCTTAAGCCCAGGAGTTCGAGCCCAGCCTGGGCAACATAGAGAGATCCAGTCTAGACAAAAAAATCAAAGAGAAAAGGGAGAAATGTCTGGTGCTGCAACTGACATCAAGCCAACTGCAAGACAAATAAGGGAGTCCCTCCTCTCCAAAGCCAATCAGCCTGCAATCACAGAATGTGTGGGTGAGGCTAACCTAGGCCATCCTATTTCAGCCCAGCCAGCCCACCTCAGTAAAACTGCCTAGCCAACCAGAGACCTGTGAGAAAAATATAAATGGTTGTTATTTTAAGCCACTTAAAAAGAAAAAGGTCATCTGAAAGTAAAGTACAGGGATGAAATGAGGAAAAGACAGAGTAACTGGTAAGTCACGTCCAAGTAATCAGTAAAATTCCCCAGTCCTGACCCCATGGGCTAATGAAAAGGAGAAAGGGCTCTTCCAATATGTGCTATGTATAAAGCTCAGAACCAGGCTCCATGGGAGACCCAAAAATGAACCAGTGATTCCTCCTGCCTTCAAAAAGCACATCGTTGGCCCAGAGCGGTGGCTCATATCTATAATCCCAGCACTTTCAGAGGCTGAGGCAAGAGGATTGCTTGAGCCCAGGAGTTTGAGACCAGCCTGGGCAACACAGCAAGACCCCATCTCTACAGAAATAAATAAATGAATAAAAAGTAAATTAGCCAGGCATGGTGGTGCACACCTGTGGTCTCAGCTACTTGGAAGGCTGAGGTGGGAGGATTGTTTGAGCCTGGGAGGTCAAGGCTACACTGAGTGGTGACTGAGCCACTACACTCCAGCCTGGGTAACGGAGCAAGACCCTTTCACAAAAAGAAAAAGGCCAGGCGTGACAGTCCATGCCTGTAATCCCAGCACTTTGGGAGGCCGAGCAGGTGGACCACTTGAGGTCTGGAGTTCCAGACCAGCCTGGCCAACATGGTGAAACCCTGTCTCAACTGAAAATGCAAAAATTAGCTGGGCGTGGTGGTGCACACCTGTAATCCCAGCTACTCAGGAGGCTGAGGCAGAACTGCTTGAACCCAGGAGGCAGATGCTGCAGTGAGCCAAGATCACACCACTACACTCCAGCCTAGGCAACAAAATGAGACTCCATCTCAAAAACAAAACAAAAAAGCACACAATTTCTGCCACAACATGGATGAACCTTGAGGACATTACACTCGGTGAAATAAGCCAATCACAAAAAGACAAATGTTGCAGGATTGGATTTACATGAGGTATATTAGTCAAATTTAGAGAGACAGAATGTAATGGTGGTGCCGCGGGCTGGGGCGGGGACTGCGGAGCTGTTATTTAATGGGTACAGAGTTTCCGTTGGGAAGATGAAAAGTTCAAGATGGAAGGTGGGTGATGGTCATCCAACAACGTGAATGTTATCAACGCACAGAACTGTATGGATAAAAATGGTTAAAACCTTCCACCTGACTAGCCTTACCCAAAAAAACAATTTAAAAGGGTTAAGATGGTAACTTTTGTTATGTGCATTTTACCAAACTTGCTGAACATTACAAAAATGGTACATTTTAAGTTATGCGTATTTTACCATTTAAAGAAAAGCACACAGTCTAGAATCACGGGGCAGACGTGCCCCAAGCCTTTGTCTCCCATTTTTCCTTAGGGCAAACAGCTACTCTCTGCCCTCCAACTTCTGCTGATTGATCAAGTCCTCTTCAGTCCTGCCGATTCTAGAAGCTTCCCTGATCTCTCTTCCCTCGAACACATACATGTGTGTGTCTCCCTCTCTTCCATTAACTTGTAAGTTCCCAGATGGCAAGAACCACACTCTCTTTCCATGGGTCCCAAACAGTTATACAGCAGGGCTCCCAGCTGTTTATCATTACCCCCATAGGCGGGCCCAGGATGCAAAGACTGGAAGGACCCCATGAACCTCCCCAGTGTGCTTTGCAGGTGGCAGTGTGGAGTAGCAGGAAGAACACCGCAGGGGCCACCATGTTCCGGAGTGAACAGCTCTGCATTCACACAGGGACCCAGAATCCCAGCCCTGCTGCTTCCCAGTTGTGTCTTCACCTGTAAATGGGCAATTCCACCCCAAGGTGACAGATGAGACCATGAGGGGCCCTATGGGAAGCACTTTGTCACCGTGCCCAGGGATGGCTTTAGCCCCCTCCCTTGAGGGGCCCTCAACTCAGGAAATGCGACGGCCCGTTCATACAAACAGACTGATTCTGGGTTATCAGACCCAGGCCACCATATCTGCCTGCCGCTGGGGAGCATTAGGGCGGCTTCCTCCCCCACCCACCCCCATGAGTGATTTTCCTCATTGTTCCTTTCAGACCAGCAGGCTCCACAGCCCTCTAAAGAACATCAGTAAACAGTCCAGCAGAGACAGATGGCTGAGCCAGTGCGGATTCCTCTTTCCACGCCAGAGGAAACTGCTGGGCAAAGAGTGTCAAGGTGCCCAGGGCTAAAAGCCTGGGCTTTTAAAACAAGCAGGAGTTCTAAAACCTCACAGGATCCAAACCAGTAGACTGTACAACACCAAGAATGAACCCAAATGTGAACTCTGGACTTTGAGTAAGAAGGAGGCACGAATGCAGGTTCGTGGACTGAACGTGCCCCTCCGGTGGGAGTTGTTCACTGCAGACACTGTGCAGGTGTGGGGGGGGGGGTAGGGAGTATATGGGAAATCTCTATTTCCCCGCTCAATTTTGCTGTGAACCTAACAGTGCTCTAAAAATAAAAAAAATTAAGTCTTAAAAATGAAAAACTGTCTGAGGGAAAATACATAATCTCTTTTAAAAGATGTTTAAATGACCTTGGTTATTAAAAACGTCTCAGAGGCCTCGTGAGGTGGCTCCTCCCTGTAATCCCAGCTACTCAGGAGGCTGAAGCTGGAGGAATACTTGAGCCCAGGAGTTTGAGACCAGTCTGGTCAACACAACAAGCCACTGTTTTTACAAAAAAATTTAAAAATCAGCCCAGTATAGTGGTTTAAATCTGCAGTCCTAGCTACAGAGGAGGCTGAGGCAGAAGGCTCACCTGAGCCCAAGAGTTTGAGGTTGCAGTGAGGTATGATCATACTACTGCACTCCAGCCTGGATGGCAGAACTAGACACTGCCTCTTAAAAACAAAAAACAAACAAACAAAAAGCAGTGTAGAGGGAAAAAATAAAACCTAATGGGAAAGAGATTGTGGGACCCTGAGGACATTCAGAGAAGGATCCAGAAAGACCTAAAATTGGGTCCAAGTGGTAAAATTAACTCCTCAGCCATTTCCAGAGGACCTGCCCTGTGTGACTCAAGGCACTGGGCTTTCCATCCTTCCATAATAATTCCTATTTTCATCTACTGACTTGCATTCGGGGTCTGGTGATGTGGTGGGCAACATGGCCACGTCTACAGAAGCTATAGGAAAGGCTGGGCCCACGGTTCTGGAAACCTAGAATTTTCCCACCAGCAAAGCTTATCATTTCAATTTGCACATCTCCCTAAAAACCTCTCATTTTCTTTTTTATTAATAACTCTCCTGCACCACAGCACTGAGGGCCAGTTCAAGCTGGCTCGCCTGGCCAACAGCTGGCCAGACAAGGCTGGTGCCCAGTGACCACAAGGCAATCCTCCAGACCCAAACGAGCTGATGTGCCTGCAAAGCAGGCTTCTGAATAGCAGCGCATCCACCCCGCCCCCACATGGGGACTTAGAGAAGGCAGCCGGGCCAGGCTGCAGGTCGGAGCCCTGCACCACAGCCAACCCCAGCTGCAAATGGAAGATCAGCAACTGGAGGTACCTAACACAAGCAGGACAGAGTGCCCACCACAAAACAGCAGCTCCAAGAGCCAAAAATAGCCTCACTTGTTTCAAGAGGATTCTGACAAACCAAGCACATCCAACTCCTCCATCAGCAGAAAAAGAAAAATCAATGGAGCAGAAAACCAGATCAGCTTAACAGGGACCAGGACTCCAAGAGATTCCCGACAGCCTCACACACACCCCAGCCCACCCTTTCCTTACCCCAACCAACGGCAAACTGTGCCTGGATATCAAAACACAGTGACCAAAACGCCTGATGGTATTTGCATATAGAACAGAAGTTATGTGCACAATCCCATAGTTTTAACGTTAGGGCTAGAGTCTGACCACAAATTGGGAGCCCCAAATAAACACCTGTGGATGCTTATCCTTGGGAAGATGAGGCAGCAGGAGCACACTGGAGGGTCAGCAAAATGGGGCTGGGTTACCACGCATGGAGGAGCCAGGGGGTGAGCAATGATGAGTGAAGTCTCCCATCAAAGCCAGGCAGATCAGAACAGGTGTGGCTCAGCTTCAGCCCCAGATGAAATCTCTATGCAGTTGATTTTCCGTGGCCCACTGAGTCACAACTCCCTGTCTCCTCGCCTCCTCCTAATTCCTAGTCTCACCTGCTGTGACTTGTGTTCAGGGCTGCTGGCTAGCAAGCAAACCTGATGCCTCTATGTCCTGGGAGCAGCTAGCATATCTCGGGTTTCACAAATGTGTCATATAACCCTTCCAGGACAGGATCAGTGGGGTGGCGGGGAATGCCCAAGACGCAAATCAGTCCCTGCTAACAGCATACGATCCTGGCGCTAGAGATGACTCTGGCTTTTATGCCATCCTCACTTCCCTCAGAGCACGGGACAAGGAGTTACCGCCTGGGGCATCTTCCTCCAACTCACAAGCTGTACTTCACAAACACAATGCTCTAGAACCAAAGGAACAAACCACCTCCTATCCCTCACACGACCACCCTCAACCCAATCCCATTCCAAACATTGACAATCTGCATTCAGGAAGGAGGAGGGGATGGAGTTTGTTCAGGCACAGGATCGGCGTGAACCACAAACGCACCTGCAAATCACTCAAAAGTATCCATTCCTCCCTCCCAACTTGTTTTGTATCCCCTACTCCTCTATGGCTTTCCTAATTGGTGCAGGTGTGCCCATGCACGTGGCGTGAAGAACTCACCTGCGTCTCCATGGAAGGTGCCCTCCCCATCGTTGGGCCAGATCTGCCCGGTCTTGCGGACGCCCACTATGGTGGCCTCAGACACGACAACCGGGCAGTGCCGGTGCCGCTTATGGCACTGCGGCGTGGAGGGGCTGCTGCTGTCGAAGGACTGCTGCGAGTTCTGTGAGGGAGAGCGGCTCTTGTCCCGGAACATGCGGTAGGTGGTAGGGCTTGGGGACACGCGGCTGGACTGGCCGGAGGAGAAGTCCTCCTCGCTGGAGGTGAGGTTCTCGTTGGAGCTGCAGTCTGGGGTGTAGCCGCCTCCGCAGTCCTCAAAGCTGCGGGGGGAGTAGGACCTGCGGGGGCCAGGTGAGGCGCTTCTCCTGCTCTGAGGTGCTCTGGCTGCGCAGGAGCGGGCCCTTGCCTTCCCCTTCCATTATGCCCCCGACATAGATGCTCTGGTAGGGCTGGTACTCCAGGGGCGGCCAAGGGGGCCTGCCACCGCCATTGGCGTTGATCAGGTTGTCCTTCAGGAAGCGGGGGTTCAACTGGGCGTCCTCGTAGTCGCCGTCGAGGCCGCAGCTGCTCTCCGAGGAGCGTCCGCGGTAAGGGAGCCTGGATGCATCCCCCACGCTGGAGCCCGCGCTGTGCTGGGACTTTTTTGCGCTCCATCTGCATGGCCTGGCTGCCCAGGGAGCTGATGCGGTCCGACACCTCTTTGTCGTTGACCTTCACCAGGCCGCGCTCATGGTGAAACTTGACGTTCACGTAGAAGGGCTTCTCAGCGTCTGCGCCGGGCTGGCCATGGCCCTTGCGGATCCGCTCGAAGTTGGACCTGAGCGCCGCCACGTTGGCTGGGGGCCCCCGGTCGTCCCCGGTCCCCCGACGCGACGGTCCCGGGCCTTCGGGCGGCCCCGGGCCTGGCCTTGCCAGGAGAACCCTCTCCGTCGGGCCGGGCCTCCGGCTCCTCGGCTGGCGGCGGGTCGGCTCCGTCGGCGGGCGCGGGCTGCGGGCGCGGCGCGGGCACGCGGGGCTCCGGGGCGCCGTCGGGAGTCTGCGCCGCGCGTCGGAAGCCCCAGCGCTGCCGGTCATAGCTCTTCTTCTCCTTGGCCAGCAGGGTCTGCAGGTAGATCATACGGAAGCGCTCCTGGTTCACCTCCTGCTCCAGGCGCCGGATGGAGGCCTTGCAGCGCTCCAGCTCCTGCTCGATGTCACCCACTGAGCGCAGCTCCATGCGCGGCGGCTCGGAGTCCGGGAACTGCGCCTTCCACGCCTCCGCGAAGCCCACCGGGTCCACCATGGCGCGGCCGGCCTCACCTGCGCCGCCGCGCTGCGCGCCGGGCCCGTCTCAGCGGCGGCGCGGCGGGCTCGCCAGGCCCGGCCCCGGGCGCCGGGCGGCCCCCATGGCCCCGCGCGGCGGCGGCGGCGAACAATGCCCGCCCCCTCCCCGGTGGCAGGTGAGGCGGCGCGGGGCGCTGGGCGCGCGGGGCGGGGCGCGCGGGGGAGGGCGCGGGCTGCGCGCGCCGCTATTGTGTGCGGGGCTCCTCCGCGCGGCGAGGCGCGGGCCCTACCCTCCTCTCCGCCCGGCCGCCTCTAGACCCTGGCCGCGGCCCGCGCGCTCCTCGCCTCTCGCTCCCGCGCCGTCCCGCAGCCACGCTGCCGCCGCCTCCCAGGGCTCTGCGCTCGGCCCGCCCGCTGTCGCCGCACTCCCGCCCGGCCCGCACTCTGCGCCGCAGGAAGGGGAGGGCCGGGGGGCGGTGGCCGCGGCGCGGCTGACGGAGCCGGGCGGGCCTCTTAAAGGCGCCGCGCCGTGGGCACCAGCTGGAGGCACCCGGAGGCGGCTTCCCCATCGAGCCGCCACCCTCCCTCCCGTCCCTGTGCCTTTTGGGAAACTGAGGCCCTAACAACGGCGAATTGGACTGTCCAAGTCGCAGCCCAGGGGCCCCCCATAAACAGGACACGGGACTCCCCTGTTCCAGAGGGACCTTTCCAACAAAGAGGGTCGGGTCAGTTCTGCAGTCCTGGAACTGGAACATGTGGCTCCCCTCCAGCGAGGAGGACTTCTCTGGCCAGTCCAGCCGCGTGTCCCCAAGCCCCACCACCTACCGCATGTTCCCGGACAAAAGCCGGTCTCCCTGGCAGAACTCGCAGCAGTCCTCCGACAGCAGCAAGCTACACCCCCGCCCCCCACGTCGCGGTGCCATAAGCGGCACCAGCACTGCCTAGGGCACTGTCCGGTTGTCATGTCCGAGGCCACCATCGTGGGTGCCCGCAAGGCCGGGCAGATCTGGCCCAACGATGGGGAGGGCACCTTCCATGGAGAAGCAAGTGAGTCCTCGAACCTCACAGCCTGGCCTCTAACCAGCCTCAAGGCTGGGCACTCTAGGGACCACCCAGCAGGGCCCAACTCACAGAAAGGCCAGGACCAGGCAGGTCACCCAGCAATACAGGGAGAGCCAGGCTGGGTCACCAATGCCAGCACCCCTGTTTCAGCGGGCCTCCCACATGGTGGACCTGCTGTGGGTGACTGCCACACGGGGTCGTCACAGCAGGACCATATGATGGATAATAAATAGGAATTTCTCCCTCAGATCACTCAATACCCACACCTGCCTTCCTGTGTGCTGAGCCATGTGTTTGTTCCCTTGCCTCTCCTGAACTCCAGAGGCCAGTGTAGCTTTTCCAGCGTGGACCTGATTCAGAACTTCCCTAATTAGCCTCCCTCTAAGGAGGCCGCGAGCCCACAGCAGGAGTGAAACAAAATCTTTGATGGTTCTCTAGGGACAGAGAGATCCGAGACACAGCAGAGAGCACTCTGCAGGGAATCTGAAGGGCACAAATGAAAATACCCAAGCCAACTTTCTGGGTTAGGGGGAAAGGAAACAGGATTTGGGAAATGAATTACTAAGCTTGAGTCCTGACCGCCTCTCTCTCTCTGCCTCATTTTCCTTGAAGTGAGAAGAACATCCACCTCCAAGGGCTATTGTCCCTGTGTAGATGTGAGGGATTATCATTCCCTCCTGCAAGTGCCACTGTCATCTGGAGCAGATGCTTTGACGTCCAATCTAAAGGACGGAGCCCAGGCTAGTAGCCAGGCTAGCCCTGCGTAGGTTCAGGTCTCCCCCGCCGACTGTGTGACCTCAGTAATGTCCGTCCCCTCTCTGAGCCTCAGTTTTGTCATCTGCTCTTCATTTGCCAAATCCTGCCTCCTTTTCCCCTAACCTGGCAGGCTGGTTTGGGTATTTTCATTTTGTGCTCATCAGACTCCCCTGCTCTCTGCCCCTGTCTCAGATCTGCGGGCTTCCCTGGAGAACCACCACCGATTTTGTTTCACTCCCTGCTCTGGGCTATCTGTCTTCCACCCAGCCCTGTGGGCCACGGTACAAAGTGTTAGAACATCCTGTGTGAAATGCCCAGATGGGGCAAACGTAAAACACACCCTGATAAATGATGTGTAGGGATCATTTTGTGATTGCCTGTTAATATTGGTGTCCTGGAGAACATCCTGCTGCTGGGAAAACCCCTGGGACCCAGTTTCTAGGCAGGGTGGGCGGTGCACAGCTCACTGCTGCCCTCTGCAGGCGTTGATAACCTCCTGCCATCCTGGTCCCTTGGACCCAGCTGACCTCAACCCCTTCCTGTCAGGCTGCAAGTAGCCCCTTTTGCAGGTGAAGAGACTGAGATGCAAGTGATGCCATGGCTTTGGGGTAGTGGGGAATAAAGGGGCTGGAATCTCAGCAGTGCCACACTGAGCAGTGCTCTCATCCTCAGTGGCCTTTTTTTTTTTTTTTTTAGACGATGTTTCACTCTTTGCCCAGGCTGGAGTGCAATGGTGCAATCTTGGCTCACCGCAACCTCTGCCTCCTGGGTTCAAGCCATTCTCCTGCCTCAGCCTCCTGAGTAGCTGAGGATACACCACCATACCTGGCTAATTTTGTATTTTTAATACAGACGGAGTTTCTCCATGTTGGTCAGGCTGGTCTTGAACACCTGACTTCAGGTGATCCACCTGCCTTGGCCTCCCAAAGTGCTGAAATTACAGGTGTGAGCCACCACACCAAGCTGTGGCTTCTCTTTAAAGTGGATATGATAAAGGCCAGGCACAGTGGCCCACACCTATAATCCTGGTGCTTTTGGCCGAGTCAGGAGGATCACTTGATCCCAGAGGTTCAAGACCAGCCTGGGCAACATAGCAAGACTCCACCTCTACAAAAAATTTAAAAATTAGCGTGGCATGGTGACACGTGCCTGTAATCCTGCCCGCTCAGGAGGCTGGGGTGGGAGGATTGCACTGAGCCTGGGAACTTGAGGCTTCAGTGAGCTAGGGTCATGCCACTGCCCTCCAGCCTGGGTAAAAGGTCAAGACCCTGTCTCTAAATAAGCTCTGAACTCTGAAGCTGTTTAGTTTAAGTTTGCACGCTCTGTTCTCTTGGCATAGCAAATGGCTTTTTGTTAGGCACAAGGATACATCCAGATAGTGGCTTTCTCCCTTATGGGACAGCCTCTTCTGGCCCCAAGGACACTGCTCTATCCTCAGGACTTCCCTGAAAGCACCCTATCTTGGGCCTCTGGGCCTTTCCTGCAGAGTTTTCTTATCATCCATCCCTCCCTAGGGAGGAGTGCAGCGTGGCATGGGCATGAGGTTCAGACACACGTAACACTCTGTAATCTCCCACTCAGTGTCTGTCCCAACTAGATCTAAACTCTGCAAGGTCATAGACCTGTTTGTCTTATTCCCCTATGTCCCCCATATAGTGAGCTCATGGTAAGTGCTCAGCCAGGACTGGTGGAATGTGGAACCGGATGTTTGTGTGGCCCGCAGGGTAGACAGGCCACTGAGAGTGATGTGTGTGTATAGGGGAGGAAATGATAAGGCATTACCAGCCCAGCCATAGCAGAGGTGTGTGTGCCCTGTGGGAGAAGGCACAGTCTTGCCAGGGGAGGTGATGCCTGAGCTGGTCCTAAGGACAAGGACCAGGTGGACAGAGGACAGAGGAGGCTTCAAAGTTGTGTTTGAGGAACAGCCACGTTGGGAGATGGGGCCGGTGTGGGCAGTAGGAAGTGGGGTCAGAGGTAAGGCAGGGCCTTGTAGGTCTGTACAAAATTTGGGGTTTATTCTAAATGCAAGGAAAAGCTGCTCAAAGGTTCTAAACCTGCACTGTCCGCTAGAACTTTCCAGCACCATGGGCACGTTCTGTAATCTGTGCTGCACAATACAGCAGCCATGAGCTGCCCGTGTGATTACTGAGCATCTAAAATGGGGCTGGGGCACCTGAATAACTGAATGTTTGGTTTCATTTTAGTGAGTTTCAATTACCACAGTGGTGGCTGTATTAGACCGCACAAGGGCAGTGGGTTACTTGCTGGGGTCTACTGCATGGAAGGTTGGGCATGGGAGGTGGGGGCAGGGAGTGTGGTTGGGGACTGTGGCAATTGTTCATGAGGAGGGCGTTGGTGACAGAGTAGGGCAGAAGCAAGGTGGCCCAGAGAAGGGGCTGGATTTCAGGACCATTCTGGAAGGAAAATTCATAAGACTTGTAGATGGAGTGGGAGTGGGGAATGAGGGAGGACCAGCTATGGGGCTAACTTTGGGATGCTGACTGCAACCAGCAAGCAGAGGTGCCTGCATAGGGCCTCAGGTCCCCATAGCCCATCCACAAGCAGGAGTCAGCAGATGAGGGAAACCCCGTGGCACCAAGGAGCAATCAAGACCTCAGAGAGAAAGTGAAGTGTCGCCAGTGATTCTCCGGTGTTTCTAGCCACAGGGCTGAAGACTCTCTCCCTGCCTGCATGAGGCTGGAGGGAAAGGGACAAGGTCTGGACTAGGGGGAAGTAGAGGCAGAGAGACTGAAAAGGGACTGTCCAGGGAGATGACAGGGACCCAGGAGTCTGAGCGAAGACTCGGTGAAGAAGGCAGAGCCCCATGCTGCCAGCTGCCATGCCCTCAGTGGGAAGGATGCTAGCTGGATCTGGCGTCGTGAGGCCAGCAGTGCAGAGGTGGGCCCTGGAGCTTGGCTGCAGAAGCTAGAGGCTGGATGAGCCCTGAGTGCTACCCCAGGAGCCTTCTGAGGGGCTCAGTGGGAGTAGGGGGCTTCACCAAGTGCTCCATAGCTGTCTCTGAGCAGTGGGTGACATATATTTTCTTCATCATTATGCTCTTCAAAATTCTTCATAATAAAATGCCTATCCGTGGTCCATGCCTATAATGCCAGCACTTTGGGAGGCTGAGGCAGATGGATCGCTTGAGGTCCGGAGTTTGAGACCAGACTGGCCAACTTGGTGAAACCCCGTCTCTACTAAAAATACAAAAACTAGCTGGCTGTGGTGACTCCAGAGGCTGAGGCAGGAGAATTGCTTGGACCAGGAGGCGGGAGGTTGCAGAGAATGGAGATTACTCCACTGCACTCCAGCCTGGGTGACGGACTCTGTCCCAGAGAAAACAAACAAACAAAAAAAGCCGCTGTATTTTGTAATTAAAAAAAGATTTTTTTTACAACTTTCTTAAGGTGTAATTGAAGTGTCATAAACTGCACATAAGGAGTGCGTGATGAGTTTTGACATCTGTGTAGACTTTGAAGCCATCGCCACAATTAGATAACAAGCATTTCCATCATCCTCAATCCATGTTATGTTTTTAAATCTCAAAACTAAAACAGTACAGAGAAGTAGGGTTTTGGTGACATCCCCCCAATTTTCCTCATTCTCTGCATGTGGTTACATGATTCGATTATTTATTCATTTACTTATATATTTTTTGAGATGGGGGTCTCGCTCTGTCACCCACGCTGGAGTGCGTTGCTGCAATCCCAGCTCACTGTAGCCTCCAACTCCCGGGCTCAAGCGATCCTCCTGCCTTGGCTTCCTGAAGTGCTGGGATTACAGGCAAAAGCCACCGTGCCCAGCAGATAAGTAATTTTAAAATCAAAACAATACACACACACACCTTCACACACCCTCAGCAGCAGCCCAAGTAGTTCCTAGACCCTAAGCAAAAGTTCCCGCAAACCCCTCCTGGAGGCCACCCTTTCCCTTTACTGGAAGGACAGGCTGGGACCCAACAGTCCCCTGTGCTGGACAGAATGCAGAACTTCTGATGCCTCAAAGCTGTGGGGGATGGAAAGAATGCAAGTGTTACTCAACAGATGAAAGAATAGAGGCCGGCACGGTGGCTCACACCTGTAATCCCAGCACTTTGGGAGGCCGAGGCAGCTGGATTATTTGAGGTAAGGAGTTCGAGACCAGCCTGACCAACATGGTGAAACCCTGTCTCTACAAAAAATACAAAAAAATTAGCCTGATGTGGTGGTGCATGAGTGTAGTCCCAGCTACTCAGGAGGCTGAGGCAGGAGAATCGCTTGAACCCAGGAGGTGGAGGTTGCAATGAGCTGAGATTGCACCACTGCACTCCAGCCTGGGTGACAGCATGAGACTCCATCTCAAAAAACAAAAGAAGAAGAAAGAGAAGTTTGAGAGCAGTCTGGGCAACATAGTGAGACCCCCATCTCTAAAAAAAATAAAATAAAAATAAAAAATCACCTGGGCATTGTGGCATGTGTCTGTAGTCCCAGCTACTCTGGAGGCTGAGGTGGGAGGATTGATTGAGGCTGAGAGAAAGTGAAACAGGTTAAAACTCCTGTGCTGATCAGTAGCGGCATTGTGCCTGCGTATAGCCACTGCACACCAGCCTGGGCAACATAGCCAGACCCCATCTCTGAGGGGGAAATATATATGTATATATATGAAATTCTAACCCTCAATGTGCCTAGGAGGTGATTAAGTCTTGGGTGGAGCCCTCTCGAATGGAATAGTGGCCTTATAAAAGGATCCCTGAAGAGCTCTCTCAAATTCTTTTTGCTATGTGAGGATACAGTGAAAATTCTACAGTTTGTGACCTAGAAGCCCTCACCAGAACCCAACCATGCTGGTACCCTCATCTTGAACTTCCAGCCTCCGGGACTGTTGTGTGTAAAATTTTTCTTTCTGGTGCCACAAAGAAAAATTAGTTATGGGACAAAGGATCTCTCAGCAAAGCAATTCTTTTTACTTCTGGCAGAAAGGGTACCCCCGTTAGCAATCTTGCCACAAGAGTGCAACAAACTAAGGAAAGCAGATGTATTTATTTCTTACACATTTGGGGTTGTCCTTGCTGCTGTGTCCGATCTCCGTTGGCTGGAACCAGACCTCACAGTCTAAACTAAAACCTGACTGGCTAATAACTTGAAACTTTCCTAAACAGGTAAAAGCAATGGAGAGCAAAAATAAAAAATAAAAAATAAAAAAATGGAAGTCTAAATAAGGAAGGGACATAGGCTGCGAGCTGGGACATGCCTGTGAGCACGTCCAGCACAGATATCTTGGTTAAAGTACAAGGACATAGAATGTACTACATGCCTGTAAGGATGTCTAACAGCTACATAAGATAGGGCTTCTAGCAAAAAGCAAGAAGGCTTTTGAAGAAAGTGTTTAAAACAAACTATTATTTCTTTCTTTTTTTTTTTTTTTTTTTGGAGATGGAGTCTTGCTCTGTCACCCAGGCTGGAGTGCAATGGCATGATCTTGGCTCAATGCAACCTCTACCTCCCTGGTTCAAGCAACTCTTCTGCCTCAGCCTCCCAAGTAGCTGGGATTACAGGTGCATGCCACCACATCCAGCTAATTTTTTTGTATTTTTAGTAGAGATGGGGTTTCACCATGTTGGCCAGACTGGTCTTGAACTCCCAACGTCAGATGATCCGCCCTCCTTGGCCTCCCAAAGTGCTGGGATTACAGGCGTGAGCCATTGTATCTGGCCACAAACTATTATGTCTAACACTGATGAATTTTTCTTAGACAGGAAAGGAAACTTTGAAGAGGGACTTTTCTACTTCCCACAGGGACTGTGAGAAATAAATTTCTGTTGTTTTAAGAACCATCTAGACGATGGCAGGCCACACTAAGACAATGCACTTGTTTGAGTGTTTTTAGTTCTTTGGAGGATATACCTAGGGACGAACTTTCCGGGTCATGTCATGTAGTAATTCTATGTTTCACTTTTTGGGGAACTGCACAGGTGCCTTTTTTTATTTTTGCTTTTTTTTTTTTTAAGACAGGGTCTGGCTCAGTCACTCAGCCAGCATTGCAGTGGCACAATCTCAGCTCACTGAAGCCTGAAGCTCCTGGGCCCAAGCGATCCTTCCACTTCAGCCCCCAAGTAGCTAGGACTACAGGTACACACCACCACGCCCAGCTAATTTCTATATTTTTTTAGAGATGGAGTTTTGCCATGTTGCCCTGTTCTCAAACTCCTGAGCTCAAGCGATCCGCCCACCTCTGCCTCCCAAAGTGCTGGAATCACAGGTGTGCACCACCGCACCTGGCTAATGTGCTTGTTTCTAATTCACCCAAAGGCCCCATGTGGGTAAGTGCAGTGGCTCTGCCCATGAGGGTCACACAGTCTTCAGGGGTCCCATTCACCTAGCCCTCACCGGGTGCCCAGCCTAGAACTAAGGTCTCTCAGCATGATTTTTTCCACCTCCCCAGCCATCACCCCAACAAGAGGCAGGGAAGAGGCTCAGAGTGACCCCCCCCCAACCAAGTCACATAGCAATAACTGGGGGCCCAGACTTGAGTCCCCACGTCCTGACTCACAATCAGTGCTTTTAACCATTGTACCATCAGGCAAGACATTGCAGATGGCAGGGCTTCCTGCCCTCAGGTCTGCCTGAGCCTGACTTAAAAGCCTGGGGGGGCTTTTATTCTTTCTTGCTCCTTTTCCCACCCTGTTTCCACCCCCTGTTCCCACCCACTTAGGAGGCTGGAGGCCAGAGCAGGGCTCCCTTCAAGCGGGATGTTGCCATGTGACCACCATCCATCATCTATCATCTGTCATCTGTCAGCCCTAGGGGGCTGGGGGCAAGATCAGAAAACTGGGTCATCAGTACAGCTGTCCTCTATCCCCTCCCCCCAGCCAGAGTGGGGAGCAAAGATCTGAGGGCCACCTTTGGTCTGAGGGTCTGTGTGTGTGTGTGTGTGTGTCCGGTGAGAAACGAGCCCCTCGTGGAACCACTGTCACAGGATCCAAGTGACTGGAGCTGTGGGCCTTTCCTTCCAGGCCTGGGCTCCTCCTCAGGAACTCCACTGCCTTCTGCAGAATCAATTATTGATGAGGCCCTGCAGCCAGGAGAATCCCAGCGGAGTCTCCTGGCCACCGTCGGTAGCCTTCACAGGGGATAAAGGGCTGGGACAAGGTGAGCTTGTTCCCGAAGATAAGGCCAGTGAGCTGGTCCAGGCTGTGGCTTCCAGTGGGCAGAGGCCCAGAGCACCCTCTGGCCAGGGGTGCCAACTACCTGTAGGGGAAGGGGGATCCCAGGCCTGGTTTGCCTCCCAGACCCCCCACCACATGTCCCAGAAGACAGGGGGTGAGCCTGCTGACAGCTGCCCAGGGACAGGGGGTCCCATGCCTATTCCCTCACCTGCCTGAGGCCCAGGCTCAGACAGTGGCTGGTGGCCCTGAATACTGAGGGGGTGCCTGGACAAGAGGAGGAGGAAGAGTCTGTGCTGCCTGGAAGGAGCGTGCAACAGTCACACATCCTGGCTGCTCATTGGCTTGCTTCAGGGGGAAGGCTGACATATGGGAGGTGACATTGGGAGGCCACAGCAGATGGCAGAGGAGCCTGGGAATGGCTGAGAGGGCATCTCATCTCACACAGTGCCTGAAGTGGCAGGTGTCTGTGCGTGTGTGTGTGTGTGTGTGTGTGTGTGTGTGTGTGTGGCAGTGTGGGGGGGGGGGGGGGGCGGTGCCCAGGGTCTGCCCAGTCTCCAGGAGCTGCTTCTCCCTCAGGAGAGGAGGGGGTACCTCTCTGTGCTGTGAGTTTCTTCCTCTGAAACCCCCCCACATGCCTTCTCTCGTCCCTGCCCTAGGCTCCCCTTGGTTGCTGTGTCCCCTCTGCAGTCCCCCTCCAGGCCTGGGATTCCCTGGCTACCTGCCAGCATCCCCAGGGGCGCAGGGCTCCAAGAGCTGGAAGGAGCTGTCTCCCAGTCTAGCCCCGCCTGTATGGCCCCAGGGCTTATGTCCCATCAAGCCTGGCTCACCTGTGGAAATGGAGTTGGGTTGGCACCTGCCGTGTGGGCTGTGGGAGGAGTGAATGGGACAATGCAGAGGGTGGGCCAGAAAGGGGGCTCCAGGAAAGCTGAATGCATGAACGAGTAAGAATTAGTGCAGCCTGGGCAACACAGTAAGACCCTGTCTCCATGAAATTAAAAAAAAATGAAAAATTAGCTGGGCAAGCTGGCTCATGCTTGTAGTCCCAACTACTTGGGAGGCTGGGGTGGGAGGACTGCTTGACGACGGGGAAGTTGAGGCTGCACTGCGGTATGATCATGCCACTGCGCTCCAGACTGGACAACAGTGCGAGACTCCATCTCAAAAAAAAAAAAAGAGTAAATGAAGCCAGGTGCAGTAATGTGTGCCTGTAGTCCCAGCTACTCAGGAGGCTGAGACAGGAGGGTTGCTTGAGCCCAGGAAGTGAACTGGCCTTTCGGGGATCACCACAGTGGCTGCTCTGGCCCGGTGGTGTGGGGCTCCCAGGCAGCCAGTAGGGTCCTTTCCTAGCTTCCTACCTGCAACAGAGAAGTGACTGCGCCCTGGACTTGAGCGCGGTGGGTAGGTGCAGGGACTGGAACCTAGGCCTACAGCTTGAGGGCAGATATGCGGCAGAGCTCAGGCTCCAGTCTCCGCTCCAGTCACGGAAGTTCCCATCCATGTGCATGCAGGGAGCGGAGGCCTTAATACAGGCCCCAGCTAGCAGCAACCCAGGCCGGAGGGCTCTTGCTCTCCTGGGTCTCAGGTGGACTCCCTTCCATTCCTGTAAGGAGGAGAGAAGTAATTTAGCATCAACCAAGAATCCTGTAGCTGATACTGGGCAGAGGATGCCAGCCCTGAGAGTCAGAGCTGTGAGCGGAAGCTCCTGGCCTGTTGTTCAATCCCTGAATGACTTGGCCTAGGACAAGACACTGAGGGGTATTCCAAGCACTGGGACAGAGTGGGCAAAGGTGCAGACTGGGAGAGCTGGGGCCAGGACACATCTGCAGAGCCTGGGATGCCCAGCCTGGGCCATGAGGTCCATGGGTCAGGAGAGCAGGGAGGGCAAAGGAGGGTGTCTGACCTGGCAGGTGTGATCAGGGAGGCTACAGGCTTGAGGCTGCAGTGACACCCCGAGAGGAGAGTCAAAGGACAGCAGAGGGCCACAAGTTCAGGAAATGGCAGGGTCTCGGGTGACAGGAGGATGGTGTATGTGGATTCTAGGCCTCCAGCCTGCTCCCCCAGCCCAACCCAGCCACACCTATACGCACGGATTAGGTCTCCATCGCCGACCTGGAGCCGGGCACTGCTCCGCCTCTCCAGGTCCTGAAGCACGGACTGCTCGAATGCTAGGGCGGCTACACGGCTGAAGAAGGCCTTCACGTTCTCACCTGTGGGCCCACAAGACAGCTGGGACTCATCAGTGTTTCTCCTTGCCCCTCAATGCATCTGGGTATGAAAGCCAGGCCAGCCCACCCTCAGGCTGGCACGTGGCCCTTTCTAGAGCACCCTGACAGTAACAGTGACCACAGGAGGGCACAGCCCCACCCACTCACATGGGCAGCACAGTGCCAGGGGCAGGGTCCACCAGCCTGGCCTCCCCACCCGGCTCCAGCCTCCCTACTCCCCACCTGGCTCCTGCCACCCCACTCCCACCCGCAGCCTGCTTGGGCCACTCCCACCCGCTGCCTGCTAGGGCCACTCCCACCCACAGCCTGCTCGGGCCACTCCCCACCCACAGCCTGCTCGGGCCACTCCCCACCCGCTGCCTGCTAGGGCCACTCCTACCCGCAGTCTGCTCGGGCCACTCCCTCAAACTTCTGAGCCTTTGCTTCCCAGCGTCTCCTCTTCCAATCAGTTGCTACTATGGCCCAGGTGTTGGGACACGTGGGGCTCAGGACAGATGTGTGCCTGCCCTCCTGTCACTTTCCATACCTGTCCAGTAGGGCTGTGAGGACTGATTTGCTGTCAGCCCCCCACATGGAGCCTTTATGCATCCTCCTCCAGGTAGAGGTGGCTGCCCTTCAGGGAGCAGGCCGGTTTCCAGCCCCTTAGCACACACACTGCCCTTGTGCAGCTAGCAACCTGCACAACTGCACAGGGCAGTCCTGCTTGGCCCACACCGAGATATTGGTGAACTCACTGTTGCTCTAATAAAGGAGGGAGGGTTCTGGCAGAGCAGCTCTCACTGTTGGGATAGAGCAGCGGAGGGCACCGTGGCACAAACCTCAGTGCTCACCCAGTCTCCAACTAGGTATCTGCGGTCTCCTCTGACACAGGGCAAGGACTATTGGGCCCAATTCCTAAGTCCCCAGAGCCTTGTGGGCCTACTGTGCGCCAGGCCATGTGCATGACTTCCTTTCATCCTCCAACAACTTGTGTTTTCCATATGTTCTTTGTGTCTTCAGATTTACTGATTTCCTCAGTAAATACACAGGGCTTTTGTAATTTAAGACTTTTTTTTCACAAAAAAAAGGAGATGGAAGGCATCACCTGCTTCCCAGATGGGAGATGGAGGCTCAAAGACGCTAGGCATCTGGCTTGGGGCTGGGAGCCCAGTAGGGCCAGGGGTAGACCCGGTGGGGGAGTGGGTTCAGTGAGAGCTGGGGTCTGTGAGCCACAGTGATACTGGGAAGGAGTTGGAGCCCCTGTCACTGGGCCCTTCTTTATGCCAGGTGATGTCACAGGCCTGGCATCTCAGGGCCGGGGGCAGGACAGTGCAATGGTTACAGGCGAGGGTGTGTTTGGATCCTGGCTCTGCCACCCAGTGGCCCTGGAAGTGACTTCACAGGGAGGAAACGGAACCTGCCTCATGAGTGGTGATGGGCTTGCCTTGGAGAACAGGCCAGCACGGCATGACACAGGGTTGGGGTCGCCTCGCCATTCCCACATTGGTAGCATAGGCCTCCCAGCCTCCTTCTAGAGATGAGGCAGCTCCTCATAGACAGCGTAAGGTGCTTCCACGCTCCAGCACAGCCGGGCTGCGATGCCAGTGTGTGCCAGGGCCACAGAAGGAACAGACGGCTAAGAGGGAAAAGCTGTATGGCAGGCCCCACAAGACTGGCCCGAGAGCAGGGCTCTGCCCCACCACGGCGACAGCCCCGGCCCCACTCACCGGTCTTGGCTGACACCGACCAGTACTCGGCCTGCATCTCCTTGGCCAGGTGCACCGCCTCAGCTTCAGCCTGCTGGCACGCGGCCCCTGACTGGGAGAAATAGCCCTCGTTGACCCGGCGTCCCAGGCTCGCCTGCAGGGAGGCCCTGGGGGATAGGCAGCTGCCTGCTTCCCACTGTGCCGCCTCCCTCCCTCCCTCCCCCACGGCTCCTCCAATGAGGGCTGAAAGGGGAGGTATTTTCCTGAGGGCCACCCAGACCTCCAGGGCCTCTCTGCTCACCAGAAGGTCCTTCTTGGTTCCCACGAGGAAGACGAAGCAAGAGCCTGCCTCGTTCTCCCTCAGGGCATCTTCCAGCCACTGCCTGGAGTGCAAGGGAGAGACGCTGAGATTCACGCATCCTCCTACCCCACACGCAGACCTCCCCAGGGCTGGGGTGCTGGGCTGGGCGGGGCAAGAGGGCGTCCTGGCCCACACTGGCTAAGCAGGGTGCTGCACCTCCAGCCGGAAGGGCCTTGGCTGGACCGGAAGTGGTGGGAGTACTAGAGCGCTGGCTGGCGGTGGTGAAGGCCCTCCTGGCCCTGCCCCTGGCCTCTCCCGGTGAGACCTGGGGTGAGCCCTGCATGCTTATCAACTAGAACCATCACCCCCTCCCTCGAGGGGTTTGGAAGATGCTGGGTGTGAATGCCCCAGACCAAGGTAAGGCGAGAGGGCTTTGCTCCCGATTCCCAGCAGAAGTAGGATGGCCTCCTGAATGGGTCACGTTGCCAATCCTCTCTTCTTAAGACCGCAAGTGCCAAATTCATGTCCCGTCAAAGACTGGCTATACAATTTTCAGGGTCAGAGTGAAGTGAACACGTGGGGCCCCCTCTTCAAAAGTATGAGGACTTGCAAGATGGTAACAGCAGAGTATTATAGCAGGCTGGGGCACCCCTGAGCACGTGCCTGGGGCGGCTGTGCTGGGCTCGCACTCATGAGCTGGCTCCTCCAGAAGAAATGGGGACAAATCTCGAGGGATAAAGGCAGCTGGACAGTAAGTGGCCCGTGGGCAGCTGATCCTGACAAGGGACTAGGTCACTCACACCCATCCTGGGGTCGGGGCCTGCTGGCTGGGGTTTGGGAGCGCTTCCAGGCAGCTTCCTGAGCCCAGGGAGACTGCAGGGGCCACAGAGCCCAGACTTGCCTTGTGTGCTCCAGGGTCTGCACGTCAGTGAGGTCAAAGGCCGTGATGATCACTGGACACCGGGAAAAAGCCAACAGCCAATCAGTGCCAGGCGAGGCGAGCAAAGGGGCTCCCCGGGAAGTACCTGAGGAACTGCCAGGGCAGCCCCGCCAGGCACTCAGCACCAGAACCTCCTACAATGAAGGCTGAGGAGGAGACACCCCATGGCTGTCCCCCACCAGGACCCTCCAGCCTGCACCCGGCAGCCCAGGCTCAGGGTGGGATACAGGGAGGCAGGGCAAGGTGGGTGTGCAGCCAGCATGGGCTTTGGCGTCAGACACCCTCTGCCACTTATGGCTAAGGGAGCTCAGCTGAGGGCCTTAACTGCTGAGAGCCTCAGTTTCCCCCATCTGTAAAACGGTGAGGAAGAGACCTCTAGCTCTCAGGGTTGCTGTGAGGATTAAACAAGAGCAGCTGTTTTAAAAGCTGTGTCCAGGGCCAGACACAGGGCCAACTTTCCACCAACGGCAGCTACGGCAGTGATGGTTAGCAACAACCCGCTTTAGGGAAACAATTCTGGGGAGCCAGGTGGGCAGAAACCGGGAGATGCAGCCCCAGCCCTCAGCTCCTCTCATCACTGGCCGCACCCTGGTCCTGTTGGGGTCCTGAGGAGAGCCCCATGTGGAGGACATTCCAGGAAAATGCTCTCTACTGCCCCCCCCAGGGGTGTGACCAGGGCTGGACAGGGTCTTCCTCTGCACCTTGGCTGAAGGCTAGAGACCCGTGCCCCTCCCAAAGCAGATGGGAAGAGAAAGGAAGGGAGAAACTGAGGAAAGGGATGGTGGCAGCCAGGTTGCTGTGTGCAGAGGTGAGCCAGGTGCCTCGGACCTTTTATCCCCAGGGGGAGAAGCATCCCCCTCAAGAAGAGAGGCCCGAAGAGGTGAAGGGTACAGGAGGCCATGCAGCCAGGGCAGAGCTGGGCTTGAACCCACGGCTGATGGCTGCATGGTTTCTTTCCTATTTTTACTTCGTTTAAGTCTTTTTATTTTTTTGAGGCACAGTCTCACTCTGTTGCCCAGGCTGGAGTGCTGTGGCACGATCTTGGCTCACTGCAACCTCCGCCTCCCGGGTTCAAGCGCTTCTCCTGCCTCAGCCTCCCGAGTAGCTGGGACTGCAGGCATGTGCCACCACGCCTAGCTAATTTTTTCTATTTTTTAGTAGAGACAGGGTTTCACCATATTAGCCAGGATGGTCTCAAACTCCTGACCTCGAGATCTCAGCCTCCCAAAGTGCTGGGATTACAGGCGTGACCCACCGCGCCCGGCCATAAAGTGCCTTATAATTTGAGTCTGGTTTGGATACTTTTGAGGTTCTCTCACCTCTCCCACCGAAATACATTTCTGTCTTCTTCCTGGGAGGGTGGGGTAGGAGCTTACGCTGCTGCCCGCTGCTGCCCCCTGCTGACGGTGAGACCTGCCCAGCACCATCAGGCTGCTGGTGGCCACGGAAGTGGTGGGCACCCAGCCCTGCTGGCCCCCACCTGGGACCTGCCAGTCCTCCCGTGGTCCGTCACTCCTCCTCCCTGGCCCAGCCCCCTCTGCTAAGATAGGACAAGCTTCCTCCCACCTCCCCCTGGCGTCCAATGCTGCCCTCTTCTCTGGGCCTCTGGAAAAGCACTTTCATCTCTGAGCATCTTTATGCTTAAAGCCAGCACCCACTACCACAGGGTCCTTAAAGGGTGTGATCACCAAAGCCAGCCAGGGCCTGGGCATGAAGGCGGCTTCCCCTGCTCCCAAGCCGTGGCCTGGGTGTTTTCTCAGTGGGTCTTGGAGGACAGAAAACTGGTGCCTGTGCAGAGAACCCGGGATTCCCACTGTGGAGCCTGGCAGGACCCCCCTGCTGCTCACGGTTGAGGGCCTGATGTGGCACGTCGCTCACCGTGGGCTCCCCCGGTAGTAGGCAGATGCGATGCACTTGAACTTCTCCTGCCCGGCTGTGTCCCAGCTGTGAGGTGGGTGAGAAAGGAAGGGAAACGGTATCAGGTTAACAATCACAGTGTCTAAAGCCAACAGGCTGTGGGACCATGGGTGGGAGACCCTGAGGGCCTGTGCCAGCTGTATGGGCTTCAGGAAGTGCCTGTGGTAAGCCAGCTGTCCCTACCCCCAGCTCCTTACGATCCCTTCCTAGGGTGCACCTGGTGGACTTCTCCTGTCCCTAGTGGAGGGGGGTGTGGCATTAGTTGTTCTGCTGCCTAGATGGTTGGAGTTGCAGCTCACTTCCTTCTGACTGAGACATTAAAAGAAACATGTGGTCCAAGACATGACTTGCTCTGAAGATGTAGCAGTCCACTTGTACAGGAGGCTCTGTGAATGGCACTGGGGCTCCAGGCTGGGCCTCAGCAGGGGCTCTGCCACTTGCTTGGGTGATGGGTGTGACTGGGGCATTGCTTCACCTTCCACACTGCAGGTCCCAAAGTAGGGGTTGGGGATACCTAACAGGGGGTAGCAACAGGTGGGTCTGAGCAGTTAGCTCCAGCTCTCTGGAGCACAGTAGTGAGAATAACTTAGAAGCTAAGCCCTGGCCGCATGGAAAAGAGTACAGCAATCGATTAATGATGTCTGCCATGGGCATAGTCTAGAAGAGGGGGAAAGAGCACTTACTGAGATCTCTGAGATCTACCCGCCCTGGTTTAGAACAAGGCAGGAAATCGATATGCAGGGCTAAGTCTAAAAATCCTTCCTCAATCCATCGCTTTTTAAGATCAACAGATCAAAATTGAACTTTTCTCAGTAAACTGCAAGTAGACGAGTCACAAACAAGACATCAATGGTCTGAATTTTTTTCAAGTCCAGCACGAGGCATGACACAGAAGGTTTGGGCTTCATTCTTTCATTAATTCATTCATACATTCTTTCATTTCTGAAGAAGACTCTGGGAGAGGAGCTGGTGGTGGTAGCCTGGAGAGGAGACCGTGGGGGAGGCTGGCAAAAGCCTCAATGTGAGACAGTGAGAGGCTGAGCCAGGACAGTGTCCCTGTTTTGTTCAGGGCCCTCTAATGAGATATGGCCTGTGGTCACACGGGGTGAGCCCAGCCCTCAGCCAGTTTTTTCCCAGCTCCACCTGGGCTGCCCCCCACCAGCCCTTTGCTCCTCTCAGTCTCTGGATCCCTCGGTCCTGCAGCCCTGTGTTCTCCTAGCCTGCTTTGCTCTGGGCTGACCCGTACTTTCCCTTGGGCAAGATTTGCTATCTATCCTCTGTCTCCAGACTCCCAGGGCCTGGCAAGGAAGACACACAGAAGTGGGCTGGGTGTGGTGGCTCACACCTGTAATCCCAGAACTTTGGGAGGCTGAGGCGGGTGGATCACTTGAGGTCAGGAGTTCAAGACCAGCCTGGCCAACACAGTGAAACCCAATCTCTACTAAAAATACAAAAATTAGCTGAGCATGGTGGTGCGTGACTGTAGTCTCAGCTACTCGGGAGGCTGAGGCAGAAGAATTGCCTGAACCTGGGAGGCAGAGGTTGTAGTGAGCTGAGATCGCACCACTGCACTCCAGCCTGGTGACAGAGCGAGACTCCGTCACAAAAATAAATAAATAAATAAATAAGCAAGCTGGACATGGTGGCACACACCTATAGTCCTACTTGGAGCGCTGAGGCAGGAGAATCGCTTGAACCTGGGAAGTGAAGGTTGCAGTGAGTCAGGATCATGCCACTGCACTCTAGCCTGGGCAACAGAGCAAGACTCCGTCTCAAAAAAAAAAAAAAAAAAAAAGATAGAAAAAGGATAGAAGTGTAAGGAAAGTGAGGCAGAGGAGAGGGAGTGAAGGTAGCAGTGTGAGGAGGAAGACGAGTGCCTCAGACCTGAGGAAGGATGTGGGTGCTGCCGACTCCATCCCTGCCCTCCTTGCCCAAGCCTGGCATGCAGGGACTGATTTGGCCCCATTTTACAGGTGGAAACAGCTCAGAGCTCAGAAGCAACCTGCTGGAGGCCCCCCTGCTGGCCTGGTGAGTGGGATCATAGGAGGCCCAGGTCAGGGAGGGACTGGAGTCAGGGCCTCGGGAAGAAGAGCGGGGTAGGGATTGGGGAGGTCAGGGACAGGTGGGCAGGTCAGAGCCAATGATGAGACAACTTTGGGACTGAGGGAGCGTCTGAGGGCTCTGGGAGATGGGAAGCTGAGTGTCACACAACACCCCCAGGCCCTGCTTGTCTAGACCAGCCCTCGTTGACATGGGCACAGTGAAGGAGCTCCCCAAATCCTTTCTCAGGTGCCCCTAGGAAGCCTCAAGAGAGCCATGGGGGAACCAGCGACTTACATCTGGAGGCTGTAGGGAATCCCAGAGATCTCAAAGCGCTCAATTTCAAAGTCCACCCCAATGGTGGCCTTGTAGTCTCGGTCGAAAACATTCTTGCAAAACCTGTGGGGAGAGGAAGAAGTCGTTACAGGGGTGTACTCACAGAAATGTGTCCGGAAGCTTCCCTTGTGACAGTGAAAGTCTTTTTTTTTTTTTTTTATAAAGATGGGGTTTCACCATGATGGCCAGGCTGGTCTTGAACTCCTGACCTCAGGTGATCCACTCACCTCGGCCTCCCAAAGTGCTAGGATTACAGGCGTGAGCCACCACGCCCGGCCGACAGTGAAAGTCTTTAGGCAAATAAGGTCCACTTCCAGCAGGAAGTGATGGTCCATGCAGGCCACGGGAGGACAGAGCAGCCAGCAAAGACGGTGTGGGAAATGGAGGCTGCAGGAGCCCAGAAGGCAAGCTGCAAGTTAGAAACTGAGTGAAACTGAGAAGCAATTTGCAGGGAGGGCAGTGGAGGGGAGAGCCCGTGGCCCCAGGGGGACAGTCTGACGAGCGCTAGGCTCCTGGGATGCCATTCTTTCTGCCCAGCCCTGCCATTTCCCCCGATTTCTTGCACCCCCTCTCATCTGGCTCCCAGCAGTTCCTGGAAGCCACACGATTTCCACTATGTTATTATCTGTGCCACCCAGGCAAAGGTGTGACATCCTGGTGCTGGGGGAGGTGGCCGACGGGGCAAGGGAAGCCTTGTACCTGTGGATGAGGCTGGTCTTCCCCACGTAGAGATCGCCAACCACCACCACCTTGGAGAGTTTGAGCCTGTGGGAAATATGGCCATGCTGCCATCAGGCATGGCTTCCAGGGTGTCTTCAGACACTCACAGCCGCTTCCTCCCCTGAGCTCTCTGCTGGGGGAGACACCCCTCACTCCTGGACACTGGATGGGCCACCTTGCTGAGACACTGTGGTCCCCCCTCCCCAGTCCCCAGAGGGGAGATGGGAGAGCTGGGGACTCTGCTCCCCCTAGAGCTGCACCCCTCACCATATTTGGACAAAGTCCTCATCCTGAGAATTAGGAATAGGCATGACAAGAGGCTGAGTCACAGGTGGAGGGGGCAGCGGTAAGAGCCCAGGGTGTGGCTGTGGTAACGGACCAACAGCCGCAGGCATGTCTTTGCTGCTGGTGCAGACACAGCGTCCACGTGCAGGGAGACCCCGGCACAAGGGATGGGCAGCCCCCTCACCCTCCTATGCACCCCCTGGGGCTTTGTGCCTGTGTGGGCTCTGGCTCCTTGCAAGCAGGCACTCCCTGACCATGACACCACTGTGCCCCGCTCACTTAGAGGTATCTGTAAGGGTCAGACAGGCCAAGGGGCACACCCTGAACAGAGCTCAGGCTCTATACATCTGGGCTGTGTCTTCAGGTGAATCGGCTCTGAGGTTCTTGGGCTCTCTAGGGGTCACTGCTCCCCAAGAGCAGCCACCACCCTCCCCCACTGTGTGTGTCCTACACTCTGTATAGAGGCATTTCTGGGATTGTTTATTATTTTTTTTAGAGACAGAGTCTTGCTGTGTTGTCCAGGCTGGTCTCAAACTCCTGGGCTGTAGTGATCCTCCCACCTCAGCCTCCTGAGCAATTGGGACTACAGGTGCCATTGTGCCCAGCTTCCAGGGACCGTTGACAACACTTTAAGAGTTTTTGCAGCTCGTCCCAAAGGAGCCAAACGGTCACAGCAACCAACCTGGGTAAATATCTGACAGGCCCTTCCTCTGCCTGCAGACAGCAAGAGGGCACTGTTGTGTCACCTGGTGACCTGGCTGCAGGTCACCTTACTAGGTCTGCGAGAGTAGGGACTGTGTCTACCCTGTGCCCAGAGGGCTCTCTTGTTCTGACTCCATTTCTCCCACGAATGAGTAAAGAGATATATATATATATATATATATATTTTTTTTTTTTTTTTTTTTTGAGATGGAGTTTTGCTCTGTCACCCAGGCTGGAGTGCAATGTCACGATCTCGGCTCACTGCAACCTCCACCTCCCGGGTTCAAGCGATTCTCCTGTCTCAGCCTCCCGAGTAGCTGGGATTACAGGCATGCGCCACCATGCCTGGCTAATTTTGTATATTTAGAAGAGACGGTGTTTCTCCGTGTCGGTCATGCTGGTCTCGAACTCCTGACCTCAGGTGATCCGCCCACCTCAGCCTTGCAAAGTGTGAGGATTACAGGCATGAGCCACTGTGCCCGGTGAGTAAAGGTATTGACAAGGTCTTACAGCAGGTACCCTCTGATCCCAGTTTCCCCACTTCCAGTGCTGCTGTCAGGGGTCAGAGAGATCATCTGCGTGAAGTACCTGATATGACACCAGCATTCCCCAACAGACACCATTACTCTCATCCCACCACCATGGCCGCTTCGGCCATTCTGATCTGAACTCTGCCTTACTCACTCTGTGCAGCTTGGGGGACCTCTAGCTGCACTCTCTGGCAGCCTCATCACACATGTGTGACCCCTGTGAGCTCAGCCAACTCCCTGAGCAGACTATGAGCTCCCAAGGGTAAGGGGCAAAAGCAGGCCCCTGTACGTGTTTGTGGAAAGAAGGAATGACTGTTTCACAATCCCTGTGCTGGTGGTGGCAGGTGCTGCCGTGGCAGGAACAGGACAGACACAGCCCTCGCCCTCTTGGGGTAGTCTAGTGAGGAATGCAGCCTGCAATTCTGTGAGATAAGTTCTTGGGGCACAAGAACACCCCAGGAGGGGCACCCTCCCCAGCCCAAGCTTGGAGGCAAGGGTAGTGGGGGGGTCAGAGAAGGCTCCCAGAGGACTTGACACTTACACTGAGACCAGAAGGGGAAGGGGAAGCGAGGGGGATTAGGAAAGACATTCCAGACAGAGGAAAAGGACCTGTGCTGAGACCTCAGGCCGAAAAGTCACCCACGTGACTTCGAAGAGGGAAAGTTGTTCCATATGGCAGAGGTGTGTTAACTGAAGCCAGATGAAAACCCCAGCCATCTTCAGGCCTGTACAGGGCTGCACCAGCCTCGTCTGTGTGTGTTTCATTTGTTCATTCTTTCACACGTGTATTCATGCACTCATTCCTTCCTGCCACCTGCTCCCCCATCCCACGCCCTGCAGGCTCACCCGACAGTCCCCCGTGTTCCTGCGTTGGCAGGCAGCGCTGACCTGCCCGTGGAAGTGCTCCCTGAGCTGCAAACAGGCTTCTGGCGTGTACCACTGCAAAGACACATACATACATACAGACAGACAGACACATCATCCTGCAAAGCTGCGGCTCCATCCCCATAGCCAAGCAGTGAGGGGGTGAGGATCTTCCCAGCCTTCCCTCTTAGGCCTCACAGCTGGCAGCCTCATTAGCATTCCCTGACTCCTCAGTCATGCATATCCTCTGTTTCCTCAGTCTTGAGGCTCTGGGGTCTTGTGAGTCCAGAGGGGCGAGCCCAGGCAGGGACATGAAGATCTGGGTCTCACCTGGGGCGGCGGTCCCCTTGCTGCATGCATGTGACAGGCCTCTGCCTGCTCTGGGCCTCAACCCTCTAAGGGAGAAATGAGGGGTGAGCAGTGAGCAGAGGCTTTTGGTGCCAAGATCATCCAAGATCCAATTAGCCAGGTGCAGTAGTGCATGCCTGTGGTCCTAGCTACTCAGGAGGCCGAGGTGGAAGGATCACTTCAGCTCAAGAGTTAGAGGCTGCAGTGAGCTATGATCATGCCACTGCATTCCAGCTTGGGTGAGAGAGCGAGACCCTGTCTCTAAACCATACCTTCTACGAATCTCTGATGACACTTTGTTTTAAAAACATGCATACACGTGCCTGGAAAATGTTCTAGAAGGCGCTTTCTGTCATCTACATTTCTTGGAAGGCAGACCTGAGCAATGGTTTAGGAGCATGGGCCTCAAGGTCAGGAAAAACTGCACACACCCCACCCACCCTCGCCGGCTGTGTAACTAGAAAAAAATGAGATTAAACAAACTAAAGAGGACCATTATTTTTTGCCATTGGATTGGCCAGGCGAAATACAGAATGTGGCAAGGATGTGGGGGAGCAGGACCCTGTTGAGGCTGTTGGTGTGATCTGTGTATGGCAATGGTCCCACGCCCCCGGCCCCCACCCCTGCACAGCCACAGCCACCTGCTCTATCCCTCTGGACACTGCTTGGATCCACAGCTTCCCTCCCCCCGCAGCCCCAGTGTCTCGGGCATGGATTTAGGCTCCACCCTCTCTGCTCCAGCTGTGACAGAGGCAGCAAGGATGGTGAAAGGAGATTAGCAAAGGGCAAGTTACAGAACCTTCTTGAGCTCCAGTTTCCTGAAACGTTAAACAGGGATGCTCATAATAGCACCTTTTCACGTGGTCGTTGGAGGAGTAGCTGAACGATGCAGTGAACAGCTCAGCCTGATAGTCTGCTTTCCTGCAGGAGAGCCGCAGCTACCATGAACAAGCTGGCTGCTTCTTTCTGTCAACTTCCATGACAGCTTTAAGCTGGGGACTGGCCTGGGCACAATGGTCATTAGAGGATGACTGGAAGACTGTGGTAATGAAGGCTGCAGGGTAGGAAGTGTGAGCTGATGTCAGAGACAGGGAAACTGAGGCACATGGAGTAGAGGGAAGGACTTGCCTGGCAGTCTGAGGACCCTGCCCAACCTGACTGAATTTCTCAGGTATGGCTCTGGGGTGCAGGATGAACTTGGCCAGCCTTGAACGTGGCCTTGATCCCTGAACTACAGGCAGGAGGGGAGAATGTCACCTGTGAAACCAGGAGATTCCCCTGGCTGCCTCCCTGGGTTAGGGAGCTCTGGAGCCAGATCTGGCCAGGTCAGATCCCAGAGGTACCAGGTGCAGCTGTGTGATGTCAGGCAACCCTCCTTAACTCTCTGATCCTCACAGCCTCCTCTGGCAATGGGGTTCCTCATCTCATGGTACCTGGACTGTTTTGTGACGATCACACTTTCCTTCCTTTTGACTCATGAGACACCAGTCTCTGTCATCCCTAGTCACCACTGTCAAGCTCTGCAGAGAAAATGATTGCCTGAGCCTCTGTTGAGATGGAAAACCCATGGGGAATTGTCCACGGGTCTGAGACACAAAGGCTTTCTCTATGGGTGTATGAAGAACAGACTTAGGGAGGAAGGTAAAGAAGGGGAAGGAGGAATGGCCACATACTCCAAATACCCAGGACCTATAGTCACCTCCTCCTCACCAGCCTGGCCACAGAATCCAAGATGCAAAAGGCCATTCCATGGAGAGGATCTCTCCCTCCACGCCTATCCTAAGCCACACAGAGGCAGCCACTGAGAGTAGGGGCTTAAATATCCTTGCAGAAATATTTTCCGCATGTATAAACAAACATAGACATTTCTCCCTCTCCTTGTTTCCACACATGGGAATGTGCTGCATACACTCTACTGCATGCCGCTCCATGCTCTGCATTTTTCTTTTTTTTTTTTTTTGAGACAAAGTTTCACTCTTATTGTCCAGGCTGGAGTACCATGGCATGATCTCGGCTCACTGCAACCTCCGCCTCCCAGTTTCAAGTGATTCTCCTGCCTCAGCCTCCTGAGAAGCTGGGATTACAGGCACGCACCACCACGCCTGGCTAAATTTTTGTATTTTTAGTAGAAACAGGGTCTCACCATGTTGGCCAGGCTGGTCTCGAACTCCTGACCTCAGGTGATCCACCTGCCTTGGCCTCCCAAAGTGCTGGGATTAGAGGCGTGAGCCACTGTGCCCGGCCATGCCCTGCATTTTTACTTAAGCTTTAACTTTGACTCTCATTGCCTGTCAGCCCCTGAAAAGGCTGCCACATTCTTCCTCACATCTGTGCCAGGAATTAGCATTACTTGTTTAACCAGTCTCCTCTCTGAGGATATTTACGTCGTATCTGACCTTCTATTCTTAGAAACTGCTGTGACGCCTATCTTGTGCACAATGTAAACCCAGGCCAGAATATCTGCCAAGTAATTTCCTAGAAATGGAATGGCAAGGCTAGTTGTGGTGGCTCACACCTATGATCCCAGTGCTTTGAGAGGCCTGGGTGGGAGGATTGCTTGAGGCCAGGGGTTCAAGGCCCTGGGCAACATAGCAAGACTTCATCTCTACAAAAAAATTTAAAAATTAGCCAGGCATGGTAGCACAAGCCTGTGGTCCTAGCTACTCGGGAGGATTGCTTCAGCCCAGGAGTTTGAGGAGTGAGCTATGATTATACCACTGCACTCCAGCCTGGGTGACAGAGCAAGACCCTGTCTCTAAAAAAAAAAAAAAAAAGAAAAAAGAAATGGAATGGCTGGACCTCAGAGGGCAGGGTCATCTGCCATATTGGTAAATATTGTCCACTGCCCCCTATGGAGGTTGTACTTAATTTGTATTCCCTGCTGCAATTAATATTGGATTTTAATACAGACAGAAGAGAGCTGTGAGTTTGCAACAGAAAATAGAGACAGAATGGCAAGGAGAGAGAGCCCTGGATTTGGCATCAGGGAACTGGAATGCTGTTTTGGTAGCAACAATGATAATGAGAACAGGAGCAACCACGTCTGTAAAGGAGCTCCCGCACACCGTGAACCAGGCACCCAATATGAAAAGAATTACCTCCATGTAACAGTGGCTCTGAGAGGTGAGTAATTTGCCCACAATCACACAGCTTAATGACAGAGTCAGAATTAAGGACTCACATGAAGGACTGTCTGGCTGCAAAGTCCTAGCCCTTATAACCTCCGGGCCACACTGCTGCCTGGTGTCACCATTAACTGGCTGCCCCGCCTTGGTCAGTCAATGGCCAGTCTCCCAACTTCTCAAGGTAAATCTGGCAGTGGATGGACTTCCTCAATTCACCTGCTTTACTTCTGGGCATGAGTGTAGAGTGGGGAGAGCCGATGTTGCTGGAGCGGCAGGAGAGCACTGCAGACATAATGCCTCCCTACCTTAGGGAAGCTGGCGATGACACGGTCTCGGCTCACGGGGGGGGCCCCAAAGGTGTCAGGGGAGGACTTCATTCTTCTAGAGTCCTGTGGACCCAACCAGGAGAAAGAGAGTTAAGGAGCCGTGCAAATGCCTGGGGACTCACCCACGAGTTTCCACCTAACTTTTCTTCAGATGCAGGCTGGGTGCAGTGGCTCATGCCTGTAATCCCAGCACTTTGGGAAGCCAAGGTGGGAGGATCACTTGGGCCCAGGAGTTTGAGACTAGCCTGGGCAACAAAGTGAAATCTCTGTCTAAAAAAAAAAAAAAAAAAAAGAGCATGGTGGCCTGTGCCTGCAGTCCCAGCTACTTGGGAGGAAGGTGAGAGGAACGCTTGAGCCTGGGAGGTCAAGGCTGCAGCGAACCATGAAGGTGCCTCTGCATTCCAGCCTGAGTGATAGAGTAAGACCTTGTCTCAAGAATAATAAATAAAATCAGATCCACGCCTCTCGCTCCGTCAGGAATATGGGGCAGAGGCCATTTCTCTCAATCTGCATATAGCAGGCAGCATGGTATGGGGAAACCAGGCCTGCCCCACCCTGCCTGGGAGTCAGAAGACCTGGGTCCCCCCTTGGCAGATGTCTACCAAGGAGGAGTCCCCCGCTCTGAGCTTACCTTACTGAGCTGTGAGGCATCGCACAGCTCAGGCAGTGGAAGCAGAGTGGGGAGGGGTCTCCTAGTCTGCAAAGGATGAAGGCTCTAGGTGGTCCTGGGAGCCTTAAGTTTCAGCCAACTAGGCCTTTTCCCTGAGAGCCCTCACCTCACCAGGCCTCTGACTCCTCGAGCCTCCTCAACAGCCCTCTGTCTCCTTTTTCTGTCCGAGTCCCTCTCCCGGCTGGGGTGGCCTTGGCGGAGTACGGTTATCCTCCCGCATCTGACCCGGCTCTCCTCCCTGACCAGCGTGGGCCTGGCCCAGAGCGTGTGCTCAGGAAATGAGGACGCTCCGGGGCTGCAGGCCGCTTTCAAGTTATAGGGGTGGGAAGTGGGCGCGGACGCGGTGCCCTTGTGGCCCTGGCCTCCCGGATGTACCAGCACGGGGGTGGGTAGCCGGGAGCGCCGGACAGAGTGGTCTAGCGGACTCACCGATGGTGGCTGCGAAGGCTGGGGCTCCGCGCGGCCCTGTCCACCTGAGCCAGCGGCGGCAATCACCATGGCAACGAGAGCCACGCGGGACCGGCGGGCTACACAAATCGCAGACGTCGGGGGCGGGGTCTGCGTTTGACTGGCAGCGGAGCGTCCAAGCATCCGGTTTGCGCCGGCGATCACCATAGCAACGAAAGCCTGCCTGGAGTCTGGGCGGGGCTGGCAGCGGAGAGACTCCCGGACACCCTGGAGCGCCGGAGATCAATCACCAAGACAACAAGGGCGTTGCTGGATAGGCGGGCGATAGGCGGGGCCATGGAGGCCCAGGGACAAAGCCTGCTGTGGGTGGGCTGACCATGGAGAGATTGGCTCCGCTTCTGGCAATCACCTCGGCTGGGAGAGGTGGTGCAGTCATGGCATAACTCCTGATGTAGTACTGACGTTTAATTGGAATCAAGCACCACTAATGGACGTGCGCCTACCATCTACTGACCTTAGTCTGCGTAATTCTGAATCCATTGTTGTCTGAATATCATATGCCTGGATTCTAGAGCTCACAGTACAAAATTAATTTCCTTAATAAAAAACTGCCCTGAGTCAGTGATTTCCTCTGAGCTAGTTTCGGTTTGCAAAGTGAGCTGTTTTGCGTTAGATGGCCTCTCGAGGCCCTTATAAAACCGTGAAACCAGCTTCGGAGAAGCCCAGAGTTCAGCTTTGAGAACCTATTTAATTCAGCTCCTTAACTTTTCTGCATCACAATGTGGAATCCTTGGTACATAGATTTAAGTCAGTCATCTTCCATTTAAAGCTAAGTGTGCTGGAGGCTGATGTTTGATGTCTTTTTTTTTTTAAGAGATGGAGTCTTGCTATGTTGCCCAGGCTGGACTCGAACTCCGGGCTCAAGGAATCCTACCGCCTCAGCCTCTCCAGTCCTTGGGATTACAGGCGAGGGCCTCCACACCTGGCTCTGTTTAATGTCGTTTAGTGAGTTTCATTGCTACGGTTGAGGCTTAGGGAGTGAACTTAGGTGAGTTGTTCCACCTTCCACACCTCAGTTTACTCAATTATAAAATGAACGCAACTACCTACTTCAAGGGATCTACAGGAGATGGTGAAAGTGCTTTTATATTGTAAAACTTGATTCAAGTCCATTAACCATTCCTTTGTCCTACACGTACTGAAAACTTCCAGGTATATACCTAGCATTGGGGAGACAAGGAAACAGAACTGACATGGTGTCCACCCTCAGGGGAAATTGGAGTCCGCTGGGAGAAGCAGAGAAGTAAATAGAGAATCAGGGGAAGGGAGTGTGCCAATGGGATTTAGGAGATGGGAAGATTAAATTGTGGGATCGATTACTAATTTGGATTTGGGGATGTGGCAGGAGATAGAGATCACCCTCAACGCTCCTTAGCTCTTTTGTTTTTGAGATGGAGTCTCGCTCTGTCGCTAAGGCTGGAGTGCAGTGGCGCGATCTCGGCTCACTGTAATCTCCGCTTCCCAGCTCAAGCGATTCTCATGCCTCAGCCTCCTGAGTAGCTGGGACCACAGGTGCTAACCAACCACGCTTGGCTAATTTTTAAGTTTTTTTTTTTTTTTTTTTTAAGCAGAGACGGGGTTTCACCCTGTTGGCCAGGCTGGTTTTGAACTCCTGGACTCATGTGATCTGCTTACCTTGGCCTCCCAAAGCGTTGGGATTACAGGCGTGAGCCACCCCACCTGGCCTCAACCCTCCTTTAGCTCTTAAGTGGGCTCTGCCTGGATCTAGAAACCAAATTAACACCAGGCAGATTAGCAAGGGAAACGCATACAAATGTTATCAGTTTTACATGCGCATGGGGATCTTTACCAGAGTGAAGCATGCAAAGTACCCAGCACAGAGAAGTGCGTAAGTAAGTCACTTCCCTTCCCTTCTGTACCTTGAACAAAGCTGAGCTGCCTTTGGTCCCCAAGGTAACTCCGTAAATTATTGTATCCGCTTTGCAGCCTGCGGCAGCCTTGGCCTGTTTGCGCCTGCGCGGTGGGCGCTGAGTACGTAGAAAGCGGCGCGGCAGACGCTGCCCGAGTCGCCTGGCAACGAAGCCGCCTAGCAATTGAATAGGTTGGTCGCGGGCGCGCGCTATTGCAAGCAGAAACGGCTGTGGAAGCAGGTGAGGCGGCGGCGGTGGGCTAGGGCCCCGGGGACAGGGGGACCCAGTGACCCCCCCCAGTCCCATTCACGCGGGGCCCGTGTCCCCACACTCAAAGTCACACTGTTTCGTCTCCGGCCGGACTCTTCCAGCCCATGCCCCTTAGAGGAAGATAGGCCCCTGTGTCCAGCGCCCACCGTTCCTGTGAGGGGAGCTCAACTCAAATATGGCCACGTTCCTCCCAGCCCGGCCCCCACCTCCACCGTTTGCATCTGGTGTCCCGCGTGAGCATCTGGCTTACCTTTTACCGGAGTAGATTCCTACAGGCCTGGGGCCTGTCTGTCCATTCGACTAATCATGAAAACTACCATATAAAAACCACAGCCAATGTATCTGAAGCCCTGGAGTGCCAGGCTCATGTGTATTAGTTAATATGACAACTCTGGGAGGGAGGGAAGGAGGTACTGTTATCATCTCCCCTTTGAAGCTGCAGAAAGACACACATAGAGGAAGTGGCTTGCCAAGGGTCACCCATGGCTTGAGTCTGGAGCCAGTTCTTAACTGCTAACCCACACTACTTATAGTTGCTAAAACTGTGTGTGTGTGTGTGTGTGTGTGTGTTAAGAAAAATAAATCAGCTTTTAACATTAATTCCTTTTCATGGATATGTCAGAAACATCTGAATATGAGTTCCTAGCAGTGAATGGGCTAGACTCAGATTTGAACGTTGACTCCTAGTCTTACCAGTTTCATGGCCTCCAGTAAGCTCCTTGGCCAGAACCTCAGCTTCCTCATTTGTAAAATGTGGATAACCCAAGCCGCCTTCTTACTGAGTTGGAACTACTTATTGCTGGTTCAAGATAAGCACGAAACGCAGTGATCATCTTGGGGTTTGCCTGCTGGGTTTGTTTGTCCTTTGGTATCAGTGGTTTCTTCTGTGATGCACTACTGTGTGGGAGAGCTCTGGAGTTTGCAGTTTGGGCGGCTGCTTGCCTTCGCTGGGACTTTGAGCAAATCTCTTCATTGCTCTCAGCCTCAGTTTGCTCATCTGTAAAATGAAAGTAAAAATACCCATCTGCCTGCCCTCGGAGTCTGGAGGATCAAATGAGAAGTCGCTTTTAAATCATAATTGAAATAATAACAGGTTTTTGGGTTCTTTTAGTGAGTGGTTTCCGCAGAGCTTCGTTTGGGGAGGCCTCTATAGTTGGGGAAAGATGGCCCAATCCGGAAACTCCATGGAACTTCCCATTAACATCAATGCCGCCCAAGTTACCACTGCCTATGGCCATCGGGCACTGCCTAAGCTGAATGAGGAGCTGCAGTCAGAGGACCTCCTGACGAGGCAGAAAGCCCTCATGGCCCTGTGTGACCTCATGCATGACCCCGAGTATATCTACAAGGCCATGAACATAGGTGAGTGTGGCACAGCACAGGTGACTGTGACTGGGGTTCTAGCATGGCTTTGGACACTTGGTAGAACTTCAGTAATCAGGGTTGCTATTGTTTGAGCCTGACTCCAGGCCAGTTCTCAGGTGCAGTGTCCAGGTTCTTTTTAAAAAATATGTATTTGTAGAGGCAAGGTCTTGCCATCTCCCAGGCAGTGGCAGAATCATAGCTCACTGCAACCTTGAAATCTTGGGTTCAAGAGATCCTCCTGCTTCAGCTTCCTGAGTGACTAGGAGTACAGTCATGTGCCACCATGCCTGACTACCTAAAAAAATTTGTTTTTGTATAAACAAGATCTTGCTATGTTGCCCAGGCTGTTCTTGAACTCTTGGCCTCAATTGATTCTTTCAGGTCAGCCTCCAGAGTTTTGGGGTTGTAGGCATGAGCCACCACACCCAGCCTGGATTATCTTATTCCTCAGAGTGGCCACCTACAAAGGAGGGTGCATTCTCAACCAACACATAAGAAAAGCACACTTCAGAGAAGGGTTGTGAGTCTAGGGTTGCCCAATAAACAAATAAAGCTGGATTTTTATTTATTTTTTATCTTTTTGAGACGGAGTCTCTCTCTGTTGTCCAGGCTGGAGTGCAATGGCACAATCTCGGCTCACTGAAACCTCCGCCTCTTGGGTTCAAGCCATTCTCCTGCCTTAGCCTCTCAAGTAGCTGGGATTACAGGTGCCTGCCACCACGCCAGGCTAATTTTTGTATTTTTAGTAGAGACGGGGTTTCATCGTGTTGGTCAGGCTGGTCTCAAACTCCTGACCTCAAGTGATCCGCCCACCTCGGCGTCCCAAAGTGCTGGGATTGCAGGCGTGAGCCACCACACCTGGCCAAAGCTGCATTTTTATTTGCTTAATCTGGCATCCCTGGGTGTAACCCACTCAAGGTCATGTGACTAGTTTGAGACAGGTTTATAATTTGACCCCACGTCTCTCCTGGGGTCAAATAAATGGCAAAGGCCACTTTCTTATTCCCATGGCAGACTTCGTGAGAAGGCACTGGTAGGAAGTGTGCAGGGAGAATCACTAGGAGGGTTGGATGGGACAGTCCCTGGGTATGAGCCTCTTCGGTGACTCTGCAATGCTGCATAACCCACATGATTCCCCAGGTCCCCAAATCAGAGGAACCTTTGGTACATTCCTGCCCCAGCTGGCCCACTTGTTGACTTCTGGGTTAATTGGTTTCTGAGACTGGCAAACATTCAAGGGTTGGTTTGTTTGTTTGTTTGTGGTAGGCTGCATGGAGAACCTGAAAGCTTTGCTGAAGGATAGAAACAGCCTGGTGCGGATAAAGACCACCGAGGTGCTCTACATCACGGCGAGCCATAGCGTGGGCAGGTGGGACGCTGTTCTGTCACCAGTGTAACACTTGCAAGCAGCCCTTCTCTCCTGCATAGTTCAGATCCTACCCATGCGTCTAGGTGTATTCCCTTGAGCCACCTAGAGTGCTCTGGAGTTGTCCGCAGCACTGGTTTTTGGAGGGACTTCAATTTAGCCAGAGTGGGACTCCTTGTGGGGTGGTTTTTGTTGCCTCTGTGGGGATCTAATGGGCCCTCTGTTCCAGACTAAGTTTTACGTTTTGAGCTCTGAGCTTCTTCCTCCCTCCTTCCCTCCCTCCTTTTCTTTCTCTCTCTCTCTTTTTTTCTTTTCTTTCTCCTTCCTTCCTTCCCTCCCTCCCTCCCTCCCTGTCTCTCTCTCTCTCTCTTTCTTTCTCTTTCTTTCTTTCTTTCTCGTTCTTTCTCTCTCTCTCTCTCTCTCTTTTCTTACTTTGAGACTGTCTCTTGCTGTGTTGCCCAGGCTAGAATGCAGTTACATGATCTCAGCTCACTGTAGCGTTTGCCCCTTCAGGCTCAAGCAATTCTTGTGCCTCAGCCTACTGAGTAGCTGGGACTACAGGCATGTGCCATCATGCTTGGCTAATTTTTGTATTTTTAGTATACACAGGGTTTCATCATGTTGGCCACTCTGGTTTCGAACTTCTGGGCTCAAGTGATCTGCCTGCCTCGGCCTCCCAAAGTGCTGGGATTACAGGCATGAGCTACTGCACCCAGCCAAGCTTCCAACTTTCAAAGTGGGAAGAAAGTTCAGATCCTACCTCTGCAACAATTTTGCTATTTCTTTTTCTTTCTTTTATTATTTATTTATTTATTTATTTATTTTTTAAAGATGGGGTTTCACCATGTTGGTCAGGCTGGTCTTGAACTCCCAACCTCAGGTGATCCGCCCGCCTTGGCCTCCAAAGTGCTTGGTTTACAGGCGTGAGCTACCACGCCCGGCCCCTTTTTTTTTTGAGATGGAGTTTTGCTCTTGTTGCCCAGGCTGGAGTGTAATGGCATGATCTCGGCTAACTGCAACCTCTGCCTCGAGGGTTCAAGTTATTCTCTTGCCTCAGCCTCCCGAGTAGCTGGGATTACAGGCTTGCACCACCACACCCGGCTAATTTTTGTATTTTTAGTGGAGACAGAGTTTCTCCATGTTGGTCAGTCTGGTCTCGAACTCCCGACCTCGCTTTGGCCTCCCAAAGTGCTAGGATTACGGGCTTGAGCCACCGCGCCCGGCCCAATTTTGCCATTTCTTAGCTTTTTACAGAGAGCCCAGTTCTCCAATCCAGATCCCCATGGGGCCTGTGGCTTTGGCTCCTGTCCCTGTGAGGGTATTAAAACAACAGCCTCAAAGTGCATATCTGGTCTTGGCTGGTGGCCTCACTTCCTGTTCATGACGGCCAGGTTCTTGCTTTCTGGCACCTGGAAGTGTCCTTTTCCTGTATCAGCACAGATTCACATGTTACACTTAAAAAGTATTTCATATAGCATTTTACTTAGGTGCTGGGGCAACAGGGTGGGGTGGTTGGAGGTGCTTCTCGGCTTACCCTCTTGTCCAGTGATCACTAGTTTTACTTTGTATTAAAAACAAAATCGCGGCCGGGCGTGGTGGCTCAGGTCTGTAATCCCAGCACTTTGGGGGGGCCAAGGTGGGTGGATCATGAGGTCAAGAGATCAAGACCATCCTGGTCAACATGGTGAAACCCCGTCTCTACTAAAAATACAAAAATTAGCCTGGTGTGGTGGCACGTGCCTGTGGTCCCAGCTACTTGGGAGGCTGAGGCAGAAGAATCGCTTGAACCCGAGAGGCAGAGGTTGCAGTGAGCCAGGATTGCACCACTGCACTCCAGCCTGGTGACAGAGCAAGACTCCGTCTCAAAACAGACAAACAAATAAACAAAAACCCACAAAATCGCACTGTTACAGCTCTTTTAGAATTTGTCTAGCAGGTTTTCTTGTTTTCACTGGAACCTCTCCCCACCAGCCTCCCTGCTAAAAAAAACCCCAAAAACAGAAACAGAACCCCACATCATAAACACCCCGAAGCCCTGCCCCAGGTCTTCTGGATAAAGGGGGCCACTTGCCCAGTGTGCACAGGCCCAGAAGGAAGAAAAGACAAGAGAGGCAAGGTGCTGACTGCCTTGGGGCTTGTTTGGTATAAACAGGTACCCATTCAGAGAGGCTCTGGATCGTTTCAGGAGTGCCAGGGCATCTCACAAAACCCAAAGTCACTCAGCCCTGGCCAGTCCCCAAGCTCTCGCTGCCTTGGTGGCTGATCCTGTGTGCAGCCCTGGCCCTGTGTGAACCGTGTGTGTGTGGAGGTGGTGCCAAGGCCAGCACCCTAATTCACATGCTTTGTACCAAGAAGGGCAGGCCGGTAGTGCGGACAGACCAGTGAAGTGGGGGCACAAGTCCCGGCGTCTTGAGGGGCCCACTCTTTCCTGCTCTGTGACCTGGGCGATGCTCCTGATCCCAGCCTCACTCTGCAGACCTCAGATGACCCAGGCAAGGTGCTTTCAAAGGTCAGAGGCACACAGGAGGCAAATCACCTTTCCTGCTGTTCTTTTTTCCCCACTTTTCTGGACCCGATATGGACATTAAGTAGTAACCCCCAGTGAGGGGGGGACAGATGCTGGGAGGACAGGTCCTTGAAGCCTGAGCAGTTGTTAGGTTAGTGCAAAAGTAATTTCAGTTTTGCAATGAAAAGTCATGGCAAAGACTGCAATGACTTTCGCATCAACCTACTTATAAAGAATGGTAGGAAGGCAGAGAGGTCTGTTTAGTAGCACCTGGAGTGCCTAAGCCAAGGGTCCTGTCTTTGTCCACATTAGCAAGGCAGGAATATGTGGTGAAGTGACCATCCCTGACCAAGGACCTGATACGGCCTGGCCTGTACACTCCTTCAGTGTTCTCAGAAACGTGGCCAACTTCTAAATTTCCCCTGAGGTCAGTGGTGATCTTATAACCAATGCCAACAGCTTTCAGAGCCCAGTAAGCTCTAGATAGTGGCCCTGAACTTCCCAGGTAGGAGGCACATGGGCAAACATAACTGACTTTTTTTTTTTTTTGAGACAGAGTGCAGTGGCACTATCTCGGCTCACTGCAACCTCTGCCACCCGGGTTCAAGTGATTCCCCTGCCTCAGCCTCCTGAGTAGCTGGGAATACAGGTGCGTGCCACCACACCCAGCTAATTTTTGTATTTTTAGTAGAGATGGGGTTTCCCTTTGTTGGCCAGGATGGTCTTAATCTCCTGACCTTGTGATCTGCCTGCCTCGGCCTCCCAAAGTGCTGGGATTATAGGTGTGAACCACTGCGCCTGGCCGCAACTGACTTTCAAAGCATAAGAAACATGGAGTGGGTGATAGGCACTGACCAAGGAACCCCAACAGTCAGGGTAGACCCCTGCAGCTTGTGTGTCCCACAGTGACTTTCTTCTTCCAGAATGATTCAAAACACACCATAAGTGAAACTGTGACCAGTGCTGCAGTAGCATAGCTGGTTGGGCACTTCCTGTGGGCACTTGGCTAAGGGGCTCCCGCATGCATCTCATTAATTCCTGAACCCAGCCTGAGAGATGTGACCTCGGAAGGCCTCTTTCAGGTGCACTCAGGTCCAGCAGTTGGTTAATCAAAAAGAAATGATTACAAAACAAGGAACTGAAGAAATGGTTTTCTTTAAATGGTTCATTTTAACCCAAAACGCAAAGGATAAGGCATTTGCTCATCCCCGTGTGGGGCCCAGGCCTTTTCTTGGATGTGAGACCACTGGTTGGTGTTTCTCATCATATTTTTTTGCTTAAACCATACTCATAACATCATCTGAATTGCAGCTTTGGTTTCTTTAAAGTAGAGCAAGAACTCAAAGACATTAATAAAATAATCTGCATGCACAACCCTTCTGGAATCTTTTTAGTTTTTAAGAGACAAGATCCAGCTCTGTCACCCATGCTGGAGTTTAGTGGCACGATTATAGTTCACTGCAGCCTCGAACTCTGAGGCTCAAACGACCCACCCACCTTAGCTTACCGAGTAGCTGGGACCACAGGCACACACCACTATGCCTGGCTAACTTTTAAAATTTTAGGTAGGGACTGGGTCTCACCATGTTGCCCAGGCTGGTCCTGAACTCCTGGCCCAAGTGATTCTCCCACCTCAGTCTCCCAAAGCACTGGGATTAGGTGTGAGCCATCTAGAATCTTTTACAGTCATCTCATTTTTTTTTTTCTTTTTTTGAGACAAAGTCTCATTCTGTCACTCAGGCTGGAGTGCAGTGGTGCAATCCCAGCTCAATGCAACCTTCGCTTCCTGGGCTCAAGTGGTTCTTGTGCCTCAGCCTCCTGAGTAGCTGGGATTATAGTCATGTGTCACCATACCTGGCTACTTTTTTGTATTTTTAGTAGAGCCAGAGTTTTGCCATGTTGGCCAGGCTGGTCTTGAACTCCTGACTTCAAGTGATCTGCCCGCCTTGGCCTCCCAAGGTGCTGGGATTATAGGTGTGAGCCACTGCGCCCAGCCAATAATCTCTCTCTCTCTCTTTTTTTTTGAGACTAAATTTCGAGTCCTTCCAAAGCATTCAACTTTTTCTCATAGGAAAATTTGAAAAAGAAAATTCACTTTTCATCTAGTTGGCTTGCCTAATATTTACTGAACTTATGTAATTAATGATAACAATAAGCATAACTGGTGTGCATAGATGTGGAGGCAAGGGAGACCAAAAGAGCAAGGGGCCAAGGTGGGCTGGGCCTGCTGAGCTCGCTCCCCTAGAGGTTCAGGTGAGATGGGTCATGCACCTGTAGCCTTTGTCTGCTCCCACAATGCCAGAGGAATGCGGTCTCCTCCAGATAGCATGGATCAGACCCCAGCAGGGACCCTAACTTTTCATATTTGACCCTCTCAGGCCATGGTCTCACTTATGTCTCTATCCACCCTCGCTTCCCTAGGTTCGCCTTTCTAGAGCACGACATCGTCCTTGCCCTGTCCTTCCTGCTGAATGACCCCAGCCCAGTCTGCCGGAGGAACCTGTACAAGGCATACATGCAGCTGGTCCAGGTGCCTAGAGGTAGGCTCGCGTCCTGCACACACATCGGCCGGGCACTCAGGTTGTCTGTTGGTCTCCTCTTCAGGTCACATATGTACCAGGCTGTAGATCGTCAAGTGTTTATTAAATCACAACATACATATTAGAAAAGCACATGTCCAGCCGGGCGCAGTGGCTCACACCTGTAATCCCAGCACTTTAGGAGGCTGAGGCGGGCAGATCGTGAGGTCAGGAGTTCAACACCAGCCTGACCAATATGATGAAACCCCGTTTCTACTAAAAATACGAAAATTAGCTGGGCGTGGTGGCGGGCGCCTGTAATCTCAGCTACTTGGGAGGCTGAGGCAGGAGAATTGCTTCAGGAGGCAGAGGTTGCAGGAAGCAGAGGTTGCAGTGAGCCAAGATTATGCCACTGCACTCCAGCCTGAGCGACAGAGCGAGACTCCATCTCAAAACAAAACCAAACAAAAGCACATGTCCTAAACGAACATTTGATTAAATTGTTCTGCGTGAACATGTCATGTAACTGCTACCCCAAAGAAGATAGGTAGAGTATTACCACCTCTCCAGGAACTTCCCATATGCCCATACTGGATACTACCCTCACCTGATGGCAAACAGTATCTTCAATTTATAAGACCCCAGATTATGCCTCTTTTACAAGTTTACATAAATGGAAACATAAAGCTTGTAGTATCTTGCTTGTAGCTACTTTTGCTTAACGTTTTATTTCCGAGACTTCCATGTGGTATGTATGACTGACTTTTGCTGGTTTGTGCTGGAGTATGGCATTTACACTGTGTGAGTATACCACAGTTTACTTTCCCATTCCGTTGCTGACGTACATCTGAATTGTTGCTAGCTTATAGCTTCCAAGAATAGAGTGACTGTAAATACTCTTGTAAATGCCTTTCAATGGATATGTATATGCATTTATTTTGAAACGTACCTGGGAGGAGAATGGCTGGCCTGGGTAAGTTTATGTTCAGCTTTTAGAAGGGACTACTCAATGGTTTTCTAAAATATTTGTATCTGGCACATACCCGGTCCCAGCTACACAAGAGGCTGAAGCAGGTGGATTGCTTGAACCTAGGAGTTCTAGGTTGTAGTGCCCTATGCCAGTTGGGGTGTCTGCACTAAGTTCGGCATCAATATGGTGACCTCACAAGATGGGGAGACCACCGGGTTGCCTAAGGAGGGGGTGAAGTAGCTCAGGTCACAAACAGAGCAGGTCAAAACTCCTGTGCTTATCAGTAATGGGACTGCACCTATGAATAACCACTGCATTCCAGCCTGGGCAACATAGCAAGATCCTGTCCCTAAAAAAACATAAATAAAATATTAGTACCAATTTGTACTCCCACTAGCAATATATGAGAGTTCCAGGTGCTTTACATCCTCAATCGCAGATTTTTTCTGTCTGTTTATGTTAGCTATTTTGGTGGGTGTGTAGTAGTATCTCATTTTGGTTTTAATTTCTATTTCCCTGATGACTAAAAGGGGATGCCTGTAAATATTTTCTTGTGTGAAATACCATAGCACATGTTTAAGGGATAAAGAAGGCCCGCCCTAGAGGCAATGTTGCCTGCAGTTCCTGGCCCACCGCCCCTGCTGATTAGATGGAGAGTGCGGGGTAACAGGTACCCAACAACCGCAGCTAGAGAGTTAAGATTTACGGCAGACAGATATCTGCCCGGTCGCATGATGCAATGTGTATTTTTAAACGATGGAATCCTTTCAAGGGCCACGACAGGAGGTCTTGAAGGGGGATACCTTAGCTCAAGGTGGACAAACAGATATTGTAGCCCAGGAGTCAGATGAACCTGGGTTCCCTCTGCCGTTCCCTGTGCTCCCCTGGACAGGCTATTTCTGAGGTCTAAAGGACCTGCCTCAGAGGCCAGAAAAGCGGATGAAGTGGAAACGCTGGCCTGGTGTATAGCACAGCGTCCTGACGAAGGATGTAGTGTAAATGTTCAAGGCCAGGTGTGAGCATTCCCTGGATGAAGGCTCAGGGAGAAATGACTACAGGATCAGCTGCACATAGGCGGGCCCAAGAGAGCAGAGCCCGTGAGGGTCTAGGATTGTTGCTTGGCCACTGAGCCGGGCTGGGAGTTGAGCACGCTAGGCCTGTGGTTTTTTAAAAACACCACCATGCCCCTGGTCCTCTCCTAGGCTGCCAGGATCAGTCTCTGGGGGTGGGGCCCTGCACACATATTTTTGAAAATGCACCTTGAATGACTGTCATGCATGCCCTGGGGTTGAGAGCCCCTGGGGTACTGGGGTGATCCATGGGGGCCCAGTGCTGGGTTGAGCTAAATGAATGCCCTGTGCTCACCATGCAGGAACCTGAGGAATAAGTGAGGGTCTTGTCCCCTCATTCTTGGAGTGTGGGGGAGAGGGGACTTGCTGGTCTCAACCAGGCCTCTTGTGACGATTGTGACCTATTTAAAGCATTCAGAGAAGCACAGAGATGGTGATAAGGAACATTATACCCCCAGCCAGCTTTGCCAGACCTTTACATTCTACATCCATATTTTATACTTGCTGGAAATTTTTATTTGAAGAAATCATAGGTATAGTCCAAGCACCCTGTGAACCTCCTCCCACCCAGAGCACTCTTCCTCCTGCCTTTCCTTGAGCCACCAATAACTTGGTGACTATGTCCCCAAAATGAATATCTTTTACCACAGATAAAATTACATACGGACTATATATAATCTTGATTTGCATGTTTTAAAACTATGTAAGTAGATCTCGCTATATGTATCCCTCTGCTACTTCCAAAACCTTAAAAAACCTAAATAACATTAGAGGTTTATGGAAATTTTCAGATGTATGCATGTCGCGCCACTGGCTGTACTTCATTCGTTTCCATCACTGTACACCGTTCTGGTGTTTGAATGTACCACGATACACTTGCCCATCCCAGGCTGGCAGGCTCGTTGGTTGTTTGTACTCCTGTACTGCAGAAGGACTGTGCCATGGCCATTCCTGCTCAGGGCTTCCTGATACCCTGGAAGGAGAGTCCCCTAGGGCCTCTGCCAGGGAGGGCATCGCTGGGTTAGGGAGAATGTGTTTGCCTTCAGCTTTGCTGGATATTGCAATTGCCTCAGCCCAGCCTCTGGCCTCCAGAGAGCCCAGGCACATTCCGGCCTGATGGATGTGCTGTGGTGTTTCACTGTGATCCCTGTCCTGGTGAGAATCAACCTCTTCCCTCTTCCCGACACCTCGTCACATTCCTCTCCTTCCCAGTGCCTCTGTCTCCTGTGTTCATTCTGTCGCTGAGTTGTTTTTCCATTCATTATCGATTTGAAGGAGTAACGTCATTTATCCTGGATTCCAACCCTTTGTTGGTTACTTACATTACAAATATCATTTCCCAGACTGTTTGCTTGGCTTCTCTCTGTGCCTTTGTTGAGTCACTGTCCAGCAGTTTTTCTTTTTTTTTTTTCTTTTTTTTCTGAGACGGAGTCTTGCTCTGTCACCTGGGCTGGAAGGCAGTGGCACGATCTGGGCTCACTGCAACCTCCACCTCCGAGGTTCAAGTGATTCTCCTGCCTCAGCCTCCCAAGTAGCTGGGATTACAGGCCTGCACCACCATGCCTGGCTAATTTTTGTATTTTTAGTAGAGACGGGGTTTTGCTATGTTGGCCAGGCTGGTTTTGAACTCCTGACCTCATGAGCTGCCTGCCTCAGCCTCCCAGAGTGCTGGGATTACAGGCATGAGCCGCCGAGCCCGGCCCCAGCAGTTTTTTATTTGAATAATGTAGTAAATTTCATCATTTTTTTCCTCTGTGCTTTTTTTTTTTTTTTTTGGAGTGCCTTATAAGAGAATCTTTCTTTACCCTGACTCATGAAGATATTCTGCCATATTTTCTTCTAAAACGTATGAGTTTACTTTTCCCCCATCTCCTCCCCTTGGCTTTTTCTGTAGTCCACAAACATTGGTGCGCCATTAGGAGTAGGGGGCTGTGGTCCTGACAAGCTCAGGAACAAAAGCCTCACCGAGGGTCCGGGTGGTGCGCCTCGGACTTCAGTGCGGGGTTTGCTGGGTGCTGCTCATGATCTGTGAAGTGCCCAGAAGGGAGGCCTAGGACACCAGCTATGCAGGGACAGTTGGACAATGGGCAGAGGGAGGAAAGGGAAGGAGGCAATGTGGTGAATACCCAGGAGATCTGTTTGGGGGTACACTGAGTGCCATGGCCTCTGGATTAGCCAGTTGTGACTGTCTCCCAGGTGGTGTCTTTCATGGGCCTCCGGATAGGGGCCCGGGAGGGGGGGAGGGCATCTGTTTCAGTGGCTCTACCCTTACCAGCGTCACCTGTGGGAGCGCGGGTGTCATCACCTATGTGGCTTAGCTGGGACAGTGTCTGAGCAGGGCTTAGCTGGCTCCCAGCCCATGCTGGTGGCCATTGGTGTGGTTTCCTATCAGTGGCCACAATGGAAGGCCGTTTGCACCATGGCACCCTCTGCACCTGGCAGAGCGCCTGGCATGTGGCCAGCATTCAACAAATATTGGTTGTGTAGTAGGTTTTTTCGGGTCGTACTTTTAAAGGATCATTTGTTGGTTGTCTTCTTGCTACAGTTCACTCACCTGCTTGTTCATTCATTCATTTGTTTGACGATATGTGTTGGGCCCCTGGTCTGTTCTGGCCACTGTGCCTCAGTTTCTTCCGCTGTGTCATGGGTGTCTGTGGGAGAGTCCTTGCTCTGGCCAGGTCTGGCTTGTGTGATTTCCCAGAGTAACCAGGAGGGGGCACCCAAGGACCGAGGATCGTCCCAGGTGGGCCCTGGCCCTGCTGGGGCCTTGGGTGCAAGCTGTGGTGCTCAGCCACACGTAGTGGTGGCTCCACATTCCTGTCCTTTCCTTCCAGATTGGCTTCTCATGCCCCTTGGTAGTGCGATGTCAGGAGAGGAGAAACTAGGATTGTAGAGGCAGATGCCACACACAGGCTGCCAGCCCAGGATCCCCCGCCAGCTGGGCCCTGATGCACAGGTTCTGCTTCTGCTCCCCCAGCCTCTCTAACCCCATGGGAAAACAGGTTTTCATCTTGTGGGAGGGAGAACTCTGTGGTTGAAATGGACAATTCTTCTCTAACTGGATTTTGGGGTGCAGTTGAACAGCTCAGGGCCTCCCAGAAGTATCCCCTTACCAGCCCATGGGTCTTGACTGGGCACACCTGTGAGTCTGCTTGGCCCTGCCTCCAATCACCCTCTCCTTGTGCCAGGCTCTGAGACACCAGGCCAGCTTTACCAGCAGCATGGTGGGGACTGCTCTGACCCTGACTCCGCACGTGTGCAGCGTGGGGTTGGAGACGAATGACCCTCCCAGCCCAGGGGACAGCACTGGCCTGGGAGGAGGAGGGGAGGCAGCAAGGATGCACGTGGGCCCTGCCTGTGGAAATTGGCTCCTTGGCCTCAGAAAGGAGTGGAACTGGGCTTGGGAAAGGGAGGGCACCTGAGGGGGAGATTTCTGGATGCAGTTTGATCCAAGTCATTTGGGGGTGCAGGGGACATCCCTGGAGTCATAGCATTTAGGCTAGGGAGAAATCTGGGGGGTCTACAGCCATACCACCCAGAATGCACCAATCTCATCTGAACCCCAGGCACGGGGGCTGCTGGAGAAGCAAAGTAGGTGCTCCCACTGCAGTGAGTGGTGTGCCTCATCCCAGGCTGGTGGCCTCAGGCGGGCCACCACTGCACCCTGTCCCTCCTCAGCAGCCACCCATGGATACCCAGCTTCCTTTGACGGGCCCAGAGCATCCCCCTCCTTCTCCTGCCCTTGATGCCACAGGGTGAGGGGTGGAGGCCAGCTAGAGGTGCAGGCCCTTTCCTGCAGGGCATCGTGCAGCAGGACCCCAGGCACACCCTCGGCCTGATAGTCTTTGGTGGGTAGTTGTACCCCATTCCTGGACTTAGCAGGAATGATGGTCACCGATAGGGATACTCTGGCCACTTGGTTCCTGGCCTGCTAGGCCTCCCGCCCTTGTCGAGTCTTCTGGGTGAGGTGAGTGTCCAGGGCGAGGTCTAGCTTCAGTGTTGCCCCGAATACTCATGGTGCAGTGCAGCCCTTCCTGGCACTGTCCCCTGAGCCAGATGGAACCATCTGTTCTGGATGGCTGATGTTGGAAGTAGGGTGCCTCAGGGCCTGTGACTGCTGTGGGGGCCTGGGGAATGTGGGCAGAGTAAGCCCCTCGGGTCCTGGCCTGGTGGGGTCACTTGTCACACAGTGTGTGATGCTGATAAGTTATCGCCTCTCCGGGTCTCTGCTTCCATTTCTGTAGAATAGAATCAAGCATCTTGACCTCCCAGGAGTGTGCCCCGCAGTGAGCAGTCACTGAGGAGAGCTGGATTATAGTGACCACTGTTGTTGACCCATTGCACCACGAGGGTGACCATAGGGGCTGCAGGCGAGGATGGCAATATCCCACAGGGAGCCATATGATGGTGGGTCCTGGGAAAGGAGGCTGGGGCTGCGTGGAGTAGGACAAGGTGGGGGTTATCACCTGCAGCGGGCAGGGCTGGCCCAGCCACCCCCAGGCCCTCCCCTTCAGGCACCCTGCTGCCTGCTCTGGCCTCCTCTCACCAACTCCTTGGTGAATCCTGGTGCTTACTTCTCCTTGGCTAAGACTCTCCTGGACCCTCCCCGCTCAGCATGCGCCTTCCCCACGGGGCACTGTTTGGAGGAACGAGGTGGGTCAGAGGTGCAGGCCTTGAGCTGCTCAATGGAGTTTCCAACACCCCTTCCCACTCGACCCTGGAGCCCTGGCAGGTGGAATGCAGGGAAGGAGGAGACTTCCAAGAAGCTACCCAGGTGACTTGGAGCTGTGAGGATGGGGAAGGACATGTCGGGCAAAGGGATCGCTGGGACCAAGAGTGGGACAAGGCAGGCTCAGGAGGACCATTGCAGGTGAACTTCGGGGAAGACGGAGCCAGACAGCCTACCGCGCCCAGGGCTCCTCTGCAGCCTGCGGGGGAACTGGAGACTCCTGACTGTGTTCTGGGAACCAGGAGAAAGCACCCTCCGGGGAAGGCCTCCTCTGATCCTTGCACACATGAGGAAGGGAGGCTCAATCCCTTTCTCCCTTTAGCCATGTATTTTTAGATTAAAGATGCTCACGGTGAAATACTGCTCTTTTCACAGTTGGCATTAAAAGCACAAAATAAGCCTCAATGATTGTAAGTCACACGTTATTTCTTCAGAAACAGAAGCCCCTTTGGGTTCTTGCTGTTTGGTGACGTAGGAAGGTGTGAAGGGAGTCCCCGCGTGGGCTCAGGAGTGGGGATGGGGCGGTGACAGCGCCAGGGCTCCGTGTGTATCTGCGCTTATGTGCACGTGCCTGTGTGCATGGGGGTGTGTGTGCATGGGTATGTGTGTGTGTGCCAACCCCCCACTTTGCTTGAGGTCCTTCTTTGAGGAGGAGGCTGCGGGGTGGTGCTGTGCTGCTCCTGGAGGCCTCCTGTCCTGTGCAGGTGCAGAGCCAGGCGAGGACCCCAACAGAGGAAAGATCAGCGTCTCTGCTCCTCCAGGAGTGAGCAGGACAGCTCCCGGGCCTGGTGAATCCTGGCCTGCCTGCTCCCTGACCTCAGGCACCTTTTCTTGTCTGTAAAATGGGCACCTCTGGAAACCTGCCCAGGTGGGATGTTCCATAAAATCATTTGTAAGGAGCCCGGCTCCGTGTCTGGTTTGCAGCAGACCCTTGGTGAATGCATTCCATTGACTTCTCATCAGCACTTTTCGACTATATCCAGATACCTCTAACCACACAAGCCAGTCAGTGAGCATTACATGCTCAGGGACCCCGCCTCCCCAACACCCTGCAAGGTTTGCCCTACACTACTGGGGGCACAGGCACCCTCCAGGCCCTCAGGGCACCTCTTCCACTCTGTAGGAGGACTCTGAGTTTGGCCGAGGTGTCCACACAGTGGGAGGGGTCCAGGGGGATGGGATGGCACAGTCTGGGTCAGTGTTGGGTGGGATCTTGGGGGGCAGTGGGAGGGGGCAGGAGTCGTCATCACCCCTAAACCTCCACACCAGGACTGCATGGACCTGGCAATTTCCCCTTTGAGTTTCTTTCCTCTCGTGATGTTTATCGTTGATATTTATTGCAAAACGACTCTACCTAAATGTGTGGATGTATAGGACCGGGAGTGGAGTATGGAACCTCAGTCTGACACCAAGTTTAGCCACAGGTCAGCCACACACACAGCACACTGGGACGACGCTGTGCTCCATTCAGGATATTTTATTTTCTTAAAGTAGACAATCTTTGACTCTCATCCGATCACCAGCTTCTCTTTCCCCCGTACATCTCTTCAAGTCCTTGGCCGTGATTCCGCACGCTGACCTTGGACACACAGCTACTGCACGGAGAGAGGGAGGGAGATCTGGTACAGGCTCCGGTGGCCCTCTCCTCTCCATGGCGGAGTTCCCATTTACACGCAGCCCTCAGCGAAGGTCCTTTCAAGGCGATTGCCCACAGGCCCTGGGACCGGAAGGCCCAGATTAGGGTCCCAGCAGGGCCTCCCTCAGGCCACAACACTGGCTGTGCCTTCACAGGAGTCGGAGCGTTCCCAGCCAGTCTCAGGTGCGGGCATGCCGGGACCAGGGCCACCACCTCTTGCTCCCTTCCTTCACTCAGCAAAGCCACAGATAATTTATTCTTTAAATACCAAGACACTTAGCTATTGTTCATTTGCTTCCAGGTGAAAGAACCTTCTTTAAATACGTTGCATTTATTTTCTTAAATAAAAACAAAGCAGAAAACCGCACCATTAACAAGAGGACACTGCAGAGGCTTATGTACAACACGTGTCCTGCGAGGCTGGCGCAGGACTGCCACTCACTCCAAAACTTCTTTGGAGCAAAGAGACAGAATCGTCCAGATAACAACTTTTACACTCAGCAAGCCAGACACAAAAAAGACCACCTGAAAAAAAAAATATCTTTTGAAAATCTGCATTTAAAAAAGAATACTCAACCGCGTTTGAAATTTTCTGGATTTTTTTTCTGCGAAACACCACGAGATTTGGCCAGAAAAAAAAAAAGAATGTCAGAGAAGGAAAACCAGGTTTTGATTTATAAAACATCAGACTAGAAGAAGAAAAGCTGGAATCCCAGCTGGCCTATTTGAAATAAATCGTGCCACTCGTTTTATTGTGTTGGTTTTTGCTGCATATTTGAAGCTGTTTAAAAAGAGTTGTGAGTGGCTGGAGGTCTGGTTAGTGCTGTCACCTGGCTCCTAAGGTCCTGGGTCCAGAATGAAGGTGGTGCAGAGCAGCTGTGTGCAGGCCAGCAGGGAAGGTGCACAGACCCTGCACTGGTCTTCCCTCTTGGTCAGCGGCAAGGTCCCTAGGCCAGAGCTCGGGCAGTGAGCTGGACCTCCTCCAGGTGACAGGGGTGCAACTGGCCGAACCTGGCTTCAGTCCTGCTGCCTATCCCCAACAATCCAATGCAGACCCCCAAGTGGAGTGGGGCCAACTCCAGAAGGCAAAGTGAAGGGGCAGGATGAGCTCATAGTGACCTTGTAACAGCTTCTAAGTCTTCAAGAGACCTTGACATTTTAGAGGATTTTGCCATCTCCAGATGTGTGTGTGTGTACATGTGTGTGTGTCTATCTACCTAGCAATCTATCCATATATAGTTATGTTTGCAGAAATGTGGGGCCAAGGAGGCAGAGGCCAAGGAGCGGGGGACATGTTTTAGGCCCCTGTTTTCTGCCCCTGGGTTGGGCCTCTCTAGCACGCGTCAGGGCATGACACCCCATGGGTTTCACCACAGGTAGGCGGGGCCTGGGCCCGGCTCCTCAGCAAAGGCCAATGTACTTGAGATTGTTCTGTATGATGACATCTGTCACCGCGTCAAAGACGAACTGGATGTTACTGGTGTCGGTGGCGCAGGTGAAGTGGGAGTAGATCTCCTTGGTCTCCTTGTTGCGGTTCAGGTCTTCGAACTGCCGCTGGATGTAGACGGCGGCCTCCTCATACGTGTTCTGGCCCTTGTACTCGGGGAAGCAGATGGTGAGCGGGATGCGGCGGATCTTCTCTGCCAGCAGGTCCTTCTTGTTCAGGAAGAGGATGAGTGAGGTGTTGATAAACCAGTTGTTGTTGCAGATGGAGTCAAAGAGGCGCAGGCTCTCTGCCATCCGACTCTGGGGGAGAGGAAAGGACTGGCATTAATCAGGCCCGCAGCAGGCAGAGGCAGACCCGAGACTGCAGCCCTGCTGGAGGAAGCCCTTGCCAGGGTCTCCAGCCCAAGGCTGTCCCTGCAACGGCACCTCCATCTGCTGGGGAGGCCCAGGCTAAATGTCCTCACCCACCTCCTGCAGAAATAGCCGGCACCACCCTCCTTGCCTGTGGCACGTGCTTGGAAGATGTTCTCTTGCCCCTTTTGGGTCTCTCCTCTGGGTGCCAGTGACCTCAACATATAGCTTTGGGGCTACAGCTGTGTCAAGCACAGCCTCCTAAGCCCCTGGGCACCTCCAGCTCTGAGGATCCCACAGTCTTCCCATCTGCAGGCTGCCCCACACCCACACATGGAAGCCCATCTGCTACAGGAGCCTCATCACCTCACAGCTGCCTCAGTGCAGGCATAGGCAGCCTCGTGTCCTATCTGGGTTCTAGCTCAGTCCTTCAAAACTCCGATCCTTCCGTGTGGTACCACTGGATACCAGGAAGTCTGTGAGGGAGCAGCCTTCGCCTCTGTAACCAAAGTCTCCACTTCTCAAGAGTCTCCAAACACCAGCCCAGGGCCAGGCTTCTCCACCCTCCAGCTGTGGGCACTCCCACCAGCTGCTGCGGGGCATCTGGTGCTGCCTCTCTGCCCAGACAGGACCCTGGCATCCTGGACAGAGCTCTCAGTACATGCAGAGGACAGGAATTCGGTGGCTCAGGAAGTGGCAGCAACCACAATGGAGAGTGGTGGCCAGCTGCTCCTCAGTTCTCTTCTGAGAACCTTCCACATATTATAGTCAGGGGTCTGGGCTTTTAAGAAGCATGATGCTTTTGCCTGACTCCCCAGTTCACCACTTCCCCATAAAATGAACAAATTCTAACTTCTAAAAGGGGTAACTACCTGGAATTGCTGCTGGCCAAAGCTGCCCCTGCTTCTGAGATAAACTGAATGAGCAAAGTATCCAAAGCCTGGAATGAGTCTGGCTTAGATCTGATGCTTCGGACTTAAGAACTTTTCTGGCCAGGCGTGGTGGCTCATGCCTGTAATCCCAGCACTTTGGGAGGCTGAGGCGGGTGGATCACAAGATCAGGAGCTCAAGACCAGCCTGGCCAACATGGTGAAACCCTGTCTCTACTTAAAAAAAAAAAAAGAGTTGGGCATGGTGGTGGGCACCTGTAGTCCCAGCCCCTTGGGAGGCTGAGGCAGGAGAATTGCTTGTACCTGGGAGGCAGAGGTTGCAGTGAGCCAAGATCATGCCACTGCACTCCAGCCTGAGCGTCACAGTGAGACTCCATCTCAAAAAAAAAAAAACCAAAAAAAAACAACCAACCAAACTTTTCTGACTAGACTACATCACAGTGACCATGGTAATGCAAATGGTAACTGCAGCTGGTGGCGATGACTCAGGCACAAAGCAACAGCATCACTAATGACTACAGTGACAATGATGCTGGTAACCACAGCTGGACGTGAGCTGCCAGCCTGTTCTCACATCTTCCCACTCCTGTTTTACAGATGAAGAAACTGAGTCTTGAAGAAGCAGGATATGTGCTCTAAGCCCCACAGCCAGGCATTCTGGCTAGCTGCTCCTGCAGGGTGGACCCAAAGGAGGCTGCCCGAGGGTTGGGGTATCCAGGATGCTGCTCAGAAACCCTGCTCTCCAGAGCCCCTGGGTTCTCTGAGGAACGGCTCTGGCAGCATCTGTGCGGAGAAAGGAAGGACACCCAGAGGTACCTGTCATTACCCTGGAACCCTGCACTCCACCTGGAAGACTGTTTTTCCAAACCAATCTTGCTCTTTCTTTAGAATGAACTTAGGAATAACAGGAGCCCTGAAGAGTGAGCAGCCTCAGGTCTGGGGATGGGTGCTGCTGGCCTTTCTGCAGAGATAAGCAACATACAAGATCTCATCCCCCAGCAGCGTGGGGAGGAGCCAGCGCCTCTGCAGTGAACCTGGCTGCACATTCCCAAACGTGAGATAAGTGGTGGTCTAGGAATGTCACATTCTGCTGAGGGAGTAATTAGCTCTAATGGATTCCTGGAAGCCACATCATAGAGGACTGTGGTAACGGAGCTGTCGCTTCTCGTAGAAATGATGCTGTAATTGGGGGCTGTGCTTCTGACCCCAAATTTTGCATCAGTTTAATAACAGATATGACCATTAACATGTATTCATTAATTTATTGAGCAAACACTTGCTGAGGACGGCCTGAGTCCACATCGGTGCTCATGCCAGGTGATGGACCTTGAGGTGGGAGCCCTGGGGCTGCAGGAACCAAGGCCAGGCAGGCATGGCAGGGTCCTTTTGGGGTAGAGCGCTTCCTCCGGGGTTGAGAAGGGCATGATCTGGCCACTAGCAGGGTATGGACCTGGGGGGTTCAAGGGTGAGTGGACAAGCACAGAGTTGGGGCTAGGCCTGAGTCTGCCTCCCTGAACCCTGATGGGTCACTTGGGGATGATGGCTGAGGAGGGTCTTATATCCAGCTTAGCCCAGCACCTCCTGGGCAAGCAGTGGAATCTAGGGGAAGAGGAGGAGCAGGAGGGCTGCCTCACCATCGTGGAAAGAATGCACATGTACTAGCCACCTGAAGCCTCAGATCTAAACCAGACTGGTCCTCTGCAGGGCACCTATGTGTGGGAAGAGCTCAGCCGGCAGCAGTGGGAGGGGCTAACAGACCACGTGGACCCCTCTCTCCAAGGCCAACCCAGCCACTCCTTGCTCAACACCGTGAAGCACTCCTGAGTGTGGCCCCCATGAGTCCCGGGGTGAGTCAAGCTGTCCCAGTGCACCAGGAGCCCCTTTGATGCTGTCTGAACTGCTTCCCTGCTGATGCCTCTCAGTGGACCTTGGGGACCCTGGACACCTCTTTGAGCCTCATGTTCCTGACTTAGAGGTCATGGAAACTCAAGTACTTTATCTCATAAGGCAGCTAGAGGTGGGCCACAGTACACTCTCACCAGCCTCCTCAGGACAGACAGGCATCTCCCCGAGTGTGGGACCTGCCCTCAGCTCAGACCCTTGCTCATGCCCAGGGCTCCCCTTGCTTTGCAGGCCTTTCAGGCTCAGATTTCCTGGTTTCCTCTATTCCTCGAGACTAACCATGGGAACCACATTGGCCAATATTTAGTGGGCACCCCAGGAGATGAAGGACCTCAAATAATAACAAAATCTCTGTGTAGATGCCTGGTTCCCTGGGCCCTGCCTGGCAGGAGTTAGGAAAGCCTGCAGGAGGCACCAACCACGTGCCTCACTTCCGGGCACAGACAGGAAGCTTCAGAGCGTGGGAAGCAGCTGAGCTTGCCGCCTCGCTACATCCCAGTGTCCCTGATGCAGGCTGAGCCTTCGCTGCACATGGCTCCACCCTACTAGAGGTGAAGCTTAGGAGATGGCTGGGTACCCATCCTGGAATCTTTATAGAACGAGAAGGTTATAAAGAAGGTCAGGGGGCCTAGCATAGGACAGTGTGGTGCTGATGGACCAGCAAGTGAGGCAGGAGCTGCATCCTGGGTTTGTCCCTAGACCAGAGGCCTGCAGATCTCAGAGATGGGGGACAAGACAAAGGGGAAGGCTGAAGAACCACAGACGGTTATAAAGTTAGGACCCTGACCAGCCGAAGTGGATGAGAGGCCACACCCAGAGGAGAGCCTCATATTTTGGTCTGAAAGATCAACTGCAGAGCAAGTGGTAGTGAAAGGTAGTGCCAAGCCAGGAGCCCAGTCTTGTCCTCTGGCCTAGTGCCCAGCCTGGCCCCCAGTGCTTGCCTGGCGGCCTTGGGAGCCTGCATCACAGTGGTGCCTGTACTCTTACAGCCCGGAGTGCAGACTGGTAGGCAAGGCAGCATCCTGACACTCAAATCACAATCATTGAAATCAGAGGCGTCTATTTTAGGGTGTAGCTCTGGAAACTGACTCCAGCGTGTGTATGGGAAGGATGAAGCCCCAGCATGCCTTCTGCTGGCCTTCAGGGCCTGGCCTTGCAGCCCTCCGACCTGTCCATGCTCTGCTCACCCTGCAACACATGACTGGCTGTGCCTCCTGCACCCATCTGGCCTTTGTAGGCTCTCCTGGCTCCTCCTACCTTTGGTAGATATGGCTCCATTCTCCTTCCTGGCCTCGCCTGGCCTGCGTGGGGTTTTGCCCTCCCTCGTGGCAGGGTTAAACATCATCCTGGCACAGCCCACCTGTGTCTCCTGGGCCACTGGGGCAAAGCCAGATGCAGCTCTGGAGTCATGCGGCCCTGCCCCACGCTAGTGCATCACCCCTTGTGCTGCAGTGACTTCCCCCATCAGCCTGACAGACCCTGGATTCAGAGGAGCCGACTCTACCAACCAGGACCCCATGGCAAAGGGGAGGGCCCCCCCACTTCACAGATGGGGCTCAAGGCCTCAAGAGGGGCTGACCTGCAGCTGAGAGCCTGGTGTTTTCCAACTGCCATGGCGTCCTCTTCTGGTGAGAAGCCCTCCCTACCTTCACCTCTGTAGCTGCCAAGGCAGCAGTGGGGGGCAGGGAGGGGGTAGAACACACCCATCATTCATTGATGTGATGCCGGCTCAGGGTTCCAGTGCCCATCCTGGTCTCTCCAGGGCCTGCTTATCAGCGAGATGGCACCTTCTAGGAGGCTGGGGTTTGTCTGCTCGTTTATTTATATAAATAACATGCAGCAGACAGTTCTCGTGAGAAGCTTGTGCAATGCTAGGAATCTCACTGCTTGGTGTCGGGGGAACAGTGAGGTGATTTGTAACAAGGTGTGTTGGCCACCAGGCAGCTGGATGCAGTCCCCGGGGTGGTGTGGAAGTCATTTCCTGGCCATTTGTGAGAAGAGAGCTCCTGCTCAGACAGGTTCCAATAGACTTATAATTGTGGAAGGGATTCTGCTCCAGGTCATGGCTTTCTCACCACAGCAGGGGACCCGACAGCCCATCCCTAAAGGGCTTCCAGCTTGCTGGCCTGCAGGTCTTGGGTATCTACCCTGAACATGGCTGCCAGGCTGCTGGCAGACCAGGTCCAGCACCTAGGAGGACATTCCCAGGCCAGCAGCCAGGGCAAGGTAGGGAGCAGAAAGGAACCTGTGCCTGGTTAGTTAGGGGCTGAGGCCCCTCACTCCTGATTCTCCACCAAGGTTCTCCTGGTGACATAAAGGAGCAGACGTCCCCAGCCATGAACACAGGGTCTGGGGTTTACTCACTGCTGGTGCATGCTGCACCTTGTACAAGTCATTTCTCTCCTCTGGGCCTCAGTTTCCTCATCTGTATAGTGCTGGGACTGTTGTGAGAAGGCACAAGGGTGCTAACATAAGAACCCAGAGCTGCTGGGCCTTGCCCTGTGGCTACCACTGCCGCCCCAGTGGGCCCTCTCCGTGCCACACCCACTGTGCTTTGCCTTGACACTGGGCTGTCCTCTCACCTGCGAGGTCTCATGGGAAGACCTGCCTTCCCTCAGCATGAGGCAACTGAGGGAAGGCTACCCAAATGCAGGGCTAGCTCAGCAGGATGGAGGGGGAGAGGTCTTGACTCTGCAGACGGGGGTTCAGCCAGCAACATCTCTGTGCTAGCCACAGGGCCCACCCAGGTCAGCCTGGCTCTTTGGGAGGCTCCTGTGGCCCCTTAGCCCAGAGATGCAATGGCTGATGCAATGAATGGTGGACATGTTTCCACCTGCCTGCAGTCACCTGGACCTTACTTAAAACATACTGTGTCCGCACCTCTGGCTCGGCCCCTCTCTCATTCCCCATTAGGCCAGTCTCCTTGCAGTCGGTCCCTCTGTTTGTGGGACATAGATCAGCCCCACGTTCCAGGCTGAGCTCTTCCAGTTACCGACATTCCTGGTAACAGGTCTGGCCCTCATGCTGGGTCACAGGAGAGCTGTCTTTGGTTTCCGGCATCCCAGCTGGACGGGACCTGACATGAATACTGGAGTCTGGCTCCTGCACTTTGGAGCTGAGGTGCACAGGTCCCCCAGCAGGTGTGCGTGTATTCCATCGTCTGCCTCCTACTGGTCTGAGAGCTCATGGGCCTGGCCTGTGGAGGGAGAGGGAACTGATGCATCCTCCAGGCTTCCTCGGCTCAGCCTGGGGCCTGTCCCCGCCGCAGGTGCGGCCTATTTGCATTTTAAGATGCCTCTGGGCTGGGGGCCTGTTTTTGGAGCTAGCATCCCTTTGTCACAGCCTAAACACCTCCTCACACCCTGCCACTTCCCCGTCAGGCACTCATGGCTTTCCAGCTAATGATATCCGAGGCAACTGTGTGGGACAAGTGCCTGGGCTGGCAGTGGGGAGGTGAGAGGCTCATCCAGGGCCTCACACATTCTGAAGCCCAGTCCACTCCACCCCGCCTTGACAGATACCCACAGGGCTGAGTACTGCACTCCGCCCTGTGCTGGGCTTGTGGCTCCCTGAGGAGTCCAGAGTGTGGGGCATCCTTCTTGTTCCTGCCTCACAGGCCACCACAGGTGTCCTGCTAAGACCAAGGTCCTGCAGGTGGTGGCTCAGTGATCACCTGGGGACAGGGATGGGTGAGAGGGGCACTGGCCTGCTCTGAAGTGTTCTCCTTCCTGTACTCCGAATGTCCCCAGGTGCCCCGCCACAGGCCTGCAGCCGCGTCATCCTCTCTGTGCTTCTGGACCCCTCAGCTGGGCAGCCTGGCCCTTCATGACCCAGGTGGTCTTTCTCCCTTAGCACCCCCAGCCTCACCTCCAAGTTACGCCTTGTTCCCATTAACTCACCGTGCCTCGAGCAGGCCAGTGGCCCCCAGAAGGCCCCTCAGGTGGCCCTGCCCCACACTAGTGCATCACCCCTGGGCAGTCTGTTGCCCTGTGTCCCTCAGTGAGGAGACGGAGGTCATGGCAGCTTCACAAAGCAAGGCTTACCCAGGTGAACACAAACATAGACGCAGTCCTGGGTGCATGGTGAGCACATGACAGAGGCTGGCAGGCGTTTGACTATTTTTTTCATTTGCTGTGGGACCCCAGCAGCCTTGGAGCCCCATTTGGCACATTCGTGGCACCTTCCAGGTGTGCTTGGCCTGGCCCAGGCTCTTGGCCAACCCCACTGCCTTGTCACCTTCACACAGGGCCCCGGGGGCAGGGGGATCCGGGTGGTGATGATGACCACCACCCTTACTCTCTGCAGAGATGAAGGAATGAGTAACTCTTCTATAAAAACTTGAACAGAATTTCCTGTAGTGAACAATCATGTACTGTGCTTCAAGTAGACAGGTTTAGAAAATAAACTGAAAAAGACCCAGTCAAAATGGCTGAAACCTATGCCCTGGCCCCCAACCTCAGGTGGGGGCCCCCATTTGTGGGAGTGGCCAGCAGTGCTCAGGGCCTCATGACTGCTTCACGCACCTTCTCCCTTAGAGGTCACTGAGGTGTCACTGAGGTGCGGGAGGCCACCCTGCAGGGTCACCCCACCTTACTGTTGTAGGAGGGGTTGTGTTCTGGGCCTGTTCCTTGCTCCTCTCTGGGCACCCCTACAGGAGGCCAGGTGCACTCCCAGATTCCCATGGCAGTTCCCAGCAGGCAGGCAGTCCTCTGGGACACTGGTCCAGTCCAACCTCTTCCCAAACCCTGAGTCCTGCACACACCCCAGAGATGGTGGGATTTTCACCTCCCTACCCTGCATCCATGCAGCCCGAAAGCAGCCGAAGATCACTGTGGTTTGGGGGCAGTCACATGCAAACACCTACTGAGGCTGAGCATACACCATCAGCTCAGGAGCTTGTCACACACCTCAGCCAGATCAGGGCCCCCAGACTGTGCCGTGTTGGGGAATAGGTGGGTGGTGGCGGTGTGACATGGCTGGGGAAGGCTCTGTACTGACCTATTTGGTCTTGTCCACTCACTCTCCACCAGGTCCTTATTCCATAGGACCCCAGGCAGTTTGCAGTGGCCACAGTACAGGGCAAGGCCAGCCGGCCCAACGAGGGGCCTCAAACCTCACATAAAGTGCAGGTGACATTAAAGTTTCAGCTCTTCCTGGAACCAGCATGATCCCTGGAACACAGGTGACCTGGAACACTCAGCCCTGCCAACTTCTGAGATCCCTTCATGGCAGCCCCCAGTGCCTTCTCCTCTTCCTTGCCTCCCTGGGCAGAGGCTCTCCAAGTGCTCCTGTGTGAGGGATGGAGGCGAGCAGGCAGCCTTGCTCTCAACAAGGTGACTGGGGACAGGCAGGATGAAATGCTGGAGCTGGTGGAGTGGCCAATGCTCCTGCTCGGCCAGCTGCCAGCTGTTCTGAACCTGTCCCCCTCCCAACACACACACACATATACACATACACACACACACAGCTGCCGGCTGTCTGATCCTGTCCCCCACTCCAACACACACACACACCCCCCAAACTCCTGCTCTGCCAGCTGTTCTGAACCTGTCCCCCCCTCCAACACACACACCCCCCCCCCCCAAACTCCTGCTCTGCTAGCTGTTCTGAACCTGTCCCCCCTCCAACACACACACACATACACACACACACACACACACACACTGTAAGCATACTTCCCTCTTGAGGGGGCTGACGGCTGATGTAGGGCACACACGGACAGCTTAGTCCCCACACCCAGGCACAGGTGACTGCACAGCTGGCACTGCTGCAGATAGTGCCGGCCAGCTGTGACTGACAGGTGACACACCATAGGAACGCAGCGGGTGTGGGCTGATACAGAGGAGGACGTTTGGAATGGGCCTTAAGGGAAGGCATTGCAGGAGGGGCCAGCGGAGACCCAGAGGTGTGGACATGCAGACTCGTTGCTGGAAAGGGTGGGTCCGGGCCCAAACTGTCCCACCCTGGGCCTCAGTTTCCTCATCTGTAGAACAAGTCCTCAGTTCTGTTACAGACTGAAATGCTCAAGTCAGCCCGATTGCAGAAAAGCCAGGAGTGTTCATCCAAACCATGAATTCAGTTTTTCATGCTGGGAGCAGAGCTGTGGGGTTGGGCTATGGACATGAATGCGCTTCATTCACCACAGACAGGCCATCCCCCGCGGCCACCCATCCTGCAGCTGAGCCACCAGGCCTGGCCAGCCAGGGCCACTGAGTACCAGGCTCGGAGGGCAGCACTCTGACTGAGAGGCAGAGGTTTCATACGAAGATGGGCTTCATGCTATTACCCTTCACAAAGTACCAGCCAAGCCTCAGACCCTTCTGGGCCTCCCTTTGTGGTAGAAGCTTGGGGGACACCTCAGTGGGGCTGCCTGTCTGCTGGGCACAGTGTGGCTGGAAGGACATGGGGCACTGCTGACACAGTGACCAACGTGCCTCCGTTGGTGATGCCTGCCTGTCTCCATTCCCCAGAGCCCTGTGTGCTGGGCCTGGTGGGCAGGAGCCTCTGCAACCTGCCTGGTCATTCTGAGTGCTGCTGAGGTGGTCTGGAGCACAGGCATTCCCAGACTTCTCTAGTGGGAAGAGGGTGAGTGGGCCCCACCATCAGACCATGTGCTGAGGCCCCAGCAGGTGCATGGGGTGGAGGAATCTGTGGTGTTGGTGTCCCTGCACCCACCACCTAGGTTAGATGCATCTGCAGCTGTGGAACACTGAAGACACTAGAGCAAAACCACTCCAAGGATGGTGTCAGTCGCAAAGGAAATAGCTTATATGCTTGCAGCCCCGTGCTTCCCCAGCCCGTCCTGGAATCCTCATCAGAAATTCCTGAGTTCACTTCCCTCTTGGGGGAGCTCGCAGGTGCAAGTTCTTGGCCCACATCTACCCTCAGACCAAAGGGGTACAGGCAGGAGGCTATCGGAGGCAGCTCAAGGTGGGTGGCAGCAGCTGGGAGCCAGTGTGTGTGTGTGTGAGGGGCTGACAGGACTGTGACACAGGGAGGCGGTGCTGGCCAGAGTGCTGGGTGGGAGCCCGGGTATGGTCTGTGGGAGAGAAGGATGCTGGGACCAGCAGGGCCTTGCCTGGGCACAGGGCCAGGTGGCGCTAGCCAACATTAGAACACTCAGCTCTCTTTCCAGGGGGAGTTGCAGCCACAGCAGGGCACTGAGTCCAGGCAGCTGTCTAACATGTGTCTTCCTGGCCAGGGTCAGCCGCAGGGCCAGGGTGCTAGCCTGGAGGTGAGTCCTGTGAGATCCCAGGCAGAGGGGGCTGCTGTGCTCAGAGCAGGACCCCTTCTTCTGGTAAAAGGTGGGCCACATCAGACCTGAAAGCTGGGTGTTCTTATCAGAACACTCCCTGCTCCTGGTCTCTTGGTTGGTGTTCCGTGGCGCAGCACAGCACAGGGTAGCTCGGTTCAGCTGGAGCTGTGGGGCCCCCAGCCCAGGCCCCTCCCTTCCTGATGGGTCCACATCAGCCACCTCCTTGCTCCCTGCAGTCAGGTCCCTCTCTCCACAAAGGGTCTTCCTGTGCTTTGGATCTGGCCTTGGCGGCCATCTCTAGACACCCCCGGCCAGGTCCCCCACTGCAGCCGGTCTGCAGGTTGCAGCTGTGCTGTGCTCACCTTGAGCACTTGCCACTCCGCCCCCGGTGTTTGTCTGATGCTCCATTTCTCAGGATGTGGCCCTGTCCTTGCTGGAGAAGGGAGTCTTCCTGCCACAGTCCCACCCTGGCTCCACCAGGAGCTCAGCCCAGCCTCCTGCTAGGTGTCCATCTCGCCCTCCTGCCCTGGCCGCAGACCTGCTATCCTCAGGGCTGTTGTACTCCTGGTTGTGGTCATCCAGCTTCCTGGCTGCACCCTGGCATACTCCCCCGCACCTCTTCAACCATGTACCTGGCTGAAGACATTGTCAATGACCAGGTCCCTGGACCTCCCAGGGTCTTGAGAGGCAAAGAGCAAACGGCCTGGTGAGCACTAGGCCCTAGAGCCTGGTGTGCTTGGGGACAGGGTGGGTGAAGGATGCCTCTTCTGCTTCCTCTAGAGACCCCCAGGCAGGGCCTGAGGCTGTGGCAGTTGGGGAAGCAGAGGGGCCCCTCAGAAACCAGAAATGCAGCTGGAAGCCTCTTTCTTGGTGGTGGGAGAGAAGTGAGACCTGGGGGTTCAGAGAGCCCTCCTTGGGCTGCGGGGTGAAGGCAGGAGAGTGAGGGTGCCTGTGTTCAGGCCCTCCTGGTCCCTGCATGAATGCCAGGAGCAGTACCTGTCCTTTCCTGGTTACTCCCAAGGGTCCAGTCTTGCTGTGGATGAGACTAAGCCTGCAAGGGAAGGAGGACTGGTCTAAGGATGGGAACCTGGGCACCAGGCTCTCTGGCTTCTCAGGACACGCTCCTAGGGACATGCTCTGTGATCAGATGCCTTTGGTTTCGAAACAAGGAACACTTGGGTTTCAGACAGCCCACTGTCAATTGCCCTGGGATCTGAGGACTGTCAGGGACCAGGGCTGTCGTAAACAGGGTTAAGTCCAAAGGGGCTTCTATTGGGCACCTGGGTGCCCTGTGAACCCTGGCTGCTTGCCCATGGCCCTGCTGGCTCCCTGAGGAAGGGGCCTGGGAGGTACTGGCTATCCTGTAGAATCTAATTCTACCACCAATCTGCAGTGAGACCCTGGGCATGCCACTTCCTCCTCTGGGCCATAGCTCCTGCCTCAGTAAAATAAGCTGTTTGTCCAAGATGGTCACTTGGTTCTACTAAAGTAACCTTGGGGGGACCCTGGAGTGCTTTGGTGTCTCTGGTGCAGCTGGCACTGGCCTGAGCCTCACCTCACTGGCATCACCACTGACCTCAGAGAAGCCTGTCTTGATGTCTCCGTTTCCAGGCCCCAACACATCCTATGCAGATGGGCCCTGCCCTAAGCACTCAAGACTTTTCTGAGCCTCTCTTTGCTGCTAGGTGGAACCGAGTCCAGTGCGCTTGCCTCTCTCCCCTGGCCTGGGCTTGGAGATTTGTGGCCACACCCCCTGCTCAATGGACAGCCAGCCATGTCACAGGAGAGCATCTCTGGCTCTGCTGCTCTCCACCTTCCCTGTCCTCAAGGAGCTTAGGCTGCATGATGGGTGATGGGAGTGGGAGACAGAAGGGCAGACAGACAAAAACCAGGCAGACAGTGAGGCCACTCCCCGGCAGAGGATCAGCGTGAGAGCAGGTGGAGGAGGCATGAGTCATCTCTGCTCATCCTCACAGGGATGGCTCACAGGCCTCTCTAGCGACTGACAATCCCCTGCTGGAAGGCCGATGCTATCCTGTCCCCTCATTCAAAGTGGCTCTGAGGCAGTGCCCCCTGTGCTTGGTTCACCCAGTACCTAGATGGAATTGCCGCTCACCCCAAATGGACAAGAGGACAGACATGACCATGGTGTAGCTGCCCAAAGAAAGATGGTGGACAGGGAGGCCTGAGTTGCGCCGTGTGCTTGCAGCCTCAGGAGCGTGGTGGGCCCTTGGGTCCTTCCCAACACTAAGCTCTCAGGAGTCTATGGCAATAGCTGACTCCCAGGCCAGCGGCTCCCTCCCTCTGCTGAGCTTAGCATGAACTCTCTGCAAACGCACTGCTGTTTCCATGACAACCAGGGTGGACACCCTCACCCTCAGAGTCTCACACCACAGCACGGAACAGTGGCGGAGGAAGCTGCTGACCCTTGAGCTGCGGCAGTTGTCCCCCAACAGGGGCACACAGCCTGGCTGGCCAGATGAACACTGTCCACTGCCCATCTGCTCAGGTGGTGGGAGAGGGTCTCTAGGAGTGAGGGTACCCTGTCTCACTCCGTCTCTTCTAGGACGTGGCTTGCTGTGCCCTGAGAGACAGGGCAGTGGGCAGGGGAGAGGGGAGGACCTCTGGTGACCTATTCCTGGCTGGAGCACCATGGGTGGCGTGGGCCTCCTGGTGGGAGGGGAGGCATCCTTGTTACTGAAGGGGCACTGGATGGAGGGCTCCAGAACATGGCTCGCCCTTGTCACCCTGTGGCCTTGTCAGCCTAGACCTCCTCTTATGTGGGGGCTGCCGTGATGTCCTCCAGTTCTGTTCATCTCTGAGAAGTGGCTGTGAGGTGCTCCTGGGCTCATGAGGCTGGAAACATTTCCATTCTAGATGTGGAAAGTGGGTCTCAGAGGGGTTACCTGGCCCCTCTGCCTGGCAGACAGCCCAAACCATCTCTCAGGTCTGGTCATCCTCCTGCTGCTACTGGCCTCAGGAAATGGGGAGGTATCTGGGGACAAAGCTAGATGACCAGGGTCACTTCCAGTGCAATCTGGTTAGCTCTTCCTTCCTCCTGCAAACCTCAATGCGACCTTGACAGATTGGAGAATTAGATTAACGAGGGCAAATGACTCAGTGAGCTCCTGCCTGCCCCCTGGAGCCAGTCTGCAGGGACAGCACAGGGCGCATGGTGCTGACAACCAGGCTCAGGACCTGGGAGCGGGGGGTGGAGGGCTGGTGCCTGCTTAACTGCTGGGTCCTGCCTCCGAGGGGCAGAAGGCCTGCCTGTGCTCTGAGCCTTCTCTCGCAGGGCAGCCACCACTCCCACAGCTGCCAGGGCTGGGGCAGCTGTATCCACTCCTCAAGGCTGGCCTTCAGTGCTCCGCTGCCCCCATGGTTCTGTGAGCACCTGAGATGCTGAGGGAGACAGGCTCAGCCCTGCTTGCACAGAGGGCTCTGTTCCAGCGTGAACTCCTCAGCTCCTGGCACCCATTCCCTGCCACTGCATGGCTCTCAACTCCACATTGCCTCATTCTTGCGTCTTCTGGCCCAGCCACAGGCTCCCCAAGTGCAGGCCCTGCGTACCCGTGCTCCAGGTCTTGAGACCCCCACCTGGCTCAGCATCTGCCCAACTCCCTTTCTCCCAGGCTCGCTTCAGATTGAGGACCCCCAAAAAAGGCCTGAGAGGAGCAGTAACTGATCCCTTAGCAAGGCAGAGTGCAATCCTGAGGGTGTGAGCAGAGCTTGGGGCTTGGGAGGGCAGGCCCACCTCGGCCTCTGGGTGTCAGGAAGGCCAGCTCTACGGCTCTGGTGGGGCTGCCCTCAGCTCTGCTGCCAGGCCCACTTGCGTTGCCTTGGTTCTCCTTGAACTCTACCTTACCCCAAGGCTCGGGTCCTGGCAGCCATGAGACAGTAGTTATTCTGGGTAACAGTGAAATGAGTCACAAGAGAAATGTGGTCAACAGGCCTTCCAAGGAGGCTGGAGCCCAGTGTCTCCCACCCAGGCACTGCCTAGGCCTCATGAAGACACTGCTCTTCCTAAGATGACACACTGGATATGGAGCTGAGCTTCAGGCCCGGCCTCCCCTGGCAGCCTCCATGTCTTCCTAGCACCTTTCCTCTGGACCGCTGGTCACTCCCAGACAATTCCTGAACTCCTGCAGCATGCAGAGCACTCTCCTGCCCCGAGGGATGAGAAGAGCACTGTGAAATCCTGACTTTGGAGTACTGAGTCCCCAAAGAGGGACACTACCTCTCCAGCAGGCAGAGGATGTTAACACCTGGGGCAGGTGGAGCTGACTCCTGCCAGGGAGAAGGGCCCCAGGCCATGACACCACCTACCGGGCAGGAAGCTAGAGTCTTGGTTCAGAGCATGCAGAGGGCCCAATTTTGGACTGTGGCTCTGAGTTCTGCCCCATGAGGGTACCTCCTGGACATTCTCCTTCCCATTTCACCACAGTCATGCCTCCTCAGGATCTGTCTACCTGCTTCTGCTCTGGGGCCACTTCCTGTGGAAACCCTCCAGTGCCTTCCAAGGTAGGCTGCATGATCCAGGTCCCTCCCCCGGCTCACCTCCTAACTCCTGCTCCCATCCCCCTTGCCTTGAGGCCTTTGCTGTGCTGTCCTGCACTGGCTGCTCTTCTGGGTTTGTGTGGCTGGTCAGCTACCAGACTCCTTCACCTTAAGTAACCCCTAGTCACAATCCCAACCCTTTTAATTTGCTGCACAGCGTTTAGTACCATTGGCCCCTGTTCTCATTGCCCATGGTCTGCCTATGAGCACAGTGCTATCTGCTTGGGGACTGCTCTCCCCAGCTCTGCCCAGCGAGGGGTGGATGGCAGGAAGGGCCAGATGGCGCGTGCTGCAGGTGTTTGGTGTGGCAGCTGTGTATGAGGACAGGGGTTGGAATTGCTTGGCTGCTCCCCCCAGCCCCGTGTGCCCCTGGCCCCACTCTTCTGCACAGGTGTACCTGCTCCTGGCCCACAGATGGGCTGGGTCAGGGTGGAGAGCACAGGCCTCACAGCGAGCCCCACTGCTTCTGGGGATGCCTAGGGTGTGGCAGGGGTGGGTGACAGGCACTCATAGGAGGCTCTGAAGGGCCTGAGGCTGGGCCTCCCTCCCCCACAGCAGGCCCTGCCCTGGGCTGGCCCTCCAGTGACAGCTGGTCTGTATCCTTCCTCACTGCAGCTTCGTTGGTCAATGGGTCAATCTGGCAGAACAGACTGAAAAGGCATTTGAGACGTAGGTGCTCTTCTGGCTTTAAAACAATCAGGAACTATCTGGCCCTACGTTCTGGGTAATGAAACTGTGGGTTTTATTTTTGCACCTTGTGGCCAAACCCCTGGGCTTCTGCGTGCAGAGGCCCCAGGACCTGATGCCACTATCGTGTTCCCTGGGTGGGTTCCTGTGCTTCTTGCTGGAACACTGTGCTGGGGGCCCTGCCCCCTGCCCCAGCTCCTGCTCCCCACACCCCAGCTGCTGCCACCTGCAGACAGAGGGCCCCCAGGTGCTGCTGCGCCAACCTCCACCTCCAGGACTCACCTGGCTGAAGTGGAGACTATCGAGTGGCACAGGAAGACTGAGAACCTGGGGGGGCCACAACTCCTGCCCTCAGACACTCTCAGGCCCTGGGTTTTCATGAGGCCCACAACTTTTCTCCGGGGGATGAAAAAGGCCATCGCCCCTGCCCACCCTTACAGGGCTGCTCAGCAGGGCACAGGCAGCTTGGGAGGGGCCCATTTTAGAGAGTACTCAGGCCTGTAGGTCCCAGGCCAGCGACAGATGGGGCTCCTCTGAGGTGGTAGCCGGGGCAGGGGTGTGTTCCGGCCGAGTCCAGAAGTCAGAGCCTCTGCTTGCCGGTGGCCCCCTCCTCCCTGCAACTATGCCCAGTGACAATTGTAATGCTCATAGTAACAGCACCAGCCAAGCTTGCCACTTCAAACAGCAAGGGCTGTTTAAACAAGATAACAGGCTGCCGCTAAAGCCTTAGCTCAGACTCTAATGGCCTGAAAAGCCCTGGCTCTGAACCTGCCAGGAACAGCGGAGCGAGCTGCTCCCCCACCTCCTGCAGTTCAGCCTTGCCACCTTGCCTGGGCAGTCCTGTCTGCCCTCCCTGGTTTCCCTATGTGTGCAGCGTGAGGGGGTGGGGTGACCTGCAGTAATGGCAAGGTGGGTGGCTGCTTCCCAGCCCAGCCCATTCTCCTGGGCAGCAGCGGGACCCCCGGGTCACAAGGCCCCCCACTTTGCCACAGGGACAACTTTTACTGAAACCTGAGTTTCCTCGTCTGTGTAGTGGGGGACCCCCTTTGGCCTGGGAGGCTTAGAGGTTGTGCATGCTGTGCAGCAGCACATCCTGGGCCAGGCTCTGACAACTGCTCACATCTCTGGCCCTTCCCTTTCCACGATTCTGTTGTCAGCCAGCACACACATGCTATCCCACAGCCTGAGCCTTCAGAGTACTTCCAGAACTGCCCTAACTCCTCAATAGCCAGGGGAGGGACGGGAGCCTTGGAGCTGTGCTGCTGGGCCAACCTCCACCTGGGCAGTCTAGATGGCCACAGCCAGGCCAGTGCCCCACCCATAGTGCCAGGGCCCAGTGTGAGTTGGAGACAGTGCTATACCCAAAGCACTTCCTCATGCCTCAGCTGGGCTTCAGCCAGTGGGCAGAGCTCTTCCAGAAGTCTGTGTGCAGCTTCCAGGATGCTGGCACCCCTGTCCAGCCCTGCAGGTGGGTGGGTGCTGTTCCCCAGCACAGGCCCAAGGCGCCACCGCCTCATCCTCATGTCACTCTGTTTTGCCTTTTTGTTCTCATCAGATCTAAACCATCAGTGACTTGCAGGGTCCTTAGGTCCAAATGGGACCCTCCTTATTCCCACAGGTGTTGGTCAAAGTTGCTGAGAAGGCAGAGCCTCAGGGTAAGTGTGATATGTGGCAGGCACCACATGACCAGAGCTGGTGATGTAACAATGCTCAAAGACTCCCAGTCCTGGGAAAGAAAATTCCATTATGTTGGAAGCACTTGCTCTGAAAGGGCCTGGAGCTCCTGTGTCCTGCTCCCTGGTTTCACACCCAGACCCAGAAAGGGAGGCCATGGGCACCCTCAGCACCTGGGTCCCCACCTGCTCTCACCTTGACCCCATATACTCTCCTGCCCAACTGCGAGGACTGGCTTCTTCCAAAGGCCCCATCCATTTCTGTTTCAGCTGATAACTGTTTCCTATTGGTTTTTGTGTTAAATCTTGCTGCTTTTAAGTAAACTGCCCCCCTCCCTTCCCACCAGCCAGTGTCAGTTGCTGAAGGGAAATTAACAAATAGCAAGACACAGGTGTGTTGTAGACTGGAAGCTGTCAATAGACACAGGCCTGGCCAGGGGCTTGCACGCCATCACCATGGGAAGAAACCCCTCCTAGTTTCAGCTCCAGAGGATGGCCAGGAACCGAAGCCTGACACCCTTGCCTGGTTCGCCTTTGCTTTGTTCGGCAAGGTGGATGCACTCTGCGCTCCTGGCCACTGGCACTGTAGCCTCAGACCCATACCTGTAGGCGCCAGGGCTTGTGAGCCCTTCTGCAGCAGGCTCAGGCTGTTTCCTGGGAGGGACATGAGAAACTGGGAGAAGGGGGAGAGATCCCAGTGGGGAACCTCTGCCTGTGGCCAAAAAGATGGTTTTCAAAAATATTCATCCTTTAAAAAAACATATTTGGGTTGTTACTGCTCGAGCTGGGTGGCCCTGTGGGGCAGGGACTTGCCCATAGTCACTCCTCCGCTGGGCCAAGCTGCCCTGGAGGCTCTGGGGCCCCTTGGTCAGGATGCTGCTGTGTTTCTCCTGTGGTTGCAACAGGCCAGGAAAAGGTGTGCAAGGCTGTGGCCCTGGCCCTGGCCCACCTGAGCTGGGGACCTTAGGACACAAGGCCCAGGGCCCCCAGCTGACTCTGGTTTCATTATTAATGAAATTAGAGAAAGTACATGAGCTGAGAACACGGCCACCACGAAGTGTGGTGAAGCAGGGATTAGGGCGAGCTGCAGCCAGGCTCCTGGGCTGGCCTGAGCTTGTCCACTATCCAGACGGAAGCCATATGTAGGGAGAAGGGGCACCTTTCACACTGACCTGGCCAACACTGGGTGTCCCCCCTGAGATGCCTAGGGCCATGCCCCCTAGCTGTCATTCCAGTCCCTCCAGAAACTAGACTGAGCCTGTGGGGCCTCAGGTGAAGAGGGCTATGCATCTGGTCGGCACAGAGCCTCATTGCCATGCCCCGTCCTCAGCCCAGAGCCTCGCTGCCGCTCCCCCGTCCTCAGCCCAGAGCCTTCCTGCTGTGCGCCGTCCTCAGCCCAGAGCCTCGCTGCCAGACCCCGTCCTCACTGTGCCCTTGTGTTACTCAGGGCGGGTCACGGGACTCCCCTGAGTGGCAGATCCCCCCGTCTATACTGGTTACTGGGGACCCCCCAGTCAGCAAGGCCCCCAGCACCCTCAGCCTCCACCTTGGAGTCTGTTCTAGATAATGGAAAATTGTTTTTCAGTTCTTGGATTATACAAATCCCTTAAAACAATAATAATCTATGTCTTAAAACCCAGAGCTGTTCTCATGTGTGTGTATCGAGCAGAGCTAATGCGCTCAGGAAATTAATTACCGTTGGCCTGGGCAGGCCTAGCGGATGCAGGTTGAGGGGATGTGGGGTGGGAAGCAGCTCTGCCCCTGAAGGTCTTGGAACTGAGAGGGCATCATTGTGAGCCTCCAGCCTGATCACGAGGCAGAGCAGGGAGGGACATGGACCTGGGGCTGAACCCTGGCTCCGTCATCACAGGGCGCTCAGGCAGCAACACCCACCCGGGGCCACACTGGGGACTGGACACTGCACCTGGGACCTTGCCCCGCCCACTTGGACCTTACGCCGCTTGGTCCTCCGTTGCCCCTGCTGCGGGGCACTATGCTCCCCCACGACCCCCCCCCCACAGCCCCCTCAGTCCTGCCTTTGTTGGCCGTCCCCACTGCTCCCCCACAGCCTTGACTGAATTCTGCAAGGTCCAGATCAGATCACCATCCGCATGTTCATCTCAATCTGCCCAGGCCCTGCTCCCAAAGTACAGGCCCTCTTCTCTCCTGCAAAGTTGGTCTTTGGAGACGAGGAGGCCCCCCTGGCTTCTCTGGACCTGGACAACTATTTCCTAGGGCAGGCTCAGGGCCAATCACAGTGAGCATGCGGCCAGCATTAGTGGGTACCGGGGGAAGCCAACCTGAGGTCGGCCCTGACTACACAGGTGCTCCAGGGGCTGCTTGATGCCATCCCCAGCTGACCTCGGGGGAGGAAGGGATAGGACTGCCTCTGTCGGTAGACTGAGTTTGTCAGGCCCAGGGCCCACACATACTAGGTGTACAAGGACTGCTTCCTGCATGGATGTCACAGGGCTTGCTCTCTTCAGATGGAGAACATCGGATGACCCCCAGCTTGAGCAGGTGGTCTCATGTTAGCCAATCCAAGGTTGCTCTCTGTGGAGTAGGCTTCTCTTAAATCTACCGAGGAAGAGCGGGAGGGAGGGCAGGACAAGTGAGTTGCCGCTCTGGCAAATTCCCTTTCTCCAGTGGGGTCAACACGAACAGACACAACCCATGCGGCCACAGGGTCAGGACTGAGTCACTGGGGAAGCAGAGAGGGGGACTGAGAGGCAAGGACACTGTCCGGCTCTTCAGTAAGATGGCAGCAGCGGACCAATCCTGCCATACACCAGTGACTGAGACTGGCTGGAGACTCCCTGCCGGGCTTGGGAGTCACTGGCTGTGGTGTGCTGGTAAAGGTCTAACAACTGGCATGCAGGCGGGGCTGGGGAGGAAAAAACAGTTTTGTAGCATTTGCCAATTCCTGGGCTATTACTACTCCCACCTGGCTGATTTGAAACCACACATGTGATGTCAAACGCCTCACAAACATCCTAAAAACTGAAAAATTAGCTCTCATGAGCCAGTATGGGCCAGCTCCAGCCCCTCACTGCCCTGGCATGCAGAGGGAGGCTCTGCCACCACTAGCCCTGGGTCTCAGCACTCTCCTCTGCAGGGGGCAGCCCTTCCCTGCACGGTGCTGAGAGCTCACTTGCTCTCCTCCCTGCTCCCCTCCAGGCTTGTCAGCACTAGGGCAAGAGACTGACCCCTACCTGCCCATAAAGGAGGTCCCAGCAGAGCCCAGGCTGGCTGACCGCCTGTTGTGGCAGGATCACTTTCCTGAGAGATCTGAGGAACATCAGGGACATCCCCATGCAGGTTCTACCAAGGCACCTGGCAGTGGCATCATGGTGGAAGAGATGAAGTGATGGGGCTGGTGTCCTGGCTGCTGCCCTGCTGTGTTCAGTGACAGCTTGTGCCCTGGGAACGGCCTCTAGTGAGACGGCAGGAGGTAAGCATCTTGGAGGGATGCTGATGCACTGAACCACAGAGCCACCAGGTTCACAAGGATGAGCTGGGGGCCGAAGGAAAAGGCCATGTAAGCAGAGCAGGTGTGGGGGCAGCCCAAGCAGATGAGGCTAGAGCCCCGGGCCCTGCCTCCTGCTGCCCTCCCCAGCTGACCTCTGACCAAGGACCTCCCCAGGGCAAGGAGCCACTGCATAAGGCTGGCTAAAAAATGGCCCCACCCTTGGAAGCTCCCAGTGTTGACAGGACCTGCTGCTGACAGGGGCCTTGTGGCTGCATCCTCCCTGGGAGCAGAGGAAGGAAGGAGCTAACCCAAGGACTGAAGTGCTAGCAAGGGCCTCAAACAGGTGCCAGGACCTGCTGCCTTCTCCACCCCTCCCTGCTCATCCCTCTCCCATCTTGGGCCTAAGCCAGCACCCCATGAGGTCACGCATAAAGCCCAGGACCCTAGTTGAACAGATACCCATTGTTCACTCAGCACTGGCCACAGGCTCAGAGTGGCTCAAGGCCTACTGAGGTGGCCACAGCCCCCATTAAGGCTAAGATGAGTGCCGGGCAATGAGGCAAGGGAACTTGGATGGGGGGGAGTCAGTGCTGAGGGGATAGCAGGAGCTGTTCACAAGTGTTGGCGGGGCCTCTAGGCCATCGGTGGTCCAGCTATGGGTGTGTGCCTGGCCCTCTTGAAGCTGGCCCCATCATTCCAGTGCTGGGGAAGGATAACAGGCCATAGAGAGGAAACCAGGTCAAGCTTAGAGGGGGGATGCTAGCTGGGGAGATCTTGTGGCCAGCTGAGCCCTGCTCCCAATTCCATGCCTGCCATGGGGAGGTGCCATCAGGGCACTGCTGTGGGCTTGGTCTTCTGTCTCCCACCTCTGTGGAGCCTCTCAAGATGCACTGCCACAGGGGCTGTCCGGTTCTTAGGAGCCCAGTGTGCCAGCCGGCCCTGCCTCTGGCTCTGGTCAGGAGGTCTCTGCTATTCCAGGGTAACGATAACCTGAGGATGCTGCAAACAAACTCATGCGGCCGGCATATTGCAAGATCAGAGATCTTGGGAGACCTGTGTGTGTCGGGAAAAGGGCGGCAGGCCTTCTGGCTTGGAGCTATGCCCTTGACCAGGTCAGGGACAAGAGGCAGAATGAGGCCATGTTCCGCTAGGGGTCCCTATGGTCCTGCCACTGACTGGGCCAGGAGACAAGGGGAGGAGGGGGAGTACCAACCTTTACAGCCATTCACCTCGCCCGAGCCCAGGTGTCACTGCCCTCCACTCTCCTGAGGGGAGGCTGGCTACACAGCAGCCCCCAGGGTGGAACCCATTCTACCCTCAAGGCCCTTCCTGGAGCACCCCAGCACCCACAGGATGTGGGACCAGTAGGGGGAAGAGAAGGCTGCTGGAATTCCCAGGGGCAAGTGCTAGGATCCTCCCTGAGAGTCAGAGTTTCAGCCCTGGGGTATGTGATGGAACCTCTCTGAGCCTCTGTTTCCCCCATCTGCAAAGCTGGCTGGTTAAGAACACTAAAGGATATGTAAGGTCCCTTCTAACTCTAAGCCCTGGTATGGTGGGGGGGAGGGTATCTGGCTATTGCCCATTTGTAATTCCTTCTTTGGACAAATATAACCAGCTCTGTCAACAATAGGTGCAAGTCTGTCTTATGGTAAATACCTTGTTTCACCCACAACACACCATTTTACGGCACTAATGTTAAAACTCTATTTTTTAAGGCACTAAAACAAGCTCCTTTTTTGGGCTAAATGATAATCCATAGTGCTAGGGTGGCAGGAACATGCTGTGTTCACAGGACAGCCTTGGCAGCCCCTCCTCAGGGCACTGCACACACTCCTGTTATGGACCAGTACCCACTGGGTCTCCTTGGGAAGGGCTGAATGTCCCAGCTGCTCTGCACCCAGAAGCCAGGGCCCTGGAGCTCCAGCTCTTCCCAAGCCTACCGTCTCCTGCCTGCTTCACAAAGTCTGCAGAGCACCCACTGTGTGCCAGGCCCTCTGCTCATAGCACAGGCCATGGGGGTGGGTGTGGACCTACCCTCATGGTGTGCTGGGGCTGCTGACCTGTCCTGGAGTAGGGACGGGTTCTGCAGGAAGCCAATGGCCACAGGACAAGGGACCATTATCCAGGGCTGGGCAGAGGCCACCCGCCTGGAGGCTGGCTGCTGAAGCACTTGCAGAACTTGCCCCACAAAAGGCATGTTCTTACATCCCCTCGTCCCCTGGGTACCCTCACTGATAACACGTTGACCAGCTGTCTCTCAGATAAGTGGCAGACACCAGGCCTCCCATGGTGCGCCTTGCTGTGACCCAGCCTGCCTGTGGGGCCCAAGTGACCACCATGAGTCCTAGATGAAAGCACAATGGGGACAGTGCTGGGAAAAGCTGCCTGTCAGCTCTAGAAGACAGGGCAGGTATCCCTGGCAGCATGAAGTTTGTAGAATTGAAGCCGTGGCTGCACTGGTGTGACTGCCTCCTCCTTGTCCCCCAGTTCCCTGTGCTGCTGGGAGAGTTGCGCTCACCCTCATATCTGGCCCCCACCTGAGCCTTGCACCGGCACAGCAGGCCCATCACAGGCACACAGCAGATCCGCTGCAGGGCTGGGAATGCTGACAGCTCCATCGGGAAATAGGAGTGAGCTCCCTGTGGGTTTCCACATGAGGACATTTGACACTTTACAATCAGACTTTTAATCTGTGCCTTCTGAAGGATCCCACACCATTAGGCAGCCGGCAGAGTCCATTAGCTGATCTGCAAGGGCAGAGGTTGGGCAGCAAGTGCCCATCTACCCTCTCAACCCAGGGACCTCCGGTGGGGCTGAGTGAAGACTCAGGCTCTGCTGGTCACAGCCACCTGTGTCTGTCCCTCCGCGTGGCTGGTAGGTGCCAGCTTCTCCACTTTGCCTTTCCCTAGGGCAGCAGAGTGACCATCTTTGTTGACCGACCCTTGTGTGAATGTACTAAAGAGGAGGGGCAGAACCCCTGCCACGGCCCTGGCCAAGTGAGGGGACCATGGTGGGTCCTGTGACACATGGCGTCTTAGGAGCTGTCTTCGTGGACTTGGGGGGGTAGGGGCCTGTCAGTGCCAGCTGTGTGCTTGAGCCTCAGTGCCTCGATCTGTGACAAAAACAACAGGTGCTGCTGTCCCACAAGATCATTCAGGGGACAGGTGCACCAGAAAACCCCCCTTGCATTGCTGGGCTGTGTTCAGGTCTCCTGTGCTGCCTGAGGAAGCCCCAGCTGGGTGGTGGGCTTAGGGGCGCTGGGGTACCGGCCACGCCTGCAAGTCTCGGTCCTGGTCAGGGCAAGGGTCCGCCAGGTCCTCTGGATGAGGGTGGGAACCATGGCCATGGAGGGGGCGTGGCTCCCTGTATGGCTCACTGCCATGCTTCACAGGCACCCCGAAATCTGCCTTCCCTGCTCTGAGGTGCTGCCCTGCACTCACTGCAGCCCTCACACCCGGGAACCCAGAGATGCTGACGTTCTCCTTGGCAACATGCTGACGCAGAAGCCAGCGGGTGGGCCGGGGGGCTGTGGCTCCTTCGCCAGGCGTGGGGGCGGGGAGGCACTGCCAGAATCAGGAAGATGAGGCCTTGGGAGCTAAGCACGGAAGGAGAGCTATGAGGAGCTGTGTCCAGAGCCCTGGCACTGGGCCCCAAGGTTCATTCGGCTTTTGTGAAAATGAGCATGGCCTGTTCTTGGCTGCCTTGCCTTTGACAGGGCCCAGGGAGGACAATTCAGCACATTCCGAAAGGAGATGGCAGAGAGTGGCAGCCCTGTGCTAGCCGCTGTGCCAGCCCTGCCCTGGCCCTGGCCTGGCTGGAGGAGAGCTGTCCTCACTGTTGGCACCACCCTGGGGGCCAGCCCAGCCAGCAGGAGGAATCACGGGAGGGGATTGTCTTTCCTCAGCAGCCTGTTTTTCTCCATTTCCCAATATTACTGGTAGAGCATGAAAGGTCAGAATCATTTGGAATCCAGTGAATTTCCAGCCTCGCTTGGGTTTCTCATCAAGAATTTCCTTTTCTGGTGCACAACCACTTCCCCAGGCCTGCAGAAACCAGGGTGATGGTGGTGGGTGTGCCAGCCTGGCTGCTAGCCCCTCTCTTCAGAAAACACCCTGAATAACTGGAACCTCAGAGAGATCCCTGAGGCCAGGCCAGTGGCTGCTCTCCCTGCCCATGGCTGCCCACCGTGGCTCTCCCCAGGGACAGGCCCAGGAGAGGGAAGGCTAGAGACGTTGAGGCCCCACAGGGGCCAGCTGGCACTTCCAGGGCCTGCCCTGAGGAGCCTGCTCACGAGGGGGGTGCAGCTGCCAGGCTAGGTCAGAAAAGGCCTCCCAGGAGGCGTCACTTGGGATGAGACCTAAAGGATAAGGGCGAGGGCATGAGAGGCAGGGATCAGGATGGTTATAAGCTTAAGGCTGGACAGAGCAGTATTGCAGGAGCAAAACAAGCTGACCATGGCTGGAGCAGGAGAGGAGAGAGAGGCAGCAAGGTGGTAGGCACAGGCCAGGCACAGCTGAAAGGGCTATGGGCAGGTAAAGGCCTAGCCTTGGGCTCATCTGTGAGGGCCATTTCCTCACACACAAGTTCAGGATGGAAAGGTGACAGCCAAAGCCCTCCATGAAACATGGAACCAACTCAAGGCCCAGGTATCCTGCCTCCTGGGTCCAGCACACCTGTGGGCACGGCCTGTCGAAGGATGCATCTGGGAGCCAGGCCTGGCGCCTGGGGAATTTGCCACGCCTGCCACTGCGTTGATGGATGAGGCAGCCACCAGATCCAAGTCAGGAAGACCTCAAAGCAATGAGATCTCAGCAGCCTCAGCACACAGCGGAAGTGGGCAGAAGTTTAGAGGGCCAGTGGTGCAAGCCCATATGACCGGCAGCTGCAGGGTTGCCAGCAGACCCACCATGGCACTGTCCCAGGGGTCCAGCCCGAGCACCTCACTTTGCCTTGCAGCTTGTCAGCCCCAAGCCCTCTGCCTACAGCCATGCCTCATCAAGGGAGCCTGACCTCACTCATCTGCTGGGATGTCCCCTTTGCCCAGAATCACACATGGGGCAGAACTGAGGGGCAGCCACAGGGTAAGGGGCCAGAACCCTGGAGATCATACAGATATACACACTGGGAGCAGGGTGGATGCAGCTGCCTGTGCACACACCTGCCTGCGGCCCGCCCATCACTTGTTCCCCCCAGATGCACCATCAACACCTAGGCACAGTTCCAGGGAGACCCCTGATGTGAGAAGAGGAGGGAGGCAAGGCTGCCTCCCTAGCTGCCTGATGAAAGCCAAAGAGCCTCTCTGCTAGAACACTCAGGCTCCTAGCACTGTGGCCACAGCATGGAGCTGTCCAGGTTCCCTGGCTGGGGCACAGGTCCAAAGCCAGAACCATTGTTGCTCTAGGCTGAACCCAAAGACCTCTGAAGCTTGCCTTAGGACTGGGTGCAGGAGGAGTGACCTTGGAGGCCAGTGCTCCCAAGTGGGGAGGCTGGGCCCTCTTCTCCCAGAATCACCCTCCCCCAGCCAGCTCCAGGGCACCCACAACTTCACGACTCCTTGTTTGCCCCCACTCCCCCATCCCCCAGGGTCAAAGACCTCTCTCTCTCTTAAGGGCAGACTTGAAATCTGTGCTGGCTGAGCAAGACAGCCCCTCCATTGTCTGCCACGGCCTCCACTGCTGACACTCCTGGATGCGCCCCTCCTCATGTGCTGGACCCCCCTGTCTTGGCTGGGCCTGTGCACACTGCCCCCCTGCTCTGCCCAGCTCCCCCACCCTCTCTAGCAACTCTACTCTCAAGCCCCCCACCGCCAGGCACTGGGCCCAGGTCTCCCTTGGGCTGCACCCATGCCACTATGAAAGAATCCCAATACCTGCTTTTACGTCATCCCCTCTCCACCAGGACCTAGGATTCTACCTTCTAAACAGCTCTTAACCCCATCTCTGCCACACTGTCAGGCTCAAGATGGGGTTGTGGGGTGGCTGTTGTCCCGGATCTGCATGCTACAAGGAGACTGGTGCTGGCAGGAGCTTCATGGATTTGCCAAACTATCAGATGGACTGACCCAGATGCCTGGCGGAGCCTCATACTCTCTTGCCCTGCGGCCTGCACACCTGAGTACTTCAGGCATGGGACCGGACACCTGCACTCCACACACTGTTCCCTGTTTGCCCACCTTGCTGGAGCCACCTCAGTTATCGTGCAGCAGGGCTGGGCCTGTGCCTGGTTCCCTTTCTGGCTGCAGACTCTGCCAGACCCTGTGAATCCTCTTGCTTCCGGGAACCCATGACAGCAGGAACAAGCAGAGGAAAACCCCAGGCCCTACTTACTGTCTGGTTATCCTCGTAGAGTTTCAGGTCATAGCCGCTGAGCTCCACGCAGAAGATAATGGCCGTGACGCCCTCGAAGCAGTGGATCCACTTTTTGCGCTCTGACCTCTGCCCACCTACATCCACCATCTTGAAGGTGAGCTCCTTGAAGGTGAACTTGTTCTCCACGATGCCCGTGGTCATGTCCCGGGAGCGCAGGATGTCCTCGACAGTGGGGATGTAGTCAGCTGCGGCGATGCGCTCCAGGTCGTTCAGGTAGTAGGCCGCGTTGTCCTCCAGGTGGTACTCGCTGGAGCGGCTGAAGCAGGCCTGTGCGCCTGGGTCTGCCCAGAGCCTCCGCATGACGCCCAGCAGCTCGGGTGTGATCTCGCCCTTGCTCTCGGCGGGGCCCGTGAGTGCGAAGAGCTGCACGGCGTCGTAGGCGCGGTCGGGGTTGTGGAAGTCGATCCTGAGGGCGGCCAGGGCCCGGATGATGCGGGTCAGCGAGTCGATGGCGTTGTAGATGATGAGAGGTTTATACTCCTTGCAGGCCTCCAGGTTGAAGCCGCCGCTGTGGATGATCTTCATCTGTTTGACAATGGTGCTCTTGCCTGAGTTGCTAGTGCCCAGCAGGAGCAGCTTGATCTCGCGGCGCTGCCGCTGGCTCTCCGAGCGCAGGTGGCGGTCAATTCTCCGGGACCGCCGGGCTGCTTCTTTTTCCTCTGAGCTTTGCCGACATCCCATGGTCTGGCAGCAGCAGGCCCAGACAAGGAGCACGGGACGGGGTGCCTCTCCCTCTTGCCACAGGGGACGCTGAGACCAGGCAGATGAGAGCCCAGCTGCCCTGAAGGCGCTCAGTGCCAGCAGGGGGGTGAGGCTGAGCCACACTGTAGCCCCTGCCCCAGCGCCTCTTCTCCAGCCGGCATGGCGCTCCGTGCAGTGGGCGGTGGCCGCCCCTCCCCGCTAGTGACACTCCACCTCCCTAGTCGGCAAAGTGGCCTGATTTGCCGTAGTCATTCCCTGTCCTCGGCCGACGGTGGGAAGCCGTCCGTTTGTGTCTGCCTCAGCTGCTGCCGTCTGGTTGCTGGTTGCTGTGGCGATGCTGCTGAGTGGCTGGAGGGTTGGAGGGCTGGTCGCTGGTGTGCTCCCTGCAGCCCCCCGCCTCTGGCTCCCACTGTGCATCCAGCCCTTCACCTGCCAAAGACAGAGAAAAGCGTGAGCCTCCTCCCTGCGGCCCCACCTCAGGCTGGACAGGGAAAGGGAGCTCTTCTGAAAACAGAGTAGCAGAGATTGGCCTCAGAAAATGCGCTGGGAACAATCCATCCAACCCCCTCACCTCCATGGGGCGCTGCAGGGTGTGTCCACACCACGGTATACACATATGCCTGCCGCTGCCTGGTCCGTCTACCTGAAGCCAGGTGCATGAGGTAGAGGAGGGTGCGTGTGAGGCCTCTGCCCACCCAGCCCCCATGCTGGACTCACTTCTGCCACATCCAGTTAGGATTCAATAAGGTCACCCTGCTGTGATGCCCGTGGGGCCCTCCTCCCAGAGAGCACTGATGGAGCTCAGCCTTGACCAGAGCAAGGTGGAGGCAGCAGGCTGAGGGAGCACCGTGAGGTGCCCAAGCAGAGTGGGCAGGGGTGGCTTCACTCCCGCAGAAGGAGGTAGAGGGGGGCTTGGGCTGAGGCCAGGGAGCTGGGGCCTGCATGTGGCACTGTGGTGAAATCTACCTGGGAGAGCAGGAGATGTCAAAGTAGCTCCTAAGGGTAGTTGTAATTACTGAGGCCAGGGCAAGGCAGGGTAGCCTAGAGGCCCCACAGTTCCAGGCAGAATCTTCACCAACCCCAAGATTCAGGGCCTCCGTATCCTCATCCACCTTTCCTGCCAGCAGGGAGGGGGCACACCCTAGGATGCCCCTGTGACTTTGCCAGGCCTCCCCCACACAAGGGGAGCCCAAGGCTCAGGCTTCTGCCCCTGGCTGTGAGCCTAGGGTGATGCCTAGCCCCACCCCAGCTCACAGGCACTCCTCTTGCTCCTTCCCCTGACCTTGTCCCTGTCTAAAGACCCACACAGCCTCCCATCCTGCCACAGATAGAATTCACCCCTCTAATGCCACCCATCAACTCCATGACAGGCCCTCGGGTGGCCTGAGGCAGACAGACCCCAACAGCCAAGGCCCCACCCCCAACTCCTGGGTGTGACCAGTGTCTGAGACTCAACCTGTCAAACCCTCAGCAAATGGCATTTGATCCTCCCAGCTGCCATTCATGCCCCTCACTGTCCCTTGCCCCTCATAAACCTTAACCACTAGTCCTGGCGATCCTGCTCTGAAGCAGGCCCCTGGTGGGCTGTCCTCTCCCTGGGCAGAGGTTCTGGTCTCTCCTGGCAGTGGCAGTGGCCTTTCACACCTGCTCCCTATCCCCACCAGCCTCTGACAGCCAGAGGCTCTAATGCTGCCTCTCTCCCTTGGTCAAACTCTGATGCCGCCCCAGCACTCTCATGATGGTCTCATCCTTCATGCCTTGCTCGCCTCTCCCAGGTTGTGTGGCCTCTGGCGACTCACTCCCATCTCAGAGCCTGTCCCCACTGGCCACAGCTATCTGTGACGAGTAAAGCATCTAGCACAAGCCTGGTGCTCAGAGAGTGACAGCCAGTAGCAGTCACTGCCCCTTTGTGCTTGTCACCGTGAGCGTCACCTTGCCCCCGTCCTCCTTCATAGCAGCCCTCAGCTAATGTGTGACCTACATGATCTTGTGTGCTGCCGTCGCCTCCACCCCAAGCCAGAGTGTGGGCAAGGAGGGTCCGTCGTGGCCTCGCTCCCCACTGGGAACAAAGCAGTGCCTGGTGCACAGTGGGCGTTCAGTAAGCACTGTTTGGTGGACGGAAGGAGGGAGGGAAGGAATCACTGGAGAGGCTGAGGAACTTTCCTGCTTCACCGGACAGCCACCGATGAGAGGTGTACCAGGGAATGTCCTAGAAAAGTCTCTGCCAAGAGGGCAGTGATTACACAGTCACTCAGCCCAATCCCAACGAGGCTGAAAATTACATCTGAGAATGGAAGCCTTGAAATGACCCTCCTACTCCAGCACACAGTGGGCAGAACGCCTGCTTAAAGATGACACATAATAATGTGTAATATGCACACAAACCATCAGTGCATGGAGGATGGGGGACCCTGTGGCTGCTCCCTTGTCCCTGCTGACAACCTGACAGTCTCTCAGGTGTGGAAAGGTGTCCAAAGCCCTCAGCCCACTTCCTGGGCATCTAGGGTCCTCCCTGCCAGAGCCGTCATTCCAGCAGGAAGCCAACATGCTCCTTTCAGAAGGCGGGAGGTGTCCTCTGTTGTCAAGACTATTCTTCTCAATTCAGCATTTGAAAATTTAAGGTATGGCCAGGCACCCCCCTGGCCTTCTGTCCCAGCGGTGGGCAGAGAAGCTGCTCTGTCCAAGGATGTGTGATTTGTGCTTTGGGATGTATGCGCTCCATGGCTCCAAGGCTGGAAAATCAGGAGAAGCAGGTTGGGGACACTAGGCTGGCAGCCTGGGCCCTGAACTGCTGTTGTCTGGAAGCCTGGAGCCAAGGGCAGCCCGTGCAGTCTTTGATCAGTGTGCACCAGCAACGACAGGGCAATGTGGGATGAAAAGGGGACGCTAGGGCTGGGTAGCAACCACGTGCATCAGGGCCAAGTCTGTCGTCTGCATGGGGCAGTGACACAGTCACAACCAAGGCAGGTCCCCTACTTGAGGACCCTCGTCTTTCAGATTACCCGAACCAAACAAGCAGAAGGCCCCGCCCAGAATTCTCCCTGCAGCTCTGTGGGGCTCTGTCGTGTTTGGGGGTGTGAGTGCCCCCTGCAGGGGCACCATGCACGGGACAGGGCTGTGCACAGATGCAAGGAAGCCCTGGGATGGGAGCCTGGCTGTGGTCCAAATGGGACCTTATGACAGTCCCACTAATTCTGAGGCTTGGCTTCTTGGCTCTTACACAAGGCTGTAGCCAGACCTCTCTGAGTCTAACCTGGGCTTTACCAGACATGCTAGGACTCCCCCAAGTCCCAGGATGGAACCTGATGATGGCTAGCCCAGAGACAAAGGCCAAGAGTTGGATAACCCCATTGTTCCCTGGCCCAGAAACTACTCATGGGTCACTAGAGCCCAAAACCCAGAGTCCCCCACCACAGTGCCCCTGGGCATGGCTAGAAATACCAGTGGGATGGGCCAGGGAAAGAGTGTGCCAGGCAAAGGAGTAACATGCTCTAAGGCCCTGTGGTGTGTGGGGGTGTGTGTTAGGGATGGGCACAACAAAACATGGGTGACAGGGGAACTGAAGGAAGGTCAGAGCGGCTGGACCAAGGGAGAGGAGAAAGGTACCAGGCAAGACCTTGGAAGGGGCAGGGCTCACCAGAAGTCCAACTGAGCCCTTGGTCTTCACTGAAGAGGGAAGCCACTGAAAGGTTTTAAGCCATGTGTGTATCTGCATGTTTGTGGCAGTATGTTGTGCCCATGTGCAGGTCCATTACAGTGTGTGCGCATGAATGCATAGTTCCCTGTGTGTGTCTGTGAGTGCGCAGGTGCACGGGTGCATCTGTCTCCGGTTGCTTGTATGCCAGTGTGTGCATGTGTCTGTCCATATGCACGCGCAAGCTCCATGTACGTGTCTGTGAGCAGGTCCACGTACATATCTGTGGGTGTGTACAGGTCCATGCCCCTGTCTGCATGTGGCTGTGCGTGTGTGCAGCTGCACTTGTGCTGGTGCCTGTGAGCATCTGCATGTGGTTGCATGTGGCATCCTGGGAGCAGAGATGCCCTGGAGAGGAGGAACCAGCTGTGGTGTGGAGCTAGGCTGAGGTGACTGGGGCAGAGGGGGAGATGGATCAGGGGCTCTCCAGCATCCCACACTTACTTGCCAAACTATGGCTTTGAGCCTGGCACTTGGGCTGGAGCTGCTGACTGAGGCAGATGAAGATCCATTCCCTATTTTTGCTCAGGTAGGAGGGCAGGAGTCAGACTATAGACTGCAGATAAATAGCGAGTGACAGAAGGTGCCCAGTGCTACAGTGGAAAATGGAGCTCCAGGTGGAATGGAGCTCCAGGTGGGCAGGGTTGGGGGTGGCACATCCGGGCTCCAAGTCTGCAAAGGTGGGTGGGGCTGGCCTCCTGATAGGTGAGAGATGAGTATGAACAGGTGGTGAAGGAGGGAGGCAAGCAGGCATCAGGAATGAGGGAACCGCCAGTGCAAAGGCCCTTGAAGTGGGAACATGTCTCACCAGTCTGAGGGACAGGAAGGAGGCCGTGTGGCTGGTGCCAAGAGGATAGGAGGTCACTGTAAGGGCGAGTCAGGAGCCAGCCAGGGTTTGGGTGAGGAGTGCCGTGATCTGCCCTGTGTGACCAGCATCCCTCTGGCTGCTGAGCTGAAGCCAGACCAGAGGAAGCTCCTGGATGCAAACGTCCAGGTGATAAAAAGGGAGTGATGGGGGTGAGGGCTGGGGGACATGGATGCAGTGATGAACTCTGCAAGATGTGTGACCTGCACGGTGCACAGTGCCTGGTGATGGAGTGGCGGATGAGTGGAGCAGGGAGACGATCAGGGAATTTCAGGGTCCAGCCGGTAGGCTCAAGCACGGGCTGCTTTTAGAGAGGGGACACTGGGGGTAAGTGGCAGGTACTGGGAAAGGGGGGGCTGTCAGCTGTCCCTGTGGTGCAGGACCCTGCTGTGCCTATGGCTAGGGCTCAGTACAGATGAGTGGACTGTATCAGTGAACACCAGCTAGTATCCAGCTCCCAGCCCCCGCCGCAGCAGATGTGTAGTGTTTGTGGCATGAAGAGTGTGTCCAATTCACCGGGAGGTCGCTTAGGACTTAGTATGACACGGGGCTAGGCACTAGATCCGACATGCAGGTACGCAGAGGCCAAGAAGCCCCGGTAGGCTGTGCTCAGGCCAGAGTCTGCAGCTGCCTGCCTCTTCCCCAGCAGCCTCAGGAAACTAGCTCCTCTTGGCCGTAGGCTCTGAAAAGGAGCTCCATCGTGGTCCCTGACTCACCTAGCCAAAGGTTGCTACGGTACAATCCCAAACCCTGAGCCCACTCAGGAACCCTCTGCTGAGACCTGCTTGCTTCCTGTGGTTTCAGGACAGACTCTTCGGCCCAAGCATGGACTTCCCTTCAAGACTCTCCCTTCCTGCCCACCGCCCAGCAGGCCCGGCCTGCCCTCATGACCCTTCTTCCAGATGCGGCCCTCTCAAGTCTGTTTCTGTAACAGATGTGGAGTGACAGCCCTGAGCCAAGGTGGGGACATAGTCATGGCAGGAAAGTGTTGCCTTTCTAAGAACCTTTGCATCTTGGATGCCCTTCACTGTAGTTGCCACCTCCCTCCCCAGGCGCAATCCCTGAAGGCTCAGCCCGCTGCTGGGCACAGAGCTCAGGCAACATAGCACCCACACCTGCACCCAGGCCATGGGAGCCAGCCTGCCCTGCCCTAACCTCCAGGCTCTCCCCAAAGCCTCGCTTGAGGCCTCCTCCACAACAGCCAGCATAGCACGGAGTCCGTGCCCCCCGCCGAGGCAGAAGAAGACAGCCCACAGCCAAGGTCACCAAAGGTGTCACTGCCCAAGCCGGCTAAGCCAGGGGTGGGGAAGACTTATCAGCTTATAGACGGGCTCCCTCATCACTGTGCCCCACTTCCTCAGAGACAGCAGCCCAGACCCTCACTCTCCAGGTCCCTAACTACCTGCCTCCCTCCCTCCTCACCTCCCAGGAAAGCCTGCCCCATGCAGAGCCTGGGCCACTGGAAAGGGTGAGCCAAGACGAAGCGACGGTTCAATACACAGACCCCGAACCCAGAGAGGTAGTTTAGGCTTGCTGAGGAGATGGAACTGTACCCAGACTGTGACTGAGGGAGAGGCCCGGCAGTCTTGCCTGAGGCTCAATAGAGGCCACTCAGATGGCTACCTCTGCTGGTAACAGGAACTAGGAACCCAAGAGGTGGCAGGCAGCCCAGGCCACAGGGCCAGCAAGGCAGAGCAAGGGCACAGACAGCCCCAGTGCCCGATGGACTCCCAGTCCTCCCCAGATACCACACACCCTGACCTTCAGGACTCCCCAGCCTCAGTGTGAGGACCAGTGGTGTTCACTATCCCAGGCTTGGGGTGGCAGCAGGAGTCATGGAACCCACTTTAGACCAACAAGCCCTTTCCGCCCCACTGCAGCTGACTCTGGGGCTGTCTGCGCCTACCTCCCACTTGCCCTGTCCTGGAGTCCCCCCCTGGAGGCTGAGCTGCCCAGCATGCCCCAAGCAGGGCTATGACTCAGTACCGCCTCACACCCACCCCACCCCAGTTTGCTGAGACACCTTCTGTCCTGGCAGCAGCGGCCCCTGTACCTGCCAGCTCCACCTTGGCACCCAGTGGCTGGTCTGTGGTGACCGGGGGGTGGGGAGGGAGGAGGCCAGTGCAGTGACAGATCTCCATGCTTACTGATGCCTGTCCCTTCCTCATACAAGGATGTGGGGCAGAGTGGGGGAAGGCTCCAACCCCAAGCCAGCCCACAGCTCAGAGCATGCAGGGACCAGCAGGAGGAGATGCACTGGGTACCCTGAACCCACATCTTGGGCATGCAGATGGTTCATACAATTCAGATCACTCGAATTGCTGTGTGAGCATGAGAACCTGCGGGCAGGACTTGAAACTGCCTTTGCAAAATTATGACTGAGATAGTGAAAGAGATCTAACTTAACTGACTCCATCTTGAGTCTAACCTCCAAGCTATCCTTGTTCATTCCTAGGCGTAGGCTCGGCTAACTTTGGGAGAAACTTCATTTATAGTTTAAACAAAGATGGTAACAGCCCTTTCCCAAAGCAGACCTCCTTCTTGCCTGGGGACTAGATTGCCTTTGTAGGACTAACATTAGCCATAAGATTAGAAATTATGGTTTAGGAGTCATGCAGCTGAAGGTTACAAGATTCTGACCCTCCCTAAACTGCTCCTAAGATTAGTGCTTGAGGTATTTTGTAGACCCTGCACTTGATGGATCAGCTGGCCCCACCCAGATCAATAAACTGGCTCATCTGATCTGTACCTCCACCCAGGAACTCACTGGGCACAAGAAGACAGCTCCGAGTCCCTGTAATTTCATCCCTGACCAATCAGCACTCCTGGCTCACTGGCTTCCCTCCACCCACCAAGTTATCCTTAAAAACTCTGCTCCCTGAATGCTCTAGGAGACTGATCTGAGTAATAATAAAACTCCAGTCTCCCGCACAGCCGGCTCTTCATGAATTACTCTTTCTCTATTGCAATTCCTGTCTTGATGAATTGGCACTGTCTAGGCAGCGGGCAAGGTGAACCCCTTGGGTGGTTACGAGCTCGACTGTGGCATTTCTATCTTCAGAGTCTCACTCTGTCACCCAACTGCAGTGCACCATCATGGTTCACTGCAGCCTCAACCCCCCAGGCGCAAGTGATCCTCCCACCTCAGCCTCTCAAGTAGACAGGACTACAGGCACATGCCACCATGCCCAGCTAATTTTTTATTTTTTGTAGAAACACAGTCTCATTATGTTGTTAAGGCTGGTCTCAAGTTCCTGGACTCAAGCAATCCTCCTGTCTCAGCCACCCAAAGTGCTGGAGTTACAGGTGTGAGGCACCATGCTCATCCTATCATTGTCTTAAAGAGTGGGTGCTGCCCCCAACTTTGAAGCCTGCGTCCCCCACATTAACTCCCATCATGATGCTATTTTAGAAACCGAAGGTCTGGAAAAGCCTGTGCCTGTGGCCACTGCAGATTACCAGGTTTCCTCCTGGCTGAATGAGGAAGCACTTTCCATTGCTCTTTTATGCCTGGCTTATCTGAGCTGCGTTTGCTTTCAGCTGACAAGCTGCACACTCCCCTGTCCTGCCCCAGCCATGTGTCCCCTCATGAGTTTCCCAAGCTGGCCTGGACCTGCGGGGGGCCTCCTCAGTGGCAGCTCTCTGTGGTCTCTGAGGAGCCAGGTGGCCTCTGTGCTGCCCAGTTCTCTGTCCAACTGCCTTCCCTCCTGTCAACCTGGCCCCCACTCAGTGGGAAGTGGGCTCTGCAGACACTGCAGCCTCATGAGTGTGTTCCCCTCTCTCCAGTGGTCTGGTCATGGTCCACTGTCCCCCACAGGCTCTTCATGGAGCCATTTCCACACATCTTCATGGGCAGTCAGGGGCAACTGTGGGCTGGGCCCCGGGGGAGGGTCTGTCTCAGGGAAGCTGGGCATGGTGGGGCTGGGGAGAGGATGCTGGATCCCAGCTGTGGCTCTGCTGTGCTTTTCTCATCTATAGTCCACCTCCTTGGGCCACTGAGGCCACTGGGAGGAGAGGAAGGCACCCAGCGAACCTAGGCCCAAAGGCCATGGTTGGAGATGCACAGGAGACAGCTGCACCTCCATGCCACCCATCTGCTGCCACTGCTGGGCTGAGTGCTTTACTCACACACGTCATCTCACATTAAAAGCAGGGCTGGGAGGTGGCCTCGGCTTTACAGCTGTAGAAACCAGAGTGCAAAGATGGAAGTGATTTCCTCAGGGTGGCCTGGCTGGGAGTCCACAGGCCTTAGCTCCCCACCAAGCTCCAACCGTCAAGCACCACAGAACTGCTGTCTGCCTAACCTGGCCACACCTGGGTATCACTTACTGTTTTTACTCAATATTTTTCTTTAAATTGACTACCTTTTTTACTTTAAAAAATGTACTTCAAAACAACTTCATAGTCCTACTTTCAGTGGAAAGCCAGGGTCACTCACCATAGACAGAAGTAATCTAAACACAAAACAGTGTAAAGGAACCACTTCTGCCCATAGCCAGTGGGGGGGGGACCCTGCCGAGGGACCACGCAAGGGTGCTGGCTGTTGCTGAAACAGTGGGGATTAGTACCTGCTAGAGGGTGCGAGAGCCATGTTGGCACCAAACTGGGATTTTCTCCTTGAAGGAGAAGGACTGAGAAATAAAAAAGGATTACCTTCCTCTGGGAAGAGTTAGTGCTACCTACAGCTATGGCTTTAGGCCACCTCCTAGGGTTTGGTGGTGTCACAGCCTCCTGCTCTATCCCCCACTGCCTCCTGGGGACACAGGTGGGGTGCATGGGGAACCGGGGCCAGAGGCCCTCTCTGGTGGGAAAACCAGGGCGGAGGTGCTGGTGATGGGGGCTGTTTGGGCTGTGGTATAAAAACCAAACCCCTCATCCTCAGGCCAGAGCCCATCTCTCATCTCAGCAAAGTGAGTCACCCTCTCCCCGGCTCAGTTCCACTTGCCTGCTCAGCAGAGCATCATCCACTGCTTTTCCCGTTGCTTCTAAATCAGCCAGCACATGTGCCCAAGCCTGAGGCCCTCCACTCTCAGATCAGTATGGGCAACTGATCAGTCACTCAACCCGCCCCGATCAACACTTTGCTCTCCCCGGACTTGAGCTCTGCTGTGTGCAGCGCTGCTCGGGGACAGGGGGACATGGTGGGAAACAAGCGGAGTCTATGTGCCAAGGAGCTCGCATTCTAGCTGGGGAGATGGTGAGCACGTAAGGCAGCCAGGCCATTTCGGATAAAGCTAGCACCATGGAGAAGTAGGCACAGAGAAAAATGTAGAATGGCAGCAGTGAGGAATCGCTGAGGACACCAAGGGGCGGGTAATTCCCAGAGCTCACCCCTCAGATGCAGCAGACGGACTTAGCCTGGGGGAGAAGCTGCTTGGAAACCATGTCCACCTCTCTGAGGTAAAGGTTCCAGCCTGAGAGCTGCTCCCAGAAAATTCAAGGGCTCCAGATGAGGCTCCCCACCTAGGGGCAGGTGACCCCAGGGGACCCAGGACAGGATGGGGGTTGGTACGACCTCCTGGAGCAGCACTTCTGCATCACACCCTCCAGTGTGCAATGGCACCTGGACATGCGATGTCACCTGGACATGCGATGGTAGGGTGACCACAAAACCGCAGACAGCGTGTCCTGTGGCAAGTGAGCCAGGATTGGTGTCCGCGCCCACACTCATCTGGGAGACCAGGGACCTGCCTTCCCTGCCTTCCCAGCATGACACTGTCTGTGGCATCCCCACTGAATGGCTTCCTGTCCAGCTCCCCACTGGGCCTTGGGGTAGTGAAGGGCGGGGCTGCAGTTCTCAAGGCTGCATTGCAGCATTGTTCACGGCAGGGTCACAAAGAGCAGGTGCTCAGGTCCAGGCAGGGATGAAGGCAAAAATGAGCATGGATATACTTATACCCAGTGCACCAGGGCCTCCCCATGCTGCTTCATCCTGGCCAGCATGGCTGTCTGCAGTAAGGCCTGACAGTTTACGGCTTTTGATACACCACCTACAGATGCTCCTTGACGGGGTTATGTCCTGATAAACTCATCACAAGTTGAAAATGCATTGACTTCCACCAACCTGTTGAACCTCATGGCTTAGCCTAGCCTACCTTAAATGTGCTCAGAATACTTATATTAGCCTGCAGTTAGACAAAGAATCTAACCCATATCTTAGGAATTTACTGAATACTGTACTGACAGGGAAAAACAGAAAGAATGGTTGCATGAGTACTCAAAGTAAGGCTTGTACTCCATGTTTACTGCTTTTGCACCATAAGTCAAAAAACTGTAGGTCAAACCATCCTAAGTTGGGGACTGCCCATATTTTTGGACTAAAAAGCCACATCTTCCGGAGAAGATAAAAACCCCAACTTGCCTTAATGCCAGTGACATTGGACGTGGGGCAGGGACAAGCTACCCTCCCAGGGGCTGTCCTCTGGGGAAAGATGGCCTGCATCGCCCATCCTTCCCTCCTTGTTAGTTTCATAAGAACCAAGGTTCCTGCCTCTCTGGCTGCAACTCCCACCCACCACGCCCACAGTGCCCTGTTCCACCCCCACCTGGGTGAAAACACACCCCCTGTGAAGCCCAGGGAGAACCTCCTTCCCCACGAGGACCCCTGACTACTGCAGCATCAGGATCCCCCGAAGCCCCAGTGGCCTTAGTCTGGGCCTGCCACCCGGACCGCACGACCCTGAACACCTGTGGTATGCCGCTGGTTCGGCAGTGGGACTGGACCTCCCTTGGGGAAGAAATGGAAGGGATGCCCCACAAACCGGCCCCCTCCTCAGCCTCAGGGCTGCCAGCTCCTCCTGCAGGCGCCTTCCCTGGCCACATCTGGCCACACCCCCTCCTCCCACCTTCGCCTCCAATGGCTTGTGTGTGGTTTCCCCAGGGTCCCCCACCGCAGGTTGGTCTGGGCTCCTGCTCTGCCCTCCCTCCCCCCAGGCACCAGCTCTGCTTCCCCCGAAGCAGGTGCTCTGTGAAAGATTCGCAGAACAGATGGATGGGTAGATGGAGGAACACCAAAAAATATTTGTACAGAGCTCAGAAGCTTCCCCAGCACTCCCTTTTGAGAGCATTACCTAAAATGACCTTTCCCAGCAGCCTGCAAAGGGGTCATTCTGCAGTCCACAGGCCTTAGGACCTGAGATTGCTGCTGACCCATAGCCTGCTTTTGGAGCCTGTGATATTCCTGGGACTCTGTGGCCCAGCTCTACTGGATTCCCCTGGGACCCCTCCACCTGGGTCTACCTTCCCCCACCACCCCCAATACCCTAGGCCTCCCACAGGCCTCTTGCTACTGCTTTCCACAAATATTTCTCAAATGTACATCACACCTGCCCCTCTCCTTAGGCTAGCCCCTAAGGACCCCTCCTCTGGTGTGGTTTCCAGTTCCTTCTGGCTATGTGAAAAGTCCTCTTCCTGAAGCTTCTCCTGCCCACCCTCCTCTCTCAGTCTCTCACCTTCCCTGAAGCCTCCTGTCTCCCAGTCTCCCGCCTGCCTCTCCCCCATCCCAGCCAGCTTACGCCCCCACCTTAACATGACCTTGACCACTTCATACCTTGCTGAATTAAAATGGGAGCTTCTGGGGGAAAGGGGAGGGGAAGACAGTGTGGACTCTGCACACCCCAGGCTGAGAGCCCAGCTAGCCTCAGCTCTGTGAAACCGGCATTTCCTAGTCCTCAGGCCCAACCCCACACTTCCCTGCAGGTTGTCCCTGGATTCTCCCACTTGGGTGAGCTGGGGCTCCAAGGGCCTTGTGAATCCTACTCCTGGGGGAAAGAGGGGGCTTCCAGGCTGGCCTGCCATGGGAGCTCTGCAGTGTCATCAAGCAGCCCCCTCCCCCACACTCGGCCCCTATGGCCTTGGCTCTGTTGTAGACTCCTGGTTTACAACCTTTCCAAGTATTATGGAATAATCCTCCCCATGCAAAACAAAAATAAACAAACACAACGAAAAAGACCAACCTGCAGATTCCAACATTATTACACATATATTTCTGTGTGTTTTTTTTTTGAGACAGAGTCTCTCTCTGTCGCCCAGCTTGGAGTGCAGAGGCGCGATCTTGGCTCACTGCAACTTCCATCTGCTGGGTTCAAGCGATTCTCTTGCCTCAGTCTCCCAAGTAGCTGGGATTACAGGTGTCCGCCACCACGCCTGGCTAATTCTTGTATTTTTAGTAGGGACAGGGTTTCACCATATTGGCCAGGCTGGTCTCAAACTCCTGACCTCAAGTGATCCACCTGCCTCGCCTTCCCAAAGTGTTGGGATTATAGGTGTGAGCCAGCACACCTGGCCTATATATTTCTAATAACTGTTGATGGCCAAAAGTTGCAATCAAACCTGAGACTGCTGGCTGGTTGATCTACTGAAAAGTGAATTAAAGCAGGGAGTCCTAAAAAATGACACACGTTGTACTTTATTTTCACTTAACTCAGATAAACATACATTAATATGTCCGTCAACTTTTAGAGACACAAACTCTTCCTGAAGCACAGTGGCAGGTTCTGGGGTGATGCCACTTCTTGCTTGAATCATAGCACACCTTGCATGACACCTCGTTTACTTTTTCCAACACAAGTGAGATGGCAAAGTAACTGGAATCTGAACTTTAGGCTGTTATGACTCCCTGTCCCCAAACTCATAGTTGTCTTGCCCACACCAAACCTATCCATGACTTTTATTGAGGCTTTCCAAAGCATCCACTTTCATTTCCACAGAAACCCTCCATACAGCCACACCCCATCAGTTGACACAGTATTCCAGGCCATGATTACAATGAGTGTAACCAGCATAAACAGGTTTTGGACAATCACAACAGACTCAAAGGGATGCATGCGGAAGGGCAAGGGGGTTCTAGAGAGTGCCTACTCCCTGGAGGGCCCACCTTGCACTGACACAGGCCAGCACGCTTTACAGTGAGAAGGGAGAGCACCCATTAATCCAGTGAGTGCTGATGACAGAGGTAAAAAGGGTTTTGCACGCCAAGATTTCTGCAAGGCTTGTAGATGACTCTGCATTTCATTTATCACAATAGCTTTTGCAATGTCTGAAAAATGATAGCACGTGTACATGCAAGACATCACTGATTCGTGGCTTGGGGACGTGACTCCATGTTTGTGGGCTCTTTGCAGGCACTCCACAGTAATCAACCACTGGTTGGCCCAGGCCACTGGGTTGGCTTCCCCACACTCTCCTCACAACCTGAACAGAGTCAAGGCAAATGAGGGGTCCCCTGAGGTCAGCTGGGTCCAGCCACAACCCAGCTGTGGGCCTGGCACCTGCAGATCTGCAGTGGTCTCCCCTTAGAAGCAGGCCCTCCTTTCTTTGCCTCCTCAAAGCTCTCTGCCTATCCTGAAGCCATAGTCTGAGCAGATGGGAGGAAGGATTGGGGTTAGTGTTCAGTGTCCCCACCCTGTAGACAACCCCAGGCTCTGCCCCGGCTGGGCCTCCCAGTGTCCTTCTGCTAAAGGGGAAATGAGATGACCAGGGAGGCCCTTCCCTGTAACCCTGTGCCATCCTGGCTCTTGACACGCTCAGCCACCTGTCCTGTCTTTGGCCCACAGCCACCATAGCTGACCAGACAAGGGGTGATAGTGTCGCCTGAAGAACACTGACTCAGGAGGAAATCAAGCCAGATATTTCTATGGGCCAGGAGTAAATAAATAAATATGCAAAGATTCTGCCTATGGAGGGGAGGGTGGCCGTGACAGCAGAGAAGAGGTGGGGGCCTTTATTAAGAGCCAAATCTAAGAGGTTGCTGCCTTGGAGACAGCAGTACCCCCAGGCTCCTGGCTCCCCAGTTTCCCCAGGGAAGGAAACTGCTGACTCCATCAGACCCCTCACTTGAGTGGAGAATCCGATTTCACCTTCTGGTCTCTGAGGCCCTGCAACCTCCTGCCCCCTGCCTCGATGTGTGGCATCCCACAACCCCATCCCCCTATACTGGGGACTTAGGGGCATCATGGCCACTACATGGCCAGCAGGCCTTCCCTGGGTCCCTTTCCTTCAGAACTGAGGCCGGCACCTCAGGTTGTGGCTGGGCCCAGCTGGCTTCAGGGGAACCCTCAATTGCCTTGACTCCATCCAGAATTCCACCCCTCACTCCCTCCAGCCAGCCCCAGCCTCTCATCTGTTTTGCAGCAGTATGACTTCTTTGGTCTTGCTGTCCCCAGCCCCCTCTACCCTGAGCTTCACCAACAGCTGGGGGATCCTTGTAAAAACGTGGCAGAGTGTGTCTCACTTGTGCTTGAAACCTTCTCAGGCTTGCCAACCACAGGGCAGGCCCCGAGTCAAAGTCCCACCAGGGGACCAGGGCTCGGCAATGCCCGGCCTCTCTGACTCCCACTCTCATGCTCTCTCCCACCGTCCTGCCACGATGCCTCTAGCTGCCTCTCCAGCAGCATCCCTCACTCTTAACTCAGGGCCTCTGCACTGGCTGTTCCTTCCTCCTGGAAAGCTCTTTGTTCAGAAAGCAAAGTAGCCCTCCATACCCCCTCCTCATCCAATAGCTCAGATGTCCCCTCCTTGGGAGGCCTCCCTGCCCATCCTGTTTACAATGGAAAATGACCCCCATACTCTCACACAGCTACACCATGTGTGCTGCCTTGCCCTAAGCACGGTCCCTTTCTAGCATACTGTATAACTTACTTAGTGTTCATCCACCCCCTCTTTCCCACTGTGCCATGGGGCAGGGGCTGTTGGTCTGTTCGTTTACTATATGTCCCATGTGCCTGGGATACATGGACCTGGTACTAAGCAGGTGACAATAAATCAATCTCAGTCCCTTGTACTGAATGAGTGAGAGATCCGTCAACATAGCTCATGAAGGGGATAGTTGGGGACTTCTGGGAGGTCTTCTGGAAAAGCCCGTGGCCTTCCCTGGGTGGACATGGGTAGATGTACAGCCCCTTCCCCACCTGGACTTGGCCGATCCTGATGCTGCCCCACTATTGAGCCTTCAGGCCCAGGAGCCAGCATGTCCCCTCATCTTGTAAGCCATCTGGGGCTAGGCTTCCATTGCTGCCCCTGCAAGTGTGCTCCCACCCCATACGTACACTGCATGGTCCCTCAGTCCTCTTAGAAGCCCTGGCCCTCATCCTCCGCTTTCCTCCTGTGCCAGTGATAGGGATAATTCTCCAAACCCTGGCCCACCCAGAGCCTGGGGCTGCAGCCATCCACTGTGGTCCCTGAGGGGTGCAGTGGCCACACCCTCCACACCTCCTCTATCCACTTCACGCCATCCTGGGAGGAGGGAGAGCCCCAGAATAGCCAGTGTGGCAAGACGAACACACTGGAGGCTAAGGCCAAGCACTCTGGGAGCCACAGCAGAGACGGGGGTGTCAGTGTGGTCAGGAGGATCCCTGGAGGAGGTGGGCAGTGTTGGGGGGGACAAAGGCAGCCCCACCAATGCCTCTGCGTTCCAGCCACGGTGGGGGGGGGCCGGTCTGGGCATGTCTGTGCTTGCATGCGTGGTGTTATCACAGAGGAAATCAATGCCTGGCACTGGCCCAGTGTTTAAGGGAAATGAATAGATTTTGGCCGAGGACAAGAGAGTTTGATTAATCAGAAATTGGATAATGGAGGCAACACTCTAATTATTTTTCTTCCCAGCATTTTATTGAGAAATATGTTTGCACAGCATATCAGAGGTAACGGAGCGGGTGAGGGGGTGACCACGCTGGAGGAAAGCCCAGCTCAGGGACAGGCCACCCGTACCCGCCTTCACCAGCAGGGTCCTGGTAGCCACTCCACAGGGCCACAGGAAGCAAGAGGGGTGGGTGGGGCTGGCCTGAGGCCACATGCAGCTGGGGCAGCTAAGGCCAGAGTGGAGAGGACGCACCATGCAGAGCTAGGCAGAAGGAGGCATGAGGGCCAAGCCCTTATGGTGGAGTTGCTCCTCCCCTGGCCTGGCCACAGTTAGGAGTAGGGCCACAGTCACACTAGTGTGGGGTTACAAGAGGAGTAGAGGTGGCGTACCACCAGTTCATGGGGGTGAGGGGGATGCTGGAGCCAGGGTTTTCAGAAGGCCCCTCTTGGCAGCTTGGAAGGTTTTCCCATCTTCACCCCTGAGGAAGCCCGGTAAGCTATTCCACAGCCAAGGTCAGACAGGACAACTGGGCCCCACAGACACAGAGCCTGGGACACATGCCTCAGCCCTCCTTGGTCACCTTGCCCCCTCCTCCCTTGCTGACCCTACTCCTGCAACACCTGGAGCTGAAACCACACGGTTCAGCACCTTGTTTCCATGGTCATCCAGCCTCCCAATTCCAGGAAGGCTTTTAGGGGCTCCCTGCTGGAACAGAGATCAGCACCAGGTGTACACTCAAGAGAAGGCTCCTGGCCTTGTAGAGTGGTTGACACTCTGCCACTCATTCACTTACTCATTCATTCATTCATTGTACAAGAGGTTGCCATGGACCAAGCGTGGGGTTGGATCCTGAGGTCACTGCAGGGAGTTGAACATCAAATGAGAGAAGAGACAGTCAGCCAACAATGACCTGCACTGCTCATGGGACTCAGGAAGAGGGCGGCCAGTCCTTCCCAATAAGGGGTCAACATTGGTGTCCCTAAGGAAAGGGCATGTAAGGAGAGACAGGGTGGGTTAAAGCTGCTAGGCAGGAGAGGGACACAGTGGTGAGGTTCACCAGTCACTGGCAAGCTTGTCTAAATCCTGCCTCCCGTGCCTGCTGCAGACATCACTAATCAACCATGACTCTTTCCCTCTGGCCTGCAGCACAGCCTTAGAATCCTCTTCAGCACAGTGTGCTTTAGGCAGCCACTCCAGAGTTGAGATAAGAAAGAAAAACTATCTGTACCCTTGACCCAGCCCAGAGCTTCCAACTCAAAGCCAAGGAAACCAAGGCCCAGAGAGTGGAAAGCATTCATGGGGTCACCACCACAGGCAGAGTTGGACTTCCACCCAGGCCTGGTGTCTTCCCTTTCCCTGAGCTCCTCTGCTGGCCTGAGAGGCTACTCCCTGATCTTGGGGCACTGGGGCCACCTGGAAAGGCCACTGGTGCCGTCCCTTGCCCTGAGCTCCTCTGCTAGCCTGAGAGGCCACTCCCTGATCTTGGGGCACCAGGGCCACCTGGAAAGGTCACCCTACCATCACCTTCTTCTTTTACTATCATCAGGGTCTTGGCTCACCCCCGTAGTACAGTTTTCCACAGACCTGCCTCTGCAGGTCATCCCTGTGTCTGACCAAGGCCCTACAGAGTCACAACACATCACTGAGTAGGTTGGCATCAGCCCAAGGCATCTGTCCGCCTGCCTCTGGCTTGAAATGACCCACAGTTGGGCCTGACGGGGCCATGCTGCCCAGACACGGGGTTGTCCAGACCTACTAAGGCATCCACCTGAGGGTCATTTGTGTTTGGTGGCCAGACCTGAGGCCCAAAGACACATCTCTGGGGACCCAAAAGCACAACCTCTTAGGAGCAGAGGGTTGAGCTGGAGCAGGGGTTCTGCAGCGTGAGAGCATTACAGACCAGCCCCAGGACGAAAGGGGCTGGACAGGGCCACTCAGGTGTGCCTGTCTGCAAATGTCCACTCACTCCACAGTGATTCTCTGGGTGCTGGTTCTCAATGGTGACTCAGCAACGTCCCTGCCCTCATGGAGCATACGTAAACACACATGATGAATGAATCAAACAGGGAGCAGGTCATGCTGTGGCGAGTGCTAAGGGGAAAAAAAATAGCAGGAAGGAGCACAGGAAACGTAGTCAGGAACATGGCGCTGTCCTAGTTAGAGGCCCCAACAGCCCTGTCTGGAGCAGGGGCCACAGCCTAAGAGCCAGCCCTCACTGCCATGCCAGCCCCTAGCACAGCCAGCCCTGTTGGTCCTCCTCAGCCACCCTTCCTATGACCAACCAGGGTGAAAGGGCCATGCTGCCCAGACACGGAGCTGTCCAGACCTACTAAGGCACTGGGTACATGAGGCCCACTCTCCACACCTCGGAGGACCTTGTCCTCCATGACTCACAGGGCAGACCTCACGAAGGGGTTCAGGGAGCCCTGTCCTGGCAGCTCTCCATCCCAGGGGCCAGGGGTCTCCTGAAGGGTTTGCTCTGACTGCGGCCCCCATGGCCATGAGAAGCCTGGTTGAGCCCTCGGGGGACAGGGTGTGTTTCTGGTTGGAGGCTGCTAGAAGGAACACCCCCGGGCTTGACACTATTTGTAAGGCCCCTCCCTGCACTGTGGCTTTTAACAGTCTCGCTTCTTAGCAGTTTTTGATGGATTCTCCAGGGACGTCTCCAAAAGAGAGTTATACCTTAATTTAGAAGCAAATAACTCAAAACTCTATGATGTGGCAGGTTCCTTTGGAAAAGAGATGAATGCAAAGCCGCCACTGCTGTGTGAAGCTGTGGCCATGCTGGTCCAGGGCCTGCCAATGGGACCATCTAGACCTCAACCTTGAGGTGTGCCTCTTGCTGCCTCTTGCCCAGGGGACCAGGGGTCAGGGGCCAGGGGCTGCTGAGGGTCCACAGACCAAGAGGCAAGAAGCAACACATTCACTTTGGGCTCCCTGGGCCAAGGGGCCAAGGTGAAACTCACAGGCTGAGCCTGACTGACTCCAGTGGCCCTGAGAACCCACAGCCGCCCACGCAGGGAAGGGAGGAGAAATGTTGCGGGGAGTGGGCAGCAGGCAGGTTGCAGCCCACCCTCCAGGCCTTCCTTCTCCACGGGGGCCACCATAGTCCCAGTATTATCCTCTAGGTCCCCGTGACCAGCCAGCTTCCTGGGCACTCACTTGGGCATCCATATGGTTTTAATGCTCTGCTGTCACTGTTTCAAACTGCATAATTTTAGTTTTACTTTTGTAAAAACAGGGTCTTACTATGTTGCTCAGGCTGGTCTCAAACTCCTGGCTTCAAGTGATCCTCCTACCTCAGTCTCCCAGCGTGTAGGATTACAGGTGTGGGCCATCATGTCAGGCCGTTAATCATTTTCAAACAGGGGGGCCCCAAAAATCACATGGCCAGTTGTGCCCGCATTGCTCAGTCCCTGGGCATGCCCCCGCCTGCTTGATGCAGGGGACCTGCCCTCTGGGACCCACCCTTCTCCAGCCTCCAGAGCCACCACTGTGACTGTGCTTCCACCTTACTTGCTTGCCAAGTCTCTCTTTCTGGATGCTTCTCAACTCATCCTCCCCGCAGTGGAGGCCACGGGGCCCAGCTCAGCCTCTTCTGATCCTACCTACCCTTGATCCCTAAGTGACCTCATGTGGTCCCTGGCCTCCCACACACCTCAGTGCTAAGGGCTCCGGGTTGCCCCCTCCAGCCTCACTCTCCCTCTGGCTACCACATGTGCCCATCAATGGCTCCCTAGGTCTCAGACCCACCTCCTAATTCCCCCACCTCTCAAGAATGGGTCTTTCTGCATCTTGCTTCTCAGCCAATACCAGCTCTGTCCTTCTACTGGCTCAGACCAAAGCTGCAGCTGTCCTTTAAAAGGCGCAGCTTTTAAAAACAAATCTCCCATCTGCATTTCTCAGGGCCTCCAGACCCTCCCTACAGAGGGTCAGCAGCCTCTCTGTCCAGAATGTTGCAATGGCCCCTGATGGCCCCCAGTCTTGCCCCACCCTAGCCTATTCTCCCACCTCAGCAGAGAGGTCTTTTCAAAGTATAGATTAGCTCCAGTCTCTTCTCTGCTCCAACCCTGCCAAATCTTCCTGTTTCCTTGGAGCCTGCTGAGTCCGGCAGGACCTGGCCCTGAGACCCCACCCACGCCCCTACACTGTGTGGCAAGACGAACACACTGGAGACTGAGGCCAAGCACTCTGGGAGCCACAGCAGAGACGGGGGTGTCAGTGTCTGATACTGGTAGGGCCTCCAGGGGCCAGGGAGTGTCTGCTCAGTGCTTTGCACCTGCTGTCCCTCCCCTGCTCAGCCACACCACTCACCCAGCACTTCTCCAAGGCACTGCGTCAGCCCTCCCCCACCCCCATCCCTTGCCCTCCACCTTCTGCTTTAGTGTTCTCCACAGTGTGGCACTCAGTTACACATGTGTTACTGTCAGTCCCTGCCCGTCTGGTGTGAGTGCTGTGAGTGGATGCCATGTCCCTGCTGTACCCCTGCACCTGGCACAGTGCCTGGCATGCAGCAGGTGCTGGTAAATGTTAGCTGAACAAATGAATGGATGAATCGTGTGAAGTTCTGCTCCTCGGACTCAGTGCAGAGGGCTGATGTCTCCTCCTACATGCTCCAGGATCTGTCAAACGGTCCCTGCTGGTTCACTCCTGTGAAGAGCCTCCCTTGCCGGTGTTCGCACGAAGGAGCCAAATGCATGGGGTGGGGCTAGGGGCCTAGTGTGGGGACAGGGCAGGGCACTCTTGGCTTTGGGTATGGATGAGGACAATGAGGCTCAGAGAAAAAAGGGCTGGACCTAGGGTGTTGGGGCCAGGGCCTGACCCCAGGTCTTCTGCTGCCTGGACTGGAATTCACACCTCACCACCCTGGGGCCACAACAGTTTGGGCGCTCCCATGTCCCTCCCCATTCTGCCCAGGCTGCAGCACAGCCTCTGCTCTGGGTTTTTGCCTGGGGCTGACCCTTGGCATCTGCGCTGATGCCTCCGTCCATTTCGCTCTGTGCTCCTTCCAGCCAAGCACAGTGCTCAAAGGTGCTCAGAGGCTTGGCTACCCCAGGTTTCCTTCCTGGAGGGTTCGGGAGAGCAGCACGCTGACCTGCCTCCTGCAGTGCTCCTGCACATGGGCCATGGTGAGCAGCAGCGAGAGCGCCTTTGCCGCCACACACCAACTTAAGTCTTCTGAGGCTGGTGTGGGACAGATAGCACAGGGCTGCCTTCCTTGCCTCTAGGAAAGAAGCCGCACACGTGTTCACACACAAGGTGACTAAATTCAGCATTCCTAAATTGCTATATTCAGCATTCCTGTCCCACCGGCCTCTCTGCAGGGGTCCTGGGCAGCCTTGTCAGGTCCATCCAGTTACCTGCAAATTCCTGGAACTGTCCTAGAAGCTCCTGAGGTCCAGACTGAAGCACTTTTCCTCCTGAGCACAGCAGCTCACCCTGCTCAGCACAGACAGCACAGATCGAACACCCCACGAGGGCCGGCACTGTTCCTGCTGCATGAACCTGGGCCTTGGCCAAAGCCAAGTGTGTGTTGGGCAGGGAGGGCAGGCACACTACAAAGATGAGGAACGAGCAGCCCCTTCAGAGGGAGAGCGAAAACATCCCCCAGAAATGACGGAGCAGACTGAGGGCAGAAAGTGACACCAGCTTCTGGGGGGGGGGGGAGAAATTATGTCTTATTCCTCTCCTGTCTCAGAAAATCAATGTCTGTTAGAGGAACACACAGGAAGACTTTTAAACCAGATGCCAGCATCTCCTCATTCTTAGAGAATGAGGCTTGCTCAAGGTGCATATTACATCCAAGCACCGCCAGGCCATCCACACCCCCACTGCACCCCCTAGATGGATGCTCCCAGGCTGCCACGATTACTGCTCTCAGACGTCCACAGCCCAGAGGCACAGAGGCACCAGCTAGGCATCATCCCCAGAAACAGGCAACTCCATCCTAACAGGGCGCTGCCTGGGTGGTTACCCAATGCCCTGGCTGTGCCAAAGGGAGAAGTGCCTGGAAGTGCAGCCCCAGGCTACAAGGAGCCTTCCCCAGTCTTGAAAGCTAGCTTTTCCCCAGGCCCACTCCAGCTCATGGGTCATGGAACTGCTTCACTTTTACAGATGAGGAAGCTGTGGTTTCCACCACAGCCACAGCGAACAAGCAGTGGGGTCATTCTACTTCCCAGCTCCCCTTAGCCCCGTGCAGCCCCCCACCAGACTTTCCCCGCCATACCTCCTACTCCTCCCCCAGGCATGTCGAGTGCTCCCATCAGACCTAACTGCCCAAGTGCCTCGGCCCATTCTCTTCTCTGCCCTCAATGTCCACCCTAGCTGTGCCCACGTCCTTCAAGCTCCAGTTCAAATGTCATATTGACCACAGGTTTGCCTGATCCCCAGCCCAGGGCACCTCTCTGAGGTCCCTGCCAAGGCCCCTGTACCTGCACTCAGGCTGGGTTTGACCAAGTGGAGGCGTCTTCCCCCTATGGGGTGGGAATCAGTCCTGGGAGGGCAGACCCAGTTCACTCCCACCCGGTACACCCCAGCACCAGGCCGTGGGGGAGTGAGTACTCAGTAAATATTTGTTTAATTGAATTTGGCCAAGGAGCCTTCTCCAGAGAGCTCAATCCCCAGGACAGGGAAATCACTTGGGCAGAAAGGAGCCGGTCGGGGGCTCAGCTGTCGCCCCCAAGCAAGACAGTCCTTTCTACCAGGCGGGGTCCCTCAACCCCAACGCGGACTCCAGGAAACGCTGGTCTTGCTTGGCATCATCCTCTTGTCTCAGTAACAGGAGCCCTAATTCTCGGCCTAGGCCGAATCCTGCCATCATCACTCAGAAAGGCTCAGCACCGCCCTAAAGGCAGAGCCCCCTCGGATCGACCGCAGGATATAGAGCGCCAGCCCTGAGGCCCTCACTCCCCTCCCCCAAACACCCCCACCGCCTTTTAAGGGAAAAAATATTGAGCCAGGAACATATTACAATCGCAGCGGGTCGATACTCATCTCTTGCTCTAAATGCCTGTGAGGAACCTGCTCGCTGCAAGAGCAGTGACCGAGAACTGCGAGCCGTCTGTCTCCGGGCCCGGTCCTCGGGCCCAGGCCTCTGGGGCCCTTTCCTCGGTTTTGGGCAAGGCCCTGCGTCGGCTCCGGCCGCCCCTCCCTGATCCCCCCCTAAGGAGACCCGCCTCAGCGCCGCTCTCGCAGGTCGCCCGGCCCGCCCAGGCTCCGCACCAGCCGCTGCTCGGGGGCGCCCGGCGGCCCCGCGCGGCATCCCCAGCGCCCTCTGTCCACCCTCTCGGGCCCGCAGCCGTCCCCTCCCGCGGGGTCCTCGGCTCGGCGGCGCCACCCTCTCCCAGCACCTGCCCGATCGGAGGCCGCCCCCTGCCCACCTCGCAGACGTCCCCGCCCTTGCTGTCCCCCCATCCCTGCCGGGCATCCCTGACGCTGCGCCCCGGCGGATCCGGGCACAAAGGCCGGGAGGAGTCCCGAGTGCGGGCGAGGCGGACGCCCCGGCCGTGCCCCCGACCCCCCGAGGCTCTGAGGCGCGCGCCCGGCCGCGGGTCGGCTCACTCACCTCCGGGCCGCGGCACCGAGCATCTGCCGAGCTGCTCAGGGCAGGGCGGGGCGGGGGCGGCGAGCGCGGGGCCGCGGCGCCCTCGTTCCGTACGACGCGGGCGGCGGCGCCCACGCGGGGACGTGACCGGACCGCGGGCGGCGCACACGCTCCGGCCGGCCTGGCTCCCCTCCGCCCGCCCTCCCGCGCCGCCCGCAGCCCGCCGCCCGCCCGCGGGTCCGCCCGCCCCGCGCCGCGCCGCCGCCGGCAGGGGGCGGAGTCGCGAGCGCAGCCCGTTGCTAGGCCAACCGCGGGCCGGGGGTGCCGCGCGCCCGCCGGGCACCACGCGCCGGGCCCCTCCGCCCCGCCACGAGCGCTGGCCCTCTGTCCATTGGGCAAAGGCGGCTGACGAACGGGTCAGCGGCCCAATGGGGGTGGACGGGGGCGGGTCGTGGCTCCGCGCGCGCCGCAGTCCCGCACGCGCTTCCCGCGCCGGCGTCCCAGAGACTCCGCTGCCCTGAGGCCTGGTAGCCGAGCCAGTGGGGCCACCTCGGTCTGAGGGCAGCCTTAGCCTTGGCCTCTTTTACCGCAGCCAGTCCCGGCTCACCTTCTCTCTACTCGAGTTCAAACCCAGCTCGGCCTCTTGTGAGCTCTGCGTCCTTGGGCAACTGACTGACCTCTCCCAGCCTGTTTGTAAAGCGGAGCTAGTGGCACCTGCTTCCCTGGATTGTCTCAGCAGTCCTTCCCAGAACGCGTGAAAGGCGTATGCAAACCCTAAAGATTTACACCGGTGAGGTTTGTGCAGTGATGGGAGGGGGCATTAGTCATCTCTGCTGCTCTCCCCCCCCGCAGCCTGTAGGGGCTCTTTGGCGTCCCCTGGCAAGCCTAGCCCACGGAAAGGTGGCCTTGGGAGGGAAGGGAGGGAGAAGGGCCCAGGAGCTGGCCCCCAGCCCAGACAAGCGGGAGGGAGCCAGTTCAGTTAAGGCCATTGGCGCCTTTGGGAAGCTCGTAGAAGGCATCAGACCCTCAGCAAAATGCAGCTGAACACAGGCTGCAAAATTCTGCTTTCAATTTCGGAGCCTATCTGTGGACCTCAGGGCCAGGAGGCCCTTAGTTCCGTGCTTAAAAGACTCTCAAGCCAGAGGGCCAAGACATGAATGCTGCTCTCCGCCTTCATCTTTGTAACCTGAAGCTTTGTGTATCCTAGAGCATCCCTGGCAAAGTGCAGATGCCTTCCCAGCTCACTTCCTTATCACCTTACCCCTTTGTGGTCAGTTTATGTGGATCATGCCATTCTTTGAGCAGAAGCCCTGGAACTGACCACAGCAGAGGTTGATACAGTGGTCCCTCCATCCCAGCTCTGTGGAGGAGAGGCAGGGGCATGTGCCTGGCTTTGGCAGCTGGACACTGTGACATCTCAGCATCATTCCATAACCTCTCTGGGATTGTTTCCTCTACTGTGAGATGAGACCATTGCATTATGTACCCGCAGGGTCGTGGGCCACCTGTGAAAGTGCTGCCTAAACTGTCAGGAACAGGACATACATTTGTTACAGGCATCATGGAGGCAAACCTAGTGCTCGCTGGCGGTGGCCAGTGAGGACCAAGGGAATTCAGCCAATGGCTTAGGGGCTACTCTTGTGCTTGCCCTCCACATCACCAGGCTGTGTCAGGCTGGACGTCTCCCCAGGAGGACCACACAGAGACCAGCAGCTGTGCTACCTGGCTGAGCCTCCCTTTCCTCTTCTGTCAAAAGGGGATGTAACAGACTGCAATCAGAGGGTGATTCTGAGGGTTAATGTACATAGGAAATGCACATTAGCATGTCTTGGGATAGCCAGACGCTGTTTCCACTGCAGAGTCAGGGGGTCAGAGCTGAGTTGTTTGCAGGGGTAAGCCCACATGCAAGAGTGGGATGGCCCTTTCCAGTGGTCCAGGCATACAGACTAGCCTGTGGAGGGGTCCACTGGGGCTGGATACCACCTCCCTGACTTGACCCTGGTGACCATCTCAAAGTAAGAGAGGGGCATCTCACCTGGCATCAAACCAGCATCGTATTCACACAACAGTCACTTATAGACAGCTTCCTTCACCAGGGTATAGTTGTAGACACAGTTCTAGGATTCAGACTGGCCCTTTTCTGGCAGACCCTCCGCCTGTAGCGCAGGGGCAGAAGGGAAACAAGGATTGGTCATTACAGTCATGTCAGGCTATCTGAGGAGATCCACTGGGGCTCTGGGGCATGTGGAGTAGGGGAGCATTGGGCATTGGGCCAGCTTCCCAAAGGAAGAGATGCTTGGAATGAGGCCATAGTAGGAGTGGAAATGGCCAGTGACGTAGGGTGGGAGACAAGTGAGTTCCAAGGCAGGGAGGGTGCAGGACGTGAAGGAGTGTGAGGTCAGGAAGAACCCAGAGAAGACCAATGTGGCTGGGGCTAGTGCCCTTGCACAGATGCCAGTTAGGGACAGTAGGATTGGGGATATTGGCCTAAGAACCACTAGAGAGTTTTAACATTAGTATTTTAAATTTGAGAAGGAAGGGAAGAAGTTTTTGTTTTCTGTTTACAGTAGGCATGCTCCCACAGACAATGTGAATTGTCCTATAATCAAATAACAAAAACATCAGTTAGTCCAGAGGAAATGAGAGTGAGCACAGAAGTCAGTCCGTGAGGCCAAGTTCAGTGTAGGGTCTGCTGTGGCTGTGAGATGGCAGGGAGACCAAGAGCATGTTGGGAGACAGTGGTGGGGCATTGTCAGGGCCCAGGGAGATGAGAGAAGGGGAGAGGGCGGGGACCACTGGAGGAAGAGGTGGTGCGTACCAAAAAGGTGGAGGAGCAGTTGGAGAGGTGATCAGGAACCACAGAATGGAGAGCACCAGAGCCACGGGAAGAGAGCAGGTGGTGAAGGAAGAAGCTGTTAATCATGCTCCCCGGCTACTGGGAAGCCGAGAAAGCTGAGAACAGAGAAGCACCCCTTGGAGCAAAGGCAGGCCCAGTGGGCATCAGTGGGCCATGAGTTCAGGGCCCAGGGACACGCAAGGCTAAAGCTGGACAGGTGGGTCACCTGTGGCAAGGTGGGCCCCAGATGCCATACGTGGATGTGCAGTTCCCTGGCAGGAAAAGAAGGGTCTGGCTGTGACCAGAACCTGGGCACTGATACTGTCCTGAGCCCTCATTGGCTGGGAGACAACAGCTGGGGCTTTGCAGTAGCCAGAGGAAGGGGGCCATAGTGACAGCCCACTCAGCACTTCCCCAACCCAGCAAGCACAGCTGGCTGAGGAGTGGCCCCTCAACATGGTATCAGTGCCAGCACCCACCCCCCACCACCTGCCACAAAGAAAATGACCCAACCCCCACCACTGGGGCTCCATGCCATGGGCATTCGTGACCCCTTAATCGCAATAGATCTCTTTGGCTCATCAACCACTGAACCCCTACATATCAGCCAGGCCAGATGGGGTTGCCTAGCCAGGCCAGCCCACACACTTTTGTTCCCCCTGCTGTTCTGAACTCTCCTTCACCTCCATGAGACCCAGCTTCCCTGGGGCCTCTCTTGTGCACCTCCAGAGCCCCTGGGACCTTGGAATTCCTGGTCTACACACGTCAACCTGTTCTATAATGACCTGTCCCCAGCTGACTCTTCCACTAGTTTTCCCACTTCCCGGGGGGTGGGGTGGGCATGTGTTGCTTGTCTCTAAACCATGGATGGCCCAGAGCCTGGCCTGCTCCGGTGCCACCCCATCCTGGCTAGTTCTCTGTGCCCCCACCTGTTCTACCACCCCCCGCAACTACCCCCACCCCCCAGCGGACTCTCAGGCTGCCGCCCAATTGGGTGGGTTTCCCAGATCGTTTCCCTGGGGTCTGCGTGCCCCACCCCCCATTGAGCAAACCATTGCAGATCTGGGTTAGTTATAAATAGCCAGGCCCGAGACTCTTCTTTTAGCAGAAAAGAAGCAAAGTGAACGAGCAGAAAGGCACACCCGGCACGCGTTTTATTTTTAATCTTCTCCCTCTGTCTCAAAACGAACCCCAGTCCCCCGTGCTGAGCATTTCTAGGAGCAGAAGTCCAAGACAAATGACAGAAAACCCAAGGTGCTGAGGGCCCTGCTTGGCTTTGCCACCATCTGCCTTTGACCTTGGGTATTCAATTTGCCTCTCTGGGCCTCACTTTCCTCATCAAGAAGAGGTGGGCAATGGAGGTGATCACCTTGAATATTGACTTTTCTGACCTCAACTCTCTATCCCTCCCCCAGCTCTGCCCCCGCCTCAGGCAGCAGCTCCAGCAGCGACACCTGTCCCAGGGATTTCCTGGGAAGCTCAGATAAGTTGCAAATGAGGCCACAGTCTAGCCCTGATTTGAAAATTAACAAATTCCTCACCCCCAGGTCTTTGCTTAGGTGTCCCCATCCCAGAACCTTGACCATCCATCTGCCAGCAAAATTCGTAGAAAGTCAAATTGTCACGTCCTGCTGTGAGCTGGAAGAGGGCCGTCCAGGTCACCACTGAGTTGGATCCGTAGCCAGGAACGGGTAGGGAGACCGTGGGCAGAACCCGAGGGGGAAGCAGAGCGGGAGCAGGAGGCCAGGTGTGTGGCCTGGGCAAAGCAGGGAGCTGAGCGAGAGAGGATCCCGACCCCCAGGAGAGGTGGTGGGGGCTCTGCACTGACAGGCTCTGCGGGGCTTGGACTGTGCAGCATTTGTCTTGTATCCCACCCCCTCAGCCCCCTGCAGGCCCTTGCTTATAGCTGGGACTCAGTGTTGGTGAAATTCAGGAGATTCTTGCCACCCTAGGCCCACATGTTCTGGGCACACAGGGACAGACCCTTATATGGATGAGGAAATCCATGGCACGTGGAACACATTTTCATCCACAACCCCCTGCCAGGTAGGCTCATTTAAGTGATAAGCAAACTAGTCTCAGAGAGGTTAAGTAACTCATCCAAGGTCACACAGCTTGGAAAGGATATGTTTAGAATAAGACCTAGGCTTTTTTTGAAATCTGTGTGTATTAAATAAAAAAGCCCAACACACTAGAAGTAACAGGAACCCACTTTTCCTGGGGAATCAGAGCCCAGGGAACAAATGAGGCAGAGCTAGCTGCTCCATCTGACACCTCAGTGAGAAGCTGGCCAGGGGCACTGGGAGCCACTGGACACCAGGGGACCTGGGGGGATGGGGCACTGGTAGCCGCTGGACATTATGAGACATGGGGGGCAGTAAGAGCCACTGAGCACCCTGCTCCGCCTCTCTACCCCATCACCCTGGGCACCTCCGTTTGATGTCCTCAGGGAATGAAGGAAGAAGGCTGGGGTGATGTCTTCAAAGAGGAAGTCCCTGGTACTAATTGGCACTTGGAGACCTTTAGGCTAATTAACCTGTTTATTTCTCTCTCTAGAGTAAATGTAAATTGGAGGATTTAGCTGGGGAGGGTGGAAGAAAGAGATGTCTGCTGGTGGCCACCTCCCTAGGGCCTGTAGATGGCTTTGCAGTGGGCAGTGGGCTGCAGGGAGTCTGGGGGAGAGGCCTGGCTGCAGGGCAGTGGTGAGGGCAGCTGTGTGCTGTAGGGAAGGGCACTCCACACACATTCTCTGTGCTCCTCATCTCAGTGACTCAGGAGCGCTGTTCTGCCCACCGTCCTGGGCTCCTTTGGATGCCACTTGCCTGGGTTCTAGGTTCTCTAGGCAGCCACTTGCTACATTTCTCAGGAGGGAAAGGAGCTGGGAGGAGCCAGGCGGGGCTTGTTTATGGGGGAGCCTTGCCTTACTGTGCTTCTTCCAGTACCTGCACCCCAGCTATGACATGTGGAGCCCCCTTCCCACAGAGCCCCAGGTCCCTTCAAGACCCCTTGGCCAGAGCCTCTGGCTTCCCATCACCTTTAGTTGGGGCACACCTCCTTTTGGTGTGTGAGACACTGGCCTACACTCTAGGTGTCCGTCTCAGAGTCAAACTCAAGCTCTTCTCAAGGTCTGGTCAGACCAGTGTGGGGTCTCCAGCGGCTTTGAAATATTTTGGTGGATGGGAAGCGGGTGCTTGGCTGGCTCCCCCACTCTGGGGCAGGGGGAGGGAAGAGTGGAGGTCTCCTGGTTTGCCTGGGCCCCGCAGGAGTGAGCTGCCTGCTCTCTGAGGGGTGGCTGCTGCCTCTCGGGCCGCTGTGCGCCTGCCATGGGGGATGTCGCTCGAGATACCGGCGACCAAAGACTGGCCCTTCCTGGATCCTCTGCACCTCCACCCTCAGGCCCTGATGTGGCTGTCACTGCAGCCACCTGGCCCCTGGCCAGGCGGGACGTGTGTGTGTGTGTGGGTGGCACTTGCAAGTCCTCTTGTCAAACCCACTCACTGGCTCTGCAAGACCCTCCCTGAGCCCTGCAGGCCAACTGGCATGGGTGAGTGGGTGGTCGGCCCGCCCTCAGCATCCTTTCCTGTCCTGTAGGGGCTGAAGAGATCATCAAAAAAGGTCTGATCTCCCCCCGCTGGTATGGAAGCTGCAGGGGGAAGCGGAGGAGGAGTTCCAGGAGCTCATCCTAGACACTCTGGTCCTCTGCCTGCGGGAAGATGCCACTGAGGCCCTGAACAGCAACGTGGTGCCCATCCTGAAGCAGAAGCTCATCAGCACCAACGAGAACATCCGAAGCAAGGCTGCCCGTGCGCTCCTTAACGTCAGGTGAGGCCTGGCCTAGGCTGGGTTTCCACCAAGGCTGGGAGAAGGCACTGGAGCTGGGCTGCTCCAGGGCTCAAGGGCGGCCGCCCTGGGCCTGCTTCCCCTTGCCTGCTTGTGGCTGGGGACAGGAGGGAGCTGGGAGGGAGGATGACCTTCCCCCCTAGGGTGACCACCATCCTGTTGACCTGGGAGGGTCCTGTATCCCAGGAAACCTCTCAACCTAGACAAAGCCAGATGATTGGGCACCACCTCCCCATGAGAAAGTCCAGCACAGGAGAAGCACTGGTGATGATCGTGACACCCAGTGGTCACTGAGTGGCTCCTGTGTGCCAGGCGTTGTCTGCAAACCTCTCATTTAGACAACCCTCCAGGGAGGCGATGTCTGCCTTCACAGGTGAGGGAACGGAGGCAGGGTCTTATCTCTCACCCCGGGTCACACAGGATCACGGTCTACCTCCTGGCCTGTAAACTCAACACAAAGCCTCAAAGCTGCAGGGGCGGGGTGCAGTATGTGTTCCCACACTAGGCCCCTCTTCACGAGGGACGGGCTGGCCACTCACCGCCAGAGTCCCTGCCTTAGCTGTGGCTATGTCTCTTTAGTGGAGACCTCTTGCCTTCCCTAAGTCCTGGCTCCTCTTCCTTCTGAGAGTCTCACTAGAGGCCCAGGCCAGTATTTCTGCAAGTGTGGCCCGGACCCGGACCCGGACCCGGACCCCCGGGTGATCTGTGAAAATGCAGATTCCCGGGCCGTGTCCCAGCCCCATCATTCTTAGGTCTGCTCAGAGGTTCTCTTTCCGTGGAACCAAGAGAGTGGCTTTCCAGGAGAGAGCTCTCTGTCTAAACTGCAACCTCCCCGCCATTCCCTGTCCTCCTGGGTCCACTGTGACCACCATCCCTGCCATTACTTTGTGTGTCATCCCTGAGGGAAGCTCCTGAGGACAGGGCTTTCCTCTGTTTGCTGCTCTAGACCCAGGGTTTGCAGTGGGGGAGCTTTGGCCCCCAGCTGAGAATTATCTGGCCTGAAAGAGCACTGAGCTGGAGAAACCCAGCTCGGCTCAGCATCTCGCTATGTGAATGAATCGCAGAATCCCTGCATGTGGGGCCCAGGACTCTGCATCTTTTATCATGGGCCTCAAGGTTGAGGCCCACTGTCCTGAAAGCTCCACAGCCTCCCAGTGTCACAGCTAGTGGCTGGCCAACCCCATTTCCCAATCTGTGTTTCCAGGGAACACCTGTGTCTTGAGGTCATTAAGAGCTCTACAAAAATGAGTGTTCTTTGGTGGCTACATTTGGGAAAGTTTGATTAAACTAAGTGACACGGGTCTTTGCACTGTGACACTCCTGCGGTGCTCAGTGTTTCCTGGCCCAGGGAGCCCTTCCTCTTTAGGGGACAGAATTGACCCTCTCACAGGAAACTTTGGGGAGTCTATCACCCTCATTTCTACAACTGCATTTAATCCAGAGTAAGTGGCCTAAAGATCACCTGGTCTGAGTCCTCAGCTGCAGATGCCTAGTACGCAGCAGCCACTGCTGTCGGGGGCACCTTGGCCCATCACTGGCAGCTCTGGCTCTTAGGCAGAGTCAACACAAGTCTCCCTGTGGTTGACACCCCCTGGGTCTTGCTCTTCCCCATTTTGGGGCCATGGAAAACATGCCCTGTTTCTTTTCTGTGTGCTGGCTCAGAATGAGGCCCTGTCACCCCCTGGCCTTCACTGGCAGCACGCTGCATTCACACCAGTGCTCCTCTGCACCCCCAGCATCCCTGCCATTACCACCTGGGGTAGTCCCAACACAATTCTTTGGTGTCTCCCTGGGGTACTTCAGGGCCATGCCCCTGTTCTCCCTTCCAAGCGGAGCCCCTCTCTGTTCCCTCCCTGCTCCAGCATATCTCGTGTGGGCAAGAAACAGGTGTGTCAGTTTGACGTCATCCCCATCCTGGTGCATCATCCTGAAGACCCGGTGGAGCATGTGAGGTCTAACGCTGCTGGGGCCTTGATGTTCGCCACGGTGATCACTGAAGGTGAGGTGGTGGGGGGGTGCCACAGGGAGGGAGACCCCAGCAGGCTAGCAGCCATGATGAACTTTCTGTGCTCAGGGGCTGGGTATTGTCCCCCAAGCCCTACACTTTGCAAAAAACCCTCCGCTTGGCCTATCACTGATGTCCTTTCAAGGTTTGGTCCAAGGCTCAGCCCTCCCTCTTCTCCCCAGCACAGTGGCCCCTCATCGGTCACTCACAGTCGGACCTCTGTGCCTTCACACCAGTCTGTTCCCTGGGCCTGGAATTCCCACCTCCTACCCAGGCCCCTCGTGAGCTGTGATTCAGGGTTGATTAGTTTGCCATCCATGATTCTGTTATCCTGAGGTCTAAGCAAATCTGGAGCCTTTGACTCTATAGTATTTATTCATCATAATTATTTTTCTTAAACTGAGGGAAGAGGCAAATACAGAATTATCTCCCCGAGGGACTCCCAGCCAGTCAGGCTTTCCTCTGAGTTACCCAACCCTGGGCTAATGGAAGAACCCTGTACTGTTTCCACACCTGGCAGTCTGGGGCATGGCACTCCCAGGACCCCTGAAAGCGTCTGACTTTCCTTTTGGCTCCCATGCACCCACCAGCTTGGGGCCCTGTTCTTCCTTTGAGTTCCATGGAGGACCATCTAGGCTTGGATTTGCAATCAGCCTCCCCACACCTGACAATAATGCTGCTTGAGGCATGCAGATAGGGAGAGGTTGGGGCCTTCTTGGAGTCTGCAGTCCCTTCTTTTACTGGTATAGTCAGGATGCTGACTGCATGGTGGTGGGGGCTCCCCCTGCATATTTATCTTGGGGCAGCCTCAGCCCAGTGTCCTCTTGGTCCAGCCTTCCTGCAGGAGTGCTTGGAGGGCCACGGGGCTCGAGACACGGGATGCTGGGACCCAGGAGGGCGAGGCCATTTATTCCCAAGCTGGCACTCCAGCTGAGGGTCCCAGAGCCCCTGCCATGTGCCAGGCCATGGGAGGCAGTGATGAAGGATGTGGAGGAGAAGTTCAGCATGGGTGGGGCACACAGGGGACAGGCCTCCTCTGGGAGGGGTTGGGATCAACCCCAAGGACAATGGGAGTTGGCAGGGCCCAGGCTGAGAGTTTCCACCAGCAAAGGGGAAGGTTGCTGGGCACTGCAGGAGAGTAGGGCTGGCAAGGATAGCAGGAAGGGGCAGTGAAGGGTTGAGGAGGGCATCTCCAGGGAACCATGTGTGTTTTATGCAGAGTAGTGTATTAGAAATATTGGCAACATAAATGAACTATTGGGTTTCCTTTTTTTAAGAGCCAGAGTCTCATTGTGTCACTCAGGTTGGAGTGCAATGTCATGATCACTGTAGCCTCAAACTCCCAGGCTCTAATGATCCTCACACCTCAACCTCCTGAATAGCTAGACTATAGGTACCTGTCCACCACATCTGGCTAATTTTTAAATTTTTGCAGAGATGAAATCTCCTTATGTTGCCCAGGCTGCTTTTGAACTTCTGGGCAGGAACAAGGGTGGATAGAGAGGAGCCAGGTGGGGCTGGAAATGCAGGAGATGAAGGGGCCAGGCCCAGGCTGGACTCAGCGAAGGTGCAAGAGCCCTGAGGGTGAGAGCATGTTGGTGGGGCATAAACCAGGCATAAATTCCTTGAGACTGCACAAGGAGGAGGGTCAGGAGAGGGATAGGGTGAGACGGGGTGAAAAGAGGGCCCCTTGGGCTGTTAGGAATGCCCTGTGTTGGTGGTCTGCAGGGAAGTATGCGGCCCTGGAGGCAGAAGCCATCAGCCCGCTTCTGGAGCTGCTGCACTCCCCCATGACCGTAGCGCGCCTCAACGCCACCAAGGCCCTCACCATGCTGGCGGAGGCTCCCGAGGGCCGCAAGGTCCTGCAGTCGCATGTGTCCACCTTCCGTTCCATGGAGGTGGAGCCTCATGAAAAGCCTCACATGGCCGAAGCCTTACAGCGGGCGGCCCGGATTGCTGTCAGTGTCATCGAGTTCAAACCCTGAGCCCCCTCATCCGCCTCTGTGTGTGAATAAATGCGCTCAGTCTCTTTATCTGGTATCCAAATGGCACTTCCTGTTCCTGGAGCACAGTCACATCTTCTCTCGCTCTCTTGCCAGAGGGGGAAATGCCAGGCCCAGAAGCACTGGGTCTTGGGTGGCACAGGCTGAACTCAGTGCTGGGGATGGGTGGGAGGTGGCCTTTGAGTTGTGCTTTCTGCTGGGGCCAAGTGTCCCCTTGAGAAAGTAGAGAGCAGGGCTGAGCCCTCCAGGGACAAGGCTGGGGGCAGGGACTTCGGCTGGGGGAAGGAGGGAACCCAGATGCACCATCCACCACCCAGGTTTCAGAAGATGGAGTGCCTGACCCCTGGGATGTGGCTGGGTGTGGCCCTGCTCAGCCAGGTCTGCCCCCTTCCCCACCCTGGGTGATGGGAAGGAAGGTGATAGGAGAAACCCTCTGCAGGTTCTTCATGGAAGGGTGACTCAGTTATAAGAGGCTCCCCCAGGGGATGAGTGCTCAGGACAGGGGTAGGTTCTAGTTTTCTCGTTAGATTTTACCCCAAACAGCTGCATTCTTCTCCAAAGCAAGGAAGTCACCTAAGCAGCCTCCAGGCTGGCCTGAAGCTGATGCCACCCCAGATCCCCCTCTCCCTTGGGTGTATGTGGCCCTCAGGGCAGCCCTCTGGTGAACTTTCTGCCTATACCTTCATCTGTGCTGTTCCCTGCAGTGAAGGTGACAGGGGAGGCTGGGGGCTTAGGCAAGGACAGAAAGGTGGGCTGAGAGGACGAGGAGGGAGAAGCCCAGCTGCAGGGGCTCTGGGGCGCAGGGCTGAGGTTGGGGAATGACCAGGAGAAGCTCCTTAATCTCTCCCTACTCATCTCTGCATGGTCTGGTGAGGCAATGGTTCTCTTCGTTAGTGGATAGAAGCAGCCTGTCCTGGCCTCTGTTGGAGGAGCTGCTGGAGCAAAACTCGGCTGGTCTCTTTTTCTGGGGGCTGAGCTGCAGCCTTACTCTTCCCCAGGAGCTTTCTGAGGCTTCCTGTCTTGAAGAGTTTCCCTCATTCACTTCACCCCTTGACAGTCATATTTCCTGTGAGGTGCCCACTCCTCCCAGAATAAACCTTTCAGCAGAACCAGAATCTCAAAGGGAGCCCCTTCTTGCAGTCCTTTCAATAAGCCCCAGGGGCCCTCACTTTCCCAGAAGAAACACAGAGAAGTTTATTGTCCCTGGGATCACAGGATGAATCCAAGTAGGGCCTCTTATTGTGGAAGCGACGGGCAGCTGGGCCCAGCTGGGATTTCAGGTTCATTCCCATTCTCAAAAAAGGCGCCCCTAAGAGGGCTGGGTGCAGTGGCTCATTCCTGTAATCCCAGCACTTTGGGAGGCTGAGGCGGGCAGATCACTCGAGGCCAGGAGTTCAAGACCAGCTTGGCCAACATGACAAAACACCATCTCTACTAAAAATACAAAAATTAGTTGGACATGGTGGCGCATGCCTATGTTCCCAGCTACTTGGGAGACTGAGGCATGAGAATCACTTGAACCCAGGAGGCAGAGGTTGCAGTGAGCTGAGATCATGCCACTGCGCTCCAGCCTTTGAGACTCTGGCTCAAACTAAAACTTTTTAAAAGGCCCCCTAAAAGGAAACCTTCTTTCCTTCAGAAAACAGAGGCCTGAGAGGCTCCATTTCCTCAGGTCCCAGTCCTGCCTTAACACACAGCAGGCTGGCTCTATCCCTACCACAGGCTCTGGCTAAGATCACCAAAATCCCTGCCGCAAGATCCTGTGCTCTTGGTCTCCTCTGTAGAACCTTCTTTCTTTACATGGCTAGTGGTGCTGATGCTTCTCATGCTTCTGTTCTAGGCCCTCTCTTCTCCCACTTACCCTGCACAATCTCATCCGCCTGCTTTGAGCCTTCTCTACCAGGTTCTCTTCTGAGCTAGGCCTCTCTCTCCCCCATCTCCCCCAAATCTGGGTCTCCAGCCATAGCCTCTCTGCTGAGTTCTGGATTCTTATGTCCAACTTAACATCTACCTTAAATGTCTCCCCGGCAAAAATTAATACCAATCTTTCACAAACTGTTACAAAAAATAGAAGAGGGAATATCTCCCAATTCATTCTATGAGTGTAATACTACCCTGATACCAAAACCAAAGATATCAGCTGGGCATGGTGGCTCATGCCTGTCATCCCAGCATCTCGACAAGAAATACAAAAATTAGCCTGGTGTAGAGGTGCGTGCCTGTAGTCCTAGCTACTTGGGAGGCTGAGGCAGGAAAATCACCTGAGCATGGGAGGTCAAGGCTTCAGTGACCTGAGGTCATACGACTGCACTCCAGCCAAACAAAAACCACTCAAAGATATCACAAGAAAAGAAAACTGCAGACCAATATTTGTTATGATTATAGAGACAAAAACACAACAAAATATTAGTAAACCAAATTCAGCAATATAGAAAAAGCATTCATTATACAGCATGACCAACCAGGATTTACCCCAGGAATGCAAGGTTGGTTTAGCATATGAAAATCAATCAACATAATATAACATATAGATAGGATAAAGGACAAAATTCACGTGGTCATCTTAATAGAGGCCAAAAAAAAAAAAGCATTCCACAAAGTTTAACACCCATTCACGATGAAAAACAAACTCTCAGTTAACTAGGAATAGAGGGTAGTTTCCTCAACATGATAAAAAACACCTGCAAAAATTCAGCTGACATTATATTCGTAGCAAAACCTGATTGCTTTCCCCCAATATCAAAAACAAGACACCTCTATTCAGCATTGTACTGGAGGTTCTAGTTAGGCAGTTAGGCAAAAAAAAAAAAAAAAAAAAGCATACAGTTTGGAAAGAAAGAAGGGCAAACTCTCTCTATTCACAAATTACATGATTTTGTATAAGAAAACTTCCAAGGAAGTACACTTAAAAATGATTAGAACTAATGAACAAGTTCAACATGGTTGCAGGATACAAGATCAATATACAAAAATTAATTAATTACCAGATTTTAAATAAGAAAACTTCCAAGGAAGTACACTTAAAAATGATTAGAACTAATGAACAAGTTCAACATGGTTGCAGGGTACAAGATCAATGTACAAAAATGTATATTAATTGTATGAATATACAATATACAAAAAATTTTATTTAAAAAGATACATACACTAGCCATGAACCATCCAAAAACAAAATTGAGAAAACAGTTTCATTTACAATTACATCAAGAATAAAATACTCAGGAATAAATTTAGCAAAAGGAGTGCAAGATTTGTGCACTGAAAATAAAACAGTGTTGAAAGATGTTAAAGACTTAAATATATGGAAAGACATCCCATGTTCATGGATTAGAAGACTTAATATTGTCAAGATGGCAATATAAACATCTTCATGCAGCTCAAACTCTACATATTGGAAATGAGTTTGTCTTTTCCCCATACCTGCACTTTCTCCAGTGCACCCTGTCTCTGGAATTGGTTCCCCCTTCATTCACCTGCTCCAGCCAGAGAGTCACCCCTGGCCCCTCCCCTCCAATGGTCTCCATCTCTTTACCTCTCTGCCACCAACTTGCCTGCTTTGTTCTAGCAGTGTCCTAGTGGATGTTCCTGTCTTACTTTTATCTTCCCAGCAGCAGGAGAGCAAATCTGATTCTATCACTTCCTTGCCTATGCTTCCAGGGACATAGGTCTCCAAAGCATACAAGACCTGCTGGTCAGGCCTCCAACTGTCTCCATTCCACTGTTCTCCATGCACATGCCATATCTCAGCATCCTCAAACATGCCTTGTACTCTTGCCTCATGTCTTTCACACATTTCCCTTCTGTTATCCAGCCAACTGATCCTCCCTTTCCCTGACTTTGAGGCTAGATGGAGCTTTCTGCTGGGCACTTTTGCAGTGCACACACTGCATAATGGGCCAGTGTGTGAACTGAGTGTCAGACAGGGCTACTGTAGGCCTTGTGCCCCTCCTGTTTGCTAGGTTCCCCTTGCCAAGTCTCAGTCTACAACTCTGTGAAATACGTCTAATTCTTATCCTCCACAAGGGTGGTTCTGTGGCTTGAATATGATAATGCACTTACCCTGGGCCTGAAAATAGCAGTACACATGAAATGCTGGCTATTGCTGTGATTGCTTGTTTTCCACCATACACCATATACTCTGGCGAGAAGTTCCCATGTGCTTTGTTCAAGGTTGGTTGTTTGGAGCTCAACATGGTAGCTGGCACATATTAGTCACTCAGAAATGTCAGCGGAAGGATTAGAGAAAGAATGAGGGCAGGATGAGGGCATTGCAGAGTGTGATTCTCATGATGAAATAACTTCAAGCAACCTGGAACTTTTCCTAAAGACACAAATCATTTATTTTGGACTGGGAAGAGAAAGGTGAAGGAGAGGTTTAGGGAACCCCTATGGAAACATGGCTCAGGAGTGGCCTTTGTCTGATAGCTCAACTGGATCTAACCTATGGGCTCAACTCCCTATAATGTCCCAATGCCAGGCAGGCTGTGAGTATGACTAGGGAGAGCTGGCCTGGAGGGAGTTTCCTCTTAACCTGTCCTCAAGGGATGCAGCACAGCAGAAGCTAAACAGAGTTGAGTGGTGGGAGGCCTGTCCTGTTAAGGCAGAGCCTGCCTCAGTCCCACTGAGGTTCAGGCAGGGGGCCAAAGCTTCCATCCCTGGCACCTGTTGCCCCACAGCCTGTGTGGTCATCAGTGCTGGGCAGCACCTATAGGTGAGCTTTCCCTGCAGGGGTTGAGTAGGACTTCACAACTTGACATCTTGGCCAGCAGGGCCATACCTTGGAAAATAAAGAGAGAACCAAGCAATGTAAGTTGGGTACATGAAAGAACTGGTGAGAGTGAAGTAAACACAAGCAAAAATTCCAAATATATATAGAGATGAAAAGCCAAAATTAAATTTAAAGTGAAAGTGTTTATGCAGTGGAGCCATTTGGAGAAAATGACTCATTTTGTAAAGGAACAGATGTTCTCATTTGCATACTTTCTGTAATGGCGAATGGACTTTGCTCTGTCCTACCACATGGCATGTGTGCATTGTGGCTGGTAGCCCTTGATGCATGATACCAAGGGAGCACTTTTATTAATGTAATCCTTGGCCCTAGGCCCGTGGGTCTCCCAGTAGGAAACACTTTGTCCCTGTTCATGATGAGGGAGCCTGGAGAAGCAGCAGCTCTGCCTCCTCCTGGACGGCCCCAGCCCAGCTGCTTCAGGCAAAGTAGATGAGGCCAAGGACCTTGAGCATGATCAGGTTGATCCTGCGGATGCTCACAACTCTCCTCCACTAGGGGTTCTCTGACGTGTTGCCCCACTCTGTACCTTCCGTCTTCTCAGCAGCCTCTACTTTCTCAGCTGCCTCTTCCAGGGCCAGCACCCATGCACCTTGCAACATGTCAACATGCTCCACCTCCTCAGTTGCCTTTGCGAGGGCCACTTTGGGGCCCTCCTGTCTCCAGCCCATAGAACATGTCCCAGATCATTCAGATGCAGCTCTTGGTCTCCTTGCCTACTTCTAGAACAGAGGGAATAGGCAAAGGTCAGGAGGTGGGCAGACCACGGCACAGGAGGGAAGCCTTTGTAGGGACTCACATCTCAGCTTCCACGGGTCGTGTGAAGACCTGTGGGCTTGCTCCTAATACGAAAGAACTGACCTGAGCATGCCCAGATTCCCTCAACTGGCTGGTGGAGGTGGTGTTACAAGACCATGGCCCTTTCTGGGGTGCTGCAGTAATTGATCACCCTTCTCTGTCCCTATAGGTCTAGGGCAGATGGTCACTGATCCTCTGAGCATGTCTCCTCCATGCTCCAATCACTGCTCTTTGGAGGACAGAGAAGCCTTTCCTTTGTGTCATGAAAATAGATACCATTCTCTTTGGCAACCTCTTAGGGAGTGTCTTCTTGAGGCAACTCTCAGTTTCACTGCTTGATCCACAGTAAGGCTATCCTGGGGCCCTCGAAGGCACACTTTTGGTGCTGTCCAGGAGAGCCTAGGAATCACAAGAGGGTTGCCATTCACTTCTCTAGGCCAAACTAAGGGAAACACCTAACTGAGGGGCTTGAACATCACCCAGATGTCCATGCAACACGTGCTGGCTTGTCCCTTGGGGCCTGCTCACCTGGCTTAGCACCATGGTCAGCTCCTGGAACTCGTTTCCTCCTGGATGACAGGACGACCCTGTTTTCAGTCAGAGCAGGCTTCCAGCAGTGTGCACTGTGATGTCTTCTGATGTCATCCTGCTGGGCAGCCTCTATGCCAGTGTCTCCTGGGTTCCCCACCCCTCATCAGAGGCTGAGGAGGAAGCAGAAATGAGGGGGACTCATCGGCCAGGGACAGAGGAGTCCTTGTTACAAGGGAAGGGCCAGGAACATGGATAGCCTATGCTGGGACTGAGAAGTTCTGAGCACCACACCCTTGCCTCTATTTTCAAATGCTCATTAATTATACCATTATCAGCTTCTGAGACCTAAGAGGTCTGGGAGCTCTGGAAAAAGCAGCTGGTCATTCAACCCCACAGTCCAAAGGCACAAATGCCATCCCAAACAGCAGTTAAATACAGTTTAAACTAAAGTTGCCTCCTTATATATTTTAAGGGTGTCTTAAAAGTTTCTCTGTACATAATGAACTATAGCCTAAATGGAGGTGTAAACAGACTGTAACCTACTCTTGTGCCAATCACTGAGTTTTGGCCAATTAAAGGGGACCAGTTGTTCAAACCATGTTCAAATAAGGCAAATGCTAGGCTGTACACAACCTGGCCATTTCTTTACCTCACTTTTGTTTTTGTATGCCACTTTCTTTTTTCTGTCCATAAGTCTTCTTCCACCATGTGGTTGTACTGGAGTCTCTCAGCCTATTCTGGCTCAGGAGGCTGCCTGATTCATGAATTGTTCTTTGCTCAATCAATCAAACTGTTACATTTAATTTGTGTTTTAAATTTATTTTTAATTTTTTAATTTCTGTAGGTTATTGGGGAACAGGTGGTGTTTGGTTACATGAGTAAGTTCTTTAGTGGTGATTTGTGAGATTTTGGTGCACCCATTGCCTGAACAGTATACACTACCCTCAATTTGTAGTCTTTTATCCCTCATCCCCTTCCCACCCTTTTCTTTCCCCCCCAAGTCCCCAAAGTCCATTGTGTCATTCTTATGCTTTTGCATCCTCATAGCTTAGCTCCCACTTATGAGTGAGAACATAAAATTTTGGCTTTCCATTCCTGAGTTACTTCACTTAGAATAATAGTCTCCAGTCTCATCCATGTTGCTGTGAATGCCATTAATTCATTCCTTTTTATGGCTGAGTAGTATTCCATTGTATATATGTACCACAGTTTCTTTATCCACTCATTGATTGATGGGCATTTGAGTTGGTTATACATTTTTGCAGTTGTGAATTGTGCTGCTATAAACATGCATGTGCAAGTACCTTTTTCGGTATAATGGCTGATTTTCCTCTGGATAGATACTCAGTAGTGGGATTGCTGGATCAAATGGTAGTTCTACTTTTAGCTCTGTAAGGAATCGCTACACTGTTTTCCATAGTGGTTGTACTAGTTTACATTCCTACCAGCAGTGTAGAAGTGTTCCCTGTTCACCACATCTACACCAACATCTATTATTTTTTGATTTTTTGATTATGGCCATTCTTGCAGGAGTAAGATGGTATTGCATTGTGGTTTTGATTTGCATTTCCGTGATCATTAATGATGCTGAGCACGTTTTTCATATGTTTCTTGGCCATTTGTATATCTTCTTTTGAGAATTTTCTATTCATGTTCTTAGCTCACTTTTTGATGGGATTATTTGCTTTTTCTTGCTAATTTGTTTGAGTTTGTTGTAGATTCTGGATACTGGTTCTTCATCAGATTGTGAAGATTTTCTTCCACTCTGAGTTGTCTGTTTACTCTGCTGACTGTTCTTGTGCCATGCAAAAGCGCTTTAGTTTAATTAAGTGCCAAGTATTTATCTTTGTTTTTATTGCATTTGCTTTTGGGTTCTTGGTTGTGAAATCCTTACCTAAGCCAAGGTCTAGAAGGGGTTTTCTAATGTTATCTTCTAGAATTTTTATAGTTGCAGATCTTAGATTTAAGTCCTTGATCCATCTTGAGTTGATCTTTGTATAAGGTGAGAGATGAGGATCCAGTTTCATCCTCCTACATGTGGCTTGCCAATTATCCCAGAACCATTTGTTGAATAGGGTGTCTTTCCCCCACTTTATGTATTTGTTTGCTTTGTCAAAGATCAGTTGGCTGTAAGTATTTGGATTTATTTCTGGGTTCTCTATTCTGTTCAATTAGTCTATATGCATAATTTTATACCACTGCTATGCTGTTTTGGTGACTATGACCTTATAGTATAGTTTGAAATTAGGTAATGTGATGCCTCTGGATTTGTTCTTTGTGCTTAGTCTTGCTTTGGCTATGTGGGCTCTTTTTTGGTTTCATATGAGTCTTAGGATTGTTTTTTCTAGTTCTGTGAAGAATGATGGTGGTATTTTGGTGGGAATTTCATTGAATTTGTAGATTGCTTTTGGCAGTATGGTCATTGTCACAATATGGATTCTACCCATCCGTGAGCATACAATGTGTTTCCATTTGTTTGTTTTCTGTGATTTCTTTCAGCAGTGTTTTGTAGTTTTCCTTGTAGAGGTCTTTCATGCCCTTGGTTAGGTATATTCCTAAGTATTTAATTTAATTTTTTGCAGTTGTTGTAAAATGGGTTCAGTTCTTGATTTGATTCTCAGCTTGGTCACTGTTGGTATATAGGAGAGCTACTGATTTGTGCACATTAATTTTGTATCCAGAAACTTTGCTGAATTCTTTTTTTCAGTTCTAGGAGCTTTTCGGAGGAGTCTTTAGGTTTTCTAGGTATGCAGTCATATCATCAGCAAACTGTGACAGTTTGACTTCCTCAGTACTGATTTGGGTGCCCTTTATTTCTTTCTCTTGTCTGATTGCTCTGGCTGGGACTTCCAGTACTATGTTGAAGAGATGTGGTGAGAGTGGGCATCCTTGTCTTGTTCCAGTTCTCAGAGGGAATGTTTTCAACCCCATTCAGTATTATGCTGGCTGTGGGTTTGTCATACATGGCTTTTATTACATTGAGGTATGTGCCTTGCATGCCAATTTTGCTGAGAGTTTTAATCATAAAGGGATACTAGATTTTGTTGAATGCTTTTTCTGCATCTATTGAGATGACCATGTGGTTTTTGTTTTTAATTCTGTTTATGTGGTGTATCACATTTATTGACTCGTGTGTGTTAAACCATCCCTGCATCCCTGGTATGAAGCCCACTTGATCATGGTGGATTATCTTTTTTATATATTGTTGGATTCAGTCAGCTAGTATTTTGTTAAGGATTTTTGCATCTATGTTCTGCATCGATTTTTGCATCGATGTTGGTCTGTAGTTTTCTTTTTTTGTTACATTTTTTCCTGGTTTTGGTATTAGGGTGATAGTAGCTTCATAGAATGATTTAGGGAGGATTCCCTCTTTATCTATCTTGTGGAATAGTGTCAATAGAATGGTTCCAATTCTTTGACTGTCTGATAGAATTCAGCCGTGAATCCATCTGGTCCTAGACTTTTTTGGTTGGTAACTTTTTTGTTACCAGTTCAGTCTCACTGGTTGTTACTGGTCTGCTCATGCTATCTAATTCTTCCTGATTTAAGCTAGGAGGCTTGTATCATTCCAGAAATTTATCCATCTCCTCTAGGTTTTCTAGTTTTTGCATGTAAAGGTGTTCATAGTTGCCTTGAATGATTTTTTGTATTTCTGTGGTGTCAGTTGTAATATCTCCCATTTCGTTTCTAATTGAGCTTATTTGAATATTCTCTCTTCTTTTCTTGGTTAATCTTGCTAATGGTCTATCAATTTTATTTACTTTTCAAAGAACCAGCTTTTTGTTTCATTTATCTTTTGTATATTTTTGTTTCAATTTTATTTAGTTCTGCTCTGATTTTGGCTATTTCGTCTCTTCTGCTGGGTTTGGGTTTGGTTTGTTCTTGTTTCTCTAGTTCCTTGTGATATGACCTTAGATTGTCTATGCTCGTTCAGATTTTTTGATATAGGCATTTAGGGCTATGAACTTTCCTCTTAGCACTGCCTTTGATGTATCCCGGATGTTTTGATAGGTTGTTCACTGTTGTCATTCAGTTCGAAGAATTTTTTAATTTCCACCTTGGTTTCATTGTTGGCCCAATGATCATTCAAGGGCAGGTTATTTAATTTCCATATATTTGCATGGTTTTGAAGGTTCCTTTTGGAGTTGATGTCCAGTTTTATTCCACTGTGGTCTGAGAGAGTGCTTGATATAATTTCAATTTTCTTAACTCTATGGAGGCTTGTTTTGTGACCTAGCATATGGTCTATCTTGAAGAAAGTTTTATGTGCTGATGAATAGTATGTATATTCTGCAGTTGTTGGGTAGAATGTTCTGTAAATATCTGTTAAATCCATTTGTTCCAGAATATAGTTTAAATCCATTGTGTCTTTGTTGACTTTCTGTCTGAAAGACCTGTCTAGTGCTGTTAGTGGAGTACTGAAGTCTCCCACTATTATTGTATTGCTGTCTGTCTCATTTCTTAGGTCTAGTAGTAATTGTTTTATAAATTTGGGAGCTCCAGTGTTAGGTGCATATATATGTGATATTTTCCTGTTGAACAAGGCCTTTTATCATTATATAATGTCTCTCTTTGTCTTTTTAAACTGCTGTTGCTTTAAAGTTTGTTTTGAACATATGAAAAAAAGCTCATCATCACTGGTCATTATTAGAGAACTGCAAATCAAAACCACATTGAGATACCACCTCACGCCAGTTAGAATGGCAATCATTAAAAAATCAGGAGACAACAGATGCTGGAGAGAATGTGGAGAAATAGGAACACTTTTACTTTGTTGGTGGGAATGTAAATTAATTCAACCATTGTGGAAGACAGTGTGGTGATTCCTCAAGGATCTAGAAATAGAAATACCATTTGACCCAGCAATACCATTGCTGGGTATATACCCAAAGGATTATAAATCATTCTATTATAAAGACATATACACACATATGTTTATTGTGGCACTGTTCACAATAGCAAAGACTTGGAACCAACCCAAATACTCATTAATGATAGACTGGATACTAAGCAGCCATAAAAAAGGATGAGTTCATGTCCTTCGCAGGGACATGGATGAAATTGGAAACCATCATTCTCAGCAAACTGACACAAGAACAGAAAACCAAACACCACATGTTCTCACTCATAAATGGTTGTTGAACAATGAGAACACACAGACACAGGGAGGGGAACATCACACCAGGGCCTGGGGAGGAGAATAGGGGAGTAATAGCAGGGGGTGGGGGGAATTGGGCAGGACAGTTAGGAGAAATACCTAATGTAGATGATGGGGCGATAGACGCAGCAAACCACCACCATGGCATGTGTATACCTATGTAACAAACCTGTATAATCTGCACATGTACCCCAGAACTTAAAGTATAATAAATAAAAAAAATAAAGTTTGTTTTGTCTGATATGAGAAGAGCTACTCCTGCTTGTTTTTGATGTCCATTTGCATGGAATATCTTTTTCCACCCCTTTACCTTAAGTTTATGTGAATCCTTATGTGTTAGGTGAGTCTCTTGAAAGCCACAAATAGTTTGTTGGTGAATTCTTACCCATTCTGTGATTCTGTATATTTTAAGTGGAGCATTTAGGCCATTTAAACCCAACGTTAATATTGAGATGTGAGGTACTATTCCATTCATCATGCTATTTGTTGCCTGCATACCTTGTTTTTTTTTTTTTTGTTTTTTTTTTTTATTTGTATTTTTGTTTTGTAGGTCCTATGAGACTTATGCTTTAAATAGGTTTTGTTTTGATGTGTTTCCAGGATTTGTTTCAAGATTTTGAGCTCCTTTTAGCAGTTCTTGTAGTGCTAGTTTGGTAGTGGCGAATTCTCTCAGTATTTGTTTGTCTGAAAAAGACTGTCTTTTCTTCATTTATGAAGCTTAGTTTTACTGATACCTTTTTCAGGTAGATTGGGGATTTCTTCTCGGTTTGGATCCACTGCTGGTGAGGTAGTGTGATTTTTTTGGGGGGTGTTAAAGAACTTGTTTTTTCATATTACCAGAGTTGGTTTTCTGATTCCTTCACATTTGGGTAGGCTGTGTCAGAGGGAAGGTCTAGGGCTCAAGGCTGTTCTTCAGAGTTTTTTGTCCCACAGTGCTCCCTTGATGTAGTACTCTCCCTCTTTTCCTATAGATGTGACTTCCTGAGAGCTACACTGTAGTGATTCTTGTCTCTCTTCAGAATCTAGCCACCCAGCAGGTCTACCAGGCTCCAGTCTAGTACTGGGGGTTGTCTGTTCAGAGTTCTGTGATGTGAAGCATCTGTGGGTCTCTCATTGTTGATACCAGCACCTGCTCTGGTGGAGGTGGCAGTGGGTGAGATGGAATCTGTGAGGGTCCTTAGTTTTGGTTATTTAATGCACTATTTTTGTGCTGGTTGGCCTATTGCCAGGAGGTGGCGCTTTCAAGAGAGCATCAGCTGTGGTAGTATGGGAAAGATCAGGTGGTGGATGGGGCCTTAGAACTCAAAGAGTATATGCCCTTTGTCTTCAGCTAGCAGGGTGGGTAGGGAAGGACCATCAGGTGGGGGCAGGACTAGGCATGTCTGAGCTCAGACTCTCCTTGGGCAGGTCTTGCTGTGGCTGCTGTGGGGGATGAGGGTGAGGTTCCCAGGTCGATGGAGTTATGTTCCTAGGAGAATTATGGCTGCCTCTGCTGTGTTATGCAGGTTGTCAGGGAAGTAGGGGAAAGCTGGAGTCACAGGCCTCATCCAGCTCCCATGAAACTCAGAAGACTGGTCTCACTCCTACCATGCTCTTCCCCACAACAGCACTAAGTCTATTTCCAGGCAGTCTACAAACAGGGCCGAGAACTTGCCCCAGGCTACCAGCCTCCCAGCTGTGAAAGCAAGTAGGGCTTTCATGCTTCCCTGCCTGTGGAGCCTGCACACTGGATTCATACTCTCCCCCTGCGTTCTGGCCAGGAGACTTGTTGTTTGGTTGGAATTATTACAAAGTTCAGCTGAAGGTTTCCTTCTCCCTGTGCCCTTTTCCCAGTTCCTCTGGCAGTCCTCGCCAGGTAGCCCTGTGAGACAAGTCAGAGATTGCTTCCCTGGGAACCCAGAGAGCCCACAGGGCTTTTCCTGCTGCTCCCCTTACCCCTATATTTCACTTGGCTCTCTATTTTATTTTATTATTTTGAGACGGAGTTTCACTCTTGTTACCCAGGCTGGAGTGCAATGGTGAGATCTCAGCTCACCACAACCTCCGCCTCCTGGGTTCAAGCAATTCTGCTGCCTCAGCCTCCCAAATAGCTGGGACTACAGGTTTGCACCACCATGCCCAGCTAATTTTTGTATTTTTAGTAGAGACGGGGTTTCACCATGTTGATCAGGATGGTCTCGATCTCTTGACCTTGTGATCCACCTGCCTCAGCCTCTCAAAGTGCTGGGATTATAGGTGTGAGCCACCACGCCCCACTCGGCTCTCTAAATTGACTCTGTTCCAGGTATTGTCAGAATCTTCTCCTGTGATCTAGACCTTCAGGTTCCCCAGTGACAGTGTGTGTTTGGGGCAGATAATCTTCCTTTCTCACTCCCACTGTTTGGACAGTCACAGTAATTGGGATGTCTCCTGGGTCCTGCAGGAGCAATTCACTTCCTTCTGTGGGTTTGTGGGTTCTCTTGGTTTCCTGAATTATTCCTGCAGTAGTTCTGGAGCAAAAAGTTTATGATGTGAGACCCCAAACATTGCTCTGGTCCATTTGAATGAAAGCTGGTATCTAGTCCTGACTCCTATCTGCATTGATCCTTGGGGAAAAGACAAACTCTGTTAAATTTAATTTAGCTAAGGGTTTCCTTTTAACAGATGGTGTCAGAAGTGGGATCCAAGCTAGAACTTCTAGTAATCTCCAAAAGTGCCAAGTGAGCAAGCAAGTACCCACTGGGCCTATTGTTTCCATTGCTGTCTCACAGCAGCTGGGGGATCTTGGTAAACTGTCCCTCAGATTCTGAAGTTCCACGGATTTGTATTTTGAGCTCTCTGAGTTTGTTTGAGCACATTTTTAATCAATACTAGGTTTGGAAGTTCTGACAGAAACTGAACGGGGTCTACAAATGGATTGTATCTGATAATTAACTGGCTTGGATACAGTTAGGGGCCTCCTTTGTCTGACTGGGTCAGAAAGAACCGGTAGCAGATGGCAATATTGCAGGGGGTGTAAACTTTGGCTTTTGGAAATTCACAGGAATTTTTGTGTTTTCTACTCCCTTTGTTTCTTTTTTCTTGTACACTTAAGTATGGAAACAAATCACTGGCAGAGTAGCTTGAGGGATTCTGAGAGCCAAAGTCAATATTGGAGGTAAAAATGGGGTCCTTAATTTCTAAAGAACTGAGTACCTTCCAGCTAACATGTATATCAGTATTAGGCCCTAGAAGCAGCAAAGGCATACAGAAATGGCAAAAACATACTAAAGATAATTTAAAGTTCCGGTGAAATGTTCCAAATGAACAACACTGCACTTGAAGAAGTGCATTTGAAAATGAAGTCTCCCAAATTAGTCTCATCTAGGAGTGTCCATTGATACGCAGAAGCTTCTAAAAAGATTTCAATATTTTTATTTAAAGAATTTATAAAAGGCATATAAAAAGTAAGTTACTAATTGATAAGAAAAATTAAATCTGCTAACCTTTTGGCTTAGTTACTATCCTGCCCCAAAGGTGAAATGAAAGCTCTCCTAGATAAAGTATTTATAAAATGTAGTCCCTCGGTTAAAATAGCCTTGCTTCTTTTTGAGATGTATTCATGCTAAGACCAGGCATAGAGAATACTCTCTTTGCCCTATTCCTTAAGAAGCTCCACCCTGAACTTAGTAATTTTAGCTAAGAAACGGTAGCTAAGTTAGAAAGAACACTAACTGAACTAAAATATACCTTTCTGGAATTGAAGTGGCAATCTTAATAGCCTTTTGTAAAAGAAGTTTACGTCAGTAAAGGAAAGCTCCATTTGTAAGGCAGTCTGCCTGTGTACATTAGAAACTCTTACCATTGTTTTAAATTTACATATTAAGTCTTGCCTTTGCTTAAGGTCCTTTTCTGGCCACTTTATCTTGATCAGCTTTCACGTATGTACCATTTTTTTCTCTTGATTTGAGCAAATAATGATACAGTATTTATGCCTAAAATCTTAGCTGTGTGCTTATGAAATATATTTTTTTTTGTTTCACATAAGAGCTGTACCTTTAGAAATGCAAATTTGTTGCCTAGTTAATAATTGCTTAGGGCAGTGAAACAGATAACTGGAAGATTGATAGTCTGAATGAGGGAAAGGAAAACTATTTGAAAGCTGGCAAATAAAAATCCTTTATAGAAGCTATAAGATCTGCTTCTGTGTGTTTGTATGTCTGTATGTGTTATGCGTATGTGATAATATTTAATAAATAAAGCTGATTTATTGTCGGCAAAATAGGAATGACTTCACAGTTATCAGCTAAATATAATTAGATACCTGCTTGATTTGACTGTGAACTTACATTTTTTTTGGTTTAGAGCCTCTGGATTTGGTGGTGTGAACAGGTGGCCATGACGAGGTCTGGAGACACATTCTCAGTTCCTAGACCAGCAGCTACAAGTCAGAATCATGCCAAATATGACCCTTCTTCTCTGCTTTCCCTACTTGCCTACTGGCTATTTTTGGGAGGGGTTGGATCCTCTAGGCATAGTTGGATCCTCTAGGCAGCTGTCTTCTGTCCTGGCCTCTACACCTGGTATATAAATTTAGTACTCAGACAGGTCCTGACCTTCATAGTCCTCCTGGGTACCACATGGTTACTTGAGACCCTGGATGACCTGGGGAAGACATTATGAGTGCCACAGAAGTTTGTGCCATTTTCAGTGGGGGAGGAGCCTGGCCCTTCCTCTTCCTCGGTGATACCTGGGATTCAATTTGTGAGGTGGGAAGCACACCAGCAGGACTCTGGCTTTGTGGAGAATCCCTGTTTCTCTTTTTCCTTTTCACTCAGTAAACCCTGCCCTCCTCATCCTTCAAATTGTCTGTAAGCCTAATTTTTTGTGGCCATGTGACAAGGACCCCTGTCTTTAGCTGAACTAAGAGTCCTACAACAATTAGGGAGGGTACTTGGGTTATAGTTTCAAAATTCTTTTTGGTAATTAAAAATCTTAAAGTCATGTTATGCTAAAGTAACAGATAATCACAAAATGTCTGAGTCATTTATAACTTAAAATACTCAAATATCAATTATTAAACATGAGTTTAAATCTATATACCTTGACATTTTTTATTAACATGGTATAGAAAAGACAAACATACTTAGATCTGTTAATAAATAGTAATTTGAAGAACCATCTTTCTAAAAAAATTATAATTTTTTTCTACAAATACTACTATAAACAGTTTAAAATTACTTTCTGTGGTTTTCACTAGAAATTAGGGTTACTAAGAGTTAAAATTATAGTTAGTATATGTAATTAGAACTACTAGATATGAGAGAAAATTCTACATGAAGAGTATCTAAACAAAAGTAAGATATGCCTTGATGAGAAAGTTATAAAGGCACAAAAGTATGTGTTTGTTAAAAATCTTTAGTTTGAAGTTACTAAGGGTTTCAAATTGAAGGAGTAAAAAATAGATAAAAGTAGATAAACATAGAAAATTGGGGAGAAAATGTAAAACATAAAAGGCTTGTGAAAATCTTGTGTAGTTAAAAGATGACAGATTTGATAAATTTATTGATAAGATTTTATTAAAATTACCTTTAGTATTGATAATACACTGTAATTTGGTTTTCTCTGTTGAACAAAAATATTGTGTAGTATTAATAAGACCCAGTAAAATCTTTATGTTCATCTTTAAGTAAACGGCAAAAAGAAAAAGAGAGAAGGGACAGATTCTGTCTCATTGTATCTTTCTCAGGTCTGTTGATTGTTTGGAAAACTGAGTCCCTTCTATTGAAGAGTATAGGTTTTAGATTTAAAAAAATCTTTTAATCATCACTTTGGCTAGATAAATGACTATTATTTTATGGTAGCCTGTGATCCTATTTGGTTACATGTTTTAAATCTTTGACATATTTTACAGGCTTCCCAAAATCAAATTTCACCTTCAAAATTAAGTACTTTTTACCTCTAGCTTTGGGATGGTACAAAAGACCCCTGAATCATCCAAAAGAAAAACACAGAATTATTTGACTTGTCAAATTATATGGGAGGCATTGTCAAATAAGAAATAACGTTTAACCTTCTACAAGTTATATTTTAGTGACTATGTTATTAATATATATTTTAAAATTATATGGCATTTCTAAAATTCTAATATATTTTATGCTATCAGTCATAATTATGGTTATTATGTTAAATTATTGTAAGCCACAGAAATAACCAAATTTCCTTGTAAATTGTCTCTTTAACTATGACCATTTAAAGTTATTTCCACAGTTAATTGCTTAATTCTGATGCAGTTTCTGAAAACTTCACAAACACACAAAAATCTTAGAGTATGGTGTCTTTAAGGAGGTTCGTGAAGGGATGAAAAGGACCCTGACAAACACTCTTGAATACAGGCTTCTAATAACTTCAAGATCAAATCATCTGGACTGGGTAAGAATTCCTGGAACTCTAATAAAGAGACTGACTGGTTTATAAAACTGCTACACAGCAGGAAAAATATTGAATACCAAGAAGGTACTTCGCCAGATTTTCATGCTAAATCAGTGAATTGTTTAGATATGCAGTTCGAATGAACTCCATGGTCCGGATCAAATTACCTATAATAACCTATCAGTTATCAATGCCATGCACCTAAATTGGAGGAACAGCCAGTATGTAAGAGGACGTAAGTCCAGTGTTAAGTGTGGACTCATGGAGAACCTGGATGCCCACCTTATTCTTCCTGAGTCCTTAAAGCTTTTGTTATTAAAAACTTTGCATTATGACTTATGAAAGAGATAAAATGATTCAAATTAAATATATATGTGTGTGTGTGGTGACTGTTCTAAATTGCTAAAATAGTTTATGACCAATATTTGGTGTGTCAAACCAAATTCCTAGAAAGATAAAACTTCAGGTACATTTTTGCTGCCTGGAGGATCATTTAAATGTTTATAGAGGGATTGTATTCCATTGTAATTTCCTATGCATGTTTTCTGGTTGTATTAAAAACTTTCCCATGCATGCAAGAGGGCTGATATAACAGTAGGTCATTATGCCAAAGTATATGTTCAGATAAAGAAAGCTTTTCATGGTCCACTGACTGAGGACAGTCAACACCTTCACAATCTAGAACCAGAAGACTGAATCTGCTGAGAAAATCAAAGAAAGACTACACTTGCCATCCACACTGCAGCAAAACTTCCAGACTTTGAATCTTGGGTTTTTAATCTCACAACTCCTAAGAGTCCTCTCCACACTCTTGGAACTATACATCCATTGGAAACCCTAAGGTAAAGCTAACCAGGGAAGTTTCTCCCCCAGAAGCAGACGGCATCCTTGATATGGACAGCTTTTTTCCAAGATCATGAATCAAGACTTCTCTGCTAGCATGAGACTCTCATCTTTCTATTTTTTCCTTGCTTATGCCTCAGTGAACAATAGAAGTAAAAGGGGGTCTTTTGTGAGCTCTCATAAGGTATACTTTTAGATGAAGAATTTTACAACCAGCCTTATACATGGACAAACTTATGCCTTGATAGATGGAAGATAAAAGGTCAATGTAGGTGAAAAATTTTAATGGCACATTTGTTGCCTCATAAGCAGGCAGAAACAGAACACTGAGTCACTCCTCTTAAACTATTAATGAATCACATGCTAAAGAGAACATTGCCATGATCCTTCATTCTTCTAGGTGAAGAAATGAGAGAAAATTCTATATGAAGAGTATCTTTTCCATGGTTTGGAGTAAATGAGGCAATGATTAGAAATGTACCCCTGTTGACACTGTGGGAGTTCCAAGGCAGGTGGATCACTTGAGGTCAGGAGTTCAAGACCAACCTGGCCAACGTGGTGAAACTCCGTCTCTACTGAAAATATAAAAAATTAGTTGGGCATGGTAGTGTGCACCTGTAATCCCAGCTACTCAGGAGGCTGAGGCAGGAGAATCTCTTGAACCCAGGAGGCGGAGGTTGCAGTGAGCTGAGATTGCATCGTTGCACTCCAGCCTGGGCAACAGAGTGAAACTCCCTCTCAAAAAAAAAAAAAAAAAAAAAAAAAGAAATGTATCCTCGGTGATAGACTCTATAGCAGATTCTACTGTAAAAGCTATGGTTATACAGCAGGCTTTAAATTCTCTTTTGAAGGCCAGGTGCAATGGCTCATCCCCATAATCCCAGCACTTTGGGAGGCCGAGATGGGCAGACCACCTGAGGTCAGGAGTTTGAGACCAGCCTGGCCAATGTAGTGAAACCCTGCCTCTACTAAAAAATACAAAACATCAGCTGGGCATGGTGGCATGTGCCTGTAATCCCAGGTACTCGGGAGGCTGAGGCAGGAGAATCGCCTGAACCTGGGAGGTGGAGGTTGCAGTGAGCTGAGATCACACCACTGCACTCCAGTCCGGATGACAGAGCAAGACTCTGTCTAAATAAATAAATAAATAAATTCTCTTGTGAAAGTTATGCTAAATAACAGAATTTGTCTAGATTATTTACTGGCTAAACAGAGGATTATCTCTGCAGTTGCTGGCACTTCTTGTTGCCTGTGGAGAAATAAATCAGATATTATAGAGATTTAGTTGTAGGAGATTAATGAACAGACTGCCTGTTTAAAGTGAGTAGATGCTTTATCTAGCTTATTCTTTGATCTATTTGATTTTAGGTGGTTTGGTTTATGGGGACGCTGGGCTAAGGAGCATACTCCAAACTCTGTGTATTATCCTCTTGATAGACATAATAGTAGTCTCCCTGGTATGCTGTATTCTCTCAAAAGTTTAAAATGTTTGCTTGCAGCCATCTCTAAAATTTCAAATGGTCTCTTTCCAACTGGAATGACAAGAACTCAAATACATGTGTGACCATGAGGACACTGTAACCTGTGAATGATGCATTGAGACTGGAAATCCAAAATGATGGTAACTGAGAGTGGTGCTAAGGCCCTAAGTTTTGGTGACTCATCTATGTGAGAATCTGACCAAAAGGGAGGAATTCTTAACCAAAATAATGAAAGGCCATTGTTTTGGACTGAGCTCCTCTACTCACCCCAATAGACCAGATCAAACCAAAATGGAGTCACTTATGGTAAAGGTGACATAATCAAACTAAGACTGTAAGGATACAAATATATCCTAGAACAGACCAGGTTTTGTTTTTCTTCTGTAAACTGGACATTCCAGCATAAGGAGGTATCCTCTACTCTAACCCTTACAAAAAAATAACCTGATGTCCTTATTCTCACCTTACAAAATCCAGTGTTCTGCTATTTTCGTAGATTTAGAATCCAAATAAGTATATTTACCATGGTGATAGTGACCTCAATGACTAAAGTTTTGGTCAATCTATCAAAATCGAGAGCATGACCAAAACAGGGGAATTGTTACATCAAATTTAGCCTAAAGCTTCCTCCTAACATATTTTACATTTGTCCTCATAGGTTCTCTGTATATAGTGAAGTATAAGCTAAATGAAGGTGTAAACAGACTGTAACCTACTCTTGTGCGGATCGCTGAGTTTTGGCCCATCAAAGGGGGCCAGCTGTTCAACCCATGTTAAAATAAGGCAAATGCTGGGCTGTATCCAATCCAGCTGTTTCTGTGCCACTTTCCTTTCTCTGTCCATAAATCTTCTTCCATCATGTGGCTGCACTGGAGTTTTCTCTGAACCTGTTCTGTCTCAGGAGCCTGCCTGATTCACAAATCATTCTTTGCTCAATTAAGCTCTGTTAAATTTAATTTGGCTAAGGGTTTAAAAAAAAAAAAATCTCCAAGGCTGGATGGTGGCAGCAGGACAGCCAGTGGCTTGGAGCCCACACTGTGCAGGGAGCCTGCCTGTGTTGAGACCCTAGCTCTACACTGTCTGTTTATCTATGGAACCTGGGGCAAATTGATTAACTGCTCAGTACCTCAGTTTCCCTAGCTCTAAAATGGGGCTAGTAATTATGCCTATCACACAGTTCTGGCAGTTCCTGGTACATTATACTGAGAACAAGAGTGAGCCAGTTTACACCCCCTCAGAGGAGAGCCATCAGCAGGCATCTGAGGCAGCCTGGAGCCCTGAATCTTGCAGGTACCTGGGGTCCTATGCCCAGGAGAAGCTGCTCCCCCTGCCCAACAGCAGTCTACAGAGCACCCCCCCAGGCTGGGTGTACACCTCTCTGTGCAAGTGTCAGGAGGGAGCCATTGGCTCTCTGGGCTCTGACCTTCCTTGGCAGGACTATAGGGAACCTAGAACCCAGCTTCTCCCAGCCAGGCCATTCCCTCCCTCCCCCCAAACTCACAGCCTCCTTACCACTGTCTGCCTCAGATACAGGACTAATCTCATTATGCCCTTTATCCCTGTTTGCGTCAGGGGCTGCAGGAAGCTCAGGTCACCCTACCCCCATGGCCCTGAATACTCCTTTTCTGACCCCATCTGCTGGAACCTTTCCTCTGAACCCTCAGGAGACCCCAGGACAGCCTCTCCCTGGAACATTCTCTCTCTTCTTTCTTGTACTGAAACCTAACTCTCCCCGAGACCTGCTTCCTTACCTATGTGGGGCTGCTTTCCTCCAACCCTGCCCCTCATACCCTCACTGGTGTTGGACAGATCCTTACAGATCATCTTCTGTGCCCGTTCAGAGCCCCTGCACAGGCTCTGTGACCCCATTCCCCCACCCTCCCCGGCACCACACCCCCAGATTGCTCTGCTGGGGCACAACGTGGTCTCCGTGTGTAGGAACCTGACCACCAGTTGTCAGGCCTCATCTTTCTTCAGCCATCAGCATTTCCCTCGGTGGATCCTCACCACCTCCCCCTCCCTAAAACATTTCCAGGAAACAAAGTACTTCTGCTTTTCTGCCCCTGCGCTGTCTCTTCCACATCACATGGAGTGGCCCTCGCAACCCTTGTATTTCCCTTACACGCACCTCCAGGGGCTACCAGTGCATCTTCTGTTCTCTCTCATGCCTGTCCCGCCAGCCCAGATGGCTCCACCTGGCTCTCCCATAGGTGTGGTCACCTCCACCTGCCCTAAACACCGCCATGAGGTGTCTCAGGAAAAATGAATGGCCCGGCCTCTGCCTGGAAGGACATTTCTTAGGATGCAGAGCATGGGGCCAAGGCGTGCTGAGTATTGCACACAGGAACCCCCAGGGCTTTGGAACCTCCTCTCACCTGGCTATACTGGGGAAATGGGGATTCTGCTCCTTTTTGTCTCTGTGTCCCGGCCTACCATTTCCTCTTGGCTGTTGCATAAACTCCAACAGAGCTGGTGGAGCCATGGAGGAAGGGGAGGGGTGCATCACCAGCTGGGACCCTGCCACGAGGGCCACACAGTGCCTTGGCCCATAGCTGGGCACCAGGGTCTCAAATAACTGAAAAGTGATCTGGTTGTTAGACTCCATCAAAAGACAGACTGTGGATGGGAAAGTGTAGGAATCAGGACCCTGGAGTTTGTTCTGGCTCTGGTACTCTGTAGTGTGTGATCTTGGCAAGGGGTGACACACTGGTCTGGGGCTCAGTGTCCCTCAGCTGTGAGGCAATGAGCTCAGGGCCCTTCCCAGTCTGAGGGTACAGGAATGTGAACCTCTTCATTTGGGGAGCAAACACGCATCACGCTGGGGTCTACTTCTGATGGTGGTGCTGGGAGAAGCTCTGTCATTCGGATGCGCAGGACAGGGCAGCCCCAAAGCTGCTTTCATTCTAGAGCCCTCTGCGCACATCGGAGACAGTGCTAGCTCAGTGCAGGAGAGCCGGCACCTGGGCCTAGGGCACAGTTTAACTGCGCTTTTGCAGATCCTGAGGGGGGCACTCCATTTCCCTTCTGGTCTTTTATTTTCCCCCTCTTCCTAAAAACGTATCTGGGAACTGAGAAGTAACAAAACCCAGCTGATTATTGTGGTTTTGTTTTGTTTTAAGGCTTAGGTAGGAGAGTAGATACATTGGAACCTGTTACCCCAGCCTCAGCAGAGGATATCTGAAGCTCTGCCCCACACACTCTCCCGCTAAACCACAGCAGGGATGTTTAAGAACCCTGCTGGGCTGGGCTGCCTCCCCAGCCTGAGCCCCACCTCTCATACTAGGATACTGATACTCAAATTCTGCTGGGTTGATGACAGAGACTCGGCTTAGCCTTTAATTGCTTCCTGGTGATGCCATATGTGCACATTTTGCCTTCCCAAGGACACAGTCAGCTTCCTGTGGATGAGATCACTGGCAGAGCCGGGGCCGAGGGCCGCACAGTGCCTGCGGGCTTCTGAGCTTGTGTAAGTCGGGGGACAGAGTCACCCTTCCCTAACAGTGGGGAGCAGAGGTGCCATGCATAGTGGACCAGGGCATGGCATGTTGTCAGTGACCCATAAACACTCATTTTTACCTTCCTCTCCCCTTCCTTTTCAGCAGCTACTTTCTTTGTGTTCTCTGGGGCCAGACAGGTGGGAAACACTCAAAAAATGTGTAGCTAAGCAAGAAGTGAGCAACATCAAGAAGTTGAGAGTAGGAGAACAGCAGAAAAGAATGCAGACACAATAGACGGAGACCCTGAGCAACAGGAACCAGAGAGTCAGCCACCCCCAGCTCCTCAAAGTGCCAGGAGCAGGGAAGTCTCCCATGTGTGTCACTGATGCAGGTGGCAATCACATGGGGTGTGAGAAGCCGGCTCCCCTTCCCATGTGCTTTGTCCCTCTTCCAGACAGGCTGTGTGTGCAAGAGAGGAATGAACCAAATGGAAAATGCTGAGCAGAAAAAGTGGGGTGGCCAGAGAGGAAATCCCCATGATGGAGCTGGGGGGACCTTGAGGCTTGCAGTCTTCCAAGTGCCAGCTGTCATCCAGACCCCAGGTAAAGTTGGCAGAAAGGTACATGTCTTCTTCCCAGTCCCTTCTGTGGTCCTCCCCAAACTTGCTGAACCCTCAGGACCCTCCCTTCTGCTGCTTTCTGTTGGGACCAAGTCCCTGTCCTGCTAAATTGTTAAAGTAGGTGACTTTGTTACCGGTGGAAGAGATCTGAGTTGCCCCAAGTGACTGGTGGCCTATACATATGGGTTCATAGTGTTAGAAATAGATATTCGGTGCCCCAAAGAAAAATTAGCACTGAGACAAAGGATCTTTCAGCAATGCAATTTTTACTTCCTGGACTGCAGGAAGGGGTACCCTCGCTAGCCATCATGCCACGAGAGTACAATAAACAGAGGAAAACACACAATTTTATTCCTTATGCATTTGGGGTCGTCCTTACTGCTGTGTCTGATCTCCTTGGCTGGAGCCAGACCTCACAATGTAAACTAAAACTTGATTGGCTAACAACTTAAAACTTTTCTAAACCAGTAAAAGCGACAGAGAGCTGGGACATGCCTGTGAGCACGTTCAACACGGATATCCTGGTGAAAGTACAAGGACATAGAATGTACTACGTGCCTGTAAACATGGCATGTCTAACAGCTACATAGGATAGGGCTTAACAAAGTTATTAGCACACTTACTCTTTAACAAGAAAGGAAACTTTAAAAAGGAAATTTTCTACTTTCCACAGTAGCAATTTCAGTCTTTGCCTTCTCAGAAGAAAGAATTTGATTGAGGGGCATAAAGCAGAAAAAGAGACTGAGATAAGTTCCAGAGCAGGAATGGAAGTTTATTTTAAAAGGCCTTAGAATGGGAAGGAAAGGAAGATGTGCTTGGAAGAGACCCAGGGGGGACATGTGAAGGTGAAAGAGAGAAGATCAAGTGCCCCGTTTAACCATGATCCTAGGACTTTTATAAGCTCACCTGTTTCCCATAATTCTTCCCATAGGGTGGGCTTTCCACATGCCCAGTGCTTTCCTTACCCTTTGGAATTGAGCATGTGCAGTGTGTTTAGGAAGTTATATGTGGGCCCATCTGAGGCTTGCTTTCTGCCCCCAGAAGATCATACTTCACCATTTTTGTCTCTTAACATGCATGCCCAGGAAGTTGCTTCTCCCTGGTGCCTGCATTCAATTAACATTTTGATGTTAACGGGTGTGGAGCATCAGAAATGGCCTCTCCCTGGTGCTGCTTTGTCATTTTAGAGAGGCAATGTGATAACTGCTGAACCATCACCTGACATTTCTAGTGGGTAGGGGGAGAGCCCTCTCTCGCCTTGTTCACGCTTATCTAACTACCTGTAACAACCTGGTGCAGCCAGCACGAGTTCTGGAGCCAGGTTGGGGCCTAGGCCTGCCACTTAGTAGTTTTGTTATGGACAAATTTCTTCATTTCTCTGAACCCAGTCTTTGTAATAAATACTCAAAATAGGGGTGACTGACACCTGCCTCCTGGGAGGTAGGAAATGGCTTGTGAAGAGAAGGCTGTAGGCAGCTGCCAGCAACACTGCCCCTCCCTCTTGCCATTGGCTTAATTCCCCTGGGTGGGTAGCAGCTGGGATTGTCCTGATTGCATTAATTCACACAGAGGTTGGTGAATACTTCCAAGGAAAATTTGCATTTTAAAAGACAAACTTCTCTATGTAAATGAATGCCTAATTGACAGATCACTGCAGAGCATTCGGTGAGTTCAGCTTTGTTTCATTAAGCTGGGCCCTTCCAGGGTTACCCACCTATTTCTAATTCACCCCAGTGCCACCCCCAGCCCTCCCTTTTCCAAAGAGAATGCAGGAATTCCCCTATTCTTTTTTTTTTTTTTTTTTTTTGAGATAGAGTTTCGCTCTTGTTGCCCAGGCTGGAGTGCAATGATGCGATCTCAGCTCACTGCAACCTTTGCCTCCCGGGTTCAAGTGATTCTCCTGCCTCAGCCTCCTGAGTAGCTGGGATTACAGGCAGGCGCCACCATGCCTGGGTAATTTTGTATTTTCAGTAGAGACAGGGTTTCTCCATGTTGGTCAGACTGGTCTTGAACTCCTGACCTCAGGTGCTCCTCCCGCCTCAGCCTCCCAAAGTGTTGGGATTACAGGCATGAGCCACTGCTCCCGGCAGGAATTCCCCTATTGACTCATTTGGACTGCAGGGTCCATCCCAAAGCACCCTACCTGGCAGCAGTTACTTGTTTATCAGGAATTGGGTCTGTGAGTAAAGAGGTCCCTAGCATGCTGAGACTGACCAGGAGCAGCATCAAGATGAAGTAGGGGCAGTGCTGTAAGCTGCAGATGAGCAAAGGGCTCTTGCTGTTCTCCATGCAGCTGGAGGGTCCGTAGGCCCCCTTGACCCTCAGTCGAAAGAAGCCAATCACCATCCTGCAAGTCAGCCCCCAGAAGGCACCCTACCAAAGAAGGAGCCCACTGGGGTCACCTGGGAGGAAGATGGGTGATGAGACAAACCATCTTCATCCTTGCTCCCCCAACTATCTGAGTTCTAAATGTGTCCAAAATAACCCAGTTTTCCCCATATGTCTACATGGCACCTTCATCTCTCTGGTTGCTCAAGGTAAAAAATTATCTGGGAGCCATCCCTGGTTTCTTCCTATTCTGCCCCTGCCACTGATCCATTGGTAAATCTGGTTGCTAGGCAGAGGATCCACAGGAACCATTGCTGGAGATGAGCAGAAGCCAGATTAGCAATGCTGTCTGAGTCAGGGCAGGAGAGAGGGCCTGGAGAGTTCCCTAATCCAGGAAAGTATGTGTAATGTGCCTGCAACTTCAGACCATGGGTAGCAGGAGAGCCACTGACTGGATCCTCCAGTTTTCTGTGGTGATAGGTTCCAATACCCTGAGGTTGGCATCCCTGGTGGGAGGCAGAGTCCCATGACCACCTGCCCTCTTGCTCATGCCCTTCCCTGAAGAGAAAGAGAGGCAGCTTTGGCATCCCTGGAGCCTAGTGCTCTCCTTCCACATGCATAGTGCCAAACTGAGTCTTGCTGAGCTGGGTGGAGCAGGGAGCACTGGCAGGTTGGTTTAGAGGACTGAACACAAGGATGGAAGCACCAGCCAGGTGGAGGAGTAAAAAGATATTTCTGGCAAAGAAAATAGTCTCTGAAAATGAAGAAAGGCCAGAGAAGGTATAGGACTATTCAGCAATCAGCACTATGAGCTGTTTGGAGTGGCTGGGACCTAGGGCTGTGCATGCAGAGAGTGAGGCCAGAGAGGCAGGCAGGACCAGGTTACAGAGCCTCCGGTGCTGTGCTTTTTCAATGCCCAGCTATGCTTTGCTGTTAGGGGAAATAAGATTTAATACAGGACTCAAAAATAAAAAGAAAGAAAATGTCTGACAAGCTACACCTTCAATCTTGTTGATAAAATATCGAGCCATTAGTTGGGATCTTTGGTGTTAAGTGTGGCTGAAAGAGATGGTTAAATAATTACTTCCTCACTGCAAGGAAGGTGGAAGGAGCCTGCTGCTACGCATCCCCCTGTGGACATGAAATCTCTAAGCATGACACATCCATGTACAAAGGCCACAGAATAATATTTTCCTACAGCTAAATATGTGTGAGAGAACCATTTGCAATTTTGCATAATCTATGGCATGGCTAAAAGTGGATTACACTACAAAGGGAGGAAAACAAGTAAGAGCTTGGACCAGCCGTGGCCTGGAGAAAATCATGTCTCAGAAAGCAAATGATGCCAGGTGTAAACCCATGAGGTGAAATAGACCTGTGCTATAGCTGGCCTAGAGTTAGAACCTGAACAACGCCATTTTATAAAGAACAAAGCTATGTTTTAAAATAAGTTGTAATGGCTGCCCCACTCTCCTCACAATAACTGCTGGCCTTTGGCTTCTGTACATAAAACTGCTAGTTTGCTCTGCAAACTATCTACCTTTCTTATCAGTAACAGCCAGAATTGTCAGCCTTTGTAACTAAAATAGCAGCCCAAGCTAATTCCATCCTGGTCCCTGTGCCCTGTAATAAATAACTAAAATCTGTTATTTACAATACTGCCTAAAAGATGTGCAAACTAATGCTTATCTTAACTTCTGTAAGCCACTTAGGTAACAATCGAGGGGGCAAGATGTCCCCGAGCCCTTGGAATGTCCGGAGCCCCGCTCCCTCCCCCTCTGTCCGGGAGATGATTTACGAAAACCCCTAAATGTCTGTGTCCCTTCACCCCCACTCCCGCCTCTCACCCTGACTCCCAAAGTAATTCTTACGGGTATAAAAGGTCTTAACCCCCTCCATTCGGGGCCACGGGTTGGAGAGACATGAGTCCTCCGTGGTCGCCGGCTTAATAAACCCTGCTATTTGGCATACTTTTGTCTTGGTGCTGGTCCCTTAGTCTCGCCTCAAATATAACAGACCCTTCTAGGGCAACACTTGCAAATACAACTACAGTGTGAGGGCAGCCTCTCACCCTGGTCCATGAGGTGGCTGTGACAACACCCACCTGCTCAGTGACTCTCTTGCAAAACATGATGTTGATGAAAAGGGTCAAACTCTGTAAAGTATTTGAAAAGATTAATTCTGAGCCAAATATAAGTGACCAATGGCTCGTGACACAGCCCCAGGAGATCCTGAGAACATGTGCCAAGGTGGTTGGGCTACAGCTTGGTCTTATACATTTTAGGGGGACATAAGATATCAGTCAATACATGTAAGATGTACATTGGTTTAGTCCAAAAAGGTGGGACAACTCAAAGCAGGGAAGGTGGAGGGGCTTCCAGGTCATAGGTGGATTTAAAGATTTCCCGATTGGCAATTGGTTAAAAGAGTTATTACTTAAAGACCTAGAATCAATAGAAAGGAATATCTGGGTTAAAATAAGGGATTGTGATGACCAAGGTTTTATCATGCAGATGAAGACTTCAGAGTTCTTATCAGACCTAAAGGGTGCCCGACTGTCAGTTAATTCTTGTGGTTCAGAGGAAAGACCTGGCAAGGGAAGGGGATTCGCTACAGAATGTAGATTTCCCCCCAGAAGAGACAGCTTTGCAGGACCATTTCGAAATATGTCAAAGGAGCATGTTTGGGGCTAAAATACTGTATTTTAGGGCCTGCCATCTGTCCTGTGATGCTATACTGGAGTCAGCCAGGAATTTGGTGTCTTATTGCTACAGGAAGTCTGTATTGTCAGTCTTAAGACCTCTGTTGTAATGTTAATGCTGGCCAGTTATGCCCAAATTCCAAAAGGAGGAGGGTATAGTGGAGCATGTCTAACCCCTACTTCCCACCATGGCCTGAACTAATTTTTCAGATTTACTTTGGAATGCTCTTGGTTAAGAGGGATGTCCATTAGTCAGTCGGGGGCTTAGAATTTTATTTTTGTTTACATTCTCCTCCTTTTGGCCAAGATTTGCCAGAGGCAACACCAAGCCACCAAACTTTTATTTTGTCCCCCAGCATTGCTGGGGGTGGTGTGGCTGCCATTCTGCCATTCTGGGGTCCATTCTGCCCCTAAATGGGACTTCTACAGCCAAGAGACTTAGAGCTAAAAGATACAGCCAATTTAAATGTTCTAGGCCAGACAGGAATAAAGGTGGAGACCGGCATTCATCAACCCTTAAAATTCTTTAAGCAATAAAAGCCATCAAACAAAAAAACAAAGGCAAAGTTACAAAATTGACTTATCTGTAACTTCTATGCATTGAGCTACTGTGATCTCGGTTTCAGTTACAGACTTGTAGCAATTAGCTATACAAAACATAGGCATTGTCAAAACCTTTTAAACTAAGGAATTTAGAGATTTTTGTTGTGCTGCGATGCTTTTTGCTGTCTTTTTAGTAGTTTATTCTGTGAAAGGAAAATAAATCAGGACCCCCCCAAATCACTAAGCCAAAGGAAAAAGTCAAGCTGAAAATTGTGTCAAGCAAACTGCCCCTCATTTAATTCCTAAATAAGATAGCTACAAAGTTTTTAAAAAGTTACATACCTCCCTCACAATCTGCCCTCTGGGAAATTCCTTGTGTGCCCCAAGATCTTTACCCTAAAATAATTCTGTTGAATTTCAGCCTGACAATGTAGATTGATAGCTTATCTTCACAGGTATGGGACAAAGGACAGAACTAGAAATCATCTGTCTACTCACCTGAGACAAATGCATATCTTATTGTTTCCTCTGCCCTGTTTTTGTCTTATGTAAAAATGCAGATTCACTGAGCTAGATGAATGCACAGGTAACTACTCCTCTACCCTTCTCTCACATGTGAATGATTGATCAAATACTCAGAAGAATACAGTTGTTTGCCTGTTACCTACCCACACCTTTAAAAAATGTCCTCTTTCTCCAACATCTGTCCTTTCTCCTTTAAATATTGAAGCTCTCAAAATCATCTTTGGAAAGAGGCACAGACCTGTTTCTCAGGCACACATCCTTAACCTTGGCCAAATAAACTTGTAAATTGATTGAGACCTGTTTCAGATACTTTTTGGTTTATAGTCCTAAGTGGCTGATAAAATTTTTATACACCGATTTGTATAAATCTCATAACTAGAAGTATTATACCCAGGAGGCTTTGTCACTTAGCTATCTTTATATCCTCTCAGTAATTTTTTTAAATTCTACAGAAAGCAAAAAATTCTTTATGGTTGGGATGGATTAAAAGGTGCCACATAATAACCTAGAAGGCAAAGTCTCTTATTTCACCAGCTGTTTAGGTATCCCTTCTTGTGTGGGATACCTGTGTGCCTACTCTTGATTTGGAGGGTCTGAACTAATTCTATGCCTGAAAACCAGCCAGCCCTTACAAGCTCACACACGTACACCTTTTCCAAAACTGTCCCTGCGCCTAGAGGAAGGGTGCTTTTATAGTTTTAGCAGCAGAGCATTGACAATAAAAAACACATCAGGCCCAGTGGGATTTCAAATGAGAGAGATTCACAGGCTTTGTCAAATTGTCTCTAGTCTTCAGAATGCCATAATTCTGGCTTTCTCAGAAGAGGTAAAGCCATGTGAACTAAATAACAATAATTTGACGATCAAAAAAGAATTTGTGTGTCAGAACAGAAAAATAAGGCTATTCCATTAGAATGCCAACTAAAAACATCATAAAGAAAATCATAACCTTGTCTTTGGAAGACTCTTATAGCCAAGAAATAATTCATGATTTAATCTGCACTCAGAAACAAAGGTCAGGGCTGGAATCTAGTAACAGATGTGTGAATAGTTTTCCTTTTGAAACATAATTTTTCTCTCTCTAACCCTATTTTCCACTAAAGAGAAATCATAGTAAGGCCAATTTGCGTGTAAGGTAAGTTTTAGGCTTATATTGGCCTAATTATTTGCATAAAATTCAGCAAGAATTGATTGGCCACATAGGCTCTTTTCAAGTTGACTTTGCTGGAACTCCTAAAAATATATTACTTAGTCAAAGCCTTGGTAAAATAACCAATGTCTCCTGTTAACTGGACTTATGCAAACAACTGTATTGCCATAAAGTAAGAATACTCATGAATAGTTACCAAATTTAGGGGAAATCAGGTAGCAAGAGAGGCAAATTCTGTTCATGAACGTATACTTTACAATCAGAGTAGCAGCCTTCCAAATAGGATGTCAGTTGTTCACCTAGGAACTGCCATACACAAACTAAGCAGTTCTTTGTCAGTCAGGGAAGAGCTATTTATTGAGCACTGTAGCATCTAGCAGCTTCTCATGCAGTGTTAATCCTAAGGAGGAAAAGAGGCTTCCTGCTTACAGATATCTTCTCCTTGCATTTTCCAGGAAGCAAGATCTTACATAAACCATTTCTATTGTCTCACGGAATTCTTTCGGGCATCATTATTTCCATTAGTACAGGGATAGCTTCAGGTAACATTTTGCAGCAAGGCAGTAAATGACTCTCAAGTGGAAATTCTCCAGTCCAAATCCCAGTAGTTGTCATTGGGAAGTGCTCACAGGCTTTTGCCATAAGTCCCGGTAAATCCTCCATAAAGGACTATGAAGTGGGGGATAGGTCCTGGCCAGCACTCCAGCATCTTCCCCTATATTCTATGGACTCAGGCAATCTTACTCATTCCCATTTAGCATGTTCAATTAATATTTCTCAAAGGGCAGATTATATATTTATATGTTTTTAGTACCAAGTAGGGGAAACATCCTCCAGTCAAATACAATACCAATTTCCATAAGACATTTAGGCAAAGGAGTCCCTTTAAATAAATGATGTTTAAACATCTCAAATTTCATAATCTTATCAGCCTTTATATTTATGTGTTCTTGTTCTAGGAACTTTTCTTCTCTAGCCCAGACCATTTTATCTCCCCCTGGTGAGAGAGAATTTGGGTTTTCAGCAGGGGGGTTGGGTGAAGGGACTCAGGCCCTTTTGTCAATCATTATCTTAATTTGCCTCAACATTGCCCCAGGCAATGTCAGCTCTCTCATTATAACTGTGTCTTTTGATTTTTCTTAAATTTCTCCAATCTGGAGTAAATGCAGAAAGCAGAAAACTAAAAACTGGGTATGGGGTCCTTTAATGTTGGGGACCAGCAGGGGCTCCCTTTAGTCAATAATTTGACAATCAGAAGAGAATTTGTGTGTCAGAACAGAAAAAAACCTATTCCATTAGGGCATCAACTAAAAACATCAGGAAGGGAATTATAACCTGGTTTTTCTTTGGAGGACTATTATAGCCAAGCTGTAGTAGCCACTTTCAAAGCTATTATAACCTTTGATAGTGTTGTAAAGACCTTTCTTTTAACCCCATCAATTTTCATTTTATTTCTAACTTTTTGTTGTTGTTGTTGAAACGGAGTCTCGCCCTGTCACCCAGGCTGGAGTACAGTGGTGCAATCTCACTCACTGCAACCTCTGCATCCTGGGTCCAAGCGATTTTCCTGCCTCAGCCTCCTGAGTAGCTGGGACTGCTAACCATGCCTGGCTAATTTTTTGTGTTTTTAGTAGAGACAGGATTTCACTGTGTTAGCCAGGAAGGTCTCGATCTCTAGATCTCGTGATCCACCTGCCTCAGCCTCCCAAAGTGCTGGGATTTCAGGCATGAGCCACTGCTCCTGGCCTATTTATTTCATTTCTTAGTAACCATCTAAATATTTCTACCCTTCTTGGATGAGTTTTTTGACTCCCATTTGCCTTTCCTATTTTTCTTTTAACTCTAATGTATTATTATTAGCATCTGCAAGACCCATGAAGAACAGCAAATTTGTTCTGCAGAAGTAATGTCACCTTGTTAGGCATTTGAACCAGAGCAACTCCATCTTGTATAGGGGCTGGGTAAAATAAGGCTGAGACCGACCAGGTGCAGTGGCTCACACTTGTAATTCGAGCACTTGGGGAGGCTGAGGTGGGTGGATCACTTGAGGTCAGTAGTTCAAGACCAGCCTGGCCAATACAGCAAAACCTTGTCTCTACTAAAAAATACAAAAATTAGCTGGGTGTGGTGGTGGGAACCTGTAATCCCAGCTACTTGGGAGGCTGAGGCAGGGAGAATTGCTTGAACTTGGGAGGCAGAAGTTGCAGTGAGCTGAGATCGCACCATTGCACTACAGCCTCAAGCAGGACTCCAGCTCTGAATAAATAAATAAATAAATAAATAAATAAGTAAGTAAGTCTGAGACCTACTGGGCTGCATTGCCAGGAGGTTAAGGCATTCTAAGTCATAGGATGAGATGGGAGGTCAGCACAAAATACAGGTCACTAAGACCTTGCTAATAAAACAGGTTGTGGTAAAGAAGCCAACCAAATCCCACCAAAACCAAGATGGAGACAAAAGTGACCTCTGATTGTCCTCACTGCTCATTATATGCTAATTATAATATATTAGAATGCTAAAAGATACTCCCGCCAGTGCCATGACAGTTTACAAATGCCATGGCAACATCAGGAAGATACTCTATATGGTCTAGAAGTGCAAGGACCCCTCAGTTCCAGGAATTGCTCACCCCTCTCCCAGAAAACTCATGAATAATCCATCTTTTATTTAGCATATAATTGAGAAATAACTGTGGGAAGTAAAAAAGTTCCTCTTTAAAGTTTCCTTTTTTGTTAAAGAATAAATCATAAGTGTGCTAATAACTCTGTTAAGCCCTATCCTATGTAGCTGTTAAACATGCCATGCTTACAGGCACGTAGTACATTCTATGTCCTTGTACTTTAACCAAGATATCTGTGCTAGACATGCTCACAGGCATGTCCTAGCTCTCCATGCTTTTACCTGTTTAGAAAAGTTTTAAGTTGTTAGCCAATCGGGTTTTAGTTTAGATTGTGAGGTCTGGCTCCAGCCCACCGAGATCAGACACAGCAGTAAGGATGACCCCAAATGTGTAAGAAATAAATATGTCTGCTTTCCTTTGTCATTGTACTCTCATGGCAAAATGGCTATCGAGGATACCCTTCCTGCAGTCCAGGAAGTAAAAACTGCATTGCTGAAAAATCCTTTGTCTCAGTGCTAATATTTCTCTGGGGCACCGAGCATCAGTTTCCAACATAACTATAAGTATAATTAGCTGAGCAGCCAATGCTGCTGCTCTGCCTCTGCCTATGATGGAGTAGACATTTTTTTGTTTCTTTACTTTCTTAATAAACTTGCTTTCAATTTATGTACTTGCCCCAAGTTCTTCCTTGTGTGAGGCCTAAGAACCCTCTCTTGGGTTCTAGATTGGGACCCCTTTCTGGTAACAACCTGGGGTGTCCATGTAGAAGGGACCCCCTTAATTACAGCATTTACCATGACCTGGGTAACAGCCATATTCAGTGGGTGAATAACCCGGTCATCATAAAGCCAGTCCCAGATGGCTTGTATAGGAAGCATATCAGCTGTTTCCTCTGTGGTTCTCCACTTGGCATTTTATAGGGAGAGTTAGGAAGTGCCCTTCTCAGGGTAAACAAATCTTACCTTGGCATTTATCCAGTTCACTAGGCTGGCCATTTGCTCAGGAATAACCTCCTGGGCATTTGGAACACATATACTCAATAGCAATTGTTTAAGAGTGAGCTATGCGTCTTGCATCAACCCAGAGCTGCTCTTCCATTCTGTAGCATTTAAAATTAAAGATACTGACCTTAAAGTTGTTATTCTTACAGTCCATTTTAGCAAAGGTTTCTCAGGAAGCTGATGATACCAATCTACCAAACGGAACAATTTCTTCATACTATATCCTCTTGTTTTAGTAGTTATTTGGTTTTGCTCTTACCCTACATTGACTACCTTCTTGGTAATTACATATCTCAGAGGTACCTTTTGTCACCCTGGCTTAATGTTTCCATTTATGGGTAGCTTTTGATAAAGGAGGTGCTGGGAAGGGAAGAGTGTGGTCCCTTTAAATGGTATGGAGGTGGGAAAAGGAAGTGCTGGGTAGGGGAAGGTGTGGTCCCTGGCTAGGACTCAACCCCCACAGACCTAGGTAAGGACAGGCACTCCTGCCTTTGCACACAAATGTTGCATTTCCCAAGACCACCTGGCCTGCCATGCCTGCATCCTGGGCCTATAAAAACCCGACTGTAGCAGGCACACACACAGGCAGCCAGACATTGAGAGGAGCAAATCAGCGGAAGACACAAGTGGCTGGTTGGCAAGAGGACATGGAGGGAGCACGCTGGCAGAAGAGCACACTGGCAGGTGCTGTCACGATGGCAGGCCATTGACCAGCAGAACAATGAGGGGTTTAGCCAGAGCAGTTGGAGGAGAGCTGAGGCTGCTGAGTGGCCCAACTCCAGGGGAAAACCATCTCCCTTGGCTCCCCCGTCAGTGGAGAGCTACTTCCACTCAATAAAATTTTGCACTCATTCTCCAAGCCCACATGTGATCCGATTCTTCTGGTACACCAAGGGAAGAACCCAGGATACAGAAAGCCCTCTGTCCTTGCAACAAGGTAGACGGTCTAATTGAGCTGGTTAACACAAGCCGCCTATAGGTGTCAAACTAAAAGAGCACCCTGTAACACATACCCACTGGGGCTTCAGCTGTAAACATTCACCCCTAGATACTGCTGTGGGGTGGGAGCCCCACAGCCTGCCCATCTGTATGCTCCTCTAGAAGTTTGAGCAGTGGGGCACTAAAGAAGTGAGCTACACGCCCATTACATGCCCCACAAGGGGGACAGGGGGAACCTTTCCCGTTTCACTTTGAGGCTAGCGACCTGAGCTGAGACAGACCTACATCTGAGCTTGGTTCGGTCTGAAGACTCAACTCAGCACTCTCTTTTATTTTCGTCTTAGCTATTACAGATAACAATAACCAACAGATTAAATATTTTTCTTTTTCCTTATTAGTTTGCATTTTCTTTTTTAAAATTCTGTCACTTACTTTGTGGTTATTGTTTGTATTTTCTTATATTTATGTTGTTTATATTTCCTTGTATTTCCCAGTGAACCAACTTCCTGGGAGCATGATCCATCTTTACATTCTACTGGAAACTTCTACCTTTAGTAACTGAATGCAGCCCAGCTGTACCTCCTTAAGGTGGGTGATCACATGGCCACCCAGGAGTCAAAGCTTTCCCATTCTTTACCCTTTCATTTATTTTTCTCTGTATCTATTTAGTTTTATCTGTATAAGTTTGTCTTCATTTTAGGCCGTGCATGGTAGCTCATGCCTGTAATCCCAGCACTTTGGGAGGCACAGGTGGGTGAAGGTCAGGAGTTCAAGACGAGCTTGGCAAACATGGTGAAACCCCAGCTCTACTAAGAATACAAAAATTAGTCAGATGTGGTGGTGTGCACCTGAAATCCCAGCTACTTGGGAGGCTGAGGCAGGAGAATCGCTTGAACCCGGGAGGTGGAGGTTGCAGTGAGCCGAGATCGTGCCACTGCACTCCAGCCTGGGCAACAGAGCAAGACTCTATCTCAACAACAAAAAATTTTTTTTCTTTTATTTTAAAGTTACCCTTAAATGGTCTCTAAACTAGAAAAAAAAATACAGTTTCTTTAGCAAAACCATATCCTCATGTTTTTATATCCTTACCAAAAACACATCTTACTCTCCAACTATTCTAATTCTTAGTAATCCAAATTCCCAGTGGAAAACGTAGGATTACTTAATTTAACATAACATGACTTTAAGTTTCTTAAGAACTGGAGACAATTTTGAGATTAAATTTAGCAAGTTAATCTTACCAAAGATTACTAAAGTCATGTGAACTAAAAGGCATCTGAGCTACCTTCTATTAGTCTGATAAGCACTTACTTTTCTTTAAGCCAATTTTTTTTTTTTTTTAGATGGAGTCTCACTCTGTTGCTCACTCTGTTGCAGTGGCATGATCTTGGCTCACTGCAACCTCCGCCTCTCAGGTTCAAGTGATTTTCTTGCCCCAGCCTCCTGAGTAGCTGGGACTGCAAGCATGTGCCACCACACCAGGTTGATTTTTGTAGTTCAAGTAGAGATGGGATTTCACCATGTTGGCCAGGCTGGTCTTGAACTCCAGACCTCAAATGATCCATCCGCCTCGGCCTCCCAAAGAGCTGGGATTACAGGCCTCAGCCACCATGCCCAGCCTCTTTAAGCCAATTGACTAGAGCTCTTTTATATTGTTTGGTAGTAAAATATCACTTCCACATGACACATATAAACATGTAGACATAATGGACACACAGACAGTGACAGATCCTAAGAGATTTGCCTGTTTTCAAAATCCTCCCCTTTCTTTAGACTATTAATAAAGAAAGTTACAGGAGCACACACACAGAAGCTGACAAAAGTTAAAGGCAACTTACCATCCCAGGCCTTCTCAAAGAAAGAGTCGAAGCAGCAGGGGTACAGCAGAAGTTGAACTTTAGAGATATCAACTTGGATATTTTAAAAAGAAAGAGATTATGGAATTTAAAAATGAAAACCTTTTTGCAATTTCATTAAGTCAATATTTCAGTGGGCCCCTGCTGGTACCTTAGCTTCAGATTTGGGCAACTCTTTTGGGGGCTCTGAGGCCCAAAGTTGGATGCCAATTATTGTTGATGAAAAGAGTCAGATTCTGTAAAATATTTGAAGATATTTATTCTGAGCCAAGTGTGAGCGACTCATGGCCTGTGACACAGCCCCAGGGTGTCCTGAGAACATGTGCCCAAGGTGGTCAAGCCACAGCTTGGTTTTATACATTTTAGGGGGATATAAGACATTAATACATGTAAGATGTATGTTGGTTTATTCCAGAAAGGTGGGACAACTCAAAGCAGGGAAGGTGGGAGAAGCTTCCAGGTGATAGGTAGATTCAAAGATTTCCTGATTGGCAATTGGTTAAAAGAGTTATTATCTAAAGACCTGGAGTCAATAGAATGTCTGGGTTCAGATAAAGGGTTGTGGAGGCCAAGGTTTTATCACGCAGATGAAGCCTCCAGGTAGCAGGCTTCAGAGCTCTTATCACACCTAAAAATGTGCCAGCCTCTTAGTTAATTTTCTCTTGGAACAAAGGAAAGACCTGCAAAGAAAAGTGAATTTTCTTCAGAATGCAGATTTTCCCCCACGAGAGACAGCTTTACAGGGTCCTTTCAAAATATGTCAATTAAATATATTTTGGGGGTAAAATACTTTGGTTTCTTTCAGGGCCTGCTCTCCATCATGTGATGCTATACTAGTGTCAGGCTGGAATTTAGTGTCTTACTGCTACAAAAAGTCTGTACTGTCAATTTTTTTTTTTTTTTTTTTGAGATGGAGTCTCACTCTGTCACCCAGGCTGGAGTGCAGTGATGTGATCTCAGCTCACTGCAACCTCTACCTCCTGGGTTCAAGCTATTTCTTCTGCCTCAGCCTCCTGAGTAACTGAGACTACAGGTGTGTGCCATCAAAGCCAGCTAATTTTTGTATTTTTAGTAGTGATTGGGTTTCACCATGTTGGCTAGGCTGGTCTGGAACTCCTGACCTCAGGTGATCTGCCCAACTCAGCCTCCCAAAGTGCTGGGATTACAGGCATGAGCCACCATGCCCAGCCAATCTTAAAATCTCTGTTTTAATAATAATGCTGGTCAGTTGTGCATGAATTCCAAAGAGAGGATGATATAATGAGATATGTCCCACCTTTCCCCCACCCTCGCCACTTCCCATAATGGCCTGAACTAGTTTTTCATGTTTACTTTGGAATGCCCTTGGCTGACAGGGGGTCCATCAGTCAGTTGGAAGGCTTAAAATTTTAGTTTGGTTTACAACAGCAAGCAGGGAGACTACAGTAGTGGGTGGCATCAGGTAACTCCTAATTGTTTAAAAAAGTTTCAGGTTGTTAGCCAATCGGGCTTTAGTTCAGATTGTGAGGTCTGGAACCACATGGAGATAAGACATAGCAGTAAGGACAACCCCAAATGCATAAGGAATAAATTTGTTGTATTCCCTTTGTTCTTTGTACTCTCATGGCACGATGGCTAGTGAGAGGACCCTTCCTGCAGTCCCGGAAGGAAAAACCATGTTGCCGAAAGATCCTTTGTCTCAGTGCTAATATTTCTTTGGGGCACCAAGCATCTATTTCCATCATTTATTTCCAACAAGATGTTAATGAGCCCCTGCATTTATATCACCTTCTTCCCCAAGCCCCACTGAAATGGCCAAACAAATATTACAATTTTTAAAATTTTGTATTAGTTCTGGAGAACAACAGGTTGGAAAAATCGAGACATTTCCATAAAATATAGTGGGGGATGGAATGAGACTACAGGAAATGCTGACCATCCCAGAGTTCAAGAAGTGAGTTGTCTGCACTTTCCAGCTGAGCCTCAGGAAATGCCTTGCCTTAGAGCAACCAGTCCTGCCAGTGAGACTAGATGACTGAAGGAAGACAAATCATAGGATGCCAGTCTATGCCCAACCCAAGTAGCCCGTTGAATCCAGCGCGGGGCATCGTTTCAGTGGGTTTCCAGTGCAGGTCCTGGTCTGGCAACAATCCATAGAAAAGCAATCTCACCCTAAAAGCCTACATTATTCTTAATGAAGAAACTAGAGAGGAACAAAGCAAGAGTATCCACCCTCACCGCTATATTTAGACAGAAAGGGAAACAGACAGAAAGAGACAGCATGAAGGAGGGAGGGAGGGACAACAGAGAGGGAGAGGTAGACCCACAGGTTATATTAGCAGACGAGGACTTTAAAATCACCATTTTTGTCTGTCTTTTTCCTACTGATTTCTATTCTTTATGATTTCCTTTTTTTTCTCTTTGCTTTAGATTTACTGCACTCTTCTTTCTAGCTTCTTAAAGTGGAAATTAAGATAATTGGTTTAAAACCATGCTTATTTTTTTACTATAACTACTTAAAGTTATAAATCTCGATTTCTAATTCACTTCCACTGTGATTCAATAATACACTCTATGAGATTTCAGTCTTTTGAAATTTACTTTTTTGCAGTACTTTTGCAGATGAGGAGCCAGAGGCTCAAGAAAGGCTACTTGCTATATAGGTAAACTCCTGACTTGGGGATTTGGAGTACAGATTAGTTTGTCACCACATCCTAAGCATAGTACCTGACAGGTGTTTTTTGTTTTTTTTTTCCTGAACCTCTGGAGAAGTGATGTGGTTCCTTAAGCTTCAGTGTTCTCATCTGTAAACTGGGCGTAATAGTACCTCCCACATAGAGCTGCTGCTAAGATAAAGATAAATTGGCTCGGTGTACTGGCTTATACCTGTAATTCCAGCATCTGGGGAGGCCAAAGTGAGGGGACTACTTGAGCCCAGGAGTTTGAGATCAATTCGGGCAACATTAAGAAGACCCTGTCTCTACCCTGACCTTAAAATAAAAGTTAATTTTTTTTTGAGAGACAGAGTCTCGCTCTGTCACCGGACTGGAGGGTGGTGGCGTGATCTTGGCTCACTGCAACCTCTGCCTCCCGGGTTCAAGCAATTCTCCTGCCTCAGTTTGCCGTATAGCTGGGATTACAGGTGCACACCACCACATCCAGCTAATTTTCGTATTTTTAGTAGAGATGGGGTTTCACCATGGTGGCCAGGATGGTCTCGATCTCTTGACCTCACTTGAACCTGGGAGGCTGATGTTGCAGTGAGCAGAGATGGTACCATTGCACTCCAGCCTGGGCAACAAGAGTGAAACTCCATCTAAAAAAGAAGAAAGAAAGAAAGAAAGAAAAAATAAATAAATAAATGTGGATGAGATATGACCACAGAACTATGATAGCTCATTAAGGCAAGCAGGGGATGTTTCTGCCAGACTTGGCTGCATCCCAGTCCTAGCGCATTACCTCCCCTAGGAGGGATGCAGCCCAATAACCTGTGCACCATGGGAAGCCCAGCAACCCTAAACTCCCTGCAGGTCTCTATGAAAGGAGTCGATTGGTGTGAACACATCGGAATCAGGAGTTTACCCAGCTACAGGATGAAGCTGATCATTCCTAGCATCACTGCACTGAACATGGGCAGCAGCTTCAGGTACCCGCACAGGAGGCAGCTGCTTTTCATGTGAGCCATGCTCTTCCCCTGCCAGGCAGCGCTGGACAGAAACCTGCCAAGGAAACACAGGTGGGCAAGGCGGGTGAGGTGGGTGAGGGCTTTAGCAGGGTGGAGAGCCTCAGCACAGGTAGGACAAATGCATGACCCGCTGCAGCAATGGGATGTGCCCTCTGGTGGCTTCTTGCCAAGCTGGGCACCCCTCATCCAGGCACCTCTAGGGCATCCACATCCAGGGTCACTTGTGTGAACAAGCAGCATGTTTTGCCCAGTGCACAGCTGCCAGGGGAGACCGGGATGGTATTGGTGACCTTGGCCTCACTGCTAGTGACATAAACCAGTCCAGGTGGGGCTTACAAGCTTGCAGGCTTACAAGCTGTCCCCTGCCGAGAATGAGCGTCCATCCTAGAGGCCATGGACCATCTCTGCCATGCAGAAAGAAGAGGCTCCTGCGACATCAGTCAAGGTGAAGATGGCCCCTGGTAATAAATAAGTGTTCAGAAGACCAACGTCATTCATCTAAACTGAAATGAACTACTGTGGACCTGTAAAACACAAAACTCTCCCAGGAGACGTGGCAGGATCCATTTCATGGCGCTAGTGCCGTGAGAGGCAGTTTACGGTCAGGCCGGATTCAATGATGCTGGTGGGTGGAGAAGCACTTAACAAAGAAGAGAAAGATGTATGCATCAAAACAATGCACTAAAAATTACGCTCTTGAAGAATATTTAAATATTGTGAATCAATGCCCATAGTGTGATTGCGACTAAAAGGCAAGGATAGGGAATAATGCAAACACATTATTCAAATGTTACTCTATACCTAGAAAGAAGTCCACAGGAATAAGGCTGGGTGCAGTGGCTCATACCTGTAATCCCAGCACTTTGGGAGGCTGAGATGGGAGGATCACGAGGTCAGCAGATTGAGACCATCCTGGCTAACACGGTGAAACCCCGTCTCTACTAAAAATACAAAAATTAGCCAGGCATGGCGGCCAGGCGTGGTGGTGCATGCCTGAAGTCGCAGCTACTCAGGAGGCTGAGGCAGGAGAATCTGTTGAACCCAAGAGGCGGAGGGTGCAGGGAGCTGAGATCGTGCCGTTGCACTCCAGCCTGGGCGACAGAGCGAGACTCCTTCTCAAAAAAAAAAAAAAGTCCACAGGAATAAAACATGATAATGGTGGTTAATCAAGGTGTGGGAGGGCTAACAAATAGGACTTGCATTTTCTTCTTTACATTTCCTTTACTTTCCACCTGCATGACTTTAACAATGGAGGAAGAACTCAAGGGTGATCTTGCCCTATGCAACAGGTACTGATCCTCGGGGTTTTCCTGTCCATTCTGCTCCTGGACTCTTCGTGTAGGTGAGCCATTGCTAAGCAGGTGGGGGGGAGAGACATGCTCCATCTTCTGGTCTTTGCTTAGCCCTGGACACAGAGGAGATAGTCTCCATGGAGGGGATGAAGAAGCAGGGCCAGGGCAGAAATGCACCTTTCATTTTGAGGAAAGGGTGACATAAGGACACAAAATCATTCCACATAGAAAGTCCTACGCACTTTAGCATATTGTCACATGTCACAGAGCGTGAGAAGAGAAGGGCCAAAGATTAACAATTTTCCTTTTGCCAGTTTATTTGCTTCTTTTTAAATTAAAATCTGAGCTTGAATTATTTCCTTTACTAGTTAGGAAGTTACATATTCTACTTGTATGCTTTTACTAACTACTCTTACAATTTTAATATGGATGCAACTTAAAGTCTGAAATAAATCAATATCCCCCACGTTTTTCTTGTCCATAGATAGATTTAATTCCAAACTGTGGTCCAATATTTTAGTGTTGTCTTGTGCCTGCCTTCCTGTGCTAGTAATAATTAATGTTTGTAGCCAGTGCTTTAGATTTACTCACAAGCCTGTCAATTTATCTGCAGACTATTCCTCCTCACGCTTTAGTGCTTTCTTTTTCTATATATCCATCCTTCAGTCTGTCTTTAGGGAGGTATATGTATTTATTTTGCCCTTGGTTTGGGGTAGCACCTTAGCTGGGTATGTAATCTGAAACAGATTTTCCCCAGTATTTTGAAACACATTCTACTCTACCTTTTGGTATACATTGTTGCTACTGAGAGGTCTGTTGTTAGCATTAATTCTCTTCTTTTACAAGTAATCATTTGTCTCAGGTGGCTTTTAAAATCTCCTTTTCTTAGATGTTCTGAACTTTTATTATGGTGTGTCTCTGTATGAACTTTAAAATTATTTCTGCTTGGGAACTGGAAAAATCATTCAAAAATTCATATTGAACCAAATGGGGCCCAAATAGCCAAAGCAATCCCTAAGTAAAAAGAACAAAGCTAGAGGCATCAGGCTACCTGACTTCAAACTATACGACAGTGCTACAATAACCAAGACAGCATGGTACTGGTACAAAACAGGCACATAGAACAATGGAACAGAATATAGAGCCCAGAAATAAGGCCACCCATCTACAACCATCTCATCTTCCACAAAGCTGACAAGATGGATTAAAGACTTAAATGTAAAACGCCAAAGTAATAAAAACTCTGGAAGACAACCTAGGCACACCATTCTGAACATAGGAACAGGAAAATATTTCATGACAAAAATGCCAAAAGCAATGGCAACAAAAGCAAGAATAGACAAATGGGATCTAATTAAACTAAAGTGCTTCTGCACAGCATAGGCAACTATCAACAGAGTGAACAGACAACCTACAGATGGGAAAACATTTTTGCAAACTATGCATCTGACAAAGGTCTAATATCCAGCATCTATAAGGAAATTAAATAAGTTGACAAGATAAAAGAAACAACCCCATTAAAAAGTGGGCAAAGGACATGAACAGACACTTTTCAAAAGAAGACATACATGTGGCCAACAATCATATGAAAAGAAGCTCAACATTACTGATTGTTAGAGAAATGCAAATCAAAACCACAATGAGATACCATCTCACACCAGTCAGAATGGCTGTTGTTCAAAAAATAACAGATGCTGGTGAGGTTGTGGAGAAAAGGGAATGTTTATACACTGTTGGTGGGAGTGTAAATTAGTTCAATAATTGTGGAAAGCAGTGTGGCAACTTTCTCAAAGACCTAAAAACAAAACTATCATTTGACCCAGCAATCCCATTACTGGGTGTATACCCAAAGGAATATGAATCATTCTGTCATAAAGACACATGCATGGGTAAGTTCACTGCAGCACTATTCACAATAGCAAAGACTTGGAATCAACCTAAATGCTCATCAGTGGTAGACTAAATAAGAAAAATGCAACATATATACATCATGAAATACTATGCAGCCATAAAAAAGAATGAGATCATGTCCTTTGCAGGAACATGGATGGAGTTGGAAGCCATTATCCTTAGCAAACTAATGCAGTAACAGAAAACGAAATTCCACATGTTCTCACTAATAAGTGGGAGATAAATGATGAGCACACATGGACACATAGAAGGAAACAACAGACGCTGGGGCCTACTTGAGGGTGGAAGGTGGGAGGAGGGGGAGAACTGGGAAAAATAACTAATGGGTACTAGGCTTAATACCTGGGTGTTAATGATCTGTACAACAAACCCCTGTGACACAAGTTTACCTGTATAACAAACCTGCACATATATCCCTAAATTTAAAATAAAAATAAATAAATAAATAAAATCATTTATGCTTCAGAGTCACTGTGGTTTCTTTTTAAAAATTAAAAAAATTATATTTTTAATTTTTGTGGGTACATAATAAGTATATATATTTATGGGGTACGGAGATGTTTTGATACAGGCATGCAGTGTGAAATGATCACATCGTGGAGAAAGGGGTATTTGTCCCTTCAGGCATATATCCTTTTTGTTACAAACAATCCAAATACACCCTTGTAGTTATTTTAAAATTACCATCAAGTTACTCTGTGATTTCTGATGATTTTTGCTCTTTCAACAATTATGAACATTTTCAGCCACTTTCCCTTCAAATATTGCTTCTCTTTCTTTTTCTTCTGGAACTCCACTGACATGTATTTTAATATTCATTTAGTCTTCCATGTCACTTTATTTCTCTTTTACACTTACACTTTTTGTGTCTGTTCTGGGCAGTATGTTCACTTATATCTTCCAGGTTGCTATTTTTTTTTCCTTCAGCTGTGTGTAATCTGCTATTTAATCAGTTACTGAATATGATATTTTAATAAATTTATTTTCCACTTCTAGAGGTTTGAGTTTTCAAATCCGACTGAACTTGTCTGATAGAATTTTGTTAATATTTTCAGTTCCACTTTTATTTCTTTAAACCCTTTATGTTTAGTATCTAGCACTTTAATTTTCTGACATTTGAGGGTAACTAATTGTACTGTTTCTTCCTCATGGTAGTTTCATCCTTCCATACCTTCTAATTTTGGGTTGAGGGCTTAAATGGAACGGCAATTTATTTATGGGAATCCTGCAAGAGTTTGGTTGAGGGCTATCTTCATCTGTTCCTATAACAAAATACCTAAGTAATTTATAAATAATATAAATTTATTTCTCACAGTTCTAGAGGCTGAAAGGTCCAAGATTAAAATGCCAATTGATTCAGTGTATGGTGAGGGCCCAATTTCTCCTTCCATGATGTGCCTCGAAGATTGTTTCCTCACATGGCAGAAGGAACAGGAGGGAAAAAAGGGTCTTGCTAGTTCCCTCCAGCCTTTTTATAAGACACTAGTCCCATCCATGGGGGTAGAGCCCTCACTGCCTAAATACCTTCTAAAGGCCCTGCCTCTTACTTCTGCTGCATTGAAGATTAAGTTTCAATATAAATTTCAGAAGGGACACAGGCATTCCAACTATAGCAAAGGTGCATCCCCTGCAGACAGAATTTGCCATTATCCCTGCCAGGCCAGAGTATAACAAATTTTAGATGATTTTATGTTCACTAGTTCACATGGGGTTTACCATAAGGTTAAAGTTTTAAAAAGCCCCAAATATATAGGACAGCAAGGATCATCATTATGAATTCTTAGAGAAGACTATTTTCTAGCTCCTGGAGCCCAGGTCGAGGCATTTTTTTTTCTATTGTTATATCTCTTTGCTGGTGGCTAGATTTTTTCCTAGCCCACTGAGACCTTTTAAAAATTCAAGTTCTTCATGCTTGGAATCCCAGAACTTTGGGAGATGGAAGTGGCAGGATCACTTAGGCCCAAGAGTTTGAGACAAGGCTGAGCAACATAGTGAGACCCTCCCCCGCCATGTCTACAAAAAAAAATTTACCCAGGTGTAATGGTGTGCAGTTGTAGTCCCAGCTACTTGGAAGGTTGAGGTGGGAGGATTGCTTGAACCTGGGAGTTCAAGGCTGCAGTTAGCCCTCTAGGCCAAGGCACTCCAGCCCTAGGTGACAGAGTGAGACGCTCCCTCAAAAAAAAAAAAAAAAAAAAAAAATCCAAGTTCTACTGGAGGGCTTACTCTTCACCACTCATTAATGTTTGTCCCTTCTCCTTTCTCATGTGGCCACTCAAATCTAAGACTTTGAAAACCAAGCTTGGTAAATGCCATCAGTAGACTCTCAGCATCGCTGTCAGCCTAGTTCTCTTGATTTCAATCATCTGTTTGTTTTCTGGAGATTTTCTTCCTTTCTGATGAGCTCCCTCTGTGACTATTAAAAGATGTTTCTCTACTTCACCCAGCATTCCTAGGAGTTTTTATTGGGAAGTAGTTCAGGAAGTCTAGTTTACTTATTGTCAGACATGGAAGTTTTAGAGGCAACTTTTCCAGTTATGGTTATAGAAGAAATAGAAAAGAAAAATATAGAAAGTTTTTTTTTTTATTTTCTAGGTAAAGTAGGACAATAAAACACACAATAAATAGATGGGAAAGAATATGAAAAAAATAATGACGTTATAGGGAATACCCACGTGTTGTGCTCCAGATCTCATCTTGTTTCTTGCTCTTCTACTCAGTACATTTTCACGATCCATAGTGTGCCTCTAGCCTGCTGTTTCTAATTGCTGCATAGCACTCCAAAAAGTTTCCACTTCCTCTCATCTACCCACTTTACAGTAATGGACACAATCAACCTGTGATGAATGTCTCACACTTATTCCCTTATGAATGTCTGTGAGGATGTTTTAGGTAGATTCTGGGGAACATCCTTGCTAGGTCACGGAGTACAACATATTTAATTTTATTAAATCCTGCCAGATTGCCCCCCCAGAAGCAGTCTAGACTTCCCCCCAGAAGTGCACGAGGGTCCCTAAATATCCATATCCTCAGTTCTTGGTGTTAGAGAGCTTTCTCATTTTTGCCAGGTGCATTGTGGCTTTAAATCCATTTCCCTGATACCTCTGAGTTATACACTTGTTGGCAGTTGCACTTGTTTGAAATTCCTTTTTCTATAAATTGTCATCATCGTTTGCCCACATTTCTATTGGAGCTCATTTTCCTTATTGATTTTACTATTAGTGTCTTGTCCATTATAAACATTTCCAAGAATCTTCCCTAATGTGTCATCTGGCAACTTTGTTTAAAGTGTTCTTTGTTAAAAAGTTCTTATTGACTGAGCATGGTGGCTCATGCCAGTAGTCAGCACTTTGGGAGGCTGAGGAGAGAAGATTGCTTGAGGCCAGGAGTTTGAGACTAGCCTGGGAAACATAGCAAGATGCCATCTCTACAAAATAAAAAATTAAAAAAATCCAGGCCTGGTTGTGAGCGCCTGTGGTCTCAGGTACTCGGGAGGCTGAGGTGGGAGGGTTGCTAGCCCGGGAATTTGAGGCTGTAGTGGGCTATGATTACACCACTGCACTCCAGCCTGGGTGACAGAGTGAGAGCCTATCTCAGAAAAAAAAAAAGGACTTATATGTAATGTGATAAACTGATAAGATTTGTACTTCCCTCTCTGTCTCAAAAATATTCCCTAACATTCCCTTTCTTTTATATTTTCCTTGTCACAGTTAGTCATTAATTCATCTGAAGTCCACCTTTGTTTAAGTGTTAGGTAGACATGAAGTTTTGTTACTCCAAAAGCAAGCTGGTTCTTCCAGGATCATCAAAGAATTAGCCTTTCTCTCATTGACTTGTTGAACTCACTTGAATATATATTAAATTCCGGTTTGGCCAACATGGTGAAACCCCATCTCTACTAAAAATACAAAATTAGACGGGTATGGTGGCACATGCCTGTAGTCCTAGCTACTTGGGAGGCTGAGGCAGGAGAATAGCTTGAACCTGAGAGGCGGAGGTTGCAGTGAGCTGAGATTGCACCATTGCACTCCAGCCTGGAAAACAAGAGCAAAACTCTGTCTCAAAAAAAAAATAATAATAATAATTTAGTAAACACGGAAGTCTCTCTCTCAGCTCTTTATTCTGATCAATGACTCTTTGTGTCTATTCATGGTAATTTCTAAGTGTTTTCATTACTGTTACTTTGTTTAAATATCTGGTAGGGCAAGTTCTCTTTTGTTTTTCATTTTCCAACCTGGGTTAGCTACTTGTGGCATTTTCTTCTGTATAATGGTGAAACCTGATGTAATACATTGGAAGTACATTAAACAAATACATAGTTGTGTAGCACATTACCATGTAACCACTGTAAAGGTTATTGCCGAGTTTAAAGTGAGGAAACTGAGACCAGCCTAGGAAAATTAAATGCCAATTTACTAAGCTCCCGGGCAAGGTTCTGTGATCCCGGGAAGGGGGGGCCAGAGAAGTCGCGCTGGCTTTCTCGGACCAGGGGTTTTTTATAGCTTTGGGAGAGCAAGGAGTGGCCGGGTGTTCTAATTGGCTGTGGGGGAGTGGGATGGAGACGGGGCGGGCTGTTATTGGTGGGTAGGTTGTGGGGCGGGTTTTTCTGGTGCAAGAGCCGGCCAGGGTTGCATCAGCTGGGGCTGTCCAGAGGGCTGTGTGCAGAGCTAGGTGTCGAGTGCAGAGGCAGGTGTTGAGTGCAGAGGTGGATGTTGAGTGCAGAGGTTAGTGTTGCAGATCCTGGTGCGGAGTTTCCAGGTGCGGAGAGGGGGTGGGCATGTCTGAGCTCCCAACGAGGCAACCGGCTTTACAACCACCATCCAAATAAAGAGATGGAACACTGCAGGTACTTTAGAAGCCTCCTTGTGACTCTTTTTTTTTTTTTTTTTTTTCCACGTGGAGTTTTACTCTTGTTGCCCAAGCTGGAGTGTGATGACATGATCTTGGCACACTGCAACATTCGCCTCTTGGGTTCAAGCGATTCTCCTGCTGCAGCCTCCCGAGTAGCTGGGACTGCAGGTGCATGCCACCATGTCTGACTGATTTTTGTATTCTTAGTAGAGGACTAAACTATCCTTTTGTTTTTAAAACTATCCTTTTGTTTTTAAAATGTTAGTAGAGGTGGGGTTTTACCATGTTTGCCAAGCTGGTCTCAAACTCCTGACCTCAAGTGATCCACCTGCCTCAGCCTCCCAAAGTGCTGGGATTACAGGCATGAGCCACAATGCCTGACCTGATTTATTTTTAAAGATAGGGTCTTGCTCTGTTGCCCAGGCTAGAATGCAGCAGTGCAACCATAGCTCACTGTAACTTCAAATCCCTAGGCTCAAATGATGTTCCTGCCTCACCCTCCTCAGTAGCTAGAACTACAGGTGCCTATCACCATGCCTGAATAGTTTTTAAAAAGTTTTTTTGTAGAGATGAGCTCTTGATATGTTGCTCAGGCTGGTCTCGAATTCCTGGCCTCAAGTGATCCTCTTGCCTCTCAGCCTCCCAAAGCATGGGAATGAGAGGCATGTACCACCATGCCTGGCCAACAATACAATTTTTTAATGAATGATTTTCCAACCTGTAAGCTATTTGATGATATGTTAGTGAATTTTCAGATATAGGGGATTTTAAAAACTATCCTTTTGTTATTATTTTCTACTCTTTCATTAGTTTGAACCACATAGTTTGCATATTATTAATCCTTAGTAATGTAATATGTCTTCTTTTATAGCCTAATTATGGTCAGTACTTGTAAGTGTGCTTGAAAAGAATGTTCAAGGCGGGCATAGTGGCTCACACCTGTAATCCCAGCACTTTGGGAGGCCAAGGTGGGCGGATCACCTGAGGTCGGGAGTTCCAGACCAGCCTGACCATATGGTGGAACCCCTAAAAATACTCTCTACTAAAAATACAAAAAGTAGCCAGGTGTGGTGGCGCACGCCTATAATCCCAGCTACTCAGGAGGCTGAGGCTTGAGTGAGGACCCGCTTGAACCTGGGAGACAGAGGTTGCAGTGAGCCGAGATTTGTGCCACCACACTCCAGTCTGGGCAACAGAGGGAGACCGTGTCAAAAAAAAAAAAAAAAAGGAAGAAGGAAGGAAGAAAAAGAAAAGAAAGATGTTCATTTTGTTTGCTGGGCACAGAGGATGTTATACAACTAAGATACAAATTTACACTGCTATATAACTAAGCCTGTAGTTATATTGCTTAGATTCTGGGTAGATACTTTTGTCTACATGATGACTTTTTCTTTTAATTTTTTATTTCCATAGGTTTTTGGTAGTTTCCCCCTGAGTACCCAAAGTACATTGTGTCATCCTTATACCTTTGCATCCTCGTAGCTTAGCTCCCACTTATGAGTGAGAAGATATAAATTTGGTTTTCCATTCCTGAGTTACTTCACTTAGAATAATAATCTCCAATCCCATCCAGTTTGCTGGGAATGCCATCAATTCATTCCTTGTTTTTTTAAATGGCTGAGTAATATTCATATATATCTATATCTGTATCTTATCTATCTGTATCACAGTTTCTTTATCTACTCGTTGATGATGGGCATTTGGGCTGGTTCCACATTTTTGTAATTGTGAATTGTGCTGCTATAAACATGCATGAGCAAGTATCTTTTTCGTATAGTGACTCCTTTTCCTCTGGGTAGATACCCAGTAGTGGGATTGCTAGATCAAATGGTAGTTCTACTTTTAGTTCTTCAAAGAATCTCCACACTATTTTCCACAGTGGTTGTACTAGTTTACATTCCTACCAGCAGTGTAGAAGTGTTCTCTGTTCATTGCATCCATAACAATGTCTATTTTTTTTTAATTTTTTTGATTAAGGACATTCTTGCAGGAGTAAGGTGGTATTGCATTGTGATTTTGATATACATTTCCCTGATCATTAGTGATGTTGAGCATTTTTTCATATGTTTCTTGGCCATTTGTATATATTCTTCTGAGAATTGTCTATTCATGTCTTTAGCCCACTTTTTAATGGAATTTTTTTTTTCTTGGTAATTTGTTTGAGTTTGTTGTAGATTCTGGATGTTAGCCCTTTTTTGGATGTATAGATCATGAAGATTTTCTCCTACTCTGTGGGTTGTCTGTTTACTCTGCTGACTGTTGCTTTTGCCGTGCAAAAGCTCTTTAGTTTAATTAAGTGCCAGCTATTGATCTTTGTTTTTATTGCATTTGCTTTTGGGTTCTTGGTCATGAAATCCTTGCCTAAGCCTAAATCCTAGAAGGAGTTTTCTGATGTTATCTTCTAGAATTTTTATAGTTGCAGGTCTTAGATTTAAGTCCTTGATCCATCTTCAGTTGATCTTTGTATAAGGAGAGAGATGAGGATCCAGTTTCATTCTCCTACATGTGGTTTGCCAATTATCCCAGAACCATTTGTTGAATAGGGTGTCCTTTCTCCACTTTATGTATTTGTTTGCTTTGTCAAAGATCAGTTGGCAATGCCCCACTCCTGGTACCAATTTTCTGTATCAGTTCATTATCACATTGCTATAAAGAACTACTCAAGACTGAGTGATTTATAAATAAAAGAGGTTTATTTGACACCGTTCCACAAGATATACAGGAAGCATGTCTGTGGAGGCCTCAGGAAACTTACAATTATGGCAGAAGGTGAAGTGGAAACAGGCACGTTTTATATGGCCAGAGAAGGAGGAAGAGAATGAAGGGGGGAAGTGCTAAACACTTTTAAATAACCAGCTCTCATGAGAACTCACCATCATGAGAAGAGCAAGGGGAGGTCGGCCTCCATGATCCAATCACCTGCCACCTGGCCCCTTCTTCAACATTGGGGATTACAATTTAACATGAGATTTGAGCGGGAACACAAATCCAAACCATATCACTATATTAACAAAACACAGGTGAAAAAGTCATCATCTCAGTAGATGTGGAAAATACACTTGATACCATTAAAAAACCATTAATGATAAACAGTCTTAGCAAACTAGGAAAAGAATGGAACTTAGTCTGACAAAGGTAGCTACAGAAAACTGACAATAAATATGTTATTTAATGGTGAAATACTCAAAGCTTTCCATTTAAGACTGGAGATAGGCAAGGAGGCCTGCTGTCACCACTTCAATTCAAGGCTGTGCTAAAGGTCCTGGCCAGTGAAACAAGGCAAAGAAAAGAAAGAGGAAGTAGAAAGTTTGGAAAGGAAGAAAACAAAAATATAATTTGCTTACCTACCAGCATGTGTTCACTCTGTGATATTTCACTCAAATTATCAACTTTTAGGGTGGACTTGGCAAGTTTTAAATATGCCGATATTTAACACTTGCACACAATTAAACACGATCTGACTTTGCACTTTGATTTTTACACTTTTCAGTAAAAAGTCTGTTGCAAATATAAAACCAAAAAAGACGTATGAGATTTCTACTCATTGACATGGAAATCTGTTTATAATATGTCACTAGTGGTGGGAAACAGGCTGTAAAACTTCATGTTATGATTCTATTAAATGTATATATCAGACATTTAAAAAAGTTTGTATATGAGAAGAATATCTTTGAAAAGATATACACAAAACACTTAATACTGATTGCCTTGGTGAGCAGAAGTGAGAAACTGAAGGTGACCAGTACTTCATTGTGTACCCTTTTGTTTACCTAAAATTAAAAGTAAAAAAAATAAATTTTATGAGAGTGGGTTCCCATGGTGATTAGTTTGAAGGATAACACTCACTTGAGTGTGGAAGATGTTGTGTATTTTTAAAAGAAAACAATGATTTCATTACTTTATAATACTTTACTTATCAAAAAACTAACCTGATTACTCCTGTTAAATTTCTCAGTAAAGAGTAATTATTTAGACATATAATTGCTAATATTAAATGGAATATTTTACCTGTTCCTAAAGTTTATTTGGATGCCATTGTCAACTTTTAGGGTGGACTTGGCAAGTTTTAAAAATACTGATACATAACACTAGCACATAATTAAACAGAATGGCTTACTGTGTCTTATAGTTTGTAGTTGTGTCACTCAAATTAGTCATAGCCTCCCAGTGCATTTTAAAATGATCCAATTTTGGGGCTGTGCCTGGGAGGTATTTTGTGTCCTAGCAACACAACACTGAACATACTTCGTGGCGTGCTAATGCTTACTGAATGGTCCCACTGAGGATTGGGTGATTCTGTTTGATTCTATCTGTTTTCATTCCATGAGGCTTAGCAACATGCTCTATGGAAGCATAATCCTTCAATTGCACTCATATATTCTTTCAGTAACTTTTCACTATCTGAGCTAAAAGATTCTCCATTTGGGTTTCTGCAAGACCAGTTTCTGACCCATGGAGCAGTGGATAACACCAGCCTCACTAAGCTCATATGCCCAGCTGTAGAAGCAAACTTCATTTTACAATAATTCTACTTTGCCACTACAGGTGGTGTTACATGTTAGTTCATAGATTAGCCTTGGGCATTAGAGAGATACAGCTCTTGGTGTGTCTCATGATCAACTTACTTAGCTGAGACTCAGTTTTCTCATCTGTAAAATGGGGCTAACAAAAATAATGCTGCCTCAAAGCAGTTGGGATGCTTAAAGGAGGCAATATAGAAAAGTGCCCATATGGTACCTGATACTCAATTTATATCATATGCGACATACTGACGTTTTGGTCAATGACAGACTGCATATATGACAATGGTTCCATAAGGTTATAATGGAGCTGAAAATTTCCTTTTACCAAGTAATGTCATAAGTGTTGTAATGTCATAGCACAATGCATTAGCCATGTGTCTGTGGTGATACTGGTGTAAACATATTTACTGTGTTGCCATTCATATCAAAGTATAGCACATACAGTCACATATGTACAGTACATAAAACTTGATAATGATCATAGATGATGATATAACTGGTTTAATGTATTTACTATACTATACTTATTGTTATTTTAGAGTGTGCTCCTCCTACTTATAATAAAGGACATTTGTAGAACAACCTCAGGCAGGTCCTTGAGGAGGTATCCAAAGAAGGCATTGCTATCATAGGAGATGACAGCTCCATGAGCATTATTGCCCCTAAAGACTGTCCAATGATACAAAATGTGGAGGTGGAAAACAGTGATATTGATGGTCCTGACCCTGTGTAAGCCTAGGCTAATGTGTGTGTTTGTGTCTTTTTTTTTTTGTTTTTTGAGATGGGATTTCACTCTTGTTGCTCAGGCTGGAATGCAATGATACAATCTCAGTTCACTGCAACTCATGGGTTCAAAGGATTCTCCTGCCTCAGCCTCCTGAGTAGCTGGGATTACAGGCATGCACTACAATGCCCAGCTAATTTTGTATTTTTAGTAGAGATGGGGTTTCACTATGTTGGCCAGGCTGGTCTCGAACTCCTGACCTCAGGTGATCCACCCACCTCGGTCTCCCAAAGTGCTGGGATTACAGGCATGAGTCACCGCACCTGGCCATGTTTGTGTCTTAATTTAATTCAATTAAAAAGTTTTTTTTGGAAGGGGGTCTCACTATGTTGCCCAGGATGGAGTGTCATGGCTATTCATAGGCACAATCCCACTACTAATCAGCATGGGAGTTTTGACCTGCTCCATTTCCAACCTGGGTCAGTTCACGCCTCCTTAGACAACCTAATGGTCCCTGCTTCTGAGAGGTCATCATATTGATACTAAACTTAGTGCAGACACTCAGTTGGCATAGGGCACTACAGCCTAGAGCTCCCAGGATCAAGCCATCCTCCTACCTCAGCCTCCCAGTTAGCTGTGACTACAGGCATGTGCCACTGCACCTGGCCATTTTTAACAGAAAGTTTAAAAAGTAAAACAAAATTAAAAATTTTTAAATGGAGAAAAGCATATAGAATAAGGAAATAAAGAATTTTTGTACAGCTGTCCATGTTTGTATTTTAAGGTGAGTGGTATTACAAGAGAGTAAACAAGTTAAAAAATTAAAAAGTTTATAACATAAAAAAAGTTACAGTAAAGTTAATTTATCATTAAAGCAAGAAAAAATTGTAAAATAAATTTAGTGTAGCCTAAGTGTACAGTGTTTATAAAGTCCACAGTAGTACACAGTAATATCCTAGGTCTTCACATTTACTCACCGCTCACTGACTCACCCAGAGCAACTTCCAGTCCTGTAAGCTCCCTTCATGGTAAGTGCCCCATACCACTTTTAAGTTGTACCACATTTTATCTTTTATATCATATTTTTAGTGTACCTTTTCTAGGTTTAGATACACAAATACTTATCATTGTGTTACAATTGCCTATAATATTCAATACAGTAACTTGTACAGGTTTGCAGCCTATGAGGAATAGGCTACACCTTCTAGGTTTGTGTAAGCATGCTTGCACATCAAAGAAATTGCCTAATGACACATTTCTTAGAATGTGTCCTGGTTGTTTAGTGATGCATGACTCTACTTAATGCATCAGACAGCACTTTGTATAGGGAGTACCATGGTTCTGGTTCTTAAGAAGTTTTGGATGTAGGGAGCAGGATTCTTTATGTGAAACACTCAATGCACAATTAGGTTATGTGTTTAAATATGTTGACTTTGTGGTAGTGATGTGAGCTCCAGAGAGTAGAGCTGTGTTGATGGAATAATGATGGAATTATGTCTTTAGGGGTGGATCTTCTGTTGACCTTGGTGGATAGATTTAATTGAGTTGACAAAAAGAAGATGGCCTTCTAACTGGAGAGGAAGAACACCAATCAAGGCCCAGAGGTGAGGAGGAGTGTGGTGAACCAAAGCACTAGAGTTTGTCATTTCCTCTCCCATTCCTCGACTCCTCTTTCTCCTGAAGTGAAAAGAAACATCCACCTCAGCTTTCAGCACGACTTTCAACAAGGGTTGTCTTTGGGCCTCAGTCTTCTTGATACAAAGGCTGGGCTCCTGGCTAAACGTCACCCTGAATCCTCGAACTGTTGCCCTAAGTGAAATATTTGAGCCCATTTTTCCACCCAATTGTTGCCTTTTTGGCCTGTCCTATCCCTATCCTGTGCCCAAAAAAGCCTTCAGCTGGCAGAGCAACAGAAGCAGCTGAACGGCAATCAGAGAAGAGTGAGCGGCAATAGAGAAGCAGCTGAGCATCAGAGACTATGGATAGACGTGGCTAACTTCAGGTGGTACAGCTTTGGAGAGGAACCTGGCTGGAGATAGCTGGGCTTCAGGGAAAGATCCCCTTCCCGTACCCTTTCGAGTCTCCCTTTCTGTTGAGAGCCACCCACCACCCAATGAATTCTTCCACATGCATCGCCCTTCAAATGGTTCATTGAACCTGATTCTTCCTGGACGCTGGACAAGAACCCAGGTGCTGAGAGGGTAGGGGCTGCCACCCTGACCCTACACTGAGCCGGTTAGCACTTGGCTGTTTCCAGACATAAGAGCTGGAAGAGCATTGGTTGTAACATGCTTGGATGACACTGCCGGGCCCGCACAGAACCCGCTCCTACCAGAGAGGAGTGATTGGCCGGTTCCAGCATTTCTTCACTCTGGTTCCCTCACTCTCTCGCTTGCACGCTTCCACCCGTGAGGAGTGGCCAATGCTGGTTGAGTGAAATGAACCGCTCCAGTTCTGCCATGAAGGTGGTCAAGGGAGCTATGCCATTTCATCTGGAGGCTTGCCCGGGATACGTCAGACAAGTGAGTACATGAGGAAATGTGTCTTTTGGGTGAAAGGAATGTTGGCTCTGTGGCTGTTTTCCTTTGTGGAGGTCTAGCTGTCACATGGGACTGGAATGAGGTCCTGGGGAACCAAAGGCATCTGACTGATGCCACTCCTCAGTGTTGCTGGAAGGCCCCAAAACTAAACTCCATCCGTAACTGCTCTCAAGGGCGTTGGCCAAAATCCCCAGACTTTGCTGTGATATCTTCGTATCTTTTCTCTTTGATGGCTTGAAATGGCTTCTATCTCTTTTATAATGTTAAGGGTTTTGCTACAAACTGCAGAGATGTTATGTAGAATGAGTGTTTGGCCTAGCCATTAGATGTGCTGTTCAGAACAATGTGATTCCCATTTGTTTACTTAGAGGTGCCATCCCTACCCTCATCCCAGCAGCCGTAGGCAGGCATGGTGCGTGGTGGTTCCTCTGCTTACCCCCTCCCGTCCCTGCTTAGGAGCCTGGGTGTGTCCGCCACATGCGTGTGCCATGTTCAAGGGCCAAGCAGGGCAGGAATGAGCAGAGCATGCCTCCCAATCCCCAGGGCTGCCTCAGGGGTTGGGGGTCCCATGCAGCTGAATGGCCGGCCCCTCCCACTTGCCTGGAAAAAGGATGGGAAAGTGATCTTTTCCTAAAGCCTGACTGTCTCCTGTTGGATCTCTCTCCAAAGCTGCACTGTCTGAAGTTAGCTGCATTTTTCCATAGTCTCTGATGCTCAGTTACTTCTCTGACTGCCGCTCAGCTGTTTGTACCTCGACACTCAGCTGCTTGTGTTGCTCTGGCCCTCAAGTTTTTCTATGGCCATAGGATGGGGTGGGGCAGCCCAAAAAGGCAACATTTGGGTGGAAAAATGGGGTCAGCCATTTTCACTTAGGGCCACGGTTCCAGGATTAAGGGTGGGGTTTAGCTGGGAGCCCAGCCCTTCTGTATCATCCTCATCTGTGAGACAAATGTGCTGATGGCCCAGGCAGCTCTAGATCCGAAGGTTCCACCACAGTACCCAGTCTTCTTGTTTTACTTACCAAAGGCTATTAACATGACTGATCCCAAAAGTATAACGCCAGCATTCAAGATGCTAGTATAAACCACAGCTGTCGAACCACCGGCACAGGCAAACAGAGAAAGAAAACCACGTTTGACTCACTCTTCTGAAAGTTGCTCCTGCTTCAAGTACTCTGTATGACACAACTTAGGCCCCTCTGCCTCTGTTCTTTTCATTGTTCAGTCCCCTCAGGCCTTAGCAATGTCATTTACAGACTTAGGGTAAATGCAGAAGCTGGAGACTGCTGCCTCAATGTTTGCAGGACTCCACTAAGAAGTAGAGTGTGCCAATGTAAGCAGTTGTGTGGTTAGAGTAGCCTCACCTGAGATGGTATGAATGCCAGCAATTTTCAGAAAGATCGTGATCAGGTAAACATCCGTTTCCCAAACTAGCTTTGTAAACATGGCAGAGAGAAAACCTGTAACTGAAATGAATACAGAGTCAGCAGGCTGCACTTTCACTTTCAGCTGACTCTACAATGATTCCACAAAGACACTGACCTTAGAAGCCAGTGGACACTACATCGCCAGTGGACACTGGGTGAGGTTCACCCAAGCATAGGCTTGTGCCCTGTGAGTTCAGCCAAGGTTAGTACTTTTAGGGCTTGAGTTAACCCAATTCTTCCAGTTGGCACAACTTAGCCTCTTCCACTCTGGAGAGGGAGTCAGCTCAGAGTTAGTTGTTTTTACAGTTCCACCACTGGAAAAAAGGAATGGGAATGACTTCTCGGGGATCAGCAAACTTTTCCCATGAAGGGAAGTTTGCTGGCCACATACCATCTCTGTTTTTCTACAACCTTTTAAAACTATAAAAATCATTCTTAGCTCAAGGGCTGCACAAAGCCCATCATTAGCCGGATTGGCCTGCCGACCGGATTTGTCGAACCCCCGGCTTAGCTGACACTGATTTTGAAACATCTGCACATCGTTAAACTGGATTACCCCTTGCTTTGTTATTCTGATCTCCAAAGCTCGGGATACAATGGGCAGAGATTCATCTATCCATTTATTCACTAACTGCTTACTGAGTGCCAATCATGTCATAGACACTCAGCAGTGTTCAGAAGACACAAGTTACCAAAACTCAGTTGCTGTCCTCAAGAGCTTATGTTTAATGGAGACAAACCACAAAATAGGCATTTTTCTATGCGGTGTAATAAGTGCCACTATTCCAGTTATTCAAAAAACATTTATGGAGTGCCTGATGTGCTAAACATGTTCTCAGCAGACGGGGGAAGGTAACGCAGTGAACAAGGCAGGAAGGCCATTGGTCTCAGGAAGCTTGCACTGAAGTGGAGAAGCCAGATGAGCAAGCAAATAAATTACTTTCACATGGTGGCAGGCATTTCAAAGACAATACACACAGAGTAATGAAGCTGGGTGCAGTGGTGCACACCTATAGTCACAGTTACTTGGGAGGCTCAGGAGGAGGATTGCTTAAGCCCAGGAGTTAAAGTTCAAGTGTTCCTGGGCCAAACCAAGGGTTGGGCTGCTTACTCGCATGGCCCAATAATGAGATGCAGATGAACTGGGAAAGAAGAGAGTTTTTATTTCTGTAACAGGGAGGAAGTTGAAATTATCACCAGACCAACTCAAAATTACAGTATTCTAGAGAAGCTATATGTCTACGTGTAAGTGTGCATTTATCTGAAGACATAAGTGATTGACTTCTAATCTATAACTGAGTTCTGAGTTCTGAAGACCTTCCTCTGGAGTCTTAGTAAATTTACTTAATCTAAATGGGCCCAGGTGCTGGGGTGATTACCCTTATCTTGTCTCCTGATAAATTATGGAGATTTGGGGGAGTTCCTGCAGACCTCCAATAAACTTGTTTGTGGAGAGACCTGGGGATTTTCTCAGAACCCCAATAAAACTTGTTTAATCCTGAATGGCTCCTGTTAAGAATTCCTTTTTTATCTTATCATGCTTCAAGGCCCAGGAAAGGCCTAGGCAAAACTCTTGGTGGGCCTTTGTTAGATTACAGCATTTGTATAACAACTCTGGCTCTATCAGCTTTTAATATTTAACTTAACCACTCAGTCAGTGCGGAAGCAGTTGTTTCAGAGGCCTGTGTTAGTGAGACCCAGTCTGCCACAGTAGTGGATGATGATTACATTTATGAATAGCCACTCTACTCCAGCCTGGGCAACGTGGCAAGACACCCCATCTCTAATTAAAAACCAAAACTAGAGTAATGGAATAGAGATTGACTGGGTGCATTCTTGGAAGGCCTCTTCAAGGAAGTGCTATTTTTCTTTCAAGGAATCATACAAGGAGTCGGCTATGCAAAATCTGGGGGGAAGAACATTCCAGGCACAGTACCGAGCAAGTCTAAAGGGTTTTGAGTTGGAATAAGCTTGTTGGACTTGAGAATCAGTAAGGCAAGCAGTGTGACTAGAGCACAGTGTGTAAATTGTAGGAAATAAGGAGACCCATTTAGAAAGGTAGACTGGGGCTTCAGCAGGGCAGCCCTTAAAAGCCATAACAAGTAGTTGAAGCTTTCTTGTACAGGTGGTGGAAACTCCTAGATTCTTTTAAGTACATGACCTACTGATATGTGATGGGTAAGCCCAAGCTTTCCTGGGAATACAGAGGAGGGACCTATAGGCTTGAGAGTAAAGAAGATGCTTCTGTCTTTTATTTTTTGTCAATATTATTAAGTTACTTTTTCTCTACTCTGGATTAACAGCAAAGGCCACAATAAGTAATTTAGGGGGCCCAGAATAAATTTCTGGGGTAAACCCGGCATAAGCTTGAGTCCCACCTGTTGCTTTTTTTTTTCTCTTGGTTCTGTTTCTTGGGCTGGCTTTTACATAACTTGCGGACATCTTATTGAATATATAGAGGAATAAATACAGAATGGAGAGGAGGATCTCACTCTGATAGCTACCAAACCTCTTCTTGAAATATTCTGGCACCGTCATCACCTGTACAAGCAATGAGACAGGTCACCATCAACAGTGAGTGCTGAACAGGCAGACCCATGGGGATGAGTCTTGCTCACAAGTGCTGGTTGTTACAGAGAAGTGGCTGATTCTGGGAGTAGCCCAAGAATATAAGAACGGGGAGTCACTGCCTCTGGCACCTGTTAAGATGGGAGAAATAAGAAAGGAGAATCAATACCACTGTCCAGGGAGTTTGGAATCCAGCTGCTTGTGCAATCTTTGATGCAGAAGAAAATCCAGCTGAGAATGGTAATGATGACAAATCCCTTTTATGGAATAATCATAGAGCAAAATCAAGTGCTTAATCACATAGTACAAAGATAGCCAGTCTTCAAAAGAGACAGGTCCTGACTCCACAGCTCTGTGACTTGTCCTGTGCCAGCACTGCCAGTGTGCACACTGGCGTCCCACACAATCCTGCTCTGTCTCAGGCTGTGCACACCTGCAGGACAGGAACCATGCCTGTTTTGTTCACTATATTCCTGGACCATAGCTCAGTGCCTGGCTCATGGTAAGTGAAGAGATACTTGTTCAGTGAATGTTGTTCCACTGTCTCTCCTATTCTCATATGTTCTTGTCCATTGACCCCAAACATGTCTATTTTAGGTTCTATCTCAAATTCTACCTGCTTTTTCAAGACTTACTTGGGGACTTCATGAGAAGCATATGCCCTCTTCTAAAATCTTTCATTTGGCTCTAAATCATAGATGGCTCACTTTCCCAGCAAGGTCCCAAGCTTCCTCAGCTGTTTCACACTTACTACTTATATCTTTGCTAGGGGTGCCATAGCAAAGCAAACTGATCATTCTGCACTGCTTTGCCTTTTGCGGAGAAGCCTCAAAAAAGTCAATAGTCCAACCCTTCTCCTTGGTTCTGCCTTTGCCTCCTGACCACTTGATATCTTTCCCATGTGGTCCTGCATGATGTGCCATGCCTCCTGTCTCTAGGACCTGTGAGTATAAGAAACTATTTTTCCCCCTGAGCTTCTCCTGTGTCTCCTCTTGTGGCTGCGCCCAACCCAACTGACAGCTCATAAAAGAATGCAAAAGAGTGTGTAGTGGTATCTTATTTATTTACTTATTATAGAAATGTTGTCTTGTTCTGTTGCGCAAACTGGCCTTGAGCTCCTGGGTTCAATCAGTCCTCCCACCTCAGCCTCCCAAGTAGCTGGGACCATAGGTATGTGACACCATGCCTGGCTTGGTATCTTATTTGAATTCGCATTTCCCTAATGATTAACGATAACCTTTTAATATAATTATTTGCCATTTGTATATATCTTTTGGTTAAGCATGTGTTCAAACTTTCTTGTTAACTGAGTTACAAGTTTTAAATATATACAGATTCTGGATATAAGTGTTTTATTGTAAATATGTTCTATAAATATTTTTGCCCAGTCTCTAACTAGATTAGCTTTATTTTTAATTGACACATAATAATTGTACATATTTATGGCATACAGAGTAACATTTTAATACATGTATACAATATGGAGTGATAAAGGTATTAACATATTGATCACCTTGAACACTTAATATTTCTTTGTGTTGTGAACATTCAAAAGTCTCTTCTCTAGCTTCTCAAACATATACACTAAATTATTTTTAACCATGTTTACCCTACGGTGCTACAGAACACTAGAACTTATTCCTCCCATCAGCTGTAACTTCGTATTGTTAACCAACCTCTGTCTATTCTCCCCAGACCCCCCATTCTTCCCATTTTCTATGAGTTCAGGTTTTTTAGTTCTCATATATAAGTAAGAACATGTGATATGTACCTTTCTGTGTCTGACTTATTTCTCTTAGCACGATGTCCTCCAGGATCATCCATGTTGCTGTGAATGATAAGACTATTCTTTTTATATGGCGGGATAGTATTCCATTATGTATATACACCATATTTTAAAAATCTATTCATTTGTTGATAGACATTTAGGTTGATTCCATATCTTGGCTATTGTGAACAGCACTGCAATAAATATGAGTGTGCAGATATACGTATGTCTTCGACATACTGCTTTCCTTTTGTTTGGATAAATACTCAGTAGTGAAATTGCTGGATTGTGTGATATTTCTATTTGTAGCTTTTGAGAAACTTCCGTACTGTTTTCCGTAATGGCTGTACTAATTTACGTTCCCACCAACAGTGCATAGGAGTTCCGTTTTTTTCCATTTCTTCACTAGCATTTGCTACTATCTTTTTGATAATAGCCATTCTAACTGGGGTGAGATGTGGTTTTGATTTGCATTTCCCTGAGGATTAGTGATGTTGAACATTTTTAATACACTTTTGTACCATTTAAATGCCTTCTTTTGAGAAATGTCTACTCAGATACTTTGCTAATCTTAAAATTGGATTATTTGGGGTTTTTGCTTTTGAGTTGTTTGAGTTCCTTATGTATTCTGGATATTAGTCCCTTGTTGGATGAATAGCTTGCAAATAGTTTTACCCACTTAACAGGTTTTCTCTTTACTCTGCTGATTGATTCCTTTCTATGTGAACGCTTTTAAGTTTGATATCATCCCATTTGTCCATTTTTGTTTTGTTGCCTGTGCTTTACCCATAAAATAAAGTTTTACCTATTAAATCTTACCTGTAACATTATTTGAACACATTTATGGGGTACAAGTGTAATTTTGTTACATGTGTAGATTGCATGTTGGTGAAGTTACTCATAAAATCTTTGTCTAGACCAATGTCCTGAAGCAGTTCTCTGACATTTTCTTCTAGTTTTATAGTTTCAGATCTTACATTTAAATCTGTAATCCATTTTGAGCTGTTTTTCATATACGGTGAGAGATAGGGATCTAGTTTTATTCTTCTGCATATGGATATCCAGTTTTTCCAGCACCATTAATTGAAGAGGGTGTCTCTCCCTCGTGTATGTTCTTGATGCCTTTGTTGAAGATCAGTAGGCTGTAAATATGTGAATTTATGTCTGGGTTCTCTATTCTGTTCCATTGGTATATGTGTCTATTTTTATGCTAATATGATGCTGTTTGGGTTGCTATAGCTGTTTAGTATATTTTAAAATCAGGTAAGGCCAGGCGCGGTGGCTCAAACCTATAATCCCAGCACTTTGGGAGGCCGAGGCAGGCGGATCACGAGGTCAAGAGATCGAGACCATCCTGGCCAACATGGTGAAACCCCGCCTCTACTAAAAATACAAAAAAAAATTAGCTGGGCGTGGTGGCGTGCGCCTGTAGTCCCAGCTACCCGGGAGGCTGAGGCAGGAGAATTGCTTGAACCCGGGAGGTGGAGGTTGTAGTGAGCCAAGATTGCACCACTGCACTCCAGTCTGGCAGCTGGCGACAGAGCAAGACTCTGTCTCAAAAAAAAAAAAAAAAAATCAGGTAGAGTGGTCCTCCTGTTTTGTCCTTTGTTCTCAGTATTTCTTTAGTTACACAAAGTCTTTTGTGGTTCTGTGCAAATTTTTTCATTTTTTTCTGTTTCTGTAAAGAATATTGGTATTTTGAGAGGAAATACCTTTTTTTTTTCTTTTCTTTCACTTGTGTCTCACTCTCAATTCCTTCAGCAGGAATTACTTTTAATCCGTAGATTGCTTGGAGTCGTATGGTCATTTTAACAATATGCTTTTAATTTACGAGATGGGATATCTTTACATTTTTTGGTGTCTTCTTCAATTTCTTTCATTAATATTTTGTAGTTTTTATCATAGATAAATTTTACCTCCTTGATTAAATGTATTCTTTGGTATTTTATGTTTTTGGTAGCTATTTCTAAGTGGAATTAACTTTTTGATTTATTTTTCAGGTAGTTAGTTATTGGTGTATGGAAATGGTACTGATTTTTGTATGTTGATTTTACATGCTGAACATCACCGAATTTGTTTATCAGTTCTAATGTTACTGGTGGTAGAGATCCACATTACCCCATGTTACCAGCAGCCTATCCACGAGGTCCATAGCAACTTCAGTTCTTGCTTCCACAGAAGAAAGAATTCCACTGAGGGGCATAAAGCAGAATAAGAAACAGAGGCAAGTTCCAGTGCGGAAATGGAAGTTTCTTTTGAAAAGGTCTTAGAACAGGAAAGAAAGGAAGGTGTACTTGGGAGAGGGCACTTAAAGTTTAAAGGGAGAAGGTCAAGTGCCCCGTTTAACTGTGATCCTAGGACTTTTATAAGTTCACCTCTTTCCTATGATTATTCCCTTAGGGTGGGCTTTCCGTGTGCCCAGTGCTTTCCTTACCCTTTGGAATTGAGCATGCACAGTGTATTTAGGGGGTTATACACATGCCAGATGCCCATCTGAGGCTTTCTTCCTTCTGTGGAGTATGCCCCTGGAAGATCATACTTCACCATTTTTGTCTCTTAACATGCATGCCCAGTAAGTTGCTTTCCCTGGGGCCCTGCGTTCAGTGAACATTTTGATGTTAACAGGTGTGGACCAGGAAATGACCTCCACCTGGTGCTGCTGAATTACCATTTTTAGAGAAGCAATGTGATAATTGCCGAACCATCACCCAGCATTCCCAGCATTTCTAGTTGGTGGAGGGGGAGAACCCTCTCCTCCCACTCACGCCTAACTACCTGTACCCTAAGAGTTTTTTGGTGGAGTCTTTAGGTATACATATGAACATGATCAGGTTGTCTGCAAAAAGGGGTAATTTGCCTTCCTCTTTTCCAATTTGGATGTCCTATATTCCTTTCTCTTGCCTAATTACTCTGGCTAGGACTTCTAGTATTATGTTGAGTAAGACTGGTGAAAGTAGGCTTCCTTCTATTCCAGATCTTAGAGGAAAGGCTTTTAGCTTTTCCCCATTTAGTATGAAGTTTTTGTGGGTTTGTCATATAAGTTTTTATTGTGGAAGAACGTTAAAATTTATCAAATAATTTTTCTGCATCGATTGAGATAATCATATAGATTTTATCCTTCATTCTGTTGATGTGACATATCACATTTTTTAATTTGTGCATGTTGAACCACCCTTGCATTCCTGAAATAAATCCTTCTCTATTGTGGTATAGTTTTTGATGTGCTGTTGGATTCAGTCTGCTAGTATTTTATTGAAGATTCTTATATCTCATGAGGGATATTGGCCTGCAGTGTTTTTTTTTTTTTAATTGTGTCTGTCTGGTTTTGGTACCAGACAGAGTACTGATACTCTGTCCAGAGTATGCTGGCCTCACATAATGAGTTTGGAAGAATTCCTTCCTCTTCATTATTTTGGAATAGTTTGAGGAGAGCTAGTGTTAGTCCTTCTTGGGAAGTTTGGTAGATAGGGTTGATGTGGTTTGGATTTGTGTCCCAGTCCAAATCTCACATCAAATTGTAATCCCCAGGGTTGGAGGAGGGACCTGGTGACCTTCTCCCTTTAACCTTTAAGTGCCCTCTTACAAGTGCACCTTCCTTTCTTTCCTGCTCTCAGGTCTTTTCAAAGAAACTTCCATTTCTGCTCTGGAACTTGCCTCTGTCTCTTTTTCTGCTTTTTGCCCCTTGGTGGAATTCATTTTTTCTGAGGAGGCAAGAACTTGGGTCATGGGGCAGGGGGAATAAATACAGAGGAATAAATAGTAAGTCGTAATATTTGTTAGGGAAACCCTTGCTGTTCTCATGATAATGAGTAGATTTGCACAAGATCTGGTTGTTTAAAAGTCTGTAGCACCTCCCACTTCAGTCTCTCTTTTCCTTCTCTGGCCATGTAAGACATGCCTGCTTCCCCTTCACCTTCTGCCATAATTGTAAGTTTCTGATGGTCTCCCCAGTGATGCTTTTTGTACAGCCTGTGGAACTGTGAGTCAGGTAAGCCTCTTTTATTTATGAATTATCCATTCTTGGGTAGTTTTTTATAGCAATGCAAGAATGAACTAATAGAACTGGTACCAGAGAAGTGAGGCATTGCTATTAAAATACCTGAAAATGTGGAAGTGACTTTGGAACTGGGTAATGAGCAGAGTGTAGAGGGCTCAGAGGAAGACAGAAAGGTGAGGGAAAGTTTGGAATTTCCTAAAGACTTGTTAAATTGTGACCAAAATGCTGATGATGATATGGATAATAAAGCCTGGGTTGAGGAGCTCTCAGGTAGAGATGAAGAACTTATTGAGAAATGGAGCCAAAGCCACTTTTGTTACGTATAAGCAAAAGAGATAATCTGAAACTGGAACTTACATTTGAAAGGAAAGCCGAGTGTAATAGTTTGGAAAATTTGCATCCTGGCCATGTGGTAGTAAAGAAAAACCCATTTTCTGGGAATGAATTCAAGTTGGCTACAGATATTTGCATATGTAAAGAGGAATCAAATGTTAATAAAAAAGATAATGGGGAAAATGCCTGGAATGCATTTTAGAGATCTTTGAGGCAGCTTTCCCATCACAGGCCTGGAGGCCTAGAAGGGAAGAATGGTTTTGTGGGCCAGGGCCAGGGCCCTGCTGCTTTGTGCAGCCTTGAGGTACTTCTGCCTGGATCCCAGCTGCTTTATCTTCAGCCATGGCTAAAAGAACACCAGACACATATCAGGCCACTGCACCCGAGGATGCAAACCATAGTCCTTGGTGGCTTCCACATGGTGTTAAGCCTATAGGTATGAAGAGGACAAGAGTTGAGGCTTGGGAGCTGCCACCTAGATTTCAGAGGATGTATGGAAATGCCTGGATGTTCAGGCAGAAGTCTGCTGCAGGAGTAGAGCCCTCATGGAGAACCTCTACTAGGGCAATGCAGAAGGGAAATGTGGGGTTGGAGCCCTCACACAGAGTCCCTACTGGGGCACTGTCCAGTGGAGCTGTGAAAAGTGCATCATGGTCCACCAGACTTCAGAATGGTAGATCCACCGATGGCTTGCCCTGTGCACCTGGAAAAGCCACAGGCACTCAATGCCAGCCTTGAAAGCAGCTGTGGGGGATATACCCACAGAGACACAGGGGTAGAGCTGCCCAAGGCCTTGGAATCCCACCCCTTTCATGAGTGTGACCTGGATGTAAGACATGGAGTCATAGGAGATTAGCTTTAAGATTTAATGGCCACCCTGCTGGGTTTTGGACTTGTATGGGACTTGTGGCTGTTGTTTTGCCTAATTTCTCCCTTTTGGAATGGGAGTATTTAGCCAATGCCTGTACCCCCATTGTATCTTGGAAGTAATGAACTGGTTTTGATCTTACATGCTCGTAGGAAGAAGAGACTTGCCTCATCTCTTCTTGTAAGTTTCTGATGGCCTCCCCAGTCATGCTTTTTGTACAGCCTGTGGAACTGTGACTATGGACTTTTGAGTTAATGCTGGAATGAGTTAAGACTTTGGAGGACTGTTGCAAAGACATGATTGTATTTTGCAATGTGAGAAGGACATGTAGTTTGGAAGGGGCCAGGGGCAAAGTGATATAGGTTGGCTTTGTGTCCCCAGTCAAATCTTATGTTGAATTGTAATCCTCAATGTTGAAGGAGGGACCAGTGGGAGGTGATTGGATCATGGGGGTGGACTTCCCCTTGTTATTCTTGTAATAGTGAGTTTTCATGAGATCTGGTTGTTTAAAAGTCTGTAGCATGTCCCCCTTCACTCTCTCTCCCTCTTTCTCTAGCCATGTAAGATATGCCTGCTTCCCGTTTGCCTTCTTCCATGATTATTAGTTTCCTGAGGCCTCCCCCACCATGCCTCCTGTACAGCCTTGAAACTGTGAATCAAATAAACATCTTTTCTCTTAAATTACCCAGTCTCAGGTAGTTCTTTATAGCAATGTAAGAACAGACTAATGTACTGATTCAGTCTCATTACTTACTGTTGCTCCGTTCAGGTTTTCTTTCTTCCTGGTTCAATCTTGGTAGGTTATATGTGTCTATGAATTTATCCATTTCCTCTAGGTTTTCTAATTTGTTGGCATATAGTTATCCATAATAGTCTCTAATGACCCTTTGTATTTTTGTGGTATCAGAAAATTACCTCAGAATGGTAATGTCTCCTTTTAGTTTCTGATTTTATTTATTTGGGTCTTCTCTGTTTTCAGTGTAGCTAATGGTTTGTCAATTTTACCTTTTCAGAAAACCAACTTTTCCTTTTGCTGATCTTTTGTATTATTATTATTATTTTTTGATACAGGGTCTCACTCCAATGCCCAGGCTGGAGTGCAGTGGTGTCATCTCTGCTCACTGCAACCTCCGCCACGTGGGTTCAAGTGATTTTCCTGCCTCAGCCTCCTAAGTAGCTGGGATTAAAGGCACCCACCATCATGCCTAGCTGATTTTAATATTTTTAGTAGAGATGGAGTTTCACTGTGTTGGACAGGCTGGTCTTGAACTCCTGACCCCAAATGATCTGCCTGCCTCGGCCTCCCAAAATGCTGAGATTACAGGTGGGAGCCACCATGCCTGGCCCTTTTGTATTTTTTTTTTTCAATCTTGATTTCATTTAGTTCTTCTGTGATCTTTATGATTTATTTCCTTCTTCTAATTCTGGGTTTGGTTTGGTCTTGCTTTTTTAGTTCCTTGAGGTAGATCATTAGGTTGTTTATTTAAAATCTTTTTACTTTTTTTGATATAAGTGCAGAAAGATTGCTATAAGCTTCCCTTGTAACACTGCTTTTGCTCTGTCTCATAGATTTTGGTATGTTGTGTTTTATTTTCACTTGTTTCGAGAAATTTTTTGATTTGCTTCTAAATTCTTCCTTGAACTAATGGTTGTTCCGGAGCATGTTATTTAATTTCCATGTATTTGTATAGTCTCCACAGTTCCTCTTGTTATGGATTGCTAGTTTTATTACACTTTGGTCTGAGGAGATAGGCAATATAATTTCAATTTTTAAATATTTGGTGAGATTTGTTTTGTCGCCTAACATATGATACATCCTGGAGAGTGTTTCATGTGCTGATGAGACAAATGTGTATTTTTTAGCTGTTGGATGAAATTTTCTATAAATGTCTGTTAGGTCCATTTGGTCTATAGACCAGATTAAGTGCAATTTTTCTGTTGATTTTTTTTCTAGATAATCTGCCCAGTGCTGAAATGGGGGTGTGAAAGTACACAGCAATTATTGTATGGACTCTATCTCTCTTTCAGCTCTAGTAATATTTGCTTTTGTATCTGGGTTCACTGTATTGGGTGCATGTGTATTTACAATCATTATATCCTTTTGCTAAGTTCATCTCTTTTCTCATTATGTAGTGACTTTTTTGTTTCTATGCTTTTTTACTTGAAGTATACTTTGTCTTATATAAGCATAGCTATTCAACCAGTCTATATATTTTAATGGGGATATTTAAATTATTTACATTCAAGTTGATTACTGTTAGGTGAGAACTTACTTCTGTCATTTTATTAGTTCATTTCTGATTGTTTTGTATATCCTTTGTTTCTTTCTTCTTTTAATGTTTATCTTTGAGATCTGGCAGTTTTATATAGTGGTAAAGTTTGATTCCATTTTCTCATTTGTGTATCTGCTCTATGAGTGAGTTTTTTACTTTTGAGTGTTTTCATGATGGTAAATATTGTCCTTTTGCTTCCAGATGTAGAACTTTCTTAAGTATTTCTTGTAGAACTAGTCTAATGGTGATAAATTTCCTTAGTTTTTGCTTGTCTGGGGAAAACTTTACTTATCCTTCATTTCTGAAGGATAACTTTTCTGGGTATTGTATTCTTGGCTAGCAATTTTTTTTTTCCCTTTCAGCAGTTTGAATATATCATTCCATTCTTTCCTGGCCTGTAAGATTTCTTTTGAGAAATCTGCTTTTAGTCTGATGGGGGAGTCCCTTATATGTGACTTGACACTTTTGTTGTTTTTTAAAATTCTCTCTCTGTCTTTTGACAGTTTGATTATAATGTACCTTGGAGAGTACCTTTCTGAGTTGACTCTATTTGGGTATTTTTTGAGCTGCCTCTATCTGGCTGTTTATATCTCTTCTAAGACTTAGGAAGTTTTCAGGCATTATTTTATTAAATAGATTTTCTATGACTTTCCCATTTCTTCTGTTTCTGGAACTCCCAAAATTTGAGTATTCTTTTACTTAATGGTGTTCCATATGTCATGTAGGCTTTAAAACATTTTTTTTCTTTGACTGGGTTATTTCAAATGACTCCTCTTCAAGTTCAGAAATGCTTTCTTCTGCTTGATCTAGTTTATTGTTAAAGGTCTTAGTTGTATTTTTTATTTTATTCATTGAATTCTTCAGTTTCAGAATTTCTGTTTCTTTCTTTTTAAAATATTTATCTCTAGCGCATTTATCATTCAGATTATAAATTGTTTTTCTAATTTCTTCATATTGTCTCTGTTCTCTTATATCTTACCAAGTTTCCTTAAGATCATCAGTTTGAATCTGTTTTCTGGCATTTCAAAGATTTCTTTTTCTTGGGGTATGTTACTGAAGAGTTAATGTGTTCCTTTGAAGATGTCATGATTCCTTGCTTTTTTGTTTCTTGGGTCCTATCTGTGCATCTGATGCAACGGTTGCTTCTTCCAGTTTTATAAAGCAGCTTTCATAGGGAAAGACTTTTCCTAAAGATGTATCTATAATGTTGGTTGGGTAGGATCCTTTGGCTTTGGTTTTGGGTGGGTTCCATAGTACAATCTCCATATGATTTATTCAGCTATAGGAAACATCAGTGGTGTCTTCAAGTTCCTCAGTGGCTTAGGTTAGTTGTTTTTGAAGGCTGTGGTGAGCCTTTGCTGAAAATGTGGGTGGTTGTCTTCAGGCTCCTAAATAACAGGCTTCCTGATGGCTCACTTTGGTGGTGGCAGTGATGGACTGGTACTTGGGCCACTGGACAGTCTGTTGGTGCCGATGATGGTGGCAGGGGAGCCCTGGGCAAGTTCTTAGTACTCAGGTCCCACAGTGGAGTGTATAGGCACTGGTGGTAGTGGTAGTTTAAAAGGCCCCAGGTGACTTTTTATTTTCTTAATAGTATCTTTCAAAGAGTAAAAATTTAAATTTTGATGAAGTCCAAAATATCAATTTCTTTTCCTATGGTTTGTGCCAATCTAAAAAAACATCATTTACTCAATTGCCTTGATTTTGAAAAATATTTTGACTGAATATAGACTTCTTGGTTTACAGTGTTTTCTTTCCTTTTGTATTTGCATATGTTATTCTAATGGTTTTTGACCTTCAGTTTCTGATGAGGGGTCAACCATTAAGTGTATCATTATTCCCTTGTATGTACTATATTATTTTTCTTTTACTGCTTTCAAAAATTTATTTTTTTTTGCTTTCAGCAGCTTCACTATGATGTGCCTAGGTGTGGTTTTCTTTGTGTTTATTCTGCTTTGTGTTTTGTAAGCTTCTTAGATCTGTATAGTAACATATTACACCACACTTGGTACGTTTTCAGTCATTTTTTTCAAAATTTTTTTTTTCTTATCCTTCTCTCTCTTCTCTTTCTGTGACTCCAATTACATGTAAGTTGGACTGGTTGATATTCAATCACAGATCTCTAAGTCTTTGCTTCTTTTTCTTCAATGTTTTCCTTGTTCTTGGGTAATTCTTTTAATACTTAAATTCACGAATTCTCTCTTATGCCATCTTAAATCTGCTGTGGAGATTCTTTTGTGAATTTTCCATTTTATTGACTAGCTTTTCAACTCTAAAGTTTCCATTTGGTTCTTGTCTATAGTTTTAACTTCTCTGTTGACAGGATCTATTTGTTCATTCATTAATATCACATTTTCCTTTACTTTTTGGACATATTTATAATTGTAGTTTTGAGGTCTTTGTTCATTGAATCAACATCTGAGCCCAGAGTCAGTTTCTGTTTATTGCCTTTTCTCTCCTGGGTTCCATTTATTTCTCCATTTCTTTGTATGTCTAGTACATCTTGGCAAAAAACTGGCCGTCACAAATAATACAATGTAGCACTCTGTTTTGGTTTTCTGGGGCTTGCTGTTTCTTGTTTTAGTAGGCAATTAACTTTACTGGACTCAAACTGCAAAATGTTTTATGCCATCCCCCATGCCCACTCTGCAATGTGCAGCAGCTGATGTTTTTGCTTGTCTTTTTTTTTTATTTTTTATTTTCCAGCTTCCAGCTGCTGCTAATTTAGTCTGGCTTTCTGCAGGTTTCCCCTGCACCTGTGTAATTTGGCAGTCAGCCAAAAATCTGGACAGTATTTATACTCAGATTTGGGGGTTTACTCTCTCTTTGGTTTCTTTGTTTTTGGAGCTCGCACATAAATTTCCAGTTGCTTTGCTAATCCTCAGTTGTGTCCTTTGACACCTGAAACCAGTAAAACTTCGATTTCTGCTGCCTACATTGTGTGAATTGAAGAATGTACTCAGTTGAAAGCACAATAAACTCACAAATCTCACCAAGTGCAGTTATGCCTTTCCAGGATAGATCTCATTCTAGTATCTGCTTTTCCTGACTGGGATCCCTGGGGTCTCATGCATGCATGTGTACTTAGTTGTCAGCCAGGGGTTTGGGATTTTTATGTCTTATTTAAAATCCTTCTCTATCTCAAGGACATAAAGATATTCTATACTTTCTCATAAATGTTAAAAATGTTTGCCTTTTCTATTCAGGTTTTTAATCAATCTAAAAGTGTTTTTGTGTATAGTAGGAACCTAATTTTCTTTTTTCCATTTGATAGTCAATTGGCCCTCCTTTCTTCAGTTACCTGCAGTGCATCAATGTCATCATTCAAGTGTCCATATATGTGAGTGTTTCTGGGCTTTCCCCCTCTTCCATTTATCAGTGTTTATCCCTGTGTCAAAGTCACACAGTGTTAATGATTACAACTTTATAGTAAGTCCTAATATTTTGTAGGACAAGTATTTCTTGAGTATCTTTGCTATTCTTTTACTCTCACTCTTCTACATGTAATTTAGAATCGGCCTGTCAAATTCCTCAAAAGACTGTTTGGATAAATTTGGAATTATATTCGATATAGATCAATTTGGGAAGAACCAACAGTTTTAGGATATTGAGTCTTCAATCATTACATAGCTTTTCTCTTCATTTATTTAGGTCTTATTTTTCCATAGAGCTTTAAAAGGTTTACTATAAAATATTTAAGAGGTAAACTCTTGAATAAGGTCCAGAGTTAAATAGCAGAGAGTTATAGGTGTCTGTTTGCTCCAAACAGAATGATGGCATTTCAGGCATCTCAGGATTTAGGGAAGTCAGCACAAGGATCAAGACTGAGAAGTGTAACTTGTCTCTTAGGATGTTTTTACTACACACATTTATGTTTATAAGAAAACATATTGTAAAGAATAAAGTAACTGATAATGGCCACTCACCCAAGCCTTAATATAAACAGAAACAAATATCCAACCAATGCCATAGAGCAGAAATACAGCCTGAAACCAAGAGGAAAAAGAGCAGTTAAGTCAGGATCTCATCTAGGCCAAGCTTGAAAAGCAAGCTTATTTCCTATTTGTCTTCTGCCTAATGAATGTGTCATTACCGGGGACCTTACCAGCAAAGGCGCTTGGATACATTTTCCAGCACACAAACTTAGTTTGCAGGCATGTGATCTTTACCTGTAAAAGGATACAATCTTAATTTGGGGCAATTATTTGAGCTGACTTTCAAGGTATTTATTTTTAATTTATTGTTTGTCAGATGGGAATAAAGGTGGTTTATAATTAAATTTAAAAGGTAGTTTAAAAAATAAAAGAAAAATAAACATTCAAGGAAGTGGGAAAAGAAACTATACTAACATTCCATACAATTGAAATTAAATAATAAGTTTGGATCTGATTTTTTTTTTTTTACAAAGAGGAAGTAAGGTGAGTTAAATATGTGAAGAAGAAGATACTTGAAAATTCTGAGAGGCCAGGCAGCTGGTTCTCACAGAACCTTGTGATGATCACTGAAACCCCCAGGTTCTCCCAGCCCTGGGAGTTCCTAAGTTTTCTCTGTATAGCTTGCTTCCCAATGGGTCAAGAGGAACCAGAGTACCTTTGAATTCATCAGGACACTTGTGCTTAAATGACTGTTTCCCTTGAGAAAACCCCAGAAACTGATACAGCCAATGAGTTCTCGTGCCCTCCATCTATTTACTTCCTTCTCACCTTCTCCTGGGAGTCCTCACTCCTAGCTTAGCTTGTAGCTATGGGCAGATCTCCAAGTGCCTAGAGTGTGCTCTTTGCAAAGACACCTCTTCAAGCTCCAGGACTACCATGTAGGTGATCTGGCTCCCTGTGCTGGGGTTTGTCACCTGGACTGTTATAGCCAGCAAAGTGCCCCTCCCAACCTTGGAGTGTGGAATCCAAGTCTGAGGTTGCTTCCTAGTCACATTGAGGACATGACCCAGGAAATCGAATTTGGAGGCTTGATGTGGGGTTTTACCTGGCCCCAGCCTTTGGGCTGTTTTCCCTTGTTGCCCAGATGTAGACTTTTAGCAGATCTGCAGCCCACAGGTTTTATTGGAAGGAGTGGCATCCTGCAGATGTTCCACCCACCTTCAGAGCCTGCTACCCAGGCCCTCAAAACTGAGCCACATTTGTGGTTCTGATGCCATCAGAGCAGACTGGTCTGGCTATGAGAGAAAATGGCCCTGTTGCTCTGCATTGAGGGACATACATTCTTGCATCTTCTCACCCCCTCACCAGGAACTGAGGATTTGGGATGAGATGTGGTAAAATGTGTAGATAACTCCAAAGATGTAAAGATGGCTTGTGAAACACTTTTGATTGAACAGACTTGTTTTCTGTGGCTCCCACCAAACCTGGCCAAGCTCAGCTTCTAACGCAGGAACCAGCACTGACTCTGTGACTGATTCACAGCATGCAAGTTAGAAAAGAATGAAGATGGCATTCTTGGACTTCACTGGGGCTGCTGAATTGGGTGGAAACCTTTCTGGAAGAGGCAGATGGGGGTCAAACCGCTGCCCTGGTTCCAGGAAGGGGCCACAGGTAGATCTGAACAACTGTAGCAAGACCACTAAATGACTTGAGAAACTTAAAACCAAGTGGCTCATGGAGAAAACAAATTTGACCTAGGAAATAATTATAGGAATAATGTTTGGACTTGATTTCCCCACCTCATAATCAAGAATGAAAATTTGCATCTGCTGCTAGTCAGGTCCAGCATCTCTAAAGCTTAGAAGGCTGTCTTCCAGCAGCCTCCACAGCCTTGAGCTTCACTGGCTTCTCTGCAACTGGTCTGTTGATTATGTTGACACAATGTGTATGGAAACTATGGAAAGTATAACACAATCTTACCAAGATGACTACCAGGTATGAAAAAAAGGAAATTCTGAGGGGTAAATGGTGGTGAAGAGCAGGGCTTCTTATTAGGTTTTGACTGTAGAAGTATTTTTTATTTTAAAAAAGATGAGACTCATCAAGGATAGAGCTTTCTGATTTATTTTAAAAATGTCAAGTGGTTTATATGGAGATAGGTTAATAACCAAAGAATAATAAAATCATTTATAATTTAGGAGAATAAATTCTGCTTCCTATAACAAAGGTATGCCATGAATTAAATAATCAAATATTTACAAGGTTAAAATCTGGTTCTCCTGCGATATTAATCAGAAGATTTGTAGTTACTAGTTGAATATCTCAAGGAGCTTGGTTGAGCCCATTCTCAGTATGTACTGCAAAGGCCAGAATATATACGTACAGATATATGTGTGCATATATATCTATATATCTATATCTATATCTGTGTCTCTCTATATACACACACATATACATATATATATGTATCAGTATATGTATTTAATGTTCATATGGTCTTTTCTTAACCTATCTACTAACAGTTCTTTCTTCACTGCATTCTTATTTCCTAGGAATGTAAACATTCTCTCTCCGTTAATTTACTAAGTAGAATGAAAATCAGCAGAATCCTTTTGAGAAGTCAAAGACTTGGCTTCTTTCCTCTATGACTTCACAATAATTCTTTCATATATACTCAAAGTTGAAAGGAAGTTTTTATGTTTATGAGTTTTATTTGGACAATGATAAAGATGGAGGTTTGTTGCTGCAAATAGTATTACTTAAATTCTGTTTACCAGCCCCAATAGCAATTCCTGAAGATGTGCCTGTCCCAGTCAGGTCCATAATATGACTACTGCCAATATTCAAGGCAAAAAGAGATACACCTATCTGAAAATCAAAAGAGGACTACATATCAGAACTTTTAGCCTAACTCCAAGAATTAATTCTCACAAATGTACCTTCCCACTGAATTTCACAGTTTCTCAAAAGCAATGATTCCCTGGGCAGAATTCCCATTAATGTTTCTTCCATACAACCTCTGACCATGAATTAGAAGACAGGCAACAAGAGAGAAGTGAAGAAAGTAGAATAGCTGTTCTTAAGCTGCCACTCTTCACATGCTCCACTGATATACAGGTTGGGCATCCCACATCTGAAAATCTGAAATCTGTAATGCTCCAAAATCTGAAACTTTTTGAGCACTAACATGAGGAAATACTCATTAGAACGTTTTTGGATTTTGGATTTTTTAATTTGGGATGCTCAACTGAGGTAGGAGGTGGGACTGGACTCCAGAGGCTGGGCTCAGACACTGGACCAGATTTAGGACTAGCTAAAACAGGGCCAGGGTGAAAGCAGCTTTCCAATCATGTCAATTTACCACTGCCATGGCAACACTTGGGAGTTACCACCACTTTCTATGGCAATGACCTGAAAACCCAAAAGTTACTACGCCTTCCCTAGAACTTTCTACATAAACTGTCTCTTAATCTGCATGTCAATAAAAGTGGGTATAAATGTGACTGCAAAACTGCCCTCAACTGCTACTGTCTGTCTGTGGGGTATCCCTGCTTTGCAAAGGCAGTATGAAGCTGTAACACTGCCTCTTCTTTAAAACTGTTTTCTTCTACCTCTGGCTTGCTCTTGAATTCTTCCCTGGGCAAAGCCAAGAGCCTTCATGGGCTAAGCCTCTCTCTGGGGCTCGCCTGTCCTATATCATAACTAGTAGTATAATGCAAATATCCCAAAATCTGAGAAAATCTAAAATGTGAAGCACTTCTGGTCTCGAGCACTTTGGAGAAAGGATACTAAACTTGTACTTGCAACTCACCAAAGCAGAAATATTTGTAGGAGTGTAATTTGTTTGAAATACTGTAATTTAAAATTTTAACAATCTAACACATATCTAGGATTAAGAGACTGGTTAAAATACTGTGGTACGTGAATATGATGAAATATAACAGCATACAAAAATAGACGTACATTTTATTACATCTATTAAGTCATAAAAATAAGGTAAATAATACATATAAAATAAGATATTGTCATAAAAATAAGGTAAATAATACATATAATCTTATTAAAATTTTATCTATGTCTATTACACTTGTGCACATATATGTTTATATTTGCCTGGGAGTAATTCTACCAGTGGATATAACAAAATATTTCTGGGGGCTGGAATTACTGCTTATAGAGATGAAGAGGAAATTTCAAATTTTATACTTGGACTGTAACTGTTTTTTTTTTTTTTTTTTTTAAATAACACCTGTTGCTTTCAAAATAAAAAAATCTGAGAAGCATTTACAGTGAATAAAATACCTCCTAAACCAATAATAACTTTCGAATGGAGCAGTGGTAACCACTGCAATCAAAACCAAAATATCACTATTATGCTGCTGACATGACACACACTTAAACCCAAATTATCAAGAGAGGCTGAAAAAACAAGTCTTTTAGGTAAATGAAAACAAAAATAAAACATCATCGACGATATAAAATAAAGTACCATTCAAAATCAAAAGCGGGTCAGGTGTGGTGGCTCACACCTATAATCCTGGCACTTTGGGAGGCTGAGGTGTGTGGGTTTCTTGAGCCCAGAAGTTTGTAACCAGCCTGGGCAACATTGTGAGACCCTGTCTCTTCAAAAAATACAAAAATTGGCCGGGTGTGGTGGCATGCACCTGTGGTCCCAGCTACTTGGGAGGCTGAGGTGGGAGGATCACTTGAGCCAGGTTGTTAGGCCGTGGCCAGCCATGATTATGCCACTGCATGTTAGCCTGGGCAAGAGAGACCCCATCTCAAAAAAGAAAAATGGAAAAAACCCAAAAGCATTAAAGAAAATACTTTTTCGAGATAAGTATAAAAGGTAAAATGTACTAACAAGACATAATTGGAAACATACATGCTTTAAATATCTCAGCAGTGACAAATATAAGGCAAAAAAAATCTTAGAAGAGGCACATAATTGCTTGAGTAATGGTTATTTTCACAGTTGACTATATCGTAGTAGTGAAAAATCATCTACAGTCTAAATTGCCCAGTAATGCACTGCATAGTGAAATATCTATATAATATAGTACCATGCAACTGCGTATAAATATAAAATATCTCTATGTTTATTGAGACTTAGAAAGATATTTTTATTACATTATTAAATGAAAAGGTAGAATAAAAAGTTATTCATGGTCAGGTACAGTGGCTCATAGCTGTAATCCTTGGGAGGCTGAGGAGGGTGGATCACTTGAGGTTAGGAGTTTGAGAACATCCTGACCAACATGGTAAAACCTTGTCTCTACTAAAAATACAAAGATTAGCTGGGCGTGATGGAGGGCACCTGTAATCCCAGGAGGTGGAAGTTACAGTGAGCTGTGATCCCACCACTGCACTCCAGCCTGGGTGACACAGCAAGACCCTGTCTCAAAAAAAAGTCATAATTAATTCCATATGCATTAGTGTCCATTGCGAACTCTGGGTGAGATACCATTGTAGGTGTTAAGGACACATTAGTGAGTAAAATAGACAAAAATCCCAACCCTGCCCTCATGAGCCTGGCATGCTTTTGGAAAGAAGGGAAACAACACAATAAATTAGAGGATGATTTTATAGTATAATAGACAGCAAGAAGTACTATATAGCAAAGAAGGATGGGGGAAGTGGCCAGGAACCCTGAGTAACATTGTGGTCAGGGCCAATGGCATGGGAGAGAACCAAGGGAGACCAGAAGAGATGAGGGAGTGAGCCATGGGAATATCCGGGAGAGCATCCAGGCACAGGCCCTGAGGCAGAGCTGTGGCAGGAGCCTTGAAGGATGCTGGCTAGAGCTGGGGACAGGCATCCTAAGAGGCAAGGTCTGAGACGGGCAGATACCGGAGGGCTCTGAGCAGGAAAGTGCCCTGGTGTGCCTTTAGTTGGAAGAGGCTCTTTTAGCTGCTTTGTGGAGTGTTCATGCAGAGAAGCTAGGGTATAAGCTGGGAGCCCAAAGAGACTGTTTTAACTAAGTGGGGGTGAGAGATGTTGGCAGCATGGCCCTGGGGTTAGAGTTAATGAGAATTGGTTAGGTTCCAAGTATCTTCTAGATTGAGCACAGGATTTTCTGATGGATTACATGTTAGGTATGAGAAAAAAGAAGACCATGCTGACTCAAAGTTTGCCAACCTGAGAAAGCACATGAGGCTGCTATGAGCAAGATGGGGGAGACTACAGGAGAAGAGCATTTGTAGGGGGAAACCCAGAGTTCTCTTTGTAGCACATTCAGTCTGACAGCCCTGAGAGGCCTTTCTAGGGCAGGCAGCTGGACAACACCAGTCTGGATTTCAAGGGAGAGATCTGGTCTCGGGATGTAAATTTGGGGGTTGTTCGCCTCCAATTAGCATTTAAAGTCAGGAGGTGAGATGAGATTGCTAAGTGAGGAGTGCAATTGAAGACAGGTCAGGGACAAAACCCTGGGGACCTCCAGCATTAAGAAGCTGAGATGGGAAAGAACAAGGCAGGGAGTCGAGCAGGAGCTGGTGAATCAGAGGAAGGAGAGGGCGATAGCCTGGGAGCCAGGTGACCATGTAGGGATGGGTAGAGTCTGAGGGTTTCAGACACCACAGCTAAGCCAGGCAAGATGGGGGCTCAGAAGTGAATGCAAGAATAAGCAGCATGCTGGTCTCTGGGGTCCCTGACCAGAGCTACTGACACCCATTAGATGTTTGCTGATTAAATAAAAATTTAAGTACAGAGAGAGTGGTAAAATTATTCTTTGGTTTTAATTTCCTTTAATAACACCATAATATATTTTGCTCATTAAGCAACTAATATGAAAAAAATAAGTCACAGTACAGAAATTAATAAATCATAATGTTTATAAACATAGGGGGGTTAAAGCATGTTCATGTCTTCTGAAAACCCTTACAGCTGTCACAGTTATACAAGGCCACACAGGTAGCAGATTTCCGCTTTTCTGGATACAGAAAATACAACTTTAAGGCCAAAGAGTGGCTCAGACAAAAGACTGGGAGCCTCACAGCCTAGGAATAGAAATGCATTGCTAGAATCCTCTGCCAAAACAGAAATGAAGGTAGGAAGCCCACTACAAACATTTTTTTGCCTGTTAATCTCTCTAAGTTGGGTTTACAAAGAAAGAGAACTAAAACATCATTCAGAGAGTTAACACCAGGAAAAAGATTTCCCCCAGTTTCCCAGATAACTAAGGCAAGACTATTTCTTTTAGGTTGTCTGATTCAGCAGAGTTAATGACCACACTTATTTCTTCCCTTGGAATAAAGGTACTTTTCTCCTCCTGAGACAAGACTTCTATCAAGTGTTAACTCGATGTGAAAAACTGAGGACACTTAATAAAGTATTCAACAAAGGCCTGGTTCTCACACAATTATCTAAATATTCCTTACACTCCTATGTGGGAAAAGCATACATATTTTTACATAGTAAGTTATAAAGCATCCCTGGCTCAAACTTGGCATGGATGCCCATGTCCTCCTCCTACCTGGGGTACCCCCATCGCCCCCCATCATAGATACAGTGTGGGCAGCTGCCTCCACTGCCATGGGGTTTTTGAGTCATTCCTTTTGGGCAGAATAACTTTGCATAATCAATAAATTAAGCACACAAATCACAAAAAATATTTCTAACCCTCCAAGCCTGCCTCATGCTGTTCCACACTTCCGTTCTTTGGCATGTGCTGTTCTGTCTGCCCTGAATGCCCTCTCGCTTTGTCTACCTGGCAAACTCCTATTTCATCTCCACATCCTGCTCAAACAACCCCACTTCAGTAAGATCATTCCTCTCTTTCATTACATACTCCCTCCACCCAACAAGCCCTTGGTTCATTTTCACCCATCCCTGGCCCATGCACCTCCTATTATGCTTATTGTCCTGCACTGTAATTAGTTGAATATGTGTCTAATTCTTATTCTAGATTGTGTGCTTACAGAAGACAGAGCTATTTCCTATCTATGTCCTGGAACCTACAACACAGCCTTGTCCACACTGGGCACCTATTACATGATTACTGAGCTAAACTGGAGTTGAATACACACATTTAGGTAAAGTAATTGAGAGTTAAGGAAACTGCTAATTAAATGACATTCTTGATTTAGCAACTTCACATTATTTCAGGGATTAGACATCTAAATCAAAGTAACAGACAAGCTTACACATACCTTCCAAAGTAGATGCAAGGTTTGCTCACAGACAACCACCATAGAGTTTGGCCAGCCAGGAAGAAGTTTCCTACTGTTCCATGATTGCTCTTCATTACAGCCTAAAAACAAAATCAAAATGCCACAATGGAATACAAGAAACCAGACTGCTCTAAAGACGCAGGTCTCTCAAATAGAGACCTATTTGAGAGAGCTTCACTTGTCCCCAAATCCATTCCTCCCATTTAGGAATGGAAGCCACTGCCCCCTAAGTTAGAGCAGGGCCTGTGGAGACTACAGTCCCTTCCAGCTGTGAAACTGCAAGGCTATATTCATTTCTCCTTGTGTGAAAATAAGATTGCTTCTCCCCTACACCCAAATGGTTAAGCAGTACCATGGTTTCCAGCAGGACCAGGGAGAGAAATGGTTTAGGGAATGCATGCATCAATCAGGATTGGCAAAGCTTAATAGGTGCCTTGCTTCTTCCAAAAGGACAGTCACATTGCTGTTACTATAGTGTCCTTCTAGTTAACCCAAGTCCTCTCTACTCAGGGCCCCCAGCTCTGATCCCCAGACCCAGTAAGCCAAAAGGCAGTATTAGGGATTTCCTGAATTCCCTGGACATAGCATGACCTAAGGATGACAACTGGTTGATAGAAATACTTTCCGTGCAACAAGCGAACTTATTACTGCCACCAGCAGTATCTGCATTTTTCAGGCAGTTTCTTCACATCAGAGAAGCTTAAGCTAGAAAACTTGAATCACGTTAAGTTAATCTTACTTCATCCATTCAGTTAGTATTTGAGGGCCTACACATATGGGTGGGTTAAGGAGTGGAAAGTTTAATAGAAGAAAGGAGAGAGGAGAGCAGCTCCTTGTGAGAGAGACATCCAAAAAGGGGGAGTTGGCAGATTACAGCGGATTTTATAGGCAGGCTGGAGAAGGCAGTGTCTGATTTACATAGGGCTCACAGAGTGGTTCAGTCGGGTATGACGTTTACATAGCATGAAGGGAAGGCTGGTTGTCTCACCCTAATCTTATTATGCAAATAGACTTTCTGGTTGATCAGCATCATCTTATCTGCTCTTTACTGTACACGTGCTGACAGAGGGGGAAGATGGAGCCACCGTCTTACATATGTCTAGTTCCTAGTTCCTGCTGGCATTAACCCATGCAAGCTCCCAGCTTGCTTGTCTATGTCTGCATCTCTACTTTACAGGCTGCTCTTTGTTAGAAAATGATTTGGGGTTGATTTTCATTAAAGAGAAAAGCCTTACTGAAGACTCCCATACCCTTACTATCTGCCTAAGTGATTTCTTCTTACCTCCTATATCATTCCTCCTCCTGGAGTGGTAACCCTAACTGCTGTTGGGGGTATTGGATGATGACTTTTTCTGGTTACTTCCTGCTGAAAAGGGGCATCGTGTGGGGGAACAGCAGCTAGGGCTCCTCCTGGGTTGATCTAAGGGTCCTTGGAAGAAAGGTGTGTCCATGTGTGGTTTGATCTATAGCACCATTTAGAGTTTGATTGCTTTCAGTCATTCCAGTGGTTTCTGATACTGGTTTGCCTCCACCAGATGCTGCTGAAACATTAATATAAAAGTAACATTATTTTTAGAATAAGTGGCATTGAATTTGGGTGGCTAGAGTAACTTCAGTGTTAACCTTGGCTAAATCTTTCTTGCAATTGTTAATCCCCTTGTGACTTCCACAGACCATCTAAGACATGCTTAAACTTTTTGACTTGTCCTAAAAACCTTTCTTTTTAAACAACCGACTATTCTTTTTAGAAGTATTTATCATCCTTTTAATCCTTTCATGACTTCCATGAACCATCTAAACATGCTTTAAACCTAGTGACTTGTCCTTAATATCCGTGTTTTAAACAACCAACTATTCTCTTTGCAACAAGTATTTGCCATACAAGATCTTTTCTTATATAATATCTCTTTCCTTTATAACCTTCTTGCTTAGCCATGGTGTAACATATTACCAAACCCAATAAGAAGTTCTAGCAGACTCAGTGATATTAAAACTTTCATGCTTCCTTTTTATTGGTAACTGTTATTCCTGCTATAAGGATTAATTAAGCAAAATACTACAGCAATGGATCCCCAAAAGGAGGGAGATACTATGGGAGAAGATAGTGCAGTGCCTCTACTATGCATTTCATTGCAAGAAAACCCAAAGACAATTGGCTTATTTTGTAATCAGCCCATTTCCCATGGGAGTCTCATCTCTCAGAGGGAGTGGAGGAGGGTGGGGTAGAGATGTTTCCATATCTTTCGAGTGGCCAAGAGCATGCTTCTCTGATTTATGACTACTGTTATTCATCCCTTAAGTGTATTCCCTACCTGGTTATTAGACACCAAAGCTCTCTATAATGTGAAGTAATTTGATGCCTCCCAAACTTAAAACTGTCAGATAACACAATGCAAAACAGAACAGAGTCTTTAATTTTGAGAGGGAACTATTTGCTTTTAATTCCTAGGGTTTTACGAGGAAAGCAGAGGTTCCCTCCCCCAATGGGGTTTGTGGTCTGTTTTTACCAAGGAATTCCATGTTACCAGAAGTTATCTAAGGGCCTCTTGTGCATGTATTAAAAATGGTAAGACAAAATTGGAAAAAAATAATTCACTCAATTGGGAAGAGAAAACTCTTTTCCCAGAAAAACAAAATCCAAGAAGAGAAAAACATAAAGGCCTTTTAAATATACCTATAACTTGAATATCCACTTTTAATTAATCTAAGTGCTCTTTAAGAAAATTCTTTTAAATCTCTTGTTGCTCGACTTTAGCCATGCCAAGCAGTTAAGAGTTTTGGCTTTTGAACTTTATAAAAATTAGCCTCACAGGTGAAGCCAACAAGCCTTAATTAGGTTACAACTTAACCGTGAGTGTGCAAAGTATTTTTAAAGGGGTGATAAACAGCTTTTGAAGCTGTAATTGCAAAATTGTTACTGAGACAATGAAAGAGATCTGAACAACCAACTTCATTTTGTTTCCAGTCCCCAAGCTGTCTTTGCCCACCCCTGGGCATAGGCCAAACCAACTTTGGGAGGGGCCTGGTTTACAGTTTATAGTCCAAAACAAAGACGATAACCGTCCTTTCCTAAGATATACTTTCCTCTTGTCTGGGGACCAGACAAAAACTAGCCACAAGATTGGAAACCATGGCTCAGGAGTCACCCAACTGGAAGATGCAAGATTTAGACCCTCTTTTAACTGCTCTCAAGATCAGTGCTTAAGATATTTTGTAAACCCTGCTGATCAGCTGGCACCACCCAGATCGACAAACTGGCTTATCTGATTTTGTGGCCCTCACCCAGGAACTGACTTAGCACAAGAAGACAGCCACCATTGTAAAATGGCAGAGACTAAACCAAAGTATTGCCACGTGGTTACAGGTCATGTTCCCAAGGACATGAAACAAGATGGTATCCTGTAGCCAAGTTTGTTACTGACCATTTTGTTTGGCTTGCTTGAACAGCAGGTTTATAGGGTTCTGGGTCTGTATCCTGACTTATAGTACCCTTTCTTTTGACAGAACTATACAGAAAGCCACACAAAGCACACCAGATTGGCTACAGCTTAAGACCAACTTAGTTAAAACTTTACAGAGAATATAAACAATGATGCTTATTATCCCTTTCACTGGTTTGCACAGGGAGAGAGGAGTCAAAAGCCTGACTGGTAAGACATTTTTATCCTTTTGTCAGCATGACAGGCTTCTGGGCTCCCTTCCCCTAACTCAACTCAAAGCCAAGCATTTTAAGGTTTAGAAAATTAACTTTTCCCAGGTTGGAAGAACATTATAAAAGACGATACGAGCCATTTTAAACTGTGAAAGAAGGAAAAATACCATAGAAATTCTGGGGTTCCAATTAGATTGGTGAAGAAGTACTGCTTTCCTTCCTATTGGCAGTGGTATTTTCTCCATTTGTTCACCTTCCCTATTTTCTCTTTTTCATTTTTGCCTGTTACAGGAGATACATTGCTCATCTCCAAAATTCTCTGCTGCCTGCAGAGTTGCCTGTTTTTCAGCTGCAGTTAGGGTTTGCCTTAGCAGAGCATAACATCCCTCCATGAGAGGTCAAATATCTGAATTAAATTTTGGAAAGCTTCTGTATACCTATCAGGGTCATTAGAAAATTGGTCTAAGTCTCTCTTTACTTGCTTAAGATTCTGCAATGAGAAGGGAACTTGAACCTTAGTGGCATCACCTCCATTGGGCATTTCCTGTAGGGGTAAGAGTGAAGTTGGGGGAGTGGGAAATTTTGAAGATGGTGGAGGTGAAGGAGCTGGTGGTGTGGTTGGAAGTGGCCCTGGATAAGGGAGACTGGAAGGGCTGGGACACCCAGTAGCTCCCTCAGATGGTTCCCTCAGAAATTGCTTTAGTAATTTTGGGAAATTATTCTCTTTAGGTCTGCCTGATATAATTGCTAGAAGAACTGGGTTGATTTTTGCAACGCTTGCAAAGGTTTAGTAGAAAGGCCGTTTCCTTGTGCAAAAGAAAACGAGCCACTTTTTCTTTAAAGTCTTAGGGTGAAAGGAGTCCCTGTGCATCAGAATGCACTCAGGGGAGTGCAGGCTGAAGATGGTACCCATCTAGAAAGAGAGAGAAAGGCATCCCTTTAGTCTTCTTCCTTTTGGTGTGGCCCAGAATGGAGAGAAAAACAGTGAGGTCATTCCCTCTGCTGTTTTTATTCAGTGATTCCTGGGTCCCGGCACTGTGTTAAATGTGCCGCCCGTGGTTGCAGGCATGACCCCCAGTCATGGAACCAGAGGAGCTAAACAACTAGGGTTAGTCATGATCACCCAAGTGACCCTAGTCCTCTGCCTGTGATTTCCCTTTGACTTCCTAGACTTGTGTGACTTGCCTGGCTCCCTGAAAAATGGATCTCAAGAGAGTCTGTGTGACATTTGGGCAACTGCTGCACTTCCCCTCCTTAATGGAAGATGTGTGCTGGTTTGAGCTTTATATCCCGCTATTTTGGCCTATGCTAAATCATCTACCCTTAGAGAATGGTTCTGGTTAACCATTTTCCTGCTGACGGGACAGTATCGAGACTAAAATTTGGTTTTGGAAGATATTTTACTCCTCCTGTTGAAGGCAGAATTTTCCCATTTGCAGAAGCAGCATGAAACCTGGTTTCTAGTAGAGAAACATAAAAGAGGAGAGAATTGGAAAGCGAGGCTGTTTTGGTGAAGGACCGACAAAGTGCCTCATGGAGAGGATCCCCTATTCCACTAGGTGGCACAGTTGACCTTGAAAGGCCAAATACTTTCCAGACCAAGGGCAGAGAGAGGCCTGGAAATGCCATGTGCTCTCCGGACCAAGGGCAGAGAGAAATGCTTACTGTGTATGGGGGGGACCCTCTGTTCCTAGAAAATCACAGTTGCCTTCTCTTGAGCTATATCCCTGCTTAGTATGACATTACCTGATCTTGTCAAACACGATTACTTCCCTGAACTGTAAAACTTTCTGCACACTGAACATACAGAGAGGATAGTAGACATAGCAACTGTGGATAGAGAAAGGAAGAAAATTTTGCAACAAGATAGCTGGGGATCCTTTACTGACACACAGATGGGCTTTCAGAGGCTGGGTTCAGTCCAGAAACATTTGAATAACACCAAGGTGTGCCCTGGCCAGAAACTCAGTTGGTCCATGACTTTTCCTGGCATCACACAATGGTTAGCTTCTCTGTGAAAGGAAGCTGTTTGAGGCATGGCCAATATGCCCAATGACCTATGAGTATTGAGGGATTCTCCATATTCTCCCCGATAAGCCTGACATCTGAGTCTTTAAGAAGGGCAGCCATGATAAGCATATTTTCAAATGACTGACAGATAAGTGTTATTGATTTAATTTTATTTTAAAATGGAGGCTGAGAGAGCCTCGGAATGAAAGGACAGATTTTGAGGTTCACTTCATACTTACCACTGTGATGATTTTACCTTCTGTTCTGATCCCAATCTCAGAAGAGAACCCCCAACTGAAATGGCTACGTTATTTGGGGCATATACCCTGGGGTTAGTTGTCTCACACAAGGAAAGAATCAAGGATACGGACACATGTGGGTGGGTTAAGGAGTGGAAAGTTTAATAGAAGAAAGGAGAGAGGAGAGCAGCTCCCTGTGTGTGTGTGTGTGTGTGTGTGTGTGGAGAGAAAGAGAGAGAGAGAGAGAGAGAGAGAGCGAGAGAGAGAGAGAGAGGGAGAAGTCTGAAAAGGGGGATACAGCGAACCGCAGCAGATTTTATAGGCAGGCTGGAGAAGGTGGTGTCTGATTTACGCAGGGCTCACAGATTGGTTCAATCAGGTATGACGTGAACATACACAGGCTGTTTGCCCCACGCCCCTAATCTTATTATGTAAATCGATTTACCAGTTGCTCAGTGCCATCTTGCCTGCTCTGTACTGTTCATGTGGCTGACAAAGAGAAAGGAATATGGAGCTGTCATCTTGAACATGTCTAGTTCCTGCTTTCTGCCAGTATTCACCTGTATAAGCTCCCGGCTTGCTTGTCTATGTCTGCAGCTTGACTTCACAGGCTGCTCATTGTAAGAAAGTGATTTGAGGCTGCTTTTCATAAAAGAGAAAAGGCTTACCAAGGACTCCTTTACCCTTAGTACTGCCTAAGTGATTTCTTCTTAACTCCTATATCAATAGCATTTGGGAAGAGAAAATGAAAGCTACAATGAGACATTACTGCTTACCCATCAGATTGGCACATGCAGAAATTAAACAAGCAGTAGCTGTCAAGGCTGGGGGAGAGCCTGGGGAAAAGGGCATGCTCATATGCAGCCAGTGTGAAACGCAGGGTCAACAACCATTGGGGATTGCCATTTAGCAATAGCTATTAAAATGTAAAGTAAACATGTCCTTCTGACTCTGCAATTTCAATCTTGGGAATCCACACCACAGAAATGAAAAGCACCAACAGAATAAACAAACCTGGCAACAATCTAAGTGTCAATTAATAGGCAAGAGCTGAATAGTACATGTTTGTATGACTACTACACAGCTGATTAAAACATGAGCTAGATCTGTATCTATTGTATTTATCTATTGTATCTTTTAGGACTCTAATATATTAAGTTAAAAAGCAAGCTGCAGAGTAATGTGTTCAATATAATCCTGCTTTTTGTGAAGACAATGCAAAAATTCTACGTGTGTGTCCATTTGCATAAGCACTGAGAAAGGGGAGGAAGCTCAGTGCCTCTAATCCCAGAACTTTGGGGCAGCTGAGGCAGGAGGATTATTTGAGCCTAGGAGTTTGAGACTAAACTGGGTAACATGGTAAGACCCTGTTTCTACAAAAAATTAGACGAGTTTGGGGCAGCTGAGGTGGGAGGATCATCTGAGCCCAGGAGTTCAAAGCTGCAGTAAGCCTAAATCGTATTATTACACCCTGCACTCCAGCCTGGGCAAGAGAGAAAAGACTCTGTCTTAAGAAAAAAAAAAGAAAAGAAAAGAAAGGGGAGGAAAGATATACAGCTACATAGCCTCTGGTTACCTCAGAAAGATAGGAATGGATGGGGGAAGAATGGTAACTTACTCTTTAAGTTTCTATGCATTTTTTACTTCTTACAGTGAGCATGTAAAACTTTTGCAGTTAACAATGTAAGATTCTTAAAAGAACTAGGGGAAAGATAATCTTAAGAAGGAAAGGAATCAGAGTATTCTGGATCTCCATACATGTTTTATGACTTCTGGAAAGGAAGGAGCAGCAGGTGTCCTCTGGAAGTGACCAGATGACTCACTTGTCCTTTGGCCAGACATAGACCCAAAGTGTTGCCAAGACAGAGCTATGTATGGGCTTCCTAATTCAATAACAGCACTGAGGGAAAGATCCCCAAACAGGCACTCAATCTTCAGAGCCCCTGCCCGGGCCACCCAGAAGGATGCTGTACACTGTTACCTTTAAATTTTTTTTATTATTAATACTGTACACTCTGTTATCTTTAAACTTTTTTTGCACACCCAACAAACATCTCTGCCGTGGCAAGATGACTCCTGTGCTCTAAAATCTATTTTTATGTTAGTATAACCACTTTGGCTTTCTTGGATTAATGTTAGCATGGTCTATCTTTTTCTATCATTTTAGTTTTTAGCCTATCTGTATCTATAGTTAAAGTGGGTTTCTTATAGCTAGTATACTGTTGGATCTTACTTTTTCATTTAATTGGGTTGTTTCTGCTTTTTAGTTAGCATGTTGAGACTATTTACACTTCCTGTGAGTATTGATGTGGTTGTGCTTAAAAATTGTGCTGTTTCTTCTTTATTTGTCCCCTGTGTCCATGTTCTGTTTCTTCTTTTGGATGAACTGATATGCATGAATGTGTGTGTACCTGTGCTTTCATTTTATCGCCTTTGTTAGCATATTAACTATAACTCTTTGTTGTATTATTTCAATGGTTGCTTTAAAGTTTGTGCTTTAAATTAAACTTAATCTAGTTTACTTTCAAGTGATATTACTTTAAGTATAATATAAGAATTCTACAATGGTATACAGTTGGTCCTCTGTATTCACAGGCATCTGTGGATTCCACCATTCATGGATTGAAAATATTTTTTAAAAATGACAATAGACTTGTGGCAGAGCAAGATGGTGGAATAGAAAGCTCCACCAATCACCTCCCCCATCCCAAAAAGGACACCAATCTAACAACGATCTACACATAAAAAGCACCTTCTTAAGAACCGAAAATCAGGGGAGCACTCACAGTACCTGGTTTTTACTTCATATCACTAAAAGAGGCACTAAAGAGGTCAGAAAAATAATCTTGAATCATGGACACCACCCCTCCCCCATCCCCTGGAAGCAGTGGTGTGGTGTGGGGGAGCATTTGTATGTGCTGAGGAGAGGGAGGTCACAGCAATGGTGAGGCATTAAACTCAGTGCTGCCCTATTATATCAAAAAACAAGACTGGACTAAGCTGATGTCTGCCCATGGAGGGAGCATTTAAACCAGCACTAGACAGAAGGAGATAGATGCCCTTGATATACTTGAAGGTAGTCTAGGCCACAGGTACTGCAACTTCTAGGTGGGTCCTAGCCCTGAACTGGGCACAGAAACAGTGGACCTTGGCAGGGGCAGGAGCATGCAACCTACTGAGACACTAGCAGGGGTAGCTAAGAAAATGCTGGCATTACTCCTCCCCCTAACCCCAGGCTGCACAGTGCAAGGCTCCAAAAGAGACCCCTTCCCTTTGCTTGAGGAGAAGAGAGCGGGGAGGACTTTTTCTCGCATCTTGGATACCAGTTCAGTCACAGAAAGATACAACACCAATCTGAATCGTGAGGCTTCCTATCCAGGCCCTAACTCCTGTATAACATTTCTAGATACACCTTGGGCCAGAAGGAAACCTGTTGCCTTAATGGGAAGAAGCCAGTCCTAGAAGAATTAATCACCTGCTAACTGAAGAGCCCTTGAGCCCTGACTAACTAGCAGTGATACCCAGGTACTATGTTGAAGGCCTTGGGTTAGCTTCTGAGACTTGCTGACTATAGGTGAGATTCAGCACATTTCCAGTTGTGGTTGCTATGGGGCAACACTCTTTCTACTTGAGAAAAGCAAAGGAAAAAGTAAAGAGTACACTTTGTCTTGTACCTTAGGTACCAGCTTGGCCACAGTGGGGTGAGCATCAAGCGGACTCTTGGGATCTCTGATTCCAGGACTTGGTTCTTGGATGGCATTTCTGGATCTGTCCTGGGCCAGAGGGCAGCCCATTGTCCTGAAATGTGAGTCCCAGGCCAGGTAGCATTTACCACAGCTGACTGAAGAGACCTTGGGCCTTAAAGGAATATCAGTGATAGTCTGGCAGGACTCCTCATGGGCCTTTGCTGACAGTGGCCATGGTTGAGGCTTCTCTGCTTTTGGAAAGGAAAGGAAAGAGTAAGAAGGACTGCAGCTGTGGTTTGAATGTCAACTCAGCTGCAGTACAATAGAACACCAGGTAGACTTCTAAGGTTTTTGACAGTAGTTCCTGGCTCCTGGAAAGCACCTAGGGACATGCCCAGAGCCTGGAGGAACTTATCATTCCAAAGGGAATAACACAGGCCTGGCTAGCTTTTACATCTATCACCTGTAGAGCCCTAGGGCCTTGAGCAAACAAACCATAGCCAGGGTGTGGTGAAAGTAGGCCTTGGGCGAGACCCAGTTCTGTGCTGGCTTCAGGTCTGACCCAGTGCAGCCTTAGTGGTAGCCAGAGGGGTGCTTGTGTCACTTCACCCCCAGCTCCAGGTGGTTCAGAGCACAGAGAGAGAGGGACTCTCTGTTTGGGAGCAAGTAAGAAAAGAGAATGAGTCTCTGCCTGGTAATCCAGAGAATTCTTCCAGATCTTGTCTAAGACCATCAAGGTGATACCTCTGTGAGTTTGTGAGAACCATAATGTTACTGGGTTTGGGGTGCCTCCTAAAGCAGATACAGTTTAGATTACAATACCCAAGTTCTTCCAAATATCTGGAAAGACTTCCCAAGAAGGCTGATTACAAACAAGCCCAGACTGAGATTACAATAAGTTCCTAACTCTTCAATGTCCAGACACTGAAGAACATCTACAAGCATCAGTACCATCCAAGAAAACACAATCTCACCAAATAAACTAAATAAGGCACATGAACTAAGTAAGTGTCCAATTTCTGGAAAAACAGAGATATGTGACCTTTCAGATGGATAATTCAAAGTAGCTGTTTTGGGGAAACTCAAAGTAATTCAAGATAATGCAGAGAATGAATTCAGAATTTTATGAGATAAATTTAACAAAGAGATTGAAATAATAAAGAATCAAGTAGAAATTCTGAAGCTGAAAAATATAGTTGGCATACTGAAGAATGCATTAGAGTTTTTTGTTTTGTTTTTTTGAGACTTGGTCTCTCTCTCTCTCTCTGTTGATTAGGCTGGAGTGCAGTGGCACAATCATGGCTCACTGCAGCCTCGAGATCTTGGGCTCAAGTTATCCTTCTGCCTCAGCCCTGAGTAGCTGGGACTACAGATGTACACCACCATGCCTGGCTAATTTCTGTATTTTTACATAGAGATGGGGTTTTGCCATGTTTGGCTAGGCTGACCTTGAACTCCTGAGTTCAAGAAGTCTGTCTGCCTTGCCCTCCCAAAGTGCTGGGATTACAGTTCTGAGTCACTGTACCTGGCTAAGTTTTTAAATAGCATAATAGATCAAGCAAAAGAAGGAATTGGTGAACTTGAAGACAACTATTTGAAAATACACAGTCAGAGGAGTCAAAAGGAAAAATAAGAAGAAGAATGAAGCATGCCTACAAGATCAGAACATAGCCTCAAAATGGCAAATCTGAGTTATTGGCCTTAAAAAGAGGTAGAAAAAGAGATATGAGTAGAAAGTTTATTCAAAGAGATATAAGGAATTTCCAAAACCTGCAGAAAGATATCACTACTCTTCTTATGTTTTAGCAAAGACACTGGTGGCATTTTGCCCCTGCTGTAGAGATTTGTGGAACTTTGAACTTGAGGGAAAAGAGTTAGGTATCTGTTGGAAAAAAAATTCTAAACAGAAAAGCATTCAGTTATTGACCTGGGTGCTGTTAAAAGCATGCAGTTTTAAAAGGGAAACAGAGCATAAAAGTTTTGAAAATTTGCAGTGTGACAATGTAATAGAAAAGAAAAACCCTAATGTAGATGATGGGGCGATGGATGCAGCAAACCACCACCATGGCACGTGTATACCTATGTAAAAAACCTGCACGATCTGCACATGTATCCCAGAACTTAAAGTATAATAAATAAATTTTAAAAAAAGAAAAACCTATTTTTTCTGAAGAAAAATTGAAGCTGGCTGCAGAAATTTGCATAGGTAAAGAGGAGTCAAATGTTAATCACCAAGACAATGGGGGAAATGTCTCCAGGACATGTCAGACGCCTTTGGGGCAGCCCCTCCCATAATAGGCCCAGAGGCCTAGGAGGAAAAACGGTTTTGTGGGCCGGGCCCAGGGTCCCCTGCTGTGTGTAGCCTAGGGACTTGGTGCCCTGCATTCCAGCTGCTCTAGCACAACAAAGGAAACAATCAGCAAAGTGAAGGATAACCCACAAAAATGGGAGAAAATATTTGTTAATTACCCATCCGACAAAAGACTCATAACCAGAATATACAAGGAGCTCAAACAACTCTGTAGGAAAATATCTAATAATTCAATCAAAACATGGGCAAAATATTTGAACTAACATTTCTTAAAAGAAGATACAAATAGCAAACAGGCATAGGAAAATGTGCTCAACATCACTGATCATCAGAGAAATACAAATCAAAACTCCAATGAGATATCATTTCATCCCAGTTAAAATGGCTTATATCCAAAAGATAGGCAGTAACAAATGCTGGAGAGGATATGGAGAAAAGGGAACCCTTGTACACTGTTGGTGGGAATGTAAATTAGCGCAATCACCATGGAGAACAGTTTGGAGGTTCCTCAAAAAACTAAAAATAGAGCTACCATACGATCCAGCAATCCCACTGCTGAATATACACCCAAAAGTAAGGAAATCAGTATATTAAAAAGATATCTGCACTGCCATGTTTGTTGCAGCACTGCTCACAATAGCAAAAATTTGGAAGCAACCTAAGTGTTCATCAATAGATGAATGAATAAAGAAAATGTGGTACATATACACAATTGAGTCAGTCATAAGAATTAATGAGATCCTGTCATTTGCAACAACATGGATGGAACTGGAGGTCATTGTACTAAGTGAAATAAGCCAGGCACAGAAAGGCAAACACATGTTCTCACTTACTTATGGGATCTAAAAATCAAAGCAATTGAACACATGAAGATAGAGAGTAGAAAGATAGTTAACAGAGGATGAGAAGGTAGTGGGAGGCAGAGGGGGAGGTGGGGATGGTTAATTGGTACAAAAAAGTAGTTAAGAATGAATAAGAATGAATTCGATAGCACAACAGAGTGACTATAGTTAATAATAATTTAATTATACATTTTAAAATAACTAAAAGAGTATAATTGAATTGTTTGTGACACAAAGAATAAATGCTTCAGAAAGATGGATACTCAATTTTACAGGATGTGATTATTACACATTGCAGTCCTATGGCAAAACATCTCATGTATCCCATAAATACATACACCTACCTAGGTACCCACCGAAATTAAAATTAAAAAATAGTTTATTGCTAAAAGTAATATAATCAAAACAATACAGTGTAACAACTATTTACAGAGAATTTACATGTGTTAGGTATTATAAGTAATCTAGAGATGATTTAAAGTATATGGGAGACTGTGCTTAAGTTATATGCAAATTCTACATTATTTTATATAAAGCACTAGAACATTCTTAGATTTTGGTATCCTTTGGGGGTCCTGGAACCAATCCCCCACAGATACCAGCTGTACTTCATTTCTCCTCTTCTAACCTCTGTGATATTGTATGTTTTACATTACATTTGTTATTAATGTTAAATTTTGATTTATGAATGTTATTATTTCTCCTTTAAATAGTTTAATATTCTTTAAAGAGATTAAAATAATTAGGAACAAGTCTGTGTATCTAGCCATATAGTTACCATTTTTGGCACCCTTCATTATTCCTTTGTGTAGATCCAGATTTCCATGTGATGTCATTTTCTTTTTGCTCGGACTTCCTTTAACATTTCCTATGGTGAAAATCTGATGATACATTCAGCTTTTGTATGTCTAAAAATCTTAGCCTTCATTTTCAAAAGATATTTTTTCTAGGTAAAGAATTCTAGGGTGAACTGTTTTACTTTCAGTTGTCTAAAGATGTTGTTCCACTCTCTTCTACCTTGCATTGTGTCTTCTAGTTTTTATTTTGTTGAGACAGGGTCTCATTCTACTGCCCAGGCTGGAGTACAGTGATGTGTTCATAGCTCAGTGCAGCCTCTAACTCCTGGGCTCAGTGATCCTCCTTCCTCAGCCTCCTGAGTAGCTAGAACTACAAAGATGCACCATCGTACCAGCTAATTAAAATTTTTTTTTGTAGAGACAGAGTCTCACTATGTTGCCTAGGTTGCTCTTGAACTCTTGGCCTCAAGTGATCCTCCCATCTCAGCCCCCAAAGTGCTGTGATTACAGGCATGAGCCACTGTGCCTGGCCACCTGCATTGTTTCTCTGAGAAATCTGCTGTCATTCTTATCTTTGTTCTTCTGCATATAATGTAATTTTTTTTTCTTCTGGCCACTTAAAATTTTTTCTTAGATGAGTTGTTTTAAGAAATTTGATGATCATGATGTGCCTTTGTATGGTTTTCTTCCTGTTTTTGTGATTATGGTTTGTTGAACTTTTTGGATCTCTAGGTATATAGTTTTTATCACATGAAGAAAATTTTCTGTCATAGTTTTTTCAAATCTCCCTTTCTTTTTCAGAGACTTCAACCACATATATATTTTACCACTTACAGTTATCTCACAGGTCACTGATGTTCTCTTTATTTTTTTACTCCTTTAACACTCTGATAATTTTGAATAATTTCTACTGCTGTGTCTTTAAGTTCACTAATCTTTTCTTCTGCAATTTCTAATCTGTCATTAATTTCATCTGGTGTATTTTTTATCACACTGTTTTCTTTAAGTTTAATTTGGCTTTAGAAAAAACTTTCTGTGTATTTGCCAAAAGTGTTTAATCTTTCTTCTAGTTTCTTATACCTATGGAATAGTATTATAATAACTGCTTTAATGTCCTTATCTATTTATTATCTACGTCAATTTGGATCAGTTTTGACTGGCTGGTAGTTTCCTAACTATGGATCATATTCTTCCACTTCTTTGCCTGCATGTTAATTTGTAGTTGAATGCTAGACATTGTCAATTTTATCTTGATGGGTGCTAGATATTTTTGTATTCTTAAGTGTTGTTCTGGTACACAGTTAAATTATTTTGAAACAGTTTAATGTATCCCCAGCTTGCTTTTAACATTTTCACATGAGACCACAAGAGCATTAAGTCTATGGTTAATTTTCTCCATAGATCAGGAAGATTCTTCTGAGTACTCTACCTGATGCTTCATGAATTACAAGATTTTCTGTACTTACTGATAAGGTCAGCCATTATTCTCAGCCCTGAATTTTCTCTGGGGATTGTTCTGTTTAATGCTTTGGGGTAGTTATTTTCTTGGCCTCAGGTACATTTCTCATAGGCATACACTGATCACTACTCAGTAGAATACTTACACTCTCATATTTGAGGAGTTCTCTTTATGTTAAGCTCCCTCCTCTTTGGCACTCTGCCTTATGAACTCCAGCGGCCTGGGATCCCAAGCAGCTCTATTTCTTCAGCTTGGGGACGACAGTGGGCTCTGGCTACATCCTCTCCTCCTTGAGCTTCAGCCTGGAAACTCCCCATGCAGTAATTTGGGGCAGGGACAGTTTTTGAGGTCAGTGTTTGAGGTTTGCTTTGACCCCAGGACGTCTCTTTTTAGCTGTGTCTTCCTGGTTCTCTCTTGATAAACTAGCTGGCCTGTGGTCTGGTTTATATCACTAATGGACTTAGCAGTTTCCCCCAAGCGCCATTGTATTGAGAGTCCCCTTAATGTTGAACTTCATACCGTTCGCAAGTAAAGTCATTTCATTTGGGTGAGCTTTGCAGCTGTCTATGTCCTGTCTTTCTTCTTGGGGAAATGTTTCAGGAATTTTGGATTATGGCTTTGGGGCTGGGTAGGGACAGTGGTAGCTTCTTTCTGAGTGACACCCTTGCTTTAGGAAGTGGGTGCTTGTTGGAGGGTCTGTGGTATTCCCAGCTCACTTCTCACAGCATGGAACCTCTACAAGTGAGCTAGGGGAGGGTGCTAGTATTCTCAGTGTGTTGCACTCAAGGCAGAGTTTTTGTCCTACAAGTAGGGGCTGAGCAAAAGAAGAGAGCCTCAACCGATTACCACGATCACCTGGAATTCAGCCTCTGCAACAGGTAGCTGGGATGGGAAGAAAAATGCTGATGGATATTCCTTCCTGGGAAAATACCATAGCCCTTGGCTGGGAGCTGGGTGGAGACAGTGCTGTGTTCTTGGTCGCGTGCACCTGTAGTGGAGTTTCTGTCACATTGCACTGGCAGTGGGAGGAATGGAGGAGGTCATGGTTGAAATGCCACAGACCCGCCCAGTTCTTGCCAAGTTTTAATAGATTTTCTTGAATTAAGTGTTTTTTTTTTTAATTTGCTATATGCCCTAAGGCCATTTCTAGAGACTTTAAATAAATATATATATCTTAAATATTTTATACACACACACACACAATTGCCCATTCTGGAAGTGGAACTCCCCTGCCTCCACCCCCCAGGAGGTTTTCCACATTTTGTATGTGAATGCCCAGCTGACTGCTCACACTATCTCCCACTGCAGCTCAAGGATCAGAAGCCCCAGTGAGTCAACCCTCCTAGCTTCATTTTAAATTCAAATGATTTTTTTTTCTAGCCACGCCTTGGTTCATAGGCTAAAACCCTTGCTACTTGGATTTGACTTTTCTGAGCCCTTTTGAAGCATGCACAGTCTAGTTGAGCCCTAAGGCAACCAAGTAGTTGTGCTGTTCTCTTCTAGGGTCAGACTCACTCTCGTCAGAGGATGTGCAGACCTGGGAAACAGAAATTATCTGTACTTGTGGGCCCTCTCCCTGCATTTCCGCCACCTGGTGGGCAATTGTTGCTTGGTCTACCTTGAATCTGGATTATATTTGGTGGTCTCTGGAACCCTCTGGTGACGAGACATTTTAGCCATGTGTTTTGTGGTAGTTTGACAATATTTCATTTTTGTGAGGTGATTTTTTGCCTGTATAACTGCTTTACAAGGAAACATATTTGGAGCTTGTTCACTGAGAGGCTGGAATAATCAACCTGCATTCATGTCCAAAAACTACTACCTGGCCTTTCTCCCGTGGTGGGTCTGGTTTGGGCTCATTGAGGGAACATGCAAGGTATGTGCGTCCCTGGGTCTCCAGTGTGCCTTCCAGGTCCTGGGCACCTATCTCAGCAGATCTTGGTGGCAATTATGAAGGATATCCTGGGGACATCACAACATGGTCCTCTCCCAGTTTTGCTGGCCAGTAGTGAAAAACCGAGAGGCTGCTTTTGGGTCTTGTTTTTACAACTAGACCTTCCAAGGACGTAAAGCATCTGTGTCCCTGCTTTGTGGGGTTCTGATCACCCTAGATCTTTTTCTTCCTCCCATGAGCAGTGGGGGGATCACCTAAACAATTTGGACCCAGTCATTCTCAGCAGCTAATGTCCTTCCAGCAGAGAGGGCATCTAATGGGACTGTCCCATTGTTGATGTCCCTCTAGTTCAGCCATCTCTTGGTTGCCAGGCCAGATTGCCTGACTTTGTTACCCAAGGGCTGAAAAGCTTGTTGTCCTTGTGGCCAGTTGGAAGCTCATGATCTTAGCCTCTGAGCTATATTCTGTCATCCATTTAGCTTAATCAGCTCCAAGGACTCCAGTTCCTTATTTTACTTGTGAAGGATCATTTAGAAAAAAAAATCCACCCTCCCTAGCAGTAGTTTGTCCTGGAATGTTGGTTTTATTAATAATTACTGTGGGTTACACCTCCCCTGCCTTCTTGCCTTCCACGAGGTTTCCCACCATGAGGCAGGGGGAGGTGTAACCCACAGTAATTATTAATAAATTTTTAAAAAATTTGACCAAAATTTTAAAAAAATTTTTAATTTTTAAAAATCTGACCATCCCCTCAATCAATGTTAAGGGTTTTCATTTTCCCTTCAATGAAAACCCCTAACATTGATTGAGGGATGGTCAGATTTTTAAAAATGTGACATTGGGGTTTTGAGGACCGAAGTTCATGTCCATCCTGTGTGAGGCCATCCCTGAAGTCAGAAGTTTTCCACCCTGAACCATCACTAGAGGTGTCATCATTATGGTGACATGATGGTTTCCTCTCTTTCTGTCTTGGAAATGGGGAAATATTTGAAAAGAGAGAGCCGAGCGTCCAACCTTACTCTGGCCATATGACATCTCTAGGGGAGCAAAGGCTAGAGGAAAATTGGTTTCCTCCTTGCTGTGCAATGCATGAGCTTTTGAACACATGGCTGTCCTGTCACTTTTTACTGGAGCTAGGCCCCAGGCATTTGCAAGAGTGTATTTATTTGACCCCAAGCTGTGACACATTCTGGGTCCACCAGAAATTCTTGATTTCTTTTATACCCTGCTGGGGGGGGCTTCTCTAGGGTAGTTATCCTGGGGTTAAATCACACAAATCCTTGAGGACTTCGTAGTCCATGTTGCTTGTTGGAGAGGAGAGAGCATCTGCATCCATTCTTTGCTCCCCCACCCCCTGCCCCCAAAATGTCCGTTCCAAAGAAAGCTGCCTGCGTTCTCACTGGCTGATCTATCCCCGTTTTAACCCGATTTAGATGGGGCTGACCAGCATTTAGGGTTTGGTCACAATGCTTGTCTTCTGCAGTTCACTGTAGGCAGCTGACTGTCTGCATTCTGCAAGATGCAATGCCTGGAGGCTTCATTGACTTCATTTGACTGAAGGTCATAGTAACAGTTCGGAGATGACCTCCATTTCCATGCCATCTTTTGGTGCTGAGATATTGTGTCAATCTGGGTAGACTCAGGAGGCAAACCACACCAATAATTTGAACATGGAGTTTTTCAGAGTTGTTAAAAGAGTGGTGAACTCATGAAAAGGATAAAACAGGACTGTATGCCATTCTCGAGTAGCAGATTCAGAAAGCAGCTACTGATTCACTTGGAGGGAAGCCAGCCAGGGAAGGAACTAAGAGCTTGGGAATGGGACCCCAGGCAAGGCTGAGATTCAGACTTTTCCAGGAGAGCCTGGCTTTGCTGCAACCTGTAGCCTGCTAGAGGCCAAGATGCTTGCCAGAGAGTATGAGCAGAAGCTGGTCCACAGAAGGGCCTAACATTGCCCAGGGGTGTGTGGGTGGGCTGGGGCAGGTCTGGAGGATCAGCCCCAGGGTGGAAAGCCGATTACCTGAGGATGCAGAAGGAGTTGTCTGTAGAAGTGGCAGCGAGGGAATTTATGTTTGGATTGATCATCTTTTCCCACATTGCCCTTTTAGGGATCTGGAAAGTGGAGTCCTGGGCTAACAGATGCCTTCTTTAACAGGGCACTATGAAAGCTGGATGTGGTGGCTCATATTACCCCAGCACTTCGGGAGGCCAAGGTGGGAGGATTCCTTGAGGCCAGGAGTTCGAGACCAAGTTAGTCAACACAGTGAGATCCCCATCTCTGCAAAAAAAAAATGCAAAAATTAGCTGAGTTTGGTGGTGTGTGCCTATAGTCCCAGCTACTTAGGAGGCTGAAGTAGGAGGATCACTTGAGTCCAGGAGTCTGAGACTGCAGGGAGCTGTGGATGCACCACTGCACTCTAGCCTGGGTGATACAGCGAGACTCTGTCTCAAGAAAAGGAATACACTGTGGAAAAGGAGATGAACGTTCAGTGGTCAGCAGCCTGTTGCCACCATAGGGGGTTTTAGTGGCCAAAGGCTAAGTGTAATGGCTTTGCTATTGCAGGGGCCACCCTCATTTCCCTACCTATCCTACCATAGGTTGAGATATTTAGGCAACTGAGATTTTGGACACAAGGCTAACACATAGAATCAGAGGGAAATTGACCAAAGAAAGGCCCTGAGATGGGTGTCCAAATTCCAGGAGGATGCACTCATGGTGAACAAGCGCTTCTGGGTACACTAGCTGAGTAACTCTTGTTCTAGGAGTGCTGTGGTGACTGCTTTGGGTTGAGGGACCCTTCTGATAATTCTCAACTAGGGAGAAGGCAGGTAGTCTGCAGGCAGGTAGTGGGAATTACTGCTCTAGGAGGCCACTGCTTATTCCAACCCCAGGAGCCAAGCCACTCCACCCCAGCTGCCACAGGAAGGGAGACCTACAAGATCCACCTATAGGAACTCCCCCAGGCATTGAGTTTTTGCTGGAGTTGATGGGTCCCAGCTTGATTAAGAAAGAGGACAGAAACTTTTCGTGGGGGGTGCTGGTGAGAGAAGGGGGGTGTTTATTCTTCCATACTCTTTGCCCTTCTCTACATGGTCTGGGATTTGCTCAACTTTGCCACTAGGTGACGCTGTCCATTTGTACAGAAGCATAGGGAGGCGACTGCTGCCTGCCCAGATTTGAGAATTTTTAAGAAACAGGAGTTGCATGACTGGGTGCAGTGGCTTATGCCAGTAATCCCAGCACTTTGGGAGGCCGAGGCGGGCGGATCACGAGATCAGAAGATCGAGACCATCCTGGCCAACATGGTGAAACCCCGTCTCTACTAAAAATACAAAAATTAACTGGATGTGGTGGTGCGTGCTTGTAATCCCAGCTACTCAAGAGGCTGAGGCAGGAGAATTGCTTGAACCTGGGAGGCAGAAGTTGCAGAGACCAAGATCACACCACTGCACTCCAGCCTAGGTGACAGAGTGAGTGTCCATATCAAAAAAAAAAAAAGAACGGAAGAAAGAAAGCACAAATCAAGCATATTGAGTGTAAACAGGGCTGGGGGTGGGGGTTGTTTTTGTAGATGTGGAATACCTAAAATGTAACGGAGTCAGTTTTAACAACGTTATGCCAATACTTTGAGATGAAATGAGAATATTCTTAGAAAAATCTAATCAAATACATATATTTGACTCAAGAAGAAATAGAAAATCTCAGTACTTCTAAAAGTATTGAATCAGTAGTGAAAAACATTCCCACAAAGAAAAGTGGGTTAGGCCTAGTGCAGTGGCTCATGCCTGTAATCCCAGCACTTTGGGAGGCCAAGGCGGGCAGATCACTTGGGGTCAGGAGTTTGTGACCAGCCTGACCAACATGATGAAACCTCTTCTCTACTAAAAATGCAAATATTAGCTGAGTGTGGTGGCATGAGCCTGTAATCCCAGCTACTCCAGAGGCTGAGGCAGCAGAATCACTTGAGCCTGGGAGGAGGAGGTTGCAGTGAGCTGAAATGGCGCCACTGCACTCCGGCCTGGGCCACAGAGCGAGACTGTCTCAAAACAAACAAACAAGCAAACAACAACAACAACAAAACCAAAACTGGCTCAGAGAGCTTCACTGGTAGGAAATTCCAACCTTACACAGGTTCCTCCAGAGAATAAAACAGTTCTGAAGAATAAACGATGCCTCACTGGCACTAATTCCAGGTGTAGTGGTAGCTAAGACATAATGGACAAGTCTGGTTCATGCATTCCAAGAATGCAAAATCGGTTCGACATGAGAAGAATAATGCAAATTGCAATACTAAAACAGAAAAAAATCACAATAAAATATGCAGAAAAAGCGTTGAATAAAATCTGAGAAATGATTTTTAGAAACCACTAATCAAACAAGAAATACAAAATAACTTTCTTAATCTGGTGAGAGACTCCTGCAAGGAACCTCTGGCAGGCATCGTGTTTAATAGTGAACTACTGATAAACATCCTTAGACAAGGATACCCAGCGAGGCCCATCATCTTCCCTTCTGTTGCACATTGTACTGAATACCAGCAGGGGGAGTAAGGCGAAGGAAACATGAGAAGTATAGAAACTGAGAAGATGGCAACAACTTTGCCGTCATTCACAGATGACAGGTTTAATTGTGCAGCAAATCCCACAGACTGCACAGATATACTTTTAGAACTATAAAAACGTGTAGCAAATTTACCAGATCCGATTTCAAATATATAAGCCTACTATTTAATATATTTCTGTACATCAGCAGGTGAATGGAAAATAATATTATAAAGAGGAATGCAATTTACAATTGCATTAAAAATATCAGTTGGGCTGGGTGCAGTGGCTCACACCTGTAATCCCATGTGTGAACTCATCACATCACAAATTACAGCATCACGTGGTGTTTGTTCCAGTCCTGTGTCACCCAATGGCACTTGGTTCCAGGGCTTGGCCCCTGAGGCCACCACTGGGTCCCCCTGGGGTGTAAAGCCTCATACAGAGCCGTTGAGTGGCTGCATGTGGAGTGAGTGGCACTGGGTTTCTCCCAGGGAAAACAGGGAGGGAAACAGGGGGGAATCTAACCTGATGAGTTGTATTTCCTCTCTTAGTGAAAGCATCTGATAGTTGACAACAGGCCAGCATTTGTTACTGCTGTGTGTCAATGTTCTTGGCATTTCTGTTTTCCTAAAGTCCAGTCACTCCCCCTGCTACACCTCATTCCACCTGGCACAGAGGAGAGTCATCTCTGAGACTCTCTGGCCTGGAAATTCCTCTCCCCCCAAGGTGCCTTTTTCCCTCCCCAGGGGACTGTGCACCCTGTGTATGTGAGAAATGGGCATACAAGGCCCTCTAAATCCTCTGCTCCAGCCCCTCCCTTGGGAGAGGGCCCAGCCTCTGGGCTCTGACGGGGCCTTAGGAGCTGGAGTTAGTTGGAATTAGAGTATTCAGACCATAGATGGGGGGTGGGCGATGGCTGTACCACTTCCCTGCTGAGGGACCTTGGCCAGGTCACATCCCTCTCAGTGAAAGGAGATAATAATCTTGCCAGACTCGTGCATCCTGGGGTTTCAGATGAAGACTTCTGGGGGTTGTGACTGTTAAGACGGAGATCTTGTAGAGAAGGAACAACAGCAGACACTAGAGGGCGCTGTTGGCTCTGGTGAGTGTATGTGAATGGGTGTGTGTGTGTGTGTGAATGCGTGTGTGTGAGACCTGTGTGGATGAATGAGTATGAATGTGTGTGGATAAATGTGTGAGCATGAATGGGTGTGAGTGTGTGTATTAGTGTGTGTGTGTATATGTGTTTGGAGCCCCTGTACAGGGACAGTTGGGATGTGTCAGCCAGGGATGCAGGCGGGATGCCTTCACGTGGTGCCCATGGAGGGCAGTCAGGTGAGGACAGTGACATCCCTGTTCAGGTGACACTGTGCAGAGCATGGTGACCACATGGCTGGACTCCCGACCGCTCAGCCATCCTGCTCTGGGGCAATCTTCCTACAGCCCCAAGCTCCCTGTCCCAGACGTGGTCCCGAGGCTCCTTGGGCTGAGGGTGGGCATAGACAGTGGGATCACTCTGGCCTCCAGGGCTGGAAGGAAGGGGAGGCAGGAGGGGGATGGCTGCTCTGCTTAGACCCTGCGTATCCCTCACATTCAATAAACCCAAGGAACCTCAGGACCAAGGTGCTGGGATGTTTAGTGTTGAGCGGGCTTCAGCCCTGCGTGCCCTGAGGAAGGAAGACAGGCAGGGCTGGGCCTGTGTGAGCTGCACTGGGGCCCCTGTCCAGAGAGGAGCCTGGGGTGGGGGGTGCCAGCTCTCTGACCTCCCCAAAGACCCAAGGGCTCCTCTGCTCAGAGTGGCCAATGTGGAGTCTTGGGGTGCAGGTCATGGGGCTGGAGTCTGGCTAACAGGGGGACCTCATCAGGGCCACAGGTGTGTGACAGCACCCTGTGGGGGAGCACTGGGCCTTAAGACTGGCAGCCAGGCTCCAAGTGGGACCCATGACAAGTCCTTTGTCTCCTCTGGGGCTCAGTTTTTCCTGTGTAGCTGAATGGTGGGGCCCATTCTCTAAGAATCTTTTGGTGTCCCCCAGACTCCCCCTGGTATCCAGAAGCCATGAGGGGCTGACAGCCCAGGCTGTGAGACCTGGGCCAGTGCAGAGCTGGAGGCACCAGGCCCTGCTGCTGGAGGTGGTGGGCTGGAGAATCCCCTGGTTTCCCACAGCTTGAGATTCCTTCCAAGCTGCAGGAGAACCCCGCAGCCACCCCAGGAAGGCCAGGCTGAGCACTGCAGCCTTGGGAACTAAGGAGCTGGGATTATCTGGTGCAGGAGGAACCAGATCTCCTTCCTGGGCTCTGACTGTGGAGACAGTGGTCACCAAGATGGCCTCTCAAGCCATCCCTCAGCCCCACATGTGCATACCCCACAGACCCCAGCCCACAGACCCCTGACCTGGGGTAGCTCTCCCAGCCCCCACTCACAGCCCTCATGCCTTCCTAGATCCCCAGAACAGCCAGAAGCTGAGCTTACAGCCCTGAGCCTTCTCCTCCGATGGTGGGGTCAGTAGCAGTGCGGGTTGTTGGTGCTGCCAGAGACAGACACAGAGCAGTCACAGTGGAGGCTGCGGAGGTGGAGGAATCTGAGGTCCCCCCTGAGGAGGGGGGATTGGGGGCTGGTTCAGCCCATAGATATCTCAGTCCCTAATAAGAGCTAATTCATCCTGGAGGCTTAATAAAAATTTATTGGGTGAAAGCAAGTATTCTTCCAACCCCTCCAACCTGTGGCCTGGTTTAGGCACCTCACATGGATACTCTAGGGTGTCTGGAGGAGGCCCTGGGGGCTCCTCTATGTCCACAGTCTCAGTGTAGAGCTGGGGTCAGGTGGGGCAGGTGGAAGCCCAGTGTCTGTCCGTGCCTCTCCATCCACACCCTTGTGGGTCCCTTTCGTAGATGCAGGGGGGTCTCTCTGGGCACTCAGCAGGGCAGTCCAGGTTCTCCTTTCTGGAAGTCAGTTTGGGACATGTGTCTAAGGCGTTAGACAGGCATGACCTTTGATCTTTGCAGAGAAGGTCAACCCCAAGTCAGTCATCGGATCCTTGCACAGCGGTGGGGGCGAGGGACTTTGGCTGTGTCCTGCTCAGAACAGCGAGCTGCCTAATTGTCCGGCGGGACCTGGGAAGAGGCTGCCTCAGTATTGTTGGAGCTGCTTGTTCCCATGTGATGTACATCCAAGTTTACCCACACCTGCATGCACCCATGTGGTGTTAAATGACAAAAGTAGGGAATCTTTGTCTCTGTATCTTTCTATGTATGTATCTATGTATGTATGTATCTATCTATCATCTATGTTTCTTATTCTTCATCATCTTTTTCTTCTTCTTCATCATCGTCATTATCATCATCATCATCATCTATCATGGTCTATCTGCTATGTGAAGTGCAAGGCTGAGTCTGGAATTCCACATATAATGAGCACAGATCTCCAGGCTGTGCTAGAAACTTCTTCTTCATACTCTTTTTCTTCTTTAATTAGGAGAGAATTCACTATGTTTGAAAAACAGAGTGAAACGATGTGTTATACAATGACAGGCCCTGGAAAAACTGTCATGCTGGACTCCAATTGGGTGTTTGTGATGCCCTGCTCCTGGGCAAAACTGCAGAGTGGGCAGCGGAGTGACGGGACCTCCACACAGTGGCTTCCAGTCAGCAGTGAAAATGAGTAATTCATCCACATCAATGTCAAAGAGTCAGTGTTGAGAAAGAAGCAAACCATGGAAAATACACAGGCTCTCCTTCAATCCATATAAAGTTCAAAAGCAGGCCAAGCTGAAAAAGAGTTTGTTGAAGGGCACACACAGGAGGTCATACTTTAAGGAAAAGGAAAAGATGATGAATTCAGAGGTTCCTGGGGTCTTGGCAGTATTCCTAGCCTGGGAGGCTAATAAAGGTGAAACTCACATCATGTAGAATTCACCATTTGAAAGTGTACAGTTCAGTGGCATTTAGTACATTCACAGTGTTGTGCAATCGTCATTCCTATTACTACTTTGTAAGCTTTACAAATTCATTGTATTCGTTTAATGGTTGTTACAGTTTACAACTGAATAGAAATACATCAAAATATTAGCAGTAGCTCTTCTGGGAGAAGTACAAGGGCTGAATTGTTTTCTCCTGTTTGTTTTTCTGTACTTTGTTTACTGGACTCCTTGTTTACTGTACACGTTGTTTACTGTGAATAGTTATTATTTGAAACTGAAGATCAACAGCAATAAGTCGTATTTTAAGAGGAAGTCAGAAAACAAACAAGGTGACTCTCTCTTATGCTGTGCTGACACCTGTGTCCCTGTAGCCTCAACTACACCTATTGCCTCCACCTGCGCCTGAGGTTTGAGGTCCCTGGTGGCACCTCTCTGCCAGGTGGCCCTGGAACCTCTCCTAGGATGGTCCCAGAGATAGGAGAGAGATCTGCCTCCTGGAAACTCAGCTTCGGATGCTTTGGTCAACCCATGTCATCTGTGTCGATAAACTTGATTTCTTTTTGTTTGGTCCCTCTTTAGTGTGTTTTTTGTTAGCAGAAACTCACAAATAAGAGAACTGCAGGTCCCCCGGGGGTGTGGCTTGAGATGTTTTTGACATGAGCCAAGTCTTTCTCCCCCCAGTTTTGTTATTAGAACTCCATTTTGACAATCTTGAAAGACAAGTTTTAAAGAAAGTTGCAGTTTTCTTATGATTCTACTGCTTGATTCATATAGTGGCTCCTGCTGTCCCCTTTCCCCATCCTGGTGGTGTTCCCCCTGCCCCTGCCTCTCACCAGTGTATGCTGCTTCCAGGTGGCGGTAATCCTATCTCAGGTCTGGCATTCCAAGGCAGGCCCTGCTCCTGGGTGGGGAGGGCCTCCATGCTGGGCTGAACGTCTGTGTTTTGCTGTCCCCTGACCCACCGAGTGCTTGTGGACAGAACTTAGGTCTCAGTTTCCTAATGGAGAGTCTTGGATGAGATGACTATGGTTAACCCTTTATGGGTCATGACCTCTTTCCATATAAAGCCACAGATCTTTCCTTGCAATGAGCATTTATACAGACACTTTTCAGGTTTGTGACCCCATGAGCTAGACATCCTAGGCCCCTTCTCCAATCCCATGGGCTGTAGGACACCCTACTCTAGAAAGGGGAGATTGGGCCTCCTTTTAGGGAGCCTGGAGGGCAGACCTTAGATTCATCATGGCTCCTTTGCTGGGTACTGTGCCCAGGGCTTTCCACGATGATCCCACTGAATCCTTGCACAGCCCTGAGAGGAAGCTGCCACCATCATCACCTCCACATCACAGAGGAGGACACACGGAGGACAGTCACACACTTGGACAAGTGGTGGAGCCATGACACAAACCCAGGTCTATCTGGGCTCTAAGCTTAGGCTCTTATCACAGACTGTGATCCAACCACAGGGAGAGACAGCCCAATGACCCCCAAGTTCCCTCCGATGCTAAGGCCACACCTGGGAAGCTTGCTAGAATTTCTAAAGCATCTTCATGCACATATGTCCTTCCAGTGTTCTTCCCAGCAGTTTGTGAGATGGTGAGGGCAGGTGACGGGAAAAGGCTTAGAGACATTAAGGAAAGGGCACAAGGCACAAGATCACACTGGAATCAGGATTAAAGTGGGGGATTGGAACCCATCTCCTCTACACAGAGCTGCCAAGCACCAATCTGTGCTTCTGATAGTTAGAGTTTACCTACCCATCCAACTATTCACCCATCCACTTACCCATCCAACTACCCACCCACACATGTACCTACCAGTCCACCCACTCATCTGTCTACCCATCCACTCACCCACCCAACTATCCACTAATCCATTCACCTGCCAATCCAGCCACTCATTGACCCATCAATTACTCACCCATCTATACGTTCATCTACCTACCCCTTTCTCCCCTCTCTTCCTCTTTCCCCTCCCTCCCTTTCTTTCCCCCATTCAAACTGTTTATTGAGAGCCTTGAAGTCAGGCACTTGGCTAGCTGCTGGGGAGGAGGTGGAGTTTGAAGATGTGGGAATGGGCTGCACCTCTTGGGGACATGATCTTTTCCTTCATCAGTGAGGGTTTTGGAAGGGGAATGTGGGCAGGGTGGCAGGCAGGATGGAGAGGTGGTTGTTGAGTTCCTGCCCTTTGGGTTTTGGGTCACAGTACTAGACTTACAGAATTGAGTTAAAAGCTTGTATTTTTTTTTTCTAGAGAGAAACTGGAAAGTCAGCCAGTAAGCTAGGGTGTCTGGCTTCTTACTGTATATAGAACAGATATTTAGCAGTGACTATAGGTGGAGCGTTTATTTATGTAGAGACATTTTGAATATAAGAAAAGAAATGACAAATATATATGAGTTACTATATAATGAATATAAGTATAATCAAAATAAACTATAGGTAATGCAGAGTGAGTTTCCAATAATAAATTCTAACCTGTTTCTATCATTCACGGAACCAGATATTCTGTTCAGGAACTATCACGTGTTCTCCCCCTGCACTTCCCATTATACACATGGGAGGTGGTGACTCATATTATCAATATCAAATAGATTGGAACATGAGGAGAGAGATGAGTTACCAAGGTAGACTGTCACCTCCAAGTGACAGAGAAATTTGTCAACCGAGGTCTTCCTAGAATATCATTCTCTGACCTACTATACAGTTCTTTCTGCCTGAGGAACTGGGGGAAAACTCTCAAGTCTATCCTGACTTCCTTCTTTCCTTCTCAGTTTCTGCTGATCCTGACCTAACCTTGTCCCAAGCTGCTCTATGGAGCAAGGCTTTTATTGCTCTTTGCACAAATTGCTTCAACTTTTTTTTTTTTTTTTTACAGTTGCTCCCTCCTCTGTGTTTAACTGTATTTTAAGGGGGTGCATTTTCCAATCCTCTTTGCTAAATGTCTGCTGCTAGGTACTCATCCCCCCGCCCCCGAATACCCTCTCTTTCCATTTTTTTTGAGATGGAGTCTTGCTCTATCACCCAGGTTGGAGTACAGTGGTGCGATCTCAGCTCACTGCAACCTCTGCCTCCTGGGTTCAAGCAGTTCTCCTGCCTCAGCCTCCCAAGTAGCTGGGACTACAGGAGCCCGCCACCACGTCTGGCTAATTTTTGTATTTCTAGTAGAGATGGGGTTTCACCATATTAGCCAGGCTGGTCTCGAACTCCTGACCTTGTGATCCTCCCACCTCGGCCTCCCAAAGTGCTGGGATTACAGGTGTGATCTCTTTCCATTTTCATGGCTCAGCCACTCTCCCTGGGCTTCCTGCCTCTGTGCTGGCTGGAGCTGTGAGACAATTTCAGGGCTTTGGGCGGCACCTAAGATGCAGAGGATATGAATCTGTGTTAGGATCATAGAGACCTCTTTCCATATAATCCCCCATTGTACTGCTCAAGAGAGACCACTCTGTCCTCTCATCAGTGTAATCGCAAACCCTGCACCCTGCCTGTTGGGGTGTAGCAGGCACATAAGAAATATTTGCTGAATGTCAAGTGAATTGGAATAAACGTGCTGATTTAAGTGACAAAACCTTCTATTTTTCATAACTGCACAATAAATGTATAATTATTGTTGAAAAACAAAAAACGTTAGATGTACAAAATGAAAACCAACATTATCTGCTGTTTACCCCTGCAACGGGTAGCCCCAGGGAATAGATGTGGCTATGGATATGCATCTAGGTACAGATACAGATGCAGGGTTCATGCACACGCAGTGGGTCCCATCTTGTCTGGTGACCTCTTTGGGATAATATTATGTTCAAGCCTTTACAGGTGCCATTCAAATCATCAAGTACACCATTGTTTAGAGGATCTTATATCTTAAATCAGTTTAATGATTTGTTCTCTGATTATAAAATGAATTCCTGTTTTCTGAGAAATCAGAAAATGGAAAACCATAAAGAAGGATATAAAGCAAGTCTCTGATGTTGCACTGCCCAAGAGGACCTGTTAGCACCTTGGTATGGCGCCTTCCAGATCTTTCTCTGCATGAGATCATGCGCTTATCACAAAGATAGGAACTTCTTTCCTTGCGTGCCCTGTTTGGACATCGGTCTATGGCACTTCTCCAAGGCTGTCTGGGGATGTGAATATGAGACTGGCATCTGCTCTTGGACTCTTTTCCGTAATGTTTTGCCATAGCTCCCTGGCCTTGCATCTACTTGCAGTGGTCCCCTGGCATCTCCATGATAAGTTCTTATGAGCAGGATTTCTGGGTCAAAGGTGAATGTGTTCCCAGGCTGTGGAGACAGGGGACACGTTCAGGAGGGCCTAAAAGGCCGAACCGTGTCTTAACCTTGAAGCCTCTGAGAATCGCCAGCTTGAGAAGTTAGGAGGCCTGTGCTTGTTCTTCACTCCCTCACCCACTCATTCTGCCCAGGGAAGGGCCTGGTGGGGGCTCTAGAGCCCTGCCCTGGTCATACCCCTCCCCTGGGGCCCTGCTGACAATCAGGGCCACTGCTGGCTGGTTCTGAGATGCCTCCTGGTGGACCCTGGGACCCAGGATGGAGCTCAGGGTGTGGAGAGGCAGCCAGCGGGCAGCATCAGGCCCGGGGGCTGGACTGGGAGGGGGTGGGGTAGGGCACAGGCTCTGCTGCCCCCACCTGTGAGCTACACAAACATCCAGCAGCAGCCCTGAAACTGCCCCATGCTCCTCCTGGGCCACACCTGGTCCTGTTTGTCACTCATACCACACCCGGGTGGCCATGGGCTCAGTTTCTCTTCCTCTTATTCTTCTCCTTTTGTCACTCTGAGTTCTGGTTTCAGCCAACTTGGGGTTAACTTTAGCCTGGGGATTTCCAGGGGTGGCCAGCTGCAGGCACAGCCACCAGAGCTGAGGAGGTGAATCCGCCACTCCCATCCCTTGGCCTGGTCCCCACCCTACTCCCACCTCAGGCCTCAGAGCCTCTCCAGGCCTTCCTGGCCAATGCTTTCACCCAGGAATCTGCTGGTTTCCTGAATGGCTGACACTTTGGGTGCCTGACCCAGCTCCTCCTTGACCAGAGGGAAGACTGGGCCCAGGAAGGCAAAGGCACTTGCCCAGGATCACACAGTGTCACCCACAGGCCTGGGCAAGGGCAATGACTGGGGGGTAGGTAGGGGGTCCCCATGGGCCAGGGACACCTTAAGCATCATCTCAATTAATCCCCAAACCCAGCCTGTGGGGGAGGGACTGTTGTTATAAACCCCTTGTGCAGATGAGGAAACTGAGGCCCACAGAAGAGAAGTGAATTGCCCAAGGTCAAGGGTTGATGAGGGCTGAGCACGGGGGACACCCCTTCTCTGTCTGACCCTGGGGTCTGGGCTCCCATGGCCGATGCCCCTCTGGGAAGAACAATGCTTTGAGTTCCCTCAGGCCTTTGCCAGACACGCTCCCTCCTCGCATCTCCTAGTGTCCAGGGCAGGGATGGCCATCAGGGTCTGTAGCCCTAACTCATCCATGCTGCTCTCGGGCCTCTTTCTGCATCCCTGAAATGGTATTGCTGCTGGGAAATGGCGGAGGAAGTGAACAATCTGGCCTCTGGCAGAGAACAGTGCTCCACACAGGTGCCCTCCATACGGGTTCTCCCCACCCAGTCCCCTCCACATGGCCCCTCCACATGGTTCCTTCCACGCAGTCCCCCTCCACATGGCCCTCTCCACGTGGTCCCTCCACGCAGTCCCCTCCACATGGTTCCTTCCACACAGTCCCCTCCACATGGCCCCTCCACACAGTTCCCCTCCACACGATCCCTCTACACAGGTGTGCCTGTGAGAGCTTGGGCAGGTCCCTTGCTGTCCTGGTCTGTTTCCCCATTTGTCAGATGGGGGACCCTGGGCTGGACTTCAGGACACCCCAGAGCTGGTTCTGCCTCTTTGGGATTTAACTGCTCTGAGCCTCAGTTTTCCCACCTCTGAAATGGCATCATGATTCTGGCTGTGGCCTTACAGAATCCCCGAGTGGCTCAGGTGGATAGCACATGTCTGCGTGTTTTATCAATGGTACAGAGAAAATAAGGCCACTCAATAGCATCTCAACACAGGACACACTGCCTTTAGGAGTCGTAGATCTGGTCAGACCTGAGGTTTAGGGCCTCTACTCTTGGCCTTGCTCTCTTTGGTCCCTGCCCCTGTCCTTCGGCAGGGCTTTGGGGCTTGGACACTCTGACCCACTGGCCTGAATCAGCATGAGAGAACTCCTGTGCACCCTGCAGGTCCCTGCCTTGGGCCTGGCTCCCAGCATCCTTTGCTCATTCCCCCTCCTCCACCAGGTGGTCACTACCTGTGTCCCACTCAGGGCTCAGACCTCCTTTCTCCCTTGTCCGCTGCCACCATGGAAGCCTGGTCCATCTTGGAGCCCATCACATGGCATAGATTCCAAGGACTTCCTGGGTGTTAAGCAGAGTGGCAGGCCAGGTGACACAGGGGACAGAGTATGGGGTCTTTGAGGTGAGCTTTTGGGGTGCTTCCATGAGGGCCCCTGTGCACTCTGCGGCCCTGTGGGAAGAAGGGGCACTGTGGTCACTCCTATGCCTTTGCTCACACTCACCCCCAGCACGCCTGTCCTCTCTCTGCCCTCCAGCCCTGGGTCCAGCTCTTAAGCCTGTTTGAGGTTGCTGCTGCCACAAGGCTACCTTTGCTGATCATATGGAATCCCCAATATCCCTTGCCACTTGTCTTCTTCACAGGGGGGTCTTATCTGCAGTTGGAGCTCTGGGCTGGACAGGGATAAGTACCCCCTCACTTGCTTCACCACAGAAACTGGCCTGGCTGGCTGGCATCCTGTGCACGTTGAGGGGACGGTGGTGGGGATGCCAGTGAATGGCAGTGGATGAGCTGACTGAAGATGGCTGGGTCTAGGGCCACCCTGCTCAGCCCCGTGGGTGGGCCTGTGGGGAGGAAGGCAGAGGTGGGGGCACTTATCACTGGCCTCCCCACCCTAGACTTCGCATCTCATGTGTTAGGTGACATGTGCCATGGCTGTGTGTGGTGGGCCTGGCTCCTGGCTTTCCTGGGCCAAGGGAGCTATAGGCTGGTGTCCTTTGAGAATGAGCTGGTAAAATCCCACAGGTGGATGGGATTTGCCATCTGCAGGGGTGAACCCAGGCTCTGAGGCTGCGTACTTGGTCCCCTCCCCTGACTCATTAGAACCTGGAACCCAGGAATATCCTGGGAGCCTTTCCTCTGCATGGAGAAGACAGGGAGGCCTGTAACAGGGGCAGTGGGTGGGATCTGGTTACTCACTGGGCAGGGGACATCAGGCCTCACCACAGTAGCCTGTCCCTCACACCTGTCAACCTCCCTTTAACCTCAACATCTAGACCCAGCATGGGGGAGACTGGACAGGGAATGGGGCTGCCCAGTGCCACAGCCTTCTCCTCCCATGGTACCTGAGCAGGCACACTCCAGGTCTCACCGGGGCTGGGCTGGGGCAGTCCTGCCTTGCATGGGACAACAGATGTCAAGAGCTCTGCACAGGCCAGGCCTCAGGAGGCTTGTGGAAGGACGAGTGTGTGTGTGTGTGTGTGTGTGTGTGTATGTGTGTGTGTGTGTGCATGTACAGATATATGGATGGACGGACACATTAACAAGTGACTCACCAGTCTGAGGTCCTGTCCACTTGGGAGGGACCCCGGAAGTCCTCTTGGCAGCTGTGCTTCCAGGAGCTTCATTATTGCCCCAGGCTCTGGGCTCCTAGGCTAGCTCTTGGAAGAGCCCTTGTTTCCCTTCCCCTCACCATCCTTGGCCCAGGCCCCTCGAAGGGTCAAAGGCCTGGGGCAGCAGGTGGAAGTGTGACCTGCAGAGTCCCCGGATCCAGCCCCGGCCAGCCCTGCCCACCCCAGTAGACATTGTTCCTTGTCTATTGGGTCGATTTACCTCCCCGCTGGGCCCCTCTGAGCTCCAAGTGTCTGGCTGTGCCCCCCAATTGGCCACAGCTCTGGACCTGGTGTTTAGAATAGCTCCTGGGGAGCTATGAGGAGGGGGGCAGGGCCTGCATGAATAGAAGCTTCTGGAGCAGAAGATGTTGCTTCTGACCATTGATTGACCATGATCTCCAGACCCTGTCTAACTCAAGCCTGGACACGGGGCTTGGGTGCCTTGGTGCTGGGACACAGGACCATTCTTCCAGCTGGGCTCATGGAAGCTTTGGAAACTGAGGCCCCACCTGCCCCCCCACCCTGGGGAGAAAGAGGCACCTGCTGCCAGGGCTGGGGCTTGGTGGGGTTTCCTGGCTATTTCGGGCCTCAGGCACTCTTGGTTTCACTAGGCCAGCTGCACTGGGGTGAGGGTTCAAGGGCCTGCGGAGAGCCCAGCATGGGCAGGGACCTGGCCTGAGGCTGCCTGGGGCTGGAACAGCCCAAGGATGAAAACAACTAACGGCAGAGACAAACAAAATGTCCATTTTCCATCTGATTTTCCCTCCCCTGACCCAGGGATTCAGTTTCCATTTTTATCAACCCAGCTACACAGAGGGGAAACTGAGGCTGAGCCTGAGCCACCAACTCTAGCCACAAGGTTTGGCCCTAGTCAGGGCTCCTCAGTCCCTGGCTGCCTCTGGCCCTTGGGATGTCGCTCCCCGTGAGACCCCTGCCAGGTGCTCCCTACTCCCCATCCTCCGCCCTATTTCTCCCCCAGCACAAATCTCGTCTCCTACATGACATTGCTCCTTGTCTGTTGGGCTGATTTCCCCTCTCCCCTAAACACGAGCTCTCTGAACCTGGCTGTGCCTGCCTTGATTGACCCTGCTGTGTTTCTAGGAGCAGGAAGTGCTCAGGAGAGAGCTGAACATGTGACTTTGCTCTGGGCAGCCCCCGAAAGGGGGGCTTACCTGGCCAGTAATGGGGTCTCACCTTCTTCAGCCACTCTGCCCAGCAGCCCCTGGGGCCCAGCACCCCTTCTCTCTGGGAGCTGCTCTCTGCTACCCAGGCCTTTGCAAACTTCCTGTCCCCTGTGGGAGCCCAGGCCAAGTCTGGTCACCATTTCCCATCTTCCTCCCCAGACAGGTCAGGAGAGGGTGTGTCTGGCGATCAGAGTAGGAGGCTCCCCTTTGGCCTGTAGCTGGGAGGATGAGGCCCCTTTCTCTTCTGTTATCTCCATAGTCAGAAGGCCCCAACATGTCCCTGCACAGGCTGGGCACTGGGTGGGCAGGGATGGCCCATCCTATGGACACCTGTGAGGGGTCCAGGCTCTGGTGCCTGGCATAGCAGCTGGCACATTGGACGCTCAGTGGACATCAGACCTGATGTAAGAAGCAGAAGGGACCCATGGCCAGATCAGGGGGTGTTGATGTTGCTCTGGGAAGAGGGGGGTCACCATGAAGGATGGCCTGTATGGAAACGGATGCATTGCGGGTACCCTGGTTGGTCCCCCTAGCTATGGGCTACTCTGTCCCCGAATTGACACGGATGCTCTGTGATGCCAGCCACAGAAGTCACGCAGCCCCTCCCTGGCTCCTGTCCCAAAGCCAGGAAACATTCTCCCTGCTGCCTGTGGTCTCCCCCAGGGACAAGGCTGCCCAGAGGAGCTATCTCTTGCTGGTCTCTGCACATGCTGTGCTGTTGCTGAGGGGGAGATGGGGGTCACCTCTTGTTCTCTTGTGAGCTGGGCTTGAGTGAGCTCATTGCTAAGGGTTCCAGGTAGGGCCCGTGTGAGACCAGGAACCTCATGGTGACTGCCTGGATGTGGCCCCTAGTGAGGCTCTCCTGGCCCCTGGCCCCATTGTAATGTCCAGAACTGCTTACCACAGTGCTAGGTGGCTGGGCCTTGGCTTCCTCCCCCTCATTATAAACCATTATAAAGAACATCATTCAGTCATTTAGCAAACAGTTACTCTGAGCTTGGGCAACCAAAATTTCTTGTTTAAACTGGGATGTTCCTGGAAGTGGAAGGGGTGCTATTAATAACTTCACCAGGCTCTCTGACAGAGATGGGTGGGGGTCCCTGAGGCAGCCCTGGCCTGGGTCTCTGGGCAGAGCCCACCATTACTGCTGCAATGGGCCAGGCATGGCCAGACCTGGGTCCTGAGCTGAGGCTAGGTACACATGGGCACTTGGGAAACTGCAGCCGATTGGTGGCCAGTGGTCTGGGACCTGGATGGCGCCAGGGTCACCAGGGGCAGACACTGCTCCAGCCCCAGCATCAACCTCAGCTCCCAGAGTCAGTGGAATGTCCTGGAAAATGCAGGCTGCAGGTCATCCCCCTCCCCTTAGACCTCCCCAAACCTGCGAGGTTCTGGGAGAGACCACCCTTGCGAAATTACTGGCCAAACAGGGTTGGTTTTGATGTGGTCCCAAGTGACCAAGTGACAAAGACTGACCGTGATCCTGACCCTACTGCCCCCTGCTCATGTCACTATGATGACATTTCCGTGGCCCATCTGCAATCCTTAAGATGACCAGGTAGTAGAGCAGTTTCCCCAGATGACCCCAGAAGGAGGGAGTCTTCATGCTCGGGTTATTACAAGAGGCATGGGTGCGTCTTGGGGTGTTTGCATAACTAAGCATTTTGGGGAAAGACGTAGCCTGCCTGGCCTCCGCTGATGCCAGCTAGGGATGCTTCTGAATCCCCGAGGGAACTGGAGCATCTCATATGTGGAGCGGGGGACCCTGGGCAGATTTAGGGCCATTTCTCCTTCACATCTCATTCAGGACAGGGAAGAGGACAGATATCAAGTCATGACATGCAACTCCTTCAGGACTATAAAAGCTGGTCCTGAGGTCAGGGATGGAGCCCAGGGTGTGGGCTCAACATCAAGGACTCGTGTCCTGATAGTGTGGCAGGTGGGGGATCCAGAACCTGGCCCCGGTGTGACAGAGACCCTGGAGAAGAGGATGACGTGTTGGGAAGGAGGGGCAGTGTTCCTCAGCATTGTGCTGTGTCATTAGCAGTGGGCATTGCAAGTGGAAAGTGACTGTTTCCTCTGTCCCCTAAACTTCGCATGTTCTAGTTGGCTGGAAACTTGGTTTTGGACCTTTGTGTTGGGGAGTGGGTGCTTGCCTGGGATCTGGTGGCCTCATTATGAAGCATCTAGGCCTGGTTTGCTTGTTCCCAGGTGAGTGTCGATGTCCCTCTTCCTGCCCCTGGACTCAGTGAATATGGGGTTTGAAGGGTAAGGGTGCCTTTGTCTAGGCCTGGCTGGGGACACTCTCTTGGTGGCTTTGCAGGCCCTACGGGAGGCTGGGCCAGATGGGAGACTCACCCACTCAGCTCAGTGGTAGCTCCCAGTCCTTTCCTTTCACAGGGCCCTCCCTGAGCAGCTACCTCCCCTCCCCTACAGGGCCCTGCACCCCAACCCAGGCTATTCTGGGCTCTGGCTTTGCTGTAGAGGAAGCTGCAGGCACCCTCCCCAATCTGACTTAGATCACCTCCCTCAGCACAGGCGGCAGCTAAGCACGACCAGGGCCAGGATGAGTTCCTTCCTCCCCATCCGCCACTGTGACACTCTTCCCTGTACCTTGAGGGGTTCCCCTAGCACAGACCTACCCTCCTTCTGTATCATGAGCCCATCACTCCTGAGGGGCTGGCCTAGGTCTGAGCTAGACACAGTGGCATGTGAAGACAGGCCTGGGCTAAGGCCTGACTTGGCTACTCCTGGACTGGGTGGAGCCGGCCCAGGCAGCTCCAGTGTGTCCTTCATAGTCAGTGTCCCCTCTATGAGGTGGGCAATGGCAGCTCTAGGCCTCAGGGTCACCGTGAGGGCCAATGAGGGACTGCGATGTTCCGAGTGTGGCCCAGGGATTGCAGCTGGGGGCTCCCTCAGATGCTTCTTTCAGATAAATCTTTTCCTAAGTGTGGAGAGATGCTCTGCTGCCCCAGACACTCCCTGGGCAGAGTGCCAACCTGGGAGACTTGACAGGGTAGGGGCAGTGGGGGCTCCAGGTTGTTCCCCAAGCTTGTGAGCTCCTCCACGGCAGGTGGTCCTGGGCTGCATGCACCAGCCCCTGGCCCATATCTGAGAGTTTATTGAATAAATGAATGAGTCAGTAAACAAATGAATGGATGAATGAATGAATGAAAAGCCCTTAGGGCTGAGGAGTCATGAAAAGTGGCTGGGCGTGGGTCAGCCAGTAACTTACTGTGTGACTCTAGGTGGGTCATCAATCCTCCCATCAGAGCCTCAGTTCTCCCATCTGTGAAATGGGCACATGAACACCTGTGCCCTGCTCTGCTTTGTAGACTCAGAGGGCACCCCCCATGACTCCCCCTCCTGCCTGCTTCCTTCACCCACTGAATTAACAGAGACTGAGAAGCCCAGGTCACCCCACCCCATAGAGCCACAAGGGGGTTCATGCGCTCAGCACCATCTCTTGACCTTGCTCAGGTATGGCCTCAGGGGGAAAGGGGTGGCCTCAGGTTAGGGGCCTGGGCACCCACTATGCTGCCCTGAACACCTGCAGGACCTGGGCAGGTTCAGCCTCCTCTGCACGGCCTTAGGGAAGTGGGTGGCCTTGGGTTGACCTGGGATCAGAGTCCCAGTGGCCACCATCTGTGCAGCTCAGAGCAGCTGTGGGAGCCGGGCAGGCTGCTGCTCTCTGAACCTCCGTCTCCTCATCTGTAAGGTATGGGGGGGGCATTGACACGTGCCTCCTAGGGTTGTCTGGGATACCACAACATAAAGAAGACAGACACCAGTGCAGGGTTTCTCTGGAAGTGGCCCTGGGCCAGGTGGCAGGTGAGGTAGCATCTTAAGCAGAGCTGGGAGCAGTTCCGCAGTCTAGCAGTGGCCATAAAGGGGCTCAGTGATATCCATCCCAGCACCTGGCTGAACATCTGAGGACGTGAGGTGGGTAGTCCTGCCTTCAGGCTCCCACGGTGCCTCAGAGCTGTGGTGGGCAGGACTGCACCAGGAGAGTGCGGTCAGCAGCCCTGGGCGGACATCAAGCCTGAGGCACCTCAGGGCTGAGGATCGGGGCCAGGGAAGGAGCAAGGAGCCCTTTGACCTGCTGGCAGTTCATGGGTCACACAGTGAAAGAAAGAGTCACCAAGGGTACCAGCTCCTGGTGGCCCTGACATGGTAACAGCAGAACAAAGGGGGAGGGGACCCTAGAGGAGAGGACCCAGGGGGAGTGGCCCTGGCAGGGGTGGGTGGGTGAGGAGCTTTAAGTTGACGAGAATGGCGTGAGTTGCCAAGCCCATCCAGAGGTCAACAGAAGGAGGACAGTGAGGGGACCCTTGGATTGAGTCACTTGCAGGTCACTGGGGCTGTGATGGGGTGGTGGTGAGACCGCTGGGCTTGAGGCAGGAAGGGAGGGGACCATGGCCTCCAGGAGCCCTTGATTACCACTTGTAAAGGGCAGGAGAGAGGGAGGTGGAGCCGGAGGGAAGGCAGCATCCAAGATGGGTTCTAGGTTGGGAGAAGCATAGGTTACGGCCAGGGGGACAGGGGAACTGATTTAGGGGTAGGAGCTAAAGAGGGAGGGGTCCGTTAGGTGTGGAGAGTGACAGGGAAATGGATGGGCCCAGGGGTGTCCTCTTGAGGGTCAGAGCGAGGAGGTGTCAGGGAGAGGGCTGGATGCCCTGCTCTGGAGGGACCCAGTGATGTGGAAGTGCCAGGGGTGCCCGCCAACGGAGGGAGGTCAGAGGTCAGGGGTCCTGCTGGGGTGCCCCATGGCGAAGGCTTAGGGGGCTCCTCATGCAGTCCCTAGAAGGGCTGTGTCGCACTCACAATTCCCCATTTCTTACATGTCCCCCGACATGAAACCCTGGAAAGTTTGTCAGGTCACAGATAGGCCCTATTCCAGCTCAGGCATTTCATTACTTCGAGGCTGCCCCCTCGAAGGGCATCCTGGCAGGATCACAGCTTAGATCACATCTGTGCTCCTAAGATGACCATCAGGAGGGTCCCTGGTCCTTCATACTGAGACATGGAGGCAGGGAGGCTGTGGTCCAGGTTCTCTCTAGGAAGAGCCCACCATTACTGCTGCCGTGAGCCAGGCAGGGCCAGGCTGGGTCCCAAGCACAGGCTGGGCACATACGGGTACTTGGGAAACCACAGGTGATTGGTGGCCGGTGGCCTAGGACCTGGATGGGGCCAGGGTCACTAGGGGCTGGTCACTGCTCCAGTACCAGCATCAACCTCAGCTCCTAGAGTCAGTCGGGGAGGGGGCTGGAGCGGGGTCCAATTACAGTGACCACAGGGAAATGAGGCCACAGGTTTCAGTGCAGGGAGAAGATGGGTCAAAGAGGGCCAGGTGCTTGCGTCCTGACAGCCTGGAGCCTGCCTGTGCCTGGGGCGGCTGCTCCCTTGAAGGGCATCCACCCATCTTGGGGACTGAGGGTCTCTGAAGTCAGGTCTACATGCCACCACTCAACAGCCCCCCTCAAACACCTACTGTGCTCGGTGCTGGGCCCCGAGAGGACCAGGGTTTCTCTTTCCCATGGCCCCAGACCCAGAGCCCCATGTGTTCTTCCCTTGGGAGAACAGTCCCTGACTGAAGATGTTATCAGGAATTTTTGAATCTTGAAAGAGCAACTGGGACCAGAAATGGAGGGGACTAGGGAGCCGCCTCCCAGGGACTGTCTCTCCTGGAGGTGGGGGACACCGTAAGCCCTGGATCCAGAACCAGGACTGGGATGGGGTCTCTGGGAAGAGGGGACTCTCTCATGGCCCCTCTCCTGAGTGCCCTGACCTGATATTTGACCCGGAGGAAGGAGACAGGGCATGAGGAATCCTGCTAATCTGACCCGAGGCCCCTGCCCCCACTTCATTCCTTATTGGTCCAATAACTCTGTCACTTGAATCCTGGGTCCCAGGATGGGGACTGGGTCCAGTGGGCTCTGAGCTCCCCATGGAGGAAGCTGGATGCAGTGGGTGGATATGGCCAGGTGGGGTGAAGGCAGCCAGGCACCTGGGGTCCAGAGCTGAGATCTGGAATGGGGTGGGCCAGGAGTGGGCCAGGTGTGAGTCCCTGCTGTGGCCTGTGGCAGGTCACTCAGGCTCTCTGGGCTGTGATGTCACCATCCTAGGGCCAGGATCCTAATAGGATCTTCCTCCAAGGGTGGTTTGGCCTGGAGAGCATTTAGTCTCAGGGGGCCTTCGGGAAGACTGTGCCCTAGAGCTGTGGCTAAATTCCCAGTGCCTTCCTCGGACTCCAGGAGGAGAAGGGAGCACAGGAGACCAGGGACAGGGAGGGCATCCGTCCGTCTTGGGAACTGAGGGTCTCTGAAGTCAGGTCGCCTCTGCTGGAAAGCCCTCTGCCACCTTCCTCTTGACTTCAGGGGCTGGGCTGGGATGGCCCTGGGAGTGGCTGGCCCTGGACTGGGCAAAGAGAACAGGAGAGGAACTCGGGAAAGGAGCTGTGGTCGGCTGAATTAGGCCCCCAGGGACAGTCATGTCCCAATCCTGGACCTGTCCCTGTGTCATGTTGTGTGGTCACAGGGGCTTTGCCTATGTGATGGCGTTAAGGGGCCTGAGGTGGCAGATGATCCTGGGGTATCCAGGTGGGCCCAAGGTGGGGTCTTTATAAAGAAAGAGGGAGGCAGGAGGGTCAGAGTGAGAGGAGATGTGAGGTTGGAGGGAGAGAGGGAGAGAGAAAGGTGGGGGAGGGAGAGAGAGCAGGAGAGGGATTTGCGGATGCTGAGCTCTGGCTCTGAAGCTGGAGGAAGGGGCATCCTCTAGAAGCTGGAAAAGTCCTGGAAATGATTTCTCCCCAGAGCCCCCAGAAAGAGCCCAGCCCTGCTGGCACCCTGATTTTAGCCCCCTAAGGACTCATTTTAGACTTCTGACCTTCAGACCTGGGAGAGAATCAATGGGTAATGTTTTAAGCCACTGAATTAGGGGTCATTTGTGACAGCAGCCACAGGAAAGTCAAACAGGCGCCGTGGGGAGAGACTCCCCCAGGATGTCCCGATGACCCCTCCCCCGGACCCACCCACAGAAACACAGGCGTGACCCCGACAGGTGCCCCCACCCTTCCAACACCCTACAGAGAAGGGGCCATGCAGGAGGGGCTGGGAGGAGCTGGGCCGTGTTCTCTCCCCCCACACCTTTCTCTCAGAGAGCAGCTGGAGCCCCACACTCAGGGAGCCCTACAGAGAAAGTCCTGATGAGGGACCTAGTTTTCCAGCGAAGGTTCCGGATCCAGTGGAGAAGTGTTCCCAAAATGATGTGCCAGAGACGGCCAGTGACTTTCTGTTCAGGCATTGAGAGAATCGCCATGTCTTAGGGATGCCAGACAGTTACCTGTGCATGTGTCAAGGTTCAAATCCCATAAATACTGAGGCCTTGGGTAGAACATGTTGCCACTTTTGGTTGTGATGAGATGCCTGGCCTATCGTCACATTTTTTTTTCACTCTTGGAGCTGAACATCGAGCTAAATCTGTTCGAAGGGGTCTCCATGTCATCAGAAGTTATACTGGGGATCTGAGTCTCCAGTAGATTTTCCCTGACAAGCAGGCACCCATCCCAGTCACCGTCCCTATCAGGAGTCCTCCTGGGTATCTGCTCTGGGATCTTCCTCCAGTGGGGGAATTGGTAAGGGTCCATGTTTAGGACCTGAGTTTTCTGAGACCCAGCACCCTGTCCATGGTATCCTACCTGTCCTGGGGGAGGAAGTGTGACCCAGCACCGGGGGCCACCTTTTCACAGGATATTCTTTCTCCATCTTTGTCCTCCTCCTGTTTCCTCCCCCCATCTTTCCAAGTCCTCGGACTAAGGCCTGCTGCCACCATGTTTAACACAGCCCCATAGCCGGGACCCCCAGAAGACAGCAGCCCAGGAGAGGACAGCACTCCAGGAGAGGCTGGGTTACCACACTGACCCAGGAGCCCAGACAAGGAAGGGCAGAGGTTCCAGACACCCAGGCAGGCTTAGACCTTAGCCTCAGACAAGACAGGCAAGGGAAGAAGCTCCCCACATTTCACTTGGGATCTCAAAGAGGAGAGAAGCTGGGAAACTTACCAAGGATGGTCAGCTGGGTGCCGGCTCTGAGCACAGCACACAGTGACACAGCCCCACACACAAACCCCTCCTGACACACCCGACCCATTCCCCCGCTGCAGCTGCTGGGGTGCCCAGGTCCAGCGGCCCTGTCATGAAGCAGGTCTGGCCAATAGCGGAGGTGAGGCGGTTGGTCCCCTATGATGGATGCACACTTTCCTGGAAGTTAGGAATCCCTCCAGAATGGGGAGCGGGAGGAGGCATATCTGCACATCACATCTGGATGTCCTGGAGGCACCATATGTCCCAGCTAGGCTCCTTTGGAGACTGTCACCATGGAAGAAGTGAGAAGCCTGTTTATACCACAGGGAAGGCGGGGCTGGTCCCCTATGGAGAACTGAGGCCCCTGGGAGGGTCCTGGATGCCTAGCACAGGCCCTAGTGGGATGCCCACATGGCTGGCAATGATTCTAAATATCACCGCAGTGTGTGTGTGTGTGTGCAAGCGTGTGTGTGTGCTGTGTATGTGTTTGCATGCAGGTACGTTTGTTTGTGAATAACTGTGTGCGTATGAGGTGTGCATGTGTGTTTATGTTTGTGAATATGTGTATATGTGAGTTTCTCTCATAGCCCAGGCCTGCCACCCTGTGCAACCTCCTGGGACAATAACCAACCCGGTTCTTAGGCCCCACATACAGCTCTTAAAAAGAGCAGTTGGTTTACAGGCACGTCTGTGGCACCGGTCCGGAATCTCATGATTGACTTTGACCTCCCCCAGGTCCCACTGACCAATCCATGGACACCTGGACATTAGGTTCTTGAGGTGTGGTCAGTCTGGGGCTGGCTAGTTAGGGGTGAGAGAGAGCAGAGTTGACTCTTATCCCCCAGGGGACTTGAGTACAAACTGGGACACTGGTAAGACTTGTGGGACCAGGGTTACCCAGCTGGCCTGTGGGGCGAGTGACCTGGGTCCAGAAGGTCAGGGTCCAGTGGGTGCCTGCTTCAGAGATGGATGTGGGGGTAGAGCGCAGGATCCTGGGAGTCAGAAACAGGGTGGGGCCCTAAGGAGTTGGGGAGACCAAGGGCCCACGGACTGGAGAGGCGCCTTTGGCCTGAGAAGGAAGGACCCCTCGAGAGAGCGCGGCTGTCCAGGGGGTGAGGCCTACGATCCATGGAGGGAACTCCTTCTTCTGGAGGCCATGGGGAACCAAGGAGAGGTGGCCCCAGGCCGTGGAGGTGGACATGTCCACACAAACCCAGCACGTATGGGAAAGAGGGGGCAATCCTGGGGCCTGCTGCCCAAGGCTCTGTTCTGGAATATTCTCTGGTCCTTTCTTGGTGCCGGTGGAACTACCCCTCAAATCAATCCAGACTCCATTCCCTGGCTCCATTGCCACAAGGCTAAAAGAATTCTGTTCATCTCGCAGGTTGGTCCCGTTTAGGACGGAAATGTATAAAGAAAAACAAACAAAACACAAACCCAGGCTTTGTGGTTGACAGTGAGGATATTTATTGAGGGTTTACTGGGTGCAGGGAGAAGGGCTGGATGACTTGGGATGGGGGGAGAGACCCCTCCTGGGATTCTGCAGCTGCAGGCCCCGTGGGTGGGGTGAGGGTTGGGGGCCTAAGACATCCTGCAGGGGCCACTGTCTTCTCCACGGTGCTCCCCCTCGTGCGTGACCTGGCAGCTGTAGCTGCTGCTGGACTTCCACCGCTGCGGCGTGAGGCTCAGGTAGCTGCTGGCCGCGTACTTGTTGTTGCTCTGTTTGGAGGGTTTGGTGGTCTCCACTCCATCACTGACGGTTTTGCCATCTGCCTTCCAGGCCACTGTCACGGCTCCCGGGTAGAAGTCACTTATGAGGCACACCAGTGTGGCCTTGTTGGCTTGGAGCTCCTCAGAGGAGGGCGGGAACAGAGTGACCGAGGGGGGCGGACTTGGGCTGACCTGTGAGAGGGGCAAAGGGCAGGAGGTCAGAGTCTTGGTGTCTACCTGGGGGAGCTCCCGGCCTCAGTCTTGAGGTGGGCGCAGGACTAAGGCCCAGGACAGGTACCTCAGGGAGGGCCCTTGCTGCATGAGGTCAGCTTGGCGGTGGTGGGGACGCTCACCTCCCGATGGGAAACACCTCAGCGTCCGAGGACTGAGGAGAATCAGGTCTCTTTCACTCCAGCCTCCTCTCTAGATTCCCGCTCCTTGTCAACCAGGCCTCACCTCACCTGTGCTCTCCGCTGCTGGCTGGGCAGGGTTTAGCCCTGGGCCCTTGTCCTTCCCCAGGGAATGTCTCTGTCTCAACAGCCCTGCCAGGTCCCTCCTCTAGGTCTGTTCACGAGGGCGTCTGTGTCCTGTTTTTAGGTTCTCCTCCCTTTAGAGGAGTGAGTTTCTTCCCCCACAGGTCCCCTGGCGCCATGACTGCAGTTCCCACCCCACTTTCCCAGTGAGACCCCTTGTTGGGGGAGAGGGTGTTAGTCCCGTGGCCGGCTCCCTGGGAGTCCCCGGGTCTGGGAGTTGGAGGGCTTGATGTGAGGTATGTCTTCTGTTCTGAGCCTGGGGCTGTGTGTGCTCCATGGGGTCTCCCTGTCATATTGGGAGATCTGGCTTTCCAGCACTGTCTGTCTGCCCTGACAGTTCCCTGTCACCTGTGCCCACCAGGAGTGCCTCCCCTAGCATCTGCTTTGGGGTCTCTGCTTTTTGGTGTGAGGGGGAGGCTCCAGCCTTGGTCTGAGTGTCCTGAGACCCACCCTGTGCACGGCAGCCTGCCTGTCCTGGGTGACGAGGAGGGACCCAGCAGCCTGGGGCCACCTTCTCACAGGACATTCTTCCTCCATCTTTGTCCCCTTTGATTTCCCCCAGTCCGCAATCAGAGGCTTCCCTTCTAGGCATTTAAAGCAGCCCCATAGTTAGGACCCAGAACCCTAAGAGCTGAGCTGTTTCCCGCATTCTTCCCCCTTTCCCAGGGCCGTGGTACCCAGCCTGAGCCCCTGCTCTGCTTGGCCATGGGCCCTGGAGACTCTGAGGGAGGGAGCGGAACATCCCAGAGCCCAGGGAGAATGCCCATGAGTGACAGCGGCAGGGTCAGGCCAGAACAGGGAGCAGGAAGGGGTCACTGGGATCTTCCCATCCTGCCCCACCAGGTGCCCAAGAAGGGACAGGCTGGAGGAGTTTGGGGCCAGCAAAAAGGCAATGGTAGCAGACCCCAGAGAGATTGAGACCTCTGCCCCAGACAGAACACAAGGAGAGGAAAGTCTCCCCGGAGCTCACCCTAGACCCAAAAGAAGAGAAAAAGGGGACTCACCGAGGACGGTTAATGTGGTGCCACCTCCGAACACATTACACTGTGATACAGCCCTGCACACAAACCCTGCTGATATGCCCGACACAGGCACCCCTGCAGCTGCTCACAAGGCCCAGGGTCCAGCCCCCTCTTCTCACGGGTGGGTGAGCCACAGGTGGGTCGCCTTCCACTGACCCGAACATCACTTCCCTGGGGGCTTAGGAGTTCATCCACCCCAGTCATGGGAGGTGTTGACAGGTCTGTGTGTGGAGTTGTCTTCCAGGTAATCACATTTCTGAGGGGCAGTTGGGTGGCCTGAATCAGCTGGTGTCAGGAATGCCAGGAAGGAGGAGGAGGTGAGCGTCAGGTGACACCACTGACATGGTGTGGCTGGGACCCCTCTAAGAAGCCGGGAATGGTGGGGAGGGTCCTAGATGCCCCCCACATCCTCAGCACTGGAGCTTATGGTGGGATCGGCTTGGAATGGCCACTGGGTGTTGTGGGGAGAATGACTTTGACCACAGGGACACAGACCCCACTGCAAGGCCTGAGCTCCAGCATCCTTGGCTCAGCTGATCTGAAGGAGCAGCTCACAGGTTGCTGCCTGAGTCGCCCTCCCGAGCCGGTAGGGCAGCTCTCCTCCCTATGGGCTGTGCATGCTGATTCAGAGCTGCAATGGAGCAGAGGAGAGGTCCTCAAAGGGATCATAGGCCTCACTGGTAGAGTGGTTTTCTCCAGGAGCTCTACGTGTGGGGGTCTCTGCTGTCACCTTCAGCTCCTTCTGGCTTACACATACACCCACATGAACGTGCTCTGCAGTCCCCTATGCGTACGGGTGGCCCACACAGCCTGTCCTCAGGGGTGTCACCAGCACGGGATGCCCCCACAGTGGATGGCACGTGCAGTGTGGGGCCTGGACACACTGGGCCTGAACCTGCATCCTGGTCTGGGCCCATCACCTGAAGAGCTCACACCTGAGACACACACCTGGCACCCCGCAGTCCCCCAAGAGTGTCCATTACAGCAAGTGCCTCACCTGACCTCTGAGATGTGGCCTGCTGCTCCCCGGTCAGAATCCTGTCCTCATCATCTCCTGTCTCATTCTTGGCCTGGACAGAAAGTCCCGCCCCATCTTCCCATGCCTGGGGGCGATCCCTTAGTCCCAAAACCTGGGGACTGCAGGTCCTAGCTTTGCTTTACTCATGTCCCAACCTAGGCCTGACTGAAGCCCTTTTTACCTGGGCACTTCCTGATCCTCCCAGAAGGATGCCCAACATGGGCATGTGTGTTTGTGTGTGTGTGCACTGTGTGTGTGTGTGTGTGTGTCTGTGTGTGTGTGCGTCTAGAGCTCAATCCCTGCTGCATTCTTCAGAAGACAAGTCAGCTTCACCGAAGCCCCTGGCATAAGCCCAGAATCTGACTCTTGACTTTGAACTCACCAGCCAATTGACAACTTGTGTACTCAGGACATTAGGCACTCATAGTGGCATCAGTGAGGGGCTGACATTTGTCCCCTAGGAACCTTAAATACAGCTGGGACATCCAGTGACACATGTGGGATGAGAGGCACCCAGAGGGGTAGGTGGGGTGAGTGACCAGGGTCCAGGGGGGTAAGGATCCTATCAGTGATTGTTACAGGGAGGCCCTGTGGGGACAGAGGGCAGGGTCCTTGGGATGATGGGAGCAGAGGGTGCCCAGGAGGAAGGGGACATGGTCTAGGCTTTGATGAGAGGAAATACAGGTGGGGTGAGCATATGGCCTTAGAGGGGGGGTGGAATAACACCTTGAGGGAGGAACGGCATCTGGACAGTGAGGGCTGAGGGCAACAGGGAAGGGGGCTGAGATGTTCTCCTGGGGCCGTGGGGGATGTGAGGAGGGTGTGACCCCGGGCAGCCAGAGGTGGACACGTTCACAGGGCATCAGGAAGCACAGCAGAGACTTGGGTAAGAAGGAAGATGCCTGGGTCCGACTATTTCCTTGTTCTGGAACATTCTATGGGGATAGGGTGATGAACAAAGTGTGCCTCAAAGAAACATGAGGATGCTCCCCCGGCTACTTTGTCACAAGTTCAAAGGATTCTGTTCACCTTTGGAGATGGTCAAATTTAGTATGGAAAATGTATAAACAGAAATGAGCAGACAGCATGTTTTCTGATTGGCAAGGAGGACATTTATTGAGAGTTTATTGGGTGTAGGCAGAAGGGCTGGAAGACTTGGGGTGGGAGGGAATCTGTCCTGGGATCCTGCAGCTCCAGGCCCCATGAGTGGGGTGAGGTTGGGGGACATCCTGCGGTGGCCACTGTCTTCTCCACGGTGCTCCCCCTCGTGCGTGACGTGGCAGCTGTATCTGCTGCGGGACCTCCACAGCTCGGGCGTCAGGCTCAGATGGCTGCTGGCCACTTGTTGTTGCTCTGTTTGGAGAGTTTGTTGGTCTCCACGTCCTTGGTGACGGGGTTGCCATCTGCCTTCCAGGCCACTGTCACGGCTCTCGGGTAGAAGTCTCTTATGAGGCACACCAATGTGGCCTTGTTGGCTTGGAGCTCCTCAGAGGAGGGTGCCAACAGAGTGACCCAGGGGGCGGCCTTGGGCTGACCTGTGGGGTGAGCGAGGGGCAGGAGGTCAGAGTCCTGGTGTGTACCTCAGGAGCCCCTGACCTCAGTCTTGAAGTGAGTATGGGACTAAGGCCCAGGGCAGGGACCTCAGGCTGGACCCTTGTTGGACTGAGGTCAGGTCAGTGGTGAGCGGAGACACTCACTGTCAGATGGGAGGCTCTCCATTGCCCCACTCTCGGGGAGTCACAAACCCCCTCTTGGATCTGCCTCTTTTCATATGTCCCATCACCTACCAACCCCCACCTGTGCTCCCTCCACACTGGATGGGATGGAGTCCTCTCCATCCATCCGGGACCACCTCTCACCCCGGGTATCTGTGTATGTTGTGGGTGTCTGTCTGAACGCCTCCTACCAGTGCCCCTTGTTCTCATCTCTTCATGCAGGGCAACTGCTGGTCCTGGGTTCAGGCTCTTTCTCACAGGGAGTGAGTTTCTTGCCCACACATTCCCCTGGCACCATCATTGCAGCCCCCATCCCATCTCCCTGCAGAGACCCCTCTGGGGTGCCTGGTGAGAGTGGGTGTTGGTCCCAGGAGCTGGATTCCAGTTGATCAGAGGCTTCCATTTGAGGCATTTTTTTTTCACTCTTGGAGCTGAACATGGAGCTGTGTCTGTTCAAAAGGGTCTCCATGTTGTCAGTTATCTGAGTCGTCAGACTCAGATACTAGGTGTCTGAGTCTCCAGTGAGTTTCCCCTGACAAGCAGGCACCAGTCCCAGTCACCGTCCCTATCAGGAGTCCTTGTCCTGAGCATCTGCTCTGGGGTCTTCCTCCAGTGGGGGAATTGGTAAGAGTCCACATTTAGAACCTGAGTTTTCTGAGACCCAGCACCCTGTCCATGGTGTCCTCCCTGTCCCGGGGGGAGGGAGTGCGACCCAGCACCAGGGGCCACCTTCTCACAGAATATTCTTTCTCCATCTTTGTCCTCCTCCCGTTTCCTCCCCCCATCTCTCCAAGTCCTCAGCCCAAGGTCTGCTGCCACTGTGGTTAACATAGCTGGGACCCCCAGGGAGAGAGACCACCAGGAAGGACAGCACCCCAGGAGAGGCTGGGTTACCACACTGACCCAGGAGCCCAGACAAGGAAGGGCAGAGGTTCCAGACACCCAGGCAGGCTTAGACCTTAGCTTCAGACAAGACAGGCAAGGGAAGAAGCTCCCCACATTTCACTTGGGATCTCAAAGAGGAGAGAAGCTGGGAAACTTACCAAGGATGGTCAGCTGGGTGCCGGCTCTGAGCACAGCACACAGTGACACAACCCCACACACAAACCCCTCCTGACACACCCGACCCATTCCCCGCTGCAGCTGCTGGGGTGCCCAGGTCCAGCGGCCCTGTCATGAAGCAGGTCTGGCCAACAGCGGGGTGAGGCGGTTGGTCCCTATGATGGATGCACACTTTCCTGGAAGTTAGGAATCCCTCCAGAATGGGGAGCGGGAGGAGGCATATCTGCACATCACATCTGGATGTCCTGGAGGCACCATGTGTCCCAGCTAGGCTCCTTTGGAGACTGTCACCATGGAAGAAGTGAGAAGCCTGTTTATGCCACAGGGAAGGCGGGGCTGGTCCCCTATGGAGAACTGAGGCCCCTGGGAGGGTCCTGGATGCCTAGCACAGGCCCTAGTGGGATGCCCACATGGCAATGATTCTAAATATCACCAGAGTGTGTGTGTATGTGTGTGTGTGTGTGTGTGTGTGTGTGTGTGTGTGTGTGTGTGCAGGCACGTTTGTTTGTGAATAACTGTGTGCGTATGAGGTGTGCATGTGTGTTTATGTTTGTGAATATGTGTGTATGTGAGTTTCTCTCATAGCCCAGGCCTGCCACCCTGTGCAACCTCCTGGGACAATAACCAACCCGGTTCTTAGGTCCCACATACAGCTCTTAAAAAGAGCAGTTGGTTTACAGGCACGTCTGTGGCACCGGTCCGGAATCTCATGATTGACTTTGACCTCCCCAGGTCCCACTGACCAATCATGGACACCTGGACATTAGGTTCTTGAGGTGTGGTCAGTCTGGGGCTGGCTAGTTAGGGGTGAGAGAGAGCAGAGTTGACTCTTATCCCCCAGGGGACTTGAGTACAAACTGGGACACTGGTAAGACTTGTGGGACCAGGGTTACCCAGCTGGCCTGTGGGGCGAGTGACCTGGGTCCAGAAGGTCAGGGTCCAGTGGGTGCCTGCTTCAGAGATGGATGTGGGGGTAGAGCGCAGGATCCTGGGAGTCAGAAACAGGGTGGGGCCCTAAGGAGTTGGGGAGACCAAGGGCCCACGGACTGGAGAGGCGCCTTTGGCCTGAGAAGGAAGGACCCCTCGAGAGAGCGCGGCTGTCCAGGGGGTGAGGCCTGACGATCCATGGAGGGAACTCCTTCTTCTGGAGGCCATGGGGAACCAAGGAGAGGTGGCCCCAGGCCGTGGAGGTGGACATGTCCACACAAACCCAGCACGTATGGGAAAGAGGGGCAATCCTGGGGCCTGCTGCCCAAGGCTCTGTTCTGGAATATTCTCTGGTCCTTTCTTGGTGCCGGTGGAACTACCCCTCAAATCAATCCAGACTCCATTCCCTGGCTCCATTGCCACAAGGCTAAAAGAATTCTGTTCATCTCGCAGGTTGGTCCCGTTTAGGACGGAAAATGTATAAAGAAAAACAAACAAAACACAAACCCAGGCTTTGTGGTTGACAGTGAGGATATTTATTGAGGGTTTACTGGGTGCAGGGAGAAGGGCTGGATGACTTGGGATGGGGGGGAGAGACCCCTCCTGGGATTCTGCAGCTGCAGGCCCCGTGGGTGGGGTGAGGGTTGGGGGCCTAAGAACATCCTGCAGGGGCCACTGTCTTCTCCACGGTGCTCCCCCTCGTGCGTGACCTGGCAGCTGTAGCTGCTGCTGGACTTCCACCGCTGCGGCGTGAGGCTCAGGTAGCTGCTGGCCGCGTACTTGTTGTTGCTCTGTTTGGAGGGTTTGGTGGTCTCCACTCCATCACTGACGGTTTTGCCATCTGCCTTCCAGGCCACTGTCACGGCTCCCGGGTAGAAGTCACTTATGAGGCACACCAGTGTGGCCTTGTTGGCTTGGAGCTCCTCAGAGGAGGGCGGGAACAGAGTGACCGAGGGGGCGGACTTGGGCTGACCTGTGAGAGGGGCAAAGGGCAGGAGGTCAGAGTCCTGGTGTCTACCTGGGGAGCTCCCGGCCTCAGTCTTGAGGTGGGCGCAGGACTAAGGCCCAGGACAGGTACCTCAGGCAGGGCCCTTGCTGCATGAGGTCAGCTCGGCGGTGGTGGGGACGCTCACCTCCCGATGGGAAACACCTCAGCGTCCGAGGACTGAGGAGAATCAGGTCTCTTTCACTCCAGCCTCCTCTCTAGATTCCCGCTCCTTGTCAGCCAGGCCTCACCTCACCTGTGCTCTCCGCTGCTGGCTGGGCAGGGTTTAGCCCTGGGCCCTTGTCCTTCCCCCAGGGAATGTCTCTGTCTCAACAGCCCTGCCAGGTCCCTCCTCTAGGTCTGTTCACGAGGGCGTCTGTGTCCTGTTTTTAGGTTCTCCTCCCTTTAGAGGAGTGAGTTTCTTCCCCCACAGGTCCCCTGGTGCCATGACTGCAGTTCCCACCCCACTTTCCCAGTGAGACCCCTTGTTGGGGAGAGGGTGTTAGTCCCGTGGCCGGCTCCCTGGGAGTCCCCGGGTCTGGGAGTTGGAGGGCTTGATGTGAGGTATGTCTTCTGTTCTGAGCCTGGGGCTGTGTGTGCTCCATGGGGTCTCCCTGTCATATTGGGAGATCTGGCTTTCCAGCATGTCTGTCTGCCCTGACAGTTCCCTGTCACCTGTGCCCACCAGGAGTGCCTCCCCTAGCATCTGCTTTGGGGTCTCTCCTTTTTGGTGTGAGGGGGAGGCTCCAGCCTTGGTCTGAGTATCCTGAGACCCACCCTGTCCACGGCAGCCTTCCTGTCCTGGGTGACGAGGAGGGACCCAGCAGCCTGGGGCCACCTTCTCACAGGACATTCTTCCTCCATCTTTGTCCCCTTTGATTTCCCCCAGTCCCCAGTCAAAGGCTTCCCTTCTAGGCGTTTAAAGCAGCCCCATAGTTAGGACCCAGAACCCTAAGAGCTGAGCTGTTTCCCACATTCTTCCCCTTTCCCAGGGCCGTGGTACCCCAGCCTGAGCCCCTGCTCTGCTTGGCCATGGGCCCTGGAGACTCTGACGGAGGGAGCGGAACATCCCAGAGCTCAGGGAGAATGCCCATGAGTGACAGCGGCAGGGTCAGGCCAGAACAGGGAGCAGGAAGGGGTCACTGGGATCTTCCCATCCTGCCCCACCAGGTGCCCAAGAAGGGACAGGCTGGAGGAGTTTGGGACCAGCAAAAAGGTAATGGTAGCAGACCCCAGAGAGATTGAGACCTCTGCCCCAGACAGAACACAAGGAGAGGAAAGTCTCCCCCGGAGCTCACCCTAGACCCAAAAGAAGAGAAAAAGGGGACTCACCGAGGACGGTCAACGTGGTGCCACCGCCGAACACAGCACACTGTGATACAGCCCTGCACACAAACCCTGCTGATATGCCCGACACAGGCGCCCCTGCAGCTGCTCACAAGGCCCAGGGTCCAGCCCCCTCTTCTCACGGGTGGGTGAGCCACAGGTGGGTCGCCTTCCACTGACCCGAACATCCCTTCCCTGGGGGCTTAGGAGTTCATCCACCCCAGTCATGGGAGGTGTTGACAGGTCTGTGTGTGGAGTTGTCTTCCAGGTAATCACATTTCTGAGGGGCAGTTGGGTGGCCTGGATCAGCTGATGTCAGGAATGCCAGGGAAGAGGAGGAGGTGAGCGTCAGGTGACACCACTGACATGGTGTGGCTAGGACCCCTCTAAGAAGCCGGGAATGGTGGGGAGGGTCCTAGATGCCCCCCACATCCTCAGCACTGGAGCTTATGGTGGGATCGGCTTGGAATGGCCACTGGGTGTTGTGGGGAGAATGAGTTTGACCACAGGGACACAGACCCCACTGCAAGGCCTGAGCTCCAGCATCCTTGGCTCAGCTGATCTGAAGGAGCAGCTCACAGGTTGCTGCCTGAGTCGCCCTCCCGAGCCGGTAGGGCAGCTTCCTCCCTATGGGCTGTGCATGCTGGTTCAGAGCTGCAATGGAGCAGAGGAGAGGTCCTCAAGGGGATCATAGGCCTCACTGGCAGAGTGGTTTTCTCCACGAGCTCTACGTGTGGGGGTCTCTGCTGTCACCTTCAGCTCCTTCTGGCTTACACATACACCCACATGAACGTGCTCTGCAGTCCCCCATGCGCACGAGTGACCCACAGAGCCTGTCCTCAGGGGGTGTCACCAGCACGGGATGCCCCCACAGTGAATGGCACATGCAGTGTGGGGCCTGGACACACTGGGCCTGAACCTGCATCCTGGTCTGGGCCCATCACCTGAAGAGCTCACACCTGAGACACACACCTGGCACCCCGCAGTCCCCAAGAGTGTCCCCTACAGCAAGCGCCTCACCTGACCTCTGAGATGTGGCCTGCTGCTCCCCGGTCAGAATCCTGTCTTCATCATCTCCTGTCTCATTCTTGGCCTGGACAGAAAGTCCCGCCCCATCTTCCCATGCCTGGGGGCGATCCCCTAGTCCCAAAACCTGGGGACTGCAGGTCCAAGCTTTGCTTTACTCATGTCCCAACCTAGGCCTGACTGAAGCCCTTTTTACCTGGGCACTTCCTGATCCTCCCAGAAGGATGCCCAACATGGGCATGTGTGTTTGTGTGTGTGTGCACTGTGTGTGTGTGTGTGTTAGAGCTCAGATCCCCTGCTGCGTTCTTCAGAAGACAAGTCAGCTTCACCCAAGCCCCTGGCATAAGCCCAGAATCTGACTCTTGACTTTGAACTCACCAGCCAATTGACAACTTGTGTACTCAGGATATTAGGCACTCATAGTGGCATCAGTGAGGAGCTGACATTTGTCCCCTAGGAACCTTAAATACAGCTGGGACATCCAGTGACACATGTGGGATGAGAGGCACCCAGAGGGGAAGGTGGGGTGAGTGACCAGGGTCCAGGGGGTAAGGATCCTATCAGTGATTGTTACAGGGAGGCCCTGTGGGGACAGAGGGCAGGGTCCTTGGGATGATGGGAGCAGAGGGTGCCCAGGAGGAAGGGGACATGGTCTAGGCTTTGATGAGAGGAAATACAGGTGGGGTGAGCATATGGCCTTAGAGGGGGGTGGAATAACACCTTGAGGGAGGAACGGCATCTGGACAGTGAGGGCTGAGGGCAACAGGGAAGGGAGCTGAGATGTTCTCCTGGGACCGTGGGGGATGTGAGGAGGGTGTGATCCCGGGCAGCCAGAGGTGGACACGTTCACAGGGCATCAGGAAGCACAGCAGAGACTTGGGTAAGAAGGAAGATGCCTGGGTCCGACTATTTCCTTGTTCTGGAACATTCTATGGGGATAGGGTGATGAACAAAGTGTGCCTCAGAGAAACATGAGGATGCTCCCCGGCTGCTTTGTCACAAGTTCAAAGGATTCTGTTCACCTTTGGAGATGGTCAAATTTAGTATGGAAAATGTATAAACAGAAATGAGCAGACAGCATGTTTTCTGATTGGCAAGGAGGACATTTATTGAGAGTTTATTGGGTGTAGGCAGAAGGGCTGGAAGACTTGGGGTGGGAGGGAATCTGTCCTGGGATCCTGCAGCTCCAGGCCCCATGAGTGGGGTGAGGTTGGGGGACATCCTGCGGTGGTCACTGTCTTCTTCACGATGCTCCCCTCGTGCGTGACGTGGCAGCTGTATCTGCTGCGGGACCTCCACAGCTCGGGCGTCAGGCTCAGATAGCTGCTGGCCACTTGTTGTTGCTCTGTTTGGAGAGTTTGTTGGTCTCCACGTCCTTGGTGACAGGGTTGCCATCTGCCTTCCAGGCCACTGTCACGGCTCTCGGGTAGAAGTCACTTATGAGGCACACCAATGTGGCCTTGTTGGCTTGGAGCTCCTCAGAGGAGGGTGCCAACAGAGTGACCCAGGGGGCGGCCTTGGGCTGACCTGTGGGGTGAGCGAGGGGCAGGAGGTCAGAGTCCTGGTGTGTACCTCGGGAGCCCCTGACCTCAGTCTTGAAGTGAGTATGGGACTAAGGCCCAGGGCAGGGACCTCAGGCTGGACCCTTGTTGGACTGAGGTCAGGTCAGTGGTGAGCGGAGACACTCACTGTCAGATGGGAGGCTCTCCATTGCCCCACTCTCGGGGGAGTCACAAACCCCCTCTTGGATCTGCCTCTTTTCATATGTCCCATCACCTACCAACCCCCACCTGTGCTCCCTCCACACTGGATGGGATGGAGTCCTCTCCATCCATCCGGGACCACCTCTCACCCCGGGTATCTGTGTATGTTGTGGGTGTCTGTCTCAACGCCTCCTACCAGTGCCCCTTGTTCTCATCTCTTCATGCAGGGCAACTGCTGGTCCTGGGTTCAGGCTCTTTCTCACAGGGAGTGAGTTTCTTGCTCACACATTCCCCTGGCACCATCATTGCAGCCCCCATCCCATCTCCCTGCAGAGACCCCTCTGGGGTGCCTGGTGAGAGTGGGTGTTGGTCCCAGGAGCTGGATTCCAGTTGATCAGAGGCTTCCATTTGAGGCATTTTTTTTCACTCTTGGAGCTGAACATGGAGCTGTGTCTGTTCGAAAGGGTCTCCATGTTGTCAGTTGTCTGAGTCATCAGACTCAGATACTAGGTGTCTGAGTCTCCAGTGAGTTTCCCCTGACAAGCAGGCACCAGTCCCAGTCACCGTCCCTATCAGGAGTCCTTGTCCTGAGCATCTGCTCTGGGGTCTTCCTCCAGTGGGGGAATTGGTAAGGGTCCACATTTAGAACCTGAGTTTTCTGAGACCCAGCACCCTGTCCATGGTATCCTGCCTGTCCTGGAGGAGGGAGTGCGACCCAGCACCAGGGGCCACCTTCTCACAGAATATTCTTCTCCATCTTTGTCCTCCTCCCGTTTCCTCCCCCATCTCTCCAAGTCCTCAGTCCAAGGTCTGCTGCCACTGTGGTTAACATAGCTGGGACCCCCAGGGGGAGAGAACCACCAGGAAGGACAGCACCCCAGGAGAGGCTGGGTTACCACACTGACCCAGGAGCCCAGACAAGGAAGGGCAGAGGTTCCAGACACCCAGGCAGGCTTAGACCTTAGCTTCAGACAAGACAGGCAAGGGAAGAAGCTCCCCCACATTTCACTTGGGATCTCAAAGAGGAGAGAAGCTGGGAAACTTACCAAGGATGGTCAGCTGGGTGCCGGCTCTGAGCACAGCACACAGTGACACAACCCCACACACAAACCCCTCCTGACACACCCGACCCATTCCCCCGCTGCAGCTGCTGGGGTGCCCAGGTCCAGCGGCCCTGTCATGAAGCAGGTCTGGCCAACAGCGGGGTGAGGCGGTTGGTCCCTATGATGGATGCACACTTTCCTGGAAGTTAGGAATCCCTCCAGAATGGGGAGCGGGAGGAGGCATATCTGCACATCACATCTGGATGTCCTGGAGGCACCATGTGTCCCAGCTAGGCTCCTTTGGAGACTGTCACCATGGAAGAAGTGAGAAGCCTGTTTATGCCACAGGGAAGGCGGGGCTGGTCCCCTATGGAGAACTGAGGCCCCTGGGAGGGTCCTGGATGCCTAGCACAGGCCCTAGTGGGATGCCCACATGGCAATGATTCTAAATATCACCAGAGTGTGTGTGTATGTGTGTGTGTGTGTGTGTGTGTGTGTGTGTGTGTGTGTGTGTGCAGGCACGTTTGTTTGTGAATAACTGTGTGCGTATGAGGTGTGCATGTGTGTTTATGTTTGTGAATATGTGTGTATGTGAGTTTCTCTCATAGCCCAGGCCTGCCACCCTGTGCAACCTCCTGGGACAATAACCAACCCGGTTCTTAGGTCCCACATACAGCTCTTAAAAGAGCAGTTGGTTTACAGGCACGTCTGTGGCACCGGTCCGGAATCTCATGATTCACTTTGACCTCCCCATGTCCCACTGACCATCCGTGGACACCTGGACATTAGGTTCTTGAGGTGTGGTCAGTCTGGGGCTGGCTAGTTAGGGGTGAGAGAGAGCAGAGTTGACTCTTATCCCCCAGGGGACTTGAGTACAAACTGGGACACTGGTAAGACTTGTGGGACCAGGGTTACCCAGCTGGCCTGTGGGGCGAGTGACCTGGGTCCAGAAGGTCAGGGTCCAGTGGGTGCCTGCTTCAGAGATGGATGTGGGGGTAGAGCACAGGATCCTGGGAGTCAGAAACAGGGTGGGGCCCTAAGGAGTTGGGGAGACCAAGGGCCCACGGACTGGAGAGGCGCCTTTGGCCTGAGAAGGAAGGACCCCTCGAGAGAGCGCGGCTGTCCAGGGGGGTGAGGCCTGACGATCCATGGAGGGAACTCCTTCTTCTGGAGGCCATGGGGAACCAAGGAGAGGTGGCCCCAGGCCGTGGAGGTGGACATGTCCACACAAACCCAGCACGTATGGGAAAGAGGGGCAATCCTGGGGCCTGCTGCCCAAGGCTCTGTTCTGGAATATTCTCTGGTCCTTTCTTGGTGCCGGTGGAACTACCCCTCAAATCAATCCAGACTCCATTCCCTGGCTCCATTGCCACAAGGCTAAAAGAATTCTGTTCATCTCGCAGGTTGGTCCCGTTTAGGACGGAAAATGTATAAAGAAAAACAAACAAAACACAAACCCAGGCTTTGTGGTTGACAGTGAGGATATTTATTGAGGGTTTACTGGGTGCAGGGAGAAGGGCTGGATGACTTGGGATGGGGGAGAGACCCCTCCTGGGATTCTGCAGCTGCAGGCCCCGTGGGTGGGGTGAGGGTTGGGGGCCTAAGAACATCCTGCAGGGGCCACTGTCTTCTCCACGGTGCTCCCCCTCGTGCGTGACCTGGCAGCTGTAGCTGCTGCTGGACTTCCACCGCTGCGGCGTGAGGCTCAGGTAGCTGCTGGCCGCGTACTTGTTGTTGCTCTGTTTGGAGGGTTTGGTGGTCTCCACTCCATCACTACGGTTTTGCCATCTGCCTTCCAGGCCACTGTCACGGCTCCCGGGTAGAAGTCACTTATGAGGCACACCAATGTGGCCTTGTTGGCTTGGAGCTCCTCAGAGGAGGGCGGGAACAGAGTGACCGAGGGGGCGGACTTGGGCTGACCTGTGAGAGGGGCAAAGGGCAGGAGGTCAGAGTCCTGGTGTCCAGCTGGGGAGCCCCTGACCTCAGTGCGTGAGGAGGGGTCTGGCCCCACAGTGCCCGTGCAGGAGCTCTCAGATGTGGTCCATACTGTCTCAGAATGTATCACTCAGAAGGGTGTGACATGATATTCCTGAAACAAGTTTGTCAGTCGAAAACCTCTCAGCTTGGCCCCTGCCCATCACCTGTTTGGAAACCTTCCTATGCCTTGTGCTTTTGTACAGACAGTGTACCTTCAACTGCCTGCCCCTGCCTCACCCTGTCACCCCGACGCGGTCCGGCTCTGGGCTCTGGCTGTGTTCTCTGAGCTCTGTGAACCTCCTGTGAGATTCACTCTAGAAACTTCCCACCTGACACAGCTGCTCTGAGTTGGGGGAGAGTGGGTCTCACCTCAGGACTCTGTTTCTACCCACATCTGTCTCTCCTGAGCCTGTGCATTGGGGTCAGGGCCTTGCTCACCCAAGTCCCACTGTCTGTATGTCCTGATTTTTCTGTGGAGTCCATGTGAGAATCTGTCTGTGTTTAGGGCCAATCTACAGTTTCCTCCTTTGGGATGCAGAGAGTGCCCTCTCCCTCCAGGGAGAAGCTGTATTCCCAGAATGCCGTATCCTGGAAGCCTTCCCATGAACCTAGCCCTGACTCCAGGAGTCTCAGTCCAACCTTCCCTGCGCTTGTCCTAGTTGGGATGGGCCTGGCCAGGGAGGCCTGGCTCGGTGAACTCAGGGGTTCCTGCTTCTAGGGATGCTTCCCACAGAGAGCCAACAGCCACCTCCCCCGCATGCCATGGCCTTTCGTGACCCTCACGTGGCTCCTTCAAGTCCAGAGCCTTCCCCCTCCCTCCTGACTGGGCTTCATGGGTCCCAGGCCAGCTCAGGCCTCTCTCCTTGGGAGCCCACAGAAACCTGGAGAGGTCCCTGTACCTCCTACCTTGTTCCTAGCCTGGATCCAGAGTCCCACGGCCCAGGGGACTGGGCCCTGAGACTCTGATTTTTCATTCTCCAATCTTGGCTTTGAGGGTTTTGGGTCCTTCTAAAGTCTCCCATGTGGTCACTCCTTTAAGCCCCTTGTCCCCTCTCCCCCATGAGATGGGCCGCAGCTTCCCCTGCACAAAGCTTGCTAGGCAGACAGAAGCCCAGGCAGGAGAGGACAGAACTGAGCAAGTTTTAGAGAAGCAGCCTGGCCCTGGCCGACACACCGACAGACAGACAGACAGACAGATGAGTCTCAGTAGGTCATCCAGTCTAGCGCCCTACATCTGCAGTCGGAGGTGAAGGGGTCTTGGTGACCCACTGAGGCAGTCAAGGGTCTGAACAGGGAGGGGAGAGTTCCTTGCCCAGGGCTTGGGCTCCAGAGAGAAAGCTTCACCACAGGCCAACACAAGATTCAGAAAAGAACAAAAACAGCAGAAAATTGCCAAGTACATTGGGGAAAGCAGGGAAGGAGAGGGGAGAAGAGACTCACCCAGGACGGTCAGCTTGGTCCCTCCGCCGAACACCCAACACTGTGACACAGACTCATACAAAAACCCTCCCTGGGACACCCCCACCCCCAGCCCTCACTGCAGCTGTGATGGAGGAAGCTGGGGACCACTGCCCCTGGTGTCATCTGCTCGTGAGGGAGTTCACATGGCCCCACCCTCACCCCCACAGAGAGAAGGGGACAGGTGACATCTTGTGACTAGCAACAGGATCCCTAGAAATCCTGGTTCCTGGAGGACATCGGCATTTTGGATTTGGTTTTCCCACCAACCATCATGCAATCACGGGGATGATGTTATTGGAGGGCATTGTGTCACTAGGAGTGAATTTCTATAGTCAGGGATAAATGGTCTCCCCAGTGGAGCTGACTCAATACTGATTGCTTGGTGAACCCCTGGGGTGAAGCAGAGAGTGCCCTCTCCCTCCAGGGAGAAGCTGGTTACCCTAGAGTGCAGTGACCTGGGAACCTTCCCATGAACCTAGCTCTGACTCCAGGATTCTTAGCCCCACCTTCCCTGGGCTTGTCCTAGTTGGGATGGGCTAGGCCAGTGAGACCTGGCTGGTCCCCACTGGAAATGCCAGCCCCATCCTCCAGGGTAAAATGGAAGGGTCTCCTGCACTCCTCAACCTGGTCTCATGTTGGTGGGCCAGGTAGGGTAGTGGCTACCATTGCCTTATTCAAATGTGGGGGACATAAGGGAACTCCTGACTGTGGTCTCCAGATATCACCTTCTGCTGACGGAAGTGAGGTCAGTGGGAGATCCCAGACATGGGGCAGGAAAGGGACATGATGAGACAGAACCTCTCATTCTCTGAGAAATCAGGAGCCATGGAATCTCCTGGGACAAAGGGAGAAAACCAGATGCCACCTGAAGAGGCGCCTAGGGTACATGTCCATATTTTGCCACCCATTGTCATTGGCAATTCAGTCTAACCGCAGTGGATCCCGCATGTCAGGTGTCCTCACCTGCTAGAGCTCACTCTGGCACTACATTGTGCTGTTCACCCTAGAGGATGGCCGGACACCAGATCGTCAGTTATCAAAGTGCTGAACAAAGGGAAGAATTTACATTTCTTCTTTTTCCCAAAGCATGAAGCCCATTCCTGGGTGCATAGGGCAGCTGCTGCGCCCTCCCTTCATGGACGTGCTGCAGCGCTCATGAGAAGGGGGTGAACTGGAGCCTCAATCCTCTGCCTTCCTTCTCATTTGAGGCACGAAGTTATTATCAAATGTAACCAATCGACCCTCCACCTTCTTTTTCATCCGAAGCATGAAGTTATTGATCATCAAATGCAACCAATCGACCCTCCACCTTCCTTCTCATCTAAGGCGCAAAGTTGTTGATTACCAAGCAACTAATGTCACTAAAAGAATGACGACACAACATGGGTGGCTTTGCTGGAAGTAGCCACATGTCCTGGGAAGGGATTATGCCAATGTCCAGCCTGAACCCCACTGGGCCTCTTGATGCTAGAGCCATTTGTCAGGAAAAGAGAGGTTGAGGGAAGCACTGGGTTTCTGCTCAGGGACACGGTGGGTGCATTCCAACTGTGGGAGGTCCCGGGACCAGCTCTCTGCCCCTGCAGCTCCGGCCTTGCCTGGGAAAGCCAGAGCCATTTGGGAGACAGCTGCAGATGGAATGGGCCTAAAAACACCTTCACCAGTGATAACGTCCAGTATTTCAAGTGTTTAATCCACATGGAAACTACATTAAAAACCACAAATATGCAGCACCAGAAAGTCAACTAAAAATATACACAATGATATTCACAAGACATTGGATGAGACCCTCATTAACTATGATGTCGAGAAATCCTTGATTCTCTCCATTTCAGTGTGCGATGACTTTGGCACTTACTTCACATCATCGTCCAAGGGAGCAGTTTATTCTGCTGCGGGTGGGGTCGACTGTCCCATCTCAGCTGGAGAAGGGCAGGCAGGCATGTGGACTCTGCTGAGGAAGTGCCCACCAGGGGCAGTGGCCTGGCTTCCTGCATCACAGCTGCAGGTGGGGGATGTGACCACAGGCACAACTCCGGGGTCTCACTTCCATCCTCCCGATGTTGTCTTAGTTTGGGATGGGTCTCGCCTGGTTCTAGTAAGAAATGCCAGCCTCATCCTCCAGGAAGTCGGATGCAAGCCCCTGTCACCCTTTCAGGGTCTTGTCTCATTTTTGGGTGTGTCTGGAGTGTCTGACTCAAAAGGGCTGTGTGAGTAGCACCCCAGTGTGATCGATAAATCCCACCTCCCACTTACAGGGACCAGTCTACTCGGGGTTAATGAGCAATTCCAGGCACAAGGCAGGAGAAGATGTGCCCAGGACAGACTGTGAACAGAGAGCAGAAAGCCATCGAGGTCCTCTGGGTTCTTTCAGGAGGATCCTGGGTCCACCAGAAGAGGCACCCAGTGGGCCACAGTGGGTCATTGTCGTCATCAATAAAATAGAACCATGGTGGACTCAAGTGTGTCACATACAGTAACGTAAGTTTGAGCTCACCATGATAACAAATAATTGTTCATCTTCAGAAGTTGGCAGGCAACAGGTCATCGTTATTAAGATGCTAAATGAAAGGAATGACTCAACATGTCTATGCTATTTCTTACTGAAATAAGAATCACACTCCTAGAGAAGCACAGAACATATGAGGGCAGGGCTTTACAGACACTCAGTAGAAGGAAAAGGTGGTCGAATTGAAGTGCAGTCACCTTGCATCTGTATACCATCTAACGGCACTGGACACTAAGTGTGAAGCCCAGGTGATGTCACAAACAGGTGACCGCACATGGGAGCCCACTAGCCAAGTGGTCTTGCTGAAAAGTCACACTGAACCTTGTTAAACCTTTCTGTCCAAGAACCCATTTTCAGGAAACGCAGAAGCAGAGAGAAGCACCTGGTTCCAGCTTGGGGAGGCTGCGGACTGCATCCTGACCATGGGAAGGTCCTGGGACCAGCCCTCAGCTCCTGCAGCTCCCGCCTTGTAAGGAAATTAGAAATCAATTAGGAAGATACTTGCAGATGGGACAGGTCTAAAAACACAGTCACCAGTCACAATTACAAACCATATTGAATCTGCATAGAAATGAAATGCAAAACCAGAAAATACCAACAACACACACAGGTCTAGTGAAAGAAGCATAGGACATTTGTGAAGCATTTGATGGGAAACTTTTTTTTGATATGAAAGAATTGTTGATAATTTCTATTTAGGTTGGTAAGGATGTAGTTTTTTTTTGGTCCATATTTTTAGAGGCACAAATGGAATATTTAGACTAACGGACATGATGTCTGCAATTTGCTTCAGACAACCATGTAAAAGAGAAGTTACTTGATTTTGGGTGGGTCAGCATTAGCTGTGTTATCCTCCTCTTTGCTTATTTTCTTGCTGTCAGTTTCCTGTAATATTTTATGAGGCAGTAATGAGAGGGCTTAGTCTTGGGACAGCACCAGCGGGACATCCAGAGGAAAGTCTGGCATCCTACCCTGCAGGGCCATTGAGAAGGTGGAGACCAACATGGTCCTCTTTGCTGCAGGGGTCTCAGCCTTCACATCCATGAAATGGGGCCAGACAGGGTGGTGGGAATCAGGACCCTTAAGTTTCCTTCTAACTTGTAGGTTGTGATTTGGGGAAGGGGTGGCTGTGATTAAGCTCCAAGAGGACCCCCTTCTCTGCCCCACTATGGCCCTAGAGTTTCCTGCCCTTGCAGGCTCTGTCTCAGGCCTGGCCTGGCCACCTAGCAGCTCTGATGAAGGCACCTGTCACAGCGCTGATGTCCTGGAGGCATCAAGAAGGGGCCTGACAGCACCCAGCACTGATGAGGAGGGCTTCGAAATGAGTCTCCCAAGGCCACCTCACCCCTTGTCAGGGACCTGGGACAATTGTGTCTCTGACCTCGGGCTATAGGGGCACATGGAGGGACTGAGCCATGTGAGGGAGGGAGGGCGTAGGGCCTGGTGGGGTGGGTTCTAGGGTAGCTGAGTCCCATGAAAGCCTGACCTGCCTGTAGCCCTCAAGTCACACTCACCCTGCCGTGACCTAGTGTGACTTGGCCCTGATTCTTGGGTGGATACAATTTTGACACAGCCTTCATCAGACAACCAATGGATGCCCATTCTGTGCTGGGGATGCTGTCTTCCTCATTTGACCCAGTCCACCTGAGTCCGACCCTCACACAGGCTGACCGTCATGGCTCCAGCCGTAACCATAATCTAACTCTACCATGTCCCCTGACTTTAGAACTTGAGACTTGACAGTTGAGATCTCAGCCCCATGCTCTCTTTTTGGCCTGGCCAGTGTCAACACTGAGCCTGACTCATCTGATCACAGCAAATCACCTGTGTGCCTCAGCCTCACCCCACGTCCCAGCACTAGTGACATGAACACCAGGGGCTTGAAGAGCATTCTAGGGCTCTCTAAGTTGGTTGGGACCATGAATAGAATTCTTGACTTGTAAGGTTATATAAAATTAATTGTTTCCCACTGCAGGACTTGTCAGTACCTTTCATAACTAATGTGCCTTATGAAAGTGAAAACGACACTGAAGTGTTCCATTTTCCAGCCTTTTCATGTCTCCCTTGTGATGGCACAACCATGGGCCCCTCACCTGGCAAATGGTCTCCTAACTGCGTATCATGGATGGGACAGGGAAGTTCAGCCCTGTTCCTGCTCTGATCATGGCCTGGGCTCAAGGATTTTCTGCCTCTAGCCCACAGCAGGGCCCCTGGAACACTCCTCATTTATCTCCGATACCCCGCTCACGGTCACCACTCTGTCCTCACTAGGCTCCACATCCTTCCCAAGTGGGCAAGGACTGCATTTCAGGGACCACTCTGCAGGGACAACTCTGCTCTGGATCATGGTTCCCACCGGCACAGGGAGCTCACCCGGTTCCCTGGCAAGTTGGGTGGAGTGTGGGATGACGGGGACATGGGATCTCACCTGGAACTATCCCTGCACCTCAGCAGTGACCCTTCAGCACAGGCACATGACCAGACACAGACAGCACTGGGTTTTACACAGTTGGGTCCTTATTGACAAGTAGATTTCAGGAGGGTATTGCACTGGTCTGAGCTGATGCCAGGCTGGTGGCTCAGGGGTACAGCAGAGAGTTGGGGAAGGGGTGACTGGGTGAGGTAGGACCCTCCAGAGAGATGCCTCGGAGAGGCTGTGAGTCTCCTCCCTTGGGTGACTTTCCCACTGGATGCAGAATCCCATCCACCCCAGACTGAGAACCCAGGAAAGGCTAGGGGTTGTATGTGAGATAAGAAAAACTAAGATAAAACAAGATGTCTGGTTGACAATCAGAATATTTATTGAGCGTTTATCGGGTGCAGGGAGAAGGGCTGGATGTCTTGGGATGGGGGGGAGAGACCCCTCCCCTGGGAATGTGCAGCTCCAGGCCCTGTGGGTGGGGTGGGGGTTGGGGCCTAAGAACATCCTTCAGGGGCCACTGTCTTCTCCACGGTGCTCCCTTTGTGCGTGACCTGGCAGCTGTAGCTGTTGCGGGACTTCCACTGCTCAAGCATCAGGCTCAGGTAGCTGCTGGCCGTGTACCTGTTGTTGCTGTTTGGAGGGTGTGGTGGTCCTTGGCCTTGTACCCAGCAGGGTGGTACATGTGCTGTTAGGCCGGTTGTCACTGGTGAATATCTCCTAAACTGCTCTAGTGCTTCCTGGCAAGGCAGGAGGAGCGGAGCGGAGAGCTGTCTGGGGACCTTCCCCTGGTTGGAATACAGCCACGCCTGCTTTAGCAGGAACCTAGGACTTCCCCTCGGCTTTTATTTTCCTGGAAAATGATTCTAGCATGGAGGGGGACTAACTGGATTCAGACTGGACATTGCAGAATAGCTTCCAAGGACCGGGGGCTACTTCCAGCAAAGCCACACATGCCAGATTGCCACTCTTGTAGTAATGCTAGCTGCATAGGACGGACAATAGCTGGAAGGAAGGCCGAGGGTTGAGGCTTCCGTTCACCTCCTTCTCATGAGCGCTGCAGTGTGTCTGTGAAGTCAGAGCCCTGCAGCTGGGCTCCGTTCACCCAGGAGTGTGCTTCATGCTCTAGGAAGGAGCCACTTTGCGCACAGGTGATCTAGAGCCCAGCCATCCTTCCAGGGTGAATAATTCAAGTGTATTCTCACTCTGAACTCTAGGATTCAAGCCATCTAATGATTTTGAAGCCGCTGTCATTCTATTTAATTGGTGATGAAAGGTGGCCACCAATGATGAATATTTTCCCAATGGGAGTCTCCTAAAGTGGCATCAGACTTCCTCGCATGGCTCCAGGGAATTAAATGGCTCCTGATTAGTCAGAGGATTCTGTCTTATCATGTCTTTTTCTTTGTCTTACGTGTCTTTCCTGCCCCAGGCCTGGAATTCCCCCACTGATCTCCTTTCCCTTAGTGAAAGGTAGTATTTGGAGACCATACTCCTGAGGCTCCCTCATGTCCCCCCATTTGAAAAAGACAATGACAGCCACCACCCCAGCTGTCCCACCAACATGAGACCAAATTCAGGGGTGCAGGAGATACTCCCAAGCTTATCCTCGCAGATATGGCTGGCACTTCGTATCGGGACCAGCCAGGCCTCATTGACCAGGCCCATCCCAGCTAGAACTACTATAGAAGGTAGGGCTGAAAACCCCCAAGGTTCCTAGAACACTGCACTCTAGGGGCACCAGCCTCAGCCTTTCCCTGGGAGGAGAGGGGCACCCTCTGCATCACCCCGTGGTGTTACCAAAAGTTGAATGGTTGGTTCAACTTTGCAGAGAAGAGACCACCTATCCTAATCTGTGGAAATTCACTCCTTAGTGACACTGATGCCCTCCAATAAATTCAATCCTGTGCCTGCATGATGGTTGGTGCAAAAAACAAATCCAAGATCCCGATGTCCTCCAGAAGCTCCCAGGGATCCCCGCTATGGGTCACAGGATGTCACCAGTCCTCTTCTCTCTTGTGGGTTGAGTGTGGGGGCTGTGTGGACTCCCTCATAAGCAGATGCCACCAGGGGCAGTGGCCCCAGCTTCCTCTTTCACAGCTCTAGTGGGGGTTCGGATCAGGTTCAAGGTGAACACTAGCACGGTGCTGGAGGTCAAGCAGGAAGGGTGTGGACCACTAAGTCAGGCCCAGGTAAAGGTAGTTTCCGGTTGGTTTGTGGATGGATCTTGATGATGGTCAGCCTGCAGGAGCAAGAGGACATGGAGAAATTGGGAAAGGAGAAAAGTCACCAATGCAAGGTCAAACTCTGCATCTATTGATGGCCCTGGGGAGGCTGTATCAGAGTTGAATTCAGGATGAGCTTCAGGGCCAGGTCAGACTGGATAAGAGCTGAGTGAATGTGGGCTGACAGCTCCAGGCAAGCGCTGGCCTCCACTAGGAGTCAGATCCCACAAACCCTCCTGCCCACTGAGCATTCCCTCGCTCCCTAGCCCATGGTGGCGCAGCCTCCCCACCCCATCCCATGTACACCTGCTGCCTCATCTCAGAGACACTCATCCCAGTGTCTCCGACAGCAGATAATGTCAGCCTCCTGGGTGTGGAGGCCCCAGCCGTCTTGGTCAGTCCTCAGTGCCTGGGTACTCTCAGACCCGCTGCCTCTGCCTCCAGCACATCAGGGATGTGGCAGCTGCCTTCACTAGAGCTGCTGGGTGGTCCTGACAGGCCAGAGACAGAGGCTGCAAAGGCAGGAAGCTCTGCGGTCACAATGAGGCAGAGAAAGGACCCCTTGGTGCTTGATCACAGCCACCCCTGACTCAAATCCCAGCTTCTGAATTAGAAGAAGTCTTAAGGATTCTAGTGGCCACAGTCCCTGTCTCATTTCACGAATGAGAAAACTGAGACCACCTAGGGAGGGCCAGATCCATAGCCCTGCTGAGTACAAGGCCAAGGTGGTCTCCACACCCTGGGTGATGGGGGTGCCATCTGCCTTCCACATCACCATCTCAGCGCCTGGGTAGCAGTCACTCATGAGACACACCAGTGTGGCCTTGTTGTCTCTGAGCTCCTCAGTGGAGGGTGCAAACGGAGTGGCTGAGGGGGTGGTCTTGGGCTGAGCAGTGTGGACAGAGAAGGGGGTGAGAGAGGGCAGACAGAACCCCGGGGTGTTGTGGAGCCCCTCTCTCTGTCTAAGGTCTCTGGGAGGGTTCATGGTATGGCCATCCGGTCCACCCAGGGCCTCTCCTTTTCTCCTTTTCCCCATCCTTTCCACTCGTGCTCTGTGGAAACCAGACAGCCCTGCGCCTTCCTGGGAGCCCTTCCAAGTCACATTTCCCAGGTGGCCCAGCTCCTCTGCTCTACAGCCTCGATTTCCCCCATATACCCATGCCAGGCTGTGTTTCTTCTCCCCTGATCTCTGGAGTCTGAGTTTAGAATCTGGCCTTGACCCCCTGGATTCCTCATTCCCATCCCTAGACCCCCCTACCTCCCACTTAATTCTTCCAGGACTCAGAGCCCCCTCTGTGAACTGCAGGTCCCTTGCTCAGCCCGTAGGACTGTCCTGGCAGGCAGCGTATGGGGGAGACCTGAGCCTGCTTTGAACTGGAGCCTCCTATACCCACAGGCACCAGGCTCTGCCCCAGCCCAGCTCTCCTGGCAAGGGGTGGGCTCCACCTAGACAAGCCTCTTAGCTCCTCTGAGGCTCTGGTGTGTCTCCTCTCTCCAGAAGCCCAGCCACAGAACCCTTTACCTCAGCTGTGTTCTCGGGGCTGCTCCCTTAGACTATGAGACTTAGCAGCCCCCATGCCCACCCCAGTAACCTCTGATGACCCTGAACTTCTCCTGGTAGCCATGGAGTTCTCTGCACCCCTCATTCACTCCCATGTGGTCATCTCCTGAGTCTAACGTGCCCTTTGAGGAAGGCAGGAGGCCGATCCAGGAACAGACACCAGACCCCAGAGGTGACGGGGCTCCAGGGACAGACACATCTCTGCCTTAAGGGATCCTCTCCTTTCTAATGACTGTCCTGGGAGGGCTGGGCTCTGGGACCTCACCCAGTCTCATCCATCCCTCTGTGTCCCCCGTGTCCTCATGACCCAGTACAGGCCAGAGAGCTGCAGCCTAGACCCAGAGCCCTCTCTGTGCCCTTCATTGGTCTCCCCTTGGAGTGACCTCTGTGTCCCCAGACCCCTCTGTGGCCTTCACAGGCTGGATGGGCATCCAGCCCTTAGCCTAGACCCTGGGGTCCCGGGGACTGTCTCTAAGGCCACTGCAGGGCCCTTATTAGAACCAGCCTGTGCCCCTCACTCAGACAACTGGCCTGGAAGAGGGGAAGGAGCTCTGACCCTGCCTAATCCCAGCCCAGGCCCTGCGACCAGGCTGTATCCCGCTGTTGGAATCTGAAGGCAGCTGCTCCCACTGTGGGGGCCCTCCCGCCAGTTACCCCAAGAGTAACACACATCCTCCAGTCCTCAGGGAGAAAGGTAGGGGTCAGTGCTTAAGGCTGGGAGGGCAGAGGGGGAGGAAGCCCCAGAGAGAGAACACAGATTTTCCAGAGACAGCAGAGGGTGAGACAGGCTGGGAAAAGTTGAGAGCCACTTACCTAGGATGATGACCTGGGTCTTAGATCCAAAGATGTAACACAGTGACTGAGACTCAGACCAAAACCCCCGAGGCCAGCACCTGGGGTCTGCTCCCTGGGGGCTGGGCTGGAGCAGGAGCCTGCTGTGCATGACGGGCACAGGGTTGCAGTGGGCAGGCTAGGCATGAGGCAGAGGGGGTGGCCAGCCCCCCAGAAGTGTCCCCGTACCTGTCCCCTGTCCAAGGCAAGTGTCACCCACAGCCTTGGAGTCACCCTAGTGTGTGTCCTTCCTCTCTGAGGCTGTCGGTGCTGATGGCAACACTGGGACCAATAGGTCCCAGCAACTCCCTGAGTGACATATCCCCTCCTGTGCAGTGTGGCAGAGGAGTGGTGAGTTGGCTTGGACCCGTTCAACCTCATCTGGCCTCATTTAAAGGGCCTCTGAGTTTTCCACACAAGTGTCACCAGTCAAGCCAGGCTGGCTTTCTCTCTGGATTGAGAACACTGGGTCATTGCTGACTCAAGTGGAGATTCCTCTGCTTTCTATCCATGGAGACGCAGCTCAGTCCAACTTTGTGCATGAAACTTTTTCTGATATCTCAGATAATTTTTTCCATCTACCTATCCATCCAACTGTCCATCCAGCTGTTCATCTATTTATGTGTTTGTTCATCAATCTGTCATCCATCCATCCATGCATCTGTCCATTCATTCATCCAACAACAGTTCCCAAGCACCTATCTGTGTCAGATACTGTTTTTATGCTGGGACATGGCAGGATTCCCTGGCTCTCAGCCTCATCTCTCCCTGAAATCTCTCCGGTTAAGGCCAACAAGTCCCTTGTCCCAGTTTAGTCTGCAGTTCTTTCCCAGTCCCCTATGTCTCTGCAAGAAGCTCTTCTTTCTAGTCACTGTCCCCTCCTTGGTGTCTGAGACTGCCCCCTCTCCTCCTTCTTGGGCTCCCTTTCTCCCAGGCCCATACCCAGCTGCTGACTCCCCAGATCTCCACCCTGCGTTCTGCTCTCTGTATTCTCCTCATTGTCTCTGCATCTGACCCTCACTGTGTGCTCTCACAACTGTCCAGGGGTCTTAGATCCCTATTTCCAGCCCTTACCTCTCTTCTTGGCTACAGATTCATATATATTTTCTGCCTCCTCAACCTATGTCTGCTTGGATGCCTTGTAGATACCTCCAACTCAACAGATCCCAGCTAAGCTCATTTCTCTATAACCCTGCTCCCCACAAAATCCTCACTTCAGCAAGTTACTCTTCAAGCCAGAGGCCTGAGGACATCCCAGAATGCCTTCCCCCTCATTGTATTGTCCTCTCTCCCTAGACATCCTAGCAAGATACTATTAACATCCTCCGGAGGAAAAGAAAAACACCCAGGTCACACTACAAGAGTTGATGATGGCAAGAATCCTCAGGTTTTTCCAAATCTGATTTTACTTCCCAAGGGAATTTGTTTACATTGGAAGATACCCATTGTGATGGGGCCAGCAAATTTCATCTTAGCAGCAGGTTGTATTTAATACATGTGTATTTAAGACACGCACAGAAGATTTTTGAGACAGAATTTAATGTAATAGTAATATAAATTCAGCACTTGTTTATGGTATAAAGAAAGCAAACATCTAGACTTTTTTTAAGTTACTGAAGAAAACTTTCTTAACTCAATGAAGAACATCTCCCCAAATTTACAGCAACATTTATATTTAAAGGCAAAACATTTGAAGAATCAGAAACGAGGCAAGGTTGTCTACTCTCACTTTTATTATTCAACATATTCTATAGATTCTAGTCAATGAAATAACATTAAAGGGGGGAGAGGAGGAGACATAAATATTGGGGAAAGAGAGAAAATTGTTCTTGGCAAATGATGTGATAGTTGCCCACCGCCCCCCCTCCCCTCCACACACACACGGAGAATAAGCTGAAGAACTGCTGGAATTAATACAAGAGTTAAAGTGGCTGGATACAAGAGCAACATACAAAAGTTAATAGAGTTCCTTGCTATAGAAACAGTAATCATTCAGGATATAAAATTGGGAGAAAATTATAACTTCAATAAAATTATATTCACAAACCCTTTATGAATAAAAGCATAAAGTGTGCAAGATTTGCATGAATAAAATATCAAATCAGTTCTCTGAGTGAATGAAGAGTACATCATATCTCTGGACAAAAACACTGAGCATTATAAAGATAGCAGTTCTCAAATTAATCCCATATTCTGTGATATTACAAACATAACACCAAAAGAATGATTTTTGAAAATTAGGGAACTGATTCTACAGTCCAACTCTAAGAATGACGGATAATAGACATGACTATTTTGAGAAAAAGTAACAATGACGGGTTCTTTTCCTACCAGATACCGAACATACTATAAAGCTAAAATAATCAAAACAGGGTGGGCACAGGAGATAGATCAATAGCAAGAGAACCACAGAAAGAATGTAATAAATCAGTAATGTAGAGGATAAAAGTTGCGTTTATATTCAACAAATGTGTGATGACTGGCTTTCCTATTTGGCAAATTAGGTTTTATTCCTACATCCACAAAAATAAACTCCAGGTGAAGTAAAGAAAAAAAACCACGATAAAACACCAATACACTGAATGTACCAGAATAAAATAGAAAAATGACTTTATAATCTTGAAATAAAGACGACTTCCTACACATGGTGGGGTCACCGAAACCATAAAGAAAAGGTTAAACCAGTTCAACACATAAAAATTTACAACATCTTAATGGTGGGAGACCCCATAAACGAAAGACCCATAAAACAGACTAGGGAAAAATATTTACAATATGTATACTACTCAAGTGGCTAAAATTCCAAATATATCCCAATATATAGATGCAAGCAACTGAATGGAAAAGCAGGCAACACGATAACCAGTTAATTCACAGAAGAAATACAGTCAATCAATAAAAATATAAAAAATTTCACCAGTAATAAAATACGCAATAAAACAACAAACACATTCTTTTTTTTGCTCATCAGATGGGCAGAATATAAAAAGATCAACAATACTGTGTTACTGACAAGAATGCAGGAGAGAAGGCACAACCGTTCACTGGAATGAGCAGACACAGACTTGGAAGCATCACCTATAACATTTCGAAAGTGCAATCTCTCTGATCCAGCAATTCCACTTTTAGGCATCTATCCTGGGGAGATATATAAGTGCACTTTGTAGACACACACACATGGATTTCCACTGCAGCATCATTTGTCATTTAGATTTTTTAGTGGAAATAACCTAGATGCCCATTAACAGGGAAATGATAAAATAAATTCTGGCTCATCTAAACTTTGCTTATAAAGCCAATATGTGAATGTGGTTAATCCATATGGACTGATATAGAAAATGTCAATAATGGATTATTTTTAAAGTTGGTAATATGCGAAATATGGTTCTATTTCGTATATGTGTGTGTTTTCAGGGACATACACACAGGAAAAAGTCTGGAAGTACATAGAACAGCCTGACAGTGGCCGTCTCTCGGAAGAGGTGGGAGATGGTAAGCAGAAGCACGTGCTTTTACTTTATATACTTCTCTGCTTAATCTTTTTTTTTCTTTTGCAAGAGAAGAGTAATGTACAGAAGTCATTACATTTTGTAAAGTGCTCATTACAAAAAGAATAATGTACAAGAGTACATTACTCTTGTATTAAAAATTATATTAGAAGATAAAAATGAAATGTTCCTTTTTGTGAACAATTTCACAAAAACCAGAAAATTAGGGGCGGGCCCGGGCGGCGCGGTAAAAAGGGGGGGGGGGGGCGGGGGGGCGGGTGCCCGGGGGGGGGGGGGGGGGGGGCGGGGCGGGCTCTAAAAAAAAAAAAAAAAACATAAAGCAGCAATGAAAATTAGGTGAAATCCCACCAGCCAGCCAGACACACCATTGACATTTTTCTATATTTTCTGACAGATTTTTGAAAATGCATATATACTTTAAAAACACAATTGGGCCAGGTGCAGTGGCTCATGCCTGTAATTCCAGCACAGGGGAAACCGAGGTGGAAGGATTGCTTGAGCCTAGGAATTTGAGACAAGCCTGAGCAACATGGCGAGGTTCTGTCTCTAAAAAATAATAGTCCTAATAAAAATTAGCCAGGCGTAGTGGCCTGTACCTGTAGTCCTAGCTACTCAGGAGGCTGAGGCTGGAGGATCGTTTGAGCCCTGGAGGTTGAGGCTGCAGTGAGCTGTGGCTACCCCACTGCACTCCAGCCTGGGCAACAGAGCAAGACTCTCTTTGAAACAACCACCACCACCCCAAATACAGTTGTGTTTTTTTCACACCCTCTTTGGTAGATATGATATTTGGGTTACTTCCAGTTTTCTCCCATCATTCATAATGCTGAGCTAACCACCCTTGTTATAAACATTTGGTTACAGCTTTGATTATTCTCCCTTAAGATAAATTCCTAGAAGTGGAATTGCCCAACTTAGATAAATACATTTTGTTTTTTTGCTCACCACCTATTGCTAAAATAGTTATACATTTTCAATGCCCATAGGCAGTCCCAGAGAGTGCCTCTTCCCCTCTGCTCAGCCCTCACTTTAGCTTCACGCTCCTGTTTCATAAGAATCTGGGACCCTGGCTGCCCTGGACCTGTGCCTCCTCCCCACCCCCAGGGCACGGCCCCTTCCAGGCTCCCCCACCTACCCTGGACCTGGCTGTCATTCTCTCTCTTCCCTCCTCTAATCTGGCCTTGCATCAAATCCAACTCTGATAATCAATCTCCTACCTACATCTCTCCAAGGACTTGTCCTGGATCCGGGGGATGGGGCACGGACCCTGTGGTCTTTGTGCATCCCCTTCCCAGTCCCCCAGGAACTCCCAGCCTCACCCCTCGCTCTCTTCTCCTCTGGTGCTGCCCATCACCAGCCAGTGCACCTTGATCTGTGAGACCAGCCTGGGCATCCCCCAACAGAGGGAGCTCCCCCTCTCCCTTTATTGCTCCAAACATGAGCCATGCGCCTGTTCCAATGACTGGACAGTGCCCCTCGGTTCAGTCCACCCTCCCTGTGTCCCTGAGCCTGGCCCCAATCAGCATTTATGAGCAAGTTGGTGAATGGAGGGCCTTAGGGGAGACCAAGCCAAGCCCTAGCTGCCTTCTTCAGGGAGTGGCCCCTGCCCTCACTGGGTAGGAGGCACACGGGCAGAGAGGAGGAGGAGGAAGAGGAGGAGCAGGAACAGGCCTGGACACCCTGTGGGGGATAGTGACCGCCACCACCGGTGGATGTCCTGCCCCTGCCTCTGTTCCTGCCCTACCCAGGGAACTAGGACTAGGTGATTGAGGCACTGACCCTGGTGCATAATTTAAGTAGGGCCAGAAAACCCAGAAATCAAGAAAAATAATAGGTTAATATGATATTATAAACAATAATTAATTCAAACAAATCTGTGATGGACAAAATATCAACCTATTAGTTAAAGCCAGTGTCTCCCAGGACCCTGTTAGGGGTTAGCTTCCTCGTCACCTCTCTGGCTTGTCTCCCCTTGGTCATCCTTTCCCAGCTTTGCCGCAGGACCCCCACATCCCCTGGAATCTCTCACCCCTTACCTGCCCCACAGGCTCCACAGGCTGGACCGGCTGCTTCCAACTGAGGCTGCAGGGTCTGGGACCCGGCTCTGTGGTGTAGCCGTTGGGCTCAGTAGGACATGGGCGACCGTGGCCAGACCCAGCTGCAGCAGGGGCCAGCGCTGCCTGGGACCAAGGCCCAGCTCCTTGGGGGTCTCACGACCCACTTGCTTGTCTTGAGTTTCATTGGCCCTCAGGGTCAGAGGCACCTCTGGCCCAACTTGCAGTGTGGGCTCCCTGGAGGGTGGCACCCTGGTCCCTCTCTCCAGCAGGGCTGTTAAAGTGCACCCCAGTCCATTGGCCGTGTCCTCTCCCTGGACTGGCTCTAGTCCCTGTCCCTAGTCCAGGCCCTTCCAGGGTCCATGGCTGTTACCCCTGGGGATCTCTCCCAGAGGGGCAGCTACCAACTGCCCTGCTGTGGTCAAGATCCAGGGCTCAACGGCCTCCCCACCACAGCCGCCTGCCTGGCCCCACCCCTGGGGCCCTGGGTGGTAACACCTGACCCACTTCCCTTCCCAAGTTCCCCCAAGGGTGCCCTGGTCTGTGGAGCATCTCCCTAGGGCCTAGAGAGCTGCCCAGTAGGAGTTCCCAAGGGCTTGAGCTGAGGGGGTTGGGGCTGGGGCTGAAGCTGTGGCTTCTTTTCTGATCAGTCCCCCAGGCTGGGTGTCTGCACACTGCACTCCAGCCACATGGGACCAGCCCTTCCTTGGCTGGGTTGGTCAAGCCTGGCCAGCTACCCTATGATCCTCTCCTGAGTCAGGCAAGAGCCCTGCAGGGAGTGATTCTATATCCTTCAGGCAAGGAAGAGTGGTGAAATCATAAATGCGGAGTCTATCCAGACCCAGGGCACCTCTGGGCCTCAGTTTCCTTATCTGTAAAATGGGGAGAGAGTTCTGCAGCAGGGAGGTTATGAGGGTTAAAGACACCATGTGTTTGCTAAGCATTCAGCAGGCGTTGAACAGATTCGGGTCCTCTTTTTGTTCTTTTAGTTTGGGATTCAGAACAACATGTGGGGTTTCCATGGGGCTAGTGTCCCTGTTTTATAGGTGAGAAAACTACCATCCAGAGAAGATGAATGCAGGGCCCACGGCCATTCCTTGAGCAGGGAGCAAGCTGTGCTAGGATCTAGGAGGGAGCTCACCCCCTGCATTCCTATTCATCTGTCCACCTGGAATACTCGTGCCTGGCTCTGTTCAGCAGTGGTGGAGGAGGAGAGGGCCGGCAGGTGCTTTGAGTTGGGGTCCTTTTTGACTGTGATAAGGGAATATGATGCATAATACAATAATAATAGCAATGCTCTTTAGTGCTGGTGCTTTACAAGCCTTAATTCTGGGAGCTAAGATCATCTACTGTCCCCCACAATTAAAGATGAGGAAATGCTGTTCAGGCTGATTCCCTACTTTTTTTTTTTTTTTGAGATGGAGTCTCGCTCTGTTGCCCAGGCTGGAGGGCAATGGTGCAATCTCGGCTCACTGCAACCTCCGCATCCCAGGTGGGTTCAAGAGATTCTCCTGCCTCAGCCTCCTGAGTAGCTGGGATTACAGGCACGTGCCACCACGCCCGGCTAAATTTTTTTTTTTTTGTATTTTCAGTAGAGACTGGGTTTCACCATGTTGGTCAGGCTGGTCTCGAATTCCTGACCTTGTGATCTGCCTGCCTTGGCCTCCCAAAGTGGTGGGATTACAGACATAAGCCACTGCGCCCAGCCAGATTCCCTACCTTTTTAATGTCCAGGGCCAAGAGACAGTAGGCTGGAGTCGGAATCTGAGGCCTGGTCGCGACACCAGGGCATGCTTTGCTGATGATGACATGGCTCTGTGGGTCTAGGTGGTAACACACTGCTTGGTGCATAGGAAAACTCAAAACCCAGAGCTCAGCACAAAGGAGCGGCTTAATTAAACATGGACTAGATCCGTTTGAACAAAACTCTTTTGCTTTGTGTGGCCCCTTGTGTCATTTGCACTCCTTTACCCCCCCCTTTGGTTGGGATTCAGAACAACCCTCCCATCTTTTCTGTTGCCCCTGAGAGCCTAGTATAAAAATGTTTGAGGAGATCTTCAAGACCCCATACCCTGGTAAGAAACGCCCCTCCCCTGCCGCCTTACAGAAATGCAGTGAGGGTCTGCCCTCTTGCTTTCCAGTTACTTTTTCTGCCACAAAATCTCTAAAAACATCTGCTCATGTTCAGATCTGCTGCCCTCCAGGGCTCTCAATGTTTTGTTTTAGCAACTCTCAAAGGAGCCCCCAGGACTTCCTAAAGTGAATTTCCTGGGCAGCCCCCTGGAGAATTGCTTGGTTCACATTTTGAGTCAGATACTCCTTAACTTCCCTGATAAATTTGGTGACAATCAGGGCAGCCATTTTTGTGGGTGATGGGAACATTCAAATAGCCTCGGACTTCATTCTGTTGATAAAGATGATGGTTGTTGGGAGGCAGTTGTCTACTATGGATCTCTGCATTTCTGCATGTCTCTAGGGCAAAGGCACTGATTGCCTTTGTTGTGGATGATCTTTTCAAGGATGTCTGTAGAGTGAACAACCTCGGGAGGTACAGAGACTGCCACTTTTTGGAGCAGAAGGCAGATATGCTTACTGTCAAGTATAAAATGTTTGGGATCCCTGAGCTCTAGCATGGAGATGTCACCTGGCCCACTTTTCATCATCTCGTGGAACTGGTGCAAGACAGTGCTAATACCTTGGCAACTGCTATTGCTGTGAAAGACAGACTATCCGTTGTCTCTGACCCAGGGGTCTCGCGTCTTCTGTCAGCATCCATAACACTGTGGCAGGCTTACTTTTTAGTCTGCAAATAGGGTGAAGTCTCAGACTCTTCACAGTTCTTGATGGTGATGATAATGAGGAGAAGGGGGAGGAAGAAAGAGATGAAGTTGAAGATGGTGACCATGACCTAATGGTTCGACTCATCAAATCAGTTTTCAAAGCTCTCCAGGCTGGATCTTTATACACATTGCTTGGGCAACTTCTGAGGGCCAGGTGCCAGGGGCTGGATTATATAAACAATGACCACACATCCCTGTCCTTGGAGATGGGTAAGGCACTGAGCAGTAATGGGGTGTGGGTGCCCTAACAGACATCATTCAGGACATAAGGGGGGCCCCTGGGAAACTCCTGGTCCAGCACAGCTTCTCTTCCACTGGGGGAGCTTGGCCTATTCCTGCCTCTGATCTGGGGCCTCTTGCATTTTGGGGGCTGGGGCAGGGTCTGCCCTGGGGGTCTAGGCTGAAGCTGTGCGTTCCCAGCCCCTCTGTGGGTATGACACTCACCCATTGCTCAGGACCCGGAAGCTGTGGTTCCTTCCAGGGACAGTCCCAGGTCTTGGGGATAAAAAGGGGCTGTCCCTAAATGTAGTATCCCCAGCTGCTGCCCCCACCCCCACCCCTGCACCTGCCGTGGCTGCTGGGCAGACGTCACCACCGCAGACCACATCCTCCCATGGTGGCTGCAGTCGGAAATCCGAGTCTGGCTGGGTCCCTTTAGGGCTGGACTGGTCCTTCCCAGCAGGTGCAGCTGCAGCTCTGGCCACCCAGGCCTGCCCCATGTCCTCCTGGACTGAGAGGTACAAGGGCTGGACCCAGGTCTGGCAGGGGGAGGTCAAGTCCAGCTGTCCTGCTTGGCAGACCCCCTGCTCAGGGTCTCTAGTGCCTCTGCAGAGCCCTCTGCATCCTGCCCTGGTCCTTCTCTCCCAAAGCAGAGGGGTGTAACCCATCCAGTCGCTTCTGCCTTGCTCCATGTCTGAGGGTGTCCCCCAATTCTGGTTTCCTGCTGGTCAGTCCCCTGCCCAGTCTCCACCCCCTAGATCTCAGAAACTCCGCCTGTAGGCACTGCAGACTCCTCTCTCCCCAGACTCAGGGGTCCCCAGCTCCCCACTCGCCGTCATCCCTAAGTTCCAGCTGGCTGGTCTTTCTTGTCTCATCTTGAGCTTCTCACTGCTGGGATCTGGGGGAGTCTGAGGCACAGGATGACAAAGTATTGGCTGGGGGATGTGACAGAGGTTCTGGACCTCTGAGTCTTCAGAGTTAGAAGCTGGCTCTGCAGCTTGTGATCCCCATCTGAGGAGGCCCCAGGAACCCCAAAGACCCCAGCTCCTCTGGTGGTCCTGGGTTGCAGCCTCCACCCCAGCTCTCCTCCAGGAAATGGGAGAGATTCCTGCTCCCTTTGTAGATGTCACAGACTGGACTCGCCAGCCTGGCAGGGTAGTCTTCTAGCTCCTTCTACTGATGTGGAAACAGAGGCTCAGAGAGGGAGAGTTCCTTGCCTGAGGCACACAGCAACTTGGTGTGAAGACTGTGTCCTGGGATTTTACTAATAGCAGCCAGAAACCTGGGAGAACCAGCCTTTTTGGACATGGGGTGGAGCCAGACTGGAACTGGAGGGTGGAATTTTGGGAGGTTTCTGTTCTTTAACCTCTACCAGCTGCCTGGAGTGCAGCTGTAAGGGGAGAGTCCAGTAGGGGGCAGCAGAGACCAGCAGCAGAGGAGCAGGACCCGGCCAGAGCTCTTCAGAAGAGGGAGGCGGAGCCCCAGGGGAGGGCTCTGGTGGCCGGGCAGAAGAGGGTGCAGGGGCCTGACTCTGGTTTTGCATCTCCGTGGGCACTCACTCTCCTGTGGGACTGTGGGTAGGACTAAGAGGGAAACCACTGAGGTGAGTGGGTCAGATCCTGAAATTTTGTTCATTGTGGGTTTTTTGGGCATTAATTTCGATTTTTGAAAATATTGCATCATTTATCTTGTCACCACGTTTTTGGATGCTCCTTTAACTTTTGTGTTCAAGGTGAGTGATGGCTGTCACTTGGAACTCCAGGAAACCAGTCTCTGGAGACGTGCACACAGGGGCTATATACCTGACACACAATTGTAGAGCCCTGAGTCCTGGCTTGAGAATATCAAACCTCTAGCAGTGAAGGGGCCAACTGTCCCACTCAACACTGTGTCCCAGTCACCTGGCTTGGCACCTGGCATATAGTGGGTCCTCCATGAATAGTTCTTGACCAAATGAATAAACGGACCGGGATTCAACACCAGGCCTGTCTGACCAGAATCTCTTTCCTCTACACCCAGGAACCTCCAGCTTGGGAAGACCCTCAGGATTGGCCTCACTCACACCTCAGATGACCACCTGCTCTTCCCTCTGCCACCTCCTAGGGAAGGGGTTGCAGAGCATCAACTCACTGTGGCATCACCTGCCCCTGATACAGGCCCTGAGGCCCCAAATCGAGGTGACACCTAGAACTTCCTCTCTCCAGGACTCTCTCCCCTGCTGGTGTGGGGGAGCACTCCAGGCACATCAACCACCGGTGTCCAGAGAGGTGAATCTCTGTCCTTGTTGTCCCTGAAGTCGTTTTCTCCAACTGGAAACATATTCTGTCTGGACTGAGCAATAAGACCCTCCAAGCCACTCTGATCCCCCCTTAAGGGGTCCCTAGGAGCCTTGAAGACCTTAGCTCCTCTGATGATCCTGGGTTGCAGCCTCCACCCCAGCTCTCCTCCAGGAAATAGGAGAGGTTCCTGCTTCCTTTGCAGACATCATGGACTGGCCGATGGCAGGGGGTCTTCTAGCTCCTGCTACTGAAGAGGAAACGGAGGCTCAGAGAGAGACAGTTCCAGGGCCCTCACTGAAGCCCTGGAAAATGCTGTTGCTGCTTCCAGTGGGAAGACTAGGAAGCTAAGGCCCAGGGGGTTTTGAAGCAAACCTAGTGGGAGTGAATGGCCCGTAGGAACTGGAACCTGGGATTCCAGACTCCCAGCCCGATGTTGGAGTTGGCCAGGGAGATGCAGCCACGTGGGGCCTGGCCAGCTTGAAGTCCACACGCCCAACAGCCTGGCTCATGTGGTCTTGTTTCCCAGCTAGGGTCAGAGAGCCCTCCCAGCATCTCTGAGAGTGGTTGGGATCTCTACAAATACGAGACACAGGGACTGGCCTGGTTCTTTAGGGAAGGTTCTGCAGCTGGTGGGGATGGAAGCTTCTGCAGCTGGTGGGGATGGAAGCTTCTGCTCGAGTCTCTGGGCCAGGGCTGCTCTGCAGAGCCTGGGTATGAATCAGGGGGAGGAGCCAGGGAGGGCCTCGGGGCAGGGAGGAGGCAGGAGATGAGGAAGCAATGAGGATGCTGGGGAGTGGAGGGGGAAGCCCCAGTAGAGGGAGGAGGAACCTGGAGATGCTGCTGGGAAGGACTGGACCAGGGCGGGTCCAGACTTCCATCCCTCTGACCTTGGCCCAGCCCAAGCAGTAGGGAGCCCTGGTTGGCCAGTTCCCTCCATCTGGACTGACCCCCAGCACCGCTTGGGGGACGCTCATGTGGTCATTTCCATCACAAGAGGAATGACCCCTGTGGGACTGGGCCAGCTGAGCCCATACCTCTCATCCCTCATCCCTGCTCATGGATTTGTTTGTGTCTAGGGATTGAACAAACTCCTTTCTCCTCCATTATCACTTTCCCCTCTGCAATGAATGTGCTGAGGACTGAGACCAATTGTGTCAATGTAACTGCTGGTTCCAGGACACTCTTTCCCCAAAGGATGAGGCTGTAAACGATAAAGGATGTCACTCATTGCTTCAGGAAATTCCTGAAAGCCAGTCATCCAGGTAAGTGGTCTGCTCAACAGAGCACACAGTTCTCACCTAGGTAAACTGCTCACTTATCCAATAAATATTTACTAATCAAGACTTAATTCAAGGCCTTCCCTTCCCTGTGTCCACCAGCCTGTGTGTGCTATGATGTCACAGATGGGCCCCATTTCTAGTAAGTTTCTTCCTTGTAAGAGCTGCCTTTAATGGCTTATGTGCATATCCCCAAACCTTATAAACACTTTCCATTGCCCTGTGCCTTCTGAGACACTAAAACGACTCCACCCTAGGGCTGTTCTCCTTGGATACTGACAGACTTGCTGCTGCTTAGATATCAGGGTTGCTGGGATCTTTTGGGAGCTGGCATTTGATCATCAAAATGACCAGCTCAGTTGATACTGGGATGAGCTGAGCCTAGAGGTGGGCAGGAACTTGCTCCCATCTCTCAGGAACATAAGGGCAGGGACAGGGCTGGAAACTTCCATTCCACATGGAAGGCTCCCTCCTGCTCAGTGTGACGGGGCAGGAGAGAAGGCAGGGCCTTGTGAGCCAGGCCGAGAGGGCAGGTTTCTGTCTCACTTCCACATCTTCCTGTGTCACTGTGTGCAGTGCTGCTGTGTGGTACCTGACAGTAATAGTCAGCCTCATCCCCAGCCTCAGCCCTGCTGATGGTCAGGGTGGCTGCGTTCCCCGAGCTGGAGCCAGAGAATCGCTCAGGGATCCCTGAGGGCCGCTCGCTATCTTGATAGATGACCAGCACAGGGGCCTGGCCTGGCTTCTGCTGGTACCAGAAAGCATAATTATCCCCCAGTTTATCTCCAGAGCAGGTGATGCTGGCTGTCTGTCCTGGGGACACTGACACTGAGCGTGGCTGAGTCAGCTCATAGGAGGCCACAGAGCCTACAGGAGAAAAAAGGGGAGAGAAAAGTCTTGAAACTGAGAAGCTGAGCTCCAAGAAAATCTTCCCACGTGCCTTGCCTGAACACGGCTCCAGGCATGAAAGAGCTCTTAGGGCAGTGTGAGCACAGGAGCGCAGCATGGGATTTCAGCCCCCCAGCCCTTCCCCCTGCAGCAGGGTCATGAACATCCTGCCCGCCATAGGCAGGGCCCTGCTGAGCTCAGATTTGGGCCAGGCTGGACCCAGAGCCCTGGGGCTGGGCTCGTGGCTGGGACCCTGGGGGCAGCACCTGTGCAGTGAGCGAGGAGGCTGAGGAGGAGAGGGGTCCAAGCCATGGCTGAGGCTCCCCTGATGCTGCTTCCTGAGGCCCACGCTGGGCAGGTTTCTCCCAGGCCTCTCTTATCCCCTTGCTGGAGAGAGTGGCCTGGTGATGCAAATCAGCAGAGTCAGGGGCAGCTGCTGGAGGAGCTCTGTGGTTTCCAGAGGAGGGCTCAGCCCCAAGGGACACAGCGGGAGGAGGGTGGCCCCTGCAGACCTACCCCCAGCACACAGAATTCTCCTTCTCCTGCTGGTCCTATTGTCTGGGCTGACATCACCACTGTAGGTTGTGTTCCAGCCTCACTCCTGAGCTGATCTGGCCATGCAGAGCTTTGCGAGGAATTCTACGTGCATTTTCCAGGGAATCTGATGTCCTGCCCATGTGGTCATTCCTTGTCCTGCATGGAGGTGACCAGGAACTTACTTACAATGGCGACTGAGGGAATTTTCTGGAACCTAAGGTCCTTCCTCTGTTGGATACTGACTCAGAATGACTTGGGTAATTTAGGATTCTGGGGGTGTCCTGTCCTTAAATATTTTGTGGCAAAGTCCAGATGTTAGATGTAGTTCTAGCTCCTCCTCTGGAGGGCACTTTTCAACCCAGTGCAGTGACCCTGTGACCCTACTCTACAGGTGACACCATGAGGCTTGCACATGTGCAGGGACCTGCTGTTGCTTCTGAGTGGTGGTTCCCAGAATCAAACATCACCCGTGTCATGTTGCACATGGAGTGCTGAAAGACCCAGCAGATGCTGTAAGTTCCTGGCCTTGGCTATGAGCTCCTGGGGTAGAGCAAAGGTGCTGTGCCCAGTATCCCCAGTGTGTGGTCGTGGTAAGCTTAGATGCTGAAAGAAATCTTTGCTGTGGAGCAGAATGAGGGGCTCTCAGAACAAACAGGAGGGAGATGAAACACATGTGCCCACAGAGGAGGACGGCCTCTGTGGTAATGACAGCATTTTAGCACAGAAGAGTGGGCCAGTGTGTGGGGGGAGCAAAGTGTCTGCACCTGGGTCAAACATGCAGCATCAGCAAGAGACAGAGCTGAGAAGACAAAGCCTGGAGAATCCGTACCTGGATGTTAAGGGCGATGCTATAGAAAATGACACCTTTCTAAATCTCGGGTGGTGGTCACTGACCCTCCTTGCATGTCAGCATCTCCTTGTCACCCAGGTCCACCCCATCTCCAGGTGGCTTTGCCAGGTGACTCTGTTCCTTCCCCTGGTGGCTGCTCCACACTGGAGGCTCAGGGCCTCCTGGGTCCAGGTGTATCCTCAGAATCTGCTGTTTAGGTCCCTGATTCCCTGATCTGTGGACTGCTGGCTCCAGTGGAGGAAGTTTTTCTCTTCTCTGTGTGAGCCATGTTTGTCCCAATACCAGGTGCAAGGGGTGCAGGTTACCCATGACAACATAAACATGAATATTTGGAAGAGAGGAGGCAGGTCCACCTGAGGCTGCCTGCATAGGTCTCTGGGTGGTGGGTGTTTTTGGGGGTAATGCCAGGGCTTGGCACGGAGGGTGGGGATCACAGGACTCAGGGACTGCCTCTTATTGGTGCCTGCTGTGGATGCAGGGCCAACGTACAGTGGTGACTCCTGCACCAAAGTCAGACAGAAGAACATCAGCCCAACAAATGTTTATCCAGACCCACTCTGGTCTGGGACACATTCCACTCTGGGAATTCAGCAGGAACCAGACACAGCCTTCTTGAAGTGAGTTAGTCATCACGCTGGTTTGGCCATGCAGTAAAACTGGGTTTGAAGATGCAGCAGACAGCCTCTGCCACCTTCCACCTGACCATTATCTTATATATTCACTGAAAAGACTGGTGCCTGTGATTCCCAGGTTCTGCTCATTTGGGGTTGATGGTGTGGCTCAGGCCTGATTAGTGAGATGTGAGGTCAGTGGGTGAGGTTCTTCTTAGCAAAGCTTTGCTGTTGTGAAGGAAGGAAACCCACTGGATTCATGAGGCCCTTTTCCTCTTGGATATGGGAGTGATAGCTGGAGCTGGAGCAGCCACTCTGAGGTCTTACATCAGCAAGGATGAAAACAAGGCCGACATCACAGAGATGGTGGAACAGAAAGTGAAAAAGATCCTTGTGTCTTCGTGGAAGCGGTGGGTATTATTGCAGGGAGAAATACGCCCTTAGCTCTTTGTGCCTCTGTTTTTTATGTGTGCTTTTGTGGTAAAAAAGCATTCGTGATCAATTAAGTAAATCATTAACACAAATCAGTCAGTTGATAATAATAGGCAAAGATTCCTACAGTTGTAAGCACTATGGGGATAATGAAAAAAATGCAGACAGAAAATAACAGGCAGGTTGTATTATAATAAGAGCCTGGGGGACACCTTCATGGGGAGGTGTCTCTGCAACTGGTGTCAGGACTGAAAGAGAAAATGAGTCCTGGGAGCTATGCGGGGAACAGCTGAGTCAGGCCCCTGTGGAAAGAGTTTGGTGTGTGTGAGGATCTGAGAGGACAGCGGCAAACCTCAAAGGGGTCTCAGATTCAAGCCATTTAGGCTTATTGCGCCATTTTAATAAATTAGTAATTTGGGAGCAGGAGTCCTGTGTAGTCAGGTGTGGTGAGGGGGAAATTTCCAGGTAATTAATCAGGTTCTTGGCAGCTGATTAGCACATATAGGGGCCTCCTGGATGCTGCTGCTGGGCAGTGATGGGGGGAGGCCCTTGTGGGTTGAGCCCAGCTGGCTGACCCCTTCCTAGTTCACCTGGAGCTGAAGACACTCAGGTGAGTGGTTCCTGGTTTCTTACCTCATCCCGGTGCTCACCATGCAGCTCTGTGGGGACTCACACTTCTGCCTGTGCCTCTGGTCCTGGCCCCACTATCTGGGTTTCCATGTGGGTGACCAGCACTACTTTCCCTGAAATTCTACAGATCTAGGACCTGGGAGCACAGAATCTGCAAAGTGCATTTGACACAGAAGGGAAGAGGCTGAGAGGGGGAGGAACAATTCCAAGGTCCCTTGGGAAGGAGAGAGACAAGGAAGACAAGGCAGGCCCTGGACCTGTAACAATAAGGCTTCTTAGTGTCCTGGGACCAGCCTGCCAGGGGAGGGCATGGGAAAATCCTCAGCCCAAATTTTCAGGGTCCCTTTGGAAAGGGCGTCTCCCTGTCGGCTCTTCCAGCTGCCTGTAGGGGGCGCACCTGCCACACTCTGGGTTCAAAGGGAGGGGAAAGACTGTTGGTTCCCAGTGCAGGAACCAAGCTCTCTAGAGATATTTTCCATACCCTGAACCTGTGCATCGTCTGCAGAGGCTTGGATTTCAAGTGGCAAGATAGTTGGACTTCAAATGAATTATTTGTGAAAACCACGATACAAATGAAAATCTGACACGATTCTCCTGTTGCTTGGGCTACAAGAGACACAGCGAGAGCCGGTTGAAATGAAGGTCACGGTCATTGCACAGAGGGCAGCCTGAGAGTAACAGCCAGGCTGGGGCAGAGGTTACTGTCCCGTGTCCCTATCTGTCTGTGTCACTGTGAGTCACTGCCAGCTGCTCCCACTGCCATGGGCTATGGCACAGTAATAGCCTCCTCCGCAGCCTGGGCCCTGCTGATGGTCAGGGTGGCCATGTTCCCTGAATTGAAGCCAGAGAATTGCTCAGGGATCCCTGAGGGCCACTTGCTATCCCAATAGGTGACCAGCAGGGGGCCTGGCCTGGCTTCTGCTAGTACCAGGAAGCATATGTACCCCCCAGTTTATCTCTAGAGCAGGTGATTCTGTCTGTCCCAGGGACACTGACGCTGAGGGTGGCTGAGTCAGCTCATAGGAGGCCATGAAGCCTGCAAAGAGAGGAAAAGGAAGGTGGGCTTGAGGATAAAAACTCAGTTCCAGGAGACATCCTTATGTTTTGTACCTGTAGTCAGTTTCAGAGACTCCAGGGGCCCTCATTTCACCCCCTCCCATCAATCTCAGCCTCGGTAGTCCATGAGCATGGCAGAAGGATGGAGACTTTGAATCAATGAAAAAACACCCCCTTTCTTCTGGCAAGTGCAGTCTGTCAGACTCACACAAGCCAGTGAGCAGAGCACAGTGCAGTGTGGGGGGAGGTTTCAGCCCCACCAGCCCCTCACACACAGCAAGGTCATGAGCATCCTACCCACCACAGGCAGGGCCCTGCTGAGCTCAGAGTCAAGGTCAGTCTGGACTGAGGGACACATTCCATGCTGGGAATTCAGCAGGAACAAGACACAGCCTTCTTGAAGTGAATTGCTCGTCATGTTGGTTCAGCCGTTCAGTATACACTGGGTTTACAGACCCAGAAGACCCCTGCCACCTTCTACCTGCGCTTTGGCTTCTATATTCACTGAATAACAGGCACCTGTGTTTCCCAGGTCCTTCTCAGCGGGGATTGACCATGTAGCTCAGGCCTGGTCAGTGAAAGGTGAAAGTCAATGGGTGAGATGCTTCTTAGGAAAGTTTTGCTCTTGTAAAGAAAAGAAAACCATTGGATTCATGAGATTCTTTTCCTCTTGAATACAGATGTGATAGCTGGAGCTGGAGCAGCCACCCTGAGGTCTTGTGTCAGCAAGGATGAAAACATCACCAACGTCATAGGGCTGGTGGAATAGAGAATGAGAAAGACACAGTGTCTTCGTGGAAGTGGCAGGTATTAATGCAGGGAGAAATACGCCCTTAGCTCTTTGTGCCTCTGTTTTTCATATGTGTGCTCTTGTGGTATAAATGTATTCCTGATCAAGTAGAAAAATACTGAACACCAATCAATCAATTAAGAAAATAATGATAGGCAAAGAATCCAACAGTTGTAAACGCTATGCAGACAATGAAAAAGATGTAGGCAGAAAATGACAGGCAGTCTGTGTTATAATAACAGCCTGGAGACACCTAAATTGCAAGGTGTCTCTGGAACTGCTGTCAGGACTGAAAGAAGGAATGAGTCTCAGGAGCTGTGTGGGGAACGGCGGAGTCAGGCCCCTGTGGGAAGAGTCTGGCATGTGTGAGGATCCCAGAGGACTCGGCAAACCTGAAAGGGGTCCCGGATTCAAGCCAGTGGAGGCTCATTTAGCTATTTTAATACACGAGTAATTTGGGGGCAGGAGTCATGTGTAGTTAGGTGTGATAAGGGGAAATTTCCAGGTAATTAGTCAGGTTGTTTGGTGGTTGCTTAGCACATACAGAAAATTCTAGGATGATGATGCTGAGACAGGGATAAGGGAGGCCCTGGTGGGTTGAGCCCAGCCTGCTGACTCCTCCCTGGTTCACCTGGGGCTGAAGATACTCAGGGGAGTGGTTCCTTGTTCCTCCAATCTACCTGGCTCCCACCATGCAGCTCTGTGGAGAACCACACTGCTGCCTGTGCCTCTGGTCCTGGGCCAGTTGTCCAGGATTCCATCTGGATGACCAGCACTGCTTTCCTTGAAATTCTACTGAGCTAGGACCTGGGAGCACAGAATCTGCAAAGTGCACTAGACAGAGACAGAAAGGGGCTGAGAGGGAAAGTGGCAATCCTAAGGTCACTTGGGGAGGAGAGAGAAAGGAGGACCACAGAAACCCTGGACCTATAACAAAAACATCTTTTGGGTCCAGCATGCTAGGGGAAGGAAAATCCTCAGCCCAAAATCTCAGGGTCCCTAAGGAGAGCGCTTCTCCCTGTGGGCTCTTTCAGTTGCCTGTAGGGTGCGCGCCTGCCACACTCTGGGTTGAAAGGGAGGGGGAGAAGCTGTTGATCACCAATGCAGGAAATGTCTGGAGACATTTTCCATCCTCTGAACCTCTGCGCTGGTCTCTGCAGAGGCTGGGATTTCAAGTGGTAAGATGTTAGGGCTTGAACTGATTTTTGTGTGTGTGTGGAAACCACGATAAAAATTAAAATCTGATGGAAATTTCCTCTTGCTTGGGCTGCAGGAGAAACAGGCAAAGTCAGTTGAAGTCAAGTCACGGTCATTGCTCAGAGGGCGGCTGAGAGTGATATCACGTTAAGGCAGAGGTTTCTGTCCCATGTCTCCATCTGTCCGTGTCACTGTGAGTCACTGCCAGCTGCTCCCAGTGCCATGACTTGTAGCACAGTAATAGTCAGCGTCATCCCCGGCCTCAGCCCTGCTGCTGGTCAGGGTGGCCGCGTTCCCCAAGCTGGAGCCAGAGAATCGCTCAGGGATCCTGAGGGCCGCTCACTATCTTGATAGATGACCAGCACAGGGGCCTGGCCTGGCTTCTGCTGGTACCAGGAAGCATATTTATTCCCCAGTTTATCTCCAGAGCAGGTGATGCTGGCTGTCTGTCCTGGGGGACACTGACACTGAGGGTGGCTGAGTCAGCTCATAGGAAACCACAGAACCTGCAAGGAAAGAAAAGATAGGTGGGCTTGAGAATGAAAAACTGAGTTCTAAGGTATTTCCTCACCTTTTGTACCTGGAATCAGCTCGTGATACTCGGTGAGCCCTCAGTTCACTCCATCCCATTGATCTCAGCCCCAGTGGTTCATGTGCATGGTACAAGGATGGGGACTTTGAACAAATGGGAGAATGGAAGGCGGAATTCCCCTCAGAGCGCTGCATGGCTGGGCCAGCTCAGAGTAAGACCAGGATGCCACAGTCTACAGGGAAGTTCTGTCTGCATTCCCCCCTTTCTCATGGCAGGTGCAGCCTGTCAGGCTCACACAAGCCAGTGAGGATAGTGCGTGTGTGGGATTTCATCCCCACCAGCCCCTCCCCCCTGCAGCAGGGTCATAAGCATCCTGCCCACCACAGGCAGGGTCCTGCTGAGCTCAGAGTCAGGGCCAGGCTGGACCCAGAAGCCTGGGGGTGAGCAGATGGCTGGGACCCTCGGGACAGCACCTGTGCAGTGAACGAGGAGACCAAGGAGGAGAGGGGTCCAGGCCATGGCTGACATGTCCCAGATGCTGCTTCTGAAGCCAGGCTGGGCAGGTTCCTCGCAGGCCTCTCTTATCCCCTTGCTGGAGAGAGCGGCCCATAATGCAGATCAGCAGAGTCAGGGGCTACTGCTCGAGGAGCTTTGTGGTTTCCAGAGAAGGGCTCAGCACCAAGGAACATAGAGAGGTTGGGGGTGGCTCAGTAAGACCCGCCCTCAGCCCACAGGATTTTCTTTCTCTGGCTGGTCCCATAGTCTAGGCTGACATCTCTGCTGTAGGCTGTGGCCTAGCCTCACTTCTAAGCTGGCCTGGCCCTGCAGAGCCCTGGGGGAATTCGGGGTGCATTTTCCAGGGAATCTGATGTCATGCCCATGTGGTCATTTCTTATCTTGCCTGGTGGCCAGAGAGTCAAACAGCAACTGAGGGATTATCCTGAGACCTCAGGTCCTCTCTCTGTTGGCTCCTGGCTCAGGAGTAATGTGAGTATTTAAGGACTCCAGGAGTGTCCTGTCCTTCAATGTTTTGTGACAGAGTCTAGATGTTAGGTGTAGTTCTAGCCTCCCCCTCTGGAGGGCACTTTTCAATGCAATGCAGTGACCCTGTGACCCCACTCTACTGGTGACACCATGAGGCTTGCACATGTGTAGGGACCTGCTGTTGCTTCTGAGTGGTGGTTCCCAGAATCAAACATCACCCTTGTCATGTGCACGTGGAGTGTTACAAGGTCCAGCAGATGCTTAAGTTTCTGTCTTGGCTGTGAGTTCCTGGGGCAGGGCACAGGGGCTGTGCCGCAGTATCCTCAGTGTGTGGTCAGGTCAGGTACAGCTTAGGCACTGAAAGAAGTCTTTGCTGCCTAGCAGAATGAGTGGGCTCTCAGAATAAATAGGAGGGAGATGAAAGACACAAAACCAAAGGTGAACTTTGTGGCAGTGACAGCATTTTAGCACAGAAGAATGGCCCAATGGGTGTGGGGGGAAGCAAAGTATCTGCACCTGTGTCAAATATGCAACATCGACAAGGGAAGGAGCTGAGAAACAAAGCCTGGAGAATGTGTACCTTAGTGTTAAGATGATGCCGTAGAAAAATGCCATCTTTCCCTCTGGGTGTCAGGTGATGGTCACTGACCCTCCCTGCATGTCAGCTTCTCCTTGTCACCCAGGCCCTTCTCCTTGTCACCCTCCCTGCATGTCAGCTTCTTCTTGTCACCCAGGCCCACCCCATCCCCAGGTGGCTTTGCCAGGTGACTCTCTGCTTCCCTCTGTGGCAGCTGGAGACTCAGGGGCCTTCTTGACCCAGGTGTGGATTCAGAACCTGCTGCTCAAGTCCCTGATTCCCTGATCTGTGGACTGCTGACCTCAGGGGAGGAATTTCTCTTATCTCTGTCGTCCTTGACTGTACAAGGGTCTCAGCTTACGCATGAAAATATGAACACGACTATTCGATGGAGGAGAAGGCAGGCCCCCCTGTGGCTGCCTGCACATGTCTCTGGGTGGTGGGTATTATGGGGGAGATACAAGGGCTTGGAATGGAAGATGCAGGTCACAGGACTTAGGGACTGGCTCTTACTGGTGCCCGCTGTGGATGCAGGGACAATGTGCTGTGGTGGCTGCTGCACTAATATCTGAGACAAAAGAGTATGAACCACAGTGAATGTTTATCCAGACGCACTCTGGTCTGGAACATGTTCCATGCTGGGAATTCAGCTGGAACAAGACACAGCCTTATTGAAGTGAGTTGCTCATCATGTTGGTTTGGCCATTCAGTAAACACTGGGTTTGCAGACCCAGCAGATAGTCTCTGCCACCATCTACCTGAGCATTGCCTTGTATATTCACTGAAAAGACTGCTGCCTGTGATTCCCAGGTCCTTTTCAGCCGGAATTGACTCTGTGGCCCAGGACTGGTCAATGGGTTGTGAGATTCAGTGGGGGAGGTTCTTCTTGGGGAGTTTTTGTTGTCATGAAGGGAAGGAACACAACAGATTGGTGTGGCCCTTTTCCTCTTGAATGAGGGTGTGATAGCTGGAGCTGCAGCAGCCACCCTGACATCTTACAACAGCAAGGATGAAAACAAAACCAATGTTATAGGGATCATGGAGTAGAAAGTTAGAGACCCAGTGTGTTCATGGAAGTGGTGGGTATTACTGCAGAAAGAAATATGCCCTTAGCTTTTTGTGCCTGTTTTTCATGTGTGTGTTCTTGTGGTAATAAAGCATTTCTGACAATTAGGAAAATCATTGACACAAATCATTCCATTAATAAAATAACAATAGGCAAAGAACTCTACCGTTGTAAATGTTATGCAGATAATTAAAAAGATTTAGGCAGAAAATGACAAGCAGGTCGTGTTACAATACGAGCCTGTGGACACCTTCATTGGGAGGTGTCTCTGGAACTGCAGTCAGGATTGAAGTTCCTGGAGCTGTGTGGGAAACAGTGGAGTCAGGCCCCTGTGGGAGGTGTCTGGTACATGTGAGGATCTGAAAGGACAGTGGCAAACCCAAGAGGTTCCAGATTCAAGCTGGTGTAGGCTCATTGTGCTGTTCTAACAAATGAGTTATTTGTGGTGAGTCATGCGTAGTCGGGTGTGGTGACAGGAAATTTCCAGGCAATTAATCAGGTTTTTGGCGAATGCTTAGCACATATAGGGGCCTCCAGGATGATGCTGCTGGACCAGAAACAGAGGAGACTCAGGTGGGTTTAGCCGAGCCCAGTGGCCCCTTCCTAGTTCACCTGGGGCTGAAGACACTCAAGAGAGTGGTTTCTGGTTCCTACGTGCCCTCCATGTAGCTCTGTGGGGACTCACACTGCTGCCTGTGCCTCTGGCCCTAGGTCAGCTGTGTGGGATTACGTGTGGGTAACCAGCACTGCTTTCCCTGTTATTATCTAGGATCATGGAGCACACAATCTGCAAAATGCACTTGAGAGGGAAGGGAAGGGGCTGAGAGGGGTGTGACAATTCCAAGGTCACTTGGGAAGGAGAGAGAAAAAGAGGACCACGGAGGCCCTGGACCTGTAACAATAACATCTGGGTGTCTTGGGACCAGCCTGCCCTGGGAGGGCGTGGGAAAATCCTCAGCACAAATACTCAGGCTCTTGCAGCTGCCTGTAGGGGGGCGCGCCTGCCACACTCTGAGTTGAGAGGAAGAGGAAACACTTGGTCCCCAGTACAGAAACCAAGCTCTCTAGACACATTTTCCATACCCTAAACCAGCGCGCTGGTCTCTGCAGAGGCTTGGATTTCAAGTGGCAAGACGTTTGGGTTTGAAATGAATTCTTTGTGAAAGCCATGATACAAATGAAAATCTGACAGGATTCTCCTGTTGTTTGGGCTTCAGGAGAAACAGGCAGCATCAGTTGAAATGGAAGTCATCGTCATCGCTCCGGGGGCAGCCTGAGAGTGACAGCCAGGTTGGGAGAGAGGTTTCTGTCCCATGTCTCCATCTGTCTGTGTCGCTGGGAGTCACTGCCAGCTGCTCCCACTGCCATGATCTGTAGCACAATAATCGCCTCAACCCTAGCCTCAACCCCGCTGTTGGTCAAGGTAGCCATGCTCTTAGAGTGGGAGCCAGAGAATCGCTCAGTGATCCCTGAAGGCCAGTGGTTATCAGTGTAGATGACCAGCACAGGGGCCTGGCCTGGCTTCTGCTCATACCAGGAAGTGTATTTATTCCCCAGTTTGTCTTCAGAGCAGGTGATCCAGGCTGTCTGTCCCAGGGACACTGACACTGAGGGTGGCTGAGTCAGCTCATAGGAGGCCACAGAAGCTGCAGGAAGAGAAAAGCGGAGAGAAAAGGCTTGAAACTGAGGAGCTGAGCGCCAAGAAAATCTCCCACGTGCCTGGCCTGGACATAGCTCCAGGCATGAAAGAGCCCTTAGGGCAGTGTGAGCACAGGAGCACAGCATGGGGGGGATTTCAGCCCCCTCCAGCCCATCCACCTGCAGCAGGGTCATGAGTATCCTGCCCACCACATGCAGGGCCCTGCTGAGCTCAGAGTCAGGCCAGGCTAGACTCAGAGTCCTGGAGCTGGGCAGGAGGCTGGGACCCTGGGGGCAGCATCTATGCAGTGAGTGAGGAGGCCAAGGAGGAGAGGTACAGGCCATGGCTGAGGCACCCCCAATGCTGCTTCCTGAGGCTCAGGCTGGCAGGTTCCTCCCAGGCCTTTCTTTTCCCCTTACTGGAGAGAGTGGCCCATGATGCAAATCAGAAGAGTCAGGGGCAGCTGCTGGAGGAGCTTTGTGGTTTCCAGAGAAGGGCTCAGCCCCAAGGGACACAGGGAGAGGACACAAAGAGGACACACAGAGAGAGGACACAGCCCCCAGCACACAGAATTCTCCTTCTGCTGCTGGTCCCATCGTTTGGGCTGATATCTCCACTGTACATTGTGGGGTCCTGGCCTCATTCCTGAGCTGATCTGGCCATGCAGAGCTCTGAGGGGAATTCTGTGTCTCTTCCAGGGAATCTATGTCCTGCCCATGTGGTCATTCCTTAGCCTGTCTGGAGATGGTCAGGGAGTCACAATGGCAACTGTGGGATTATTTTGGGACCTCTGGTCCTTTCTCTGTTGGATCTGGCTCAGACATGATGTGGGTAATTTAGGAATCCAGGGATGGGGTGTCCTATTCTTAAATATTTTGTGGCAGAGTCTAGATTTAAGTGTAGTTCTAGCTCCCCCTCTGAAGGGCACTTTTCAACCCAGCGCAGTGACCCTCATGATCCCACTATACAGGTGACACCATGAGTCTTGCACATGTGTAGGGACCCACTGTTGCTTCTGAGTGGTGGTTCCCAGAATCAGAGTCACCCTTCTCATGTTCACATGGAGTGTTGAAAGATCCAGGAGATGCTGTAAGCTACTGACCTTGGTTGTGAGCTCCTTGGGTAGGGCACAGGTGCTGTGCCTGAGTATCCCCAGTGTGTGGTCAGGGTCAGGTACAGCTTAGATGCTGAAAGAAATCTTTGCTGTCCAGCATAGTAAGGGGGCTCTCAGACCAAACAGGAGAGAGATAAAACACATGTGCCCGCAGGGAGGATGGCATTTGTGTCAGTGACAGTGTTTTATCAGAGAAGAGTGGGCCAGTGTGTGGGGGGAAGTAGTGTCTGGATCTGTGTCAAATATGCAACATCAGCCAGAGATGAAACTGAGAGACACCAAGCCTGGAGAGTTTGTACCTCCGTGTTAAGGACGATGCTGCAGAAGAAAGCTACCTTTCTTTCCAAGTCTCAGGTGGTGCTCACTGACCCCCTCTGCACGTCCTCTTCTCCCTGTCACCCAGGTCCACCCCATCTCCAGGTGGCTGTGCCAGGTGACTCTCTGCATCCCCCAGGTGGCCACCCTACTCTGGCTGCTGTAGACTCAGGGGACTTCCTGGGTCCACGTGTAGAACCAGAACCTGCTGATCAGGTCCCTGACTCCTTGGTCTGTGGACTACTGGGCCCAGAGAAGGCATTCCCATGCCTGCCTCAACACCAGGTTCGAGGGGCGCAGATTACCCATGAGAATTTGGAGGAGAAGGCAGGTCCACCTGAGGCTGCCTGCACATGTCTCTGGGTGGTGGGTGGTCATGGGGGTGATATCAGGGCTTGGCACAGGGGAGTGGTGACACGTTGACCATCACCGCTCAACAACGAATGAATGAATGCACTCTCACGCCTGGTTCAGTGATTCAAGTGGGCTAGGGATGGTCATCAGTTGCTTTCAGAGAGTGAAATGCAGCCAATTGACCAAGACCCCTGTACATCCACACATTTATTCTCTAAAGATTTCATAACAGAGGTTCTAAGTCAACATGCTTGTGGATAATTAACATGGTTAAAAGAGTGGTTTTATGAATGATTAAAAACTTTAGGTCCCAGGTCCAGAGTAAACACTCTTAATGGGTAATTCCCCTTTGATCTGCCCCGGAGAGGGCCATCCAGCACAGTTTACATGAGTAAGCAGTTAGAGTAGAGACAAAGGAATGTGGGGTAAACAGACGTAAACTGGGAAAGCCTTTTATCATCCCTATCTCTTCCTTAATGTAATGGACCAGCCGCCTTCAGCCTGTCCCAACAAAACCTTTCAGCCTTCCTCTTTCCTTAATATTTTGCCATCGCCCCCTGAGTGAATCTCGAGTGGGGTCACAGAATTCAAGGACTGTCTCTTTTTGCTGCCCGCTTTGGGAACAGATGGCACCATTCAGTGGTGGCGTCTGTTCCAAAGTAAGAGACAGAAGATGCACCCAACAGATGTTTACTGCCACCCACTCTGGGCCAGGTCACGTTCCATGCTGGGAATTCAGCAGGAACAAGACACAGCCTTCTTGAAGTGAGTTGCTCATCATGTTGGTTCGGCCGTGCAGTGTAACTGGCTTTGCAGACCCAGCAGACAGTCCCTGCCACCTTCAACCCAAGCACTGTCTTCTATATTCTCTGAAAAGACAGGTACCTGTGATTCCAGGTCCTTCTCAGTGGAGATTGACCGTGTGGCTGAGGCCTGATCAGTGGGATGTGAGGTCAATGGGTGAGGTTCTTCTTAGGAAAGTTTTGCTCTTGTAAAGGAAAGAAATCCACTGGATGCATGAGGCCTTTTTCCTCTTGATTATGGGTGTGGTAGCTGGAGCTGGAGCAGGCTCCCTGAGGTCTTATATCAGCAAGGATGAAAACAAGGCTGACATCATATGGATGGTGAAACAGAAAGTGAGAAAGATACGGTGTCTCTGTGGAAGTGGTGGGTATTATTGCAGGGAGAAATACGCCCTTAGCTGTTGGTGCATCTGGTTTTCATATGTGTGCTTTTGTGGTTAAAAAGTATTGCTGACTAATTAGGAAAATAACTGACACAAATCGATCAATTAATAAAATAATGATAGGCAAAGAACCTTGCAGTTGTAAATGTTATGCAGAAAATTTAAAAGAAAATGACAGGTAGGTCATATTATAAGAGTCTGGGAGACCTTAATGGGGGAGGAACTGCAGTCAGGACTGAAAGAAGGAACAAGTCCCAGGAGCTGTGCAGGGAACGGTGGAGTCAGGCCCCTGTGGGAAGGATCTGGTAGGTGTGAGGGTCTGGAAGGGTCTGAAAGGACAGTGGCAGACCTGAAAGGGGTCCTGGATTCAAGCCAGTTTAGGCTCACTGTGCTATTTTAATAAGTGAGTAATTTGGGAGCAAGAGTCTTGAGTAGTCGTGTGTGGTGGGGAAAATTTCCAGGTAATTAATTGGGTTCTTTGGTGGCTGCTTAGCACATATAGGGGCCTGCAGGATGATGCTGCTGGGCCAGAAAAGGGGAGACTCAGCTGGGTTCAGCCGAGCCCAGTGGCCCCTTCCTGGTTCACCTGGGACTGAAGACACTCAGGGGAGTTGTTTCTGGTTTCCCCTCCTCCACCCAGAGCCCATGATGCAGCCCTATGGGGTGCTACACTATTGCCTGTGCCTCTGATCCTGGGCCAGCTGCCTGGGGCTCCCTGTGGGTGACCAGCACTTCTTACCCTGAAATTCTACAGATTTAGGACTTTAGAGCACAGAATCTGCAAAATGCACTTGACAGAGAAGGGAATGGGCTGAGAGGGGGTGCAACAATCCCAAGGTCACTTGTGATGGAGAGAGAAAAGGAGGACCATGGAGGCCCTGGACCCATAACAGTAACCTCTTCTGAGCATCTTGGGACCAGCCTGCTAGGGGAGGGCATGGGAAAATCCTCAGCCTGAATTCTCAGAATCCCTGTTGAGACAGCTTCTCCCTGTGGACTCTTTCAGCTGCCTGTAGGGGGCGCTCTTACCACGCCCTGGGTTGAAAGGGCGAGGAAAGACAGTCACCAATGCAGGGACCAAGCTCTCTAGGGGCATTTTCTGTTCCTTGAACCTGTGGCACTGGTCTCTGCAGAGGCTCGCATTTCAGGTGGCAACATATTTGGACTTCAAATGAATTATTTGTGAAAACCACTGTACATATGGAAATCTGACATTATTCTCCTATTGCTTGGGCTCCAGGAGGAACAGGCAGAGTCAGTTGAAATGAAGATCATGTCATTGCTGAGGGTGGGTTAGAGTGACAGCCAGGTTGGGGAGAGGTTTCTGTTCCGTGTCTCCATCTGTCTGTGTCACTGCGAGTCACTGCTAGCTGCTCCCACTGCCATGATCCGTAGCACAGTAATAGCCTCGACCCCAGCCTGGTCCCCCGCTGATGGTCAGGGTGGCTGTGTTCCCTGAGTTGGAGCCAGAGAATCACTCAGGGATCCCTGATGGTTGACTGCTATCTTTATAGGTGATCAGCACAGGGCCCCGTCCTGGCTTCTGTTGGTACCGAGAAGCATATTTATCCCCCAGTTTATCTCTAGAGCAGGTGATCCTGCCTGTCTGTCTCAGGGACACTGACATGGAGCATGGCTGAGTCAGCTCACAGGAGGCCATGGAGCCTACAAGGAAGGAAAAGGGGAGAAAAGTCTTGAAACTAACGAACTGACCTCCAAGAAAATCTTCCCACTTGCCTGGCCTGGACAGCATTCCAGGCATGAAAGAGCCCTTAGGGCAGTGTGGGCACAGGAGCACAGTGTGGGAGGATTTCAGCCCCGCCCAGCCCATCCACCTGCAGCAAGGTCTTTAGCATCCTACCCACTACAGGCAGGAGCTCAGATTTGGGCCAGGCTGGACCCAGAGCTCTGGATGAATTGCTGAGACCCTGGGGCAGCGCCTGTGCAGTGAGCGAGGAGGTGGAGCAGGAGAGGGGGGAAACTGGGGACCGGGGGAGTCCATTCCAGCCTGACTCTATGCCAGTGTAACCCACCCTGCCCTGCTCTGCCCAGTACAGCGAGGTTACAAATGTGGTGTCCATGGAGGTGTGGCAGGTGCAGTTACTGTAACCCTGACTGAGGGTTTAAATGCCTTTCTGTGAACCAAGGTTTTTGGAAGAAGAAAGGAAAGAGCATGATGAGCTGTAGGTCCTCTGCAAAGTGTCAAGGTGCAGAGAAACATTTGTGACATCCAATAGGAACCCAGAGTTCCCATGTATTTAAGAACCAAGACTGATGCTCTTTCCACCCAATAGGAGAAACTACAATTAACTGGGAATACCTGATGTTTTTGGCACTAAAGCTTAGTTTTTGACTTGCATCATCACCATTATCATCACCACCATCACAACCACCAGCATCACCACCATTGCCATCACCACCACCCTCACCATGACAGCCACCACCATTACCACCACCATCACCATCATCACCACCTCTGTCACCACCACCATCATCACCACCAGCACCACCACCATCACTACCACCACCATCACCATCACCACCACCATAATTACCACCATCACCACCACCACCATCACCACCACCACCACCTCCATCACCACCACCATCACCATCACCACCACCATAATTACCACCATCACCACCACCACCATCACCACCACCATCACCACCACCACCTCCACCACCACCATCACCACCATCACTACCACTACCACCACCACCATCACCACCACCATAATTACCACCATCACCACCACCATCACCACCACCACCTCCACCACCACCATCACCACCATCACTACCACTACCACCACCACCACCACCACCACCATCACCACCACCACCTCCACCACCACCATCACCACCATCACTACCACCACCACCACCACCACCACCACCACCACCATCACCACCACCATCACCACCACCACCTCCACCACCACCATCACCACCATCACTACCACTACCACCACCACCACCACCACCACCACCATCACCACCACCATCACCACCACCACCTCCACCACCACCATCACCACCATCACTACCACTACCACCACCACCACCACCACCACCATAATTACCACCATCACCACCACCACCATCACCACTGTCACCACCACCACCTCCATCACCACCACCATCATCACCATCATCATCATTATTCTTATGATCTCTATTTCAGTTATTTTATTTCATTACAAAGGTTTGGAGTTTCTGGTGGGAGGATTTCTACAATAGCCTGGTCTGGAGTTCTGATGAAAGGGGGAAATCTCCTGTTTATTCTGACCAGGGAAGTCCATTACCATCATGCAGAAAACATGCTCTTGGCTGAGCCTCTTTCCTGGATTCTTTCAGAGCAAGAACAGGATTCCAAGAACTCTGCCACTTGTTTAGATGCCGCTCAAGTTTCTTTTTAATTTATAGGGCTCTTTTTCTCATCTGTATTATTTAATTAGGAAAAAAAAAACACCTTAAAGTCAGTGTATGTTTTCCCATTTCTCAGATAGTAAAGTTGAGGACAGAAAGACTGAGTTGCTCAAGACAATAGAGAAAAGCAATGACAAATCCAGGAGTTAATCCAGGTGTCCTGAATTTGCATTATGTGCTTTGAGGGTCAGGGCTTGACCAGGGCGGGTAAGGAGGGGGCATAAGGCTAAGGCTGGCAGCAGGGCTGTGTTCACCCGGTACACTGCCATCCCCCGTCATGGCCTGGCCATCGTGAGGAGCTCACCGCAGCCTGCAGGTGGTGGGATCAGTGGGGCTGTGCCCCAGGTTAGAGCTGGATAATCTGTGGGAATTTGGTAGGGGGCTGCTTTGGAGCTCTACAGGGCTTGGTTTGGTTCCTGCTCCTTCTCTGTGTTCTGTAGCCTGCTCCACTCCTTCCGGAGCAGGTAAGGCACAGGTATCTCGCGGTCACCTCTGTTGGGGGCTGCTGAGACTTCAAGACCCCAGGGCCTGCAGGTAGAGGAATTTGTGGGACTCACTCTCAGCAACTTCTGGGCTGACTTCAGGATCACTGCCAGGCTTAGGGTCCTGTGGAGGCTAAGCCTGAGGTCAGGACCCGCACCAGTGCAGAGAGTGAAACAGAGAGGGGTGGAGACAGCCCAGAGCTCTGCTTCCTGCAGCCCACAGATGTAAGCAGGAACCTCGCAGGTGCATTTTCTAGTTAAGGGCTCACGGGTGCCTGGTATCTCAGTTGTCTTGGGCATGGCCTGAGGCTGACACTCAGAACATGGTTGCTGCATCTGAGAGAGTGGACTGTCCTGCCAGTCTCAAGAATTGACTTTGAGCACCCATTGACTCCCTTCAGGGTTGATCTCCTTAGGATACACCTGTGCAGCCCCAGCCCCTCCAAGGACATTCCCCACTGTAGCACTGCTGCCCCTGCTGGTAAAAAAAATTACCCCTCACCTGAAGGGAATCCAGACTGTGCTATCCAATAAGCAATACAATGTGAACCTCGTAGGAATATTCAGTTTCTAGTTATCAGTTTAAAATTTGTTTAAAGTAATTTAATTTAATTTAATTTGAGATGGAGTCTCGCTCTGTCACCCAGGCTGGAGTTCAGTGGCGTGATCTTGGCTTACTGTGACCCTCCACCTCCCGGGTACAAGAGATTCTCCTGCCTTAGCCTCCCTAGTAGCTAGGATTACAGATGTGCGCCACCACGCCTGGCTAATTTTTGTGTTTTTAGTAGAGACTAAAACACACAGGAGTTTCACTATGTTAGCCAGGCTAGTCTTGAACTCCTGAGCGCAAGTGATGTGCCCACCTCAGTCTCCCAAAGTGCTGGGATTACAGGCATGAGCCACCATACCTGGCCACGAAAAGTAAATTAATTTTAATAACACATTTATTTAACCAAATATTTTGAAAATATCATTTCCATGTGTAAATCAATATGTAGTCTTTTATGAGCTATATTCCATTATTTTTTCACACTAAATCTTAAAATTCTAACTGTGCTAGATGTTTATACTACATCTCACATTGGATACTAAATTCTCATCTGAAAATACTTCATCTGCTAAGTAGATTTACATACCCAAGTTGTTGCAGTAATAATAGATTTTCGATCGATAATTAAGAAACAAAATATCATTTCCCTTTCATATATGCATCTATGATGACAAAACTGGCTCGTGTTTTCTGTAAAGACTGATTGACTTGGAAGCGAAAGTATATTGGTTTCAAAGGTAGTAGATTTGCCCGAGTGAAGTACATTCACTAACCCTTGCATTAGCATTGAAATCAACAGGAATTGCATAAGTTGGGAAACAACTCTAAAGTTATCAATAACAGCAAAGTGACCTCCCAAAATTATTAGTGTTTATACCTAATTTATCCAATACTGTTGATTAGAATAAAAATATTATGCATATTGATTCATGTTAGGGAAATGTATAAAACTACTATTAATTTGTATTATGAAAAGTTTCTATTTTTATATAAACTCTCATACTCCTCTTGAAAGGTCACAGACTTTCCCTTTCTTTGGATCTTCAAATTTAGTTTATTCCTTGCAGTGGGATACTAGAGAGAAAACGTTAGTCCAAATGCCATTTTGAGGGGCTTAATTATTGATTTTGCCAAGCGTTCTTTTCATTACATGAAGATCTTGAATCACAGTTAGCACACTGTAAACCTCTGTGAGTCTCCTGCATGAGTCACCAGCGAGTGTGGCATGGAGCACAGGATGGTTACGTTCATTGTCATATATTCCTCCCAGCAGCTTCTTACCCTGGTGATGAGTCAGCATTTATAGGTCTTCACCGAATGACATCAGCTGCATTCATGATAACTTTAATTGTGTCTGCTGGAGAAACCTGAGCACCAATGTTTTCAATATGCTTTACACATTGGAAGGAATCAATAAGAAAAGCACTGGCCTCTGGTTTTGTAATTCCAATAAATCCAGATTTTTGACGTCATACAAATAGAGACTGTCTCTCATGTTACAAACTATTTCTTCATGTCTATCTTAAATTCTTCGACAGCTATAAGAGATTCAGACATACTTATGCCACACATTCAATTTTTCAGGATGTATTTCTTTGCAGATGTCAATGTTCCTGAGATATAATGTCCCTCAAATACTGATGGTGCTGTTTCTCTTGTATGGTACAACTTATCCATAGCTTAAGAACAGGACATATATATTTTCAAACTTTGAATGAATTATTGGCTGGCATTGTGAGCAGTCACAATGGGCAATGTATTTATTTGCTGATTTAATTTCATACCCATTCAGTGAGCGATTTACTGGATGGTTTAATAAAAGATCTTCCACTCTTGGTAAACTATCTTTAAAATGTTTTCACATAATTGTCTTATAAAATTTCCAAAATGGAAACAATAAAATCTTACACTTCTCATAAAAATAGATTTCTCATAGTGGTTCTGAAACCTGAATTGGGTACCAAGACTGTGGTTGAGAAGATCCCGGGGCTGTCAGGGGCCAAGTAGTGGCATTTTTGTGCCAAAGACACTGTGGCTTCGTTACTATAATGCATAGCTGAGCCAAGGAAGGAATCAGGAATAGTCAGACAAGATCATGCGGGGTGGTCTAGGTGGTCCTGGTGTCCCAAACCTGAGGCAGATAAGCTGCCTCCCCATTCTTAGTTTCTTGTATGAGCAGAAAGCTCCATTTGAGAAAGACAGTGAGGGCTCCTGGGCCTCGGCAGGGGCTCTGCGTGACTGATGGCTCACCATCCCTGGGGCTCACCATGAGACTTGAGCTATCTATGAGCTGGGTGTGGTCTGACCCACAGCTCCAGGTGGCCATTAGTAGTAGCCTCACACTGGGGCCATCACATGACAGGACTGAACCTGAGACCTGATGGACCAGGTCACAAGGCAAAAGTAAGCTTTATGAAGAGGTGGCCAAACAGTCACGACCCAACCCCTACCCCATGGCCATCCTCCCACCCCACAGGCTTGGCCTCCTGAGGGGCACCCTGGGACCAGCTTCCTAGGAGGAGGCACTGAGGCTGGGGTCACAGAGGTTTCTGCAGGACATGCAGCCACCACTGGTGTGGACAGTGCTAGTACTCCACCTGGCCTCTGGGCATTTCTGGACATCAGTGGTGGAGGAACATTCTATTTGAGACAGAAGTGTTAGCAGTGTACCTAATTCATCCCACCTGGACAGATAGATGGGCAGAGGTTCCTGATTCACGTCCTGTGGCTCATAGTTTGGCTGGATGGTCAGGGACTTGAGACAAACACAATCAGAATATTCATCACAAATACATATGGAAAAGAAAGGTGCGTAGACCTCCCCCAGTGGGCAGAGGGGTGCAGATATTTCTCTTCTATGTAAACATTCACCAAAGTCTGACCTGAGAAGGAAGTGATTTTGCTAATCAGGTGGGTAGGACGCCTTGTTCTGTGGACACCAGGCAGCCTCCCCCCAACCACTGCTGCCGTTGCCCAGTGGGCTCAATAACAAAGCACCCATTGTGGCAGGGCTGGAGGCTGTCCATGGGCTCATCAATGTGGATTTCCACTCACTAGAGCTGACCTGGCTGTAGCCACTGCTGAGTGACCATCTGCCAACAGCAGAGACCAGCACGGAGATCCCAAGAGGATACATTGCTCTGCGGGAAGCAGCCGGGCATCTGGCTGGGATTAATTTCATTAGAGTTCTTCCATCATGGCAGGAGTAGCTCTTTTTTGGTAGCAGAATTGACATTTTCTCTAAAGAGGGATTTGCTTTCTTTGGCTGCAATGCTTTTGCCAAAACTATTATCCCTGAACTACACAATGGCTCAGCCGCTGTGATGGTATTCCACAGGGGGCTCTGACAAAGGAAGCGATTTAATAGCAAATTAAAGGCTGCCATGGTCCTGTCTCACAGAATTCAAGTGCTTTGCCATCATCTCCAACATTCTGAGGCATGTGGCTTAAATGAATGGTTTAATAGCTATTAGAAGACTCATTTACTACACCAGCGAGGTGGCAAGGACATGTAGGATTGGGGCTGTATCTTCCAGGAGGTGTATATTTTGCCATTCAGTGGCTAATATGTGGTGCTGTCCTCCCACAGCCACAATTCATGGTCCAGGAATCAGGGAGTGAGTTGGAGTGGCTCCTCCATCCATTAATGTTCTTAGTGACCAGCTAACAAAAATTTACATCATCTCCCTTGACCTTCTGTTCGGCTGGACTAGAGGTCTTAGGTGTTCTGCCAGACCCCAGTTCACTCTTGACTTCCTGAATGGAGGGCTGGAGGGAAGGACAGCCTGGGGCCAGATCCAGGTGACCTGGGCTAGATCTGTTCATGGCTTTGTTCACAGTCCTCCTGGGGCTGGAAGAAAAGGAAGGCAGAGTTTGGGAAGGGGTTTGTGTCTGTCTCACTTCCCCATTTGCCTGGGTCAGTGTGGATTGAGTACTATGGCTGTCACTCAGTTGACAGTAATAGCCTCATCTTCATCCTGGGCCCCACTGATGGTCAGGGCGGCTGTGTTTGCGGATCTGAACTAGACCCCAGTAATCACTAAGAGACCCCGAGGGCTGCGAGTGATCTCTATGTATCACCAGCACAACGGTCTGGCCCGGCTTTAGCTGGTACCAATGAGCATAATTTTCCCCACTATATTTCTACAACTGATGATCCTGGCCATCTGACTCAGGGACACTGACATCGATGACCACTGTGTCAGCTCATAGGAGGCCATGGAACTGGCAAAAGAGGGGAGGAGAGGGGGCTTGAAGATGAAGAACCTATTCCCAGAGTATCTCTCCCTGAGGCTGTGCCTGGGCGGAGCTCAGGGTTCTGGGCAGTCTCAGCTCAGTTGGAGCTGAGTCTAGGGCAGGGCCTGGCAGCAGCACCTGTGTAGAGAGTGAGGAGGGGAGCAGAGAGAGGGTCTAGGCCATGGTGAGATACCTAGGGCTCTGTCTCCTGAGCCCACAGCACAGCTGCGCTCCCCAGGTCTGTTGTATCCTCTCTCAGGCCCTTGGGGCAGTGAGTATTTGCTGTTCATGCAAATGTACATCCTCTGGGACTCCTTATTGAGGGATGTCACTCAAAGCAGCTGTGGGGCAGCACAGAGACCAAGGAGGAAGGGGTGGGTCCCCCCAGCTTCCTCCATCTGCTTCTCTGGTCAGAAAATCATCTTCAACTCCCAAGGCTTCTGGTCACAGTCACCATCCCAGGGTTTGGCCACATAGCCACTGTCCCAAACTTCTCTGGCCTGTGGTCTGTCCTGGACAGGCCAGAATTACCAAAAATATGACTGAAAGAGTGGCATCGCTACCAATCTTATCAAAGTATGATTATAGACAATAGTATAAGTAATCAATGCCAAAGTATAGATGACTCAAATGAAGTGGACAAATGTCTGGACAGACAGAAATTCTCAAAACTCACTCCTTAGTAGGAAATCTGAATAGATCTATGACACATAAAGATTCTGAGTTAACAGTTAAATCTTCCTGCTAAAAAACTCACCCAGTTCCAAGTGGCTTCACTGGCAAACACTATCCAATTTTTATGGAAGTAAAGATATCAATCCCACATGAACTCCTTCAGAAGATACAGGAGGAGGGAACATTTTCCTGCTTTCTCTTTGAGGCCTGCTTTACTCTGATACCAAAGCCAGACAGGCACATGACAGAAAAACTACAGACCTATGTCCACCGTGAACATGGACACGGTGATATATACTCCTCAGTAATATATCAAACAACATCCTCGGGGCAGGATCTGTCACTATGCATGTGAGGCCATGTGGCTTCCATTCGCTTGTTCTCTTTTTTTCTTACTTCTTGAGGGTCTCCCTTATTCACTTTGATTTAACATTTGAGAGCCTCACTTTTCTTCAGTTCTGGCACCAGGACCTAGGTCTCAGAGGCTGTAGAGAAAGGAGAGTTGGGAAATGTGACGCATATATGTCTTAACTGATTCAGAGTTTGCTGTGAATTCTTTGTCCTGCTTTGTGGAACACACTGTGGATAGGGGTGTGTGTGTGTTTAGGGGGAGGATTGTCTTTGATGTTTACGTGGATTTTTGTGATTTTAAAATTTAAAGTGGGTGTTTTTCTAGGGAGCGTGTATAGTTGAGTCTTGTTGTTATTTCCAATCTGACAAACATCCCCAAGCCCTTGCTGCAGGCCAGATCTTGCTTGGTGCAGGCTGTGGGGAACACAGATGACTCGGGCATGGGTCTTGGAGATCTTCTGTTCAAAGTGCAGTGCTGACCCTGGGGCAGAGTGCCCACATTAGCCCTGGGCTCTTTCTAAGAGAGAGATAGGAGGTCCATTCTTTCTTGGTCACTGTTCCATTGCAGACTAGACTTGCTGGCCTGACCACAAGGAGTGCCTGGGAACTCCTCGCAGCCAGCCTAGGGCCATCCTCCCCAGCCTGCTGACCTGGAATCAAGGCTGGAGAGGGGTTTGCAGGCAGGAATATGCTGACCTTTCACTCTACCATTGCATCCCAACCCCAGCCAACTAGTCTTTATACATGTCCTACACTGGGAGTCACAGGGGCCAAAGGCCTGAGACCTCACCCTACCCCCAAACTGGCTAAGACAGCTTTCAGTTCCTGGCTCCCCAACTTGGTCTCTGCCCTGAGGCAGGGCACTGAACTCTGGGCTGCTTCTCCATGTGTAAAATGAGCACATCTTCCTGATCTGTTAATGGTCAATGGTGTCCCCAAGGATAGTTCTGGCTTCCATGGAAACCCTCGCGCCTGAAGATTCCAGGCCATTCTCAAGTGTACAGCCAGAGCAGGGAGCCCAATTTAAGCTATTAAAATTTGTACAACATTTACAAATTAAATAATCATCTGAAAAAAAATGGTCTTATACATTATGGAGACATGTCAAGATTCACGTTCCTCCTCAGTCAGGGTCCCACGATGGGACACAGGGTGCAGTGGCACTCAGTGAACACGGTCATCTCAGCCTGGCCCCTCTCTCAGGGTCCTTTTCCTGCCTGGGCTGTTCTGACCTCTCCCCACAGCCTGGTGTGGAGGAAACAGAATGATGAGTTTTCCTCGATCATGGCCTGCATCTGCCTCTGTCTAGGATTGTCTTCAGGGAGGATAAGTGGGATGATGAGATTTGCAAGGGGCAGAGTCATCATTCTCAGGGTTCTGGAGAGGGGCATGGGGCTTGTCACTCTGAGTCCCTGAGGAGAAGCAGGAGATGGGAGGTTTTGGCCTCACTTCCCCTTTGTCTGTGTCACTGTGGCTTACCCGCCTGGCCATCAATCGTGTGGCTCTCTCCACAGTGATACTCAGCCTCGTCCTCAGACTGGAGGTTGGAGATGGTGAGGTAGCGGTCAGCTCCAGAGCTGGAGCCCGAGAAGCGATCGGGGATCCCGTCCCCCTTGCTGAGGCTGCCATCACTGTTAACCTTCATTATATACTGGGGGGGACCTCCCTGGTCTCTGTTGATACCAGTGAATAAAGTAGTTGCTGTGCTCACTGCTCAGGGTGCAGGTGAGCTTGACCGAGGCTCCCAGTGAGGCAGATGCCGACGGGGGCTGAGTCAGCACAGGCAGAGCACAGAGACCTGGAAACATAGAATTTCATGAATGATGCTGAATGCACAGGAGAACTGGAAAAAGTGCCCATGAGGAGTGGTGCTCATGGGAAAATAGCTGTGAAAGGGTTTCCCTGGATTCCCTGGGATGTTCTGACCTGTGGAGAAAATGAAAGGCAGGAGGTAGAAAGAGACCCAGGCCGTGGTTGGAGAGACTTCCAACAGTTCTGTTTGAGGCTGCCCAGTGGAACCTGGACACAAGGGCCTCCTGTCTTATGCTCTTCTTGAAGCTCAAGAAGGGAGGAGCTATGAATGCAAATCTGCTTTCCACTTCCCAGCATGTCTGTCTGAGATACTGTCTGAGTCCTGAGTCTGAGGACTTCACGTTGGCAATTTCTCAAGGTCAGAAGAAGGACCAGGTGGGTGTCATGAGTGGAGCATGAATTTTACCTGATAGAAGGGGCCTCAAAGGAAGCATCAGTCATGCCCTTTGCACTTGAGCCCTACCAGGGAAGTCATCAGGGTCCTCAAAACAAGACGCACAGTGCCCTCTAGTGCACACAAGAGGAATGTCATCCTCATGTGTCACTGGCTGAAGCAGAATGACTCCTTTGAGACATTAATATGTGACAGGCCCTTTGGAGAGTGTTTTACAGGCACCACCTCAACCACGCATCCACAGTAGCCCCACAGCAAGCATACACTTAAGACACAGCCTCTCCTCCAGTTTATTCATGGGAGAACCAACATCAGGAGGTTACAAGATTTATCAAATTTTCCCAGAGAGTAGCAATTGGAGTCAGGATTTCATCCATCCTCACAGCCTGACCTTCCAGCTCCTCCCTGCCCTGCCTCCTACCCTATGCCCCATCTTCTTCTCCTCCATCCTCCAGAACCCTGGACCCATCTATCACAGCCCTGCATTTTTTAATCACATGCAATGTCCTTCGAGTTCTTTGGACAAAGGTGTAGATGCTCTGTCTGCTCCCTTTATGGCAGGTGACAAAGGAGCATGTGTTAGCGGTGACATCAGGGACATCCAGATGTGTGGTCATGCTCCTCAAGCCAGGCTCCTCTCCAGACAAGTTAGGATCGGAATTCCATTTCTAACATGGTGAAGGCCATTGAATTTGGACAACTGTCACATTAGATACTGAAACATTTTAACCTTAATGAATACAAGTGGCAGAATATTTCCTTCCTAATATCTTAGATACATGTATTGCTTTTCCAACCTAGAACTGCTGAGAATGTGATGAAATGAATTCATGAACAAAACTGGTCCATTAGAAATGGAAATAATGTGTGAAGCCCCAAGGTGTCCATGGGTACAGACAGAAGCCTCCACATGTTGCACCTGGGAGTTTGGTGTAAAGAGATAACTGAGGTCAGATGAGGCCACATGACACCGATGTGCCTGCTCCTGTACTTGGCCGGGCACATCGCTGCAGCTCCCCCATGCACTTCCCAACCAATGCTTCCACTCCTCCTGTCACTTGACACTTCAAAGTCTCCACATTAGTCCCTGATGACCACTCAGGCAGGCCAGTTCAGACACCCTTGCCTGTGGGTCCTGATACAGCATTGGATGTAACTTGCTAAGACCACCCTGGGAAAATGCACCATCATAAAAATGATCGATGCTTGTGAGTCAGGCAAAAATAGCCCTGTGTGAAGATAGCAACACAGTCAGCTTCAATACTGTATTCCTCATGATCAGCCCCCTTCATCCAGATCTCTGTATAAACAATAACTTCCCACCTTTAGTTGGTTTTATGATAAGGATCTTTCCACTGAAAGGGATCCTTGGAGCACAATTCACAGGGACCATTGCCATTCATTCCACTGACCAGGAGAAAAACATGACTTTAATGGCTCAGATTTATCTTCAAACTGGAAGTTATAGTCAGTGTCTTTGAGAAGGGAAGAAATGTGAAACATATTGTAAAAATCCCCTCGTTTCTGAGAGCCCTCCGTGTTTCTACTGTGGTTGGAAAACGGGACATCCATTCTTCTTTAGGGAGGCCCTCTGGGTCATGGGACTCTCCATTGCCCCAAGATGGTTCTAAGCATGTACTGCAGGGGCTGTGATCCATATGGACCATCATTTATCTGGATCTGCTCTGTCCACTATAGCGGCCATGAGTCCCAGGGAGCTGCTGAGTTTTTGAAATGTGGGTAGTTCAAGTTAAGATGTGATGTGGGTGTAAAATGCACCAGATTTCAAAAAAGTTGTATGAAAATAACAAAATATCTCAATATTTTTATGTTGATTACATATTGAAACAATATTTGGATAATGTCATTTAAACAAAATATAATATGAAAGTTTATTCCACCTGTTCTTTTTTACTTTTTAAATGCGGCTATTGAAAAATTTTAAAATCATTGAAATTATATTTCTAGTAGAACCCTCAACACCAGAGTATTCCTACTGCACTGCAGATCACTGCAAATATGAGTTACTTGATTTCAAAAAGTACAGAGAACTTGAGAACTTTCTGGAGTCTTAAGGAGATGTCAGTGCTTTCCCTTAAAGCACAGCAGCAGGCCACTTCGTGGTGTTAAGGAACAGGGTCTCTGGGACTGGAAGACCTCAGGTTCTGCTCCCGGGTCAGCCACTTTCTAGTTCTGACACCAGGCAAGTTGCTCTTCCTTTCTTTGCCTCGGCTTTTCCATGTCTCAAAATCTATATCATAGATTATCCAACTGTAAGTGGAGAGCTAATGACAATATTTGGCTCATGGCGTGGTTGATATGAGCAATTTAGTAACTATGAATTGTTTTGAAGAGTGCTTGATATGTATGAAACACACATGAGTGAGTAATTAAACACATTATTCCTCCTCCTACTATTTCTACCCCAATCATTGTCCTATTCTTCTGATAGTACGAAGGTAGCAAAGATAGAAGAAGGCGATCATTTAGGAAAACAGGAAAGTTTTGAGTTTGGGACATTTGACACTGATAAGCCATTCTTACACCGTCAAATGCACAGGTACACATATGTACACACATACACAGGCATGCACAATCAACGCAGCTCACACCTGGCACAAACTGCACAACCTCCCAGCCTACTGTCCTGTTTAGTGGGCTTTCTGTTCCAGGGACCTGGACTGGTTCTCAGAGACATCACCAGGATGTGTCCCAGTAGGACTACAGCAGAATCCCTTTGTGTGTCAGGGTGTTCTGATGCATGTTACTCCCCCAGTTGCTTCTCTGGAGCTGGCCTTGCTTGTGACTTCCTGGTTCTGTGAGGAGGCACCCAGTTCTGCCGAAACTGTCAAGATGATCTGCACAAAGCTGGCAATGAGCTTGCGATCTGTGACTGTTCACAGTAGGTGGCAGAGAGGCCTGAATGGGCAGGTGGGGACTGCTGGTCAGTAGGGCAGTGCTGGTGCCACTGAGGAGAAGAGATCCCAGGGGCAGACTTCACATTGAAGCAGTTTCTGAGACATGGGAAAAGCAGGGTTGCTCTCCTCAGCTCCTAGAACTGGGTTTTAAGTCACTGAAGTCTTTCTTGTCCCTAACCTTTTCAAACTCTCTGCACTGCAGTTTCTCCATCTGAGGTCCAATTTCCATGAATGACATCAGCAATAATTGCTGCCAGCTCACGAGCAGCTAAGGTGTGTCAGGTTTGTGTAAGACACTTCATAAATGTGATCATTAAATTCCTGCAGCACTTTTAGGAAAGAACCTGCCTTGTTTCCCATTGATTTCTGCACACACTGGGTCCTCTTCACCTTCTGTCAGGAGAGGAAGCGGCTCAAGGTCTTCCCTGAATGCAGATGCTCGCTGTGGAACTTTACATATGTCAGAAGCATGGCCCAAATAAACCTCTTCTTCTTCAGAAATCACCCAGATTCAGATATTCCATTTTAGCAAAAGGGACTGAGGCATGTTAGTGGAGGGGAACTAGGTCCCTTATGCTTCTCAGAAGGTGCGTTTTGTAGGCGAGTTTCAGCTGTGCTGAGTGAGGAGGGTGCATAGGAGCTAAACCACCCAAACTGTGTTCCTTGGAGGACCAGCATCGATCAGCTTACTGGGAGGCTGTTAGCCATGGAGAATCTGGGGCCCACTAAAACCTGCAGAGGCTGCGTCTGCAGTTTAACCACGCCCTATGTGGTTTTTGTGTACCCCCTGAAATTTCCGACGCTCTGGTCTCAGCCACAGTGGAAAATCTCACTTCCTCTGCTTTTGACAATACGGTCTTGTCTCCCTGACGTGCTCCCTAGGCCACCTGGGCTTGCTGGTTAACTGCCCTGTCCTCATTTAACTGAGCTTGATTCAGGTGCTACACCCTGTTATGATCCACAAGGAATGTTTTAGGAACAGACGTTTTTACAATCCACATGTGTGATATGTTGGGAGGAGGCAGTGTCTCAGTGTGCTGTCCAGAGAGAATCAGATGGCTCATGTTGTTTGCCTTGTTTCCATTCAGCTCCAGTTAGCCTGGACTTTGTTTATTTCTCAGACATATTATGCCATCTTCCATGTTCAGGCATCTTTGAGATTTTCTTTTTAAGTGAAGCTTTTTCTGTGTGTGTGACTCACCTGCTCATCCAATACCTGCCTAAATCCTACATATCTTTCAGATGCCTGTGCTTATTACTTGCCAAGGAAGTGGTCTCTGACACAAAATTGCAATCTTTTAGCATTTATTGCTAAGTATCCTCACAGTTGGATATGAGATACTCAGTTTGCGTGAAGTAACACTCCATCCAATGGCACCATGAATCGTACCTTTTATGAGGCTTTAACAAGAATGGGAAAACAACAGGAAGTCATGTCTACTTACATGAACACATTTGGTATGACTAGTGAAGTAATCATGTGGTTTTCTCTTTTATTTTATTAATATGGAGCATTACAATAATGAATTTCCATAGGTGAAGAATCCCTTGACTTTTGGGGATGAATACTAGTTAGCCATGGAGTTTAATCCTCTTAATATTTTGCTAGTATTCTGTTGCAATGTGGTTGTTTTGCACCTATTTTCATAGAGGCTACTGGGCTACGTTTGACTCTTCATGTTTCTCTTTTAGAATGAGCTGCTCGTGTTCCCCTTTCTTGTATTTTTGGAAGAGTTTATGAATAATTATTATTAATTCCTTAAACAGTTCATAAAATTCATCAATGAAACCTCCATGCCTGGGCCTTTCTTTGTGAGAGGTTTCAATTACTAATTTAAACTCTTGTTATAGTACTAATCAGGCTTTCCCCTACCTCCTTGAACCAGCTTACTTGTTTTTATGTTTTTAGAAATTTTTCCTTTTATCTAATTTTTGGCATGCGGTTTTTCACAGTGTTCTCACATAACATTTTCAGTATCAGTGTTCAGAGGATGATATCATTTGTTTGTTTATTCCTTCCATATCTCATGCTGAAACATGACCTCCACTGTAGGTAATTTCTAGAAATAAAAATTTCTTTTCATCCAGCAATCCCATTACTGGATATATACCCAAAGGATTATAAATCGTTCTGTTATAAAGACACATGCACACGTATGTGCATCATGGCACTGTTTACAATAGCAAAGACCTGGAACCAACCCAAATGCCCATCAATGATAGACTAGACAAACAAAATGTGGCACATATACACCATGGAATACTACACAGCCATAAAAAATGATGAGTTCACATCCTTTGTAGGGACATGGATGAATCTGGAAACCATCATTCTCAGCAAACTGACACAAGAACAGAAAATCAAACATCACATGTTCAAACTCATAGGCAGGTGTTGAACAGTGAGAACACGTGGACACAGGGAGGGGAGCATTACACACTGGGGTCTGTTGGGGGCGGTTAGGGGAGGGACAGTAGGGGTGAGAAGAGTGGGGAGGGATAACGTGGGGAGAAATGCCAAGTATAGGCAATGGGGGGGATGGAGGCAGCAAATCACCTTGCCATGTATGTACCTATGCAACAATCACGCATGATCTGCACATGTACCCCCAAACCTAGAGTTCAATTTTAAAAAAAAGTAAACTTCCACTTTATTTGCTCAGATTGAAAGAGATGAGTGAGTCAGCATCAGCAATGTTTGTGAGTTAGTTGTGGGGGGAAATCTCAACTGTGCATTCTTGTAATAATTTAAATTAATGATTCACATGCCCACAAAATTATATTTAATAATCAGTAGCCATGGGGTATCTCTGGTAGTGTTTAGAAGAGTCATAATTAACACAGAAAATAAACAAAAAATATCAAATGTTGAATTTTTTTTCAGAATGGAATATGTCTGACTTAATAAGATAAATCTTAGATAAAATGGTATAGTCCAAAGAAAATCACTGTGTTGTACGTATATTAAACTGTTAAGTCCAATTTTAGTATTGAACATCAACATTTTCATGTGCTAATACAGACACCTGTCAGTGTTATTTTAACACAAAGTATGATTGTTTCCTAGTTAATGTTACAGCTTTTTGTGGGGTGAACATATTCCTGACAGTGGGAAAAAAGGATGCTCCATAAGATATTTTCTTATGCCTAAGATAATAAAATTTCTGCTTTTACAGAAGTCGATAGTTTGCAGCATTAACACATTTCCAATATCAAAGGCCTGTTCTTTTCCTAGCAACTTTTTTTGAGTCTTTAAAGCTTAAAGTCTCAAGCTCTCTTCTTTATTTTATTGTTCCATTCTGGGGTTTACAGTCTTCATGCTGTATATAAATGTCCAATGCATTTAAAGCATAAACTTCATTCTTCATTTATTTATAATCCCAAGAACTTCAACAACCTTGTATGTTTATGGTTTCAGCTACAATGCTGATTTTAAGACTCTTTCTATGTGCCTGCTCTGTGCTATTCCTGACTTGCTGCAAGCTTCATTGCCCCTTTGCTCCTCCTCATCCTGCTAATTTTCAACCTTGGGGGAGTCTATTCCTGATATGCTAATGCTCTTCTCCATGACTTAGAACAAATGGATCAAGATAAAAGTTATGAGATTATGACAAAGGACTGTTCTGGGCAGACCCAAGATTCAATCCAGTGAATGGCATAAGTATTTTCTTACCCAAAGAAAGAGCTGAAGCCTCCATAGGAGGTGAAATACAGTGACACTCACAGAGAGATCTCCACTTAGAATGTATGCTGGTGGAATTTTCAAACTTGCAGGAACACTAAAAACCAGGGAGCATTAAACCACATCCTGTGGGCTATCCCTAGTCTGGCCCCTGTTTCTGTGTGGCCCCAGAGCTGAGAGTGGTTTTTATAGTTTTAAATGCTTACACAGTAAATGGTGCTGTAAGTACCACATAATATTCTCAAAGTTAACTTTTGGGTAGCAAAGACTAAAATAGGTCATATCTGGACATTTAAGAAAAAATTGGCCAAATCCTAAAAAACAATGAGCACTAAAATATTTGAGTAAATGCAGAATAGGAGAAATCAAACATCAAACTGAAACAGCATAACATTTGAAAATCGGATAGGTCGGCAACAATTTAAACTTTCATCAGTGTCCTCTGATTAAATATTTATGGCTGCATGGTAAACTGGTAGAGATTCTCTGGAGGGAAATCTGAGAACAAGGTGAAAATTTCAAACACAAATCCTTTTGACCGAGAAATTCCACTTCCACAAATATATCCTATGGTCATGTTCACACATGAACCCAAATGAGTCTGCACAGGGCTATTCACTGCAGTGTTATTTGTGAGATCAAATTCATGTTGATAACCATTAAAGGCTCCAAGGCTCAAATTCTACCATGGAATACTCTGCAGCCTTCGAATGAATGGGCAGTGCGCTATTGCTAGGATGTCACAGGAAAGAATGAGAAATGGTGCATGCATAAGATGGTCTCTGACATGGAGGACAGGGGCTTTCACTTCACTCTTTTCTTTTACCCTGAGCGGACCTACATCTGCCAAAGAGTACAGTAGCAGCCTTCCTCAGGCTGGGCCTGGCCGTCTGCTCTGGCCTCTAAATGCAGCTCAGCCTCACAGCTTGGCTGCAACTTCATGATCAACTGGGAGCCAAAACCACCAAACCAAGCCGCTCCCAATTCCTGATGCATTGAAGCCACAAGATCACACACAGGTGTTCTCTTAACATGCTAAGTTTCACGAGTAATTTTTTAAAATTATGCTTTAAGTTCTGAGGTACACGTACAGAATGCACAGTTTTGTTACATGAGTTTATACATGCTATGGTGGCTTGCTGCACCCATCAACCCATCACCTACATTAGGTATTTATGTCTCCTAGTTTTGCCCTCCCCTAGTCCCCCACCCCCTGACTGGCCCTGATGTGTGATGCTTCCCTCCCTGTGTCCATATGTTCTCATTGTTCAACTCCCACTTATGAGTAAGAACATGTGGTGCTTGTTTTTTTTTTTGTTCTTGTGTTAGTTTTCTGAGAATGATGGTTTCCAGCTTCATCCATGTCCCTGCAAAAGACATGAACTCATCCTTTTTTTGGCTACATAGTATTCCATGGTATATATGTGCCACATTTTCTTATCCAGTCTATATTTTTTATCCAGTCTACAAGACATTTGGGTTGGTTCCAAGTCTTTGCTATTGTGAATAGTGCTACAATAAACATACATGTTCATGTGTCCTTATAGTAAAATGATGTATAAGCCTTTGGGTATATACCCAGTAAAGGGATTGCGGGTTAAATGGTATTTCTGCTTCTAGATATTTGAGAAATCGTCTCATGGTCTTCCACAATGGTTGAACTAATTTACACTCCCACCAACAGTGTAAAAGCATTCCTTTTTCTCCACATCCTCTCCAGCCATCTGTTGTTTCCTGACTTTTTAATAATCACCATTCTAACTGGCATGAGATGGTATCTCATTGTCATTTTGATTTGCATTTCTGTAACGAACAGTGATGATGAGTTTTTTAAAATATGTTTGTTGTCTGCATCAATGTCTTCTTTTGAGAAGTGTCTGTTCATATCCTTTGCCAACTTTTTGATGGGGTTGTTTTTTTATTGTAAATTTGTTTAAGCTCTTTGTAGATTCTGGATATTAGCCCTTTGTCAGATGGATAGATTGCAAAAATATTTTTCCATTTTGTAGTTTGCCTGTTCACTCTGATAACAGTTTCTTTTGCTGTGCAGAAGCTCTTTAGTTTAATTAGATCCCATTTGTCAATTTTAGCTTTTGTTACCATTGCTTTTGGTGTTTTAGTCATGAAGTCTTTGCCCATGCCTATGTCCTGAATGGTATTGCCTAGGTTTTCTTCTAGGATTTTTATGGTTTTATGTTTTATGTTTAAGTCTTTAATCCTCTTGAGTTGATTTTTGTATAAGGTGTAAGAAAGGGGTCCAGTTTCAGTTTTCTGCATATGGCTAGCCAGTTTTCTCTACACCATTTATTAAATGGGGAATTCTTGCCCCATTGCTTGTTTTTGTCAGTTTTGTCAAAAATCAGATGGTTGTAGATGTGTGGTGTTATTTCTGAGGGCTCTGTTCTGTTCCATTGGTCTATATATCTGTTTTGGTACCAGTACCATGCTGTTTTGGTTACTGTAGCCTTGTAGCATAGTTTGAACTCACGTAGTGTGATGCCTTCAGGTTTGTTCCTTTTGCTTAGGATTGTCTTGGCTATGAGGGCTCATTTTGGTTCCATAAGAAGTTTAAAGTAATTTTTTCCAATTATGTGAAGAAAGTCAATGGTATCTTGATGGGGAAAGCATTGAATCTGTAAATTACTTGGGCAGTGTAGCCATTTTGACGATATTGATTCTTCCTATCCATGAGAATGGAATGTTTTTCCATTATTTGTGTCCTCTTTTATTTCTTTGAGCACTGGTTTGTAGTTCTTGAAGAGGTCCTTCACATCCCTTGTAAGTTGTACTCTTAGATATTTAATTCTCTTTGTAGCAATTATGCATGGGAGTTCACTGATGATTTGGCTCTGTTTGTCTGTTATTGGTGTATAGGAATGCTTGTGATTTTTGCACATTGATGTTGTATCCTGAGACTTCTCTGGAGTTGCTTATCAGCTTAAGGAAATTTTGGGCTGAATCGGTGGGGTTTTCTAAATATATAATGATGTCATCTGCAAACAGAGACAGTTTGACTTCCTCTTTTCCTATTTGAATACTCTTTATTTTTTTCTCTTGCCTGATTGCCCTGGCCAGAACTTCCAATACTATGTTGAATAGGAGTGGTGAGAGAGGGCATCCTTGTCTTGTGTAGGTTTTCAAAGGGAATGCTTCCCGTTTTTGCCCATTCAGTATGATATTGGCTTTGGGTTTGCCATAAATAGCTCTCATTATTTTGAGATACGTTCCATCAGCACCTAGTTTATTGAGGTTTTTAGCATTAAGTGGTGTTGAATTTTGTCAAAGGCCTTCTCTGCATCTATGAGATAATCATGGGTTTTCTGTTACTGGTTCTGTTTATGTGATGGATTATGTTTATTGATTTGCCTATGTTGAACCAACCTTGCATCCCAGGGATGAAGCCGACTTGCTTGTGGTGGATAAGCTTTTTGACGTGCTGCTGGATTCGGTTTGCCAGGATTTTATTGAGGGTTTTTGCATCGATGTTCATCAGCGATACTGGCCTGAAATTTTCTTATTTTGTTGTATCTCTGTCAGGTTTTAGTATCAGAATGCTGCTGGACTCATAAAACGAGTTAGGGAGGATTCCCCTCTTTTCTGTTGTTCAGAATAGTTTCAGAGGAAATGGTCCCAGCGCCTCTTTGTACCTCTTGTAGAATTCAGCTGTGAATCCATCTGGTCTTGGACTTTTTTTGGTTGCTAGGCTATTAATTCCTGCCTCAAGTTTAGAACTTTTTATTGGTCTATTCAGGGATTCAACTTCTTCCTGGTTTAGACTTGGGAGTTTGTGTGTGTCCAGAAATTTATCAGCGTCTTCTAGATTTTCTAGTTTATTTGCGTAGAGGTGTTTATAGTATTCTCTGATGGTAGTTTGTATTTTTTTGGGATCAGTGGTGATATCCCCTTTGTCATTTTTTATTGTGTCTATGTGATTATTCTCTCTTTCTTCTTTATTAGTCTGGCTAGTGGTCTATCTATTTTGTTGATCTTTTCAAAAAAACCAGCTCCGGGATTCATTCATTTTTTGAAGAGTTTTTCATATCTCTATCTCCTTCAGTTCTGCTCTGATCTTAGTTATTTCTTGTCTTCTTCTAGCCTTTGAATTTGTTTGCTCTTACTTCTCTAGTTCTTTTCATTGTGAAGTTCTAGTGTCAATGTTAGATCTTTCCTGCTTTCTCTTTTGGACATTTAGTGCTATAAATTTCCCTCTACAATCTGCTTTAAATGTGTCCCAGAGATTCTGGTACGTTGGGTCTTTGTTCTCATTGGTTTCAAAGAACATCTTTATTTCTGCCTTCATTTCATTATTTACCTAGTAGTCATTCAGGAGCAGGTTGTTCGGTTTCCATGTAGTTGTGCAGTTTTGAATGAGTTTCTTAATCCCAAGTTGTAATTGATTGCATTGTGGTCTGTGAGACTGGTTGTTATGATTTCCATTATTTTGCATTTGCTGAGGAGTGTTTTACTTCCAATTATGTGGTCAGTTTTAGAATACGTGTGATGAGGTGCTGAGAACAATGTATATTCTGTTGATTTGGGGTGGAGAGTTCTGTTGATGTCTATTAGGTCTTCTTGGTCCGTGAATACAATTTGGTTTGTGAAATAAATTTTAGTGTGCATATTTCAGGTATACAACATGATGTTATAGGATACATATATAGTAAAATGGTTACCTTGTTTTTAATATAATCTATTTAATTGCAGTTTAAGAAGCATAAGCTATATATACTAATAGCTATAGTTAACAAATACAAACATAAGAATAAATATTGACCCCAGCTCTTGTCTATTTCCTACATTAATTATCACTATTAGTAGATTAATAGGGGTGTGAGTTACAAAAGTATTGACACCCATGGAAACTAGAAATTATTGACGTAAATGAGGAAAGAGGGTGGACTCAGGTTAACCCTTCCCTGTGTAACCATTTTGGAAACTCCCATTCTATGGGGGAAGGTGGGGCTTCCTGCAATATGTCACTCCACAGTCCCTGTTACCTAAAGGGGCTTGTGGGGGGGCTGCCAGGACAGGGGCTCAGTGATGTGAGGGGGAGGGTTTATTCTGAGAGAACACTGAGCCTGTCACTCAAAATCTCCACAGCCTGAGGTACTGGGGCAAAGTGAAAGGGCAGTAAAAACAAACAAGCAAAAACCTCAGATTCCTCTTTCTTCTTAATCCTGCAACTCATCTTCAGATTTTCTGACAGTGCTCACTGCTTCAGTACAGAGTTGCAGAGGAATAACCCAGCCAGGAGGGCCATCTTCACTAGACTGTGGTGGACACAGAGTTGAGTAAGATGTGGTTTTTGGAAACTTCCCTAATAACGTCTGTACAGATTGGTCTGCACAGAGTGGGAGATTCGGATGCATTTAGGGTGCGGATGTTCCTGAAAACAGCAGGGACTGCCAATGAGGCAGCTCATTGTCACTGTCCCTGCATTTAAAGAGCGAGGAAGAGTAGCACTTCAGGGAGAACAGCACACAAGCAAAAGGAAGCTGTCTCTGTCCTGGTTGAGAAACCACAGAGCAGCTTCACTTTTGGACTTCATGAGGAGAAAGGAGAGGGGCTGAGAGGGGGGAATTCTCAAGGCAGCGATGCAGGAAGCCCCTTGCACAGGGTGAGGAAGCATTTTCAGAGCAAGGAGGGAGCCTGAGAGCCCAGGGCAGGTTTTGGTCTCAGTTCCCCATGAACCTGGACCACTGTGGAAAGTGCTGCTGCTTGTATATGAGCTGCAGTAATAATCAGCCTCGTCCTCAGCCTGGAGCCCAGAGATGGTCAGGGAGGCCGTGTTGCCAGACTTGGAGCCAGAGAAGCGATCAGAGACCCCTGATGGCCGAGTACTGACACCGTAAATCATGAGTTTGGGGGCTGTGCCTGGGTGCTGCTGGTACCAGGAGACATAGTTGTAACGCCCAACATCACTGCTGGTTCCAGTGCAGGAGATGGTGACCGACTGTCCAGGGGACCCGGACACTGAGCGAGGCTGAGTCAGGGCAGACTGAGCCCAGGACCCTGGAAAGAGGGAGAAACACACTCTAGTGAGTCAGTGCTGAGCCCACGTGAACCTGAGGAGCAGGAGACCAAGGATCGGCCCAGAGGTCCCTGAGTCCCCTTCCCTGGAGGTGTCACCTGTGCCCTGAGTGAGGAGGGTGAGGAGGAGCAGAGTCCAGGCCATGGTGAAGACTTCCCGAGAGTGCTGCCTCCTGAGACCCCAGAACTGGGCCTGACCCCAGCCTGTCTCATCTCTTTTGCCTCAGAGGAGGGCGGGGCCTCCATGCAAATCTGTGTCCTGAGCTCCCCTCCTCACCCCACCTCGCCTGGGCCTGGGCTCAGAGGCTTCTTCCCTGAACATCGAGACTCAGCCGAGGGGATTAAAACTCCTAGACATGGATTTCCTGAGACTGAGCCTGTGACAGTGCCTGGGAAATGGAGCCAGCCTTGGGGGTCCCTCTCCTTCTTGTCCTGGGTTTCATGGTGATCCCAGCTGCAGAGTCCCAGAACTTCTCTTCCCTTCTGTGTGGGTTCAATGTGAGGACGGGGCCCAGAGTGTCTGGGAGAGACCCAAGTGCTCCCCTTCCCAGGGACCACAGGCCCCGCAGGGCCCCCTCACTCCCCCCTCAGCCCTTCTAGGGCTCCTCGTTTCAGCTGGGTCCTCACACCTTGCTCTGCCCTCTGTGTCTGCAGTGGCCTGAAGCTGCTGCTTGAATAAACATGGGGTTCATTTATTGGCCCTTCTAGAAATACATCTATGTGGGCTCAACAGATTTAAGACCCCAGACTACCTCTGTCTCTTTAGGGGGACTCAGGAGGAAAGAACTCCTGCGATCCCCACACCCAGGTGAAGCCCAGCAGGGACCTACCAGGTGCAGGTCCGTGTCACCCCCTGGTGGCCGCAGAGGGAGGAGCCTGAGACCCAGGAGCCTTCCCTGAGTCACAGCTCCTGCCCTGCCCCCTCCTGCCGCTGGTTCCCTTCCCAGCTCAGTCCCAGGCCCCTGGTCCCTTCTCATCCCTTCCACGCTCCCTCCCTCAGAGTCTCCCACACCAGCGTTCCAGAGAAAGCATGTGGTGTGGGGAGGTGATTTGAGACTATTGTTTCAGGGGTTTTTATTTGAGACTTTTGTTTCAGCCGTGTCCTTTATATATCTCTGTGCTCTTTTGTTTTAGACATTAGTTGAGATAATATTGTGTATAATTTGAGATAACACTAAAATTACAATAGGTCAATGACTTCAGAAATTTATGAAGTTGATTGTGGAGCCGGTAGCCTGGATCCTTTTTTCTCGGGATTCTGTGGAGAGGCCCCCTGGGAATTACTGCAGGAGTCCAGGCACTTCCAGCAGGAAGCAGTCTTTGGTTTTAAGGGGAGACACCTTGTCCTCTGTTCCACGTTGTCTTAGCACCAGGAGCAAAGCAAGGCCCCACCAATGCTGCAGGAGTCTCCAATCTCATTTAGACAGCATGGATGTGTGCGCCCACACAGAGACCAGATAGGGAAATCAGAGGAGTCTCCAATCTCATTGAGACAGCATGGATGTGTGCGCCCACACAGAGACCAGATAGGGAAATCAGAGGAGTCTCCAATCTCATTGAGACAGCATGGATGTGTGCGCCCACACAGAGACCAGATAGGGAAATCAGAGGAGTCTCCAATCTCATTTAGACAGCATGGATGTGTGCGCCCACACAGAGACCAGATAGGGAAATCAGAGGCACTTGCTGCATCTGTCTTCACTGCAGCCCAAGCAGCAGGGACACATGTTAAACTGCCCTTTGAACAGTAGTTTCCCCAAATATGTAGTTTTCTTTGAAACATAAAAATCTTGGCTGGTTGTGGTGGCTCATGCCTGTAATCCCAGCACTTTGGGAGGCTGAGGCGGGTGGATCATGATGTCAGGGGTTTGAGAGCAGCCTGGCCAACATGGTGAAGCTCATTCTCTACTAAAAATACAAAAATTAGCACAGAGTGTTGGTGGCACCTGTAATCCAGCTACTCAGGATGCTGAGGCAGAATGGCTTAAAACCAGAAGGCGGAGGTTGCAGTGAGCCGAGATCCTGCCACTGTACTCCAGCCTGGGTGACAGAGTGAGACACTGTCCCAAAAAAAAAAAAAAAGAAAAGAAAAGAAATATAAAAATCTTGTCTCTGAAAATCCAGGGCCTTGCAGAGATGTGTTCATTGGTTCACGTGCTGGAAGATGTCTCCAGAGGAACTGGCCTCTCTGCCATCTGCACTTTCAAAAACATCAGTCATGTTTGTAGAGCATGAACTCTCATAAAGTACATGTGGAAGGGAATATTATGTAACCAAAAGAAGATGGGAGAAAATGAAAACATGGTACAATCCCCTTCATGCCGGACTCACGTGTTTCCTGTTGACCAGGTATCCACAGAAGACAGAGCTGTGGGCCGCTGAGACTCAGCTCTGGAAGTCCCACCTTCAGAGCCCTGGGTTCCTGCTTCACAGCAGACTTTGTCCCCTCATGCATGTCAGGGACAGGCCTCCTTCATGGCTATGGCTGACCTTCCCCTTGAGGATCGAGTCTTCAGTGGACTCAGCAGTGGACACGGTCCTCCCAAGCACAGGTATCAGAGTCAGCAGCACAGAGAGCCTGGCCTGAGGGCACCGTGTGGACGGCTCCACTGAACACCCAGAACAGCCCTACTGTGTAGAAACCATCCTGCTGCCGACAGTGAGCACTATCTTTTCTGGAAGAACTTTTTGCATCATTTTCCACAGGCTTGGGAAAGAGTGATCCTGGTTGAGGAATTCTGGCTCAAAGCATGTAACAACCAAATGTGAGGATGGGAATATTGAGGAAACTGCCTAGCAACAAATTCAACAGTTACAGTAGATATTTCTGGACAGTTGGGGAAGTGATACCTTGGACCAGACAAAAGATCATTGTTAATTGCACGCACACACACACACACACACACACAGAAAGAGAGAGAGAGGGAGAGAGAGAGAGACAGAGAGAAAGGGAGACAGAGAAATACAACACAAGGTTTTATTGCTACCCTTGGGGGAGGGGGAAATCTTGCTTCCTACAATATTCCTTCAAATTTACTAGTGGCATATTTCAAAATGAAACTAGGTTTACCTTTATTGTAGAATATAAAATGTTTATTATGGAAAAATAAACAAAATATTTTATTGTTATGGTCACTTTTAAGTGTGCGGTTAAGCAGCAGCACGTATGTCTGCAGTCACCCCTATCCATCCCCAGAGCTTTTTCATCAGCCTCAAAAGAATGACTGCTTCAATCAGACAGTGACTTTAGGGACTTTGGACCCTGGGACCTTGGGGAAAATATTAGGGGTGTGTAGTCAGGAGAAAGTCCCAAGTTGGTGTCTGCACGTCCCGCCCTGTTTCTGTGACATCTCGGGACAATAAAGGTGGGAACACATGATCCACTGAGACACAGCCTCTGGAGTGTCCCCAAAGAGAAGAGGAATTCCAGTGGGATGTGCCCTCTGAGACAGCTCTCACTTCTCCTGAAGGACTTGTGTTTACAGCTGGAGCCCATGTGTTTAGTTTATTGGACTCGCCCCTACAATTGGCAAATGATCCTGGAAGGTAGAACTGGATTTCTATAGGTCCAGTCAGGTCATAGCTCCATTTGTAATCTCTGTACCAGGTGAAATCTACCAGAACAGAACAGCATGGCTGCAGGTGCACAGAATGCACCTTTGATATAGAAACTGAGCCATGCTGTTCTGTTCTAGTAGATTTCATCTGGTACAGAGATTACAAATGGAGCTATGACCTGACTGGATCTCTTTCCTTCAATGAGTAGGATCAGAAACAGTGTTCATTAAGGTGAAATGGCCAACATTATATGTTCACATTGTATCCCCCCAGCCTCATTAACTCTCCTTTCCCTGTCATAATATAGTCATGGGGGCTTTGACCATTTGGACACCCAGGAGACTTTGGTAAGCTGAGCAAGGAGTGTCGGAGGGTGGGAGGGCTGGGGGAGGGATAGCTGGGGATGTGGGAATTGGGGGAGGGATAGCATTAGGAGAAATACCTAATGTAGGTGTCAGGATGCAGCAAACAACCATGGCACGTGTATACGTATGTAACAAACCTGAACGATCTGCACATGTACCCCAGAACTTAAAGTATAATAATAAAAAAAGAAAAAAATGTAACATAAATTAGAACATACTGAACTTTTGTAAACATAAAAACACAACATATTAAAACTTAAGAAATGCAGCTATAAGTCAGTGCTTTGACGAAAAACTATGACATTAAATGCTTAGCACTGGAAAGAAGAAAGATCTAAAGGAAATAATCTAAGCTTCTACCTCATAACTCTAAAAAAGGAGAGCATTCAAATTCTAAGCAAATAGAGGGCAATAAAAGGGATCACAGCCAAACATCCATGAACTAGAAAGCAGGCAAACAATAGAAAACCTCAAAAAAAAAAAAAAAAAAAAAAAAAAACTTGGCTCTTCAAAAAGATTAATAAAATCAATTGATTTTTATGTTTAGGTAAAGTGACCATGATAAAAAAAGAAAAAGAAGACACAAGTTGCCAAAAGAATGGCTAAAATAATGACATCGCTGCTGACCCTAAAAAGGTGAGAATGGTTACAGGGAATATTGCACACAATAAATGCCAATATTACAGATAAATGAATTAAACTAATATCTTGCAATACATAAATTATGAAAATTGACTCATGAATACCTAGAAAATCTGAGTAGGTTGATGACACTGAAAGATATTAAAGTAGCAATTTAAAATCTCCCTGTCAAGAAGAGCCCACCTAGTCCCAAATAGCTTCACTGGCATCACATTTTTATGGAGGAAAACATATGAATCCTACATGAATGCCTTTAAAATATAAATGATAGTATCTGCCTTTTAATTGTGGTATTTAGACCATTTATAGTTAATGTGATTAGAAATATAATTGTTAAAATATACCATCTTGCTCTTTATTTTCTATTTGTCTTATGTGTTCCTTGTCCCTCTTTCCTTTTTCTCTTTTTTGAAATTTATTTTTAAACATTGTTTTTCTTTATCACCTGTCTTTATCCCCTGGTTCATTTTAAGTGTCAGATTGAGTAAGATATGGTACCATGTTGACTTTGTCAAACACCAGTATAGATGTTGTCCTGAAGATACTTTTCAGATGTGATAAATATTCAAACCAGTAGACTTTGTAAGCATGTTGAAATGGCCTCATTGTCTGAGGTGAATACACAAAGTTCATTGTTTCAGGGCCATGGAAAACTAGGACGTGGACGTACAGCAAATGAGGTTGACAGCAGAAGTTTAATAGGTGAAAGAAAGAGAATAGCTCTCTGTTGCAAAGAGGGGAACCCAGAAAAATGGGTTGCCAGATCTACGGTGAAATGTAGGGAATTTTATAGATGAGCTGGTGAGGAGGCAGTATCTGATCTACATAGGGCGGGTATGAAAGACTGGATAGACCAGGTGTGCTACTTGTATAGGGCATGAAAAACTGATTAGGACTAGGTGTGCCATTTGCATAGGGTACAAATTTCTGGCCACCCTTGGCCTAATCTTTTATAATACAGGTGGCTTCTCTGTCTGAGCTGTGCCATGTTGCCCATTTCTCTATTGCTATACACATGAGAACGAAGGGAAAATGGAGCCTCCATGTTGGACATGCCTGAACCCCAAATAGCCCTTTTCTAGTGGCATAGCTGCTGGAATTACCCCATGCAAGCTTCCAGCTTGCTTATGTATGTTTGCAGCATGATTTTTCAGGCTGCTCTTTTTTGGAAAAGAAATAATTTTTAGGGATGCTTTTCATTAGATGGGAAGCTCTACCAAGGACTCTGTCACCCTCAAAATCTGCCTAAATAATTTCTTTCTACCTCCTGTATCAATATTACTTTCTACAGTGTGTGTGGGTCTCATTAATGAGTTTGAGATTTTTGGAATAAATACTGAAGTTTCCCAGTGATTGACATTTAATGATCAGCCTTGTTCTTGGCATGAGCTGTGCTAATGGTCAGGGTGGACATTTTCCTCGAGTTGGAGCCAGTGTGCATAATAACACTGTTTTGGGGGAAACATTAGCTACTTACAGAATTTGAACTTAGGAAGTCAATATCAACTCTTACCTAAATTTCCAGGCTTCAGCCTGCTCAACAGATTTTGTCCCTGTCAATCACCACTATTGTATGAACCAGTTTCTTAAGATAAGTTTCTTTCTGTCTCTCTCATCATAACTGTACAGTACACATATATATATTCATATCCATACACATCCTATTAATTTTTTTGGTGGACAATTCTAATATAGCTTCCTAGTCATAATTCTTTTTGTGAAGAGGATTTTATTTTAATGGTCGGTTTAGGGTATATAGTAAATATGTAACTTAGCAAAATTTACCTTCAGGCGCTATACGATATTCACGTATAAGACCATTATTACATGTTCTTCACTCACCTTTGCTTTTCTTCTTTGTCATATAATTTGCTTTTATTTTGATTACAAATCACAATGTAATTCTTATTAATTTTTCCCTGAACAGTTAGTTCTCTTGATAGACATTACATAATACAGAGGTTTCTAACTGATACAGGTATTTATCGTGTCTGATTTTTCATTTCTTTGTGTCAAACCACATCTCAATATGGGATCATTTTCTTTCTGTCTAGGAGTGCCATTTATCATTTCTAACATCAAGAGTCTAATGGTGATCAATTCTGCAGGTTTTCACATGTCTGAAAAAGGCTTATTTTGCCTCCAGTTTTGAAAGATGTTTCTGGTGGATAAAGGGAAAATGTGGCCCATATATACCAGGGAACACTATGCAGCCATAAAAAACGATGAGTTCGTGTCCTTTCTAGGGACATGGATGAACCTGGAAACCACCATTCTCAGCAAACTGACACAAGAACAGAAAATCAAACACCGAATGTTCTCACTCATAGGCGGGTGTTGAACAATGAGAACACACGGACACAGGGAGGGGAGCATCACACACTGAGGTCTGTGGGAGAGGTCTAGGGGGAGAGACAGCAGGAGGTAGGGAGTTGGGGAGGGATAACATGGGGGAGAAATGCCAGATATAGGTTATGGGGAGGGAAGGCAGCAAACCACATTGCCATGTATGTACCTATGCAACAATCCTGCATGTTCTTCACACGTACTCCAAAACCTAAAACGCAATAAAATATATATATTAAAAAAATAAAAATAAAATGCACTTATAAAGACAAAAAAATCAATCAATCAATCAATAATTTATCAGTTCCAGGTCTCTAAAGGACATTTTCAAATGTAGACATGGAAATGGTTACAGAGACTTTTAGACCCTAACAGAACTTAGAACTGTCACCAGGCACCCACATCCTAGAGACAGCCCCGCAGCCAGCTCCCGTGGTGGGAGACGCTCAGGAGAGCAAGATGTTCTCATGCTGCGTCCCCACATCTCCAGGCTCCTGCTTCAGGAGGGCCCAGAGTGAGAGCCTTTTCCCATGATGCTGATGCAGCCTCATCCCTCAGCCCAGGCACCATTGGCCAAATCCAAAGGCACCCCCAGGTACCACAGGGCAGCCCAGGGCAGACCCTACCAGGCCAGGCCTCACCGGTGATCCCATCGTAGCCACATCTGCACATTGTTCTTGTCCAGCTGGAACCTCTGGAGTTCCTCGAGGCACAGGCACACGGTCAGGTGGTCTACAGTCTCGGAGACTTTCCGGGGACAGTGTGTTCAGGCTGGAATTCCTTAAATTCAGTGAAGTTGTTTCCGTGTGTGGAAATTGTAGTGGAAAGTGACTGACATTGGTGACTCTTTCTTCTGTATTTTTTATGTCTGCTCTTTACATACTTGTTCAATCCTGTATCCTCATGAACAAGTAAAATAGAACAGAGTTGTAGGAATTCCTTTTGTATCCTTGCCCATGTGGTCTATCATGTGTGCAAGTTTATTGCCACTTTGGATTGATTCGTTTTTCTGTTTGATACAGCGTAGATTTTCTGGTTACCTTGCAGGAAATACCGACAGGATGAAGACATGCACATTTTCCTGCTGGGTTTAGGATTCTTACGCATTTCATTCTCTACCTTTGCCTTTTACTGTTGAATTCAGTAAAGTTACTTGAAAATTGCTTAGATTTTCTGTTTGCTTTTACACTTTCATAGCTGAGACCTAGCCCCATTTGTCTAGGGTGACATTTTTCCAGTACTGAGGCAAAGCTCTTCTGAGGAATCCACCTCATGCCCTGTAACTCAGGCCTTTCTTCTGCGACTGTAGAGTGTGTGTGTGTGTGTATGTATGAGTGTGAGTGTGTGTGTGCACACACGCGTGCTCTGTAGAGTGTTCCCTCAAGTGTCTTGGGTGGTTCTTTTCTCTATCAGAGAGTTTCTTCACACAGAAGTGCTCATCAATGCATGAATATTTGCAGACTTCAGAGTTCTCTCTTTGTACAACTCTCTTCTTTTTGATACTCTTCCCACTAGACGGTTTTTTTGTGTTGTTTTTTTTTTTTTTTTTTTTTAATGTTTTGAGTTCCCTGGAATCCTACTCTGAAGGGGAGGAGTCCATGCAGTAGGATTTCAGGATATACTCTCAGGAAAAAAGTGTGGGAGGCGTGACGGGGGAATGTGTTACCGCTCACCGCTCAGCTAGGAGGCATTTCAGGGTCACCCTAAATTAAAGCATGGCTTTGAGATTAAGGCCTCAGGCAGTCATTGCTCTTGAACCACATTCTGAAGGAGGCACATCTTTGCATGAAGCTGTTCTCTGCACTCAATGGCATTTTTCAGTGGGAAAGAGCCGTAGGAAGCCGGAGATGCCAAGGGATGCCACAGTGCTCACTAGGAAAGACTTTCCTGTTTAGAAGATCATGGAGCTGAGGCTTGAGGGTCTCAGTTGAACATGCGGAGTTCTAAAAATAGTCCAGGGCATTTGGGCCACAGAGTACAGATATTGCATTACATCCAGTCACCACACAGGAGGAACTCCAGAGACCATGGATACTCCATGGCTGTCTGTCTCCCTCTTATTGTCCTTCCACTCAGGGCATCTTGAGCCAAGACACACTCAGTCCAAACAACACCAGAACAGCATGGTCCTTCCAGCCTCAAATCCTATCCCGACCCACCTTCTGCAGAGCCTGCCTGGAGGGCTGGAGGGAAGGGAAACCTGAAGGTCTCAGATCCAAGTGAACTGGACAAGCCCTGCTTATGGCTTTGTTCACAGTCCTGCTGGGGCTGGAGGGAGAGGGTGACACAGAGAGTGAAGGGGTTTCTGTCTCACTTCCCCATCTGTCTGTGTCACTGTGAGATGGGTACCACTGCTGTCCCAGAAGCTACAGTAATAGTCAGCCTCATCTTCCACCTGAGCTCCAGTGATGGTCAAGGAAGCTGTGTTTCCTGAGCTGGAGCCAGAGAAGCGGTCTGGGACCCCTGAGGGCCGGTGGTTGTTACCATAGATGACCACCACGGGGGCCTGGCCCGGCTTCTGCTGGGACCAGCTTGCAGAATAGGTTCCTATGCCATCTCCCTGGCAGGTAATCCTGGCTGTCTGTCCCAAGGCCACAGACACTGCAGGCTCCTGAGTCACCACAGAGGAAACCACGGAGCCTGCAAGAGAAGACAGGAGAGGTGTCTGAGGATGAGGGTCTCATTCCCAAAGCCTTACCCCCTGCATCACTCCCTGTGCTGAGCTAAAGGTCAGGGCTAGGCTCATCCCCTGGTTCTGCAGGGGCTGAGCCCTGGGAGGCAGCACCTGTGCAGAGAGTGAGGAGGGTGAGCAGGGGAGGGGTCCAGGCCATGATGGGAACAACCCAGAGCTCTGCCTCTGAGCCCACAGCTAAGGAGGAACGTCCAGGCCTCTCTTATCATAGGAAGGGGAGGCTCTTCATGCAAATCTACTTCCTTTATTCTTGTGTCTTGTTAGGTCGCTCTGGTGAGCAGTGGATGCAAATCTGTTCTCCATTCCCTGAAACATTTGTCCCGGTTCTTGTCTGAGCCCTGAGCCTGAGGGCCTTCTCTGAGCAATTTCCCAAGGTCATACGAAGGGCCAAGTGTGTTTTCACATTTACCCAATAGAAGGGGCCTCAAAGGAAGCAACCGTCATGCCCTTTGCACTTCAGCATTACCAGGGGACTTGGACTCATTAGGGGCCTCAGACTAAATCTCACAGTGCCCCCTGGTGCACACAGCATGAATGGCATTTTCTGTACATCACTAGGCCTATAATACATGCCAGATGTGTTGGTGAGACCTTTACAAGTGTTACCTCAAGAAGACTTTTATAATATAGATAGGATGATGGGAGCCCTATCCTCAAAGCCCATCTTTATTAGTGAATCATTATTAGGAGGGTAAATGTTTTTCCCAAGTCCTCCAGACAGTAGCCAGTGGAGTCCAGATTCCATCCAGGAGATGCCCCTCAGAGCCTGGCCCGCCCTGCCCCGCCTTCTGCGCCCTGCCCCGCCTCCTCCTTCTCCCTCATCTAAGGTCTTTGGGGTCTCTCTTGTTTTTATTTGCTAGAGCTCCCAAAATTATACAAAAGAACTAGTGACCTAAATGGCAGAAACGTATTTTCTCCCATTTCTGAGGCTGGAAAATCCACGATAGCGGTGTTGATTGTATGGTTCCCCTGAGGCCTCTGTCCTTGGCTTGCAGGGGCTGCCTCCTTGCTGTGTCCTCGCATGATGTTTTCTCTGCACGCTCACTGCTAGCGTCTCTTTTCTGTGTGTGCAAAATTTTTCTTTTAGGAGACCCATCATATTGGATAAGAATCCACCCTAATTTCTTCATTTTCACTTAATCACCTCTTTAAAAACCCTATGTGCAATTTCAGTCACACACTGTGCGTTACAGCTTCAATGCATGGATTTTGGGGGACATAATTAATCCAATAACCCCCCACCCTATGGACTCCAGAAAACTCATGTCTGTCTCACTTGTAAAAACATTTACCTCATCCTAGCAGCCCAAATTCTAAACTAACTCAGCACCAACTCTAAGACCCAACTCTTATTTATATATAATTCAAATTAAGTGTGAGTGATTCTCCAGGGTGATTCATCCTGAGGGTTTAAAGGAAAACAGCTTTGCGGGGTGGGGTTTCATCTCTAGTCTCCTGTTGTCATCTGGGTGTCCAGAAAAGTAAACTCCTACTTTATTAAAATGGAAATAAAGCAGTGAGTCAACATCAGCAACATTTTTGAGTTAGATGTGAAAAATTCACATTCTTAAAATAGAGAATACAATAATTTAAATGCCAATAAAATTGAATTTTGTGATCAGCAGCCATGGGCTATTTCTGACAGCATTTGGGAAAGAACCATAATTGATAAGAAAATATAACTAAAAAACACAGAAGTTAAATTGTTTTTAGAGCAGCATATGTCTGAGTTGACTAAGATAAACCATACACAGAAATAATATAGCCCAAAGAAAATCTCTTGTAAGCATATTAAATCACTAAATCCAATTTCAGCACTGAGCATCAACATTTTGGGGTACAAACAAAGAAACCGCTCAATGGTTATATAAAAGGGTAATCGTTTCCTACTTCATGTTTCAGTTTACTTGTGGCTTAATGGTGCTTTGACAGTGGGAGAGAAGGGTGTTCCAGAAGATGTTTCTTTCATCTAAGAAAGGGAAACTATTCCTTTACACAAAATGATAATTTTCAGGACCACATATTTCCACTATCCCATCGTGTTCTCCACGGCGACTTAGTTGGGGGGACTTACAGTTTAAAATCTCGAAGTCTCTTCTTCATCCCAGTGTTACATTCTGAGTTTGACAATCTGTGTGCTTTATAAACATTTGTAACACATTTAAAACTTGAACTTCATTAGTCATTTGCTTATGATGCTCAGAACACCAATGACGTGCGTTTTGGGTTTCAGCTACAAGGCTGATTTTAAGACCTTTTATCGAAGCCCTCACTGGATCACTCCCAGCTTCACGCGAGCTTCCTTGCCCATTTGCTGCTTCCTCTCCTTCTAATTTTCCACCTGGAAGGAGTCTCTATTCCTGATATACGAGAGCTCTCACAAAACTGAAAGCAAAGGGATGAAGATGAGTCATGAGATTGTGACACACGGCTGTCTTGAGCAGACACAAGATCAAATCAAATAGATGGTCCAAGTATGTTCTTATCCAAAGAAAGACCTCAGGCCACTACAGGAGGTGAAATACAGTGACCCTCACAAGGAGATCTCCACCCAGAACATACACTGGTGCAATTTTCAAACTTCAAATGACCCTACAAACCAGGGACCATTAAACCACATCCTGTGGGACTTGCCTGGACTGACACGTTTTTAAAAATGGCCTCAGAACTGACACTGGTTTTTATATTTTTTAATGATTATATTGCACATGGTGCTATCAGTACCTATATGTTATCCCCAAAGTTGACTTATGTGCGGCAAAGACTAAAATACTTCTTTTCTAGACATTTAAGAAAAAGTTTACCAAATCCTAAAAAGTAATGAGTGCTGAAATATTTGAGCAAATACTCAACCTCAAGCAAACAGGAGAAATCAAAAATCATAGTGTAACAAAATAACTTTTTGTATCTGATAGGTTGGCAAAAATTTGTACTTCCACCAATGAATTCCAATCAAGATTAGGGCTGTCATTTTTACATGATTGTAGAACCCCTCTGGAGGGGAATGAGAAAACAATGAGTAAAAGTTACAAATGCACATCCTTTGCTGGACCCAAAAATTCCACTTCTGGAAATTTATCCTATGGTCACATGCACACATGAACTCAGAGTCTGCATAGGGAGGCTTGCTGCAGTGTTATTTATAAGATCAAACTCATGGTGACAACCATTAGAGCTACATGACTAAACTTCTACAGTGGAAAACTCTGCAGCCTTAGAATGAATGGGGCAGTGCTCTACGCCTAGGATGTCGCAGGAAAGAATAGGAAATGGTGTATGCATGGGATGGTCTTTGACAAGGGGACCAGGATGAAGGCCTCACATTCCACTCTCTCCTTTTCCTCTGTGCTTTTGCTCATCAACCAAATAAGTTACAGACAGTGGAAGCCCCCTCAGGCTGGGCCTGGCCACCTGCTCTGGCCTCTGAATGCAGCCTGGCCTGACAGCTTGGCTACAACTTCATGATCAACCCACAGCCAGAACCACAAAACTAAACTGCTCTCAAATTCCAGATGCACTGAAGTGACAAGATCACAAACGTGTTCTCCTAGCGTGCTAACTGTTACGGAGCAAATTTATACAGCAATAGACAATAAACACAATTCGATTTTAGGAATAAAGTATTCTTGTGGATATTTCAGGTGCAAAACATGTTGATATGGGATACACATATAGTAAAATGCTGACTTTGTTTTTCATAAAATCCATTTAATCCAAGTTTATGAAGCCTAAACTATATATAATAATAATGGTATGTTTACCAATTGACTAATAAAATTTAAATACCGGATGTAACTATGTCTGAATATTTATTAAATTAGTTCTTAGCTTTAGTAGATTAATAAAGATTTCAGCTGCAAAAGTATTGATACCCATGGAAATTACAAATGCTGGATGTCAATGAGGAAGAAGGAATGGACTCAGGTTAACTCTTCCCAGTGGAGCAATTTTGGAAACTCCTGTTCTATAGGGAGACCATCCACTTTTGGAGAGTTTCCAGGACAGGGCCTCAGCAATGTGATAGAGGGGGATTTTGAGGGAGCACTGAGCCTGTCACTCAAAATCTCCCCAGCTCAGCAACCTGATGTATTGAGGAAAAGAGAAGGAGCAAAAATAAGAAAAACACGGCCAGATGCAGTGGGTCATGTGTGTAATTCCACCACTTTGAGAGGCCGGGGTGGGGGGCGAGATCACCTGAAGTCAGGAGTTTAAGACCAGCCTGGCCCACATGGAAAACCCCGTCTCTACTAAATATGCAAAAATTAGCCAGACATGGTGGTAGGCACCCGTAATCCCAGCTACTCGGGAGGCTGAAGAATTGCTTGAACCTGCAAGTCTGAGGTTGCAGTGAGCTGACATTGTGCCACCGTGCTCCAGCCTGGTGACAGAATGAGACTCTGTCTCGTAAAAAAAAAAAAAAAAATAGAAAAACAACAGTTTCCTCTTGTTCTTAATCCTCAAAAACATGTTCAGATCTGCTCACAGTGGTCGCTGCTTCAGGACAGATGGGCAGAGAAATAGCCCAGCCAGGAGCGCCACCTTCACCAGAGCGTGGGGACACAGAGTGGAGTAAGATGCAATTTCTTGAAATCCTCGTAATGACTTCTGTCCAGATTGGTCTGCATGGTGTGGGAGATGGGGGATGCATTTAGGGTGAGGACATCCCTAAAAACAGCAGCGACTGCACCTGTCAGGCAACTCCTTCTTACAAGGTGCCTGCATTTGAAGAGCTAAAAATAGTTGCACATTCGAGGACCACAGCACACAAGCAAAAGGAAGCTGTCCCTGTCCTGGATGAGAAATCACAAAGCAGGTTTCGTTTTCAACTTCATGGTGAGAAAGGAGAGGAGCTGCAAGAGAGGAATTCTCAAGGCCGTGCTGCAGGAAGCCCTTTGCACAGGTTGAGGAAGCATCTTCAGAGCAAGGGAGAGCCTGAGAGCCAAGGGCAAGTTAGGGTCTCAATTCCCCATGAACTTGGACCACTGTGGGAAGTGCCACCTCTTCTATATGAACTGCAGTAATAATCAGTGTCATCCTCAGCCTGGAGCCCAGAGATGGTCATGGAGGCTGTGTTTCCAGACCTGAAGCCAGAGAAGCCACAGGGACCCCTGAGGCCTGAATACTGACACCATAAATCATGGGTCTGAGAACTATGTCACCCATTGTTTGAGGGCCAAGAGCAGAAAGGCTCTGCAGCAGGTGCAGGCGGGGGTGTGAGTGTCCTGCTGCTGGGCCAGAGAAACTAGCAGATTCCACCGTAACAAGGGATTGGGCACAGGAACTGAAACCTTGTGCTTAAGGCAAAGCTTCAGGGGGGAATCCTGCTGTAGACCCATGGGATTTAGCAACAAGTCTATGTCATGTGCAGTGAGAATTATTTACATTTTGAAAACAGCTCCTTCTGTGTTGATAGGCTTTCTCACATCCAGAGCCACGTGAGACAGCAGTGACCACACAGCCAGACCTGCGAGATCCCCCCAGTCATGAGCTCAGGCAGGGCACGAAATGACGCACAGTGAGACGGATGTGGCTCACGTAGGACGGAGCAGGAGCAGGGCCCAAGGGCACTGTCTTCTGCATAAGCAGGTTCTCCTCTCTGTTGTTCCAGTGCCTCTTCCTGGGTTCACACTTACATCATCTGGTGGAGATGGGCTTCCTACACAAGGGTATTCAACAGCACCTGTCGCCTGTAAGAGTCCTGACCAGCTCTGTCCAATAATGGTATGACACGATCCTCCTGTGACCTCTAGTGTCTAGTCACCTCATTACAAATGAAAAGGTAAGACAAGTAAATTCGGATAAATAGTAGATTTCATTTATGTCAGTAAAGCAAAATATTATCATTTTCACGTTAGCATGAAATTATGAGATGTATTACATAGATTTTCATGTCTATTGTTATTGTTATTTTTCAGGAGATTAATTATTTGGGGGACTGTGTAGTTTATAAGGATGTGAATGGGTTTTCTGTTGGCCAGGGTGGCCTGCAGTGGCTTTTGATATGACAAGTGACCTGTGTTTTACATAGTTCATCACATCTCCGTATCTGGGGTTGTAGAAAGGAGCAACATTTGCGGAAGATGTGGAGGGTGGAGGTGGGCAGCGTCCATCCTGCAGCTCACCCTGTGGGTGCATCTGTGGTCCCTGCATGGGGTGAGGCTGCACCACCTGCCCCGGGGGTTCCCTGCAGGGAGATCTGACTGTAACTCTCCCTCAGCCCAGAGCACCTGGCATGTCAGGCTCCCTTTTCATTCCATAAAATTCAAGGAACCATCAGATTGGGCATTTCAACATTTACTCTGAAAATTTAGGACAGAAATTAGAGTTTTCAGTGTATCGTGGCCTCCTCAGGTTCCTGATGGCCCATGGTGGGAACTCCTGGCCATCCTAGGTGGGGCTCACTGGAAACTGACTCTGGGTTGGAGATTTCCATGCACAGAAGATTTAGAGGGAGTGAGGGAGGCAACACTGGGTAGAAGGAGACCTGACTCATGATGGGGTTGGCACTGAGGCCTCAGGCATCCACACAGGGAGCTCCGGAGCTGAGCCCCTTCATTCAGTGGCATCTTAAATTGAGGCAGTGTCTTGAGATCTTGGTTCATTAAAATGAACCCCTCTGAGAAGGGACTTAAACTTGTGGAAGAGATCTGCAACCAAGAGCACTTCCCAGTGAGGCACAGCTCTGAGCTGCTGGGTTCTCAGCAGTGCTCGGTGGTCACATTGAAGAGGGGATCTGGGCAGATTTCACAGTGTCCCCTCCTCTGGTTTGCTCTGTCGGGAATCACAGGCTGCCGCATAGGACCTCAGCAGGGCTGGACAGCACTTCTGGGGCCTGATCCAGAGAGGTGGTCTAAGGACTGGCCCCATCCCCCACCATATGACCATCCAGGGGCAGGACAGTGAACAGAGGTTGCATCTGTCTGTCTTTCCACCCAGGCCCTCACTCTCTAACTCACACAGCAGCCCCAAGTCACCAGATGATTCTGGTCCTTCCAGGCCATGTCTGTGCCTGATGCATGCTTGGTAGAGACTCCTGGAGGGGGCTGGAGAGAAGGGTAGCCTGGAGGCTCAGATCCAGGTGAACTGGCCCAGATTCACGCATGGCTTTATCCACAGGCCTCCCGAGGCTGGCGTAGAGGGTGACAGAGGCTGGGGGTGTTTTTGTCTCACTTCCCCATCTGCCTGTGTCACTGTGGGGATGATCACTACTACTGTCCCACACCTGACAGTAATAGTCAGCCTCATCCCCGGCCTGGACCCCGCTGATGGTCAGGGCGGCGGTGTTCCCAGAGTTGGAGCCAGAGAATCGCTCAGGGATCCCTGAGGGCCTTTTACTATCATCATAGATGACCAGCACAGGGGCTTGGCCTGGCTTCTGCTGGTACCAGTACACATTTTTACTTCCAATGTTGTTTCCCCTACAGGTAATCTTGGCCGTCTGTCGTGGGGCCGCTGACACTGAGTGTGGCTGAGTCAGCTCATAGGAGGTCGCAGAGCCTGCAAAGATAAAAAAAAAAAAAGAAAGTAGAGGTTGGCTTGAAGGTAAAAATCCTTTATATAAAATCCCTTGCTCTCCTGCCCTGGACAAACTCCAGAGAGTCTGTGAACCCTTAGTGTATCCCCTGCAATCCGCCCCAGTCCCAGTGGCCCATGGACTTTCCTGTTGCATGGAGCCTTTGACCTGAAAACCCACTCCTCTCTCCTGGCAGGGGCAACCCCTCAGGCTCTCACAAGCCTTTGAGCAGAGTGTGGGGGACTTCAGCCCCACCAGCCCCTCCCCCCTGCAGCAGGTCATGAGCATCCTGCCCACCACAGGCAGGGCCCTGCTGAGCTTAGAGTCAAGGCCATGCTGGACCCAGAGCCCTGGGGCTGAGCAGGTTGGTGAGACCCTGGGGGCAGCACCTGTGCAGTGAACGAGGAGGCCGAGGAGGAGAAGGGTCCAGGCCATGGCTGAGTCACCACCAATGCTGCTTCCTGAGGCCCAGGCTGGGCAGGTTCCTCCCAGGCCTTTCTTATCCCCTTGCTGAGAGAGCGGCCCATGATGCAAATCAGCAGAGTCAGGGGCAGGTGCTGGAGGAGCTCTGTGGTTTCCAGAGAAGGGCTCAGCCCCAAGGGACACAGAGAGAAAAGGGGTGGCCCCTGCTTACCCATCCCCTCAGCCCATGGGATTCTCCTTCACCCACTGGTCCCACAGTCTGGGCTCACATCTTTACCCAGATTGTGCCCAGCCTTGCTCCTGGGCTGGGTTGGTCATGGAAAAGCTCAGAGCTGAGTTTCTCTGTATTCTCTAGGGGACACAATGTTTTTCCATTAGAATGGTGGTTGGCCTGTTCAAGAGATTTCCAGAGTCACAGTGGTGGGGGGGGAGTTACCTGGGGTCCACAGCCCCCTCCTCCGTTCCATCTCAGCTCAGGAGACAGGTGGTTAACTTTCTTCTGCTTCTCTAGGAATGTCCTGATCATAAATACTTTATGTCAGACATGAGATGTCTGGTATAGGCTTAAATCCCTTTCGAAGACACATTCCAGAGCCCAGTGCAGGGACCCTCTTCATTCCCACTCTACAGGGGACAGCACAAGCCTTGGACAGATACAAGGCCCACGGCAGGGCACAGCTCGTCAATGCTAGAGGAAAATGACAATTCTTGGGTGCCACGTGCACATAGAGCTGTGGAAGATCCATGGGATGCGGTAAGTTTCTACCTTGGCGGTGAGTTCTAGTGCCAGGTCATAGGTGCTGTGCCTCAGTATCCCCAGGGTGCTGTCAGGACTAAGGACAGATCAGGAGATAAAGCAAATGTTTTCTGCGTGAGAGAATGAGAGGGGGACTGCAAACTCCCAGACCCCGGAAGTGAATGTTTATTATAACTAAGTTGTCTTCAGTTACTGGGAAAATGTATCAATGGGTAAAAACTGAAGTCAACAAAAGATTAATGAGCAAGTATTTTGTGCCTCATGAGGAAATCAAGAGTTGTAATTTGGCAGGATCCCAGGACAGAGTCAGGAAGACCGGGGACAGTGGACATGGAGGAGTGGCGGGGGAAGGAGAAGCTGCTGTGTCTGCAGAACAGGGGCTCCCAGAGGAAAGGGCAGGGAGGTGGGACACGTGTGACTACAGAATGGGATGGCACGTGTGACCGTGGGATGGGGGCCAGGGCGATGGGAAGAGGCAAAGTGCCTGAATCTGTGTCAGAAAAATAAGCACCAGCTCCAAGAGTCAGATCTGAGAACCAGGAAGTCAGAATAATGTCAACATCAGTGTCAAGTACAAACACTCTAAGAAAGAAGAATCTATGTCCTTCCAGGTCTCAGGTCGTGACCACTGACCCTCCCTGCATGTCAGCATCTCTGATGCCCAGACCCTCCCCCATCCCCCAGGTGTTTTTGTGAGTTTACTCTCTGCTGCCCCCTGGTGGCCACTTCACACTGGCGGCTGGAGGCTCAGGGGCTTCCTGGGTCCAGGTTAGCTTCAGAATCTGCTGCTCAGGTTCCTGATTCCTTGATTCATGGATTGCTGACCTCAGGGAGAAATTCCTCTTCTCTGTGTGGCCCCTTCCTGCCTCAAGACCCAGCACAAACCACTCAGATTCCTGATGGAAATACAAACACTCCCATGTGCAGGAGGAGGTGACAGGACCCTCCTGAGGCTCCCTGCATGTATCTCTGGATGATGGGTGGTCCTGAAGGGGTACTGGGGCTTGCTGCTGAGAGGTACAGGACTCAGGGGTGGCTTTGACTGGTTCTGGATACAAATACAGGACCAATGTGTGTTGCTGGTGACTCCTGAAATACATCAGAGGCAGAAGCTCATTCACCCAACAAATATTCACCCTGGCCCACTCTGTCCTGGCAAGAATGCATTTTAGGAATTCAGCATGAGGAAGACACCGTCTTTGCTCTGAGTAGTTTCATCTCCTGTTTCTGAGTCAGGGCAGTAGGAACACTGGTTTTATAGACCCAGGAGATATTCCCTGCCACCTCTACCTGTGCGTCATCCCCCTCTGTTCACTTGAGAGCCAGGCAAATTCCCAGTTTCTCCCCAGCCAGCAGTGACCATGTAGCCCAGCTTTGATCCATGATATGTAAGAGTCAGGTGGCTGAGGTTCTTCTCAGGGAACTTGTCCTCTTGTGAAGGAAGGACAATATTGGATTTGTGCTTTGCTTTTTCTCTTGAACATGGTGTGATAGCCGGAGCTACAGCAGCCATGCTGAGGTCTTACCTCAACAATAATGAAAGCAAAGTCAACATCACATTGATGGGAATGGGAAGTTAGAAATATCTGAGGTTCCTGTTAAACTGGTGCACATCTGGAAAACAACCACCAAGTACGTGCAGACTTATTTTTGTGGGAGAAGAGTTGGATGCTCCCTGGTTCCTGCCACATGTGTCCTTGTAGTGAAAAATCATTTCTGACAGATAATGCAATGATTCATAGAAATAAAGCAATCAAAAGGCAATGATAGAAAAAATAAACATGGAATTGTAGGCTCTATGCGGATAATCATGGCAAGTTTCAACAGAAGTTGACTGTCCGGATGCTGTAGATGCAGTGGTTGGAGAAGCCTTCCTGAGGAAGAGGAAGGGGTGAAGGAATACAGTGATGGAAATGTGTGCAGGGAGCTATGTCTGTGCCCTGCAGGGAAGGGTCTTGGGTGTGTGAGGAGCTCAAATGACGGTGGGAAGCCTGCAGGGGATCTGGGATGTAAGCCAGTTCAGGTCAGATGTGACGTTTGCTCACAAGTGAAGAATTCGGAGACAGGAATGATGTGTAGTGTGTGAAATTCACAGGTAATAAATTAGATGATCTGGGGCAGCACAGCAAACAAAATCACTTGTGACCGGGAAGATGCTCCTGTCATGGGGACAGCTGTGGCTCACATGGGTCCAGCCCAGGTCCCAGCCCCTCCCTGGTTCACCTGGCCCTGAAGACACCCAGGGGAGTGTTTCCTGGTCCCCTCCCCTGGCCCCGCCCTTTAGGGACCCAGCCTGCTGCCTGTGTATCTGGTCCTGGGCCAGTTTTCTGGGGCCCCAGGTGGGTGACCCAGCACTGCTCTCCCTCAAGTTCTAGAGATTTGCTAACCCAGGAGAAGAGAATTCAGAGAGTGCACTTGACAGGGAAGGAAGGGCCTGTGAGAAGGAGTGACAGTCTCAAGGTCACTGGGGAAGGAAGATTGAAGAGCAGGACCAGGGCTGTCCTAGACACATAATGAAGCTCACCTCTTCATGTCCTGGGACCGGCCTGGGCTTGGGGAGGGAACCTGAGTGAATCCTGAGCTAAATTTTTGAGGCCCTGATGCAAACGCCTTCCCCTCGCCAGCTCTTCCAGTTGCTTGTGGGGGATTGCTACTTTATTTGGACACGGAGGCAGTCAGGGCCTGGGAGGGCAGCCAGCTCCCCTGCACTCATTGCTGATTGCAGTCCAAAGTAAAAGACTTCACACATATGTCCTATGGGTGGAGATGGCGCTTGCTGAAGCAGGTTACTCCACAGCACCTGCCACCTGAAGGGGGAAGACCAGAGCAGCACTGTACAGTCACAATGTGATGAGAGCCTCATGTGAATCCTACTGTCTACTCACCGTATTAGAGATAAAAAATCAAGGATAAACTCGTTTTAATAATATATTTTGTTTAACCCAAAGCATGAAAAATAAGATTTACACATGCATACAATCTAAAATTATTTAAGAGATATTTTGTAGACTTTTTTATAGCTAGTTACTAGTATTATTTTCGGGAGATTCTTTATGTTGAGATTGTGTGGTTGATGGAGATTTGAAGGCGTCCGATTGACAAGGGTGAGCTGTGGTGGCTTCGTAGGTGCCAGCTTTGATCCTCTGAAGGAGGGGTGAAGAGAATGACTGTGCAGGATGTGGAGGGTGGAGGAGGGCACCGTCCATCCTGCAGCTCCACCTGTGGGTGCATCTCTGGTCCCCGCATGGGGTGAGGCTGCTCTCCTTTCCATGGATTTCTTGCAGGAGGATCTGACTCCACCTCTCCTTCAGGACTCGGAGCACCTGGCATGTCAGGATCCTGTTTCATTTTATAAGAAGACAAGGAACAGTCAGATATAGTTAGACACTCGGATGTACACAACGGAAATTTAGGAAATTCGCTGGTGATTTCCAGTGTATGGTGGCCACCTCAGATCTACAGTGGCTCATTTTGGTGACAGCTGGCCATCTGAGTTTGTGTTTCCTGGAAGTAGACCCTGAGATAATGATTTGCACGCACAGAGGATGTGGAAAAAGTGAGGGAGGCATCATCTGCAGAAGGAGACCATGACCCACAATAGGGTTGTAACTGAGGCTTCAGGCATCCACACTGGGAGATCTGGAGCTGGAAGGCCCTTCAGCGTCATCTTGTATTAAGGCAGGGACTTGGGATCTTGGCCTCAGGCAGTCATCACACCACAGTCTCAAAACTGGGCCTAAATATTAGGAAAAAACTTTTCTGGAACCAACAACACTTTCCAGTGAGGGCACAGCTCTGAGCTTCCTGAACCGCCCAACAGTTGTGGGTGGTGAATTCAGAAAAGCAATCTAGGCAGATGCCACAGTGTCCTCTCCTCTGCTTTTCCTGTTTAAAATCCCAGGCTTTCATGTTGAGCTGAGCTGAGCATTTTTGGGGACTGATGTAGGATAATTGGAAGAAGGAGTGACCCATTCACCACCATATGGAATACTAAGGCCAAATGATGGTGGCTACATCTCTCTCATCTTCCATTCAGTTCTTATTTTCCCAGTCCTGAGGCCTGAAAACACCAGTCAGTTCTGATTATAGCAGCCCTAGATCCACTCCTACACCTCCTTCTGCTGGGCCAGCCTGGAGGGCTGGACAAAAGGATGGCCTAGAGGTCTCAGCTCCAGTAGAACTCGGCCAGAACTGCTCATGGCTTTGTCCACAGTCTTTCTGGTGCTGGAGGAAGAAGATAACACACATGGGCAAGGGGTTTGCCTCTCACTTTCCCATCTGCCTGTGTCACTGTGAAACTGTCAGTATTCCCACAGAAACAGTACTAGTCAGCCTCGTCATCAGTCAGGGCCCTGCTGATGGTCAGGGTGGTTATGTTCCCCCCAGGTGGACCCAGAGAATTGCTCAGGGATTCCAGAGGGCTGCTCACTGTCTTCATATGTCACCAGCACAGGGGGACTGACCTGGCTTCTGCTGGTACCAATCAGCATAATTTTCCCTCATACATCTGCAGAGCAGGTGATCCTGGCTGTCCGTCCTGGGACGTGGACACAGAGGGTGGCTGTGTCAGCCCATAGGAAGCCACAGAGCCTGCAAGAGAGGACAGGAGAGGGGGCTTGAAGATAACAAACACATTTCCAGTGGTGTCACCCTAAGGCTATGCCTGGGCTGAGCTCAGGATTCAGGACAGGACCAACTCAGGGACCTGTGAGGACTGAGCATGGAACAGGTCTTTGGGGCAGCACCTGTGCATAGGGTGAGGAGGGGGGAGCAGAAGAGGGGTCCAGGCCCTGGTGAGACACTCAGAGCTCTATCTCCTGAGCCCGCAGCACAGCTGGTCTCCCCAGGCCTCTCTTATTTCCCCCTCAGGCCCACTGGGGCAGTTCGTGTTTCGTGTTTATGCAAATTTACTTCTCTGGGACTCCTCATGGTGGGCTGTCACTCAGCTCAGCTCTGGGGGCAGCACAAGAAACTAAGAAAGAAGGGGTGAGTCCTCAACTTCCTCATCTGCTTCTCTAGTAAGAAAATCAGCCTTGGCCTCCGAGACCTGTGATCACAGTCACCTTCCTGGGGATTAACAACATGTCCCAAACCTGTCCCAAAACTCTGTGTCCTGTGGTCTGTCCTAGGTCACATTGAGCAGGACTTCGGACCTTCCAGGAGCCTGGCCATGGGGCTGAGCTGAGCCCTGCTGAGAGATCACTGATGACACCTGGCTCAGGGGCACCAAAGACCCATCATCTTCCTCCTCCTTCATCTGTGTTCGGGATACTGCAGAATCACTGGGCCCCATCGTGGTAATTTTTCCCTACGTTATATACTGTGTCCTTAGGACACTTGCTAATCATTGCATTTGGAATAGTTTTGTCATTTGAGCAACCACACGCATTTTGGATACATCACAACCTCTAGTCTCATTTCCCATGCGGTGCTGCTCCTTCTATGGTATCCCCCAACCCCCACAGTAGGACGGCAGTTGCCATCCTCAGCTCTTTATTTTCTTTACTGTTAGTAATGGTATTCTTTTTTTATTGTAAGTTCTGGACTACATGTGCAGATATTGCAGGATTGGCATAGGTACACACATGCCATGGTGGTTTGCCGTCTCCATCCCCCCTGTCACCTACATCAGGCGTTTCTCTCAATGTTATCCCTCCCCAACCTCCCCCACCCCCCACTATCCCTCCCCCAGCCCCCCAACCCCCAAGAGACCCCAGTGTGTGACATTCCCCTCCCTGTGCCCATGTGTTCTCATTGTTCAACACCTGCCTATCAGTGAGAACATGTGATGTTTGGTTTTCTGTTCTGTGTCCGTTTGATGAGAATGATAGTTTCCAGATTCATCCATGTCCCTACAAAGGACATGAACTCATTTTTTATGGCTGCATAGCATTTCATGGTGTATATGTGCCACATTTTCTTTGTCCAGTCTATCATTGATGGGCATTTGTGTGGTTCTCAAGTCTTTGCTATTGTAAACATTGCCGTAATGAACATGCGTGTGCGTATGTCTTTATAATAGAACGATTTATAATCCTTTGGGTATATACCCAGTAATAGGATTGCTGGGTCAAATGGAATTTCTATTTCTAGATCCTTCAGGAATCACCACACTATCTTCCACAATGGTTGAACTAATCTACACTCCCAAAAGCAGTGTAAAAGTGTTCATATTTTTCCACATCCTCTCCAGCATCTGTTGTCTCCAGATTTTTTAATGATTGCCATTCTAACTGACATGAGATGATATCTCACTGTGGTTTTGATTTGCATTTCTCTAATGACCACTGATGATGAGCATCTCTTCATATATTTGTTGGCCTCATAAATGTCTTCTTTTGAAAAGTGTCTGTTCATATCTTTCACCCACTTTTGAATGGGTTTGTTTGTTTTTTTCTTGTAAATCTGCTTTAGTTCTTCGTAGATTCTGGATACTAGTCCTTTGTCAGATGGATAGATTACAAAATGTTTTTTCCATTCTGTTGGTTGCCCATTCACTCTCCTGATTGTTTCTTTTGCTGTGCAGAGCTCTTAAGTTTAATTAGATCCCATTTCTCTATTTTGGCTTTTGTTGCCATTGCTTTTGGTGTTTTAGTCTTGAAGACCGTACCTATGCCTGTGTCCTGATGGTATTGCCTGGGTTTTCTTCTAGGGTTTTTATGTTGTTAGGTCTTACATTTAAATCCTTAGTCCATCTGGAGTTAATTTTAGTGTAAGTTGTAAGGATGGGGTCCAGTTTCATCTTTCTGCACATGGCTAGCCAGTTTTCCCAACACCATTTATTAAACAGGGAATCCTTTCCCCCATTGCTTGTTTTTATCAGGTTTGTCAAAGATCAGATGGTTGTAGATGTGTGGCATTACTTCTGAGGCCTCTGTTTTGTTTCATTGGTCTGTATCTCTGTTTGGTACCAGTGCCATGCTGTTTTGATTACTGTAGTCTTGTAGGATAGTTTGAGGTCAGGTAGCACATGCATCCAACTTTGTTCCTTTTGCTTAGGATTGTCTTGGCTATGCCAGCTCTCTTTTGGTTCTGTATGAAGTTTAAAGTGTTTTTTTCCAGTTCTGTGAAGAAGGTCAGTGGAAGCTTGATGGGGATAGTGTTGAATCTATAAATTACTTTGGTCAGTATGGCCATTTTCACAACATTGATTCTCCTAACCATGAGCATGAATGTTTTTCCATCTGTGTGTCCTCTCTTATTTCCTCTACAAACTATAGTGGTTTGTAGTTCTCCTTGAAGAGGTCCTTCACATCCCTTGTTAGTTGTATTCCCTAGGTATTTTATTCTCTTTGTAGCAATTGTGAGTGGGAGTTCCCTCATGACTTGGCTCTCAGTTTGTCTGTTACTGGTGTGTAGGAATCCTTGTGATTTCTGCACATTGATTTTGTATCCTGAGACTTTGCTGAAATTGCTTATCATCTTAGGAGATTTTGGGCTGAGATGATGGGGTCTTTAAATATACAATCATGTCATCTGCAGATGGAGACAATTTGACTTCCTCTTTTCCTAATTGAATACCCTTTATTTCTTTTCTTGTCTGGTTGCTCTGGCTAGAACTTCTAATACTACATTGAATAGGAATGATGAGAGAGGGCATCCTTGTCTAGTGCAAGTTTTCAAAGAATGCTCCCAGTTTTTCCCCGTTCAGTATGATACTGGCTGTGGGTTTGTGGTAAATAGCTTTTATTACTTTTGGAAATGTTCCATCAATACCTAGTTTATGGAGAGTTTTTAGTATAAAGGGCTGTTGCATTTTGTCAAAGGTCTTCTCTGCATCTATTGAGATGATCGTGTGGCTTTTCTCTTTGGCTCTGTTTATGTGATGGATTACATTTATAGATTTGCATATGTTGACCAGACTTCCACCCCCCGGGATGAAGCCTACTTGATTGTGATGGATAATCTTTTTGATGTGCTGTTGCATTCGGTTTGCCAATATTTTGTTGAAGACTTTTGCGTCAAATTCTGGGTTGAAAGTTGTTTTCCTTAAGGAGATGTTGAGTATTGGACCCCATGCTCTTCTGGCTTGTAGAGTTTCTGCCAAGAGATCCACTGTGAGTCTGATGGGCTTCCCTTTATGGATGACCCGACCTTCTCTCTGGCTGCCCTAGCATTTTTTTTTTTTTTCATTTCAATCCTGGTGAATCTGACAAGGATTGCTTGGGATTGTGCCTTGGGATTGCTCTTTGTTGAGAAGTATTTTTGTGGTGTTGTTGTATTTCCTGGACTTGAATGTTGGCCTGCTTTGCTAGGTTGGGAAGTTCTCCTGGATGATATCCTAAAGAGTGTTTTCCAGCTCGGATTCATTCTCCCCGTCACATTCAGGTATACCGATCAAGCATAGATTAGGTCTTTTCACATAATCCCATGTTTCTTGGAGGCTTTGTTCACTTCTTTTCACTCTTTTTTCTCTAATCTTGCCTTCTTGTTTTATTTCATTGAGTTGATCTTCAATCTGTGATATCACTTCTTCTGCTTGATCGATTCAGCTATTGAAACTTGTGTATGCTTCATGAAGTTCTCGTGCTGTGTTTTTCAGCTGCATCAAGTCACTTATGGTCTTCTAAGCCGGTTATTCTAGTTAGCACTTCATTTAACCTTTTTTCAAGGTTTTTAGTTTCTTTGCATTGGGTTAGAACATGTTCCTTTAGCTCAGAGAAGTTCGTTATTACCCACCTTCTGAAGCCTGTTTCTGTCAATTCATCAAACTCATTCTCCATCCTGTTTTGTTTCCTTGCTGGTCAGAAGTTTTCATCTCTTGGAGGAGGAGACGCATTCTGGTCTTTCATGATTTAATTCTTTTTGCACTGTTTTCTTCCCATCTTAGTGGATTTATCTACCTTTGATCTTTGAATTGGTGATTTTGAATGGGATCTCTGAGTGGACGTCCTTTCTGTTGATGTTGAAACTATTTCTTTTTGTTTTTTAGTTTTCTTTCTAGCAGTCAGATCCCTCTGCTATAGGACTGCTGAAGGTCCAATCTAGATCTTGCCTGCCTGGGAATCACCGGTGGGGGTTGCAGATCAGCAAGTATTGCTGCCTGATGTTTCCTCTGGTAGCTTCGTCCCGGAAGGTACCCACCAGGTGACAGCCAGAGCTGTCCTGTATGAGGAGTCTTTTTGGTTATACAGGGTTTAGGGAGCTGCTTGAGCAGGCAGTCCGTTCCTGGTCTTCCTGTAGAGGCGCCGCTGGGCTGTCACGGACTCAGTCCAGCTGCTGTGTAAGCTTCCTCTGGCTTTTGTTCACACAAGTAGGTTTAGACCTGCCTCAACGATGGCGGACGCCCTTCCCCTCACCGAGCTCGATCATCCTAATGTGCTGGCTGCAGAACTCTTAATTGAGAGGGCTCAGTTTGCTGGTCTTGGGGGATGGGACCCGCCTGGCTGTATCAGCTGTCTCCCTGCTTTGAGCTCCCCCTTTCTGGGGAGCAGGTAGCTCCGTCCTGCAGGCTCTCTCAGTGCTAGTCAAAACATTCACCCAGATCTGTGCCAACAACATGTGGTATCTGCCAGAGCCTCCACTCAGATCTATACTGGTAACTTGTGGTGCTTTTCAGCCTAGCGGGGATCTCCTGGTCTGTGGGTTGCAGAGGGCATGGGAGAAGCGCGGTATCTCAACTGGAGTGTGGGGTAGGGGAAGAAGTCCCCGATCCTCCAGTCAGTTGCACTTCCTTGGTGAGGCAGCATCCTGCCCTGCCACAGTTTGCCCTCCTTGGGCTACACCCACTGTCCAACCATTTCCATCGAAATGAACCTGGTACCTCGGTTAGAGATGTGGGAGATCACTCACCTTCTGCATCTCTCTCACTGGGAGCTGCACCTCCAGAGCTGTTCCTATTCGGCCACCTTGGTGGAATCAGCTCTTCCTTTTATTTATTCACTTTTTCTCATCAATGTTTTATGTAAACTTGCAAAAAGCGCCAGATAATCACACTGGACTGAGAATGTAACTTTAGGCCCCATCGTGTCTCCGAGGATCCCAGGGTCATGGTCTCTGCACAGGACATGAGCTCCAGAGGGTGGGTGGTCCGTAGTTCCTCCAGCCATGCAGATCCTGTCACTGATCAAAGGACAGCCCCACTGGAGCCACATCTGCACATGGTCGTTGTTCAGCTGGAGCCTCTCGAGTTCCTCGAGGCACAAGCATACGGTCAGGTGGTCTATAGTCTCAGACACTTTCCGGGGACAGTGTTTTCAGGCTGGAATTCCTTAAATTCAGTGAGGTTGTTTCTGTGTGTGTAAATTCTACTGGAAAGTGACTGACATTGGTGACTCTTCCCCCCGGTATTTTTTATGTCTCCACTTTACATACTTGTTCAATCCTGTATCCTCGTGAACAAGTAAAACAGAACAGCACTGCACCAGTTGCTTTTGTATCCTTGCCCACGTGGTCTATCATGTGTGCAAGTTTATTGCCACTTTGGATTGATTCGTTTTTCTGTTTGATACAGCGTAGATTTTCTGGTTACCTTGCAGGAAATACCGACAGGATGAAGACATGCACATTTTTCCTGCTGGGTTTAGGATTCTTTTGCATTTCATTCTCTACCTTTGTCTTTTATTGTTGAATTCAGTAAAGTTACTTGAAAATTGCTTAGATTTTCTGTTTGCTTTTACACTTTCATAGTTGAGACCTAAGCAGCCATTTGTCTAGGGTGACATTTTTCCAGTACTGAGGCAAAGCTCTTCTGAGGAGTCCACCTCATGCCCTGTAACTCAGGCCTTTCTTCTGTGACTGAAGTGTGTGTGTGTGTGAGTGTGAGTGTGTGTATGTGAGTGTGTGTGTGCACGCGTGCTTGCTCTCTGGAGTGTTCCCTCAAGTGTCTTGGGTGGTTCTTTTCTCTATCAGAGAGTTTCTTCACACAGAAGTGCTCATCAGTGCGCGAATATTTGCAGACTTCAGAGTTCTCTCTTTGTGCAACTCTCTCCTTTTGGATACTCTCCCCACTGCACTTTTTTTTTTTTAATGTTTTGAGTTCCCTGGAATCCTACTCTGAAGGGGAGGAGTCCATGTAGTAGGATTTCAGGATATACTCTCAGGAAAGAAGTGTGGGAGGCGTGACTGGGAATGTGTTACCACTGACCGCTAGCTAGGAGGCATTTCAGGGTCACCCTAAATTAAAGCATGGCTTTGAGATTAAGGCCTCAGGCAGTCATTGCTCTTGAACCACATTCTGAAGGAGGCACATCTTTGCATGAAGCTGTTCTCTGCACTGAATGGCATTTTTCAGTGGGAAAGAGCCGTAGGAAGCCGGGGATGCCAAGGGATGCCACAGTGCTCACTAGGAAAGACTTTCCTGTTCAGAACGTCAGGATGCATGGAGCTGGGGCTTGAGGGTCTCAGTTAAACATGAGTCGTTCAGAGAAATAATCCAAGGTATTTGGGCCACAGAGTACAGGCATTGCATTACATCCAGTCACCACACAGGAGGAACTCCAGAGACCATGGACACTCCATGGCTGTCTGTCTCCCTCTTACTGTCCTTCCACTCAGGGCATCTTGAGCCAAGACACACCCAGTCCAAACAACACCAGAACAGCGTGGTCCTTCCAGCCTCAAACCCTATCCCGACCCACCTTCTGCAGAGCCTGCCTGGAGGGCTGGGGGGGAAGGGAAGCCTGAAGGTCTCAGATCCAAGTGAACTGGGCCAGCCCTGCTTATGGCTTTGTTCACAGTCCTGTGGGGCTGGAGAGAGAGGGTGACACAGAGAGTGAAGGGGTTTCTGTCTCACTTCCCCATCTGTCTGTGTCACTGTGAGATGGGTACCACTGCTGTCCCAGGAGTTACAGTAATAGTCAGCCTCATCCTCTGCCTGGGCCCCAGTGATGGTCAGGGTGGCCGTTGTCCCTGAGCTGGAGCCAGAGAATCGCTCAGGGATCCCTGAGGGTCTCTCTCGCTGTCTTTATATATCAGCAGCACAGGGATCTGGCCTGGCTTCTGCTGGTACCAAGAAGCATATTTCTTTGGCAATGCATCTCCAGAGCAAGTGATCCTGGCCGTCTGTCCCGGTGACACTGACACGGAGGGTGGCTGTGTCAGCTCATAGGAGGCCTCGGAGCCTGCAAGGAAGAACAGGATAGGGGGCTTGAAGACAAAAGACCCATTCCCAGGAGTCCTACCCAGAGACTGTGTCTACGCTTTGCTCAGGATTCAGGGCAGACTCAACTTAGGATCTGTGGGGACTGAGCTGGGGGTCAGCACCTGTGCAGAGAGTGAGGAGAGGGAGCAGGAGAGAAGTCCAGGCCATCATGAGACACCCAGAGCTCTTCCTCCTGGGCCCACAGCACAGCTGAGCTCCCCAGGCCTCTCTTATTCCCTCTCAGGCTTTTGGGGGCAGTCAGTGTTTGGTGTTTATGCAAATTTACATCCTCTGGGACTCCTCCTGGAGAGATGTCTCTCAAACCAGCCGTGGGGCAGCACAGGCGACAGGAGAAAGAGGAAGCAGGATCTGTGGTTAGAAAATCAGCTTCAGCCTTCAAGCCCTGTGATCACAGTCGCCTTCCTGGGAATTGACCTCATGCTACTGTCCCAAACCTCGCTGACCTGAAGTCTGTCCTGGGCCCAGGCTCAGCAGAGCTGTGGACCTTCCAGGAGGTTGGCCATGGGGCTGATCTGGGCCCTGCCCCCAAACCATAATGACACCAGACTCAGCAGCAGGTGTACAAGAGACCCATCATCTTCCTCCTCCTGGTCCCTCTTAGACTCAGTCCCCCTCTTATTCATTTCATCTAAATGCTCTGCTGTGTCACTAGAACACTTGCTAATTATTTCAGTAGGAATAGTTGGGTCATTTAAGCAAGCACACACACCTGTGGAGTCAACAGGGCCTCTGGTCTCATTCATCCATGGTGCTGCTCCTCCGTACCAACCCCATTGCCACAAGAAATTAGCAGTTGGCCCCCTCAGCCCATCTGTTACGTATTTATGTTTTTCTCATCAATGTTTTATGTAAACTTGCAAAGAGCAGCAGACTCGACTGAGAATCTAACTTTAGGCCCCATGGTCTCTATAAGGGTCCCAGGGACATGGTCTTTGCACAGCAAGTGAGCTCCACAGGGTGGGCGATCCATGGTTACTCCAGCCAAGTCCCTTGTTATTGTCATGTCACAGAGCATGGACAGCTTCGGGGCCAGAGCTGTGGCCTGAGTCAGCTGAGAATCCTCATCCCTCTGGAGAGCATGTCCTCGAGGAGGCTGGGGATGCCCTATGCAGGGATCAGGGCCCCAAATACATCTTCACCCCACCCACCTGAGATTTGCTTGAGCACAGGAGCCACCCCCTCAGTCAGAGTCTGCCTGGAGCTGGAAGGAGAGGCAGAGGGAGCAGGGGTCGAGTGTATCTGGAAGTGTCCAGGACAGAGGGCTCAGCTCCCCAGGAACACTGCTGGACAGGGAGGAACAAGGCCCTGAGAGTGGCAGGAGGCTCAGGCAGCCATCCTGGGTGAAGGACTCAGGCCTTGGGAGCCCCATTCCCTCACACTGTGCCCCCTCTTAGAGCACCTTGACCTCGGGACATCTCCCAGGGTATCCCCTTCCTGAGGAGGCTGCCTAGGCTGACACCTGGGCCCAGGATCCTCTAGCTGCATTTCCCAGGTGAGGCCTTCACTGTGGCAGGCTTCTGTCAGTGTCCTGGGGTGACACTGTGTGAGCCTGACCCTCAGAACATAGCCACTGCAGCCCAAGGGGTATAGGATGAACTGTCTTCACTTTCAGTCTGAAGACTGTCTTGGACACCTGTTGATCCCCCAGGCTGGGCTTCCCTCTGCCCCACCTGGGCAGTCCCAGCCTGGCTCCTGACTGCTCCTGGCTGCAGCTCTGCTGCCCCCAGCTGGTGGAAGAGACTCGGTCCAGGATCTTTTTTCTTCCAGGTGACCCCACAGCTCCTGTCACCTCAGAAGTTGAGGACCAGAGAGTCCAGCCCCATTCTGTGCCAGTATGACCCAATCCACCCTGCTCAGCCCAGCACAGAGAGTTCACACACACAGTGCAGGGAGGTGGGGCAGGTGCAATTGCTGTAAAAGTGTCTCAGGATTGAGATGCCCTCCTCTAGTGGTTTCGTTCTATCAGGACTAATGGGAGAGCTCTTCTGCAAAGCTTTCAAAGTCCAGAGAGACGTGCATGCCATCCTCCAGGGACCCAGACTTCCTGTGCACTCAGGAGGAAAATGGGTACACCTCACACATAATAGCAGCAGCTGTGATTCACCACGATCACCTGATGTTTCCTGCACTGCAGCTTAGTTGTGAGCTAACATCACCATTGTCAGCACCATTAATTTCAAGTTTATGTTTATTTCATTCCACACTTCTCAGAGTTTCTGCCAGGAGGACTTCTACACTAGCCTAGTCTGTTTTCCTGATGAAACTGAGGCTCTCCTGCTTATTCCCAGCTGGGGGCTGCTGTTCCCACCATACAGAAAACAAGCTCTTTTTGAGCCTCTTTCTTGGAATCCTTGCAGAGGAAAGACAAGTTCCATGTCTGAAACCCATTGAATGACATCCTCTCATTGGGGTTTAATTAATAAATACGACATTCATTGCTTTTCTATTTTTAAATTTTGAATGAAGAAAAAGCTTCTTCAGTTCAGTATAAGCCTCCTCACTTCACAGCAGCTGACGCTGTGGCTAAAGAGACTCAGTGGCTCAGGAGAACAGAAAGCAGCGGGGGCAAGTCCAGGGACTGATCCAAGTGTCCCGAGTTCTGAACCTGGGACCTTTGGAGCAGAACTTAACCAAGGTGGGGAGGGAGGGGCATGAGGACCAGGCAGGCAGCAGGGATGTGTCCCATGGACACACTGACATCCCCCGTCATGGGCTAGCCATGCTGAGGAGCCCACCTCAGCCTGGAGAACGTGCGGGCTGCACCCCAGGTTACAGCTGGAGAATGTGTGGGTATTGGGGCTTCTTTGGATGCAGGATCTGGCCTGGCTCCTGCTGGCTCTCTCTGCACTGTTGCCTGCTCTACTCTCTCCCCGGGCAGGTGGGGACAGGTGTCTCATGGCCATCTCTACTGATTGTAGCTGAGTCTTTTGGAAATCACAGAAACTGAAGGTTGAGGACACTTTGGGGCTCATTCTCAGGGTCCCATATCCTAAGCATCACCTGTGCTAGCTCAGGGTCAGGAATAGGCTTATGGTCGTGTGGGGGCTTAGCCTGGGGGCAGCATCTGTGCAGAGAGTGAGGAGAGATAGCAGGCGAAGGGTCTAGACCATGGTGAGACATCTCAGAGCTTTGTCTTTGGAGCCCACAGCTGAGCCTGGTTTCCTCAGGCCTTCTCCATACTCTCAAAAGTCCCAATGAAAATGCATCCTCCATCGCGCTGGACTGGAGAGAACTCGGCAGGCTTCAGTGTGGGCTTCCTGTGTTTGGTTCATATGGAATGATTCTTCTCCTCATATCTCATATGGGAGTGATCGTCGGTGCTTATTTGAAGAATCTTAAGGTATGACAGGAATCCCATACCCACGGTTGTCTGTGAAGCTCACAGGGATGAAAGGTGTCTCTGTGTTTCCAGGACCCTGGCCATTGTTGTGTCTGAGTCCCCCGTCTGCTGCTCTGTCAGGACCAGACAGGGCGTGCATGTGGCCCACCCTGGTTGCATATCAGCATGAGAATGTTTGATGACACTGACTCAGCACTGACTACAGCCCATGCCATGCCTGTTTGTGGGCCGTGCCCACATGAACTCGTTTAACCAGAAGCACATCTTAGGGAGGCGGTAAGTCAGGAAAATAAAAAAATTTTGAGTTTGGGACATTCGACACTGGCAGCACTCCCTGGTAACACCAGCATGCACATGTACACACATGTGCACACACCCACGAACAGGTGCACCCATTTACACACCTGCACACACTCCCCACACAGGGGAGCACACCTGGGCACACTCCCCACACATGGGCGCATGTATTTGCATACCTTCACACACTCCTTACACCTGCACACGGGTGCCCTATTTACACAGCTGTGCACACTCTTGCACACAGGCACACACCTGGACACACTCCCACACATGGATGGGTGCCTTTACATACCTGGACACAGTCCTACACGGACACATACGTTTGCACACCTGCACACACTCATGGGCACACCTGCGCACACTCCCATACACAGGCGCCCACATTTACATGCCTGTGCACACTCCTCCCCATGAGCACACACATTTACACACCTGTGCACACTCCTGCACATGAGCACAACTCTGGGCACACTTTCACACATGGGTACACACCTGGGCACATTCCTATACATGGGCAACCTTGCACACTGCACTGTTTTGTATACAGGAGAAAGGGAGCCTGTCTACCAGCCTGCAGTCCTGTTCTGTGGACCTGCAATTGCAGGGACCTGAACCATCCTGAGAGACATCAGAGCTACTTTGTCTTGTCTACACTCTGTGATGCACGTTACTCCCCCACTTGCCTTCCCACAGCTGGCCTTGCTTGTGACATCCTGGTGCTGGGAGGAGATGTTCCGTTCTGCAGAGTCAGGACAATCTGCTCAAGATTTACAATCAATTTGTGACCTGTGGCCATTCACAGTGGACAGCATGGAGGCCTGGATGGGCAGGAACAGATGGATGGACATTAGGGCTGGGCTGGTGCCACTGAAAGGAAGAGACCCTGGGGTCAGAGAGCAGGGGAACCTCCTACTGGTTACTCTGGGTCAGTCCCTCGAGCACAACCGGGAGTCAAATGGGCTCTTAGGATGCAAAGGCCACAGCAGCACTGACCTGGGCTCAGGGTAACCAGGAACTGTGGCTGGAGGAGAGAAGCAGATAAACTCTCTGCTTATCTGAGGCCCTGGTCATACAGGGATGGCCAAAACTCTAGGACCAGAAAAACTTAAACACCCTTCGCTGAGCTCAGCTGTGTCTTCCCACCCCCTAACTCTCGCCCCCTCGTGCATGACATTTCAAACCTTGATTCTGCAGACTCCTCCCTTAGCTCTCTAGCAGACTTCACATTAAAACCGTTTCTGAGACATGGTGAGAGTTAGCAGGAGAATGTCCCAGGGATGCTCGCCAGCACTCCTAGATCTTACTTTTAAATCACGAAAGTCTCTCTTTTCCTAACCCCCTGAAACCCTCTGCAGTGCCTTCCCCTCCATCCCAGGTCCAATTTTCATGAGTGATGTCAGGAATAATTGCTGCCAACTCAGGAGCAGCTGGGGTGTGCGGAGCAGCTGGGGTGTGCGCGACTCTGTGTTACACACTTTACAAATGTGATTAAGTTATGTCCCTGCAGCCTGACAGTCCCTTTAGGTTTTCTTGTGGGGCGAGAGTGATCTTGAGTATAAGGAAGAAGAATGTTCCATGGAATGTTTCCTTACACACACACACACACACACACACACACACACACACAAAAAGGATAATTTGGAGCATATACATATTTCCACCAAAAAGATCCTGTTCTTTTTCTGACAACTTGCCTTGGGGTCTTTATAGTTTAACATCTCAAGCTCTTTTCCTTATCCCATTGTTCAATTCTGTTCTAGACTTTTCATGGATTATAAACACATTCAATATATTTAAAACTTAAACTGTTTATTCATTTGTTATTCTCAGAACTTCCTTGTTCTCTTCTGTTTTGGCTTCAGTCAAATGCTGATATGAGGACCCTTCTCTGAGCCTGCCCTGGATATTCCAGCTCCGATACAAGCTTCCTTGCCCACTTGCCCCTCCCTCTCCCTCAGACTTTACCTTAGGAGGAGTCCATTCCTGACACATGAAAGCTCTCCCAAAACTCAGAGTAAGCAATGCAGATAAATGTTCTGTGATTGTGACACAGGGCTGTCTTTGATCCAATCAAATAGATGAAGTGAGTATGTTCTTATCCACTGACAGACCTTGGACCAGCTGAAGGAACATTCTTCATAGCAAAAAGGGAGCCTGAGCCCAGGGCAGGTTTTGGTCTCAGTTCCCCATGAACCTGGACCACTGTGGAAAGTGCTGCTGCTTGTATATGAGCTGCAGTAATAATCAGCCTCGTCCTCAGCCTGGAGCCCAGAGATGGTCAGGGAGGCCGTGTTGCCAGACTTAGAGCCAGAGAAGCGATCAGAGACTCCTGACGGCCGAGTACTGACACTGTAAATCATGAGTTTGGGGGCTGTGCCTGGGTGCTGCTGGTACCAGGAGACAGCATTATAATACCCAACATCACTGCTGGTTCCCGTGCAGGAGATGGTGACCGAGCTGTCCAGGGGACCCGGACACTGAGCGAGGCTGAGTCAGGGCAGACTGAGCCCAGGACCCTGGAAGAGGGAGAAACACACTCTAGTGAGTCAGTGCTGAGCCCACATTAACCTGAGGAGCAGGAGACCAAGGATCGGCCCAGAGGTCCCTGGGTCCCTTCCCTGGAGGTGTCACCTGTGCCCTGACTGAGGAGAATGAGGAGGAGCCGATTCCAGGCCATAGTGGAGAAGTCCCCAGGGTGCTGCCTCCTGAGACCACAGCACTGGGCCTGCCCCCAGCCCTGTCTTATCTCCTCTGCCTCAGAGGAGGGCGGGGCCTCCATGCAAATCTGGGTTGTGAGCTCCATGCCTAACCCCACCCTCATGGGTCTGGGCTCGAAGGTTTCTGTTTCCCTTGACAGTGCAGCTCAGCTGAAAAGATGAAAGTCTTTGTCTATTCTGATGGCAAGTACTTAATTTTTTTGCACCTGATTTGCTCAGGAGAGAAAGATCTGCTGAAGCCCCTCACCTGAGTGACCTCCTGGCCCTCCATGTCTCTGCTGTGTGGTGTCTGTGTCTCTGTGACTCCCAGGCCTGGGCACACCCTGCAGTGCCCTCTGCTGGGCACCCACCTCCAGGCTGTCTCCACTGTCAGGAATGGGGCTGCCCACCCCGTGGAACTCTCTGCTGGGTGTCATTGGTCTCTGGACTCCCCAGCTGCAGCCCCGTCCATCCCCACCCCCCACGCTTTGTGCTGAAGCATCTGCAGCACCGAATCCCTGCAGCACGTCAGCCGCCCCAGGAAATGCACCCACATCCACACAGGGAAATGTGGGAGGGACCCTGTGGAGGGAACATGGAGCATCAACTAGGGCCACAGTCCTGAGCCGGCGCCCGCTGCTCCCAAGGCTGCCCTTCCCACTCACGAGCAGGCGACTTGCTCCTTCCCAGCCTCTGGTTCTCAGCCTGAGAAATGGGGACCACAGTGCCCCCTCTGGACACAGGTGATCCATGGGGATATGACCCAGCAGGACAAAGGGAGTTTGCGAACAGGACTTTCTGTGTGCACCAGAGTGATATGTATTGTGAATGGTTGATTTATTGAAAGATTTATTTCCATTTAACTGTGATTTATGTGTCAGGTCACAGAGATGCGTGTTTCCTGCTTTCCTGCTTCCCCCGCATCTGAGCACATCCTCAGGGCAAACTAAAGCTGACCTCTCTCAACCCTGCAACACTGAAGAAACACAGATATTTAATAAATGCATTTTTGTTTTTATTTTCCAAAAATACTTTTAATCTTTTTTCATCTTTCCCCATTACCTATGACAAAATTCTTTTAATGTTTCATATTAAAATAAATATTAATGGATTCAGATTTAATTTAAATATTATAACATACACTATCCTGTTTCCCCGCCTAGATTCTGCCCTGAAACCATGGCAAGTGCATGGAGCAGCTATTTGAGCATCAGGAAAGGAAATCGTCGTACGCAGCAGTTTGGGATGGCCCCAGCAGAAGAACTTCAGCAGAGTCAGTGTGAGACTCCTGGATTTCCTCAGTGTCCCTTGGCTAAGACTCGGACAGCCCCAAATCTGAAGGGGCACAAACCTGAAAACAAAAAGAAGTCCAGAAAGCCCTCTTGCTCAGGATTGAAGATAGGAAAGGAAACTTATTTGGCTCAAAGTGAAGGCTCAGTCCCCTGCACAAGCAGTGGTTCACCGCTGTGTTCTCTTATCTCTTTCCGTGTTCAAACCACAAATGAGAAACTCAATAGCATTCCCTGCAACTGTTGCTTAATTTGCATTTGTTTTTTGTTACAACCTTAAATATTTATCTAAAGTTAACAATTCAGTGATTAAAATTAAGAGACCTTTTCTCCACAAGATTTTGATCATTTTTAGTATTTGATGTGAAACTGTGCTTCTTGTTGCTAGGAGGCCTTTCCTCCTCTACAGGAATAATCAAAATTAGTTTTAATCAACTTGGGCCCCTGTTGGATCACAGGCCCCATGTGGATTCCTAGGCCCCAGGTGCACATCAGGTACAGGTGTGCAAGCAGGCCCTGGGGTGGACTTACCTGTGCACAGGGAAGGAGTTGACCTGGAGGGAGAGTGAGCAGCCAGCAGCCAGGGGATTCTGAGTAGGTCTTATGGAAGGAAGGGGCCAGGGAGATGGAACCTTAAAGAGGTGACTTCACTTCCTTGGTGACAGACCCTAACAGAACTTAGAACTGTCACCAAGCACCCACATCCTAGAGACAGCCCCGTAACCAGCTCCCGTGGTGGGAGACTCTCAGGAGAGCAAGATGTTCTCATGCTGCATCCCCACATGTCGAGATTCCTGCTTCCAGTAGGCCCAGGGTGAGAGCCATTTACCAAGATGCTGAGGCAGGCTTATTCCTCACCCCGGGGTGCTTTCGGCCATTTGGCTGAAGGCATCCCTAGGTACCACAGGGCAGCCCAGGGCAGGCCCTACCAGGCCAGGCCTCAACAGTGATCCCATCAGGGTCACATCTGCACATTGACCTTGTCCAGCTGGACCCTCTGGAGTTCACTGAGGCACAGGCGTGCAGTGAGGGGGCCTATAGTCTCGGAGACTTTCCAGGGGCAGTGTTTTCAGGCTGGATTTCCTTAAATTCAGTGAGGCTGTTTCCGTGTGTGGAAATCCCAGTGGAAAATGACTGTCATTGGTGACGTTCTTCTTTTTCAGCTCCTGTTCCATGTGCAGCAATACAGGACCTTCCAGGGCCAGCTGATAAGCCAGTGCCAGCACCAAGGGAAGAGCCCCCTTCAGGGACAGAACAGGAGCTAGAGGCAGCTCCAGAGCCCTCCTGCCCCTGCCCTGGCCCTGCCAAGGACCAGCCTAGTGAGGAGCTGCCTGACATCATGGCACCTGCTGTAGCCACTGCCCTCAGCCCTGAAGCTGAAGGTGAAGAGAGGGGGTAGCCATTATGGCCCCAGCCAGCAGCTCCCCTGCTGCTCTCAGTATACTGGGCACGGTGGGAGACATGGAGGCCAGGACCAGGTGTGTGGCCTGGGCTCCTCTGCCTCAGTGGAGAGAGGCTTCTGTCGTCTGGCTGAGCTGCAGCCCTGCAGCTGAAGGACCTGCTGCTGCTGCTGGGGTTGTTTGCTGCCTGCAAGAGGCGCTGGAGAGCAGGAAAAGAAGCCTGGGAGGAGTGACTCCAGTGGCTCCTCCTGCTCCCAGAGGCGACATTTTCCTTTAGGTATGGAGGTCTGCATTCAACTGGGTATTTGGGCAGTTGGCCCCTGAGGTGCTGCCCAGGCTGGGCTCTTCTTCAAAGGCAAGCTGGGAGTGAGGGGGGCCAGGGGGCATCTCCAAGGGTATGGAAACTGAAGCTTCCAAACTCAGCACTTGTGCCCCAAAATCTCCATGCCACTACCTGTCCTAGAATTGACTCATAGTGCTAGAATTAGAAGTCTCTCCATGACATTTAAATGAAGTTTGACTTTTTGAAACTTCATGTCTTGTGTAACTCCTTAATGTCAGATGGTGGTTTTGAGGCTATCCTGAAAATCTCTGATAGTCGTGTCTCTGTGTTGTGGTGGTTTGTGTGATTGAATTACCTTCTAATCAACTGTTACTGGAAACCCTTCAGGTCCAGCTTTTAGAAGACCTCAACCTACTTTCGCTTATTTTTACTCTCTGGTTTATTGTGGAAAAGGAATCGTGTAGCTTCATTCCTCCTGCAGATCAGTCACCTCTTGCCATCAAAGATTTGGCATAAGAGAGTTTCCAAAAATTACAGGTACAAGCTGATATGTTGGTACTGGGTGCCAAAGCAGAATGCCACAGACTAGGGAGCATAGAAGTAATTTTACTTGTCATGGTTCTGGAGATGGTAAACCAAGTTCACTTGGTCAGCAGATGTCATGTCTGGTGAGGGGTCTGTTCCTGGTTTGTAGACTTCCATCCGTTTATTGTGTCCTCATATGACAGAAGGAATCAGGGGAGCTCTCAGCAGTCCCTTTGATAGGGACACTGATCCGATTCATGGGGGCTCTGCTTTCATGACCTAGCCACCTCCCAAGGCCTCACCTCAAAATCCTATCGCATAGGGAACTAGACTTTAACACATGAATTTGAGGAGACAATAAGATTTGGTCTATAGCATCAGGTCACCCTAAGCCATTTGCACTCACAGGAAATCTCTAATCTTCTGTAACTATTTGCTGGTGGCTCTGGGTTGAGGAAAATCTTTAATTGCAGTACTTGATTCATCTGAGTCCAAGCTTAAATTCTTTGTTTGCTCACAAAACTTGTTCATGGGACAGAGGGAACTTTAGGGGCAAATGGCCATTTGGAATTTTAGGAGAATGGATGGTGGAGGGCTTGGGATGTGGGTGAGAAGTGGAGGGAGGAGAAGACGAAGGTGCAGAAGGAGAGAGAGCAGAATGTGAAAGGGGAAGAGGAACTCTGCATGTGGTCAACTAAAGGGCAAGGAAGGTAATTTTCCTTGCATTCTAAACTAGGATCCCATATCACGTCAGCAACACCTGAGGTATACGTATTTTCAATGTGTATTCCTGGTTCTGGAAATTTTGATTTCATAAATCTGGAGTTGTGCCAATTTATCTGTATCATAAGAATTTTGGATAATTCTGATGAAATTTGATGACAAAGCAGAGCTTGACAACCACTGGTTAGGGATATATATCTGGAAGGCTTTTGATTATATAAAATAGTCACAGACAACTGAGGAGGAATTGTTTAGGACTGGCATTGTAAACTGGTAGAGCCCCTCTGGAGGGGAATGAGAAAACAATGGGTAAAAGTTACAAATGTACATCCTTTTGACCCAGCAATTCCACTTTGGAAATTTATCCTACGGTCACATGCACACATGAACTCAGAGTCTGCATAGGGAGGCTTGCTGCAGTGTTATTTATAAGATCAAACTCATGGTGACAACCATTAGAGCTGCATGACTAAACTTCTACCGTGGAAAACTCTGCAGCCTTGGAATGAATGGGGCAGTGCTCTACGCCTAGGATGTCCCAGGAAAGAATAGGAAATGGTGTATGCATGGGATGGTCTTTGACAAGGGAGACCAGGACAGGGGCCTTACACTCCTCTCTCTCCTTTTCCTCTGTGCTTTTGCTCATCAACCAAATAAGTTACAGACAGTGGAAGCCCCCTCAGGCTGGGCCTGGCCACCTGCTCTGGCCTCTGAATGCAGCCTGGCCTGACAGCTTGGCTACAACTTCATGATCAACCCACAGCCAGAACCACAAAACTAAACTGCTCTCAAATTCCAGATGCACTGAAGTGACAAGATCACAAACGTGTTCTCCTAACGTGCTAACTGTTACGGAGCAAATTTAGGCAACAATAGACAATAAACACAATTCGGTTTTAGGAATAAATATTCTTGTGGATATTTCAGGTACAAAACATGTTGATATGGGATACACATATAGTAAAATGCTGACTTTGTTGTTGTTGTTGTTGTTTTTTGAGACAGAGTTTTGCTCTTGTTGCCCAGGCTGGAGTGCAATGGCACGATCTCAGCTCACCGCAACCTCTGCCTCCTGGGTTTAAGCGATTCTTCTGCCTCAGTCTCCCCCGGTAGCTTGGATTACAGTCATGCGCCACCACGCCCAGCTAATTTTGTATTTTTAGTAGAGATGGGGTTTCTCCATGTTGGTCAGGCTGATCTCGACTCCCGACCTCAGGTGATCCGCCCACCTCGGCCTCCCAAAGTGCTGGGATTACAGGCGTGAGCCACCCCGCCCGGCCAGCCTACTTTGTTTTTAATAACATCCATTTAACCTAAGTTTATGAAGCCTAAACTATATATGATAATAATGGCTATGTTTACCAATTGACTCATAACATTTAAATATTGGATACAACTAATGTCTGAATATTTATTAATTAATTCTCAACTTTAGTAGATTAATAAAGATTTCAGCTACGAAAGTATTGACACCCATGGAAATTACAAGTGCTGGATGACAATGAGGAGGAGGGAATTTACTCAGGTTAACTCTTCCCTGTAGGGCCATTTTGGAAACTCCCATCCTATGGGGAGACCATCCAATTTTGGGGAGTTTCCAGGACAGGGCCTCAGCGATGTGAGAGAGGGGGATTTTAGGGAGCACTGAGCCTGTCACTCAAAATCTCCCCAGCTCAGCAGCCTAATGTATTGAGGCAAAGAGGAGGTGCAAAAATAAGAAAAACACGGCCAGGTGCAGTGGCTCATGTGTGTAATCCCACCACTTTGGGGAGGCCAAGGCAGGTGAGTAATCTGAGGTCAGGAGTTAAAGACCAGACTGGCCAACATGGCAAAACCCCGTTTCTACTAAATATACAAAAATTAGCCAGGGATGGTGGTGGGCACCTGTAATCCCGGCCACTCAGGAGGCTGAGGCAGGGAAAATTGCTTGAAGTCGCAGACGCTGAGGCTGCAGTGAGCTGAGATTGTGCCACTGCACTCCAGCCTGGCGACAAAGCAAGACTCTGTTTCATAAAAAATAAATACAAAAATAAGAAAAGCAGCAGCTTCCTCTCGTTCTTAATCTCTCAAAAACATGTTCAGATCTCACAGTGGTCACTGCTTCAGGACAGAGGTGCAGAGGAATAGCCCGGCCAGGAGCGCCACCTTCACCAGAGCGTGGTGGACGCAGAGTGGAGTAAGATGCGGTTTCTTGAAACTCCCCTGCAATGACTTCTGTGAAAATTGGTCTGCATGGTGAGGGAGATGGGGGATGCATTTAGGGTGAGGACATCCCTAAAAGCAGCAGCGACTGCACCTGTCAGGCAGCTTCTTCTCAGGCAGTGCCTGCATCTGAAGAGCTGGGAATTGTTGCACATGTAAGGACCACAGCATACACACAAGCAAAAGGAAGCTGTCCCTGTCCTGGATGAGAAATCACAGAGCAGGTTTCCTTTTGAACTTTGTGGAGAGAAGGAGAGGAGCTGTGAGAGAGGAATTCTCAAGGCCGTGCTGCAGGAAGCCCCTTGCACAGGTTGAGGAAGCATCTTCAGAGCAAGGGAGAGCCTGAGAGCCAAGGGCAAGTTAGGGTCTCAATTCCCCATGAACTTGGACCACTGTGGGAAGTGCCACCTCTTCTATATGAACTGCAGTAATAATCAGTGTCATCCTCAGCCTGGAGCCCAGAGATGGTCATGGAGGCTGTGTTTCCAGACCTGAAGCCAGAGAAGCCACAGGGACCCCTGAGGCCTGAATACTGACACCATAAATCATGGGTCTGAGAACTGTGTCACCCATTGTTTGAGGGCCAAGAGCAGAAAGGCTCTGCAGCAGGTGCAGGCGGGGGTGTGAGTGTCCTGCTGCTGGGCCAGAGAAACTAGCAGACTCCACCGTAACAAGGGATTGGGCACAGGAACTGAAACCTTGTGCTTAAGGCAAAGCTTCAGGGGGGGAATCCTGCTGTAGACCCATGGGATTTAGCAACAAGTCTATGTCATGTGCAGTGAGAATTATTTACATTTTGAAAACAGCTCCTTCTGTGTTGATAGGCTTTCTCACATGCAGAACCACGTGAGACAGCAGTGACCACACAGCCAGACCTCGAGATCCCCCCAGTCATGAGCTCAGGCAGGGCACGAAATGACGCACAGTGAGACGGATGTGGCTCACGTAGGACGGAGCAGGAGCAGGGCCCAAGGGCACTGTCTTCTGCATAAGCAGGTTCTCTCTGTTGTTCCAGTGCCTCTTCCTGGGTTCACACTTACATCATCTGGTGGAGATGGGCTTCCTACACAAGGGTATTCAACAGCACCTGTCGCCTGTAAGAGTCCTGACCAGCTCTGTCCAATAATGGTATGACATGATCCTCCTGTGACCTCTAGTGTCTAGTCACCTCATTAAACATAAAAAGATAAGGCAAGTAAATTTATATAACAGTATATGTTATTTATGTCAATAATGGAAAATACTACCATTTTCACATGTTATCAGCATGAAATTACGAGATACATTACATAGATTTTCATGTCTATTGTTATTGTTATTTTTCAGGAGATTAATTATTTGGGGACTGTGTAGTTTATAAGGATGTGAATGTGTTTTCTGTTGGCCAGGGTGGCCTGCGGTGGCTTTTGATATGACAAGTGACCTGTGTTTTACATAATTCATCACATCTCCGTATCTGGGGGTTGTAGAAAGGAGCGACATTTGCGGAAGATGTGGAGGGTGGAGGTGGGCAGCGTCCATCCTGCAGCTCACCCTGTGGGTGCATCTGTGGTCCCTGCATGGGGTGAGGCTGCTCTACCTTCCCCCGGGGTTCCCTGCAGGGAGATCTGACTGCAACTCTCCCTCAGCCCAGAGCACCTGGCATGTCAGGCTCCCTTTTCATTCCATAAAATTCAAGGAACCATCAGATTGGGCATTTCAACATTTACTCTGAAAATTTAGGACAGAAATTAGAGTTTTCAGTGTATCGTGGCCTCCTCAGGTTCCTGATGGCCCATGGTGGGAACTCCTGGCCATCCTGATGGGCTCACTGGAATACGACTCTGGATTGGAGATTTCCATGCACAGAGGATGTAGAAGGGAATGAGGGAGGCAACACTGGGAAGAAGGAGACCTGACTCATGATGGGGTTGCCACTGAAGCCTCAGGCATCCACACAGTGAGCTCTGGAGCTGGGAGGCCCTTCATTCAGTGGCATCTTAAATTGAGGCAGTGTCTTGAGATCTTGGTTCATTAAACTGAACCCCTCTGAGAAGGGACTTAAACTTGTGGAAGAGATCTGCAACCAAGAGCACTTCCCAGTGAGGCACAGCTCTGAGCTGCTGGGTTCTCAGCAGTGCTCAGTGGTCACATTGAAGAGGGGATCTGGGCAGACTTCACAGTATCCCCTCCTCTGGTTTGCTCTGTCGGGAATCACAGGCCACCACACAGCCTGGGGCCCAGGACCTCAGCAGGGCTGGACAGCACTTCTGGGGCCTGATCCAGAGAGGTGGTCTAAGGACTGGCCCCATCCCCACCATATGACCATCCAGGGGCAGGACAGTGAACAGAGGTTGCTTCTGTCTGTCTTTCCACCCAGGCCCTCATTCTCTAACTCACACAGCAGCCCCAAGTCACCAGATGATTCTGGTCCTTCCAGGCCATGTCTATGCCTGATGCATGCTCGGTAGAGACTCCTGGAGGGGGCTGGAGGGAAGGGCAGCCTGGGGGCTCAGACCCAGGTGAACTGATCCAGATTCACTCATGGTTTCATTCACAGGCCTTCCAGGGCTGGAGTAGAGGGTGACAGAAGCTGGGAGGGTGTTTTTGTCTCACTTCCCCATCTGCCTGTGTCACTGTGGGATGTATCACTACTACTGTCCCACACCTGACAGTAATAGTCAGCCTCATCCCCGGCCTGGACCCCGCTCATGGTCAGGGCGGCGGTGTTCCCAGAGTTGGAGCCAGAGAATCGCTCAGGGATCCCTGAGGGTCGATTGCTATCCCTATAGATGACAAGCACTGGGGACTGGCCTGGCTTCTGCTGGTACCAGTGCACATTTTTACTTCCAATGTTATTTCCGCTACAGGTAATCTTGGCCGTCTGTCCTCGGGCCACTGACACTGAATGCGGCTGAGTCAGTTCATAGGAGGTCGCAGAGCCTGCAAAGATTAAAAAAAAAAAAAAAAGTAGAGGTTGGGTTGCGGGTGAAAATCCTTTATATAAAATCCCTTACTCTCCTGTCCTGGACAAACTCCAGAGAGTCTGTGAACCCTTAGTGTATCCCCTGCAATCCGCGCCAGTCCCAGTGGCCCATGGACTTTCCTGTTGCATGGAGCCTTTGACCTGAAAACCCACTCCTCTCTCCTGGCAGGGGCAACCCCTCAGGCTCTCACAAGCCTTTGAGCAGAGTGTGGGGGACTTCAGCCCCACCAGCCCCTCCCCCTGCAGCAGGTCATGAGCATCCTGCCCACCACAGGCAGGGCCCTGCTGAGCTTAGATCAAGGCCACGCTGGACTCAGAGCCCTGGGGCTGGGCTGGTTGGCTGAGACCCTGGGGGGCAGCACCTGTGCAGTGAACGAGGAGGCCGAGGAGGAGAAGGGTCCAGGCCATGGCTGAGTCACCACCAATGCTGCTTCCTGAGGCCCAGGCTGGGCAGGTTCCTCCCAGGCCTTTCTTATCCCCTTGCTGAGAGAGCGGCCCATGATGCAAATCAGCAGAGTCAGGGGCAGGTGCTGGAGGAGCTCTGTGGTTTCCAGAGAAGGGCTGAGCCCCAAGGGACACAGAGAGAAAAGGGGTGGCCCCTGCGTACCCATCCCCCTCAGCCCATGGGATTCTCCTTCACCCACTGGTCCCACAGTCTGGGCTCACATCTTTACCCAGATTGTGCCCAGCCTTGCTCCTGGGCTGGGTTGGTCATGGAAAAATTCAGAGATGAATGTCTCTGTATTCTCTAGGGAATATAAAGTTCATCCTATGGGATGGTGGTTGGCCTGTTCAAGAGGTTGCCAGAGTCACAGTGGTCATGGGGCAGCTACCTGGGGTCCACAGCCCCCTCCTCCACTTCATCCTGCCTCAGGAGGCAGGTGGTTAACTTTCTTCTGCTTCTCTAGTAATATCCTGATCACAAATATTTTATGTGAGACATGAGATGTCTGGTATGGGCCTAAATCCATTTTGAAGACACATTCCAGAGCCTAATGCAGGGAACCCCTTTATCCCCACTCTTCAGCACAAGCTTTGAACAGGTACAGGCCCCACCCGAGGGCACAGCTCCTCACTGCTAGGAGAGAATGAAATTCCTTGGTTACAAGTGGACATGGAGTGTTGGAAGATCCATGGGATGCGGTACGTTTCTACCTTGGCTGTGAGTTCTAGTGCCAGGTCATAGGTGCTGTGCCTCAGTATCCCCAGGGTGCTGTCAGGACAGGGACAGTTCAGTAGGTAAAGGAAACATTTGCTTCATGAGAGAATGAGAGGAAGCTGCAAACTCCAAGACCCCGGAAGTGAGTGTTTATTATAACTAAGTTGTCTTCAGTTGCTGGGAAAGTGTATCAATGGATGAAAACTTAAGTCAACAGAAGATTAATGAGCAAATATTTTGTGCCTCATGAGGAAATCAGGAGCTGTGATTTGGCAGGATCCCAGGACAGAGTCAGGAAGACCGCGGACAGTGGACATGGAGGAGTGGCGGGGAAGGAGAAGCCGCTGTGTCTGCAGAACAGGGGCTCCCAGAGCAAAGGGCAGGGAGGTGGGACACGTGTGACTACAGAATGGGATGGCACGTGTGACCGTGGGAAGGGGGCCAGGGCGATGGGAAGAGGCAAAGCGCCTGTATCTGTGTCACAAAAATAAGCACCATCTCCAAGAGACAGAGCTGAGAACCAGGAAGTCAAAAGAATGTAAACATCCATGTCAAGGACAAACACTCTACGAAGAATCTCTTTCCTTCCAGGTCTCAGGTCATGGTCATTGACTCTCCCTGCATGTCAGCATCTCCGATGCCCAGGTGTTTTCGCCAGATACTCTCTGCTGCCCGCTGGTGGCCACTCTACACTGGCTGCTGGAGGCTCAGAGGTCTCCTGGGTCCAGGTTAGCTTCAGAATCTGCTGCTCAGGTCCCTGATTCTTTAATTCATGGACTGCTGACCTCAGGGAGAAATTCCTCTTCTCTGTGTGGCCCCTTCCTGCCTCAGGACCCAGCACAAGGTGCTCAGATTCCTGATGGAAATATAAACACTCCATGTAATAGAGGCGGTGACAGGACGATCCTGAGGCTCCCTGCACGTCTCTCTGGGTGGTTGGTGGTCCTGAAGGGAAACGGGGGCTTTGTACTGAGAAATACAGGACTCAGGGGTGTCTTTGACTGGTTCTGGATACAAATACAGGGCCAATGTGGGTTGCTGGTGACTCCTGTAATTCAACAGGTGACCGACAGAAGCTCATTCACCCAACAAATATTCATCCTGACCCGCTCTGTCCCGGCAAGACATTTTAGGCATTTAGGAATTCAGCATAAGGAAAACACATTTCTTGCTCTCAGGGGTTTCCCGTCCTGTTGTGGGATCGGTGCAGTAGGTACACTGGGTTTACAGACCCAGCAGATACTCCCCACCACCTTCTACCTGTGCGTCATCTCCTCCATTCACTTGAAATCCAGGCAAATTTCCAGTTTCTCCCCCACCAGGAGCTACCATGTAGCTCAGCATTGGTCCACGGGATGTAACTATCAGGTGGCTGAGGTCTTCTCAGGGAACTTTTCCTCTTGGGAAGGAAGGAATAGATTGGATTTGTGCTTTGCTTTTTCTCTTGAACATGCGTGTGATAGCCGGAGCAGCAGCAGCCGTACTGAGGTCGTAATCAACAACAATGAAAGCAAAGTCAACATCACATTCAAAAGGAATGGAATGTTAGAAATATTTGAGGTTCCTAAGGAACTGTTGAGCATCTGGAGAAAAATCACCAAGTACGGGCAGACTTATTTTGTCGGAGAAAGTTGGATGCTCCCTTGTTCCTGCCACATGTGTCCTTGCAATGAAAAAGCATTTCTGGTTGATAATGCAATGATTAATAGAAATAAATCCATCGACAGATTAATAATAGAAGAATAAACGTAGAATCGTAGGCTCTATGCAGATAATCATGGAAAGTTCCGACAGAGGTTGACTGGCCGACTGCTGTAGATTATTGGTTGGAGAAGGCCTCCCTGAAGAACAGTCTGTGGAGCTCCTTTGAGCAAGGAATGAAGAAACAAGTGATGGAAGTGTGTCCAAGGAGCTACCTGTGTGCCCTGCAGGGAAGGGTCTTGGGTGTGTGAGGATCCGAAAAGACAGCGGGATGCCTGAAGGGAATCTGCAATGTAAACCAGTTCGGGGTAAGATGTGACATTTGCTCACAAGTGAAGAATTCGGAGACATAAATGATGTGTAGTGTGGGAAATTAACAGATAATAAATTAGGTGATCTGGGGCAGCATAGCAAACAAAATCACTTGTGACCAGGAAGATGCTACTGTGTGGGGACATGTGTGGCTCACATGAGTCCAGACCAGTCCCAGCCCCTCTCTACATCACGTGGCCCTGAAGACACTCAAAGGAGTGGTTCTTGGTCCCTCCCCCTCTACCTAGTGACCACCACACAGCCCTGTGGGGACCCAGCCTGCTGCCTGTGTGTCTGGTCCTGGGCCAGCTCTCTGCAGCCCCATGTGGGTGACCCAGCACTGCTTTTTCTAAAGTTCTAGAGATTTGCTGACCCAGGAGCAGAGAATTTAGGGAGTGCACTTGACAGGGAAAGAAGATCCTGTGAGACAGAGTGACAATTCCAAGGTCACTGGGGAAGGAAGAAAGTAGAGCAGGACCAGGGAAGTCCTAGACCCATAATGATGAGCTCTTCTGAAAGTCCTGGGACCAGCCTGGGCTTGGGACGGGGACCTGGGAAAATCCTGAGCCAAATTTGTGAGTCCCTGATGCAGTTTCCCCTCATCAGTTCCTACAGCTGCCTGTGGGGAGTCCTGCTCTACTTGAACATGGAGCCAGACAGGGCCTGGGAGGGCAGCCAGCTCCCTGCGCGCATGGGCTGATTAGAACACCCAAAGCAAAAGACTCCAGATTTTAATCAAACATCGGCCTGTTAATGATCATTTAAACTGAAGTATTTTTACTGTAATGTTTGAGGGTTAGGGATCTTCCCATAAAAATGACCTAAGTTAATGTTCCTTTAGCACAATTAATAAGTTGTAGATATATTAATACAATGGTATTTCTCAGCGCTTTTTGGAGCAGAGTATCATTTTCTTTTGTTTTCCCATTTCCAGGAGGTATGGGCATGAACGCAAGCCACGAGCATTGATACAGGAAACCTCTGCTTTTCTTAGTCAATACATCTCACACCTGACATGCTTACTTTATTCAGGTGTTCTAAAGTGAATTACAAAATACATCCGTTGAAGCAAACGGCAGAGAAATGTCACCACTGGTGGATTTTACCCAAGAATCAAACAAGGTATTTACTCATGGAGCAAATACATGATGCTCACATGCAGGTGATCCTGCATAGGTGTGGCTGATTCTGGACCAGATGTGAGTTGGGCAAGTTTCCTTCCACTGACCAAGGTGGCTTCTTCTGTCCTAATCACCCCTGTGAGAAGCTCCCTCTTTTTCCTGGGTCTTCATGCTGGGAAGATGCTCTTCTTTGGAAATGCAGAACTAGGGGCGTTGTGAGAGAATAATGAGACCTTGTCTGTGGAATTTAATCTTCCCATACTCACAGGGCCTCATTCTCTGGATGCAAAATTATCAGGCAGCAGAATATGAGAGCAAGGGTCCCTTACCTGCCCCAGGCTGTGCTGAAAAGAGTTTCCTAGTGCACATCTCCCAAGCGGTCTTCAAGAGCCTGAGACTGGCTGAATCAGTCCTCACTGAGACCCAAGAAGCAGGGAAACCTGTGAAGCTTCCCTCTTGCCTTGTGGTTTATCCAAAGATGTAGTTTTCTTTTAAATCCCCAAATCCTGTCACTTGAAATTTTGAGCCTTGCAGAGATGTGTTCACTGATTCTAGTGGTAGAAAAGTCTCTAGATGAACAAGTTCCTGCATTCCTCTGCACTTTCAAAAGTCTCTAGAGTTCAGGCATGTTTGTAGAGCAGAAACTCTAATAAAGTAGGTGTAGAAGAGTGTGTTATATAAGCAAGGGCGATGATGAGAGAGAACGTGAAAGCTTCCCAATTTCCTTCACTTCTAACCCACATGGTCCACCTTTCCAAGTAGCTTACAGATGAGAGGGCCAAGGACAGTAGAGACTGAGGGCTGGAAATTCCAGGTTTAGAGCCACAGGTTTCTTCATCTTCCTGTTCCACCAGCAGATCTAACCCCTTATGCACATCAGAGATAAGGTTTCCTCAGCCACCGTCTGTCCCTCTGTATGATTCAGTGTCCAACAGCTATGAATGACCTTTCTCTTGAGAATCAAATTCAGATATAGACTCAGCAGTGGACATTGTTTTCCCAAGCACAGGGATAAGAGTCAGCAGCACAGACTGGCCTGTGGGCACAGTGTGCCTGGCTGAACTGCACTCAGCATAGCCCTACTGTGTGGAAACAGTCCCGCTGCCAACAGGGAACACTGTCATCCTGGGGGGTACTTTTACAAAATTCTTCACAAGCGTTGACAAAGAATTCTGGTTTCGAAATGCTGGCTGCAGACAGCTGACAATCAAATATGCGTGTGAGTGAATGTTATGGTCATACACAATTTTACATGAATAGAATTACATTAGATAATCATTCATGTGATCTGCATTTTTTTCAAATATTGCAGACAGACATCATCAGTCATTAAAAAAATAATAATAATAAGGGGGAATCTTGTCATTTGCAACAATATGAATGAACCTGGAAGAAATTATGCTAAGTGAAATAAGCCAGATGCAGAAAGACAAATACTGTATGAGCTAATGATATGTGGAATCTAAAAAGTGGAACTCTTTTGACATTATTTGGTAATACAATAAATACAAAAATATTAAAGGAAAGGGGGAAAAAAAGAAAAATAAAAAGTGGAACTCACAGAGGCAGAGTAGAATGGTAGTTTCCAGGGGCTGTGGGTGGGCGGATGGAGAGATGTTGGTCAAAGGCTACAAAATTTTAGTTCTAAGGTGGTAAGTCCTAGGCCTGGTGCGGTGGCTCAAGCCTGTAATCCCAGCACTTTGGGAGGCTGAGGCTGGCGGATCACCTGAGGTCAGGAGTTCAAGACCAGCCTGGCCAACTTGGTGAAACCCCGTCTCTACTAAAAAATACAAAAAATTAGCTGGGCGTGGTGGTGGGTGCCTGTAATTCCAGCTACTTGGTAGGCTAAGGCAGGAGAATCGCTTGAACCCAAGAAGCAGAGGTTGCAGTGAGCCAAGATGGTACCACTGCGCTCCAGCCTGGGCAACAGAGACAGACTTTGTCTCAAAAAAAAAAAAAAAGATGGTAAGTCCCGAGGCTCTAATATACAGCATGGTGACTACAGTTAATAATGCCATATTATTAATTGAAATTTTCTAAGAGAGCATATCTTAAGTTTATTCATCACATACACACACACACACAAACACATGCGTTGACTATTGTGAAAAATGTGTTAACTAATTTGATTAGTGTATACATTTATCAATACATATGAATTGTACACCTTGAATCCATTCAATTTTTATTTGTCAATTATACCTCAGGAAACCTGGGAAAAATCAAACATTACAGACATCTGATTGTATTTTGTGTCTCCTGTCCCAAAAAAGCACCTGGAGCTTAGCAAAGCACTTGATGCTTGACCTCACACTGCTCCTCTCCCATTCCAACTGTCAATCAAAAAGAACCATCAGACAAAAACACCTCCAAATTGTTTAATTTATTCAGGAATTAGAAAACAGAATTATAAGCTGAGCACGGTGGCTCATGTCTGTAATCCCAGCACTTTGGGAGGCTAAGGTGTGAGGAACACTTGAGGCCTGGAATTCAAGACCAGCCTGGGCCACACAGTGAGACTCTGTCTCTATAAAAAAAAAAAAATTAATAAAGTAAATACATAAATTAGCCAGGCGAGGTGGTGTATGCCTGTTGTCTCAGCTACTCAGGAGGCTGAGGTGGGAGGATTGCTTGAGCCAGAGAGTTGGAGGCTGCGGTGAGCTATGATTATGCCACTCCAGCCTTGGTGACAAAGCAAGACCCCTGTCTCAAAAAACAAATAAGTATAAAAATAAAAATAAATTTACTGTTACGTATAAAATTTTTCTTTTGATGCCACAAAGAAAAATTAGTACTGGGACAAAGGCTCTCTCAGCAAAGCAGTTCTTTTTACTTCCCGCAGAAAGGGTACTCCCACTAGCAATCTTGCCACGAGAATACCACAAAGGAAAGCAGACTATTTATTCCTTATGCATATGGGGTTGTCCTTACTGCTGTGTCTGATCTTCGCTGGCTGGAGCCAGACCTCACAATCTAAACTAAAACCCGATTGGCTAATAACTTGAAACTTTTATAAACAGACAAAAGCAACGGAGAGCAAAAAAACGAAGTCCAAATAAGGAAGGGGCATAGGCTGTGAGCTGGGACATGCCTGTGAGCACGTCCAGCACAGATATCTTGGTTAAAGTACAAAGACATAGAATGTACTACGTGCCTGTAAGCATGTTTAACAGCTACGTAGTATAGGGTTTCTAGCAAAAAGGCAAGAAGGCTTTTGAAGAAAGTGTTTAAAACAAACTATTATTTCTAACACTTATGAAATTTTCTTAAACAAGAAAGGAAACTTTGAAGAGGAACTTTTCTAATTCCCACATTTACAAAAAAAAAGAAATTTAAAAAAGAAAAGAAGCATTATAACCTAAGATGCATAACTATGACAAGCCGCATATGCATCTGAAGAGGGGAGGGCAAAGGGAAGGTTGTACCAGCAAAAGGAGAGGTTCAGATAAGCTGCTCAGAAACAGAGTTCATTGATTATGGAGACTCAAAACCACAGCTGACATCAGTTCATTGGTGGAGATGCTGTTCCTAGGCAGGTGTTCTTTCTTTTTTTTTAAGACAGAGTTTTGTTCTTGTTGCCCAAGCTAGAGTGCAACGGCACAATCTTGGCTCACCGCAACCTCCACCTCCAGGGTTCAAGCGATTCTCCTGCCTCAGCCTACCAAGTAGCTAGGATTACAGGCATGTACCACCATGCCTGGCTAATTTTTTGTATTTTTATTAGAGACGGGGTTTCTCCATGTTGGTCAGGCTGGTCTCAAACTCCTGACCTCAGATGATCTGCCTGCCTCGGCCTCCCAAAGTGCTGGGATTACAGGTGTGAGCCACCACACCTGGCCGGCAGGTGTTCTTTCAAAAACATCTTATCTAAATTGCTGTGGTCCTAAAATAGGAATGTCTTGCAGAGCTATTTCAGAAAGCCCTGAGACAGCCATTCCTTTTTAAAAATAGAGATGAGGTCTTACTAAATTGCTCAGACTGGTCTTGAATTCCTGGCCCCAAGGGATCCTCCAAACCTTGGCCTCCCAAAGCGCTGGGATTACAGTGGTGAGCCAATACGCCTGGCTCCCTGACACGGCTTTTATCTCAGCCATGTAAGCATGAGCCCTTCCCTTTCATATCCTCAGGGTTTTGGTTTGGGTCAACAAAAGGGAAGTTTATTTTGGTATCTGCAACTTTCACACACCCATCACCATAAAAGAAAGGACCAGCCTCAACTGACAGTCAGCACTCCGCAGGGATCCTCCACAATCCTCTCTCCTCTCTCCCTCTTGCCGGCAACCTGGCCATGCCATGATTCCTCTTCTGTCCTCCTCTGTGGACTTCCATGACCACGCTCTGTCCTATGAGGCAGGACCAGGGTCATGTTCACTTTCTTCTTTCCCCTCCCTGACATTTGCTCCACTCCCCAACTTGTTCTCCACGCATCAATCTCAGTGGAGCAACAACAATCAGATGACGAAAATAAATAATGGTGGCCAGTCTTCAAATGGATCCCCTTTCAATCCCGCACTATCCATCTGCTGCCTTCTCATCAGCCTCCCCTCTGCCCCAGTTTCTTTCCCTTCTCAAACTGGACAAGCACCATACTCCCTCAAGATGTGTGCTGCACGCTCCCATGCCCTGAACTCCCGCCCTTCAAGCTCCTATGGCTGCTCCCTGCTCAGGTCTCAGAAAAGGAGTCCTGGGCAACCCTGCCAGGGGGCTGCCTTGTTGGCTGTCTTGAGATGAGCCATTAGCTATGACTGCCACTTTAAAACAATGATCTTGTTTTGTTTTGTTTTTTTGTTTTCAACCTAAACTTTATATAGTCAGAAACTGTAAATCTTTGAACATCCACAGCCACTGAAGGACAAACCTTTACCGAATGTCTCAAGCAGAGAGGGTGAGGCTGAGTCTCCATTTCCAAGGTGAAAACATGACAGTTTTTATCAGCCCCATTCTTTTATTTATTTATTTAAATACGGGGTTTCACCATGTTGGTCAGGCTGGTCTTGAACTCCCGACCTCAGGTGATCCGCCCGCCTTGGCCTCTAAAGTGCTTGGATTACAGGCGTGAGCCACTACGCCCGGCCTTATCAGCCCCATTCTATGTGACAATCCCAGGTCGAATCTGGATCAATGCAATGACTTCCTTTGTATGTACCTATGTTTTGTTCGCGCATTCATTCATCCGTGCAGCTGGGAACTCGCAGCTGTTCACTAGCATGGGGGATCCCTAGGGGAATGACAGGCCAGAGCCAGCAAAAGCCAGCCAGCCTCACCACACTGCCTGTTGCTCTTAGTCACCATGATCACCATAGCCTATGGCAGGAGATTTGGGGTCCCCCCTTTCAGGAAAAACACAGTTTGTGGAGGCTGAGTACTTCCCAGGCCTGACTGAGAAAACAATTCAAAAGACCCAAAGAGATTCCTGGAGTTCAGCAAAGCACTTTTCCAGGTGAGGGGGAGAGGGAGGCCGGAACACGTGGACTGGGCCGGGAACATGGGGCCCTTCCGCTTGGCTCCTAGCCCCCTCCCTCTCCCTTCACCCGGAAGAGATCCTCCCCGTCTCTGCAGAAACCTGACTGTCCCCCTAGAGGGCCCCGGGAGGAAGTGGGTTTTGCGTATACTCCCTGTTGACTCCAGTGCCCCCTGCTGGCGCCAGACGTGGGGATCCCGCAAGGCTTCAGGGCACAGCTCCCCAACGGCCAGAAGCAGGGCCCGCCGTGCCTTGGCACTGCTCCGGGACACCCCACCCGTTCCCCAGGTGTGACCTATCAACAGGTATGTACTGGCGACAAAAGGAGCAGTCCTCAATACAGGGAAAGCAGGGCCCAGTCCTCTGGAGGCACAGGGAAGGGGTGTGGCGTGAACGCGTGGATTTCTGTGGAATGCGGAAGCACGGGGAGGCGAGAGGAGCATGCGCAGGCCTCAGAAAATTCTGGAAAACTGACTCGCGGGAGGACGGAGTACGCGCGCTCCAGACAGAGCGCAAGTAAATTGAATCCCGGTGGGGGTTTCTTTAGCCCTGGGGGGGTGCAGAAATAGATAAATACAGGTAAATATGAAGATTTACCCGGCCAAGGGCAGGGTCGTCTTTTCTAGACCAGCGGGACGGGATGGGGGGAGGGGGCCCCTGGAACCGGTCCCTGCATCCCGCGTCCCACTGAGAGAAAGGGGAGTCAGTAGAAGCACAGGCCCAGGGCAGGGTCCAGACGTGGACCTCTCCCTGATCCCAGAACCCCCTATTCCACATTCCCAGCCAGTCCCCCACATCCCCCACTGCCTCTCCATTCACCAGCTATACCCCATTTCTCCACCCTGCCCCCGCTGCTGTCCTGGGGGCAAGGCCACAGGCGTCACCCATTCACACATCCCCCAACACTCCTCTACCAACTCTGCCACCCTCCATCTTCCTCCCCCATTCCCACTCCTCCCCCCCAACCTTTCTTCCCTCATCCCCACCTCCACCGTGTCTCCCTTCCCCCCATCTCCACACCTCCCCCACCCTTGGTCTCCCTTTCCCCCATCCCCCGCCCCCCCACCCTGTCTCTGTTCTCCTGTCTCCACTCCTCCCCCAACTTCTGTCTCCCTCCCCCATCCCCACCCCTTCCCCCAACCACTTTCTCCCTTCCCCCCCCATCCCCACCCCCCTGCCCCCCAACTTCTGTCTCCTCTCCCCCATCCCCACCCCTTCCCCCAACTTGTCTCCCTTCCCCCATCCCCACCCCTTCCCCAACTTCTGTCTCCCTTCCCCCATCCCCACCCCTTCCCCAACTTCTGTCTCCCTTCCCCCCATCCCCACCCCTTCCCCAACTTCTGTCTCCCTTCCCCCATCCCCACCCCTTCCCCCAACTTCTGTCTCCCTTCCCCCATCCCCACCCCTTCCCCAACTTTGTCTCCCTTCCCCCCATCCCCACCCCTTCCCCCAACTTCTGTCTCCCTTCCCCCCATCCCCACCCCTTCCCCAACTTGTCTCCCTTCCCCCATCCCCACCCCTTCCCCAACTTGTCTCCCTTCCCCATCCCCACCCCTTCCCCCAACTTGTCTCCCTTCCCCCCCACTTGTCTCCCCTTCCCCCATCCCCACCCCTTCCCCAACTTGTCTCCCTTCCCCCATCCCCCACCCTTTCCCCAACTTGTCTCCCTTCCCCCACCCCTTCTCCAACCTTTTTCCATTCCCTCATCCCCACCCCTCCCCCACACTGTCTCCATTCTCCCATCTCCACCCCTCCCCCACCTGGTCTCCCTTCCCCCATCCTCACCCCTCCCCCCCCCCCCCCCCCCCCCCCCCCACCCTCTACTCCCGCCTTCCTAGGACACCTACGCCACTGGGTGGGCCATCCCCAACCCCCAGCACCTAGGAAGGTGTAGACACCCTGTGGCTGCAGGATGGTAGTCAGGGTCCTTGACCACAGGGGTCACTTGTGACGGAACACATGGTCTGTTCCTACTGCCCCCTGGTTCAGCCCAGGAGACACTGGTACTCAGGTTTGGAGCTAGAGATTTCCACTGAAATCTCCCTTCCCCCCATCCCAACCCCCGACAGTCTTTCCTCCCCCATTCCCACAGTGTCTCCCTTTCCCCCATCCCCACCCTTCCCCCAGCCTGTTCCCCATTCTCCATCCCCACCCCTTACCCTGTGGCCTTTCCCCATCCCCATCCCTCTCCCCGTCCTGTCTCCCTTCCCCCATACCTAACCTTCCCCCCCCACCCCCCTCCTCTCCCACTCTCATCTCTCCTCCTCCCCCGCCCATTGTCTTCTCTCATCCCCACCACATCTCCCCCGTCTCCCCTACCCCCTCTGCCCCTCCTCCCCCCAGTCCTGACCCCACCGGATCTTGTAAGATTTCAACCTGGAAGGAACGAGAAACGGGGATTGGTCAGACGGGACTGCTTGTTCCCCCAGCTGCCGCTAGGGCGCTTGCTGAGTCACCATGTCGCTCTTTCCTTCCAGCAACTTCGCGGCGTGGCGCGCTATCTGTGGAAAAACGTGAGTTCAAGCCCTGAGTCCCCCGCTGCCCCACAGAGTGACCTTGGGCTTGTGCCCTGGCACCACCCCTGTCCCCAGTCCCTGTTTTCTCTCTGGAAATGGGTTGAAGACCAAAGAAAATGATGTGCCCCACTTGGGTCACCCCGAGCCGCCTGCCCTGGAACATTGGCCAGAGTTGAGGAGGTGTGTCTGTAGCGATGCTTTGAACCGCGGCGGCGGCGCTCGTGGTTGGAGCTCCTCAGGGTGGGTGCGCATTCGCAGTGCGGTAGGTGCTCTGGGACTCGCCCCCTTTGAAGGTGCTGGGGGTTGGGAATGGCCCACCCGGTGGCGTAGGCATCGGAGGAAGGCGGGAGCAGACGCAGAAATGTGGCTGCGGGACGATAGTCAGGGTCGTTAACCACAGGGGCACTTGTGACGGAACACATCGTCTGATGTTCCTACTGCCCCCTGGTTGAGCCCAGGAGACACTGGTGCTCAGGTTTGGAGCTAGAGATTTGCACTGAAAGGGCGGTATTGAGTGTCCAGTTGTCAGTTTCCTCAGCAGTATTGCAGAGGTTTTCACGGGAGGCCATTGTTTCGTAAATATTACACGTGTCCTTGTTTTTGGGGGCATCTTGACTATTACTCTCAAACATGCGTGGAAGCAGGTGACTGAGACCTAGAAATCCAAGTGTTGGAGGTCCGGAGGCCAGCCAGAATCGCTTCAAAATGGAACGAAGGCATTTGCGGGGTAAGAAAGTCCCTGAAACGTCTCGGGTACCTAGAGAGGCCCTGTTCCTCTCTGTCCTTGTCACTCAGGAGCCAGATTGGAGCTGCATCCTGAGTTCCTCACGGGAGAGGAAGAGGCAGGAGCTGATTTTATAGTTGCAGGTCATGTCCCCAAAAGGGCATTTCACTCATCCTGTCCTGCTGTTTTTGTATAACAGTCAACCCTAGCCTGGGCACGGTGGCTCATGCCTGCAATCCCAGCACTATGGGAGGGTGAGGCCGGCGGATCACCTGAGGTCAGGAGTTCAAGACTAGCGTGGCCAAAATAGTGAAACCCCATCTCTACTAAAAATACCAAAAAAGATTTAGCCAGGCATGGTGGCGAACGCCTGTAGTCCCAGCTACTCGGGAGGCTGCGGCAGGAGAATTGCTTGAATCCAGGAGGCAGAGGTTGCAGTGAGCCGAGGTCGTGCCATTGCACTCCAGCCTGGGTGACAAGAGCAAAACTCCTTCTCAAAGAAAAGAAAAAACCCTAATGTGTTGGGGACCTTATTGCCAAAGCCATGATTACATTCAGAACCAGGGTAATCAGCCACCAAAGCCCGCACTTTCAAGTGGTGTCAGAGAGCATGAGCTCAGGGAGGCTTTGTCTCACTGCCCCTTGGGCTTGGGCCAGTAGGGGTAAGTGTCGGTCCTGCAAAGTGAGCAACAAGATTGCACTACCTCATCTTTGGGTGCCACCTGGGGGAGATCAGGGAGAACATGCTATCTGGCTGGAAGCCTGGAGACTCATGCCAGGACCAGAGGCTCAAGGACGACCCTGTGCATGGGACTGTGGGCCGTGCTCAGGTGCTGTTGGTATCCAGACACCTGATATATAACCCCCTAATGATGCTGCTGCCTTCAGAACAGGAAATGGTAACCTTGTATCCCAAAACCCTAGCTTCAAGAGTGGCTGTGTCATAGACTGAGCCCAAGACCCTGAGAGGAGGGGTGCATGCATGGAGGAGAGGGTCGAGGCCATGACCTCAGGGAAGCTTGGGAGAACAGAGAAGGGTCAACTCTGGTTGACCAGGTAGCTCATCAGCCCTGGGCTGCCAGAAGATCACCTCCTTAGTGTCTCTCAACTGTGCAGAGAGAAGAATGAGATGCCCCAGGGCTCTGCCTTCTGGGCTCCCCCACACCCTTCTTTATCCCTGCCTCAGAGGTTGGAGGGCCTCCATGCAGAGCTGGGGGTTGAGGCCAGCAGTGCATTTACTTCTTCCTGGCAGGGGGTGTTCCTAGGAGCCACCATGCCCCAACCTCTTGATAAGTTTTTTATAAAGCAGCAAAACATTTTGATTCTTAATATTTACATCACAGTATGCTCAATGAACTAGTTTTGCTATTTTTTTCACTTCTCTGTACATTTATAACTAAGAGAGAGTTATTAGTGCTTTGAAAAAAACATATTTAATGGTCACAGCAAAATCAAATAGGCGGGCAGATCACTTGAGGTCAGGAGTTCAAGACCAGCCTGGCCAACATGGTGAAACTCATCTCTACTAAAAATACAAAAATTAGCCGGGCATGGTGGCGGGTGCCTATAATCCCAGCTACTCAGGAGGCTGAGGCAGGAGAATCACTTGAACCGGGGAGGTGTAGGTTGTAGTGAGCCAAGATTGTGCCACTGCACTCCAGCCTGGGTGACAGAGCAAGACTGTCTAAAAATAAAGAATAGAAGGTCCAGGCCTCGGAGATACCTTAGAGGAAGATCATGACTAGGTATTCCTCCTTGTCACCCAAAATAGTAGTTGATGTACCCCAAGCTTTCAGTAAGAGGTTTTGAGTAAATCGGGGGAGAGGATTAGCTGTGCCAGACACTTAGCATTGAGTATGTCCACAGGGCCAGCCTGCCCCAGTGCTTCCTAGCAGGCCTCAGCACGGACCTAGAGGATTTTTTTTTCAGTCCATTGTGAGGCCAGTGCCCTTGGGATCCCTGAGAATCGTTGCTCCCCTTTTTTGTTCCAGTGGAAAGTGCCAGACAGCCTGATGTGCCTTGCTTTTACTCTCAGCTACTATGACCTGTAGGGCCTAGAAATTTAGGGTTAGCTGGAGACCAGGATGCAGTTCCAGATTGCAGTGTCTCTGGCTCTTTCCTGAAAAGCAGAGTCCGATGAGGCTGTTGAGTGAGGAGGAGGAAGTGGAAAAGTCCCAGAGAGCATCCCTTTCTGGCCCAGAGGCCAAGACTGAGTCCTTCTTCCCTTTTAATCTCTTTCTCATTTCTGCTTCTGGATTGATAGCTCTTTCCCCCACACTCTCCATTGGCCTGACTGTGCCATGGGGGTGGGTCAACAGTCAATCCCATTGACACCTCACCCACACTAAGGCAAACAAAGGCAGGCCCTCAGGACACTCCCATCCCCCAAACTATGCCCACAGTGTCCCCAGTTGACTCACAAGTTACCAGCTTTTAAGGGACGCAGCTGTCCGAGAGCCAGGAGTCCTGGCCTCCTGCTCTGCTCTCCTCTCCTCTCCTTATGCTTGGCTCCACATCAGCAGCTCTGGACCATTCCCTGTCCAGCATCGCTGTTCCTTCCAGGTCCCTCTGCTCCCCCCGAGCCTGGAATGACAGCAGACTCTTACCCTCCGCACTGTGCCTTGAGAAGCACATCCCATGGGATTAACTGGCTGTACCCAGGGTGACCCTGTCATCTTTAGGGCTAGAGATTTTTTATCTGAAGGGAACCAAACCCTATTGAATACTGGAGGGGGCAGAAAGGGTCAACAGAGATCTAAAATTTTTTAAAAGGCATCTAGGGAAAAATACGTCAGGCTAATGAGAGACCTGACAGGAGATCAAAGACTTCCTGGATTCCGGTGGAATCTTCTCTGTTCAAGGGCTGGGAAAATAACCTCGAAGGGAGAGCTGCTGGCATGCGAACTGGGCTCCAGCCCTCAGCAGAAGACCAGAGGAGTCAGGGTCTTCCTGTGGCACCCAGAAGGGAGCATCTTCCTGCATTCACAGTGCCTCTGGATGCAGGAAAACAGCTGGGCTTTTTTATCTCCTACAGCTTGTGGCTTGTCGTGTTCTCCAAAATAGCTCAGTGGAATTGGGGAGAATTCTTTGATTTCTGTAAATGCCAGTGGAAGGGTATCTTCCAGCATCTCGGTCACATCCCAGACTCCAGGAGAGGGAGTCTGACATTCCAGGGTGCAGAAGGAGAGGACGACCCAGGCAGCACCAGCCAGGAGAGGCAAATCAGATGCAAAGAGACATTCTAAAGACCTGAAGGACCCAGGGCAGATACTTTCGTGGTCCCATTGGGATTCTGTGACTAGAGAAGAGGGCCACCCCTGTGATGAGCTCAGAGGCCACTCTGGCCTGTGCAGCCCACAAGGACCATAAGAACCAGTGAACAGAACATGCAGAAATGTCTCCCTAGTTCATGCCTGGACCCTAGGAGTCATGCTGGGCCCCAGTCTCTTCACTCTTCCCTGACACTGGGAGGAAGGACAGCACCTTTGTGCAATCGTGTTCTGGTGCAGCTTTCTCCATTATCACTGGACAAACAGGCAGTGTGAAGCTGGACAGAGGAGTGTCCCCTGCCTCAGGGAGATTGCACAGCTCAGACTTCATTGCGGGTCCTCCTTCCTTGGATCTCCTGGAAGCTGGGATCCCATAGAAACTTCCCTAACTTTTGGACTTGTGCAGTTTTTCTGGTTTCCCATGGTTTATGTGAAACTTACCAGTCAGCTCTTACTTGTTTTTTTTGAGACAGGGTTTCACTCTTGTTGCCCAGGCTGGAGTGCAGTGGTGTGATCTCGGGTCACCGCAACCTCTGCCTCCTGGGTTCAAGTGATTCTCCTACCTCAGCCTCCCAAGTTGCTGGGAATACAGGCATGTGCCACTACGCCTGGCTAATTTTGTATTTTTAGTACAGATGGGGTTTCTCTTTGTTGGTCAGGCTGGTCTCAAACTCCTGACCTCAAGTAATCCACCCACCTTGGCCTCCCCAAGTGCTGAGATTACCAGTGTGAGCCACCATGCCCGGCAATCAGTCAGCTCTTAACGCTAAGATTGTTTGACTGTTAGGGAGGGGAAATGATCTGTGTAAACCCCTCCTCACATAAGGGGTACCAACCAGTTCCTGCCTGCCTGGAGCTGAGCAGGTTGTTCCCCATACAGAGTCAAGGACTTCCAAGGCTAAAGATGAACATGACAGCGTGAGATTTTCTGTGAAGGCCGTCTGAGGTAAAGGGGGGGAGCTGCTGCCACCTTTGCTGTGCCCAGAGGGTGTTTAATGATTAGGGACATTGACAGTGACTTTTGTTACTAATCTAAGTCTCCTGCAGTTGAAGAGTAAAGATGATTGCCTGGGAATTAAAGAAAATGTAGAGCACATTGTAGTTTAACCCCGTTTTCACAAAGGCCGTTTGGTGTTGATGGTAAAAATTTGGAGAAAGTAGTCTCCAGAGAGTTAACCAAAGTGGAAAACACCCTTCAATGAATTCCAGCCTCCTCACCCAAGCCAGGGCAAACAAAGCCGGGCCCCCCCAAGACGTTCCCAGCTAGACACTTGCCAGTAGAATATAAGAATTGTGGGGGATATCACAGTGCATGAGGCAGAGAATGGCCTGGAGAATTCTTTGGGTGGAGAGGTTCTGAAACTTCAAAAGCGCCAATATGTGATCAGGCCCAGGATAGGAATCATCCTAAGCAGATCTCTAAATGCCAAATAAAACTTCAGCTTTTGTGAGAGAAAATGTGTCGATATTTGTGCACTGTGCCTAGCATGGAAAGAGAGAAAAAACTGAGTATAATTGATATGCCTGATGGTATCTCACTGATGAGAATCTCTGTACCTGAGAAACTTTGGGGCAAGAAGAGGCTTTTTGAGGCTGCATTTGAATCAGCTGTTTTCTTGAAGTATGGGAATGTTAGTAACAGGAAGGGACCGGCCATTGGAGATTGTTTTGGGTAAAGTCCTGCCCTGCTGCCTGTGAACAGCCCAGTATGGAAGATGACACCTAATCATACAGAGAAGGTCTTCTGATAACTTCCTTCATGGCAGGGGTGTGTGCTTTGCGCTCTTGTTTATTTCTCTCCCCTGGCTCCAAAATTCCTGAGAAACCGCAGTGGCTTTCAGACTTGAAAACATTGCCATCCTAGGTTTGGTCACCAATATGACCCTCTGTCCCACCTCTCCAGCCCACATTCCTAGATTTAATCTGGTCAAGGCTGTTTGCCAAGAGGATCCTGACTTTCTGGAAGAAAGCATCCTTTCCCCGTAGGGAGGGAGGAATCTGACTTGGCGGTAATCCACTCAGTCCTATGACACATGCCCAACCCCACCCTTACTTCTAACTCCTAGTGGTAGTAGAATTGTGACCCAGCTTCCTTCAGGACAGCCTTGACCTTCAAAGTCTGGAAGCCCAGCCACCCCTCCATTGTACGTCTGTTTCTCCCTGAATAGGCACGTGATTTGCTGTGTTAGGGAACATGGAGTCTAAGTGACAATTTGATACTTGGGGACTTTTTGGGAGTAGGGAGGGGGGAGTGACATGATGCTCTTCATAAAGCTGTCTTAACTGGAATATTTGGGTAATTTTGATGTGGCCAAAAATTCCCCCAACAATTATACTTTCTGGGTGGTTTTGTTGACTTTTGTAAATAGACATCTCATTCAATCCGTTGAACCTGAAGTAAATAAAAAATAAAAACAAACCCATCAGGATTCACTGGCTGGAGATCCAGGAATGTAATCAGATTTGGCTCTCCCGTTGGCAGCATGGAGTTGAAAGGAGAGGTATGCCCAGAAAGGCCTGTAATAGCTTCTGAGGGGCCAGAGGAGGGGCCCAGAGGCCTTGGAGTCAAAGTTGTGGTCCTCCCAGAGGTCTGGGTAGATGGCTTCTGCACCACACCTGGGTCTGGGGGAGGCGGGAGACCTCAGGCTGTGGCCACTGCCTCCTTTCCACTGTCAGCCCATAAGGGCCGATGCTGCTTAGACGGTTTTCATTTTTCTTTCCTTACAAAGGAACAGGCTTTGCTCTTGCCTCTAAACGTAGTTCTGTCTTAATCCCAAACATTTTTATTTCATTGTTGGATTGATTTCTTAATTGATACATAATTGTACATATTTATAGAGCACATGTGAAATTCTAGTTTATGCATATAGTGTGTAATGATCAAATTACGGTAATTAATCATAGCCACTACCTCGAACATTTTTTATTTCCTTGTATTGAATCCCAAACATTTTGATTTCTGCCGTTTGTATATGTTTAAACTAATTTCTTAAACAGCTTTTTTTGAAAGTAAAAGACATCTAATTAGTTGGAATTTTACTTTATTACCATTAAATAATGTGTGGCAAGCAATTATAATCTGCATAATTGATGATTTTTTTAAATGATTTGTGATTTGCTAATTAGCCTTTTTTTAACTAAAAGCTTAAAAATATTCCATAGATTTATTTTTTCAGATGCGTTGGAATTAAAGACATTTTCTTATTTTTTAGTAGAGATAAGGTTTCATTGTGTCGCTGGTCTTCAACTCCCGAGCTCAAGCCATCCTCCCTCCTCGGCCTCCCAAAGTGATAGGATTATAGACACGAGCCACTGTGCTGGAGAGTGCAGGCGTTTTCAAGACCTCTAGTATACAAAATGGTGACCGTAGTTAACAATATGTTGAATACATGAAAATCACTAAGTGTACATTTTAAGTGTTTTCACCACAAGTATGTAAGATAATACATATGTTGATTAGCTTAAGGTATCCATTCTACGATGTATACATATTTCAAAGCATCATGTTGTACACCGTAAACATACACAATTTTTATTTGTCAGTTTTTAGAAAGTAATGTTTTGGGGAAAAACAAACAGGCTTTGTTTTACTGTGAAGTGTTTGCTCCCCTGATTTCCATGTCAAAGTAGTAACTCTAATATACGTAAAAGAGACACACTTAAAATGCACGTCTCAGAATGTGTTTAATTTTACTTCCGAATGCTGTGTAATACTGTTGGGTTGCTTCTGTAGTTTTCTCAGTGAAATATAATGGCACCCACTGTCATTGTGCGTGTGTTCCTAATCTTTCCCATCTGGCTTATTTGTTGGACCAGAGAAGGAGGCTGTCCTGGCCTCTGTGACACTCCAGTTTGAATTGTCTTTGAGTCATCAGAAACTTTTTCCCAAAATGAGCAGGGTCAGCTCTCAGACTCCTTAGTTCTCACTTCCCAGGGGGACTAGAATTAAATAGAGTAGTGGGTAGATACAGGATGGGGCCAGTGGTCATCCTGTTCCCTCCTCTGTGCTTGATGAGATGCTCATCCTGGTGCCAGCAGAGCTATGCCTTTGTGGCCAACAACTGCAGAATGCAATCAGGGTAAACAGAACTCCCCCTGCTGTTGCTAGCACAGTGACTGGCCCTACGTCGGTCCCTCAGAAGCGTAAGGAAAAGATAGAGTTGCTTGCGCATGGCCTGAGAGGGATGCCTGTTCCCCGCATGTTTTCTCAGACTTGCATTCAGAGCCGATTCATCAGCATGAGCATGTGGACGAGCCCACGGAGACTCGTGGACCTGGCGGGGCAGAGCCTGCTGAAGAATGAGGCCCTGGCCATCGCTGCCCTGGAGTTGCTCCCCAGGGAGCTCTTCCCGCCGCTCTTCACGGCAGCCTTTGACGGGAGACACAACCAGACCCTGAAGGCAATGGTGCAGGCCTGGCCCTTCACCTGCCTCCCTCTAGGAGTGCTGATGAAGGGACAGCAGCTTCACGTGGAGACCTTCAAAGCTGTGCTTGATGGAGTTGATGCGCTGCTTGCCCAGGAGGTTCGCCCCAGGTAAGTGTGACCCAGCAGCTTGCTGTAGGGCCCTGGGAACCTGAGCAGGATGCAGCTGGGGTCACAGAGTGTGGAGCGTCTCAAGACGGGGCCAGAGGCTCCAATGGTGCCAGCAGGGAAGCTCAGGAAGGCGCTAGGGCCACTGCAGGGGTCACTCTTGGACTGGGCTTCTGGACATGGGGCACTGATTAAAACGCAGAGGTGTCTGAAGGAACATGCACCTGCTTCTTCCTGGTGGGGCGGGAAGTGGGGACCAGGAAGGATCCCAGGATCCTAGTGGGAAAGGGGAGCAGCTGATGCCTGGAGTATGGAGTAAAAGTGCAGATCTAAGGTGGATGTCTGGTTCTTGGCTACATTATGAGACGCATAGTCTTAGTCTGAGTTGATCTTAAAGCATCTCAGCTAATTATCTGTTTTCCCCACAGGAGGTGGAAACTCAAAGTGCTGGATTTACGAAAGAATTCTCATCAGGACTTCTGGACCGTATGGTCTGGAAAAAGGGTCAGTCTGTGCTCATTTCCAGAGCCAGAAGCAGCTCAGCCCATGAGAAAGAAGCGAAAAGTAGATGGTTCGAGCACAGAGGCAGAGCAGCCCTTTACTCCAATAGAGATTCTCGTAGACCTGTCCCTCAAGGAAGGCGCCTATGATGAATTGTTCACCCACCTGATTGAGATAGTGAGGCGAAAGAAAGATGTACTACACCTGTGCTGTAAGAAGCTGAAGATTTTTGCCATGCCTGTGCAGAATATCAGGATGATCCTGAAAATGGTGCAGCTGGACTCGATTGAAGATTTGGAAGTGACTTGCACCTGGAAACTACCCCACCTTGGCGAAATTTTCTCCTCACCTGAGCCAGATGAGTAATCTGCGTAGACTACTCCTCGCCCACATCCATCCGTCTTCCTTCATTTCCCCAGAGAAGGAGGAGGAGTATATCGCCCAGTTCACCTCTCAGTTCCTCAATCTCCACTGCCTCCAGGAGCTCTACGTGGACTCTTTATTTTTCCTGAGAGGCCGCCTGGATCAGTTGCTCAGGTGAGGGATGGTGAGGTTTCTCTGCAGGACAGAGCCAGCCCTTCTTTATTGCAGTAAACAGTAACAGACATTTTCTATGGGCCAGACACCCGTAATGCAGGAGTGAGCAACTCACTACAAGTTAACACATCTTGTTCACCACTCTGTCCCCTGTCCCCAAGCACGGTATCACGTAACTGCTACTCATAAAGGTTAGAGGGATAGATGCCATTAACAGTGACTCCTTGTTAGAAAACTCTGTAATAGGAGGTTGGGGCCTGGCAAAAGTGCCTTTAGGCATTCTTCCTTAGGAATCGATGCCTAAGATGACCAGAAATAAACAAGAAGGGCATTGAAGAAGGGAAAGCCCTTCAAAGGTGAGATTTGAAGTTGTCAGCTGTGCACTCACCAGCTTCTCAACATGAGCTGCTGCCTCTAAGCCTGCCTCAAATTTCTTGTCTATAAAGGGTGATTTAGAACTCCAGTTAAGGTAATATGTGGGAAATGCAGGATTCTGAAGATGTGGGAGAAGGAACAAGAGTGAAGAACTGCACAGATTGATAGGCAGTTTGCTGATGATACAGTGATCTAAGGTAGCCCTGCAGTGTGGAACCCCCTTTGGATGTTGCTGACCTTGCCCACGTTTGTCCTCTGTGAATACTCCCCAGTAGCTTCATCAGGCACAGATACAGGTGACTGGGGCCCATGCAGTGGCCAGAAGGCAGCCCCAAGTTGAAAGAATTTTGGTTCTGTCTTCAAATACTAAAATTCACTGGTGGTCTTTCTTGCTTGAGACATGAGATCAGGCATTCTTTCTCAATTCAATTCATGCTCACACCACCTAAGAGGTCTGTGTTGGATGTACCCTGCCTCACAGATTAGCCAAGGGAGCGTTTGCGATTTTTGTTTACTTGACCCACTTATGCACCAAATAATGGAGAAAAGACTGCACCTGAACTTGTACCCACTTGAATACTCCTTTACAACGTGGCATCCCGGGGTTAGCCATCATCAGGAAGACTGGGTTTTGGTGAAATGGGCCTCTCTCCCAGTCTCCCCACCCCCGCTGCCTCCATTCCCCAGCACTAAATGCTTTGTCTATTTGCAGATGCATGATGAACCCCTTGGAAGCCCTCTCGATAACTAACTGCTGGCTTACAGAAGAAGATGTGACACATCTGTCCCAGAGCCCCAGCATCAGTCAGCTGAGTGTCCTGAGTCTAAGCGGGGTCATGCTGACCGAGATAATCCCGAGCTCCTCCAAGCTCTGCTGGAGAGAACCTCTGCCACCCTTCAGGACCTGGACTTAGATGAGTGTGGGATCATGGATACTCAGCTCCTTGTCCTTCTGCCTTCCCTGAGCCACTGCTCCCAGCTTACCACCCTCAGCTTCTGCGGGAATCCCATCTCCATGTCTGTCCTGGAGAGCCTCGTGCACCATGTCATTGGGTTGAATAATCTGAGCCACGTGCTGTATCCTGTCCCCCGTGGAGAGCTCGAGGGACATCAATGGCACCCTTGACCTGGGGGAGACTTGCCTATCTGCACACCAGGCTTAGGGAGTTGCTGTGCGAATTGGGGCGGCCTGGCATGGTCTGGCTCAGTGCCAACCCCTGTCCTCACTGTGGGGGACAGAACCTTCTATGACCCAGATCCCATCCTGTGCCCCTGTTTCATGCCTGCCTAGCTGGGTGCACATGTCAAATGCTTCATTCTGCATACTTGGACACTGGAGCCCAGGATTCAAGTGCATCTTGAAGCAACACAGCAGCCACAGTTTCAGACAAATGTTCAGTGTGAGCGAGGGAAGAAAGGGGAAGTTGGGGGTGGGCAGATGTTGACTTGAGGAGTTGATGGAAAGTTTGGGGGAGATGCATCCTATAGAGTTAGAAATAGAATCTGAATTTCTAAAGGGGGGATTCTGGCTTGGAAAGTACATGTGGGAGGTAATCCCTGTGTGGACTGTTGTAAAAAAAAAACAAACTGGAAATAAAGAGAAGCAGTATCAAGCATTTGGGGTCTTGTCGTATATGAACCTGCTTTCCCAGTTACACCTCAGGAAATCTCCAGTTACTGATTAAATAAGACAGTACTCATCAGTGGTGCTTACGGGCTGGACCAGGTCCCAGCCCCCAGATCTCACGGCACCATTCATCTCTTTGGGGCATCTGTTATCTCGCTTATTTGGTGTTCAAAGGGTCAGATCATGCAAGGTACATACTCAGGGCCTGGAACATACTAAGGAAGGGGCCAATAATGAACACTCCTGAGCCAAGAGTTCTTCACAGGAGCCCTCACTACTAAACCCACTGAGACACTGGACTCAGTCCTCCCTGTTTTCCAGTGGACTCTAACGCCTCCATCCCTGGCCTGTGGCTGTGCCAGTTTTGGGCTTGACTATGCACAAGTCAGACTCCCTGTGCTGAAAGGGGATATCCAGTACTCCACATGAGCTGGAGCCGAGCCTCTCGGCCTCCCCCAAGCCATCCCACCAGGTCCAGCCCCTTTTTAAATTTAATCGTGGCCTGTTAAAAACATCTAAATTCAGGCTGGGCATGGTGGCTCATGCCTGTAATCCAAGCACTTTGGAGGCCAAGGTGGGCGGATCACCTGAGGTCGGGAGTTCAAGACCAGCCTGACCAACATGGTGAAACCCCGTCTTTATAAAAAAAAAGACTTTGGGGGATTATTGGGGGAGGCATGATTATATTTTGAAATGTGAGAGGGACATGAGAGTCGGGTGGGGCCAGGGGTAGAATGATACAGGTTGGATGTGTGTGCTCACAGAAATCTTATATTGAAATGTAATCCCCAATGTTGGAGGTGGGGCCTGTTGAGAGGTTTAGCGCCATCCTCCTGGGTACTACCCTCCTGATAGGGAGTTCTCACAGATCTGGTTGTGTAAATGTGTGGCACCTCCCCTCTTGCTCTGTTGCTCCTGTTTTCACTACGTGACATGCCTGCTCCCCTCCACCCTCTGCCATGATCGTAAGCCTCCTGAGGCCTCCCCCGCAAGCAGATGCCACTATGCTGCTTGTACAGCCTGCAGAACCGCGAGCCAATTAAACATCTTAATAAACTACCCAGTCTCAGGTATTTATAGCAATGCAAGAATGGCCTAATACAGTTAGACTTAGGAGAGGTTCTTGTACTAGTCTTAAATCAGAATGATGGGATTTAAAAATATAAATAGGTCAGGCATAGTGGCTCACACCTGTAATCCAAGCACTTGGGAGGTCAAGGCAGGAGGATTACTGGAATCCAGGAACTGGTGACCAGCTTGGGCAACATAGTGAGACCCCATCGTACAATTTAATTTTTTTTTTTTTTTTCAACCGGGGGCCCCCCCCCCGCCCCCCCCTCCCCCCCGGCCCGCCCGGGCTGGGGGGGCCCTTTTTAAAAAAATTAAAGTACGCGAGACACTGTGTATTTGTCTCTCTGCGTCTGGCTTATTTCACTTAATGTCATCTGGGGGTATCTATATTGTTGCAAACAACAGAATTTCCTTCAATTTTAAGGCTGAATAGTGGCCAGGTATGGTGGCTCTTAGCACTTTGGGAGGCTGTATTAGTCCGTTTTCATGCTGCTGATAAAGACATACCTGACACTGGGTGATTTATAAAGAAAAAGAGATTTAATGGACTCAGAGCTCCACGTGGCTGGGGAGGCCTCACAATCAGAAGGGGAAAGACACATCATATATGAGAGCTAAGCGAAAGGGGAAACCCCTTATAAAACCATCAGACCTTGTGAGACTTATTCACTATCATGTCAACAGTATGGGGGAACCGCCCCATGATTCAATTGTTTCCCACTGGGTCCCTCCCACGACATGCGGGAATTATAGGAACTACAATTCAAAATGAGATTTCGGTAGGGACACAGCCAAATCATATCAGAGGCCATGGCAGGAGGGTCACTTGAGCATAGTACATATAAAAGTATAAAATGAAAGAAGGGGCCAGACACAGGGGCTCACACCTGTAATCCTAGCACTTTGGGTGGCTGAGATGGGAGAATCACTTGAGATCAGGAATTCAAGACCAGCCTGGCCAACATGGTGAAACCCTGTCTCTACTAAAAATACAAAAAATTAGCTGGGCGTGGTGGTGTGCACCTGTAATTCCAGCTACTAAGAGGCTGAGGCAGGAGAATCACTTGAACCCAGTAGGCAGAGGTTGCAGTGAGCTGAGATTGCACCACTGCACTCCAGCCAGGATGACAGAGTGAGACCCTGTCTCAATAAAAATAAAAATAAATAGGCCAGGCACAGTGACTCACGCCTGTAATCCCAGCACTTTGGGAGGCCGAGGCAGGCAGATCACGAGGTCAAGAGATCGAGACCATCCTGGCCAACATGGTGAAAACCCGTCTCTACTAAAAATACAAAAATTAGCCAGGTATGGTGGTGGGCACCTGTAGTCCTAGCTACTCAGGAGGCTGAGGCAGGAGAATTGCTTGAACCCAGGAGGCAGAGGTTGCAGTGAGCCGAGGTCGCGCCACTGCACTCCAGCCTGGCACCTGGTGACAGAGTGAGACTCTGTCTCAAAAAAAATTAAATAAAAAAAAATAAATAATGTGTGTAAGATTTTTCTTTTTGGTGTTGCAAAGAAAAATTAGTACTGGGACAAAGGATCTCTCAGCAAAGCAATTCTTTTTACTTCCTGCAGAAAGGGTAGTCCCATTAGCAATCCTGCCACAAGAGTACAATGAACAAAGGAAAGCAGACGTATTTATTTCTTACGCATTTGGGGTTGTCCTTACTGCTGTGTCTGACCTCCATTGGCTGGAGCGAGACCTCACAATCTAAACTAAAACCCAATTGGCTAATAACTTGAAATTTTTCTAATCAGGTAAAAGCAATAGAGAGCAGAAAAAAGGAAGTCCAAATAAGGAAGGGACATAGGCTGTGAGCTGGGACATGCCTGTGAGCACATCCAGCACAGATATCTTGGTTAAAGTACAAGGACATAGAATGTACTACGTGCCTGTAAGGATGTCTAACAGTTACATAGGAGAGGGCTTTTAGCAGAAAGTCAAGAAGGCTTTTGAAGAAAGTGTTTAAATCAAACTATTATTTCTAACACTCATGAATTTTTCTTAAACAAGAAAGGAAACTTTAAAGAGGAACTTTTTTTTACTTCCCACAAATCATATAAAATGAAAAAAGGTAAGAATCTCTGCCATGGCACTAACTTTAAATGGACATATGAGTACACTGTATTTTCTAGGTCTGTCTACTGAAGCAATAACAATTGAGCATATTTAGTGCCCAGATCATGGATTTTTTTAAAATCTTGATTGACAGATGACAATTGGTATACATTTTATGATGTACAACATTATAAATATATGTGTACATATTGTGTAAAGATTAAATCAAGTCAATTAACATATCAATCAAACCAATTCACATAGCAATCACCTCATACTTAAATCTGTGATGAGAACATTTAAAATCTACCACTTAGCAATATTAAAATATACCATACATTATTAGTAATTATAGTCACCATGCTGTAATACTAGACATTAGGTCTCCAAAACTAATAACTCCTCCTGTTTAACTGAAACTTTGTACCTTTTAACCTTTTTTCCCCATCCTCCATTCCTCCTGTCCTTAGTAACCACCATTTTACTCTCTGCTTCTATGAGTTTAACTTTTTTAGATTCCACATATAAGTAAGACGCTGTGTATTGATCTATGTCTGTATTATTTCACTTAACATAATGCCATCCAGGTTTATCCATGTTGTTGCAAATAACAGAACTTCCTTTGATTTTAAGGCTGAGCCGGGCGTGGTGGCTCACGCCTGTAATCCCACCACTTTGGGAGGCTGTGGTGGGTGATCACCTGAGGTCAGGAGTTCGAGGCCAGCCTCACCAATATGGTGAGACCTCGTCTTTAAAAAAAAAAAAAAAAGATTTTAAGGCTGAATAGCAGTAAGGCATGCTGGCTTTTGCCTGTCATCCTAGCACTTTGGGAGGCCAAGGCAGGAAGATCACTTGAGTACAGGAGTTTGAGACCAGCCTGGGCAACAAAGTGAGACCCTGTCTCTACAGAATTTTTTTTAAGTTAGCCAGGTGTCAGTGGCATGCACTTGTGGTGCCAGCTACTTGGGAGGTTGAGGTGGGAGGATTGCTTGGGTTTAGGAGTTCAAGGTGGCAGTGAGTTATGATCATGCCACTGCACTCCAGCCAGGTGACAAAGGAAGATCTTGTCTTGCCTAGGCTTCCTGGAATCTTCCTAGTAGGATTCTGCTTCTGGAAGAAGAAGGAATGAATATCAATCAGTTCTGCAGGATACACATTTCCTTTCCTTTCTCTCTCCTTCCTTCTTGTTTTTTTTTTTTCTTTTTTTTTAAAAAAAAAGTTTTAAAAAATTTCTCTTTCTTCTTTTTTCTTTTTTTATTTTCTTTTTCTTGTTTTTTTTTTTTTTTTTTTTTTTTAGACGGAGTTTCGCTTTTGTTGCCCAGGCTGGAGTGCAATGGTGAGATCTTGGCTCACTGCAACATCTGCCTTGTGGGTTCAAGAGATTCTCCTGCCTCAGCCTCCCAAGTAGCTGGGATTACAGGCATGTAGCACCATGCCAGCTAATTTTGTATTTTTAGTAGAGAAGGGTTTTCTCCATGTTGGTCAGACTGGTCTTGAACTCCTGACCTCAGGTGATCTGCCCACCTCAGCCTCCTAAAGTGCTGGGATTACAGGCATGAGCCACCGCTCCTGGCCTTCTTTCCTTCTTTCTTTTTCTCTTTCTCTTCCTTCCTTTTTTTTCTTTATTTTTATTATTTATTTTTTTATTTTTTTTTTTTTGAGACAGGGTTTTACTCTGTCACCTAGGCTAATTTTTTGTATTTTTTTTTGCGGAGACGTGGTTTTGCCATGTCGCCCAGGCTAGTCTCAAACTCCTGGGCTCAAGCCATCTGCCTACCTCTGCCTAAGTGCTGGGATTACAGGTGTGAGCCACCATGCCTGGCCCCTGGAAGGACTTTACTGTCTAAGTCTTGCCCTTCATTTAACTTTCCTTGCTTATTTACTTATTTATAAATGAATGAATGAGACAGGATCTCTCTCTTCTGCCCAGGCTAAAGTACAGTGATGCAAACGTAATTCACTGCAACCTCCATCTCCCTGGCTCAAGCAATCCTCCCACCTCAGCCACCCAGGTAGCCGGGACTAAAAAATTTTGTAGAAAAAGGGGTATCGATATTTTGCTGAGGTTGGTTTGGATCTCATGGGCTCAAAGATCTTTCCACCTCAGCCTTTAATAGCTGGGATGACAGGGGTACCTCAGCAGCAGGCCTCATTTCACCTTGCTTTCCAGGGGCACGTCCTTGGCTACTTGCAATGCTCTCAAGCAGCCTTTCCCCAGCCCCTAGGCAAGGTGAAAGACCCTGTGTCACACACTTTTACACCACCTTGGGCTCTGCCTCACAGATTCAGGCGATTATCCTGCCTCAGCCTCCTGAGTACCTGGGATTACAGGCATGCACCGCTACGCCCAGCTAAGTTTTGTATTTTACTTTATAAAGAATAGAGACGGGGTTTCATCATGTTGGCTAGGCTGGTCTCAAACTCCTGAGCTCAAGTGATCTGCCCGCCTTGGCCTCCAAAAGTGCTGGGATTACAGGCGTGAGTCATCATGCCTGGCCCACTGGCCCAGAAAGGTTTCTTTTTTTTTTTTTGAGACAGAGTCTCGCTGTGTCACCCAGGCTAGAGTACAGTAGCGAGATCTCGTCTCACTGCAACCTGCAACCTCCGCCTCCCAGGTTCAAGCAATTTTCCTGCCTCAGCCTTCCAAGCACTTGAAGTAAAAATACCCAGAAAGGTATGTTTAAAGTTTTATCAGGAGATGGTACTTTAGAATATTTCAATTTGCAAATGATTTTTCTTTTAATTTTGATACTTGATTGCATTGCATTGGAATCGGGGTGGAAATATAAATATTTCTTCCTGTCAGGGGACTCCTGAGGCTCCCCCACCCCGCTTCCTAATCTGTATTGCAGAGGCTGGAAGAACAGTGAGGGGAAGGCCTGAAATTCAATGGAGAAGGTTCCAGGGAGGCGCTAGAGAAGGAGGAGGCGGGATGTAGGGAAGGAAGTGAGAGGGGGATGGGAGGGAACCAGGATAGACCTTTGACCCCTGGAAATGGATTAAGAAGGGAGTGGGCTGCTGCTTAGGGAAAGCTGTTGAAGACTCACAGTGAGGACCCTGTTAGGACACCTGGAAATCCCATGGGAGCCCAGTCTTCAAGGGCTGTGGCAGTGAGACCCACTCTGCCCCCTGGGGCTCCCTGGACAACGGCAGGTTTTATTCTCTGCAGCTGGAGTGATCTGTGAGCACTTTCCTGCAACTGGAAAGACATCTGCCTTTTAACTCCCTCACCCGTTTGAGCTCTGTTGGAACAGACAGGTGGACTGTCCCCCACCCGGCATCCCATCCCTTCTGACCACCAGCTGAGTGCCCAGGCACACTCCAGAGAAGGTGGGAAAGAGGAGGGAGGAGGCCCCCCACCAGCTGAGCCAACCTGGAAGGCAGCTCCTGGGCTTGGCCCTGAAACCCGACCCTCATTCTTTCCTTTGAGTGCAATTGGAGGAAAGGTTTTGGCAATCAAGCTGGACAACAACCGAAAATCCAATCAGGATAAACTGCTTCAGACACGTGACTGGAAAACAATTGGGTTTTAACCGATTTAAAAGGAGTGGGGACGGGCCTGGAGTGGTGGCTCACGCCTGTAATCCCAGCACTTTGGGAGGCCGAGACGGGCGGATTACCTGAGGTCGAGAGAGTTTGAGACAAATCTGACCAACATGAAGAAACCTGGTCTCCACTAAAAAGTACAAAAATTGGCCGGGCGTGGTGGCGCATGCCTGTAGTCCCAGCTACTCGGGAGGCTGAGGCAGGAGACTCGCTTGAACCTGGGAGGCGGAGGTTGTGGTGAGCCGAGATCGCGTCATTGCACTCCAGCCTGGGAACAGCGCAAACAGCGCCCGCGGAAACAGTGCTGCTGGTCGCTGGACAGATTTCTCTGGGAGGTGGGAGACGAGGAAGCTCCGACTTTGCTTTCCCTTGTGGCCTGGAGTAGAACATACTGAGCTGCACTGAATCATCTGGATGCACACGCAACTTTAGGAACAGGTGAGCTGATGGTCTCTTTCATTTTGCTTCTCTGAAACTAGATAGAGTTGGCAAACTTGTTTTGAAGGACTAGATGGTAAATATTTTAGGCGCTGCGATTCTCTGCTGCAACTACAGTAGTCTTCCCTTATCCACAGTTTTGCTTTTCGTGGTTTCAGTTACCTGCGGTTCCAAAATATTAATTGGAAAATTCCAGAAATAGGCAATTCATAAGTTTTAAGTCGTCAGCCCTTCTGAGTAGTGTGATAAAATCTTGAGTCAGCCCTGCCCTGGGGTGATAATCCTCCCTTTGTCCTGAGTCCCTGTGCTGTTGGCTGTCTGCGTTCTCTATCCCTTAGTCACTAAGGAGCCTTTGTAGTTATCAGAGTGACTGTCCTGCTGGTATCTCTGTGCTTGTGTCCAAGTAACCCTTATGTTACTTAATAATGGCCCCAAAACACAAAGATAACAATGCTGGTGATTCAAATGTGCCAAAGAGACACTGTAAAGTGCTTCCTTGAAGTAAAAATGGGACGTTTTCAACATAATAAGGAAAGAAAAATAAATCATAAGCTGAGGTTGTCACGATCTACAGTACATAAAAATATTTTGTCAGCGAGAGACAACATTCACATACCTTTAATTTAATTAACTAATTAGGTATGTAAATTAAATTTTCTTTTGAGACTTAGTTTCACTCTGGTCGTTTAGGCTGGAGTGCAGTGGCACAATCTCAGCCCACTGCAACCTCTGCTTCCCGGGTTCAAGTGACTCTCCTGCTTCAGCCTCCCAAGTTGCTAGGATTACAGGCGCGCACCACCAAGCTGAGCTAATTTTTGTATTTTTAGTAGAGACGGTGTTTCACCATGTTGGCCAGGCTGGTCTCAAACTCCTGACCTCAGGTGATCCACCAGCCTCAGCCTCCCAAAGTGCCGAGATGACAGATGTGAGTCACTGCACCCTGCCTCACATACCTTTTAGTAGAATATATTGTTACAATTATTCTGTTATTTTTAACCTCTTACTGTGCCTAATTTATAAATTAAATTCGATCATAGGTATGTGTAAATATGAAAAAACATAGTACATGTGGAATTTGGTGCCATCTGCAGTTTCAGGCCTCCACGTTGGGGGTCTTGGAACATATGCCCTGAAGATAAGGGAAGACCACTGTACTGGACTCTGCCACAGAAGTGCAAAAGCAGCCGTGGACAGCAGCGCTCAGCAAATGATCATAGCTGGTTCCACAACACTTTAAGGTGAACACTGACATTTTGAATGTTATATAATTTTCGCATGTCACAAAATACTCCTTTTGCTTTCAAATTTTATTTTTATTTTTTGAGACAGAGTCTTGCTCTGTCGGCCAGGCTGGAGTGCAGTGGCACCATCTTGGCTCACTGCAACCTCCACCTCCCAGGTTCAAGAAATTCTCCTGCCTCAGCCTCCTGAGTAGCTGGGATTACAGGCATCCACTACCATGCCCAGCTAATTTTTGTATTTTTAGTAGAGATGGGGTTTTCACCATGTTGGCAAGGCTGGTCTCGAACTCCTAGCTCAGGTGATCCACTCGCCTCGGCCTCCCAAAGTGCTGAGATTATAGGCATGAGCCAGTGCACCTGGCCTGTTGTTGTTGTTTAAGAAACAGAGTCTTCCTTTCCTCTGTCACCCAGGCTGGATGCAGTGACATGATTATAGCTCACTGTAACCTCAAACTCTTGGGCTTGCAAGATATATTTTACATATTGTGTATTAGGCAGTGAAAATGCTAAATTGAAAAATAGCATTGAGGGTTAGAACATATGAGTTAAGGAGGTTGTGATTTTTCATATTTGTGGTGGGGATTACCCTTGCTGAGAGGAACCATGGCCTGAGGCCGACCAGGACCCCAGATGAGGTTAATCTGGGGAAAGAGGCATGCAAAGTTGGGGAACAATAAAAGTTCTGAAAAAGAAAAAGGCCTGGTGTGTTCCAGACTCATGGAGCTCAGGATGGCTACGGCAGAGCAAGAGAGGAATTAGCAAGGGCAATGATGACCTAAGGTTCTATGGGGAAATTTTAAGTTTACTGGTATTTCCTAAGAATGAGATGGAAAGTCATTGAAGACTTACTTGCTCTCCTGTATATTTTAACAGGGGCATTGGGGCCACCATGGGGAGCTCTGACAAAACGTTTAAGACTGGCAACTTATGCAATGATCCAGGGAGAGAACATGGTACCTTCCACGCGGGAGGTGGCAGTGGATACAGAAGGGAGTAGTCAGATTCTGGGTATCTTTAGAGGATACAGCAGACTGGGTGTGCTAATTGATTGGCTGTAGGATATGAGAGAAAGTCTGGCAAAGGATGACTCTGAAGTTTGTAGACTGAGCAACTGGGTTTACTGAGAAAAGGAACATTACAGGAACAGGAAAGGGTGTGGGTGTGTGTGTGTGTGTGTGTGTCATGGTTTTTTTTGTGTATGTGATGGGGTCTCACTTGGTTGCCCAGGCCGGAGTGCAGTGGCGTGATCATAGCTTTGAAGTCCTGAGCTCAAGTGTTCTTGCCTCAGCCTCCCAAGTAGCTGAGACTACAGCTGTGTACCACCATGCCAAGCTAATTTTTTTTTATTTTTAATTTTTTTTTTTTTTTTTGTAGAGATGGGGTCTTGCTGTGTTGCTCAGGCCAGGAGCAGAATGTTTTTGAGAGAAGTTTTGTTCAAGTTGGTTAGAAACCTTAGACATGTGAAGAGTACACGCGGGATGAGGAGGAGATGAGTGAGGCATCTAGGGTGCAAAATTTAGAGAGGCAAGCACTCTGAGATGTTCCATCTGCACCTTCTGAAATCTTGCTTCCTTTGCCTCACGCCGGCAGAAGACCAGGGAGGAGACAGAGGCAAATTTGAAATTATCATACCGTTTAAATGTTTCAAGCCTTATTTCTGATGTGTCAAATAGGGATGTTAATAGTTACCTCAGCGTTTTAAGGGAGGATACAATAAAGTAATGATTTTGTTTTTTGAAATAAATATTGACTATGGTCACACGGTTGCACTTAGGTGGCAGTTTGTAAAAAGACAGCTGTGGAAGTTGAAGGGACCAGGGGCTTCAAGCAAAAAGTAAATTGAAAATGGGAGACGTCTTTTTGTGTAAGGAAGCGGAATCACCACAGAAGAATTTGGGAGAATCCAAACAGAGGGATAAGGGTGATGAAGACCCAGAGCTGATCTTCGTTGGGGTGGAGCATGTACATAAACACGCGAAATTCTCTTTGTTGGGGTGATTTCAAATTCAAAACCAGTCATTTCAAACATTTTGAACAGAGTCACCCCAGGCTCAAATTCAAGAAGAAAAAAGGCCATTTCCGTCAAGATCCTGCTCACGTGCCACAGCCTGCCAATCATGTGACTTCTATGGCAAAAGCCATTATGCCGGTTTCTCCGTCTGAGGAAAGATCAACAGATAGTCCTGTCACTATGGAGTCTTCATCTGAACCTGGTTATAAAATGAGCTCACCACAAGTTGTCTCTCCCAATTTCTCAGATTCACTCCCACCAGGGACTCAGTGTCTAGTCGGAGCTGTGGTCTCTGGAGAAGGCAGAAATGAGAATTCTCCTGATTCAAAGCTACTTTCCACTTCAGATATAAATAGCAGAAATCCCAAAAGGGTTAAACTCAGGGATGGAATCCCAGGGGTACATTCTTTAGCTGTAGTCCCTTCAGATAACTCTCCTATTATAAGCACAAATGCACCCCTCCCAGGGGGTCTGCAACTCATCAAACCATGTTCAGAATGGAGTAACATTTCCTTGGGCTGATGCTAAGGAAAGGGCACATTTCAATCTTAGGAATCCAGAGAGAGCAAATGACTTTGTTGGCCTGGTAATAACAGACGTTTCAAGTCTAGCAGGTCAAAAGAAGACCTTTGATCCCAAGAAAGAAAATCTGATCATGTTACTTAATGACTTTTACTATGGACAGCATAAAGGAGATGGGCAGCTGGAACAGAAGACTGACACCACCTTTAAATGCCTCAGCTGCTTGAAAACTCTAAAAAATGTTAAGTTCATGAATCATGTGAAGCATCATTTAGAATTTGAGAAGCAGAGGAATGACAGCTGGGAAAATCACACCACCTGCCAGCACTGCTACCGGAAGTTTCCCACTCCCTTCCGGCTACAGTGTCACGTTGACAGTGTACACATCGCCCAGGGGCCCTCTGCTGTCTGTAAGATCTGTGAATTGTCATTCAAAGCAGATCAGGTCCTCTTACAACACATGAAGGACCATCATAAGCCTGGCGAAATGCCCTACGTGTGCCACGTTTGCCATTATAGATCGTCGTTCTTTGCTGATGTGGAAACACATTTCAGAACACGCCATGAAAACACAAAGAATTTGCTTTGTCCCTTTTGTCTCAAAATTTTCAAAACTGCAATACCATACATGAATCATTGTTGGAGGCATAGCAGCAAGAGAGTCCATCAATGTTCCAAGTGCCGGCTGCAGTTTTTGACGTTGAAGGAGAAAACAGAGCACAAAACCAAGAACCATCACACATTTAAAAAGCCAGAGCAACTGCAAGGGTTGCCTCATAAACAAAAGTTATTATTCGAACTTCCGTTCAGCCAGGCTCAAGTGATGTGGCTTCCATTATTGTGAGCAACGTTACAGGTGACAACCCTCAGCTGTCACCTGTAAAAACTAAAAAGATGGCTATGAACACTAGAGATTCCAGACTCCCTTGCAGCAAGGATTCTAGCTGAAAATATGTTCTACTCACTTCCAGGAGTTCTGAAAGGCAGAAGTGAGGCTAGGCCATGTGTGCATTGTGGCTGCAGATGCTAATAAGCAACTCCATCAACGGTCAGGTTTTATTTACAGTGACATCTCATCAGTTCCCTATTATCAAGAAGTAGCTGTGAAGTCTTTGTGCCCTTTCCCAGTTAAATCCTCCCAACAAGGTATCCCCTGTTCTGACCATAGCGGTTTTACTTGTTTATGAACTTTAAATAAATGAAATCACACAAAGATTCTCGTCTTTGGCTTTTTAAAATAAGTGAGATGACTGGGCTTGGTGGCTCACACCTGTAATCCCAGCAGTTTGGGAGGCTGAGGCAGGTGGATCACTTGAGGTCAGGAGTTTGAGACCAGGCTGGCCAACATAGTGAAACCCCTTCTTTACATAAAATAGAAAAATTAGCCAAGCGTGGTGGCGCACACCTGTCGTCCCAGGTACTCGGGAGGCTGAGGCAGGAGAATCGCTTGAACCTGGAAGAGGGAGTTTGCAGTGAGCTGAGATCACACACTCCAGCCTGGGTGACAGCAAGACTCTGTCTCAAAATAAAATTAAATTAAAATAAGCAAGATGAACTTTTGCTGTGTGTAGCAGTAGCACATTCTTTTTCATTGCTAGGTAGAATTTTGAGTGACTATGGTAGATTCACATAAATCTATTTCACTGTTGTTGGACTTTGAGGCTGATTCTTTGGCAATTTTGAATAAAGCTGCTCTGAGCTTGTGCAGGTCTTTTGGTAAGCATGTAGTCACTTCTCGTGGGTATATATAGCTATGAGAAGTGCTGGAACTGCATATATTTAGCTTTCTAGTGTAGATACTGCCAAATACATTTCTAAAGTGATTGAAACAATTTACATTCCCACCACTGATATTGAGAATTCCATTGCTACTGATCCAGCACTTGGTATTGTCAGTCCTTTTAGTAAGTGCCCTTCTCTTGAAGTTTTAGTGGTATCTCACTGTGGCTTTAATTTGCATTTCCCTGGTGAGTAATGGATCTTGAGATTATATAGTTATTGGCTACTTGAATATTTTTTAAAAATTAAATGTCTATTAAGGTTATGCCCCCTCCTACCTTATTAAAAACTGGGCTGTCAACTGGGAAGCATACGGGGGAAAGTGCTGGGGCACTGGAAATGTCCCATATTTGGATCTGGATGGTGGTTTTATGGGTGTATATATGTACATTAAGGTTTATCTTTCATGTGCCTTATTTATGGAAGACAGTGTGGCGATTCCTTAAGGATCTAGAATTAGAAAATAGCTGTAAAAAATCTCACAGATTTCAAAAATAAATAACATATACTATATGACCCTTGTGTTAGAAAGAATCACTAGGAAAATTAGGACATAACTAATTGAAGGATAATGAACATATTACCAAGCAGAACTGGTGGGACACAGTTAAATTGGCACTTAAAGGTAAATCTATAGCATGAAATACAAGAGAAATGAAAGAGTTTACAAGCAATGAGGTAGGCATTTCTCTGCAAAAGTTATAAAGAGGAGTAACAGAGCAAGCCTGTGAAGACAGGAAGAAAGGAAACAGAGTGGAAGAAATAGATGAAATAAAGAAAATAGTATTATAGATTAATGAAACCAAAAGCGATTAACACTCCCCCGCCAAAAAACAAAGATTGCTAAAATAGACTTTTGACAGAATTGGTTAATTTGAAAAAAAATCAAAAGCTGCAAATAAATTGAGAGTAGGCAAACTTTCTGTAAAGGGCCAGATAGTAAATATTTTAAGCTTTTCATACATGGTCTTTGGCAATTAATTAACTTTGCTGTCCTAGCAGGAAAAGAGGAAAACAATACCTAAAGGAATGGGTATGCTTGTTGTTCCAATAAAACTTTATTTATGGACACTGAATTTTGAATTTCATACAATTTTCACACGCCACAAAATAATATTCTTTTGTTTTTTAGCCATTAAAAAAACCCGTAAAATCTCTTCTAAGCTTGCTGCCAGCTGTACAAAAACAGGTGGCAGGCTATGATCCGACTGGCCCCAGATGTAACTTGTAGAGGACAGATGTAAGGCTCGGTTGTTTCGTCAAGATCCCTTAAGCACGGACAGTCAGCCAAGGGACCACACCTTAGGATTATAACAGCTGGACTACTGGTGGGCCAAGTATCCCCTAATGGATTGGAAGCCCATCCCCAGCGCCAAGCCCTGGCCGCCTCAGCTCTGGAACCCTGACTACCAGAGACCCTTCCAGGGCCTCAGGGGCATTGCTGCTGCCCTCCTCCCTCTGAACCGAACCCCGCGTCCTTCATTCGCCACCAGGGGCATCAGAGCGCGCGCATGCGCCCAGCCGGCCGCGCCGACCTCGCGCCCGCACCTGGCAGCCAATCGCAGGTCTCCACTGGACGCGGGCCTGCGGAGGCGTGCGCGTTGGCGGCGCCGGGGGCCTGAGGAGGCGTACTCGCCGCCGGCTTCCCGGGAGCGCCTCCGGGGCTGGTGCGTGGCCGGCAGCTCAGGAACAGCAGCTGAGACCGGTAAGTACGGGGGCGTGGCGCGGCTTCAGCGTTCCCTCGGGGGCAACTTGAGGGATTTCTGGCGAGTCGCAGCCCTGCGGGTCGCGACACCGCGCCTGGCCGTGCGCTGCCAGAGCGGCCTTTGCAGTGCAGCCGCTTTCTGTTGCGAGTGAGGGCAGAGCGGGTCTCAGTCCCCTTCACGCGCACCTAGTTCCCTAACCTCGGCCGGCGCTTGCACATCAGCCTCCCCTCCCGCACGCGGGCGCCCCTACCCCGGGTTGGGCCCAGGCCTCTGGAGAAGGGGCCTTTCCTGGCTCCCAATGCGCTCCCCTCCCCCATCGCCCCGCGGGGTCTCTTTTGGCGCTCAATATGTTTAAAAATCTGAAACCTGTTTGTAACCCCAGGCCCTCCCCTCCTTCTGGAGTTCTGGAGGCCCAGACCCCGAAGGCATTTAAATGTATCCGCCTCTCTCCCCTGCGGCAAGGTCTGGTTGTCTTGTTTACTGCGTGGCTCCCGGGACTCTCAGAGCTGCCCCTGGAGCCCTAATGGAGTCCCTCCTGTGAGAGCCAGGACCTAGGGTGATTTGGAGACTTTTGATCTGGGCACGTGGCGGTGGGATGTTTACTAAGGGTAGATCGGAGGAACAGATATGGGGGAAGTTCAGATTCGCTTTTCTGGTTAGTGCGAGGTGACGGATAAACACCCAAACTGCAGTATCAGGTAGGCGGTGGGATCTAAAATATTCTTTTTAACATGTAAGTAGCTAATGCTTCTGCCTGGTTACCCCAAGGATATGACCTTCTCCTGCCTGAAATAGCTCAAGTTCTGAAAAGTTGCGTTGTAAACCTGAGGTAAGAAGAGCGAGGTCTCCTCAATAAGTGCCAAAGTTGTATCTTTTTCCCTTCAGTTTCGCTCTCTTGCCCTTTCCTGTGCTAAAACATGGCTGTTTAGTACTTTTTTTTTTTTTTTTTTTGAGACAGAGTCTTGTTCTGTCGCCAGGCGCCAGGCTGGAGTGCAGTTGCGCGATCTCAGCTCACTGCAGCCTCCCCCTCCCGGTTTCAAGCATTTCTCCTGCCTTAGCCTCCCAAGTAGCTGGGACTACAGGTGCGCGCCACCACGCCCAGCTAATTTTTGTATTTTTAGTAGAGACGGGGTTTCACCATGTTGGCCAGGATGGTCTCAATCTCTTGACCTCGTGATCCGCCCATCTTGGCCTCCCAAAGTGCTGGGATTACAGGCGTGAGCCACCGCGCCCGGCTTTTTTTTTTTTTTTTTTTTTTTTTCAGCTGAAGTCTCACAGTGTCCCTGGGCTGGAGTGCAGAGGCGTGATCTTGGCTCACTGCATCCTCCACCTCCCGGGTTCACACAATTCTCTTCTTCAGCCTCCCGACTAGCTGGGATTACAGGTACACACCACCACACCCGGCTAATTTTTTGTATTTTTAGTAGAGACGGGGTTTCCCTATGTTGACCAGACTGGTCTGGAATTCCTGACCTTGTGATCGGCCCGCCTCGGCCTCCCAAAGTGCTGGGATTACAGGCGTGAGCCACTGCGCCCGGCCCCCTGTTTAGTATTTAATATTTTACTGAGGGAATCTGAATGTGTATGATTAGTTCAGGCCAGTTGTTGATGTAAGTAATTCGGGAACCCTCTAAATTGCTTTCTTGAGAAAGGAGAGGAAGGTAGTGGCATTCTTTTGCCAGATCCCTTGAAAAAGAAAGTAACTGGCCGGGCGCAGTGGCTCAGGCCTGTAATCCCAGCACTTTTAGAGGCCGAGGCGGGCGGATCATGAGGTCAGAAGTTGGAGACCAGCCTGACCGACATGGTGAAACCCCGTCTCTATTAAAAATACAAAAAAATTGGCCAGGTGTGGTGGTGTATGCCTGTAATCCCAACTATTCAGGAGGCTGAGGCAGGAGAAGAGCTAGAACCTGGGAAGCAGAGGTTGCAGTGAGCCGCGATTGCATCACTGCACTCCAACCTGGGCAACAGAACGAAACTCCCTCTCAAAAAAAAAGAAAAAAAGAAAGTAAGAGCATCATGAATGTTAAGTTCTATAAAGCCTACTTCTTTTATCATATCCTCTTTCCCAAGGGCTGTATTTCATGAGGTAATTCCATGCAGCTGGATGTGGGGAGGTCACCTGAAGTCATGCATGCTAGTGGATGAAATTGTAGGTGAATTCTGTGCCCAGCAATTTGTGATTACAGTTCAGTGAGACCCATTGTATTAGTTATCAATTGCCGTGTAACAAATTGTCTCAAAACTTAGTAGCTTAAAATAAAAAAATGTTATGACCTTGTAGTTTTTGAAGGTCTGGAATCCAAGAGTGGCTTAGCTGGCTGGTTCTGGCTCAGGGTCTTTCATGAGGTTGTAGTTAAACTTTTGGCTGGATTGTCAGTCTCTGCAGAATTGACTTGGATTGGATCATCCGCCTCTAAGCTCACTCACTGGGCTGTTGCTAAGAGGCCTCAGATCCTCACTCTGGGCATCTCCATGGGGCTGCTCATGTCACAGCAGCTGGCTTATTTCAGAGCAAATGATTCAAGAGACCTTGTACCCAAGATAAAGAAGGGCAGAGTCTTTACGACCTAATTTTAGAAGTGGCATACCATCGCTTCCTGCTGTATGTGCTTGGTCCCTGGTCCCACAGGCCAGCCCTGTTACAGTGTGGGGAGAAGGCTACAACTGTGTGAATTCTAGGAAGTGGGATTCATTTAGGGCCATCTTGGAGGATGGCTACCACAGCCATTTATCTTCCATTTAACCCTTTTCCATATGATCTCAAAGCATTGTCTTGTTACTCTGGGTGAATAATTTCACTTCTTGCTAAGGCCAAAACCTCTACATGTGCACTTGTTTATTTAAGGATAAGTTTTCTGTCTCTCCAGATTGTTAACATAGCAAACATACTGATTGTACTGTCACCTCACCTTAAAGATCTCATTTTTGATGCCACATCCCCCGTGTGCTTATTTTATTTTGTATTTGCTTGTCCTTATGGAAAAATTTCTCCAGAGTTGTCCATATTTGCTATTTCCTATTCTCATTTTTCCTTAAACCCACTGTTGTAAAGGTCACCAGTGAATTCCACTTTGCTTAATCCATCAGTCAGTTTTAGTTGATTTTCTTGATTTTATTTGATCTATTGGCAGCATATATTAGAGTTGTTCCTTTTCTCCTCCCTGGGATGCTTCTCTTTCTTGATTCTCCTCTCACTTGAATGGCTGCGAATAATTGTTTCTTTTTAATTTTCTTTACCAGCTCCTTCTCATCTCCATGACCTCTAATCAATGGAATGCCCCAGGATTTGGATCTCAGACCTCTTTCCCTGAGTGAGCTCATCCAGTCTTGTGTTTTAAATAATGCTACATACTGAAGACTTCAAAATTTAAGTACCTACCCCAGAACTGTCCTTGAGCGCTGATCTCATAGATTTACCTGCTCAGCATTACCTCTTATGTGTCCTCCTTTCCTTTACATTCCAAACCCCAATACATCAATGAACCTTGTGGGCCTTCTAGATTTTGATCTAGAGTCTGACTTCTTAGTATCTTCATTTTTCCACCCTGTTTGATACTACCGTCATTTTTTGTTTATAATATTTCAGTAGCTTCTTGTCTTCTGCTTCCACTGTTAACTCTCTATAGTCTATTCTCCACACAGTAGCCAGAGCAATCCTGATGAAAGTCAGATCATATTACTTCACACTCAGAACCTTCCAGTAATCTGTCGTCACACTCAGGATAAAAGCCGCATAATTTGTTTTTATTTATTTTTCGAGACGGAGTTTCACTCTGTCACTCAGGCTGGAGTGCAGTCATAGGGGCTCGGCTCACTGAAACCTCTGCTTTCTGACTTCAGGCAATTCTCCTGCCTCAGCCTCCCAGGTAGCTGGGATTACAGGTGCCCACCACCATACCCAGCTAATTTTTGTATTATTATTATTGTTTTTTGAGATGGAATCTTGCCCTGTTTCCTAAGCTGGAGTGCAGTGGCACCTTGGCTCACTGCAGCCTCTGCCTCCTGGGTTCAAGCAGTTCTCCTGCTTCAGCCTCCCGAGTAGCTGGGACTACAAATGCACGCTGACACACCCGGCTAATTTTTGTATTTTTAGTAGATACGGAGTTTCACCATGTTGGCCAGGATGGCCCTCATCTCCTGACCTGGTGATCTGCCCGCCTCGGCCTCCCAAAGTGCTGGGATTACAGGCATGAGCCACTGTGCCTGACCTAATTTTTGTAGTTTTAGTAGAGATGGGGTTTCACCATGTTGGCCAGGTTGGTCTTGAACTTCTGACCTCACGTGATCTGCCCGCCTCGGCCTCCCAAAGTTTTCTACTCTATTTTTCTCCCTAGTGTTTATATAACCATCTTACTTTTGTTAAAACAAAATATTTTCTGACTATCCCTTCTGGAATGTCAGCTCCCTGAAGTGAAGGACTTTGCATCACTGCTGTATCCCCAGACCGGCACTTGGGATTATAGGTGTGAGCCACTGCGCCCAGCCAAAGCTGAAGAATTTAGAATGGTTTACATGATCTTGGTTTTTCTTTGCCACAACCAGTTCATTTTTTATCTCATTTCTAACTTGTCACCCTTTTTATTGGGCCCACCATGCTAGCCTCTTTCTTGATCAGTCCTTACATGTGTTAAGTGCTCCAGTCTCAGAGCCTTTGTGTTTGCTGTTCCCTTTGCTGGAGTACTCTTCTCCAGATAGCCATATTAATGTTATATGAATGTCAACCTGCCTTCATTTCCTACTTTATTTTTCTCCTTAGTGTTTACATAACCATCTTACTGTTGTTTAAAAACATTTTCTGACTACCCCTTCTGGAATGTCAGCTCCCTGAAGTGAAGGACTTTGGATCACTGCTGTATCCCCAGACCAGCACCTGGCACTTCGTTGGCCCACTAAACTATTATTCAATGAATGGTCTTCTTAAATTTCTCTCAAATGCCACCTTGATGCTTCTCCATCCCTTTTCTCTCTAGTCATGAGATTATCAGAACTATGCAGATTCTTGATCATTCCTGTATAATTTCTCTCTTAGTTTTCTGTGGACTGGGATATGTTTTAATTCTACTGATTGAATACATTTTATAGATATAGTTCCGCCAAAATAGCGAACATCAGAACATCAAACATGTATGTTTGGTTACACATCTTATATGATGGTCTTTCTGTAGAGGAACAATTTCTCCCTAATTTCTTAACGTACTCCCCCACCAACTCAATTCTCATGCAGCAATATTAAAATATTACATTAGAGTCAATTTTATATGTGAAAAGAGAATTGTGACATTCACCTTTTGGCTTTTAACAGTTAATGTGGACACAATCTATTTTAATCTTATTCTTTGTTAGCTTCTTATATTTGTAAATTTACAAGTGTACATAGGTCCATTACTTGTTCTTTCCCTTCAGTGTGTAAATTAATCAGTCACTTGGATAATACTGAATGATACAATTCTGGGAGTTGAGCTTAAGTATTGGTGTTGTATATGTTTGAAATAAGATGTGAATGCTCTGCAGAAGTCTTACTGGGATTTTTTCCCTGGGAGTGTCCCAATCGCAGAGATCCAAGTTACGTAAGGAGTCATGATAGACGTTATGTGGTCTGCATAGAATATGCTCTCACAGCTTTTCGAAACTTCTAGATTCCTTTTAACTAGGTTGGCTATATAATTTATCATCTAAACTAAAAGACTTACTAAAGACTGAAAAGTGGCAACTATCCATCATTACACAGGGACAGCAGTTTAAACTGCAACTGCCTGGGTCATACCAGCATATTTGGTAATCCTACGTATAGTTTATTTGGTCCTCCAAGTCCTTGGTATTGGAGAAGTGTTCACTCTGCAAGGAGATACAACTGTTCCATCCTTGGGAATGAATGACTCCCACTACAGTTTATAAATTGACCACCTGATACTAGCTGAATTCTTTTTGTTGGCTAGATTAGCTTGCATTGTTCCATTATCCTAATTACCTAACCCTTGTTAGGAATTGAGTCTACTTAATGGTGCTTTGAAAATTTAGCAACAGCTGGTCTCAGTGGCTCACACCTGTAATCCTAGCACTTTGGGAGGCCGAGGCGGGCAGATCACCTGAGGTCGAGAGTTTGAGACCAGCCTGACCAACGTGGAGAAACTCCGTCTCTACTAAAAATACAAAATTAGCTGGGGGTGGTGGTGCATGCCTGTAATCCCAGCTACTCCGGAGGCTGAGGCAGGAGAATCGCTTGAACCCGCACTATTGCGCTCCAGCCTGGGCAACAAAAATGAAACTCCATCTAAAAAAAAAGAAAAAGAAAAAAAAGAAAATGTATCAGCAGTTGTTGGGAGATGGAGGGTTATACCAGCCTGTTGCTAGGCATTTTTTTTCTTTGAGATATAATTCATATGCCATAAAATACACCCTTTGGAGTGTGAAACTGAATGGTTTTTAGTATTATGTATTAATAAAATTGTATAACCATCAGCAATATCTAATTCCAAGACATTTCATCAACCCTAAAGAAATATTATATCCATTAGCAATCACTCTCTATATTACTTTCCCATGGCTGCTGTGACAAATTATCACAAACTTGGTGGCATAAAACAACAAAAATTTATTCTCCCTTCGTTCTGGAGGTCAGAAGTCCAAAATAAGTTTCACGAGACCTAAATCAAGATGTTGGCAGGGGTATACTCCCCTGGGAAACTATAGTGGAGAATCCGTTCTTTTGCCTTCTAGTTTGTGGATGTGACATTCCTTGGCTTGTGGCCATGTCACTCTAATCTTTGCTTCTGTCTTCACGTCACCTTTTCCTAGAGTATGTGTGAAATCTCCCTCTGTTCTCTTACAAGGACACTCGTGATGGCATTTAGGGCTTACCTGTGTAGTCCAGGATAATTTTCCCATCTGCAAAGATCCTTTTTCTTTTTTTTTTTTTATTTATTTTTTTTTTTTTTTTTTTTTTTTTTTTTTAAAATATTTTTTTTTTTTTTTTTTAAGACAGGGTTTCACCATGTTGGTCAGGCTGATCTTGAACTCCCAACCTCAGGTGATCCGCCTGCCTTGGCCTCCCAAAGTGCTTGGATTACAGGCGTGAGCCACCACGCCCGGCCTATTTATTTTTTTTTAAAAGACGAGGTTTCACCATGTTGGTCAGGCTGGTCTTGAACTCCTGACCTCAGGTGATCCGCCCGCCTTGGCCTCCCAAAGTGCTTGGATTACAGGCGTGAGCCACCACGCCCGGCCAAGATCCTTTTTTCAAGTAAGATAGCATTTATAGATTGGAGGGATTAGGACCCGATATTTTGGGGGCTGATTTTCAAACCTACTATATTCCTCATTCCTCTTTTCAACCAGCCCATGGCAGCTGCTATTTTATTTCTGTCATTATAGATTTGCCTTATTCTGGACATAAGTAAAATCGTAAAGTATGTGGCCTTTTGTGTCTGGCGTTATTCACTTAGTGTATTTTCAAGGTACATTGTATTGTAGACCTATTTGTACTTCATTTTTTTTTTTTGGCTGAATAGTATTTCATTGCACTGATACATCAGTTTGTTTATTCATTCATCAGTTAATTTACATTTGGTTGTTTGCACTTTATAGCAGCATTGTGGTTATATGCCAGCTAGCTTATATATATATACGTTGTATTTTCAGTTATCTTGGGTATATACCTAGGAGTGATACTGTTGGGTCATATGGTAACTGTAAATTTAAATTTTGAGCAATTGCCAAACTTTTCCCAAGTACCCGTTTATATTGCCACCAGCAGTATATGAGGGTTCAAATATCCGCACATCTCTTGCAACACTTGAGGTTGTTTTTGGTTATAACTAACTTGGTGCGAAGTAATAGCTTATTGTGATTTTGATTCGCATTTCCTTAATGAGTAATTATGTTGAGCAGCATTTCAGGTGCTTCTTGGCCATTTGTGTATCTTCTTTGGAAAAGTGTTCAAATCCTTAGCCCATTCTTTTATTGTTTGTTTTTTAGATAGGGTCTCGCTCTGTTGCTCAGGCTGCATGCAGTCCAGTGACACAATTATGACCCACTACAGCATTGACCTTCCAGGCTCCAGTGATCCTCCCATCTCAGCTGCCATCCTACCTCCTTCCACCCCCCGTAGCTGGGACTACAGGCATGTGCCATCATGCCCAGCTAAATTTAAAAAAAATAATTTTTCTTTTTTCTTTTTTTTTTTTTTTTTGAGACAGTCTTGCTCTGGCACCAAGGCTGGAGTGCAGTGGCGTGATCACAGCTCACTGCAGCCTCCACCTTCTGGGCTCAAGCGATCCTTCCACCTCAGCCTCCCGGGTAGCTGGGACCACAGGCATACGCCATCACGCCTGGTTAATTTTTTAATTTTTTGTAGAGGTAAGGTCTCACTATATTGTACAGGCTGGTCTTAAATTCCTGAGCTCACTAAGTCTTCCTGCCTCAGCCTCCCAAAATACTGGGATTACAAGTATGAGCCACTGTGCCTATATTTTTAAATTTTTTTTTAGAGAAGGGGCTTACTACATTGCTTGGACTGATCTTGGAACTCTTGAGCTCAAGCAGTCTTTCCTCTCAGCCTCCCAAACTGTTGGGATTACAGGCGTGAGCCAACATGTCCGGCCTCTTTTTTTTTTTTTTTATTGAAATGGAGTCTCAATCTGTTGCCCAGGCTGGAATGCAGTGGCGTAATCCCGGCTCACTGTAACCTCTGCCTCCTGGGTTCAAGCAGTTCTCCTGCCTCAGCCTCCCAAGTAGCTTTGATTACAGGTGTGCGCAACCGCGCCCGGCTAATTTTTGTATTTTTAGTAGAGACAGGGTTTTGCCATGTTGGCCAAGCCAGTCTCCAACTCCTGACCATAACTGATTGACCCACCCTGGCTCCCAAAGTACTGGGATTATAGGCGTGAGCCACCGTGTCCGGCTGGGGCCTGTTTTTAAAATGAATTGTTTTATTGTGGTAAAAATGCATTCAATTTACCACGTTAACCATTTTAAAATGAATAATCCAGTAGTTTCAAGTGTATTTGCATTGATGTGAAGCAGATCTCTAGTAGTCATCTTGCAGAACTGAAACGATGCCATTAAACAATCGACTCACCCCTTTCCTCTGCCCCTAACCCTTGCTAACCATTACTCTACCTTCTGTTTTGTTTTGTTTCGGTTTTTTGAGATGGAGTCTTGGTCTGTTGTCCAGGCTGGAGGGCACTGCTGTGATCTCTGCTCATTGCGACTTCTACCTCCTGGGTTCAAAAGATTCTCCTACCTCGGCTTCCTGAGTAGCTGGGATTACAGGCATGTGCCACCATGCCTGGCTAATTTTTTTTTTTTTTTGAGACAGGGTTTCTCTTTTGTTGCTCAGCTGGAGTGCAATGGTGTGATCTCGGCTCACTGAAACCTCCGCCTCCTGGGTTCAAGTGATTCTCCTGCCTCAACCTCCCGAGTAGCTGGGTTTACAGGTGCCCACCACCACCCCCGGCTAATTTTTGTATTTTCCGTAGAGACAGAGTTTTGCCATGTTGGCCAAACTGATCTCAAACTCCTGACCTCAGGTGATCTGCCCACCTTGGTCTCCCAAATTGCTGGGATTACATGCGTGAGCCATTGCTCCTGGCCCCTACCTTCTGTTTCTATTGAGTATTTTAGTTACCTCATGCAGGCAGAATCATATAAATATAAGAATATTTGTCTTTTTGTGACTGCTCTGTTTTATTTAGCATAATATCCTCAAGGTTCAAACATGTAGCATGTGACAGGATTTTCTTCCTTTTTAAGGTTGAGTAATATTCCATTGTATGTCTATATCATATTTTGTTTATTCATTCATTTTTGGGTAGACATTTGGGTTGCTTCTACCTCTTGGCTATTTTAATAGTCCTTCTGTGAACATGGGTGTGCCAATATCTCTTCAAGACCCTGCTTTCAGATTCTTTTAGACATATACCCAGAAGTAAGACTGATAGAACATATAGTAGTTCTGCTTTTAATTTTATGAGGAACTTCTGTACCATTTTCCATAGTAGTTAGACCATGTTACAATCCAGTAACCGTGCGTGAGGATTCTAATTTCTTTCCAACATTTTTTTTTTAATAGTTGCCATCCTAATAGGTGTGAGGTGGTATCTCATGGTTGGTTTAATGTGCATTTCTTTCATGATTAATGATGCTGAACATATTTACTTGGTCTTTTGTATATCATCTTTGGAGAGATGTCTATTCAAGTTCTTCGCCTTTTAAAAAATTGAGTTACTTGTATTTGTCATCTCCATTATAGTTTTACTTCTTCCTTTCCAATCTGAATGCTTTTGCTTCATTTTCTTGCCTAATTACCTTGGCTGTAGAACCTCCAGTACAGTGTTGAATTGAAGTGGTGAAAGTGGACATCTGTCTTGTTCCTGATCTTAGGGACAGGGGAACTTTCAGTCTCACCATTAAGTATGATACTTTAATAGCTGTGAGTCTCATACAGATGCCTTTGTCTGGTGGAGAAAGTTCCCTTCTATTCCTAGTCGTTTTGCTTTTTGTTTCAAATCATAAAAGGATGTTAGCTTTTGTCAAGTGTTTCTCTATAGACAGGTGTGGGTTTTGTCGTTTATTAAAATGATATAATGTTGGTTGATTTTCATAGAATGAACCAACCTTGTATTTTTAAAATAAATCCCACTTGGTCATGGTATGTAATCATTATATATGTTGTTAGATTTTGTTTGCTAACATTTTGTTGAGATTTTTGCCTCTATAAGGGATGTTGGCCTGTAGTTTTCTTTTTTGTATGATTTCTTGGTTTGATTTTGGTATCAGTAATAACTAACCTCATAGAATGATGCGCAAAGTTTTCTGTCCTCCAGACAGAAAACTTGAGAAATCCAAAAATTCTAATTTTAGGAAGAGTTTATGAAAGATTGGTGTTAATTGTTTTTAGAATATTAAGAATTTATTAGCATAGCTATTTGATTTTGGGCTTCTATTTTGGGAAGTTTTTTGATTACTAACTCTCTCTTGTTTTGGATCCATTCGTATTTTCTGTTCTTAACTTGGTTCATTAGTTCTTGTCTTTCTAGGAATTTGTTTCATCTAGGTTATCTAATTTGTTGGCAGATAATTTTTCATAGTATTCCTTTATAATTCTCTTTATTTCTGTAATATGCCCTCTTTATTTTTAAGAAATAATTCATTGAGGTGAAAGTCACATAGCATAAAATCAGTCATTTTAAAATAATTTAATGACATTTAGTGTATTCGTAATATTGTACGTGTGCTGCCTCTATCTAGTTCTGATATATTTCCATCATTCCAAGTAAAACCCCTTTACCCATTAAACAGTTTCTCATCATTTCTCCTTCCCTATCTTCTGGCAACCACAAATCTTTGTTTAATATCAATGGATTTATCTATTTCTAGTATTTCCTGTAAATGAAATCATACAATATGTGAGCTTTTGTGTCTGACTTCTTTCACATGGTCTGTTTTTAGGGTTTACCATGTTGTAGCATGTATATTGTTTATGGCTGAATAAACATTCTATTGTATATATATACCATGATTTGTTTATGCATTCATCCATTGATGTACATTTAGGTTGTTTCCACCTTTTGGTTATTATGAATTGCGGCTGTAGGCATGTATACATGTACTTGAGTACCTTTATTTCTTTTAGTATGTATTTAGAAGTAGATTTGTAGGATCATAAGTCTATGTTTAACATTTTGAGGAACTGCCAAACCATTTTGCCCTAAAATTTTTTGATTTTTCACAAGCTTTTGTTAATTTCCAGTATTTGAAAAATGTGATTTTTGTAGTTTTTGTTAGTGTTCTCTTTGCTTTTATGAAGGAGCAGCTATCTGTAGGTCCTTATTCTGCCATTCCCCCTAACTTCACCTTGTTGCTGAGCATTTAACAAATTGACTTTGTTATGCCTTTTTTTAGTTGTCTTTTTTGTGGTCCTCCACAACCCCTCTTTAAATCATTCTCCAAGTACTTTAAAAACTCAGCTTTAGGCTGGGTATGGTGGCTCACGCCTGTAATCCCAGCACTCTGGTAGGCCAAGGCTGGCGGATCATCTGAGGTCAAGAGTTCGAGACAGGCCTGCCCAACATGGTGAAACCCTGACTCTACTAAAAATATGAAAATTAGCTGGGTGTGGTGGCGTGCGCCTGTAATCCCGGCTACTCAGGAGGCTGCGGTAGGAGAATCACTTGAACCGGGAGGTGGAAGTGGCAGTGAGTCGAGTTCGTGCCACTGCACTCCAGCCTGGGCAAGAAGAGTGAAACTTCATCTCACATACAAAACAAACAAACAGACAAACAAACAAAAAAATCCTCTCAGTTTTAGTGAAGAAACTTGACTCTGAACTATCAGACCACTTTTAGTTTGAACTGCCATGCTGTCAGATCTCCTTTGTAGGCTCTTCTGACCAAGATTCTGCTCACAGGAGGAAAGGAAGGGAAAAGGGAAAAATGACTGATTTTCTGTGTTGCTTAAGAGTAGATCCCAGGCTGGGCACGATAGCTCATGCCTATAATCCCAGCACTTTGGGAGGCCAAGGTGGGTGGGTCACCTGAGGTTAGGAGTTTGAGACCAGCCTGACCAATATGGTAAAACCCCGTCTCTACTAAAAATACAAAAATTAGATGGGTGTGGTGGCATGTGCCTGTAGTCCCAGCTACTCTAGAGGCCGAGACAGGAGAATTGCTTGAACCCAGGAGGTGGAGGTTGTAGTGAGCGGAGATTGCGCCACTGTACTCCAACTTGGGCAACAGAGTGAGACTCTCTCAAAAAAAAAAAAAAAAAAAAAAGGAGTAGATCCCATGCAGAACTCTAACTAGGGTAGGGAGATTAGGCATGCAAAGACATATCAGATCTAACAGGTTTGTCCTCAAACATCAGTTCTCACCTGCGTGATGGGAGAAGTTAATAGGAGGGCTTCAATTCCAAAGAAAGCAGAGAGATCAGTGGATGATAACCCACCTTCCAGATTATTTCTGTGCATTCAAACAATAGCCCTTCTAGTAGATTTTTTTTTTTTTTTTTTTTTTTTTTTTGAGACCAAGTCTTGCTCTGTTGCCCAGGCTGGAGTGCAGTGGCATGATCTTGGCTCACAGCAACCTCCACCTCCTGGGTTCAGGCGATTCTCTTGCCTCAGCCTCCCAGGTAGCTGAGATTACAGATGCCCACCACCACGCCTGGCTAATTTTTGTATTTTTAGTAAAGATGGGGTTTCACCATGTTGGCCAGGCAGGTCCTGAATTTCTCACCTTAGGTTATCTGCCCGCCTCAGCCTCCCAAAGTGCTGAGATTACAGGTGTGAGCCACTGCGCCTGGCTTCTCAGGCTAGTTTCAACCCTATTTTACACCACTCTACCATCCTCAGCTTATTTTTGAAAAAGCATGTATTAAAAAAAATTTGGAAAAAGTTATTTTTGTTTTATTTAGTTGCCCTAGGATGGAATACAAATGTTTGCTTTAGTTTTAAGGGTCCTGTAAAACTCCTATTTACCCCAAGGATCTGTGTTTAATGGGCATTCAATTCTAAGGCAGCGAATGTGTAGAGTTATCGGTGGGGGTGGGGATAAGTACTGTAGATGGAGAGTGAGGGAGGTGGGGCAGGATTTTGAGAAAGCAGCAGTGGGGTGAAGAAAGTGATAGGCAAGGGAAGATGGTAGAGATAGGTACCAGAGGAGTCCTGGTGGCCTAAAATCTAATCACAGAAGTTACTCAAGAGGGACTGATGCCTTGAAGAAAACTTGTGTGTAACTGTAACAGTGATCTACTAGAAGGGCCATTGTTTGAATGCACAGAAATAATCTGGAAGGTGGATTATCATCCACCGATCTCTCAGCTTTCTTTGGAGTTGAAGCCCTCCTATTGGCTTCTCCCATCACAGGGGTGAGAATTGGTTTTTGAGGACAGACCCTTTAGATCTGATATGTCTTTGCATGTCTCACCTTCTTACCCCAGTGTCTCAAGATTTTGGTAAATTGGAAAATAAGAGTTCATTCATCCATTGGTAGACATTTGTAGAAAAGGGCCTCTGGACATCTAGAGAAGAGGAAAACTCTCATGGTCTAGTGCTACTCTTGTTCTTAATAAACTTGTTCATTAACTTAAACTAGCTTTGTTCCTGATTCTTGCTCTATTCCTCTTTTTCATTTTGAGTGATGGTTGGATGGAGGATTAATCAGTATGGATAGCAGCCAAAAATCTAACCAAGATCAGGTAGTTGGGAAGTCCAGCAATGTTACTGGAATCCAGTTTAAGTTTTTCTTCTTTGTTTATTAACAATAGGGATTCATATCTTACATTTTTGGAGGCTGGGAAGTTCAAGATCAAGATGCTGACCGATTTGGTTCCGTAGTGGAGGCTCTCTTCCTGACTGGTAGATGACCGCCTTCTTGCTGTGTTCTCACATGACAGAGGGAGGAAGCAAAGTCTGTGGTATCTCCTCATAAGGATTCCAATCACGTCATGAGGGCCCTATCCTCATAAATACATCTTAACCTGATTACCACCCAAAGGCCCCATCTCTAAATACCATTACATTGGAGGTTATAGCTTCAGTATACAAATTAGGGGCGGTGGGTGGGGAGACACAGTTCAGCCCATAGCATAACCCAAATTATGTATACCTAAAATATTGTCTAGAATTGGAGGACTCATTTAACACTTAGAAATAGTAGAATGATATAATTACAGTGGTGTTTTTTAAGATCCGTCTAGTGATGGTATGTTATAAAATTTGAAGGACAGAGAAAGAGACAACAATTTAGGGTCTAGTACAAGTGTATAAAAATGAAGTAACCAGTGGACCTAAACCTAGAAGTTGGGGCCTGGGCTGGGGCCATTAGTAGGAATGGACGTGAAAGGTAAAATGAGCAATGCTCTAAAAGTTATTTAGAATGGCTTAGAAGGTACTTTGACATTTTCTGGGAGGTAGAGAAGGTTTGAACAGGTTTAAAAAATAGAGAGTGAAAAAATGAATCTAAGGAGACTTTTAATTCCCAGAGACTAAGCATTTAAGAGCAATATCATCAGAAATAGGTGTGCACTAAGTCACTTTTAGCAGCAAGAGGACAAAACCAGAATTCAGGAATTAGGCATTTTAGTGCTCACTCTGTCTACAAACCCTCCATATAACTTTAGTAAGTCATAAATGTTTTGGGGCTTTAAAAATTAATCTTCAGATTGGCCGGGCACGGTGGCTCACACCTGTAATTCCAGTACTTTGGGAGGCCAAGGTGGGTGGATCATGAGGTCAGGAGTTTGAGACCAGCCTGGCTAACATGGTGAAACCTCGTCTCTCCTAAAAATACAGAAATTAGCCGGGCATGATGGCACACTTGTAATATCAGCTACTCAGGATGCTGAGGCAGGATAATCACTTGAACACAGGAGGCTGAGGTTGCAGTGAACCAATATCATGCCACTGCTCTTCAGCCTGGGTGACAGAGCAAGACTCCATCTTGAAAAGAAAAATAATAATAATAAATTAATATTCAGATAAATCTAATGGCCATGTCAAAGTATCATCTCATTTTTTAGAATATTGGAAAATATTAATAATTTTGATTTAGAGTATTTTTTTTTTTACTTTTTTTTTTCTTTTTTTGAGACACAGTTTCACAATGTTGCCTCGGCTGGAGTGCAATCATGTGATCTCAGATTATGGCAACCTCCGCCTCCTGGGTTCAGTGATTCTCTTCCCTCAGCCTCCTGAGTAACTGGGATTACAGGCACCTGCCACCACAGCCGGCTAAGTTTTTATATTTTTAGTAGAGACAGGGTTTCACTATGTTGACCAGGCTGGTCTTGAACTCCTGACCTTGTGATCCACCTGCCTCGGCCTCCCAAAGTGCTGGGATTACAGGCATGAGCCACCGCACCCAGCCAGAATATTTTCTTTAGAGAGGATGTTAAAAAATACACTTAGAATTACCTAGAAGGTGTTTACTGGAAATGTGGAAGTGATCCTGAAAAGGAGATTAGATTTGGTCAGGAGTTATCTCACAGGACATTTGGTAATTCCTGGAGCCATTTTTGCTGCCACACTGCGGGATTGCTGCTGGTATCTAGTGGGTAGGGATGACAGTTACTGCTAAACATCCTACAGTGCTCTTGACAGCCTCCAGCAAAGAATTATCTGGTCCCAAATGTCAGTAATGCTTAGGGGAAACACTGGGCTAGGTGGCATCATTCTGGAGGTAGGTGACTGAAGTTGTGTATACACAGAATAAACCAATTTTAGTTGACTCCAAAGAGCAGTATATTCATATCTGCCTTATATTTTTTCTGGCATTATGTATCTACTAATTAAGTTGTAAGTCACTATTCATGACACACCAGCCTGTATGCTTCATGCATGTTTACCACTGTCACAATATCTGACCAGAAATGGGCAAACAAAATAATAGTTTTAGAATAAATGAGGAGGGGGGCCAGGCGTGGTGTATTCCTTTTTAAATTCACTTCCAAGGTGATACACATATTTATAGGAATAAATGTTATATATATGTGATAAAATTAGATACTGATATCCTAATTAAAATTAAAACAGGCCAGTCAAGGTGGTTCATGCCTGTAATCCCAGCACTCTGGAAGGCCGAGGTGGGTGGATCACCTGAGGTTGGGTGTTCGAGACCAGCCTGACCAACATAGAGAAACCCTGTTTCTACTAAAAATACAAAATCAGCCCGGCGTGGTGACACATGCCTGTAACCCCAGGTACTCAGGAGGCTGAGGCAGGAGAATCGCTTGAACCCAGGAGGCAGAGGTTGCGGTGAGCTGTGATCGTGCCATTGCACTCCAGCCTGGGCAACAAGAGCGAAACTCCATCTCAAAAAAAAAAAAAAAAAAAAAAAAATTAAAACAATGTGCATGGCATATATTAGATGGCAGTTTAATTTTTACAGTTTTGATTATGCTGGTTTGAAGGTCCACATTGGGATACAGTGCATCTTGATATGTTTTTAGAAATTGGTGCATTATGAACCTTGGTTTATAGTACCTACATTTTGCTAGCATTAGTCCAGTTTTTCAAACAACTAGTAGTGACTTAGTGATGAAGCTTAACTGATTTCGTGAGTCATTGGTTAATTTAAGAAAATGAGGCCGGGCACGGTGGCTGACGCTTGTCATCTCAGCACTTTGGGAGGCCGAGGTGGGCGGATTATGAAGTCAGGAGTTCGAGACCAGCCTGGCCAACATAGCGAAACCCCGTCTCTACTAAAAATACAAAAGTTAGCTGGGCATGGTGGCGGTCACCTGTAATCCCAGCTACTCGGGAGGCTGAGGCAGGAGAATCACTTGAACCTGGGAGGCAAAGGTTGCAGTGAGCCAAGACTGCATCACTGCACTCCAGCCTGAGCGACAGAGCTAGACTGTGTCTTAAGAAAAAAAAAAAAAAAAGAAATAGAAAATATTAGAATGCAGCATGTGTAGTAAAGGTAGTTATGTGTATGTGCTTATGTAACTGAACTCCATATAACTTTTTAAACTATTGATTGTAGTCAAATATTTGTAATAAGCCAGCAGCTTTAAGTCCTTTATTGGCCTGCAGAATTTCTGATGGATAAAGTTCTCAGAGTAAATTCATAGAAAATGTGGAATTAATGGAGCATAATCTTCTTTAAAAATAAAGGATCTTATGAAGGAGAGTTACTGTTTATTGATTCATTTAACAAATTTTGTATTTGTTGAGCACCTGTCCTGTCCCAGGTACTTCTTTGTGCTAGGTATATAACAGTCAACAAAATATACGATACCTGCCCTTTTGAGTTTTTTGTTCCACTGGATGGACAGTAGAAAATCAAAATAAATAAGATTATAATATGTTAAACAGTGATAGGGCTTGGAGATGAAAGAAAAGGGAAAAGAGATTAGGAATATGGGTTAGAGGTTGGTTGGAATATTTGAGAACCTCACTGAGAGAGATACTTGGAATAGAGCCCTAAGGGCAGTGAGGAGCTAGCCATGCAGATATCCAAATGAAGATCATTCATATTGGAGGATATAAGGGCTCTGAGCAAGGTAAAGAGCTTAGTATGTTCAAGAAATAGCAGGGAGGGCCAGGTGCGGTGGCTCACACCTGTAATCCGAGCACTTTGGGAGGCTGAGGCAGGTGGATCATTTGAGGTCAGGAGTTCGAGACTAGCCCATCTGTAGTTAAAATGCAAAAATTAGCCTGGCATGTTGGTACGCACCTGTAGTCCCAGCTACTCAGGTGGCTGAGGCATGAGAATCGCTTGAACCTGGCAAGTGGAGGTTGTAGTGAGCTGAGATAGCACCTGAGTGACAGAGCAGGACTCTGTCTCAAGAAAATTAAATTAAATTAAAAAAATAAAAATATAGCAAGGAGGTTATTGTGGCCCAGAGTGAAGTGGATAGGGGAGAGTAATATGAGGTAACTGCAGGAGCAGTATGTGGGGTTGGTATTGTGGTCTTCTAGGCATTGGAAAGACTTGATCTTTTACTCTTAGTTAATTAGAAAGCCATTAGAGGGTTTTGAGCTGAACAATGATACAGTATGACTTGGTTTATCAGAGTCAATCTGCTTGCCATATGGAGAAGAGACTGAGATGGATTGAGGGAGGAAGCACTGTTGTATTTAAGTTCAGTGGGTAAGTCAGGACTGGAGGGGGAAAAATTTAGGCGGCATTAGTGAATGGATTATAATGAAGGCCATGAGTTTGGATGAGATTATCTGCCTGGCACTTGACATTGTGCTATACTGTTTGTTGGCTACGTGTAGGTACTCTAACTCTATAAATTTAATATATCTTTTCTGTATTAATGTTTATGAGATTATTATATATGAATCAATAGAGATGTGTACATTTAATATACTTTTCTTCCAATTCCACTACAAGCTGCCATTGAATAGGTGGTGCTTTTAAAAAACAACTGTTACTGTAATTGAATAGGTGGTGCTTTTAAAAAACAACTGTTACTGTAAGTCTAAGGAATAAGATTTTTCGCCTTTAGGATAGCAAAATACATTTAAAAGTAAAAACTTGCTAAAGAGGATGCAGCTGTGTGTGGCAGACTAAGGATTCCAGCTTATTTTCCAACTCCAAAGCCCATGTTTCTAAACACTGCACAGTAGTGCCCTTGTAAAAGTATGTGCCCTTTTCCATGTAATTTTGCCTAGGGATTAGTTGCTGGAAGGTTTTTCTTTCTTTTTAAATGGAAGAGAGCATAATCAGTACAGCAAAGTCATGATTCTGGATTCATAGGAACCTGATCTTTTATCATAGGTTTTAAGCTGTTATTTATCTTCTTTCAGTCTCAGTGGCCTTGTCTGTAAAATAGTGATTTTTATAAAAAACCTTAGCGTTTTGGAAGATAATTAAATAAGATAATGCATTTTTCTGTATTTACTGATGTATAGTGTGTTTGTACTTAGGTGGCAGTTATATCAAGGAAGCATTGGGACTTGTGGCTGCGCTGTTCCAGAATAAAAAAATTAGAAAATGGAGCAATCATGTGAGGAAGAAAAAGAGCCTGAACCACAAAAGAACATAAAAGAAACCAAACAAGTAGATGACGAAGACGCTGAGCTCATCTTTGTTGGTGTGGAACATGTAAATGAAGATGCTGAGCTAATCTTTGTTGGGGTGACTTCAAATTCAAAACCAGTCGTTTCAAACATTTTGAACAGAGTCACCCCGGGTTCATGGTCAAGGAGAAGAAAGTATGGTCACCTTAGAAAAGATACTGCTCACAAATTGCAGCCTACAAGTCATGAGACCCTTACATCAGAAGCAGTGACTGTCTTGCCAGCTTCCCAACTTGAATCGAGATCAGCAGATAGTCTTATTGAGCCTTTGTCTAAACCTGATTATAAAAATAGTTCACCACAAGTTGTGCCTAATAGCTCTTCAGAACTACCTTCTCCTTGATTACATTCACAGGTTCATTGCATCATCCAGTAAGTGCAGCACTTTCAGTAGAAGGTATAAATGAAAGTCCTTGTGTATCAAAGCGACTTTCCACTTCTGAAGTAAACAGCATAAATCCCAAAAGGTCTAAACTCAGGGATGGAATTATGGAAGGATATTCTTCAGCTTCATCCCCCTTCAGATACCTTTCATACAGTGAATACAGTGAATACGCAGCAAAGTATACCCTCAAACAATGTGCATACCTCATTAAGCCATGTTCCGAATGGAGCACCTTTTCCAGCAGCTTTTCCAAAGGACAATATCCATTTCAAGCCTATAAATATAAATCTTGATAGGGAAAACGAATTGGCAAAAGCAGACATTTTGAGTCCAGCAAGTCAAAACAAGACCCTTGATCCCAAGAAAGAAAATCCGATCGTGTTACTTAGTGACTTTTACTATGGACAGCATAAAGGAGATGGGCAGCCAGAGCAGAAGACTCACACAACCTTTAAATGCCTCAGCTGCTTGAAAGTTCTAAAAAATGTTAAGTTTATGAATCACGTGAAGCATCATTTGGAATTTGAGAAGCAGAGGAACGACAGCTGGGAAAACCACACCACCTGCCAGCACTGCAACCGGCAGTTTCCCACTCCCTTTCAGCTACAGTGTCATATCGAAAATGTCCACACTGCCCAGGAGCCCTCTACTGTCTGTAAGATCTGTGAATTGTCATTTGAAACAGACCAGGTCCTTTTAGAACACATGAAGGACCATCATAAGCCTGGCGAAATGCCCTACGTGTGCCATGTTTGCCGTTACAGATCATCGTTCTTTGCTGATGTGGAAACACATTTTAGAACGTGCCATGGAAACACAAAGAATTTGCTTTGTCCCTTTTGTCTCAAAATTTTCAAAACTGCAACACCATACATGTGTCATTATAGGGGCCATTGGGGAAAGAATGTACATCAGTGTTCTAAGTGCCGACTACAGTTTTTAACTTTCAAGGAGAAAATGGAGCACAAGACCCAGTGTCATCAAACGTTTAAGAAGCCTAAACAACTAGAAGGATTACCTCCTGAAACAAAAGTTATTATTCAAGTGTCTCTGGAACCTCTTCAACCAGGATCAGTGGAAGTAGCACCCATAACTGAGCACATCTGACTCCGAACCATCACTCCCCAGTTCTAAAAGCAAAATTTCAAAAAAGTTTCATTCTGGTTTCAGTAAATTTAAAGCAAGTATTTCAAACTGAATTTTAAAATGTCATAAAAACAAATACAAACCATACATTATTCAGTGGCACCAAAAATAGTGAAATTAGTGGATTATATGTGACTTTTAAAACAAAATTTAGGATATATATATTTCATCTGAAATTTGAGATATTTTAAAGCATCTGGTTTTCATGTTAACTGTATCTGGCTTACCACATAAAAAATGTGTGTGTATGTGTGAGAGAGAAAAAGGTATTAATTTATTTTTTAAATTTAAATTTTCTTATTTTTTTTTAATTTAATTTTTTTTCTTTTTTTTTTTTTTAGAGACAGGGTCTCATTGTCACCCAGGCTGGAGTGTAGTGGCATGATCCTAGCTCACTGTACCCTTGAATTCCTCCTGGGCTCAAGCATTCCTCCGCCTCAGCCTTTAGAGAGTAGCTAGGACTACAGGCGCAGCCACCACACCCAGCTAAGTTTTTATTTTAATTTTTTGTTGTGATGGAGCTTCGTTATGTTGCCCATGCTGGTCTTGAACTCCTGACCTCAGGCGAGCCTCCCACCTCAACCTCCCCAAGTGCTGGAATGTGTGAGCCACTGCCCCAGGCACCTATTTATTATTTTGGTATTTTATGTTACTCCTAAGCTTGAAAGCTCTTCTTTCTATATACAGAATTCATAGAATTTTTGAAATACTTAGTTTTCTTTTCAGCTTTTTCCATGCATTAAAGATTTCATGGTTAACTCTAGTTAGACTGGAATGGCTTTGTTATGCCCTGGCCACTTGCTGCTGAATTCCCAGAAGTGCCTCTGATGTGCTGGCATAAAATAACCTGAAAAGATTCTGAAAAGCCAGGGTGTGGAATTGAAAGAGAAGCTGCTGCATGAGCAGAGACCAAGAAAGTGGAGGTTAGTTGAGGGAGAGCAGTGGCTCTTTGTCCCAGTTGAAGGATAGGCGTACATTCATTCTGATCTTGGGGCCAGGTCAAAAGGAACACTGCTTCAGAGTGTGTTTACCTAACCCGAAAATATCCAAGGAAGCCAAACCGTTCAAAGTAAAATGCCTTTGTTTGGTGAGGGGCTCCTGCAGACATCAAACAAGTCGCCGTGTATCGTTGGTTTGAGATGAATGGAGTAGCAATAAAATTAATAGAATGGTTGCTGGTGCTAGCTGACTTCCCTGTTCTGTGATCTGAAGGTGAATTTGATTCATTCCCTCTCCTCTCCCTTTTGGCTAGCTGTTAGTGGAGAATGAACTGGCCATATTCCTCTCAGCCACAGCAGTAAAGCAAGTTAAGTTTCCCAAGGGGAAGACACTCTGATATCTATAATTTGAAAGATATCTATAATTTGAACTATACTGGACCCAAAGTTTTAACTGAAAAGGGCCAAACAAGTGGTGTTTGTCCAGTTCCTGGACTTGGCTAACTTTAGTTTTCCTACTGTTAAGCTGGAATATGGACTGTCCAAGAACAGTAGATACAGTGGACAAAAATAACCCAGGGTGACTGAGTAAATTTAAACCCATAATGGCTTTATTTTTTTTTGTGCATATATATTTTACCCTAATGGGAAACTTGTGACTTTATGTCTTGCCTTGGACATGAATGTATTACAGCTTACAGTTATTCTTCTGTTGTATGTATAGTTTCCCAGTTTATCAACACTAATGCTGTTTGTGTCTTACTTGACACACACTAGTGTGTAAGAAATGTCTCTCTAATTCAATAAGTGTTAAGACTTAGAGTTTATGTTGTTTATCTAATCTATCCTATCTAATCTGCACTACGGGGGGAACATTTTTCCATTGCTCTCCCCAGAGACTGTTTTATAGAATTCTTGAGTACCTTTTGAGTATTAGTTCCTGAACATCAGCAGCCGTGGCTGCCTCTGTGGATTCCTAAGTTGTCTCCCTGGTTGTGTTCTGGTGCCATCCTTTGTTCCTCCACCCCTGACCAAGGTGACTAGCAGCCGGTCTTCACCAGTCAAGGAATCTTGGCATCTTGACTGTAGACAGGTCTGGAGAAATCTCCTTTTTTCCTTGATTTCTCCTTAAAGGCACCTTACCTCTTCCCCACTCCTTTCTTCCCTCCTCAATCTAGTTAAATTTCCTAAGGTTTCACAAAAAGTTGGGAAGAGATAATTAAAAGAGTTTAGCATCCCTCTTAGACCAAGAATAGAAGGCAGTACATATAATAAAGTTGTGGGTATATTATCTATGTTTTGTTTTTTGTTTTTTTTAATTTTTTAAACTTTTATTTATTTTTTATTTTTTTATTATCTACGTTTTAGTAAATTTTCTGACTTTAGATCCATAGATTCTGTTGTATTTATTTGCCTGATGCTCACTTGATTGATTTGCACCTTGAACACTTTACTAGGCCTTTTCAGTTACTTTGCTTGGGTTAAGACATTTTGCTAAAATTTCAGCCCGAATCCTTTCTTTAGTTGAAGAAAGGGTATGTGTGTGCAGTTAGGTTTGTGTGCCAGTTGTTCCGGTCTCAGGTAGGTATTCCTACTGTGTATAAATAGATCTACAGACTTTTTATACTTACCCCTGTACTCTGTTTCTTGGCAAAAATATGAAATGTTTTAGTTGTATGTTTTAGTGATTGGTTGGTATTAGAAACACTGTTGTTTGCTGTTTTCATTAAAGCATGCTCTTAAGGAGTACATATGGTCATTAATTGCCAACTATAGATTCCAGTGATCTGGCCCCTGCCTACCTCCCTCCTCTTTTCATTCTCTGTCATGCTTCTCTACTGTTTTCCCCAATGATGCACTATTTTGACACACTGGCCTTGCTGTTCCTTAAGCAGATCACATTCTTCCCAATCCAAAGACTTTGCATATGCTATTTTCTTTAATAGAATGTCCTGCCCCTTGGCCTGCATGGCTTGCTACCTCACTTAATTGTTTGACACTTCCTTTGGTTCATTGAGCTTCAAGGCTCTTAGAATGACACTGACAATGAAATCTCCCTTTTTTAAAGAAAAAAAACAAAAACCACCTTTTAACTTTCTCCTCTTAAAGGCACTTTACCCTGTCCCTACTCTTTTCTTCCCTCTTCAATCTATTTAAATTTCCTGGGTTTTCATGAAAAAGCTGGAAAGCCATCATCATCAAGGGCTTTGCTTCTGTCTTAGAGTAGAGCTAAGCTTGAGTCAATTTCTGTGCCTGCAACCAAATGAAAATTAATATAGTGCGTTCTTTCAGGAGCTTTTTCTGTTTTTCTATTGATACCTCTATATATTTTTAAGGCAATGTCACTTTGTTTACAAATATATTGAATATGTCAATATTACTATTTTGTTATTACCCTTTGTGAGTTTCCTGGTCTATTTTGCTCGCTTGTTCTTTCAGATGAAATTTATTATTTTATTAATGTTGCCAAAAATTATAAGCAAAATCTCAATTATAGTAATAAAATGTTTTGTGAAAAAAAATGTTGCTGTATTGTCTTTCCACTATAAGTAAAATGGGATATTTTTAGTCTGTTTTTGTTTTTTGAGACAGAGTCTCGCTCTGTGGCCCAGGCTGGAGTATAGTGGTCAGTCCCAGCTCACTGCAACGTCCACCTCCTGAGTTCAAGTGATTCTCGTGCCTTAGCCTCCCGAGCAGCTGGTACTACAGGTGTGTGCCACCATGCCCGGCTAAGTTTTGTACTTTCTGTAGAGATGAGGTTTCATCATGTTGGCCAGGCTAGTCTCAAACTCCTGGCCGCAAGTGATCCACCTGCCTTGGTCTCCCAAAGTGCTGGGATTACAGGCATGAGTCACAACGCCTGGCCTACTTTTAGTTTTTAATCTTTATTCAGTACCACTGTGTAATCTTTGCCTTCTTGCCATTTGTGTCCATTTTTAGCCTTACTGATTTGCCCCTGAAGGTAGTAAGTATATATTAAAGAATTTCTATTTCCATTTTTTAGAATCTTCAAAGAAAATTATTTAGTTTTATAATTTACAACATCTGTTAAGACAGTCATTTACTTTTCTTTACTAACCCAAGTTTTTACTTGGTTGCACTTAAGCTTTCTTGTTAGAAACTTCCTTTCCTGAAGCAAAACTAGTCCCATTTGGGGTAGGATATTGTTTTAACTACTCAGAATCTCACTTCCTTTCTCATTTCTAATATTAAAGTGTATTTCCTTATCTCATTAATTCATCCTGGTTTTATCAATGTTTCTGATTTACTTTTTTTTTTTTTTTTTGGTAGAGACAGGGTCGTGCTATGTTGCTGAGGCTGGTCTTGAACTCCTGGGTTTAAACAGTCCTCCTGCCTTGGCCTCCCAAAGTGTTGGGATTACAAGTGTGTGCCACCATGCATGACCTACTTTTTTTCTTTTTAAATAAAGGATTCAAACTAGGCGGGCGTGGTGGCTCATGCCTGTAATCCCAGCACTTTGGGAGGCTGAGGTGGTGGATCACCTGAGGTCAGGAATTCAAGACCAGCCTGGTCAACATGGTGAAACCCCGTCTCTACTAAAAATACAAAAATTAGCTGGGCATGGTGGTGCATGCTGTAGTCCCTACAACTCAGGAGGCTAAGGCAGGAGAATCACTTGAACCTGGGAGGTGGAGGTTGCAGAAAGCCAAGATCGTGCCACTGCACTCCAGCCTAGGTGACAGAGTGAGACTCCGTCTCAATCAATCAGTGGATTCAAACCTTTGCCTACCTCTGTTGACAGCTTTCCCTGAATCCCAAATATTTTGATGCATTTTTTTTATTGAAGTCTTTATTCTCGGTACTTTTTTGGGTAAGTTAATTCCAAAGATTTAAAATTTTGCAGGCTGAATGTTTTAAGAGAATTTAATTTTCCTTGGAGAGTGTGTACTTGACATTTCTATATAAAAATCATTTTCAAATTACTTCATGAGTTACTAAAAGAAAAAGGATATTTTTGGTTTCTGTGCCAAAATTATAAAATAGTTTTAATTATAGAAATCTGTCCCCCGCTTCAGATCATTTGAGGTTAGGGGTTTGAGACCAGCCTGGCTAATATGGTGAAACCCCATCCCTACTAAAAATAGAAACCTAAGCTGGGCATGGTGGCCCATGCCTGTAATCTCAGCTACTCAGGAGGCTGAGTCAGGAGAATCGCTTGAACCTGCTAGGCAGAGGTTGCAGTAAGCTGAGATTGTGCCACTGCACTCCAGCCTTGGTGACAGGGTGACTCTGTCTCAAAAAAAAAAAAAAAACAGTTTCCCCTCAGTTGAATATAGTTTAAAAATTAATAAGCAAATATTCATTTGAGAGTAATTCCTAGTTACAAAACTTGGAAAAATTCCTCTGCCTCCCAGGTTCAATTCCTGTCTCTACTAAAATTTAAAAAATTAGCGGGGTGGCCAGGCATGGTGGCTCACACCTGTAATCCCAGCACTTTGGGAAGCCAAGGTAGACGGATCACCTGTGGTCAAGAGTTCGAGACCAGCCTGGCCGAGATGGTGAAACCCCATCTCTACTAAAAATACAAAAATTATCCGGGCATGGTGGCGGGCACCTGTAATCCCAGCTACTTGGGAGGCTGAGGCAGGAGAATCACTTGAACCCAGGAGGTGGACCTTGCAGTGAGCTGAGATTGTGCCATATCCCTCCAGCCTGGGCAACAAGAGTGAAACTGTGTCTCAAAAAAAAAAAAAATTAGCAGGGCATGGTGGTGCACACATGTAGTCTGACCAGATACTTGAGAGGATGAGGATGGGGCGGGAGGGCTTGAGTCCAGGAGGTCAAGGCTGCAGTGAGTTATGATTGTACCACTATATTCCAGCCTAGGTGACAAGAGACCCTGCCTCAAAAAAAAAAAAAAAAAACCTTGGAAACCAAACTGAAAGTCAAATTATTAGATATATACCTACTACAGACAGTCTTCAGTTATCAAAAGTAATGATTATAGGAGCTATTGCAGTACAAAGTTTAATTTGGCTATAATGCAAAATAAGAAAGCAACATATAAAGTTATATGTACTTTGTAATTGCAGTTATTCATGGTAATTTCTATGGAAAGAATGAGAAATTCCAAATACCATTGAGTTTACTTAATCTCAGTGATTTTTATTATTTCAAATGCTGGCCGGGTATGGTGGCTCATGCCTGTAATCTCAACACTTTGGGAGGCCAAAGCAGGTGGATCACTTGAGGCCAGGAGTTCCAGACCAGCCTGACCAACATGCGATACACTGTCTCTACTAAAAATAGAAAAACTAGCTGGGCATGGTGGTGTGTGCCTGTAATCCCAGCTACTCGGGAGGCTGAGGCAGGAGAATTGCTTGAACCTGGAAGATAGAGGCTTCAGTGTGCTGAGATTGCCCCACTGCACTCCAGCCTGGACAACAGAGCGAGACTCTGTTAAACAAATAAACAAATGTTATGTAAATGAGTTATTTTGCCTTTAAAAAGCATTCATCATATAAATTTTAAAAAAGTAAATTCCATTTCAATGGTTAGCCCTCTTAGACTCTTTCCTTCCTGGTTATGAGATTGAAATAACAATTATCAATGTGTGGCAAGGCTGCCACTAAGACACAAATCTTTCTTAGCTTTAGGGCAAGCATTGGCAAACTGTGGCTTTTAGGCTAAGTTTAAATTTTCAAAACATTGTTAGAGCCAGAGACCCATATACACCCAGCAAAGCCTAAAATATTTACTACCTGACACTTTACAGAAAAAAGTTTGCTGACCCCTGCTGTAGGTTACAACTTAGACTCATTGGTATCTTCCCCTGTATTCATGTATGTGGGCTAATGGCTTAGAAGAACTTTGGATATGAATGAGATAGGGTTATTCCTCGATCCTATCCAGGGATTGATAGAGTCCAAAACAGTGGAAAGAGACACCATGTCCAGGAAATGACAGAACAGCTGTCTGAGGGATGTGTGTATGGGTGTGTATAAACATACATGTCAAAACCTTAGTACCATTTTTTCATGTTTTTTGATGAATGGGATTCTGTGCTGTGCAAACAGGGGGAGGGAGTATGTTATCTATTGCTGCATAATAGATTACCACAAAACAGCTTAAAATAAACGTAAACTCACGTAATATCTGAGTGTCAGGAATCCCGGAACAGCGTTGTTGAGTTCTGGCTCAGGGTCTCACAAAGTTGCAGTCACCTGAAGGCTTGACTGGGGCTGGAGGGTCTGGTCTGCTTTTAAAATGTCTGGTGACAGACGACTCTAGTCCTTCCTGGCTATTGGGAGAAGGCCACAGTTCTTCCCTGTGGGTCTCTTTACTTCAGTGTTTTCAAGACATGGTTAGCTGGCTTCTGCTAGAGTGAGTGATCCAAGAGAGTGAGCAAGGAGGCTGCAATTTCTTTTATGACCTAGTTTCAGAAATTACCCTATCATTTTTACAATATCCTGTTCATTAAAAGTGAGTCACTAAGTGTAGCCCACATGTCAAGAGGAGGGCAGACAAGCTCCATCTCTGAAGAGAAAAGCCTCAAAGGATTTGCATATATAATTTACAGCCACCAGGTACATCCTCTGACCACATACCTCCTATGTGCAAACCACATTCACTTTCTCCTAGGGCCACGAAAAGTTTCATCCATTACAGCATTAAATTGAAGTCTAGAAGGTCATTATCTAAACCAGGTCCAGACATGGATCAGGCCCCCTTGGGTAGTTAGTATTCCTTATGTGCAGTATCTCACGTATAGTTCTCTGTATCTGAAGACCTGTGAACTAGAGACAAATTATCTGCCAGCCTACAGCCCCATCCAACATAGAGTGGTGGAACAGGTATGGGATAACCTCCATAGACACTGCCGTTCCAAAAAGAATGAGGATAGGGGAATAGGTGTCACATAGGAACCACCAGTTAGTAGCAATTCTGAAATCCTACCAGGCACGTGTTAGCGGTTCATTGATTAGGACCCAATGCCTGGAAATTCTCTTGGTTCTTGGCTCTGAACTCTGGATTCTTGGTTTTGCCCTATAGCATACTTCCTTTTTCATAAAAGGTAGCATATGGTGTAGCTGAATAGTTTTCTCAGCCTGTTTCCTGCCTGTAGAAGGTAGAGGTCCAGTGACCTCTTCATTTTGTACTCTTTCTGGTCCTTTCAATTCAAGCTTAGTGACATTTCTCTAAATACGTACTCTTAAAATCTTTTTTTCCTGTTCATCTTAACTGGTGTTTACTCCAAAGAGCTCCACTCCAAAACCATGACCATATGTCTCTTCAGGATAAGGCCTTTTTTAAAATTAGCGATGGAGGTCTCACTATGTTGCCTAGGCTGGTCTCAAACTCCTGGCCTCAAGGCATCATCCCACAGTGGCTTCCCAAAAGTGCTGGGATTAAAGCTGTGAGCCACTGTGCCTGCCAAGATAAGACCTTCTCTATCTTAGTTTTCTGTTAAGATAGCTGAGATACAATAAGGTGAAGCTTCTTAAAGTGCTGTTGTTTGTGATTATCTCTGGGGCACAACCTTAAACTCCTTAGAGGGCCTTAGCCTCACTGAATGTTACAGTAAGTGCGCCTCACCCTTATCTATGGGGGATAAATTCCTAGACCCCCAGTGGATACCTGAACCCGAAGATAGTACTGAAAAATGCATGACTTTTTTTCTTATTTAAAATTTTACAGATAGAAGACTTGACTTTTTTCTTATTTACAATTTCATGGATAGAAGACTCATTCTTAATGTAGATCTTCTGTTTCTCTCTTATGTCAAGAACATGCACCTTTTTACTTAAAGGAAACACTTTATGGTTTCTCTTTGGCTTATCCAGATTGCTAGCATCCCTACCCTTGCGCTTAGGGGCCTTAAGTAATGTAAGGGTTAACTAAACATAAGCGATACTGTGGCAATCTGATAACCAAATCCAGCTACTAAGGGACTAACTGGGGTGTTTTCAGAAAAAACTCTCAAACTGTTTTTCCTCTACTCGTTCCACAACAGTCATCAACACAGAAGATAACTTCTGTGACCAAAAGTGTGGGAGTTTTTCTGCATACACCAAGCAACGCACATCAGCTGGGTATTCTCCAATTTAATTCCAACACTATTTTTTTTTTTTTCACATCCTCAGTGGCTATTACGGATACTGTCTACTTGGAGACAGTGTCAGATCCCTCAGGTTTAGCGGCTCGGTCCCCAAGACTGGCCCCCACACCCCCAGACAACAGCTGCAAGTCTGTGTCTCCTGAACTTCTGACTGACTTCAAGTTGGGGTCCTCACAACTCCCTCTTTGGGTTTAATTTGCTGCAGTCGCTCACAGAACTTGAGGAAACATGTTTACCAGTTTATTATAAAGGATATTACAAAAGATACAGATGAGACACACAGGGCAAGGTGTCGGGGGAAGGGGCATAGAGCTCCCATGGCTTTCCTGAGTGTGCCACCCTCCAGGAACCTCCAAGTGTTGTTCAGCTAACTGGAAGTTCCCTGAACCCAACCTTCTTGGGTTTTTATGGAAGCTTCATGACTTAAGCATTCTCTCCCACTAGAGTATAGGGCAGGATTCTTTCTGGGGAGGGTCTTAGAACTCACAATCAGAAAGATTAGAGTCCTGCCTTGGGGCAGGTAAAAGGATGGCAGAAGGCCAGAAGCCTGCCTCTGACGCCTAACACACCCAACATTATAACAAAAGACTGTAACAAGGGCTATAGGAGTTATGAACTGTGGACAAAACCAATGTAGATTATGATAACACCATAGGAGCATAGCATACACAAGCATAGAGATGCTGGTCAATGGGACGATTTATGTCCTGAGTGGAACTGTGTGCCAGTTCGCTGGATTTCATCACACTCACCAGAATGGCATGCAGTTTAAAACCTAAGAATTGTTGGCTGGGCATCATGGCTCATACCCCTAATCCCAGCACTTTGGGAGGCCGAGGCAGGTGGATCATTTGAGGTCAGGAGTTCAAGACCATCCTGGCCAACATGGTGAAACCTCATCTCTACTAAAATACAAAAGTTAGCTGGGTGTGGCGGTGAACACTTTTAATCCCAGCTACTCAGTACACTGAGATGGGAGTATTGCTTGAGCCCAGGGAGCAGAGGTTGCAATGAACCAAGATCACACTACTGCACTCCAGCCTGGGCAACAGAGCAAGACCCTGTCTCTAAATAAATAATAAAAGAAAACCTACGAGTTATTTCTGGAATTTTCCACTTAACATTTTTGGATCACAATTGACTGTGGGTAACTGAAACCAAGGAAAGTAAAACCACGGATAAGGGAGACTACTGTACTCTGAAGCATCATTTTTTATCTTTCAGAGCCATAAGGTATTTTACCCTCTGACCAAGTGTGGTGGCTCCACCTGTAATCCCAGCACTTTGGGAGGCTGAGGCTGGTGGATCACCTGAGGTCAGGAGTTCAAGATCAGCCTGGCCAACATGGTGAAACCCCGTCTCTACTAAAAATACAAAAATTAGTTGGGCGTGGTGGCGTGCACCTGTAATCCCAGCTACTCTGGAGGCTGAGGCAGGAGAATCTCTTGAACCTGGGAGGCAGAGTTTGCTGTGAGCTGAGATCAAGCCATTGCACTCTAGCCTGGGCAACGAGTGAGACTCCAACTCAAAAAAACAGAAAAAGGATTTTACTGTCATCTTTCACATTTCTGCACCTTTCTTTAGTGCCCTGGATATAACTTTTGCTTGGGAGCAGTTAATTTTAGCATCCTTTGCCATCTGGAAAGACTGGGAATTTTCAAAACCAGCAAGTATTGGCTTTTTGTGTAACACTTCTTCCCTTAGCTTATTTCTGTCCCCTCAGATTTTACTATAAGCAGCAAGAGAAACCAGTCAGCACTTTCAGATTCTGGCTGGAAATCTCAACTAGATGACTCAGGTACAATTTCTATTTTCACCTGACTAGGTGATAGTTGTTAAACTTTCTGCTACTACATAACTACATAACCCCTTGCTCAATTTTCTAACATGTTCCTCACTTTATTTTAAGCTACACCAGAGCCTTCTCAGAGACCAGTTTTCTATTAAGGCTTGCACTAACAATCTCCTTGAAGTTTTTTAGCTTCTGCCCACTGCCCAGTTTCAAAGCCACTCTACATTTTAGGTATTACACCAGCACCTCCCCTTCCAGGTACTAAAATCTGTATTAGTTACCTATTGAGTATAATATATTACTGCAAACTTAGCAGCTAAAAGAACCACCATTTGTTGTCTCATGTTTTCCGAGGGTCAGGAATTTGGAGTCACTTAGCTGAGTAGTTCTGTCTCAGCTTCTTTCACGAGGTTGCAGTTGAGATGTTGACTGGGGCTGTATCATCTGAAGGCTTGACTGGGGCTTTCAAACTCACTTGGGTATTGGCAGGAGGTCTCCCCCTGTTCCTTGTCATATGGTCCTCATGACATGTCAGCTGGCTTCCTACAGATTGAGTGATTCAAGAGGGGAACAAGGAAGGCATTGCAGTGTTTTTTATAACAGCCTTGGAGGTAAAATAACTTCACCCTGTTCTGTACTCTTGGTCACCCAGAGCAACCCTGAGGCCATGTGGGAGTGGACCATATACAGATAGACACAGGAACACAGTTAAAACTGAGTTAATGATCATCACGTTACCTTCCCCACTCTGTGGTGTGCCATTGCGGCTGACACCGACCATTTTGAGAGGACTCTTTTACAAGTTTATTTATTTTAAAACATTGAGTATATAATATATTCACATTATTCAAACATCAAAAAATGCAACAACTCAGATTCTTCTTGTAGCCTTTCAGATAGTCTCTTATTTTTTCTTTCTTTTTTTTAAATAACTGATTTATATTTTGCACAGTCTTCTGCAACTTGCTTTTTTTTTTGACAATGTAACATGTTCACATTTTATGGCATCTAAACAGGAAAATTATTGTCTGAGATTATGAAAGGGCTAACTAAAAATATTTCTGAAGTATTTCTAAAGATTACTAAGAAAAATCTCTAATGCACTATTATAAAACTGTTGTAAAGAAAAAAATCTCTGTCCATTTCATAAAGAATAAATATGGCTGATTAATAAATAAATGCAAAATAGTCTCCATTGCAAAAACAAAAATGGAAATTAAAGCAATGGTAGCTTACTGATGAGTATTATAGAAATTATAATGTTTACTGTCAGGGTGTATTAAAAGGAGTTTCAATTGGCATAAGGCTTTTTGGAAGTTATTTCAATATATGAATAAAAAGGTAGTAATTAGTTTTCCAATACATGAACAGAGATTTTCTTTCCATTTATTTGTGTATTTTTAAATTTATTTTAGCAGTGTTTTATGGTTTTCACTGCAGCAGTCTTTCCCCTTCTTGATTCTTTTTTTTTTCTGCAAAGAATATTGCATTTATACATCACTAACCATGAATTTTTGCCATTACTTATTGTACAAATGCTGCTCTGTGCCATTATCCAAATGGAATAAACCATTTTACATCCACAATTCACTTCTATAGTTATAAGCAGAATTTTCATGATTTACATAAGTACATCTGTCAGTGAAGATTTAACACTGAGATGCAATGTAACATCAGTAATATCTGATGTTTTATAGATGGCAATATAGGAAAGATATATTTTAATCATTTTTCATTTAAGTGACCTTAAGTAAAAAATAAGCTAATAATTTAGCAGTTCCAAGTGTCCAAAGGGCATTTTCAAATGTACACAAAAGAAATGGTTACAGAGATTTCTAAGAAGCATCTTCCATATCCACATCCTCTTGCAACTGCTGTACTATTTTCTCTTCCAAATGCTTCCCTTTGCCTGCAGGAGGGGCTTGGATAAGATGGATGTTTTGCTTGACTTCTTTGATATCCTGAACTTTCTGTAGCTCTTTATTTTTCTTCAATCTGTTCATTATAAATTTTATCTTGGCGTTTCTGTTTGATCTCTTCAACTCTCTTCATTGCATCAATAGTTTTATTCCATAGCTCTCGCTGGTATTTGATAGGTTCATTTCTACGCTTTTCAAATTCAAATGAATCATCCACTGTAAGCTCTTTACCAGCTGCTTTCTGGAATGCTTTGGTCCACCTTACTTTGTGAGGATTGCACTTCTTTTTAAAGTTTTTATGACATTTAGATTTACAAAATCTGAACACCTTGCAATTGTTGCATACGAACATCATGCTGTGGCCAGGGTAGATGGGCCTGGAACAGAAATAACACTTCTCGATACGCATGTTGAACCCGCGTGGGTCCCCCACTGACGAAACGCCAAGCTTTCGGAGAAGTCCCCTTCTTGATTTTTAAGAAGGGGAAAGAATATTATTTCTGATGCTGTTGTTGTAAGTTGAATTGTTTTCTTAATTTCATTTTGGGTTATGTCCTGTCTGGTTATTTCCTGTTTGGTTAAGTATACAAATATAATGCAACCTCCCCCCATCCTTTTTTTGAATAGACAAGGTCTCAGTTTATTGCCCATGCTGATCTTGAACTCTTGATTTTAACCAAGACTTTCACCTGAGCTTCACAAAGTGCTGGGAATTCAGGCATGAACCATCATGCCTAGTCATTAGGTGGCTTTTTGTGTTGATTTTTTTATCTGAAGCTTTACCAAATTTATTTAATAGTTCTAACAGTTCTTTTTTTTTGATAGGACTTTTTAATTTTTTATGTTACTTTAAATTCTGGGATATATGCGTGCAAAAGGTGCAGGTTTGTTACAGAGGTATACATGTGCCATGATGGTTTGCTGCACATATCAACCTGTCATCTAGGTTTTAAGCCCTGTATGCATTAGGTATTTGTCCTAATGCTCTCCCTCTCCTTGCCCTGCATCCCCCGACAGGCCCCCAGTGTGATGTTATTCTCCCTGTGTCCATGTGTTCTCATTGTTCAACTCCCATGAATGAGTGAGAACATGCCGTGTTCTGTTTTCTGTTCCACTGTTGCTTTGCTGAGAATGACGGCTTCCAGCTTCAGCTATGTCCCCTGCAAAAAACAAGAACTTAGTATTTTTATGGCTGCATAATATTCCATGGTGTATATGTGCCATATTTTCTATATCCAGTCTATTATTGATGGGCATTTGGGTTGGTTCCAAGCCTTTGCTATTGTAAACAGTGGTGCAATAAACATACATGTGCATGTGTCTTTATAGTAGAATGATTTATAATTGTTTGGGGATATACCCAGTAATGGGATTGCTGGGCTCAAATGGTATTTCTGGTTCTAGATCCTTGAAAAATCGCCACACTGTCTTTCACAATAGTTGACTAATTTACATTCCCATCAACAGTGTGAAAGTGCTCCTATTTCTCCACAACCTCTCCAGCATCAGTTGTTTTATGACGTTTTAATAATCGCCATTCTAACTGGCATGAGATGGTGTCTCATGGTTTTGATTTTAATTTCTCTAATGATGAGTGATGATGAACTGTTTTTCATTTATTTGTTGGCCACATAAATGTCTTCTTTGTGAAGTGTCTGTTCATATCCTTTGCCCATTGTTTTGGTGGGGTTGTTTATTTCTTGTAAATTTGTTTAAGTTCCTTGTAAATTCTGGATATTACACCTTTGTCACATGGGTAGCTTGCAAAAATTTTCTCCCATTCTGTAGGTTGCCTGTTCATTCTGATGATAGTTTCATTTACTGCAGAAGCTCTTTAGTTTGGTTAGATCCCATTTGTCAATTTTAGCTTTTGTTGCAATCACTTTTGGTCTTTTAGTCATGAAGTATTTGCCCATGCCTGTGTACTGAATTGTGTTGCCTAAGTTTTCTTCTGGATTTTTTATGGGTTTGGGTTTTATATTTACGTCTTTAATCCATCTTGAGTTAATTTTTGTATAAGGTGTACGGAGCGGTCCAGTTTCTGTTTTCTGCCTATGGCTAGCCAGTTTTCCCAGCACCATTTATTAAACAGAGAATCCTTTCTCCATTGCTTGTTTTTGTCAGGATTGTCGAAGATCAGATGGTTGTAGGTGTGTGGTGTTATATCTGAAGCCTCTGTTCTGTTCCATTGGTCTATATATCTGTTTTGGTACCAGTGTAGTGCTGTTTTGGTTACTGTAGCCTGGTAGTGTAGTTTGAAGTCAGGTAGCATGATGCCTCCAGTTCTGTTCTTTTTGCTTAGGATTGGCTATACGGGCTATTTTTTGGTTCCATATAAAATTTAGAGTAGTTTTTTTTTTTCTAATTCTGCAAAGAAAGTCAGTGGTATCTTGATGAGAGTAACATTGAATTTATAAATTACTTTAGGCAATATGGCAGTATGGCCATTTTCATGATATTAATTCTTCCCATCCATGACAATGGAATGTTTTTCCGTTTGTGTGTGTCCTCTCTTATTTTCCTGAGCATTAGTTTGTAGTTCTCCTTGAAGAAGTCCTTCACATCCCTTGTAAGTTTTATTGCTAGGTATTTTATTTTCTTTGTAGAAATTGGGAATGGGAGTTCATTCATGTTTTGGCTCTCCGCTTGTCTATTTCTGGTTTAGGAATGCTTGTGATTTTTGCAAATTGATTTTGTATCCTAGACTTTGCTGAAGTAGCTTATCAGCTTAAGGAGTCTTTGGGCTGAGACAATGGGGTTTTTAAATATACAATCATGTTGTCTGCAAACGGAGATAATTTGACTTCCTCTCCCTCTCATTCAAATACCTATACTTCGTTCTCTTGCCTCATTGCCCTGGCCAGAACTTCCAATACTAAGTTGAATAGGAGTAGTGAGAGAGGGCATTATTACCTTGTGCTGGTTTTCAAAGGGAATGCTTTAAGCTTTTGCCCATTCAGTATGATATTGGCTATGGGTTTGTCATAGATAGCTCTTATTATTTTGAGATATGTTCCATCAACACCTAGTTTATTGAGAGTTTTTAGCATAAAGACATGTTGAATTTTATCAAAGGCCTTTTCATCATCTATTGAGATAATCATGTGGTTTTTGCCTTTGGTTCTGTTTATGTGATAAATTAGGTTTATTGATTTGTATATGTTGAACCAGCCTTGCATCCCAGCGATTAAGCTGACTTGATTGTGATGGATAAGCTTTTTAATGTGCTTCTGGATTCGGTTTGCCAGTATTTTATTGAGTATTTTCGCATTAATGTTCATGCAGGATATTGCCTGATATTTTCTCTTTTGTTGTGTCTCTGCCGGATTTTGATATCAGGATAATGCTGGCCTCATAAAATGATTTAGAAAGGAGTCTCTTTTTCTGTTGTTTGGAATAGTTTCAGAAGGAATGGTGTCGCTTCTCTTTGTGCCTCTGGTAGAATTCGGCTGTGAATCTGTCTGGTCATGGGCATTTTTAATTTTGGTTGGTAGGCTATTAATTACCACTTCAATACCAGAACCTGTTATTGGTCTATTCAGAGATTCAACTTCTTTCTGGTTTAGTCTTGGGAAGGTGTATGTGTCTAGGAATTTATCCACTTCTTCTAGATTTTCTAGTTTATTTGCATAGAGGTGTCTGTAGTATTAGCTGATGGTAATTTGTATTTCTGTGGATCAGTGGTGATATCCCCCTTTATTTTTTTATTGTGTCTATTTGATTCTTCTCTCTTTTCTATTTTATTAGTCTAGGTAGTGGTCCATCTATTTTGTTAATCTTTTCAAAAATCCAGCTCCCTGGTTTCATTGAGTTTTTGAAGGGATTTCCGTGTCTCCATCTCCTTCAAACAAAACACTTTTATACTGGTGGGAATGTAAACCAGTACAACCACTATGGAAAACAGTGTGGAGATTCCTTAAGGACCTAAAAACAGATGTACTCTTTCAGCCATCAATCTAACAACTAGGTAAGTGCCCAGAGAAAAAGAAGTTATTAAACAAAAAAAATAATTGCACATGCCTGTTTATAGCAGCACAATTTGCAATTGCAAAAACATGGAACCAGCCCAAATGCCCATAAATCAACAAGTGAATAAAGCAAATGTGTGTGTGTGTGTGTGTGTGTGTGTGTGTGTGTGTGTGTGTGTGTGTATGAGTGTGTATACTATGGAATAACATCCAGCCATAAAAAGGAACAAAATAATGTCATTCATAGCAACCTGGATGGAAATGGAGACTGTTATTCTAAGTGAAGTAATTCAGGAATGGAAAACAAAACACAGTGTATTCTCACGCATCTCATAAGTGGGAGATAAGCTATGAGAACACAGAGACATAACAATACAATGGACTTTTGACACTTGGAGGAAAGGGTAGGAGGGGGGTGAGGGATAAAAGACTATTCACTGGGTACAGTGTACGCTGCTTGGGTGATGAGTGCACCAAAATTTTAGAAATCACCACTAAATAACTTCCTTATGTAACCAAACATCACCTGTTCCCCAAAAACCTGTTAAAACTAAAAAAAATTTTTTTAAATAATTAAAAAGAAAAAAACCACTAAAAGCCTTAAAAACCCAAATAAATAAATAAGTAAATAAGTAATATAAATAAATAAATAGAAGATGAGAAATTCTTCCTCTGTAGAGAGACCAGAGGCAAGAGATGAAAAACCAAGAATCCGGACAAACCATCATAGACTCTTGTCACCTTAGATGAACACCGCTCCTAGAGTTTCATTTTGATGGACAATAAATTCAAACTTTACAATACATAAATAAATAAAGTCAGGAATAAACAACTTAAGGACCCTCAAAGGTAGTAGTGAGCCCTCTATGGAATGGGTGCAAGTTAGCAACAATAGGGTGAATCTCAGAAGTGTGCAGAGTGAAAGAAGCCTGAACAAATGGGAAGATAATGTTTGGTAACACTGATACCTTCCAGAAAGTGGAAACCAAACAGGAGTGGCGGAGGGAGATCTGTGGCTTCCTGGGAGAGCATTGCGGGAGGGAGGGAGATGACAAAGGATCATGAGGAGCTGCTGGGGTTGGTCACGGGTTGCGTAGCTCCATGGTGGGGGTGATGTTTTCAGGGATCCAGAAAAATGGCAAAATTTGTATAATTTCTTGGTTATAAATATGGGTGGTTTATTAGATGTGTATTATTCCTACATACAAGTAGTTTTATTTTTTTTTTAAATGGGCTGGGGAGAAAGAAGCACAGAGATTCACGCTGAGGAGCAGGGGGAGGAAGACACCACTCTGGAAACTCCTGGAAATGGGAAAAGGGGGATGATGGAGACACAGGTTTCCCATCAGAGGTGAGTCTGTGGTGACGCAGCTGGACCTGCCACCTCAGCCCAAAACTTCAGTGCAGAGACCCTGTGTCCTAGGCCACAGGGAGCAGGATGTTTTGTTTTGACTCTGAGGACTGAAGGGGAGGAGGAGCCTCCACTCCCAAGCAGGGCCCTGGATGCCCCTAGATCTATGGGAGAAGCTGCAGCAGCAGAAGCTACAGGCCACGCCTGAGCAGCAGCTGCCAGGGGTTTACCCTCTGGTCAGAGGAGGAAGGGGGTTCTTGTCTCACTTCCCCCTGGGCCTGGAGCACTGTGCGAGCACTCAGGCTGTCATCCCATGCTTCGCAGTAATAATCAGCCTCATCCTCAGCCTGGAGTCCAGTGATGCCCAGGGTGGCTGAGGTGCCCGACTTGGAGCCAGAGAAACGGTCAGGGACCCCTGAGGGCCGATTGCTGTTACCATAGATGAGGAGTTTGGGGGCCTTTCCTGGGAGCTGCTGGTACCACCTTACAGAATTACTTCCGATGTTGGAGCTGCTTCCAGAACAGGAGATGGTGACCCTCTGCCCAGGGTTCCCAGACACTGAGGGTGGTTGAGTCAGCACAGACTGGGCCCAGGACCCTGGAGGTGAGAGAAACACAAATATGGTGATTGACAAGAGACAAAAGGAGAAAGCAGGGTCCCATGTGCTTCCCAGCCCCGCCCCGACCCAGGCCCCGTATCATGTCACCTGCACAGTGAGTGAGGAGAGTGAGGAGGAGAGGGGACCAGGCCATGCTGAAGATTGTCCTGAGTCCTGCCTTCTGTACCCACAGCTGAAGCTGAGCTTCCCCCAGATATCTCCCCCTCTTCATACTCTGAGAGCGGGAGAATCCATCCATGCAAATCAGGCCCCCCCCGCTCAGATTTCTCGACTCCACCCTGGGCCCTGTGTCTGGCTCCTTGGCTTGAGGATGTCAGAGGGTGGCAAGGGTGGGGCACTATGGTCCCAGGGGGGTGGGGAGGACACAGCTGTGAGCCTTGTGCAGAGGACACCAGGCAGGGCAGGTGGCTGGTTCTGCGGTGATTACCCTGTCTTCTCAGGAATTGTCCCCTGGCGCCCCCTTGTGTCCAGACCAAGACAAACCGTTGTGTGACAAGAAGACCACAGCTTCTCAGAGACATGGCTGACTTCCCCCATTTTTTCCGCTGCCCCCCTCTCTCAGGTCCAGACCAGTCCTGGTGATGCCTGTGTCTCCTCCCTGTGACCTCAGGGCAGTCTTCACACTACTGGGACTCCTCAGGAGTAAATCTGTCCATGCCTCTTTGTCTGTTCCTTGTAGAGGACTCAGGTGGTGTCAACACAAAGTCCTCTTATGTCAGGATCAAACTAGAGCAGAGACTGGCCCTATGGACTCACTTCCCCACCTTTGTCTGATACGGCACCTTTTCTTTCATGTGGCTCCTTCCTGGTGGCCGGAGTTCTCCTTCCTCTGCGGATCCTGCAGCACTGAAGAGAAAGGGAGCTCTTTTGTCTAGGATGCCCTGGGGGAGGCGTTCCCAGAGGGTCTTTCTGGTAAATCTTTATTTTCTCTCTACTTCCCTAGATTCACAGTCATAGTCTTCTGGATATTGTGACCAGGGATCTTGCCTAGGAGTCTGTCTTTGAAGCACTGACTGCCAGTCTTCAGGGAATCCTGGCAAATGTCTTTGGAGTATTTCACTTATGTGCAAAAGGAGTCTGTCCTTGGGTTAGCCTACTATGCAATAGCTCTTACTATCAAGCACCCCAACTAGAATTTCTAGGGAAAAATTATGTTTCAAATTCAGTAGTGAGTGTTGTGGGGGGTGGCTTAAAGATGATAGAAAATATCCATCTTTAAATGCAGCAAACCACCATAGCACACGTATGCCTATGTAACAAACCTGCACATTCTGCACATATACCTCAGAATTTAAAATATAATAATAAAAAAGGAAATATTAATCTTTGATCTGTTATGACATTTAGAATATAACTAACAACAATAAGTTTAAGAAAAAAAGATAATTGTATTGATCAAAATGAAAAATGAAACAGATTATGTCTTTAACTACATGAGTTCTAGCAGGATACTCCCTGGAATCTTAACAAATATTTGTTTGGAGAATTTTATGGGGATGGAGAAAAACAGCAAGATGGTTATGTTGATATTTACACTGGTGAACGTATCACCAGGCAGTAGCACTACAATGAAATTTTAAATGTTCTATTTAACCAATGGAATAGTGAGATCTAATATAGACATTTAAATAAAACCAGTCCATATGTGTAACTGAAATAAAATGAATGCTATATTTTGGGTTTGCATTTCAAGGGTGTCATTATTTTAAATGTAGTCACTACAGCCTGTGAAGTGGCTCTGGAAACCCAGAAAAGAGAAACATCATCAAGACAGGAAATGGGAGAGGCAGTATCAGTGTTTCTCTTCCTCACTCCTAACCCAGAAAGTCTACTGTGACCTGTGCAATAAGCCCTTAGTGAGGAGAGGAGAGGCGTTCATACTAGGGTGGACATGCCTCCCACCAGCCTTAGGGTGTTCTTTTCAGCTACTGGCCACTGGGTTGAGCTTCCACAGCTCTCATTTATAACAAGTGGAGGTGAGAATCTTCATGCAAGCAATTTTCACTCTCATGGGTCTTTAAACGCACTTCCAGGTTGTCATGGGTGTGGAGTACTCACACATGGCGATCCTGAAGCTCCTGCCACGGGTTACAGGAGCATTCCACAGCTGTGTGCAGTGCTCTAAGCTCGCCCTCAACGCGTTTTAGTGTTCACAGAGAACATGTTGCAAGTCGCCTGGCGTCCATCAGATTTGGGAGCTGTAGTTCTCAAAGTAGATAGAATGCAGTGTCTGGATTCCCAGCTTGAAACAAGAGTCAGGAACCTGAGAAGATATGGTTAGGGACGGAGAGATTTTGAATATGTTATGCCACACTCCACTCCTACTCTCTAACGCCGATGCTTTTTTAATCTCTAGAGCAAAAGAAATTCTGGAATATTAAGATCTGTTGCATACAGGAGCATGTATCTGATTTAGGGGAAATCAATCCAGTCTCTAACCATTTAGTATGATGTTAACTGCGGGATATTCATAGATGCATTTTATTGGGTTGAGGAAATTCCCCTATGTTCCTAATTTCTGGAGGTTTTTTTTTTAATGCACAGAGGTTGAGTGGATGAATGTTTTCAAATGACATTTTATCTATTAAAATTATTAAATGTTAAAATTTATTCTCCTTAAGGGTAAGTTATATTGATTTTTAAATGTTAAAGCAACTTTGAGTTCTGAGTTTGGCCATTTTTTTGAGTTTGGCCATTTTTTCTGTAATGTTAGATGGAATTGTAAATATTTTTCTCTCAATGTTTTGGATAGTGAAGAATTTTGGATATTGGTTTTAATTTCTTTTCTCATAAAGTCTTTATCTGCTTATAATGTCAGGATAGACCTGGCCTCATGAAAGTATTGAGAATTGTTGCTTCCCACTGTGTTTTCTGAGAGGATCATTTCTATTTGTACTGTAAATATTTTACAGAAATTATCGGCTGGGTGCAATAGCTCATGCCTGTAATTTTAGCACTTTGGGAGGCCGAGGTGGATGGATTGCTTGAGGTCAGGAGTTCAAGACTAGCCTTGCCAACATGATGAAACCCCATCTCTACTGGAAATACAAGCATTAGTCAGGCATGGTAGCATGCAACTGAAATCCCAGCTACTCAGGAGGCCAAGGTGGGAGAATCACTTGAACCCAATGAGCAGAAGCTGCAGTAATCCAAAATTGCACCATTGCAATCCAACCTAGGAAGAGAGCAGGGCTCTGTCTCAAAAAACAAACAAAAAATTACCAACGAAGCTATTGTTGTACTTGTGGACCTGGTATTGTACTTGTGACAAGGTTTTAAATTACAGTGATAGACTACTTAAATATAAGTAACAGCAAGCATGAGTCAAACAAAAATAATTTTTTATATGTTGTTAAAACTCCTAACAATACATGAATTATTGTAATGTAAGAGAATGAGTTTTGACTAGGCTGTAACTTTTCACCATCTGTTTAATAACATTGTCAAAGTAAAATAAATTATGATTTTTAAATGTTTGGAAAAAGTTAATTCAGTGATATTTGATAAAGATGACATGTTTGATAAAAATAATATATTTTGAAAAAAAAATCATAGAAGCCATTCAGTTCTATCTATTGTACAAACCTGATCTTCAGCACAATAGCGAAAGAGATCTGTGTTAAGCCATTCTTGCATTGCTATAAAGAACTACCCGAGACTGTAATTTGTAAAGAAAAGAAATTGGCTCACAGTTTTGCAGGCTGTACAAGTATGGTGCTGGCATCTGCTGAGCTTCTGGGAGGCGTCAGAGAGATTTTATTTATGGTAGTAGGTGAAGTGAAAGCAGGTATATCACATGGTAAGAACAGCAACAAGGCAGGTGCCACACACTTTTTAACAGCCAGATCTCCTGTGAATTCACTCATCCAGAGGAGATGGCACTGAGCTATTCACGAGGGACACGCCACCAGGACCAGACACCTCTCACCAGGTTCCACTCCAACAACAGGGATTACACTTCAACATGAGATTTGGAGGGGACATCCAAAATATACGAAGGATATATTGTTTTCTAATATTTTATGGTCTCTTGGTGTTTACCTGGGAGCAGATGGCATTGGGAAACCAAATTCTGAGTGTCTTTTCTTCTTTTCTCTCTCTCTCCTCCTTCCCTCCCTCCCTCCCTCCCTCCCTTCCTTCCTTCCTTACTTCCTTTCTTCTTTCTTTCCTTTTGTGACCAATTCTCACTCTGTCATCCAGGCTAGAGTGCAGTGGCATGATCTTGGCTCACTGAAACCTCCACCACCTGAGTTCAAGCAATTCTCCTGCTTCATCCTGCTGAGTAGCTGGGACTACAGGTGTGCACCACGACGCCTGGCTCATTTTTAAATATTTTTAGTAGAGATGGGGTTTAATCAGATATTGGAAAAACCAGATGCTCTTTTTTTTCTTTTCTTTTTTCTTTTTCTTTCTTTCTTTTTTAAGCCTCTTTCAAACAGTGAAAGTATTGGTTTAGCATTAAGACTGGATGACAGACCCAGCTTGATTGGCTGAGAAGGGTTTGGTGGAGGATAAGGGTTGGCATTTATAACCTTAGGCTCCTGAGGTTGAGAGATTTTCAAGATGGGGCAAATTCCGGGGGTGCTTACATACATATGAGTTATTGGCAATCTTCTAAATAAAGCTGTTCAGGCCCTTCCTCCTCTGTGTCATGAAAGCTCTTACAAGTACCTCCGCATCTCATGGCTCTTTACATGGCAGGTTGACCCAAACTTCATCTGTTTTTTTTTTCTTCAAATTTTTTGTTGCCCCAACCAAATGCTTTTCTAATATTAGTTTATATAGAGACAGCAGAAAAATAAATCATCACACTTTCACACTGTTTCTCCAATCTACTGCATACTGTGGGAACATTCATTTAATAATGTAACTTTCAGCTCTGCCCCTTCATGTCCTGGTGCCAGTGAGTGATCTCAGTGAGTGGTGGGAGTGTCTCTGGAAACCAATCCCACATGGAAGGTTTCAAATAACATAAAAATATTCATCTGCTCCATCAACTATTACTTAGAGAACTTATGTTGGTGGAAATGTTTCTCGTCTTCATACTGTAGTTTAAAATCAAGTCATAGTTTTCAGCACTGGATTGGGTTGAGAATTTAAATTTGTTTCTGTTCTTGTATTTTTGAATGAGAAATTGGGAGTGACTGAGGCAGACAATATAATACTGACTGCATTTCAAGTGCAAATGTGCAGAATAACTTCATGATAATTAATAAAGTTTCTTCTCAAATGTTAATATTTATAAACATATTCTGGTGAGCTTGTTAGAGCAGATTTTGGGGCACCAAAACGATTTCTGATTTAGTAGGTTTAAGATGGGCAATTGCATTTTTTAAGAAGCTCCCCCGTGAATGTCAACACTAAATGAAATAGTTTTTGATCTCCATAGACAAATTTATGAATGAGGATGGGTTTTTTTAATGTTGCTTGAATAAAATGAGTCTTCCTGGTAGTGGTGGGTCTTTGAGTGTCACTGTGGTTTATATATTTTGGAGCAGAGCCTCTTTCTCTCATTACTCTAGGCAGAGAAGGAGACAGGATTCACAGGCTTGGAAAAGGCACACTGGGGGAGAGGACCACATTCTGGGAGAGACCAGATAAAACACCAGGCAGTGAAGCACTGCGTCGGAGAATGGGGCAAGGAGACTCTCTCCATTGTGGTGTTTATCCTTTTCACCATCTCACTTTCTCTCCTGCTGTTGAAGGGTAAGGCACTCTGAGCATAGGAAAATAACTTTTGTTATACCTCTCCCATAGGTTTAAATCATTGTGGATATGGCACTATTCATATACAGTGCATAGTAATACTTATTCTCATTCTGGGCCCCTGTGAACAGAGCTTTGTTTGTCTTCCTGGAAGGCAATCAGGGACCCCAGAGGGGTGGTTGTTCATCCTGTAGATAAGTGTCGAGGGGGCCCAGCCTTGTGTTTGCTGGATCAGCTGGGGTGGTGACCTGTACAGACTGACTGAGAGCTAAGATCACATGACTGTCCCTCATGTAGACACAGACAGTGATGGCCCTGGGTCACCACAGTCTGAGAATCTGTCCCTAAAACTCATAAGAGATACATAGTTATTGCTATGGAAATAAGGATCAACCTTCACTTAGGTTTGTGTGTGGCCCCCGTGGATGCAAAGCCCCTTTCCCTGACCTGAGCCATAAGTGAGGAGGCGGAGAAACAGCATCATCCAGGCCATCCACTATAGGGACACTCAGGAGACCTCAGCATCCTCAGGCTTCTCAGCTAGGATTACTGTTCTTGGGGCCTTTTCATGTCTCCCCCAGACCCCCTAATTGAGGTTATTTATACAAATCAGCTTCCCGTTGTTTTCTGCCCCAGTGTTTATCCTGCTGTCCCCTAGGAGAGGCCTTGAGAGAGGCAGATGCTGGGATCTCACACTGACCTATGGCCACACAGAGACTGAGACACTGAGGGATGTGGGTTGACATCTCACCAATTTCAGTTCCCTACAACCCACTACTGAGCCCAGTCCTGCCTTTCTTCATCAGGGTATCTGACCACGGCTCAGTGCCTCTTCAGCCCTGCTCCCTCCATGTTCCACATTCATCATCCAGGATTGCAGAAATAATCCTAGCCTCAGCCCAGATTCTCCCTGGTGTTGTCTTGATATAACATGAATTTTATGGCTAATGTGTTGAGGAGGCTTTGCAATTGTCAACTATGTTCATAAATAAATTGTCATAATTTTCAATCAAATCTGATATTGTTTCTTTTGAGTGGGGCTTCATTAATTTGCAAGAATGAGAAAATGAGTTTGGGCTATGTTCTCTGTCTCATACTAATTCATTCTCTCTCTCTCTCTCTCTCCTCCCCCCTCCATTTCTCCCTCTCTATTTCTCTTGCTCTCTTATCTGCCTCCAGTAGCAGTGGTTGTGGCAGGAAGTGGGGAACTCTAGGAAGCCATTAGCTGTATGGAGTAGCTTCAGTGGAACTGCAATTTTGAGGAGAAATGTAACAAGATCCCATGAAATTATGAAATTCCTCACAATATGAGATATAAAACAGGAAAACATGCTCTTCATCAGAAATAGAAATAATATGTATATAAATTGGTTGGCGTGAACATCGTGAAACAGTAAAACACCCTTTAGTGCCTATGGAGCAGAGGGAAAGGTGGGAAAGAGGATTTGGGAGGTAAGAATGAGTAGCAGTAAAAAAAAAAAAAAGCAAAAAAACTAAGACCTAGACATTGTCGATGACAGAGTCAGCACCATGTGGCCCAGGCCTAGGACTCTGGAAAGAGGGTGAGAAGGTGGTAGAAAGAATGGGATGACTGATCACGTGTTCCCAGATGGTAGGGGCAAAAGGCAATGCAAATAAATCCTCCCATCGTGTCCTTTCTCCAGTCCCCTAGTGGAAACCCCTTGAACAATGAGTGAGGAGGGTGAAGAGAGGAATCCAGGACATGGTAGGGAAGTCTCTGGAGCTCTGCTTGCTGAAATCTAGTAGTGGTCATGTAGACCCTCCCCCTCTCCATGTTGCTGTGGTCCTATGCCCAGGCAGCTGTGCAGGCTGAGTTTCTTCATGCAGATTTGTTCCTGCTGTATGACCATCCATCTATCCCTGCCTGGATGTCAGGCTTGCACACTGACTTCATGAGGGCGGAGGATGACGTAGAGAGCGAGGGTGGGCATCAGAGCCCAGTGCTCAGGTGGCTCCTGGGCACCCAGGTACAGAAAAATCCCACTTCAGTGAGGTCACTGCTTGCCTAAGTAGGTGAAGGCCTATAGGATATTTTCCTATGTGGCCTGGCTGAGAGCCCTCTCAGGACCAGTCTCATAGCACCTGCTTCTGGCCTCAGGACCCACCTCCTCCAGCCCCTCCAACACCACCCAGCAATCCTGGAAGGGCATCCTGACCATTGCACATGGATCTTTCTGAGGTCACTACCCAGGGCAGTGGAATGAGTAGGTCACCTCTGTGGTGTTAGAGACTGAGACATTAACCCTTCTGGGTTACCAATGACATCCAGACAGCTACATTCAGGGTGTATTTCACTGCAATTATGTTCCTAGATATTTCAGGATTACCTGCCATTTGAGTTTGTTTTCACCAGGTGCCTGGGGTCATTACCAGTTTATGACCATTTTTAACCAAGTTCAAGGCTTAGTGTTCCCAGAGGTTTTTCACCTGGTAATAATCCTTCATGGGTGATTTGTACGGGTTGAATTATTTTGCTGTTGTTGTTGCTAGAATCTCCTGTTAATTTTGTCAGCTGCTGTTGTAGAGGGTGTAGCTATTGATGTCTGTCTGACAAAATAATATAAAACTAACAGGGAAAATTATCTTCTCCTTTTTGTTACTTCTCTGCATTCCCATTTGCCCTTGAATATTAGTCCAGAAATTTCTCATTTTCTTCTGACTCTGATATGTTCAAAAATATTTTCGGTATAGGTGTAGTTTTATAATTTTTAAAGTAGGAGGATTCATATAAAAATAAGAGTATTATATTCTGAACTTCTCCCTTTTTTTAAGAGGTTCTCCCCTGCTCCTACAGTAAACAAAGAAACAAACAAACCAACCAACAAACCCTCAAGACTTCTTATCTAAATTGGTACCCAAACAAGTTTATTTAAGGACTTATTGGGGGAAGGGTTTATAATGTTTATATCTATAAGAATATATTTGCCCAATGTTACATCAACCAAAGAAACAGAGGGAAACTGTTTAAAACTCACTGACCTAAACCTGAAAAAGTAAACCAGTGATGAGCCTGAGAGCATGTCCTTAATGAGGAGGGGTCACTCTATACCTGGAAATTCAGGAGCTCCTCAAGACCGCCATCTTCAAGGAAGTTTCCTTGAAGTTTCAGAGTTCAGGGAGTGACCAGCAAAGACTAAGCACAAAGCATAGACATGAGTGAGCCAGGAGGGGGCCATGCATGCTGGGCTTCTGTGCTACTTGTCATCCCACCCAGCAACCCAGAAGACTGTGCTTCTGGGGACAAAATGATTTTGCTTGCATTGGAAGACCAGTAAGAAAAGGGAATATTTTCATTGACTCTGTAAACATAGACCAAGGCTTGGGTATGAGAAAAGTTCAGGCAACAGCCCATGCTGGGCACAGTCTCTGGACCTCACAGTGGGGTTCGTCTTCCCCAGGCTTGTCTATTTTCCCTCCTGCCACCAGAGAAAATAAGATGTTTATGGAAATCCATTCCCTCCCTCTTGGCTAGCTCAGTCCCTATCTGATCACCAATTCAAGAACCTGAGAGGAGACCTGAGGACAGAGGAGGTTGAGGAAGGAGATGCCCTGAGTGTGGGCCCAGGAGGGTCCTGGAGGCAGTAGCTATTGCGAACAGGCACAGAACTCTGCCCTAGAGCCTCTGTGGAACCCTGAGAGCAGCAGGCTGCTGAGTCTCATCAGTGAGCACAGGGAGCATCTCAGCTTCTGCCACCCTGTGGCCAGTGGGGCTCACCCAGCTGTGAGGAGTCCTCAGGCAGGGCCTGGGACAGTTACCCATTGCCTCTGCTGGTCACAGGCCCATCTTGGGTGTCCTCAGGCTTAATGCTTGAGAACTGGCATCTGCAGTGAAGGTAGTCTTGTGGGGGGGTTGTGCCCTTAACCTGTGAAATTTGACATCAGTTCAGGAATTTGTCATCAGAAAGCATTGCAGAGTAATTCCAGAGAGCTTTCTCCCTGCATGTGAGGGAATTCATTCTGTGGAGAGCAGTGGGGGCCTCCCCCACAATCTCAGATACAGAGCAGGTTCACATTCTCCTGTCTTCTATCTGTGTCAGTTGTCTCTTTCTCTCTTTCTAGCACAGCCAAGCACACGTACCACGAGAGCTCTGTGCACATGGAGGTGATGGGAGATGACTGAAGTCCATGTTGATTATGTGACCCTATGAGTCAGGGTGAAGGCCTTCGTCTCCAGGAAAATTATCGGTTGCCAACATTGTACAGGCAGCTTGCAAATGTTGAATGTGAACAAAGGTACTGAAGCTGGTGACAGTGATTTCCCTATGAATGCACCTGTGGGCAGCTCTGCAACCTGGAAACTGAAATCCCATCAGGGGACAGGTGAGTGGCAACAATCATAAATGATTATGTGCAAACTCTTGTTTCAAAAACTCCTGAGAAAACATTTGCACGCAGGGAACATTCGCTGTGAATTAGAACTCCGAAATGTAAATGTCTAGGAAGGTGAAAACTTTAAATACAGGGTTAGGAGACAGCCCTCTGAACTGTGAGTGAGGCCAATAGGAAGAAAATAAAGACAGGGCAGATCAGCCAGGAGGTTATTGTCTCACTTCCCCTCTGCCTGTGTCACTGTGGGTTACACGAAGCTGCTCCCACTGCCATGGTTTGACCCACAGTGGTAATCACTCTCATCCTCTTCCTGGATGTTCTTGATGGTCAGGTACCGATTCAGTCCTGAGCCTGAGACTGAGAAGCGATCAGGGATTCCATCCCCCTTGGATCCTACAATCCCACCAGTGCCCACTCGCATCACAAACCGGGGACCCTTCTCTGGTCTCTGCTGGTACCAGTCCACTGCATAATTACTGTAGCAGCTGCTCAGGGTGCAGGTGAGTGTGACCGAGGCTCCCAGGGAGACCGATGTGGAGGGTGGCTGAGTCAGCACAGGCTGGGAGAGGGACCCTGGAAACACAAACTCCATGAGGGCTCCTGTTGGTGGGTGGCTGATGAGCTGTTAGAGGAGGAAGAACAGGGGTGGGGAGCAGGGGGCTGGGAGGTGGGGGTCCCTCTGGAGGCCCTGTCCATTGCTCACCCTGACCTGTGACGAGACTGAGGAGGGTGAGGAGCAGAGGGGCCCAGGCCATGGTGGAGATGCTGCAATGCTGTGTTCTCCAGCCTCTTAGCTGCGCCTGAGCCCCCAAAGCCTCTTATTCCTTCAGCGTAGGACTGGGCAGGGGCATCACCTTGCATGCAAATCTGGTCTGTCCCAAGGCTGGTGATTAACAAGGGCAGGGCTCAGAGCAAGAGCGCAGGTCCCTTAGGATTCACAGAGTTTGCGTCCCTCTAGTGGCCAGGCGCTGCCTCACACTGAGGGCTCAGACAAAGTCTCCCTGGGCCCCTGCTTCACCTGGAGCCCAAGTGGGTCTCCTGGAAATTTCGCAGGCTCAATTTCTAATGTCTCAGGAATCTCCGCAGTGCTTCTTTCCCTCTGGGGTCCCACAGGGGGATGCAGTGACTAGATCAGTTAATCCCGGAGCCCTCCCAAAGCAGCTGTTCCAATTTTTTTTATAGGACGGGCGAGCCCTTTAACTGGTATTCAACACATACAGAAGATGTGTCCACACTTTTATATGACCAGCTTCTCTCTGTGTCCTCATCTCATTTTATGTTGTCCATGTTCTAATATCCTCCTCTTATAAGGATACTGGTCCTTATACTCTCATTTCATCTTAATAACTCTCTGTAAGGCTGTGTCTCCAAATACAATAACATTGGGGGTTAAGGCTTCAATGTGAATTATGGACAATTTAGTCTATAATGGTCAGTAAATATAGTACTTTTTTAATTGATGGGAATGAGTTAGAATAGTATAAATATATAAGTGTGAAAAGGAAAAATTTATGAATATAACATTTTATATATTTTGACATTTGAACAAGTATATTTTTAATTGTCATAAAATACACACAACATAACATTTGCCTTTTAAATCACTTTTAACTGCAGAATTCAGTGGTGTTCAGTACATTCACAATGTAATGCAATTGTCAGCATGGTGGGTTGCACCTGTAGTCCCATCTGCTCAGGAGTCTGAGGCGGGAGGCTTGCCTGGGCCCCAGAGTGTAAGATTGCATTGAGCTATCATTGCAACAGTGCACATTAGTCTGGGCAACAGAGCAAGACCCCATTCTAAAAAAAAAAGTGATGCAGTCATCACCATTATTAATTTCCATAGCTTTCTCATGCTCCCAAATGGAAAGTTTCTATCCTTTAAACATTTATTTCTTATCCCCCACTCCCCCTAGCCCCTGGTAACCAGTGGAAAAGGTGGAGCTTAGAAAACTGAATGAGGGAGAACTCAGGGCTCTAGGACATAGTATAGGAAGAAGCAGATCAGAGACTCCGCCCATGCTGGCTCTTGGGAGATGCTGCTTGAGCAGGTGAGATCGGCTGTGGCTGTGTTTCTATCCCTAGAGAAACCACACTGATGCAGGCTGCCCACTGTGGGATGTGTATCAAGTCTCCTGAGTCTAATGGCAGTGTGTCCTGTGATTGCACCTTTCTCCCCAACAATGAGTCAGAAATAAGCACTGACAGCCTAGGACTTTTGTTGGGGCACAGGACACATAATTCATTACCTCTTCCTATGTGCATTCCTCCCACAGTCACGTTACGTTTCCTCCAGAGACTTCAGAAATATCCTGCTCTCAGTCCAATTTCTTCATGGTGGTCAAGGAGAATTTTATCAGTAGAACATTGATACTGCTTGCCAAGATGCTAAAGAGAGTTTGAGTCTATGGGAAAAAAGATATTGTACTATAGTTTTGATATCTACTACTATTCCTGTTGATTGCGTGCCATTCTTTTCTGGAATCAGAAATAACTATGGACCATGCGCCCTCTATTTTACGTCTTTGGAAAATTTTTCTTCATGTTTGGTAGCACTGTCTCATGATGCCACATGGCTTGGATTTTTGAATGAAAATGTTTGATCATTGGATACACACACACACACACACACACACACACACACACACACTCAGAGAGAACAGAGAGAGAGAGATCTGTGGACAGCTGAGCTAGCACAGGCTGGCATAGGACACAGTGAGTAAGCAGACAAGCCAGGAAGAATAGGATGAGCCAACACTTGTACCTAAATGCCAGGAGGGTAAGGGAATGAAAGGTTCCCCTCAGTGTCCTTATATTTGCCCCTGAAGGACTTCTTGTTCAGTGATTGAACTGGAGGCAGATCCAGGGCATGAAGAATATGCCTCCAGAATTGAACTGCCTGAGTCCTCAATTTTGGGACTGACAGTGTCTCTTCCTAAATTTTCTCTTATTCTCAAACAGGTGTCAGATGACACTTTTCATCAAATGTGAAGTAAGTAAGGATCACACTTCAGGGAGGACTGTGCTCATGTATGTGAGAGCCAGTGGAGTATTTTCCTTAGCGCCAGTCCCATAGCGCCCCCTGCTGGCCTCAGGTCCCAGGTCCTCCAGCCCCTGTGACACTGCCCAGCTCTCCTGGAGGGGCATCCTGACTATTGCAGATGGATCTTTCTGATGTCACCACTCAGGACAGTAGAATGGTTGTTGTTCTCCACCGGATTGGAGCTGAGACATCATTTGCCTCTTGGTCACTCTTGATCTCTGAGCTGCCCAATACATACAGTATTGTACCATCCTTATTGTTACCAGATACTTCATTATAACTGGGCATTCGAGATTTTTTTTCCAGGTTCCTGGGGTCATTATCAATCCAGCACCATCTAAAACTAAGTTTAAGGCTTAAAGTTCCCCCAGACTACTCCATTAGTTCTAACCTGTTAAAAATTCTACCTGTGTTTCTTCCATAGCTGATCTTCTTCTTATCAGTTATTGTGGTGTGAGGGTTTACTGCTACATTCCCCGACTCTCATGGCACAGGCTCTGGAATTTTGTGTCTTTTTTGCTAGGAGAACATGATGTTGTCCAGAAAAATTGTTTTCTGCTCTTGCTTCCCACTCTGGGTTTTTCTTTGTCCTTCGTTGTTAGCCTGGCACTCGTTATGTTCTTGTGACTCTCTGACATCATAAAGATTTTTGAGTCTGTTTTTAAGTTGCTCTGGGCATGGGGCTTGATATACATATACTATAGCTATAAACAGACCCTCCTCTTTAGAGGTTTTTCTTCCACTCCTGGGTAAGGGGTCCCGGTGGCCTGTCCCCCCACCACACTCACACATGTTGATCCCTGATCAAGGTTATCTGGTAAATGTTTCATAACTGACAGTGAAGAATAACAGGATGGTTGGGAGATGTTCATGGAATACTGAGATCACCTGTGATAGTGTAGGTTGAAACCATAAGCTCTAGGCCCAAAGAACTGAGGTTTATCCAGGGCCATCGCAAACAAACAATTGATTTAAAAAAAAACACACAGAGCAAGAATAACCAGATTTGAGAGATTAAAGAGGGGAAATGGAGCATGTGTGGTTCTGAGGACCAACTCCCGAGAACCATGGGGAGCTTATGTGCCATACCTAAGACTTCAGAACATCCTTGAGGGTGTAATCTGAGAAGAAAGACAGAACTCATCTCTCCCACAGTTTTGCTGCTCAGGTAATAACAAGAACAGCTGCACCAAAAGGAGGGGGACACCTGTGGGCCAGGTGGAAGACACCTGGATCTCTGGGTCACACAGGCTGGATTCTTCTTTCTTCTTGTCCCCACCCCATCCACACCCGCCATGTATCGGCAGCTTCTTTGGCTTCAAAAAACAAATTAAATTTGTTTGCATTGGGAGACCAGTAAGAAAAGGAGTGATTTTCACTGAACCCATGCTCTGCTTTCAGTAGCACAAGTGACAGCAGAAGCCCTAGCATGAACTGGTGTTGGTCACAGGGATAGGGGACAGATGGGGCACTCAGGAGGAGTGGGGGCAGATCTTTCTCTCACTTCTCCATGGAATTGAAGCCCTTGGTGACATAAAGTCTGGGCACAGCTTTGTGGCAGTGATAATCAGCCTCATCCTCAGGCTGGAGCCCAGAGCTGGTCAAGGAGGCTGTGTGGAGCAGAAGAATCAGGCTGGGACCCCTGAAGATCCATGACTGCTGTCTTAGGTCACAAACTTAGGAGCTCTCTCTGGGAGGCCTCAGTAGCCATTTCCATGTGAATGCCCAGTGTTTCTGCTGCTCCCCATGCAGGAAAGCTGACCTTGTGATCTGGACACTGGTTTAGCACATTTGGACAACGAGACAGTATTTCAGTGTCATCAGGTCATGGTGTTTTGTTTTTCATTTTCTGAGACTTCAGAAACAACAAATGGAAAATTGAGAGGAGCCTTTTACAACTCGAATGTACTTACAAATACGGTTTATGTATAGGCAAGTTATTTTAAAATTTGAAAATTTTCACAGAACAAGAGCAAGAAAGGGTGAGGTTTTGTCCCACTTCCCCATCTGTGTGTGTCACTGTGAGAAGCACTGCTGTGCCCGATCATACAGTAATAGTCAGCCTCATCCTCAGACTGGAGCCCAGAGATGAGTAAAAGCCCTGCATTGGCAGAGGCATCTTTGGATCCAGAGAAGCGGCTGGGGACGCCAGAGCCCTGGTGCTTATCTGAGTCTGTGTGGTAGCTCAGGAGATACCTGGGAGTGCTCTCTGACTTCTGCTGGTACCAGTATATAGCTTTGCTACCAACACTTATGTCACTCCTAAGAGTGCAGGTGACTCTGGCTGAAGCTCCAGGAGATCCAGAGAGAAAGGATGGCTGAGTCAGCACAGGCTGGGAGAGAGAACCTGGAAATGCAGACACTCATGAGAGAAAGGCAGGGACGAGGGTAAAGCTTTTCAGAGATCTTTGCCAGAAGGGCCAGAGTCAGGCTGGCTGGTTGCCCCTGGTCTCTGAGGTCTGTTCCTACCTGTGCAGTGAGAGATGATCAGGAGGAGAAGAGGAGTCCAGGCCATGGTGGACACAGCCCATGCACCCACAGTGGGACTGGGCTGCCCCAGGTCTCCTTTTCTTGCCACCCTCTGCAGAGGAGGGGCTGCTCATGCAAATGTGTTTCCATCCATTGGCTGAGCCCTGTGACTGGAGCTCAGCTCACACTGCTGTCTGAGGAAGAGGCAGATTTGCATTCCTTCTTGTGAGGGCCCAGGGAGGAAGCATCTGTTGAGACCATACAAAGGCCACTGCTCAGGGGAACTCTGCCAGGCCAGAGAAGACACAGCTGCTGAGTCCTCATCAGTGACCACAGTGCCTTAGCTCCAAGGCCTGGATTTCTTTGAGTGAATGGTTCTTACTGAGCATCTGAGTATGAACCACAAGGCAGTCTCACAGCATCCCCATGCTGGTTGGAGGACACAAAATTCTGTGGTCCAGCTGGTCTCTGCAGCTCACCCGTCACTATTCAGAGATCCATGGTCTGATTCCTGGATGCTGACTCCGTCATGCTATGCATGATTACTGTGATCTCCCACTTACAGAAGAAGTCTTGGTCCACAGGGTGTGCACATAAGTAAATATATACATTTTAAAGGTGTCAGTATCCGCACAGTACGTTCTAGAAAAATCTAATTGCCCACTGTGCCATTAGTGTGGGCATCACAGTAAAAGGGTCAGCTGAGGAGCTAGGTTGAAGGACAGGTAAAGGCTGTCCAGGAGAACAGTAAAAAATAAAAATTTTCAAAAAAAAAAATCTGTGACATGTTAAAAGCAACAATTCAGCAAAAATTATATATACAATGATTTCACATATTTCATAGAGATTTGACTCAATGCTATAGGAAAATTAATAGATTTGGCAGACTTACTTTTACCGGTGAACAGTATGACATATTTTTTTGTTTTATGAAATTAACGATTATATCCTAAGTAAAATGTCATTTTCTGCAAAATTGTTTCATATTTTCTGGTCAAGAATTTGTCCTAGATATTATACAATTTGTTTGTATGGTAATATCACCACTTGTATTTTCCACGGGAATCAGACCATGGATGGGTGAACAGAGAGTGATTGGGAGCTGCAGAGAACAGCTGGGCTCTGAAGACTTTGGGCCAAGGAGAGGTGTGTGTAATATACACATACTTTTTATCTATAACCTTCTCTTGCTCAACAAATGCAAAGGCAAATGTTCTTATGTAATATTTTCTATTGAATGAACTTGGAATCTTGAACACAAAATGTCCAGAATTCAAAACAAAAATTATTACCTTGACCTCATATCTACAACTCTTTCTGAGATTCCAATGTAGGTGAACTCACATATTATTTAACAAACACATATGCAGTTGGTCTTCAGTTCAAGGCAGTGTTTTGGGCTCTGTAGATACAGCAACAACAAGAAAGAAAACAAAAACTATAGCAATAAACAATCCCTATTCTCAGGGAGCTTGGATATCAGCAGTGGAAACACAGCGAATAAAGTCACCAGCTGTAATGAAATGTCTTCATGTGGCTCACCCCACCCTGACAAGTTAGTCACCCTGAGGATTTGAAGCCCATTACTGACAGCTGAGAGACATTCATTTCTATAATTGTGAAGAATTAATTGAATTGTTCTGAAGTTGACGATGTTTTTTGACTATGTATGCTATAAATAATCCTGTGTTAACAGGAGGTGATCAGTCTCCTTGGACTAACTAATGGCTGGAATCTTACTGAAGGGCAGAAATAAAACAAAATATTCCCATTCTCCAGAAGAATTCCTAAGGAGAACCAGAAAACTGAGTGTGAGGAAGAAACTTAGTTATCAGATAACCTCCCTCCTGCTTGGTTTGTGATGGAAAAGAGCAGCATAGACACCCTAGCCCTGGAGGGCCGGAGGCCTTCCCTTGGAAGGAGGCAGGGAGAGAAAAAGGTAGAGAGCGCGGTGGATAAGAATGCCTCAGATGGCTCCGGATCTCCTACCCTCAGTCAGATACAGAACCCTGATTTTCCACTGCTTTCTAGCTTTTAATTGACCTTTACTCTCACCCATCACCAAGGTGAGCACAGGCACCATGACCCACAATAATACCTCAAAACCCTCTTGCCTCTGCTGGGCCTCAGACCTCACTTCCGTGGACCCCCCAAATCAGGGCTGCACACACTGCAAATCACTGTGCCCCCAAATCAGGAACCTAACCCTTGACACCTCCCCTCTCATGGATTCCGATCTATTTCTGGGGGATGTTTGATCGTGAGCTTTAACAGCAGCCCCTTCCATGTATAGGGGTATCATTCCTTGTGCTATACTCTGCCCTGACCCTCAGTGCTTTTGCTCAATAGAAAGTAACCACATTTCAACTGACACAAGAACAAAAAATAAAACACCGCATGTTCTCACTCATAGGCGGGTGTTGAACAATGAGAACACATGGACACAGGAAGGGGACATCACACACTGAGGTCTGTTCTAACCCAATGCAAAGAAACTAAGAACCTTGAAAAAATGTTAGACGAAATGCTAACTAGAATAACCAGCTTAGAGAAGAACATAAACGACTTGATGGAGCTGAAAAACACAGCACGAGAACTTCACAAGGCATACACAAGTTTCAACAGCCGAATCGATCAAGCAAAAGAAAGGATATCAGAGATAGAAGATCAAATCAGTGAAATAAAATGAGAAGTCAACATTAGAGAAAAAAGAGTGAAAAAAAAATGAACAAAGCCTCCAAGAACTATGGGATTATGCATTGGGTTAGAACATGGTCTTTTAACTCAGAGAAGTTTGTTATTACGCACCTTCTGAAGCCTGCTTCTGTCAATTCGTCAGACTCATTCTCTCTTTTTTGTTCCCTTGATGGTGAGGAGTTGTGATTCCTGGGAGGAGAAGAGGGGTTCTGTTCTTTGATGGTTTCATCCTTTTTGCGCTGTTTTTTTTTTCCCGTCTTCGTGGATTTATCTCCCTTTAATCTTTGAAGTTGGTGATTTCAGGAGGAGTCTCTGTGGACGTTTTTTTCTGTTGAGGTTGGAGCTGTATCTTTTTTGGCCTGTAGAGGGCGTCGCTGGTCTCTCCCGGGTTCAGTCGGGTTGCTGGGTGGGTGGTCCTTCCCTGGAGGTTGTTCACAGGTGAGATGGGCCCCGCCTTCCCAATGGCGTCTGTCCTCTCCCCAGCTAGATCTTCCTGGTTGGGGTCAAGCTGGTGTATTTGCTGCCCAGCTCTCTGCCGAGGGCTTCAGTTTGAATTCTGTGGAGGTGGGGCCTGCCAGGCCTTATAGTCTGTTTCCCTGCTTTCAACTCTGCCTCCCCTCTGTGGGACTGTCTGTCGCGCTCGCGTTAGTCCAAACTCCCGCCCAGGTCCCTGTGACAACTTGCCATGCCCAGCGGCAGCTGCTGCTCGGATTGGCATCGACTACCCACAGCGCCCCAGCGTCTGGCAGGGCTCTCGTCGACCATGGGTTGCAGCAGGGATGAGGTAAGCACAGAATCTGATTTGGAGCACCGAGGGGGTTAAGTCCCTCGACCCTCCAAGCCAGCTGCACATTTCAGGTGGGGACTCGACCCCCCACCTCCCATCTTGATTTGCCCCCCTGGGCGGTTCTCGCCCTGTGGCTCCTTCCCTGGGCCTATTTTCAAAGCCCTATCAGTCCCACAGAAACTAACCCAGCATCTTGTTTGGAATCGTGAAGTCCTCTAGCCCTCTGCGCCTCATTTGCTGGGAGCTGTATTCCTGTGCTGGCTTTTCTCGGCCATCATGGCGCCGTGCTACTCATAGCGTCCTTTGATGCACATAAGTTTTACAATTTGATGAAATCCAATTAATCTATATTCCCCTGTTTCTATTTTTTCCTGTGCTTTTGGCGTTAAATCCAAAAAATTATTTCCAAAACCTATGTTGTGAAACTTCTTCCTAGTGTTTTTTATTAAGATTTTTAGAGTTGTAGCTTTTCTATTTGGGTCGTTTACCCATTTCCAGATTGCATGTGGATATACAGTTTTCTCAAAAACATTTTTTGTAGAGTCTGTTTTCTCCCTCCTGAATGATCTTGGCACCGTAGTTGAAAATCATTTGACCATATAACTGAGAGATTATTTGTGCTCAATTCTATTCTATCTGTCTCTGTGTCTATCTGTACCACTCCGTCTTGATTGGTATAGCTTTGTGGTATGTTTTGAAATCAGGCAGTGTAAAATGTCCCACACTATTCTTCTCTTACAAGATTATTTTGGCTATGTGGGGTTCCATGATATTCTATATAAATTTTAGAATTAATTTTTTTTACTTCTGAAAAATGATTATTGTAATTTTGATAGAGATTGAAATGAATCTGTAGATTTCTTTTGGTTTTCATTAATATCTTAAGAATATCAAGTTTTCCAGTATATGAACAAAAGCTTTCTATCCCCTTATTTTTTATTCCTTAAATTCATTTAGCAATGTTTTATAGTTTTCCTTGTAAAAGTGTTTCCCCTTCCTGATTCTTAATTATTTTATTTTTTCTGATGCTGTTGTAAATTGAATTGTTAATTTTATTTTGAGTTGTGTCCTTTCTGGTTGTTTTCTGTTTGGTTTTTTGAGTATACAAATATAAGAACCCTTTTTTGTTTAAACAATAGTATTATTATTATTTTTGTAGAGACAGGGTTTCATTTCATTGCCCATGCTGGTCCTCAACTGTTGATCCTCACCAATTCCTTCACCTCAGCTTCGCAAAGTGCTGAATTTATAGGTATGAGCCAACATGCCTAGCCATTAGATGGTTTTACGTGTTGATTTTGTATCCTGAAACATTACCAAATTTATTTAATAGTTATTTAATTCTAACAGTTTTTTGGTGGTACTTTTTAATTTAATTGTTTTTATTATACTTTAAGTTCTTGGATACATGTGGGCAGATTATGCAGGTTTGTTTCAGAGATATACATGTGCCATGGTGGTTTTCTGCTGCTATCAATCCATTATGTGGATTTTAAGCCCTGCATGCCTTAGGCATTTGTCCTAATGCTCTCCCTTTACTTGCTCCCAACTCTCTACAGGCCTTGGTGTGTGATGTTCCTCCCCCTGTGTCCATATGTTCTCATTGTTTAATTCCCACTTATAAGTGGGAATGTGCAGTGTCCAGTATTTTGTTCCAGTGTTACTTTGCTGAGAATGATGGCTTCCAGCTTTATTCCTGTCCCTACAAAGAACAGGAACTCATTCCTTTTAATGGCTGCATAATATTCCATGTTGTATATATGCCACGTTTTCTATATCCAGTCTATCATTGATGGGCATTTGGGTTGGTTCCAAGTCTTTGCTTTTGTAAATAGTGATACAATAAACACACATGTGCACGTGTCTTTATACTGGAATGTTTTATAATCAATCCTTTGGGTATATACCCAGTAATGAAATTGCCGAGCTCAAATAGTATTTCTGGTTTTAGGTCCTGAGGTATTGCCACACTGTCGTCCACATTCATGGAACTAATTTACACTCCCATCAACAGTGTAAAAGTGTTTCTATTTCTCCACCGCCTCGCCAGCATCTGTGATTTTCTGACTTTTTAATAATCACCATTCTAACTGGCATGAGATGGTATCTCATTGTGGTTTTGATTTTCGTTTCTCTAATGAAAAGTGATGATGAGCTGTTTTTATATGTTTGTTGGCCATATAAATGTCTTCTTTTGAGAAGTGTCTATTCATATCTGTCACCCATTTTTTGATGGGGTTGTTTGTTTATTTCTTGTGCATTTGTTTAAGTTTCTTGTTGATTCTAAATATTAGACCTTTGTCAGATGGGTAGCTTGCAAAAATTTTCTCCCATTCTGTAGGTTGCCTGTTCACTCTGATGAGAGTTTCTTTTACTGTGCAGAAGCTATTTAGTTTGATTATATGCCATGTATAAATTTTGGCTTTTGTTCAATCACTTTTGGTGTTTTAGTCATGAAGTATTTCCCATGCCTATGTCCTGAATGGTATCACCTAGGTTTTCTTCCAGGGTTTTTGTGGTTTGGGTGTTTACATTTAAGTCTTTAATCCATCTTGAGTTAATTTTTGTAAGGTGTAAGGAAATGGTCCAGTTTCTGTTTTCTGCCTATGGCTAGTGAGTTTTCTCAGCACCATTTATTAAATGGGGAATCGTTTTCCCATTACTTGTTTTTGTCATATTTGTCAAAGATCAGATAGTTGTAGATGTGTGGTGTTAATTCTGCAGCCTGTGTTCTATTTCATTGGTTTATATATCTGTTTTGGTACAAGCACCATGCTGTTTTTGTTACTGTAGCCTGGTAGTGTAGTTTGAGGTTAGGTAGCCTGAAGCCTTCAGCTTTTTTGGTTCCATATGAAATTTAAAGTAGCTTTTTCTACCTCTGCAAAGAAAGTCAGTGGTATTTTGATGGGGATAGCATTGAATCTCTAAATTACTTTGGGCAATATGACCATTTTTATAATCTTGATTCTTTCTATGCATGAGAATGGAATGTTTTTCCATTTGTTTGTGTCTTCTTTTATTTCCTTGAGCAGTAGTTTGTAATTCTCCTTGAAGAGGTCCTTCACATCCCTTGGAAGTTGTATTCCTAGGTATTTTATTTTCTTTGTAGCAAGCGGGAATGAGAGTTCACTTATAATTTGGCTCTCTGCTTGTCTTATTTGTGTTGTGTAGAAATCCTTGTGATTTTTCCACATTGATTTTGTATCCTGACACTTTGCTGAATTTGCTTATTAGTTTAAAGAGTTTTGGGGCTGAGAGGATTGGGTTTTCTAAATATATAATCATGTTATCTGCAAACAGAGACAATTTGACTTCCTCCCTTCCTATACAAATACCCTTTATTTTTTGTTTTGCCTGATTTCCCCTGGCCAGAACTTCCAATAAAATGTTGAGTAAGAGTGGTGAGAGAGGGCATTCTTGTCTTGTGCTGGTTTTCAAAGGGCATGCTTCCAGCTTTTGCCCATTCAGTAATATATTGGCTATAGGTTTGTCATAAATAGCTCTTATGATTTTGAGATACGTTCCATCAACACCTAGTTTATTGAGAGTTTTCAGAATAAAAAGATGTTGAATTTTATCAAAGGCCTTTTCTACATTTATTGAGATAATCTTGTGATGTTTATCTTTGGTTCTGTTTATGTGATGGCTTATGTTTACTGATTTGTGTATGTTGAACCAGCCTTGCATCCCAGTGATGAAGCTGACTTGATGGTGGTGAATAAGCTTTTGGATGTGCTGCTGGATTCGGTTTGCCAGTATATTACTGAGAATTTTCGCACTGATATTCATCCAGGATACTGACCTGATATTTTGTGGTTGTTGTTATATCTCTGCCGTATTTTGATATCAGGATGATGCTGGCCTCATAAGATGATATAGAGAGAAGTCTCTCTTTTTCTATTGTTTGGAATAGATTCGGAAGGAATGGTATGAGCTTCTCTTTGTACCTCTGGTAGAATTTGGCTGTGAATCTGTCTGGTCCTGGGCTTTTGTTTTGTTTGTTTTGTTTTGTCAGCTATTAATCAATTCCCGAACTTGTTATTGGTCTATTCAGGGATTCAACTTCCTTCTGGTTTAATCTTTGGAGGGTGTCTCTGTCCAAAAATTTATCCATTTCTTCTAGATTTTCTAGTTTATTTGCATACAGGTGTTTGGTGTATTCTCTGATGGTAGTTTCTATTTCTGTGGGATCAGCGATGATATCTTGTTTCTCTTTTTTATTGTGTCTATTTGATTCTTCTCTTTATTAGTTGAGCTAGTGGTCAATCTATTTTGCTAATCTTTTGAAAAGCAGCTTCTGGATTCATTGATTTTTTGAAGGGTTTTTTGCATTTCTATCTCCTTCAGTTCTGCTCTGATCTTAGTTATTTCTTATCTTCTGCTAGGTTTTGAATTTGTTTGCTCTTGCTTCTCCAGTTTTTTAAATTGTGATGTTAGGGTGTCAGTTTTAGATCTTTCTTGCTTTTTGATGTGGGCATTTAGTGCTATAAATTTTCCTCGAAACACTGCTTTAATAGTGTCCCAGAGATTTTGGTACATTGTCTCTTTGTTCTTATTGTTTTCAAACAACTTCTTTATTTCTGCCTTAATTTCATTTTTTACCCAGTAGTCATTCAGGAGCTGGTTGTTCTGTTTTTGTTCAGTTGTGTGGTTTTGAGTGAGTTTCTTAATCCTGAGTGGTAATTTGATTGTACAGTGGTCTAAGAGACTTTATCATATAATTTTCATTCTTTTGCATTTGCTGAGTATTTTACTTCCAATTATGTGGTCGATTTTAGAATATGTGCTATGTGGCACTGAGAAGAATGTATATTCTCTTAATTTGTGACGGAGAGTTTTGTAAACATGTAATCAGGTCCACGTGGTCCAGAGCTGAGTATATGTCCTCTCTTATTTCCTTGAGCAGTGGTTTGTAGTTCTCCTTGAAGAGGTCCTTCCTGTCCCTTGTAAGTTGTATTCCTAGGTATTTTATTTTCTTTGTAGGAATTGGCAATGGGAGTTCACTCATGATTTGGCTCTCTGCTTGTCTATTGCTGGTATGTGAGAATGCTTGTGATTTTTGCACATTGATTTCATATCCTGAGACTTTGCTGAAGTTGCTTATCAGCTTAAGGAGGTTTGGGATGAGATGATGGGGTTTTGTAAGAATGGGATATCCTTGTTAATGTTCTGTCTCATTGATCTGTATAATATTGACAGTGGGGTGCTAATGTCTTCCACTATGATTGTCTGGGAGTCTAAGTCTCTTTGTAGGTCTCTAAGAACTTGGTTTTTGAATCTGAGTGCTCCCGTATTGGGTACGTATATACTTATCATAGTCAGTTCTTCTTGTTGCATTGATCCCTTTACCATTATGTAATGCCGTTCTTTGTATTTTTTATCTTTGTTGGTTTCTAGTTTGTTTTCTCAGAGACTAAGATCGCAACCCCTGCTTTCTTTTGCTTTGCATTAGCTTGGTCAATATTTCACCATTGTTTTATTTTGAGCCTATGTGTGTCTTTGCACAGGAGATGTGTCTCCTGAATACAGTACACCACCGGGTCTTGACGCTATCCAATTTGTCAGTCTGTGTTTTTTTAGTTGGAGGCACTTAGCCTATTTAAATTTAAAATTAATATTGTTGTGTGTGAGTTTGATTCTGTCGTGATGATGCTAGCTGGTTATTTTTCGCATTAGTTGATGAGTATTTTCATGGTGTTACTGGGTTTTCCATTTTGGTGTGTTTTTGCAGTGGCAGGAACCAGTTTTTTCTTTCCATATTTAGTGCTTTCTTCAGGAGCTCTTGTAAGGCAGGACTGGTGGTGACAAAATCCCTCAGCATTTGCTTATCTGTATAGGATTTTATTTCTCCTTCACTTATGAAGCCGAGTTGGGCTAGATATGAAATTCTGGTTTGAAAATTCTTTTCTTTAAAAATGTTGAATATTAGCTCCCAGTCTCTGTGGCTGGTAGGGTTTCTGCAGAAACAGTCCCTGTTACACTTATGGGCTTCTCTTTGTAGATAACCTGATCTTTCTCTCTGGCTGCCCTTAACACTTTTTCCTTCATTTGAAACTTGGAGAATCTGACGACTATGTGTCTTGGGGTTTCTCTTCTCGAGAAGTATCTTAGTGGTGTTCTCTCTTTTCCTGAATTTGAATGTTGGCTTGTCTTGCTGAGTTGGGGAAATTCTCCTGGATAATATTCTGATGTGTGTTTTCCAACTTGGTTGCATTCTCCCTGTCACTTTCAGGTACACCAGTCAATCGTAAGTTTGGTCTTTTCATGTAGTCTCAGATTTCTTGGAGGCTTTGTTTATTCCTATTCATTCTTTTTTCTCTTATCTTGTCTTCACACCTATTTCAGTAAGTTTATCTTCAATCTCTGATACACTTTCTTCTACTTGATTAATTTGGCTGTTGATACTTGTGTATTCTATACAAAGTTTCTGTGCTGTGTTTTTCAGCTCCATCAGGTCATTTATGTTCCTGTCTAAACTGATTATTCCAATTAGCAGTTCCTGTAAACTTTTATCAAGGTTCTCAGCTTCCCTGCATTGGGTTAGAACATGCTTCCTTAGCTCAGAAAAGTATGTTATTTTGGTAAGCGTTTTATGGTTTTTCTACATATGAGATGATGTTGTCTGAAAACAGAGATCATTTTACTTTTTCCTTTCTAATTTCTGTTCTCTTTATTTCTTCTTCGTGGCTAACTGTTCTGACTAGGTCTTTCATACTATTTGGAAAAGAAGTGGTGAAAGTGTGCATCCTTGCTTTGTTCCTGAAAGTACAGAAAATATCTTCAGTTCTTCAGACTGCATATGTTGTTAACTGAGGGGAGTTTCATACATGGGCTGTACTGTGTTAAGGTAGTTTCCTCTTAGTTATAATTCATTGAGTGTTTTTGTCATGAAAGGCTGTGGGATTTTGTGAAATAATTTTTCTGTGGCCACGGTCTTACTGCTTTGCATCTGGAAGAGCCAATCTGCTCTACACCCACCCATACCTCCTCCACTATATGCGTTGTTTAGAGAGAAAGGAAAACCTTGTGTCCTTCAGAGGACAGGGCCACAGCGCCAGAGCCACAGCAGTAGTCACCTGTGTGAGAGGGTTGGGGGAGCAGGAGAGGCCCTCATGGATACACCTGGGGACTCTGCTTGAGTCCATAGTAGCTGTTACCCCCTCTGTAGGTGTGGACTGGGATGATGCTACCTCTCCCACCCTGGATTCAGACATAGGCAAGAGTTCATGGACAAAAGGGGAAGAGACCAGAATCAGAAGCAATAGGGTCAGAGAACTCGGCTCAGGCTCCTGTGGATAATATGTGGTGACAGTTATAGGGACTCACCCCATCTGTCCCAGAGCTTGTGTCTGTGTTGATGAGTTTTCCTTTTTTTTATTATTTATTTTTATTATTATTGTTTTTGATGAGTCTTTCAAGAAAGCCAGTTTTTTTTTCTCACTCTGACCACCTCCAGCTGATAACCCCTCTTTTTAGGTTGATTAGATTTAGATTTGGGTGGCCCCAGAGTTTCCATTAATGAACTTTAACTTAAGGAAAAGGGTGTGGAATGATTGCTTCATCCAAATCAGCCCTCTTCCCTTGTCTCCCATGCCTTCAAAGGATCTCAGTCCTGATGGTCACATGAACACATTGTGCAGGTGGGGTGAAGAAGGCCAGGCTAGCTGCAGCCAGTTTCCTGTGAGAATGCAGCTGCTGAGCCCAGTGAACGGTGAGCAGATGACACAGGGTCACATCAGGGGCTGGCTTCTTAGCTATGGTCACCTGCAGACCCCCAGAGATAAGCCCACAGCATCCAGTGCTGTCCCAGGCCCAGACACACTGAGTCTTTCCGTTTCTCTCTGCCTTTCTGTATTTCTTCCACTCCAAAAGAGACCACTGTGAGGGTCCCTGTGAATGTGCATCTGTACTTACTGCTGTGCACAGAACTCCTGAATCATGACATGCCTGCCTGCTCCCCTCTGCTCTTTGTAGTAAAGTCCTGGCATGTTGAACCTGCTGAAGGGGTTCCCTGATAGACATGAGAGCAGGGAGCCCAACTTGATGAAGGGGGAACCCACCAGGAATGAAGGGCTGTGCCCAGAGCTGCCTGTTTCTTCCCCCACTCAAGAGTATGGCCCATTTCCACGCTCCAGATCTCTCTCCTGGAAGCCATGTGCTCTAAGACTTGGTCTCTCCTCTGCTCTCAGCTCACCAGCCTCCAGCATCAAATGAACCTGAAGTTGGTCTCTCACTGGACATAGGCAGAGCCAGGCTGAGCTCTTCTGTCTCTCACATGCTACTGATGCACCCCTGGCTGAACCCCCTCTGCGTGGGGGACTGAGGAGCCTCATGCATCTGCTTGTGACAGAACATGAGATTCCTTGTCCAGAGCTCAGACTGAAGCAACCCTGGGGAGGCCCTAAATCTGCAGACTGAAGAATAATAGAAGAATAATTAGGGAAGTGAGTAGGCATCATTCCCTGGGAATTATATCACATGCATTTGGTGCAAACTAATGTGCTTAGTTGAGAGTACCTGTGTTAAAGAAGCTCTGTGTTTGAGGTTAAGGCCCTAGACCCAGCGTCAGTAAGGGAGGCTTGACCCAGCTTTGCCTGCTCCAGGTTGTGACACTGTGTAAGGTTTCCACGTAAAATAAGGGGCACCCAGTTATGTTTATATTGAAATAAACAATATTGTCTTGGAGATAGAGATGCTTTTTCTTTTTTTTGACTCAGAGTCTCACTCTGTTACCCCAGCTGGAGTGCAGTGGCCCAGTCTCAGCTCACTGCAACCTCTGCCTCTTGGGCACAAGTGATTCTCATGCATCAATCTTCTGAGTAACTGGAATTACAGGAATATGCCATGAGGCCCAGATAATTTTTGTATTTTTAGGATATATGAAGGTGCACTACGTTGGTCAGACTCGTCTCCAACTCCTGGCCTTAAGCAATGCAACAGCCTCAGCCTCCCAAAGTGCAAGGATTAAGGTGTGAGCCACCACACCTAGCCTACATATTGATTCTTAATCATTGTTTTAGTCAGTTTAAATTTCACTGACCTCTAGTGTTTATATTGATAATTTAGAGAACCCTACCTTCAGGCCACAAACACTTCCTCTCCTATCAGGGCCCATTGCCTGAAAAGCAATAGTAGAGTTTTTGTCAGGATTAGATGAAGTCACAGTCTCAGGAATTAAAAAGTTGTTTGTCAATATAAGGTTGTACATGCACTAAAGAAAATATAATGTGTTTGCCCAAAGAGACGCAGACAGACCCCCATGTTTCTACACACAGACCCTGGCTGGGAGGGAACGTAAATACCAGCATCCTTGGTCATGTCTGCTGAGAGAAACCAAGAGGCCAGGAGACAGGATGCAGGAGGGGGGAGGTGCTTTTCATGGTTCTCATGTGGCATCTTGTTTGTGTATTACCTATTCAAAATCAGGAGAATAAAACAAAATTGGTCAGCACTGGTTAGAGGTGAGGAAGTAACAGCATAAGATGCAGACAGGGCTGCGCATCGCTGGAGAGAGAAGATTAAATCCCTGCAGGGCTCGATACTGTTAGAGTCCCCAGCAAAGGTTCTGATTTTTTTAAAATCAGAGAAAAGCAATATGATCTATCCTGGATGATGTATATGTGTCTATACAAACGTGAAAATAGCCATAAAAGGCAAAATGACCCAGAAACCCTCAAAGGTACTCATGAGCCCTTTATGGGATGAGATGCAATTCAGCAACAACGGGGAGAATCTCAGAAGAAGTGCGCAGAGTGAAAGAAGCCTGAACAAACGGGAAGATGATGTTTGATAACACTAATATTCCCGAAAATGAAAACCAAACAGTAGTGATAGAGAACGATCTGTGGCTTCCTGGGAGGGCTTTGGGGAGAGAAGGAGATGGCAAAGGGTGAGGAGGAGCTGCTGGGGTTGGACACAGGTTGCAGAGCTGGCGGTGGTGATGTTTTCAAGGATCCAGATAGATCTGAAAGTGGGTGTAATAGCACAATGTAAATATCGGTGGTTTACTATATGTACAAATTATTCCTTCCTGGAAAGAATTTTATTAAAGAGAATAGGCTGGGAAGGCAGGAAGCAAAGAGATTCACCCTGAGGAGAAGGGAGAGAAAGACACCAGTCTGGGAACTTCTGGAAATCAGGAAATGAGCATGATGGAGACATGGGTTCCACATAAGAGGTGGGTCTGAGGGGACACAGCTGGAATAGCAACCTCATCCCAGGACTTCAGTGCAGACACTGTGTCCCAAGGTACAGGGAACAGAACGTTTTGTTTCCTGGAGGCCCTCTTCCTGGGAAGGAGGTGCTGTGTGTGATTCTCAGAACACAGGAAAAGAGAAGCGTCTACTCCCAGGCAGGGCCCTGGATGCCCCGGACCATGGGGGAGGCAGCAGCAGCAGAAGCCACAGGCCACGACTGAGCAGCAGCTGTTGAGCGCTCACCCTCCTGGCAGAGGAGAAGGGGGTTCTTGTCTCACTTCCTCCTGCGCCTGGAGCACTGTGTCAGCACTCAGGTTGCTGTCATACGACTGGCAATAATAATCAGCCTCATCCGCAGACTGGAGTCCAGTGATGGTCAGGGAGGCTGAGGTGCCGGACTTGGAGCCAGAGAATCGGTCAGAAACCCCTGAGGGTCGCTTATTATTACCATAGATGAGAAGTTTGGGGGCCGTTCCTGGGACCTGCTGGTACCAGTGCACATAATACCCCCCGATGTTGGAGCTGCTTCCAGAACAGGAGATGGTGACCCTCTGCCCAGGGTTCCCAGACACTGAGGGCGGCTGAGTCAGCACAGACTGGGCCCAGCATCCTGGAAGTGGGAGACATACAGGCATCATAATTCTGGGTGTAGATACAAGAGGAGAAAGCAAGAATCCATAGGCTTCCCAGGGCCCCTCCCCTGCACCCCATCCAGTCACCTGTGCAGTGAGCCAGGACCGTGAGGAGGAGAGGAGCCCAGGCCATGCTGGAGACTGTCCCAAGTGCTGCCTTCTGTGCTCACAGCTGAAGCAGAGCTTCCCCAAATCTCTCCCTGCCCCTCTTCATATCTGAGAGTGGGAGGGTCTATCCATGCAAATCAGACCCCCCCCAGCTTTCTAATCCCACCCTGGGCCCTAGGTAAGGTACCTATGCCTGAGGATGTCATGGGGTGGCAGGGGGTGGGGCGTTGTGGTCCTAGGGGGTGGGGGAGGACCCAGCTGTGAGCCCTGAGAAGAGGACACCAGGCAGGGCAGGTGGCTGGTTCTGCTCTAATCACCCCCAGTCTTCTCAGGAATGGTGCTCAAGCGCCTCCTGGTGTCCAGACCAAAACAACCCATTTACCAGGTGACCAGAGCCTCTCAGAGACACCGCTGCCTCCCCTGCTGTTCTGTTCTCTGTCCCCTCTCTGGGTCAGGCCAGGTGGTGCCTGTATCCTCTCCCTGTGACCTCAGGGCTGTCCTCACACTTGTACTGGGCTCCTCAGGGGTGAATCTGTCCATGGCGCTCTCACTTTTATTGTAGGGGACTCAGGTGGTGACTACACAACATCCTCATAGGTCAGAATCAAACCCAGAGCAGGGACTGACCTTCATGAACTCACTTCCCCACATCGGGACCTCTCCTCTCACGTGGCTCCTCCCTGGTGGCCAGAGCTCTCCTTACTCTGTGGATCCTTCAGCACTGAGTTGAAAGGGAGCTCTTTCCTCTAGGATGCCCAGCGCACATTCCCACATGGTTATTCTGGTAAATCTGTGTTCTCTACTTCCCCAGAATTGCAGTCATCATCATCTGGGTTCTGTGACCAGGCTGAGCAGTGTCTCACATACAGGAGAAGGTTGCCCACGGTCCCCTCCCTGCCCGTGGATGCTGTTTCTGGTGGATGCCACATCAGCTCTTAGGCTGAGGGCAGAGAGTTGAGCAGGTCCACAGCTACCTCTCCCAGTTCAGCCCCATCCTGGGGCCAGTAGGATGTACCCCATGTGATAAGATGTAGGTCTTTGTCAAATAGTTATTGAGCATGTATCTTTTGCTGGGCATAGAGCTCAGTGTTGGAAATTCCATGTTGATCTAGAAACCCTAATCCCTACCTTTTGCAGTTGATCCTGATAAAAACAAAGGCAGAGGAGGGGCACCGGAGTCCTCTTCCATTTCCTTAATCCCTGGGTCAGAGACCAGAGAGGCCCTGCTGCCCTCCAGGGTCCAGGAAGAGATGATTTGTGGAATCACAGAGGAAGAAAGAAGAAAAGACTATAGGAGAACCAAGGGAAATCAGCCTGACCTGAGGATTCCTGGGGTTTAGGTGATATTCATAATCCCATAGTTCTTGGAGGCTTTGTTCATTTTTTTCACTCTTTTTCTCTAATCTTGACTTCTCGTTTTATTTCATTGATTTGATCTTCTATCTCTGATATCCTTTCTTCTTGATCGATTTGGCTGTTGAAACTTGTTTCTGAAGTTCTCGTGCTGTGTTTTTCAGCTCCATCAAGTCGTTGATGTTCTTCTCTAAGCTGGTTATTCTAGTTAGCATTTCGTCTAATCTTTTTTCAAGGTTCTTAGTTTCTTTGCATTGGGTTAGAACATGGTCTTTTAACTCAGAGAAGTTTTATTACCCACCTTCTGAAGCCTGCTTTTGTCAATTCGTCTGATTCATTCTCAGTCTTTTTTTGTTCCCTTGATGGTGAGGAGTTGTGATCCCTGGGAGGAGAAGAGGTGTTCTGTTCTTTGATGGTTTCATCCTTTTTGCGCTGTCTTTTTTCCCGTCTTCGTGGATTTATCTCCCTTTAATCTTTGAAGTTGGTGATTTCAGGAGGAGTCTCTGGACGTTTTTTTCTGTTGAGGTTGGAGCTGTATCTTTTTTGGCGTGTAGAGGGCGCTGCTGGGCTCTCCCGGGTTCAGTCGGGTTGCTGGGTGGGTGGTCCTTCCCTGGAGGTTGTTCGCTGGTGAGATGGGCCCCGCCTTCCCAATGGCGTCTGTCCTCCCCCCAGCTAGATCTTCCTGGTTGGGGTCAAGCTGGTGTATTTGCTGCCCGGCTCTCTGGCGAGGGCTTCAGTTTGAGTTCTGTGGAGGTGGGGCCTGCCAGGCCTTATAGTCTGTTTCCCTGCTTCAACTCTGCCTCCCTTTGTGGGACTGTCTGTCCCGCTCGCGTTAGTCCAACCTCCCGCCCAGGTCCCTGTGACAACTTGCCATGCCCAGCGGCAGCTGCTGCTCGGATTGGCATCGACTACCCACGGCGCCCCAGCGTCTGGCAGGGCTCTCGTCGACCATGGGTTGCAGGAGGGGATGAGGTAAGCACAGAATCTGATTTGGAGCACCGAGGGGGTTAAGTCCCCGACCTTCCAAGCCAGCTGCACATTTCAGGGTGGGGACTCGACCCCCCACCTCCCATCTTGATTTGCCCCCCTGGGCGGTTCTCGCCCTGTGGCTCCTTCCCTGGGCCTGTTTTCAAAGCCCTATCAGTCCCCATAGAAACTAACCCAGCACCTCGTTTGGAATCGTGAAGTCCTCTAGCCCTCTACGCCTCATTTGCTGGGAGCTGTATTCCTGTGCTGGCTTCTCTCGGCCATCATGGCACCCTGCTACTCATAGCGTCCTTTGATGCACATAAGTTTTACAATTTGATGAAATCCAATTAATCTATATTCCCCTGTTTCTATTTTTTCCTGTGCTTTTGGCATTAAATCAAAAAATTATTTCCAAAACCTATGTTGTGAAACTTCTTCCTAGTGTTTTTTATTAAGATTTTTATAGTTGTAGCTTTTCTATTTGGGTCGTTTACCCATTTCCAGATTGCATGTGGATATACAGTTTTCTCAAAAACATTTTTTGCAGAGTCTGTTTTCTCCCTCCTGAATGATCTTGGCACCGTAGTTTAAAATCATTTGACCATATAACTGAGAGATTATTTGTGCTCAATTCTATTCTATCTGTCTCTGTGTCTATCTGTACCACTCCGTCTTGATTGGTATAGCTTTGTGGTATGTTTTGAAATCAGGCAGTGTAAAATCTCCCACACTGTTCTTCTCTTACAAGATTATTTTGGCTATGTGGGGTTCCATGATATTCTATATAAATTTTAGAATTAATTTTTTTTACTTTTGAAAAATGATTATTGGAATTTTGATAGAGATTGAAATGAATCTGTAGATTTCTTTTGGTTTTTATTAATATCTTAACAATATCAAGTCTCCGAGTACATGAACAAAAGCTTTCTATCCCCTTATTTTTTATTCCTTAAATTCATTTAGCAATGTTTTATAGTTTTCCTTGTAAAAGTGTTTCCCCTTCTTGAGTCTTAATTATTTTGTTTTTTCTGATGCTGTTGTAAATTGAACTGTTAATTTTATTTTGAGTTGTGTCCTTTCTGGTTGTTTTCTGTTTGACTGTTTGAGTATACAAATATAAGAAACCTTTTTTGTTTAAACAATATTATTATTATTATTATTATTATTTTTTGTAGAGACAGGGTTTCATTTCATTGCCCATGCTGGTCTTGAACTGTTGATCCTCACCAATTCTTTCACCTCAGCTTCCCAAAGTGCTGAAATTGTAGGTATGAGACAACATGCCTAGCCATTAGATGGTTTTACATGTTGATTTTGTATCCTGAAACATTACCAAATTTATTTAGTAGTTATTTAATTCTAATAGTTTTTTGGTGGTACTTTTTAATTTAATTGTTTTTATTATACTTTAAGTTCTTGGATACATGTGTGCAGATTATGCAGGTTTGTTTCAGAGATATACATGTGCCATGGTGGTTTTCTGCTGCTATCCATCCATTATCTGGGTTTTAAGCCCTTCATGCATTAGGCATTTGTCCTAATGCTCTCCCTTTACTTGCTCCCAACTCTCTACAGGCCCTGGTGTGTGATGTTCCTCCCCTGTGTCCATATGTTCTAATTGTTTAATTCCCACTTATGAGTGAGAACGTGCAGTGTCCAGTATTTTGTTCCAGTGTTACTTTGTGTTCAGTATTTTGTTCCAGTGTAATGATGTCTTCCAGCTTTATTCCTGTCCCTGCAAAGAACACGAACTCATTCCTTTTAATGGCTGCATAATATTCCATGTTGTATGTATGCCACATTTTCTATATCCAGTCTATCATTGATGGGCATTTGGGTTGGTTCCAAGTCTTTGCTTTTGTAAATAGTGGTACAATAAACATACATGTGCACGTGTCTTTATAGTGGAATGATTTATAATCAGTCCTTTGGGTATATACCCAGTAATGAAATTACTGAGCTCAAATAGTATTTCTGGTTTTAGGTCCTGAGGTATTGCCACACTGTCGTCCACATTGGTGGAACTAATTTACACTCCCATCAACAGTGTAAAAGTGTTTCTATTTCTCCACAGCCTCGCCAGCATCTGTGATTTTCTGACTTTTTAATAATCACCATTCTAACTGGCATGAGATGGTATCTCATTGTGGTTTTGATTTTCATTTCTCTAATGACAAGTGATTATGAGCTGTTTTTATATTTTTATGGCCACATAAATGTCTTCTTTTGAGAAGTGTCTATTCATATCTGTCACCCAGTTTTTGATGGGGGTGTTTGTTTATTTCTTGTACATTTGTTTAAGTTTCTTGTCGATTCTAAATATTAGACCTTTGTCAGATGGGTAGCTTGCAAAAATTTTCTCCCATTCTGTAGGTTGCCTGTTCACTCTGATGAGAGTTTCTTTTACTGTGCAGAAGCTATTTAGTTTGATTATATACCATTTATCAATTTTAGCTTTTGTTCAATCACTTTTGGTGTTTTAGTCAGGAAGTATTTCCCATACCTATGTCCTGAATGGTATCACCTAGGATTTCTTCTAGGGTTTTTGTGGTTTGGGGTTTACATTTAAGTCTTTAATCCATCTTGAGTTAATTTTTGTATAAGGTGTAAGGAAGTGGTCTAGTTTCTGTTTTCTGCCTATGGCTAGTGAGTTTTCTCAGCACCATTTATTAAATGGGGGAATCCTTTTCTCATTCCTTGTTTTTGTCACCTTTGTCAAAGATCAGATAGTTGTAGATGTGTGGTGTTAATTCTGCAGCCTGTGTTCTATTTCATTGGTCTATATATCTGTTTTGGTACAAGCACCATGCTGTTTTTGTTATGGTAGCCTGGTAGTGTAGTTTGAGGTTAGGTAGTGCGAAGCCTCCAGCTTTTTTGGTTCCATATAAAATTTAAAGTAGTTTTTTCTACTTCTGCAAAGAAAGTCAGTGGTATTTTGATGGGGATAGCATTGAATCTCTAAATTACTTTGGGCAATATGACCATTTTTATAATCTTGATTCTTTCTATGCATGAGAATGGAATGTTTTTCCATTTGTTTGTGTCTTCTTTTATTTCCTTGAGCAGTAGTTTGTAATTCTCCTTGAAGAGGTCCTTCACATCCCTTGGAAGTTGTATTCCTAGGTATTTTATTTTCTTTGTAGCAAGTGGGAATGAGAGTTCACTTATAATTTGGCTCTCTGCTTGTCTATTTCTGTTGTGTAGAAATCCTTGTGATTTTTCCACATTGATTTTGTATCCTGACACTTTGCTAAATTTGCTTATTAGTTTAAGGAGTTTTGGAGCTGAGATGATCGAGTTTTCTAAGTATATAATCATGTTATCTGCAAACAGAAACAATTTGACTTCCTCCCTTCCTATACAAATACCCTTTATTTTTTGTCTTGCCTGATTTCCCTGGCCAGAACTTCCAATAAAATGTTGAATAGGAGTGGTGAGAGAGGGCATCCTTGTCCTGTGCTGGTTTTCAAAGGGCATGCTTCCAGCTTTTGCCCATTCAGTAATATATTGGCTATAGGTTTGTCATAAATAGCTCTTATGATTTTGAGATACGTTCCATCAACACCTAGTTTATTGAGAGTTTTCAGAATAAAAAGATGTTGAATTTTATCAAAGGCCTTTTCTGCATTTATTGAGATAATCTTGTGATGTTTATCTTTGGTGCTGTTTATGTGATGGCTTATGTTTACTGATTTGTGTATGTTGAACCAGCCTTGCATCCCAGTGATGAAGCTGACTTGATGGTGGTGAATAAGCTTTTGGATGTGCTGCTGGATTCGGTTTGCCAGTATATTACTGAGAATTTTCGCACTGATATTCATCCAGGATACTGACCTGATATTTTGTGGTTGTTGTTATATCTCTGCTGTATTTTGATATCAGGAAGATGCTGGCCTCATAAGATGATATAGAGAGAAGTCTCTCTTTTTCTATTGTTTGGAATAGATTCGGAAGGAATGGTATCAGCCTCTCTTTGTACCTCTGTAGAATTTGGCTGTGAATCTGTCTGGTCCTGGGCTTTTTTTATTTTTGTTTTGTCAGCTATTAATTATTGCCTCAATTCCAGAACTTGTTATTGGTCTATTCAGGGATTCAACTTCTTTCTGGTTTAATCTTTGGAGGGTGTATGTGTCCAAAAATTTATCCATTTCTTCTAGATTTTCCAGTTTATTTGCATAGAGGTGTTTGGTGTATTCTCTATGGTAGTTTCTATTTCTGTGGGATCAGTGGTGGTATCTTGTTTCTCTCTTTTCATTGTGTCTCTTTGATTCTTCTCTTTATTAGTTGAGCTAGTGGTCAATCTATTTTGCTAATCTTTTAAAAACCAGCTTCTGAATTCATTGATTTTTTGAAGGGTTTTTTGCGTTTCTATCTCCTTCAGTTCTGCTCTGATCTTAGTTATTTCTTATCTTCTGCTAGCTTTTGAATTTGTTTGCTGTTGCTTCCCTAGTTTTTTAAATTGTGATGTTAGGGTGTCAGTTTTAGATCTTTCTTGCTTTTTGATGTGGGCATTTAGTGCTATAAATTTTCCTGGAAACACTGCTTTAGCAGTGTCCCAGAGATTTTGGTAATTGTCTCTTTGTTCTTACTGGTTTCAAACACCTTCTTTATTTCTGCCCTAATTTCATTTTTTACCCAGTAGTCATTCAGGAGCAGGTTGTTCTGTTTTTATTCCATTGTGTGGTTTTGAGTGAGTTTCTTAATCCTGAGTGGTACTTTGATTGTACAGTGGTCTGAGAGACTTTTTCTTATGATTTTGATTCTTTTGCATTTGCTGAGTATTTTACTTCCAATTATGTGGTTGATTTTAGAATATGTGCTATGTGGCACTGAGAAGAATATATATTCTCTTAATTTGTGATGGAGAGTTTTTCAAATATCTAATTAAGTCCACGCAGTCCAGAGTTGAGTATATGTCTTCTCTGATTTCCTTGAGCAGTGGTTTGTAGTTCTCATTGAAGAGGTCCTTCCTGTCCCTTGTAAGTTGTATTCCTAGGTATTTTATTTTCTTTGTAGGAATTGGCAATGGGAGTTCACTCATGATTTGGCTCTCTGCTTGTCTATTGCTGATATGTCAGAATGCTTCTAATTTTTGCACATTGATTTCGTATCCTGAGACTTTGCTGAAGTTGCTTATCAGCTTAAGGAGGTTTGGGATGAGATGATGGGGTTTTGTAAGAATGGGATATCCTTGTTAATGTTCTGTCTCATTGATCTGTATAATATTGACAGTGGGGTGCTAATGTCTTCCACTATGATTGTCTGGGAGTCTAAGTCTCTTTGTAGGTCTCTAAGAACTTGGTTTTTGAATCTGAGTGCTCCCGTATTGGGTACGTATATACTTATCATAGTCAGTTCTTCTTGTGGCATTGATCCCTTTACCAGTATGTAATGCCGTTCTTTGTATTTTTTATCTTTGTTGGTTTCTAGTTTGTTTTCTCAGAGACTAAGATCGCAACCCCTGCTTTCTTTTGCTTTGCATTAGCTTGGTCAATATTTCACCATTGTTTTATTTTGAGCCTATGTGTGTCTTCGCACAGGAGATGTGTCTCCTGAATACAGTACACCACAGGGTCTTGACGCTATCCAATTTGTCAGTCTGTGTTTTTTTAATTGGAGGCACTTAGCCTATTTAAATTTAAAATTAATATTGTTGTGTGTGAGTTTGATTCTGTCGTGATGATGCTAGCTGGTTATTTTTCGCATTAGTTGATGAGTATTTTCATGGTGTTACTGGGTTTTCCATTTTGGTGTGTTTTTGCAGTGGCAGGAACCAGTTTTTTCTTTCCATATTTAGTGCTTTCTTCAGGAGCTCTTGTAAGGCAGGACTGGTGGTGACAAAATCCCTCAGCATTTGCTTATCTGTATAGGATTTTATTTCTCCTTCACTTGTGAAGCTTAGTTGGGCTAGATATGAAATTCTGGTTTGAAAATTCTTTTCTTTAAAAATGTTGAATATTAGCTCCCAGTCTCTGTGGCTGGTAGGGTTTCTGCAGAAACAGTCCCTGTTACACTTATGGGCTTCTCTTTGTAGATAACCTGATCTTTCTCTCTGGCTGCCCTTAACACTTTTTCCTTCATTTGAAACTTGGAGAATCTGACGACTATGTGTCTTGGGGTTTCTCTTCTCGAGAAGTATCTTAGTGGTGTTCTCTCTATTTCCTGAATTTGAATGTTGGCTTGTCTTGCTGAGTTGGGGAAATTCTCCTGGATAATATTCTGATGTGTGTTTTCCAACTTGGTTGCATTCTCCCTGTCAGTTTCAGGTACACCAGTCAATCGTAAGTTTGGTGTTTTCACGTAGTCTCAGATTTCTTGGAGGCTTTGTTTATTTCTATTCATTCTTTTTTCTCTTATCTTGTCTTCACACCTATTTCAGTAAGTTTATCTTCAATCTCTGATACACTTTCTTTTACTTGATTAATTTGGCTGTTGATACTTGTGTATTCTATACAAAGTTTCTGTGCTGTGTTTTTCAGCTCCATCAGGTCATTTATGTTCCTGTCTAAACTGATTATTCCAATTAGCAGTTCCTGTAAACTTTTAACAAGGTTCTCAGCTTCCCTGCATTGGGTTAGAACATGCTTCCTTAGCTCAGAAAAGTTTGCTATTTTGGTAAGCGTTTTATGGTTTTTCTACATATGAGATGATGTTGTCTGAAAACAGAGATCATTTTACTTTTTCCTTTCTAATTTCTGTTCTCTTTATTTCTTCTTCGTGGCTAACTGTTCTGACTAGGTCTTTCCATACTATTTGGAAAAGAAGTGGTGAAAGTGTGCATCCTTGCTTTGTTCCTGAAAGTACAGAAAATATCTTCAGTTCTTCAGACTGCACATGATGTTAACTGAGGGAGTTTCATACATGGGCTGTACTGTGTTAAGGTAGTTTCCTCTTAGTTATAATTCATTGAGTGTTTTTGTCACGAAAGGCTGTGGGATTTTGTGAAATAATTTTTCTGTAGCCACGGTCTTACTGCTTTGCATCTGGAAGAGCCAATCTGCTCTACACCCACCCATACCTCCTCCACTATATGCCTTGTTTAGAGAGAAAGGAAAACCTTGTGTCCTTCAGAGGACAGGGGCCACAGCGCCAGAGCCACAGCAGTAGTCACCTGTGTGAGAGGCTTGGGGGAGCAGAAGAGGCCCTCATGGATACACCTGGGGGACTCTGCTTGAGTCCATAGTAGCTGTTACCCCTCTGTAGGTGTGGACTGGGATGATGCTACCTCTCCCACCCTGGATTCAGACATAGGCAAGGGTTCATGGACAAAAGGGGGAAGAGACCAGAATCAGAAGCAACAGGGTCAGAGGACTCGGCTCAGGCTCCTGTGGATAATATGTGGTGACAGTTATAGGGACTCACCCCATCTGTCCCAGAGCTTGTGTCTGTGTTGATGAGTTTCTCTTCTTTATTTTTATTTTTATTATTATTTTTTATGAGTCTTTCAAGAAAGCCAGTTTTTTTTTTCTCACTCTGACCACCTCCAGCTGATAACCCCCTCTTTTAGGTTGATTAGATTTAGATTTGGGTGGCCCCTGAGTTTCCATTAATGAACTTCAACTTAAGGAAAAGGGTCTGGAATGATTGCTTCATCCAAATCAGCCCTCTTCCCTTGTCTCCCATGCCTTCAAAGGATCTCAGTCCTGACGGTCACGTGAACACATTGTTCAGGTGGGGGTGAAGAAGGCCAGGCTAGCTGCAGCCAGTTTCCTGTGAGAATGCAGCTGCTGAGCCCAGTGAACGGTGAGCAGATGACACAGGGTCACATCAGGGGCTGGCTTCTTAGCTATGGTCACCTGCAGACCCCCCAGAGATAAGCCCACAGCATCCAGTGCTGTCCCAGGCCCAGACACACTGAGTCTTTCCGTTTCTGTCTGCCTTTCTGTATTTCTTCCACTCCAAAAGAGACCGCTGTGAGGGTCCCTGTGAATGTACATCTGTACTTACTGCTGTGCACAGAACTCCTGAATCATGACATGCCTGCCTGCTCCACTCTGCTCTTTGTAGTAAAGTCCTGGGATCTTGAACCTGCTGAAGGGGTTCCCTGATAGACATGAGAGCAGGGAGCCCAACTTGATGAAGGGGGAACCCATCAGGTATGAAGGGCGGTGCCCAGAGCTGCCTGTTTCTTCCCCACTCAAGAGTATGGCCCATTTCCACGCTCCAAATCTCTCTCCTGGAAGCCATGTGCTCTAAGACTTGGTCTCTCCTCTGCTCTCAGCTCACCAGCCTCCAGCATCAAATGAACCTGAAGTTGGTCTCTCACTGGACATAGGCAGAGCCAGGCTGAGCTCTTCTGTCTCTCACATGCTACTGATGCACCCCTGGCTGAACCCCCTCTGTGTGGGGACTGAGGAGCCTCATGCATCTGCTTGTGACAGAACATGAGATTCCTTGTCCAGAGCTCAGACTGAAGCAACCCTGGGGAGGCCCTAAATCTGCAGACTGAAGAATAATAGAAAGAATAATTAGGGAAGTGAGTAGGCATCATTCCCTGGGAATTATATCACATGCATTTGGTGCAAACTAATGTGCTTAGTTGAGAGTACCTGTGTTAAAGAAGCTCTGTGTTTGAGGTTAAGGCCCTAGACCCGGCGTCAGTAAGGGAGGCTTGACCCAGCTTTGCCTGTTCCAGGTTGTGACACTGTGTAAGGTTTCCACGTAAAATAAGGGGCACCCAGTTATGTTTATATTGAAATAAACAATATTGTCTTGGAGATAGAGATGCTTTTTCTTTTTTTTTGACTCAGAGTCTCACTCTGTTACCCCAGCTGGAGTGCAGTGGCCCAGTCTCAGCTCACTGCAACCTCTGCCTCTTGGGCACAAGTGATTCTCATGCAGCAATCTTCTGAGTAACTGGAATTACAGGAATATGCCATGAGGCCCAGATAATTTTTGTATTTTTAGGATATATGAAGGTGCACTACGTTGGTCAGACTCGTCTCCAACTCCTGGCCTTAAGCAATGCAACAGCCTCAGCCTCCCAAAGTGCAAGGATTAAGGTGTGAGCCACCACACCTAGCCTACATATTGATTCTTAATCATTGTTTTAGTCAGTTTAAATTTCACTGACCTCTAGTGTTTATGTTGGTAAATTAGAGAACCCTACCTTCAGGCCACAAACACTTCCTCTCCTATCAGGGCCCATTGCCTGAAAAGCAATAGTAGAGTTTTTGTCAGGATTAAATGAAGTCACAGTCTCAGGAATTAAAAAGTTGTTTGTCAATATAAGGTTGTACATGAACTAAAGAAAACATAATGTGTTTGCCCAAAGAGACGCAGACAGACCCCCATGTTTCTACACACAGACCCTGGCTGGGAGGGAACGTAAATACCAGCATCCTTGGTCACTTCTGCTGAGAGAAACCAAGAGGCCAGGAGACAGGATGCAGGAGGGGGAGGTGCTTTTCATGGTTCTCATGTGGCATCTCGTTTGTGTATTACCTATTCAGAATCAGGAGAATAAAACAAAATTGGTCAGCACTGGTTAGAGGTGAGGAAGTAACAGCATAAGATGCAGACAGGGCTGCGCATCACTGGAGAGAGAAGATTAAATCCCTGCAGGGCTCGATACTGTTAGAGTCCCCAGCAAAGGTACTGATTTTTTTAAAATTAAAAAAAAAGGAATATGATCTATCCTAGATGATGTATATGTGTCTATACAAACATAAAAATAGCCATAAAAGGCAAAATGACCCAGAAACCCTCAAAGATACTAATGAGCCCTTTATGGGATGAGATGCAATTCAGCAGCAGCGGGGAGAATCTCAGAAGAAGTGTGCAGAGTGAAAGAAGCCTGAACAAACGGGAAGATGATGTTTGATAACACTAATATTCCCGAAAATGAAAACCAAACAGTAGTGATAGAGAACGATCTGTGGCTTCCTGGGAGGGCTTTGGGGAGAGAAGGAGATGGCAAAGGGTGAGGAGGAGCTGCTGGGGTTGGACACAGGTTGCAGAGCTGGCGGTGGTGATGTTTTCAAGGATCCAGATAGATCTGAAAATGGGTGTAATAGTACAATGTAAATATCGGTGGTTTACTATATGTAAAAATTATTCCTTCCTGGAAAGAATTTTATTAAAGAGAATAGGCTGGGAAGGCAGGAAGCAAAGGGATTCACCCTGAGGAGAAGGGAGAGAAAGACACCAGTCTGGGAACTTCTGGAAATCAGGAAATGAGCATGATGGAGACACGGGTTCCGCATAAGAGGTGGGTCTGAGGGGACACAGCTGGAATAGCAACCTCATCCCAGGACTTCAGTGCAGACACTGTGTCCCAAGGTACAGGGAACAGAACGTTTTGTTTCCTGGAGGCCCTGTTCCTGGGAAGGAGGTGCTGTGTCTGATTCTCAGAACACAGGAAAAGAGAAGCGTCTACTCCCAGGCAGGGCCCTGGATGCCCCGGACCATGGGGGGAGGCAGCAGCAGCAGAAGCCACAGGCCACGACTGAGCAGCACTGTTGAGCGCTCACCCTCCTGGCAGAGGAGAAGGGGGTTCTTGTCTCACTTCCCCCCTGCGCCTGGAGCACTGTGTCAGCACTCAGGCTGCTGTCATACGACAGGCAATAATAATCAGCCTCATCCGCAGACTGGAGTCCAGTGATGGTCAGGGAGGCTGAGGTGCCGGACTTGGAGCCAGAGAATCGGTCAGAAACCCCTGAGGGTCGCTTATTATTACCATAGATGAGAAGTTTGGGGGCCTTTCCTGGGAGCTGCTGGTACCAGTGCACATCATACCCCCCGATGTTGGAGCTGCTTCCAGAACAGGAGATGGTGACCCTCTGCCCAGGGTTCCCAGACACTGAGGGCGGCTGAGTCAGCACAGACTGGGCCCAGCATCCTGGAAGTGGGAGACACACAGGCATCATAATTCTGGGTGTAGATACAGAGAGGAGAAAGCAAGAATCCATAGGCTTCCCAGGGCCCCTCCCCTGCACCCCATCCAGTCACCTGTGCAGTGAGCCAGGACAGTGAGGAGGAGAGGAGCCCAGGCCATGCTGGAGACTGTCCCAAGTGCTGCCTTCTGTGCTCACAGCTGAAGCAGAGCTTCCCCCAAATCTCTCCCTGCCCCTCTTCATATCTGAGAGTGGGAGGGTCCATCCATGCAAATCAGACCCCCCAGCTTTCTAATCCCACCCTGGGCCCTAGGTAAGGTCCCTATGCCTGAGGATGTCAGGGGGTGGCAGGGGTGGGGCGTTGTGGTCCTAGGGGGTGGGGAGGACCCAGCTGTGAGCCCTGAGAAGAGGACACCAGGCAGGGCAGGTGGCTGGTTCTGCTCTAATCACCCCCAGTCTTCTCAGGAATGGTGCTCAAGCGCCTCCTGGTGTCCAGACCAAAACAACCCATTTACCAGGTGACCAGAGCCTCTCAGAGACACCGCTGCCTCCCCTGCTGTTCTGTTCTCTGTCCCCTCTCTGGGTCAGGCCAGGTGGTGCCTGTATCCTCTCCCTGTGACCTCAGGGCTGTCCTCACACTTTACTGGGCTCCTCAGGGGTGAATCTGTCCATGGCGCTCTCACTGTTTATTGTAGCGGACTCAGGTGGTGACTACACAACGTCCTCATAGGTCAGAATCAAACCCAGAGCAGGGACTGACCTTCATGAACTCACTTCCCCACATCGGGACCTCTCCTCTCATGTGGCTCCTCCCTGGTGGCCAGAGCTCTCCTTGCTCTGTGGATCCTGCAGCACTGAGTTGAAAGGGAGCTCTTTCCTCTAGGATGCCCAGCGCACATTCCCACATGGTTATTCTGGTAAATCTGTGTTCTCTACTTCCCCCAGAATTGCGGTCATCATCATCTGGGTTCTGTGACCAGGCTGAGCAGTGTCTCACATACAGGAGAAGGTTACCCACGGTCCCCTCCCTGCCCGTGAATGCTCTTTCTGGTGGATGCCACATCAGCTCTTAGGCTGAGGGCAGAGAGTTGAGCAGGTCCACAGCTACCTCTCCCAGTTCAGCCACATCCTGGGGCCAGTAGGATGTACCCCATGTGAGAAGATGTAGGTCTTTGTCAAATAGTTATTGAGCATGTATCTTTTGCTGGGCATAGAGCTCAGTGTTGGAAATGCCATGTTGATCTAGAAAGCCTAATCCCTACCTTTTGCAGTTGATCCTGATAAAAACAAAGGCAGAGGAGGGGCACCGGAGTCCTCTTCCATTTCCTTAATCCCTGGGTCAGAGACCAGAGAGGCCCTGCTGCCCTCCAGGGTCCAGGAAGAGATTGATTTGGTGGAATCACAGAGGAAGAAAAGAAAAGACTATAGGAGAACCAAGGGAAATCAGCCTGACCTGAGGATTCCTGGGGTTTAGGTGATATGCATAATCCCATAGTTCTTGGAGGCGTTGTTCATTTTTTTCACTCTTTTTTCTCTAATCTTGACTTCTCGTTTTATTTCATTGATTTGATCTTCTATCTCTGATATCCTTTCTTCTTGATCGATTCGGCTGTTGAAACTTGTTTCTGAAGTTCTCGTGCTGTGTTTTTCAGCTCCATCAAGTCGTTGATGTTCTTCTCTAAGCTGGTTATTCTAGTTAGCATTTCGTCTAATCTTTTTTCAAGGTTCTTAGTTTCTTTGCATTGGGTTAGAACATGGTCTTTTAACTCAGAGAAATTTGTTATTACCCACCTTCTGAAGCCTGCTTCTGTCAATTCGTCTGATTCATTCTCAGTCTTTTTTGTTCCCTTGATGGTGAGGAGTTGTGATCCCTGGGAGGAGAAGAGGTGTTCTGTTCTTTGATGGTTTCATCCTTTTTGCGCTGTCTTTTTTCCCATCTTCGTGGATTTATCTCCCTTTAATCTTTGAAGTTGGTGATTTCAGGAGGAGTCTCTGGACGTTTTTTTCTGTTGAGGTTGGAGCTGTATCTTTTTTGGCCTGTAGAGGGCACCGCTGGGCTCTCCCGGGTTCAGTCGGGTTGCTGGGTGGGTGGTCCTTCCCCTGGAGGTTGTTCACAGGTGAGATGGGCCCCGCCTTCCCAATGGCGTCTGTCCTCCCCCAGCTAGATCTTCCTGGTTGGGGTCAAGCTGGTGTATTTGCTGCCCAGCTCTCTGGCGAGGGCTTCAGTTTGAGTTCTGTGGAGGTGGGGCCTGCCAGGCCTTATAGTCTGTTTCCCTGCTTTCAACTCTGCCTCCCTCTGTGGGACGGTCTGTCCCGCTCGCGTTAGTCCAAACTCCCGCCCAGGTCCCTGTGACAACTTGCCATGCCCAGCGGCAGCTGCTGCTCGGATTGGCATCGACTACCCACGGCGCCCCAGCGTCTGGCAGGGCTCTCGTCGACCATGGGTTGCAGGAGGGGATGAGGTAAGCACAGAATCCGACTTGGAGCACCGAGGGGGTTAAGTCCCCCGACCCTCCAAGCCAGCTGCACATTTCAGGTGGGGGACTCGACCCCCCCCCCACCTCCCATCTTGATTTGCCCCCCCCCTGGGCGGTTCTCGCCCTGTGGCTCCTTCCCTGGGCCTGTTTTCAAAGCCCTATCAGTCCCACAGAAACTAACCCAGCACCTCGTTTGGAATCGTGAAGTCCTCTAGCCCTCTGCGCCTCATTTGCTGGGAGCTGTATTCCTGTGCTGGCTTCTCTCGGCCATCATGGCGCCCTGCTACTCATAGCGTCCTTTGATGCACATAAGTTTTACAAATTGATGAAATCCAATTAATCTATATTCCCCTGTTTCTATTTTTTCCTGTGCTTTTGGCGTTAAATCCAAAAAATTATTTCCAAAACCTATGTTGTGAAACTTCTTCCTAGTGTTTTTTATTAAGATTTTTATAGTTGTAGCTTTTCTATTTGGGTCGTTTACCCATTTCCAGATTGCATGTGGATATACAGTTTTCTCAAAAACATTTTTTGCAGAGTCTGTTTTCTCCCTCCTGAATGATCTTGGCACCGTAGTTTAAAATCATTTGACCATATAACTGAGAGATTATTTGTGCTCAATTCTATTCTATCTGTCTCTGTGTCTATCTGTACCACTCTGTCTTGATTGGTATAGCTTTGTGGTATGTTTTGAAATCAGGCAGTGTAAAATCTCCCACACTATTCTTCTCTTACAAGATTATTTTGGCTATTTGGGGTTCCATGATATTCTATATAAATTTTAGAATTAATTTTTTTTTACTTTTGAAAAATGATTATTGTAATTTTGATAGAGATTGAAATGAATCTGTAGATTTCTTTTGGTTTTCATTAATATCTTAACAATATCTAGTTTTCCAGTATATGAACAAAAGCTTTCTATCCCCTTATTTTTTATTCCTTAAATTCATTTAGCAATGTTTTATAGTTTTCCTTGTAAAAGTGTTTCCCCTTCCTGATTCTGAATTATTTTATTTTTTCTGATGCTGTTGTAAATTTAATTGTTAATTTTATTTTGAGTTGTGTCCTTTCTGGTTGTTTTCTGTTTGGTTGTTTGAGTATACAAATATAAGAACGCTTTTTTGTTTAAACAATAGTATTATTATTATTTTTGTAGAGACAGGGTTTCATTTCATTGCCCATGCTGGTCCTGAACTGTTGATCCTCACCAATTCCTTCACCTCAGCTTCGCAAAGTGCTGAAATTATAGGTATGAGCCAACATGCCTAGCCATTAGATGGTTTTACGTGTTGATTTTGTATCCTGAAACATTACCAAATTTATTAAATAGTTATTTAATTCTAACAGTTTTTTGGTGGCACTTTTTAATTTAATTGTTTTTATTATACTTTAAGTTCTTGGATACATGTGTGCAGATTACAAAGGTTTGTTTCAGAGATATACATGTGCCATGGTTGTTTTCTGCTGCTATGAATCCATTATCTGGGTTTTAAGCCCTGCATGCCTTAGGCATTTGTCCTAATGCTCTCCCTTTACTTGCTCCCCAACTCTCTACAGGCCTTGGTGTGTGATGTTCCTCCCCCTGTGTCCGTATGTTCTAATTGTTTAATTCCCACTTATGAGTGAGAATGTGCAGTGTCCAGTATTTTGTTCCAGTGTTACTTTGCTGAGAATGATGGCTTCCAGCTTTATTCATGTCCCTACAAAGAACAGGAACTCATTCCTTTTAATGGCTGCATAATATTCCATGTTGTATATATGCCACGTTTTCTATATCCAGTCTATCATTGATGGGCATTTGGGTTGGTTCCAAGTCTTTGCTTTTGTAAATAGTGATACAATAAACACACATGTGCACGTGTCTTTATAGTGGAATGTTTTATAATCAATCCTTTGGGTATATACCCAGCAATGAAATTGCCGAGCTCAAATAGTATTTCTGGTTTTAGGTCCTGAGGTATTGCCACACTGTCGTCCACATTGGTGGAACTAATTTACATTCCCATCAACAGTGTAAAAGTGTTTCTATTTCTCCACAGCCTCGCCAGCATCTGTGATTTTCTGACTTTTTAATAATCACCATTCTAACTGGCATGAGATGGTATCTCATTGTGGTTTTGATTTTCGTTTCTCTAATGAAAAGTGATGATGAGCTGTTTTTATATGTTTGTTGGCCATATAAATGTCTTCTTTTGAGAAGTGTCTATTCATATCTGTCACCCATTTTTTGATGGGGTTGTTTGTTTATTTCTTGTGCATTTGTTTAAGTTTCTTGTTGATTCTAAATATTAGACCTTTGTCAGATGGGTAGCTTGCAAAAATTTTCTCCCATTCTGTAGGTTGCCTGTTCACTCTGATGAGAGTTTCTTTTCCTGTGCAGAAACTATTTAGTTTGATTATATGCCATGTATAAATTTTGGCTTTTGTTCAATCACTTTTGGTGTTTTAGTCATGAAGTATTTCCCATGCCTATGTCCTGAATGGTATCACCTAGGTTTTCTTCCAGGGTTTTTGTGGTTTGGGTGTTTACATTTAAGTCTTTAATCCATCTTGAGTTAATTTTTGTAAGGTGTAAGGAAATGGTCCAGTTTCTGTTTTTCTGCCTATGGCTAGTGAGTTTTCTCAGCACCATTTATTAAATGGGGGATCGTTTTCCCATTACTTGTTTTTGTCATATTTGTCAAAGATCAGATAGTTGTAGATGTGTGGTGTTAATTCTGCAGCCTGTGTTCTATTTCATTGGTTTATATATCTGTTTTGGTACAAGCACCATGCTGTTTTTGTTACTGTAGCCTGGTAGTGTAGTTTGAGGTTAGGTAGCCTGAGGCCTTCAGCTTTTTTGGTTCCATATGAAATTTAAAGTAGCTTTTTTCTACCTCTGCAAAGAAAGTCAGTGGTATTTTGATGGGGGATAGCATTGAATCTCTAAATTACTTTGGGCAATATGATCATTTTTTTTATAATCTTGATTCTTTCTATGCATGAGAATGGAATGTTTTTCCGTTTGTTTGTGTCTTCTTTTATTTCCTTGAGCAGTAGTTTGTAATTCTCCTTGAAGAGGTCCTTCACATCCCTTGGAAGTTGTATTCCTAGGTATTTTATTTTCTTTGTAGCAAGTGGGAATGAGAGTTCACTTATAATTTGGCTCTCTGCTTGTCTTATTTGTGTTGTGTAGAAATCCTTGTGATTTTTCCACATTGATTTTGTATCCTGACACTTTGCTGAATTTGCTTATTAGTTTAAAGAGTTTTGGGGCTGAGAGGCTTGGGTTTTCTAACTATATAATCATGTTATCTGCAAACAGAGACAATTTGACTTCCTCCCTTCCTATACAAATACCCTTTATTTTTTGTTTTGCCTGATTTCCCCTGGCCAGAACTTCCAATAAAATGTTGAGTAGGAGTGGTGAGAGAGGGCATCCTTGTCTTGTGCTGGTTTTCAAAGGGCATGCTTCCAGCTTTTGCCCATTCAGTAATATATTGGCTATAGGTTTGTCATAAATAGCTCTTATGATTTTGAGAATACGTTCCATCAACACCTAGTTTATTGAGAGTTTTCAGAAGAAAAAGATGTTGAATTTTATCAAAGGCCTTTTCTGCATTTATTGAGATAATCTTGTGATGTTTATCTTTGGTGCTGTTTATGTGATGGCTTATGTTTATTGATTTGTGTATGTTGAACCAGCCTTGCATCCCAGTGATGAAGCTGACTTGATGGTGGTGAATAAGCTTTTGGATGTGCTGCTGGATTCGGTTTGCCAGTATATTACTGAGAATTTTCGCACTCATATTCATCCAGGATACTGACCTGATATTTTGTTGTTGTTGTTATATCTCTGCTGTATTTTGATATCAGGATGATGCTGGCCTCATAAAATAATATAGAGAGAAGTCTCTCTCTTTCTATTGTTTGGAATAGATTCGGAAGGAATGGTATAGGCCTCTCTTTGTACCTCTGGTAGAATTTGGCTGTGAATCTGTCTGGTCCTGGGCTTTTGTTTTTTGTTTTGTTTTGTCAGCTATTAATCAATTCCCAGAACTTGTTATTGGTCTATTTAGGGATTCAACTTCCTTCTGGTTTAATCTTTGGAGGGTGTCTGTGTCCAAAAATTTATCCATTTCTTCTAGATTTTCTAGTTTATTTGCATACAGGTGTTTGGTGTATTCTCTGATGGTAGTTTCTATTTCTGTGGGATCAGTGATGATATCTTGTTTTCTCTTTTTTATTGTGTCTATTTGATTCTTCTCTTTATTAGTTGAGCTAGTGGTCAATCTATTTTGCTAATCTTTTGAAAAGCAGCTTCTGGATTCATTGATTTTTTGAAGGGTTTTTTGCATTTCTATCTCCTTCAGTTCTGCTCTGATCTTAGTTATTTCTTATCTTCTGCTAGCTTTTGAATTTGTTTGCTCTTGCTTCCCCAGTTTTTTAAATTGTGATGTTAGGGTGTCAGTTTTAGATCTTTCTTGCTTTTTGATGTGGGCATTTAGTGCTATAAATTTTCCTGGAAACACTGCTTTAGCAGTGTCCCAGAGATTTTGGTACATTGTCTCTTTGTTCTTACTGTTTTCAAACACCTTCTTTATTTCTGCCCTAATTTCATTTTTTACCCAGTAGTCATTCAGGAGCAGGTTGTTCTGTTTTTATTCCATTGTGTGGTTTTGAGTGAGTTTCTTAATCCTGAGTGGTACTTTGATTGTACAGTGGTCTAAGAGACTTTATCTTATAATTTTCATTCTTTTGCATTTGCTGAGTATTTTACTTCCAATTATGTGGTCGATTTTAGAATATGTGCTATGTGGCACTGAGAAGATATGTATATTCTCTTAATTTGTGATGGAGAGTTTTTTAAACATCTAATTAAGTCCACGCGGTCCAGAGCTGAGTATATGTCCTCTCTGATTTCCTTGAGCAGTGGTTTGTAGTTCTCCTTGAAGAGGTCCTTCCTGTCCCTTGTAAGTTGTATTCCTAGGTATTTTATTTTCTTTTGTAGGAATTGGCAATGGGAGTTCACTCATGATTTGGCTCTCTGCTTGTCTATTGCTGGTATGTCAGAATGCTTGTGATTTTTGCACATTGATTTCATATCCTGAGACTTTGCTGAAGTTGCTTATCAGCTTAAGGAGGTTTGGGATGAGATGATGGGGTTTTGTAAGAATGGGATATCCTTGTTAATGTTCTGTCTCATTGATCTGTATAATATTGACAGTGGGGTGCTAATGTCTTCCACTATGATTGTCTGGGAGTCTAAGTCTCTTTGTAGGTCTCTAAGAACTTGGTTTTTGAATCTGAGTGCTCCCGTATTGGGTACGTATATACTTATCATAGTTAGTTCTTCTTGTGGCATTGATCCCTTTACCAGTATGTAATGCCGTTCTTTGTATTTTTTATCTTTGTTGGTTTCTAGTTTGTTTTCTCAGAGACTAAGATCGCAACCCCTGCTTTCTTTTGCTTTGCATTAGCTTGGTCAATATTTCACCATTGTTTTATTTTGAGCCTATGTGTGTCTTTGCACAGGAGATGTGTCTCCTGAATACAGTACACCACAGGGTCTTGACGCTATCCAATTTGTCAGTATGTGTTTTCTTAATTGGAGGCACTTAGCCTATTTAAATTTAAAATTAATATTGTTGTGTGTGAGTTTGATTCTGTCGTGATGATGCTAGCTGGTTATTTTTCGCATTAGTTGCTGCAGTATTTTCATGGTGTTACTGGGTTTTCCATTTTGGTGTGTTTTTGCAGTGGCAGGAACCAGTTTTTTCTTTCCATATTTAGTGCTTTCTTCAGGAGCTCTTGTAAGGCAGGACTGGTGGTGACAAAATCCCTCAGCATTTGCTTATCTGTATAGGATTTTATTTCTCCTTCACTTGTGAAGCTTAGTTGGGCTAGATGTGAAATTCTGGTTTGAAAATTCTTTTCTTTAAAAATGTTGAATATTAGCTCCCAGTCTCTGTGGCTGGTAGGGTTTCTGCAGAAACAGTCCCTGTTACACTTATGGGCTTCTCTTTGTAGATAACCTGATCTTTCTCTCTGGCTGCCCTCAACACTTTTTCCTTCATTTGAAACTTGGAGAATCTGACGACTATGTGTCTTGGGGTTTCTCTTCTCGAGAAGTATCTTAGTGGTGTTCTCTCTATTTCCTGAATTTGAATGTTGGCTTGTCTTGCTGAGTTGGGGAAATTCTCCTGGATAATATTCTGATGTGTGTTTTCCAACTTGGTTGCATTCTCCCTGTCACTTTTAGGTACACCAGTCAATCGTAAGTTTGGTCTTTTCACATAGTCTCAGATTTCTTGGAGGCTTTGTTTATTTCTATTCATTCTTTTTTCTCTTATCTTGTCTTCACACCTATTTCAGTAAGTTTATCTTCAATCTCTGATACACTTTCTTCTACTTGATTAATTTGGCTGTTGATACTTGTATATTCTATACAAAGTTTCTGTGCTGTGTTTTTCAGCTCCATCAGGTCATTTATGTTCCTGTCTAAACTGATTATTCCAATTAGCAGTTCCTGTAAACTTTTAACAAGGTTCTCAGCTTCCCTGCATTGGGTTAGAACATGCTTCCTTAGCTCAGAAAACTTTGTTATTTTGGTAAGCGTTTTATGGTTTTTCTACATATGAGATGATGTTGTCTGAAAACAGAGATCATTTTACTTTTTCCTTTCTAATTTCTGTTCTCTTTATTTCTTCTTCGTGGCTAACTGTTCTGACTAGGTCTTTCCATACTATTTGGAAAAGAAGTGGTGAAAGTGTGCATCCTTGCTTTGTTCCTGAAAGTACAGAAAACATCTTCAGTTCTTCAGACTGCACGTGATGTTAACGGAGGGAGTTTCATACATGGGCTGTACTGTGTTAAGGTAGTTTCCTCTTAGTTATAATTCATTGAGTGTTTTTGTCATGAAAGGCTGTGGGATTTTGTGAAATAATTTTTCTGTAGCCACGGTCTTACTGCTTTGCATCTGGAAGAGCCAATCTGCTCTACACCCACCCATACCTCCTCCACTATATGCGTTGTTTAGAGAGAAAGGAAAACCTTGTGTCCTTCAGAGGACGGGGCCACAGCGCCAGAGCCACAGCAGTAGTCACCTGTGTGAGAGGCTTGGGGGAGCAGGAGAGGCCCTCATGGATACACCTGGGGACTCTGCTTGAGTCCATAGTAGCTGTTACCCCTCTGTAGGTGTGGGCTGGGATGATGCTACCTCTCCCACCCTGGATTCAGACATAGGCAAGGGTTCATGGACAAAAGGGGAAGAGACCAGAATCAGAAGCAATAGGGTCAGAGGACTCGGCTCAGGCTCCTGTGGATAATATGTGGTGACAGTTATAGGGACTCACCCCATCTGTCCCAGAGCTTGTGTCTGTGTTGAGTTTTTCTTTTTTTTATTTTTTATTTTTATTATTATTATTTTTTTTTCTGACTCTTTCAAGAAAGCCAGTTTTTTTTTTTCTCACTCTGACAACCTCCAGCTGATAACCCCTCTTTTAGGTTGATTAGATTTAGATTTGGATGGCCCCAGAGTTTCCATTAATGAACTTTAACTTAAAGAAAAGGGTGTGGAATGATTGCTTCATCCAAATCAGCCCTCTTCCCTTGTCTCCCATGCCTTCAAAGGATCTCAGTCCTGATGGTCACATGAACACATTGTGCAGGTGGGGGTGAAGAAGGCCAGGCTAGCTGCATCCAGTTTCCTGTGAAAATGCAGCTGCTGAGCCCAGTGAACGGTGAGCAGATGACACAGGGTCACATCAGGGGCTGGCTTCTTAGCTATGGTCACCTGCAGACCCCCCAGAGATAAGCCCACAGCATCCAGTGCTGTCCCAGGCCCAGACACACTGAGTCTTTCCGTTTCTCTCTGCCTTTCTGTATTTCTTCCACTCCAAAGGAGACCGCTGTGAGGGTCCTTGTGAATGTGCATCTGTACTTACTGCTGTGCACAGAACTCCTGAATCATGACATGCCTGCCTGCTCCACTCTGCTCTTTGTAGTAAAGTCCTGGGATATTGAACCCGCTGAAGGGGTTCGTTGATAGACATGAGAGCAGGGAGCCCAACTTGATGAAGGGGAACACACTAGGAATGAAGGGCTGTGCCCAGAGCTGCCTGTTTCTTCCCCACTCAAGAGTATGGCCCATTTCCAGGCTCCAAATTTCTCTCCTGGAAGCCGTGTGCTCTAAGACTTGGTCTCTCCTCTGCTCTCAGCTCACCAGCCTCCAGCATCAAATGAACCTGAAGTTGGTCTCTCACTGGACATAGGCAGAGCCAGGCTGAGCTCTTCTGTCTCTCACATGCTACTGATGCACCCCTGGCTGAACCCCCTCTGTGTGGGGACTGAGGAGCCTCATGCATCTGCTTGTGACAGAACATGAGATTCCTTGTCCAGAGCTCAGACTGAAGCAACCCTGGGGAGGCCCTAAATCTGCAGATTGAAGAATAATAGAAGAATAATTAGGGAAGTGAGTAGGCATCATTCCCTGGGAATTATATCACATGCATTTGGTGCAAACTAATGTGCTTAGTTGAGAGTACCTGTGTTAAAGAAGCTCTGTGTTTGAGGTTAAGGCCCTAGACCCAGCGTCAGTAAGGGAGGCTTGACCCAGCTTTGCCTGCTCCAGGTTGTGACACTGTGTAAGGTTTCCACGTAAAATAAGGGGCACCCAGTTATGTTTATATTGAAATAAACAATATTGTCTTGGAGATAGAGATGCTTTTTCTTTTTTTTGACTCAGAGTCTCACTCTGTTACCCCAGCTGGAGTGCAGTGGCCCAGTCTCAGCTCACTGCAACCTCTGCCTCTTGGGCACAAGTGATTCTCATGCATCAATCTTCTGAGTAACTGGAATTACAGGAATATGCCATGAGGCCCAGATAATTTTTGTATTTTTAGGATATATGAAGGTGCACTACGTTGGTCAGACTCGTCTCCAACTCCTGGCCTTAAGCAATGCAACAGCCTCAGCCTCCCAAAGTGCAAGGATTAAGGTGTGAGCCACCACACCTAGCCTACATATTGATTCTTAATCATTGTTTTACCCAATTTAAATTTCACTGACCTCTAGTGTTTATATTGATAATTTAGAGAACCCTACCTTCAGGCCACAAACACTTCCTCTCCTATCAGGGCCCATTGCCTGAAAAGCAATAGTAGAGTTTTTGTCAGGATTAGATGAAGTCACAGTCTCAGGAATTAAAAAGTTGTTTGTCAATATAAGGTTGTACATGAACTAAAGAAAACATAATGTGTTTGCCCAAAGAGACGCAGACAGACCCCCATGTTTCTACACACAGACCCTGGCTGGGAGGGGAACGTAAATACCAGCATCCTTGGTCATGTCTGCTGAGAGAAACCAAGAGGCCAGGAGACAGGATGCAGGAGGGGGAGGTGCTTTTCATGGTTCTCATGTGGCATCTCGTTTGTGTATTACCTATTCAAAATCAGGAGAATAAAACAAAATTGGTCAGCACTGGTTAGAGGTGAGGAAGTAACAGCATAAGATGCAGACAGGGCTGCGCGTCACTGGAGAGAGAAGATTAAATCCCTGCAGGGCTCGATACTGTTAGAGTCCCCAGCAAAGGTTCTGATTTTTTTAAAATTAAAAAAAAAGGAATATGATCTATCCTAGATGATGTATATGTGTCTATACAAACGTAAAAATAGCCATAAAAGGCAAAATGACCCAGAAACCCTCAAAGGTACTAATGAGCCCTTTATGGGATGAGATGCAATTCAGCAGCAACGGGGAGAATCTCAGAAGAAGTGTGCAGAGTGAAAGAAGCCTGAACAAACGGGAAGATGATGTTTGATAACACTAATATTCCCGAAAATGAAAACCAAACAGTAGTGATAGAGAACGATCTGTGGCTTCCTGGGAGGGCTTTGGGGAGAGAAGGAGATGGCAAAGGGTGAGGAGGAGCTGCTGGGGTTGGACACAGGTTGCAGAGCTGGCGGTGGTGATGTTTTCAAGGATCCAGATAGATCTGAAAGTGGGTGTAATAGCACAATGTAAATATCGGTGGTTTACTATATGTACATTATTCCTTCTTGGAAAGAATTTTATTAAAGAGAATAGGCTGGGAAGGAAGGAAGCAAAGGGATTCACCCTGAGGAGAAGGGAGAGAAAGACACCAGTCTGGGAACTTCTGGAAATCAGGAAATGAGCATGATGGAGACACGGGTTCCACATAAGAGGTGGGTCTGAGGGGACACAGCTGGAACAGCAACCTCATCCCAGGACTTCAGTGCAGACACTGTGTCCCAAGGTACAGGGAACAGAACGTTTTGTTTCCTGGAGGCCCTCTTCCTAGGAAGGAGGTGCTGTGTGTGATTCTCAGAACACAAGGAAAGAGAAGCGTCTACTCCCAGGCAGGGCCCTGGATGCCCCGGACCATGGGGGAGGCAGCAGCAGCAGAAGCCACAGGCCACGACTGAGCAGCACTGTTGAGCGCTCACCCTCCTGGCAGAGGAGAAGGGGGTTCTTGTCTCACTTCCCCCTGCGCCTGGAGCACTGTGTCAGCACTCAGGCTGCTGTCATACGACTGGCAATAATAATCAGCCTCATCCGCAGACTGGAGTCCAGTGATGGTCAGGGAGGCTGAGGTGCCGGACTTGGAGCCAGAGAATCGGTCAGAAACCCCTGAGGGTCGCTTATTATTATCATAGATGAGAAGTTTGGGGGCCGTTCCTGGGAGCTGCTGGTACCAGTGCACATAATACCCCCCGATGTTGGAGCTGCTTCCAGAACAGGAGATGGTGACCCTCTGCCCAGGGTTCCCAGACACTGAGGGCGGCTGAGTCAGCACAGACTGGGCCCAGCATCCTGGAAGTGGGAGACACACAGGCATCATAATTCTGGGTGTAGATACAAGAGGAGAAAGCAAGAATCCATAGGCTTCCCAGGGCCCCTCCCCCTGCACCCCATCCAGTCACCTGTGCAGTGAGCCAGGACCGTGAGGAGGAGAGGAGCCCAGGCCATGCTGGAGACTGTCCCAAGTGCTGCCTTCTGTGCTCACAGCTGAAGCAGAGCTTCCCCAAATCTCTCCCTGCCCCTCTTCATATCTGAGAGTGGGAGGGTCCATCCATGCAAATCAGACCCCCCAGCTTTCTAATCCCACCCTGGGCCCTAGGTAAGGTCCCTATGCCTGAGGACGTCAGGGGGTGGCAGGGGTGGGGCGTTGTGGTCCTAGGGGGGTGGGGAGGACCCAGCTGTGAGCCCTGAGAAGAGGACACCAGGCAGGGCAGGTGGCTGGTTCTGCTCTAATCACCCCCAGTCTTCTCAGAAATGGTGCTCAAGCACCTCCTGGTGTCCAGACCAAAACAACCCATTTACCAGGTGACCAGAGCCTCTCAGAGACACCGCTGCCTCCCTGCTGTTCTGTTCTCTGTCCCCTCTCTGGGTCAGGCCAGGTGGTGCCTGTATCCTCTCCCTGTGACCTCAGGGCTGTCCTCACACTTTACTGGGCTCCTCAGGGGTGAATCTGTCCATGGCGCTCTCACTGTTTATTGTAGCGGACTCAGGTGGTGACTACACAACGTCCTCATAGGTCAGAATCAAACCCAGAGCAGGGACTGACCTTCATGAACTCACTTCCCCACATTGGGACCTCTCCTCTCATGTGGCTCCTCCCTGGTGGCCAGAGCTCTCCTTGCTCTGTGGATCCTGCAGCACTGAGTTGAAAGGGAGCTCTTTCCTCTAGGATGCCCAGCGCACATTCCCACATGGTTATTCTGGTAAATCTGTGTTCTCTACTTCCCCAGAATTGCAGTTATCATCATCTGGGTTCTGTGACCAGGCTGAGCAGTGTCTCACATACAGGAGAAGGTTGCCCACGGTCCCCTCTCTGCCCGTGGATGCTGTTTCTGGTGGATGCCACATCAGCTCTTAGGCTGAGGGTAGAGAGTTGAGCAGGTCCACAGCTACCTCTCACAGTTCAGTCCCATCCTGGGGCCAGTAGGATGTACCCCATGTGATAAGAGGTAGGTCTTTGTCAAATAGTTATTGAGATGTATCTTTTGCTGGGCGTAGAGCTCAGTGTTGGAAATGCCATGTTGATCTAGAAAGCGTAATCCCTACCTTTTGCAGTTGATCCTGATAAAAACAAAGGCAGAGGAGGGTCACCGGAGTCCTCTTCCATTTCCTTAATCCCTGGGTCAGAGACCAGAGAGGCCCTGGTGCCCTCCAGGGTCCAGGAAGAGATGATTTGTGGAATCACAGAGGAAGAAAGAAGAAAAGACTATAGGAAAACCAAGGGAAGTCAGCCTGACCTGAGGATTCCTGGATTCAGGCGAAGATGTAAGGAAGTCCACAAAGTAGACACAGATGCGTAACATAATATAAATAACAGGATCTAGGAGAAGCGGGTTCCCTGGAAGGAGGGATTGTGATTTAGAAAGACACCCTTGCAGGGCAAGTCCTCAGGAATCCAAGAAGTTATACTTTTGTTCCCCATGTCCAGGAGCTTGTTTACTGGTTTGGCCTTATCTGCTGGGGGTACTAGAAAGGAAGGCAGTGAGGAGCCACGTGTGAGTGGGGAGAGGGGGTGGAGAGCGGGAGAACGTGGGCAGGAGAAGAGAACCTTCCACTTTAGGAGAGCCTGGATGGGAGGTGTGAGATGAAAATGTTGCAGGCTTTTTTTTAAAAAGATGTTTCATGTAAATGGGATCATGTAAATTTTTAGCTTGTTGTGAGAGAAGAAGACAAATTCAAAGCTATATTGCTATTATTTTAAAAGACAGTGTATCTTCCGCAAAGAAAATTTGCTTCACAGGTGCTATCCTGGTAGACTGTAAGCACTGTGTTTTTAAAAGGCTTTTTAACTTTTTTTTAAAGCATCGTTCTGGTTTTCTTCAAAAATATATATGCCAAGTAAAATTGTTGACATTAGTTAATACTAGATTTTTGTAAAAGTCATGCACTTACCTTTTTGAAACGTATACTCTGAACCTTTCTGAGGTTATTCATTGAGAAGGCCAGGAACATGCACTACCTAATGTATTCATGCCATTGTTTCTCAGGAGTAAACTTGTGAAACTCTGGAATGAATTTCCTTAGATCTTGGAGTATTTTCTAAGAGGTAATGAAGCTTTTCTCTGCTAACCCTGTATTTATTTAAGGAACCCTCCCCATCTCTCTTTTTTGTGACAATGGCCTGTAGATACATGGTGGGCGTCATTAGCTGCTGAGTGGAAAATGAGCCATGTGAGGGAAAGAGAACATAAGAGTGAGTATAGGTTTTGGAAAACAAACAGCCCTGGACCCAAGGAAATAATACGTCATTATTAGGTAGAGACAGCACTTTCTAGAAGGACACTGAGAAGAAGAAACTAAGGTTTGAGTAAACTCGGAGAGTTCAGTTATGTCTCTAATAGTTGGCTTTGTGTCCTGAAGAGGCAGGGTCACAGCTGAGTCAGAGCCAGGTTGATACTGATCTCAGACCCTGGGACAAGGACCCAGGGAAGACTCTCAGCAGTGACACAGGTGACCTGGGGGAGCAGCAGCCTTGGGATGGGAGCAGAAGGAGGCACCCTATGGAGAGCTTGAACAGAGGGAGAGGGGCAGGTGCTGTCCCCTGAGTCTGGTCCTCAGTTGAAAGAGGAGCTGGAGCAGATGGAGAACAAGTGACTGGGTGATGGTGATCAGTGACCTCTAGCATGGCTTCTTGAAATCCTTCTTCCTTTTTTGTTTATTTTTTTCTTCTCTGGGCTTAGGAGGACAACCTGAGGGTGTTTATCTGCTTTCTGTCTCTCCAAACACTACCTGATTCTCCTATCAGTGCCTCCTGGATGGGCATTGTGTGTCTTGACCTGGAATGGATCTGGGAAAGGAATATCAGAAAGGTCAGAGAGCCCAAGATGGAGTGTTATGAGACAGAGACACGCTTGCCTGTGTCCCAGCCCAGCTTTCAGTTTTCACAAGACAACACCCATCACGAACTAAAGATGAGTGTGGAGCGTAGAGTGATTCACACAGTGGGGCTACTTAGGCATATCTCCATTTTTTTTTTCTTTTGCTGTCATGTCTGGACCCCACATCTCCCAGCCATGAGTTTAGCATGTAAATGTCCCCAGCTGCAATGTTAAGGACAGACTGTGTGGTCCAAAGCAGTCAGATAGGCTCCCTGGTCACCATGAAGCTGTCGTGGGAGGCAGCATGAATAGTCTGTTTGTCCTGAAGGCTGAGATTTCTGACCAGTGGGTCAGAAAGGGCAGATCTTTCTCATTCTGGAACTTTTTATAGTGAGGATGTAATATGTGAAATTGGGGAGTCCATTTTTTTCCAAATAGGAGTTCAGCCAGTGGATAGGAGAGATTATGGAGAATTGACATCTCATATATCTGAGAGATGTTTTCTGTCCTTCTTGCCACGTGAAGAGGAAAAGGTCCTGTGACACCTTTGAACAAGGCTGGGAAGCTGTTGTCTAAGTTTTCGTTGTGACAATGAGCTTAAGGCTTCCTGCAGCCTCCAAGACTTGAAGGACCCCCAAGTAGTGTGGTCACTGTGCCCCACTCAGGTCCTAAAGCCCGCCTCTCCCCTCACCCAGGCTTCGGTCCCTCCTTACCGGAAGCCGGTGCTCAATCTGACCACTCTCTCCCAGTGACCCAGCTGGTCCCACAGCCTTCACACTTTCTACCTCCTTCTCCATCTTCTCTGAAGCAACTGGAATTGTCCTCACAAACTTACCTCAGATCCTGTGTCCTTCTTCCCCAACCCTCTAACGGCTCCTCTACCCTCCCCCTCCCAAGCTCTCCTCCCCTCACTGTGCGATGCCATCTTATTGCATCAATATTTTTACTTGAGTGTCTTTTTTGCAAGTCGGTGTCAGCTCTATGAGGACAGGCGACATCCTGTGTTGTCCTCCCTGTGTCCTGAGTCTTTCACCCTGTGTCTGGCACACGGTAGGTGCTCAGCAAATGCTGTGGATGGACAGACCGCTGGTAGCTGGCTGTCCTGGGTCAGACACAGTGGACCCTTAGGCTTGTCCTGACCTCCCATAGACTTGGCTCCCAGGGCAGCCTGACCATGGTATTGACAGATTTGTCTCTATATGAGGCAATATGACAATGTGTTATTGCTAAGAGTGGGATGTGTGGATAGAATTGCAAAGAACGGGACACATTCTGTAGACCATGTTCACTGGAGTAGGTCTGAAACTTTACATTTTGGCCACACAGTGTTAATTACCTTACTTGGTCAAGGGGAGGGACTGCACGGGGATGCCTTATCACTGGGTAGACAGCAGGTTTTCTCCAATTTCCCCACTGGCCTGCAGCACTGCATGAGTATGATGCTTATGTCTCAAGTTGAGCATAGGAGTCAGCCTCGTTCTCTACCTGTAGCCCACAGATGCTCAAGGAGGCCACGTTCTTTGACCTGAAGCCCTAGAACCGGGCTTGGACCGGTGCAGACCAGTGACTGCTATCATATGAGGAGTTTGGGGACACTGCTGGGTAATGCTGGTACCAGGACACAGGCCCACACTCAGCCTTGCTGCTGCTTCCAGTGCAATAAACACTGGCCGTTTGCCCCACGGATGTGAACACGGCACACCACTGAGTCAGCAGAGATTGTTTCAGAACCACACAGGGTGAGAGTGGCGGGTCAGTGGATAGGGAAACAGAGTCCTCATTCCTTTCATTCACAGTTCTGAGACTGGGCTCCAGCCACCTGTGCAGTGAATGAGGAGAGACAGAAGAGGAGGAGCCCAGGCCATGGTAGGGACCCCCCCCCCACAGTTCTGCATCCTGAGGACCTTCAGCTGGACCTGGGCTCCCCAAGTCTCTCTTATCACTCCAGCAGTCCAGAGTGAGGGGGGACTTTTCATGCAAAGCAGCCTCCTCCCCAGGGCTGTCCAAGCCTCATCTGGGCCCTGACTCTGACCCCTGTCTTGAAAGCTGACCCTGGAAGGAAGGTGGAACTGTGTGGGTCTGTTCTGTGGCTCCCCAGGGACCTGTGAGTACTCAGCTGCTAACCCTGCAGAGAAAGGGCAGGGGGCTTCAGCCCAGGGCTAGCATGTGGCTCCCAGCTGGGATCCACAGCGCAGGCCTCGGGGACAGGCCACAGCATCCCCTGCTGTCCAAGGCTGAGATAGGCCCAAGTAACTGTCTCCATTGCACACTTTGTCCTCTCCCAATAGGATGAAGCCGGGCCGTGTCCAGGCCAGTAAGCACCTGAGTCTCACCTCTCCACATACCCCTTCTCCCCCTGGACCTGCTCAGCTCATGGTATGGCTTACAGGGCAGTCCTGGAAGCTTGGTCTCCCTGAGGAACCTTCCCAGGAAGCCCCGGGGGGACAGGACAGCACCTCCCTCCAAGGCACTGAGAAGTCCTCTCTCTTTCTCTCTCTGGACTGATCAGAGCCTGCTCCCAGAGGCCCTGCCTATCCCTCTGAACCCTCACTCCTTCTCAGTCCCTCACTGACAAATTACACAAAGATAGATAGATAGATAGATAGATAGAGAGTATTTGTCAATCTCAGGCGTAAATTCTAGGATGATGAAGACACCAAGCGCAATTAATTGATTGTTTTCTAGCCCCTGCTCTTCCGTAGCAACCCTGGTGCATCCTGGCCCTGACACTCTCCCATAATCAGGCCCTTTACTGGCTTCAGTCTGTCCCAAGCATGTCTCTGCCAGTCTGGCCTCCAGACAGGGTGTTCTGAAATCCTCAAACCCCTGAGGAACTCTGGCCTCCAGTATCTAAGTTTTCATCTCTAATAGTAAGGGAGTGGCTTTGTATTGATCCCATTTTCTCTTTCAAACAACTTTACTGAGAAGGTGTAATCATCATTATCTCCATTTTTCAGGTGAGGTAATAAAGCTCAGAAAGGTTGGGTTGCCCAAGGCCACGTGGACAGTAAATGCCAGGACCCAAGCCCAGATGTTTAGTTTATTTAGAAATAGTGTCTCACTCTGTCACCCAGGCTGGAATGCAGGGTCATGATCACAGCTCAATTGTAACCTGAAACCCCTGGGCTCAAGTGATCCTCCCACATCAGCCCCTCAGGTACCTGGTGCTACAGATGTACAGCACCATGCCTGACTTCAAGCCCAGGTCTTAAGATTCAAGACCTGATCCTCATTCTGCTATATACCACAGAACATACTTATCTTCTAGATTTAGAATTAAGCTCCTGGGTTATTTCATCTGGACTATTCTAGACTTATCTATCAGCCCTCATCCAGTTTGGTATCAGTGCCGGGCTCTGCTAAAAGGGCATAAGTCTTAGATGCCAGAGTCTGGGAACTTCAGTCCTATCCAATTCCCTTGAAATCCCCCAACACTTTTGGCCTAAGAGTGAAGCTCATTCTCCCCTCAATGCCTAAGTCAATTCTCAAAGAATTCTTATTTGAGGAAAGAAACATCTTCAAGACATTGTGTGTGTGTGTGTGTGTGTGTGTGTGTGTGTGTGTGTGTGTGTGTGTGTGTGTCCCCTATTGTTATCCAGACTAGAACACAAGAAAAATATAAGTAGATGACTCAGGAGGTCTGGTCCATCATCTGAGCCTCAGTTTATGCCATCCCTCCTCACTTTAGTAAGCGGGTCTTCACTATTCCCTGGTCACAGACACCTCCACCACCTCCCCCAACCATCTGGGGTGACTGCCTGGCTTTGCTGCCTAGGATAATGCCTAGACCTCCCCTTGCTCTCTGTGGCCACCTCCTCTTTATTTCTGCAGAAAGATGAAACCAGGGGGGTGTCTGGGAGAGAGGAGAGAGGAGAAGCCTTAAATAGGTTTCTGATTTCCAACTCTTTTCCCTGGGGCACTAAGGTGACGCGTAGCTTTCAATGGGTGGGTTTGGTGTCCTCTAACCCTGTCCTGGGCACATGGAAATAAATGTTTCTACAGTTTCAGAGACAGTCATTACAGAGTTTGAAAACAATGCCTTGGCTAAAGGCCCTGAGCTTAGCAAGGACCTCAAGTGGCTCTGAGCCCTCCCTGGCCATAGCTAAAGTAAGGAGAGAAATAGGAGGAGAGTGAAGGAAGGAGTCCAGGTATTGAGGAGCACCTCTGCGCCCTCAGGCCTCTAGTGAAGCTCAAATGTCCACACCTCATCATCTAAACCCCACACCCTGGGCAGACACAGGATATTCTTCTAAATCTGGTCTTTTCCACTTGGCTGTGCAAGTCCCACTCTGGGCACAGAAGGTGAATCTTCTCCTGGGATCTGGTGCTGGTGAAAAGACCCCAGGGAAGGAAACTGGACACCAAGAAAATCTGGGCGGGACAGCAGCTGGGACAGTGAGCACTGGATAGAAAACACTGTGCATGGTTTTTTGATATGCTACTTCTCTGGGACCCTCAAGTCCCTATGGGTCTCCAGGGCCCAGGGCCTTCCAGGGTTTCTTTTGTCACTGCTCTAGTCCCTGGGGCTCCTCCTCTTAAGGGTCACAATGGACAGTAGTTTTTCAGGCTGCACTTTCCTTACCCATCTGACCCCACACCTGATTCCTCATTCCCCTAACAAATTTCCCTGCTCACTTCGTTTTTTTTGCATCATCCTGGGATGCAGCCTCTCTATGGATGTCTCTGCAGGATGTTCACATTGCAGAGAGATCAGCCCCTTGACAGGACAGCTGTGACTGGGCTATGCAAGGCTGAGCAGCTCTCTTGCTTCTATTCTAGGCCAGCCCTGGGCCAAGCCAGAGCCAGACCTCTCTAAATGCTGAGCCCACATTTCCTTAAGTATCAGACTTCCACTCTCACATATTGGCCTCTGGGATGCACAGGCTGGATTCTCCTTTCTTGTCGTCTCTCCCTCAGTTTCAGAGGTCAGATAATGGCCAGCATACCTGCACCAAGAAGAGGAAACACTGAAAAGGCCAGGCAGAGGGTACCTGGGTCTCTGAGTCACACAGGCTGGATTCTTCTTCCTTGTCCCCCACCTCATCCACATCCACAATGTGTGGGCAATTCCTTTTGCTTCAGAAACAAACTGATTGTGTTTGCGCCGGGACAGCAATAAGAAAAGGAGTGATTTTCACTGAAGCCATGCTCTGCTTTCAGTAACACAAGTGACAGCAGAAGCCTCAGCATCAACTGGTGTTGGTCACAGACAGGGATAGGGGAGGGACTGGACAGACAGGAGGAGTCGGGGACGATCTTTCACTCATTTCTCCGCGGAACAGGAGCTCTTGGTGACACGGAGTCTGGATGCAGCTGTGTGACAGTGATAGCCTTGTCCTCAGGTTGGAGCCCAGAGGTCGTCAAGAAGGCTGTGTCGACAAACCTAGAGCAGGAGAATTAAGCTGGGACCCCTCAAGGTCCTTCACTGCTCTTCTGGGTCTCAAATATGTGTGCTCTGTCAGGGATCCCTCAGTGGCCGCTTCCATGGGAATGCCTAATGTTTCTGTTGCTTTCCGTGCAGGAAAGCTGACCTCAGAATATGGGCCTCCTCAAGACTTTCACAGGGAGGAGTCACTTGAAGCAAATATTGGCAGTTTCTGTAGCCAGGTATTCCACAGACCCACCATTAGAACCTGACTCTGTGAGAAGCTCCAGTGGTGTAAGAAGGGAGAAGAGAACACATGCAGGCCCTGAGGGACCCGGAAACCCGCCCTCAGCAGTCCCCGTGGTCCCGAGTGAGATGAGCTGCAGGAAGGACCCTTCCATAGAACCAACTTCCCCAGTGGCCGAGGAGCACGCTCAGCACTGTGTCAGCTATGGTGGGGCCTCCCTCCTTCACCGTGTCGTGTCCTGCATAGAGGTTTTCTGGCCTTAGTTAGCCCCACACCTAACCCTCTCTTCTGACATTACAACTGACATGTAGCTTCCCAGCACTGAGCCTCATGCAGCATTTCACGTTGGAGCGCCTTGTTCCTGGGGCACTGCGAGCCTCAGACAGCCCTGAGCACAGACTACTCAGGTGGAAGGGGAGGCCTCTGGTTTGAACCATGGAAGAGCAGAGTCCCTGCTCCAGGGGACTGTTCACCTGCTAGAATGTTCCCAGGCTCTGACCATAAGTTGAGCTAGGAAAGGCTCATTTTTCTTCTTTCAAGAAGAAAGGCCCAGCTCCACAGGCGCTGGTGTTAGCTGCCGTCACTTGTGTTACTGAAATAGCACATGTGGACAATCAGCCAACACTTCGGTGTCATCAGGTGGTTTGGTTTTGTTTTTGTCTTACTGAGACTTTATAAAAATGGACGGGAAATTGAAGTAAGAGTGCTTTGCAGCTAGAAAGGGCTTCCAAATGTCGTTTCTGTATAAGCCAGTTATTTTAGCATTGGATCTGCTGTCTAGGATAATGCCTGGACCTCCCTTTGCCCTCTGTGGCCAACTCCTTTTTATTTCTGTAGAATGAGAAAGCCAGGGGGGTGTCTGGGAGAAAGGAGAGAGGGGGAGCCTTGGGTAGGTTTGAAAATTGTCACAGAACGAGAGTGAGAGTAGGTCATGTTTTTTTTCCCACTTCTCTTTCTGCGTGTGTCACTGTGAAAAGCGCTGCTGTGCCGAAGCATACAGTGATAGTCAGTTTCATCCTCAGACTGGAGCCCAGAGGTGAGCAAAAGCCGAGGCACCTATGGATCCAGAGAAGTGGCTGAGGACTCCAAAACCCTGGCATTTACTTGAGTCTGAGTAGTAGCTCAGGAGATACCCGGGAGCCAGCCATATCCAGTAGCTACCAGCATATCACTTTGGATGGTGCAGGTTAGCCAGGCTGATGCTCCAGGAGATGCAGAGAGAGAGGCTGGCTGTGTCAGTACAGGCTGAGAGAGGAAGCCTGAAAACACACCTCCTAGGGTGAAATGTTTTATGGATCTCTGCCAGAAGGGCCAGAATCATGCAGGGTGGCTGCCCCCTGGTCTCTGGAGCCTGTCCCTACCTGTGCAGTGAGAGAGAAGTGGGAAAAAAGAGAAATCTAAACCATAGTGGATTCAGCCCCTGACCCCCCAGTGGGGCAGAGCTACCTGAGGGCTCTTTTTCTTCCCCACTCTGCAGAGCAGGGGCTACTCATGCAAATGTGTTTCTACCAAGAGACTGCCCAGCTCCTCTCTGAGCCCTGGGGCTGTAGTTCAGCTGACACTGCAGACTGAGGAAGAGGAAAGTTTGCTTTCTTTCTTGTGAGGGCCCAGGGAGGAAGCACCTGCTGAGACTGGACTCAGGTCCCTGCTCAGGGTATTCTGCCAGGCCAGGGGAGGACAAACCTGCTTAGTCCTCATCAGTGAGCATGGGGCCTTCGTCCCAAGGCCTGGCTTTCTTTGATTGAATAGTCCTTACTGAGCAGCTGTGTAGGGACCATGGGACAGTTCCACAGTATCCCATGCTGGTTAGAGGACACACACCTTCCCGTGGCCCATTCGGTCTCTGCAGCTCACCAGTCACTGTTTCTATTCACACATCCGTACTGCGATTCATACACACTGATTCCGTCATGCTATGCATGATAACTGTGATTTCTCCACCCCAGAAAATTTCTTCTTCTGTTGGGTGTGCTCACATGTACATACATCTTTTAAAGGGGTCAGCATCTTCACAGTGCCTTCTAAATATCTCATTGCTCACATGTGCCTTCCAGGTAGGCATCACAGAGAAGGGGTCGGCAGAAGAGCTAGATTGACAGGCATGTAGGGGCTGTTCAGAACAGTGAAAAGAAAATTTTCCAAGGAAAATAAATTATTCATGACATGTTAAAGGCAGCAATTCAGCAAAAGTTATCTATACAACTGTTGCAGACATTTTACAGAGATTTGACTCAATTTAGTCATATAAGGAAATGAATAGATTTGGTAGACTTACATTTACCAGTGGATAGTGTGACATATTTCTCTATTTTTGAAGTTAGCCATTATCTCTCTCAGTAAAATGTGCCATTTTGCGTGCAGTCGTGTCATATTTTTTGGTCAAGAATTTGACCTAGATGTTATAAAATGTTTGTCTATTGATGTTACCGCCTCTGTTTTCTCCCTGGATATTTTCTGCGTATTAGACAGTTCAGTATATATTTTAACCTCAAGCTGTCTTTTGTAGATGTGTTAAATGTTTGAGCAGTTAAAGGCAGAGACCACCACTTGTTCAGCATAGCCCACATCTACTGTTGTGCTAACTGTGCAAACTTCCCCTGGGTTTCTAGACTCACTCACTTAGCAAATAACTATTTGTGTATCTCTTTGACATTACCACTGTGTTTTCCAGTCCAGTTCACACCCATTACTTGTCTATACTCTGTTCATTCTTATTTTGTACTGCTTTCTCTAGCTGTCATTGAAATCCTGCCCTAGATTTCCTGATATCTTCCAAGAATAACTTAAAAAACGTCTTCATGGGGCTGACACCATAGCACCCCCAAATCAGAGCTGCCCACTCTGTAAATCAGTGTGCCCCTAAATCAGGCACCTCACCACTGACACCTGCCCTCTCATGGATTCTGACCTAGAACATGTCAGTCATTGCTGCTAAAGCACACAGGTAAACCTCTCCAGAGCGAGCATAGGTCGGAATCACACATTGCCGCCAGAAGATTGCAGCATTGTCTATGACTCCACTGGGAGAGGACAACGGGGTGCTTGTGCTTGGAATTCTCTTGAACTCTGCCCATGTGTTTCTTCACATGAATTATTTTAATCTATATGATTTTGCTGTAAAAAAGGCAAAATGGCCGAGGGATCCTCAAATATACTAACCCTCTGTGGGATGGGTGCAATTCAGCAACGACAGGGAGAATCACAAAAGAAGTGTGCAGGGTGAACAGAGCCTGAACAAATAGGAAGATCGTGTGTGATAGCACTGATGCATTCCAGAAAATGGAAGCCAAACAGAGCGACAGAGGCACATGTGTGGCTTTTAAGGAGGGTATTGGGGGAGGGAGGGGGATGGCAAAGTGTCACGAAGAGCTGCTGGAGTTGGACACAGGTTGCGTAGCTCAGTGGTGGTGACGTTTTCGAGGATCCAGAAAAAAGCTAAAATGTGTCTAATTTCCTACAAAAACCATGGGTGGTTTAGTTTATGTGCATAATTCCTCCATGAAAAGAATTTTATTGATAAAGAATGGGCTTAGGAGAAAAGAATAGGGATTCACACTGTGGACTAAGGAGGGAAAGACACCCCTCTGGAAACTTTTGGAATTGGGGGAGAGGATGATGATGGAGACACAGGCTCCCCATCAGAGGAAGGTCTGTGATGACACAGCTACACCTGCCACCTCAGCCCAGGATTGCAGCGCAGAGACCCTGTGTCCCAAGATGCAGGATCAGGAAGTTCTGTTTCTTAGAGTTCCTGTTCCTGACTCTGAGTAGAAAAGAAATGGAGCCTCTACTCTCAGGCAGGGCCCTGGATGCCCCTGGGACCAGTGGGGAAGTTTCAGCAGCAGAAGCCACAGACCAGGCCTGAGCAGCAGCTGCCAGGGACTCACCTTCCTGGCAGAGGAGGAAGGGGGTTCTTGTGTCAGTTCCCCATTGGCCTGGAGCACTGTGTGAGCACTCAGGCTGGTATCCCATGCTAAGCAGTAATAATCGGCCTCGTCCTCAAGCTGGAGACCAGTGATGCCCAGGGTGGCTGAGGTGCCAGACTTGGAGCCAGAGAATCGGTCAGGGACCCCTGAGGGCCGATTGCTATTACCATAGATGAGGAGTTTGGGGGTTGTTCCTGGGAGCTGCTGGTACCAGGATACAGAATAACTCCCGATATTGGTGCTGCTTCCAGAGCAGGAGATGGTGACCCTCTGTCCTGGGACTGCAGACACTGAGGGTGGCTGAGTCAGCACAGTCTGGGCCCAGGAACCTGGAAATTGGAGAGACACAGACATGGTGATTCTTGGTCTAGAGACAGGAGGAGAAAGCAGAACCTCATGGGCTTGCAGGGCCCGCCCCGACCCCACCCTGTGTCTGGGCACCTGTGCAGTGAATGAGAAGGGTGAGGAGGAGAGGGGACCAAGTCATGATGAAGATTGTCCCGAGTCCTGCCTTCTGTGCTCACAGCTGAAGCAGAGCTTCCCCCAAATTCTCCCTGCCCCTCTTTATACTCTAAGATAAGGAGGGTCCATTTATGCAAATCAGACCCTCCAGCTTTCTGATACCAGCTCCTCTGCCTGAAGATGTCAGGGGTGGCAGGGGTGGGGCCTCATGGTCCCAGGGGTTGAAGAGTTCACATCTGTGAGCCCTAAGCATGGGGCACCAAGCAGAGCAGGTAGCCGGTCCTGCTGTCATCACCTCCAGTCTTACAGGAATGGTCCCCATGCGCCCCCTGGTGTCTACTGTGCAACATTGTACAACGCCATGTATATGACAAGGTGACAAGAGCTTCTCGGAGAAACCCCTCCCTCCCCATTGTTCTGTCCGCTGCCCTCTCCATCGGGGCCAGGACAGGCAGCCCCCAGAGTCTCCTTTTTATGACCCCAGGGCAGACTTCATGCTCTGCTGGGTTCCTCAGGAGTGAATTTGTCCACGACTCCCTGGATGTTCACTGTGTAGAACTCAGGTGCTGACTACACAAAGTCCTCTTAGATCAGGATCAAGGCCAGAGCAGGGACCAGCCCCAGGGACTCACTTTGCCACCTGTGGGGACACCGGGTGCTCTTTTCTCATGCGGCTCCCTGTGGTGGGCAGAGCTCTTCTTCCTCTGTGGATCCTGCAGTGCTGAGTAGAAAGGGAGTCTTCCCTCCAGGATGCGTGAGGCACATCCCCAGAGGGTTGTTCTGGTAAATCTTTGTTCTCTGTCTACCTTTCCAGGCTTGTGGTCCATCTGGATCCTGTGATGGGACATCTCGTCTAGGAGATTCTCCAAGCACTGAATGCCAGTCTGAAGGGGATCCTGGTAAATTTCTTTATTGTGTTTTACTTAAGAGCCAAAAGAGCGGATATGCTAAGTATTTAAAGATAGGAAGAGTTAAAACTGTAACTTTTTTCTTGACCAGAGTCTGTGCTCAGGCGAGCCTGACACGTGGTAGCTTTTAGGATCAATCATTCCAACTAGAATGTTCAGGAAACAATATGGTTTAATTCAGTAGTGAGTGCTTTGGGCATGTCTTAAAGACGATAAAAATTATTCATCTTTGATGTGTAATGACATCTAGGATATGATACATTAAAAACAATAAGCTTAATAAAAAAGATAATCCTATTTATTGAAATGAGAAATGAAATGGATTGTATATATGACTGCAAGAGTTCTGGCGTGATACAGCTTGGACTCAACAAATATTTGTTTGATGAATCCCATGTGGCTGGAGAACAGCAGGATAGTTATGTCATTATTTACACTGGTGAATGTGTCTCAAGGCAGTTGTAGTACCATGAGGTTTTAAATGTGCCATTTAAGTAACAAACTAGACTGGGCATGGTGATTCACACCTGCAATCCCAGCACTTTGGGAGGCCGAGGTGGGTGGATCACTTGAGGTCAGGAGTTCGAGAACAGTCTGGTCAGCACGATGAAACCCTATCTCTACACCAGCCTGGCCTAGTAGTGGTGCATGCCTGTGGTCCCAGCGGCATGGGAGGCTGAGGCAGGAGACTCGCTTGAACCAGGGATGTGGAGGCTGCATTGAGTTGAGACTGTGCCACTGCATTCCAGCCTGGGTGACAGAGAAAGACTCCATCTCAAAAACAAAACAAAACAAACCCACAACAGAATATCGCTATCTAATACAGACATTTAAATAGAACCAGTCTAGATACGTAACTTAAATAAAATGTGCGCTATTTTTTAGGATTGCATTTCAAGGGTGTCATCATTTGAAATGTTCATTTTCATTGTAAGCCATGTTGCTCGAAATATTTTTATAGTTTTTGAAAAATGTTTGTTGTGTTTACATAACACACCAGGCATATTAAGTTTTCTCTCTTATAAAGTAAAAACAAATTGTTACGACTGGGCTTGCACTTAGTATTTTCTTGTCATTGCCTCCTCTGTGATGATGCTCAGATGTTCACAGTGAATTTTGTTTATTTTTTTCTCCTACCTTCATGAACAGAGGTTCCCCCAAACTGAGCAGTGTCTACCATGCAAAACAAGGCTGCCCATGCCCCCTTTCTGCCAAGGGATGCTCTCCCTCCTAATTGTCCCATCAGTTCTTAGGCTAAAAGCAGAGAGAGGAAGACTTCTACCACTAGCTCTTCCAGTTCAGCCCCATCCTGGGTTCAGTACAATGTGGCCAGTGTGATAAAAAAGTGGTTTTTTCTTCAAATAGTTTCTGAGCACCTACTTTGTGCTGGGCATAGAACTCAATGTTTGCAATGCCATGTTGATCTAGACAGCCTCATCCCTGCCTCCTAAAGCTGACCCTGATGGTAACACAGCGGTAAGAGGGGCAGAGGACTTCCCATTCTCCTCCTTCATCATTGGGGCAAAGAGACCAGAGAGGCCCCCACTGCACTCAGGGATCTCAGAAGGGACGACTTGGTGGGATCTCAGGAGAAGAGAAAACAAGCAATTACAGGAGAACTGAGGGGACATTGGCATGACTTGAAGATTCCTGGGGTTCAGGTGAAGGTGTAGGAAAGTCCACAGAGTAGACCTAGATGGAGTAACACAGAGATGAAGAACAGGACCTAGTAAAAGTGGACTCCCAGGGACAGAGGGATTGTGATCCAGAAAGAGACCCTGCCGGGGCAGGTCCTCAGCAGTCCAAGAAGATGCACTTTTGTACCCCAAGTCCAAGAGCTTGTTCACCTGGTGGGCCCCATCTGCTGGCGCTACTGGAAAGGAAGGCAGGGAGGAGCCACGTGTCATCAGGCAGGTGCGTGGAGAGGGGGAGAACATGAGCAGAGAAAGAAAAGATTCCACTTTAGGAGAGGCTGGATGGGTGTGTTAGACGGACATGTCCAAATGTACAGGTATTTTTCTAGGTATTTTGTATAAACGGGGTCATTTTAGTTTGTAGATTGGGAGATGAGAATACAAATTCGTGGCTATGTTGTTATTATTCTAAAGAGTGTGTCTTCAACACAGAAGTTTGCTTCACAGGTGCTATCCTGGTGGATGTGAGCACTGAGTTTTTAAAATGCTTTTTAACATTTCTTTTATTTATCATCACGCTGCTCTTTCTCCAAAACATATAAGACAATTAAAATGTTTGACATGTGTGAATACTACATTTTTGCGAATGGCATGCACTGTCTTTTTGAAGATCCAACACCTAATGTATGAATGCTGTTGTTTCTTAGGAGTAAACTCTTGAAGCTCTGGGATCAGTTTTCTTGGATCCTGAAGTGGTTTCTAAAAGTCATTGAAACTTTTCTTTGCTAACCCTGTGTTTATTAAGGAACCACGTCCCCCTCACTTTTTTGTGGCAATGGGCTGTAGATACGTGGTGGGCGTCATTAGCTGCTGAGTGGAAAATGAGGCGTGTGAGGGAATGAGAACATAAGAGTGAGTATAGAATTTTGGAAATCAAATGGCTCTAGACCTGAGAAAATAACCTGTTGTGTAGAGACAGAACTTTTTAGAAAGATACCGAGAAGGAGAATCTGAGATTTAAGTAAACCAGGAGAGTTCAGTTAGAGCTGTAATAGTTCACTTTGTGTCCGGAAGGGGAAGGGTCACCACTGAGTCACAGCCAGGCTGACACTGATTCCAGATCCTGTGAACAGGACTCTGTAAAGACTTTTAGCAGTGACACAGGTGAGCTGGGGAAGCAGCACTTTTGGGATGAGTGCAGAAGGAGGCACCCCGCAGTGTGAACAGATGAAGAGGTGTTTCTCAAGGCCTCTGAGTCTGGTCCTCACTGAGACAGGGGCAGGTGGAGAACAGGTGCCCAGGGGATGGTGGGCAGTACCCCTTACGTTTCTTCTTGAATTCCTTTCATTCCCTTAACTCCTCTGGGCTTAGGAGGCCAACATGAGGGTGTTTATCTGCTTTCTGTCTATCCTGATGCTACCTAATTCTCAGATTGCTGCCTTCTGTATGGACATGGGTGTTTCTTAGCCTGGAATTGATTTGTGAAAAGAATATCAGAAAGGCAAGAAAGCCCAAATAAAATGTTGTAGGATGGAAACACACTGGCCGAATCGCTTCCCAGGTTCCAGCCTTGACTAGACAACACCCATGATGAACTAATAATGAAGGTGGAGGGCAGAGTGACACACACGATGGGCCACGTAGGCAAGACTTCTGTTCTTTCTCTCGTTTCTGGACCCGAGATCATCCAGCCATAGCTTAGCCCACCTTAATGATGTCATGGGAGGTGGCACGACTGATGTAGTCAGTCATCGTAATGTCTGGGATTTCTCACCACTGAGTCAGGGAGGGCAGATCTTGCTCATTCTGGAAGATTTTTTTTCTGTGAGGGTGTAATGCCTGAGACTGGGGAGTCATTGGGTTTTCAAATACAAATTCTTTCAGGTGGCAGGACAAGCCATGGGAAGTGACTTCTCATCTATCTCAGAGGGAGATTCTCCCTCTTACCATCGGAAGAGGAAAAGGTCCTGTGATGCCTTTGAACAAGGCTGGGGAGCCGTTGTCTGTTTTCACTGTGAAAATAAACTCAGGCCCTCCCCTAGCCTTCTTGCCCATGAAGGCCCCCTCAGCAGGGGGAATCACTGTGCCCCATGCAGGTCCTAAGGCCAGCCTTGACCCTTTTTCTCACCCCAGGCTTCAGTCCCTCCTCCCCAGAAACTTGTGCTGAATTTAACTGTTTTCTCTAGTGACCCCAGCTGGCCTCATGACCTATACTCTTCTCACCTCCTTGTCCATCTTCTTGGGGGCATTTGCACTTTTTCTTACAAACTTACCTCAGATCCTGTGTCCTCCCAGTGCAAGCCTCTAATGGCTCCATTACCCTCCCCCCACCCAAGCCCTCTGCTTTTTACTGTGAAGATGCCTTACTGCAGTGATATTTTTACTTAATCGTCTTTCCTCTTCCGTCAGATGGTGTCAGCTCCATGTGTACTGGGAAGCATCCTGTCTTGTCCTTCCTGTGTCCTGAGCCCCTTACCCTGAGCCTGGCACACAGTAGGTGCTCAGTGAATGCTGTAAACAGGCTTCTGGCTGCCGACCATCTTGGGTCAGACATGGTGGACTCTGTGTCCTTGGTCTTACCCTGACCCATCATGGACTTGGTTCCCAGGCCAACTTGACCCTGGTATTGATGTTTTTTTCCCAATGCAAAGTAATATGAAAATGTGCTGCTGCCAAGAATTGGATGTGTGGGTAGAATTGAGCGGAAGGGGACACATTTTTTGGACCATGTTCACTGGAGTGGGTCTAGAACTTTAAATTTCGACCAGTGTTACACAATCGGCTGACTTGGCTAAAGGGTGGAGGCGAAACAGGGGGAGACACGTTACTGGGAAGACAGAATGTTTTTCTTCCACTTCTCCCCTTTCCTGCAGCACTTTGTAAGCATCGTTGCTTGTGTCCTAAGATGCGCATAAGAATCGGCCTTATTCTCTTCCTGGAGCCCAGTGATGCTCAGGGAGGCCATAATCCCCAACCTGGGGCCTGCAAACTCGGCTTGGACCTGTGCAGATCAATGACTGCTGCCATACATGAGGAGTTTGGGGCACTGTTGGTACCAGGACAAAGGCACACACCCACACTCGCTGCAGCTTCCAGTGAGGTAGACGGTGGCAGTTTGCCCCACACACTTGAACACTTTACACCACTGAATCAGCACACAGTTGTCCCAAATACTTTATATCTGGACTAACCCAGGTTGAGAGAGGTGGCTCAGCTGAGAGGGAAGCATCAGGGTCCTTGTTCCATTCACCCACAGCCCTGATGCCTAGCCTAGCCACCTGTGCAGTAATTGAGGACGGGGGAGAACAGGAGAAGCTCAGGCCATGGTGAGGACCCCCACACGGCTCTGCCTCCTGATATTAATTATCATCATTGTCTCCATTTTTCAAGTGAAGAAATAAAAAAAAATTTTGGTTGCCCAAGGCCACATGGCCACTAAATACCAGAACACAAGTCCACATGTCTGTTTATTTGTTTAAAATATCACTCTGTCACCCAGGCTGGAGTGGAGTGGCATAATCACAGCTCACTGTGGCTTCAAACTTTTGGGTTCAAGCGATCCTCTGTCTCAGCCTTCCAAAAACTTGGGACTACAGAGGCACATTGCCATGTCTGACTTCAAGTCAAAGTCTTCAGATTCAAGATCTAATCCTCAATCTGCTTTATACCGTAAAACCTACTTCTCTTTCTAGATTTAGGATTAAGCCCCCAGGATTATTTCATCTAGGCTGTTATAGACTTATCTGTCAGCCATGATCCATTTTGGTATCAGTGCTGGGCTCCTGCTGAGACGGTTTATGTCTTAGATGCCAGAGTCAACTCTATCCAATTCCCTTCAATTCTATTTACTTCTACCAATTCTATCAAATTCCCTTGAAAGCCTTATGCTCTTTCGGCTTGAGAGTGGGGCTCAGTCTCCCCTCAACTCTTGAGTCAATCCTCTAAGAATTTTTACCCGAGGAAAAAAACCTTTTAAAAGCTTTTTTCACCATTTTAAAAGCTTTTGTATCAGACTTCCACTCACATATGGGTCTCTTGGTCACACAGGCTGGATTCCCCTTTCTTGTCATCTCTCCCTCAGTCTTAGAGCTCAGGAAATGGCTAGCACACCTGCACCAAAAGGAGGGGGCACCTATGGGGCCAGGCAGAGGACACCTGGGTCTCTGGGTCACACAGACCAAATTCTTCTTCCTTGTCATCTCTACCTCATCCAATCCCACCATGTGTGGGCAGCTCCTTTTGCTTCTAGAAATGAATTGATTGTTTGTATTTGGAACTAGTAAGAAAAAAAATTATTTTCACTGAAGCCATGCTCTGCTTTCATTAGTACAAGTGACAGCAGAAGCCTTGGCATGAACTGGAGTTGGTAACAGGCAGGGATAGGGGAGAGATGAGGCAGACAGGAGGAGTGGGGGACAGATCTTTTTCTCACTTCTCCATGGATCAGAAGCTCTTGGTTACATGGTGTGTGGATGCAGCTTTGTGACACTGATAATCAGTCTTGTCCTCAACCTGGAGTCCAGAGCTGGTCAAGGAGGCTATGTGGACAAACCCAGAGCAGAAGAATCAGGCTGGGACCCCTAGAGGTCCATCACTGTTATCCTAGGTCACAAATAGAGCAGTTCTCCCTGGGAACCCTCAGAGGCCATTTCCATGAGAATGCCCAATGTTTCTGCTGCTACCATGCAGGAAAAGCTGACCTCGAGATACAGACCTCCTCAAGAGTTTTACAGGGAGGAGTCACTTGAAGCAAATATTGGGCATTTCTTTTACTCAGATATAGCACTGACTAGATTGTGACTCAGTGAAAAGCACTAACGGTGTAAGAGAAGATAAGAGAATATAGTCAGACCCTAGGGGATCAGGAAATTCACCCTCAGCAGTCCCCCTGATTCTGAGTGGGATGAGGTGGAGGAAAGTCACATCCGTGGGTCCTACTTCTACCAGTGGCCCAAGAGCAGGCTCAGCCTTGTCTAAGCCATGATGGAGCCCCCCTCCCATTTACTCTCTGATGTGCTACAAAGAGGTTTTCTGCCATAGGCATAGGCAAGGACTTCATGAATAAATCACCAAAAGCATTGGCAACAAAAGCCAAAATAGACAAAATGGGATCTAATTAAACTCCAGAGCTTCTGCACAGCAAAAGAAACAATCATTAGAGTGAACTGGCAACCAACAGAATGGGAAAAAAATTTTGCAATCTACCCATCTGACAAAGGGCTAATATCCTGAATCTACAAAGAACTAAAACAGATTTACAAGAAAAAAACAAACCCATTCAAAAGTGGGCGAAGGACATGAACAGACACTTTTCAAAAGAAGACATATATGATGCCAACAAACATATGAAAAAATGCTCATCATCACTGGTCATTAGAGAAATGCAAATCAAAACTACATTGAGATACCATCTCACACTGTTAGAATGGTGATCATTAAAAAACCTGGAGACAACAGATGCTGGAGAGGATGTGGAGAAATAGGAACACTTTTACACTCTTGGTGGAAGTGTAAATTAGTTCAACCGTTGTGGAAGACAGTGTGGCAATTCCTCAAGGATCTAGAAACAGAAATTCCATTTGACCCAGCAATCCCATTACTGGGTATATATTCAAAGGATTATAAATCATTCTGTTATAAAGACACATGCACACGTATGTTCATTGTGGCACTGTTTACAATAGCAAAGACCTGGAACCAACCCAAATGCCCATCGATGATAGACTGGACAAGGAAAATGTGGCACGTATACACCATGGAATACTATGCAGCCACAAAAAAGGATGAGTTCATGTCCTTTGTAAGGACATGGATGAATCTGGAAATCATCATTCTCAGCAAACTGACACAAGAACAGAAAATCAAACACCACATGTTCTCACTCATAGGTGAATGTTGAACAATGAGAACACATGGACACAGGGAGGGAAACATCACACACTGGGATCTTTAGGTGGGGGATAGGGGAGGGGCAGCATGGGGTAGGGAGTTTGGGGACGGATAACATGGGGAGAAATGCCAGATATAGGTGATGGGGGAATGGAGGCAGCAAACCACCATGGCATGTATGTACCTATGCAACAATCCTATATGTTCTGCGCATGTACCCCAGAACCTAAAATGCAATATATAAATAAATATATATATATATATAGAGAGAGAGAGAGGTTTTCTGGCCTCAGATCTAGTTGTCCCCCACATGTAATCTGCTCTTCTGACATTGAAACGGAAAATACAGTTACCTAGGACTGGGCCATCCCAGCTTTATATGTGGAATTCTTCCCTGACCTGTCTCCTCATGAAGCGTTTTACATTTTAGTGCCTTGTTCCTGGGATACAGTCAGAGCCTTAGATAGCTCTGAGCACAGACTACTGGAAATGGAAGGGGAGGTCTCTGGTTTGAACCCTGGAAGAGCAGAATCCATGCTGCAGGGGACTGTTTACCTGCTAGAATGTTCCCAGGCTCTGACTGTAATGTGAGCTAGAAAAGGCTCATTTTGCTTCTTTCAAAAGAAAAAGGCCGAGTTCCTCAGGCAGTGGTTTCAGTGTATATGGACAATCAGCCAACGTTTTAGGGTCTTCAGGTGGTTTTGTTTGTTGTTGTTATACTGCGACTTCAGAAACAACGAGTGGGAAATGGAGAGAAAGCCTGTTACCGCAAGAAAGTACTTCCAAATAGAGTTTGTAAATAGACAAGTAATTTTTTCAATTTAAAAATTGTCACAGAACAAGGGAGAGAACAGGCTGAGGTTTTTGTCCCACTTCCCCATCTGTGTGTGTCACTGTGAGAAGCACTGCTGTGCCCGATCATACAGTAATAGTCAGCCTCATCCTCAGACTGGAGCCCAGAGATGAGTAAAAGCCCTGCATTGGCAGAGGCATCTTTGGATCCAGAGAAGCGGCTGGGGACTCCAGAGCCCTGGTGCTTGTTTGAGTCTGAGTAGTAGTACAGGAGATACCGAGGCGGACTTCCTGGCTTCTGCTGGTACCAGTATATGTAGTAGCTACCAACATTGATGTCACTGCTCAAGGTGCAGGTGAGTCTGGCTGATTCTCCAGGAGTCGCTGAGAGTGATGCTGGCTGAGTCAGCACAGGCTGGGAGAGGGAACCTGGAAACACAGATGTTTATGGGTGATAAGACAGAAGCCAGGGTAAAGGTTTTCAGGAATCTTTCCCAGAAGAATCAGAGTCAGTCTGTGTGACTGGCCCTGGTCTCTGATGCCTGTTCCTACCTGTGCAGTGAGAGAGGAGAAGGAGGAGGAGAGGAGTCCAGGCCATGGTGGAAACAGCCTCTCACCCCAGCAGTAGGACTGGGCTGCCTCAGGCCTCCTTTTCTTCCCACTTTCTGTATAGGAGGGGCTGCTCATGCAAATGTGTTTCCACCCAGGGACTGTCCAGCCCCTCCCTGAGCCCTGGGAATGCAACACAACTCACTCTGTAGACTGAGCAGGAGGAAGGTTTGCTCTTTTTGCAAGGCCCTGGGAGGAAGCACCTGTTGAGACCATACACGGGTCTCTGCTCAGGAAACTCTGCCAGGCCAGAGGGGGACACAGCTGCTGAGTCCCCATCAGTGAGCACAGGGCCCAGCCCCAAGGCCTGGATTTCTTTGAGTGAACGATCCTTACCGAGCAGCTGTGTAAGAAGCACAGGGCAGCCCCACAGCATCCCATGCTGATTGCAGGACACATACTTTTCTATGGCTCAGAGGCTTCAGAACCCAGCTGGTCTCTGCAGCTCACCAGGCACTGTCTGTATTCACATATCCATGGTCTGATTCCTAGAAACTTCTTCAACCATGCTATGCATTATTATTGTGATTTCTCACTCCCAAAAGTAGTCTTGGTCTGTGGGATGTGCAGACGTGTATATGTATAACTTTTAATGGTGTCAGCACCCCCCACAGAGCATTCTAGAAAAATCAAATTGCCCACATATTCCTATAGGATAAGCGTTAAGGAAAAGGGGTCAGCTAAGGAGTTAGGTCCAAGGGCAGCTAGGGGCTGTTCTTAGAGGATTGACTCAAGAGTTGAGGGGAGACTGAGCCCCACTCTCAAGCCGAAAGAGCATAAGGCTTTCAAGGGAATTTGATAGAATTGGTAGAAGTAAATAGAATTGAAGGGAATTGGATAGAGTTGACTCTGGCATCTAAGACATAAACCGTCTCAGCAGGAGCCCAGCACTGATACCAAAATGGATCATGGCTGACAGATAAGTCTATAACAGCCTAGATGAAATAATCCTGGGGGCTTAATCCTAAATCTAGAAAGAGAAGTAGGTTTTACGGTATAAAGCAGATTGAGGATTAGATATTGAATCTGTTCAAAAGTATGGTGAAAAATTAGAATTTTCCAGGAAAAATAAATGATCTATGACATGTTTTCATACATTTTATACAGATTTGACTCAATTTAGTGATATAGCAAAATTAATAGATTTGGTAGACTTACCTTTACCAATGAACAGTATGACGTATTTCTCTATTTAACGAAGTTAGCCATTATCTCCCTAGGTAAAACTTGTCATGTTCTTCACAGTTGTGTGAGATTTTTTTGGTGGAAAATTTGTCCTAGATGTTATACAATTTGTTCGTATTGTGATATTGCCACCTCTATCTTTTTACTGGATGTTTTCACTTAATTAGAAAGATTAGTATGTGTTTTACCCTCACAGTGTCCTTGAAAGTGAGTTGAATGTCTGAGGAGACAAAGGCAGAGACCATCACTTCTCCATGTAGCCATGTCTCCTCTTGTGCTAACTGTGCAAATGGCTTCTTGATTTTTAGACTCACAAGGTGCTTTAGTGAATAATCTAGAACCAGGATCACTCACTTTTCTCAGGCACTGTCTCCTCAAGGCATTCATAGAGATCCCTCTCATTCAGATGAGGCAGGTAGGGCACTCCCTGGATTAAACCCCTTCAATAGCTCCTCACTGTTATTATAAAATCACATTGTGGCCCCTGCTCACATTCACAGCCCAGCTCATAGCTTCTCCCCTTACTTTTAGAGCTCCAGACTCACTCAATTCTCTGTCCTGGGAAACCCTGAGCTTCTTTCTTTTCCACAGCCTCCAAACCAGCGTCTCCTCTGACTATTGATATGTGATGGGCTTCTCCTTGAAATCAAAGTGTAAGCATACATTTTGGTCACATTGTACACCTGTCAAAGCAGAACATAAACATCTCATCACAAACTAAGGATATTTTAGGCACTGGTTAACATGGAAACTTTTGAGTCATACAAATATACGGAGAATTTTCTAATGAATTGTTTGCACCCATCAGTGTGGTTCATCTTTTTTTTTAACTTTTCAGACTCTTTTACCCATCAACTTACTCCCTCACTAGATGATTTTTACAACAGATAAATGAAGCAGTATCATATCATTGGTACATAAGCAAACAAATATATACATTTGATGTGTTCCATCATTCTTGTGCATTAAAGCCACAGATTCCAAGGACTCTCACATTAATTGATTTGTTTTTTAATCATCCATGTTTAAAGTGAATTTATTAGAATAATTAGAAAACTGAAGTAAGTACAATGAATGCTAAGATTTGCAGATGCAGGACTCACAACATTGCTTATTGGATTAGAATAAAGTACAGATGAGCACTTTCATTCCTAATTATTTATTGGCTTCACCCAGTTCTCCTAGTGCAGAAATATCTTCTGTGGACACAGAGCTCACAAAGCCATCATTCTTCCTTCAACAATTTCCTCATCAAAGCCTGTCATGGGACTTGGCGTTGGTGAGTTTAATGTTTGAGTTGCATTGATTATAGGGCTGATTTGAAGCTCTGTAATTAGTATTTTCTTGAAGGATATCTAATGTAAACCTTCTTAGTTATATAAATGATGCAGAGATTTTCCCAGCTCACCCATATTCTGCAGTTTATTTGCTCTTGAGGTTTTCTTTCCCCAGAATTTGCTTCATGATCTACTTCCTTCCCGTGGCTTCTTTAAGCAGGATCGGGAAAGCCCATCACACCCTCTCCACTTTCTCCACACAAACCCATGGAATCCAGCATATATGGATCCATGGAAATCAGACCATCAATGAGTAACCAGAGGCTGTGATTGGGAGCTGCAGAGACTAGCTGGGCTCTCAAGTCTCTAGGCCATGGGGAAGCATGTGTGATATATACGTATTTTCATATCCACATCCTTCTTCTGCTACCGAAACTCAAAGGCAGAAGTTCTTATTTAATGTGTTCTATTGAATGAACATGGAACCTCAAACACAAAATATCCAGAACTTAAAAAAAATATATTATCTTGACTTCAGATCTGTACCTCTTCCTGTGATTCCAATGTAGGTGAACTGACATATTTAACAAACATCTATTGAGTCTGTCCTTAGTGCCAGGCAGTGTTTTGGGCTCTGTAGCTACAGCAATGACACGACAGAAAACAGCAACAGCTACCACAATGAACAGTCTCATGGAGCTTAAATCTCAGCAGGGGAAACACACTGAATAGAGGCACTAACTGAGAAAATACATCTTCACGTGACAGGGTGACCAGTTAGTCACCCTGGGGGTTTAAAGCACTTTGCTGACAGTTGAGAGACATGCATTTCTATAATTCTGAAGAATGGATTGACTTGTTCAGAACTTGATGGTGTTATTTGACTATGTGTGTTATAAATAATCCTGTGTAAACAGAATGTGGTCATTCTTCTTGCCTCACTCATGGCTGGGGATTTTACTGTAGGTCAGAAGTAAAACAGAGCATTCCCGTCCTTCAGAGGAATTCCTAAGGCTAACCAGACAGCTGAGTGTGAAGAGACAACTTCGTCTTCAGATAACCTCCCTGCTTCTCTGTCTGTGATGGAGAAAGAGCAGCAGAGACACCACAGCCCTGAAAGCCTTCCCTGAAAAAAAGGCGGGGAGGAATGAAAGTAAAGAGATGGGTGGATAGAGATGCCTGGGCGGGGGCTGTACCTTCTTTCCTTGCCCAGACACAGAATTCTTCCTTTCCACTACTCTCTAGCTTTTTAATTGACCTTTACCCACACCTATCATGGAGCAGCTCATAAGCACCTATCCCATTGGGATAATCTTGCCTGTGCTGGGCCTCAGCCCTGACTCTCCTGCACCTGCACACACTGCAAAGCAGTGTACCCCCCAAATCAGCTACTTCAGCACTGACACCTCTCCTCTCATGGCTTCTGACAGAGCTCTGGGGAGGTTTGATCGTGAGGTTTAACAGCAGCCCCTTGAGTGTGTAGGGCATCATCCCATGTGCTCTACAATTCTCTGTCCTGACCCTTAGTGCTTTTGCTCAAAAGAAAATAACCAGGTGGCTTCCCAGTTGTGAAAAGTAATGCTTCACATAAATCTTATTGAATGTGAGGGGCAGCAATAATTCTTGAGTCCTATGAGCTTTCCAGAAAGAAACGTGACACACTGGATCACAGGTGCAGGCTGTTGTCAGGTTTCCATCACAAGGACAAGCTCAGGGCCTCAACCTAGTGACCTCTTTCCTTTAGTTCTTCTCACCATGGTGTGGGTCACACACATTCCTCCCAGCTCAGCCGCCACATAACTTGCCAGAGGCCTCGTATCTCATGTGTACAAAGCCACCATCTCCTAACTGGACCCTCTGCCTTCACTCTGTCTCCTCCTTTTTCATATTTCTTAGAGAAGCTGAACGTTTCCTCCTGAATCTTAAATTAGAGTTTGTGTCTTCCTTGCTTACAAGCTCCTAATGGCTTCCTGTTGCTCACCCTCTTCTGGCCCATGTCACCTCTTACATACATCACAATATGCCTTATTCCCACTGACTTGGTGCTCAGTCTTCTGTGTGGCGTCAGCCCTGCAAAGGCAGAAACCCTGCCTGTCTTGCAAACTCTGTATCCTGAGCCCTCCCTGGGCCTGGCACATAGTAGATGTTTAGTAGACAATAAGCATGAACAGACCTTTGCATTAGTGCGCATGCCTGAGACAGACCTAGGTGGATTCTGTCCCTGCTTTCCCTGACTCATCTTGTGTCTGTCCCCACGACAACCTGTACCTGGAATTAAAGACTTTCTGATTCTTTTCAGGCAGCCTGACAGTGCTGTTGCTAAGGCTTCCTCTGTGGGCTGGCTCTGAGAGAACAATGCTGTATTCTCTGGATCACTGTCCCTGAGCTCAGCATTGGGCCCTGGTTAGCAGCAGCACCAGGAAACATCCGTACAAATGGTAAACAGACCAGCTGTCCCGGTTGTGGGTGGTGCTGTTGGTAGGTCATGCTCCTAGGAAACCTGGCGTGTTCCCATCTCACTTCCCCAGACTTCAGCACTGTTTGAATTTCCAGGGGGTTGTCTGAAGCCCACAGGAGAGATCAGCCTCGTCCTCAGCCTGGAGCCTAGAGATGCTTAGCAAGGCTTTCTTGCCAGACTGGTATTCTGAGCATCCATCTGGGATCCCTGAAGGTACTTCCTGGTTATTGTTGGTACCAGGACATAATTCCAAGAACCTTATTGCTGCTGCTTTCTGTCCAGAATATGGTGACTGATTTAGCCACAGACAGACTATGCAGGCTACCAAATGAGCCCTGATTGCCCAGTACTCTGAGAGTCAGGAGAGAGACACAGGGTGAAGGTGGTCGCTCAGTGAGCCAGTAAAGCAAAGCAGAGCCCTGGTTCTCTAGTGCCAGTCCTGTCTCTCTGTCTCCAGCCACCTGTGCAAACTGAGGAGGGTGAGGAGGAGGTGGTCCATGCCATGGTAGACATGCCCCTGGATCTCTGCTTCCTGGGCCACACAGACTAGGGAACAGCCCCTCTTTCCTGGCCTCTCTTAGAGGAGTGGACTCAGTGTAAATCTATCCTGACCCCTGGCTCTGCCTCTCACACAATGTGCTGAGTCTGGTTGTTCTTGAGGAGAGGTGAGAGGGAGGTAGGAGAGCATGGCCAGTGACTCTCAAGGCAGCCTGGGAGGACACATCTGCTGCAGGGCCCTGTGAACACTAAACATCAACAGGCAGTCAGGTGTCTGGTGTTGCCGCTAGTCCAGCCATGAACTCCCTTCCCAGGCTGCACAGAAATCCATAGGTCTGTCTTTCTATTTAGTTCCTCGCTAGATCAGCACGTAAGACAGAGTGGTGGGGGTTGGAAATAATTTATTATCGTATTTGTGTGGTTTGCCAGGTTCACTGGAAATACAGAGAACGCCAGGGAGGAGAAGGAGAGGTGCTGGCCTAGGTGAAAAAAAAGAATCAGCCAACTTTGGGCTTCTTCAGAACTAAAGATATCAGAGAAGTTCAAGAAAAAGAAAAAAAATATGAGTTTCAACTTTCAAGGGCAGATCTAGAAAAATGCAAGGAGTTTTCTGTTATAAAGCCCTTAACAATTAATTCAGGAAGTTAGAGGGGAGAAGTGGTGGTAGGAAAAAAGGGGAGACCCAAGAGGGGGAATTCAGGAATCAGAGATGTGGCAGGTGAGAGAGTAAGGATGGGCCACACTATAGGAACGAATGGAAGAGAAGACAGTAAGAGTGTTGCACAGGAGCCAGAGGGGAGGTCAGCTTTGCTGTTTGTTTGCTTTTGATTTTGTTCTGAAAGAAAGGGGAGCCTCTCCCAGCTTTGCAGCTGTCCTCCCTGGTCATCTCACTGCATGGAGTGTGGGGTTCTTCCATCGTTCAAGCTCATTAGTTTCCTACGTCAGAGATTTTTCTTAAGTTCTCATCTGCCAAGGGTTCCCTTTATTTTATACTATTCCTTTGGACTCGTTATTGTTATTAATATTAGAGACAAGGTCTCACTCTGCCACCCAGGCTGGAGTGCAGTGTAGTGATCATAGCTCACTGCAGCTTTTAATTCTTAGACTGAAGCTCTTCTCCTGCCTCAGACTCCTTAGTACAGACATGCAGAGCAGTGCCCAGCTAATTCCTTTATTATTATTAAAAAAAAAAAAAAACTGCAGAGAAAGGATTTTGCTCTGTTAATCATTGTTAGTCTGAAACTTTTGGCCTCAAGTAATCTTTCTGCCTCAGCCTCTGAAAGTGCTAGGATTGCACACGTGAGCCTCTGCTCCAGGCTGGACTTATTATTAAAACACATGTGGGTTTTCTGTGGCAGGAATATTTTGGAAATGCAGAGACTGCATCATCACTTTATACCTCTTGAATCAGAATCTGCATTTTGTAGGATCCCCAGATAATTTGTGGGGGATGGGGATAAACAATTGAGTTTGGGATGGGGTGTTCTAACACATGCATGAAGACATTGATACAGTTTTGCATATAAACTGTGCCTCATAACCGAACCTATTATGCTCCAGCAAACATGAGCTGGAAACTCTTGTGTGTCTGTGTTGTGCATTCTGAAATCGGGCATAGTACTCAAGGCTTTCCACTGAAGACTGCAGGCATTTTCCCTCACCTCACTAAATCCACAGAAATAACCAGGTGTTTTTTAGTAATAACACAATATCACATTTTTGTCTGATAAGAACCATTGGAATTATCTATAAAACTGTATTTTTTCATTGGTGCTCAAATCAAAATAAAATTAACAAATATTCAAATATTTTATCATTTTTAAGAAATGGAACACTACTTATATTAACCTAAAATGACATAGGAGCATAAAGTTTCATCAAACCAGAGGGAAAGGCACAAAATATGATCACCATTGTGGAAATATTGAGAAGAAACGTGAAGGAATGCATCCACATGAAGAAGTGTACTTATGTTGATGGTTTGGGATAAGGTACATTTGCAGTGAACCTGGTGGTTTCTAATATTTTTATTTTATATAATTGGCATGTATTGCTTTGAAAGTAACTCAATAAAGCAAACTTTAGTAATATACCCAAAAAAAAAAAAAAGGAGCTTCTTCCCTTTGCTCTGAGCTCAAAAAGCCCATACATTAAAGATGCTTCTTTTTAGAGGAAATACATTTAGACTCAGCCTTTAGATCTGATCCAGCTGTTGGTGTTTTTCGTAGAATATAAAACAATTAACTTTTGCTTTTTTTGATTCAGTTATTCCCAGATCATTCAAACATTTCTTCCACTTCAGGGCTTAAGCAGGGATAGAAATCAATTCAGACCCTTCCCTTCGCCTTTCTATGGCGGGTCCACATTTAGGCTGCCTTGAGAGCTGATGTGTGTGATCATGTGATCTTCACATCACAAGGGCCTAGGGAGGTTTATGTCTTGGTTCCTCTTCTGAGTCTGTCACTGTGCTGAGCACCACTATAGTACAGTGAGCAGTAGTACTCAGCCTCGTCCTCAGGCTGTGCACCTGAGAGGGTCAGGGCAGCTTTGCCCCCGAGGAGGGAGCCTGAGAACCGGGCCGGGGTCCAGGAGGGTTTGTTGCTTGTATCATAAATCAGTGTTCTGGGGGCTTGGCCAGGCTTCTGCTGGAACCAGTAGGGATAATTACTAGTGGTGACTGCTCCAGTGCTGGAACCACAGGTGAGAGTGACTGTCCCTCCTAGGGACACAGTCAGTGAGGGCTCCTGAGTCACCACAGCCTGAGAATTGAACCCTGAAACGAAAAACAGACACACGTTAGGAATTAGAAAAGGAGAAGAAGGAACCCTTCATGGGCTCATATTTGAAATCTCTTTTAACCTGGGCAGCAAGTGAGGATGAACAAGAGATGGAGAGGAGTCCAGGCCATGGTGCTGATATCGGAAGGGACCCTTGGCTCCAGAGCTGGGGCTGGATTCCTATGGCGCTTTATGTTCTGCTGAGCTCTCTGCGTGGAGGGGGTGTGTCGTGTGCTGCTTTATGCAAATCTTTGCTACCTTTACCCCCCACCTAGGTCTCAGCCCCGAGAGCAGCTACACTGTGAGACGCCAGCCCAGGGTGGCTGTGTGCTGTGGATTTACCCTGTGGGAGGAAGCAGCTGGCCTAACGTTTACATGAGTCAGTGAGCAATTGCTCAGGGTTCATTAACTCTCAACCTCTTGAGCTTCTTAAAATCCAAGAGACCCAGAGGGCCCCCTGGTGGCTTTCCTGGACTGAGAATGCATAGTCTTTCATTTAATTAACAAATCACAATTGATTTATATTTTGACATTGCCACAGTATATCCCAGGCCAGTTCATACCCATTATTTGCCTACTCTTTGCGTGTTCCTATCTGTAGTACTTTCTCTTGCTGTTGCTGAAATCCTGCCCCTGTGACTATAATGCGACTTAAGTGTTACATGGTGTTAATTGTTATCTGATTGTTTTGAACGACTAAAAAATGTTTTAACGACCTACTGACCTTATGAAACTATTTGTTTTGAGCCTTGTATTGGATAAACAGCTGGTTTAAGTGATAATTTACTTTAGATGATTTTTAAACAGAAAATGACCAGAGGTTGAAGTTTTAGTGTCAATTCAGTGGAAACTCAATGAGCCATAAGGTTGATCAACAACGTCTACATAACAACCCCACTCTCACCCACCCCACCACTCAGAAATCCTCTAGACGCCAAGCCTGGGCGAGCTTTCCTGGCTGGCGTACTTCACACATAGAATCACACATTGTTGACAGGAGAATGTAGCATTGCCGATCACTCCACTGGGAGAGGACGGCTGGGATCCTTGTGCCTGGAATTCTCCTGAGCTCTGCCCGTGTGCCTCTTCTCTTGAATGGTTTTAATCTGTATTATTGTTCTGTACACAAATTGTATTATTGAATGTCAGTTTTCAGTGAGTTACATCTTTGCTAGAACTTGTTATTTTCTGTTATTTTGGTAAAGCCATTCTAATGGGTGTGGGTCCTAATTTTGTTTGGGGTTGTTTCCTGTTTGCTTAAGTGTTTAAATATAAAAGATTTCTCTTTCTTTCTTTCTTTCTCTCTTTTCTTTCTTTCTTTCTTTTTTATATATATATTTTTTTCTTTTCTTTTTCTTTTTTTCTTTCTCTGCTTCAAGCCATAGTAGCTGTTACTTCTGTATAGATGTTGACTGGGCTGGAGCTACCCCTGCCACGCTGGACATGGGCAAGGGGTCCAGGGACAACAGACTCATGGACCAGGATCAGAAGCCACAAGGTCAGAGGACTTGGCTCAGGCTCCTGTGAGCAGCTTGGGGTGACTGTCATAGCAAATGACTCCATTTGTCCCAGAGTTGGCGGCTGCGTTGATGAGTCTCTCAAGCCAGTTTCTCCCTCCCTATGATGACCTGCTGCCTATGGCCCCTCTTCCTGCAGATTGATCAGGAATGAATCCTTCATAACTCCCAAATTTAGGAGACCAGCTAGACTTTTATGGATACCCCCAGAGTTTCCATTACTGGGTTTTAGATAAAAGCATGTGTGCAATGGTTTCTTCATGCAAATCAGCCCCCTCTTCTTGTCTTCCAGCCCCTTCCTAGAACCTCAGTCCAGACAGTCACTAGAATACATTTCCCAGGTGAGGTGGAGACAGTCAAGTTGGCTGAATCTGGTTCCCTGTGATGACACAGCTGCTGAGCCCAGTGAGCAGTGAACAGATAATACAGGTCACAGCAGGATGGCTTCCCAGCTGTCCTTATCTGCAGACCCCTCAAGAACAAGCCTATAGCATTCAGTGCTGCCCCAGTGTTAGACCAGCGGAGTCCTTCAGTTTCTCCTTGCCTTCGTCTATTTCCTCCTTCACCAATGATCCGACTGTGATGGCCCTTGTTAAGCTGCATTTGTCCTTACTGCTCTGCACAGAATTCTTGTATCATGACATACCTGTCTGGCCCATGCTGCTATTTTTAGTAAAGTCCTGGGATGTTGGTCTCACTGAAAGAGATTCTCTGATAGACACTAGAGCAGGGAGCCCAGTTTGGTGAAGGGGGAAGCCACCAGAAATGCAGGTCTGTGCCCAGAGATGCCTCCTGTTTCCCCATTCAAGAATGTGGCCCCTTTACAGCCTCCCATGTTCTGTTCTGGAAGCTCTGGGCTCTCAGGGTGGGTCTCCCACTGCTCTCAGTCCACCCACCTTCAGCATCAAAAGGACCCTGGAGCTTGGTCTCTCATTTGACAGAGAGAGAGAGCCAGGCTGAGTTCTTCTATCTTTTACATGTTACTTATTTACCTCTGGCTAAAACCCCACTGTGTGACGACCAAGGAGCCCCCCTTGCATCTGATTTTAAAAGTCATATGAGGTCCCTCAACGTGAACTCTGGCTTCAACAACCCCTGGAGAGGTCTGGAGTCTGCATACTTGAATAATAATAAAAGAAGAATTAGGGAAGTGAGAAGGCATTATTCATTGGGAATCATATACCCTGTGTTTAGTGCTAATTGACGTGCTCACTTGAAGATAGCTGTGTTAGAGAAGCTCTGTCTTTGAGGTTCAGCTCATAGACCTGGCATCAGGAAGAGGAAGCCAGCCCCAACTCTGCCTCCTTCAGGCTTTGAACCCTGTGAGGAGTTGGCAGATAAACTGTAGGGCACCCCAGGTAAGTTTGTATTTCAAATAAAAAAGATCCTGTGCGAGATACACATAATGATTCTTTTTATTGTTTCACTGAATTCAAATTTAACTGACCTCCAGTGTTTTATTTGGTAAATGGCAGAATCCTACCCCCAGGCAACAAGCACTCCCTCACCAGTCAGGGCCCACTACATGAAAAGCAATCACAAAGCTATTGTCAGGATAAAATGAGGTCACACTCTCAGGAATTAAAAAGCTGTTAGTCGCAGGGCGCGGTGGCTCACACCTATAATCCCAGCACTATGGGAGGCCGAGGCAGGCATATCACAAGATCAGGAGATCAAGACCATCCTGGCTAACACAGTGAAACCCCATCTCTACTGAAAAAAAAAAGATTAGCCAGGCGTAGTGGCACGCGCCTATAGTCCCAGCTACTCAGGAGGCTGAGGCAGGAGAATTGCTTGAACTCAGGAGGTGGAGGTTGCAGTGAGCCGAGATCGAGCCACTGCACTCCAGCCTGGGTGACAAAGTGAGACTATGTCTCAAAAAAAAAAAGCTGTTAGTCAATAGCAAGGTTGCAGTTGCACTAAATCTTGATACCACCTATCAAAACCTCCAGGATACAGCAAATGCAGTGCTAAGAGGAAAGTTTAGCATTAAATACATATATCAAAAAGTCTGAAAGAGCACAAATAGGCAATCTAAGGTCACACCTCACAGAACTGGAGAATCCAGAACAATGCAAATCCAAACCCAGCAGAAGAAAAGAAATAAAGATCAGACCAGAACTAAATCAAATTGAAACACAAAACAATACAAAAGATAAATGAAGCAAAAATCATTTGAAAAAATAAATAAAATTAATAGACCAGTAATGAGATTAACCAAGAAAAGAAGAGTGAAGATCCACATAAGCTCAAATAGAAATGAAACAGGAGATATTACTACCGATACCACAGAAATACAAAAGATTATGCAAGGTTACTACTCTATGCACATAAACTAAAAACCTAGCGTAGATGGATAAATTTCTGAATATGTGTAGCACTCCTAGATTAAACCAGGAAGATGTGGAAACTCTGAACAGACCAATAACAAGTAGCGAGACTGAAATGAAAATAATAATAAAAGAATGTCAGCCAAGAAAAGTCCAGGACCAAACAGATTCACATTTGAATTCTATCAGACAGTCCCAGGGTGCCTGTGTCTCCTCCCTGCAACCTCAAGGCAGTCTTCACACTACTGGACTCCTCAGGAGTGAATCTGCCCATGGCTCTTCGGCTGCTCATTGGAGGACTCAGATGGTGTCAACACAAAGTCCTCTTATGTCAGGATCAAGCCAGAGCAGAGACCAGCACCACGGACTCACTTCCCCACCTGCGTCTGACACCAAGTCCTCTCCTCTCGTTTGGCTCCTTCCTGATGGCCAGAGCTCTCCTTCCTCCATGGATCTTGCAGCACTGAAAGAATATTCACATATTCTTGCCATTAAAAGGTTAACTCATTCAGAAAACCATTTCTGCTATTCTAATATCTTTTGCCTCTCATTTCTTTTGTTTGATTGGATGACAAAGAATCTTTAATTTTAAATGATTATCAGTACACCAAGTAATAATATGTAACAAATTTTTTAATTCTATTATCTATTAATTTTTTTTTTGGGAGACAAGAGTCTTGCTCTATCACCCAGGCTGGAGTGCAGTGATGTGATCTCAGGTCACTGCAACCTCCACCTCCCAGGTTCAAGCGATTCTCATGCCTCAGCCACCTGAGTAGCTAGGATTACTTATATGTGCCACCACACCAAGCCAAGTTATTTATATATATAATTTTTTTTTTTTTTTTGGTAGAGATGGGGTTTAGCCATTTTGGCCAGGCTGGTTTCAAACTCCTGGCCTCAAGTGATCCGCCTGCATCGGCCTCCCAAAGTGCTGGGATTACAGGCGTGAGCCACTGTGCCCAACCTATCATCTAGTCATTTTGATTAAGAGAAACTAAAAGCAGGTGGAACAATTATACCAGTGGTCGCTGTTAACTGTTGGAAGGAATGGACGGCTTTAAGACTGGCTGCTGCTTTACATACATTACAAATAACCATTTACTACGTTTTCATAGATAAAGTCCCTGAACTTCAAGAAAGCATCGGGGGGGGGGAAATATTTAAACCATTCCTTTCTGCAAAGAATTGTTTTGTTGTTGTTGGTTTATTAGATTTAAAAAAGAAAAAGCCATCGCTGATATATTTTGCTTGAGCCAAAAGGCATAGAAAAACAGCATATAACCATGAAATTTCTGAGAAACTTAAGGTGAAAAAAAATGAGATCTTTAGTTCTAAGTTTGTACAAAAAAGCTAGATACGGTACTCTCAAAAAAGTGAAGGGACCAACTGTGTAACATACAAAAATAATTCAATTATTTCTCATAAGAATATATCTAGAACTTTGCTAGACCTTTTTATTCCACAAGGGCGTCTAAAATGCCAATCCATGGAACAGGTGCTTCTCTCTTCTCCTATCCATGTAGGCAGTAGTTTTCATGGATTTCTGGCTGGATCTCACAGACAAAGGCCAAGAGGTTATTCAAGACTTCTTCCCTGCTCTGCTGGCAGTAGGTCTAGAGGATGGCCATTTTATTCTGGGTCTCCTTATCCACTTCAGTGCTGCAGCTGCCATGAGATGCCATTGCTGCAGCTTCCTTAGCCTTGAACTCCTTCTTTCTCTGCAGGTAGCGCTGTTCAATTTCAGCCTGAAGTGCTTCCTTGGCCTGCTTCAGCCTCTTGTTCTTTTGCTTGCGGGCCTCCGACACCTTCTCAGTGGCCGTCTTCTCAGCCTTCAGCAGCTGCTAGATCTCCTGCGACTGACTGGCCGTGGCGACAGTGAATCTGAGATCAAGGCAAGTGGCCTAAATCAGTTCAAAGACCCCGGGGTTAGCCGACCCATCCAACCACAGTCTGCGCCTGCACCCTGCCGCCTCTCATTTCTTGCAAGTAAGTCACCACCACAGAGATAAAATGTTAGAAGTTATAGCACAAAGTGAGCACATGAGTATTTTTAAAATATTTTAAAATATGTCCTATAAGTTTTTACACAGTACATAATGCATTCCTATGTTACATATTAACGGATCTATTTGGACAGTCAGATTTCTTTCAGATTAAAGATGAAGTTGGCATTTTTTAAGAAGGTATTTTAAACCTATCATGGGAGTTTCTATAGTGTGGAACAATACTATATAAAGTAATATTTTGTGTGTGTCATTAAAAAGTCAAATAAGAAACTAAATCCAGCTGAGAAAAACACTGACTTCATTTAGTTTTGTTTTATTTATATCTGACACATATTGTAAATGATTTGCTGTGTCTTGCAGATGCCCTTAACTAAGAAAAACAGATATTTGTAGATATACATTACAATTTAGATTACCTTTGTATACTCACATTTATTTAAAAAGAAATTAGTAAGAGCAACCTGTTAAATGTTGGCAAATCTGAGAGTGCTCAATTTGACTGTTCATCCTAGCACTGACAGAACTTACTCTGGTGCCCACTAGACGCAAAGAATCTTGAATTTTAAATGATTATCAGTACACCAAGTAGTAATATGTAATAAATTCTTGAATTCTATTATCTAGTAATTTTTTTTGAGACAGTCTTGCTCTGTCACCCAGGCTGGAGTGCAGTGTCATTCATCAATGTATATCTAGCACCTGATATAGGAGTACATGGCACAGAGTAGATGTTCAATAAATAGTTGCCGATAATTAAACATTTTCTCCAGTAAGTAAACAAAACACCTTAAGTAAATGGCGTGAGATACCAGCTGTTTCAGCATGCAACACCGGGAGCTTCTTGCAAACATTCTCAGACTACTTCTCATAAGTGGATCAAACGTTAAACAAAACTGAGTTCTTCGAAAACTAAAGAAGTTCTTACAATGGAAAAAAAGGCAGTAACGTTTTATTCTACAAATGTAATACGTAACATTTACAACATAAACTAAATGAAAGCCACCACAATACTAAGACAATTCCAATTTTGCTTAGTCTTGCTTTGGCTATGTTTTTTACATATAGCCATTCTCATTCTCTTTTTTAGTGATAATTACTATATTTTTTTCAGTTTTCTTTATTTCGGTAGTTTTGGGGGAACAGGGGGTGTTTGTTTGCATGAAAAAGTTCTTTAGTGATGATTTGAGATTTTGATGCACCCATCACCCAAGCAGTGTACACTGCACCCAACATGTAGTATTTTATTCATCACCCCCACCACCCTTTTCCTCCAGTCCCCAAAGTCCATTATGTCATTCTTATGCCTTTGCATCCTCAAAGCTTAGCTCCCTCTTACAAGTGAGAACATGTAATGTTTGGTTTTCTATTCCTGAGTTTTCATTTACAATAATGGTCTCCAACTCCAGCCAGGTTGCCGCATGGTATGCATATATATTATGAAATACTACTCAGACGTATAAGGGAATGAAATAATGCCATAATATTAGAAGAAAAAAGCCTATATATATATATATATATATATATATATATATATATATCACATTTTCTTTATTCACTCATTAGTTGATAGGCATTTATGCTGGTTCCATATTTTTGCAATTGCATATTGTGCTGCTGTAAACATGTGTGCAAGTATCTTTTTTATTTAATAATGCATTTTCCTCTAGGTATATACCCAGTAGTGGGATTACTGAATGAAATAGTAGTTCTATTTTTAGATCTTTAAGACATCTCCACACTGTTTTCCATAGTGGTTGTACTAGTTTACATTCCCACCAGCAGTGTAAACGTGCCTCCCTTTCCATCATATCCATGCCAACATCTGCCATTTTTTTATTTTCTTAATTGTGGCCATTTTTGCAGGAGTAAGGTGGTATCTCATTGTGGTCTTGATGTGCATTTCCCTGATAATTAGTGATGTTGAGCATGTTTTCATTTGTTTATTGGTCATTTGTGTATCTTCTTTTGAGAACTGTGTATTCATGTCCTTTTCCCACTTTTTGATGTGATCGCTTATTCTTGCTGGTTTGTTTGAGTTCCTCATAGAATCTGAATATTAGTCCTTCGTCAGATGAATAGTGTGCAAATATTTCCTCCCAATCTGTGGGTCGTCTCTTTACTCTGCTTATTATTTCTTTTTCTGTGAAGAAGCTTTCTAGCTTAATTTAGTCCTATCTACTTATCTTTGTTTTTGTTCCATTTGCTTTTGAGTTCTTGGTCATGAAGTCTTTGCCTAAGTCAATGACTAAAATAATTTTTCTAATGTTATATTCTAGAATGTTTATGGTTTCAGGGCTTAGATTTAAATCTTTGATTCATCTTGAGTTGATTTTTGTAAAAAGTGAGAGACGAGGATCCAGCTTTTTCTTCTACATGTGATTTACAAATTATCTGTACCATTTGTTGAATACAGTGTCCTTTCCCCACTTTATGTTTGTATGTGCTTGGTCAAAGTTCAGTTGACTATAAGTATTTGGTTTTATGTCTGGTTCTCTTATTCTGTTCCATTTGTCTATGTGCCTATTTTTAGAACAGTACCATGCTATTTTGGTAACTCTAGCCTTGTAGTATAGTTTGCAGTGGGTAATATGATGCTTCCAGATTTGTTTTTTTGTTTGCTTTTTGCTTTTTTTGTTTGTTTGTTTAGTCTTGCTTTGGCTACATGGGCTTTTTTTGGTTCCATATAAATTTTAGGATTGTTTTTTCTAGTTCTGTGAAGAACGATGATGATACCTTGATGGGAATTGCATTGAATTTGTATGTGGCTTTAAGCAGTATGGTCGTTATCACAATATTGACTCTGCCCATCAATGAGCATGGGAGGTGTTTGCACGTGTTTGCGTTGTTTATGATCTCTTTCAGCAGTGTCTTGTAGTTTTCCTTTTAGAGATCTTTCACTTCCTTATTTAGGTATATTCCTAAGTATTTTATTTTTGCAGCTGTTGTAAAAGAGGTTGAGTTCTTGATTTGATTCTCAGCTTGGTCGTTGTAGGTGTATAACAGTGTTACTGATTTGTGTACATTGATTTTGTATCCTGAAACTTTACTGAATTCATGCATCAGATCTAAGAACTTTTTGGATGAGTCTTTAGGGTTTTCTACGTACACAATCATATCAACAGTGAACAGCAACAGTTTGACTTCCTCTTTACCTATTTAGATGCTTTTATTTGTTTCTCTTGTCTAATTGCTCTGGCTAAAACTTCCAGTGCAATGTTGAATAGAAGAGGTAGAAGTGGACATTCTTTGTTTGTTCCAGTTATTAGTTATTAGGGGGGAATGCTTTTGATTTTCTCTGTCCAGTATAATGTTGACTGTGGGTTTGTCCTAGATGGCTTTTATTATCTTGAGGTATGTCCCTTCTATGCTGTTTTTTCTGAGGGTTTTAATCATAAATGGATACTGGATTTTGTCAAAATTTTTTGGCATCAATTCAAGTGATCATACTTTTAAATTTTTAATTCTTTTTATGTGATTAATTACATTTATTGACTTGCATATGTTAAACCATCCCTTCATCCCATATGATCATGATGTTTTATCTTTTTGATATAATGTTGGACTCAGCTAATCTTTTGTGGAAGATTTTTGCATCTTAATGTTCATCAGGGTCTATAGACCTACGGATCTGAACTATTGGTCTATAGTTTTCTTTTTTGGGTTATGTTCTTTCCTGGTTTTGGTCTTAGGGTGGTACTGGCTTCATAGAATGATTTACGGAGGATTTCCTCTTTCTTTATCTTTTGAAATAGGTTCAGTAATATTAGTACCAATTCTTCTTTGAATTCCTGATAGAATTCAGCTGTGAATCCATCTGGTCCTGGACGTTTTTATTGTTGGCTATTTTTTTTACTACTGTTTCAGTCTCACTACTTGTTACCAGTCTGTTCAGCTTCTTTTTTTTTTTTGACATGGTCTCACTCTGTTGCCCAGGCTAGAGTACAGTGGCTAATCTGAGCTCACTGCAACCTCTGCCTTAGGCTCAAGTGAGTCTCCTGCCTCAGCCTCCTGAGTAGATGGGATTAATAGTGTGCACCACCACACCCAGCTAATTTTTTGCATTTTTAGTAGAGACGGGGTTTTATTGTGTTGGCCAGGCTGGGCTCAAACTCCTGGCCTCAAGTGATCTGCCCACCTCAGTCTCCTAAAGTGCAGGGATTACAGGTGTGAGCCACTGTGACCAGCCCAGAGTTTCTATTTATTTGTGATTTAATGTAGGAGGGTTGTGTATTTCCAGGAATTTATCCATCTCCTCAAGATTTTTCTAGTTTGTGCGCATAAAGGTGTTCATAGTGGCCTTGAATATCTTCTGTTTTTCTGTGGTATTGTAATATTTCCCATTTCATTTCTAATTGAGTTTATTTTGATCTTCTCTCTTTTTTTCTCGGTTAATCTCACTAATGGTCTATCAATTTTGTCGATTTCTTTAAAAACCAGTTTTTGTTTCATCTACCTTTTGTATTTTTTGTTTCAATCTTATTTAGTTCTGCTCTGATCTTGGTTATTTCTTTTCTTCTTCTGGGTTTGGGTTTGGTTGGTTCTTGTTTCCCTAGCTTCTCGAGGTGTGACCTTAGATTGTCTGTTCATGCTCTTTCAGACTATTTAATGCTATGAACTTTCCTCTTAGTTTTGCTGTCTCCCAGAAGTTTTAATAGGTTGTGTCACTATTATTGTTCAGTTCAAACAATTTTTTAATTTCTTTCTTCATTTCATTGTTGATCCAAAGGTCATTCAGGAGAAGATTATTCAATTTTCATGTATTTGTATAGTTTTAAGGATTCCTTTTGAGGTTAATTTCCAGTTTTATTCCATTGTGGTCTGCAAGGGTACTTGATATAATTTCAGTTTTCTTAAATTTATTGAGACTCGCTTTGTGGCCTATCATATGATTTATCTTGGAGAATGTTCCATGTGCTGATGAAAATATGGTATATTCTGAAGTTGTTGGGCAGAATGTTCTGTAAGTGTCTGTTAAGTCCATTTGATCTAGGATATAGTTGAAGTCCATGGTTTCTTTATTTACTTTCTGTCTTAATGACCTGTCTAGTGCTGTCAGTGGAGGACTGAAGTCCCCTACTATTATTGTGTTGTTATCTATCCCATCTCTTAGGTCTAGTAATAATTGTTTTATAAATTTGGGAACTCTAGTATTAGGTGCGTATATATTTATGATTGTGATATTGTTCTGTTGGACGGATCCTTTTATCATCATATGATGTCTTTCTTTGTCTTTTATAACTGTTGTAACGATTGCTGCTTTAAAGTCTGTTTTGTCTGATATAAAAATTGAGGAACGTCAAAAGACATTCCTCAGTCTACAACCAGACAGGCGTCCCAGCAATGAGAGCGAGCACAAGTCTATGAGGAGAAACAGTGCTCATGAGTGTTTGTGCAAACTGCTTGCTTTTTAGTTCCTGAATACTGAAAATTAGTTTTGGCTGATTTGGACTCTAGAACAGTGTATTCGTTATACTTATTTGTTATTCTATCAGTTCTAACTCCAATGCAAGACTCCAGTGTCCTTGTCATTTGCAATATTTTAATCATGCTCCACAGCCCGACTTACAACCCTGTTAATATTTAATAGCCTTTGATCCCGCTGCAGCTCACAAATTGAGCCCTGAACTCTTCCCTTTTTCCCATGGACCATTATTAACCGAAATCTCACAGTGGGAAACCAATCTTTTAGAGTGGGTTTACTTAAATTATCCACTGCCACAGCCCAAGCATAAGATATTCTGGATAGATGTTCCCCAATAAAGACTTAACTTAGTGCTCTCATGTACAAATGTCAGAGTCCTGAAGCCTCAGATCTTTCACCGTCAACTCTTTCAATGTCAAGGGCTCTACTCTGTTGATTCAAATTTAGTTGCTGTCCATGATGTCCCACAGGATTGGAGTTTGTGCCAGTTCCTTCAAGGTATGATCTGATCACTGCCTCCATACTGAACTCACTACTATAGGCCTTTGGTAAGGCTTCTGGGCCTTATTGTTACTTATATTGAACAGGCCAACATAAGTAACCCTCTGGTGGTTCTGGATCAGGCTTTACCCCATAACTTAAGTTTGTACGAGACTTGACTCACTGGCAAAAGCATGGCACCATCACCTCCTGCAGCTGTGACAGCATCCGCCCAATAGACAGCTTCCGTGTCATGTCACTGCTCTCTACTAGATAAACCTCAAGTTTGGTATCCCATAATCTATAATACATTCTACATCTTTGCTGCAAATATGATGTAGTTCAGTTATTCCACTCTAGCTACAGTCTTTCAATGCAAGCATTGCTTCTTGTCTTCCTCCAGGAGCTCTTCTTAATGGTACCACTGCTGTTGGATAGCCTACTGGGTGGTTTTAGCCACCACCACCTGGGAGGGGTGGAAACCATCATTAGGGTGGCTGCCACAACTCACCAACTCACATGGCTGCATCTGCCCCAGATGCCAATGGCCACCACAGTTGTCACTGGGTCATGTAGGAGGGGCATCCCATGCCTGGGTTTTGCAGTGCTGCTGCCAGGCCACCCACACATGAGGATGACTGCCAAGCAAATGTCATTCTTTACCCAGCCAAGGCCACGAGTTCAGGCTCCTGCCTCTGCTCCCAGCTTCCACCACGAGGAGTCTGGGCTACTGATGCTGGCCCTGGCCTGTAACTTCACCCAAGAAGACAGAGGTTAAGTTCAGGGACATGACTGGCCCTGACATGAAGGGGATGTTCTAATGAATTTGTAGCACAATCTCTTCTAGGTGGAGTATGTAACATTTTTAAATTTAAAAATGAATCTTTGTTTTGAAATATCATTGTTTCATTACGTCTAGTATGAATTCAACAGTATTCCAGGTTAATTTTTTATCTGGAATTTAATAATTTAATCTGAGTAGGAAGGTCAGTCCTGTGGCAAGACAAATAAAACACACCGTATTCCTAGGAGAGAGAGAGAATTTGAAAATAAAAATCACACATATGTAATTCATGTGGAGGACATGGCAAAATACATCTTTTAACAGTATTGGGCACATGGAGTGATAATAACAAGGCAGCTAAGGATAGTCAAAGCCAGAGAGCGAATGTCCTTGTGTGTCATAGTGAAGTGATTGATTTTTTTTAATTCAATTGAAGTGAATCAGTTACTTAAGGAGAATTGGGAACTATCAGGGAAAACTCCAACATATCTTGGACTTTTGCTGAGAGGTGGTGTGGCCAGGCCACATTATTCACCTGAGTCTGATGCTAATTCCAGTGCAGGAGGAGTTGCCTGTTACCTCCAGGTGACAGGCCTGGCTGGGTGAGCATAGATGGCATGCAGGACTCTGAAAAGGACACATGGAGCACATTACTGCTGACACAGAGCCTGACGTAGGGAGGGCATAGCCGCTTGTGCATGCTGACAAGTGACCGTCATTTTGCATTTACTGTACATCCCTGCTTCTGAAATCTGAGGTGTCTGTGCTATCTGCTCTGCTGACACCCTCCAGTGCACCTTCTCAAAGGAAAATTCATATAAGTGAACAATAATTTTAAAAAAAAAAGTACTAACATTACTAATCTACATGCTGTTGAATTTTTGTTTTATGTTCATTTGGGTTTTTTTTTTTTTTTTTTTTTTTTTTTGAGACAGGGTCTCACTATAGGCATGTACAACCATGCCTGGCTAATTTTGTTTAGTTTTATAAATATGAGGTCTTACTATGTTGTCCAGGCTGGTCTTAAACTCCTTGGATCAAGAGATCCTCCTGCCTTGGCCTCCCAAAGTAGTTGGCATTACAGATGTGAGCCACCGCACCTTTCCTGAATCTTTTAAATTTGATGTCCTTAAATAAGAAAATGTTTTCCTGGACATGTGTGGTGGCTCACGCCTGTAATCCCAGCACTTTGGGAGGCCGAGGCAGGCAGATCACAAGGTCAAGAGATCGAAACCATCCTGGCCAAGATGGTGAAACCCTGTCTCTACTAAAATACAAAAATTAGCTGGGCATGGTGGCGCATGCCTGTAGTCCCAGCTACTTGGGAGGCTGAGGCAGGAGAATCACTTGAACCCAGGAGGCGGTGGTTGCAGTGAGCCAAGATCGCGTCACTGCACTCCAGCCTGGCGCCTGGTGACAGAGCAAGGCTCTGTCTCAAAAAAAAAAAAAAAAAAAAAAAAAAAAGAAAATGTTTTCCCTATTGAGGTTAATGGGGGTGGGGGGGGTGGGAGAAATTGTTGTAACATCAGCCCGCCAAACTGAGTAGCTGTACTGAGTGGCACCGTGGTCTAGGCACTTCTTGGGCAGCATGTCTCACCTACCGATGAAACTCCTGCACAAGAAGATTGAGAAGCAAAACCTCAGATTGCAGCAGCGGCACCTAAAGTTGCAGGGAACCTCAAATCTGACCCTATCAGAAACTGAAAATGGAGATGTGTCTGCAGAAACAATGGGAGGTAGAAAGGTTAAAAAATCAAAACATTCTATGAACCTGGGCCTGTCAGAAGCTCAAAATGGAGATGTGTCTCAAGAAGCAGTGGAAAGTTTTAAAGTTTTTAAATCCCCCCATAAATCCACCATATTAACTAATGGAGAAGCAGCAATACAGTCTCCCACTCAGAATCAAAAAGAAAAGAGAAAAATGGCGAACAATGCTGGGCCTGATACAAAAAAAGCCAAAACTGAAAACAAAGGGGAATCTGAAGAAGAACGTGCCGAGACTCTGAAAGAAACAGGACATAATGTGGAGAGGCCAGATAATGGTGACGATGACAGTGAGGTGCCCCGCCTGCCCCTGGGACTGACAGGAGCTTTTGCGGATACGTCATTTGCTTCTCTATGTAATCTTGTCAGTGAAAACACTCTTAAGGCAATAAAAGAAACGGGTTTTACAAACATGACTGAAATTCAGCATGAAAGTATCAGACCACTTCTGGAAGGCAGGGATCTTCTAGCAGCTGCAAAAACAGGCAGTGGTAAAACCCTGGCTTTCCTCATCCCTGCAGTTGAACTCATTAAGTTAAAGTTCGTGCTCAGGAGTGGAACGGGGTTCCTTATTCTCTCACCTACTAGAGAACTAGCCACGCCAATTTTGGTGTTCTTAAGGAGCTAATGACTCACCACGTGCATACCTAGGGGTTGATAATGGAGGGCAGTAACAGATGTGCTGAAACTCAGAAGCTTGCTAATGGGATCAACATCATTGTGGCCACACTAGGTCACCTGCTGGACCATATGCAAAATACCCAAGGGTTTATGCATAAAAACCTGCAGTGCCTGGTTATTGATGAAGCTGATGGTATCTTGGATGTTGGGTTTCAAGATGAATTAAAGCAAATGATTAAACTTTTGCCAACACGTAGACAGACTGTGCTCTTTTCTGCTACCTCAACTCGAAAAGTTGAAGACCTGGCAAGGATTTCTCTGCAAAGGAGCCCATTGTATGTTGGTGCTGATGATGATAAAACTAATGCAACAGTGGATGGTCTTGGGCAGGGATATATTGTTTGTCCCTCTGAAAAGAGATTCCTTCTGCTCCTTACATTCCTTAAGGAGAACGAAAAGTAGAAGCTCATGGTCTTCCTTTCATCTTGTGTGTCCGGTGAAATACCACTGTGAGTTGCTAAACTACATTGATGTGCCATTCATGGACAGCAAAAGCAAAATAAGAATACAGCCACATTCTTTCAGTTCTGCAAGGCAGATTCAGGAACACTATTGTGTACAGATGTGGCCGCGAGAGGACCGGACATTCCTGAAGTCGACTGGATTGTTCAGTATGATCCTCCAGATGATCCTACAGAATGTATTCATCGTGTGGGTAAAACAGCCAGAGGCCTAAATGGGAGAGGGCATGCCTTGCTCATATTGCACCCAGAAGAATTGGGCTTTCTTCACTACTTGAAACAATCCAAGGTTGCATTAAGTCAATTTGACTTTTCCTTTTTCTAAAATTTCTGACATTCAGTCTCAGCTTGAGAAATTAAAAAGAACTGCCTTCTTCATAAGTCACCCCAGGAAGCATATAAGTCATACATATGAGCCTATGATTCCCATTCTCTGAAACAGATCTTTAATGTTAATAACTTAAATTTGCCTCAAGTTGCTCTGTCATTTGGTTTCAAGGTGCCTCCCTTTATTGATCTGAACGTCAACAGCAATGAAAGCAAGCAGAAAAAGCATGGAGGTGGTGGTGGATTTGGCTACCAGAAAACCAAGAAAGTTGAGAAGTCCAAAATCTTTAAACACATTAGCAAGAAATCATCCAGCAGCAAGCAATTCTCTCACTGAAGACATGCCTTTCTTTCATCTTGAATAACTTTATCCTAAAATGAATTTTTTCCTCTTGATTTAACAGAATTTTTATAGCCTTTAGAATTTGAACTTATCTAACAAGAGTATAAATTGACTTGGATTAAAAGCACTGAGCTCTGTTACTTCCATCAAGTCTCTCTTTTATTTTTGGGACATAAAACAGGCTTTAATTTTCTTGGTTGCCCAAGGGCAGAGCAAGGAATGTCTGATCTTTGTGATGATACAATATTTTAATTTTAAATATCCCTCCCCTCATACACACAAATGTATGTTACTGTTTTAATATAATTCTTTTGTACCTTTCCTCCCTGTTTTTGTGAAGATTTTTGTGGCATGGATTGCTGTGCTCACTGCTGCAAAAGGTGACCTGGGGTACTGGGCAGCTGGTGGTAATGCAGAAAAGAGTCTCAGGTTCTTTTCTGTTTTAGTTATTTCTTGGATCTTGACAGTATCTCATGACTCCTCCTGAAAATGCTGCAGTATAAAAGAGCAAACAGCTTTGGAAATACCTTAGAAGCACCTTAGTATTAGGGTGGCATTGCTTTCATAGATTCTTGATTTTAAAACAATGAGCTTTTCTCGGGTGTTTTGCTTTTTGCAGCAAAAACTATGGGTTGTAATTTCAATAAAGTGTCACTAGCAGTCATAACATTTGATGGGTGGGGGTTAAGAAGAGGGTGGAATTGAGATGTTTGAGCCTTATTTACATCAATAGAGGTGTAATATACTGCATTTCTTCATTTGGAAACATAGCAAAGGCTTTAAAAACACACCAAGAATGGTGATGCTCCTCATTCAGATTTGTTTAATTCAAGGTGGTTTACCTTTTGACTCTGTAGAGTACTTAGAAGACAAGGGCAACTTCCTTGGACTTGGAACCAAGACATCAGACAGTGCCCAGCACACATTAATGTTAGCTTCTTTCTGAGAAAAATTACGTCTTCCAGGCCCTGAAACAAAAAAATGCATTTGCTGTGAAGATTGAAAATGAACAAAGTTAGAAAGAGCAGCAAAGTCAGTGATTTAGCCAGATGGGTTTTTGCTGTAGGAGCACTTGATTTCTAGTGTGTTTTCTATAGTGTGTAACTACAAAATAGTACATTTTGTAGCAATTCAAAACCAAAGTTGCTAGCATCATTTTGCTGTTGTGCCAGTTAATTATAGGATCCCATTAAATGTAAGTGCACTAACATCTAATGTAGAGGAAAGTGTTTGGTAAAGAATATTCCAGTAGGAAAAGAACAATCTTCCACTTCTAGGCGTGGCCATCATCACCCTGGTGGGACCTGTTCTGGGCTTCCAAACTTGACTGCTGGGCTCCTGGCTTGGCTTCTTGGATTCCTATTTCCTGGTGTTTAATAACTCTCTCCAGAAGCATGTTTTTCTTTTTTTTTTTTTCAAAAATAATGTTTTTTGTTTTTGTTTTTGAGACAGAGTCTTGCTCTGTCACCAGGTGCCAGGCTGGAGTAAATAATTGCCTCAAAAAAAAAAAAAAGAAAAGAAAATGTTTTACCATTTGTTCAAATTTTCTTTTATGTCATTTACAGAATTGCTAATTATTTCCTAATAGATACATTAGATGTTTATTTTTTTATACTGAGATAAAAAAGATAAGAATTTTGAACTGTTTGTAATAAATTTTATTACTGTGAATTTGGCATTTTTTAATTCATCCTAATAAATTTTCAGTACAATTTATTTTATTCTTTGTAGATAGTCATAGCATTCAAAACTTTCAAAATAAATGAAAGTCTTTATAATACTTGTGTCTATTTTTATTGCCTCTACTATTGAATTGGCAGAGATTCCAGGCTAAAACCTTGGACAGCAGCTCTATCTGTCAACATCATGTAGGATCCCAGATAAAATGCAAACAATCCTAGTAATTTTTCTTTAGAAGTAATGATTCCTTCTAGTTTAAAGATACACTATCAGTAATGCATTATGGAAGTATATTTTATTTCTTTCTATTTTTATTTTCATAATGGCAGAAAATACTATTAAATTTAATGGAAAGCCTCATAAGCATTTATTAGAAAAATTATGTGTGTTTCACTTTGAATCCTTTGCAATGAGAAAAGGACCCAACAAATGGCCTTAAGAAATCCATATTTTCCACCCTCACAGCTGATCCCACCTTTATCCTTCTGGGTCATTATGAGATCCTCATGTTTGAGTCCCAACATATGCCAAGTAACCATCACCCTCTTCTTCCAGAATGTTCCAGGCCACTGACAGATCTAAGGCCAGTGTCTTAATTGTGTGACAAGTAGATAGGGTAGTTGTCGTCTTTGTCCTCATAAACTGTCATGGATTTCTCTTGATCTGGATAATAAACTGCACATTTGCAATCTCGACACAGCCAGGAGATGAGGAAAACAGTCCTAAGGCCTCAGGTGCACAGACCCAAGTAGGGCTGGTTTGTTTCTTTTCACAGTGTGTGAATAGTCTTAAATTCTGTCCTCACTTTTGTTAGATCTGCTGAAGCATCTCCTCTATCTTATTGAGAGGTTCTCTGAGGTGACCCCAGAGCCGAGATTGAGTGGAGGAAGTTCCTGGACCCCAGGTGCCTAGGAGAAAGAGTCAGAGGAAGGAAGGAGGGTGGGAGCCTGAGTCTAGCCCAGCAAAGCTCAGCAGTGAGGTCACTGCCATCTTCTGGTGGCTCTGAGGCTCCGTCACCCCTTGGTCCTTTCTGTCTTTGCAACATTATGTTAAGAGACACTGTTCAAGACAAGTACATATCTATGCTGAGAGGATCTCAGTGGAACCATGATTCTGTGGAACAATCTGTGATAAGAGGTGGAAGATGGGGAAGGCTGAGTCCTGTGTCCTATGAAGACCCTGAGAGCCAGAGCCATAGGTGAGCTCAGTAAGAGAGAGAAGGCATGCTGGAAGCCAATCATTTATGGAATGGTTTTCAATAACAGATATTCATATGCACCACTAAATATTCCCTAAGGAAATATGTTTTTGGAAATTCATAAAGGGACTTGTATCTTTTTTTCTTTCTTTCGTGGTGATGAGTCTCGCTATGTAGAGGACACTGGTCTCAAACTCCTGGCTTCAAGCAGTCCTCTTGCCTCAGCCTCCCAAAGTATTGGGATTATAGGCATGAGTCACCACACCTGGCACCTAGGAATGTATGCTTTTAGAAATTCCTCCCAACTCTGTCTGTATAAATGAAGTTATAATTTTTGCTGTGGCTTGAGATTTTCAATCTGTTTCTGAGTAATTGGGGGGGATTTAAATGGAAATTTAGGAGAGTAGAATCATGGAATACGACCTGAGATCATTTATCCCTAGGAATAATTTTATAATAATAAAAGTAGGTTCTTCCCAAACATTAATGCTAATAAAAAATCTCACGTACAGCTTGTTAAATACAGGCTATCTGGCACCAACACAAGTTTCTGAATTAGTAGGTTTAGGTTGGAGTTGCATTTTTAACAAGCCCCTGAAAATGCTTCCACTTCAGTAATAAAATATTAAGTCAGCCTCCATGGTCAAATTAATGAATGAGCATGTACCTGTTAATTCTCTCTGAATAAGAAGTGTTTTACTGGAGTACTAGGGTCTCTGTGACTCGCTGTGAGCTTATATATTTTGTAGATAATTCTCCCTCCACATTATTCTAGGTAGAGAGGGAGAGAGGAAGCACAGCCATGGAAGTCACACTGGGGAGGTGGACACACCCAGGGAGAGACTGGATGAGGCAGCTGGCAGTGAATCCCTGCGTAAGAGATTGGGGCAAGGGGACTCCTCGCTGGTGGCGTTGACCATTTCCACCCTCTCCCCTTTCCCTCCTCTCTAAGGGCTGAACTGTTCTGAGTATGTAAAGAGGTTTTAGTTGCACTTCCTCATAGGTTTAAATCACTGTGGAAATGCCACTACCCATGTACAGCATACAGTAATAATCAGATTCATCATCTGCCTGAGCCCCCGTGATGGTGAGGGCAGCTTTGTTCCCAAGGATGGAGCCAGAGAAGCGATCAGGGACCCCGGAAGGGCGAGTGTTTGTGCTGTAGATGAGCGTTCGTGGAGCCTGGCCTGGGGTCTGCTGGTACCAGCTGGGGTAGTAACCAGTAGAGACTGAGCCAGAGCTCAGGCCACAGGTGAGTGTGACTGTCCCTCCAGGGGACACTGAGAGCGATGGCTCCTGGGTCACCACAGTCTGGGAATCCACCCCTAAAACAAACAGGAGAGACACAGTTGTTATCATAAGGATGAGAGTAACCTGGACCCTGTTTTGTGTGGTCCCTACAAGGATAGAGTCCCTTCCCCTGACCTGAGCCATAAGCAAGTAGTCCCAGGAGAAGCATCATCCGGGCCATGGTGAGGACGCTCACGAAGGCTAAGTGTCTTCAGGCTTCTCAGCTGGGATTTTCCTCGGGGCCTTTTCATGCTTCCCCAGACCCAACAGGATAAAAAAGTTATTTATGCAAATCAGCTTCCCCCCTCTTCCTGCCCCAGGGTTCACCTTGGAGAGACCTTGAGAGAGGCAGCTGCTGAGACCTCACACAGACCCATGACCACACAGGACTGTGACACTGATGAACAGGTGTTGGTGCCTTTCCCCAGATTAGCTCCCCCAATTTCTGAGTGACCAAAGGAGGTGGGTGTGTTTTCCCTTCTGCCACACTAACTGGTTTACGGCTAAATCTAACCCCATCCTTGTGAGCATTTTTTTCTCCCCAGTAAAATGCTTGCTGCTGTTTTTTTGGGAGTGAGTAGCAGGCCCCAGCATCCTTTGATTACACCCTAATGGAATCTCTTTGATGGCTGAGGAAGATGAAGGAGAGAGGAATCCTGGCCATGGCAGAGATGGCCCCAGTTCTCTAACTTTTGAGGAACTCGCTGTTTCTGCAATTGAGACCTCTCTTCCCCAAGTGTCCATAATTCTGTCTTTGTTAAATTTCAGCATGTGCACTTGTTCCTCCTATGTGATTGTCTGTCTGTCTGTGCCTGGACAACCACTCCATCCTCACAGGATGCAATAACAGCACCACTGCCCACTGGCATCGTGAACCTCATGCCCATCACTGAGCACTGCTGGGGAACAGTCTATGTGGCAGCAGCTGTAGCTTCTGCTCAGGGTGCAGGCGAGTTTAACCCTTTGTCCCAGGGAGGCAGATACAGAGGGTGGCTGAATCAGGACAGGTTAGGAGAAAGATGCTGGAAAAATAGACACCCATTATGGCCTGAAGGAAGAAGAAGAGGGAAGGACATTTGTGGCATGAGTTATGGAGTTGGTGTCAGTGACCTGGGGGATCAAGACGCTCAAGACCATCCTAACCCATGCAGAGGAGGTTGAAAAGGAAGACTGAGGTTGTCTGCTAATGGCTTCCCTTTTTATTTTTGACCATTCTTATTAACTTGGTAATGTTAATACACATATGTGGATTTTAGAGGGAAGGAACCTTTTCGCAATGAGCTAAATTAATCTCAGACTCAGTCCAGACCTACTGAGTCAGAGTTCACATTCTCCAGGATCCCAGTGGATCTGTGGTTTGGACTTAACCTTTGTGGGAGAAATGATAAAGTTGGGCAACTTCTTCCTGACTCATTAGTTAATTCACGTCATCTTTTCAGAAACGTCTGTCAAGGGCCTTTGCCCAGTTTTAGCTTCAGCATTAGTGTTGTTTTTGTTTTGTCTTGGTTTTTTGGTTTGTTTTTTTTTTCCAAACACAGTGGTGTTAGTTTCTTGTGCATGTTAGGTAACGACTGCTTTCAGAGATGGTTTTTCGGATCTGTCTCCAAATCTGTGGGACATCTTCTCTTTCGGTTCAGTAATATCATTCTCATGGAACACCTTTAAAGGTTTCCCTAGTCCTACGTGTTTATATTTGCATGTGTTCGTGGTGATTTTGGTGTCCCATCACAGAAAAAAGGAAAAAAGATTGCATTGTCTGTGTGTTTCTTCCTTCTACTTTTCCCTTTTGTGTTCTTTGGTTTTTGGAAATCTGTGTGCATAGATTCAAGTTTCACTGAAGTAAATGCTCACCCTATGTTTTCTTCTTGCAGTTTTGTATTTTCAGGTTTGGGTGGAGATCTTTACATCGATTTTTGTGTCTTGTGTAACATGAGGACCCATTTCAGTGTTTTGCAGGTGGAAATTCATTTTACTCAAAGACAATTACAGAATAGACTTCTGTCTTCACTGTTGTGCTGTTTGGTGTTCTCTTGAAAAATACATTCGCCGTATGTAATCTGGGGCAGCATTTTTTCTTTCTCATTTTGTCCATAGGTTAGTCTTTCTGTGTGTTTGCCAGTAAGCGATTATTTAGATCTCTATAGGTTTTATCTGTTGTTTATGTGGCTCTTGGCTCTTAAGTGTATGTGTAGTAATTTCTACTTTTATTATAGATTAAAGGGTACACACACAGTTAGTTACATTTGTTGACTGCATGTTGCTGAGGCTTGGGGTCCCAACAATGTTATCACCCAAGCAGTGAGGAGAGGACACTCAAGGCGGGTCTTTAGGATGCAATGCCCCTTCCCTCCCATTTGCATTTTCTTTTTGGTCTGGTAGTCATTCCCAGTGTCATCATTCCCTTCTTTTTTGTTTTTTTTGTTTGTTTGTTTGTTTGCGACAGAGCCTCACTGTGTCACCCGGCTGGAGTGCAGTGTCATGATCTCAGTTCACTGCAACCTCCACCTCCTGGGTTCAAGCAATTCTCCTGCTTCAGCCTCCCAAGTAGCTGGGATTACAGATGCTGCCACTATGCCTGGCTAATTTTTTTCTATTTTTAGTAAAGAAAGGATTTCACCATGTTGGCCAGGCTGGTCTCGAACTCCTGACCTCATGATTCACGTGCCTCAGCCTCCCAAAGTGCTGGGATTATAAACGTGAGCCACCACGCCTTTCCCTTCTTTATGTTCAGGTGCATTCGTAGTTTAGTTTCCACTTATAAGTGAGAATGTGTGGCATTTGGATTTCTGTTCTGGCCTTAGTTCACTTAGGATGATGACCTGCAGCTCCCTCCATGTTGCTGCCAAAAATGTGATTTTTTGTGTGTGTGGGCATGTAGTGTTTTATGGTGTGTACGTACCATGTTTTCTTTATCTTATCCACTGTTGATCAGTGCCTAGGTTGATCAGTGCCAGTACTCACAGCCTGGGAAAGAGGACACCACACACCAGGCAGGGCCACATAAGGGGTGCACTCAGGAATAGAGTAAAGCGGAGGGACACAGAGGCAGGCTTTATAGGAACAAGGGGGTGTGGTGGCCTCTGGTGCCTGTGGGAGGATGTGGTTGGCTTGTTTGTGTTACGGGCTGGCAGGGGCTGGAGACACGTGAGGTTGAGGACTGATGGGGGACACTGGTTCAGCCGACAGGGGGAACAAGCCAGGCAGGAGCAGGGGAACTCACGGGGCTCCTTTGGGGCCTGGAAGCCTCAAAGATGTTGAAGCACACTTGAAAGTTGTTGTTCTTCACATTTGAGTCTACGTATGTGGGTGTTTTCAGTATTCACATCCACTCTAATTAAAGGAAGATTTGCCATTCCAAAAAATGCACTCCACAGGTCAGTTCTGGGGAGGAGACCCCTAAAATGCAATGAGCATTGTATTGTCTCTTCAGGGAACTGTAGTCAAAAAGCCACAAAGACAAAAGGAATCTTTCTACCATGCCACTTTATAACCAGGAAGATTTGGGGTCATGACCATTTAGAAGGAAGATGAAGATACATGCAGTAGGAATAGTATACAATAATTCATTAAAATCACCTTTACACATTGGTTTATCAAGTTCAAAGTTACGTCATGGATCAGGGTTGGTGAGTTTTTTTTTTAAATAAAGAGCTAGATAGTAAGTATTTTAGGCTTTGTGGGCCATGTGGTCTCTGATTACTCAGTTTTGCTGCTGCTGTGCAAAAGCAGCCATGGGCAATAATAAATGGGCATGGTTGTGCTTTAACCGGACTTTGGCTATGAGAATTGGTGGCAGGCTGCACTGGGCCCACTGGGGTAGTTTATCAACCCCTGTTATAAAGTATCTGTTCTCAAAAAACATATTTCATAGATTTGTATGTTACCTTATTTTTTAACCTTCCTTTGAAATGATCAGTGTGTGAGGTATCCAGGCAATATTCTCTCATTTTACAGATGAGAAACCTGAGGTGCAGTAACTTTCCTGGGAAACAGTGGGATGAGTAGCAAGCAAAGTCTAGAAATCAGATTTCCCGACTCCTCCCACACCCTGCCTGTTGCTCAACCCAGCTGATTCCCTAGACTCCAGCCACCAACACCAACTTTCTATCAGTCAGTTTTAAATTTCAGGGAAAAAAAAAAACACAGAAAAGAAAATTAGATAACTACTTTGTATCAAGCTGGATTTTATTCATTGTTACATTTACCTTTTCTATATATTTACTTGTGTCTGTGAATTCTGTTCCAGTGGAATGGACCTACCTTAAGGCTTGACCTGATGTTTTGGTAATTGACCTAAAGGGATTTGGATTTGACTGGGATCAGATTTAGTGGAGATTTACATATAATTGTTCGTCATGTTTAGTGGAGATCAGATTCTCCTACTAAATATGATGAACAATTAAAGGTCACTTTTTCTCTTCCTGAAATTTTTTTTTTTTTTTTTTTTTAAAGATGGGGTTTCACCATGATGGCCAGGCTGGTCTTGAACTTCTGACCTCAGGTGATCCACCCACCTCGGCCTCCCAAAGTGCTAGGATTACAGGCGTGAGCCACCACGCCCGGCCACTTCCTGAAATTTTTAAAAGCCATTTCCTCACTCAATTCTTTCTTCTGTTTTCACGTTTCATTCACCATGTGAAAGGCTGTGGCCCTGGTTTTCGAGGAGCCCCTTGTCTGAACAGGCAGATTCTCTGCACAGAAGCCCTTATTTCTGGAGGGAAGCCTTGTCATCGCTCTGAAGGAAAATGTTTAATGCTCAAACCAGGGGGCTACTAAGGCTTTTCCAGACTTGGCCTTTCTGAGACTTTGTAATTAAATTGAAGAGGTAGTTATTCTGGGATTAAACTAGGAAATTGCATCTTCTTATTTGTGTGTGACTTAACTGGGTCCTGCAGTTATTAATCCACATTAATATGGTTTTTTTGCTAAAGCATACTTTTCCTGGATGCTGAACGTGGAGCCTTATAGTTTCGGGAATGGCTTGGCAGAATTCCTCTTTGGAAATTGGTGAAGATGGGCGAAGTATAAATCCAGGAAGGTGGAGGGTCCCCACAAAAAAAGGTGCCTTCACAGAAAACTGTGCACTGATTGTCATTACAGTGGGCAGCACACACAGGCCCCTGCTCTTCCTTCATGAAGGACAGGTGGGGGAGGATCCCCTGGAGATGGTGCTCACTCATCCACCCAGCCAGCAGCCTCTCCCCTGTTCTTTCTGCCTCCCTTACGAGCCACAGTCACCTTTATGGTACAGGACACATTGGCTTTGTTTGACCTCATTTCATTCTGAATTTTTAAAGCTTGGTGTTACTGGTTTTACCCCTTCAAATTAAAAAGTTTTATTTTGTACATTGAAATAATTGTTGCCACATTTTTCTAGCTGTTTAAAATGGCAGCTGCTTTATTTGTAGACAGTGCATAGAGATAAATGCTGGGGATAAGGATGCTTGTTTTTCACCTTATCATGTTTGTCTCATCTCTGGGTTCTAGGGGGTGTGGAAAAGGAAAGTGCTGTAAATTGAATGACACAGTTACAGAAGACTTAGACCTAAATGACGAGCCCTGGAGCGTGAATGCTTTGGCGAAGCATGTACAGAGCAAAAGTTAGGAGCAAGGTGAGGATTTACAAACGGAGAGTTTCCATTAGTTTTGGTTTTTAATTTAGTTTTCTATAAAGCTGGAAGTAGGATTCTTTAAATTGAAAAGGGAATAGACTTTATTTTTCCTAGTACTGCTGCTCTAGCTGTAGAACCATGAGTAGGTAGGGGAGGGGAGGAAGGCTGCAAAGGGATGAAATGAATATCAAAGAGAAACTAATAAAGAAATCTAACCTTAAAAGTAGTTTCAGAAGAAGTAGTTGTCCACTAAAATTTTCAAATTTCTTTTTAACTTACGTAGGAGCATAATTAATTAGAGAACCTATTTTTAGCCCCTGCATTTTACCACTGTATTGATTAGTCAGTGTGGCAAAGCAGCCTTTACCTCCAAACCCCCCACTCCCAGGACAAAAAATGTATGAGGGAAAGTACATCAAAAAACCCAACCACAATTCGCTATTTGAAAACCATTTTGCAGAGATTCTAGCATTTCTGAAGCCTAATTTTGAGATATTCTAGGGATATTTCCAAATTTCTGCTGGTATTAGAGTCACTATATTAGAGTTCTAGATAATGCCTCTGCAGTCAGGCGTTCGATGGTGGTAAATTTTAAGGATTACACAGAGTATCATTGCCAGAAGTTACCTAGATTTGGCCGGTCTGCTGAAGTGGCTGAATGAAACCAGGGATGATCCCCACCCTGTGCCACAGAACATACTTTTAAATGTTACTTGCCATTTTCTTAAATTTGCCTTCCATAGGATATTTACCCTCTTTCCCTTACTCTATTACCAAACAACTCTCTTATTTCTCCTACCCTTCCTCCCCCAATATCACCCTCCAAATGAGGGATCGATTTTAGTGCCAGAACTGAGGTCCCCTGACTTCCACTCTAAGCAATAACCTAAAAAGACCCTCATTTTACCTACACTTTGCACTTAACACATTTAGTGAGTAGTTACTTGTGGGATTCGTGGGCCCTTTGTTTTAGATTGTCATGACAAGAAAACGTTTTTTATTTAGGCTTCTTAATGCTGTGCTGTGAAGGAAACACACACACTTGTGTACGCCAAAGATACTGAATGCTCGCGTGCTCTCCACCGGAGGGGGGTCTGATGAGAACTCCCCGGGATCACCAAAGAAGACTCTGTCCAGCAGGAAGCTGAGGGGGCCTCTCTCTGTAAGTTTTTCCATTATGAACCCAGAATATCTGAGACAACTCTCAATACATTTGGAAAGTTTATGTTCCCAAGATTATGGACGTGACACACCCTCAGGAACTTTTGAGAACATGTGTCTAAGGTGGTTGGGGTACAGCCTGCTTTTTTTTTTTCTTTTTTTTACGGCCTTCTTTTACACATTTTAGGGAGATGTGAGCCATCAATCAATGTGTGTAAGACGTGCCTTGATTTTGTCCAGAGAGGCGGGACAACTCAAAGCGTGGGAGGGGGCTTCCAGGTCATAAGTAGATAAGACAAATGGTTGCATTCTTTTGAGTCTCTGATTAACCTTTTTTTTTTTAATTGTACTTTAAGCTCTGGGATACATGTGCACATCCTGCAGGGTTATTGCATAGGTACACACATGCCATGGCAGTTTGTAGTCTCCATCCCTCCATCGCCTACATGAGGCATTTCTCCCAGTGTCTTCCCTCCCCAGCCTCTCCCGCCCCTCGCTGTCCCTCCCCTAACCCCCCCACCCCCCAACCCACCTCAGTGTGTGATGTTCCCCCTCCTATGCCCATGTGTTCTCATTGTTCAACACCCATCTATGAGTGAGAACATGAGGTGTTTGGTTTTCTGTTCTTGTGTCAGTTGGATGAGAATGATGGTTTCCAGATTCATCCATGTCCCTACAAAGGGCACAAATTCATCATTTTTTATGGCTGTGTAGTATTCCATGGTGTATATGTGCCACATTTTCTTTGTCCAGTGTATCGTTGATGGGCATTTGGGTTGGTTCCAGGTCTTTGCTCTTGTAAGCAGTGACACAGTGAACATATGTGTGCATGTGTCTTTTTAGAATGTGTGCATGTGTCTAAATAGAATGATTTATCATCCTTTAACATCAAAAAGCTTATCTCTCATGATCAAGTAGGCTTCATCCCAGGGATGCAAGGCTGGTTCAACATAGCCTTTTTTTGAATACACAATTTACATGTGAGAGGAGAGGAGAGGAAGCTTCACTTATGCCCTAGTCTGGCTTAGTGAAGCGACAGGGCAGAAGCAGCAGTGAGATGTGCATTTGTCTCAGGTGAGCAGAGAGATGACACTGTGTTCTGTCCATTGTGTGGCAAATGGTGAGGGGGTCTGGAGCTTATCTTTGTAGCTTTCTTATTTAGGAATAAACTGGGACAGGTTTGCCTGATGCTGTTCCCAGCTTGACTTCCCTTTGGGTTAGTGATTTGGAGTCCTGAGATTTATTTCCTTTCACACCTTATAACCTGCTATGTGATTTAGTAGGTGATAGTGTGATCTTTGAGAATCTAGTATTTGGGATTTGAGGATAATTAGCTAAGCTAGGGGGAAATTCTTAAAATAATCCTAAAAAGAAAATAAATCCCTTTTCTTTCTGATTTTTTCCTGGTCACTATTTCCTCGGCAATAACTTACTCTGTGTTTAAGAAACATGCGCCTAAGTTATTTCCTTCTAGAATTGAGTTTTTTTTTTTTAATTTACACTTGAGAGTCTGAAAAATGTTGGCAGTATTTACTGAATTACACTTCATATCTGAAACATAGTACTATCTCAACATTCTCAGAATGCTGTTGCTTTTTACAGGTCCTGTTGTCAGTGAATTTGCCTTTAATATATTAAATCAGGAAAGTATAGAATTTATTTTTCATGTGAAAATGTGATTAAATAGTTTATGAAGTTTGAAAACCTGGTTCAGTACTTTATTGTTATAAGACTTTGTGTGGCTCTAACATGAGTTTATTTCACTGTCCTTTAAGGCTGTAATGGTGGAAACAATACCTCACAGTAACATGTAGGAAGAATTCATTTCCCTGCTTACTAAACCATGATAGTCAGTTTTAAATCCCATGTGCCAATTAAGTAAAAACTTGCATTAAAATGTGTCCTGCAATTTTTAATTTTTTATAACATCACTCAGTTCTCCAAACTAATTGGAAGATACTGACTTTTTAAAATTATGTAATTAAAACATTATAATTGTATATACTTAATGAGGCACAGTTTGATGTTTTGATACACATGCACATTGTATAATGATCAAACACTTTAAGTCTAATGCCCTGTTCATTTGAGTTTGACAAGTTTTAAAACTACAAAAACAATAGCCACTTTCTACTAGACAAAGTTTACTGATCCTCTTAGGTCAGTTCCATCTTCACCAGCAATTTCATGTCAGTCATCTCCTTGGTTCCATTGGCCTAATAATGCCCGGCTGTCTATTCTAACCAAGCTGGTTTAAAAAGGGAAGAAGAAAAGACTTTCGGAGAAAATGCCTGTTTGAATATACCAGGTAAGAACCATGTGAAAAATCCTAAAAGGGAGAATCCAGGTCGATGTCAGAGTAGAGTGTACCTGGTAGGTCCAGAGGCGCTCCTGGTGGCCTTCTTCTGGATCAGTTATGCCTCTGGGGCCGCATCTTTTCACCCACCTTGTTTATGAATCTTTTATGCCAGGCCACAGCGGTGTCTGTAGAGCTAGTGCCGTGGAGTGCTAAGGACACACTGAGCTGCTCTGTGATGTGAGATGACGCCAGAAAGAGAAGCGTGGGGAGTGGGCAGTAAGGAAACACACTGCTGAAATTAACTTATTTTATCTGGAGAGAAGAACAAGTGGAGGCTCATAATCATTGGGTAGTGACTAATAGGGTGGTGATGGCCATTATTTATTGTATACCTACTCTGAGCTCCATGCTTTAAATAAATCTTCAATTCTTAAAAAACCCTCGGGAGGTGACAGGTTGTACCTGTATTTCCATTTTTCAGATAAAAACCAAGTCCAGAAAAGGAAAAGTGAACATCCAGTGTCACAGAGCAGGGATTTAAAATCAGAACTGTCTACTCTGTCTGGGTTTTTTACACTGATCAAAAGTGAGAAGCAAAGAATTTATATATGTCTATATGGGTGGGTGCAGTGACTCACGCCTGCAATCCTAGCACTTTAGGAGTCTGAGACTGAGGTTGAGAGGATTTCTCAGAGGCCAGGAGATGGAGATCAACCTGGGCAATACAGTGAGGTCCTTCCATACAGAAAAAAGCCAGTTGTGGTGCCATGCACCTATACCACTGGCTACTTCACAGGCTGAGGCAGGCAGGAGTTCAAGGCTGCAGTGAGCTGTGATTGCACCACTGCAATTCAGCCTGAGTGACAGAGTGAGGCCTCTCTCAAAAATTGTATAGGCTGGGCACGGTGGCTCACGCCTTGTAATCCCAGCACTTTGGGAGGCGAAGGTGGGCAGATCACAAGGTCAAGAGATTGAGACCATCCTGGCCAACATGGTACAATCCCGTCTCTACTAAAACTACAAAAATTAGCCGGGCATAGTGGTGCACGCCTGTAGTCCCAGCTACTCGGGAGGCTGAGGCAGGAGAATAGCTTGAACTTGCAAGGCGGAGGTTGCAGTGAGCCAAGATTGCACCACTGCACTTGAGCCTGCCGACAGAGGGAGACTCCATCTCAAATAATAATTATTATTATTTGTATAAATAAGTAAAGATGTAGATAAAGAGGTGGAGGGCAATACGGGGTGAATCTAGGCAGGAACCAGAGCCAGAACCAAAGGAGCCATGTGTGCTGATTGATTTAAGCTCAGGAGCTGTGAGGGTCACTGAAAGACCTTGTGTGGAGATTGATGTGATCTCACTGGCCTCCCAGCATAGCCCTAGCGAGCAGGGGTGGAGGGGATGGGTGGGAGGGAAAGAGAGTAGTTGGGAAGCCCATCAGACCAATCCAGGCAGGAGAGAGCAGGGCCCTGCTGAGGCTTCAGAGTGAGGATGGAGAGAGGCAGACTGGGGTGCTGCTTAGAGGGTGAAACGGTGTGAGTAGAGATGCAGGCATGCGCAGTGGAGTCTTCGCCAAGGTGGGAACAGGTGGATCAGGTGAGACTCATGTGAAAGAACCCACAGGACTCGTGTCTCCCTATGTGTGTGGAGTGAGGGAGAGACCTTGGGGATGAGTCCTGGGATTCTAACAGGGAGAGCAGATGACTGGCACCTTTGGATGAGACACAGGATCTTCTGGAGTAGCAGAGTGTGGGGAAGAAGATCCAGGGTCAGCCTGGATTTCCACCCAGTAAGTGAGGTACCTGTGGGTTGTCCAGGGAGGGCAGCTGGGAGGTGGTTTTGCGTGTGGGTCTGAAGCTGCATCTAAGGCCCAGTATCCTAGGGGGAGCTGATGTGACAGGCCCAGATGCGACTGCCCACGGAGTGTGCACACTGATGAGAGTGGAGGGCAGGGAGGCTCCTACCCCTGACCTTCCGAAGGTCTGAGAGAAGATCAGAAGCCTGAGTAGAAACCTTTAGCTCATTAGAAAGAAACCAGAATACAAAGAAAACCAAAATGTAACAATTCTCCAAAATACAATTATATTTCAAAAGCAAAATTAGAAAAAGATGTTCAGCCTCTCATTTCTACAATGAAAATGTTTCCTGGGATGAGGCTGCATTTTAGCATATTTAATACATCTGATGTGATGTGGGCGAGGCCCCTCCAAAGGCATCGCTCCTAAAGTCTATGAAAGGAGGTGGGGTGTGAGAAGTCATCTTCTCCTTCACTGGGACCCACACCCCTCATTCCACAGCCCCCAGGACTCTCCTCTCTTCCCAGGGGTGAACTCCCCTCTCTGGCCTTTCCTCCATCCTGCCAGGTCCCTTACCCTTGCAGAGGGCACTTGTGATGCTGCACATAGTGTTTGTGAGTCCATACACTTTGAAGTGCAGTTCCCACAAGATTCGTCCTAATGAACCTCATCTGGGATCGCATTGTCCCTCAGGTGTCCCTCCATGGCCTCCACGCTGCTTGGTCTGGTCAGGCAGTCCCCCACAAGATCTGCTCCTGCTTAACCTCATCTGAGGTCACCTTCTCCCTCATGTGTCCCACCGTGGCCTCCACGCTGCTTGGTCTGGTCAGGCAGTCCCCCACAAGATCTGCTCCTGCTTAACCTCATCTGAGGTCACCTTCTCCCTCGTGTGTCCCACCGTGGCCTCCACGCTGCTTGGTCTGGTCAGGCAGTCCCCACAAGATCTGCTCCTCATTAACCTCATCTGAGGTCACCTTCTCCCTCTTGTGTCCCCACCGTGGCCTCAGGCTGCTTGGTCTGGTCAGGCAATCCCCACAAGATCTGCTCCTGATTAACGTCATCTGAGGTCACCTTCTCCCTCGTGTGTCCCACCGTGGCCTCCACGCTGCTCGGTCTGGTCAGGCAGTCCCCACAAGATCTGCTCCTGATTAACCTCATCTGAGGTCACCTTCTCCCTCTTGTGTCCCACCGTGGCCTCAGGCTGCTCGGTCTGGTCAGGCAGTCCCCACAAGATCTGCTCCTGATTAACCTCATCTGAGGTCACCTTCTCCCTCGTGTGTCCCACCGTGGCCTCAGGCTGCTTGATCTGGTCAGGCAGTCCCCACAAGATCTGCTCCTGCTTAACCTCATCTGAGGTCACCTTCTCCCTCATGTGTCCCCACCGTGGCCTCAGGCTGCTTGCTCTGGTCAGGCAGTCCCCCACAAGATCTGCTCTTGATTAACCTCATCTGAGGTCACCTTCTCCCTCGTGTGTCCCACCGTGGCCTCCACGCTGCTTGGTCTGGTCAGGCAGTCCCCCACAAGATCTGCTCTTGATTAACCTCATCTGAGGTCACCTTCTCCCTCACGTGTCCCACCGTGGCCTCCACGCTGCTTGGTCTGGTCAGGCAGTCCCCACAAGATCTGCTCCTGATTAACCTCATCTGAGGTCACCTTCTCCCTCACGTGTCCCACCGTGGCCTCCACGCTGCTTGGTCTGGTCAGGCAGTCCCCACAAGATCTGCTCCTGATTAACCTCATCTGAGGTCACCTTCTCCCTCGTGTGTCCCACCGTGGCCTCCACGCTGCTTGATCTGGTCAGGCAGTCCCCCACAAGATCTGCTCCTGATTAACCTCATCTGAGGTCACCTTCTCCCTCACGTGTCCCACCGTGGCCTCCACGCTGCTTGGTCTGGTCAGGGAGTCCCCCACAAGATCTGCTCCTGATTAACCTCATCTGAGGTCACCTTCTCCCTCATGTGTCCCACCGTGGCCTCCACGCTGCTTGGTCTGGTGAGGCAGTCCCCACAAGATCTGCTCCTGATTAACCTCATCTGAGGTCACCTTCTCCCTCATGTGCTCCCCACCGTGGCCTCCACGCTGCTTGATCTGGTCAGGCAGTCCCCACGAGATCTGTTCCTGATTAACCTCATCTGAGGTCACCTTCTCCCTCATGTGTCCCACCGTGGCCTCAGGCTGCTTGGTCTGGTCAGGCAGTCCCCCACAAGATCTGCTCCTGATTAACCTCATCTGAGGTCACCTTCTCCCTCACGTGTCCCACCGTGGCCTCCACGCTGCTTGGTCTGGTCAGGCAGTCCCCACAAGATCTGCTCCTGATTAACCTCATCTGAGGTCACCTTCTCCCTCACGTGTCCCACCGTGGCCTCCACGCTGCTTGGTCTGGTCAGGCAGTCCCCCACAAGATCTGCTCCTGATTAACCTCATCTGAGGTCACCTTCTCCCTCACGTGTCCCACCGTGGTCTCCACGCTGCTTAGTCTGGTCAGGCAGTCCCCACAAGATCTGCTCCTGATTAACCTCATCTGAGGTCACCTTCTCCCTCACGTGTCCCACCGTGGCCTCCACGCTGCTTGATCTGGTCAGGCAGTCCCCACAAGATCTGCTCCTGATTAACCTCATCTGAGGTCACCTTCTCCCTCACGTGTCCCACCGTGGCCTCCACGCTGCTTGGTCTGGTCAGGCAGTCCCCCACAAGATCTGCTCTTGATTAACCTCATCTGAGGTCACCTTCTCCCTCGTGTGTCCCCACCGTGGCCTCCACGCTGCTTGGTCTGGTCAGGGAGTCCCCACAAGATCTGCTCCTGATTAACCTCATCTGAGGTCACCTTCTCCCTCACGTGTCCCACTGTGGTCTCCACGCTGCTTGGTCTGGTCAGGGAGTCCCCCACAAGATCTGCTCCTGATTAACCTCATCTGAGGTCACCTTCTCCCTCATGTGTCCCACCGTGGCCTCAGGCTGCTTGGTCTGGTCAGGCAGTCCCCACAAGATCTGCTCCTGATTAACCTCATCTGAGGTCACCTTCTCCCTCACGTGTCCCACCGTGGCCTCCACGCTGCTTGATCTGGTCAGGCAGTCCCCACGAGATCTGCTCCTGATTAACCTCATCTGAGGTCACCTTCTCCCTCATGTGTCCCACCGTGGCCTCAGGCTGCTTGGTCTGGTGAGGCAGTCCCCACAAGATCTGCTCCTGATTAACCTCATCTGAGGTCACCTTCTCCCTCACGTGTCCCCACCGTGGCCTCCATGCTGCTTGGTCTGGTGAGGCAGTCCCCACAAGATCTGCTCCTGATTAAACTCATCTGAGGTCACCTTCTCCCTCGTGTGTCCACCGTGGCCTCCACGCTGCTTGGTCTGGTCAGGCAGTCCCCACAAGATCTGCTCCTGATTAACCTCATCTGAGGTCACCTTCTCCCTCATGTGTCCCACCGTGGCCTCAGGCTGCTTGGTCTGGTCAGGCAGTCCCCACAAGATCTGCTCCTGATTAACCTCATCTGAGGTCACCTTCTCCCTCATGTGTCCCACTGTGGCCTCCACGCTGCTTGATCTGGTCAGGCAGTCCCCCACAAGATCTGCTCCTGATTAACCTCATCTGAGGTCACCTTCTCCTTCATGTGTCCCACTGTGGCCTCCACGCTGCTTGATCTGGTCAGGCAGTCCCCACAAGATCTGCTCCTCAGTAACCTCATCTGAGGTCACCTTCTCCTTCATGTGTCCCACTGTGGCCTCCACGCTGCTTGGTCTGTTCAGAAGCACCCGCCTGCTCCGTGTCTTCTGCTGACTCCAGGCAACAGCATCCTATGCTTTCTCCAGGCAAGTGTCCCTGTGGTACCACCCTGCTGGAGTAGATCTTGTTCTTATTGTCCATCCACCCCACCCCACTCCCACTTCAGGATTTTATTTCACACTCCACCCCCTTCCAGTGCTCAACTCACCTGCCCGGGCTTCTCAGCACCTGCCTGGTCACTGGAACTGCCCCTGCACAGGGCCTGGAAAGGACTCACCACCAAGTGGCAGACCCAGGAGGCAATGGACATGTGACTGGATCTCATCTTGGCCAATCATTCCCTAAAAGAAATTTTGTACGGAGTCAGAAACCTCTCCCACTTAAAAGCAGATGTCCAGAATTTAAACTCTGTTTCTATCTCAGAAAACTGGAAGTTTTCTGTGTGAGAGAACATTCTGGCTAGCTAGTGTAGCCAGTATCACCAACATATAATATAGACAGAATAGCTGTTTCCCATCAGTAACATGGGGACTTCACAGTTTTTTAAAATATTGAATTGTTGCAAAATACACATTAAATGTTAAAAAAAAAAAAAAAACCCGCTAAACTTACCATCTTAGGCTTTTTTTTTTTTTTTTTTTTTTGAGACACAATCTCAATCTGTCACCCAAGCTGGAGTGCAGTGGCAGGATCTCAGCTCATTGCAACCTCCGCCTCCCAGGTAGCTGAGATTACAGGTTTGCACCACCACGCCCAGCTAATTTTTTTGTATTTTTAGAAGAGACGGGGTTTCACCATATTTGCCAGGCTGGTCTCCAACTCCTGATCTTCTGATCCGCCCACCACGGCCTCCACATCTTAGACATTTTTAAGTACACAATATAGTCATACTAAGGATCTTCATATTGCATGAAACCTGTCTCCAGAACATCTTCACGCACATGAAACAACTCTGCATCTCCCTGTCCCTCCAGTCCCTGGCAGCCCACATCTTACCTTTTCATTTTCTGTGAATGACTCTAGATACTGCATACAATATCGTTTACTTTAAAAGTTCCAAAAGTATGCCCAGGATGGGGGAATTAGCCACCCCAGGATCTAGTGAGCACCTAAACACTAACTTTAAAGCCTGTGCTCTTCTCCACCATATATTCATTCATCATTCATTTCATTCATCATTCATTCTGGACACCATGTGCTGCGGGTGCGTTTGAGTGTCTGGGAGACAGTGGTGAACGTGTTTCTCTATTGGATTGGTGGTCTGTTTATTAGTTTGTTGAAGTTCTTTAGCGAGAATTGTCTGTGCTGCAAATATATTTTCTGTGTGGCTTGCCGTTTTAGTCTCTTAATGCTGTCTTTTTGACACTGAAACTTTAAATGTGGTCAGATGCATTAGTCTTTCCCTTTACGGTTATTGCTTCCTCACTGCCATTTATAGCATCTTTAATGTATTGTCTATCTAGACTAAATATTATCTAGTATCCACATTGAGAGAAAAAAAGGAACCTGATAAAGCTAATTTTAACGTTTTATTTAACTCAGTATATCCAAATTATTACAGTTTCAAAGTTTCAATATAAAAATTGAGACATGGCTGGGCATGGTGGCTCATGCCTGTAATCCCAGCACTTTGGGAGGCCGAGGCAGGCGGATCACCTGAGGTCAGGAGTTCGAGAGCAGCCTGACCAACATGGTGAAACCCCATCTCTACTAAATACAAAAAATCAGCTGGGTATGATGGAGGAAAGTTATAGTGAAAATGTGGCAGTTGATCGGCATAATTTCTTATTTGAAAGCTGCCTCCATTACATAGGTTCTTCCAGGAATTCAAACACTATTAAGTGAAACATGGGAGTATAGTTTTTATTATTTTTCTTTTCTTGTTTTCATAATAAATGAACCTCATCTAAGGTCGCACTTTGTCCATGAAATCAGCACAAAGCCTGTTAGTACTTTACTAAAATGACTGCATTCTTTGGATGTCCTCATTCTGTGGTTCAAGATTCATTTTTGTTGAGTCCTTCTGAGAAAAAACAGTAAGAACCTTAACAGTTTCTTCCATCCTAATGGCAGAGCTCTGACTTGGGCATATGCTGCCAGGCTGGGTAGTTTTATACTTTGTTTTCTTGTTTTGCTTTAAAGCTATGACTCAGCATACATTTTGCCCCGTACATTTTAACACTGAGCCTTAGGACTCAATCACCTCCACTTAAATTGATGACACAAGCAGCGAATAACCATTTTTGGGTTTCTACCTGACCTTCTAAGTGTCTGTTAAAGCCAGTTCTCTGCGTGTCCCAGTGAATGGTGGCTCTTTCTCTTTCCACACTGGCACATATGCATTTACATAACTGGAAACATGTGGATTTCTGATGCCAAAGGGTTAAAGCCTCTTAGATTTAATTGCAGTGATATACAGCCACGATTTTATTTTTGATCAGTGACCTTTGGGCCACTGTTTAACTGGACATCAGTGTCAGCACCAGGGTTTTTGTTTTGTTTGAGAAATAGCTTTCTCTTGTTCTCTGATGATGCATTTAAAATTAAAAGAGCATCTGGTTTTGGTATGGGGATGATCTGAGATTGAGTTAATATATTATATATATTAATATATCCAGGATATATATATATATATTATAATCATATGTATTAGTTACTTGTGCATTTATTTGGATCTTTGCAAGGGGAAAACTAAAAGTGATGAGTTTTATATAATTAATTAAATTTGTTACAGTTTTTCATGTTCAGGATAGATAATTTTTCAACGTTGGGTGAGAACACTTGCAACAGTTTATTGATAAGGTGACTTTCACCTTAGGACAACCGTTGCATGCCAATTTGTATGTGTGTGAAACACTTCAAAATTGATTTAAAAGATGTAAGTTTAAAATTGGTTGTGTCTAATATGCCCCAGGTTTGGTAAATAAACAATTCTTTAAAAAAAAATTCCAGTGCAAGTTCTACACTTAGTAACACATCTCAAGTGCTCAATAGTCACGCATGGGCAGACCAGTGTGGGGTCTCTTTCTGCTCTCATTCGGTGCCATTTGTCTACTTGTCTAAGCTTTCCCCACTCCTACACTATCTTAATTTCCATAATTTCCATGATGAGTTCTGATATCTGGTAGGCAAAAATGTCTTCTTAGGAGAGTGTTGGTTAACCTTGGCTTTTTGCATTTCCATATAAATTTTAGTTGTCAAGTTCTCAAAACTATAGTGGGATTTTGACTGGGATTCTGTTGAATCTAGATATCCAAAGTCCCAGCCATGGTTCTGGAATCCTAGGGTAAATACAAATAAATTCTGGAATAAACAAGACCCAAAAAACATGAACAAAACCAAAACTGAGTCTCCATCTATCTGTAGCAGGGGCCTTGTGCCCTGTGAGCTCTCAGGGGTCATGGTTCTTGCACTCACCTTAACCCAGGGGCAGGACTTACCCTCCTAGAGAACAGATGAGGTGCTTCCCACTCCTCACTTCCTCTACCTTCTCTGTCACTGGCCCTGTGGTTTGCTCTGTGGCTATAGACTGACTTCCATGGAGAAGCCCAGGACACATGCAGAAGCTCAGGCAGGCTGGCTGATCAGGCAGGAAAGGAAAGGAGCAAAATGTTTAGAGAAAGGAAATCGAAGAGGATTAACAATGGGAATGAAGGCAAAATACGGATGGCAGTAGGTGACCAGGACCTGGCCACGGAAAGGGCTCCTGTGACTTACTGAGGCAGAATGCTGGTTTGCCGTTGTCTTGCTTTCCTTTGTCCACCAGGTCAGGCTGCTGAAGCCATGGTCCTGGCCATTCTGAATGGCACCAGCACTGATCCAGGAGCAGGAAAACCACCCTCAAGATGAGATGTGTGAACCGCCAGGTCTGGTTGGGGGTGGTGGGTGGGGCTGGAGGCCGGGGACTAAAAAAGGGGAGGGCTAGGACGAGGGGTAGAGGAATAGCTAGGGGAGCCATGGGAAGGAGTTCTGGGACCACGGCTTTGGGAAGCAGGGCGAGAAGGAGGAGTAGGGGAAGAGCTAGAGGAGTCACGGGAAGGAGTTCTGGGACCACGGCTTTGGGAAGCAGGGCGAGAAGGAGGAGTAGGGGGAAGAGCTAGAGGAGCCATAGGAAGGAGTTCTGGGACCACGGCTTTGGGAAGCAGGGCTAGAAGGATAAGCAGGGGAATCGTTAGAGGAGCCATAGGAAGGAGTCCTGGGACCACGGCACTGGGAAGCAGGGCTAGAAGGATAAGCAGGGGAATCGTTAGAGGAGCCATAGGAAGGAGTCCTGGGGCTACGGTACTGGGAAGCAGGGCTAGAAGGATAAGCAGGGGAATCGTTAGAGGAGCCATAGGAAGGAGTTCTGGGACCACGGCTTTGGGAAGCAGGGGTAGAAGGAGGAGTAGAGGAAGAGCTAGAGGAGCCATTGGAAGGAGTTCTGGGACCAAGGCATTGGAAAGCAGGGCGAGAAGGAGGGGTAGAGGAAGAGCTAGAGGAGCCATAGGAAGGAATTCTGCGACCAAGGCATTGGAAAGCAGGGCTAGAAGGAGGAGCAGGGGAATCGTTAGAGGAGCCATAGGAAGGAGTCCTAGGGCTATGGCATTGGGAAGCAGAGCTAGAAGGATAAGTAGGGGAAGAGCTAGAGGAGTCATGGGAAGTAGTTCTGTGACCAGGGCGTTGGCCAGCAGGGGAGGAGGTGGAGAAGTCACAGGAAAGAGTTCTGGAACCACAGCAGTGGCAAGCAGGTTTAGGAGGCCTAGAGGCATAGGTGGGGAAGTCACCAGAAAGAGTTCTGAAACCACAGCTTTTGCAAATAGATGGTGCGTAAAGAGCAGCAGAAGAGCAGGGCAGGAAGAGTTTTAGGGTAGGGTAGTGGGGAAGGTGGGCATGAGCCACAGTGGGATAACAGTTAGAGCAGAAAACTGAAAAGTCTACATACTTCTGGAGAGGAGAAAGAGGACTGTCAGGGTGAGGAGAAATAGGGGGTAAGTGGGCTGGCTTAGGAGAGCGAGTTGACTTAGGAGAGCGAGTTGACTTAGGAGAGCGGGTTGACTTAGGAACACAGGATGGATTAGGAAGGTGTGGTACCAGGTGGGATGGAGGTTGAGAAATGGGAGGGAGCTTTCTTGTCATTTCTTCAGTGAGGATTCTAGTTAATCACTTGTCCCAGTGAGTCCAAATGAGTAACTGGGGTGTGCCCAGAGATACTCCAGCATTTATCTCACTCCCACCCCTCGCATCACACTGTGTCAGAATGCCCACTATGATTCCTGTTGCCCCACCCTTTTGGTCTAGGGAGAGGGCCCCACCAACCAGGGAAGGGGCCCAGTCTCTAGGTTTAAGAGTGATCATGGCAAATAGCAAAGAGAAGAAATGGGGGCTGTAATATTAATCCCCATTCTGGGGGTACCATGTAGTTATGCCCCTCGGTAGGCAAAGTTTGGTCAAAGGGCTGAGATGGAGTTAGGGGCTTGGGGCCTAGGAGAGTGGTTCTGAAGCAGGACTTGGGAAAATGGGGAGTCAGTGCCCCAGTCTTTCACTTACTACATTTTTCAAAGCACTTCCACATCATTTATATCCCTGCATGAATGCCTGTGATTAGAGGAGAGATGCTATATTCACTGGATAAAGGAGGACACTGAAGACCAGAGAGGAAGCTGCCAGAGGCAGTGGGTGACAAAGCAAGTGGTACTAGAACTTGGGCCAATGGAGGGGCAGGTGGGAGGGAACACAGAACAGCCCAGAGTGCGGACCAGCAGCCTCACCTCTACTGTCTCTCTGGACAGGGTCCTGCAGGGGGCGCTTCAGAGCACAGCTTTACTTTTCTGTAGTAACCTCTCAGTCCCTGTGCCCCTGTGGTTTTATGCCTTACTCTGTGTTTTGTTTTGTTTTTTTGAAACGGAGTCTCACTCTGTCACCCAGGCTGGAGTCAGTGGCCCAGTCTCAGCTCACTGCAACCTCCGCCTCCTGGGTTCAAGCTATTCTCCTGCCTCAGCTTCCCAAGTAGCTGGGACTACAGGTGCTTGCCACCACACCTGGCTAATTTGTGTCTTTTTAGTAGAGACGAGGTTTCACCATATTGGCCAGGCTGGTCTCAAACTCCTGACCTCATGATCCTCCTGCCTCGGCCTCCCAAAGTGCTGGGATTACAGGCGTGAGCCACCGCGCCTGGCATGCCTTACTCTTAATGGGAACCATAAACATATGGCCAATGCTGGCAGGAGGACTGCCCACTCCTGGACACCCACTGACTAGATTCGGGCTTTCTTGCTCACTACCTGAGATGTCTGACTCCATGTGGGATGGCTGACGTGAATTTTCTGTAATACCCCAGTCTCCTCTGGGTGGTGAGTGAGACATCCAAAGTCTAGTCCTGCAGATGTGGAGCCTGAACTTGGTCCTGACAACCCTGCATCCTCTCACCATCCTCATTCCATCCTGGCTTCATTCCCATGGCCTAGGCCCTGACAGCCATTCACAGCAGGGGGCATGTCATAACCTAAACATCCACACATTTGGAAGGCCAAGGTGGGCATATCACTTAAAGTCAGGAGTTCAAGACCAGCCTGCCCAACATGGCAAAACCCCGTCTCTATTAATAATACGAAAAAAAAAAAATTAGCCAAACATGGTGGTGCGCACCTGCAGTCCCAGCTACTTGGGAGGCTGAGGCAGGAAAATTGCATGAACCCAGGAAGTGGAGGTTGCAGTGAGCCGAGATTGCACCACTGCACTCCAGCCTGGGCGACAGAGTGAAACTGTGTCTCAAAAAAAAAAAAAAAAAATCCACACATGCTTTAACCAGGAGGGTGTGTGTTGTGAAGACTCTGCTTTATGCTAAGACAAGTCTGGCTTTTTTTCTGGCTCCTAGGAGGTTACCTCTCAATCCTCCAATTTTTCCAGTGACCACACCTGAGTTTATGACAGCAAGGTGACTCATGGTAGGCCCCTAACTGATTCAGGAAGTGGGGTGGCCATGTAGGAAAGAACACCTGGGTACCTGAAGAGTTGGGGCTCTGAGCCACTGATATAACTCCATCCTCCTGACCTTCGAGGGGTTGAGTGGGGCTGGAGATTGAGTTCTATTTAATCAGTCATTTCTCTGTAGTAAACCCTGAATGCTCTGGACACCGCAGTCTTGGTGCGTTTCCATGTACGGTGCTCCCACATCAGTGCACAGGAGGGGGATGCATCCTGAGGACACAGAAGCTCCGTGTCACAAGCCCCTGGCCCTGACTCCCACTGTGTCCTCAATGGACTCATCCTGAGTTATATCCTTTTTAATAAAATTGTAATCTAAGGGCTTTCTTGAGTTCCGCGATTCACCATCGTGAATTATCAAACCTGAGGTGTTTGTGGGAACGCCTGAATTTGCAGCATGTCTGTCCTAAGTGTGGTTTGCCTGGAACCCATAAACTTAGGGCTGGAGTGTGAACTGGGGGCAATGGTGTGAAGGGCTCTGCCCTTATCCTGTGAACTTTGACCTCAGTTAAGGTAGTTAGTGTCAGAAAAGCAATGCGGAGTGGTTATCCCAAAGCTTTCTCCCCCACATGTGAGCAAATTCACTCTGGAGAGCAGAGGGCGCCTCCCAAAGCCTCAGGTACTGAGCAGGCTCAGATTCCCCCATCCTCCAGTGTGTGACAACTCCCCCATCTCTCTCCCTCCCCCCCTTCCTCCCTTCCCCCCCACCCCTTGCAGTCAGGCACCTACCTGCACTGTGAGTTCCCTGTGCATGAGATGATGGGAGGTGGACACTCTGGCTCTAAGTTTAAGGGTTTCAGGCAAACCACACTTAGGACAGACACACTGCGAATTCAGGCATTCCCATGAACACCTGGGGTTTGGTAATTCACGGTGGTGAGTCACGGAACTCAAGAATGCCTTTAGATCCAGGTGGGCCATGTGCACAGTTGACCCTGTAGGTCAGGGTCGAGGTCTTGTGTCTCCAGGAAACTTCCTCGTGTCTGTCTCTGTGGGAAGCTCACAGATGTTGACTATGGACAAAGGCAGCAGGAGGAGGTGTCTGTGATGGTCCTGTGAGTGCCCCTGTGAGCAGTTCTGCAATCTGGAAACTAAAATTCCATCAGGGGATGGGTGAGGAGCAGCGGCCCCACATGTCCACGTGCAGACCCAAATGCTTCAAAAACTCCTGAAAAATACTTGCACACAGGGCAACATTTGCTGTGAATTAAATTCCCAAAATGTCTAGAAAGGTGGAAACTCTCAAGCAGGATTGGGATAACTCCCCTCTGAGCTGAGAGTCAGTTGTGGGAGGGAAGAGGGCACAGGGCAGGTGGGCCGGGAGGGGTTTGCCTCGCTCCCCCTCTGCCTGTGTACCTGTGGGTGAGACAGGGCTGCTCCCACTGCCATGGTCTCCCCCACAGTGCTGCTCACTCTTGGCTTCTTCCTGGGTGTCTGGGTGGTCAGGTATGCAACCAGGCCTGAGCCTGAGAAGGCAGCAGGGATCCCGTCCCTCCTGGATCCCCACAGTCCCAGCAGCAACCATGCTCATCATGAACCAGGGCTCTGGGCTCTGCTGGTGTCAGGCCCCAGGTCATAACCACCGTAGCCACTGCTCAGGGTGCAGGCCACTGAGGTTCCTGGGGGAGGCAAAGGCACAGGCTGGGAGAGGGACCTGGAAACACCGGCATCCGTTAGGGCTCCAGGTGGGGGCAGGCGATGAGCTTTTGGAGGAGAAAGAGCAGGGGTGGGGGTCTAAGGTCTAGAGGTTGTGTTTTCTTTAAGGCACTGATCACTGCACACCCTGACCTGTGAGGAGGGTGAGGAGCAGAGGGGCCCAGGCCATGGTGGAGATGCCGCAATGCTGCGCCCTCAGCTGAGCCTGGGCCCCAGCCTCTTATCCCCTCAGCATAGGACTGGGCAGGACATCGCCCCCCCTGCAAATCTCCCCTCCCAAGGCTGGGATTTATCAAGGCCAGGGCTCAGAGCGAGAGCGCAGGTCCATTTGGTTTCACAGGGTTTGCCTCCCCCTAGTGGCCAGGCGCTGCCTCACGCTCAGGGCTCAGACAAGACCTCCCTGAGGCCCTGTGTGTGCACCTGTGAGTGGAGCCCAAATGGGTGTCCCAAACGTTCCTCAGGCTCCACTTCCCATGTCTCAGGCCTCTCCACAAAGCCTCTGTCCCTGTGGGGTCCTGCAGTGGGACGCAGCCACCAGATCAGTTAATCTTGGAGCCTGCCCATGGCACCTGTCCCATCTTTCACTTTTTCAACTGTTATTCAACACACACAGATGACATGCCCGCCTCAGGCCAGCCCCCATCCTTGGCTCTCAGGAGAGGAGAAGCAGCGGGAGATACCACTGTGCCCCGGGGTTACTCTGTCCTTCCTGGGAGTCATCCCCCCCGCAGTCACCAACCGACGCTGAGTGTTGCCCATGGAGTTCCTGGTTGCTTCCAGGGAGACCCGCAGCAGCTCAGCCAGTCTCGGCAGGTGAGAGGAGGCTCCACAGTTAATGTGGCCCCACCCCCCAGAGGTCCTGGGAGAGACTGGACTGTGAAGGGAGTGGGTGGAGGAAGAAAGCTATAAGCAGCTTATTTTTTCTTCTTTTCAGTTTCATTACTCAAATTTCAGATTTCCTTCATTCATGAGGTTCTTTATAAGCCAGTCACTGTGAGGAACCCAACTGCATTACACTGAAAATGTATCTGCTCAATCTCACCATTCTCAGTTGCCTCTTTCCCCCTGTTTGAGCGGCGCTGCAGGGGAGGGACTGTGGCCACCTCCTTTGCAGTCTCCCACATGCGTGGGGGATGAAGGGAGGAGGCACGAGGTAGAGTCCAGGGCCTGGCTGGGTGGGGCTGTCCCAGGAGGATGGCCAGAGGAGATCTGTAGTCAGAGCTTCCACCCCCAGTGCCTCTGAGGGTTGAACTCCCAGGGCCCACATTTCCAGGACTTCTGCCTGGAGATCTTGGGTGCTAGACCACACTGTCTCAATGCTGCTGCCTTCCTGAGGCAGATGATGATGTTCCTGAGCTCTGAGCCAACATCACGGATGGATGACTCAGCCCAGCCTGGAAATGAGAACCTAAAAGACATTAAAGTCAAGGGTGAGGGACTCACTTGACCACAGCCTACCTCCCTTGAGTCAGAGCTCAAAGTTTGGGGCTAACATACCTGAGCTATGTTTCCTTGATGTCCTTTCTTATATTTGTATTTCTTTGCTAAAATTTCTATCTTTTCACTGCAAACTTATTTTACAGGAAAGCCTTGCAGTGAATCTATCAAACAAATTGGGAAGATTTATCATCTTCACCACATTGAGTGTTGGGAAACACCAACTGGGAATATAGTACCTATTTATTTAATACTTCTTTATCTTAGGCTTTGTTGCAGTTTTCAGGTTACAAGACTTTCTGCTTTGCTATTTGTCCTTAAGCATGTCCTACTGGTGCTATTATAAATGGTATTGCTTTTATTTTGTAATATTTGATGGTTCATGGCTAGTGTATATAACACAGTTCATTTCTACAGATGGACATTGTGTCATAAAAACCCAAACTGAAGCCCCAGGCAGCATTGTGAGTCACTCCTGGACTTTGAGTGAGGCACGGCTGGGAGCAACCTCTTTTGATTATTCCAACATCTCTACGAAGAAGTTTTCATCTCTGAGCAAGGGATTTCTGCCTGCAGAAACATTAATGAGGTGAGAAGAAAAACCCATGGATCGTCCTGTAAGTTGAACTGAAAAGAGAACGTACATTGTCAGATGTACTCTTTTGGGGAATATCAGGTGCTCACGATAGAGGTCATCCCTGGGCTAGACTTGTCAGAGCCTCTAGCAGGGGTGACTGCAAAAGATCCAGAGAGAAGAGGGGAGGCTTCTGTCTCACTTCCCCTTGGGTCTAGAGCCCTGTGTAGCATGGTGACATCATTCTCTATGTTACAATAATAGCCTCGTCTTCAGGCTGCAGCTGTGTGCTCCCAGGCTAGACAAAGGCTTCTGCTCACTGGTCTGTGGAAGGTGCCAGCAGCTGATTCCTCTCTCGTCTCTCCCATGGGGCCAATTCTGGGTCTCACAGCTCAGACCAAGGTCAGATCTCAACCGATTCTCAGGGTGGAGCAGAGATCACTAGGAGGCAAAACAAATTTGTGTGAACAGATCCTCTCTTTTCAGGACAGTGAAGAAGATAAGAGAAGCCAGGACCACCAGCCCTCTGCGGCCTCGGAGGCAGTGTTTACCATGGCCTGGACCCCTCTCCCCGTCGTGCTCCACTCTCACTGCCCAGGCAAGTACAGGCTTCAGGTGTCCAGGGTTACCTCCTTAGATTGCGTCAGCTCCTGTGGTTGTGACCATCAAGACACATAATCTCGGTCTCGCCCCAGCACCCACGAGTGTCTGTGTCTGCAGGTTCCCCTCTCCCAGCATGTGCTGACTCAGTTACCTCCTTCTCTGCATCCCTGGGAGCATCTGCCAGACTCCTACACCCTGAGCAGTGGCCTCAGTGTTGGTGACTATGTGATAACCTGGATACCAGCACAAGCCAGGAGATAGCTCATGAGTTTTAAGTCAGACTCAGAGAAGCAACCAGGGCTCCAGGATCCCCAGCTGCTTCTCTGGATGTAAAGATGCCTCCACTAACTCGGGGGATGCGTACACGTGCTCTATACACCAGGGGAAGTGAGACAGAAAACTCCCCCTCTTCTCTCTGGATCTTTTGCAGTCATCCCCCGCTAGAGGCTCTGACAAGTCTAGCCCTGGGGGAACTTGTATTGTGAGCACCTGATATCCCCTGGAAGAGTAGATCTGACAATGAGTCCCAGCAGCAAATACAGGCTCCACTGTGGGTGCCCCTGTGCAGACCCTGAGACAGACCCACAGTGGGTCTGTCTCCTCACTGGCCACCTTGGAGTCTCTCAGTGGGAGTCCTGTGAGTGAAGTCACCAGAGAGCCTGGTCACTGTCAGTCCGTAGCATCCATGGCCACACCCCTGCTCTGTCCCAAGGTAACTGATTTTTTTTTTTTTTTTTTTGAGACAAAGTCTTGCTCTGTTACCCCAACTGGAGTTCCATGGTGTGATCTAGGCTCACTGCAACCCCCACCTCCCAGATTCAAGTGATTCTTGTGCCTCAGCTTCCCAAGTAGCTGGGAGTAAAGGTGTATGCCACCATGCCCAGCTAATTTTTGTATTTTTAGTAGAAACGAGGTTTCACCATGTTGGCTAGGCTGGTCTTAAACTTCTGGCCTCAAGTGATCCACCTGCCTCAGACTCCCAAAGTGCTGGGATTATAGGCGTAAGCTACTGTGCCCAGACCAAAGTAACTAATATTAATAAACAGCCTTTCCACAGAGGACTTCTGCATTCCTAGGAGGAAACGTGGGACACGTGGGAAATACGATGACCATCAAAGGTAAGGAGGCTGCAGGGAGCGGGGGAATGCAGAGGGCTCTGGGAGCAAAGGCCTGAGCAGCTCCTTCCACGGGGGCCAGGGAAAGAGGCAACTATAACCTGGGTGTGTGAGTGGAGAGTGGGGTCCTGCTGGGGGACAAAGAAAGCATATCATAGTCCAAGAAGAGAGAGGGAATTTGGGGTGATAATCGGGCACTTTAAATGGCTTAGTGGGGGATGGCAAAATATTCCCCTAAGAGTGGACTTGAGCACATGAAGTGGGAGTGGAAAGTTGGGTAAGATCGTTTGCATCCAGAGTGCAGATATCCTTATGTGTCACAGTGAGGGGTTAGGTGGTTTCCTTATCTGGGGTTGATAGAGATTGCAAAAAGGAGGCCGGATGGAAGGAACTGACTCTTTAGAAGGACATCTCTGGTCTTGGGTTCAACAAAGAGCCAGAAAGCAGCAGAGCAGGCCGGGGGGATAGGGGCTGGTCTCAGGGGTATGGAGGAGAAAGTAAGTGAGAGACGCTCAAGAGGAAGAACCCACAGGGTGACTGTGGCCCTGGTCAGAAGGTGAGGGAGGGATGGGGATGAGGCCAAAGTTGTGGTTGGGTTGACCAGATGGATTTTATCGTTACTGTCATGCAGGAAGGGGGTGAGGGAGAGAGAGAGAAAGGAGAGGAAATGTGGCCAGTCACTAAAGGTCTGGGCCGGTTCTCCCTTCTTAGGAAATCACAATTCTCTAAGGTTGTGACCCCAGCCACCTGATGGGATCCCAGAATGGCAGGGTATTTGGAACCCGAGAATTCATTCAGTTACACATTCATTCATTCATTCAAGTCTCTAATTGCCAAGTGTTTATCAGGCACATCAGTGGGTTGAGCAGATCCTGCCCACTGAGAATCGGCAGATTAGTCAGGGAGGAAGCTTTGCTAAATAAATTTAGAACTGTGCAGCAGATGCTACATATAGTTAGGAAAACCTGCTGTTTGCACAGTGGAGGAAGCTGATAACTGCATGAAGAGCTCAGGGGAGTCTTGCCCAAGGAGTGAGATTTAAGACAGTTGTGGAGCCCTGAGTCAGTGCAGCCAGCTGGATGCCACCACAAAGGGACAGGAAGTCCTAGCAGGAAACAGTTTGGGCAAACGTTTGGAAGCAACTAAGAGACTCAGGTGTTTGATCAATTGCAGTTGGCTTGAAACAGACAGGGAGAAGGTGCACAAGAAACGGGACTTGGGACTGAGCCTGAGCAGCCTTCAGAGGCTGTGTCGTGGGAAGGAGGCTGAATTGCAACCCTTCAACCCAAGCTATCTCTTCACAAGCCACGTGCAGCTCTAGACCACTTGGCTGGTCCAAATTATCTGAGCCATGGGTATAAAATACATACCAGATTTTGAAGACTGAATTAAAAAAGAAAAACAAGTTTAAATTATCTAGCAACTAATTTTTATATTGATTATAGGTTGAATTGGTAATATTGGGGATATATTGTGTTAAATAAAATATATCATTAAAAATCATTGTACCTATTTGTTTTTACCTTTTAGAAATAATGTAGCCACTAGAAAATTGGAAATTACAGATGTGGCTTGCAGATGTTCCTTAGAGTGTGGGAGACAATAAAGGGTTAGAGAGGAGGAGTGCAGGCAAGGCTGGATCTAGGAGCAACAAAGATGAGGAGTGGTGGGTTCAGGCTGCATGCAGCAGGAGGATAGATGGGAAGGAGACCAGGTAATGGTCAAGATGAGCAACGGCTCAGACTAAAGGAAAGGATTTGACAAGAAAAAAGGCCAGGCAGGTGACTCATGGGGAAATCATACTACTACTATTTTGTTCAGCACTTATGATGGATAAAAACTTTTTTTTTTTGAGACAAGAGTCTCACTCTGTCGCCCAGGCTGGAGTACAGTGGTGCGATCTCAGCTCACTGCAACCTCTCCTGCCTCAGCCGCCCGAGTAGCTAGGATTACAGGCGCCCACCACTATGCCCGGCTAATTTTTGTATTTTTAGTAGAGACAGGGTTTGACCATGTTGCCCAGGCTGATCTCGAACTCCTGACCTCAGGTGGTCCGCCCGCCTCGATCTCCCAAAGTGCTGGGATTATAGGCGTGAGCCACCACGCAGGGCCAGATAAAACTTTTTATATAAGTTAATTGGTTCTATGATTATTCCTTTTACATACAACATTGGAAATGTTGGCTTCGATTTCAAGTGACTCCCCCAGAGCTAAGACTCATGCTCGGTCTGGCCTGAAGCCTGAATTCCAGGTCACATCTTCCATTGAGCTGATGGGGCAGGGGCATGAGGATGACAGAGGATCCAGCTCAGCTCCCTGCTTTCTAGATTTCTTGTCATAGCGTGGAATTCCAGAATCATGAAGGATGAAAACAGAGAGGGAAGGGTTATAAGCAGAAGGCAGAGTTCCTTTGGAACCATCTAGCTGGTCTTTAAAACTGTGGGCCTAGACCAGGTGCCGTGACTCACACGTGTAGTCCAGCCACTCAGGAGGCTGAGGTGAGAGGATCACTCGTGCCCAAGTAGGCTGCAGAGCATCGTGACTGAACCTGGCCACAGCAGTCCAGCCTGGGCAGCATAGCAAGATCCTGTCTCTAAAATAAAATAATAAACAAATAAATAATAATGTTTTAAAATGTGGGCCTGATGCAGGAAGAACCCAGTGCATTTGGGGAAGCAGATGCCCAGAGATCACGGTTTCTTTTCTTTTTCTTTTCTTTTTTTTTTTTTTTTGAGATTGAGTGTCATTCTGTCACCCAGGCTGGAATGCAGTAGCATGATCTCAGCTCACTGCAACCTCTGCCTCCTGGGTTCAAGTGATTCTCCTGCTTCAGCCTTGCGAGTAGCTGGGATTACAGGCATGTGCCACCACACCTGGCTAATTTTGTATTTTTAGTAGAGACGGTTTCGCCATATTGGTCAGGCTGGTCCTGAACTCCTGACCTGAAAGTGCTAGAGACCACTGTTTAACAAGAGAGGACTCATGACCACACATGGAAGGCTGATATTGACAGGCGTCCACCTCTCTGGGGAGATGCATCAGGACCTTTTTAACTGTGTTGAATGCATGTTCTCAGCCAAGTTGGGGTCACAAGGGAGGTGGTTTGCCTTGCCTGGCACCTCTCTGAGTGAGGCATTTCTACAGGTTGTGTGGACACCCAGTGTAGAGAGCCCCTCTCTGCAAAGCACACTCAGACACTCTACCCACAGGTTCAGGGGGCCCTACTGTGGGCCAGGGCTGCAGGAAGCTCCGCATTTCTACTTCACGCAGGCAGTCCAACGCAGTCTCAGTGAGACCACGTCCTTTATTCCTCTAGGTCTCTCCATGGGTCCTGAAGCTCCTGCCTGGGGTCACAGACAGGAGGAGTTGAGAGGGACTCTGATCATCCCACCAGTCATGAGTTACTTAAAACCTGGAGACAGGAGCTGGAGTGCTTCCGAGCAAGGCTCAGCACACTGCAGCCTGAGTGCCATACCCAGCCCAGTGCAGCCCCCACCTGTTTCTTTAACTACATTGTAATAGGAACACAGCCACGCCCGTTTGTTCACATATTGTCTGTAGCTGCCTTCTTGCTACAAGGACAACACAGAGCAGTTGTGACAGAGATTGCACAGCCCGCAAAGCCAAAAATAGTTACCATCTGGCTCTTTATAGAAAATGGGCCGGGTGCCGTGGCTCACACCTCTAATCCCAGCACTTTAGGAGGCCCAAGCAGGAGGATCACTTGAGCTCAGGAGTTTGAGATCAGCTTGGGCAGCATAGTGAGACATTTATCTCTCCAAAAACAAAATTTAATAAATAGCTGAGCATGGTGGTACACACCTGTCTCTCAGCTGCTCAGGAGGCTGATGCAGGAGAATCACTTGAGCCCAGGAGTGTGAGGCTGCAGTGAGCTATGAATGCACCACCGCACTCCAGCCTGGACTACAGAGCAAGACTTTGTCTCTTTAAAAAGGAAGAGAAAAGCATGCTTGCCAGCACCTGCCACTCTCTTGTGCAAAGAAGTTAATGCATTTACTGCTCATCTAGACCAGTGGTTCACAGTCAGGCTGAGTTTGCGAGCTGGGGACATTTGGGAATGTCCAGAGACGTTTTTTTGTCACAACTGGGTAGGGGGCATCTGGTAGGTAGAGGCCACAGATGCCACTCACCATGCGACAATGCACAGGACAGCCCCACAACCAAGAAGTGTCTAGCACAAAACGTCGATAGGACCAAGGTGGAGAGCCTGCTCTAGGCCTGTCACCCGGCTCCTGTTCTCCCCGGAGGCCCAGGCCAGGTGCTTTCCAAGTTCGTTTACCCTGTAACTCCTGGGCAGAATCAGAGGACACTAGAAGTTCCTGTCCTTGTCAGGGATGCCCCTCCAAGGTGTTTTAGTCAGCCCCTTGCCTCCCATGGCCCACAAGAGTAGGGGCTCTGGTGAGCACTCACCGCAATGCCTCAACTGAACAGACTGTGATCTGCCAGTCTCCCCGGCGCCCTGGGACTTTGCCTGAGACTGGTACTACGAGATCACACAACAAAGGCCAAACTCAGCAAAAAGTCACAAGCAGCTTTAATTATCTAATGCAGCCTCCAATGGTGGTTTACAGCAACACTGCAGGACCAGGAGAAGCTGAGTAGCTCAGCCTCCTCGGTACTTCGGGCCGTGGCTCCACCCTCTTCCCTGACATCTTCTCCAAGGGGATGCATGCCCCTTGGAGAACTGAACTGAATGGCTGTCTTCAGTTCAAAGGAGATGTGTCCCGGCTGCAGTGGGTTCCTTTTCTTCCTCCTTCTTCCTCTCCCTCTCCTCTTCTCCAAGCCCCGGGCCCCCATAGCACAGTAATACATGGCCTCATCCTCAGGCTGCAGCTCAGAGATGCTCAAATACCCCCTGTTCCTGGCAACATCTTTGGATCCAGAGAAGCGAGGGGGGACCTGGGGGCCCTGGCTCTTGTCTGACTGTGAGAAGTATCTCAGCAGGAACCTCGGAGGGTGGCCCAGCCTCTGCTGGTACCAGTAGACACTGTACACACTGATGTCATAGTCACTCCTTAGGGTGCAGGTGAGGCGGACTGTGGTTCCAAGTGCCGAGGACACGGCCGGCGGCTGATGCAGCACCGGCTGAGGACCACAACCTGGTGACAAAGAAGCGTGTGGGCCATGGGCACAGGGCACGGTGAGGGAAGGGGCTGGGGTCTTCGGGCTCTGGGGTTCCTCACCTGTGCAGTAGACAAGCAGCATGAGCAGGACAGGCGTGCAGGACATGGTGCAGACCTGCAGAGCTCTGCCTCCTGTGGCCACGGTGCCTGGAGTCCCCAAGGCTGGCCCAGCATCCTCCTCCCTGCTCTGAGAGTGGGGGCTGTGGCATGCCCCGTTCCTGTCCACTACCATCCCAGACTTTCTTGGGTTTGCAGCGTCGGTTACCGGAACAGCCTGGGGGCAGCATTTGTGGCCCTGATCTTGCCACGTGGAAGCATTCAGGGAGGAAGCACCTGCTGCAGACGCTCGGGCCAGTGCCCTGAAGGCCTTTGGGTTAGGGTCCCTCAGGGGGCGTGACCTCAGCTTTCCCCTGAGGAAGCTGAGCCCCAGAAAAATAAATTTTCTGTCCACACTTAAACGCTTGGTGAGCCAGGAAGGGAAGACACATCCTTGGCGGGTAAAAACACCTGCTTTGTACAGCAGAAGACACTGGGGGCCCAGAGCGGGTTGGGATTCTCTGCCCCTTCCACGGTCCAGCACTGCCTTCAGCCCATGCTCCTCTCCCTCCTAGAACCAAGCAGAGGGACTCACATTTGGGAAAGAAGCCCCAGGGCCCTGGCACCTTCCCCAGCCCGTTCTGTCTCACACTTTGGTGCTGTGATGGACTGAATTGCATCCCCCAAATCCGTAGGTTGCAGCCCTAACCCCCTATGTGCCTATATTTGGAGATAGGGCCTTTGAGGAACTAATGAAGGTTAAATGAGGTCATAGAGGTAGGGCCTGGTCGGTACAACTGGTGTCCTTACAAAAGGGAAATTTGGGAGCCAGATGCAGTGTCTCACACCTATAATCCCAGCACTTTGGGCAGCCAAGGTGGGAGGATTGCTTGAGCTCAGAAGTTTGACTCCAGCCTGAGCCACATGGCAAAAACCCATCTCTACAAAAAAATTTAAAAATTAGCTGGACATGGTGACCAGGCAGCCGCAGTCCCAACTACTTGGGGGGGGGGGCTAAGGTGGGAGGATCACTTGAGCCTGGGAAGTTGAGGCGACACCAAGCCAAGATCTCACCGCTGCCCTCCAGCCTGTCCAACAGAGAGAGACCCTGCCTCAAAAAATAAATAAGAATAGAAATAATAAATTAATTAAATATGTGTTTACATACTGCCCGAAATATTTTTTTAAAAATTGAAGCGGAAATTTGGACTTAAAGTCTCTTATCCCACATGTTCACTCTCTCACCAAAAACTGGAGTGTCTCCTCCCCTGGAACCTGTGCAGGCCTGTGATCGGGGCTGAAGTGGCCCTGGGCGGGCGAGGTGGCACTGAGCAGCTGGGTGTGCACTGGGACTGGTGACTCGCAAACACTTGATAGAACAACCACCCCTGAGGCTCAGATGAGCCCCCTGCTCAGTGTCAAGCTGCCCACATCCATTCTCTACCTGGTGGGGGTGCAGACGCACCTGTTTCCGCCAGCTGGGTGACTCCGGGAGCGCCACCCTTCTTCCCGCTGCCTCTCTGGCCAACAGGTCCGCTGCCCAGGTGAGGGCTGGGGAGGGCCTTTGCAGACACAGGGCATCTTGACCACTGTCTAGTCACAGCTGCAACATCTGTGACTTGTTGCTCCTCCCTTCTCTGCACAGGCTGGTGGCCAATGGGGAACTAATCAGTGAGTGCTAATTCCTAGAGAGGAGAAAGGAAGCTTTTTTCACTCTTTCTTCCCTCATCCAGTAGCTCATTCGTGTGTCGTGCATGTATTTGTGAAAGAGAAATATGCCTCCCAGACTCTTCCCAGAGCACCAGTCTTTGGGAATTAGGGCAGGAGAAGGTCCCACCTGTGGGCACCAGCACTACTGCAGCCCCTGAACCAGCCCTACCACTGACTCTGTCAGAGTTTTTTGATCCTTTTAAGCTCAGAGGATAGGTGTTTCTACTTGCACTTACAGGTAAGTGCACATGGTTACACTGAGAGAGCAAATATGCCCAGACCCACCCCTCAACCACAGAGACACTCTGGTCCCAACTTTGTTTCACAGACTTCACTGCCCCAGGACCCTTGCACCACTCACAGGGAAAGATTGTCTCCAGTGTTGACTGTGTGTGCTGGGGAAGGGCCTTCCAGACCCTGCTGGAGATGGTGTCAGGCCCTTGGAGCATCTGGAGTTAGATGGAGGTCATGCTTTCTGAACTCTGCCTTCTCCTAGCCCTGCAGTGCCTCAACCCGCCCACACCTGGACCCAAGGATGATCTGTAGGGTACAGGAGTTTGATGGGGTTGAAGAACACCATGTATTCCAACCTCTTTGGCTGCACTCAACTCTTTTTAGATAATTCTAGACCAAGAGAAGGTTGGTGAGCTCTGTGACAGACCTCAAAGTCTGCAAGGGTCTTGGGAGAGACAGGAGCCATTCAGTACTCCTGCCTGGTTTGTAGACATTTTTAGAGGCAAGGTTTCACTCTTGCCCAGGCTGGAGTGCAGTGGTGAATCACAGCTCACTGCAGCCTCAAACTCCCAGGCTCAAACAACTCTCCTGTCCCAGCCTCCCAAGTAGCTGGGAATACAGGCACATGCCACCACGCCCAGCTAATTTTTTTTTAGTTTTTGTAGAGACAGGGTCTTGCCATGTTGCCCAGGCTGGTCTCAAATTCCTGTGTTCAAGAGATCCTCCTGCCTCAGCTTCCTAAAATGCTGGGATTACAGGTGTGAGCCACTCACCACACACTTGACCTGATAGATATTTGAGACTCTGTTTCAGTGATCCACTGCTACTTGACAAGCCACCCGTAATGTAGTTATTTAAAGCAAGACTTGATTAGTCCCCCCAGTTCTGTGGGTTGCCTGGGTGGTTCTGGTTTCACTTGCAATCATGCGTGTAGTTGTGGTCACTGACGGCTGGACCAGCTGCGCTGGGAGGTCTGTTCAAGACTGCACCTCATTCTCCTGCACGTGGCTCTGATCTTAGCAAGTCCCCACCCTCGGTGGTCCAGTGGTCCCTCTGGTCACCCATTCTCCCCATCTCCTTTCGTTTCTTCTCGTGTCAGGATCCCCCAGTCCCTGTCTCCCTCATTTCTCATCTGAAGGTATGCTTACCTAGTGCCTTTCCACCCCTCTGCTCTCACGTGGTGCTAAGCCAGGCTGGCACCAGGCCCCTTGTCACCCCAGGACCTTTGCCTATGATCCCAAAGCCAGGATGAATCCCAGTCCTTCAGAACTAACCCCCTTCCCCAGGTGCTCGCTTCAGAGACCCTTCCTGGGCATCCTCCCTGACTGCCCTGGGTGAGTAGGCCTGCCCCTGCTCTTCCTCTCTCTCATGGACTATGCTGGGTTTTGGTTTTGGTTTGAGTTTTTTGTTTTGTTTTAAGAGGCAGAGTTTCTGTCGCCCAGGCAGGAGTGCAGTGCTTTGATCATAGCTCACTGCAGCCTTGAACCCCCTGGCCTCAAGCAATCCTCCTGCCTCGGCCTCCGAGAGTATTGGGATCACAGACATAAGCCATCACGCTCAGCCTAGCACTTGTTTTTGCCGAGGCATTTATCATGGGTTTTAACTGCATCTGTGCTTGCTGCTTCTCCTGTCCCACGATCCCCCGAGATTGTTTCTGTTTAGTTCATCACTGAAAGTTCAACCTTTAGCTAATCTTTTTTTGTTTGCTTGTTTGTTTGAGACAGTCTCACTCTGTCACCCAAGATGGAGTGAAGTGGCACCATTTCGGCTCACTGCAACCTCCCTCTTCCAGGGTCAAGTCATTTGTGCCTCAGCCTCCTCAGTAGCTGAGATTACAGGCACATGCCACCATGCCTAGCTAATTTTGTATTTTTAGTAGAGACGGGGTTTCACCATGTTGGCCAGGCTGGTTTCGAACTCCTCATCTCAAGCGATCCGCCCGCCTAAGCCTCCTACAGTGCTGGGATTATAGGTGTGAGCCACCCTGCCCAGCCCAACCTTTAGCTAATCTAGTGTCCCTTGTGTACCGCTAACCCTGAACAACAGAAATTTGAACTTTGTCGATCCACTTTATACACAGATTTTCTTCTGCCTCTTTCACCCCTGAAACTGTGAGATCAACCCTCTCCTCTTCCTCCACCTTCCTTAGGGTAATCCATTTCTACCTAAAGAATACTAAATATATTTTATCTTCCTTAAGATTATCTTAATAACATTTTCTTTTCTCCAGCGTACTTTATTATAAGAATACAGTACAGGTCAGGCAAGGTGGCTCACGCCTGTAATCTCAGCACTTTGGGAGGCCAAGGCAGGTGGATCACCTGAGGTCAGGAATTCAAACTTTGAATCTAATAATTTCGTATCCTAATACCAACATCTTGGGGGTTAGGATTTCAACATATGAATACAGTGAGGTAGGGGGTGGGTACCCTTAGTATATATAAAGTCTTAGCCGGGCGTAGTGGCTCACGCCTGTAATCCAAGCACTTTGGAGGCCAAGGCGGGCGGATCACCTGAGGTCGGGAGTTCAAGACCTGCCTGACCAACATGGTGAAACCCCGTCTTTAAAAAAAAAAAAAAAAATTCTTCAAGGTTCCTCCATGTTGTAGTATGTGTTGGAATTTCCTTTCTAAGGCTGAATTGTGTGGAGAGACACATTTTGTTGATCCATTCATCTGTCAATGGACATTTGGGTTGCTTCTACCTTTTGGTTTTTGTGAATAATGCTGCTGTGAGCGTGGACGTTCAAATGAATTTTGCTTTTGATTTGGATTTAGTTAGAACCATGAGAAGTTGTTCCAAAAATCACAGCCATAACAGCAAAGTTCTTACGATAATTATCCCTGGTGAAACTGATTAATTATTATTTATTCTCACTATTATTATTTTGGAGACTGTGTCTTGCTCTGTCACCAAGGCTGGAGTGCAGTTGTGTGATCACAGTACCCTGAGGCCTTGAACTCCTGGGCTCAAGCGATCCCCGTCACCTCCACCTCCAGAGATGCTGGGATTACAGGCACGTAATCAACTCGGCCAGCTAATTTTGTGGGGTTTTTTGGTAGAGATAGGGTCTCACTGTGTTGCCCACGCTGGTCTCAAATGCCTGGGCTAAAAGCTATCCTCCTGGCTCAGCCTCCCAAAGTGCTGGGACTGCAGGTGTGAGCCACTGTGCCCAGCTAATTCTTTTTAATGTAGTAAAATATACATAACGTAAACTTTAGCATTTAAACCAATTTTTGGTATGCAGTTCTACAGCACTGAATATAGCCACATTGTCATGCTACATCACCACCATCCATCTCCAGAATGATGTATCTTTTGATGGGACTGAGGAGCTGGGAGCACTGACTGGAGAAGGAATGTTATGAGGACCCAGCTGGAGGAAGTTGGGCACGGCCAGACTGGGGGCACAGCAGCCTTAGCAGTGATGACCGCAGCACACACACAAAACCAGGAGCCATGGAGCCCCATTGTGTGCCCAACCAGGCAGCCTCCTCGGCTGCCTCAAGCAGCTGTACCCCCCAACAGATTTTGAGGCTCCAAGGGGAACCAGAAAAGATAATCTCTAGTGCCAAGATGAAATCACACACTGGCAGAAGGTAGAGGTAGACTTGTAACACCCTCCAAGAGCAACTCCGAACCTTCCCCAATAGGCTGCCTTACAAGGTCATGGTGCCAATTGGGCCTCTTGCCTTCATACCAGGAAGGCTGATGGATACCAACAAAATCACTGTTCTCCTCGGGGACAACTGGTTTTGTTCAGTGCTCTGCAAAGCAAGCAGTGGGGCTAGCAGAGCGTAGGAAGGAGTGTGAGGAAAGCACTAGGTGACTTTACAAAAACCAGGAGAAACTTTGAATCTAAAGTTGCATTCACAGCAGATCTGCAGGGATGGAACAGTGGAACTGGAGATCTTGTTGACGTAAGAGAACATGTTCAGAACAAATCTGAATTAAAGAGAAAACCCTGGATTGCACAAAAACCTCATTCAAAACCCAAATCCTTAGGTTTTGAAAATGATGTCAAGTCCAAGGACTTGAACCCTGGAGATGGTCAGTTTGTCCTGGGTCATCCAGTTATGGGAACACTGACAGATACTTACAGAATATTTGTGAACCCTGCAAACGAGGAGCATGGTCCTCAGAAGTTCATCATGAGACTGGGATACGGAAAAACTCTTGTATGGAGTGGCACTGGAGAGACGCAAACCACTGGCTGTGACAAGCCGTGGTTTGCATTTTGATGAACCCTGGCTGTGAAGCAGCCATTTGCAAAGAGACTGCAAAATCCCCTTTGGAGAAGAAAGAAGAATGAGGAAATCCTCGGCCAGAGCTCTCACCCTCATCAGAAACAGGAGAGGCATTTCCTGGGATTGTGGGAGAAAAGAATTCTTACCTCCATCTCTGACACCCCACCACGCCTCTGTTCTTCAGGTGTCACCTACCTGCCCAGAGAGAAAAGACACTGTGGCAGGAGAAGCCCCAAAGAGGATTTCAAAATTCAAAGCTGCCAGACTAAATCTGAGACACTGGGTCCTGCCGTGATACGCAAGTGCGTTTCTCCAGCCAAGGATGTTTCTTTAGAACGTGAAATTCAGCATGACACTGCAGTGCCTGGGATGACATGTCGTGGGTTAACTCATCTGTACTATTAAAATAATTAAATACATTTTGCACACTTTAGTGTTTAGATTTTGTTGTTGGTTTTGTGTGTGTGTGTGTGTGTGTTGTTTTTTGTTTTTTGTTTTTTTCATAAAATTAGCATCTTGGCCAGGCGTGGTGACTCACACCTGGAATCCTAGCACTTGGGGAGGCGAAGACAGGAGGATTGCTTTAGCTCAGGAGTTTGAAACCAACCTGGGCAACATAGTGAGACCCATCTTTACCAAAAAAGAAATATTTTTATTTGCTAATCTTCTCTCTATCATTCCAGGCAAGCACTTTGAAGAATTTAGATCATGTTCATTGTTCTTGTGTTTTAACCCAAATGAAGCCCCATCTTTTTAGAAGTAATTACTTTGATGTTTTTCATTCACTATGGGTATTTTAAATAAAATATTAAAGTTAAAATTTCAAATACATTTCACAATTCTCTCTCATTTACAAATACATTGTTGTAATTTTTGCTACTTAAAAATTCCAAGTAATCACTCAAACTGCGGTGACCTCTAAAAGAAAGCTGTGACTCAGTGTGGTGGCTCATCCCTGTAATCCCAACACTTTGGGAGGCCAAGGTGGGAGGATCGCTGGAGCCCAGGAGTCCAAGACCAGCCCGGGCAACATAGCAAGACCCTGTCTCTACAAAAACATACACAAATTAGCTGAGCATGATGGAGCATGCCTGTGGTCCCAGCTAGTCCAGGAGGCTGAGGTGGAAGGACATCCCGAGCCTGGGAGATCAAGACTGCAGTAAGCCAAGATCACACCACTGCACTCTAGCCTGGGTGACAGAGTAAGACCCTGTCTCAAAAAAAGCAGAAGAGGAGCAGGCCAGGGGTGGTGGCTCACGCCTGTAATCCCAGCACCTTGGAAGCCGAGATGGGCAGATTATTTGAGGTCAGGAGTTTGAGACCAGCCTGGCCAACATCGTGAAACTCTGCCTCTACTAAAAATACCAAAAAGAAATTAAGTGGGTGTGGTGGCACATTCCTGTAGTCCCAGCTTCTCAGGAGGCTGAGGCAGGAGAATCACTTGAAACCAGGAGGCGGAGATTGAAGTTAGCCAAGATCACGCCACTGCACTCCAGCCTGGGGTGACAAACCGAGGCTCTGAGAAAGAAAGAAAGAAATTTAAAAAGAGAAAAAGAAAGAGAGAGAGAGAGGGAGGGAGAAAGGAAGGAAGGAAGGGAGGGAGGGAGGGAGCAAGGGAAGGGAAGGAGAGAAAGAGAAAGAAAAGAAGAAAGCTGGAAACGAAGAAGGGAGGGAGGGAAAAGAAAAGAAAAGAAAAATTTAAAAACTGGAACCTCAGAAGAGAGATTTTTAAAAATAATTGTAAGTGTGTGTGTGTGTGTGTGTGTGTGTGTGTGTGTGTGTGTGTGGAGAGGCAGAGAGAGATGCATTTATAGGAGCTGGTATAGGATGGGCTGTTGAGTAAGACAGAGGACCCAAATGTAATCCAAGGTCTTTGAATGGCAGCTGAAGTACTTGTAGAGTCATTTACTAAGATAGGAATGCAGGGAGAGGATGGGAGTAGAAAGGCCAATAGCCTGGCAGTAGGAGTTATAAAAGGAGAGGAAAAAAAAAAACATAGAGCAATGAGTATTTGAGGAATTAATAGAGCTCTTCACAGCCATTTTAAGTTTGTTATCACAGATGGTGGTTTTACTCTGATGCTTTTCTGAAAGCCCTGGGGTTACAGATGTGAGGCACCCCACCCAGCAACCAGCTACAGGCCAAAGTGCTTCATCCTCAACAAGAAGGCACTGTCTCAGCGATCGACAGGATGGCCTGTGACAGGTATTCCGGGGTACAGGCTTCTGGTGTCATTGCTTGAATAACTTTGGAACCACGGCCCTGCAGTGAGCCAGATCTCCAGAACACTGGTTGAGAAACACATGAGTTCATGAAGCTGCTGACCCAAAATCAAGCAGAACAAGAGTTAAGTGCATGGAACTTAATAAACAAACTGGAGGCTGGGTCTGCCCCCAGAAATTTGGGGTTCTAGTGCTGCTCAAACATCGGGGGTCACTGAACTGGTTGGGGTGATTGATCCAGACTGCTGGAGAAAAGTCAGGGCTTTTTCATTTTTTAAGTTTTTCTGAGGCAGAGTCTCACTCTGTTGCCCAGGCTGGAGTGCAGTAGCATAATGTCGGCTCACTGCAACCTCTGCCTCCCAGGTTCAAGAGATTCTCGTGTCTCAGCCTCCCGAGTAGCTGTGATTAAAGGCATGCGCCACCATGCCCAGGTAGGATTTTTTTGTATTTTTAGTAGCGATGGGGTTTCTCTGTGTTAGCCAGGCTGGTCTCAAACTCCTGACCTCAAGTGATCCACCCACCTTGGCCTCCCAAAGTGCTGAGATTACAGGCACGAGCCACCGCACCCGGCCAACACCCCCATATATTGATAAGAGTTATCTGGATTGAGGCCCCTAAAATCTTGTCACTGATTTTTCTTAATCCCCTGAGCCTGAAGAAGTGGACTAACTCAGCCTATTAAGAGCTAAACTCCTTTGTTTTCAGAGGCTTCTCTTACTAAGACAAAATATGCCTTCTTCACCATCTTGCCCAATTTTCCTCTTGGCCTAGAACGAGGGTTAAGTCCCAGCACAACACAGCAGGAGATGTGCTCATTGTGAGAAGGGAGAAAAGGCTGGGCGAGGTGCCTCACATCTGTAACCCCAGCACTTGAGAAGCCTAGGGCAGGAGGCTCACTTGAGCCTGGGAGTTCAAGACCAACCTGGGCAACATAGCGGAACCCCCACTTCTACAAAAAAAAAAAAAAAATATTTTTTAATTAGCCGGGCTTGGTGTCTCTCACACATGTAGTCCCAGCTACTCAGGAGACTGAGACATCAGGATCACTTGACCCAAGGAGGTCAAGGCTGCAGTGAGCCAGATGATGACAAAGGTATTGTTACAATACCTTTTTCTAAATTTCAGATTATTGAGGATAATAATATAATTCATAATATTTACATATTTTTAATAAAATATGTAATAGTCTTTACTTTTTTTTTTTTTGAGAAGGAGTTTTGCTCTTGTTGCCCAGTCTGGAATGCAATGGTGCCATCTCGGCTCACCGCAACCTCTGCCTTCAAGGTTCAGGTGATTCTCCTGCCTCAGCCTACTGAGTAGCTGGGATTACAGGCAGGCACCACCACGCCCAGCTAATTTTGTATTTTCAGTAGAGATGGGGTTTCTCCATGTTGGTCAGGCTGGTCTCGAACTCCCAACCTCAAGTGATCCACCCGCCTCAGCCTCCCAAAGTTCTGGGAGGCTTAAGCCACCGTGCCCGGCATCTTTACATATTTTTTTCTTTGGGGAAATTATTTTTTGAGGTGTTTCTTTTTCCCTCTTTTGTCTTATTAATTTGGTAAATTTTATTATATATGGTGACTTGATTTGCTCATGTTGAACTCTCTTTGCATTACTAGTATTTCTCATTTATTTATACTCCATTATTATTTTCATGTGCTGCTGGATGCTGTTAAAATACAAATTTCAGCACATTAAAATTGGAATTAGTTTGAGCATTCATTGATTCATGAACCAGGCAGCACGAGACCACAAGTAGTTCAGTGCTCCACTTCAGGTGGGTTGGAAAGGGGGCAACAGAGGAATCTGATAAAGTATTCACAGAAACAAGACAAAGAAAACATATTTGATTGGTTAAAGTGGGAAGTCCCTGGTTAGAGGTTAGTTGGCAGTTTCTGATTGGTTAAGCTTAAGTTTCATTTTGCTGTTTACATTGAATTGGGTTGTGGTTGGCTTAGGTAGGAACTCAAGGTGCTGGAGCCATCTTAGCTCCAAGTTCCCAGTGAACTGTCTTAACAGTACCATTGCATTGACATTAGTAAGTGAGACTGGTCAGTTCTCTTTTTAGACACCATCATTGTCAAGTTATGTTTTAGAATTTTGTGATGAAATAGCCCTGTAAATTTTAATCTGTCTCACAGAACTCCAACTTGAATCTAGTATGGCGTGGGATGAATAAGCTGGCTGAATGACAGAGTCTGTCCTATCCTAAGTGGAAAAAGAAAACATTACTTCAGTGGAAAACTGCATTGTTCAGGTCACAACCCTTCCAGGTTATGTCTAGTCTTTCACTGTTTTGAGCTACTTTGGAGGCCTGGTGATGGCATTGCAGCATAATTCCTATATCTAGACATGTGCATTGTGTCCTGTTCAATTGGCTTCTTTCCCCACTGGAAGCCAATTTTACCTCCTTTTGCATATTCATTTCAATATTCTTGATCTTATTTTGGAGTCTCCCCTAGAACTGATTGTAACACCTTCTCAGTTTCCTCACTAACCAGTTAAATAACATCTTTAACATGTGTTTATTTATTTTGCCCAGGCTCTGGAGTGGAGTGATACAATCTTGGCTCATGCAGACTCCACCTTCCAGGCTCAAGTAATCATCGCACCTCAGCCTCCCAAGTAACTAAAACTACAGACACATGCTGCCAGGCCCAGCTAATTTTTGTATTTTTCATAGAGACAGGGTTTTGTCATGTTGCCCAGGCCGATCTCAGACTCCTGACCTCAGATGATCCACCCACCTCAGTCTCCCAAAGTGCTGGGATTACAGCCCTGAGCCACTACACCCGGCCCTCTCAGGAAAAAATTTAGAACAAAGAATTTGTTCTGAAGGGTGCAGTTGCTCACACCTGTGATTTTAACACTTTGGGAGGCTGAGATGGGCAGATCACAAGGTCAGGAGTTTGAGACCAGCCTGGCCAACATGGTGAAACCCCGTCTCTACTAAAAAAAATACAAAAATTAGCCAGGCATGATGGTGTGCACCTGTAATCCCAGCTACTTGGCATGGGGTGTGGGGGCTGAGGTGGGAGAATGGCTTGAACCTGGGAGGTGGAGGTTGCAGTGAACAGAGATTGCACCACTGCACTCCAGCCTGGGTGACAGAGCAAGACTCCATCCCAAAAAAAAAAAAAGAATGGTGGTCAAAGTTCAGTCCTCAACTCTCTTATCAGAGGTCTATGAGCCAGCAGTTGCATTTGGTGAGGGTCCAGGCTTCTGAAAGCCAACTCAGAGATATATGTTAAGATGTTATTTTTAGTTCTTATAGGAAAACCAAACATCTTTGGATCTAATTTCCTTGGCAACTGTTTTAGGCTACTATTACCTTTTTTAAAAATAAGACCCTATAAAACAAGTTATCTTTTGTTTATCAAGTTACTTATTTTTATTTATTTATTTTTTGAGGGAGTTTTGCTCTGTTGCCCAAGCTGGAGAGCAGTGGCTCACTGAAACCTCCACCTCCTGGGTTCAAGCGATTGTCACGCCTCAGCCTCCCCAGTAGCCGGGACTACAGGTAGTGTCCCACCACCTGGCTAATTTTGTATTTTTAGTAGAGACGGGGTTTCACCATGTTGGCCAGGCTGGTCTTGAACTCCTTGCCTCAAGTGATCTGCCCACCCCAGCCTCCCAAAGTGCTGGAATTACAGGCATGAGCTACCACACCCAGCCCCAAGTTACTTACTTATTTTTTAGGACTAGCTAGATATCTAGGATTTCCCTTGGATGAACTCAAGTGTTTTAAAAATTTTTTATGTTTGGGAGCTTCCAGGCCCCTAAGAACGGGGTCCGTGTCTTGTCATTTCTCCCCCACCCAAGCTCCTGGAAACCTGCATCTTAATGTCGTTATGAATTTGACTGCTGTGGATATCTTACATAAATGTGCGGAAGGGAAAGCTTTTCCTCTGCCGGCTCAGGTCCAGTGGTGTGTGGGAGCTGCAAATGAGTAAATTAACAGATTAACAGGGGAAAAATAGTAACCACACAACAGACAGATTAACAGGAAAAAAGACAAGATTTATTGACTTACGTGTGGGGGAGGAGCATTTAAATGAGAAGCTCCCTGAAGAAGTAGAGATAGGGATTTATACACCAGGTTTATAGGGTAAAGGGTTGGGGGGAGAAAGGGTTTCCATGGGAAAGATAAATGGCCTTTTAGGAGAATAAATGGAAGGTATGACACTTGGTGATAATGTTTGCTTACACAGTTTCTCATCCCATTGCAAGTGGTCCTGGCTGGGAGTGAAGCTCTCCTGAAGAGAGGATTTATGACAGCTTCATTCTTAGAAGGCTCTGCCTTTAGCCAGATAAGAGAATCTCCAAAATGGCTCCTTTTTGCATCTGCTAGATCTCAAAATGTCTTCAGTTTAAAATAATCTTCAACCTGGAAGTACAAGTGGGATCATACAGTATTTGTCCTTTTGTGACTGGCCTGTTTGACTTAGCCTATGGTTCTCAAGGTCCATACATGTTGTGCCATGTGTCAGAACTTTCCTTTTTTTTAAGGCTGAGTACTATCCCATTGTGTTTACATTTCACGTTCTGTTCATCCATTCACCTGCTCTGCTGGTGGACATTTGTGTTGCTTCCACCTTGTGGCTGTTATGAATAATGCCGCTGTGAACATAGGTGTACAAATACATCTTCAAGACCTTGCTTTTAGTTCTTTTGGGTATATTCCTAGAAGTGAAATTGCTGGATCTAATTTTAGTTTTTTGAGGAACCACCATACTGTTTTCCACAGCAGTTCCACCATTTTACATTCCCAGCATTGTACAAGTGTTCCGATTTTGCCGTATCTTTTTTTTAATAGTAGCCATCCTAATGGATGTGAGGTAGTATCTCATTGTGCTTTTGATTTGTGTCTCCCTAATTAGTGATATGGAATGTTTTTTATAGGTTTATTGGCCAAAAACAGATCTTTTTACTGTAACACTGTACGCCGCCTTTTAACATACATTTACCAACCAAGGAGTCCCCCTCACTGTTCATTATGTGTCAGAGATTGAAATCTCAGAAAAATCGATGTGGGTCTTACCTTCATAGTATCAGTTTTATTGGCAGGAGTGTTTTTCTTTCCTAGGTGGTTCATCTTACAAATCTGTCTCTCTCATAGGCATTTGACATTTGACAAGAGAAGACAGAGCCAGGGAACCATCCTGGAGGGTTTTTTACTGCTGGGTTTATGGCAGAGTCCTGAGGGCAGGGAACAGAGGGTAGACAGGGTCTCCTGCTGCCAAGGCCTTGACTTTGTTAGACAGCTTTCTTCAGTTAGGTAAGGTACAGTGGAAACCTCTCCCAGAAGGCTCCTCTTTTTGCCTAAGCTACCTATGTCAGGCTCTGGATACTGAAAAATCAGATCCTTCAATAAGTAAGCTCTTGGAAGAGCTTACTCTGTTTGTTTTCATTGATTGATTTCTGTTCTCAGGTCAATATAATATCACTTTATGTAAAAATATGGTAATATTAGTGTTAACGTTAAATAATGAGATTGGAACACATGATTAAATATAGAGTTTATTTGATCACAAAGCTGGAGTATAGCCACCCAGGAAACACTGACTGCAGATGAATGGGGTGAGAGTTCCAAAGCAGTGAAGTTAAGGTTTCCCTTATATAGGCAGAGACAGAGAAATTTTAGCAGGATTACAGCATTTTCCGTACAAAACCAGTGCATTCATTACAGTGATTTGATTGATTATAGAATGCTGTATTCCAAGAAAGTTTATTACTTCCTGAGAAGAGGTAGTGATCTGAAGGGGTCTTATCTCTTATTAGGTGCCGTTTGGGTCTTCCTAATTTTCTATAGTACAAGAATGACGAAGAACGTTGATCTATAATCAGAGAAGCAGAAGTTGCAGCTGCATATTACATGACTCAGGCCACATAGCCACGTTGCTCTCAAGGCTCAGAATAATTTCAAGTTCCAAAACTTTAAGTTTGAATTGTTTAATTTCACATTAGTTTCTCTCCAATAGTCTTCTCTTAGTTTTTCTTTTGTTATTTCTTCTAGATTAAAGTTACAATTATTTAGACATTATTTATAATATCCTAATTGTAACAATATTTATATATTTTAAATATTTGCTCTCCTTATCCAGTTACATATCTTTCTACTTATTAATTTCACTTCATCACATAATTTTTTAAATTCTTAATAATGTTTTCACATTTATTGTCATCCCTAGATGACAGAAAAAATATGAGTGAATGGTTTATTCCATGTGTCTAAGTTACTTCTGCCATTATACAAATCAGTTCTTGCTGTAAATACTGGGCACACTTGTGCAGTCACATCAGCAGAAATATTCCTATTATTATATTAGCTGTTTCCTATTTTATCCTTTTTAGCTTTTAATTGTTAAAAGATAATTTTCAGAAAAGTAGAATTGTGACTTTATACAGATAAAAAAAAATCAACATGTATTAAAGAATTTATTTTACTTGTGTAATATAAAGTACCAGGCAGATGTTAAAGAATAGTTAAGTCCGGGCATGATGGCTCACGTCTGTAAGCCTAACACTTTGGGAGGCAGAGGCAGGAGGATCACCTGAGGTCAGGAGTTCAAGACCAGCCTGGCCAACATGGTGAAACCCTGTCTCTACTAAAAATACAAAACTTAGCCAGGCATGATGGCACGCACCTGTGGTCCCAGCTACTTGGGAGGCTGAGGCAGGAGAATCGCTTGAACCCGGGAGGCAGAGGTTGCAGCCGAGATCGCACCACTGCACTCCCGCCTGGGCAACAAGAGCAAAACTCCGTCTCAAATAAATAAATAATTTTACAATTCATCTTCCAGATATGTTTTACACAGATCATTCATTCATTCCACAGATGTTTTACAGCATCGAAAGAAGCCTGCTGTACACACATCTGTACATTATTATTTTAATTATTAGCTTCATAGATGTTTTCATGCCAGTTTTCATAATCATTGTAATTATAATTGTCATGATTGTCTCTCCGTGGCGGGGAAGAATCTGGGTGCAGAGCTTAGGGACCCCTGCGGTCAGCGCAGGGTGGAAGTGCCACTCCCTGGGGTGCTCCCGGAACTCGCGAGCTACGGAACCTAAGGACCCCGACGCGCAGGAGCCGGAAGGCAGACGCTAGCACACCGAACGCGGGGACGCCAGAAGCGGCTGGACCAGGAAGTAGGAGTTGCCTGTGACCGCCCCAGGAGCAAGGACCGGAGCCGGATTTGCGGTGTGGCTGCGGGTGAGTGGCAGGCTGCGGGCCTCACGCCGGGCGGCTCAGAAAAGCGGGAAGCGCGGGCCTTTTTCGCGCTTGTTTCCTGAACGTTGGCCGGCGGCAGACCCGCGGGCTCGGGAGAGGGCCCTGGGCGGGCTCTGCATTCTTGTTGCCTCTTTCCTGGCGGGGGTGACCCTCTCCCCCCGGGCTTGCTGTGGTTGTTCAGGGAGGTGGAGATGGGCCCGCCCTGTGTCTGCAAGGAGCAGGCGCTGTGGTTAATACCTTTCTTCCTGGAACCCTCCCCACAACTCTGAGGTGAGGTCTGCTGTAGAGACAGTCTCACTGGTAGGGAAACTGAGGCTCAGGGAGGCTGTGCATCCGCCGGGGCCCAGATCGTTTAAAGGCGCCCAGGTTCTCTGACCTGTTATCTGTCAATGAAGTAGGGTACCTTTGTGAACAAAGTAGCTGGAATCCAGGGGCAATCATTTCTCGCAGAAGTGAAAGGTAAGATGTTCCTCGTCTTGCCTTTTTATCTTCTCATCTTTGGAAACACGACCTGAGAGGCCAGCCTAACTTGGGCTTGATGGCTAGCCAGTCCTGGGATTCCTTTGCCAAGGTCACCTGACACTAGTGTGTATTGTTCTGAACCTCCGTTTACTCACAGTTTAAAAAAATTACAACGCCTGCCTTGTAGAGTTCTTGGCAAGATTGAAGAGTGTTTATAGGTATGGTGTGCCTACTACAAAGGAGGAGCTTAAGAAATGGTCGTTTGTTTCCCTCTTTTCCTGATTCTAGAAGTGTTTGGTAAAGTTACTGAGGTGGTAGACCCTAGGAATTTTAATGCTATTCAGACTACTGCTAGGCCTCTATTCCCAAACCACATCTGCTTGTTTCTAAGACACAGACATGAAAGGAAATTTCTAGGTTTACTGTGTCCCCAAAGACACAAATCGTTGGTGGTGTTGCTGGTGAGAATTGACAAGGTACTGATAGCTTAACCTGCTACTCCCTTTTACTTCACTTTCAGTTCTCCTAATTACAGGCCAGTTTGGGGTGCTTGCTGTCAGTACCCTCTCAGCTGTTGCTAATCTCCCTTCTTGAAATAGGAGGACAGGGCTGGGCAGGCCAAGGCAGGAGAATCACTGAAGGCCAAGAGTTTGAGACCAGCCTGAGCAACATAGTGAGACCCTCCGTCTCTCAAAAAAAAAAAAAAATTAGAAATTAGCCAGGCGTGGTGGTGTACACCTGTAGTCCCAGCTACTTGGGAGGTTGAGATGGGAGGATCCCTTGAGCCCAGGAGTTTGAGGCTGCAGTGAGCTATCATTGTGCCACTGCACTCCAGCCTACGTGATAGAGTGAGACCCCATCTCTAGAGAAAAAAAGAGAACGTATTTCTGGTCATTTTTGTATACTTATGCTTAAAAAAAAAAAAGCAAAAACTTAGGTGAATAATAATGTTGGTAAAACAAAACTGAAAATGATGTGTAAATGAAATTTACAGACCATTGCTTTCAGGTTTTGTTCTCATCGGTTTCCATTTTGAAATGGGAGATGTTCCTTAATGGAAAAATAGCCACTCTGCCCAGCCTAAAGTCAGTATTTATTTTACATGTTTACTCTACGTTTTAGATAATTAGAAGCATTTTTATTGTTTGCCTTGCAGGTAAAATTTTTGTTTTATATATTCATTCATTCAACCAGTATTTGCTCACCATTTGTTAACCATGAGAATGAACAAAGCAAAACCCCTGTTCTCCTGCTACTTACTTACATTCTAGGAGCTTTAAGACAAGAACCAAATAAGTAGATGGAGGCTGTACCTGGTGTAGTGTGAGTGCTACAGGAAAGCAAAGCCAGGCTGCGGTTCCATCAGAGTGCTCATAGAGGCAGGGCAGGATCAGGCTTGGAGTCCAGCCACTGGAGCTCTGGTCTCTCTGACCCCACAGTCCCACTGTAGGCCAGTACAACGGCAGCACCCATTAGCATCTCTACCTAGGATGCTGGCAGGACTGCCTGGTGCCTGGTGTGTCCTCATTATGTCATACATAATTGCTGCCTACTCTGTGGCGCAGACATGAGAAAATCTGAGGAAACATTTTAGGACAAAACTTCCTAGTTTGGAAGAGATGGGAAACTCAAACCCTCACAGACCAATCCCTCTCTGCTGCAGGTTTTCCCTTTGGCCTCTGGCTTCTCTGGGTAAGAGAAGGGGAATCTCTAGGTCTCCTTTAAACCTGTTTTGGGCCTCTGATTTTGGTAGAATCAAAATGTCCACATAACGAGCAGAGGCCAATCACAACCACTTCGGTTGTTCATTCATTCACTCAGCAGGCATTTAGTGCGTGCTGGGTGCCAGAAATATGGCAGTGAACCTGACAACTGTGGGAGAGACAGACCGCTGGCGCCAGATGCAGATCAGGGCCGTGGGAGATGCAGCTGGAGCAGTCATGGGCCAGGGAGCTCATCTGCAGACAGTGCCATCATTCCACAAGGTCTCGGCTCTTTCGCTCTGAGATGGTTGTGTATTTAGGGGGAACATCCATGTATTTATTTTGAGGAAAAAAGCAAATTGCCATTTTACTTGGGGCAGCTTTCTGGTCAGTATTACTGATTTCATTGTGGTCCTATGATCTCTGAAGTGGAGGACAAGGTTGACAGCCCAAGGCTGACCTTGGGCCTCCTCCCGCACAGCATGACAAGCAGAAGCCCCTTTAGTGAAGGAGCTTCCTTTGGCATCCTTTCTGAGCATCCCCTTGCCAACCCTCCTCTATTTTTTCTGATTTTATTTTATTTTAAAATCCCCTCTCTTAGTTCTTTTCCCTCAGTCACCTGTGTCCAGATGCTAAATGTAAAAGGTACAGAATATGGTGAGGAGGCCCCCCCAGCCCTAGCCTCCAGTCCCTCACACCCCTCCAGGTGACTGCTTTGACTGTTTTGCGTCCCACCCACACATACCGCCTCTTCATAATCAAGTGCACATGTGTGCACGCATATGTGTGATCACAGATGGCAGCATTCTGTGCACGCCATTACGTGTCCAGCTTTCTTAGCATAGTTTATCTCGGTGATCCAGTCCACGTTAGTATGTACCAAGCAGATGCTTTCCTTTCTAATGCTGCCAGGTGCTCCACTGTAGAGAATGCCATGCTTTTATTTCACCACCTCCTCATTGACAGACACCAGCTTGTTTCTAATCTTTTATCATGATTAACAATGCTGCAGAGGACCCCCAGTTATGTGGTTCATCACAGGCACCACCATGCCCAGCCTGAGGCCACTCCAGTGCTGCCCTGTCCTGCCTCCTGGGGACTCAGGGTCCACGTGGACAGTCTTGCCAGGGCCGACTGTTGGCTCCTGTGACTCTCCCAGGTGACTTCACTCTCCACCTGTCTCATGGTCCTTGCCCTCCATGGGTCACCACCACACCCTTGTAATTCCTGTTTGAGCCTTCCACCCCCTGGGAATTGATTCTTTGACTCTCACTCCCTGCTCTCGTGCCTCACTTCCTGGACCCCACAGAGCACACCGTCTGTGGACCCTCCCCAACCCTCACCTCCCTCTTCACCCAACTCAGAGTCAGGTTTTGTCCTCATCTCTCCCCCTCAATCCCTGCCCCACTCCCTCTCCCTCCTACTCACCTGGACTCTCCCATCTAAGTAACTCCAGTGCTTCCTCTGCTGTGGGCCTGCCTGCAGCGTCACCACCTGTCCCTCCTCCGTGGACAGCCATACCATGGCTCCTCCACCAAGAGAAGTGCAGCCCTTTCACAGCTCTGCACCACCTGGGTGCTGACTGGCTGCCTCTCTTGCTCCTCCCCCGTCCCAAGGCCATCACTCCAGCGGTTCCTCCCACTCCTGAATGCATCTTTTCCTTCTCTGCTGGAGCAGTCCCATCGATGGAGAACATGTTGGCACAGCTTCCATCCTAAAACAAAAGGGGACAGTGCACTGGCCTTCTCCCCCTCTCCCAGATTTTGTCGAGCTCACCCCATGCAGCTTTCACCTCTGTCACTCACCAGGTGGCTCCATCAGGGTTACCCAGGGCTCTCACTTTGCCAGACCCCATGGTCAGGTCTCAGCTGCCACCTCGCCTGGCCGGTCAGTGTCCCCCATGTGGTGATGACTGCCCTGAAGTGCTCTTTCCTATGGCTTTCTTGACCCTACTCCTCCTGACTCACCCTGCTAGCCCCTCATCTCCCAGCCCCCAGCCTGGGCTCCTTCCACATTGCTGCCGCCGCCTCCAGGCCACCCAGGCTGTCCATTGGGCAGGTCACATTAAATACACCTGAAGCCCCGCTTCAGACTGCCAATCCCTTCCTGTCATGCCTAATCCAAAGTAATGGGTTGTTCCTTTTTCTTTTTTATAAAGACGAGGTCTCACTATGTTAGTCAGGCTCGTCTCAAACTCCTGACCTCAAGTGGTCCTCTTGCCTTGGCCTCCCAAAGCACTAGGATTGCAGGTGTGAGCCTATGGCAGGTGTGAGCCCATGCCCAGCCCCTGCCTCAGGTCATCTTTGATTCACCTTCCTCTCCCCCTCCCATGTCCCACCCATCCCAGGCCTGCCCAGACTCTGACTTCCCCTCTCAGCCTCCACCACTGCTACGCAGGGCCCAGTCACCCTCTTCTATGTGGCAGCCAGTGAGTTCCCTTTAACACTTGAAGTCAGATCATCCCAGGCCTATGCAAACCCTCTGCTGCCTCCCAGCGCCCCTAGAGCAGACCCACATTCTACACCCCTGCTCCCTCCCTCAGCCCCACCAGTCCCCCTGCCCAGCCACCTCCTCCCCAAGGACTTCACCTTCCCTGCTCCTGCCTGGACTCTTCACCCAGGTGTCACCCAGCCCTGCCCTTCCCCCCCCCTGCTCCTGTACTACAGCATGAGTTCCAGGAGGACAGGACCTGGTGTTGCTTTGTGCTGTGTTCCCTGCACCCGGGACTAGGCCAAGCATGCAATAGGTGCTCGATAAACAACTGGATTAGTACGTTCATTCCAAGGAGTGGAATTGCTGGGATGTGCACTTGTCCTTTGAGCGGGATCCCTGAATTGCTGTACATAGAGGTTGTTCCCATTTAACTTCCCTACGCCCTTGTCTGCTGTGTGTGCATTGACTTTGAGTCTCTGCCTATGAGATAAGCACAAGCTCATTGTAGTTCTGAGTTTCTTCTTCGAGTGTTGTTGAACATGATGTGATACCACAAAGTGCTAATTTCTTCATTATGCAAACAATTCCTAAAATAAGAAAACAACAGTGGAAAAAAGTGGGTAACAAATGGGAATAGACAGCTCACAGAAAAGGAGAGCAAGTGCTTTTAAACATGCCTCAGGTACTTCTCAGTTTTGAGGTACTTAGGTGGTTGTTTTTATTTTATTTTATTTTATTTTATTTTTTGAGACGGAGTCTCTGTTGCATAGGCTGGGGTGCAATAGCACAATCTTGGCTCACTGCAACCTCCACTTCCTTGGGTTCAAGCGATTCTCCTCCCTCAGCCTCCCAAGTAGCTGGGATTACAGGCACCTCCCAAGTAGCTGGGATTACCCCCCATCATACCTAACTAATTTTTTGTATTTTTATTAGAGACAGGGTTTTGCCATGTTGGCCAGGCTGTTGAACTCCTGACCTCAAGTGATCTGCCCACCTTGGCCTCCCAAAGTATTGGGATTACAGGCGTGAACCACCATGCCCAGCTAGGTGATTTTTTTTTCTTCATGCTGAGATTATTTCATTTAGCCTTTTTTTTTTTTTTATGGGGTCTTGCTGTCACCTAAGCCAGAGTACAGTGACTGTTCTATTCACAGGTGCAGTCACGGCACACAACAGTCTTGAACTCTGGCCTCAAGTGATCCTCTTGCCTCAGCCTCCTGAGTGGCTGACACTCTAGGCATGTGCTACCACACCCAGCTCATGAGATTTATTTTAAAAGCATGTGTTTTTCCTAATATTCTTCTGGTTTCATTATTTCTACTCACACGTTTGCTAGATCTGGAATTGGTTTTAGTGGGAGTTAGGAAGCAAGAGTCTAACTTTATTTTTTTTCCCAGCAGTTTTCCCAGTTGTCTCAATACAAATCTTTTTTTTTCAATACAATGCTATATTTATAAACATCAGTGCTACATTTATAATGATTTAAAAAAACAAAAAGCGTTCATGTGGTTTTCTTTTACTTGGCCAGCAGGTATTGAATGTCATGTGTCAGGCACAAAAAGCTGTTGCAAAGGCCAACAGTGATTCAGACACAAAGCCTGTCGTGTCCTATTGGGGGTGAGGTAGACGCTGATGATGACATGATGTGAATGGGTTGGAATGGAGACTTAGCCCAAGAGCCACGGGCACAGGAGGGCTGACTTACCCTGCCAGTGGTGTTGGGAGACCTCATTAAAGGAGAGTCAGCACTTGAGCTGGGCCTGTGGGCTGTCCAGCTGCATCCTCCAGCCTGGCAGAGCTTTCCCTCAGGCAGAGGAGCACAGGCACAGAGGCTTCAAATGCATGTTTGCTTTGATGATGATATTTGATTTAATTTGGCCAGAGCATGGCCTGCAAAGCAAGAGGTGGAGCAGAGTAGATGGAAAATAGATGTGACAGGGCCCTGATGTCTGCTTGGGGCTGGGCCCACTAACCAAAGGATCTCAGGCCCAATCATGGATTGGAAGGACCTGGGGGAGCCCAGCCTGGGCATCTGCATTTTGTGAAGTGTCCCAGGGCATCCCAGTGCTTACCTGAGGTGGAGGTGCTGCTCTCAGCCACGATGGTTCCTCTCTCCAGGTGCATCCACCTGCCCTGACCCGTCACTGCAGATCCCCAGCCCCCAGCTTCTTCCTGGCATGGATTTAGGAATAAAATTGACCTGAGATAATTGGGGCCACTTCACCTTCCCCCCACATGGGGCCAGATTCCCAGTATCATCTCTGAGCCGCTTCAGTTGACCTGGTAGTTTTTTATAACTCAGAGGTCTTCAGGTTTCCCTAATTTTTCTTCTTGCCTCAGGTCGGTCTTGTTTTTCCTTTGTTAAAGTGAGTTTCCTTGTAGTGATATAGGTTTTGTTGACAGCATTGCTATTCCCTAAGTGTCTTTTCTTCTCTTCAGGAGTCAGCATTGATAATAGTGCTGTGCTGCAGAAGAGTGGAGTCTAAACTTTTTCACTGCCAGTGCCCTGAAACTGGAGTGTGAAGGGCTGACCCAAGATGAAGACTGTGCTCATGGTTGCTGAAAAGCCATCCTTGGCGCAGTCAATTGCCAAAATCCTCTCTAGAGGTAGGAGAGACCAGCCCTACACTTGATTTCTTCCCGTGAGCTGTAAGCATGGTCATTTACGTGTTGCAGGACGTTTCTTTTTCCTAATGTGATTCCACGCTGGCTGCGGTAGATTTGGTTCAGGTCAGCAGGTGGTCATGAAGGATCTCAGTATGTCACTGTGGGGTGCATTTGCTTCCACTCCTGGCATGTGCCAAAGCTGGGGTTCGCAGAAGGCACAGTCATTATCCACGTGCTGGGCCTGGCAGGGCTGTTGGGTACAGGTAGAAGAAACCAGCCCTGGAAGTAAGGAGACACAGCCAGGACCACACCCCAGTCGAGGTCTGATAAGGCTATGCCCCAGGCATTGTCACCCCTGGGCACTCCCACTGTCCTCTGGACCTCATGTCACTCCAGAGTAGCCAATGCACTGAGCTGTGGCCACAGGCACTCCTGAGACACCAGGGAGCTGGAGAGGAAATGTCTGCCACTCACCCCCAACTCTGGCCACTAGGGTGGTTGGTAAGGTGCTGTTCCCCCCATCTTTGAATTCCCTCCAAATAGAAAGAGTTTTGGATGCTGGGTATCCAGAAATGACAGGCATCTACCTGACCTCCCCTTGGTCCAGTAGTTGAGGGAGGAAGAGACCCTAGTTCAGCTGAGAAGGCATGGTCCGCAGGGGGACAGGAGGCCCCCAAAATGGTGCCCGGTGCCCAGAAGTTGAAAAAGTATGGCTGAGTATGGTCAGTGGAGAGGGTGAGAATTCGATAATTAGAAGGTCCGTGGTAACCTAGAGTAGATCTGGAATCCATTGTAGTAAATGATGAATAATGTTTCAGTGAAGTGAGGCAAAAATGGAACTGAAGAGTGAAAATATAAATGTAGAGAAAGAGCCCGCCCCTGCCTGCTCCTGGCTCCCGGCAGCTTGGGGCTCTGCATCAAGAGTGCATTGCGCTAGGTTGTCGGCAGATGCTGTTTTCCCTGAGTGCCGTCCCGTCTCTCGGTGCCCAGTTACCTGCAGAGGTCTGCGGGAGCTGCAGCAACTCATCATTCTGGGGAAGGAGGACTCTGGCCCTCTGAGAGGTGGCATCTCGGCCGGAGTCTCCACAGTGTCTTCAGCTCAGCTGGAGCAGTCACTTACTTTGTGCTTCCCCACGCCCAGGGAGCCTGTCCTCACACAAAGGGCTGAATGGAGCCTGCTCAGTCCATGAGTACACTGGGACCTTTGCTGGCCAGCCGGTGCGCTTCAAGATGACGTCTGTCTGTGGTCACGTGATGACCCTGGATTTCCTGGGTAAGCCCTCCTACCCTCCATCCTACCGAAGGGAGTTCTGCATGGCACTGGCCAGGGTCCAGTTGAAGCCAGGAGATGCCTCTAGGCAGGGAAGTTGTTCCGACTCCATGAGTCATAAGGCCAGCAGATCATGGAGTGGTGATGAGAGGGTCCCTGGGTGCGCTGCCCAGAACCCAGTCTGTGGAGCTCAGCCCTGGGTGCCCATCGTAGTGGCACCCCTTAGTCACTGCCTTCCCTGTGCGCCTTCCTGTGTAGACAAAGTGGCGGCACCTGTCTTAGGAAGGGCTTGACCTGTGCAGGCATTTGAGAGAAGGCTGCTGCTGTTTCTGACTTCACCATCATCCGTCGGTCATTTGGTGGCTGCCATCATTCCCGTATCATTACTGTTATCACTTACCTTGGAAGGGCCCACATTAGGGACCCGCTGGATGTAGGTGCAGGGCTGTGTGGTTGGCAAGCGTCTGTTCCAGGCTTCTCCCCCTGCTCTGCAGGCTCACTGGCTGGAGACGGGGGCAATGAGAGCCTCTGTGCGTTTCCACTTCTCATAGTAAAATGGGTCTCACAGCAATGCCATCTGCTTCCCAAGGCTGTAAGGATTCAGTGTGACAGTGAGGGCAGAGCACTCAGCACAGGGCCTGGCACACATCAGAGCCTCAGCCCTGTTCTTGCTGCTCATTGATGACAGCAGTGACAATGATGGTGACTTGAGTTGTGTGGCTGAGCATTTGGACCCCAAGTTTTATCTCCAGCAGGCAAGTGGGGAGCCAGGATTTGAATTTGGCTCTGTCTGACCTTATTTTCCCAGGATGCAAGAAATGGGGCCTAGGAGTTCAAGACCAGTCTGGGCAACATAGTGAGACCCCTGTCTCTACAAAGAAAAAAAAAATCCATTTTAAATTGGCCGGCATGGTGGTGTGCACCCATAGTCTTGGGGGGCTGAGGTGGGAAGATGGATTGAGGCTGGGAGGTCGAGACTGCAGTTAGCCATGATCATATCACTGTACTTGATCCTGGGTGAAAGAGTGAGAGAACCTGTCTCAGAAAAAAAAGAAATGGGGCCTAAAAGAAAGCCAGGTGGCTGAGCATGCAAGAACTGGGCCTCCGTAGATGATTAGGTGAATATGCTGAGCATGAGGCTTAAAAAGATGGGTCCTCTAATGGGTATGACTGAGCACATGTGTGCCCCCCACAGAGTGCTGGGTTCCAGAAACCCCGGTTGGAAGTGCCAATGAAGGCACCAGTGGTGGGATCCAGTGCTCGGGCAAAGCGAGCCAGTCCAGGAATGGTGCTCCCAGCTACAGGGAAAGTCCCGGAAGTGAGACCTGAGCAGCAGCCATCTGAGAGCTTACGTGGCTCCTGTGGTTGGCCGGGGTGTGGTGTCAGCGAAGGAGACTGGACGGGAGGGAGTTACCAAAAGCCTGAACCCAGTATCCTGGCTCTGCCTCTGATCATCAGGATAACCCTGGGCAAATTGTTCTCCAAGCTTTCCCCTTTTCATTTGTGGGGATGAGACCAACATCCTCCTGGGGTTATGATGGTCTCAGAGGCCGAGCCCCTGTAAACTGTGAGGTGTGATTCAATGTCACCATGACTGGTTTGTAGGAAAATACAACAAGTGGGACAAAGTGGACCCCGCAGAGCTGTTCAGCCAAGCTCCCACGGAAAAGAAAGAAGCTAACCCCAAGCTGAACATGGTGAAGTTCCTGCAGGTGCGTGGGGCTGGCCTGGGCATGAGCACACCAGGGCCCCCACCCCTCCACAGCTGGCAGTTTCGGATGTCCTTGCCCACCCTTGGTTGAGTCCTAATCCCCCTTGGACAGGGGGGGCTTTTGCTAGCTCTTTCTGTGAGTGCCCCCTGCTGGCCCAGGAGGCACCATCAGGCACCCCTGACACACATAAGGCAGTTGCCATTGCCAACCCTCAGTCCTGGAGAGCAGGTCTTCTGCTTTGAAAATAGCTTGTTTAGACCAGATGCGGTGGCTCACACCTGTAATCCCAGCACTTTAGGAGGTGGGTGGATCACGAGATCAGGAGTTCAAGACTATCCTGGCCAACATGGAGAAACCCCGTCTCTACTAAAAGTACAAAAATTAGCCAGGTGTGATGGCACATGCCTGTAATCCCAGCTACTCGGGAGGCTGAGGCAGGAGAATCATTTGAACTGGGAGGCAGAGGTTGCAGTGAGCCAGCACCGTGCCAATGCACTCCAGCCTGGGCAACAGAGCAAGACTCCATCTCGAAAAAAAACAAAAGAAAAGAGCTTGTTTGGTTGGGGTTTTTTCCCCCTTAATTTTAAAACAAATGCATACAGATATGGAAAATTAGAAAGTACAGATAAGTAGAAAAACAAAAAAATTATTTATAATCATACTGCCCAAAATAACTGCTGTTATCATTTAGGGTTATTTCATTTTAACCCTTTCTCTGGGCAGTTTGGGGTTTGAGATCATGTTGCATTTATATCTATCTATCTATATTTTTTTTTGGTGGGGGGGGGGCATCCAAAAACAGCAGTTATAAACTTAACTGTTTTCTGTTAGCTGAGGCAGCCTCACCACAGCCAGCTCCTTGTCCAGCCCAGGTACCAGTTCTCCTCGCTGAGGTTCAGGGCCTGGGCCCAAGCCCTGTGCTGGATGGGAGCACTGGGGCAGGCGGCACAAGCTGGGCCTGCAGCGGGTGCGTGTGAACGTGTGCTGTGTGACAGGTGGAAGGCAGAGGCTGCGACTATATCGTGCTGTGGCTGGACTGCGACAAGGAGGGGGGAGAACATCTGTTTTGAGGTGAGTGTGAAGCTCAGTTCGGTCCTCACTTTTGGTCTTTCTGACACCATCCCCAAACTGACACCAGCAGTCACATCTTTCCTGGGGCCAAAGGAGGGAATACCCTACTGGTTTAAAAACACCTCCCACCTCCCTTTATTTTGAAACTCCATAGATACTTTTAACTGCATAGGCTCTGCTAAGGGCGGTCAAGTGTTCCTCCGCTGCTGGGAATGCACCGTATCAGTGAACATAGGAGGGGGCAGAATTGTCTGGGTAGATGCAGGTTTCAGAACGGGGCTGTCTTAGGGCAGCTTGATCTTTAGCATCCTGTGCCCAGTGTGACCTCTCAGGGACCTTGGCTTGATGCTGGTTGATTCCCGACCTCAACACTGAGCTCCTTCGCAGGCCTCACTCTGCTCATCTCCTGCCCGACCCAGGATGCCTCCCGCCTCCAGCCCCCTCTGGGAGCCGTGCAGAGAAGCAGGTGGCAGCTCCCTGTGCACACCCCAGGCCCCATGCTTGTCTTGGCCATGGTGCCCTCACCGTGGTCGTGACTGCTGGCCTCACTTGGTGCCCTTCAGGCTGTTGTTCCCTATGGGTCGCCCCTGTGCTGCTGCACCCCCAGCTCTCACCCGAGGCTCAAGAGCTGGTTCCAGTGAGACAGGGAGCTCAGCCACCCGGTGTTACACTACAGCACCCTCAGCAAATGCGATCACACTCTGTCCCTTCTCAGATACCCTCTCCTCCCCTGCAGGGTGGCTCCTCCCTGGGGGCCTTTGCATTTAGGAGTGAATGGGGGCAGCTCATGGGGCTTTCTCCCTTCAGAAATGAAGCCACTTATTCCCCGTAAGGAAGCTGCGTGGCCAGGCTCCGGCGGCGACCCTAGTCCCACTGCACGGCCTTCCTAGTGAGTCTCGGCTCTAGGACCCCTGCTGTGCTTTAGCCCGAGCTGCCCTCACCACAAGTTGGGACCACCTGTGGCCTTCCTGCTCTTGCCCATTTCCTTTTCCCTTCATTCTTTTTTCCTTCCCTGTCTTTTCTCCAGTCTTTTAAAATTTCCACTCACCCTTCCAAGCCTTCCCCTCCTTCTAGAAGGCAGGGAATTGGGTCACATGGGATGGATTTGGGGACTAAGAGGTCCCTCGTGTACTTGGCAGTACCATTTCCTGATTTGGTGGGGATGAAAGCAGAGGATTAGAAGAGAGAGGGTGGGAGTGAGAAGGGAGTGTTTGAATGTGTTTTGAGATGGAAGGAAAGGAAGCCACGTGGTGGGGTGTTGTGGAGAACCCAGGCCTTCTGGAAAGCCAGGGGGATAGAGGAGGGTCTGGCAGGGCCAGGAGAGGGGGCTGAGCACACGTGCTCTTCCCTGGAAGGAGCCAAGTTTCACAGTGGGGTGGGCCATGGCAGGGATCTGGGAGGTGGGTTACAGCTGGCCACTCCCCACCCCCAGGTTCTTGATGCTGTTCTGCCCGTCATGAACAAGGCTCATGGCGGCGAGAAGACCGTGTTCCGGGCCAGATTTAGCTCCATCACGGACACAGACATCTGTAATGCCATGGCCTGCCTGGGTGAGCCCGACCACAACGAGGCGCTCTCAGTGGATGCTCGCCAGGAGCTGGACCTGCGCATCGGCTGTGCATTCACCAGGTGCTGGCCACACCCGCTTAGCTCTGGGCACACCCTCACTCTCCCTCAGCCAGAGCCCTGCCTCTACTGGTCCCCCTCAGGGGCCCCCAGGCCTCCCAGAGCCAGGATGAACAATAGAGGATTTCACCAACCCTGAAGAAGGCTGGGCACAGTGGCTCACACCTATAATCCCTATACTTTGGGAGGCCAAGATGGGAGGATTGCTGGAGGTTGGCAGTTTGAGACCAGTCTGGGCAGCATAACAAGACCCTATCTCTACAAAAAAAAAAATTATTTTTTTTTGAGATAGAGTCTTGCTCTGTTGCCTAGGTTAGAGTGCAGTGGCGCAATCTCCGTTCACTGTAACCTCTGCCTCCTGGACTCAAGTGATCCTCCTACCTGAGCCTCCCCCTACAAGTGCTACAGGTGTGCAGCACTATGCCTGGCTAATTTTTGTTTTTTTTGTAGAGACAGGATTTCACTCTATCGTCCAGCCTGGTCTCAAACTCCTGAGCTCAAGCGATCCGTCCACCTCTGCCTCCCAAAGTGCTGGGATTACAGATGTGAGCCACTGTGCCCAACCTAAAACAAAAAAAAAAAATTTTTTTGAGGCTTACTCTGTCTGTCACCCAAGCTGGAGTACAGTGGCACGATCTCAGCTCACTGCAACCTCTGCCTCCTGGGTTCAAGTGATTCTCATGCCTCAGCCTCCCGACTAGCTGGGATTACAGGTGTGCGCCACCACTCCCGGATAATTTTTGTATTTTTAGTAGAGATGGGGTTTCACCATGTTGGCCACACTGCTCTCAAACTGAGGACCTCAGGTGATCTGCCCGCCTCAGCCTCCCAAAATGCTGGGGTTACAGGTGTGAGATACTGTGCTCATCCAAATTTGTTTTTAACTGGATGGGTGTGGTGGTGTGAGCCTGTAGTCCCAGTTATTTGGGAGGCTGAAGTGGGAGGATCACTTGAGCCCAGGAGTTCAAGGCTGCAGTGAGCTATGATTCCCCATCAATGCACTCCTGCTAGGCAACACAGCAAGACCCTATCTCTACAAAAACAAAAAAGACCTGAAGAAAATTGTTTATTTAGTTGACAGAGATCACATAGGCCCTGCTTGATAAACTATGTTTGTCCATACTGTGGGAGTCCTGAGGAGAGTGTGCAGTAGATGGAATAGAATAGAAGGCTTCCTGGCCCGAGACAGTAGAAACCTCTATCTACTCTCTCACTGGCTCTGTCACCCATGTACGTACACAAATCCTCCCCAAGGCTGTGCCCACTCTGCTCTCATTGGCTTCTAAGCGGGGGACACCACCTGGTGCCACCTCCCTCACGTACCACCCCGACCTTGGGCTGGACTCACATGGGTGGCCATAATAGTGTCTTGAGTGAATCAGTGACAAAAATATCTTTCTCTCCCCCTCCCCCCTACCCTACCACTCCCTCCAGGTTTCAAACTAAATATTTCCAGGGGGAAATACGGTGATTTAGACAGCTCTCTCATCTCCTTTGGGCCATGTCAGACTCCAACCCTGGGATTCTGTGTGGAGAGACATGATAAAATCCAGTCCTTCAAACCAGAGACCTACTGGGTGCTGCAGGCCAAGGTTCCCTGCCTTTCTCTTTCATGCTGGGGCTTTCTGGGATTGGGGCATGGATTCTGAGAGTCTTCCATCATCATCAGCCTGCAGGCCCCAGGCTGAGGGCAGAAGTGTGGGTGGCTATTCCTGGAAGTGGTCTGTGGTATCCAGGGCTGAGGGACCCCAGCCTTCATGAGGGCAGTGGGAAGAGACTGGGCCTGTATGTGCTGAATCTGGATAAGTGGGAACGAGTTCAGCTCTGGCAATGTAGGTTGAGGTCACCCCACAGGAGCCAGTGGCTGCAGTGGTCAGGTGCAAGCACTAGACTGAGGCCATTGGCTTTCAAACTTTTTAAAATTCCTAGAACCCTTTCTTCAACTAAAAGCCTTCACAAAAGCACACTGTAAGACTTAATACAGCTAGGCCAGTCACTCGTGTCTGTAACCCAACAGCCTGGGAGACTGAGGCAAGAGGATTGCTTGAGGACAGGAGTCTAAGGCTACAGTGGGCTATGATCGTGTCACTGCACTCCAGCCTGAGCTACATAGTAAGACCCTGTCTTGGAGCTGCTCTGGCTAACAGGCTTGGGAGCCCCATGGTGGCCATACCTAGCACTGGCCAGGCACTAGGGATAGGCAGGGGTGGTGTGAGAGGAAGGGGCTCAGGTGCTTCTTAAGGACACAACAACCTCAGCTCCGGGCTACCTTCCTGAGACTGGCTGCCTGGTTTCGGGGCTGGGGTGGAGAGGGGCAGGATGTCAGCTTGCGTATCTGCCCACCCCAACAGGTATAGCTGTGAGCCATTAGAGCTAGGGCTATTTTGCTCCCAGACAAGGACCAGCTTCATCTGTCCTGGTTCTTCCTGGTGTTGGGCTCACCTGGAGACTTCTGTGTTCACCCTTTATCCTTTTTCCTGCAGGTTGACACTGACAAAGACAGATCTCTCCTTTTGGACTGGGACCGAGTCAGAGTGTTCGACCGGGAGATTGCACAGATGTTTTTAAACATGACAAAGCTGGAGAAGGAAGCCCAGGTGCGCCTGCTCCACCCACACCTATCACAGTTGCCTTGGGTGAGGGTGGGCCTCAGATGGCTCCCACTGGAGGAACAGCCTGTGACCATAGGCCACATCTTCTCCCCCTTTCTGAAACACAGACATCTTTTCGGAAAGCGGAATGGTTACTCCCCCGTATACTCCTACTAAGATATTTCTGCCCAATGCCACAGTGTACTGCATGCCCACTCCATACCAGGTGCTGTCTACACCTGTGACCTTGTCAGGCCCCTTCCACTCTCCCCTTTCCATGTGACCTGCCGGGTATTACCCCCGTGTGGCAGGACTCCATTTCACAGAGATTCAAGCTAGCAACTGTAGAGGGACCTGTGTGCACATTGATGAACTTGCCCAGGGTCACAGCTACCAGGGGGAGAGGCTGGAGATCCCAATTCAATCAGTTTGCGTGCTTTTATGGGATTATGTTTCTTACTTAGGGTTTCTATGAATTGAAAGGACATGCTGCTGGGTTGTTAGGAAAAGGATGAGGTGACCTGGCCGCACGGGTTGGGGACACATCTGTGGCTATTGAAGTAAACATGCTACAGACGTGACAACTACCAGATCCATTGCGACACAGCCTGGCCTCCTTAGCTGCCTTCTCCTTGTCCTTCTCCGGCCTTCCTTGAGTACGCTTTTGCCCGCCATGCCATTGTCTCAGGCATCTGAGACTTCTAAAGCTGCTCCAGGCTGTCAGCATTGATCACATTCCTGGAGAGACACTCGCCACCTCCAGCCCTCACTCCAGGGAGCCCAGCCTCCCTGCTGCACATAACAACTGGTCTCCGTGTTAGCACCCACATCTGTCAGTCAGGAATGCAGAAGGCACTGCCCTGACCATCCTACGTGGGGTTGGCAAGGGCAAGGGGCTGGGGTTGAGTTGTTTGGATTGTTTTTGCCGTAGGCAAAACAAAGAGTTGTCTCTTTGAACAAGCATTCAGCAGAGGTAGACAGTGTAGGACTCCATTCAAGCACAGCCCACGGATGGACGTCACTACCGATATGGTGTTTACAAAAATTCCAGAGTAGTCACCAGCACTTAAAAATTAGGAGATTTCACACTAAAATTCTGCCTTCTAGCTTCTCTTGAAAAATCAGAAGAGGTAGCAGTACTACCAGGCGCAGGCAGCAGCCTCCCCCACAGCAAGGAGCAGCACTGCCCTGGGACGGGCCCCACTTGCCCTCCCTGTAGCCTGGCTGATGCTGGCTTCTGTAGGATTTCCACCTGCAGCTCTTCTGACTCCTCCTCAATCTTCCAGGTTTTCTCTTCCCCTAGAAAATTCTCAGAAAAGAATATTCAGTCACTTGAGGCCAGGAGTTTGAGACCAGCCTGGAACACAGGGAGATCCTGTCTCCAAAAAAAAAAAAAAAATTTTAAAGTAGCTGGACTTGGGCCGGGCATGGTGGCTCACGCCTATAATCCAAGTACTTTGGAGGCCGGTGGGGCGGATCACCTGAGGTCGGGAGTTTAAGACCAGCCTGACCAACATGGTGAAACCCCATCTTTAAAAAAAAAATAAAAAGTAGCTGGACATTGTGGCACATGCCTGTAATCCTAGCACTTTGAGAGGCTGAGGTGAGAGGATCACTTGAGGCCAAGAGTTTAAGACTAGCCTGGGCAACATAGCAAGACTGTCTGTACAAGAAATTGAAAAAATAAAAAATTGATCAGGTATGATGGTGTGTTCCTGTGGTTTCAGCTACTCAGGAGGCTGAGGCAGGAGGATTACTTGACCCAGGAGTTCAAGGCTGATGGTACCGCTGCACTCCGGCCTGGGCGATAGAGCAGGACCCTGTCTCTTAAAAACTCTGTTTTAAAGAGAATTTTTATTCTTTTACCCTTCCTGGTCGTGGTCCCAAATAAATATTCAATCAAGTCTTTAAACTGTTGTTGAGAAGAAATGAATTGGAGAAGCAGGAAGACCAAATGAATGAGACCAGACCCTTCGTCCACACGTCTTTTTTTTTTTTTTTTTTTTTTTTTTAGAGAATTCCTAAGTCTCATTATCCACACATCTTGATTTCCTCTATGGTGGTGTCTTCCTGCTCCCCCAAATCACTTACCGTGCTGTCTTCCAGGTGGAGGCCACAAGCAGGAAAGAAAAGGCCAAGCAGAGGCCTCTGGCCCTGAACACCGTGGAGATGTTGCGTGTGGCCAGCTCTTCTCTGGGTAGGTAGGGACATTTCTCTAAATTTAGTCTCCAGAAGGCTTCCTAAGGCAGGCTTGTAGAAGCAGGTTCAGCCTGGAGCAGTGAGCGCCCAGGGAGGCAGGGCGGTGCCTGAGGTTTCAAGGAGATCTGAGCCTCCTGAGGATTTCACTCCTCCTTAGGTTGTAAAGGCGGTAAAGTTGGCCACCCCCTGAGGGGACATCCTGATATTAGAGTCCCTGAGCAGCTATCCCTGGTGAGGGGAAAGGCCTCCCCCAGATGTCACCTTCTGGGAACCAGTATGAACATCGCCTCTCAGCCTGGTCTCCTCTCAGCCTTGTCTCCTCAGTAGCGAGAAGGGGGTTGGGCTGGAAAGCTGGTGGTCTCTGGCAGCTGTCAGCCCCTAGGCATTGGTGCCCCTCTGCAGGGAACTATGGGCAGTGTCCTCTCAGAGTGGTGGCACCAGCGTCCTCAGAGGGCAGCAATGCTGGGAATGGTTGCTAGCTAAGTGCCAGCCTCTGCTGGCCAGGAAGTAGCAGGAATAGCCCCCCTCAGTGGCCCCAGAGAGCCATGAGGACAGAAACACTCAAGGGCTCAAAATGGGGCTATGTGCTAACTGCCATGAGCTGACCCGAGGCATGGTTATGGCTGCGTGGCCAGTGCGTGGGGGAGCAGTGCTCTGAAAGCCATGTCTCATCCCCATGGCCACAAGTCCCGAGTGAGTGACATTTCCCATCAGGCCCCTCCTGGGCCCACCCTCACAGGTGCAGGATTCAGCCTCAGACAAGGCTGTGTGGCATAGATGCCCACCTGGCCAGCAGCTCTGCACTCTAGCCGTGCCACCCTTACCCTCCAGGAGGGGCTGGCCACCTTATGGGGAGCCTGAGTGCACAGACCAGGGCAGGCACCTGGCCGTCCCCACGTACCTGGCCCTCTGAGAGCTTCCTGTCTCTCACAGGCATGGGACCGCAGCACGCCATGCAGACAGCCGAGCGGCTCTACACACAAGGCTACATTAGCTACCCACGGACAGAGACCACTCACTACCCTGAGAACTTTGATCTGAAGGGCGCTCTTCGGCAGCAGGCCAACCACCCCTACTGGGCCGACATGGTGAGTTGAGCCAGGCCGGCCCCCACATGTGCGTGTGTCACTAAGGCCTTGGGAACAGGTCTGGTACTTGAGCCAAACCCAGAGAGGCAGCCGAGCCCAGCCACAGACTCTGCTCTGTCTTCTCTCCCTCAGGTGAAGCGGTTGTTAGCAGAAGGTATCAACCGCCCACGGAAAGGCCACGATGCCGGCGACCATCCCCCCCATCACCCCCATGAGGTCTGCCACAGAAGCCGAATTAGGTACCCCTCTCACCCTATACCTGCCATGCTTGCAGGGAGGGAAAGGCAAGCTGTGACAGTGAAGGTTGCAGGCCCTGCTGGCAATGTGGGGGCTCCTTCAGCCCCTGCCTGCCCTGGCTGTGGCAAGTGGGGGAGTCACCGGGAAGATAAGCTTCATTACTATGGGACCAGGACAGGAATGAAGAGGTGGCAGCAGGTGCAGGTGGCTGTTGCGGGGAGGCGCGGGGGCAGACGCCACAGGGGACATAAATGAAACCAAGGCAGAGAGTGGCGGGTTTCAGTGGTGGGGGGGTGCCTTCTATCTCCCAGCTGGCCTGAGGCAGTACCAGTGGTCCAAGCGCCAGGAGAAGGAGGATGAGGAAGGGAGAGCGGTGCAGGTAGAGACAGGGGCCACTTGTGGACAGTCTGAGTTTGAAGTGATGGTGTCATGTCACAAGACATTAGAAGGACAGGCCCACACCTGAAGAGCAGTCTTGCCAGAAGCAGGGGCAGGAGGTTGTGCAGGGTTGGGGGAGCTGCAGCCACGAAGGAACCACTGAGGCACAGGGGCCTATGTTCCCTTCCTCCACATTTTTTCTTTTTTTGAGACAGAGTCTTGCTCTGTCACCCAGGCTGGAGTGCAGTGGCCAGATTTCAGCTCACTGCAACCTCTGTCTCCCAGGTTCAAGGAGTTCTCCTGCCTCAGCCTCAGTAGCTGGAATTACAGGTGCCTACCATCACACCCGGCTATTTTCTTTGTATTTTGAGTAGAGACGGGATTTCACCATGTTGGCCAGGCTGGTCTCAAACTCCTGACTTCAAGTGATCCACCCGCCTTAGCCTCCCAAAATGCTGGGATTACAGGCGTGAGCCACCGCGTCCAGTCTTCCTGCACGTTTTCTTTCCTCCTTCCCTGAATTTCCTGTAAGCAGGACCTTGCTGCTCAAGCGAGTGTGCTGGGGGCTCCTCACGGCCAGAGCCCTCGGCTGGCTTCCAGCTAAGTAGCCCCGGCCTGTTGCAGGGGGTGACGCATGGCGGCTCTATGAGTACATCACCAGACACTTCATCGCCACAGTCAGCCATGACTGCAAGTACCTGCAGAGCACCATCTCCTTCAGGATCGGGCCCGAGCTCTTCACCTGCTCCGGGAAGACCGTCCTCTCACCAGGTCACACTACGGGCCCAGCTTTCCTCCTCCCCCACCTTCATGGGCAGACAAAACCATTCTACATCGTGTCTGGGGATGGGAGGCCCAGGGTCTGAGACCTGGGCCACCCGGGCTGGGGACCCTGAGTGATGGCACCTGTCTTTCCAGGCTTCACGGAGATCATGCCCTGGCAGAGCGTGCCCCTGGAGGAGAGCCTGCCCACCTGCCAGCGGGGTGACACCTTCACTGTGAGTGAGGTAAAGATGCTGGAGAAGCAGACGTGCCCACCCGACTACCTAACGGAGGCTGAGCTCATCACGCTCATGGAGAAGCATGGCATCGGTGGGTACGCCTGCCCAGGCCCCAGAGCCAGCTCTGTCTCCAGCACTCAGGCTGGGAGTCTACTCACAAAGCTGCCCAGCCACCCCTATGTGCCCAGCCCAGCACCCGTCCACGGGCTGGTGTCTGGAAACTGATGACCCCGCATGTGGCCAGCCAGGCAGGTCCACAGCAGGCATCCCCTCCCGAGGCCTCCACTCAGAACCTGGCCTTCCCTGTGAAGGCCCCGATGTGCCCTCGTGCACTGCGGGGTGGGCGCACACTGACTAATGCCCACAGGGCTGAAGATTGGCCCAGATGCCAAATGACTCATAGAAATCATTTTGGCAGTCTCCTGAGTCCACACAGCCAGCCTGGTCTGTCCTGAAGTCACGTGACAGGGAAATGCGCTCTCACAGGAGCTGCTTCCCTGGCGGAGGGACAGAAATGCCTGTCCGAGGAACAGGGCTCCCCAAAGGGTGACCAGGAAGTTTCTAACCAAGAACGGGCAGCCCAGGGGAGTTTATCAAAGCAAAAATACAGTCACCAGTGCAGACTCCTCACAGGAGAGGTGGCCTCACAAGTCCTCAGGCCTAGGGCTGAGTGAGGTCTCACATGTTGGGGGCCAGCCTCACTGACAGAACCTTCTCCCAGGTGGCACTCGCACTGCTGGGCACTGCCTGTTGCCTGTGGCTCCATCTCCAGCTGCGCCTGGCTGACGGGCTCCGGAGGCCTGTGGGATGTCACAGCCAGTGTGTCCAGGCTCTGCTCCAGCAGTGGTCATAGAGGTGGACTCTCAGGGAGTGTCTCTCCCCAGGCTAGGGTCCTGGTGACCGTGGCAACCTTGGCAGGAGAGCAGAGCTCTGGGCTTGCTCCTCCCAGGGGTCCAGGGCACCTGCCAAGGTCCTGAAATAGCAGCCCTCAGCCCACTGTGGAGTGTGGGCTGTGCTCCCCCTTGTGTCCTCTGCCCTCTCCCACTAAAGGGATACTGTGGCTCCTGGCAGCCCTATGGTAGACAGTGAGCCAGACCCAATCACCAATACAAGTTTGTGACAGTGAAGAGGGCTCTGGTGTTACCTTCTGAACAGGAGAATAGTCTGAGCCTGTGACTGAGCCCCCAGGAATGTGTAAAGGGGCCTAACCGGAGCCACCACCCAGGTCTGGGGTGACAATGCGGCGGGCGGGGCACATGCTGCAGAGGAGCCCACACCACACATCATGGCACCCGGCAGACTCAGACGGTGGCAGCACACACCACCCACAGCCTGCCACACCAGGTGCCGAGCTTCGGCAGGCTCCTTCGCCCCTGGAGGCCATTTTCTTCCCATGTGAGATTCTCTCCAAGCTGCTTTGGGAAGGTGTGTGTTACCTGCCCATGCTGGTGAGAGTGCAGGGAGCCTAAGCCTCTTTTTGCCCCTCTGACTGGCACCCACCATAGTCAGAACACCTCAGCCTCTGCTGCACCCCTCTGCCAGGGAGGCTCTGGGCGGTAGAGTGGAATCCTGGGGGACTGGGAGCCTGCCCTGGGTACCGTGACAGGCCTTGCAGAGAGGGAGGAGATGGGAGACAGGAAGTGTCTTTGCAGTGAGCTTGTAAGCACCTCCATGTTCTGGTGGAGCGGGGCTCTGGCTCCAGGATCAGGTGGGTGCCACAGGATCCAGGCAGGAGAAGCCAAAGAAGTCACGTTTACCAGGCACAGAATAAGCACTGTGACCTTGGAGAGTTCCTTAACCTCCGAGTCTCTACCATAAAGCAGAAGTAGACCCCGTGCAGGGAGGGCTGCCTTTGTGTTCTCAAGGCAGAACGTGAAAGGCATGCACTTGGTGCCCAGCACAGTGCAGTGGGTGCTCAGAGCACAGCCCTCCCCTCCTGTGGGTGGCCAGGAGCCGTGAGAGAGCCTGCACACCAGGTGCCCTGTGGCAGGTGCTACAGCGTGTGCTTCAGTGGGGCGTGTCCAGGGTAGGCCAGGAACCCTGGGGCCTGGTACGTTGCAGGCACAGATGCCAGCATCCCTGTGCATATCAACAACATCTGCCAGCGCAACTACGTCACTGTGGAGAGCGGGCGCCGGCTCAACCCACCAACCTCGGCATCGTCCTGGTGCACGGCTACTACAAGATTGGTGAGTCCCTCGGCCCTGTCCCCAGGGTTCACCGGGGGATCCCTAGCTTCTCCCCTGGGCATTGGCTCTGCCACCCCCTCCAGACAGGCCCTGCCCTGCAGTGATCCCCCAGCCCCACATGCACTCCCTTAACACCACTGACGGGGCGCTACCCCAGGACCCCCAGGACCTGTCCAGAGCAGGAGCTGGGTGTGTTTGAAAGCTGAACAGACATGTGTGAGGGAACCAAAAGGGAGGCGAAGGTGCCTCAGTTCTATCCTCTGGAGGTTCCCCCAGAGGCCAAGGGGAGAGGGAGGAGCACAGAACTGGCCCAAGGGCGGCCTGGAGCTCATCTGTGATGTGGTTCTAGCCACCGGCCACTCCACCTGAGATTTCCGGGTGAGAAGTGAGGAAAGGTCTGGGGGCATAGGAGCCAGCCTGCTACCATCTGAGGCCGTGGACTGGTGGGCAGGGCAGAGGCCAGGAGGACAGGCCGGAGCAGGAGGGGGTGGGCAGGGCAGTAGCCCTGCCTGGGAGGGGGTGGCATAGCTCTGGATGTGAGTGCTCAGGGCAGCATCTGCCCCCTGCCCACTCGCAGATGCAGAGCTGGTGCTCCCCCACCATCCGCAGTGCAGTGGAGAAGCAGCTGAACCTGATCGCCCAGGGCAAGGCCGACTACCGCCAGGTCCTGGGCCACACCCTGGATGTGTTCAAGAGGAAGTTCCACTACTTTGTCGACTCCATTGCTGGTAGAGTCTGCCTCTGGCCTGCCCCTCACCACAGGACCCTCTGTCAGCACAGCTAACACCTGGGGACCCAGGTCCCCACATAAGACCAGCTCCCAGGTCTGGGCTCCAGGCCTCAGTAGGTCAGGGCAGTGACACCACCTGGCTGGGTTGAAAGAGCAGGTGCATTTACACCACACGTGGCCAGGAGCATGCGCTCTGATGCACGGGGCTGCTCCCCTGCCGTTCTGCCACGGACAGTAGAAACCAGCGCCTGCAGGGACCCTCTCACACTCAGACCCTTGACCACATATCGTGGCGCCTCCTGCCAGAGACTGTGAGAGAGGTGACTTCTGCACTCTGCTTGCCCGCAGGCATGGATGAGTTAATGGAGGTGTCTTCTCGCCCCTGGCGGCCACAGGCAAGCCCCTGTCACGCTGCGGAAAGTGCCACCGCTTCATGAAGTACATCCAGGTAGGTGCGGGGGAGCACTAACTCGGGCACGCTGCCTCACCCCTGTAGGCCTCAGCTTGATCGTTGGTCCCAGAGGAATCACATTCTTTGTCCTGATTGTCACAGAAGAATGAGCATAAAGCAGCCTTGCCAAAAAATATCCAGTGTCCCCATGACCCCTCAAACACAGCCACTGGGCCACGCAAACACATGGTGCGTTTCCTAACAGCACGCTACTTGCCACTGTGGGCATTGACGTATGCACAGGGATTTCAAACTGCCTTTCTGCATACTTGGGGCAAGGGCCGGAGACTCAGGGTCCTTGCCTGGCAGTGTGTCACAGGTTCTGCATGACAGATTACATATTGTGTATTAGGAGTTGGGGCAGGGGCCAAGTCAGTGGCCTCAGTGACCCTCACACCCCCTGCCTGGCATTACCGCAGGCCAAGCCAAGCCGCCTGCACTGCTCCCACTGCGACGAGACCTACACACTCCCCCAGAATGGCACCATCAAGCTCTACAAGGAGCTCCGCTGCCCTCTGGATGACTTTGAGCTGGTCCTGTGGTCATCAGGCTCTCGGGGCAAGAGCTACCCACTGTGCCCCTACTGCTACAACCACCCACCCTTCCGAGACATGAAGAAAGGTGAGTGCGGCCCCTCCCTCCTGTCCACAGGTAGCTGCAGTCTCTGTTCAGTGCCAGCTCCTGCCTTGCACCAGGCCAGACTCCGAGGGGACCCTCACCCTGACCTTTACTGCACTCATTGGCACTGAGATGAGAGACCCTGGATATAGCTGGGGCACCGCTCAGGTCTCAGCCAGCCAGTGCCACCCTCTCTGTGTCAGAATCAAGCAGGCAACCCTGGTCCACTCTCAGGACCTGGGCACAGGTGTGCAGTGCTCCCTCTGGAGCTGAGTGAGCAAGAGGACCCACCCAGTGAGCGGGGAACCCCCAGTCAGTGTCCACCACTGTCCTCCATCCTCATCCTCATTACTGGAGAAGGGAGAGCATGTGTCCGGGCAGGCAGGTCAGAGGGCACCGAGCCAGACCAGGAACCTGCGGGAGTGAGGTGTCTGCCCACATTCACCATGGGCTCTGCAGGAAGCCCCCTCCGGGCCTCAGTCTGCCCCCAGGCTGCTGGGAGAGTGAGGCCCCATCTCCACCCTCCTGCTGCCTCCAGAGCAGCTGACAGGGTGGTCCATGTGGCCCAGTGACATGAGGGTCATGTGGCGTTACCAGTAACAAGCTGTGGCAGCAAAGCAAAGGGGGGGATGGAGTCAGCTGGAACCCACTGGGACGGCGACAGCAAGGGGCCTCGAGAGTTGAGGAGGTTTCAGATAAGCAGAAAACAGGTAACGGCAGCCAGGAGCCGAAGCATAAGCAAGGCTGTCCCCAGGAGTGAGGCCAAGAAGAGTTCCTTCTGCTGTGACGAGGGATCCAGGAGCTTGAGGCATTGGGAGCAGGCCGCAGAGGACAGGCAGGCGTGGCAAGCGTGCCTCACAGGGCTCCCCTCTTCCACCAGGCATGGGCTGCAATGAATGTACACACCCCTCCTGCCAGCACTCGCTGAGCATGCTGGGCATCGGCCAGTGCGTGGAATGCGAGAGTGGGGTGCTGGTGCTGGACCCCACCTCGGGCCCCAAGTGGAAGGTGGCCTGCAACAAGTGCAACGTGGTGGCGCACTGCTTCGAGAACGCCCACCGCGTGCGGGTGTCCGCTGACACCTGCAGTGTCTGTGAGGCCGCCTTGCTTGACGTGGACTTCAACAAGGCCAAGTCCCCACTCCCGGGCGACGAGACACAGCACATGGGCTGCGTCTTCTGTGACCCCGTCTTCCAGGAGCTGGTGGAGCTGAAGCATGCGGCCTCTTGCCACCCCATGCACCGCGGTGGACCAGGGAGGAGGCAGGGTCGAGGGCGGGGCCGGGCCAGGAGGCCCCCTGGGAAGCCCAACCCTAGGCGGCCCAAGGACAAGATGTCAGCCCTGGCCGCCTACTTCGTATGATGGCCCTGCCCTCCCTCACTCAGGCTGTGGTGCTGTGCAAACACCTCATGGCACTTCAAACTATTAAAATGCATTTTGTCTTCTCCTGAGCTGGGAACCCTTTGCTGGGGCAGCAGTGTCAGAAGGTTACTGTGTCACTGGGCACCTGTGGGGCCCTCCTTCCCTCTCTGAAACCCAATACATCTCCCTTCAGCCTGCACACACATGCCCAGAGTTCTCCCTGCTCTCCCTACACCCTGGCAGTGCAAGCAGGGAGGCCCCAAGCCTGGAGCCCTGGAGAGTAGACCCAGTCTGCACTCATGCCCCATCTCAATCCCTGCTGCTGATGGTAGCTCTGTGCACAAGCAGCGGCCCTGATGCCTTAAGGAAGGCGGCCTTGACAGCCCATGTCTCCAGCAGGAGAGGAGTCTAGTGAAGCAGGCGGGGCTAGGAGACGCCCTCCCTGGATCTGGCTCATGAATCCCCTTGGTCTTCTCTGCAGCCTCCTGCTCGGGGTCACCTTCCTGACCCCACGCTTCTCCTGCCAGGTTTAGAAAATACTGGAGACCAGACCACCCTGTGGTGGCGGGTGCTGGCAACGGCCTCCCTGCGTCCCTACCCCTGTCCCCAGAGGGACAAGCTCCTGGTGGCACCTTTGTCATCATCTCTAAGCCACAGACCTCAAATGGAATCAGTGCTCAGGCGTCTAATATGGCCCCCTCTGAGGAAGCCTGCGGGAATATCAGCTTTTATTGCACCACACTGCACTTCAGGCCTTAAACCCAGACCACTTAAACAGACTGGCCCAGAGAGCCCCCAGCCCTGCCCACCTAGCCAGGGGCACAGCCTTGCCAGAGAAGCATCTGTGGCTGGGTGGGTGATGAAAGATTCCTCTCACTAGGGTGGAAGCCAAGAGCCAGGAGCTCAGGCGTGATGGAATGTGGACAGTGAAGCGGCCCTCTGACCGCAGTGCCTTCCGGCGCTCCCCTCTCCAAGGAGGGACACCTGTGCAGGGTCCACTGTTGGAAACTCCCTCCACACTTTGCCCATGCATCATTGAGTGGTGGCAGGAGCTCAGCAAAACAGCTTTCCAGGCTGTTCAGTGGAACCTTTCTTTAAGGGGCAGGTCAGAAATGTTTCGGACGCAGACCCCCCACTAAGTAGTAGATTCCCAGTCCGCACCAGGATGTATATGAGAGCCCCTGTAAGGAAACCCAGAGCCCGCACAGGATTCCCCCTCCTGGAGGCCCTCACAGGTTAAGTGGGAGGGAGTTCCCTGGAACACAGGAGAGCTACTCGAAGCTGAATGAAAATATGCAGTGACATGGGGAGCCACACAGTGGGTCCTGGGATGTGTCTCAGAGGTACAGGGTTCAGGAAGGAGGGGGTGTCTCAAAGTTTCTGCCCCCTCCTACCCACTCTGGTCCAATTCTGAGGCCCTAGCAAGGCCACATCTGTTGAGTCCCCAGGGCAGTGCTGTGACCCTGCTCTTCCACCCACAAGGCCCAGTGGACCCAGAGCCTTCTCTGTAGAAGGTTTTAGGACCTCCAGGACCCTTAGGTTATAGGGCTAATTCAGGCTTAGAGGAGCAGAGACAGTGTCTTGGGCCTTAAAGCCAGGCCACTCCCTTACCATGCTTCTGCACTGCAGTTTCAGCCACGGGCAGGGCTGATCACAAAGTGTTTGTTTATTTTCCTCTGCGGCTGGCCCTTGTGCATGACCCTCCTTCAGGGCCCTTGGCTTTCATAGCCTGATTCTGCACTCCCAAGTCCACTCACCTTCTCCCATCCAGTAGCATCCAACCCCGCTGCTGCTGCTGCGAGCCTGGCCTTGGGAGCAGTAGGGACAAGGCCCATTTCAGGCCAGAACTGCCTTCAGATGAGCCACACGCCATGGGACTGTACCTCTGCCCTGCAGACTGGAGAGGTCAGTGGCTGCAGGCTGGCCCAGACAGCCCTGGCCCGGCCCACCTAGCCAGGGGTGCAGCCTTGCCAGAGAAGCAGAGAAGCAGAGAAGCATCTGTGGCTGGGTGGGTGATATTGACAGATTCTTTTCACCTGGGTAAGCCAAGAGCCAGGAGCTCAGGCATGATGGAATGCGGACAGTGAGGCATTGACAGAGCCACGTGGCAGGAGTTATCTCACAGGCATGTCCTTGGCCTGGAGCCCATAGGGACAAACTCTTGGTGGTGCCTTGCTTTGCCATGATCTCTAAGCCACAGACCTCAAATACAATCAGTGCTCAAGAGTCTAACACGGCTCCCTCTGAAGAGACCTGCGGGAATATCAGCTTCTGCTGCACCACACTGCACCTTACAGTGTGGAAGGGCCTGCCCCTGCACCGCCTCACCTGTTCTGTGGTTCTCAAACTTCACCCCACAGCCATTCTGTTGTAGGTGAAATCGGGCAGTTTGAGAAACGGTGGCTCAGGGTCTCACGACAGCCCACTGAGATAGGATGGTTGCTATTGTCCCCATTTTTTATTCATCAAGAAACTGAGACTCAGGTGAGCTAAGGAATGTGCCCAGGGCCAGTGATTATAAGAAGTAGCCTCAAGCCTTGCTCATGGTGACTGCCCTGACGGATCGAGGAAGGAGTGAGCAAGGAGAGTGGGATGAGGCAGGACCCTCCGCCCCAGCCCTGCTTTCCCTGCCCAGACACCTCCTGCCTTGCAGACCCAACCCCACCCCGAATGGTTTCCTTTCTAATCACCCAGCTGCTAGTTCTCCAGGTTCCTGGTCTCACTCACTGAAACCCTCCTGTTAGAGAAGCATCCCAGAGACATTCATTCCTGACAAGGACACAGGCTTATGGGCCTGAAGGTCACCCACCGAAGAAACCCTCCTGTTAGAGAAGCGTCCCAGAGACATTCATTCCTGGCAAGGACACAGGCTTATGGGCCTGAATGTCAGGTGGGCAGAGCCACAGTAAGATCTGGGTGCCCCATTCTCCATTTTAAAAAATTGGCTGGGCGCAATGGTTCATGCCTATAATCCCAGCACTTTGGGAGGCCAAGGCAGGTGGATCACGAGGTCAGTAGTTCAAGACCAGCCTGGCAAATGTGGTGAAGCCCTGTCTCTATTAAAAATACAAAGAAATTTCCACATCCTTAAAAACTTGCTTTCAGATATCAAAAAAAAAAAAAAATACAAAGAAGTTAGCCAGGCATGTTGGCATGCACCTGTAGTCCCAGCTACTCAGGAGGCTGAGGCAGAAGAATCACTTGAACCCGGTAAGCAGGGGTTGCAGTGAGCCGAGATCACACCACTGCACTCTCGCCTTGGACACAGACTGAGACTCTATCTAAAAAAAAAAAAAAAAAAAAAAAATTATAGTTTACAACTGCATTGGTATAAAGATGAATATAATATTATGTAATATTAAAACATTTTCTTTGACTTAAAAGTTTCTTTCTTCTGCCTTTAAAATAAAATATTTTGGCCAGGTGTGATGATTCATACCTGTAACCCCAGCACTTTAGCAGGCTGAGGCAGGAGGATCACTGGAGCCCAAGAGTTTAAGACCAGCCTGGGCAATATAGTGAGACTCTGTCTCTACAAAATTTGTTTAATCAGCTGGGCGTGGTGGTGCTTGCCTGTGGTCCCAGACACTGGGGAGACTGAGGCAGGAGAGGAGGGTCACTTCAGCCCAGGAGTTTGAGGCTTCAGTGAGCTATGATCATGCCACTGCACTCCAGTGTGGGCACCAGAGAAGGACCTTGTCTCTAAAAGAGAGAAAAAGAATATTTTCATGAGCCTCTGTGGTGGCTGAAAAGTGGCCCTTCAGAGATGTTCATGTCCTGTACCTGTGCCTGTGTTAGATTACATGGCAGACCAGATGCAGTGGCTCACTCCTGTAATCCCAACACTGAGAGGCCGAGGCAGGTGGATCATTTGAGGTCAGGAGTTTGAGACCAGCCTGATCATCATGGTGAAACACCATCTCTAATAAAAAATACAAAAAAAAATTAGCCCGGTGTGGTGGCATGTACCTGTAGTCCCAGCTACTTGGGAGGCTGAGGCAGGAGAATCACTTGAACCCAGGAGGCAGAGGTTGCAGTGAGCCCAGGTTATGCCACTGCACTGCAGCCTGGTCTCAAAAAAAAAAAAAAAAAAAATTACCTGGGAAAGGGGAATTGAGGTTTCTGATCAACTGATTTAAAGTAGAGAGATGATCCCGGGTTGTCTGGGTGGGCCCAATGGCATCAGGAGGGTCTTTAGTAGTAGCAGAGGGAAGCAGAGGAGGGAACCAGAGGTGGCAGTGTGAGAAGGGCTCAACTGGTCATTGCTGGTTTTGAGGCTGGAGGAAGGGGCCAAAAGATATGTGGGCAGCCTTAGGAGCTGGAAAAGGCAAGGGAACAGTTTCTCCCCTAGAGTCCTTAGAAAGGAACGCATTCTGCCGACTTCGGGATCTTCGCCCACTGAGACCAAGTGGCTTTCTGACCTCCAGAATGGAAAGATAACAAATCTGTATAGCTTTAAGCCTCAACGTTTGTGGAAACAGCCCCTAATGGGCCCGGACTGTGCCTTCTTCCCCGACGGATGAGCCTGCCTAGGCAGTCTGCATTTGCATCCCTGCTCTGCCACGTACCAGAGGTTGGTGGCACAAGTTTCTTAATTTCTGGGCGCTGTGAGATAGAGATTGCTTTCCCCATCCAGCCGCCCACCCAAAGCTACAAACAGAAGCAAGAGCCCGGGGAGTCGGGCGGGTCCAGAGGCGAGATGGAGCCGCTGTTCGCCTACCATGAAGGGGCGGCAGTCACGGTCCGGGCGGCCGCCAGGGGGCAGCAGAGGCCCGGCCCCCGGCTAGCTTGAAGGCCCGACTGCGCTTGCGCGGCGCCCGCGGCGGCCGGGGACGGGAAGTGGGCGGGGCCGACCGGGAGCAGCTTGCGGGACGCGGAGCGGTGACCAGACTGCCGAGGCCCGCGGAGACCCAGGGTGAGGAGGCCAGGGGGACGGGATTGGAGGGCTGACGGGGCTGGGGCGAGGGTCAGGCGAGCGCCCAAGGCGCACACGGGTGAAATGGGACCGAGGAACGGGAGGGGCGGAATCAGAAGGCTAAGGAGGCCGAGACGAGGCTCACATGGGGGCACCCAAAGGGTGCGGGGTTGCAATGCGGGCGACTGAGGAGCGAGAGGGTCCGCTGCGGACCTGAGGAACCCGAGGCGGGGAGTTGGGGGGCTGGGGAACCCAGGGGGCACAACTGGGGGGTCGGAGGGGGTGTGGCCGAGCCGAGGGCCTGGCAGGGACCGAGGGCTATGAGGCAGAATGGGGTGCTGAAGGGGGACGCGCCCCATTTTCCAAGATTTGGCCTCTCCCCCACCCCCCAGGAGCCCCTGGACTGGCACGTTGCCCCACCCCCCCCCCAGTCCCCGCACCTTGAAGGGGCCCAGTCTCTGCCCCAGGGGCCCCGGCTCCGCGGCCTCCCAGGCATCTGTGAGGCGAGCGTCAATTGCACAAGTGCTTGGGCTGCAGCTGCTGCAGCCACAGGTCTGTGAGCCGGAGCCTCAGGCACGGAGGCCAAGCACATTGCCGCTGCGTTTGGTCAGGCAAGCCCCTGAACCTGTCTGTGCAACAGGAAGAACTGGCTCCGACTGCAGGGATTTCAGCACCCGGCTTGACGCACAGTGAGGCCCGCTGCATGGTGGGGGCTCGTTCGAAGCCTTCCACCCTGAGAGACTGACTGAGTCACACATGTCGTGGTGGCGTTCCCCGGGACAAGTTCCTTGGGCCTAGCTGTGCTCTCACCACGGGTATAGAGAGTGGGGCCGGCCAGCTCTCTGAGATCATGTCCAGTCACTTCTGTTGTCACATTTCGCTCTTTTCCTCCTGCGGGGCCAGGTGGAAGTGCTGGAGGCACCAGGCAGCCAGAGACCTTGATTGAGTTCGCTCTGCCGTTTCGCACCTGTGTGAGACCTTAAACGGGTGCTTGCCCTCCTAGAACCTATGTCTTCATCTTCACTGTAGCCAGACAGTATGTACTTCTCAGCATAGTTTGAGAGGTAAACAAAATGAATGCCTTTTTGAAAGCCATGAACCTCCACACAAGTTCATTTGTGGAATTCCTTTGAGATATGGCCTGAAGGCTGGGCGCCGTGGCTCACCTCTGTAATCCCAGCACTTTGGGACACTGAGGTGGGTGGATCACCGGAGGTCAGGAGTTCAAGACCAGCCTGACCAGCTTTTCAAAACCCCATCTCTACTAAAAATACAAAAATTAGCTGGGTATGATTGGCGCATACCCATAATCCCAGTTACTCAGGAGACAGAGGCAGGAGAATCCCTTGAACCCGGGAGGCAGAGGCTGCAGTGAGCTGATATTGCACCATTGCCCTCTAGCCTGGGCAACAAGAGTGAAAATCTGTCTCAAAAACCACCTGAAGCTAACCAAGTCTTTTAAGACCTGGCACTGCTGCCCACTGAGTGGTATAGCTTTCTCAGCCCATGCCACCCGCCAGTCACTCTTCCCTCTGCCACCACACTTACCACCTGCTGTACACGAAGAGCCAGCATGGGCTGCGTGACCACAGGGAGCTTACAGTATATCGAGAAAGTCAGGCCTGTAGAAAGAAGTGGTCATTGTACAACAGTGTGACTATGCTTAATGCCATGGAACTGTACACTTACAAATGGTTAAAAGGATACATAGTATGTATATTTTGCAACAATAGAAGATTTATATATGTAGCAAAAAATCTAGAAGGATTTACATCTAACTATTCTCAGTAGTTATGAATAAGAAATTAGAATCTCCTTTGGTGGAAACAAAAGTTGGCTGGGTGTCGTGGCTCATGCCTATAATCCCAGCACGTTAGAAGGCTGAGGCGGGTGGATCACCTGAGGTCAGGAGTTCGAGACCAGCCTGGCCAACACGGTGAAACCCCATCTCTACTAAAAATACAAAAATTTTAGCTGAGTGTGGTGATGGGTGCCTGTAATTCCAGCTACTAGGGAGGCTGAGGCAGGAGAATCGCTTGAACCCGGGAGGCGGAGGTTGCAGTGAGCCGAGGTTGCGCCACTGCACTCCAGCCTGGGCGACAGAGCAAGACCTGGCCTCGAAAAATATATATATAAAGTTAACAGTGAATATGATACTTTGGTTACACTATAGTGATGCAGTTTCCTTTTCTAAGGATTGCTGGGTTTTTTCCTTACCCCGGTTCTGCAGTTAAGCAAGACTCAACAAGTATTTTTTCTATACCCCCTAAAATAAAAAACTGCAGTTGTTAAACCCTGCATTCATTGAGCTTAGGAGTCAAAACTGGTGTACTAGAGGAAAATAAGTATTTTAAACTTTAAAAAAAAAAGGAAAATTTTTACAAGTCAGATATGAGCAAAAATGCCATAGAGACATGAAAGACCATCCTGGATCCAAAGATGGGGGAGATTCCTGCAAAGCCTGGAAGGATCTGAGAGATCTTGGGAGGCAAAATGGAAGGAGGGTGCCAGATGACACCACAAAGCAAGGAGGGGAGGGGCTTCCCTGGGGTGGGGAAGTGCAGAAATAGGAGGGGAAGCCTTGAGAGAGCCAAAGTTCAGATTTGGTGGCCGATGAGGGATAGGTCAGGGACAGAAGGAATCAGAATGATTTCCCAGGTGTCATCACGGTTAGAGGCCAGGTTCCCCAGCCTGAACCCCACCCTGGGACTTTGGGCAAGTTCCTTAGCTTTTCTGCCACAGCCTGCCCTGTGAAGTGGGGGATAACCACAAGAGGTTGTTGGGAGGCTAAAAGCCATCCCAGAAAGAGTGCTCGGAGCAGGGGCAAGTGGCAGCTGGCAGCACCGTCAGCCCCACCCCTGCAGCTGCCCCCTGATGAGTTTGCTTTGCCCTTTCCCACCTGTGTGAGACCTTAAACAAATAGGTTCTAGGAGGGTGAGTGCACTTTTGGTGTGCAGTGGGACCCTGATCTAGGAGGAACCAGATGCCAGTTGCATTTGGCCAGACTGGTCCAGGCAGGCGGCGGTGGGATGCGGGAGCCCAGTGTCCTTCCCATGCCCACCCCAGGCTCTTGGTGACTTGCACAGGCTCATGCACACGTCCCTCTCATTCCAAGTCTTTCACCAGTGTGCCCCGGTCAGGACAGCCCTGCACCAGGCCCCACCACCTCTGGTGCTCTCCCAGCCCTGCCTCCTCCCTGCGGCTTGCCGCTGGCCACGCCTTTCCTGATACCATCTCCTGCAGTGAACCCCTCAAAGAACTCAGAGCCACAGCACTGTCCCCTACCCCTCCAGGCACTCCCAGGGCTGCCTCTGGTTCCCTGTGGGTGAGGAATTTCTCCCTCCTATGGGATGTGCCATGGTATGCATCAGATTCAGGAGCTTATTGGGAAAAGGAAGGGAATTATTCCTGGCCCTTTCACCATCTGGGTTCCAGGGACGGCAAGCTGTGTCCTGGTTTCTCTCCTCACCCCTTGCCTTAGTTTGGTGCTACAGAAACAAGAGTGCTTGGTTGGTCCTCAGCAAGCAGGATGGCCCTGGGCACCTTCCCTTTCTAGCAAGAGCAGGCAGTTGGCACAGGCTCTGAGAGTAAGCCAGCCTGTTTCCTCAACAGGTGCAAGCAGAGCTTCACACACAGACATCATCACAGCCCCCCAGACCCCACTTAGCATGCATGGCACAGACACCATTGAGGCCTGTGCAGACAGTGGGCACAAGGCACAGAGAGAGCGGGCAGGTGGCCATGGTGAATCAGGGTCTGCAGTGCAGAGAGAAGGGGCTGCCCTCCCCGAGGGGAACTGGCTGATTGTGGGGAGGGGCTCCAGGCACAGGAAAGAGTACCCCAAGGTCAGGAGGTGAGAAGGAGGCACCTGCGTCCCAAAATGTCCAGCAGACATCACCAGCAAGTGGGATGGAAGTGAAGGGTCTTGAATTCTGCCCTTGACAGTGGGGCTTTACACTGTGGGCAGGGGTTTCTCCAGGGTGGGCAGTGGGGTCTCTGTGTGCTCTAGGGAGAAGCAGGCTGTCCTCTCACTTGAACCCTAAGCATAAATTTACATGAGCTCATTTTGTGGTGAGATGGCAGAGCCTCCAGATCACTTGGAATTGCAAGGAAGTGGGCGGAGGCCCCAGGCACTGGTGGTTGCTGGGGGCAGCTCTGCATTGTTCACATTTCTCTCCCAGAAGCTCCAGGGGCCAGGGCAGTGCCAGGCAGAAGAGGGGGCCTTGGCCGCTTTCACTGCTTGAGGGCAGCCAAGCTTGCTGGGACATGTACACCATCTTTGCATGCCTTGCAGCTCTACTGGGGTGTGGCTGGCAGGCCTTGCCTCCTCCTGCTTGATGAGGGCTAGGGCTCCCAGCCTCTGCTCATTTCTCCAGCTCACAGTCTTCCTTTTGTGGTTTGAATGTCAATGTCTCTCTTGCTCTCAGAGTGATTTTTTTCTTATTTGTGGTTTTGTTTTGTTTTTTCTTTTTTGGTAGAGATGGAGGGGGAGGCGGTCTCACTGTGTTGCCCAGGCTGGTCTTGAACTCCCGGCCTCAAACACTCGTCTTGCCTCATCCTCCCAAAGCGCTGAGGTTATAGACCTGAGCCACAGTGTCTCGCCAATGGTTTTATGTTCTTTATCTTTTTACCTGTTTGCCTTTGTAACTTGGGCTGCATTAAATTTACTCCTACTTGTGAGTAAATGTGAACCCTGACAATGAATTTAATCTATCCCCAGAACCCAGAACCTTCAGTAACAAGCATCCATATTTTTACATTATTTGTATATTTCTACCTAAATTATTTTTTGATTCCTGCCTCTAAAAGAAGAGAGAGGTTTTGTGTTTTGTTAATTTACCACCCTCGTCTCTTGCATTCCAAATCCCTCATCGATTAGACATTTAACTTGGTGCTGGGACCTTTCCCCTCTGCCCACCCCATTCTGTTTTGTGTCTTTTATCTTTAGGCTTCCAGAATGCTTATTCCAAGTTAACAATTCCTGATAAGGACAACCCTTTTGTGGGCTGTGAGCTCCCCTGCATCTCTTACTTCCCACTCTCTCCATCCTGCACGGCAGGCCCCTGCCACAGCCAGTCTTTTAGCAAAGTTTGTAGGCAGAATCTGTGGGTATTCTAAACCCGATGATTCTAGGAGATTCTCCTTGCCTTCTTCATTCAGTTCTCAGAACCTGGAAGTCCTCATGAAGGTGATGGGCTATGAAACTGTTCCCCAAATTCTCCATCCTAGAACTTGGGGGTGTTCCTTGGAGTTTCATGTCCGTTTGTCACCATAAAGGAACGCAGTTTTTCTCCCCCAGGTTAGCAGCTATGCAGGACTTCTTTTTTACTTTTTTCTGTATCCAATCTCATCTACTACTGTGTAGGGACTTGTTGAAGAAAGTTTCCCAGCCTGTGTGTGACAAAGCCAAAGGTGGTGTCCCCACCGTGGGAAGGATCGGAGGGGTCAGGCACCCTTGGGGAAGAGGGTGGGAAAGAGAAGGGTCCATGTTGAGCAGGTGCTAGGGGGTGAATCCCACAGGGCAGTGGAAAGAACATGGAAGGGGGTGCTCAAGGGCTGTTTGGGTATAGGCAAGGCAGGCAGGCAGGCTGGGGAGGCGACTGTGGAGGTTCTGAGGAGTTAGGAAAGAAGAGCAGCTGGAGCCACCCTGGGAGGAGGCTCTGAGGTACCATGTGCCTCTTTCCGGTGAGAGAGGAGCAGGTGAGGGGGTGAAGGCACAGGCTTTGGGATCCCTCTTCAGCTCCATCTTTCTTCCTGACACCTCAGGCAGGGGACTACCCCTCTCTAAGCCTTGGGGTTCTCATCTGTGAAATGGTGGCTTGTCCTGGCTCATGGGATGTTAGGGGCAACTCACAGGGCTAGTCAGCTCTGGGCATTCCTAAGGACTTAGGGAAGAAGAGCCCACATGCCCCACAGTGGGGTCAGTGCCTGGAACCGTCCCAGTGCCTCTCCTCCCGCCAGGGCTTAGCAGGCCTGAGCCGTTCTAGGCTCACAGTTCCCTCCTCCTATTAGAGAGTATTGAATAGGCTTGATGGTGTCCCAGAGCACCTCCTGTCTGTCTGGGATTAAGCCTCTGCTTCTCTCCTGGTCACCCCTTGGGTGGCCCCAGCAGCCTCTGGGGGATCCTTTTCATGCTCCTTCTCTGGCCTGTCTCCACAACAGCCCTGAGCCAGCCATCCTGCATCTTCACCCTCCTTTTTCTTCCCCTGAACACTGCTGGAGCCCCAGCAGGTATCTCTCCTGGCATCTGGTTACCACGCCCAGGCTCACAGACCTGGTGGCTTCACTCCTTCACCGCAGAGCCCTTTTGGCTACTCAGGACCCGTGATCAGGTTGAACCCCCTCACGTGCCTCAGTGCCTGGCCCCAGCATCCCTTTCCAGCTCATCTCTGGCGATGCCAGCCACCCTCTGCCAGAAGCAGTCTTCCTTCTCTGTCACTTATAGATGTCCACCCAGCTGCTGCTCCTGGCACTGTCTCTTGAGGCCATATCTCTAAACGCCCACAAGTCTCCACCTGGACCCATGTCAGGACAGTGGCCAGGGTTGTCCCTCCACTTAATAGTGGCCCTGAACCGTGAGGCCATGCACCTGCCACACAGTACTTGCAGGATACCTGCTCTTCACATTGCTGGTGCCATGGCTGCCTGATTTCTGCTGACTGTGACATTTCTCCCTAGGGTGAAGCCTGGAGACCCTTTCGCCCTGGCCCAGCTGCAGGCCCCCGGGATGCTCTGGGCATGGCCTCTGGAGCCCCACAGAAGAGCAACCAGATGGCCGGTGGAGCTTAGGAGACCCCAGGCTTCCTGGACACACTCCTGCAAGACTTCCCAGCCCCACTAAACCCAGAGGACCCTCTGCCATGGAAGGCCCCGGGGACCGTGCTCAGCCAGGAGGAGGTGGAGGGCGAGCTGGCTGAGCTGGCCATGGGCTTTCTGGGCAGCAGGTAGGCCTGTGCACCCCCAAAGGGGATGGGGAGTGAGGGCACGCGCCAGGGCCGACCAAGCCCCCACACGTCCAGCCCCACACAGGGATCCGCAGCCCCAGATCCCTGTGGCAGCACCGTGTGGACTTCCTGTGGCTGTTGTGGCAAAGCACCACACACTGGGCGCTTATTAAAGCAGCAGCAGCTTATTCCTTCATAGGACCGGAGGCCAGAGTCCAAGATCAAGGTGGCAGCTGGGCTATGCTCTCTCAAAGGCTGCAGGGGAGAGTCTGCTCCAGGCCTTTCTGTTAGTGCCTGGCCCTGACTTCCTGGAGGTCCTTGGCTTACAGATTGAGCCCTCCTAGCTGGCCTTCTTGCACACGGCATCTCCCTTTGTGTCTGTGCCTTCACACCTCCCCTCCCTGCCTGCTGTGTGTCTCTGTGGCTCCTCCTCCTGTAAGGACACTGGACATTTTGGACCAGGGGCTGCCCTCCTACAGTGTGACCTCATCTTTATTTCTTTTTCTTTTCATGGAGAATGGGTTCTCACTATGTTGCCCAGGCTGGTCTCAAATTCCTGGGCTCCATGGATCCTCACATTTCTGCCTCCCTAAATGCGGGGATTACAGGCATGAGCCACTGTGCCCAGCCGCTGTGACCTCATATGAACATAACTAATTACATTTGCAAAGACATTAACTCCAAATAAGATCACACTCTGAGCCACAGGGGGCTAGGACTTCCACATATCTTTTTGGGGAACACAGTTTAATGCATAACAGGTGATAAGCAGTAAGTCCTGTTTATGCTCCGTGTGATGGACAAGGAGTCAGAGGTTGGTAGATTAAGAGGCTGACCTGAGGCCTTATAGTCAAAGAGTGGCAGGGCCACATAGCACCCTGGCCACCACGATCTGAGAAGTAGCTGGCACTGTCTCCATTCCACAGGTGAGGAAGCTGAGGCACAGAGAAGTGGCACAACCAGCTAGCAGATTTTGGGGAAGATAGAGAGTAGGGTATCCACCAGCAGATGGTGTAGCTGTTTCCTAGGCTGACCTCAGAGGTTCCTTCGTTCCTTCCTTGCCATGCCCTCCCCCTTCTTCATTTTATTCATTCATTCTGCAAGTATTTGTCCCATGAGAGATGGTGAAGGTCAAGGTCTCGTCTCTAACCCTCTCTGCTCAGACAGGGTCTTAGAGTCAGGCTGTCTGTCTGGCACAGGGGCTGCTCATAGAGGCAAGCGAGCTGGTGGGCCACGTGCTGTTTCTGTGAACCTAGTCCCTCTCTGAGGGGGATGTGCCTATGGTCCCCAGTCCAAGCATCACCTAAATCACCTGAAATATCCCCTGAAGCTGTGACAGGCCCTCAGCCATAGCTCCCTCTGACAGAACCTCCGAACTTGGCAGCTGCCTCAGTATCCTCCAAGCATGCACTTCCTTTGCCCCTTGCAGCAAAGGAACACTGTCCTGACACCCATCAAGGGCCTAATTTCCTTGACCCCAGGCCCCAGCAGAGTCAATGACTTGCGCTCTCCCTGTGCAGCATGGGCACAAACGTTGCCTGAGTGTCAGCCACATGCAAGGGCCATGCCACCCAGCATCCCCCACAGCCGCCCAGAGCTCAGGAGGAAACGCCTGGTGACCACGCTCCATGGGGTTGTGGCATGTGCAAAGGTTGTGGCATGGGGTTATTGGCTTGTTCTGGGGAAATATTTTAGAGATGTGGCACAAAGTGAATCAGCCCCTAGTGGTGGAGCAGAGTGGGCCCAGCAGGACGGGAAGTGAGGGAAGGCCCCACATTCTGCCTTCTCTAGAGGAGCAGATGGTACTTGGCAGGGAGCAGGGGAGTCCAGACCAGGGAGTTCTACAGCCACAGGGCCTTCGCAGAGGTGACAGGGGGCCATTGCTGCCCTGAGATAAAAATCCAGGCCTGGGACAGAAGACTCGGTGCACCTTGGCCAAGCGTGAGGTGAGCAGGCAGAGCCAAGTGGTGCCAGCTCCGAGTTGGGAATCGGGTGGAGAAGCCATCCCGGTGAACAACAGGGCCCAGGCGTTTGCTGGACCTGCGTGCGGCACAGGTGCAGAATCCAGATGGGCCATAGCAACAGGGTGACGACATCAGCCTTCAGTTCCTGGACAGGGGGAGAACGGCACAGAACAGGGCCGTAGGGAAGGATCCAAGGTGGGAGGGCCTGGATGGCTGAGGAGTGAGTAGGCAGCACAGGTGGCCTGCCCAGCAGGGCCCCAAGCTGCAGTTGGGGTCAGTGCCAGGGGTCCAGGGGAGGGCAGTGGGTTTTGGGTTTAATGAGGGACCAGCAGGACTTGTTGAGTGGCCCCGTGTGAGCTGCCTAGTGATGGGTGCAAGCGGGAGGGACACAGAGCTCCCGAGCCTCCTCAGCCCCCGGAAACCCACCCTACGTGGTGGAGTAAAGTGGAGTATTTGAAGGTCTTATATTTTCCAGCCGTCTTACTGGATTTATCTTTTAAGTCATTTTTGTTCTTTTCTAGCATCTTCTTTCACACACAGGTGTGGATGTGCATAGGTGTAGTCAGCACTTGGGGTCTGAGCCTCACATGTTGTCTACACTGAGTCCGACTGTCCGCACATACATATGTGCTCATACATAGTCTCAAGTTCCACCTCTGAGCTCTGCTTCCCATCCCCCAGTCTGAGGATGGGCTCTTGGGCATGAAGGGCCTTGAGCATCTTGGTCCCTGGGCTCTTTCACAGATTGTAAAACGCATGCTTCTGGAGGCCGTCCAGAAGTCAGAACACCCAGTCCGCAGGGGGCTGTTTACATCTTGTCTCCCCTCTTGTTTGCAGCCTCCTGTCACATATTTGGGTCCCTGAGCAGTGCATACTACACACTAATGATTCAAGTGTAGTTTTCATCTCTGCCACTAGACTGTAAACCCCTTGTAACTGCCCCTACCCCACAGTCGGTGAGACAAGGGTTTCTCAGGCACCTGGGCCTTGCACACACCTTGGCTTGTCCCTGGAGCATCTTCTTGCCTTGTATAGGAGCCTGCCCTGCACAATCAGGGTGGATCTGTACAGTGCAGTGACTCAGGGCTGAGGACCTCTAGGGCGTGTCCCAGTCAGAACCCTGGGATGAGGCGGGAACTGTGTCCAGGAAGGGGATGCTGGTGGCCTTGACCAGGCATTGTCTGGGTCTCCACAGCCGGAAGCTGCTTCCCTGCCCCCCAGCAGCAGCAGTGGGTGGGCAGGAAGCTGAGGCCTGACCTCACCAGGACCAAGGGGAACAGGCGTCCCTCCTCCCTGCTACGCAAGAGGAAAACCCAGCAGTTGGCAGGAAACCCCCAAATGGCAGAGGAACTCATTTCTCATGTCTTGGCTGGTTGTTTTTCAAAGGCAGTTCCAGAGGCTTCTGTGAGTCACCCTTTCATTTTAAAACTCAGGAATCCATCCCGGTAGATTCCTCAGACCATCAGTAGCTCCGGCGCCCAGGCCCCATGGAACAAGACCTGTCTGTCAGCCCGTGCTATTGGAAGGCCCTCACCTTCCAGTTAAAGCCAGGAGTGTCAGCCCAGTGCTGAATCACCTCGCCACCCCAGGCATGACCCCTTGGCCCCCACTCTCGGACAGGCACACAGGGGTGAATGTATGTCACCCAGCTCCCAGGGCCCCCACTGGGTAGGGTAGGCAGATTCCAGGAGTCAAAATGCATGATAGAGGTCATAGAGCCATCCATCCCTTCTGCCCAGAAGACTCAGGGATGGCTCCGTTCAGACACTTCTCCCCACTGCCCTTCTCAGCCACAGCTGGCTTCAGTGTCCGTACCCCTAAATTTCTTCCCCTGATCTGCCCTGTGTCTCTCTTCTGCACTGCCTACCTGCTAAAAGATGCTAACTCAAGGTTAACATTTCCTCCCGTCGGTTTGCTTTCAGCCTGCTGTGACCTCCCTTTCCACCCATCTACACCTCCTCGACTCTTCAGCTCCGTTCTGTGACGTTGAAAGCAGTGACCCAGTCTCACTTCTTAGAACAGTTCCTTCGTGGCCCCCAGAAGGCCACCCTTGGGTCATCCCCGCATTGTTAGCCATGCTCTGGCCCTGTGGGACCAGCCCCCGATCCTCATTCATTCCACAGCTCTATCTCCTGCCCAGACCATGTTCTTGCAGGCCCTGGAGCCTCTTGACCTCCATGGAACCCAAGAGTCTCCATGGAAACAGAGCCCACTGCCCATCCCCTGCCTGGCCCTGCTCCATCCCCACTGGGGTAATTAACTCTACCACGAGCCTCCTAGTTGCTCAGAACAGAAACTTTGACACTGTCCTTGCCCCTCCTTCTATACTGCCCGGCTCTGTCCCCTCCTGTTCACCATCACAGCCCTGCCCAGCCCAGGTCTTGGACTCTCTCCTCTGGACAGTCATCACTCTCTACCATCCCACCCTCCACACCAGGGTCAGAGAGGCCTAAAAGCCCCATTTGATGATGCCATGTCCCTCTTTAGAACAGACCAAAGTCGGCCAGGCGCAGTGGCTCATGCCATTATCCCAGGGCTTTGGGAGGCTGAGATGGGAGGATCACTTGCGGACAGGAGTTCAAGACCAGCCTGGACAACACAGTGAAACCCCACGTGTACAAAAATTTTACAGATTAGCTAGACATGGTGATGCATGCCTGCAGCCCTAACTACTCTGGAGTCTGAGGTGAGAGGATCTCTTGAGCCCAGGGGTTTGAGGCTGCAGTGAACCATGATTGCACAGCTGTACTTCAGTCTGGGGGACAGAGCAAGACCCTGTCTCTAAAAATAAATAAATAAAACACAAACCAATGGCAGTGCTTCCCTGTTACTATAAAGCTTGGCCTGCCGTGTTCCCACAGCCCCTGACCCCAGCAGCCCCTATGGCCCCATCTGCCCAGGGACCTCGTGGACCACGCACAGCCTCTGCCAAGTGTGCGCACTGGTCCCACACCCCAGGATCAGTTGCCTGAAGCTGCTTGCTGTACAGATAACCACAGACCCAGCAGCTTAAACAACAGAAATGTGCCTCATGCTGTTGTCTGAGATCAGGATGTTGACACAACTGGCTCTTTCTGGTGGTGTGTGGGCAACCCTTGGCATTCCCTGGCTTGTAGTCTTGTCCCCTGGGTCTCTGCCTCATGTTCCCATGGCGTTCTGCCTGTGTGTGTGTCTGTCCAAGTTCCTCCTGTTTATAGAGAGATCAGTCACTGGGGTAGGGTCCCAGCCTGCTCCAGCATGACCTCATCTTAACTAATTCCATCTGTCATGACCCTGTTTCCAAATTACCTCCATTCTGAGGTACTGGGGGTTAGGGCCTCGGTATGAATTCTGGGGGGACACAGTTCAACCCAGAACACTCCTCATCCCCCAGGGTCCCCAGTGGCGTGGGTGATCCCTCTGCCCTCCTGTGGCCGGGAGCCATCATCTGCATGGATGTCAGGCAGTTTGCTTACTCATCAACAGCCCCCTCCCCACCAACTCCAGCCCCAAGTTTGGTCCAGCGCCTCAGCAGATGGTTGCGCATCTGCCTCTCCTGTTGTATGACCTTCCTGTCCCAGCTCCCCGAGGACAGGGGCCACCCTGCTCACTGTGACTCCTCAGCATATGGGCTGATGGTTGGGGAAGGGGTGCTAGGTGTGGTCCCCTGCTGGCAGCTGCCCCTCACTTTCCCTTCCTCATCCCTAGGAAGGCCCCACCACCACTTGCTGCAGCTCTGGCCCACGCAGCAGTTTCCCAGCTACTACAGACGGACCTTTCCGAATTCAGAAAGTTGCCCAGGGAAGAGGAAGAAGAGGAGGAGGAGGATGACCACGAGGAGGAGAAAGCCCCTGTGACCTGTGAGTTCTCCTTCTTCTGAGCGTAGCCCCAGGGCTCCTTAGCAGGCAACAAAGGGTGAGGAGGTCATTGTGGGAAGCCCCATTGATTGGGGTCCCTAAAGGTGCTGGGGCCCTCGCTCACAACGGCAGCAGAATCAAGGAGCAGAGAAGGCTTGGGGCACCAGCGAGGTGGAGGGTGGCAGTCATAGCCCTCTTCAGGTCATGCAGTTCCCAGTCAGCCCATGAGGCAGGGGGGGGGTGGCACAGACACCCTCCTGTGTCCAGGTCTCTCTGACGTTCCGGAACAGCCCAGGAAATGAATGCTTGTCTCGTTTCACAGAGGTTCTCAGAGGCAATCTCACAGTCATGCAGCCAGGTTCACGTGCACTCTGTGTTGTACCTCAGCTAACATGTGCCCAGGCAGGCGAAGTCAGGGTCAGCCAGGTGGCACGCCGGCGGGTCTCAGGGGCAGCAGTGTGGTACCCTCAACACTCGGGCCCCCTGCCTCAGCGGCCGAGGTCAGGATTCTATCTGGTGGAGATGCTCTGTGGTGTCTGTGAGCCCATGGTTAGGTGCTGGTGGACGCTTGTCTGTCAGCCTGCTCCTGGGACAGCCATCAGCACGATGTGACCCAGAAATGGAGAGGACGCAGAGCCATTTGACAGAGGATCTAATTAAAAAGCAGAGCTTTTATTTTATGTGACTTTCTTTCATTCTCCTAGTAATTGCATTTTATTATATTTCACCAAAGTGTTGGTTGATGTTGGACCAGAAATACGGGGAGTGAGAGTTGCAGGCTGCAGCAGGGGTGCCACAAGGGGGTAGCAACGCCCCACCCAGCTGAAAACGTCCCTCCACAGGCCAGCAGGCAGCAGAGTCGCAGTGGATTTCCCTTCCTTGCCTTGCCATTTCCTGTCTGCCATTTCCTCTGCCATTTCCTTTCCCTTCCTCCTTTGCATTTCCTTTCCTTTTCCTGTTGTTCTGAATTCGGCATTACTAGTGCATGCATGCATCGCAGGAAAAGCAAGGAACAGGGTGGGGGAAGAGAGGGAAGGCGAATATCCGAAGCATCAGTCGGTGCCGGCGCTCTCCTCCTCGCTTTGGTCCCCTGCCCTCTGCCCTGGCTCCCTGCCCGCGTTCCCTGGGAGCGCAGCCTCGCCTTCGCCTGGGAGACAGCTGTCCACAGTGACAGGCGGTCATTGTTCTCGGCAGAGCCAGCAGGCTTCCGGCCAGTGGCAGCTGCTGCTCCTCAGCTCTGCGGCCCCTCCAAGGGGGCGCCGCCGCCGCCGCCGCCGCCCCGCCCCGCCCCGCCCCCCCCGCGGGAGGGTCTCTGTGGGTCCACGGGGGAGACAGCGCCACCTGTCGGTGTGAAGGAGCGCTGCCGCGCCAGCACCAGCCCAGTCCCACGCCCGGGGCTCCTACAGGCCTGGGAGCTTCCCTGTCTATCAGAGCGCCTCGCATGCAGGCCTGCCTAGCAGCCTTGATCATGCCCTCCCTGTCACGGGAGTAGAATGTAGTCAAGTCTTTGGACTTTGAGCCATTCTTACAAAATTTCATCGGGGCGGGGATTGTATTATAAGAATTGCCACTGAAGGGAAGCAAGTGGCTAAAACCTCTGTGTGGCTGCCAGCCAGCCCTCCTGTTTGCAGCCTCCTGTCACATATTTGGGTCCCTGAGCAGTGCATACCATACACTGATAATTTGAGTGTAGTTTTCATCTCTGCAACTAGACTGTGAACCCCTTGTAACTGCCCCTGTCCCAAGGTCGGCAAGACAAATATTTCTCAGGCACCTGGCCCTTGCACACACCTTGGCTTGTCCCTGGAGCATCTTCTTGTCTTGTGTAGGAGCCTGCCCTGCAGGGACTGGAATCAGGGGTAGATCTGCACAGTGCAGTGACTCAGGGCTGCGGGCCTTTAGGGCATGTCCCGGGCAGGACCCTGGGATGACTACGATCAGAGCAGAATCCAGAAGCGATTCCTGAGGTCGTGGGGCTGCAGCCCTTGGCATGGGGAATCTGTGGGCCGGGCAGCACTGCCTCAGCCATGGCCTTTGCCTGAGCAGAGTCTAGGCTAAGCGAGCTGATGGAAATAGCAGCAGCGCCAGGGGCGAGACCGTGAGCCACAGCAGCAGCCGAGCTCTTCCCCCAAGCTCAGGTCTGGTAAGCACCAGGAGCCCACAGTTTCCAAAGGGAGTGAGGAGGAGCTCATGGCATTTAGGGGCAGTTTTCTGGGTACAGCTGCTCTCAGGGGAGAGGAAGAGAAGGTAGCGCTGTGAGTACTGGCTGGACAAGGGGGGGGTTTCCTGGTTTGCAGGGGGATCCACTGGCCAAACTTGTATGGAGCCACCTTCCCTGAGCTGGGCCTGCCCAAATGAGTTATCCGGCCCCTCCTGCACCCACAGCCTTGCCAGTCCCCAGTTTTTGCCAGATGCTTGAATGGGCCCCTGTCTTGGCTGTGGCAGCAGCAGCTGGCTCTGGATGCCCCCACCCCTGCCTTGATGCATGGATTCCCAAGGACCTGTCTTTCTGTGACCTCCTGTGTACACAAGCCCTTGTGTTCATGTTTCTTCTTCAGTGGCCCCTTCTGGCCTCAGCCCTTCTTCTTTTCTTCCATAGCCTCCTCCTTTGGGCAGGAGCTCTTTCCTTCTCTCAGTTCCCCATGTCCTTTGGGTATGGCCTATGACACTCAGCTTCTGCCCTGTTTTCAGTTGCTTGGCCTTGAACTCCTGCCCTCAGGTGACTGGCCCCGACTCACCATACTTGGCACGTGCACCTGAGCTGGCAGGAGTTCCAGGAGGGTTTGTGCATTGAAGTGATGTGAGTCTTTGAAGGCAGAGCTTCCATGCTCTCCTTTGGGCCTGTTATGGTTGATCTTTCTTGAGAAGCCAGGCTTAGGTAGGATTTGGGTGTTTTTCCTTTTCAAATGAGTATTGTAGCTTGTATTATTTGTTGCTGTGTAACAAATTGCCACAAATGTAGTGGCTTAAAACAACAGACGTTTATTCTCCCAGTTTCTGTGGGTCTGGAATGTGGGAGCAGCTTAGCTGGTTCTCAACGGGTTGTGATCACATGGATGCCAGCTGGGCTGGAGGGTCTGCTTCCAAGGTGGTTCTGACACACGGCCTTTGGCAGGAGGCCTCGGTCCCGTCCCTCGTGGACTCTCCATGGCGCTGCTTGAGCATCCTCACAGCTCAGATTGAGCGATAAGAGGGAAGGAGGAAGAGGGCTCCACACATAGGCAGGAGGCGCAGATCCCCTGAGTTGATAGCATCTGAAGTATGCGTGGTCACTGCCACTCTCTTCATCAGAAGCAGCCAAGTCCCACACTCAGCAGCAGGAAGTGACCTCCACCTCGCAAAAGGGGAAGTCAGAGAATTTGTGGACATGCTTTAAAGCCACCGCCACACAAGACTAACACTTGTAATGCAAAATTGGGAAAGTATTAAGAAAGTGTACTTCCGGAAAAAGCTGCCCATGGAACTGCCACCTGCAGTCCCACTCTGACACCTTGGTTGTGTGCTGTTCCTGCTTTTTTTTCTGGCTTTGGTGGTTTTTCATGGACTTGTGGTTAAACTGCATATGTAATTTTCCTCCTTTTTTCACTTAATATCATGACATAAGCAATTTACATGCTTGTAAACTCTATAAAAATCCATTTTTAATTTTCTATTTTAAGAGACCAGGTCTCCCTCTGTCACTCAGACTGGAGTTCAGTGGTATAATCAGAGCTCACTGTAACCTTGACCTCCTGCCCCAGCCCCCTGAATACCTAGGACTACATATCATACCACCACACCCAGCTAATCTTTCTTTGTTTTTGTTTTTGTTTTGTTTTTGAGAGAGAGTCTCTCTCTGTTGCCCAGGCTGGAGTGCAGCGGTGCAGTCCTGACTCACTGCAACCTCTGGCTCCCGGGTTCAAGTCATTCTCCTACCTCAGCCTCCCAAGTAGCTGGGACTACAGGCGCATGCCAACACACCCGGCTAATTTTTGTATTTTCAGTAGAGACGGGGTTTCACTTTGTTGGCCAGGCTGGTCTCAAACCCCGGACCTCAAGTGATCTGCCTGCCTTGGCCTCGAAAAGTGCTGGGACTACAGGCAGAGCCACCCTGTCCAGCCTATTTGATTTTAAGAGACAAGGTCCCTTTATGTTATACAGGCTGGTCTTGAACTCCTGACCCCAAGCAGTCCTCCCACCTCAGTCTCTCAAAGTGCTGGGATTACAGGCATAAGCCACTATGCCTGGAATAGTTTTTTCTTTCCTTTCCTTTTTTTTTTGAGACAGAGTCTTGCTTTGTCGCCAGGCGCCAGGCTAGAGTGCAGTGGCGTGATCTCAGCTCACTGCAACCTGCACCTCCCGGGTTCAAGCAATTCTCCTGCCTCTGCCTCCCCAGTAGCTGCCACCACATGGCACATGCCACCACGCCCAGCTAATTTTTGTATTTTTTAGTAGAGAGGGGGTTTCACCATGTTGGCCAGGATGGTTTTAATCTCTTGACCTCGTGATCTGCCCACCTCGGCCTCCCAAAGTGCCTGGGATAGTCTTTCTTTCTTTTTTTTTTGAGACGGAATTTAGCTCTTGTCACCCAGGCTGGAGTATAATGGCACAATCTCAGTTCACCGCAACCTCTTCTGCCTTCTGGGTTCAAGCGATTCTCCTGCCTCAGTTTCCCAAGTAGCTGGATTACAGGCATGTACCACCATGCCCAGCTAATTTTGTATTTTTAGTAGAGACAGGGTTTCTCCATGTTGGTCAGGCTGGTCTCAAACTTCTGACCTCAGGTGATACGCCTGCCTCGGCCTCCCAAAATGCTGGGATTACAGGTGTGAGCCACCACACCCAGCCTTAGTTTTTCTTAATTAAAGTTTTTGTTTTGAGATAATCATAGCTATACACACAGTTGTAAGAAATAATACAAAGCTATTCTATGTACACTTTGCCCAGTTTCCCCCAGTTGTAACATTTTCCAAAACTGTAATAAAATTATCACCACCAGTTCTATGACCACTAACATGGTCAAAACACAGCAGTTCCATCACCAGGATCCCTCCTGTCACCCTTTTAAGGCCACCCTTACACCCCACTCCCACAGACCCCATCCCTAACCACTGGCAACTACTAATCTTCTCGGCTTCTACCATTTTATCATTTCAAGAATGCATGTAAATGGAAGCATATGATGTGTAACTTTGGGGGACTGGTTTTGTTTCATGTGGCATGATTCTCTGGAGATTGGCCTAGGTCGTTTGCTGCATCCCAGTTCATTCCTTCCTGTTGCAGAGTGATATTCAAGGGTATGGGTCAACCACAGTTTGTTTAACCATTTCCACGTTGAAGGACATCTAGGCTGATTCCAGATTTTGGCTGTTCCAGATAAAGCTGCTGTGAACATTTGTGTGCAAGCTCTTATGTGAACAGTCTTCATTGTTCTGGGATAAGTCTGCAGCAGTGCCATAGTGGGGTCGTATGGGAATAGCATGTTTCGTTGTGAAAATCATATTTAATAGCAGCTTACTCCTTCATCAAGAGACTAGATCATAAGTTAAATATCATTCCTTTGTCACTGGATATATAGCATTTCTAATTGGCAGTTATAAGTGATTCTGTACTTTGTCTTTAAATTGTTTTTGTGTTTCTGACTATTTCTTTAGGGTGGGTTCCCATGAGTAGTCGCTCCATGGCGGAATGGAAGACTTCAAGGGCCAAGTTGCCAAACTAGACATTTCTAATTCTGGTCACAGGCTGCCATGTGCGCTTTATTGGGTTGATGTGCTCAGAATGCCCCGGGAGGTGATGGGGGCTGTGCGGGCCCGTGTGGGAGCTGTCAGGAAGCCAGCAAGCCTTCAGCTGGCTTGGTTGGCACTTCCCTGACAATCCCTCCATTGTGTCCATCAGTGCTGGATGCCCAAGGCCTGGCACGGAGTTTCTTTAACCGGCTTTGGGAAGTCGCCAGCCAGTGGCAGAATCAGGTGCCACTGGCTGCCCGGGCCTCACAGCGGCAGTGGCTGGTCTCCATTCACGCCATCCGGAACACTCGCCGCAAGATGGAAGACCGGCATGTGTCCCTTCCTTCCTTCAACCAGCTCTTCGGCTTGTCCGTGAGTGCACCTGTGCAGGCCCTGGGGGATAGCTTCGGAGGGCTGGGGCGAGGGTGGGGGTCCCCTGGGTACCAAGAAGAGCTGCCCACCAAGGCTGAGGCAAGAGAGACACCCATCAGCCGCTGTCTCCAGGTGGAAGTGCGGGCAGCTCTGAATCGTCTTCCCTGGGGGAGTCTGGGAGGCCCAGTTCATCATCCCAGCATCTTTGTGCCAGGGCAGTCACCAGCCCTTGAACTTGCCCAGCAAGAGACTAAGAAGGGCAACAATGTGAATCTATTATAAGGGAGACCTGGGCACCACGTTCCCCCTGACACCAGCACCAGCAGCCACCTTGGGCAGCCCCTCATTTTATGCTTGTGGCAACTCAGAACAGATGGTGAAACCGAGGCTCCTGCAAGCTGTCCTTCTGCAAACCTCCCAGCTCATACACACATAAGCTAGGCTGCCTATTGGATGGCAAAGGCCATACTGATTCTCTCAGACTCTACCCCATCAGCGCCTGGCACCATGCCCCCATGGGAGCAGCCTGGGTGCCAGGAAAGGCCAGCAGGTCTGTGACTCCCACTGCATCCCCACCAGGACCCCGTGGACCGCGCCTACTTTGCTGTGTTTGACGGTCACGGTGGTGTGGATGCTGCGAGGTACGCCGCTGTCCACGTGCACACCAATGCTGCCCGCCATCCAGAATTGCCCACGGACCCTGCGGGAGCTCTCAGAGAAGCCTTCCGGCACACTGACCAGATGTTTCTCAGGAAAGCCAAGAGAGAGGTGAGGACCCGCAGCTGGGCCCCGGGTGCAGTTTGGAGGCCTGTGAGAGTCCCCGGCCTCTGCAGTGGGAAAAATGCCAAAGGGGCTGGTGGTGCCGGAAGGTCCTTTCTAAACATTGCCAGTGCTCTTTCCATTTCTTCTACAGTATGGGGTAAAGGGAATTTGGTTCTCACTTGAATGGAAGCAACACAAAGCCTGCCCCAACCCAGCATGCTGGGCCTCTCAGCTCCACAGACCTGCCTCCCACAAAGGGTCTACAGGCCTTGAGAAAGGCAGCCTGTGGTCAGGCATTCCTGGGATTTTGTTTTAATGAAATGTGGCAAGGTAACAGACACAGACCTGTACCTTAACAAAGAGTCTGCTACACAAAGTTCCCTAGAGGAGGGGCCATGCCACACAGGGCCATGCGTGGGAAGCACCAAGGTGGTTGGGACACAGAGGGGAAAGAGGCAAGCTGGGCCCGAGCCTTCTCTGCAACCTCCCCCAGGTGTTTGCTGTCTCAAGAATCAGCCCCTCCAAGACCAACAAGGCCCCAAGATGTCAAAGCATCAAAAGACAGAAAATAAAAAACCTGATTAATCTACTGCCCACCTCCCCTTCCTCCTCTAGGCAGGTTCTTAGCAGGCTGCTGGTGTCCTCTGGGAACATTCCTTCCCAGGGAGTTACAGCCACAGGTAGGGATGAGGCATTTGTTTCTGCAAGAAGAAAGAACACTGATGCATCAGGCCCCTCTTCTGTGAACTTACCCACTCTGAACCTCACTGGCATAGTTTCACCAGGTCCTCCTTGCAACCCTGTGAAGTGAATACTAATATTGTACCCGTTTTAGACATTGGGAGACTGAGGCTCAGGTTGCTTAAAAGACCTGCCCCAGTGAGAAGACGCCAGGGGAAAGGCACACTTTTCTCACAAGCTTGAGCACAGACCTTCATGGAAATTAGCAGAGCCAGCCTTTGCATCTCAATAGAAAACCATGCGGTCTCCGCAGCTGCAAGGAGCTCAGTGAAAAGCAGGCAGGCCTCCACTCCTGGCCCCTCATCTCAACCCCAGGAAGTGACAAAGACGTCTGAGCTCAGAGCTGCCTGTCAGAGTAGAAAAGGGATTCTCTGAAGCAGGCATAACAGCTTTATTGAGGCTGGGCATAGTGGCTCACACCTGTAATCTCAGCACTTTGGAAGGCTAAGGTGGTGGATCACTTGAGTTCAGGAGTTCAAGACCAGCCTGGCCAAAATGAGCACCTGTAGTCTCAGCTACTCGGGAGGCTGAGGCAGGAGAAGGGCTTGAACCTAGGAGGCAGAGGTTGCAGTGAGCCAAGATCATCTTGCCACTGCACTCCAGCCTGGGCAACAGAGTGAGACTCCATCTCAAAAACAAAACAAAAATTAGCCAGGCATGGTGGCGGGCACCTATAATCCCAGCTACTTGGGAGGCTGAGGCATGAGAATCACTTGAGCCCAGGAGGCAGAGGTTGCAGTGAGCTAAGACTGTGCCACTGCACTCCATCCTGGGTGACAGAGCAAGACTTCGTCTCTAAATAAATAAATAGCCGGGTACAGTGGCTCATGACTGTAATCCTAGCACTTTGGGAGGCCAAGGCAGGTGGATTGCCTGAGCTCAGGAATTCACAACCATCCTGGGCAACGTGGCAAAACCCCATCTCTACTAAAAGTACAAAAAATTAGCCCATGGGGTGGTGTACACCTGTAATGTCAGCTACCCGGGAGGCTGAGGCAGGAGAATCATTTGAACCCAGGAGGCGGAGGTTGCAGTGAGCCAAGATCTCGCCACTGCACTCCAGCCTGGGCAACAGAGCATGACTGTCTAAAAAAAATAAATAAATAAGTAAATATCTTTATTGAGATACAATTGATACATAGTAAGTGTCACATATTTAAAGTCCACAATTTGGCAAATTTTGGCTTATACGAATATATACCTGTGGATCCCTCACCACAGTAAAAGGCATATTCAGGACCCCTGGAAGCTTCGTCATCTGCTCTTCCCTGCCCACTCCCCCAGACAAGCGCTCATCTCCTTTCTGACACTGCAGACGGTTTGCAGTTTCCAAAGGTGGATATGAACGGGAAGCTTCAGGATATACTCTCCTGTCCCTCAGTCTGAAGTTCAGTATGAGATTCACCCAAGCCATTGCGTGGCTCAGTGGCTCAGTCCCATTTCTGGCTAAGGTTGTTCAGCCTGCACCGCATGTGCCTGCAGTGTGGGCCCCGTCCCCGCCTCTTCTCAACCCTCTCGGGTCCTCTCTCCCTGCAGCGGCTGCAGAGCGGCACCACGGGTGTGTGTGCACTCATTGCAGGAGCGACCCTGCATGTTGCCTGGCTCGGGGGACTCTCAGGTCATTTTGGTGCAGCAGGGACAGGTGGTGAAGCTGATGGAGCCACACAGACCAGAACGGCAGGTAAGGGGATCCCTGCACCCAGGCCCAGGATGTTCCCGGCCCCCATCATGCTGGGCCCACAGGGGAGCCCCAACCTGGGAACCTCGGGAAGTACTAATCCTGGCACCTTTCAAGAGGGAGGGCTCCCCACCTGACTTGAGTGGCCAGGGAGTCCCACGTGAGCCCTTTTTGAGAGTTCTGTGGGTCACAGCTATATGCAGCCCAAAGCTCCAGGGAAGAGCAGAGCTCTCCACACTAACAGGCAGCCCAGTGCAGTCAGCGCAGGCCAGTGCACACCAGAACCCATCAAACACACGGGTGGGCAGGCCACAGGCTATGTGTGGGCAAGGAGGGCTTCAGGGAGGTGACACTGCCCTGGGGCTGGAGGGAACCTGGCTCAGGGTTGTACTGAGTAGAGGCTACCTGGGACCCTGGCACTCAGGTCACTCACCTGGACATGAGGACGACAGTGCCACTCAGACCCCATGTCACAAAACTGTCTCGTCTGTGTGTCTCCTGAGGTCAGATCACAAGCATTTAGATATCATGGAATGACTGTTTATCCCTGAAACCCCATTTTTCCCACATGCTGCTCTCCACCAGCTATGTTAGATTATCCATGCGCCTGGTGGGTAATTGTATGTCAGCACATAGGAGCACCCATCGTTTCTTGGGGCTGCGGACATTGCATTTGTCCTGCACTCCCTCATGTGTGGGCATGGAGATCTTTTCAGTCTTTCGGTGCTAAAAAACAATGCATCTGTACCTACTTTGTGCAGCATGAATTGTTCAGAGTCAAGTGTATCTGTATCCGTAGGACACATCCCCAGAAGTGGGATAGCTGGGTTGGAACTGATGCACGTACAGTCTGGGTAGATTTGCCAAGCTGCCCACCTCAGGCCATTCCAGCCTGGACTGGCACTACTTGCCCAAGAAGGTCCATTTCCCCCACAGTTCTACCAGCCTGCAGGATTCTTCCTGTCAGGTAAGAAGGCTGTCTCAGGGCAATTGTTAAGTTTGCTTTTCTGTTATAGAGTGAGTTTAAGCATCTTTTCAAAAGTTGATCATTTACACAGCCTTTCCTGCAGACACTGTTTCTTTCCTTTGCCCATTTTTCTCACCAATTTATAGTTCCTTGTATATGTTAAGGAGATTGGTTCCTTATCTGTGATGATTTACAGATATTTTCCCACGTCTTTTCTGTTTCATTTTTGTTTATGGGCTTTTGCCACATGGAAGCTTCGTGTTTTCTGTAGTTGAGTTGAGCAGTCTTTCCTTTTGTGACTTCTGGGTTTGGAAAGCAGGGCAGAGACCACAAGGCCTTGATGATTGTAACAGTCAGGGGTGGCCGTGTTCCTTGGCCTTTCATTATGGCTCACTGTCTGAGCTGGGCCTCCGGCACGTCCTCCCCCCATTGAACAGAGGAGAAAACTGAGGCTATGTCACTTGCCCAGACCACACCGCCAAAGTCACAGATAGTCTCTGCCACTCCCCTGCCTCCACCACCATGGGGCATTTGGCACCTTCTTCCTCCCCCAGGATATGCAGTCAGATAAAATATGGCCAAGTCAGGATTTGTGCTGCGCCCACTCCCACCTGCTGCCTGCACCCCTGTTGGTTCAGCATTCAGCACCCCCTTGAAGCCCAGCGGGGACTTTTTTCAAACACTGCCTGAGCCCTGCAGTGTGGCACTGTGGCAAAGAGCATGGACAGATGGCGTTGCCTGGTCCTGGCTCCACCACTTCCAAGTCCATCACACAGGGGTCCCTGGAAGTTTGGGCTAAGGATTGAGTGGCCCGGTGCATGTGGAGTGCAGAGATCAGAGCCCGCACAGGATAAGTACACACAGGTGTCTGTGTTCTTGGCTGTAGCCTGCATGGGCCAGGGAGTTCAGATCCAGTGCCCCCTACCTCCCCTTCTCTGCCACCACACTCTTCCAGGCTTGGCTCCTCCTACTGTGATCCTGATTACAGCCCACCACCCTAGAGAATTAATCACAGATCCAGGCCAAGGTTCCCCCACAAAAACAAGCATCATGTCAGTTACAAGCACAGGAAACTTACCTCAACCTGGCAAGCTTCAACGGGGGTCCAGTGGCAGCACAGAGCAGCTTCAAGGAGTACGTGGGGAGTGTGTGATACTCTGCCTTGTTCTGCAGCTGTCTGCGCAGTCTCCTGCCTTGGTGCTCAGTTCAGCCTGTAAACACTGAGTGCCCGCTCTGTACAGGATACTTTGTTGAGGCAGTGAAATAAAACAGGACCCACTTCCTGCCTCCAAGTCTAATGGGGAAGCAGGAGGAGGGCAAGGAGCTGGGCAGCATGTAGCAGAGAGATGAATGGAATGGAGCTGCATCTCAGGCGGGTGCGACTCCTACAGGCCAGGGGAGAGACCAGGAGGAAAGGACAGGTTAAACACCAGAATCAGGACCAGATGTGGAGGCGCGCCCCAAGCGATCCTCCCACCTCTCAAGGCTCAGAAGACAGGAGGATGGCTTGAGCCCTAGAAGTCGAGGCTGCAGTGAGCTGTGTTCATGACACTGCACCCCAGCCTTGGCAACAGAGCAAGACCCTGTCTCCAAAAAAAAAAAAAAGGCAAGAATCAGTGGGTAGGAGATTCAAGGGGAAGGGGAGAAGACCACCCACCTGCTGCTCCTACAGCTAGAGGAGCTGGGTTGCTCCAGGCTGGGAGGAACTCTGTAAGAACTCGCTAGAAGCTTCCAAAGTGATCAGGCCACTGGAGAACGAGTTGAGGGCTGAGTCACAAAAGTGAGTCCAGGAGGGCAGTGAGAGTGGTCACAGGTCACGCTGGCACACCTGGTGGGCAGCCTGGGAGAGAAAGGGAGGAGTCCTGGCTCTGCGAGTGGAGACGTCGCAGAGAGCCTTGGGCGTCCAGGAGGATGGTGGTGCTGTAGATGAGCTGCTGTGGCCCGGCTGAGTGGAGCATTGTGCTCCTAGGAGGCAGGAAATGGCTATTCACAGGAACCCATGGGCCACCAGCTCCGGCTTTGACCTGAGAAGCTGTTTCAGGCAGGTGGCAAGAATAAGGTATCAGGAGCAGAGGGAAGAGCTGGCTGCTGAGGAGGTGGGCGCTGGGGAGTCAGGAGGTGAGCTTCAAGCTTCACTGGGGGTCTAGCTGCAGCCCAGAGCAGCTTTGAAGAGTACGCAGGGGCACCTTAGCCTGGGGACGTACTGGTCCAGACAAGGCTGAGCCTGGCCAGCACGTGACAGAGGTGGGAGCCACCGGAGGGTAGGAGGACCCAGGTGCAGGGTCAGGATTAGAGGAGCGAGCCCGGGGGAGTCTGCGCAGCCAGGGTTAGTGCAGCCCATCCAGCACGGGAGTTGGGGCATGGTGGGAGAGGGTTTGCAGGCTGCAGGGGAGCAGTGTAGCCCCAGTGCCCTCCTGCCTTTGGCTCCGCCCTGTCCTCACAGCCATCCCTGGTGGTGGAGAGGGACTTCAGGAAGAAAAGTTCTAAGCTCAGAAAGCCTGCATTGTCCCCTGTGGGGAGAACCCACCTCCAGAGGGCATGGGGGAGCAGCTTGCAGTTCCTCCTCCATTGCCCGCCCACGTGCCTGCCTCTAGGACATTGAGGGGCTGGAGTGGGCTGGAGTGTGTGGGAGACAAAAACAGAGAAAGGCTCCCGATTCTCCCTGGAGCCTCCCACGCTCACAGCCCCTCCCCAGGAACGCCTCTGAGGCACAGGGGAGAAGGCGCTGCTTCCTCTGCAGCTTCTTGCCTTCTGCAGGCATCTTCACGCATGTGTGTGGGCACATGTATGTGTGAATACGCGTTCGTACTGTGTGTTCATCCACCTGCCTCTCCCCACGCCTTTTTCCTGCCCTCCTCATGGCTCTCTCCTATATTCTCTCCTTCCTGGTCCTCCTTGCCTTTCTCTTGCCCTGCTCAGACCCTGGGGTGGTGGATCTCAGACCCAGAGAGAGCCTTCGAGGTCCCTGTTCCTGCCTCCTTCTTGGCTTGATTCCTCAGCTCAGCTGGGACAGGAGCACCCAGCCCACCAGGCACCTGTCCATTCACCACACAGGTCCATGGCTGTGGTGTCCAGTAAGACCAGGACTCCTACAAACCCACGTCATTCCCACCGTGATGCCCTCTGCAAGGGAGCCACACAAGGAGGCCTGGTCCTTGGTGGGGTATCTGGAGAGAGCTTTGTCCCCCAGGCCTCCCGCAGTGCGTGTGCATCTCTGGGGAGGGGATTGGCTGATAGCCCAGTCTGTCTAGGGGACACCATCACCTGGGGCATCAGAGTTTTCATGCCCAGCTGGTACCATGCCCCAGGACCAGAAGAGCTGGTGCTGTGTGGGGTCAGGAGATTTACCTGATAAGGAAAACAGGTAAAGGACTCCCTCTTTCCCCAATAGACTTGGGAGGTGCCTCACTCCCAGTGTGCCTCTGTCACTCCATCAGGGATGCTGCTGTGCAGCCTTCAGGCAGCAGACTGTCACTGGGGCAGCCTCTCCTTCCAGCAGAGGCTGATAGGAACAAAGAGGTTTTTGAGTTGTTTTTTTTTTTTTAAGAGATGGGGTCTTGCTATGTTGCCCAGGCTGGAGTGCAGTGGCTATTCACAGGCACGATCCCACTACGGATCAGCATGGGAGTTTTGACCTGCTCCGTTTCCAACCTGGGCTGGTTCACCCCCTCCTTAGGCAACCTGGTGGTCCCCCGCTCCCGGGAGGCCACCATATTGATGCCGAACTTAGTGCAGACACTTCATCGGCATAGCACACTACAGCCCAGAACTCCTGGGCTCGAGTGATCCTCCCACCTCAGCCTCCTGAGTAGCTGGGACTACAGGCATGGGCCACCGTGCCCGGCGGAACAAAGAGGTTTCTAGAGGACTTGTGGCTGGACCAAGCCTCTGTCCTGTCCTTAGAGGAACCCTAGGCCTAGGGTGCTGTGGTCCCCTGGTAAGTGGAGACTGTGCCTGGGCTGAGCTTGGATCGAGGAGGACAAGAACTAGGACAGGCACAGTGGCTCACATCTGTAATCCCAGCACTTTGAGAGGCCAAGGCGGGCAGATCATGAGGTCAGGAGTTCAAGACCAGTCTGACCAACATGGTGAAACCCCGTCTCTACTGAAAATACAAAAACATTTGCTGGGTGCGGTGGTATGTGCCTGTAGTCCCAGCTACTCGGGAGGCTGAGGCAAGAGAATTGCTTGAACCCGGGTGGTGGAGGTTGCAGTGAGCTGAGATTGTGCCACTGCACTCCAGCCTGGGCAACAGAGCGAGACTATCTCAAAAAAAAAAAAAAAAAGAAAGAAAGAAAGTAACTGGGCAGGCACAGGCTGCAGTCAGGGCCTGGCTCAGGCTTCCTTGGCCCTGCTATGTCACATGCCACCACTCATGTCACATGCTCCATCTTGGCCCAGCAACTTTCAGGGAAGGGACAGTGTCCTGGAGCTAGAGACAGGGAAGCAGAGTGCCTTCCTAACCCCAGAATGTTGCCCACGGGCGCAGGCAGTGCTCGGTGACCTCAGATGATTTGTTCACTTTACCATTCCTACAACTAAAGGAAATGTGAGTTGTTTATCATTTCTCACTGTTTTTAATGATCCTAGTTTGGGTGCATCTCTGAGGCTCCTGGCTTTGTTCAAATGCTGCAGCTTTGAATGCTGTCTTAGAAGCAGCTCAGCCTCTGTTCAGGCGGCAGCAGGGGGCCCCACACCCCATCCCCCTGGCCCAGGCCTCTGACTCTGGCGGTGTCCTTGCAGGATGAGAAGGCGCGAATTGAAGCACTGGGTGGCTTTGTGTCTCACATGGACTGCTGGAGAGTCAACGGGACCCTGGCCGTCTCCAGAGCCATCGGTGAGAGCCAAGGAGGCCAACCCAAGTGGGGGAAGGTCACTCAGAAGCCTTGGCCTCCAGAGTGTGGCCCGAGGCTCACCGGGGTTCAGGGCAGCAGTGCAATGGGCCACGGGGGATTTGTCATGCGCTGCGGTGATAGCTTCGTATTGTGAAGGGAATAGGGCAGATTCAGAGACTGCAGCACAAGTGATTGCAGTGTAAGTTATACTGTATGTTATTATCTCATCTAAAACAGCTCTCCCCAAATCTAGTGGAAACCTGTGGCTCTCTACCATATGTGCTAGAAGTAGCGCTTTCAGTATTCTGAAAATGAGGTTTATCCTCCTCCCCCATTCATGCTGATGATCCTTTTTTCTCCTTTGGGGAAAAAAAAAGTAGTGGGTTCTCCAGGCACGGTGGCTCACGCCTGTAATCCCAGCACTTTGGGAGGCTGAGGTGGGCAGATCACAAGGTCAAGAGATCGAGACCATCCTAGCTAACATGGTGAAACCCCGTCTCTGCTAAAATTAAAAAATTAGCTGGGCTTAGTGGTGCATGCCTATAGTCCCAGCTACTCAGGAGGCTGACGCAGGACAATCGATTGAACCCAGGAGGCAGAGGTTGCGGTGAGCCAAGATCGCACCACTGCGCTCCAGCCTGGTGATAGAGCAAGGCTCCATCTCAAAAAAAAAAAAAAAGTAGTGGGTACAGCTGGGCGTGGTGGTTCATGCCTGTAATCCCAGAACTTTGGGAGGCCAAGCTGGGCGGATCACCTGAGGTCAGGAGTTTGAGACCATCCTGGCCAACATGGCGAAGCCCCATCCCTACTAAAAATAAAAAATTAGCCAGGTGTGGTGGCACACACCTGTAATCCCAGTTACTCGGGTGGCTGAGGGAAGAGAATCGCTTGAACCCGGGAGGCAGGGTTACAGTGAGCCGAAATCATGGTACTGCACTCCAGCCTGGGCAACAGAGTCAGACTCTGTCTTAAATTTAAAAAAAAAAAAGTAGTCCAGCCTGCATCTCATTGTCTCAGCATGCTGTCCCTGCTGGGTCTCAGGCTGGGGGTCCCATGACCACACCTGCTCCTTCCTGACTTAAAAACCTCTCCCTCCCCAGCTGACTGCCAGGGATTTGGCATCTATCCCTCTGACCCCTCTGAAACATTCTGTCCTTCCTGGCAGATGTAGCATCTTCTTGGCATCTCCTCCGCAGGCTGCATCTTCCCTTGTGTCTCTGGACACTCCAGGAAGCAAGGCCGGGATGGGGCGGCTAGGACAGAGAAAAGGGGGAGCTCATAGGCCAAAGGCAGGGGGTTCCATTCTCAGGCAAGTGGGATGCACTAAGCAGTTTGCATAAGGGAGCAACAGACCCTGTGAGAGCAGGTTGGTCTCTGTCTCTGCAAGACGTGAGGTCAGGGCCTGGGCGAGTGGGAAGGAAGCCGCAGACACTGGAGTCCTCTGACCCGGGTTCTTCTCTGCCTGTCTAGGGGATGTCTTCCAGAAGCCCTATGTGTCTGGGGAGGCCGATGCAGCTTCCCGGGTGCTGACGGGCTCTGAGGACTACCTGCTGCTTGCCTGCGATGGCTTCTTCGACGTCATCCCCCACCAGGAAGTTGTTGGCCTCGTCCAGAGCCACTTGGCTAGGCAGCAGGGCAGTGGGCTTCATGTCTCTGAGGAGCTGGTGGCTGCAGCCCGGGAGCGGGGCTCCCACGACAACATCACGGTCATGGTGGTCTTCCTCAGGGACCCCCAAGAGCTGCTGGAGGGCGGGAACCAGGGGAGCAGGGGACTCCCAGGCAGATGGGAGGAGCCAGGACTTGCCCTCCAGCCTCCCAGAACCTGAGACCCAGGCTCCACCAAGAAGCTAGGTGGTGCAGACCCCCACCCTCCCCCCTCCTCCTGCCCTTGTCCTTCTCCCACTCAGAGGCCTCAGGACCCAACAGGCAGCAGGCAGTGGACAGGGCACCTGCCTCACAGTGCTTTCCCCAGCACCCTAGAGCCACATAGGGTGCCCCCTGCAGCCCATCCTGGTGGCTGTGGAACTGCACTGGGTGGCAGGCAGATGGTAGAAGGCAGCCTAGGAGACCTCACCAAAGAGAAGATGGACCGGCTCTTGTTCCCAGCTCCCATGGGGCCAAGGTGGGACCAGAGGTCATAGGTGCCCAGTGGCAGCCAAACCAAAGACACAGTGTGCGTGGAGCAGCACAGTCATGCATGGGGGACCCTGGGGCGGACCCTGGAGCCAAACTCTTGAAGCGCCCCCTGGGTTAGGCCCAGCAGCAGGGTGGCCAGCCCTGGTTTCCCATGGCTCCTCTCTGCGGCCAGGGCCGGATGGGTTCATATCTACAGCTATGCCCAACGGGTCCTGGTCGGCCATGCTGGTGTCCCAAAGAGGAGAGCACAGCAGGGCCAGGGATCTGTTCTGTAGCAGCCACCCCCGCCCCCACTCCAGGGCAGCCATGATGTGCTTGGACCCACCAAGGCCTTCCGGGCTGCTCTCTTCTCTGAGCTCAGAACCGGCGACGCACATGTGTCTTTTGTTGGTGTGTTTGTTTGTTTTTTCCAGGGAAGTCTAATTCCGAAGCAGTATTCCAGGTTTTCTCTTTGTTTTATCAGTGCCAAGATGACCTGTTGTGTCATATAATTTAAGCAGAGCTATTCCTTAGAAGACTTAAGTATTTACTTTTTTAAAGCTATTTTTCAAGAAACCTTTTTTTGCAGTATTATTGAGTTTATTTTCTAAATCAGGATTGAAACAGGAACTTTTCCAGGTGGTGTTAATAAGCCATTCAAGTGCCTTACACAGCTTTGAAGAAACTAGGAATGCAGTGGGCTCGCAGAGGCCCATTGAGGTTTTTAGAAAAGCAGGATTTGTTTTGTTAGGGAGGGATGATTTTAGTGAGATCTTTCTGGAAGAGTTTTCCGCCTCTTGGTGATGCTGAGCGCCCCCAAGGTTCCCCCCCACCAGGTAACTGGCAGGAGCTGCGGCTGCCATGTGACGGTGCCTGGGCCCAACAGCGGGGCTCTGGGCATCCCGGGTGACCTTGGCCGGTCTGTCTGCATTCCCACCCTCTCTGGCCTGGCTGGACCTTGCTGCTGTGTGATTGGAACATTCCCAAATGTCTTGTGAATTTGTAATCAAATTGGCCTCATTGGGAAAGACGCTTAATTAAGAGGCTCAAGCAAGCACAGAGGCAGCCCATGGGTCTCTGGCTTAGTCTGGAGGCAGTGGGGATGCTGCTAGGAGTCCACAGCACAGGCCATAGCCCCTCGCCTTGCCGCGGTGGCTGACAGCGCGCCCGCCTTGCTCTGTCCCGTGCCCTGAGCAGGTGTGAGAGTTCCATGTATCCTAGCGCACCCTGAGAGGGGGACCCACAAGTGATCAGTTCTGGGTGCCTTAGGGAGCTCACTGAGGGTGTCCGGCGAGGCTAGGGGAGGACATCAGGCAGAGGGAAGAGGTCAGGGGACTGGGGAAGGACTCAGAGGCTTCCTGGAGGGCCAAGCCGAGCTACAGGAAGGGCTGAGCTAAAGGTGGGCAGGGCTGTTCCAAGCAGGGCAGGGGGAAGAGAGGAGAGAGGGGAAGAAGCTGGGCTGTGTGGTTTCCATAGAGGCATTCAGAGTTCACCTGCAGACAGCGGGGACCCCAGGAAGGTCTGCACAGCTGCACCCCAAGCGTCTCAGCCTCGTCTCAGCTGGCCGAGGAGGCATGCTAGAGCTGCCTTCCTGAGGGGAGCCCTCTGTCCCACAGGGGAGCGGGGAGCCAGCCTTGCTGGGGCCCCACCTGCACACCCCGCCTTACCCCTCATTCTCACAGCACAGATTAGGGTGAGACCCTGCAGTCAATCTGTTGCTTAAGGTCTGTTGATTAAAAAAAAACATCTTCGACATAGTCATTGTCATTCAGACATTCAGAGAATGGTTGGCCACCAACGATGACTGGGTATTGCTTGCTTAACTTGAAGGCCTGCTGCCTCCTTCTGGGGGTCAGCAACCAGAGCCCCTGGTGCCCTCTCAGCCCGGCCAGACACAGGGATGCAGGTCCACCCTCACCACCCGCCCACCCCACCATGGGCATAACCTTGACAAAGGGAAAGAATGATTGGCATCTACTTTTCTCTTTTCTTTGCTAATAATTCTGTTCCTGGCTGCCAAGAGTGGAGCTTCCCCCTGTGGAGGTTTGGCTGGTATCACCTGGTGGTCTGATTCATACCCTGGCTTGAGGATCCACCACAACATCTCGCGGCCTCAGTGTACGGGAAGCCATTTCCCCAGGCTTGTCCCAGCGCCACCACTCCCCCACCCCTGAGCCAGGACCCCAGAGGATGGCTGTGCCCCATGCCTGGCAGAGGTCTGGTGCCAGTACTGGGAGCTGCTCCATCCTTGCCTTGGGGCCGAGGGAGCCCTCATCCATTCCTGCACAGGGCTGGGCACAGAGGAGCACTCTTCCATCTTGACCGGTACTGTACCGAGAGCCACCAGGCGTCTTCAGCCTCCAGCCTCCTGGGCAACCTTCTCTTCCAGCCATAGTCCCATGAGGGCCCCCAGCCAGGGACGCTGGTCTGTAAATTGTAATCCTCTCTCCAGCCTCAGCTCTCCACTTGTACCTTGTATGAGCTGAATAGGCAGTGCACCTCTGAGTGTCCCTTTTGTAAGGCCCAGGGTTGCACTGATTCTGCAGAGGCTGCAACCTGGAATGCTGTGGGTGCAGGTGAGCCGGCATGTCCTGGGGAGATGCTGCCAGCGCTCAGGGGCCCCTCCCACTGCCAGTGGGGTGGGGTGGTTAAGTGTTATTAGTGTCTATTCTTAAAATTAAGTGGGCTGGAGAAGAATGGAGCTCCAGATGCCAGCACCGTATATGGAACACAAAAGCCAGGGAAGCAGGGCCTGCCTTACAGGTGTGACTGACTCTGAGCCCAGGCCTGCAGGGGCGGAGGGCGGTCCCTCAGAATCGCAGAGGCAGCTCCAGCCTCAGAACCCAGGATAGGAAATGTGTGTGTTTCCAGGGGAGAGGGACGGGGTGCTGGTGGCAGGGCCAGCATGCGACCCCCTCTCCCCTCCCTGCCTTGGTGAGCCCAGTGTGAACACCAGGCCTCCTCAGTCCTGTTCCTGGGGCTAGGAGGACAGCTCTGGCCCTTCCTAGGCCTAGCCCCGCCCCAAGCTAAATGGAAGTGAGGTGGGCTGTGTTAAAGGAAGTGGTGTTTTTGGTTCGATTCTGCGTCTATAGCTCAAAGAGGGCAGGCAACCCCTGGAGTCCTGAGTGTTCTGCGAAGGCTCCATAACTTTGCCAAATGCACGAAGGCTCCATAACTCTGCCATTCATATGCCATGAAGTCCTTGCCAAGGGTTTATCTGCGTGCATCTCAGTGGGCTTCTGCGTGAGAGTTTTGTTCCTGTGCAAGGGGAGTCTTGCTCTAGGACAGGATGACTGTCTTCCCCATTCTTAGGGACAAGTCCCCAAGATGCCAGAAAGGCAGTCTCCCAAGGGCCCACCATGCAGAAGTGTCAATAAACCACGAGTTCTGAACTCTGTCACCCAACTGCTGCCTTCTTCTGACTTCTGAGCATCCTGTCCCCTTGAATGTCCAGGATGTGTTTGGAAGCTGCTTTGATACTGGGGACCATCTGCAAATCTTGCGACGTAGCAAATTCTGGAGAGAGCCCTGGCGGCCTGCACCCCTCTGGTCTAGCCAGCAACCTGATCTTCCTCCCTGAGGGGCTCTGAGCCCACCCCCACCAGCAGCAGGAAGGTGACAGGAAAGGGATTAAGCCCCTGGGACCTCACATTACGTTGGGGAGCCACAGGAGCACTGGGGACCCCTCATTTTATCTAGGAGCCTGATGTGCCCCAGGTGATGCCATCCTGAGGATGGAAACCCTCTGGCATCATGCTCTCACAGGCCACTATTTATACCCTCCTGACACCTCCCAAGGCCACGTGCGGTGACGCACACCTGTAATCTCAGCACTTTGGGAAGCTGAAGTGGGAGGATCTCTTGAGCTCAGGAGTTTGAGACCAGCCTGGGCAACATAGGGAGACCCCTATCTCTCTAAATAATCAAAAACTTGGCCCAGTGTGATGGCACAAGTCTGTAGTCCCAGCTACTTAGGAGGCCAAGGCAGGAGGATCGCTTAAGTTTGAGGAGCTTGAGGCTGCAGTGAGCCAGGATTGCACCACTTCGTCCCAGTCTGGGCGACAGAGAGGACCCTGTCTCAAAAAAGGCACAAAGCACTGAGCCTTTCTTCTGCCTCCTACTCCCGTCACCCCCACTCCATCCTCGAAGCCTGCCTGGCACTTGTCCTGCGTGGGAGCTCGGCTGCCGCCCAGAAGCGAGTCCACTGCAGGTTCACTGCTGGTGCTTCCCGAGGGGCAGGATTACAGAGTGTGCTTTTTCCCCCTTTAGGTTTTCTTCTAAATCCTAATTTTTTTAGTACAGTGAACATGCTTTAAAAATGCTTTTATGTAATCTGTCATGAGAATTTTAAGGGGAAAAAAAAGATAAAAATGCCTTCACAGAAGACCTGGAGAGACCCACCAGCAGCAGGGTCTGGCGGTGCTAAGCCCTGGGGTCCCAGTAGAGAACTGGGAATGGCCATGGTGGCTGCACTAGGCAGAGGGTGAGGCCGAGGGGGTGGGGAGGGTGAGGCTGAGGGGGTAGGGAGTGAGGCTGAGGGGGTGGAGAATGAGGCTGAGCCAGGGGGCGAGGCTGAGGTGGTGGTGAGGCTGAGGGGGTGGAGAGTGAGGCTGAGGGGGGTGGGGAAGTGAGGCCAAGGGGGTGGTGGGCAAGCTTCACCATTCCTGATGAAAGGGACTGGACCCTGATGGCTGCCTGGACAGATATCAAGACCCTGCTTCAGGACCACCACATCTGATGGACTTTTGGGAGCCCCCCCACAAGGCCCACCTACCTGCCTCCCTTTGCTCTAGACCTGTGGCTCCCAACCATGAGCTCCAGTCCAGACCTCTATAGCCTCACCCACCCAAGGGCGGCTGGCAGCAGAATGCAGGGCCTTGGCCCCAGCAGTGCTGCTGGTTGCTTATCAGCCTGGAGGGCTGGTTTCCCCTGAACCCTCAGGACAGCACACACGGCCCCAGTCCCACGCGGCTGCAGCTCCTAGCACACATGAAATTGCTCTTGGGGGACCATTTCAGAGCCTTCTCAGTGCCCTCAGGGGATCAGTATTGAAGCAGTCATGGGATTCTGTCGTCCAGTCCCTCAGCACATGTTGGCCAAGTGTTTGCCACACTGCTGGGACAAGGGATGACAAAGCAGCCCATGAGCCAGCCACCAAGTCACTACCTAAGACAGCAGGGATTCAGCTTAACACACAGGGGTCAAGTGGCCCTGGGCTGCAAGGCTGCTAAGGGGTCCAAGCCTTGGAAAGTCACACTTCTCAGAGTCCCCCAGCTCTTCACTGGCTTTTGGTCTTTGGTTCCTTTCTCGATCAGGAGAAAGCAAGGCAGCAGCGGCCGGGAGACTCGCCCTGTGCTCCTGGCTGAGCTCAGCCTTCAAGGACACACAGAAAACCAGAAATGCCTCCCTGCAGACACTGCCCAGCCATGGCCCAAAGTGCTACCTTGAACTTCTCCCCATAATGTGGGGGGAGTCCCTCGTGCTGTGCTTGTGGGCGTATGGGGGTGACTGGCCCAGGGCTGCCTGAACCCAATCCCTTCCCCCACTCCTGCTTTGCCAGAAGGCCTCCTCTCCTGTCTGTAGCCGTGCCTGCGCATTTTCTCCTAGTCCTTCCCAAGCCACCTGGAAGAGCTCTCAGTCCCCTACCGCCGCTCCCAGCAGTGCCTGCTGTCCAGGGCTGCAGCCTCCAACTGTCCAGGACCAGCACCAGAAAGGCAGCTTTATCTGTGTCCACTGTGGCAGAGAGGACATCCTTAGGGAAGCAGGGGAACTAACCCCGGATACAAGAGCTGGGACCAGGCCCTGGGCCCCCCACCATACCTACTCAACTATCCATGTCCTCCTCCCCCATCCCTGCTCCTCTGAAGCTCCCAGCAGAATCCCCTTCCTAAGTACCTGCTGTCTTGATTGTTCCCTAGTGAACTGACTCACGTGTCTGAAACTCGTCTTCATAGCCAGATGGTGGCTTGGTGCTTTCCCCTCTGCCTCTCACTTTCACAGAACTTGGAGCCCAGAGAGCACCCTCTCTGGGTGGGGGTTGGGGGAGGCCCAAGGGAGACAGGGTGCACAGGTAGGCAGAGGGGCTGGAGCTGCCTGGCACCTACAAGGGTTCAGCCATGGGAATAGGCCACATGGAGGTGGGTGTGGAGGTGGAAGGGGTATGAACCAAACCGTCAGCCAGGAGGGAGACAAACTTGAAGCTAAGTCCAGTACAGACAGCTGAGGCCACGGAGTCTGCCTGGGGAAGGGTTGGGAAGCCAGGGGATTGGGACTGGGCCTCACACCCACCAAGTCAGGGCGTCAGCTGGTGGAAGGGATCCCAAAACCAAAGTCCCCCAAGCAAGAGCTGACATGGGGCAGAGCCAGGGAAACAGAGGCAAGAATCCCAGCCGGGAGGGCGGATGCCTAGCCTCCTCCAGAGTTCCCTCAGAAGGTCCCAGGATCCCAGCTGCCTTCTCATCATGCAGATCCCCCCTGTTCTCAGCTGGCTGGTCTGGGGCGGAGCTGGGCTCTGAACCAGTTGAGGACAGAAACTCAGCTTGGGTGCTCCAGGCACAAAGCTTGTCTTGGATCTGCTTCCTGGGACTTGGACATCAGAGTTCTGGACATCTGGGCCTTCCACAGTCAAGAAGTGGGCACAACCCGTTGAGAGCCAGTCCTGGGAGGCGGAAGTTGCAGTGAGCCAAGATCGTGCCACTACACTCCAGCCTGGGTGACAGAGTGAGACCCTGTCTTAAAAAAACAAACAACATGTTTTTGCTGGGCGCAGTGGCTCTCGCCTGTAATCCCAGCACTTTGGGAGGCTGAGGCGGGTGGATCACGAGGTCAGGAGTTCAAGACCAGCCTGGCCAAGATGGTGAAACCCCATCTCTACTAAAAATACAAAAATTAGCTGGGCGTGGTGGCAGGCGCCTGTAATCCCAGCTACCTGGGAGGCTGAGGCAGAGAATTGCTTGAATCCGGGATGTGGAAGTTGGAGTGAGCCAAGATCGCGCCACTACACTCCAGCGTGGGCGACAAACTGAGATTCAGTCTCAAAAAAAAAAAAAAAAGCCAGCCCTGAGGATTTGTCCTACCCCTATAGAGGGTCCTGGGCAGGTGTGTCAGCTCCAGGACCTCTTCTTCACTCACTGCAGGCTCAAAAGGCCTGCCTCTGGGGCCCACTCCCTCCCTCTCCCCAGACTTGTCTACAAAAGGAGTGCCAGGTCACTTTTACTCAGGCTTTTTTTTTTTTTTAAGAGACAGGTCTCTGCCACCAGGCTGGAGTGCAAGTGGTGCCAACACAGCTCCCTGCAGCATCAACCTCCTGGGCTCAAGCGATCCTCCCACCTCGGCCTCCCAAGCAGGTAGAACCATAGGTGTGCACCACCACGGCCGGCTAATTTTTTCTTTTTTTTTTCTTTAGAGATGGGATCTTACTATGTTGCCCAGGCTAGCCTAGTCAGGTTCTTTTTTATTATTATTAAAGATTTGAAACAGAGTCTCACTCTGTAGCTCAGGCTGGAGTGCAGTGGTATGATCTCGGCTCACTGCAACCTCTGCCTCCCGGGTTCAGGCTATTCTCCTGCCTCAACCACCAGAGTAGCTGGGATTACAGCCATGTGCCACCACCCCTGGCTAATTTTTGTATTTTTAGTAGAGATGGGGTTTCACCATGTTGGCCAGGCTGGTCTTGAACTCCTGACCTCAAGGGATCTGCCCGCCTCAGCTTCCCAAAATGCTAGGATTACAGGCGTGAGCCACTGTGCCCAGCTGTAGTCAGGTTTTGGATGGCCTCTGTCCACACTCACTTTTATGAAAGCCACATGCACGCCAGCACAATGTGGCATTCCTTCAAAGTATTATCTAAACAATTACCATTACATGCATATTTCTAGGTAAAATGTTAAATGGATGTAGACACTTGAAAGGATATAAAGAGTGATTAAAATGTATCTGTATTTCTTAAATTATAAAAGTAACAACATGACAAAACTTGGAAAAGAGAGAAAAAGAAAAACAAGACTTGTTTTCAAGCATGGAACAAAATAATTGTGTTTTAAAATGCAGTTTAAGGCCGGGCACGATGGCTCACCCCTGTAATCCCAGCACTTTGGAAGGCTGAGGTGGGCAGATCATTTGAGTTCAGGAGTTCGAGACCAGCCTGGCCAACATAGTGTGAAACTTTTCTCTACTAAAAATGTAAAAATTAGCCAGGCATGGTAGTGGGCACCTCTAGTCCCAGCTACTCGGGAGGCTGAGGCAGTAGAATCCCTTGAACCCAGAAGGCGGACGCTGAGATCTCTGTGAGCCGAGATCATGTCATTCCACTCCAGCCTGGGGACATAGCGAGACTCTGTCTCAAAAAAAAAAAAAAAAATGACAACAACAACAAAAAAAAATGCAGTTTAAAAAACAAAACCTCTTGCAATAAAAGGCACCCCATTTTGCGCAGAAAGACTGGAATAATGCAGAGACATTGCTAGTTACTGAAGATGCAAATGTACTAAGTGTAAGAGCTATCAATTTTGGAGTCAGAACTACATGTATATTCCCCCTCACCCCCAAGACAGAGTTTTGCTCTGTTGCCCAGGCTGGAGTGCAGTGGCGCCATCTCGGCTCACTGCAACCTCCATCTCCCAGGTTCAAGCAATTCTCTTGCCTCAGCCTCCTGAGTAGCTGGGATTACAGGTGCCCACCACCACACCTGGCTAATTTTTGTATTTTTAGCAGAGACAAGGTTTCACCATGTTGGCCAGGCTGGCCTCGAATTCCTGACCTCATGATCTACCCACCTTGGCCTCCCAAAGTGCTGGGATTACAGGCGTGAGCCACCGTGCCCGGCCCCATGTATATGTTTTATTGACAAAAATGGGCTGGAATTTGGTGCATTTAGCGTCCTCCCTGGACAAGAATTCTCCTCCGTTGACATCATGTCCTGGAGAGCTGGGCCCCCACCGGGGAACATTCCACTGCTCCAAAGGGCTTCGGGCTGACCAGCGGTGACACAGGCCGCTGAGCCCTCACGTGCCGTCTCAATGCCTGACCCCGACAGTGCAGCAGACTTTTCCGAACAGTTCATCGTGCACTGTTTTCTTTCAGTAAGTGGAAGATTTTCACACTAAGGAAAGTTTGTAGGCAGACATTTAGAGGGAAATAGAAGTTTCTTACAGCGTGTGTGTCTGTAAAGACACAGATATCCAGCCCTGATAATCCTATATGAACTGTTCATCAGGTACTGTTTTATTTCAGTAAATGGAAGGTAAAAATCTTCTTCCTTTTTTTTTTTTTGAGACGGAGTCTTGCTCTTTTGCCCGGGCTGGAGTGCAGTGGTGCAATCTCAGCTCAGTGCAACCTCTGCCTCCTGGGTTCAAGAGATTCTCTCGCCTCAGCCTCCTGAGTAGATGGGACTACAGGCATGGACCACCACACCTGGCTAATTTTTTGTATTTTAGTAGAGATGGGGTTTCACCATGTTGCCCAGGCTGGTCTCAAATTCCTGAGCTCAGGCAATCTGCCCACCTCGGCCTCCCAAAGTGCTGGGATTACAGGCGTGAGCCACCGTGCCCAGCTTTCTTCCATTTTTAAAACACAAAGCCTTTGACATCGACACCTTGAGAAATGATGTCACAGATGAGCTCCAGAGCCTAGCAGTGAAACAGACCCACCAGCCAACATCAAGACAACTTTGCCCGTAGTGAGATCCTTGTAGACCTCGCCCCTAGCCGCCGCCACCACTCACCCTCTAACCAGTATCCTAAATGTTAGAATCATCCTCATAGTGTATCACTATGGTTATATCCTTACACACTGCTCTATAGTTTTGCTTGTCTTTTCACTTTCTGAAAATGACATTTTACTATCTGCTTTCTTATACTTCATGTTTGTGTCACTTAGCATATGTTTCTTGAATTCATCCATGCTGTGTGGGTTTCTGGCTCCCTGCAGAAACAGAGCTGCCGTAAACATTCTTGTCAGGTCTCCTGGTTTCCATGCACAAGAGTTTCTCAAGAGTATACACCAAGAAGTGAAACCGCTGGGCAGGGCAGGTTATGCAATCTGTAAATTAAAATTAAATTAATTACATTAAAATTAAATGAATTAAATTTTTAATTTTTAATTTTTCCTTTTTTTTTTTACTTATTTATTTATTTTTTATTTTTCTGGCTCCCCCCACAATGTAACCTTTTTTTTTTTTTTTTTTAGAGAGTCTCACTCCGTCACCAGGCGCCAGGCTGGAGTGCAGTGGCGCGACCTCAGCTCACTGCAACCTCCGCCTCCCGGGTTCAAGCAATTCTCCTGTCTCAGCCTCCCGAGTAGCTGGGACTACAGGCGTTTTTTTTTTTTTTTTTTTTTTTTGAGATGGAGTCTCTCTGTCACCCAGGCTGGAGTGCAATGGCACGTTCTCGGTTCACTGCAATCCCCCACCTCCTGGATTCTGGATTCAAGAGATTCTCTTGCCTCAGCCTCCCACGTAACTGGGATTACAGGTACCTGCCACCATACCCCACTAATTTTTGTACTTTCAGTAGAGATAGGGTTTCACCGTCCTGGCCAGGCTGGTCTTGAACTCCTGACCTCGTGAACTCCTGACCTCAGTCTCCCAAAGTGCTGGGATTACAGGCATGAGCCACTGCACCCAGTCTGTTTGTTTGTTTTACAAATGGGATCTCACTCTCTTGCCCAGGTTGGAGTGCAGTGGCACAACCTTGGCTCACTGGAGCCTTGACCTCCTGGGTTCAATCTATCCTCCCACCTAAGCCTCCCAAGTAGCTAGGACTACAGGTGCACACCACCACCACGCATGGCTAATTTTTTTACTTTTCTGTAGACATGAGGTTTCATCATGTTGCCCAAACTAGTCCTGAACTCCTGGCCTCAAACAATCTACCTGCCTCAGCCTCCCAAAGTGTTAGGATTACAGGCATGAGAGCCACTGCACCTGGCCTAAACATGTTTTTTTTTTTTTTTTTTTGAGACATAGTCTTGCTCTTTTGCCCAGGCTGGAGTGCAGTGGTGCAATCTCAGCACCCGTCCAATTTTTTTTTTTTTTTTTTTTTTTGAGACAGAGTCTCACTCAATCACCAGGCGCCATGCTGGAATGCAGTGGCGCGACCTCGGCTCACTGCAACCTCCGCTGCCCGGGTTCAAGCAATTCTCCTGCCTCAGCCTCCCGAGTAGCTGGGACTACAGGCGCGCGCCACCACGCCCAGCTAATTTTTTTGTATTTTTAGTAGAGACGGGGTTTCACCATGTTGACCAGGACGGTCTCGATCTCTTGACCTCGTGATCCGCCCGCCTCGGCCTCCCAAAGTGCTGGGATTACAGGCGTGAGCCACCGCGCCCGGCCCCCCCAATTTTTTTTTTTTTTTTTTGAGACAGAGTCTTGCTCTGTTGCCCAGGCTGGAGTACAATGGCACAATCTCGGTCCACTGCAACCTCCACCTCCCAGGTTCAAGTGATTCTCATGCCTCAGCCTCCTGAGTGTCTGGGATTACAGGTGCCTGCCACCACGCCCAGCTAATTTTTGTATTTTTACTAGAGGCAGGGTTTCACTGTGTTGGCCAGGCTGGTCTCAAACTCCTGACCTCAAATCATGCATCGGCCTTGGCCTCTCAAAGTACTGGGATTACAGGCGTGAGCCACCGCGCCCAGCCCACCTGACCAGTTTTAACAATTTTAAATGTTTAGGGCCGGGCACAGTGGCTCATGCCTGTAATCCCAGCACTTTGGGAGGCCAAGGCCGATGCATGATTTGAGGTCAGAAGTTTGAGACCAGCCTGGCCAAGATGGCAAGACCCTATCTCTACTAAAAATACAAAAACTAGCAGGGCAGGGTGGCTACAAGATTCTAACCCTCCCTAAAGTGCTCCTAAAATCAGTGCTTGAGATATTTTGCAGACCCTGTACTTGATGAATCAGCTAGTACCACCCAAATCAATAAACCGGCTCATCTGATCTTGTGGCCTCCACCTAGGAACTGACTCAGCGCAAGAAGACAGCTTCGACTCCCTATGATTTCATCTCTGACCAATCAGCACTCCTGGCTCACTGGCTTCCATACACCCACCAAGTTATCCTTAAAAACTCTGCTCTATGTTGGGTGCAATGGCTCACGCCTGTAATCCCAGCACTTTGGGAGGCCAAGGTGGGTTGATCACCTGAGGTCGGGAGCTCAAGACCAGCATGACCAACATGGAGAAACCCTGTCTCCATTAAAAATACAAAAATTAGCTGGGCATGGTGGCTCATGCCTGTAATCCCAGCTACTCAGGAGGCTAAGGCAGGAGAATCGCTTGAACCTGGGAGGCAGAGATTGTGGTGAGCTGAGATGGCGCCATTGCACAGCAGCCTGGGTAACAAGAGCAAAACTCTGTCTCAAAAAAACAAAACAAACGAACAAACAAAACTCTGTTCCCCAAATGCTCAGGGAGACTGATTTGAGTAATAATAAAACTCTGGTCTCCCGCACAGCAGGCCCTGCATGAATTACCCTTTCTTTATTGAAATTCCCCTGTCTTGATGAATCTTTTCTGTCTAGGCAGCAGGCAAGGTAAACCCCTTGGGTAGTTACCCAAAGTGATCCTCCTGCCTTGGCCTTGTTTTTTTATTTTTTTATGTACCTGTCTACCATTGGATTATAACCCCTTCAGGTCAAGGGCCATGTTCTCATCACCTTTGGTATCTTTGGCACAGGACCGGCTCCCAGAGTTGATGTCCACATGACTCTGTTGTGTCTATTGAATGAAGGATGTAATTCACCAAGTTGATCTGTCAGTATCAACAAAGGCAGGATGGGGGAGGAAGCTTCTGTGTGGAAGACAGGGCAGGCAGAGGGGCAGAAAGGAAAGACGTGGCTCCAGGCTCAACTCTGCCAACTTCTGCAACCTTGGGCAAGGGACCTTTCCCTCATCTGCAGGTCGGGATGATGACATTGAACAGATGCAGACACGGTGGCTGTTTTTTCCACCTGTCGACAAAAAGAGTTGAACTGTAAAATATTTGAAGAGATTTATTCTGAGCCAAATATGAGTGACCATGGCCCATGACAGAGCCCTCAGGAGGTTTTGAGAAGATGTGTCCAAGGTGGTCAGCAAGCAGCTTGGTTTTGTACATTTTAGAGAGGCATGAGATATCAGTCAAATACATTTAAGAAATGCATTGGTTTGGTCCAGAAAGGTGGAACAACTCAAATCAGGGGGAAGGGGAAGCTTCCGGGCTATAGGTGAATTTAAACATTTTCTGGTTGACAATTGGTTGAGTTTGTCTAAAGACTTGGGATTGATAGAGAAAGGGAATGTTCAGGTTAAGATAAAGATTGTGGAGACCAATGTTCTTTTGAAGTCTTATAGTGGCTGCCCTTAGAGACGATAGATGACAAATGTTTCCTATTCAGTTCTTAGTTAATCTCTTTCGGATTGGGAGGGTCTGGAAGAAAAAGATCTAGCCATGTTAACAGAGATTTTTTTTTTTTTTTTTTTTTTGAGACGGAGTTTTGCTCTTGTTGCCCAGGCTGGAGTGCAATGGCACCATCTCAGCTCACCAAAACCTCCGCCTCCCAGGTTCAAGCGATTCTCCTGCCTCAGCCTCCCTAGTAGCTGGGATTACAGGCGCACGCCACCCTGCCCAGCTAATGTTTGTATTTTTAGTAGAGACGGGGTTTCTCCATGTTGGTAAGGCTAGTCTTGAACTCCCGACCTCAGGTGATCTGCCCACCTTGGCCTCCCAAAGTGCTGTGATTAAAGGCATGAGCCACCTTGCCTGGCTGAGATTCTTTACAGATGCAAATTTTCCACCACAAAGAACAGCTTTGAAGGGCCATTTCAAAATATGGCAAAGAAACATGTTTTGGGGTAAGATACTTTTATTTTCTTCCTTGTCTCCTAATGCTATGCCAGAGTCAGGTTGGAAATATGTCATGATACATAGGTTTAAATAAAACCCATCTGATGAGAATTTATGGTTTGTAGGCATGGCTTCCCAGACCCCTTAGATAGGAATTTGGCCAAGATAAAAAAAAAATCAGTTTAGTCCTCACACTCAACCTCTGAAGTTCTCAGGTGCATTGCACAGGCCCAACCTTGGGGGTCACACCTCTCAGAGCCCCAGGTCTTTTCTCTGTCAACAAGGCAGGGTGACCCCCAACAACGACTCCCCCACTGATGGGCCACAGAGCTGCCAAGTGGGAGGGTCACAGGAAGAAAAGGTAAATCTCATCAAGCTAGAGCTCTGGCTGAGATGGTCCACATATTCTTCCCCACTTTTTTTTTTTTAACTAAGATACAATTTACATGACACCGTATTTCAAGGTTGAGCATCTGAGACCTGTGTGTGATAAGCTCAGGGACACGAACATTACAAACGATTAGAAATTGCAGTGTTCCTTCCCCTTCTCCCTAACTCACCAATACCCTAACACTGGCATTGCTGAGATACTTGGGATGACTTCATCCTTCGACCGTGCTGCTGAGTGACCCTCATAAAGCAAGAGCCAGGGGTTGCCAGCCCCAGTGACCTTTGGTGGGCGAAGACCACATCTCCAGCTGCCTCCTGGACAATGTCCCTTGAAAATTACATGGATAAGGAGAGGTGGCTCACCGCCTATAATCTCAGCACTTTGAGAGGCCAAGGCAGGAGGATCTCAAGGAGCCTGAGACTGCAGTAAGCTATGATTACAAGACCCTGACTCAAAACAAACAAAAAACATATGTAAGCATTTGTGGGCCAGTTGCGGAGGCTCGTGCCTATAATCCCGGCACTTTGGAAGGCCGAGGCAGGTGGATCACCTGAGGTCAGGAGTTTGAAATCAACCTGGCCAAAATGGTGAAACCCCATCTCTACCAAAAAATACAAAAATTAGCTGGACGCGGTGGTGCACGCCTGTAATATCACCCACTGGGGAGACTGAGGTGGGAAAATTGCTTAAACCTGGGAGGCAGAGGTTGCAGTGAGCTGAGATCATGCCACTGCACTCCAGCCTGGGCGACAGAGTGAGACCCTATCTCAAAAACCACAACAACAACAATAAAATTATGTAAGCATTTGTGCTTTTTTTTTTTTTTAAGACAGGATCTCCTTCTGTTTCCCAGGCTGGAGTGCAGTGACTGGATCATAGCTCAGTGCAGCCTCCAAATCCTGGGTACATGCAATAGGGGCTTTCTTGGGTGCACAGGAAAGAAGTCTGGTTGGCTCTTGGAGGTGGCAGGGAGGGGGTGGCTGAGGACGTTCATGCTGTGCTTTATGTGCCTTGCATTACTGAATTTGTAAAAATGAGCATGAAATATTTTTATAATTAAAAACAATTGTAAAGTAGAAAGAAAAGAAACCTTCTTGGAAACCAAATGGACAGAATGAGCTGAAGAAGAGGCTGAGGGATACTTGCCACAGAGAGGCCAGGCGAGCAGCAGTCAGGGCAGAGTAAGTGGGGAAAGAGTGGAGAGCTGGGTTGCTAAAGCAGGCACAGTAGCTCACGCCTATAATCCCAGCACTTTGGGAGGCCAACTCGGGCAGATCACCTGAAGTCAGGAGTTCAAGACCAGCCTGGCCAACATGGGGAAACCTTGTCTCTACTAAAAAATACAAAAATTAGCTGGGCGTGGTAGTGGGTGCCTGTAATCCCAGCTAATAGGGAGCCTGAGGCAGGAGAATCACTTGAACCCAGGAGGCGGAGATTGCAGCGAGCTGAGATCACGCCACTGCACTTCAGCCTGGGTGACAGAGTGAGACTCCATCTCAAAAAAAAAGACCCTCCTCCTCCACGTTTGTCTCCTCTCTTCCTCCCCCTTCCCTTTCCTTGGCGATGGCAACGTGGCTGGAAGCCAAGGAAGCAGCTGGTGTGGATAAAAAATCAAGCAAATATATTGAGGATAATGGGAGCAGGCTTCTCACTGCTGGAGATGAGAATTACAGAAGAGGGAAAGCTAAAAGAGCCCTGAGGCATTGGAGATGTCAGTGTGGATTCTTCACACGTGCATATATAAATATTTGGGAGACGGCCTGAAGGGGCTCCCATTGGCCAAGTCTGGAACAATTGGAGCATCCAAATAAAAATGACCAGATGGCCAGGTGCAGTGGCTCACACTTATGCTCCCAGTACTCTGGGAGGCCAAGGCAGGAGGATCACTTGAGCCAGGAGTTCAAGCAGCCTGGGCAATGTAGGGAGATCCCGTCTCTACAAGAAAAAATTTTTTTAATTAGATAGGTGTGGTGGCATGTGCTTGTAGTCTCAGGAGGCTGAGGCACAAGAATCACCTCAGCCGCAAGACCCTGTCTAAAAAACAAGAGAGAGAAACTACAAACTACTGAATTTGTGCTGATTAAAGAGAAGGAAAGGCTCTTCCTTATGGGACAGTGCCAACCCATGAATGTAGAGGGTTAATGAAAATGGAGATACCATCACTTGGTAAGTACCATCCTTATAGGCTGATTCGATCAGGAGGGTTACAGACATAGGGAGGCTAAGGCTGGTGGATGGAGAGTGGATGAAGTTCAGAATATTGCAAAATATGGCCAGGCAAGGTCGCTCACGCCTGTAATCCCAGCACTTTGGGAGGCCGAGGTGGGCAGATCACTTGAAGTCCAAGAGTTCGAGACCAGTCTTGCCAACATGGTAAAACCCCGTCTCTATTAAAAATACAAAAATTAGCCAGATGTGATGGCAGGCGCCTGTAATCCCAGCTATTTAGGAGGCTGAGGCAGGAAAATCGCTTGAACCCAGGAGGTGGAGGTTGCGGTGAGCTGAGATCGTGCCACTGCACTCCAGCCTGGGTGACAAGAGTGAAACTATGTCTCAAAAAAAAAAAAGGAAAAAAAAATCTCCCACTCCGCGCAGGTCTCCTGCCACACCGCCATCAGGAAGAGAGTCTAGTTTCCTACCCCTTGAATCTGGGCAGAGGGCAGGGACTTGGCTATAACCAATACAACATGGCAGGAGTGACTCTAAACCAGGATGGGTACAGTGGCTGACACCTGTAATCCCAGCACTTTGGGAGGCCCAGATGAACAGTTTGCTTGAGCTCAGGAGTTTGAGACCAGCCTGGGCAACATGGTGAAACCCCATCTCTACAAAAAATAAAAAACTTAGCTGGGCATGGTGCACATGCCTGTAGTTCCAGCTACTCAGCAGATGGAGGTGGGAGGATCACTTGAGCCCGGGAGGTGGAGGCTGCAGTGTGATCTGAGATTGTGCCACTGCACTCCAGCTTGGGCAACAGAGTGTGACCCTGTCTCAAATAAAATAAACAGCATACCATAGGCTTTGAGAACTGAAATATGAGACTGACCACACCTAAGTCCCATACTGGCCACTGGGTGGTGCCCCTAGGGGTTGCTGCTGAATAGCACTACAAAGGCTTTGAAAACACAACTGACATTGAAACCATCATCCGCTGAGGAGTGGTCAAATCTTGCAGTCGATTGCCTGCTTAAACAAAAACGTCAACATTCTCATAGGATTTAAACAGGACCCAGAATCCCATGATATATTATTTTAAGTGTCCAAGTTAAAATCTGCTATAGACTTTTTGTGTCTCCTCAAAATTCATATGTTGAAACCTAATCTGCATTGTGAGGTTATTTGGAGGTGAAACCTTTGGGAAGTGATTAGATCATGAAGCTGGATCTCTCATGAATGGGATTAGTTCCCTTATAAAAGACACACCAGCCAGGCTCGGTGGCTCGTGCCTATAATCCCAGCACTTTGGGAAGCTGAGGGAGGTGGATCACCTGAGATCAGGAGTTTGAGACCAGCCTGACCAACATAGTGAAACCCCATCTCTACTAAAAATACAAAAAATTAGCTGGGTGTGGTGGTGCACACTTGTAGTCTTAGCTACTCAGGAGGCTGAGGCAGGAGAATCACTTAAACCCAGGAGGTAGAGGTTGCAGTGAACCGAGACTGCACCACTGCACTCCAGCCTGGGCAACAGAGTGAGACTCTGCCTCAAAACATAAATATTTAAATATTTTTGAAAAGACACCCCAGAGAACTCCCTCACAATTTCTCCTATGTGAGGATACAGTAAGAAGATGGCCATCTACAAACCAGGAAACAGGCATGCCTCAGACACTAAATCTTCCAGCACCTTGATCTGGGACTTACAATCTCCAAACTGAGAAACAAGTTTCTGTTGTTTATAAGCCACCCAGCCTATGATATTTTTGTTGTAGCAGGCCAAACAGAATAAGACATAATCCAGCCGGGCGCCGTGGCTCACACCTGTAATCCCAACACTTTGGGAGGCCGAGGTGGGTGAATCACCTGAGGTCAGGAGTTCAAGACCAGCCTGGCCATCATGGTGAAACCCCATCTTTATAAACAAAAAATAAATAAATAAAATGCTCCAATAAGTAAGGGAAAACATTACTGAAACAATTGGAAAGATATATCAGCAAAGAAATAGAAGATATAATAAAGAACCAAGTGAAAACTAGAACTGAAAAATACAATAACTGAAAAAATAACTTCACTGAATGATCTCAGTAATTGAATGGAGATGATAGGGAAAGAATCAGTGAACTTGAGGACAGAAAAATTAAATTATACAATCAGAACAACAGAGAGAAAAATATACTGAAAAAAATAAACAAGAGTATGGCCAGGCGTGGTGGCTCATGCCTGTAATCCCAGCATTTTGGGAGGCCGAGGTGGGTGGATCATGAGGTCAAGAGATTGAGACCATCCTGGCCAACATGGTGAAACCCCATCTCTACTAAAAATATAAAAATTAGCTGGGCATGGTGGCTCACACCTGTAGTCCCATCTACTTAGGAGGCTGAGGCAGGAGAATCATTCGAACCCGGGAGGCAGAGGTTGCAGTGAGCCGAGATCATGCCGCTACACTCTAGCCTGGCGACAGAGCGAGACTCCATCTCAAAAATCGATAAATAAATAAAATAAAATTTAGAAAAAATAAACAGAGTGTCAGGGACATATTCAAAGCTGCAAAGTCTAATATCCGTGTTATCTAAATTACAAAAGGAGAAGAGAAAGCATGCAGTGCAGAAAAAAGAATTGAAAAAATACTGGTTGAAAACTTCCCGAATTTTGCCAGACACATGGCTCACACCTGTAATTCCAGCACTTTTGGAGGCTGAGGCCAGCGGATCGCCTGAGGTCGGGAGTTTGAAACCAGCCTGCCAACATAGTGAAACCCAGTCTCTACTAAAAATACAAAAGTTTAATGGGCATAGTGGCACACACCTGTAATCCCAGCTTCTCAGGAGGCTAAGGCAGGAGAATCACTTGAATCTGGGAGATGGAGGTTGCAGTGAGCCGAGGTTGCACCATTGCACTCCAGCCTGGGCAACAGAGCGAGACTCCACCTCAAAAAAAAAAAAAAAAAAGAAAGAAAACTTCCTGAATTTGGTAAAAGACATAAACCTAGAAATTTAAGAAGCTCAGTGAACCAAAAATAGAATAATTCCAAATGAACTTATGATCAGACACATCATAATTAAACTTGAAAACTAAAGACAAAAAACTTGAAAACAGCAATATAAAAATAATGAATTACTTAAATGGGAACAATTCAAGTGACAGCAGATTTCTTATCAGAAGTGCAACAATAGTTATTAAATGCTAGAAGGAAGGAAGGAAGGGAGGGAGGAAGGAAAACATTATCAACCCAGAATTCTATATACAGTGAAAATATCCTAGGCTGAGCGTGGTGGCTCACACCCGTGATCCTAGCACTTTGAGAGGCCTAGGTGGGCAGATCACTTGAGGTTTGGAGTTCGAGACCAGCCTGACCAACATGAAGAAACCCCATCTCTACTAAAAATACAAAATTAGCCAGGCGTGGTGGTGCATGCCTGTAATCCCAGCTACTTGGGAGGCTGAGGCAGAAGAATCGCTTGAACCCAGGAGGTTGCAGTTGTGGTGAGCCGAAATCACACGATTGCACTGGGTGGATCATGAGGTCAAGAGATCGAGACCATCCTGGTCAACATGGTGAACCCCATCTCTACTCAAAATACAAAATTAGCTGGGTGTGGTGGTGCGCACCTGTAGTCCCAGCTACTTGGGAGGTTAAGGCAAGATAATCACTTGAACCAGGGAGTCTCAGGTTGCAGTGAGCCGAGATCCCACCACTGCACTCCAGCCTGGCGACAGAGCAAGACTCTGTCTCAAAAAAAAAAAAAGAAACCCATCTCTACAAATATTACAAAAATTAGCCCTGGATGGTGGTTTGCGCCTGTAGTCCCAGCTACTTGAAGGGCTGAGGTGGCAGAATCACTTGAGCCTGGGAGGTCAAGCTGCAGTGAGCCGAGATCACACCACTGCAGTCCAGCCTGGGCAATAGAGTGAGAACCTGTCTCAAAAAACAAACAAACAAACAAACAACTACAAAATCTTGGGGAAATAAATTAATAAATTAAAGAAGACCTTAAGAGATGGATAGACATAGGGTGTTCATGGATTGGAATACTCAAAATGGCAATATCCCCAAATTGACCTACAACTTTAACACAATTCCAATCAGAATCTCAGCAGAATTTTTTGAAGATACAGACAAGCTGGTTCTCAATTTTTAAAAATTAATTAATGGCCGGGCACAGTGGCTCACGCCTGTAATCCCAGCACTTTGAGAGGCCGAGGTGGGCAGATCACCTGAAGTCAGGAGTTCGAGACCAGCCTGACCGACATGGTGAAACCCCGTCTTTGAAAAAAATAAAAATAAATAAAAATTAGTTAATTTACTTATTTTGAGACGGGGTTTCACTCTGTCGCCCAGGCTGGAGTGCAGCGGTATGATCATGGCTCAGTGCAGTCTCCACTACCCTGGGCTCAAGCAGTTCTCCCATCTCAGCCTCCCAAGTAGCTGGGACTGCAGATGTGCACCGCTACACCTAACTAATTTTTTTGTGTTTTGTCTTTTGTTGCCCAGGCTGGTCTCGAATTCCTGAGCTCAAGCAGTCAGCCCACCTTGGCCTCCCAAAGTGCTGGGATTACAGGCGTTAGCCACCTTCCCCAGCCATAGACAAGCTAATTCTAAAATTCGTATGGGGAGGCAAAAGAATGAAGAGTCAAAATGATTTAGTAAAAGAGGAAGAAAGTTTGAAAACTCATATGATCTGATTTTAATTCTTACCATATAGCTGCTATGATCAAGAAAATGTGGTACTGCCGCAAGGTAGACACAGATCAAGGGAACTGAAAAGGGAGTCCAAAAATAGACTCACAACTATAGCCAATTGATTTGTTTGTGCTAAAATATATACTATAGACCAGGCACAGTGGCTCACATCTGTAATCCCAGGACTTTGGGAGGCCAAGATGGGAGGATCACACCAGCCTGGCCAACATGGTGAAACCCCATCTCTACTAAAAATACAAAAATTAGCTGGGCATGGTGGTACATGTCTGTAATCCCAGCTACTTGGTACAGACAGACTCTCAAAAAAAGAAACCTATGAAAAAAATAAAATATACACTACAACATACTTTGGGAAGCCAAGGCAGGCAGATCACCTGAGATCGGGAGTCTAGACCAGCCTGGCCAACATGGCAAAACCCTGTCTCTACTAAAAGTACAAAAATTAGCCGGGCATGTTGGTGGGCACCTGTAATCCCAGCTACTCAGGAGTCTGAGGCAGGTGAATCACTTGAACCCAGGAGGCGAAGGTTGCAGTGAGCCAAGATCATGCCATTGCACTCCAGCCTGGGCAACAAAGAGAGACTCTGTCTCAAAAAAAAAAAAAAAAAACTAGAAAATATTATAAGTAGAAAATGGTGCTTAGATGGGGTGGTCATGCAACCTAGCATGTCAGTGAAGCGTGAGGGGAAGACTACTGGGGGGCTTCTTACTCTTGAGGAGGCTCCTAGTCCCTTTCTGCCTTTGAATAGTGTGGTACCACGTGTTGTCTGGATCCACCACAGCCACCGCCCTACTTGCTTGAGGATGATGCCAACTCAGGGAGGAAGGCAGTGCCTCAGAAACAGCAGAGAAGAGCAGCCAGAGCCCTTCCTGTGTTACATGAGAAAGGATGTGTCCTTACTGTTTGTACCAACTGGGTTTGGCCAGAACCAAGGTGAGGCAGTTGAGCACCTAGGATGGAGTGTTGAAGGAGGTGCTCACTCTCGGATGCTGATGCTGCACGTGCTAATCCTGAGAGTGACGATCTCCTTAAATGTTACACCCCACGTGCCTCACTCATCTTACCCTGGTCCTGGCTGTGTTTGATTCAGGGCTTTTTGTACTTACAGCTGAAAGATTCTAACTGGTAAGGAGAGGGCACTCGAATTTAAGGAATGGGCAGACAAGAGGAAGCCAGAAAAAGAGATAAAAGGCAGCTGCTCTTATTTGGCCCAAAGCAATGTTATAGTATAATATCAGTGCGAGGGGCCACCCCAGCCTAATATTAAAGAAAGTCTTCCAAGTTTGTAGTAGGAATTTTATTATTTTCATGATTTTCCAAAGAGTGTTACTGCATCTTTTTCTTTTCTTTTTGAGACGGAGTCTGGCTCTGTTGCCAGGCTGGAGTGCAATGGCGCAATCTTAGCTCCCTGCAACCTCCACCTCTCAGGTTCAAGCAATTCTTCCTGCCTCAGCCTCCCAAGTAGCTGGGATTACAGGTGCCCACCACCATGCCCAGCTAATTTTTTGTATTTTTAGTAGAGACAGAGTTTTGCCAAGTTGACCAGGCTGGTCTTAAATTTTGACCTCAGGCAGTCTGCCCTCCTCGGCCTCCCAAAGTGCTGGAATTACAGGCGTGAGCCATCGCACCTGGCCTTTTTTTTTTTTTTAATGAGAGAGGGGCTCGGCCAGGCACAGTGACTCACACCTGTAAACCCAGCCCTTTGGGAGACAAGTCAGGAGGATTGCTTGAGCCTAGGGGTTTGAGACCAGCCTGGGCAACATAGCAAGACCTGGTCTCTACAAACAATAAAAAAATTAGCTGTGCACGGCAGCACACAACTGTAGGTCCCAGCTACCTGGGAGACTGAGGTGGGAGCCCAGGAGGCTGAAGCTGCAATAAGCCTCAGTCATAGCTCACTGTAACTTGGAACTCCCAGGCTCCAGGGATCCTCCAACCTCAGCCTCTTGAGCAGCTGGGACTACAGGGATTCACCACCATACCCAGGTAATTTTTTTTTTATTTTTTGATTTTTAATTAATTTATTTATTTTTGAGACGGAGTCTCGCTTTGTCGCCAGACTAGAGTGCAGTGGTGCAACCTCAGTTGACTGCAACCTCCACCTCCTGTCCTGGGTTCAAGAGATTCTTCTGCCTCAGCCCTCCAAGTAGCTGGGACTACAGGTGCTTGCCACCACGCCTGGCCAGTTTTTGTATTTTTAGTAAAGATGGGTTTTCACCATGTTGGCTAGGATGGTCTTGATCTCTTGACCTCGTGATCTACCTGCCTCAACCTCCCAAAGTACTGGGATTACAGGCGTGAGCCACTGCATCCAACCTATTTTTTGAATTTTTTTAGAGACAGGGTCTTACTGTGTCGCCCAGGCTTGTCTCAAACTCCTGGCCTCAGGCAGTCTTCCCACCTCTGCTTCTCAAAGTGCTGAGATTGCAGGTGTTAGCCATCATCCTTTTGGCCTGTTACTGTATTATTTCCTTTCTGACTGAAACTTTGTTTTGTTTTGTTTGTTTTTGAGAGAGAGAGTCTCGCTCTGTCACCCAAGATAGAGTGCAATGGCATAATCTCAGCTCACTGCAAACTCTGGCTCCTGGGCTCAAGCAATTCTCCTGCCTCAGCCTCCCAAGTAGCTGGGATTACGGGCACCTGCCACCATGACCAGCTAATTTTTGTATTTTTGGTAGAGATGGGGCTTCATCACGTTGGCCAGGCTGGTCTTGAAATGCTGACCTCAAGTGATCTACCCGCCTCGGCCTCCCAAAGTGCTGGGATTACAGGTGTGAGCCACTGCGTCTGGCTTCCTGACTAAAACGTTTTTTTTTTTTTTTTTTTTCGAAACGGAGTTTCACTCTTGTTGCCCACGCTGGAGTGTAACGACACGGTTTCGGCTCACTGCAACTTCTGCCTCCCAGGTTCAAGTGATTCTCCTGCCTCAGCCTCCCAAGTAGCTAGGATTACAGGCACCCACCACCACGCCTGGCTAATTTTTGTATTTTTAGTAGAGACAGGGTTCACCATGTTGGCCAGGCTGGTCTTGTACTCTTGATCTCAGGTGATCTGCCCACCTCGGCCTCCCAAAGTGTTGGGATTACAGGCGTAAGCCACTGCGTCCGGCCATCTGACTGAAATCTTATTCAGTAGAATGTTTGCTAATGTTCTAATGGAGCACTTAGTAGGATGTTTGTTAATTTTAAACTTTGTATGATTATCCATTTGTTAAACTGTGCTGTGATCAGAGGATTTGACCTCAACAATTTTTGTTTATTTGGATTTTTATATATTTATTTTTTATTTTTACAAAGACAGGGTTTCACCATGTTGGTCAGGCTGGTCTTGAACACTTGACCTCAGGTGATCCGCCCGCCTTGGCCTCCAAAGTGCTTGGATTACAGGCATGAGCCACCACGCCCGGCCGTTTATTTAGATTTATTAAAAATTTTGTGGGCTGGGGGTGGTGGCTCATGCCTGTAATCCCAGCACTTTGGGAGGCCAAGGTGGGTGGATCACCTGAGGTCAGGAGTTCAAGACCAGCCTGGCCAACATGGTGAAACCCCATCTCCACTAAAAATACGAAAATTAGCCAGGCCTGGTGGTGGGCGCCTGTGATCACAGCTAGGTGGAGGCTGAGGCAGGAGAATTGCTTAAACCTGGGAGGCGGAGGTTGCAGTGAGCTGAGACAGCACCACTGCATTCCAGTCTGGAAGACAGAGAGAAACTCCATCTCGGGGGGGAAAAAAAATTTCACGGTCCAGTAAAGGATAAATTGCTGTAAATGTTCGAGAGATACTGTGAGTGGTGGTGATATATTTTATGTAGGTGTAGGACACAGCGTGTGTGTGTGTGTGTGTTTTGACACAGGGTCTCACTCTGTTGCTGAGGCTGGAGTGCAGTGGCTTGGCTCACCTCACTGCAATCTCCACCTCCCGGGTTCAAGCAGTTCTCCCTAGTAGCTGGGATTACAGGCACTCACCACTACACCCGGCTAATTTTTGTATTTTTTAGTAGAGATGGGGTTTCACCATGTTGGTCAGGCTGGTCTCAAACTCCTGACTTTGTGATCCACCCGCCTCAGCCTCCCGAAGTGTTAGGATTACAGGCGTGAGCCACCGTGCTTGGCCTACACAGCATATGTTTTTAGACCTTATTAATTCTGCTGTTCAACCCATCTTTATTTTTGTTTATAACTCACAGTCTGATAATGGTGTATCATAATATTTTATTATAGGTCACTGAAGCCTCAAACTCCTGAGCTCAAGCCATCCTTCCACCTCAGCCTCCCAAGTAGAGAGGACTGCAGATGCATGCCACCACACGTGGCTAATTTTTAACTTTTTTTTTTTAGAGGCGGGCTTTGCTACATTGCCCAGGATGATCTGTAACTTCTGGCTTCAAGCAACCCTCCTGCTTTGGCCTACCAAAGCATTGGGATTACAGGTGTGAGCCTCTCAGCCCAGCCTATAATTATGTTTCTATTCGTTGTGTTCCTATAGACTTTTTCTTTTTTTTAAAGAGACAAGTTCTGGCTACATTGCCCAGGCTGGAATGCAGCGCGTATTCACAAGTGTGATCATATGGTACTAAAACCTCAAACTTCTAGTCTCAAGTGATCCTCCAGCCTCTGTCTCCTGAGTAGCTGGGACTATAGATACATGCTAACACCGGCTCTGCTTCTTGTTTTGTGTTGTTAGGTTATTTGGTGCCTTTGGTGCCTTTAGTTTCACAATGTCTTTTTTTTTTTTTAACAGGATTTTGCTCTGTCGGCCAGGCTGGAGTGCAGTGATATGATCATAGCTTACTGCAGCCTCTAACCCCTGAGCTCAAGGAATCCTTCTGCTTCAGCCTCCTGGGTAGCTAAAACTACAGGTGTGTACCACCACACTCAGTTAATTTTTTAATTTTTACTTTTGTAGAGACAGGGCCTTGCTATGTTGACCTGGCTGGTCTTGAACTCCTGGCCTCAAGCAATCCTCCCACCTCAGCCTCTCAAAGCACTGGGATTACAGGTGTGAGCCACCATGCCAGCCACAAAGCCTTTTTATATTATATATATTATTACTATATATATACAATGTGTGTATATATATATACATACACATACTATATATATATAGGGACACCTTTTTAAACAACAGTATATACTCAGTTTGCTCTTTGATGTGATCTGAGGTTTTAATATTCTAAATAGTAATTTTAAAAATTTACATTTTTACTTGTTTGCATTTGGTTTATTTGTTATACCTAGTCTAACCTTTGCTTATCTAATTTTCTAATTTTCTGGTGTTTTGATATTCTTGTTTGCAATCCCTTGCCATTTCTTTTTTGATTTACAAATGTGAGGAAAGTATTTAGTATATTTCCCGATATAAGACTCTTGATTTTTGCTCTATGAATTATGTTGTTCCTTCTATCTCGTGTCATAAATTATAAGGTATACATAAGGCTTTTCACACTGAAAAATTATATGAAATTATATATATTTGTTAAATAACTTTTATCCTCATGTTACATAAAACAAAGACATAGTCTCTGGCTTTCCTCCCTCTTTCTTCTTCCCTGGTTTTCACTGCATAATCTGAGGTTAAAACCCTATTTTTAAAGATCTTCTTTCTCAATTTTTTTCTTTTGCATTTTGTTTGTTACCATAGCAACGACAATTATTTCGACTTATCAGTATCAGTCTCTACTGAGTGGTGTTTTATTCCGTTATCTCTCTATCTTTAGCTAGTTTCAAGGCTCATTGCCAGTTCTTTTCTCTCATTTCATCATTTATGAGTTTCTGATTCATGTCTCAGCGATTTATTGTACAGTTCTGAGCAGTTTCTGCAGAAAATTTAGTTAATTGGGGGAGTGCATTAGTCAGAACTCTTATGGTTTGAAGTGACAGAAATCAAAAGTCCAGGCTTAGCTATATACAGCCTCAAACTGCGGCAAGAGGGAATTGTCTTCATCTCTGCCTTCCTCTCAGAGGGTGTTTCTTGCATCATGGAATGTCTTGCTACAGACTCACATTCACTGCCCACCACCACAACAGAAAGAGAACACCTTTTTCCAGATATTTTCTGCAAAAGTCTGGGCTGAATATCATTGGCTTGAATCAGGTCACATGTCCATCCTTTGAACCAATGTCTGTGATTCTGATTAGGAAGCCCTGGGTCACATGCTTACTCTGGAACTTGGGGATGGGGCCAGCCTTTCAAACCACATGAATGCAGAAGGGACAGGTCACCAAATAAAAACTGAGTTGCTGCTACCAGAAGGAGGAATCAATGCTGGGTAGATGTCCACTGTTTTCTAAGATCCTGCAGATCTGTGAATTATTGCCCCTGCATTGAGTCAGTAAGAAAGACATTCAGTAGTTAGCCTTATGCTTAAATGGTAGCTTAGTTATGGTCTTACCGTGTTCCAGAAGCTGGTTTTCCACCTTGCGTTTCCAGAAGTTTGTTGCTGTCAGTGGAGCTAGACAATTGTTCCGTCTGGGCCTGGCTCATGCTAACCTGACTCAGCAGACACTGATGAGACTAAACTTCATCTTAGAATGAACAGTCATTGCCATAGGACCCAAATGGGGTTCTCCTCTGGTCAGGGCACGTTCTCTGTCAGAAAACTACAAGTGAACCCAAACTCTAATCGTAAGGTTGCTTAGTGTCCATGGAATTAGGAAAGAGGAGCTTTCTGAAGAAAATTAGCAGTGAGACACATCATGACATGATAGTGTGGTAGTTTTAAATGTCCACCAATGCTGGGATAGTGGAGAGAGAACACGTTACAGGGAGGGAGAGTGATACATGCTAAGACCAAAAGACGAGAGAACTGAGGGTAGTCTAGTATGGCCGGTGCATGGAAAGCAAGAGTCAAGGAGAGAAGAGTAGAATTAGGGTGGAGAGGTGACCAGCAAAGCTCTCACTCTGAGTGTGATGGGAAGCCACTTAAGAAGGGGAGGGACAGGCCGAGTGCGGTGGCTCACACCTGTAACCCTAGCACTTTGGGAGGCCGAGGCGGGCAGATTGCCTCAGGATTTTGAGATCAGCCTGGGCAACATGGTGAAACCTCGTCTCTATTAAAATACAAAAAAATTAGCTGGGCATGATGGTGTGCACATGTAGTCCCAGTTACTCAGGAGGCTGAGGCAGAACTGCTTGAACCCAGGAGGTGGAGGTTGCGGTGAGCCAAGATTGTGCCACTGCACTCCAGCCTGGGTGACAAAGCAAGACTCCATTTCAAAAAAAAAAGGAAAAGAAGGGGAGGGACAGTCAGGCGTGGTGGCTCATACCTGTAATTCCAGAACTTTGGGAGGCTGAAATGGGAGGATCATTTGAGGCTAGGAGTTGAGACCAGCCTGGGTAACATAGTAAGACCTTGTCTCTGCAAAAAAAAAAAAAAAATTTAAAAAGCGGGGCGCAGTGGCTCACGCCTGTAATCCCAGCACTTTGGGAGGCCAAGGCAGGCGTATCACCTGAGGTCAGGAGTTCAAGACCAGCCTGACCAACATGGAGAAACCCCGTCTCTATTAAAAATACAAAAAATTAGCTGGGCATGGTGGTGCATGCCTGTAATCCCAGCTACTCAGGAGGCTGAGGCAGGAGAATCTCTTGAACCCAACTGAGGTTGCAGTGAGCCAAGATTGCCCTATTTCACTCCAGCCTGGGCAACAAGGGCAAAACTCTGCCTCAAAAAAAAAAAAAAAAAAAAAAATTAGCCAGGCATGGTAACACGTGCCTGTAGTCCTGGCTACTTGGGAGGCTATGGCAACAGGATGGTTTGAGCCCAGGAGTTCAAGGCTGCAGTGAGCTATCATTACACCACTGCACTCTAGCCTGGGCAAAACCCTGTCTCCTAAAAATTAAAAAAAATAAAAGGCTGGACTGGCGGCTCACGCCTGTAACTCCAGCTCTTTGGGAGGTCAAGGAGGGGAGTGGATCACAAGGTCAGGAGTTCGAGACCAGTCTGACCAGCATGGTGAAACTCCGTCTCTACTAAAAATACAAAAATTAGCCAGGTGTGGTGGTATGCGCCTGTAATCCCAGCTACTTGGGAGGCTGAAGCAGGAGAATTGCTTGAACCTGGGAGGCAGAGGTTGCAGTGAGCCAAGGTCGTGCCATTGCACTAAGTCTCTGCTCTTATCACCCAGGCTGAAGTGCAATGGCCTGATCTTGGCTCACTGCAACCTCTGCCTCCCGGGTTCAAGCAATTCTCTTGCCTCAGCTTCCTGAGTAGCTGGAATTTCAGGCGCCCACCACCACACCCAGCTAATTTTGCAGTTTTAGTACAGGCAGGGTTTCACCATGTTGGCCAGGCTGGTCTCAAACTCCTGATCTCAAGTGATCCACCTGCCTCAGCCTCCCAAAGTGCTGGGATTATAGGTGTGAGCCACAACCCCTGGCCACATCTGGCTAGTTGTCAAATTTTATGTAGAGATAGGGGTCTCTGTATGTTGCCCCATCCCAAACTCCTGACCTCAAACAATCCTCCTGCTTCAGCCTCCCAAAGTGCTGGGATTACACACATGAGCTACCACACCTGGCCTGGAGACCACACTTTGGGTAGCAAAGATTTCTGAAATATTAAAGAAACGGAATTTACAGTTCATAATTAATCGGATGGGGTACAGGGGTAAGGCTTGATGTAAAATGTTTTGTTCAAGATTGTAGTGAAATCTCCGTCTTTATCTGGGTGAAGGTGACGCTATCCACAGATACACGATATGGAACCGATTTAGGTGAGGTAGGTAACGGATAACAGTTAGTAGGTACATAACATAACAAGTATCAGGCTCTTCACATATGTTGTCTTATGTACTCTGTCCAACAAATTTATGTGAGATAGGTACTACTGTGATCCCATTTTAAGTCTGAGGAAAATGAGGCCAAGGACACATAGCTGGTAAGTGGAGCAGCCAAGATTCAAATAGTCTCAGCACAGAACTCATGCAGTTAACCAATGGCATTTTAAATTTGTGGCACTGAAGAACCTGTGGGATGTCACATGGAGCTGTCTTGTGTGCAGGTGGACATGCTGACCTGGAATTCAGGAGAGATCTTCTGAGCAATAAGGATCTGGGAGGTCAGCTGGAAATATTGAATAAGAGTTTAAATTGAAAAAAAAAAGGACCTAGGAGGTTCTGGGGACGGTGGCTTATGCCTGTAATCCCAGTACTTTGGGAGGCCAAGGCAGGCAGATCACAAGGTCAGGAGTTCAAGACCAGCAAGGCCAATATGGTGAAACCCCATCTCTACTAAAAATACAAAAAAAAAAAAAAAATTTAGCCGGGCATGATGGCGAGGGCCTATAGTCCCAGCTACTCAGGAGGCTGAGGCATGAGAATCACTTGAACCCGGGAGGTGGAGGTTGCAGTGAGCTGAGATTGCACCACTGTACAATCCAGCCTGGGCGACAGAGCAAGATTCCATCTCAAAAAAAAAAAAAATCTGGGAAGAAGGCGGTGCATACCAATAGTCCCAGTTACTTGGGAGGCTGAGGTGGGATAATTGTTTGAGGCCAGGAGTTCGAAACCAACCTGGACAATAAGTGAGACCCCGTCTTTTACCCAGGCTGGAGTGCAGTGGTGCAGTCTCAGCTCACTGCAGCCTCCACCTCCTGGGTTCAACTGATTCTCCTGCCTTAGTCTTTCAAGTAGCTGGGATTACAGGCATGAGCCACCATGCCTACTTTTTTTGTATTTTTAGTAGAGACAGGGTTTTGTTATGTTGGCCAGACTGGTCTCAAACTCCTGACCTCAGGTGATCTGCCCACCTGGACCTCCCAAAGTGCTGGGATTACAGGTGTGGGCCACCTGGCCCCCTGTCTCTTTTCATATATAATTAAAAAAAAAAAAATCTGGGAGGAATTAAGGCACTGGAGTGAATGAAATAATCCATGAAGGGTCAAAACCTCAAAACCTACCCCTTCAAAGTGTTGTCAATCTTGTTCTATTTTCCTTTGGCTTTTAAGTGTTGCAGAGGAGAAATCTGAAGAAAGCTAGTTTTTAGCCTTTTTTTTTTTTTTTTTTTTGAGATGGAGTCTCGTTCTTGTCACCCAGGCTGGAGTACAATGGCGCAATCTTGGCTCACTGCAACCTCTGCCTTCCAGGTTCAAGTGATTCTCCTGCCTCAAACTCCCAAGTAGCTAGGATTACAGGTGCCAGCCACCATGCCTGGCTAATTTTTGTATTTTTAGTAAAGATGGGGTTTCACCACATTAGCCAGGCTGGTCCCGAACTCCTGACCTCAGGTGATCCACCTGCCTCAGCCTCCCAAAGTGCTGGGATTACAGCCATGAGCCAACCTGCCCAGCCAGCTTTCTTCCCCCCTCTGCCACCCTCACCCCAGACAGAGTTTTACTCTGTTGCCCAGGCTGGAGTACAGTGGCATGATCTCAGCTCAAGCAATTCTCCTGCCTCAGTCTCTCAAGTAGCTGGGATTACAGGGGCACACCACCACGCCCAGCTAATTTTTATATTTTTAGCAGAAACAGGGTTTCGCCATGTTGTCCAGGCTGGTCTAGAACTCCTGACTTTGTGATCCGCCTGCCTCGGCCTCCCAAAGTGCTGGGATTACAGGAGTGAGCCACCGCACCCACCAGACAGTTATTTTATAAATAGCATTTTTTCCCTAACTGGGTCTATTAGTGTTTGTTCTTTATCCCTGAAACCTAATGATTTTCCCAGATTATGTATTGTTATTGGTTTCTTCTTAATTTTTCTCAATCCCAGTGAACCCACTCTGTTTCCCACCTCCACCTCAGATCTTTTTGCAATCTAAGGAAACTTTTCTCCAAGTGTAATTCTGATTATTGCCTCTAACAGATTTGCTCTGTCTTCCTGTGGGGGGAGGCCTAGAGTTAGAATCCGTAGATGCGGCCGGGTGCAGTGGCTCACGCCTGTAATCCCAGCACTTTGGGAGACTGAGGCGGGCGGATCACGAGGTGAAGAGATGGAGACCATCCTGGCCAACATGGTGAAACCCTTTCTCTACTAAAAAATACAAAAATTAGCTGGGCTTGATGGCGTGTGCCTGTAATCCTTGCTACTCGGGAGGCTGAGGCAGGAGAATTTCTTGAACCCAGGAGGCGGAGATTGCTGTGAGCCGAGATTGCGCCACTGCACTCCAGCCTGGCGCCTAGCAACGGAGCAAGACTCTGTCTCAAAAAAAAAAAAGAATCCGTAGATGCTCTCCATCTACATTATCTTTTCTTACCATCACCTCGTTTCACATTCTTGAAATTTTTCTCATGTTTATCTTCTATATTGCTGATGTACTCTTCTGCATCAAGTCTACTTTTTGCCACTTCAATCTTGCTTTTACTTTGGTTATTGTGGGGTTTTTTTTTTTTTGAGATGGAATCTCACTCTGTCACCCAGGCTGGAATGTAGTGGTGCAATCTGTGCTCACTGCAACCTCCGCCTCCCGGGTTCAACAATTCTCCTGCCTGACTCTCGAGTAGGTGGGACTACAAGTGGGCACCACCATGCACAGTTTATTTTTTGTATTTTAGTAGAGACAGGGTTTCACTGTGTTGCCCAGGCTAGTCATGAATTCCTGAGCTCAGGCAATCTGCCCGCCTCAGCCTCCCAAAGTTCTGAGATTACAGGCGTGAGCCGCCATGCCCGGCCGGTTAAAATATTCAGTGTCCTTTTTGGAGAATAAGAATTAGGCATTTTTAAAAATTGGGTCCTGCTTCATGGCCTGTATATAAAAGGAGTAATTTTGGCTGCAGCAGTTTATTCCTTTTCTCATGTATCACATCCTTTTTTCCCCCACAGGATTTTTTGTTTGTTTCCTTGTTTTAGAGACAGGGTATTGCTGTGTTGCCCAGACTGGTCTCGAATTCTTGGCCCCAAGTTGTTAGGATTTCGGGCGTGAACCACCACACCTGCTTCCACCAGAGGGTTAAAAAACAAAAAACAGCTGGGCGCGGTGGCTCACGCCTGTAATCCTAGCACTTTGGGAGGCCGAGGTGGGCGGATCACTTGAGGTCAGGAGTTCAAGACCAGCCGGACCATCATGGTGAAACCCCATCTTTAAAAAAAACAAAAAACAAAAACCTTGTCTGTTCTCCTTTGAGATTGACTAATCGATCTTTGTGCATGTCTGGAAGTCAAGAGTTGATGGTTTTAAAGACGGAAGTGTGGACAAGAAGACACAGGGTCTGCTGCTCTTCCTTCTGCCTCCAAAGATGGCACGGGAAATGGTTCAGAGGCAGTGCCTGGGTCATTGTCCGTCTCGTTGTCTTAGCTTTTCTTAGTATCCACCTGCTTCAGGACTCTAATTTTTATTTTTTCAACCTCTGTCGTTTGTGACTGTTTCTGAGCCTGATGTGTCTGTATCTTTTTCTCTAAATCTCGATGTTTTGGTTTTAATGATTCCATCTTTGCATTTCTATTTCACTATCTGCTCTATTAACATTTCTGCCCATCTGTACCAATCTGGGTCTGTCTCTGAACGAAAATGTCTCCCTCAAGTGTTTTGACCCACCACCCCCTAATCCCTTTTGCTTTTTTTGGAGACGGAGTCTTGCTCTGTTGCCCAGGCTGGAATGCAGTGGCGGCTCACTGCAACCTCCTCCTCCCGGGTTCAAGCCATTCTCCTGCCTCAGCCTCAAAAGTAGCTGGGATTACAGGTGCCCGCCACCTCGCATAGCTAACTTCCTCCCTACCCCACCTCCCACGGAGTCTTTGCTCTGTTGCCCAGGCTGGAGTGCTGTGGTGAGATCTCAGCACACTGCAACCTCCGCCTCCCGGGTTCAAGCAATTCTCCTGCCTTAGCCTTTGAAGCAGCTGGGATTACAGGCATTCACCACCTCGCCTGGCTAGTTTTTGTATTTTAATAGAGACGGGGTTTAACCATATTGTCCAGGCTGGTCTTGGACTCCTGACCTCGTGATCTGCCCACCTTGGCCTCCCAAAGTGCTGGGATGACAGGCGTGAGCCACCGCGCCTGCCTTTAATTTTTGTATTTTTAGTGGAGACCTGGCTCTCGAACTCCTGACCTCAAATGATCTGCCCGCCGAGGCCTCCCAAAGTACTGGGATGACAGGCGTGAGCCACCGCGCCCTCCCTTCTGCTTTATATTTCTTCATAGTACTTATCACAGCTTGAGTATTAAATGTATTTGTCTGGCCGGGCGCGGTGGCTCACGCCTGTCATCCCAGCACTTTGGGAGGCTGAGGCAGGCGGATCACCTGAGGTCGGGAGTTCGAGAGCAGCCTGACCAACATGGTGAAACCCTGTCTCTAAAAATAAATAATAAATAAACAAATAAATGTATTTGTCTGTCTCCTCTCTCTAAAATGTAACTTCTATGAGGGTGGATCCCCAGGAACATAGAGTGTGCTCAACAAACATCTGAGCTAAGTTCTGATTCTCCTATCCTCTCTGTCTCCTTTTAGTCTAGACAATTGTGTTCCTCACTTTCTCAGTATGCAAATATCTTCTCGGTCTGGGCCACGTCTTTCGGTTTCTGCCCCAGTGCCAAGGCCTCTTAGTTTATCAGCGTGTTGGCCGCGGATTCGCAGAGGCCTGAGCTGTGGCGCCGCCGGGCTACGGCGCGTCGTCAAGCCTCAAGCACAGCTCCGAGCCCTCGCTGGTTCTGTTAGGACCCTGCTCCGGCGCGGGCCCTGGCCATATGTCACTTCAGTCCCATAGGTTTTGCCCCACGTCTGTCTCCCCGAGTGTCTCAAGAGACGCGTCCCGCGCCGCCGCCCCCGCGAATGCACGTGACCGCGCCCGGGGGGTGCTCCCTCAGTCAACGCCGCCGCAGTGCCCCTCCCTGAGCCCGTCGCTTCCGCCGGCCCGCCTGGCCCCGCCCCATCCACGAAGAACCAATCTGCACGCACGTTGCTTGGCCCCTCCCCGGCACTCTCCTCGGCGCGCGCCCCTCCCTCCGCCCGCCCGCCGGCCCGCCCGTCAGTCTGGCAGGCAGGCAGGCAGTCGGTTCAAGCGGCTGTGGCCTCTTCAGAACTCCCCCCCGGCGTCTTCCTTCCTCCTCCCGGTCAGCTGCGGCGGCTGCTCCGGCGGCGGCGCGGTCCCTTCGGGAGGGGCTACAGGAGCTAAGCGGCGGCCGCGGAGCGTCGAGCCCAGTGCGGCGGAGGCGGCGGCGGCCCGGCAACCAACATGGCGGCGGCGGCGGCGGCGGGCGCGGGCCCGGAGATGGTCCGCGGGCAGGTGTTCGACGTGGGGCCGCGCTACACCAACCTCTCTACATCGGCGAGGGGCGCCTACGGCATGGTGTGGTGAGTGTCCGCGCCTGGCCACGCCCGGCCCCCCCCCCCCCCCCCCAACGCCCGGGGCCGCAGCGGACGCAGCCTCGGCCTCGCCCGTGCCTCGGCCTCAGGCGCCGCGGCGATCTCGAACCCGGACTTCGCCGCGGTCCGCGCGCCGGGACTCGGGCGGGGCCCCGGGCCGATTGAGGTTTAGGTGGTGTCGCTCGCGCGCTTCCCGGGCCCGCGTTCGCTCGGGAAGGGGCGCAGGGAGTGGCGCGGGGGGGCGGAGGCCGGAGGCCGGGCCCCGGGCCCAGGGCGCAGCGCGGCCTTTAAAGTCTGGACCCTCGGGAAGGCAACGGAAGCGCCCCCACCCCTCAATTTGCTAACATCTTGGCTTGCTTTTTGACTTTCGATTGTAAACTGGGAATTCCATCAGATGCTTGTCGGTGTTGGCGGCGGCGGCTGCTGAGGTCCTGAAAGCGGTTTGTCTCCGCGTGTGTGCAGAACACCGAAATAATCATTTTTTTCTACTCGCCTCTGTTTGCAGCCAACGGCTTTGATTAAATATCCTCAGCAGTGCTAATGGTGGTCTGCGCGCAGGCTTTCTAAAATGCATTACTGACACCAGTGTTGGTGGAATATTTCCGTCTTGAAGTTTTTACTTTTAAGTGGATTTTAATATCATACTATCGGCGTTTCAGGAAGGGTAAATCAGCATCACTCACTTGGTTTATTAAAGATCCGTTTAGAGTTGGGCCTAATTTGACCTTTTTTTTTTTTAGCCCCCAAGTGAGCTCTTTTACCAGCATAAATGCTCCCAGATGTTTCAGCCCAATTGCTGTGGACTTTCCTGTTAATGATTTAGTGGCCAATAAGTATGCAGCCTTACTGGAGTTCTTGCAAAATCACATGTAGGCTCCCCTCATCTTGATTTAGGTCCCTTAGAAAAGTGAAATGATGGTGACTGTATTGTTTTTATTAGAGCAAACTAGCCGTAACATTTCGTGCTGGTGAAGACTTGTGGAAGTAGATTCCCTTAAATATGAATCTTGTGAATGTGTCTTTTGTGTCTTTGTGACCGAAGGAAGTAAACTGATAATTTATTGAGCACTTCGTGGCAGGTACTGTGCAACATACATTATTTCGTTTTATTTGAACAGCCACATTGAAGGAGGAAAAGATGGTGTTATTCCTTTTTTCAGGTGAGAAAGTATTTCGAGGTGAAGCGAAAGTATTTCAGGTGAGAAAGTATTTTGAGGTGAAGCTCAGGATGAGGTCATAGAACTAAAGAGTTATTCTTATGATTGTAGACTGAGATTCTACTTCACACACCACACCGCTTTTCAGCTGTTTTTAGGAAAACACCCTGCTTTCCTTAGGGTAATTAATAATTGCAGAATTTTGTGTATTTTACTGTTATAAAGTAAATGTAAATCTATTTCAGAAGTGTATTCAGATTTCAATCATCATAATTTTAGAAATACAATAGAAGGCATGTTTTGCCAAGTATTGTAGCTAGATAGCAAGATTACTTAAAATTTTTTTAAAGAGACTTTAATTGAATCTTTCATATTTTCACTTTTTTTTTTTTTTTTGAGATGGAGTCTCGCTCTGTTGCCCAGACTGGAGTGCAGTGGTGAGATCTCTGCTTACTGCAACCTCTGCCTCCTGGGTTCAAGCGATTCTCCTGTCTCAGCCTCCCGAATGGCTGGGATTACAGTATTTTCACTTTAGGAGCAAAATGCTGAATAAGACTGTAAAAATTAACATGAACTCACAGGCTTAGGAGCCAAGAAAGTATTTAAATTAGGTCGAGTCTAAAAGAAATAAGGCCCTGAAAAGTAATGGAGAGGAAGTATTGCCAACAGCATCATTTCTCTACCGTACATCTCACTGCTATTGCTCTCACTGGGAAGTGTGCCGGTGAACGTGTCTCATTATGAGAGGCTCGGAATTTCCCGTCACGTCCTTTGGCCCTTTTAACAAAATTAACTTATTTAAAATGTGGACTGAAAAAAGTATTTTAAGTTTAGGACATGTCACTTGAAAAGATACCCCCATCTGATAAGGTTTCCCCTATCTGATAAGGTTTTTACTAGTCTGAAGTTGTTTAGATCTGGGAACTAATTCTGTCACTGCTGTAGGCTTGTTTGACCTTCTGACTCTCCATTTGAATGCTAGGTCCTCTTACGGTGATTTTGCTTCCTAACCAAAATACAAATACAAATATAATTGGATATTTGAATCCTAGATTCAGATTATAGCCTTATATCAGGTTGATGACACACCCTGCTATTAACCTTCTCAATTGCATGTTATTAGCATTTAATAAATATTGGCTAACAGTGCTGGGTTTAAGGAGGGCTTATTGAAATATTCACTAACATTTCAATAGTGATCTTTTAAAAAATGCTTCCAGAAGGATTTATGGATTTCTAGCCATTTTTTTTAACTTCCCCCACCCCCATTCCTTATCAGTTCATTAGGAATTTGACTACTTTGTTTAGAGCCCTTTCCTAATCATTTTGTAGAGGATGTAAAGATGAAAAGTAGGGTGTGAGTTGGGCCTTTAAGAGTGGGTGTGATTTTGATATGCAGATAATTGGAGCAAGTGACAGCTTGAGCTGTGGAATCTAATCCTGGAAATATACTTAGGTGGCAAACTATAGAGGACTCCAGAGGCAAAACTAAGTCTGTGTGTTTATGCAGTGGAGGAAGCATCTTTTTATTTGTTTATTTATATTTTTGAGATGGAGTCTCACTCTGTCTCCTAGGCTGGAGTGCAGTGGCACGATCTCGGCTCACTGCAACCTCTGCCTCTCAGGTTCAAGCGATTCTCCTGCTTCAGCTTCCTGAGTAGCTGGGACTACAGGTGCGTGCCACCATGCCCTTCTAATTTTTTTGTATTTTTGTAGAGATGGGGTTTTGCCATGTTGGCCAAGCTGGTCTCAAACTCCTGACCTCAGGTGATCGGCCCACCTCCGACTCCCAAAGTGCTGGGATTACAGGTGTGAGCCACCGTACCTGGCCTTTTTTTGAAAAGGCAGTCGTACATGGTCAATTTTGAAATTTTTGGGAAAGACAGATCAACACTAGTAGAAATGAAAGAAGAAGAACTGGAGGGGGAATAAATTAGGAAAGCATAACCACCTAGAGGTGCAGTAATAAAGTGGCAGTGGAAGGTGGCAGGTGGAGGTAAGGAGCTTTGTATAGACAGAAATAGTAATGGACCCTTGAGGGAAGAGTGGTGGAAAGACTTTTAATCATGGCAGTTATGAGTAGAAGCAAAGGATGATGAGACCTTAAAGGGTAAGGGCCCAAGAGAGGTGGGATTTGGATTTGGCGGGATTTCTGAGATAGAGCAAAGCTTGCTGGTCGATTGGCTGTGGGCATAGCTGTTCATTCTGAGGCTTGTAGATTGGGAGCCTGGGAAGATGGTGGTGCCATTATCGAAGTAAAGGAATACTGTCAGGCAGAGCAGATTTGTCTGGGAGAAATAGTCTGGTTTGCGTTTGTTAAATTTGTAATGCCTGTAGGCCATTCAGGTTATATCCAGAAGCCATCTTAAAATTTGTAAGAGGGGGAGCAGGAACTGGAGATGAAAATTTGTGTAAATGGTAGTTAAAATCTTGAGTGGATGAGCACAGATTCTTATTTGGGTCATTGGTTAGGTGAAATTGCCATCATATGTTTTATATATTTATCTTCTTGGTAAAAAAAATACATAGCATTTGATAGATTTTCAAAGGAGTCCATTATCCCAGAAACATTAAGAACCACCGAGGCAGAACAGAAGGACCAACCAGGCAACTCTGACAAAGGAAGAGGAAGTTGATGACTGGTGAGATACATAAGAGAACAGTGTTGACAGGGAGAAATGAGAGAAGAGATTGAAACACTCTTGGTATGATTGGTCATCTTCTACTAAGATAGCAAGTGTCTATTTTGGATAAGTTAAGTTTGAAATATTGTTTCTGAATGCAACAAGAGAGCTCATGGGGTCATCTCCATAGAGATATTAATTGAAGCCTTGAGAATTGGATAAGATACGTGAGAACTAAGCCAAAGGATTGCCTCCCTTTACTGTGTCAATAAAGGGCAACTTAGGGAAGACGACAGAGGAAATGTGGTCAGAGAGACCAGAGAACTGGGAGTGTACATTATTATCAAAGGAGGCAAGGGAGATGGTACTCATTAGGGATTGGCACTGAATACTGTAGAAGGGAAACAGTGCAGCTGACAAGCCGTTATATTTGTTGACTTTCAGCTTTTTTTTTTTTTTTTTTTTTTTTGAGACAGTCTCCTGTTGCCCAGGCTGGAGCGATCTCAGCTCACTGCAACCTCTGCCTCCTGGGTTCAAGTGATTCTCTTGCCTCAGCCTCCAGAGTAGCAGGGATTACAGGTGTGTGCCACCATACCCAGCTAATTTTTGTATTTTTGTTTTTGTTTTTTTTTTAAGACGGGGGTCTCACCATGTTGGTCAGGCTGGTCTTGAACTCCCGACCTCAGGTGATCTGCCCGCCTTGGCCTCCAAAGTGCTTGGATTACAGGCGTGAGCCACCACGCCCGGCCCTAATTTTTGTATTTTTAACAGAGACTGTGTTTTACCACTTTGGCCAGGCTAGTCTCAAACTCCTGACCTCAGTTGATCTGCCTGCCTCAGCCTCCCAAAGTGCTGACATTACAGGCATGAGCCACCGCACCTGGCCTTTTTACCCCAGTTTTCTATTGTCACTTCCCCATGCACTCAGCAGAAAAGAGCTGACCCTAGCTTCCTGAAGGTGTGTGTCTTCAGGTTTTTTGATGACCAGAGGCTGAGAACACTCTGAATCTGATTCCAAGTGGGACAGGATCTGTCAAAACACTGTTAGGAGATCATTCTTCACAGAGCAGCTAACTTTACCTGGGATTTCCAGCCTGGGAGAGTGTTTGCCTCTGGTTTAGACAGCTGAGGCCCAAGGTGGGTTCATTTTTTTAATAAAGCCAGCAAATATCTCATAAGGTCTGAGGGGCAAGGGTGGGAGTGGTCAAAGAGGTCTCTCATTGATTTCTGACTTGTCAGGTTAAAGTACTTGGTGCTGTTTTCCCTGCCGTTCTCCAGGGAGTGTGTATCACTCCATTTTTTTTTTTTTTCTTTTTTTTTTTGAGACGGAGTCTCACGCTCTGTTGCCCAGGCTGGAGTGCAATGGCACACTCTTGGCTCACCGCAACCTCCACCTCCCAAGTAGCTGGGATTATAGGTGTGCGCCACCACGCCTGGCTAATTTTTGTATTTTTAAGTAGAGACAGGGTTTCACCATGTTGGTCAGGCTGGTCTTGAACCTCTGACCTTGTGATCCACCCGCCTCAGCCTCCCAAAGTGCTGGGATTACAGGCGTGAGCCACCACACCCGGCTACTCCTCTGTTTTTACAGGTGAGGAAAATGAAACTCAAGTTGAGTAACTTGCCAGTCACAAGTAAGGGGTCAAATGATTGTGTCATGAAGATTATAAAGGCAATATAGGTGAGGTGCTGAGTACTTGGTCCCTAGTTAATGCTCTAACTGTTGTTACTTCTTTGAAGCAAACAGTGTTGACAAGATGTGAATCCTCCTTTGCCTCAGTCTCTATGTAAAGCAGAATGTGCAGAAGTACAAATATTTGGCTTGGTGATCAGATGACTTTACAGTGGTATGGAAGTGATACACATTCAGCAGAAACCTTACTTCGAAGTACCCACGGAAACATTCTGTTTTTTTATTTTCAGTATAGTATTTAATACATCAAAATGGGCTTTGCGTTAGATAATTTTGCCCAACTGTAGGCTAATGTAAGTGTTCTGAACATGTTTAAGGTAGGCTAAGCTAAGCTGTGATGCTTGGTAGGTTAGGTATATTAAATGCATTTTCAGCTATGCTGGGTGCAGGACTCAAGCCTATCTATAATCCCAGTACGTTGGGAGGCCAAGGCGTGATAAGTCCTTGAGCTTAGGGATTTGAGACCTATCCAGGCAACATAGCGAGACCTCGTCTGTACTAAAGGTATTTAAAAAAAAAAATTAGCTAGGTGTGGTGGTACATGCCTGTAGTCCCAGCTACTTGGGATCCTGGAGGCTGAGGATCACTTGAACCTGGGTAGTTAAGGCTACAGTGAGCCGTTGTTGTGCCACTGCATTCCAGCCTGGCAACAGGGCCAGAACCTGTTTCCAAAACAACACATTTCATCTTACGAGGTTTTCAATGTGTGATGGGTTTATCAGGATGTAACCCCATAGTAAGTCAAGGAACATCTATATATAGTTAGAATAGGGACAGTCAAGTGTTTCATGCATAATCCATATCTTCATGAGGCAACATCGGGGAAACCTGAGTTTAGGGATATTCTGCAAAATAACTGGCCTGTAAACCTCAAAAAAGTCAAGACCATGGAACCAAGAAAACACAGTAAATGTTCCACACTAAAGAAGTGTAAAGAGACATGGCAACCCCATGTGGTTCATGATTCTGAATCGGCATGATAGGCAAAACTAGCAGAGTGAGGTCTGAAGATTAGATTGTAGTTGTATATCTGCGTTAATGATTTTATTTTATTTTACTCTTTTGTTTTATTTATTTATTTATTTTGAGATGGAGTCTTGCTCTGTTGCCCAGGCTGGAGTGCAGTGGTGCGATCTCGGCTCATTGCAACCTCCGTTTCCCAGGTTCAAGCAACTCTCCTACCCCGGCCTCCCAAGTAGCCGGGACGACAGGCACCGGCCACCATACCCGGCTAATTTTTGTATTTTTAGTAGAGATGAGGTGTCTCCGTATTGGCCAGGCTGGTCTCGAACTCCTGACCTTGTGATCTGCCCGCCTCGACTTCCCAAAGTGCTGGGATTACAGGCGGGAGCCACTGCATCCGGCCTAATGATTTTATTTTTTATCTTCTTTTTTTTTCTTTTAACTCTTTTTTTTTTTTGTATTTTCTTTTTTTCCTTCCTTTTCTTCTTTTTCTTTTTGTTACAAACCCTTGTGTCGATGGCTGACTGCTCTACTGTGTACAAAACCCTGACCCAGAAACAGGTTGTCTATGAATGGTTTAGCAGCAGGTCCCCCATGAATGTGTGTCGTGTGATGGGCAAAAGGGTGACCGCCTTTCTACTGCGCCAAGATTTCCAGCATGAGGGGCTTTCCATATCTGGTCCTGGTGGGCTGTGGTATGAATGGAAGGGGACCAGCTATCCGAGGCCAACTGAGGCTCCACAGGCGACTGCTCTATTGTTTCGCCTGGGTGGGAGTCTGACTTAGAGGCCTTTGGTCATAATCTCACAGATGAGTGCTGATGATTTTGATGGTTGCATTTTGATTGTGTGGGAGAATGGTCTTGTTTTATTTGTAGAAAATAATCACTAAAGTATTGGGGGATAATGAGAAATATTGGCAAACTTGCTCTTACATGCTTCAGAGACTAAAAGTTTGATAAGCTTGACTTAGAACTTTTTATGGGTTGAGATATAGTTCCTTTTCTCTAAAGAGTTGTTGGTGAGTCTCTTTCAGAAAGGTACTTGAGTGAGGATGTGTTGAAGTTTGTGGGAAGCTGTGAAAGGCAGCTTTTAGCCTACCGAAGAAGACTGGCCTGGAAGGCAAGAGACTGAGTCTTGGTCCCTGCTTCCCATGACATGTCGCATGGGCTTGTGCTGGTCACTCTGCTTCTGCAGGGTTTTGTTTTTCTTATCCTTAGAGTTAAGGGATTGGGATGGTCTCTAGGGTCCCTTCCAGCTCTGATATTGTCACCGCCCTCAGGAACGTTACATGAAATTAGCTTGTATGCATATATATGAAGAAGGTTTATGTGTGACTTACTTGTTTCCCGGTTACTAGAGCTGTCTTTAGTGTAATTTACCTCAGAAATCTCTGGATAATAATTTTGAGATATAATAAAATGGAAGAAACTTGAGGTTAAAAACTAGAAAACTAGTAAATTGATACTTCAGCATTAAAACCCCACAATTAAACCCTTGAGGAAAATGACTAATTTTTTTTTTTAAATGTAGAAAAGCAATTTATTCCATTTTAAGCACTTACACAGTTAGTCATGGAGAGTAACAGGCCTGCTGGTGAAACAGGTCTCCGAAAATGGAGATGGCATCAAACTAGTGGTCAAGGACTAACTCCTAAAAAAAAAGCAACTTTTATCAAGGATTAATTTAATTTTTAAAACAAATGCAAGTTATTGATTCACTCTTCTCAACTTGACAGTCTACCTGTGGTATAACTGTCAGGTAAAAACATACATCTTTACAACTTGGTGGTCCCAAGTTAAAAAAAAAAAACAAAAACAACACCATTTCACAGAAAGGAAAGAAACAACACGAAAACAGCTCAAGAAATACACTAACGAGCAAAAATATATGGGGAAAGAGGAACGTGTAGTTTTGACTTAACTGAAGAAACCAAGAGGAAACTGGTCTACGTATGAAAATGTGCATCCTGCAAAGTCAGGTGTCAAGATTTGAGTAGGAATCTGTATGACTTGAATCTCCCCTATTCCCTGAATAAAAGTTTCAGTATTTATACTTCATGGCTCAGACACCTACCTCATTTGGCTCTATTCCTTATTCATTCTAGCCTTTACTTAAATGAGTCTGAAAAACTTGGGGATATAGCATAAGAAAAATAATCACACATAATATTCCCCTTTCTGTAGCTACTTTAGACCTGGCTTTGTTACTAGAAAATTCCTGAAGAAAATTTCAATGTAAGTCTGTGGCTTTGCTGAATCAAGCCCCTCTACCCCATTAATATTTAGAAAACAGCCACTGTTTGGGCTAATAGCATTACTGGTGGTACCTATTACATAGAGGGATAGCTGAACAAAGTCTGTGTCTCAAAACCAGTGTTGAATCACTCTCAGGGTTGAGAAGAAAAAGGGGAGTCTAAAATCACAAGAAGTAAAGACATATATATCTAGGACCCTTGTCCTCCGGATCCACGCTTCCTTCAGGGTCTTCATCGTTATAAATGTTCTCTGCCATTTGCCACACTTGCATGATATTATATTCTGATACAGGACAAATCACCCAAGGCTCATTGGGATTCCAGGAGAAATCAGATATCTTGGCAGTGTGACCACCATGAATAAACAACAACTCTGGTGGCCCGTCTTCTGCATCTTCTGGGGATTGTTCTTCTCCAGTTTTACTTAAATCCCAGACATTCAGTCTGCGATCAGTACCACTAGAAGCCAAAATAGTCTCATTGTGAGGTGACCACTGAACCTGGAATATTTCATCCTTGTGTGATTCAAAGGAATGCAACTTAAGTTTCAGGTTTCTCAGATCCCACAAAGCAACAGTCTTGTCAGCTGATCCTGTAGCAAGAATGAACTCACTATAAGGATTGAAAGAGAGGCAGTTCACTTCAGCAGTGTGAGCGTCAACTGAGTGGCCTGGTTTGGAAGTATTGTTTGAACGAGTATCCCAAATCATAAGTTTCTGATCATCAGCCACTGACCCAAACAGAGACTCATGGAGCAGATGTCAGGAAACATCTTCTACTACTGCTGTATGCCCTGTAAAGATGGTCTTTGCATCCACCACTTTTCCCTCTTTTGGAACGGCACTGATGTCCCACAGGCAGATGGTGTGGTCATCTGAAGCACTAAGCAAGTGCCCACTGAGATTTGGGTTCCAAGAAAGCCCATAGCCTTCCTTCTGATGTCCACGGAGACGCAAATCTGGGTTGCATTCTCCAGAAGGATCTGGTTTAGAAGGATGTTTTGTATAGTCAAAGACAAGAACATCACTGGAAGGAGTCTTTGTTGCAATGATACAAGGGTTCTGGGGCATATAACGAGCCCTGTTTACTTCTCCTTCATGGTTGATCTTGATTTCTATTTCAGTTTTTCCACTAACTGAACCAAAACCTCCAAATTCTCCTTTCTCATTGTCGTAGTGTGATGCATCAAACTGAGCATCATCATTAGGAAGTTGCACACTGGCTATTACAAGATGGTTTTGTTCATCCGGTGTGTATGTCCCCAGCACAAGTCGATGAATGCTGAAATCTTTCCCTTCTGGTCTGGTTACATCTGGAAGCCACTGGGCAGTTAGGCTGGGCCACTCCAGAGCATGGGTCATCACCAAATCATAAAGGAAAGGAGTGTTCTTTTTCCATATTTTGTACTTCTCGTTGATCACTCGTTCTTCCACTGCGTCGTCGAAGGCTGCTTCCTTGTGGGCCATGGCGAGCAAGTGAGCCGGAGTATCCTGGGGTCGAGCGTTGTGGGAGGGGCAGGGAGGGTGCAAGCCTTTTTTTTTTTTTTGCTCTGCAAGTAAGTTGGAACTTCGTAATACTGACAGTAGTCATTTACTTCATGAATTAGATTATCCACGTGTGTTTCACTGCAGAGAATTTTTACCTAGTAACTGGAATGAATGTTAATGCTGTTATTTTTGCATTGGAAAAAAAGGTGTACTGAAAAATGTCGAGTTTGAGAGAGAGAGAAATACTTAAATAGAACTGATTTAACAGCAATTCTGAAAAAGAAATAATTTGGTACAATCTTTATATGAAAGAAAAGACTTTACTGCACAGTGAAAGAAAATAATGCGAAAACAATACATTGCCCCAATTAATATTTGAATTCACTGAACACAAGGCAGGCTAGCAGAGTAGAGAGTAGTATCTTTGCCTCACCTTGGCCACAAGGATTTATCTTGTTAGTAACCAAGTTCAGTGTACTGTTATTTAGCTTTTTCTTTCTTTTTTTTTTTTTTTTTTCTGAGATGGAGTTTCGCTCTTGTTGCCCAGGCTGGAGTGCAATGGCACAATCTTGGCTCACTGCAACCTCTGCCTCCTGGATTCCAGCGATTCTCCTGCCTCAGCCTCCCAAGTAGCTGGGATTACAGGCTTGTGCCATCACGCCCAGCTAATTTTTGGTATTTTTAGTAGAGGTGGGGTTTCACTATGTTGGCCAGGCTGCTCTTGAACTCCTGACCTCAGGTGATCCACTCACCTTGGCCTCCCAAAGTGCTGGGATTACAGGTGTGAGCCACCGTGCCTGACCTATTTAGCTTTTTCAGTAGAGATGTGAAAATGTTTCTTTTTGGGGTTTGTTTGAAATTTTCTTTACCTTTTCAATTTAGCAATGTTGAACCTATCCTCAGATAAATTTACGTTTTCCTCACTAAATCAACTTTGTTTCTGTTCCATGGTTGAAGCAAATACTTTATAAAGAAAAAAAATCAGTGTAGACTTTTCCACAAGTTAATTATTACTACAGGGCTGTATAGGCATATAAAAATATTAGATGTTATGTTTCAGACCAGTGAAAAAACAGTTGGTAGTAATGCTAGATTAAGACTTGCCAGAATGTTCATCCCCTTTAGTGAACCATTCTGCCTATGATAACATTTTGTAATGTTTTCAGGCATCCTTTCAGGACAGCCCCTGATCACTTATCATTCAAAGGGATGATAAAAGTGACAATCTTTTGGTGTGTTGTAAATTCTTCTTTAGTCCAAAGGAAGCTAGAAAGAAAAGATATTTGTGATTCTCTGTCCACTTGGACACAACTGCTAGAAAGAGCTATTATTGCCACCAAGGCAGTGTAAGAGTTTATAGTAACATTAGTTACTGTTTCCAGTTATCCCAGCAGGGCAGAATTCAGCATTCAAAAACTAGTAAATGTTTGGCATCATAGAATTTAATTCTTACCTGTAAAAATGTAAATTGGAAAATATTTTAGCCTTTTGTGGTGTGTGACGTTAGCAGGGGAGTCTCTAATGTTTTCACATGAAGTCAGATTCTGGGCCAGGCGTGGTGGCTCACACCTGTAATCCAAGCACTTTGGAGGCCAAGGCGGGCAGATCACCTGAGGTCGGGAGTGCAAGACCAGCCTGACCAACATGGTGAAACCCCGTCTTTATTTAAAAAAAAAAAAAAAAAAGTCAGATTCTGGGTGTGGACTGAGGTATATTTTGTTTACTTAAGGCAGTATCCATCACTTCGTTGTTTTTTTTTGAGACGGAGTTCCGCTCTTGTTGCCCAGACTGGAGTGCAGTGGTGCGATCTTGGCTCACCACAACCTCTGCCTCCTGGGTTCAAGCGATTCTCCAGCTTCAGCCTCCCGAGTAGCTAGGATTATAGGTGCCCACCACCACACTTGGTTAATTTTTGTGTTTTTAGTAGAGATGGGGTTTCACCATGTTGGCCAGGCTGGTCTCTAACTCCTGACCTCAAGTGATCCGCCCACCTCTACCTCCCAAAGTGCTCTTTTTATCTCTCTCCTTTTTTTTTTCTTTGAGACAGGGTCTCACTCTGTCACCCAGGCTTGAGTACAGTGGTGCGATCATGGCTACATGTGTTTATTCTTAAACAATATAGTACTTAATATTTCCTTGTTTTGAATTTCATGTAACTGAAATCATACTGTATGTGTTCTTCAACTAGCTTTTTTCATTTATCATGTTTTTGAGTGTAGTAATTTGTTTTCACTGCTTTATATATTATTGTATAAATGTACGACAGTTTATCCATTCTAGTATTAATGAACATTTGGGTTGTTTGTTGTTACTACAGTGTTCCTGCAAGTAATCTTGTACATTTCTCCTGATACACAAGAGTTTCACAGATCTTTAGACAGCTCCCCAGTAGTGGAATTGCTGGATGGTAGGGCATATGCACATTCTCTGGGTAATACCATGTTGTTTCCCTAAGTCGTTTCCCAGTAAAGTTTTTTGGTATTATTCTTGCACATCATGCATTAAATTGATTCCTTGATACTTTATGTTTGTTGTTGCTATTCTAAGTGATATCTGTAGATGGTTTATAGAAATGCATTTAACTATTGTAAATTGACGAATTGCTGGAATAAGAGATTGTCCAGCAACCTCTTTAAATTTTTTTAGGACAAACATGTCATCTGAAAATCATGAGAAAATTTTTTTTTTTTTTTATGACTTAGGTATATTTTATCTTGCTCTCTCCGCTGGAAACAGGGTCTTGCTTAGACTGTTCTCAAACTCCTGGGCTCAAGTGATCATCCCACGTCAGCCTCCTGAATAGCTGGGATTACAGGCACGTGCCACAGCACCTGACTTCATAAAGCTTTCTTTGTCAAGTTTTTTGAACTTAAAAAAATCCTGAATGGTTGAATTTCTCCAGATACTTTTTATTTGCATCTATAGAAATTTTCTTATTTTTCTTCTTTAATCTAAGTTTCTTATTATCCTAATAGATTTTCTAATATTGAACCAATTGTGCATTCCTGGGATTAAACCCAACTTGGGCATGATGGAGTATCATTATTATATATTGCTGGATTTGGTTTGCTAATAAATAATATGGTTTTCCTGGTTTGGTATGAAAATTAGACTATCCTTACAAAATGAATTAGGAGGTGTTTCTTTTCCTATTCTTCTGTTTTTATTTCTGTAAAATTAGAATGATTCCTTAAAAGTTTGGTAGAACTTGCCTGTACAAGTCTGGACCTGGGTGGTTTTTTGGTTTTCGTATGTGTTTGGTTTTTTGTTGAGAACATGTTAAGCTGATTCAAAATTCTTTTAAAAATGGTTATATGACTATATATACCTTGGAAATGCCTTCTCAAATCTCCTTCGAGAGTTGAGTACGTGTCTTAATTTTGTGATAGTTGTTCTTTTCAGATTCTTCTCCCTTCTTATTCTTTACTTTTATTGAAGTATTATATACATACGAGTGTTCCTACTTTGAATTTCTTCTTGGTAATTATACTTTTCTTGGCATTTATTCATCTCACTTATTTCTACACTTACTGGAGCACTGTATTTTCTTATCTCTTTTAAAAATCTTATTTTGAAATAATCCATTTAAACATGTCTGTAAGATATAAGTACTGTTTATGGCCAGGCACGGTGGCTCATGCCTGTAATCCCAGCACTTTGGAAGGCCAAGGCGGGCAGATCACTTGAGGTCAGGAGTTTAAGACTACCCTGGCCAACATGGTGAAATCCTGTCTCTACTAAAAATACTAAAATTGGCTGGGCATGGTGGTGCACGCCTGTAATCCCAGCTACTGCAGAGGCTGACGCATGAGAATCACTTGAACCCAGGAGGCGGAGGCTGCAGTGAGCTGAGATCATGCCACTGCACTCTAGCCTGGGCGACAGAGTGAGACTGTGTCTCCAAAAAAAAAAAAAAAAAAGTGCTGTTTACAGAATAAGTTAAATATGTGTAATCACTGTGCAAATTGCAAAATAGAGCATTGCTAGTACGTTAGAAATACCTTCTCAAATCTCCTTAAAGAGTTGAGTATGTGTCTTAATTTTGTGATAATTGTTTTCAGACTCTTCTCTCTCTTCTTCTTTTATTGAAGTATAATATGCATAAAGAAAAGTGGCCAGGTATGTTGGCTCACACCTGTAATTCCAACACTTTAGGAGACTGAGGTGGGAGGATCACTTGAGCCTAGGAGTTCAAGACCAGCCTGGGCTGATTATAGATGTGAGCCACCTTGTCCTGCTGGGTATATACTTAGTAGCAGAATGGCTGTGTCACGGTCTGTGCATAGGTTCCACTTTAGTGGATGTTGCCAAACAGTTTTCCAAAGTGTAAAATATTTCCGTTAGCAGTGTATTAGAGTTCAGACCAGTGTATATTCTCAGCGACAGTTGGTATCATTTTTAGCTTCTGTAGTGGGCATGAAGTGGGATGAATTATCAATTTTGTTTGCATTTCTTTGATGATTTTAGCTCTTTTTAAGTGGTTAACTCTTTTTTTGTATGTTTATGAGACATTTGGCTATCTTGTGAAGTATTTAAAAATTATTTTGCAAATTTTTCTGTTAAGATTTTTGTTTCATTAAATTATAGGAGTTCTTTGTAGATTTTGACGAGTCTGTTTTTAGATTCATGTGCTGCAGATATTTTTTCCATTCCGAGAGTTAACTTTTCTCACACCGCCCACCCCCTACCTGACAGAGTCTTGCTCTGTTGCCCAGGCTGGAGTGTAGTGTCAGGATCTCAGCTCACTGCAACCTCTGCTTCCTGGGTTCAAGCAGTCTTCCTGCTTCAGGCTCCCGAGTAGCTGGGATTACAAGTGTGAGCCACCACACTTGGCTATTTGTGTGTGTGTGTATTTTTAGTAGAGATGGGGTTTCACCAGGTTGGCCAGGCTGGTCTCTCGAACTCCTGACATTGTGATCCGTCCACGTTGACCTCCCAAGGTGCTGGGACTACAGGTGTGGGCCACTGCGCCCGGCCAAGTTATTTTCATATATATATATATTTTTTGAGACAATCTCACTTTGTCACCCAGGCTTGAATGCAGTGGCATTATCTCAGCTCATTGCAGTCCTACCTCCCAGGTTCAAGTGATTCTCCTGCCTCAGCCTCCCGGGTAGCTGAGATTACAGGCATACACCACCAAGCCCTGCTAATTTTTCTTTTCTTTTTTTTTTTTTGGCAGAGCTGGGCATGATTTTTTTCTTTTCTTTTTTTTTTTTTTGCTAATTTTTGTATTTTTAGTAGAGATGGGGTTTTGCCATGTTGACCAGGCTGGTCTCAAACTCCTGACCTCAAGTGATCCGCCTGCCTCGGCTGTCCAAAGTGTTGGGATTACAGGTGTGAGCCACCGTGCCTGACAATCACAACTATTTCATTTTATTTTATTTATTTATTTTTTTCTGAGACAGAGTCTTACTCCGTCACCAGGCGCCAGGCTGAAGTGCAGTGGCACAATCTCAGCTCACTGCAACCTCCGCCTCCTGGGTTCAAGCAATTCTCCTGCCTCAGCCTCCCGAGTAGCTGAGACTACAGGTGTGCGCCACCACACCCAGCTAATTTTTGTATTTTTAGTAGAGATGGGGTTTCACCATGTTGGCGAGGATGGTCTCGATCTCTTGACCTTGTGATCCTCCCGCCTCGGCCTCCTAGAGTGCTGGGATTACAGGCATGAGCCACCGTGCCCGGCCCACAACTATTTTATTTTTATTTATTTGTTTATTTTTTGAGAAGGTGTCTTGCTGTGTCTTCCAGGCTGGAGTGCATGATGCAATCTTGGCTCACTACAGCCTCCACCTCCTGGGTTCAAGCAGTTCTCCTGCCTCAGCCTCCCGAGTAGCTGGGACTACAGGCACATACCACCACACCTGGCTAATTTTGTATTTTTAGTAGAGACAGGATTTTTTAAATACAGACAGACCAGGTAGGTCTCAAACTCCTGACCTTAAGTGATCCACTTGTCTTGGCCTCCCAAAGTGCTGAGATTACAGGTGTGAGCCACTGTGCCTGGCAATACACCTTTTTTTTTTTTTTGAGATGGAGCCTCATTCTTGTTGCCTAGGCTGGAGTGCAGTGGCACAATCTCAGCTCATTGCAACCTCTGTCTCCTGGGTTCAAGTGATTCTCCTGACCCCCAGCCTCTGGAGTAGCTGGGATCATAGGTGTCTGCCACCACGCTCGGCGAATTTTTGTATTTGTGATAGAGAAGGGGTTTCGTCATGTTGGCCAGGCTGTTCTGGAACTCCTGACCTCAGGTGATCTATCCACCTCAGCCTCCCAAAGTGCTGGGAATACAAGCAAGAGCCACCGCACCTGGCCCAATTACAGCTATTTTAAAGACCGTCTTCATCCAAAGCTACTTTGCTTACAAAAATAAAAATAAAAAATAAAAAAAATAAAGACCATCTTCAGTAACTAGTAACTGGTCACTGTGGATTTGTTTCTGTTGTCTCTTTTTCTTGTTTCTCTTTCCTTGTATGCTTCGTAATATTCAAGTAAATGCTGGATACTGTGTGTGAAAACTGTAGATGTCCTAGGTGACATTTCTCTCCAGAGAGAGTTCGCCATACTCACTGATAGGCAGATACAGTGGTGACAGATAACCATAATTCAGTGAGAGAATGAGCTGATTTGAGGCTTGGTTGCAGTTTTTATATGGCTTTGTATCCCTCTGATTTTTCTTCTCCTTCACTTCTAGAAGTGTAGCTGTCCATGGATTCTGAGAACCTGAGGTGTTTATGTTTACTAAGGCTCTTAAACCCCTGATTGATCTTCAGTTACTATTTTTGTGTCCTTAGCACCGTGAGACTGCAAGAAATTATCTTCCTCTTTTCACTAGCTTTTTACTTAAAGCCTTGCCTACAGTTTTTGGGTGTGCTGAATCTGGCAGGGTCTTTCTTAACTTCTAGGTTTCTAAATTACTGAAAACAAGTTGAGAGCATTTTATTATATTATTCTTACACGAATCTTCCTGGCCAGACTTACATTCTTTTAGTGATTGTATCCCCTGTAACCTAGAATTTTGCAACTGACTTGCAGACTGTCTTCATGTGGTTCACTGGTTCTCAAACATGGAGACACTGTAGAAACTAGAACATTAGAAGGGAAGTTGGACAGATAACTTCTGTTTTTTCTGTATGCCCTCAGAGTCATTTGTATCCACAAATTGCCCATTTCACGTGATTGTGAATTTTCTCTAGCAGTATTCCTTTTAGATGTGGAATTTCCAAAGGTGAGAGAAAATTAGATTTCCAGGCATGAGTAGATGTCTAGGAAATTGTTTATGAGGATTAATTCAGTGAATGTTCAGTGGCTATCACAACATGAAAACAGATACTATATTATGGGGAAGGAGAATACAAGATTAGTAAGATGTGGTCCTGTCCTGTAGAGTCGTTACGTCAGCTCCTTACATCTGATCAGCAGTAGCCTCTGTAGATACTCTGTGTTTGTCATACATTTGGAGCTGTAGTTGGATCCTCTTCTGCTCTGGCGGGCTTCTTGAAAGCCTGGGTTTCTCTTTCAGGCACCCCTTTATTGCTATGGCTTCTTTGATTCCTTTCAGAAGGGCCCCAGATGCCACAGTAGCCCTAAGGTCTACCAGTTCCAGATGAAATTGAAATAAGGAGAAAGAAAATGGAGGTGTGTTTGGTGGGAGTAGAGAGACTCTATTTGTGTGGAAGGGGACAGACTTGCACCTTTGCTTACATATACAAGAGTTAATCTGTGCTTGGGTAGGTACTTTGATATCCTTGGAATAAAGATAGCATGTGAAAACAGGATAATTATGAAAATGTCTTCTTTTATACAGCACTTTGTACTTCTTAAATTGCTTTCACTGCTGTCACATCAAACCTCTTCACACTTCTGTAGGATAGATAAGGCACAATTATTTCTCTGTATGCAGATGGATAAACAGACACAGAAAAGGATAATGACCTGCCACAGGTCTAAAGGTCTAACAGCATTTCAGTGGTAATTAGAACTAAAGTGGAGGAATTTTAAGTTCTGATAATCCACTACCATCGGACCAGCTAGTGGAGGAATTTTTATTTGAGAAGTTTAGTAGTGAGAGTCAAAGTCTTAGGAGCTGTAGGAGTGTTTTGTTGTTGTTTTTAGCAACTGGTAATCAGTTTATTAAAATAATTGACTTAAGCATCTGCAATGGTGACTTCCACCTCAACTCCTGGTTCAATGCTGTTGGAAGTAATCTGCTTAACAATCTAAGGACTGTGCAAGTCAATGAGTCCCTTGTGGATTCTCATCTGGAAACAATCCCATATCTTAGAACCTTCACCACAAGGAGTTTTTCTTGTAGTGATTCTCAAAGTCTTGGTAGGCATTCGAACTGGTCCTTTCACTTTGAGATTCTTTTCTTTTGCTCCTCTGATCAAGTCAGCACACGCTTTCTCCAGAGATTTTACCTTGTGGCTCGTTAGAGTGATTCGAATTTGGTGAACTGCCACCTCTGGCTCCACGGGCGTTTTCCCGGTATCCTTAAAAGCCATGGCTGCTGCGCGGCTTCCTGACCAGTTTGTTCCTTGGCGAGAGGGTGAGTCAGGAGCAGGAGCATGTGGATCCACGATCCGCAACAAGACCGTGTCTTCCTCAAAGAGGGGAGCTGTAGGTTTTTGGACCAATGGAGACATCTCTTTTCTGTTGGATATGATTGACAGTGTTAGAAGAGATGCTCACTGGAGGAAGGCCCCAGAGAAGGAATAAGGAACACTCCTCTTGCCTATATTGAGCCTCCATTGTCTCTGGTGCAGTTGCACATATTGTGAGATCACAGGTGGTAAAGAAAGAGGAGCTCTTCACCCTTAACTCAAGAGAAGAAAGGATGCTGTAGGAACAGAGGTCACTGTAAAAGCATGCCAATCTGAATGTGTGCAAGGGATTTTATGCCAGGTGGCCTTAGGTTATGGTAAGATAAGAGATACCCTATCTCTACTAAAAATACAAAATTAGCCGGGTGTGGTGGTATACGCCTGTAATCCCAGCTACTCGGGAGGTGGCAGGAGAATCGCTTGAACCCGGCAGGCAGAGATTGCAGTGAGCCAAGATCGTGCCTTTGCACTCCAGCCTGGGTAACAAGAGTGAAACTCTGTCTCAAAAAAAAAAAAAAAAAAAAAAAACTAATGTTGAATAAAAAGACCGGCCTCGTTCATTGAGAGCAGGGACTTTGTTCTCTGCTGTATCCCCCAGCACCTTGTATACGTATCCCATGTAGTAGGTACTCAGTAAATATTTGTTGAATCAGGCAGATTCATGTCTAGGTCTGTTTCCCCAAATGTGTAACAGAAATAAGGCTGGCTAACTCTATGCCATTCCCATAATAGTCTTCATCTTCTCTTCACTTTTCCATTCATTTACCTATATTACTCGAATACGTGAATGAAGAAAGGAGTAAGTTCCTCACTAAACTATAAGCCTTTTTAAGAACAGAAGGTAACATGTCTCATTTATCAAATTAGTAACTGCATTTGAAAATTGAGGTTTGGCACTAATGACTGGGTGACTTAGAGCATGTCCTGTAACTTCTCAGAATCTCATTTTACTCTGGTGAAACAGGGATCATGTCTTTTGAGTGTTGAAATGACTGCATTAACTAAATCACTGTGTAATCCTAAGAGCAATTTTTACGTACCCCAGGATAGGGTAGAAAATAAAGCATTGGAGTGAATGACTGTGGGATATAGGCTGGACACCTATGTGCATAGATAACTTCATGGAGCCTTGCAAAAAAATTATGGTAGGATATATATATATATATATATATATATATATATATATAAAAACATAAAATTTACCATCTTAACTATTTTTAGGTGTATCGTTCAGTAGCGTTAAGTAGATTCACATTGTGCAACCAGGTTCCAGAGCTTTTTACATCATGCAAAGCTGAAACTCTATACTCATTAAATAACAACTCTCCATTTTCCCTTCTCCCAAGCCCCTGGCAACCACCATTCTTTCTCTCTCGATGACTACTCTCTGACTACTCTAGGTACCTCATGTAAGTGGAATTATACAGTATTTGTCTTTTTATCATTGGCTTATTTCACTTACCATAATGTCCTTAAGGTTCATCCATGTTGTAGAATGTGTCACAATTTCCTTTTTAAGGTGGAACAATAGTCCATTGTAAATATACACACCATTCATCTGTTGGTGAACACTTGGGTTGCTTTTGCCTCTTGGCTATTGGGAATAATGCTGCTACGAATATAAGTGTACAGCTCTCTCTTTGGGACCCTGCTTCTTTTGGGTAGGAACCCAGAAAGGCATTACTGGATCAGACAGTAATTCTTTGTTTAATTTTGAGGAACCACAAACTCCTGAGCTCAAGTGATTCTTGCACCTCAGTCTCCCATACTGTTTGCAAAGTGGCTGCACCTTTTTATATTCCCACCAAAAAGGGTTTCAGTTTCTCCAGAACCTCACCAACACTTTTTATTTTCTTTCTTCCTTTTTTTTTTTTTTTGGTAAGAGTAGCCATCCTATTGGGTGGAGGTGGAGAGATTATTTTGATGGGTCTTGTGCCCTGTATGTTTGATGTACCATCAGTCAGCAGTGGATGTTTGCCAGCTAAAGTGACAGTGACTCTTTTCAGTAAATAGCATGTTAAGCACTTTCTGGGATAAAAATAAGTAAGATAGAGCCCTTACCTCATTTGATAAATACAGTAGAGATCTTACAACTTAGCCGTTGATAATACAGTAGAGATCTTACAACTTAGAAGTCTGTGCATGTGGTTTTCCAAGTGTACCTGTTTTTCATAGAAAATGTTAAAATTACGTGCATCTTAAGTGGTCACATGTGTTACCATTATTAATGAATTAATGATATTAAACATTTGAAAGTTAAATAATATTTTATTTTATTCCCCCCCCCTCCTTTTTTTTTTTTTTTGCCCAGGCTGGAGTGCAGTGGCACAATCACGGCTCACTGCAGCCTCAGCCTGCTAGGCCTACGGCCATCCTCCCACCTCAGCCACCCGAGTAGCTGGGACCACAGGTGTGCGCCACCACGCCTGGATAATTTTAATTTTTTGTGAGACGTGTTGCCCAGGCTGGTCTCAAACTCCTGAGTTTAAGTGATCCTTCCACCTCAGTCTCCCAAAGTGTATGAGCTACTGTGCCCAGGCTTTCCCTAGGTTTTCAATGGAATTTTAAGTCCACATGATAAATTTCCCAATTATTGTTAAGACTAGACTTCATAAATACTGACATTCATAATCCCATAGGTGCATCTGGAATAGTTTCCATTTTCCTCAGTCTTGTGGTGGGTGCTATAGCCACTGCCCAATAGTAGCAGTGAGCCTCATAGGCGACAGTGCTTTACAGCCTCCCTAAGTGTGGGAAAGGCAGGCATTGCCCTCAAGTTCTCCAGTACTACTTAATAGCGGAGAGGGAGAGAGTAGTGCCCAAAGGATCATCATTATATACTGAGAGGGTAGGGGAAGGCCCACCTTGATTTATCTGTAGGGGATGGAGAGGTACTTTGTTCTCTAGTCTCAGAGATTTTCTCATAGAAAACATTCTTCACTTTGTTCTTGGAGTTGATACGAAGTTGGGTTTTTTCTTTTTTTAATGTTTTTAATGCATTAGGTGAAACACCAAATTGTTTTGTGGTATTCAAAGTTTTTATGAAAGGCCTGCAGCTGAAGAAAAGCATAATTTTGGAATATTGAGGCAGGAGGATCGCTTGAGACCAGGAGTTTGAGGCTATAGTGAGCTGTGATTTCACCACTGCACTCCAGCCTAGGTGACAGAGCAAAACCCTGTTTCAAAAACACAAAAAGAATACTATTGGCATTCATAAGCCTGCCTTCACTTCCTTTTGGTCACTACCCACCTCTCACCTACCAGGTTAGCCATTATTGTGGCTTCTAACATGTATATTAGTTGGTCTGATTTTGCATTTTATATAAAGGGAATTATGCAGTATGTACTTTTTTGTTTTTTGAGACGAAGTCTTTCTCTTATTGCCCAGGCTAGAGGTCTCGACTCACTGCAACCTCCGCCTTCCAGGTTCAAGCAATTCTCCTGCCTCAGACTCCGGAGTAGCTGGGATTACAGGCACCACCACCAAGCCCAGCTAATGTTTGTATTTTTAGTAGAGGCGGGGTTTCACCCTGTTGGCCAGGCTGGTCTTGAACTCCTGGCCCTTGTGATCTGCCCGCCTTGGCCTCCCAAAGTGCTGGGGTTACAGGTGTGAGCCACCACACCTGGCCAGCTTTTTAAAACTCTTAAACAGACCTAGCAGTGCTATTTAACAGTTAAATGTCACCTCCAAAACTCTTGTTGTAATTTTATTGCCATTGTGACAGTATTAAAAGGTGGGACTGTTTTTTTTGAAATGAGGTCTTGCTCTATCTCCAGGCTGGAGTGCAGTGGTGCAATCTTGGCTCACTGCAATCTTCGACTCCTTGGTTCAAGCGATTCTCCTGCCTCAGCCTCCTGAGTAGTTGGGATTACAGGCACATGTCACCATGCCCAGCTAAGTTTTATATTTTTAGCTTAGAGACAAGGTTTCACCATGTTGGCCAGGATGGTCTCCATCTCCTGACACTGTGACCTGCCGGCCTTGGCCTCCCAAAGTGTTGGGATTACAGGCGTGAGCCACTGTGCCTGGCCTGACTGAGAAGTGGGACTGGTAAGAGGTGATTAGGCCATGGGGGTTCTGCCCTCATGAATCGATTAAGGTCATTATCACAGAACAGGTTGTTGTAAAATCAAGTTGGGCCCTACTCTGTCTCTTAGACTTCTGCCTTTGCTTGCCCTTCTGCCATGGGATGAGGCAGCAAGAAGGCCTCTGCCAGATGCAGGCTCCTTGACCTTGGACTTAGCCTACAGAACTATCTAAGAAATACATTTCTTTCTTTTTTTTTTTTTAAAGACGGGGTTTCACCATGTTGGTCAGGCTGGTCTTGAACTCCTGACCTCAGGTGATCTGCCCACCTTGGCCTCCAAAGTGCTTGGATTACAGGCGTGAGCTGCCACGCCTGGCCTCCTATTTTTTTTTTTTTTTAAAGACGGGGGTAGAAATACATTTCTTTTCTTATAAATTACCCAGTCTGTGGTATTCTGTTATAGCAACACAAAACAGACTAAGACAGAAGGGATTTTAATGGGATGGTTGGAAACTGAATGTGGACTACCTAGAGTGGATATCACCCTGTTGGTTGTAGCAAAGCGATGTTAAAAGGTAAGCCTATTGCTACAATGTAAGGGTAGGTAATATTTACATACTGTATCATAAGTATTAACATTATAAAGGGGATAAGTACACTGGAGCTTAATGTTAAGTGTTCCTGTCTTCTATAACCATTTGATCACTGTGTCTATTCCTAATAAATCTCACCTGTTCTTTAAAAAATATCCTAGTAATTCTTTGGGTTTTGAATCTTTAATCTTCAATATAAGTGTGTATACATCTAAATTTTAAAAATATACATGCAGGCATTCTGACTAGATCTCCAAGGATTGGCAGACCTATTAAATGACGTAACTCAAGTAAATTATCAGACATATCAGAAGTACACACTTGATGGGCTTGATTGAGATACAGTGATCCTCAGAGTGCCACCTGGCGAGCACTGCAGTCTCCCCCTCTTACAAGAGAGCTCAGCCTTACCCTTTGGCTGAAGAAGTGAGGTCTCTTTGCTCTTCTTCTGTCTCTGCTGTCTCCTCATCTCCAAATATGGTCTATACCCCTCACACCACAAAGTGTTCTTACTTCAGCAAAATCATAGGGAGGGACCCGTCACCACTGGAATTGGTTCTAACGGTTGAAATTCCTTCCTTATTCAGGATCCTTCCACAGGTCCACCGTGCCTTATTTGTGCGATCTTGGCTCACTGCAACCTCCGCCTCCCAGGTTTGAGTGATTCTCCCACCTCAGCCTTCTTAGTATGCTGGGACTACAGGAACGCACCACAGCCAGCTAATTTTTGTAATTTTTGTAGAGACGAGGTTTCACCATGTTGCCCAGGCGAGTCTCATACTCCTGGACTCAACTGATCCACCCACATCGGTCTCCCAAAGTGCTGGGATTGTAGGATCATAGGCATGAGCCACCACGCCCGGCCAACAGCCAAAAATTTAAAACCATATCATTAGAGTTCATGCATTTTTTTACTTGTTAGCAATATATTTAAATACTAAAAGGGGCTTAAGTTTTTAAAAATAAATTTTTAATTTCATTTAAAAATATAATTTAGAGACAGGATCTTACTCTGTTGCCCAGGCTTGAGTATAGTGACACAATCACTGTAGCCTGAAGCTCCTGTGCTCAAGTGATACTCATGCCTCAGTCTCCCAAGTAGCAGGGATTACAGGCACAAGCCACCATGCCCAGCTTTCTTTAATGTTTTTCTCATGATTAAACTGGGGTTATGGGTTTTGGGGAGGAAGACCACAAAGATAGTGCCCTTCGCATCACATCAAGGGCATATACTGTCAACAGAGCACTCTTATTGTTGACCTTGATTACCTGGCTAAGGTGGTGTTTGCCAGGTGTCTCACTGTTTTCTCCTCTTTGCATAATGTACTCACTGGAAGCAAGTCATTAAGTGTACCCCACACTGAAGGAGTAGGGAGTTGCGTTCCACCTCCTTGAGAGTGGAGTATCAACGTAAATTATTCGGTCTTCATCTATTTGGGAGATTGTCTCTTCACCCCATTTGTTTATATCACTATGGACTTGTGAATGTTAATTTTACATTTTGGGTTACAGTCCCAATGGCACTTTGATTTTGGTGCTTATATTTTTCCAGCTTTTGGCATTGGGAGCTTTTTCAGTTGGCTTTTGTGTCTCTTTGACGTACCTTAATTACATGTAAAAAAAAGTTTTAGCACCTTACTTCCTGGCACTACAATATGTTCCAAGTTCATCTAGTATATTTCTTGCCCCAGGGACTTAACTTTAAAAGAACCAAGGCTTTATTGAGATATAATTTATAAACATTTCACCCGTTTAAATCCAGTGTTTTTTAATGTATACACAGATATGTTTACTCGCCATCAAAGTCAATTTTTAGAATAATTTAATCACCTCAACAAGAAACCCTTGACTAGATACAGTGGCTCACACCTGTAATTTCAGGACTTTCGTAGGTAGAGGCAGGAGTATCGCTTGAGCCTGGGAGTTTGAGACCAGGTTGGATAAAATAGCGAAACCTGTTTCTACAAAAAATTTTAAAGTTAGCCAGGTATTGTGGCATGGCCCTGAAGTCCCAGCTACTCAGGAGGCTGAGGGAGGAGAATTGCTTGAGCCCAGGTCAAGGCTGCAGTAAGCTATGACCATACCGCTGCACTCTAGCCTGGGCAACAAAGCGAGACCCTGTCTCAAAAAAAAAACAAACAAAAAATCCAACCATGTGCCCTTTAGCTATTTGCTCTCTCTCTCCCTCTCTTTCTCAGTGTTAACTACTGATCTACTTTCTTTCTGTGTAGATTTGCCTGTCTGGACATTTCATAGAAATGGTATCACATGTGTGGCTTTCACTTAGCATAATGTTTCAGGGTTCATCTTTGTTGTAGCATTTATCAGTACTTCATCCTGTTTTTATGGCTGAATAATATTCCATTGTGTGGATATACCACCTTTTGCTTATCTGTTTATCAGTTGATGGATCTTTGGTTTGTTTCCGCCTTTTGATTATTATGAATAATGTTGCTATGAACATGTGTACAGGTTTCTGTGTGGTCCTGGTTTTCATTTGCTGGGTCATGTGATAATTCTGTGTTTAACCATTTAGACATAAATTGTGAAGTATTGATCTTTTTATTACTAAGTTTTTATTTGAGACAGGATCTCACTCTGTCATCCAGGCTGCAGTTCAGTGGTGTTATCATGGCATGGCTCATTGCAGCCTCAAACTCCTGGGCTCAAACAGTCCTTTTGTCTTAGCCTCCCAAGTAGCTGGGATCACAGGCATGCACCACCACACGTGGTTAATTTTTAATTTTTTATAGAAACAGGGTCTCGCCATGTTGCTGAGGCAGGTCTCAAACTCCTGAGCTCACGCAGTCCTCCTCCTACCTTGGCCTCTTGAAGTGCTAGGATTACAGGCATGAGCCACCATGCCTGGCCTATTATTATTATTATTATTATTATTATTATTATTTATTATTTATTTTCGAGGTGGAATTTTGCTCTTGTTGCCCAGGCTGGAGTGCAATGGCATGATCTTGACTCACTGCAACCTCCGCCTCACGGGGTCAAGTGATTCTCCGCATCAACCTCCCGAGTAGCTGGGATTACAGGCGCCCACCACCATGCTCAGCTAATATTTGTATTTTCAGTAGAGATGGGGTTTCACCATGTTGGCCAGGCTGATCTCAAACTCCTGGCCTCAGGTGATCCACCTGCCTTGGTCTCCCAAAGTGCTGGGATTACAGGCATGAGCCACCGTGGCCAGCCAGTTATTTTAATCCTGTATCCTTTGACCAACATCTCTCCAATCTCCCATGGAAGATTTTTAAAATCAACGAAAACAAGACTTTGCTGCAAGACACTTACTGAAAACTATGAGTTTTTGATACTATCCAGTACTTTTTTTTTTTTTTTCTTAATCGATAAGTTTATTAAAAACAGACTAATGATCCTGTGCTTAAATGTCATTGTGGTTGTGTGCTGATTTCCATAAAACATAACTAATTTTAAGGATTGGTCACAAATACATTCCGGACAGAGAAAAAGGTAAACAGAAATGACTACAAGACAGTGCCATTTAGACATAGCTCCCTTAATACTTGCTAAAAAACGGAGTTTGATATTATTTACAATTATACCAGTATTGTAGAGGCCAAATGTCACAGGGATAAGGGTATACCAGGATCATGAGACATATTTCATACTTCCCAGATAGTTTTATATTTTTAGCTTTGAAGGTAGGTACCAGATCAGAACTTGTCTTAACAAGCAGAAATTTTATGTCCATTCAAAGAGTCTCTTACACCTTTCTGGGCCTATTCACTTGCAGAGAAGAGTAGAAACTGTAACCAGGCTCTTATATCATGCATTCATATGTGATCTCCCATCTTCATATGCTGTCCAATTTCTTTAAGATAAATGGAGTGACTCGCAGCAGGGCCACGTAGATGAGAAAGTTCCGTATGGAAGAGATCACATCCTCGGCGCATCTTCCGTTTCATCTCCTCCGGGTCCAGCCTCGGCGCGAGGCCCTCAATCCGAACATCGCGGCTCTGACTTACCAACCTTAAGCCGCCTCGCTCTGCTCTTCCAGTGGCCGTCTATCCATACTTTTTAATTGATATAGTCCTGAATTTCCTAGGCACTGCTCCAGAGTCTGCAAGATAAGTGCCATTTGTTCTCTCCCCTTCACAGCCAGGTTCTCTCTGGAATAGTTCATCCTGCTCACTCTGCTTTCTGTGCCCACCTCTTCTGCTCACAACAGCCAGACTTCGCCCCCTACCCCCAGTCTTGCACTCTTCAACTGATGCTGTGCACACTCTGTGTACAGCCTGTCTTGATTTTCATCTTTCTGGACTGGTTGCTTTTTCCTGAAGGCCTTCCTCACCAATCAGACTGTTTTCCCTCCCTTTTTTTTGCCATTCTTTCCAGAAAAGCAAAAGATTCTGATTTTTTCAGGAGCACTTGATGTTAAAAGCCATTTCCTTTTTAAAAAGTTACATCTACTACTTTGCTGAGACACCTCTGGTTTTCCCAAGTCTTTGACTCTTTGTTCTTAGTTCTTGGGCCCTCTGTGTTCCATACAATCTCTGGATGATCTCATCCAAATTCCTAGGGGCTGATGACTCTCCTGTCCTAAAAATAAAACAAAGCCAAAACCTCTACTTCCCTTTGAAGCACTACCATCCTTCTTTCCTCCAGGGCCCTGCTCACTGTTTTACTTTCTCCCTCCGACTTTAGGCTAAAGCTCCCTTTGCTCTGCCGAACCTGTTCTCAGCAAGGATTATTTTGTTTTTTAAACCTACTTGATGATTATCTCATACTGTTGTGTCCTATTTTTTTCTCTTTTATGTATCTGACTCCAACATGTAACATCAACATGATGATAGATTTTATTAAAAATGGGTTATTTATATAACTGTTCCTCATTTGTTGGGCATTTATATTGCTTCATTTTTTCAAATTTTTAAATTTTATTTTATTTTAAGAGACGTGTCTCACTATGTTGCCCACGCTGGTCTCGACCTCCTGGACTCAAGCGATCCTCCCACCTTGGGCTCCCAAAGTGCTGGGATTACAGGCATGAGCTACTACACCCAGCCCTCATTCTATTTTAATTTATTTTTATTTTTAACTTTTTAGAGACAGCCTCATTGTTGCCCAGGCTGGAGTGCATTGGCATGATCACGGCTCACTGCAGCCTCGACCTCCTTGGCTTAGGTAATCCTACCACCTCACCCTCCCAAGTAACTGGGACCACAGGTGCATACCACATAATTTTTTTGTATTTTTTGTAGAGGCTGGGTTTCTCCATGTTGCCCAAGCTGATCTCGAACTTCTGGGCTCAAGGGATCCACATCCAGCGCTACAATTTTTTATCCCGGATGTATACTTTCAAATTCTGTTTTTTTGTTTGTTTGTTTAGACGGAGTCTCACTCTGTTGCCCAGGCTGGAGTGCAGTGGCACAATCTCGGCTCGCTGTACCCTCTGCCTCCTGGGTTCAAGTGATTCTCCTACCTCAGCCTCCCGAGTAGCTGGGACTGCAGGCACACACCACCACAACTCGCTAATTTTTGTATTTCTAGAGGAGACAGGGTTTCACTGTGTTGGCCAGACTGGTTTTGAACTCTTGACCTCAGGTGATCTGCCTATGTTGGCCTCCCAAAGTACTGGGATTACAAGTTCAAGCTACCGCACCTAGCCTGTATACTTTTAAATTCTTTAGTAGGGCTTCTGTCTTGAGTGCTTATTAGCTTTTCTTCTCTGGTGAAGCGGGTTGGCCAGGATAAAAAGTATCATCAAGATGCCATTTCTCCCCTCTTTCTTACCCCAACTCCTGTAGCTGATCTGTCCCCCTACTCCAGATTCATGCCCTGTTTTGGTTACTGTCAGCTCTCCAGAATGGAGGGATCTCTCTTTTAAGTGTTAGCTCCTGAAATCAATAGTGATCTAGAAAAGAAGGGATTTTTTTTTTTTTTTTTGAAGAGACCGTGTTTTCCTTTTTTTAAAAAGTGATACAGAGTTTCGGTCTTGTTGCCCAGGCTGGAGTGCAATGGTGCGATCTCAACTCACTGCAACCTCCGCCTCCTGGATTCAATCAGTTCTCCTGCCTCAGCCTCCCGAGTAGCTGGGATTACAGGTGCCAGCCACCATGCCCAGCTACTTTTTTTTTTTTTTTTTTTTTTTTGGTAGAGACAAGGTTTCACCATATTGGCCAGGCTGGTCTTGAACTCCTGACCTCAAGTGAGGAGGAGTTCACCTTAGCCTCCCAAAGTGCTGGGATTGCAGGCATGAGCCACCGCACTCGGTTTCCTTTGTTTTTTTTGAGACATAATTTACCTACTAGAAAAAAGAAAAGCTCAACCTTTAAAAAGTATGTAATTTAGTCGTTTTCAGTATATATTCATAAAGTTTTGGAACTAACAACACTGTCTAATCCCAGAACATTTTCATGACACCAGGATGGTCTCCATTTCTTGACCTCGTGATCCACCCCGCCGCGGCCTCCCAAAGTGCTGGGATTATAGGCATGAACCACTGTGCCCGGCCTTCTTCTTTCTCTTTCTGCATTCTAGATCTCTCTTTTTTTCTTCTTCCTGCTATTTATTTGTTTAATTAGTTTTAGAGACAGGGCCTCACTCTGTTGCCCAGGCTACAGTGCAGTGATCATAGCTCACTACAGCCTCTAACTCCTGGGCTCCTTCCTCTCTCAGTTCAGCCTCCTGAGTACTGGGACTACAGGCAGGAGCCATCACATTCAGCTAATTTTTAAAATTTTTTGTGGAGATGGACACTTGCTATGTTGCCCAGGCTGGTCTCAAACTCCTAGGGGCAAGCCATCTTCCTGCCTCAGCCTCCCAAAATGTTGGGATTACAGGTGAGAGCCACCATGCCTGGCTTCTTGTGGGCTTTTGATTCTGTGAAGCCTTCTCCTTTTCTCTTGAGCCTTGATGGTTTGTCCTTAACACTCCCAGCTCCTTCCTGGGTTGCCCTTTATAATTTGCTTGCTGTGTTCCTCGCAGTTGAGTCTTATCTTTGTTCTTTGTTTATTTATCATGTGTTTATTTTCTTGAGTTTTGAAGGAGGCATTCTGTACCATTTCTCAGCTTAGCTCTTCCCAGAGTTCTGTTGTGTAGGACTTTCTGGGCACATTCTTGTATAATGGAAAGAACATAGAATTTAGAAGAAAGAATAAGGGTTAATCCTAGCTCTGTCTTTGGATGACTGGCTAAGTCACTTAGACTCCGGTAGCATTTTCAGCTATTTTATTTTATTTTATTATTTTTGAGATGGAATCTTGCTCTTGTCATATAGGCTGGAGTACAGTGGCACAATCTCGGCTCACTGTAACCTCTACCTCCTGGGTTCAAGCAATTCTTTGCCTTAGCCCCCAGAGTAACTGGGATTACAGGCGCCTGCCACCACGCCTGGCTAATTTTTGTATTTTTAGAACAGAGACAGAATTTCACCATGTTGACCAGCCTGGTCTCAAACTCCTGACCTCGTGATCCGCCTGCCTCAGCCTCCCAAAGTACTGGGATTACAGGCATGAGCCACTGCGCCCGGCCACTTTTAAAGTGCTATGCAGTTATCATGTTCTAAAAACTAGTGCATGTATACATATATGTATACACACACACACACACACACACACACGTATATATAATATATATTTATTTATGTTTGAGACAGAGTTTCACTTGTTGCCCAGCTGGTTGCAGTGATAGGATCTCAGCTCACAGCAACCTCCACCTCCCTGGTTCAAGTGATTCTCCTGCCCCAGCCTCCCAAGTAGCTGGGATTACAGGTGCCACCATACCCAGCTAAGTTTGTATTTTTAGTAGAGTCGGGATTTCACCATGTTGGTCAGGCTGGTCTCAAACTCCTGACCTCAGATGATCCACTCACCTTGGCCTCCCAAAGTGCTGGGATTACAGGAATGAGCCACCACTCCTGGCCTCATAATATTTATATCTAATGAAGTATAAGGAAAACTGGCCAGGCCTGGTGGCTTATGCCTGTATTCCCAGCACTTTGGGAGGCCAAGGAGGGTGGATCATCTGAGGTCAGGGGTTCAAGACCAGCCTGGCCAACATGGCAAAACTCCATCTCTACTAAAAAATACAAAAATTAGCTGGGTGTGGTGGTGAGTACCCATAATCCCAGCCACTCGGGAGGCTGAGGTGGGAGAGTCACTTGAACCTGGGAGGCAGAGGTTGCAGTGAGCCAAGATTGCACCACTGCACTCCAGTCTGGGTGAGAGGGCGAGACTCGTCTCCAAAAAAAAAAAAACCCACCAAATATAAGGAAAACTAATGCGGAGTTTACAATTATCAACAAAAATAATGATAATGATTATTATTTAGGGGCCAGGCACAGTGGCTCACGCCTGTAATCCCAGCACTTTGAGAGGCTGAGATGGGCACATCACTTGAGGCCAGGAGTTTGAGGCCAGCCTGCCCAACATGATGAAACCCCGCCTCTACTGAAAATACGAAAAAATTACGGGCTGTCTGTAATCCCAGCTACTTTGGGAGGCTGAGACAGGAGAATCGCTTGAACTTGGGAGACGAAGGTTGCAGTGGACTGAGGTTACAGTACCACTGCACTTCAGCCTGGGTGACAGAGCGAGACTCCGTCTCAAAAAAAAAAAAAAAAGAAAAGGAAAGAGAAAAAAAGTAATTATTTAAAATTATATTAAAATAATTAAATAATGAGATTGGAGATTAAAGTGATAAAAATCTAGATGACAGTGACCCACTGTTTGTATTTGTATTGAATTTATGAAACAAGTTCACATACCTATTCATCCAAATAACCTTATATGTGAGGTAAGTATTCTTTACATTTTACAGGGGAAGATACTAAGGCTCAGTGAGGTTAAAATAATTGCCCCAGGTTACAAACACAGAGCTGTGACTGTGCAAGCACTTGAATTTGGGTTTCAGGACTTCCAAGACCAAGACTTTGTATCTTGACCCAAAATAAAGGTTGAATAGGCTGGGCATGGAGGCCCACGTCCTTAATCCCAGCACTTTTGGGAGGCTGAGGCAGGTGGATCACGAGGTCAGGAGTTCGAGACCAGCCTGACCAACATGGTAAAACCCAGTCTCTACTAAAAATACAAAAATTAATTGGGCGTGGTGGCACATGCCTGTAATCCAGCTACTCAGGAGGCCGAGGCAGGAGAATTGCTTGAACTCCAGAGGCAGAGGTTGCAGTGAGCTGAGATCGTGCCACTGGACTCCAGCCTTAGCGACAAAGCAAGACTCTGTCTCAAAAAAAAAAAAAAAAAGTTGAATAGTTTTAAGGTTATTTCTGCCAATATACTCTATCACTTCAGTAGGTTTTCTGGAGTGAGTGAAGGCAGCACGAGTTTGAGCATTCATCCTGGGGGATCATCTGTTACTCTGAATGTGTCGTGGGTTAGCGTTGTGGGCATGACTGCTATCTGGGGGCAGGTTGAAAAGCTGCCACATTGCCACTATCATCCTACGGAATACTAGTCAAGCAGAATTATAAGTTCTTGTGAAATTACTCAAGTTTTTTATTTCTCAAGTTACAGTGGAAAAATCTTATTTCTGAACTAAGTTTCTTTTCTTTTCTTTCCATATTGTCTCCTCACTTGCACTCTTGAGCAGTAAATACATCTGTTTCAAACACAAGCACAAACCTAGACAGAACAGTTACTGCCAGAGTCGGTGGCAGTGTTGCAGCTTTTCAACCTGCCTCCAGATAACAGCCACGCCCACAACACTAACCCACTGCATGTTTAGAGTAACAGATGCTCTCCCAGGACGACTGCTGAAACTCCTGCTGCCTTCACTCACTCCGGAAAACCTGAGGAATGGAGGACTAGATTGAAAAATTGGAAAGTCACTGGTAACCAAGGCAGTGTCTCTCATTCTCTGTGGGAGCAGCAGGCCTTGTTTCTGCAGTTCAGGTCTGTCTATTACTTGGGTTCTCTCTCTCTGCAGAATGAAATCTGGGTGCATGTGGCCCATTCCAGTGCTCCTGGTTTTGCAAACAGATAGTCTTCTGCCAGCCATCCTTGCCCCTTGGAGTCTCCGTGTTCCAGCTCCCAGGCTCTCTGAGAAGAGGAGCTAGTTGGCCCAGTTCCGCATTAGAATGGACTCTTGTGTGGGCTGGGTAGTACCTTATCAGCTGTGGCCAGGAGCAATACTCTCAACAGCACAGACAAAATGGGATAGTTCCCCTATTAGGTAAACGTGATGTGGGCTGGAGTAAGTACCCTGAAAGGTGTCTGTCACAGAAAGTCACCTGGGAGAACTTTGTCAGGTTCCAGGCTCCACTCCCTTAGGGTTTTGTTCAGTCAATAGGTATACAATAGAAACTAGGTGTCCACATGTTTAAAAAGCTCCCTGGTTGAGTCTGATGCCTCCTCAGATTTAGAAATCACTTTACTCTAATACATGTAAATAAATTAATATATATTTGAGTTTGCATAAGGAAATAATGGAAGGATAAACAAGTAACTAATAAAAATGGTTATGGGTGAAGATTGATGAGGCTGGGGAAGATGGGGAGCAAGATCTCTCCCTCGCACACACCCCTTTTAACCAAGTTAAAAATTTAAAATAAACACTTCAGCTTAACAATTAGAAATCAAAATCAAAACAATGATTTTAAAGTTGAAGATACTGAGGACCAGAAGGTGTCACTGTATCTGGGGCCAGGGTTTTCATCTGTGAAGTAATTCCAGTTTTTGGTATCAGTCATTAAATATAATTTATTTTTCCTCATCAGCATAATTCCATAGAAATTAATGGTACACAGGAGAAGAAGAGAATAAACTCCAAAGGGAATTGGAAGAATTTGGGTTCCGTTGCTTTGTTTTTGCTCTGTAGAAAACGTGCTTCCACAGTAGACCTAAAAACATGAGATACGAGCCCAGGACAAAGTGAACTGAGAAGAAAAGCATTGAGGCAGTGCCTTTCCATCTTGGTTGAACTTGAGAATCACCTGGGTTCCTTTAAAAAATAAAATTACAATTCATACACACACAAGCACACATACACACACAGTCTAGGACAGTTATTCTGAGGGGTTTTTTGTTGTTGTTGTTTTGAGACAGGGTCTTCTTCAAACTCCTGGGCTAAAGCAGTCCTCCCGCCTTAGCCTCCCAAGTAGCTAGGATTACAGGTGTCAGCCGCTGCATTTGCCTCGTCTGGTTTTTTTTTTTAGTAGGGGGGGGGACAGTTTCGCTCTTGTTGCCCAGGCTGCTCAGCACATCATATCTGAGAATTTGTGATGTTGCTGTATCTTAGATGTTAATCACTTGGTTAAGGTGGTATCTGCCTGTTTATCCTTTATGCCTATTATCATAGATATCTTGGGGGATATATACTCTGAGACTGTGATCAAATTTTTACTCACAAATTTCAGCATCCATCCATGGGTCTTGTCTGAAACTATTATTATTGTGGTTTTTGCCTAATGGTGATTTTTTCCTCCCTAATTTCCTTCATTCCTTTTTTTTTTTTTTTTTTTTTTTGAGATGAAGGCTTACTCTGTCACCCAGGCTGGAGTGCAGTGGCACGATCTTGCTGGGATTATGGGCGTCCAGCACCACGCACGACTAATTTTGGTTTTTAGTTGGGGGGGCAGTTCCACCACGTTGGCCAGGCTGGTCTCAAACTCCTGATCTCAAATGATCCACCCACCTCAGACTCCCAAAGTGCTGGGATTACATCTCAGTCGTCAATACACTTTTAAGTGTGCTCATTGCTACTGGATGTCACTGCTTCTAAGTCTTCTCAGCAGACAGAACTAGGAAAATAGGCTTATGTATACTCACCTACATATTACACATATATCTATGTTTATTTCTGTGTCTGTGTATATGACAAATTATGAGTTCATACTGATACCACATTCTAATCCAACACTGATTTATTTTAGACTTCTTCTTTATTTGTAATTCTTTTACCAACCTGGCTGTCATTATCCTTTGATTTTTTTTTAAACTTACTTTTTCAGTGCTACTGTCTACATGAAGTAGTGTCAGAATTGCTAACCCGTTTCTTTGTGAGAAACAAATTTACTAACTAGGTAACAGGATTTGTGTTATAGTTTTTTATGGCTTTAGCTTTACGATATCCAGTCAAAATAGGTTTTCAAAGTTTCTTCCTCATGCCCTTTAGTGTGGTTATGTTATTTGTTTGTAATGCAGTTAGATTCACTTGTTACTGTTTGTATTCTGAGTCCTTTAATTTTTTTTAGTATATGCTACATTACTCTGGTTTTGAGTCATCTATACACAAAGATATACTCAGAGAAATATCACTTCTTCCTTATCCCTAACATCCATTCCCGTTTCCCCTATCCCTTTCCCCCACCTATCCCCTGTAGGTAGCTGATCTCTTTGGTTTCTGGTTTATCCTTCCTATATTTCTTTTATACAAATAAGCAGATAAGTATATGTTTTCTTATTGCCCATTTCTTTTCTTTTTTTTTTTTTTGAGATGGAATCTCACTCTGTCGCTTACGCTGCAGTGCAGTGGCGCGATCTCGTCTGACTGTAACCTCCACCTCCCCGGGTTCAAGTGATTCTCCTGCCTCAGCCTCCCGAGTAGCTGGTACTACAGGCACATACCTCCACACCTGGCGAATTTTTGATATTTTTAGTAGAGATGGGGTTTCACTGTGTTAGCCAGGATGGTGTCCATCTCCTGACCTTGTGAGCCACTACGCCCGGCCATTATTGCCCATTTCTTATATGAAGGATAGCATAGTCTAAAACTCTTTTGTACTTTGCTTTTTTTTCACTTAACAATATATCTTGGAATCCATTCAGTGTCACTTCTTAGACATCTTAGAATGCTCTTCATTCCTTTTTACTGCTGCATAGTACTCCATGTGGGTATACCATAGTGTATTCAGTTTCCTCCAATGTATGGGCATTTAGATTGTTTCCAGTGTTTTGCAATTACAAATATTGCTACAGTGGATAACCTTGTACATGTTTTTTTCATATCATTGGAGGTATACCTTCAGAGTAGATTCTTAGAAGTAGGATGTACACATATATAATTTTGTTAATTATTGCCAAATTACCCTCCAGAAGAGTTGTACAGTTTGCATTCCCGTCAGCAATATATGAAAACTACCTGCATATATTTTAAAATATATACAGATGAATGATTAGCAGTTTTGTTTAGGGTCTTCCTTTCCTTCTGCAGTTCCTCTTCTATCATGATAGGTTGCAAAGAAACTAACTGCAGAAACTTTTTCATGAAAAGAAGTAAAATCAGTTTCCAGAGCTGACTGAAGATTTTCTTACGGCGTTTTAAAATTATAATTATGTATTACATTTTTCCACTTTACCTAGTTTAGCATCTGTTATATAACATCTCACCACCTGCTTAGTTGTGCAGGCAGTTCTTTTCCGTTTAGATAATAATAATACTGTATACTGCAAGTTTAAACATTTTCCTCATCTTAGAGAGTCATTTTCCACATTTCTGAGACAGGTGTTTAATATTTCTGAAAGTGAGGCAGTTCAGAAAAGATTTGCATTTCTTCACTCTTTTATGTTTCAGTGATGGGTGTGTTCATCTGAACCTCTTTTCCTTTGACTTGACTCGTTGGGGTACAGCTTACAAAACCATGCCAGGGTCACCCTGACAAAGTAGATCATCCTCTTTTCAGACCATGGCTCCCTGTCCTCCTGCCCTCTCTCCCTGATGTCTCCTGGCTTGAGAACCTCACCTTTATGTTTTCCTTGTATGCTGGTCCTCTGGCCTTGCTCTAGATTCTGTCTGCTGACCTTCTCACTCTGACCAGATTCTTAGTTCTCTTGATCTCTCCACTCCCACTCTGTAGAAACTCTACTGTTTATTTTGTCTGATCTTGCTCAGGCTGCTGATACATGCTGGAGAAAATCACTTAATTGTCATGATTGGCACCACTAAACATCTCTGGATTCTAATTTCTGCTGAGTCTTCAGTGTATTCTTTTAACTTGTCCCCATTCGGGTCCCTTTCTCACCTTCCCTGTGTCTGGTTTGCTTTTACATCTTCTGCCTTCCAGCCCGCTCTCCCATACTCCCACACCTCATTTACAGCACACACTTGCCTTCTTTCAGGTTTTGACTTATCCTGAGAAAATAGATCTAAATAGCCAGAACCTTCCAAATGGATAGGCTACTTTGGGAAGCAGTACATTTTCTGTATCATGATCATTACGATTCTTTTTTCTTGTCCTTACTGCCTGCCTTCTTCAGCTGTATTTCAGTTGACCTGTCTGAATCTGGCTCAGTGATGAACCTGACCTTGGTTGATCACCACAAGAGGCTGTGGCCAAGGACTGTTGGTCTGTGTAAAAGTTGTCATGGTTCAGAACATGGTTTTGGGGGTCAACACATCTGGATTTGAATCTCAGTTCTGTTAACTACTAGGTATGTAATCAGGGACAAGTTAATTGACCCTCCCCCTCTGCCTCAGTTTCTTCATCTGTAAAGCAGAGAGTTATGTTTCATAAGGTTGTAGTGAAGATAATATATAAGGATTTTTCTTAAGTTCTTAGCACTGTGCTAATGACTGATCATTATGATTAAACGTGGTCCTTCCTCGTTTTCTCACTCTACTTCAGGTCACTTAATGCTCTTGGTTTGTGTTGATAATACTCTAGCAGTTGTCATAACTCACTGCAAGGCAGCCTCACCCAGACCATTGTAAAGTTCTTTTCCAGTGAAAGTAGGAGGAAATAACTGAGGAGAAAGGAAATGATCAAAAAGTACGTACCCCATCTGTTTCATCAGGGTCTCTTTTTCTTATGGCAAGTTCAGAACACTAAGTAGTAACTACTTTGCATTAGAGAGTATCTGTTATAAAGAATACCAAATCTGACCTTGTGCTACCCTAGCATGCTTGAAGTAAAACAAAGATGTTTGGTTATGGATTTTTAAGATGATGAATAGTCACAATACTAAATCCTGATAGTGTATCTTAGATCAAGTAAAATAGTCTTATTTTTCCTATTCATGAGAGAAATGTTTTTCACACTTCTTTAATAATTTGTGTACTACAGTTCACCAAACATTTGTGGAACCTTTTCTGAATATAAATAACTCAACCAGTGTCTCTCAGCTAGTGAGGGATAGGGCCAGAATTGAAACCTTTTCAGGGTCTTTAGCCTGTTTTATTACTGAAGAAATTGACAGGTGCACATGTAACCAACAAAACTTGTTCAAACTCTGGGCTCTCCAAAGCATCTTTTCTAGAGAAGTTGCATACTTGTTAATGACTTCAGATTTTAAGCTATGGGTACGTATATTACATTGGAACATTGGCTCTTAAAATAATATAAAATTATGAATAAATGCAAAGCATTTGCTGTTATTGGTTTTATTCCTAAAATAACCTTAGGCTAGCTTTTAATTGTTCACTTAATGGTTTGCAGCATCTGAAAATAAAAAAAAAACCTTTGTACTGTCTTTCTTGGTTAGTCAGTTATCAGAGAACCAAGCTAAAGTAAGGAATACATTTTCTTTTAAAGCAATCATTAGTATTATCTACCTGTTTATTTTTGGAGCATTAATTTGGCTCAGTCAAACTTACTTAGCATCTGAAGACAAGTTAATTTTTATCTGTGAAACAGAGTACTGTAGTTTCATGTTCAGATGATTAAAGTTCGCCAAAATGGGTAGCTTAGAGAACAGCTTAATAGCTTTTCCTAAAAATAGCCCATTCACAGTTGATAGGTAGCATTTTAGTTGTTACAGTATATGGTGCTTGTGCATGATAATGTTTGTCTAAATAAGGTAGACATGTTATCCACAAATATTGAGGCTCTGCTGTGAGACATGACTGTTATGACAGGGAATGGAGAGGATGGGAAGAAAACCTGAAAGTATCAGAAATTTTGCATCAGAGCCTTTGAAATGATTGTGGAAGGCTGGGCATTTATTCTGATGATACTGTTATTACTCAAAACCTGTTTGGAACATTTCCCTTGGAACTTCCTTGAATATGAGCTTATGAACCATGAAAGAGAATCAACCCCTTAATTTTGTAGCACAGCTAAATTTTTTTAAAAATCACCTTTTGGGGTATAATTTGTATGCAATAAAATATATCTTTTAGGTGTGCTGTTCAGTGAAATCTTGACACATGTATATAGTTGTGTAACTGCCAACACAATAAAGATACAGAACATTTACATCACTTCAGAAAACTTTCTTGTGCACCTTTGCAGTCACTTTGTGCCTCAGGCAACCACGGCTTGCTTTTTTTTTTTTTGAAGCAGAGTCTCACTCCTTCACCCAGGCTGGAATGCAGTGGCGCAGGCTTGGCTCACTGCAACCTCTGCCTTCCAGGTTCAAGTGATTCTCCTGCCTCAGCCTCCTAAGTAGCTAGGATTACAGGTGCACACCACCATGCCTGGCTAATTTTGTAGTAGAGATGGGGTTTCACCATGTTGGCCAAGCTGGGCTTGAATTCCTGACCTCATGATCTACCGACCTTGGCCTCCCAAAGTGCTAGTATTACAGGTGCAAGCCACCTCGCCCAGCCACGGCCTTCTATCACCATAGATTAGCTTCAGCTTTTCTAGAATCTCATATAGATGGGATTTAAAAGTTTGTTCTCTTTGTGTCTGGCTTCTTTCATTTAGCATGGTGTTTTTCAGATTTGTCCTTGTTGCATCGATCATTAGCAATTCCTTTTATTGCTGAGTACTGTCCTGTTGTATGGATGTACCACAGTTTGTTTACTCTTTCCTTGTTAATTAACTTTTGGGTTGTATCCAGTTTGGAGCTGTTAGGAATAAAGCACCTACAGATACCTATATATTAGAGTTTACACTTTCCTGCATCTTCACCAACACTTGGTATTGGTCAGTCCGTTTTAGCCATTCTAATGGGTATTTGGTTTTAATTTATATTTCCTTTATGACTCAGCAGTCATATTTTCTTATTTGTTGTCACAAAGGAAGTATTTATTCTTTTGCCTGTTTGTAATACTGGGTTGTTTGTGGTCTAGTTTTGAAGTTTTAAGAGTTCTTTATGTATTCTAAGTACAAGTCCTACATGTTGCAAAATTTTTTTTCCCATCTGCACAATTCATTTTTGACCCTAATGGTTTTATCTAGCCTGATGTGCTCACCATCTCATTCTTTGATCCCACTCAGCAGCTTTTCCCTTTCAGTCTTGACTATCACCTTCCGTTTCCACTATCACTACGCTTACGCATTCTAAGGACTTTACCATTCCCTTCAGAGATGTGGTGGTTTTTTTTTTTTTTTTTTTAATTATTTTACCGACTTGAGAGTGCTACTGGCTTGGTAGTACCCTTGGTTCTGGGTTGCTAGATGTCCTGCAGTAGGTGGTATGATTTCACACCGAACACCGAACTGACCTGCTTAACATGCCAATGATGTGCTTGTTGCTTAGTCCATGCCACTGTCAGTCACCTCTTGCTGGTATTATTGCAGTGCGTGGAAGGGTTTCCTTTTTTTTTTTTTTTAACTTCCTCTCTTTTTATTTTTGTAATTTTTTAAAAAATAGAGACAAGATCTCACTATGTTGCCCAAGCTGTTCTCAAACTTCTGGGTTCAAGCAGTCCACCTGTCTTGGTCTCTCAAAGTGCTGGGATTACAGACATGAACCACTGCCCTCAGCCACTTTTTCCTTTTTTACAGCTCAGTTTTTCTCTTATCTGGAGAGATCTTGACAAAATACAAGTTGGATACTTTGATTCCCCAGCTTAAAGTGGAAGTGCACTTAAAAGATAAATCTTAAATCCTTAGCATACCTACCTGGTCACTGCCTGTTTATTCTGCCTCATCGTGAGCCATGCTCTTCTCTGCTTGGTACACTGTAGCCACAGTGGCCTTCTTAGGGTCCACAAGTGCTCTGGCCTGCCCTCTCCCTGCTTGTAGAACACTCGCCTTCTTTGCCACCTGGCAACCTGGCTAATTCCGGCTCAACCTTCAGTTCCCTGTTTAAACGCTTCCCTAACTTCCTTAGAGAACAGCCATCCCTAAACTTCTAATTTTTTTTTTTTTCCCGAAACAGAGTCTCGTCCTGTCGCCAAGGCTGGAGTGCACTGGCATGATCTCTGCTCACTGCAACCGCAGTCTCCACCTCCCGGGTTCAGACGATTCTGCCTCAGCCTCCTGTGTAGCTGGGATCACAGGCACCCACCATCATGCCCAGCTAATTTTTTTATTTTTAGTAGAGATGGGGTTTCACACCATATTGGCCAGGCTGGTCTCAAACTCCTGACCTCAGGTAATCCACCCACCTCAGCCTCCCAAAGTGCTGTGATTACAGGCATGAGCCACCTGGCTCCCTCTGTGTCTTTTTATCTCCTCTCACATAAAATGTATGAAGGCAGAGAGCTTTCTATTTTTACTGTTTTATCTACAGTGCTTAACATAATGTAGGTGATTATTTATTTGATGATACGCATCCTTTAAGATCCCAAAAGACATTTTTTCTCTTGAATACAAACTCCTGTACTAGTTTCCTATCTCTGCCATTTCCACTGAATCTGTAAATTGCCCCTATAACAAGAATTCTCTTTTTTTTTAAATGCCGTGAATCCTTTAGGTGGTTTGTGAAACTTGTGGCACCTTTTGAGATTAATGTTTTAAATGAATAAAATAAAATATGAGATTACAAAGGAAATCAGTTATACTGAAATATCACCTTTGAAATATTAAGAAGTCTTTATATGTGCTTCATTACTAATGCCTTAAATAGCAAGATCAGGCAGCAGGTCTAACAATCACTGTAATTTCAAAGTGCTCATGGGTCTAGCTATTTCAAGAATTGTAACTGGTCTCCTTATGTCTAGTTTTAGCCTCTTAAGCGCCCCCTCCCCCTTTTTTGAGACAGAGTCTCCCTCTGTCACTGTGGCTAGAGTGCAGTGGCACGATCTAAGCTCACTGCAGCCTCTACTTCCTGGGTTCAAGCAATTCTCTTGCCTTAGCCTCCTGAGTAGCTGGGACTACAGGCACCTGCCACTATGCCTGGCTAATTGTTGTATTTTTAATAGGCAGGGTTTCACCATGTTCATCAGGCTGGTCTCGACGCCAGACCTCAGGTAATCCACCCACCTCAGCCTTCCAAAATACTAGGAGTGAGCCACCGCACCCAGACTTCAGTCATTTCTATACCTGTGTTTTTGATTGTGCTACTCTTTCTTTCTCTCCCTTTCTTTCTCTCTCTCATTTCTCCCCTCTTTCTCTCTGGCGTTCCTCCCCGCCTCCCCCTTCTTTCCTCCCTCTCTTTCTTCCTTCCCTCCCCCTCCTCATTTCCCTCCCTCCCTCCCTTCCTTCCTTCCTTTATCCTCTTTCCTTCCCTCCTCAACAGAGTCTCACTCTGTCACATTTGCAATGATGTGATCTTGGCTCACTGCAACCTTCAGCCTCCTGGGTTCAAGTGATTGTCCTTCCTCAGCCTCCTGAGTAGCTGGGATTGTAAACACGCACCACCATGCCTGACTAATTTTTGTATGTAGAAGCAGGGTTTCTCCATGTTGGCCAGGCTGGTCTTGAACTCCAGACCTCAGGTGGTCTGCCCGCCTCAGCCTCCCAAAGTGATGGGATACAGGCGTGAGCCACCACACCCAGCCTCCTCATTTTCTGTTATCGAAGTAAAGTACAGATTTCTCAGCTTTCCAGTAACATCACCTTTTGTTCTTCACCTGGACAGGTATAAACTCCAGCCATATTGGACTATCCAGCACTGGTACTCAGCCTTCTGTGCTTCAGCTCCTATAGCTCCTTCTTTCTTAAGTGCCTTTCTCATGTGCTGCCTATTAAAATCCTGCCTGCTTTTTAAGGCACCATTAAATACAACTTTCTTAGATCCACAGATACTAACATAGAGCATAGCCTGACCCATAATAAACACTCAATAAATTGTAGGTATTATTAAATAAGAATTGTTCATAACTTCTTTTCAATGCCATCATTACCTGGTTCCCAATAAATGGTAGACATTTTGAGTAATATACATCTACAAACTAAGGAAAAGCAGTATTATCAGTAAGTGTAAGCAAGTTTAATGTAAAGTGAATGCATAAATGATTAATGTGTAGAATTTAGTTTTCATCTCTGTCTGAATGTTTATCAATGCTTTTTTTGTTTATGTTGTTTTTTTTTGGTTGTGTTTTGAGACAGAGTTTCATTCTTGTTGCCCAGGCTGGAGTGCAATAGTGCGATCTCGGCTCATTGCAACCTCCGCCTCCTGGGTTCAGGCGATTCTCCTGTCTCAGCCTCCCCAAGTAGCTGGGATTACAGGCACCTGCCACCATGCCCAGCTATATTCTGTGTTCTTGTCTCCTTTCCTCACAAAATTGCATTAAGATCAGGATCACTTGTTGATTGATTCACTTGTTTTTGCCACCAGTCCTAACACGAAGCCTGACAAATGGGAAGTGCTTGACAAGCGTGGCTTAAATTCACCAAAGCTCTGTCTTCACTTTGTGTTGTTGTGGTAACCCTATCAAAACAGGAAATGAAGCTGGTTTACCATGACTTGTTCATAATTGACTCATGCTGGTTCCCTTTTCTTCCCTAAGTGAATAATGTACTCTGGAATTTCATGGGCTTCTTCCACATTTATTGATCAGTACACTTCTAGAATGTTTCCCACTTGCCCCAGCACTGGAATGGACATGTGGCCAGAGAGCTCTGGTTCCTTTTTTTTTTAACTGCTTTACTAAGAAGTAAGTGATACACAAAATATTGCACACATTTAAAGTATAACGTTGGATAAGTTTTAATACATTATACACCCATGAAACCATCAACACAATTAGGATAAGGAACATACTCATTGCCTCCAGAAGTTAACTGGTTTCCATTTGTAATCTTCTTCCTCCCATTCCCAGGCAACCCTGGGGGTAAATCCAAAGTAAACCCAGGATTACTTCGTATTTTCTGTAAATAGAAATCCTTTTCTTTTGGTCCCGCTTCACTCACCATAATTATTTGAGATTCATCTGTGTTGCATATATCAATAGTTCATTTCCTTTTATTATCAAATAGCAGGAATCTCGTTTCCTTTTATTATCAAATAGCAGGAATCCATCTGTTTTTGAGACTTGAGATGGGTGTGCTCACTTTGGACCTAATGTCCTCCCATTCCCCATGATTCATGGATCTTAGGATAGAATGCATCTAGGACTTGAGATTATGTCCATTTAAAATGACTAGACACTCACAGTATCTTGGGCTCCTCAAGGGCAGAGTATTATTTATAATCCTTGCATCCTCATGTTAGAATGTTAGAATAGTTCTTGATATATAGAAGGTACTAACCCAATGCTGGATAAAAGTTTCCCCCTTTATTGGCCAGGCGTGGTGGCTCATGCCTGTAATCGTAGCTCTTTGAGAGGCCAAGGCAAGAGGATCACTTGAGTTCAGGAGTTTGAGACCAGCCTGGGGAACATTGTAGATCCCTGTCTCTACAAAAAAATTTTTTTTAATTAGCCAGGTGTGGTGGTACTCACCTGTGGTCCCTGCTACTCTAGAGGCTGGGGCTGCAGTGAGCCACGATTGTGCCACTGCACTCTAGCATGGGTGACAGAGAGAGCCCATCTCAAAAAAAAAAGAAAGAAATATTTAATTTTTTCTCTCTTTAACATGTCTCATCCCCCCCTTAAATTTTTTCTTTTTAAACTGGGTGCCATGGCATGTGCCTGTAATCCCAACTACTGAGAAGCCTGAGTCAGTGAGCTTGGGAGTTCAGGACCAGACTGGGCAGCATAGTGAGACTTCATCTCATTACCAAAAAAAAAAAAAAGTTTCGGTTAATTATAGTAAAAAACATAAAATTTGCCATCTTAACCATTTTTAAGTAGGTTCAGTAGTGTTAAATATATTCACATTGTTGTGCAACAGATACAGAACTTTTTCATCTTGGAAAATTGAAAATCTGTACTCCTTGAACACATCTCCCAGTTTCTTCCTCTCCTCAGCCCTTTGTAACCACCATTCTCCTTTCTGATTCTATGAGTTTGTTAATATTAGATACCTTATAAAAGTGAAATCGTATAGTATTTGTCTTTTTGTGACTGGCTTATTTCTGTTGATATAATGTCCTCAAGGTTCATCCATGTTATAGCATGTGATATAATGACCTTTTTGTTTTTTTCCCCCTACTTTTATTGGGGCATAATTGACAAACAAAAATTGTATGTATTTACTGTGTACAATGTGATGTTTTGATAAATGTATACTATGCTAAATGATCCCCACAGTAAAGCTAATTAAGATACCCATCACTTCACATAGTTACATTTATGTGTGTGGTGATGCGGGGGCAAGAAGATTTAAGATGTATTTCTGGGTTTTGGTTTTTTTTTTTTGGAGACAGTGTTTCGCTCTTGTCTCCTAGGCTGGAGCGCAGCGGCGCAATCTCGGCTCACTGCAACCTCCGCCTCTTGGATTGACTCAGCCTCCCGAGTAGCTGGGGTTATAGGTACCCACCACCATGCCTGGCTATCTTTTATATTTTTAGAAGAGACAAGGTTTCACCATGTTGTTCAGGCTGGTCTCACAGGTGATCCACCTGCCTCGGCCTCCCAAAGTGCTAGGATTATAGGTATGAGCCACCATGCCCAGCCAATAATAATAACCATTCTAATAGCTGTGAGGTGATACCTCATTTTGATTTTGATTGGCATTTTTCTGATTAATGATTTTGAGCATTTTTTTCATATACCTGTTGGCCGTTTGTATGCCTTCTTTTGAGAAATGGCTATTCAGTTTCTTTGCTGCCTCTCCCCCACCATCCCTACCTTCTTTTTTCCATTTTGAGACAGGATCTCTCTATGTTACCCAGGCTAGTTTTGAACTCTTGGTCTCAAACAATCTTCCTACCTCAGCCTCCTGAATAGCTAGGACTACAAGCAGGTGCCATTGCGCCTGGCCTTTGCCCATTTTTAAATATTTTATTTGTTTCTTGCTATTGAATTGTTTTGAGTTTCTTATATATTTTAAATATTAGCCCCTTATCAGATATGTGGTTTGTAAATATTTTCTCCCATTCTGTAGGTTGTCCCTTCACTATGTTGATTGCTTTTTTTGCTGTGCAGAAGCTTTTTAGTTTGATGTAATTCAGTTTGTCTATTTTTACTTCTGTTGCCTGTGCTTTGGGGGTCATAACCAAAAAATAATTGCCCAGACCAGTGTCAAGAAGCTTTCCCCATATTTTCTTCTAGTAGTTTTATGATTTTAGGTTTTACACTTTTTGTCTTTGTCTTGGTTTGATTTTTTTTATAAGGTGTGAAATAACCATCAGTTTTATTCTTTTGCATGTAGATATCCAGTTTTCCCAGCACCATTTATTGAACAGACTATCCTTTATGTTTGGGCTCTGTATTCTGGTCTATTTGTCTAATTTTATGCCAGTACCATGCTCATTCCCTGCCTTCACCCAGCTTTATTAAGGTATAATTGACAAATACGAATTAGTATATGAAGCTGAGGTGGAGGTGCTGGGAAAAAAATCAGTATATATTTATGGTGTACAACATGATGTTTTGATATATGTGTATATTGTAAAATGAGTAAATCAAGGTAATTAACGTATCCATTATCTCACATACTTGTCTTTTTTGCGGTTAGAATGTTTAAGATCTAATCTTTTAGCAATTGGCAAGTATGTAATCCGTTATTATTAACTATAGTCCCCATGCTGTAGGATAGATCTCTAGAACTTACTCATTCTCGTTAACTGAAACTTTATACTGTAACAAATCATCTGCACATTCCATCCTATCCCCCACAGTGTCATGCTGTTTTGGTTGCTATAGCTTTATAGTGTATTTTGAAATCAGGTGATGTGATGCCTCCACCTTTGTTCTTGCTCAAGATTGCTTTGGCTATATGGAGTCTTTTGTGGTTTCATATATGAATTTAAGGGTTGCTTTTTCTGTTTCTGTGAAAAATGCCATTGGAACTTTGATAGGGATTGCATTGAATCTGCAGACCACTTTGAGTAGTGTGGACATTTTAAGAATATTAATTCACGCCTGGCACAACGGCTCATGCCTATAATCCCAACACTTTGGGAGGCTGAGGTGGGAGGATCACTTAAGGCCAGGAGTTTGAGACCAGCCTAGATAACATAGTGAGACCCCATCTCTACCAAAAAAAGTTTTTAAATTAAAAAAATTAGCCAGGCATGGTCTTTGGATGTTGAATTGAATTTTCTTGGTTTTTTTTTTGTTTTGTTTTGTTTTGAGACAGTGTCTCACACTGTAGGCCAGACTGGAGTGCAGTGGCGCAGTCTCAGCTCACTATAACCTCTGACTCCCGGGTTCAAGTGATTCTCCTGCCTCAGCCTCCTGAGCAGTTGGGATTACAGGCGCCCACCACCACGTTCGGCTAATTTTTTGTATTTTTAGTAGAGACAGGGTTTCACTGTGTTGGCCAGGATGATCTCCAACTCCTGACCTCGTGATCTGCCCGCCTCAGCCTCCCAAAGTGCTGGGGGAGGCATGAGCCACTGCACCCACCAAATTTCCTTGTTTTTTAAAAGGCTGAATAGGCTGGGCATGGTGCTCACACCTGTAATCCCAGGACTTTGGGAGGCCGAGGCTGGTGGGTCACCTGAGGTCAGTTCAAGACCAGCCTGGCCAATGTGGTGAAACCCCATCTCTACTAAAAATATAAAAATTAGCTGGGCATGGTGGCTTAGGCCTGTAATCCCAACTACTCGGGAGGCTAAGGCAGGAGAATCACTTGAACCCAGGAGGTGGAGGTTGCAGTGAGCTGAAATTTGCACCATTGCACTCCAGCCTGGGCGACAAGAGTGGAACTCTGTCTCAAAAAGGAAAAAAAAACGCTGAATATATTCCACTCTTTGTATATGCTACATTTGCTTTATCTGTTCCTCCACAGTGGACATTTGGGTTGCTGCCACGTCTTGGGTATTGTGCATAATGCTGCAATGGACATGAATCTGCCAATAACTCTTAGAGATTCTGCTTTGAATTGTTTTGCATATATGCACAGAAGTGGGATTGCTGGACCATTTGGGAATTCTATTTTTAATTTTTTGAGGAACTTCAAAGTAGTTACACCATTGTACATACTCAGTAGAGTACTAGGGTTTGAATTTCTCTACATCCTCACCAATACTTACTGTTTTCTGTTCGTTTGTTTTTAATAGTGGCAGTCATAATGGATGTGTGGTGATAGATTATTGTGGTTTTGATTTGCATTTCTCTAATGATTCATGATGATCAGCATCTTTATATGTGTCTTTCTTTGGAAACATGTTTATTCAACATTATGTCTTCTTTTTTAATGTTCCCTTTTTTTTTTAAGAGACGAGGTCTCGCTATGTTGCCCAGGCTGGAGTGCAGTGGCTATTCACAGGCACGATCCCCACTACTGATCAGCACGGGAGTTTTCCACCTGCTCCGTTTCCGACCTGGGCCGGTTCACCCCCTCCTTAGGCAACCTGGTGGTCCCCGCTCCCGGGAGGTCACCATATTGATGCCCGAACTTAGTGCGGACACCCGATCGGCATAGCACACTACAGCCCAGAACTCCTAGGCTCAAGCGATCCTCCCACCTCAGCCTCCCGAGTAGCTGGGACTACAGGCACGCGCCACCGCGCCCGGCTTTTAATGTTCCTTTTTAATGAACCATCTTTGGATTCCTGTAATAAGAGACACACTTGTAGCAAAAAGCTGCAGTGTGGTGGTAGTTAGGGACAAAAGGGATTGAGTAAAACAAGATATAGGTGATAATGTCAAAGTGATTTTAAAGCATAAACTATTCAGAGACTCCTGAAAGTTCATGGTATGCCTTATTTGCCAAGTATCGATATTAAAATATATAAAATAAAACCTAGAAATCCAAGGAGAAACTAGCACGTATAGAATTGTTATGGAAGAGTGCAACCCTCTTTGTCATCAGGTCTATGAAAGACAGATTATGTAAACCAAAAAGGCAGCAGAATGGTTAAGTGGAGCAGAAGGAACAGACCAAACTCCATGGACAGGATCACACCTTTTTTTCAAGTGGGACCAGATGAGAATGATCTCATGTTTTCTCACTTAAAAGGAGGCAGTAATATTAACACTAGAAAATTGTAATGTTGGGTTTAAACCAGTATTTTGTAACCAGTATTTGTAACTATGCTGTTGTTGAATATAATCATGTTCTATGATTTGAATTACCAAAATAGTTTTTATTTCTAAAAATATTCTCAATATTAAATAAGCTTGCTTATTATATATGCTTTTAAATATATTTTGTTAAATTATTATAATACGATTTTGCCTGGCTAACTGAAAATCACTAGCTTAAGGCCTCATGCAGCAAACCAAAGCAAAATAAGATTTGAGTAGTGATTCTTTTACTTAAAAAATGTGTTTCATCGCCGGGCGCAGTGGCTCACGCCTGTAATCCCAACACTTTGGAAGGCTGAGGCGGGCAGATCACCTGAGGTCAGGAGTTCGAGACCAGCCTCACCAATATGGTGAGACCCCGTCTTTAAAAATATATATGTATTTCATTTCAAAGCATTTTGGACCACGTGTGTGCTGCATGTTAATGGTGTTTTAGGATAATTGGATCCAAGTAAGACAGAGTTCTCCTCCAGAGCCTTATCTTGTCATAGAATCAGACAAATAAATCAGTAATTTTTAGGATAAGTAGACTCATAAATATTATAGAAGCATAAACATTATTTTTTATTTATTTAATTTGGAGACAGAGTCTCACTCTGTTGCCCAGGCTGGAATGCAGTGGTGCAATCTTGACTTACTGCCACCTCCACCTCCCAGATTCAAGCAATTGTTGTGCCTCAGCCTCCCGAGTAGCTGGAATTACACACTCGGTTAATTTTTTTGTACTTTTAGTAGAGGCAAGGTTTCACCATGTTGTCCAGGCTGATCTCAAAACTCCTATCCTCAAGTTATCTGCCCACCTAAGCCTCCAAAGTGCTGGGATTGCAGGCATGAGCCACTGCACCCGGCCTTAGAAGCATAAACTTTAGAATAAGGTTGTTTTACTGTTTTCTAGCCTTTACCCCAAGGAAACAAGAAATGTTGTCTTATTGCCTGTCAATATTATTTTATTGCTTTGGTCAGTGGGCCAAATGTTGACATTTATTAATATGAAAAGTTCTTTTTTTTTTTAAGACGGGGTCTCACCATGTTGGTCAGGCTGGTCTTGAACTCCCTACCTCAGGTGATCCGCCTGCCTTGGCCTCCCAAAGTGCTTGGTTTACAGGCGTGAGCCATCAGGCCCGGCCATGAAAAGTTCTTATACACAACTTTTAATAGAATGTTTATCATAAAGATAGCAGAAATACCGAAGATTCAAATTCATCATAAAATTGAAGATATAATTTTTATTATTGCTTTTGCTTAGAATTCTGGTATATCAGACATTAAGGACAAGTTGGGAAGAACTGGGCTGCATGTTATTGCTACAAATGTGTTTTTTGAAGAATACTTTCTAGGTTTTGTTATAAAACTACCCAAACTTTTTTGTTTGTTTGTTTTTTGAGACGGAGTCTCACTCTGTCACCAGGCTGGAGTACAGTGGTGCAATCTTGGCTCACTGCAAACTCTGCCTCCTGGGTTCAAGCTATTCTCCTGCCTCAGCCTCCCGAGAGTTGGGACTACAGGCGCGCGTCACCATGCCCAGCTAATTTTTGAATTTTTAGTAGAGACAGCATTTCACCAAGTTGGCCAGGGTGGTCTCAATCTCTTGACCTTGTGATCCTCCTGCCTCAGCCTCCCGAAGTGCTGGGATTATAGGCATGAGCCACCATGCCCAGCCAAAACTACCCAAACATCTTGATTCAGTTTCTTGGGGGGGGAGAAATGATCATGTCATTTTACAAGTGAGATAAACAAAGTTAATACAAGTAATCGAAGCGTTCTCTTCGTCCATTTTTGTTAGGGATAAAGATGTATGGTTGTAGGTTATTTGAATGTTTCTTCTCTGTCAGAGAAATTTGATATAACAGTAGGAAGTTGTTTTGGAGGCAGAAGTGATTACTCTCACCAGAATGCAGTTGCTAAGACAATGGGAAAATGCTTTTTTGTGTGTATTTCTGGGTAAAACCTATGTTTTTGGGTTATGAAAATAGGCATCCACACGGTTAACAGGGCTGACTGTTAATTTTGAGGGTCACTAGGTGCCATCTCATGTCAGTTGCATTCATACTCTCTAACTCGAGGTCTTTTTTGTGATAATATATATGCTACCTCCATGGGTATGAAACAGGTGTTTACACGGGAGTGTTAAAAATGTAATACTTTACCAATTTGCATTCTTTTTGCAAATATTCTGAGGACTGTTTTTAATGCCATCTGTCTCTCTTTTTAAGCTCTGCTTATGATAATGTCAACAAAGTTCGAGTAGCTATCAAGAAAATCAGCCCCTTTGAGCACCAGACCTACTGCCAGAGAACCCTGAGGGAGATAAAAATCTTACTGCGCTTCAGACATGAGAACATCATTGGAATCAATGACATTATTCGAGCACCGACCATCGAGCAAATGAAAGATGTGTATCCTTTTGGGCAACTAGCCAATTCCACTGCTTGGTAACGTTGTTGAGTAAATAGAATTTGAAATTTCCTGAACTTAAAGGAAAAGTGCATTAAACATGCTAAAGGGAAAGTCGTGATATGCTTGCCATTTACTCCCCCAAGTCTAGTTATGGAAAATCTTGGTTAACTCCATTTCCAGTCATGTTTTTTCTATGCAAGGGATGGTTTGTTGTGATGCTGAAAAGGAAAAGGGAAGATCATTAGTAGACTAAGAAAGAGGGTGCTGTGGCTATCTACCTGGTGAAGTCAGGACTGTCCTGATCTTAGAGTAAGGTCACCACCTCTTTAGGTCTCAGTTTCCCCACCTTTAAAATGAAGGAACTGATAGTCATGATCTTTAAGATCGACCGAGCTCTGAAATTATGTCGTTAGCTATGACCAACGTTTAGAAATGTAAACTGAGCAGGTCTAGAGGATGCTGCCTGGGTAGAGGCTCCATTTGAAAGATAGAGAGGTTAAGTATACTCTATATAAGAAGAGGATCTGCCAGAAGGGAGAGGGTTAGGCTAGTACCGAAATCCTACCAGCTTACCCAATTTGTATTCCGCCCCTCCAGGGTGTGGCAGCTCACACTGTCTCTAGGCAGCCCTTTCCATTTTTAAATAGCTCTCTTAATAAGTTGTAGTGATACTTGAAATGAAATGCCTCCTGCCACTACCACCTGTTGGTCCTACTTTACTTTTTGCTGTGAAAATAAGCCTCTTTCAGATAACAGATTTTAAAATCATGTCTCGTTTGAATCCCCCTGCTGTGCCGCATCTAGCATAAATCTGTAGGAGACAGAGATTTGTATTTGCACAGAAGTGAATAAAAGAAATGCAGAAACACTGCTAATGAAATAATATGATGACGTTAAAGGCTAAAGCCTTTAATAATTTAATTTCTGTAAGAAAGAAAGTAGCCATATCTAAAGTTTTATTTAGTTGGATACATGACCAGGCAAGAAAGCAAGAGGAGCAAAACTAGCACAAACTCTTTCTTAGCACAACTTGCCCATAGTCTTGTTTATTTAGGATCTTTTTTTGGAGACAGTTTCACTCTTGTTGCCCAAGCTGGAGTGCAATGGGGAAGTCTCTGCTCACTGCAGCCTCCGCCTCCTGGGTACAAGTGATTCTCCTTCCTCAGCCTCCTGAGTAGCTCTGATTACAGGTGCCTGCCACCATGCCAGGCTAAATTTTTTGTATTTTTAGTAGAGATGGGGTTTCACCATGTTGGCCAGTCTGGTCTCAAACTCCTGACCTCAGGTGATCCACCTGCCTTGGCCTCCCAAAGTACTTGGATTACAGGTGCAAGCCACCACACCCTGCTATTTAGGATCTTAACAGTAATGGAAGAGTCAAGATAATAGACTTACGGTTGGATTTACTAGTAAGAGGTAGTTTCTTGACCTGTATTTCTGGAATTTTTGTGATTGGTGTTTGAGGAGCTTGGGAGAGGAGGGGAGGAACAAGAAGGAAAAGAATAGTAACATTACAGGTTACTGAACCAAACAGAGGAGGAAATATGTGCTACTTAGAGGGCACCAGTGTTTCCAGCAAACCTTGGAGGGGTTTCATTGATTTTGGACAATTTAAGAGAACAAAGAGGTTGAGACTTCAAGATTGGCCAGTATTTCCATAACATCCAGTTTCGGATCTCAGTCTAGGCCCATAGCTGTGTCAGTCAGATATGCTATACTGCCTGCCATCTCACAGGACCTAAACGGAGTTAAGGACTTCAGATTCCTTCCATGAAGGAAACCAAGTTTTCCTCAGTTTCTTCTTTACCTTAAGGGCCTCGTGGTGTAATAATGGACTGTTTGGGGAAGAGAGTCAAGAGAGGATGCATTTTTGTTTTCAATGCTTTGCTAAATGTGACCAGCTAATTGGTGTTTTACCTTAACCTGTACAAACAGATATATAGTACAGGACCTCATGGAAACAGATCTTTACAAGCTCTTGAAGACACAACACCTCAGCAACGACCATATCTGCTATTTTCTTTACCAGATCCTCAGAGGGTTAAAATACATCCATTCAGCTAATGTTCTGCACCGTGACCTCAAGCCTTCCAATCTGCTGCTCAACACCACCTGTGATCTCAAGGTCAGCCAGGTTATTTACTGTTAGGGTGATATATATTGAAAAACTCTTTCACTGAAGCATAGTTATATTTGTCATTATTCATATTTAAAATTACACCAGAAATACCCAAAAACTTTTTTTTTTTTTTGAGATGGAGTCTCACTATGTTAACCAGGCTGGAGTGCAGTGGTGCAATCTCAAGCTCACAGTAATTTCCACCTTCCAGGTTCAAATATTCTCCTGCCTCAACCTACTGAGTAACTGGGATTACAGGTGTGTGCCACCATGCCTGGCTAATTTTTGCCTTTTTAGTAGAGACAGGATTTCACCATGTTGGCCATGCTGGTCTCAAACTCCTGACCTCAGGTGATCTGCCTGCCTCAGCCTCCCAATGTGCTGGGATTACAGGCTTGAGCCACCACACCCAGCCCAAAACCATTTTTATGGCAAAAAGGCTAGTAAAGATGGTAGTCTTCTTCTTATCACATTGCCCCTTTCTCCCCAGAGATTTTCTTTTCTTTCTTTGTTTAAAGACAGCATCTTAGTATTTTTCCTAGGCTGGTCTAGAACTCCTGGCCTCAAGCAATCTTCCTTAGCCTCCCAAAGTGCTCTGATTACATAGGTGGGCAACTGCACCAGGCTGAGATAACTAACTACTATAACAAATTGGTGGCCAGGTGTGGTGGCTTACACGCCTGTAATCCTAGCACTTTTGGAGACCGAGGTGGATGGATCACCTGAGGTTAGGTGTTTGAGACCACTCTGGCCAACATGGCCAAACCACATCTCTACTAAAATTACAAAAATTAGCCGGGCATGGAAGTACACACCTGTAATCTCAGCTACATGGGAGGCTGAGGAAGGAGAATTGCTTGAACCCAGGAAGCGGAGGTTGCAGTGAGCTGAGATCATGCCACTGCACGCCAACCTGGGTGACAAAGTGAGATTCCGTCTCACCAAAAAAAAAAGGTATATTTGCTCTTACATACATGTGTACTTTTATACTTTATATAGGTAAACAGGATCATGTACATTTTGTGTTAGTTTTAAAAATCATCAGTTTAGTTAGTGACATTTTTCTTAAATAAATTTTATCCAAAAGATAGAAAGCAGCAGAAAACTTAACCTCACTGACTTTAATACCTAAGAAGGTATTCCAGGCCAGGCACAGTGGCTCACGCCTGTAATCCCAGCACTTTGGGAGGCTGAGGCGGCTGGACCACAAGGTCAGGAGTTCAAGACCAGCCTGGCCAAGATGTGAGAAACCTCGTCTCTACTAAAAATACAAAAAAAAATTAGCTGGGCGGGGTGGCACGCGCCTGTAATCCCAGCTACTCAGGAGGCTGAGGCAAGAGAATTGCTTGAACCTGGGAGGCGGAGGTTGCAGTGAGCCAAGATCTCGCCATTGCACTCTAGCCTGGGTGACAGAGTGAGACTCTGTCTCAAAAAAAAAAAAAAGAAGGTATTCCAACTAAAAAAACCCCAAATCCTTTACAGTCCTCCGAGTTCTCCTGAAAATATGCAGCATTTACATATTTCTGTTTTAATAGGTGTCATAGGTAAGCAAGGAGGGAAATTTATGGATGTCTTAGATAAGATGGAGTGATGTGAATTCAGTCTACAAAAATGCACAGGAATTCAAGAAAACCTAAATGAATAGGAAGACATCCCATGTCCATGGATCGTAAGACTTAATACTATTAAGATGGCAGTGTTCCCCAAACTGATCTGCAGATTTAGTACAATCCGTATCAAAGCCCCAGCTGTTTTTTTCTGCAGAAATTGAAAGACTGATACTAAAATTCATATGGAAATACATATGGACTACTCATACACTTCCCGATTTCAAAATTTACTACAAAACACAGTAATTAAGACAGTGTGCTACTGGCATAAGAACAGACATGTAGCTCAGTGGTGGAATAGAAGTGAGAGTCAATAAATAACTAATATGTCTCTGGTCAACTGATTTTTGACAAGGATGCCAGGACCATTTATTGGGGAAAGAATAGTCTTTTCAACAAATGAATATGGGACAACTGAACAGCCACATACAAAAAGATGAAAAAAATTAACTCAATTAATTCACGCCTGTAATCACAGCACTTTGGGAGGCCAAGGCAGGTAGATTGCCTGAGCTCCAGAGTTCGAGACCAGCCTGGGCAACAGAGATGGCAAAACCCCATCTCTACCAAAAATACAAAAAAAATTATCTGGGTGTGGTGGCACGTGCCTGTGGTCCCAGCTACTCAGGAGGCTGAGTGGGAGGACTGCTTGAGCCTGGAAGGTGGAAGTTGCAGTGAGCAGAGATCACACCACTGCACTCCAACTGGCGTGACAGAGTAAGACCCCGTCTCAAAAGGAAAAAAACCTCCAAATGGATTGAAGAACACAATTTAAAAGCTGAAACTTTGGGCCGGGCACAGTGGCTCACGCCTAACTTTGGGAGGCCGAGGCAGGCGGATCATGAGGTCAGGAGATAAAGACCATCCTGGCTAACGTGGTGAAACCTAGTCTCTACTAAAAACACAAAAAATTGGCCAGGCGTGGTAGTATGTGCCTGTAGTCCCAGCTACTTGGGAAGCTGAGGCAGGAGAATCACTTGAACTCGGGAGGCAGAGGTTACAGGGAGCCGAGATTGTGCGACTGTACTCCAACCTGGGTGACAGAGTAAGACTCTGTCTCTAAAAAAAAAAAAAAAGCTAAAACTTTAATACTGTCAGGAAACATAGAAGTAAATCTTTGCAATATTATGTTAAGCAAAGCCTCTTAGACATGACACCAAAGCACAAGCAGCGAAAGAAAAAAAGTAACTGGATTTCATCAAAATTAGAAACTTGTGCTACAAAGCAAACCAAAAAAGTGAAAAGGCAAGCCACAGAATGAGAGAAGATATTTGCAAATCATACATCTGATAAGGGACTTAAAACTAGAATATATGAAGAACTCTTACAACTCAATAATGAAGAGATAAATAGTCTAGTTTAAAAAATGGGTAAAGGATCTGAATGGACATTTCTCTAAAGAAGATATACAAATGACCAATAAGCACATGAAATGGTAAATGCTTGACATTAGTCAGCAGGAAAATGCAAATCAAAATTACATTGAAATAACTTTATGCTAACTAGGATGGCTGTAATTAAAAAGTCAGATAAATGTTGGTAAGGATTCCACTCCTTAGTGAAAATGAAAACATGCATCTACACAAAAACTTGAATGCAATGTTCATAGCAGTATTGTTCACTATAGCCAAGAATTAGAAGCAATCCAAATGTCCAGCTGATGATAAATAAATAAAAGGTGGTGAATCCACACTTCAGAAGAGAAAGGAGTGAAGTACTGATAAGGCTACCACATGGGTGAATCTTGCAAACATTATGTCTGCGAAGGAAGGCAGCCCCAAAAGACACATATTGTATAATTCTGTTTACTTGTAATGTCTACAATAGGCAAATGCATAGAGGTAGAAAGTAGATTAGTGAATTAGTGATTCCCTAGGGCTGGAGGTGGGGGGACGTTGGGGGAATAATGAAGGAAGGAATACTAACTCACTCTAGATTTTCTTTTTGAGGTTATAAAAATATTTTCAAATTGGTTGGTGGTAAATGTTTATGTAAGTCCATGCTTATAATACTAAAACCATTGAGTTACACATTTTAAATGAGCGAGTTGTATGATGTGTGAATTATAGCTTAATAAAGCTGCTTACGTACATGTAAATTTATAGCAATAATCATTTCTTAGATTTCAGTTCAACAGACATTCCTGTGAGATGCCAGACAAGAGACATGAGGGTCTGCCCTTGAAATCTGAAAACTGATAGATCAGAAATCTGGTAGACAGTAGGTGATTATAATGAGTTGTTTTGTAACTGAGATGCAGAAAAAGATGGTGTACAAATGCAAAAGAGGGAGGTAGGTTAGCTCTGGCTGGGGCTGGGAGGCAGCAGGAAGAAGGTGGTATCTATGCTGGCCCTCGAGAATGGGTAGCCTTTCCTGTGGGAGGCCAGCGGCTATATTGGAGATACGGTATCATAGGCAGAGGGAACAGAAATAAAATAAGAAGGGAGGGACTACTACCGAAAACACTGAGTCTTCCTCCCTGTGGCTGCAGCATTGGATGAGTAATAGGGAGTCGCCAACACTAAGCTACAAAGGTTGGTTGTAAGTAGATCATGGAGAACCTTGTAGAACTATCTGTAAAAAGCAGTGGGTTTTGTCATGGTGGGTGAACACAGTGGCCAGTGAAATGTTGTAGAGGGCATCTTTCTTCATCAGATACTGTGTGGGTTGGACTCTGTCACTTGTTAGGATCCTTCTGATACAGGTTTATGTCCTTTCCACGTGGGATGGAACCAGCTCCTTTCCCTGGATGTGTGCAACTAAGAGCCAAGTAGGCACAAAAGGAATCAAGCTACGTTTAGGATGGCTGTACTACTTCTTTGGCACTTAATGATTTTCTTGAAGATTTTGCAGTAAATATCTCCTCTTGTTTGTTTTTTTTGTTTGTTTGTTTTTCATTATTATCGCAGCCCTGTTACGGCAGATTGCTTTTGTTTTTGGAGAGACATTCTCAATATTTTAAGCATATAATATTTCTGGAAAGAATTGGCTCTTATTTTTGCTTGAATGTGTTCATCCTTAAGAATAAAACAACAGAACCAGACTACTTTCTCTGTTGGCTCTTCCAAGGTTATGGACTTGTCTTTAAGGCCATCCTGTTCACCTACTCACCAGAGTTCACACTCATACATACATGAGTTGTTGGCCGTGGCATAATTCAGGCATTGTTTTGAAAACCAGAGTTAACACAAAGAATCAGAAGCATAACAGCATATTTTGGATATTTAAAGTGGTACAATTCACTAACTTATTTAATTTTATTTATTTTTTTGAGATGGAGTCTTGCTCTTTTGTCTAGGCCAGAGTGCAATGGTGTGATCTCAGCTCACTGCAACCTCCTGGGTTCAAGCAATTCTCCTGTCGAAGCCATCCCAGTAGCTGGAATTACAGGTGCCTGCTACCATGCCCAGCTAATTTTTGTATTTTTTAGTAGAGACGTGTTTCACCATGTTGGCCAGGCTGGTCTCAAACTTCTGACCTCGTGATCTGCCCACATTGGCCTCCCAAAGTGCTGGGATTATATAGACATTTGTCATCACAACTGGCCTTCACTAATGTTTTAAAAACATACAGTGGCCAGGTGCTGTGGCTCATGCCTATAATCCTAGCTCTTTGGGTGGCTGAGGCAGGCGGATCACCTGAGGTCAGGAGTTCAAGTCTAGTCTGGCCAACATGGTGAAACCCTGTCTCTACTGAAAATACAAAGTGTGGTGGTGCATGCCTGTAACCCTAGCTACATGGGAGGCTGAGGTAGGAGAATCGCTTAAACCTGGGAGGCAGCGGTTACAGTGAGCTTAAATGGTGCCACTGTACACCAGCCTGGGCAACAGGGCGAGACTCCATCTCAAAAAAAAAATTATACAGCAGTGTGTGTGCATCATTCTCATGGGTATAAATGTGAGAGGACAGAATCTCATTCCAAAGATGGGTATGGTATGTCACTGATTTGTTACAGTGAGCCTGTCCAAGCAGGGCAAGAGGCAGTGGCAGTTTAGCGTGCATATGACAGTTGAGAGACCGCCACATGGGGGAGAGGACTCGTGTTTGCTGAAGCTCTGGGGTCACTTCACATCTGTCACATCCTCAGTGCCTTGTGATGACCGTGATGCCCATTCCCACAGATCCTTGGCCTAGGAAGTTTGTAACCTACAGCCTCACTGACCTTCTGGTGTTTAGGTCCTTTTGAATTTTTAAGAGGATTTCTTCCCTTATCCAATGGCTTATGTGTTACAAAGTGTTTTTTACTCTTGAACCCTTACCAAGATATCTTGAACCCTTACTCATATCAGCCATTCTCAGTGTCTTAGACCTTTAACTTTTGGCTCTGTTATCAGTCAAGGCAAACAGAAATAAGCTTGCTTTTTGGTTTCCGTAAACGTGCTTTTTGCTTATTATCTGAAGCCCTAAGACCCAGCAGACATTGACATCTCAGGACCCTTCTGGGATCCTCTCTTGTAGACTTTATTTTTCAAGGCCACGGGAACTCACCAGGGTTACAGACCCTATTTGAAGGTTCTGCTAGCATATTTCTAGTGTAACTACCAAGGGATGTGAGCTATACCAGTCTGTGCTCTTATTTACTAGACTGATCCCACAGAAATCCCAGTAGGAGTCACAGGATGCTGAGATTACAACATGTGAAAATTCTGGCTATGCCTGTGAAAGACTCTGATAGATACAAATGAAACATGTCTTTGGGGCTTCCTTTGTTTTTGAAATTTTGATTTTACACCTTACAAAAGGTATATTTTCTTGTACCATATCCTCGTTTATTTTCCTTTGTATGGAATTATACTAGTACTGCTTTTTTATTTTGTAGCCTTGGCATTGTATTGGTTAGTGGCATGTAAATTTGGTTAGTCTTCGATATTATAGTGTTGAGAGACCTTTAAAAAAAAACATGGCGTAATGGCTCACACCTGTAATTCCAGCACTTTGGGAGGCCGAGGTGGGTGGATCACCTGAGGTGAGGAGTTCGAGACCAGCCTGGCCAACATGGTGAAATCTCGTTTCTACTAAAAATACAAAATTAGGTATAGGCATGGTGACACATGCCTATAATCCCAGCTACTCAGGAGGCAGAGGCAGGAGAATAACTTGAACCTGGGAGTCGGAGGTTACAGTGAGCTGAGATTGGGTTATTGCACTCCAGTCTGGGCAACAAGAGCAAACTCTGTCTCAAAAAAAAAAAAAAAAAAAAAAAATCACATGAGCTTTTCATTGACCATGAATAGAGTTGTGTGAAGTCTTTTAGAGGTCTAAACCCCACATCTTCCTCTTTTTAAAATTATAACCAATAATTTTTGAGAGCCTCCTATTTCTATGTCCCGTATTAGGTATGGAGGATACAAGTGATAAAACATAGCCTTCCTTACACCAACTCACTATAAAAATGGATAATAATTAAAGGAAAGGATTGAATATTTTTCCTGTCTTTCTGATAAGAAATTCATGAAGATGTGTGTATTGCGCTAAGCCCTGTAGCCCCAGTCGATGAACCACGTCTCCTCTTTAAAAAGAATGCCAGCTAATAAATGTAGGCATAGTGGCTTATGCCTGTAATTCTAGCACTTTGGGACGTCGAGGCAGGCGGATCACCTGAGCTCAGGAGTTCAAGACCATCCTGGCCAACATTGTGAAACCCTGTCTCTACTAAAAATACAGAAATTAGCTGGGCATGGTGGTGTGCGCCTGTGGTCCCAGCTACTTGGGAGCCTGAGGCAGGAGAATCACTTGAACCCAGGAGGTGGAGGTTGCAGTGAGCCGAGATCATGCCACTGCACCCCAGCCTGGCGACAGAATGAGACTCTGTCTCAAAAAAAAAAAAAAATCCCAGCTAATAAATATAGAAGGAATAATAAAGCTAGGAAAGTCACCATTTTGCATCCCCCAATGAAACTTATTTATGCAGTATCATCCTGCTGGGATTCCAGTCCCCTGAGTGGGCTACCACTGCCTTCTTACCGTGGCCTGCTTTTCACGTAACACCCAGACCGTTTTTCAGTTCTTCAGTCCCCATTAACTCTACTTGGATGCCGAATACCCCAGTATGCTGCTCTGCCTCTCCCTCCCTCCTGGGGGACCTTAATGTTGCCTGACCCCACTTAATGGCCTTTGAGCTGAATTTCTTGGAGGAAAAGTACAAGGAAAGACATGTTTGGCTTTCTTTCTTTTCTTTCTTTTTTTTTTAGTGACTAACCAGTCCTATAGAGCTGCTCTAGTGTTTGCCTTTTTCTAAGACTTCCATAAAACTCTCATTTCATTTGCAGTATTAGCTTTCATTTTAAGGCAATAGATGTATCATTCAGAGTGATAAGTTGTCTTTCCTAGTGAAGGAATGCTATTCCAATTTTTAATTTTTCTTCCTTAATATAGCCACTTTGAGAAATGTAATTTTATTAACATTATTCATGATTGTGAAAATTTAACCCTTAGTACTTTATATGCTGGCTTTCATTTTTGAAAGATTATCAGTAATTCAGATGATGTGAAAAGTGGTCACTAGTAGGGTCTCTGCCAATTAATCTCCCCCAGTTGTTCTACTTCCTATTAAACATTTAAAGTAAGACACTTATTCACCACGTGTTGAATGCGCACTATGCCTAGGACACTTAGGAATAAAGTAAGTCTACTGTCTTTTTCTTGGGGCTTACATTCTAGCTAGGGAGACAGGCAGTTGCTAGGAATAAAAGTAAGTCTACTGTCTTTTTCTTGGGGCTTACATTCTAGCTAGGGAGACAGGCAGTTGTGCAGCTAATTATCATGGACTGTGGTTGTGTACTTTAAGCCAAAAAAGTAGTATGGAAGTTGAAAAGAGTGAGCCATACTTGGAGGTGGTATTGATTCTTGGGAAACTTAAAAGAGGAAACTTTCCAGTTGGACTTTTAGGGTTCAGGACTGGACAGAAGCACACAGTTGAAACAGTATTGCATAGTCAGGGAATGGAGTGTAGGTTAAATAGGATCAGATGTGGGGGACAGTGGTGATGGTGGCAGATACAAGATTTGGAAGGTAGTTCGGTGGCAGTTTAAGAATGGTCTTTAAAGTTATACTTAAAGAGGTATATGCACAGTGGCTCATGCCTGTAATCCCATCACTTCAGGAGGCCAAGGTGGGCAGATCACCTGAGGTCAGGAGTTCAAGACCAGCCTGGCCAACATGGCGAAACCCCGTCTCTACTAAAAATACAAAAATTAGCCAGGCGTGGTGGCAGTTGCCTGTAATCCTAGCTACTCGGGTGGCTGAGGCAGGAGAATCAGTTGAACCTGGGAGGTGGAGGTTGCAGTTAGCTGAGATAGCGCCATTGTACTCCAGCCTGGATGACAAAGTGAGACTCTTGTCTCAAAAAAAGAAAAAGTTACCCTTAAAGAATTTGGTCTTTATTCAAGAGGCAGAGGGAGTTGGTTAAAAGATTTTTGAGCCAGAGAAATGATTCATATTTTAGAAGTAATACTCAGGCAGAAATTTAGAGGATGAATTAATTGCAGCAGGGACACTAGCCTTTTTTCCTAGGTCCAGATAGACTAAATATAGTCCAGACTAAGGCAATAGCAGTTGAGATATAGGAGAAGCAGTCAGTTCTAGAATCATTCTGGGTGGTTCCAGGTATAGTGCCCCTCTCCACCCCTCAGATATGCTTGTTGGTTCTTTCTCTAGAGCATTGCTCTGGCTTTCCCCAGGTCTTGTCATGGCTGATAAGACTTCACTATTTCAGTATCACTTCACATGGGTCTTCCTCAAAAAGTACCAGTCCCTGTGCAGTCACTCTGCCCAGTACCACTGTATTAGTTTTCTCTTGCTCTGTAATAAATGACCCAAAAACATAGTAACCTAAAACAATTCTCATATATTACCTCACAGTTTCTGTGAATCAGGAATTCCAAGTACAATGAGGACAGTTGGTCTCTCCAGTGTCTGGGCCTCCACTAGAAGATGTGATTGATGGTGGGGGCTGGAATGATCACTCATACGCCCAGCTGTTGATACTGGCTGTTGACTGGAATATCTGCCTATAGCCCAGGCAGTCTGGGCTTCCTCACAACATGGGCAGGGGTTCCAAAGATCCCAGTAGAGAGAGTCAGGTGGATGCCACATTGAATTGTATGATGCAGCCTCAGAAGTCACACAGCATTATTTACACTGTGTTCTGTTGTTTCTGGCAGGTACAGAGGTTCACCCAAATGCAAGGGGATGGAAGATAAACCCCCACCTCTTGGTACAAATTCAGCCAGAATTTGTTCAGCCAGAAGAGTGTGGGGTCTGGGTTATATTGGTGTGGCCTACTTTAGAAAATATAATCTGCCCAACTATGTTTAAAGTTATGCATAGCACTTAATTCCTATCTTTATGTAATATTTAAGAATCTGATCAAGCCCTCTAAAATATATCTTATTTAGAAGAACCCATTTCTTTGTCCACACTCTTCACTGCCTTCTGTGCCCAGCATCACACAGACTGGATGAATCTAGACTTAACACACAGCTTTCTTTTTTTTGAGGCTGAGTCCCACTCTTTTGCCCAGGCTGGAGTGCAGTGGCATGATCTCAGCTGACTGCAACCTTTACCTCTCAAATTCAGGCAATTCTCCTGCCTCACCCTCTCAAGTAGCTGGGATTACAGGCACGCACTACCACACCCAGCTAATTTTTGTATTTTTTAGCAGAGACGGGGTTTTACCATGTTGGCCAGGCTGGTCTTGAACTTGACCTCAGGTGATCCACCCACCTCAGCCTCCCAAAGTGCTGGGATTATAGGCATGAGCCACTGTATCCAGCCCAACACACGGCTTTTGAGGGCTGAGTTACATCACAAATCAGATCCTAGATAGATTTTTAAAAACCAGAATATAAGAACCTACTAATCAGCGAGACCAAAGGATTGAAGCTGATGTCTCCATGTTCCATTTCATTTCTCAGCACTTGCCCCACCTTCACGTTTTCTACACTCCTAGAGGAATATAGACAAAGAAAGGGAATGTGGAAACATCAGCTTCAATCCTTTGGCCTCATTGATTTGTGGATTTCTTATATTCTGGTTTCAAAAAAATCTGAGATCTGTTTTGGATGCAACAGCCCTCAAAAGCTGTGTGTCAAGTTTAGACCCATCCAGTCTGTGTGACACAGGGCACAGAGGGCAGAAGGATCTATGCTCACATTTTGGGGCTTGCCCTGGTTTTGCTCTTCTGACAAGGTGCATTATTTCTTCTCTGATGATATGATTCAGAATGTGGCTTCAGGTGTCCATTTACACTGTAGAAGGTAGCGTGGTGAGCTTTGGTTGGACTTGAATTAGAGAAGTGTGATCCATGAAAAGAGAAACTGTGTGTCACAGCTGTGTTGAAAAATTCAAACCACACACAGTCAAAATGGATTGGTGATAGTCATGGCAAGTGATGGCTTTGCACGGCTTGGCACATTCCCCTTCAGACCTAGAAGAAATCAATCCTTCCTTGCTTTCTGAGTTGGCTATCTTGTTATGTAGGATTAGGTTGCTGATAAACCTCCTGGGCATGAGTACTGGAAACTCTTCCTGCAGTTTGCTTTACTGGAATTGGTAGAAAAGTCTCTAAAGAAACAAATAAGCTGCAAGTACATTGAAAAGCCCTAGGATCAATCAAGCAGAAGTTAGAACTTAACTGTGATCCCCCTCAAAAGTTACGGCCATGCCTCAACCAGATTCTCTGATAGGCTGCGACTGTCAGGGGGTGTAATGGGAAGCCAACCCAGCTTTGAAAAGAGAGGCCTAGGGGCTAAATGCAGTGGCTCACTCCTGTAGTCCCAGCACTTTGGGAGGCCGAGGCGGGTGGATCACCTGAGGTCAGGAGTTCGAGGCCAGCCTGGCCAACGTGGCAAAACCCCGTCTCTACTAAAAATATAAAAAATTAGCCCTGCATAGTAGCATGCGCCTATAATCACAGCTACTTGGGAGGCTAAGGCAGGAGAATCGTTTGAACCTGGGAGGTGGAGGTTGCAGTGAGCCAATCATGCCATTGTACTCCAGCCTGGGTGACAGAGCAAGAGTGTCTCAAAAGGAAAAAAAAAGGCCTAGGGCTCATGGTGGAGGTTATGTAGACAGAGAGCTCAGTGGCTGGAGTTAGTTGTCAGAGTCATGGAGGAGGGCAGTATTTCCTCCCCCACTCCACCCTGTGAGAGTCCACATGGAAAGTGGCCCGTGGAGGAGTCACCGGAGAAGCAGGTTGCTGTTGGCTCCTTTTGACAATGCAGAGACAGTGTGTCAAAAGACAGGGAAATTGTGCAACACAGATGTGCAGCTTTTCTCAGATGCTACACCTGAAGCAAGCAGTAGGGCCTTTGGGATTGAAGGTGGTACCAGGCTATGCCAGCCTCTAAAGTAGAGAACTCCCTGGCTCAAGTGATTCTCTTGCCTCAGCCTTCTGAGTAGCTGGGATTATAGGCACTGTCACCACGTGTGGCTAACTTTTTTCTATTTTTAGTATAAACGGGGTTTCACCATCTTGACCAGGCTGGTCTTGAACTCCTGACCTCGTGATTCACCCCCCCCCTCAGCCTCCCAAAGTGCTGGGATTACAGGCGTGAAACTGTATATTTTAAAAATAAAATATTCTTCAGTATATGAATTTTTTTTAAAAAGCTTTGGGAGTAGGTTTGACTACCTGGAAGGAGAAGGAAGTGGGAAGAATCTTTGAAAATACTTATGTTCATAGACTAAGTAGAAGACTAGCAGAAAGTAGAGTCTGCGAATACAAGGCCAGTGCAGATCGTTGCAGCAGTCTCCAGCAGAACAGACTGAAATAAGGACACTGGGTGGTTTTGGTGACTTTATTCAACAGTTTGTGTCACTTCACCTAATTGAGATTGCTTTGTGCTAAGCAGATAATGAAAGGTAGAGATGCCTCTTAAAGTGTGTCCTATAAAGACTTCTTCAGCCTGCATCCTGGTCTCTAACATGTTGATTGCTTTTCAGGTTGTTGGGAAAATTAAATAATAATGAATTTGTAGAATGCCCAGCAAAGTAACTGCCACCTAGTAATGGTAGCAGCTACTTCGTATCATTATTATAATTGCTATTGCCTTTTTTATTTTTGTGATGTTTTGATATGAAAGGTTAGAGTTTCTAAGAAGTTATCTTGTTTTTTTCCCCTCTCTTAGATCTGTGACTTTGGCTTGGCCCGTGTTGCAGATCCAGACCATGATCATACAGGGTTCCTGACAGAATATGTGGCCACACGTTGGTATAGGGCTCCAGAAATTATGTTGAATTCCAAGGTAAGGACTGAGTTTGCATAAAAAGAAAACCAGTAAGTAAGAGAACATTCTGGATACATTGCAATAAGCTGTAAGTCTCCCTCTCCAGTCTCTGTTTCTACTTGTGGAGAGTTGGACTGTCTGGCCAGAGCCAAGGTGCTGTGTGTCTTTTTTTTTTTTTTTTTTTTTTGAGACGGGGTCTTACTCTGTCACCCAGGCCAGAGTGCAGTGGCACCATCATGGCTCACAGTCTCAACCTCCCAGGCTTAAGTGATCCTCCCCGCCTCAGCCTCCAGAGTAGTTGGGACTGCAGAGTGCACCACTACGCCTGGCTAATTTTTACACTTTTTTGTAAAAGTCGGAGATCTTCCTATGTTGCCCAGGCTGGTCTTGAACTGCTGACCTCAAGGGATCCACCCACCTCAGCTCCCGCAAAGTGCTGGGGTTATAGGCATGAGCCACCACACCCGCTGCCAAGATGCTGTCTAAATTTTGTTCAGCATTGAACTTCTGGGCCCAAGGATTCAGCCTCTCTACCTCAGCTGGTTGTAGAGTAGGAGGGGGTGTGCCTCTCCAATCACTGTTACTATAAGTGGTTTGTGTCCCACTCCTTGGACAGCTGTCCTGAAGTCCTGCCTGTGGCTGTCAGGTGCAGCCTGGGTTTGTTGTAGAGGTTTCATTAGTGTGTATTTCTGTGAACATGAACGAGGGCTGTTCTGTAAAGGTCAAGTTTATCTGATAATGAAGAATGTCTCTTTGGCAGAATTATATTATAATGTGTTGTACTTGAAGAAAACATAATTTTGGACAGAGTAGGAACTGCTGTGGATTCTTTTGAAATTATGATTGCCTGCTTCCAAATGAAGTTCCTTCCTCTGTATCTGTGAGTGGCTGTACAGAGTGCATCCAGGTCTCATCTACACTCTGCTACCAAGGTCTGTGTCTTGGTCATAAGAAATGATTTGAATAAGTCTATAAAAGCCCAAAAAAGTGAAGTGTGACATTTTTTGTTAGATTTATGAGCCAGGAGGCAAAAATTGAGGGCTGCTATGGAGATTGAGATCCATTCAGTATTTTTATTGTTATTTGCAAATAATAAATGAATAAGGTGTGAAAATTGAGTAGTTAAGTGGGCCTGACATGCTACCTTTGTCTAGTATCTCAAGACTATAAGATTCTTAAACACAGTTCCATCTGCTGTAATGTGAAGATACTTGAAGAAAGGCAATAAAAATAGACATTGGATCTTGTATCTAGGGGCCCAGGAACCAGAAATAGTCCTGAGAGGCTTAATGGAAATGAAAGAACAGGTCTAATTAGCTTATAGGCTTCTTTCTCTTCCTCCATCCTTTATGAGTACAGCTAAGCTATTAGATTTTTTTCATAAGGAAGTGGAATTTGTTTAAAGCATTTAGTTAGTTTTTCTTGATATCCTACATTTGTTCAGTTTATTATAAAAGTAAAATCTTATTAACATAAATTCCATTATAAAGAAGGATTTGGTGTAACAGATGTTTCAGAGAAGAAAATGCCATGTTGGTTCTCTGTAATTCTGTATCACAAACAATCCCACACAACAGGTTCTTTCTCTGACTGGCCTCGTGACAGCCATTCTAAACAAGGAGCATTGGCATTCGAGTGTTCAGTGCCAGTTGTAAAGGGAGCTGTTGGTATGCCTTTGTCCTGGTGTGGCTTCTTGGTCTTGCAGTCTCCATTCTGACTTAGACGTCCCCACTGTCTTCACTTCTCGATCACCCTCCAGGGAGAGGTAGCCAGAGAGGGTGTTTTTCAAGATGACCTGTTTTTCCTTCTACTTGCAGGGTTACCAAAGTGAAAATTGACTGTCTGTTTTTTTCTTATTTGCAGTACCTGTAGCCTGAGAATGTTACTTCTAGGAGTTATCTTCATTTTGTTCATTTTTATTAATGTAGAAAGTTATCAAACCCATAGAGAAATGGAGAGTAAACTCCCATATGCCCTTGTCCTTGGTTCTCCAGCTATTAACATCTTGCCATATTTCTTATCACTCCTTCCCTCTCTTTACTCTTTCCTTTCTCTTTCTTCTTCTGTCTCTTCTCTTTGTCAGACCATGTGACACTTCACCAACATATACCACTTCACCCCTAGACCCTCTGTGGCATACTAATGCTCCTTACATGGAGGATGTCCTTACAAGGAGGGTGTTGTTCCCGCAGCAAGAGTACCCTTAGCCATATATAAAACAATCACCATTAATTCCGTGACATCCCATCTCTCCAAAAAAGTCTAGGTAACTCTGTTTTCAACACAGGATTTAATTGTTTCACATATAATCTTAGTCTAGAACAGTCTTCTTGCCCTTCCTCTCTTCTTCAAGACATTCAGCACTTTGCCACATACAGATCAGTTGTTTCACAGCGTGGTTCACATTGTGGATTCTTCAGACGGGTTCTTCTTGATGAGATGTAGCTTGCATTTTTCTGGCACGACCACCATAGATTCCTGGAGAGCGTGTATGTGAATCTCCTGTTTCCCAACGGCCTTCCCCCAGTGGTTCAGCACTTCTGTTGGTTATAATATTGGGGATTATAAAATGGTAATTTTCTAAATTTATTCTTCCTTTTACATGTACTGGCTAGCATTCTTCTATTAAGATTTTTCCCTTTTACCCTTTCTCTTCCTGTGTATCCTACCTTTGTTTTTAAAACACTATTATGAATCCAGGATTTTTTTAATGTATTGTCCATATCCTTTTCTTTTTCTTTTATTTATTTTTGTGTGTGTGCGGTTTTTTGTTTTGTTTTGTTTTGTTTTTGAGACAGAGGCTCGCTCTGTCGCCTGTCGCTAGGCTGGAGTGCGGTGGCACAATCTTGGCTCACTGCAACCTCTGCCTCCTGAATTCAAGCGATTCTCCTGCCTCAGCCTCCTGAGTAGCTAGGACTACAGGCATGTGCCACCACGCCCAGCTAATTTTGTATTTTTAGTAGAGACGGGGTTTCTTCTTGTTGGTCGGGCTGGTCTCAAACTCCCAACCTTAGATGATCGCCCACCTCGGCCTTCCAAAGTGCTGGGATTATAGGTGTGAGCCACCTCACCCAGCCCATTTTCTTTTTTTTTTAATCTTTTTTTCATTTCTTTTTTCTTCTTTTTTTTACTTTTATTTTTTTTGGACTCCAGTTCTACTAGACCCATTTTCTTTTTTAAAAACTCATATTGGTCCAGTTTTGGGAAGCTAGAGCACCCTATTTACACATTTGTAATGTTTTATAGAATTTCAGCTTTCAGAAAAGTTGCTCTGTTTAACTTGTTTAGGAAAGAAAAAATTTTTAAAAATTTCTGGATGCGGTGGCTCACATCTGTAATCCCAGCACTTTGGGAGGATGAAGTAGGCAGATCATCCACCAGGAATTTGAGACCGTCTCTACTAAAAATACAAAAAAATTAGCCAGGTGTGGCGGCAGACACCTCTAATCCCAGCTACTCAGGAAGCTGAAGCACGAGAATCACTTGAACCTGGGAGGCGGAGGTTTCAGTAAACCGAGGTCATGCCACTGCACCCAGCCTGGGTGACAGTGTGAGACTCTGTCTTAAAGAATAAAAAAATAAAAGTTGCAAGAAAAGTATAAGGTAGCCATTCTCATCAAGATCCCTTGACATTTCCTCCCCTTCCCCTCTCCCCCTTCCCTCCTCTCCTTTTTTTTTTTCAAATCTCTGCTTCCCAGGTCGAAGCAATTCTCATATGCCTTCCAAGTAGCTGGGATTACAGGTGTGGCTAATTTTTGTATTTTTAGTAGAGATGGGGTTTCACCATGTTGGTCAGGCTGGTCTCAAACTCCTGACCTCAAGTGATCCACCCACCTCAGTTTCCCAGAGCCAAAGTGCTGGGATTACAGGTGTGAGTCACCGCACCTGGCCTCTTTTTTTCAACCTCCCCCTCCTGGACTCAAGTGATCTCCCTCCTTACCTCCTATGTAGCTGGGACTACAAGCTTGAACCACCATGCCCAGCTAATTTTTGTATTTTTTTTTTTTTTTAATAGAGACAAGGTTTTGCCATGTTGGTCAGGCTTGTCTCAAACTCCTGGGCTCAAGTGATCCACCCACCTCAGCCTCCCAAATTGCTGGGTTTACAGGCATGAGCCACTGGGCCCAGCCAAGATCCCTTTACATTTTTAAAAAATTATCAAGGACCAGCTGGGCGTAATGGCTCACGCCTGTAATCCTAGCACTTTGGGAGGCTGAGGCGGGTGGATCAGTTGAGCCCAGGTGTTTGAGACCAGACTGGCCAACACGTAGAAACCCTGTCTCTACTAAAAATACAAAAATGCACTGGGCATTGTGGCACATGCCTGTAATCCCAGCTACTTTGAGGCTGATGCGGGAGAATCGCTTGAACCCAGGAGGTGGAGGTTGCAGTGAGCTGAGATTGTGCCACAGTACTCCAGCCTGGGTAACAGAGTGAGACTGTCTAAGAAAAAAAAAGTTAACAACCCACACACGTTTTTTATATAGGTTATATCTATTTTTATTTACGGTATGAAACTTTAAAATGTATTAATTTTTAAATAGTAAATCCACTACATGTTAACATAAATTCTGTGTTTTTCATAACAATAAGTTTATTTTCTACAATACAAACATTTTAGTGAGGCTAGGCATGATGGCTGAGGCCTGTAATCCCAACACTTTTGGGAGGCCAAGGCAGGAGAATCACCAGGAGTTTGAAACCAGCCCTGGCAAGATAGTGAGACTGTGTACAAAAAAATTTTTAAATCGGCTGGGTGCTGTGGCTCACCCTTGTAATCCCAGCACTTTGGGAGGCCAAGGTGGGTGGATCATGAGGTCAGGAGTTCGAGACCAGCCTGACCAACATGGTGAAACCCTGTCTCTACTAAAAATGTAAAAATTAGCCGAGCGTGGTGGCACACACCTGTAATCCCAGCTACTCAGGAGGCTGAGGCAGGAGAATTGCTTGAACCTGGGAGGTGGAGGTGGCAATGAGCTGAGATCGAGCCATTGCACTCAAGCCTGGGTGACACAGTGAGACTCTATCTCAAAAAAAAAAAAGAAGAAAAGAAAATTTAAATCAGCTGGGTGTGGTTGCATGTACCTATAGTCCCAGTCACTCGAGAGGCTGAGGTGGGAGGATTCTCGAGCCCAGGAGATAGAGGCTGCAGTGTACCATGATTGCGCCACTGCAGTCCAGCCTGGGTGATAGGGTGAGACCCTGTCTTTAAAAAAAAAAAAAAACAAAACTTTTAGTGAGAAGAGTGGCATTGTTTTTATTTTTGCAAGTCTGTTTAATGTCTGGCTTAACAGTTGGATTCTCATCTGGTTTGGCATTCAGTCTGTCAAATATGTTGTTTTGGTTTAAGTTAATAAGGAAAACTTCACACAGGTATGTAGCTGATAAAAGGAGGGAAATTATAATAGTCTCTTTAGCTACTTGTGGCTGTTCTTTGATACTACCCCCAATTTGAACAAGTGGTAATTTCTTAAAGGTTAATTGCATTGTGGAATCTGAAATCATATCAGTGAACTCTTTTTTTTTTTTTGAGATGGAGTCTTGCTCTGCCTCTCAGGCTAGAGTGCAGTGGTGCAATTCTTGGCTCAGTGCAGCCTCTGCCTCCTGGGTTCAGGCGATTCTCCTGCCTCAGCCTCCTGAGTAACTAGGACTACAGGTGCCCAGCTAATTATTTTAGTTTTAGTAGAGACAGGGTTTCACCATGTTGACCAGGCTGGTCTTGAACTCCTGACATGAGATGATCCACCTGCCTTGGCCTCCCAAAATGCTGGGATTACAGGCATGAGCCACCGTGCCCGGCTAGAATATTTTTAATAGAGATTGGTAAAATATGATGGAGCTAGCACTTACTCCCCTCAACCCAGAAATCAAGGTTTTTAGACTTTTTTTTCCAGCTCCAATTTATGACAATTCTGAATCTGTCTCTCAAATTGTTTCAAAAAAGGACTGGTGTATACTTTGGAAATTCTAATCTAACAAGTTAATCAACTGTTGTTGTCGTTGTTGTTGTTTTGAGATGAGTCTCGCTCTGTTACCCAGGCTGGAATGCAGTGGCATGATCTTGGCTCACTGCAATCTCTCTGCCTCCTGGGTTCAAGCGATTCTCCTGCCTCAGCCTCCCATGTAGCTGGGATTACAGGCCCCCACCACCATGCCTGGCTAATTTTTTTGTAGTTTTAGTAGAAACGAGGTTCCACCATGTTGGCCAGGCTGTTGTCAAACTCCTGGCCTCAAGTGATCTGTCCGCCTTGGGCTCCCAAAGTGCAGGGATTAAAGGCATGAGCCACCACACCTGGCCCATGTTAATCAACTTTGAAGAGAAAAATGAAATCACATAATCTTAAACTGTTGAGCCTCTCATAAGAAAGCAAAATTATTATTTGTTTTTCCATGCGGCTTACTTGTCTGTCTGAGTTTTAGAGTAAACGGAGAAGTTCATACTCGCATCAGCAATGCACCTGTCATACAGGAAGATCTCATCCTGTATGGCCAGATATCATTCTCAGTCTTTTCTCTTTCTCCTGCAGGGCTACACCAAGTCCATTGATATTTGGTCTGTAGGCTGCATTCTGGCAGAAATGCTTTCTAACAGGCCCATCTTTCCAGGGAAGCATTATCTTGACCAGCTGAACCACATTCTGGGTAAGGTTCCCAAGCCCTTCAGTAGCTAGATTTACTCACTTTGCCTGCCTACAGCTTACATCAAAGTCACTTCATTAAATTAAGAAGAGTTCTAATAACTCGTAGCCTGTGGTAGGTGTGAATTTTTAACCTTCTCTGATTAAAAATGTTAAGGACTTTTGTGTAAAAACTTGAGAAAGGTAAGCATTGGGAGTGGTGATAAGACATTAATTTATCAGGGTTCATTCTGACCCACAGTTAATGATGTGTAGTCATTTGCCTTGGTCTTGATAACTAACGACTAATTATTTTATCTGCTAGGTATTCTTGGATCCCCATCACAAGAAGACCTGAATTGTATAATAAATTTAAAAGCTAGAAACTATTTGCTTTCTCTTCCACACAAAAATAAAGTACCATGGAACAGGCTGTTTCCAAATGCTGACTCCAAAGGTAAATGTTATGTCATTGATTAGTTTTTTCCTTAGGCTTAGCTTCGCATTTATTTGTTCAGTTGTTAGGTCACTAGCCTGAAAAGTGAGCCTATAGCTATGGGATAATGCTTTCTTTAGTGCTCACTCTGAATTACTGTCTTCCCTTTTTTTTTTTTTTTGGAAACAGTGGCAGTGCAGTAAGGGAGCCTGGTAGTGACTGTCTAGTTCTCCACCTTTTGGTTTCTTTGCTAATTTTAACTTGCATTAAGGTCACTTTTTTTTTTTTTTTTTTTTGAGACGGAGTCTTGCTCTGTCACTTAGGCTGGAGTGCAGTGGCCCAATCTCGGCTTACTGCAGTCTCCACCTCCTAGGTTCAAGCAGTTCTCCTGTTTCAACCTCTTACGTAGCTGGGCTTACAGGCACCCACCACCATGCCCGGCTAATTTTTTTGTATTTTTAGTAGAGACGGGTTTCACCATGCTGGCCAGGCTGGTCTTGAACTCCTGACCTGATGATCCGCCCTCCTCAGCCTGTCAAAGTACTGGGATTACAGGTGTGAGCCACCATGCCCAGCCTAAGGTCACATTTTTAGGTTTCAGGAAGTCTAGGACCCTGCAAACAAATTACACCTTTTTACCTTGTCACTTGATAATTTTTAAAGTCAGGTTTATTGAAGAATAATTTACACAGAATAAAACTCATACTTCTTAGTTGCGTGGGCCGCTTGAGTTTTAGCAGACATAAACTGTCATGTAACTACCACCACAATTGAGATATGGAATATTCCCATCATCCTCAGAAGTTGCCTTGTGCCATTTGTAGTCGGTTGTCCCTCTCTAACCCATTTCTGGCATTCACTGATCTGATACCTATCCCTATAGTTTTGCCTTTTCCGGCATGTCATATTAATGGAATCATGGAGTATGTAACCTTTTTATGTCTAGATGCTTACGTTCAGCATACTGCATTTGAGATTTATAAAAATTCATTTCATTGCTTGTGTCAGTCTGTTCAACAAATGGTGCTGGAACAATTAGACAACCATATGCAAAATTTATGAAACTAAAAATGGAACATAAACCTAAATATAAGACCTAAAATTATGAACCTTCAAGAAGAAAATGAGAGAATCTTCATGACCTTAGGTTAGGCAGAGATATTTTAGAGCACCTGTAAAAGAAAAAAAGTTACATTCAATTTTTATCCTTTTTTTTTAGGTTAGCTTTGTTAAATAATTGTATTGTCCTTTATTCCCATTTAATGCATACCTGTTAAATATATTAGGCAGCTATTTTTTAAAACTTTATGCTATTATAAAACCACAATAGGCAGAATAATGACCTCTACTCACCCCCATGACTGTATTCTAATCTCTGAAACCTATAACTATGTTAGGTTATCTGGCAAGCAGGAATTATGGTTGCAGATGTAATCAAGGTTGTTCATCAGCTGACTTTTTTTTTTTTAACTGCTCCTTACAGAGCAAGGCTAATCCATGGCCTGTGTGGTATGCCCAGAGTAGCCCATCAGCTGACTTTTAAGCTAGGAAGACTATCCTGGATTATCTATCTAGGTGGGTGGATTATCTAGGTGGGCTCATTTATACAAACAGGATTCCTTAAAAGTGGAGGAGGGAATCTGAATAAGATGCTTGTGCTTCCGTATCTTTATCTACATGTGTGTGCATATTTTGTCTATAATTTATTTTTTAATTATTTAAAGGTTAACTTTTTTAAAAATTTAGAAATTGTAGAAATATTTAAGAAGGTGAAATTCTTTTATAATTATTCCCTAAATGTCATTGTTAATAGAATTGTGTCTTAAATATTTTTTCCACATCAGTGCATAGATCTGGCTTATTGTTAATGATCTTATTTTTATTCAGCCTTCTATTAGAAATTTAGCTATTTCGGCCGGGCGCAGTGGCTCACCCCTGTAATCCAAGCACTTTGGAGGCCAAGGCGGGCGGATCACCTGAGGTCGGGAGTTCAAGACCAGCCTGACCAACATGGTGAAACCCTGTCTTAAAAAAAAAAAAAAGAAAGAAATTTAGCTATTTCTAACTTGCTGTTTTACCTATATGTGTGAATGCATGTATGAATATATGTGTATATGTATATTTAACAACTGTCTTCTTAAATGTTGAATTGGTTTTATGTATTGACTTGAGTCAAGGTTTAGAAATACTTGGTTGTTTAGAATTGAATTTCTTTTGAAAATGGGAGAAACATTCTTTTAATCTCTCATATAAATGTATAGAAGAATGTCATATAGGAGGAATAGATAAGGGAGTAAGAACTATTCCTGATCACCAGGATCCCACAGTAACCTTTCACATTTTTTTGTTTTTTTTTTAAGACAGAGGTTCGCTCTTGTTGCCCAGGGTGGAGTGCAATGGCTTCGTCTCAACTCAGCGTAACCTCTGCCTCCTGGGTTAAAGCAGTTCTCCTGCCTTAGCCTCCTGAGTAGCTGGGATTACAGGCATACGCTACTGGCTAATTTTGTATTTTTAGTAGAGACAGGATTTCTCCATGTTGGTCAGGCTGGTTTCGAACTCCCAGCCTCAGGTGATCCACCTGCCTCAGCCTCTCTACGTGCTGGGATTCAGGCGTGAGGCACCATGCCCGGCCAAAACCTTTCACTTTTTTTGCCCTAATGTGTGCAAGCTTCTATCTGTGTGGTTGTAATTATATAATGTATTTTGGTTTTATTTATTTTATTTATTTTATATTTTATTTATTTTTGAGAGGGTGTCTTACTTTGTCACCCAGGTTGGAGTGCAGTTGTGCGATCTTGGCTCACTACAACCTCCACCTCCTGGGTTCAAGTGATTCTCCTGCCTCAGCCTCCTGAGTAGTTGAGATTACAGATACCCGCCACCATGCCCAGCTAATTTTTGTACTTTAGTAAAGATGAGGTTTTATCATGTTGGTCGGGCTGGTCTCAAACTCCTGACCCCAAATGATCTGCCAACCTCGGCCTCCCAAAGTGCTGTGATTACAGACATGAGCCACTGTGCCCAGACTAATTTTTGCATTTTTAGTAGAGGCATGGTTTCACCATGTTGGCCAGGCTGGTCTTAAACTCCTGACCTGAAGTGATCCACCTGCCTTGGCCTCCCAAAGTGCTGGGATTAGAGGCGTGAGCCACCGCGCCCAGCCTAATTTTTATATTTTTTTTTTGTACAGATGGGGTTTTGCCATGTTGCCCAGGCTGGTCTCAAGCAATCCTCCTGCCTCAGCTTCCCAAAGTGCTGGGATTACAGGCATGAGCCATTGTACCCAGCCTAATTTTTGGATTTTTGGTAGACACAGGGTTTCACCATGTTGCCCAGGCTGGTCTCAAAATCCCGAGCTCAAGTGATCCACCTTCCTCATCCTTCCAAAGTGCTGGGATTACAGGTGTGAGCCACTGTGCCACTTATACCATATTCTGTGATTCAAAGCAAATTGAACAGTTAGCCCAGATTCAAATGATGGGGAAATAAATCCGCCCATTGGTGGGAGGAGTTGCAAAGAATTTGTGCCATGTTTTAACCTGTCATTAAGTTGTTTTTATATTTTTAAGATAACATACATAAATTCATTCATTCAGTGAATAGATTTGAATATCTGTTCTGTGCCATCCAAGCTTCTAAGGCCCTGGACATAGTACCAGAAGTAAGAGGGATTAAGAACCTGTTTGCAGATAGGAAGTCTGAGGACTCATTTAAAAAAAAAAAAAAAAACTTGGCTTACAGAGAACTGATAGTCTAGATTTGTAAGGAAATGAATGGAAGACCTGAGGGAACTCAAGAGATTAAAAAACTTTCAGCCAGAATTTTTAAGTCCAGTTAATGACAGTTCACAGAAAAGGAAGTTGAAACATATCTTAAATATAAGAATGGTACTCATTTTTACTCATTATATAAGATACAAACATTGAAAGGTCAGTAATTTTTTAAAACGCCCTCCTCATCACAGTAGCAAACATCAAAGTTTGATACCCTGCTGGCTGTGGGGAAAGGATGTTTTCGGAGAGAGCTGGTGGAGTGTAAACTGGTTGAGTCTCTGTAGAGGACAATCTGGCAATTCCGTCACATGTCTTTCATTCTGGATATTGAAATTTTGGTCTACCAACCAAATAGGGGAGTGGCATTTAATTTGTTTTTCTGTAATTAAGAGTGAGATTGAAATTTTTTCATGTTTGTTGGAAAGTTTTGATTGCTATATCCCTTAAACCAGCAATATTTTAGATTTTTCTTTAAAGGAGTCTTAGCTTAACAATTCTCTCAAATGACTTCAGTGAGGGGGGAAGAAATTATTATTTAGCAGATGGTCCTGGGCTAGTTGAATAGCTGTTTGGAAGAAAATCAATTCAGATCATTACTCACACATCAAAATGATTTCTAAAAGAATCAGTGATTAAATTCTTATTTCAAAGTATCATGAAAAACAGTATTTAGAGTATTCAGTATTTTTCTGATCTCTGCATGGAGAAAGACTTTGTAAGCTTTAAAAACAAACATCAAGGCAAGAGACACATGTAAAAGTTTAAAAGCTAAACCAAATTAGATTAGGTGTGGACTATAGGTCTAAAATGTTCTAAATTGAGTAACATTGACCCTCTCCTGTTTTGTAGAAGGCATCAAAGTGCAGCGGTTATACCCGGTGCTCTGGAATTGGCCTCCTGAGTTTAAAACTAGGGATCTGCTGCTTGGATTTTTGACTTTGGACAAGTTATTTAAGCTCTCTCTTTCATGATTTCCTCAATACAGAATTGGGACAATTTGTAGTTCCCACCTCATAGGATAATTAAAAGAGTTAAGGAATTATTATTAATTTTAGATTCATCATTAATGTTATTAGTATCTAAAGAGCAGGACAAACCTAAGACCACAGTGTATAAATAAATGAGCAAAGGACAAGAACACACAGTCTTCAGGAAATGCTGAGATTAGGAAAAGTATAGGCAGAGTAGTTCGGGTGACAGCAGTTGAGAATTTGGCTTAGTCTGTGTTTAATTTAAGACACCTGTTAAGCATTAGAAACAACCTAAATGCCAAATGTTAATCAAATGGCTGAGTAAATTATGAGACATCTACTTAAAGGAATATTTTAAGGCCACTAAAAGGGATTTTTTACAAAGTTTTGATAGTGTGGAAAAATACTAATGAGCAATATTTACTACAGTACTACGGGGAAAATAAAACAGCATTCGTCATATATAGTGATTTCAGCCTTCTAAAAGAAAATACATAGGAAAGAATCCAACAAAGTACGTCAAAAGATAAGCAGTGGTTACCATTGAATGATGGTGCTAGGGGAGCAAGGGAATGTGGTTGAGTCATTCACACAGACTAGAAGGCCAGGTTTGGTGGGTCAGCCATCTGAGGTCTTTTCAGTTCCACATAACAAGAACTTACTGGCCCAAAAAAGGACTTTATTGGCTCTGATAACTGAAAAGCTCAGCTGTGTGTGGATTTATGGGCACAGACACTATGTCTAGAATCTGGACTTCTTTATCATCCAGCTTTGCCTTGCTCTGGACTGTCTGTCAGCCAGCCTCTCTTCTCATGATGGCAGTAAGACACTTGACCTAATCATTGCAGCCATGTCTTGGGGCTGATTCTCATCACCTCTTTGTGCTCAGCTTGGATGCCATGCCTATCCCTGAGCAGTCACTGTGGCCAAGGGGACCCAGGAGAATGTGGCCCAGCCAGTGTCGCCACTCCCACAGCACAGCCCGGGAGTGGGGGGCAAGCCAGAGTGCTCCCCTATGGCAAACACAGTTGGATGGATTAGAGGGGCAGTGGACGCTGGTAGGCACAACCAGCAGGTGACTCTGAGAGTGAAGGAAGATAAGGAATTCTATTTCTCCCCCACCCTCCCCCCTTTTTTTGTTCTTCCTGAAGAGACAGTGCCTCCCTCTGTTGCCCAGGCTGGAAGGCTGGAGTGCAGTGGCATAATCACAGCTAACTATAGCCTGGAACTCCTGGGCTCAGGCAAGGACCATGCCTGGCTAATTAAAAAAAAAGAAATTTTTTTTTTTTCTTGTAGAGATGGGGTCTCTCTGTGTTCCCAGTCCTGTCTTGAACTCCTGGGCTCAAGGGATCGTCCCACCACCATGGCCAGACCCATTTTTTTTTTTTAATTAAAAAATGCAGTTTCTATAAGAAGTCTGTCTCCATTTCTCAGATAACCTAATGTTTGAAAAGCTTGCAGACTTTGTTATTACCCATATAGATATATCACATTGATTGTAAATGGAATCATAGGCTATATGTTATTTTATTACCTACACAGAGTTGGATTTATTCATCTACAGCTTGGTCACCCTCGGCTTAAGATAGCTTTGGGAGGTGTTTAACCTGTGGTCTTTCAAATCATGCAAGAGATTGAAAAAATAGAAGAATGAGATTGTGGCCGGGCGCAGTGGCTCATCCCTGTAATCCCAGCACTTTGGGAGGCCAAGGCAGGCGGATCACTTGAGCCCAGGAGTTCAACACTAGCCTGAGCAACATGGCGAAACCCTGTCTCTACCAAAAATACAAAAATAAGCCACATGTGGTGGCACACACCTGTAATCCTAGCTACTCAGGAGGCTGAGGTAGGAGGATCGCTTGAACCCGGGAGGCAGAAGTTGCAGCGATCTGAGATCATGCCACTGGACTCCATCTTGGGTGACAAAGCGAGACACTGTCCCAGAAAAAAAAAGAAGAAGAGTGAGATTTTAAGAAGTTGGAGAACACAAACCTTCAGCCAGTGATGGAATAGGGGCAAAGAAAAGAACTAGCACCATGTGATATTGCAGAAGGAGAGATGACATTTTGAGAAGATAGGCATGCACAGCAGTGTCTATGCAGCAGAGATGTCTAGCAGGATACAGATTGGAAAGTGTGGGTTGATTTTCCAATTAGGGGCTTGTTGGTGACCATGCAAGAGGAGTTGAAACAGTGAGTGGAAGTGGGAAATTTGAAATGGAAAGGGGAAACAGAAATGACTGGCCCACGTGAGGGGGAAGGGGTTGTGGACCAGGCCACAAATTGGGAAAGATTGACTTTGAGTAGTGAGAAGGTGTTTTTCTTGGCAATGTTGGTAAGGATGTGTGTGGATCTGGCTAGGAGGGAAGTCCAGGAGGATCACTCTTGGGTGCCTCAGTTTTCTGTGTAGCACCTTTAAGAAAATGTGCTGAGAGTAATGAGGGTCAGTTAGCAAGAGGGTTATGATTCAAGCTGTGCAAGTTGGGTGGAATCTGAGAGTAGAGGAGGGGGGCTGACCAAGGCTTTCCTGAAACTGTTGAGGGCCTTGATGAGACTGAAAATCTTGAGTTTTTGTAGCACAGTAGTTACTGATAGTGTGCTCCTTAAACCCCTAAGACCCCCAGGATCCTTCCAGTGCGTACATGAGGTTAAAGCTGTTTTAATAATCCTCTTAAGGAGTTATTCACACTGCTCTCTGTGTTGCCATCTGCACTTGTGGTACGGGAGCAGAGCCCCCAGTACCACAGCCACGGCAAGACAGTGGCACTAGAGAGGTCACTGAGCTGTGCACTGCCACACCCCAACAGCAGAAAACCAGTGCCAGTAAAAAGTACTCACCATATTAAATCCATCCTTAATACATGTCTTCATGATGTCTGTGTGACAAACACGGCATTTCTGCTGCATACCGAATGCAGTAGTTTTCTCAGGGAAAAGCACTTACTTAACTATTTGAGCTGTGAGCGGAATTAACTGCTTTTTAAACTGAGCCTCAGTAGTTTTTATGAGTGAGGGTAAAGGGTTCCTAAGATCAGAAAGTTTGAGAAGCACTGTTGAAGTGGCACAGTTTTTAAAGTTCACTCATTTTCTCTGGCCCTGCACAGAAGCATGAGTTGAGGATAAAAGTGACAGGTTGCGGCATTGATTAAGGGTCAGAGTTTCACAAGTAGCCAAGATAGACCTGAAGAGGAACTGTGAGCCAGTTGACTGGCCTTCCCCAGGTCCAGGCTAGGGCAAGAAGGAAAAAAGGATGGTGGATTAGAAGAAAGAGTTGGGGTCAAGTTGTTATATACTATTTGAAGTTAAAGAGAAGGGCCAGGCACAGTGGCTCACGCCTTTAATCCCAGCACTTTGGGAGGCTGAGGTTGGAGGATTGCCTGAGCCGAGGAGTTCGAGACCGGCTTGGGTAAAATAGTGACACCCCATCTCTACAAAAAATAAATTTAAAAAAAATTAGCTGAGTGTGGTAACATGCACCTATAATACTAGCTACTCGAGAGGCTGAGGCAGGAGGATTGCTTGAGCCCAGGAGTTCAGTGCTGCAGTAAGCTATGATCATGCCACTGCACTCCAGCCTGGGCCATAGAACAAAATCCAAACTATTTCGAAAAACAGAGAGAGAAGATGTGGGATTCTGGAAGGCGGTAGGGAAAGTCAGGAATTGTGGTCAGGTATAATAATACTAGCCTCAAAAGGACTTTCGTCTTTTAGGAGAAATAAAACCAGTATTCAAGTAAGCATCCACACAGGCAGCCATGATTCACACCATATGAATGTTACCAGTGGATACCACGTGGCGTGGGAGGAGGGAGGCCGGACACTCTGACTGTGGGATCAGCACCTGCCAGCTGCTTCCCATTTCTCTCCTTTTCTCCTTCTGTAGCTATGAATAATGCAGAAATAACACTTGGAGTAAAAGAAAGCTGGAGATCTAGCTATTTTTCAAGTAGCAAATTTTTTTAAAAAGCTGTCTTCCTTTGAAATTTATGCCTGGAGATATAAGGGCCTCGAATTTATTTAACTTGAAGGAACTAACAGATCTGTTTAGAGATGCTTAAGCTGCAAAACATCCAGTTGGCTTGAAAGTGCTTCTCTACTTAATACTAACAAGTTTGGGTAGGACCTCCCTGCCCCCAGTAGTTTAGAAGCAATGCTGTTAGAACCTCACTGTGGTCCAGGCCTCCTGGACTTTTGCTAGCACAGACAGTATATAACTGGGTGAAAAGCCAAATAAATGACTTTTAATCTCCTTTCAAGCAAGTCCTTGAGAAAATGTCTGTGAGTTGTATGTGGGGAGGGTTGGTTGGGAGCAGGAAGCAAGGTGGGATTTATTACCACAGGAATCTAAGATTCAGCAAGGATTATGTGTCTTATACGCATGTCTACAAGTGTTCCTTGGAAGTGGGATTTGAGCCAGAGGTGTCTGGGTTCTTGACCATCAAGCTTCTTTGTCCTGACCCTTGAGAGGGCCACTTACTAAACCTAGCCAGTTTGTGTGCCCACAGACCCAGGGACACAGCCGCAGACATGACCACCTCTTCTACTGCACAGACACTGCTTCAGTCACGGCAAAACCTGTCTGGATTCTGTACTCTGAAAAGTTCTCTAGGCTATGAAATAAAATATTCCATAATTTCCTAAAGTGCACTTGTATGTATTGAAAAGATTATAGATAGAAACATAAATAACCTTTAAATGTGTTCTGTGTGGAATTTCTCATTATGTCCAGCATGTGGTTTAGCATGTTTATCATCTCCTGTTGTCTTAAGGGGGTTACATCAAGGGAAGTAGGGTCAGGGCTGAACACGAATACACTCACAGCCCTTCAGTGACCTCAGGCATCAGGATACCTCCCACCTCCACCTGACACCCAGGCAGTCCCTTTGGAAGGTTTACTAGCTGCTCTTAAGGGTTAGGCAACATTTTTTAGTAAATAGTGAAAACTTACTTCTTGAAAGTAGTGAGCTAGAAGTGATTCCTTAAACTGATTATGAGTATTGTACCAAATTTTACATGATCTTTTATCATTCTAGGAGTGGTGAGAAGGGACATATAATTAAATTTTTAAAATTTTTAAGAAGAAATAAATGATATTTTATCCTTCTACTTTTAGGGCTTAATAGTATGTGCTAATTTGCAGATGGATGCAGTTGACATTGGCACCTATAAAAAACCTGACAGGAAATGATCATTGTCAGAAAGAGGCTTCATTAAGTAGCGCCAGTGTTTTTGTTTTTGTTGTTGTTATTGTTTTTTTGAGACAGAGTCTCGCTCTGTCACCCAGGCTGGCGTGCAATGGCATGGTCTCAGCTCATTGTAACCTCCACCTCCCAAGTTCAAATGATTCTCCTCCCTCAGCCTCCCGAATACTGGGACTACAGGCATGTGCCACCACACCTGGCTAATTTTTGTATTTCTTTTTAGTAGAGACAGAGTTTTACTATACTGGCCAGGCTGGTCTCAAACTCCTGACCTGGTGATCTGCCCACCTCAGCCTCCCAAAGGGCTAGGATTACAGGTGTGAGCCACCATGCCTGGCCTCTTTTTGTTTTGTTTTAGTGTCACTATATTGTCTAAAAATTTGTATTTTTTTATTGAGTGGCTAGTTTTTCAGACTTGTTGGAGTCTTGGAGGCTTGGATTTTTTGGGGTACTTTAGGCTGTGAACTAGGACCTAAGGGAAGACAGAGCATCTTCTTTCTTACCTATGCCATATCTTGAGGCTCCTCTTAGGGTTTAATTTGAAGAAAGGACCTGCTACTTAAATTGAAACCAGTAGTCTGAGCATCATTAAATACAAAGATACATAAAATATTTTTAAAGAGAGCTACCTTTTAAACAGAACAATAATGTATTCTTCAGCATATATTGTTTCTCAATACACCACTTCTGCTACTAAACACAGAGTGTTTCCTCACATTTCTCTTAACTCTTGTCCCAGCCACTGTTCGCCACTTCAGCCGTCCTTGTGGCTGAGGTGTTGCCTGGGGGCCAGCTATGGGGGCTGTCAGGATGAGCTGCTTGTCAGTGCCCCCTCCATCACAGTCTAGTTGATCCACATTTTTTCGCTGCTGCACCCTAGAGGTGAAAAAACTGCTCAGCTGTTGACTACTGGCCTGGGCAAAAGAGGACTTAAGGCACTGGGCCTTGCAGAAAGACTCTGAGTTGCAGAGTTGGCTGGGTCTTTAGGTCACACTTGTCTCTCAGCCAGGACCTGGAAGAAGAATGTTTTCTCCTATGACCTTGGAGACCTGTTCTTTGTGTCAGGAGACAGACCATGACGAAAATGACTTCTGAGTCGATTTGAGAAAAGTACATACATAAAACCTTTGCCTTTGAGACCTGCAAAGCAGAATCATATTTTAGGAAGAGTCCAGGTTTTGTAGGCAGACCTGGGTTTGAATTCTTATCCCTGCTCCTTTCTGAGTGATCAGGTCTGCGATTGTCAGATAGTTGGTCCCTACAGATTCACCATCTCAGGAGACTCGGAGATATAGTCAGCACCCTGTGTGCTGGCTGCTCTCCCCGTAGTCATGCTTAGCTCAGTTGGTTTGTGGGTGAGTTTACTTAAACAGGAAACTAAAGTCTTTCCATGACTACTACTTCTCTCACCACTGTAAAACCTTTCTCTTTATAGCTCTGGACTTACTGGACAAAATGTTGACATTCAACCCTCACAAGAGGATTGAAGTAGAACAGGCTCTGGCCCACCCATATCTGGAGCAGTATTACGACCCAAGTGACGAGGTAAGAGCTCATGTTCCTGGCTGCTGCTTCAGTGACATCGATTAGCCAGCAGTAGACCCAACCATATCCTGCTCAGATTTACCAGAGATGCACCTGGTGCCATACCTGGTTCTCCCAACGAGCCCACCTTTGCCTTGAGGATGAGTGCTGTGTGGTACAGCTTGAAACCTCCTCTCCCCGTAACACTCTGTCTATCTCAGAAGACTTCCTCCAGTCCACCTGCAACAGGTAGTGGCGGGGGAAATGTGTGTATAAAGGAGACTGATGGACTAGTGTGGAGCACAGAGAGGGCAGGAGTTTGAGACTGGAGGCCCTTGTCATGGTGTGACAGGAAGAGACACCTGAAGCGATGTGCAGGCCATGAGGATGGCCAGGGTGAAGAGGAGGTGGGCAGCCTGCTGACAGGGACAGCACGCAGAGTAAGGAGGGAAATCAACCTGGACAGTTCCCACTGTGGCTTGGTGATTCCATGTTGGGTGTGCCGTTCCCTAGAGACAAAGACCTGAGAGCCTGTTATAAGAAGTGATGAGGCTAGAGTGGATGTGGCAGTTCTTCAGAGCAGGGTGGGCATTCGAGTAGAAGACACTGCATGTCACGTTCTCCCCCAGGACAGTCCTAGTGCCTTAGCTCTCTGGTTCCTCTGCGGGTTCAGTTTTAACTTTATTCTCTGGAAGATAACAAAGAAAAATGCAATATAAATCAAAAGTTTGGATTGTTCTTGTTGAGGCTCATGCACGGAGAATAATCTTTACCCTCTGATTTTTGAAAGAATTAGCTTCCCCTTCCACATCCATATCCCTACCCACCAGCAACAAGTGAGGCAGCTTTCAACATAGCCAGTAACACAGAATAGGTGGGAATACAGGTTTGGGACTTTTCTAAGCTTGGTGGGCTAAAGATTTCCCAAGCTTCCGAGTCCAAATCAGCTGGCTGGGGTGGTGGATGACGCAAGTAGGATATCTGCCATGATCCCAGATGCATAGCCCTCCTTCAGGGTGAGCTGTTTATTCTTCTGGACAGGAATCCTTCTCCTTTTCAGATGGCCAAAGCTTAGTGTAGAGTTTGGGGTCCATGCTTTCTCACACTAAAGGTCTCACGTGAGAATTACGTGGGTAAGGCGTGAGAGTCTAGGCATCCACTGATTGACAGCTGGTATCATCATCGGCTTAGTTCCGTAACATTGCATTGGTTCACAGGCATTTAAAAATCAAAATGTGGGGGGCCGGGCGCGGTGGCTCACGCCTGTAATCCCAGCACTCTGGGAGGCCGAGGCGGGTGGATCACCTGAGGTCAGGAGTTCAAGACCAGCCTGACCAACATGGTGAAACCCTGTCTTAAAAAAAAAAAAAGAAAATGAGAACTTGCAGGAAAATACAAGAGAGATTTTTTTCATACTACACAGATGTAGCTTTATAATCTTGTTACAGTTATTAACATTTTGAAGTATTTTCTTCTCAGTCTTACATTTCTGTATCTAAATTTTAAAAATTAGTTTTCATTCTCTTGACACAACATGGGCATTTTCCCATGATATTAATCTTCCTTGCAGCTTAATCTTTTTTTTTTCTTTGAGATGGAGTCTTGCTCTGCCCCTCCGGCTGGAATACAGCGGCTCAATCTCCGCTCATTTCAACCTCCACCTCCTGGGTTCAAGTGATTCTCCTGCCTCAGCTCCCAAGTAGCTGGGACTACAGGCATGCACCACCATGCCAGGCTAATTTTTTTGTATTTTTAGTAGAGACGAGGTTTCACCATGTTGGTCAGGCTGGTCTCAAATGATCCTCCCACCTTAGCCTCTTAAGAGTCCTGGGATTACAGGTGTGAGCCACAGTGCCCAGCCTTGCAGCTTAATTTTTAACAACTTTAAGATGTTTTTTCGTGTAAAGATACCATGATTTATTTAATGAAATGCGTTTATTTTAGGATTATGGCTGTTGATTGGATAAATGTACCATCACCTTCACAGCAGCATGTTTCTGTTATTTTAACATTCACTGCCTTAAAACATTTAAAAATTATTCTGGGATTTTTGATAAGTTCAGTAGAACACTTTAAACAGATTCAGTTGCTCCCAGTCTAAGTGTTTATGAGACCTTCAGGAGTGTGGACGCAACTCTTAGTCTCACTCTGTCGCCCAGGCGGGCGTGCAGTGACACGATCTTAGCTCACTGCAACCTCTGCCTTGGGGGTTCAAGGGATTCTTTTGCCTCAGCCTCCTGAGTAGCTGAGATTACAGGTGTGCACCACCACAGTCGGCTAATTTTTTATATTTTTGGTAGGAACAGGGTTTCACCATGTTGGCCCAGGCTGGTCTCAAACTCCTGACCTCAAATGATCTGTCCACCTCGGCCTTCCAAAGTGCTGGGATTATAGGTGTGAGCCACCACACCCAGCCTGAGCTACCACGTGCCTGGCCAATAACTGTTAAGTTTTTATGAGACATCAGTCCTGTTGTATAAATTCAGAATCTGAGCCATGGTCATTTTATGAATCAGTAAATTACTGCCCTACCCATAACAGCTTTTGACTGTTAAATGTTCTGTTTTCTCTTAAAGCCCATCGCCGAAGCACCATTCAAGTTTGACATGGAATTGGATGACCTGCCTAAGGAAAAGCTCAAAGAACTAATTTTTGAAGAGACTGCTAGATTCCAGCCAGGATACAGATCTTAAATTTGTCAGGTACCTGGAGCTTTAATACAGTGAACCCTAGCAAGGGAGGCACTGCCTTTTGTTTCTAGAATATTGTGTTCCCTGAGGTCCATTATTTTGTATTATTTTCCAAGCTCCTTATTGAAAGGTGTTTTTAATTTAGAATTAAAAGTTATTTAGAAAGTTACATATATTCTTTTAGGAATCTCTCTCCTGTTTATTAGAAACTCAGAATACCTCCTTTACTCAAGGATAGTGAATGTGATTATTTGGAAAGACTTTCATATTCTAGATTGTTCATCTTTTGGTTCTCATCCGTTCCTTGCTATCTGTCCAGGGCAGTTTCACAGTTAGACGAGCATCACTCTGGGGAGGGTTCGTCTAGGACTCCCTCCCATGGAAAGCAGAGTCACCAGTTAAATCTAGTGTTAGAGTCTTCTGTGCCTTCCCTTCAGAAACTCGTAGCTGGGACCTGGTTCTACGGTTGATGTCACATACAAGGGATTCAGACCAGCAATATAGGCAGGAGAGCTGAGGAAACTTCATCCAGGAGGGGGAGCTAGGCTGGCCAGTCAGGGGATTTATATGGGCCTGCACAGAAGCTACATGTGCTTAGGTCATAAGGGGAGGTGAACAATGTGACCATATTGGTAGATTTTAAAAATTGAGTAGGCCCAGCACAGTGGCTTACGCCTATAATCCCAGCACTTTGGAAGGCTGAAGGAAGAGGATCACTTGAACCTCAGAGTTCAAGACTGCAGTGAGCTATGATTGTTGTATCACTGCACTCCATCCTGGGTGAACCCTGTCTCAAAAAAAAGACTATACAGAAAAAGAATGCAAATCATGATTTTAGAGAGTATATGACAAGAGGAGAGAGAACTGGGCTTGTGTTTAGAACTCTGTAGAAAGGAGCAGTGAATAAAGAATTGTGAGCCAAGGTAGAAGCAGTTGCTGGGAAGATGCTGTGGACAGAACCATGTTGCAGTTACAGGTGTCCAGTCCCCATCACTAAGAACAAAGAACCAAGTAGACATGAGCCGAGGACAGACGTGACCCACACAGCCTCCAAGCAGAGAGCCCTGAAAGCCAGGCAGGGCAGGAGAGTGGGGAATTGGTAAGGAATAGACACTAGTAGTTTGAAGAATGGAAAATGATGCTTTCAGAAGTGTGACATCGAAGCAGAAGGAGTTGAAATGAGGGAAGACTGGGTAGGGGATCAGCTAAGAACAAATGCCTAGTCTTCCATACCAAAGGGGCTGTAGCCTTGGACTAGAACTGAAGTGGTAAGAAATGGTGAATTCAAGAGAAAGGAGGAAAGGCAAAGTCTGAAAGACTCCGAATTTTCTAAACCTAGCAACATGGGGGAGTCAGGGCTGCTGGCACTGTTAAGCCCTTGCTTAGCCTGCTGTTGACACCAGATGCACCCCAAAAGATGACCTCTCTAACCCTAGGGAAGTGTTGTGGAGTCACGCTCTTACAGGACATGCAGTGGACTGCTACCCATAAACCCTGCAGAATGACTGAGAAGCCTGTTATCAGCAGGGGGGTGGGCTGGTCCATGTCTTCTGTCGCACTACACACGTGTGGCTCTCTGGTGGAGGAGGTGCTAGCCACAGTGATTTGCGCACTCACTCACTGACAGAAAGCTGGGTTCCAGGATCCAGCCGTTTTCACACCTGCAGTCCCCACAGAGCTTCCTTCCTGGCTTCTCTGTGAGGTGCTCACAGTGGAGCAGTTACCTCTTTCTCAAGAGTACCTCTCCCTCCATGAGGCTCTAGCACACACTCCCAGTGTCTGTACAAGATCAGGTTAACTAGACCCTGATCAGCCCACTGCCTGTTTTTGTAAATGGAGCTGCACAGGGCCTTTGCATTTACTCGCAGGTTATCTGTGCTGCCTTTGCTCTACAGCAGCAGAGTGCCATGGTCACAACAGACCTGGATGGCCTGAGAGGTTCCCTCTCTTGGCCCCCGACAGAACCTAGAAGATTAAGCTGAGCAAATTCTGTTGCTTTTCTTCCTTCACAATTTCTTTCACAGTTACTTTCCCTCAGCCAGCTGGTGGCCTGCAGTTATCTTGTCTTCTCTGTCACTTCAGGTCAGGCATGCTGCCTGCTTAGTCTGCATTCAACACCAAGAGCAAGCGGAGCAAGCAGGACCTAAACGAGGCCTCAAAGGGGCCTACATAGTAGGGGGAGAAAGACACACACATAACTGTACACATTTTTATTATAAGAGAGCATCTGGGGTTGACGTGGTAATTCATTTTTCATCATTTAATCAGCATTGTTCGCTTCCTAATGCCAGGTAGGAAGAGAACAAAGATGAATAAGACCCAGGCTTTGCTTTCTAGCAGCCTGATCACAGGAAATGTAAACAACAAGGAGTGTACAGGGTCCAAGAGGTGGGCACGGGCATGGTGGGCCCCAGAGAGTATGGCAGACACTAAAGCCTTGAAGAGCATGGCCGAATCAAGGCAGATGTGCTGCAGCTGAAACCTCACAGGTTCTTTGCTGCTTGGGGAGGGGCACGGCTGTGTGAAACCCGGAAGACAGACATGCCAGACAGCTGGGCAAGAGGGGGCTACAGAGAGAGAGGCCGGCCCAGGCTGTGGCCCTTGCTTCCTCAGGAGCCCAGCTCTCCCTCACAGGTAGCTGCCTGACCTAAAGCAGTAGCTGAGGTGAGTCTGAGGGCAGTAAGGATGCAGGAGGACCTTGGAGAGCAGGGACTTGGGGGACAACTGGCCAGGCCGCTGGAGAGACAGGCAGCACCACAGGTGCAAGGATAGCAAGACAGAGGCAGGGCTGCTCCTGGGACCACAGGATGTAGTTGCTGGCAGAACGCCTCCTGAAGCCAGCCTTGCAAGGCCAGGGACCAGTATCCCTGTTGGGTCCACCACTACTCTAACAGTGTTGGTGTGGCAAAGGTGGTTGGTCACCTGTATGTGTTGTTCATTTGCTCCAGGCACAGAAGACACACAGATGCCCCCTGTGTGCTTAGCATGATTTTTCCCCCAACTTTTTTTTTTTTTTTTGAGACAGAGTCTTGCTGTGCTGCCCAGGCTGGAGTGCAATGGCACGATCTTGGCTCACTGCAACCTTTGCCTCCCAGGCCCAAGCAGTTCTCCCGCCTCAGCCTCCCAAGTAGCTGGGACTACAGGCGCCTGCCGCCATGCCTGGCTAATTTTTGTATTTTTAGTAGAGGTGGGGTTTCACTGTATTGGCCAGGCTGGTCTTGAACTCCTGACCCTGTGATCCACCCGCCTCAGCCTCCCAAAGTGCTGGGATTACAGGCGTGAGCCACCACACCCAGCCTCCTCCAACATTCTTTTAGTGACATAGTGATAGTTTTCAACTATCCTGAAAAGTTGAAGGAATTTAAAGTAGACAGCCACATTCCCTCTACCTAAATTCTACAATTAATACTAACATCTTACTTGTTTTCTCACAGATCTGTCCTTCTGTTACTCAATCCACCCATCAACCCATCTCATTTATCCATGCATTGCATTTATCCATGCAAGTTGCCAACGTCTAGACTGACTTATAATTTAATCGTGTATAATATCACATGACTCCAGGGGAAGCTGGGACTGGGTTGGCTGATTAAACTATGGGATAGGTTCTTTAATAAACATTTCATTTTGATGATCACAACCACATTTTTGGAAGTCAGCATGCATCCATGTTTATGATTGAGGAAACTGAAGACAGGAGCCTTTAAGCACTTTGCTCAAAATTGCACATCAAGTGGAAAAACTAAGCAGAGTCCAGGTATTTTGGACCCAGAATGCCATTTTCTTGAAATGTTTGCCAGCACGAAACAGTGGCAGGCTGCACACTGCCTGTGACTAGCCTTGCTGCCTGGGAAAAGTCTCAGGACGCATTCACAATACTAAGGAGCATTGTCTCTGAGTTCCCAGCTCACACCTGAGATCAGGAGCTCTAAATTGGAGAGCTCAGGAGGTAATGGTGCAGTAAACAAGGGGACACTGGGAGGACATGGTTAAACACTTGGCTGCAGCAGGAAAGGCCTAGAAACATACACCCCAGGACCACAGAGCACAGCTGTGGGGCCCCTTTGGTAGAGGAAGCAATCAAGTGATATTTGTAGTGGTGGCCAAAAGGTCTTAAAAGGTCAAAGCATATTCATCGTATTTTGCTTAAGGGGATCAGTTTTAGAAATACTTCCATGGGCAAGTTTAAAAGCTGCACATGTTTACTGTCTGTGACAAGCCTCATTCCTGCCCAGCCCATGTCCTCAGTCTCCTACCCTGTGAGGCTGGTGAAGGTAGAGGCCAGTGTTCAGCTTCCTTCTTCATCTGCCTCATTGTCAATTTTCTCAGGTGGATTGATCACTAGGGGCATGAACCGCGTTTCCCTTTGGTTTGTTGAAGATGAAAGCATTTTAGGGCAGCTTTAACTTCCTGCCAACCTCATAAGTTTGGCTGCAGTTCACCTCTGCATAACAGAGACCAGTTCTCCCTCTCAGCCCATCTCCGGGTCCAGAGTTTGGCTATAACACCCATTCTTCTTGCCCCAACTCCTGAGTGGTAGATGAAAACCACTGCTCTGAAAGTGCTCGATGAAATAACAAGTGCTAGATTTTCATGCTGCAAAACATTTCACACCAGTGAGAATCTCCAAAGGGAAGAGTCTATTTTGTTTGGGTTTTGAGACACTTGGTTGCCCACTGGCCATCTCCACCAGGCTTCTTACTTCAAACCACAAAATGCAGAACATTATTTGAATGACAGTTTTCACTTTTAAGGATGGGACAGGCTGGGCTCAGTGGCTCATTCCTGTAATCCCAGCACTTGGGGAAGCCGAGGTGGGTGGATCATATGAGGTCAGGAGTTCAAAACCAGCCTGGCCAACATGGTGAAACCCTCCTTCTACTGAAAATATAAAAATTAGCCAGGCATGGTAGTGGGTGCCTATAATCCCAGCTACTTGGGAGGTCGAGGCAGGAGAATTGCTTGAACCTGGGAGGTGGAGGTTTCAGTGAACTGAGATCATGCTGCTGCACTCCAGCCTGGGCAACAGAGCAAGACTCTGTCTCCAAAAAAAAAAAAAAAAAAAAAAGCATGGGGCAAAGTGATTGATAGCTGGGAGTGAAGTTCACCCATTACATTCAGCAAATGACACAAGGCAGTGGCTCTTCAGGTGTGGCTGCTCTGTCCCCACCCCTGGCAATCTTCGTTCTAGCAAGCCCTCCAGGGGCTTTCGAGGCTAGCATTTGAGAACCACTAGCCTGTAAACAGTTGGAGTAGATTTGAAATAGAATTTCTCCAAGTAAAAGTAGAGACATTGGGAAAACAGAGGGAAAGCATGCTGCTTGTGCTTTCCTGGTGTGGGGCTTCAGGTGGGCCCTGGCCAGGCATAGAGAGTGAGGGAAATGCTTCCTTTCAGGGCACTGGTTCAGAGGCCTCATGGGAACATAGCTGTCAGGTCACCTCTGACCTGCGTGATCAGCACCCACCTGGCCCATGGGAACCAGCTCCTTGCCTTTCCAAAACCCAGCCCATTATCCTCACTCACACTTCCCACCAGGACTGTTTTGCCCTCAGTCAGAGAAAGCTTGAGCATTATTCCTGCACTGTCCCCTGCCTGTGCTGTTGACTCTGTCCTAGCTGGTCATTTAGAGAGACGTGCTAAGAATAGGAGGCAGCAGAAGACCCTTTTGCATAAAAATGTATTATTTTACAAAGGCCGTTAGACTCTTAATTTTGACCATGGATTAGTATTGGGTATCTTATGGTAAATGAAGGGCATCTTGGAAACACTGCAGTCAGCATAGGCTGGGGGGTGGTGTCTTTCCCACGAGTGTTGTGGAAACCACATCAGAACTGTCTGAGATTAGGTGCCTGTGGAGTGACAGCCAACCCTGGCCCCTTCAGAACTGCCATGTATTACCCATGCCCAAGTCTGTCCAGTGAAATGACCGTTTTGCAGGAGTCTTTTTTTCCTTTTTCCCTTTTTTATTTGAGATGGAGTCCCTCTGTGTCTCCAGGCTGGAGAGCAGTGACACAATCTCAGCTCACTGCAGCCTCACCTCCGAAGTTCAAGCAATTCTCCTGCCTCAGCCTCCCGAGTAGTTGAGATTAGAGGCACGCACCACCACGCCCAGCTAATTTTTGTATTTTTAGTAGAGACAGGGTTTCACCATGTTGGCCAGGATGGTCTTGATCTCTTCACCTCGTGATCCACCTGCCGTGGCCTCTCAAAGTGCTGGGATTACAGGCGTGAACCACCATGCCCAGCCCCCTTTTCTAGTTTCCTAATGCTATTGCTGCTGCTGCTGTTTTAATGTAGTTCATTCTTGTCACTTTTGTGTTTTGTGATAGCTGACGACGATGTTGTTTTCACAACTTAACTTAGTGTTCACTCTTAACTCAGTGGTCTTTTGTGTTTCTATAGGACAAGGGCTCAGAGGACTGGACGTGCTCAGACATCGGTGTTCTTCTTCCCAGTTCTTGACCCCTGGTCCTGTCTCCAGCCTGTCTTGGCTTACCCACTTTGACTCCTTTGAGCCGTTTGGAGGGGCGGTTTCTGGTAGTTGTGGCTTTTACGCTTTCAAAGAATTCCTTCAGTCCAGAGAATTCCTCTTGGCAGCCCTGTGTTTGTCACCCGTTGGTGACCTGCGGCAGTATGTACTTCAGTGCACCTACTGCTTGCTGTTGCTTTAGTCACTAATCGCTTTCTGGTTTGAAAGATGCAGTGGTTCCTCCCGCTCCTGAATCCTTTTCTACATGATGCCCTGCTGACCATGCAGCCGCACCAGAGAGAGATTCTTCCCCAATTGGCTCTAGTCACTGGCATCTCACTTTATGATAGGGAAGGCTACTACCTAGGGCACTTTAAGTCAGTGACAGCCCCTTATTTGCACTTCACCTTTTGACCATAACTGTTTCCCCAGAGCAGGAGCTTGTGGAAATCCCTTGGCTGACGTTGCAGCCTGCAGCAAGTGCTTCCGTCTCGGGAATCCTTGGGGAACACTTGTCCACATCTTTTCTCATATCATGGTAGTCACTAACGTATTTAAGGTATGTGCTGTTTGCCCAGCTTTTAGAAAATGCAGTCATTTTTCTAAATAAAAAGTAAGTACTGCACCCAGCAGTGTCATTCCGTAGACTTACTGTGGTCGCTTGTACCACGTGGAGGTGTAACACTTGCCAGGAAGCATTATGTGCAGTACTTAATGTTGGTAAGACTTACAAAAAGATTTAAAGTGGCAGCTCCACTCGGCATTTGATGAGAGAAGTACAAAGGTTGCAGCACCGAGCTGTGGGTGGTTTCTGGGGATGTCCCAGGGTGGAACTCTACACGCTGGTACACATACGCCCTTGAGCTACTTCACATGTATGTGTTTCAGTAACCACGTTCATGCCTGAGGATTTAGCAGAGAGGAACACTGCGTCTTTAAATAAGAAAGTGTACAATTCTTTTTCCTTCTACAGCATGTCAGCATCTCAAGTTCATTTTTCAACCTACAATATAACAATTTGTAATAAAGCCTCCATGAGCTCATGACATGAAGCACTGTTCTGTCGTCAAGTACTGAAATATTTCTGATACTGCTGAGTCAGACCATCAGAAAAAGCTAGCACTAAGTCATGTTTGGAGCTCTATCCATATTTTACTGATCTCTTTAAGTATTTGTTCCTGCCACTGTGTACTGTGGAGTTGACTCGGTGTTCTGTCCCAGTGCGGTGCCTCCTCTTGACTCCCCCACTGCTCTCTGTGGTGAGAAATTTGCCTTGTTCAATAATTACTGTACCCTCGCATGACTGTTAACAGCTTTCTGTGCAGAGATGACTGTCCAAGTGCCACATGCCTACGATTGAAATGAAAACTCTATTGTTACCTCTCAGTTGTGTTCCACGGAAAATGCTATCTTGCAGATCATTTAGGAAAAATAATTCTATTTTTAGCTTTTCATTTCTCAGCTGTCCTTTTTTCTTGTTTGATTTTTGACAGCAGTGGAGAATGGGTTATATAAAGACTGCCTGCTAATATGAACAGAAATGCATTTGTAATTCATGAAAATAAATGTACAGCTTCTGTCCTCACATTCATGTTAAGATTCAGTGTTGCTTTCCTCTGGATCAGCGTGTCTGAATGGACAGTCAGGTTCAGGTCGTGCTGAACACAGAAATGCTCACAGGCCTCACTTTGCCACCCAGGCACTGGTCCAGCACTTGGGTTTACATAAGATGATTTAGAAAGGTGTTTTTTTTTTTCTTCTGGCACCAGAGTTGACTTTTAATTTGTCCTGAAGCTGTTGAAGCAAAAACCGTGATAAACCATTTTGCTTTCTTTTTACAACCCCTAGAAAGGTGTTTCTGTAGGGTCCTTTTTACCTCTGCTCAGCAGAGAATCAATTTTGTCCTGTTCCTTTATTCAGTCTTAGGTCTAAAATATTCTGTCAAACCCTAATGAAGAAGCCCCAACATCTCAGGTTGGATCTCCTGGTTCTCTTTAAAGAGGGCGTGCCCATGTGCCCCAGAGCCAGTGCTGGGTACAGGCAAGTATTGGGAAGGGCCACCCGGCAGTATGTGATCCTCACCACCCAGCCCAGGGCGCTCACACTCACCACTCCTGTGGCTGAAGAAAGATAGCTGGCTCATCCTCAGAGAATAGACTGACATCTCTATTCTTGCCCTGAAATACACGCTTTTCATTTGCGTGCTCAGAGCTGACATCAGACGGTCCACACAGCATTCACAGGACACAGAGATTTGACTGTTACCTGATAATAAGTCAGTTTTCATTTTTTAAAAAGCATTGACGGTTTTATTACTCTTGCTTCTTTATACTTTTTAAATGGAGAGTTAGTATTATGAAGTTAATTTGCTATCCTCTTCTAAATAGAAAACCATAGTCTTAGCTACTAACATCTGGAGACTGTGAGCTCCTTCCCATTCCCCTTCCTGGTACTGTGGTGTCAGATTGGCATGAAACCACTAACTTCATCCTAGAATCATTGTAGCCATAAGTTGTGTGCTTTTTATTAATCATGCCAAACATAATGTAACAGGGCAGAGAATGGTCCTAATCAAGGTACCTATGAAAAGCGCTAGCTATCATTTGTAGTAGACGTATCATTTTGGCTCTTACATTTGTAAAAATGTACAGATAGGTCATCTTAGTTCATTTTAGTGACGCTGAACAGCACCCCATTACTAGTATGTTCAAATAAGCTTTCAGACTAATGGCTCTTTTGGTGTCTAAAATGTAAGCAAAAAATTCCTGTTGAAACATTCCAGTCCTTTCATTTAGTTTAAAGAAATACTGAACAAGCCAGTGGGATGGATTTGAAAGAACTCATCATGAGGACTCTGTCCTGACACAGGTCCTCAAAGCTGGCAGAGATATGCAGACTTTGTGGCATCTGGGTAGAAGAAGACTGTATTCTGTGTGCAGTGCACAGTGTGTGGTGTGTGTGCACACTCATTCCTTCTGCTCTTGGGCACAGGCAGAAGGTGTAGAGGTAACTGGTAGCTTTGAGAAGCTACATGTGGCTCACCGGTGGTTGTCTCTAAGGAATCACAAAGGTAAACTACCCACACCACATGCCACATAATATTCCAGCCATTCAGAGGAGACTGTTTTCTCTTTATTTGCTTATATGTTAATACGGTGTTTAAATTGGTAACTTTTATATAGTATGGTAACAGTATGTTAATATACACATACATATGCACACATGCTTTGGGTCCTTCCATAATACTTTTATATTTGTAAATCAACGTTTTGGAGCAATCCCAAGTTTAAGGGAAATATTTTTGTAAATGTAATGGTTTTGAAAATCTGAGCAATCCTTTTGCTTATACATTTTTAAAGCATATGTGCTTTAAAATTGTTATGCCGGTGTTTGAAACATGATATCCTGTAGTTCAGATGAGAAGCTATAACAGTGAATATGTGGTTTCTCTTACGTCATCCACCTTGACACGATGGGTCAGAAACAAATGGAAATCCAGAGCAAGTCCTCCAGGGTTGCACCAGGTTTACCTAAAGCTTGTTGCCTTTTTTTGTGCTGTTTATCCGTGTAGAGCACTCAAGAAAGTTCTGAAACTGCTTTGTATCTGCTTTGTACTGTTGGTGCCTTCTTGGTATTGTACCCCAAAATTCTGCATAGATTATTTAGTATAATGGTAAGTTTAAAAATGTTAAAGGAAGATTTTATTAAGATTCTGAATGTTTATTCATTATATTGTTACAATTTAACATTAACATTTATTTGTGGTATTTGTGATTTGGTTAATCTGTATAAAAATTGTAAGTAGAAAGGTTTATATTTCATCTTAATTCTTTTGATGTTGTAAACGTACTTTTTAAAAGATGGATTATTTGAATGTTTATGGCACCTGACTTGTAAAAAAAAAAAAACTCCAAAAAAATCCTTAGAATCATTAAATTGTGTCCCTGTATTACCAAAATAACAAAGCACCGTGCATGCATAGTTTAATTGCAGTTTCATCTGTGAACGCGTAAAATTGTCTAGTCCGTCATTACTTTTCCCAGATGTCTTCCTGGTTTGCTCTGCGAGTGGTAACTTGTGATAGGGCTGTGAGCTGCTCCTCCAGTTAAATGGGGATGTCAGTGCTCCCTAGGATTCTCCAGGTGATTCTTCAGACCTTTGCCTGTGGGGGGGAGGTAGGCGATGCCCATGCCCATCTCCTCATCCTCCTCAACAACTGCAACCCCACTGCTGGAAAGATGTCCTTTGCAACCCTTTTTTTCACAGCAAGAAGTCATAAAGATAGGGATTCTTGGACATTTGGTTCTTATCAATATTGGGCATTATGCAGTGACTTATTTACAAAACAAAGATATTGGGAAATGTTTTGGACGTGGTGTTGTGTAAAGAGCACAGGCCTTGGACCCATCCAGCTGGGTTCAGAACTACCCCCTGCTTATAACTGCAGCTGGCTGTGGGTGGGTCATTCTGTGTCTCTGCTTCTCTCTCTGCTTCAGACTGTCAGATACAAAGTGGAAGCAATATTACTTGCCTTGTATATGGTAAAGATTATAAAAATACATTTCAGCTGTTTAGCATAGTACTTGAAAGCAAGTACTCAGTAAATAGCAAGTCTTTTTCAGTGCTGCTTTATTTCATTAAGTTTTGTTGCAAGGTGTCACTGAAATGCCTGCGAATGTAAGTAACTGCTAATCTGAGAGGAAACCCTCTGTTAATCAGAGAAGAAACCTTCTCCTGCCAGAAACCTTCAGGGAAATGAGCTGATGGCACCTAAACTGGGAGTTTGGAATGGAGTATTTGAAGCACCATGGGAGTATTCTACTGGCCCTCTCCCTGAGAGACTTAACACTCCTTCCTGTTGTCCAAATTCTGTAGAAAGCAATAATCATCTTCCTTCGTCAGCACAGGAGCTTGGTCACATTTTCTCTGCTTTGTGATGGGTTCCTCTTCTCAGCGGTAGCTCAGCGGTTCCATGTGGCAGCTCAGACCAGCATCTAGGCTGGCTGGTTTGCTGAATCTACTCAAAACTAACACGTTCAGAGCTGGCCTGGACCATCTGAGGGAAATAGGAAACACCCCTAGGCTGTGGAGGCAAGTACAGACCCCTTGAGCCAAAGGGACAGGGTTGGGGGAGTGCCAAAGAGGAGCAGTGCAGGGACAGTTTTTCCTAGGGACAAGTTTAGCATCCCTGACTCTAGGAGGAAGGAGCAGTGAGGCAGAGAGTCAGTGGAGGGGATGGTGGCACTGGGCCCATGGGGCCGAGATGGAGACGGGGCTCATTCTCTTGAGTCTCTGGTGCCAAGGACAGCTGAAGATGATGTCATTTTTAGGTGGAGAGGAGAGAATGGAGGTGGGGGGTCATGCCCTGTGACATGTCTGTTGCAGGTGAAGGTGGGAGACAAGATCTTTGCTGAGGATGAGGCAGAGGCATCATGAAAGCTGTAATGGGACTGCCTGCCACTGGAAGGGCCTGCGGTGACACTAGGACACCCTCTGCCTACATGTCATGTTAGCTGGACCGGGTGAAGTAGAAGACCAAGGGGAAGAGGTGCAGTGGGGAGACCATGTGGGTTACAACCACAGGGCCGGTGGAGGGGCCGTGGCATCCGGGCAGAGACCACATGGCTGGGCACCCACTGCAGCTGAGCATGTGGTGTGGGCAGTGATTGGCAGAGCCCACCATGTCCAGACAATGCAAGTGGAGTGCCTCAGCATCACAAGCCTAGACTGTGTCTATGGAGAGCAGAAAATCGTCTAGGGCCGCCCTGGAAGCTGTGAGGCTAGCTGTGTCACCCTTGCCGATGGTGACGTTGTGTATAGTTGTGGCAGGAGGGAGGGAAGGAAGAGACCCTGTCCAGTTTCAGTCACAAAATACCCAACGGAAGATATCCTGTGGGTTTCCTTGTGACTTCACACTGGCTTTCTTATCTTCTCCAGATCCATTCAGCAGACACTGAGTTCCTGCCAAATAATGTCGTAGCGCCAGAGGCCAGGAGCGGGAGCTGCAGCAGGGACAGTCCCCCACTTTCAGGAAATGCCTGGACCTGCTGGTCCCTGAGGGAAGAGAAAACACTTTCAGCCACACGCAGGCCAAGAAGACTGATGTCCAGTAGCTTTGTGATAATATTTCTGTGGGGCTCCACAAATGTGTGTGTGTAAAAGCTGGAATGATTACAGCAAGAATGTGACAGTAGCAGTTTTCTATTTGAAAGCAGCGTTGTCTTTATTTGAGGATATTGGAAGGACCCTCTGGGCCATTTTTACTCCCCCTCTACTCTGGGAGCCACCCTAGTACTATGCACACACACAGAAAACAGCAGCCTGCCTACTTTGAAAGGAAAGGCATCTTTAATTACCAATGCCTAGAAAAATTATTTACTGTTACCTTCTTCCATCCGGTGCCCTAATTTCTCCTTACCAAAGTTTAAGTCTAAGGGAGTTTTTCATATAGTAATGTTCCACATCCACACATAGGGCCTGCAGATGCCCTCTCTGGAGTTGACTGGAAACATGACACCCTATCCATGCTCTGGAACCTGTGATGTGCTGAGCTGTGTCCCAAGCACAGGAATCCCAGCAGTTTCAGCGCAATGCAGAACCACCATGCTCCAGACACAGGCTTGAGAAAGACATGTCAAAATTAAAAGAAGTCCCTGATTAGGTAGGAGTTGGGGAGGAATCCTCTAGAATTTCTTGGCCAGAAGGAGCAGAGGAGCCAGTGCCCCTTTTGTTTAGTAAAACCAGACAGTAACAGAAGCCAGTTGTCAGCTGTGAAAGTGATCGGTGAAGCAGGGGAGGCTCCTCTGTGGTGGGACACTGGACAAGGGAAGCTAAATGTGTGAAGGGAGGCAGGGGTGTGCAGTGACCTTGGACACTAGGGCAAAGCTTTCAAGCCTGGAACAAGGCACTGGAGGAAGATGTGCTGCCAACCAGCAGTGTTTGCCCACGAGCTAGCAGGCCATGTGCAGACGGGCCTCAGGCCAGCTCTGAGACCGGTTTTGAGAGGCAGTGACCCAGTGGCCATGTCACCATTCCTTCAGTCTGCCCACTCTTTAATCCCAGAGAGTGCTCTTAATATTTCCTTTAAAATACTCAGTCGTTCCCATTCCATAGGTATGAGGAGCATGCTAAGCTTTACAGGCTAGAAAATGCAGGTTTTCTGAGGTAGAACCAACAACACGAGGAGGAAGGCACTAATAGCACAGGGTGAGACCCATGACAGGGCTGAGCATTTGGAAGCCAACCTTAGTTGCTTTTCAAGAATTGCTTTGGCCAGGTGCAGTCACTCACACCTGTAATCTCAGGACTTTAGGAGGCAGAGGTGGGCGGATCACAAGGTCAGGAGTTGGAGACCAGCCTGGCCAACGTGATGAAACCCCGTCTCTACTAAAAATACAAAAATTAGCCTGGGGTGGTGTCAAGCACCTGTAATTCCAGCTACTCAGGAGGTTGAGTCAGGAGAATCACTTGAACCCAGGAGGCAGAGGTTGCAGTGAGCCGAGATTGTGCCGTTGCAGTGAGCCGAGATTGTGCCGTTGCACTCCAGCCTGGATGACAGAGCGAGACTCCATCTCAAAAAAAAAAAATTAAAAATTAGCCAGGCGTGCTGGCACGAGCCTGTGGTCCCAACTACTCAGGAGGCTGAGGCTAGAGGATTGCTTGAACCTGGGAGGTCAAGGCTGCAGTGAACCGTGGTTGTGCCACTGCACTCCAGCCTAGGCGACAATTTGTTTTCTAAATTGCTTTTGAAAGTCTGCTGCACTTACACATTCCACAAAGCAGTGGTTTTCAAATACTTTTATCACCAGTATTCTTTCATGAAATGAAATCAGTAGAACTTTCCCTGCTCTGAATAAGCAAGGGTGGGAACCTGTCTGCCTCCCACAGATAGCATAATAATACCTGCCATAGAAGAGCCAGAAAAGAGTGATGAGAACTGAGAGGAGAGCAAATGTCACAAAAGACTGAGCAACTGAGGAAACAGAACGAGGCCATGGATGACTGTTAACACCTCCACAGTGGACCAAGGTAGGACGGAGAGCTGGCAGCATGGGCATCATTGTCTGGTCCGCAGCAGGAGAGCCTTGCTAGGGAATTGAGTACAGTCATTTAACCAGTTTAAAAGTATAGGAAGGCCCGGGTGCAGTGATTCACACCTGTAATCCCAGCACTTTGGGAGGCCAAGGCGGGTGGACCACCTGAGGTCAGGAGTTCAAGAGCAGCTTGGCCAACATGGTGAAACCCCATCTCTACTAAAAATGCAAAAATTATCTGGGTGTTGTGGCGGGTGCCTGTAATCCCAGCTACTCGGGAGACTGAGACAGGAGAATCGCTTGAACCTGGGAGGCAGAGGTTGCAGTGAGCCAACATCGCACCATTGCACTCCAGCCCTAGCAACAAGAGTGAAACTGTCTCAAAAAACAACAACAAAAAAAAAATGGGATGATTAAGGCCACCAAAGGGGTCATACACATGGGGGAGTGGCAGGCAATACCTCGTAAGACATGAATTTGTAAGGCGATGAGTATTGCAGTGAACAAAACAAACGGGGCTGCCCTCCCAACACTGGTAACTTGGCGGGGAGACCAGGCATTAGTTTAACCATTTATTGTAAAGAAGTTGAAACTACAAATGCAGTAAGTGCTTGAGGAGAGTAAGTGCAGGAGTGAAAGCAGCGATGACTCCCACCATTTTAGAAAAGCACTGTCACTGCTAGATTGGAAACAAAAATCCATAAATCTGGCCAGGCATGTTGGCACATGCCTGTAGTCCCAGCTACTCGGAGGCTGAGGTATGAGAATCACTTGAACCCAGGAGATAGAGGTTACAGTAAGCCAAGATGGCACCACTGAACTCCAGCCTGGACGACAGAGTGAGAACTCTGTCTCGAAAAAAAAAAACAAATTGTTAAGAAAGAAGGCTGGGCCAATGCAGATTTCAAATGAGAAAGTCATAATGTTATTGAAGGCTCTCGTGGCTGGAAGGCGCCAGGGGGATTAGCACGCTGGACTCCAGGGCCCCAAGGCTGGGAGCACAGCGTTTTAAGGGCATCTACCTAAGAGGGGGAGCACAGGGCAAGGAGGAGCTGCAGGGGGGCTTGGTTGCCAAAGTGAATTCCCTGAGGAGAGAGCTGCTGCTGCCTGCGATGTGCAGGCAGCACAGAACACGGATGGACTCGGCAAGCAGGAGAGGTAGATGATGCCATGACAGAAGACAACTGTCCTTTCTGTTTCCTCACAAGCGATGAAAGCGGGAAAGAGGGTGAGCAGGCAGCCCTCATGTGTGCCTCCAGTGCTTCGGCCCCTCCCGGGACCATGAGCCAGGCCCCAGGGAGGGAGCCAGCACAGTGTGACTGGCCCTCCTCTGATGGGAAGAGGACCTTGGATAGGCTGAAGTGAGGACAGTTCTGCAAGGACAAGTCAGACCCAAGGCATTTTTTTTTTTTTCAGTTAGGGAGAATTAGACCCCCGTCAAGTAGACACCAGAGTCACTATTTGGTTGGTGGTGATAGTGGGGGTCACAGTGGCTGCCTGTCCTCCCCCAGGGTGAGCGTAACTGTGCTGACCTGGGCGGGCCAGCATGCATATCTCTCCGGCAGCCCTTTGTGCTCGTTGATGACTGAGTTTGGATGATGTCCCTGCCAAAAAGCATGCTGAGATGTCCTCAGTGTTGGAGGTGGGGCCTGGTGGGAGGTGCTACCCTTGTGAGATGTGGTTGTGTAAAAGTGTGTGGCACTGCTCACACTCAGGCTCACCCCTGCTCTGGCCACACCTGCTCCCACTTCCCCTTCTGCCCGGAGTGAAAGCTCCCTGAAGCCAAGCAGATGCTGGTGCCATGCTTCAGCCTGCAAAACTATGAGCCAATTAAACCTCTTTTCTCTGTAAATTACCCAGACTCATGTTTTTGTTTTTTTGTTTTTGTTTTGTTTTTTTGAGATGGAATCTCGCTCTGTCACACAGGCTGGAGGGCAGTGGTATAATCTCGGCTCACTACAACCTCTGCCTCCTGGGTTCAGGCAATTCCTCTGCCTCAGCCTCCCGAGTAGTTGGGACTACAGGTGCACACCACCACGCCTGGCTAATTTTTGTATTATTCAGTAGAGATGGGGTTTCACCATATTGGCCAGGCTGGTCTCGAACTCCTGGCCTTGTGATCTGCCCGCCTTAGCCTCCCAAAGTGCTGGGATTATAGGCATGAGCCACCACGCCCAGCCAGTCTCAGGTATTCTTTTATACCAACACAAGAACAGCCTAACACACTCACATGTCTGACATTGACATGAAACCAACTCAGGGTTGTATGTATACACTAGCTCCCTTGTTTTGATTTAAGAATGTGCTGTCATCAAAATAGGAGGTCCCACCTGAGATCAGAGAACACAGAGTCTCCACTAGCAAAAAGAGCTCCAAAGGCAAGACAGATACCCCCAGCCACCTGGGGTGGCCACCTCTGGGCACTGGAGGAAGTGTCCCAGCAGTAAGGGTTCCAGTGATGACTGTGTGAGGACTCCTCACTGATGAGACATTGCCAGGCCCCACTTTGGCACAATTGTGAAAGACTCCATTAGATCTTCCCATGAGCTGTGCAGCCCAAGGTTGAGGTCACAGATACCAAGGTCACCTGGGGGCTCAGCCGGTGACAGCGTGGCCTGTCGCACACCCCTTCCCCTTTGTCTTTTACTTTGTGCTTTCTTTTTCCCTGGAGGTGGCTGGCGTACATTTCTGATTTGGAGCCCATCTCGGGCCCCGGAGAGCCCCCACTGTCCTGATCCCCTGCATGGCACCCCACCACAAGCAGCAGGCACACACGGTGGATATCAGGTGACACAGCTCCCCCAGGAAAGCCGCTTCTGTGGAAGACCACTCTGTGCTGGTACTGCAGCCTGCTGGCCCTGTGCCCCTCCAGGATCAGCCCTTCAACCCCAGCCCAGGGTTCTGGCCAGGCCTCCACTGCCAGCCCCAAGGCTTAATGCACAGCATGTGCCTGCCAGATCTGACTCCAGAGGATGGAGGAAAGGCCTGAGACCACACACCCCTGGGCCACAGCAGAGAGCAGAGGGAGCACTCCTGGCGTGCTGGGGAATTTCTAAGGTGCAGCACCCTCTTGACAGGTAGGTACCCCAGGAAGTTTAATACTTTGTATTGCCTTGGTAACCAGAGAAGAGGAATCATTAAAACTAGAAAACAGCTTTTCTTTTTTTTGTTTTTATTTTTATTTATTTTTATTTTTTATTATTTTATTTTTTTATAAGATGGGGTTTCACCAAGATGGCCAGGCTGGTCTTGAACTCCTGACCTCAGGTGATCCACCCACCTCGGCCTCCCCAAGTGCTAGGATTACAGGTGTGAGCTACCGCCCCCGGCGAAAACAGCTTTTCCAACTCGGACCCAACAGAGTGAATGGCTCCCGCAAAGAAGGGTGGCGAGAAGAAAAAGGGCCATTCTGCCATCAACGAGGTGGTGACCCGAGAATACACCATCAACATTCACAAGCGCATCCATGGAGTGGGCTTCAAGTAGCGTGCCCCTCGGGCAGTCAGAGAGATTCGGAAATTTGCTATGAAGGAGATGGGAGCTCCAGATGTGCGCATTGATACCAGGCTCAACAAAGCTGTCTGGGCCAAAGGAATAAGGAATGTCCCATACCGAATCCGTGTGTGGTTGTCCGGAAAACGTAATGAGGGTGAAGATGCATCAAATAAGCTCTATACGTTGGTTACCGATGTACCTGCTACCACTTTCAAAAATCTACAGTCAGTGTGGTTGAGAACTAATCGCCAATCTTCAAATACATCAAATAAACTTATAAAATTGCAAAAAAAAAAAAAAAAAACTAGAAAACAGGGTCATGTGCAGTGGCTCACTCCTGTAATCCCTGTGCTTTGAGAGGCCAAGGTAACAGGATTGCTTGAAACTAGGTGTTCAAAGCCAGCCTGGACAACACAGGTTGTATTTACCTCTACAAAAAATAATTTTTTAAAAAATGAGCCAGGCATAGCGGCATATGCTTATGGTCCCAGCTACTAGGACCACTGGGAGGCTGAGGCAGGAGGGTCACTTGAACCCAGGAGTTCAAGGCTGCAGTGAGCTGTGATTGCACCCCTGTACTCCTGCTGGGCAACAGAGCAAGACCCACTCTTTTAAAAAATAAAATTAAATTAAAAATGCCATGTCAGCTAGCAGTGGGGAGGCTACATGCGGGTGCTGAGAACTCCAGGACTCTCTCTATCCACAGAAATCTTTCATTTTACTTCCTGCCATTGAGGCTTTCATCTGTTCGCACTGCACAAAAAGTAGACCTTAGGTTGCATTTACGAATGTTCGGCTCTCCGGGACTCTAATGTGAAATCTTGAAGGTCGTAGTTAACATTGCGTGGTCAAGATCCTCTCAGATCACTGGGAGCACATGTCTCTTCTTGGCCATGGTTATCAAACTCCTCTTAGACGCGTCCTGACCCCTGTGAGGCTCCCGAAGCCTCTCTCTTCAGCAGACCTGGTCATTCCTCCCCTCTTGCTCATCTATTTTTAAAGCAGATTTTACTTTTAGTACCGCTCTTTACAGAGTAATTAAGCAGATAGTACATGGAGTCCCACACACCCACCCTGCACCGTCAGCATACCTATCCCCCCGCCAACCATGGGTTTTTTCCTGTTGCCGTGGTTTTGCCTTTCCAAAATGTCACGTAGTTAGAACAGAATGTGTCATTTTCAGACTGGTTTCTTTCACTCAGCCATATGCAGTCAGTAGCCCTCCATGTCTGTTTGTGATTATATAGCTCCTTATCACTGAATAATATTCCATTGTATGGATATACCACTGATAGTGTCTCCATTTGGCTATCAAAGAACATCTCACTTGCTTCCAAAATGAAATAAAGCTGCCATAAACATCCATGGGCAGGTTTTTGCGTGGACTTAAGTTTTCAACTCATTCAGCACGACTCTACCAGGCCCAGAAGTTTTAAGGAAGACGTCAATTCTCTACAATCTCTTCCAGAAAACAGAAGCACAGTAAATAGTCATAACTCATTCTGTGATGCCAGCATGACCCTAATCTCCAAACCAGATGTTAAGACTGGGCGCAGTGGTTCAGCTGTAATCCCAACACTGGGAAGCCGAGGTGGGCAGATCATGAGGTCAACAGATCGAGACCATCCTGGCCAACATGGTGAAACCCTATCTCTACTAAAAATACAAAAATCAGCTGGGTGTGGTGGCGCGCACCTGTAGTCCCAGCTACTCAGGAGGCTGAGGCAGGAGAATCACTTGAACTGGGAGGCAGAAATTGCAGTAAGCCGAGATCACGCCACTGCATTCCAACCTGGCAACAGAGCAAAAACGCCATCTCAAAAAAATAAAAAATAAAAAAAAGATGTTTACAGGCCAGGCGCAGTGGCTCACGCCTATAATCCCAGCACTCTGAGATGCCAAGGCAGGTGGATCACAAGGTCAGGAGTTCAAGACCAGCCTGACCAAGATGGTGAAAACCCCATCTCTACTAAAAATGCAGAAATTAGCTGGGCGTGGTGGCATGTGCCAATAATCCCAGCTACTCCGGAGACTGAGGCAGGAGAATTGCTTGAACCTGGGAGGGAGAGGTTGCAGTGAGCCAGGATCATGCCCTTGCACTCCAGCCTGGGCGACAGAGTGACACTTGGTCTCAAAAAAAAAGAGTCATACATCTTGACCAGGTAGGATTGATTCCTGATATGCAAATCTGGATCAACATTCAAAAATCAGGCCAATTTTACAGGATAACACCTGTAATCCCAGCACGTTAGGGTGAGGCAGACAGATCACTTGAGCCCCGGAGTTTGAGACCAGCCTGGGCAATGTGGCAAAACCCCATCACTACAAACAAAAACTTAGCCAGGTGTGGTGGCGGGCACCTGTGGCCCCAGCTACTCGGCAGGCCGAGGTGGGAGCAACACCTGGGCCCAGGACATCAAACCTGCAGTGAGCTGTGATGGCACAACTTCACTTCCGACTGGGCGACAGAGTGAAACCCTGCCAAAAAAAAAAATCATGGCTGGGCACAGTGGCTCACGTCTGTAATCCCAGCACTTTGGGAGGCCTAGACGGGTGGATCACCTGAGGTCAGGAGTTCGAGACCATCCTGGCCAACACGGTGAAACCCTGTCTCTACTAAAAATACAAAGATTAGCTGAGTGTGGTGGCATGCACTGTAATCCCAACTACTCAGGAGGCTGAGGCAAGAGAATCACTTGAACCCAGGAGATGGAGGTTGCAGTGAGCTGAGGTGGCACATTGCACTCCAGCCTGGATGACAGAGCAAGGCTCCGTCTCAAAACAAAACAAAACAAAACAAAACAAAAACATATATATATATATATGAGAACAGATAGATTCGGAAAGAAGCCAGGCATGGTGGCTTGCAACTGTATTCCCTGCTACTCAGAAGGCTGAGACGGGAGGATCGCTTCAGCCCAGGAACTTGAGACCCGCCTCAGCAACAAAATCTGACACCTATTCATGGTAAAAATTGGAATAGAAAGGAACTTTCTCAGCTTGATAAAAAGCATCTACAGAACACGCACGGCTAATATACTTAATGGTGAGAAACTAGAAATTCACCCTCTACAATTGAGTGTCCCCTCCCATCACTCCAATGATATGTAGTATTGAAAGAGAAAAACCACCATCCTAGCATATTGTGTCCAGTGAAATTATTTTTTGTAATGGAGATAAAATAGCTGGGCATGGTGGTTCATGCCTGTAATCCCAGCACTTTGGAAGGCCAAGGCAGGAGGATTTCTTGAGGCCAGCAGTTTGAGACCAGCCTAGGCAACAGAGCGAGACCCTGTCTCTACCAAAAAAAAAAAAAGAAAGAAAAAGGAAAAAAAAAAATCTGTGCTTGGTGCTGCAAGCCTGTAGTCCCAGATACTCAGGAGGCTGAGGCAGGAAGATCACTTGAGGCCAGGAGTTCAAGGTTGCAATGAGCTATGATGGCACCACTGTACTCCAGCTTGAGTGACAGAGGAAGAGACTATCTCAAAAACAAAACAAGGCCGGGCACGGTGACTCACACCTGTAATCCCAGCAGCACTTTGGGAGGCCAAGGCAGGTGGATCACCTGAGGTCAGGAGTTCAAGACCAGCCTGGCCAACATGGTGAGACGCCTCCCTCTACTAAAAATACAAAAATTAGCCAGGCGTGGTGGTGGGCACCTGTAATCAAAGCTACGTGGGAGTCTGAGGCGGGAGAGTCGCTAGAAGCAAGACGGAGGTTGCAGTGAGCCAAGATCATGCCATTGCACTCCAGCCTGGGAGACAAAGCGAGACTGTCTCAAAAACAAAACAAAACACCAGGCACAGTGGCTCACTTCTATAATCCCAGCACTTTTGGAAGCCAAGGTAGGAGGACTGCTTGAGCCTACGAGTTCAAAGTTGCAGTGAGCTAGGATTGCACCACTGCACTCCATCCTAAGCCACAGAGCAAACCCCTGCCTCTAAAGTATAAATACTTCATTAGACAAACAAAAACAGAGGGAATTTGTTGCCAGTAGCACTGCTTTATAAGAAACGTTAAAATAAGTTCCTTTTTTATTATTACTCAAAAGAAGTTTCATTTTTTATTTAGCTTTCTGACTGTGCTTGTGCCTTCAACACTTTCACAATGATCTTCTGTTCCTTGATAAGGAAAGCATGCTTGATCCTGTCACGAACACATTTAGCACACATGGAACCACCGTAGGCCCTGCTGACATGTTTCTTTGTTTTGGACCACCTCATAAGAACTTTAGGTCTTACAGCACGAAGTCTGCCTGGGCACACGCCACATGCAGATTTTGGTGCTTTCCCACCCTTCTTGGTATAAAGGTAAACAAGTCTATTGCCAAGGGTTCAGGACAGCCTAGTTTTGTTACAGGTTGTATTGTAGGAAAGCCTATGTCAGTATGTCAAACGCTGGACCGTTTTGAGTGCCTGCAGACAACATTCACAGACTAAATTCTTTAACAGCCTGAGCAACATTTTGAAACCCCATCTCTACAAAAAATAAAAAATGTAGCCGGACGTGGCTCATGCCTATAGTCCTAGCTACTTGCGGGGCTGAGGTGGGAGGATCGCTTGAGCCCTGGAGACTGAGGTTGCATTAGTTGTGATCACACCACTGCACTGTAGCCTGGGTGACAGAGTGAGACCCTGTCTCAAAAAAAAAAAAAAACAAAAAAAGTTCTTGGGAAGGAAGGAGAAGGATGTAAGTTGGAAGCTGAGATCTACATAAACATTTTAAATCTCCGCTCCCCTCTTAAGTTTCCATCTCTCTGCTTACATCCCCCATCTGTTCTTGCTTGTCATACTTTTTCCATTAGAGCCCATAGCATACTAAACCTAGTATTTTAAATTCTCAGTCTGATCATTCCAAAGTCTCTGCTGTCTGAGTCTGGCTCTGACACTTTCTTTGTCTCTTCAGAAGACTGTGTTTTTCTTATCTTTTCGCATGCCTTACAATTTTTTGTTGAGAGTTGTGATCTTTTGAGTAATAACGTTGAGGTGGACAGGCCTTTAGTGTGAGGTTTTTTTACTTTTCTGGCTAGGAGCGAGGCTGCGTTTGCTGCAGGTGTCAGACACTAAAATGTTCTTTAGTGTCTTTGTTTCTGTTTCCCCTATTGTCTTGGGGTTTCCCTGGAGACTTCTTCTTAAGTAGAACCTGAGCCCTCTGGTTCTTTCAGCAGTGACCCTCTGTATTGTGTGGGAGCCCTGCAGATGGGGCGGCAGGTGCGGATAGAGGGAAGCACTCTGTAATCCCGTGATTAGCTCTCAGACTTTCCGTGAGCCTGCGTTCCCGGGCTGTGACCTTCACAGGTGCGTCTCAGCCTTTTTGCCCCCTTGGGTAAGTCAGAGTGCTACTGAGAACTAGAGTTGGGTGTATCTCTTCCCCCATGTTGGGTTAGGCTCTGGGAAGTCTTCTCTCCTGCTGGCTGGTCTTTGTTGTTGAGAACACTCTAGGAACAATTCAAAATGGTTGCTTTTCCTTTCTCCCTGGTCAAACACAAGGGATTTCCCTCCATTCTTCACTATGAGAACCTGGTGGGGAACCTGGTGGCCCTTGGAGGTAAAACCAACCAAAGTGTGGGAGTGGATCCTTAGACGGGATCCCCATGAGGTTTTGTTTTTTTTGTTTTTTGTTTTTTTTTTGAGACGAAGTCTCTCTCTCGCCCAGGCTGGAGTGCAGTGGTGCAATTTCAGCTCACTGCAACTCCGCCTCCCAGGTTCAAGCAATTCTCCTGCCTCGGCCTCCCAAGTAGCTGGGATTACAGGTGTGTGCCACCACGCTTAGCTAATTTTTGACTTTTTAGTAGAAATGTGGTTTCACCATGTTGACCTGGCTGGTCTTGAACTCCTGACCTCTGCCCACTTCAGCCTCCCAAAGTTTTGGGATTCAGGCGTGAGCCACCTCATCTGGGCCCCACCCCACCCCCCGGTGAGTTTTTAACTCTCAAACTCATGCAAAATCTAGCCATTCATCTAAGTTGCTATTTAAGGGGTCTTTTAAGGCTTCCTGCCAGCTCTTGGCCCTGGTTGGCTTTTGCTCCCAACAAACTGTGATTTCTGGCTTTTGGGGTGGTGGCTTGTCCTATGGCCTCAATTCCCTGATGGATCTAAGAAAATCATTGAATTTTCCATTTACTCAGTTACGTTCTTGTTGTAAGGAGAGGAGTGACGACATGACATGCTGGAGCTGAAACTGGAAATCACCCCCATTCTTATACCTGTTACCCAGTGCCTTTCCTAACAGATACATCCAGAAGGTCAGGGTGTCGCTCACCAGGTGTGGTTGGAGAAACCATTAATCCAGTGTCTTGGACAAACCAGAGGACTAGAGGAATATCTTGTATCTGATTTCACATATGCCAACAATGACCACAGTACAGAGGGCCAAGGGGCTGGGGACATATCTGTTATGAGTGGCCAATAAGAAAAGTCCATTCCAAAACATGTAAAGAATCACAAAAATAAAGGGCTGTAATCCCAGCACCTTGGGAGGCCGAGGTGGGTGGATCATGAGGTCAGGAGTTCCAGGCCAGCCTGGCCAATATGGTGAAACCCCGTCTCTACTAAAAATACAAAAATACAAAAATTAGCCAGGCGTGGTGGCGGGCACCTATAATCCCAGCTACTTGGGAGGCTGAGGCAGGACAGTCGCTTGAAACCGGGAGGCAGAGGTTGCAGTGAGCCGAGATCGTGCCACTGCGCTCCAGCCTGGACAAAACAGCAAAACTTTGTTTCAAAAAAAAAAAGAAAGAATCACGAAAATACAAACACCTTATCTCCTCCCCCAACTGATGATCAGTGAAGAAGATTGTTGTCTGCTTACATGAGGAAAGCATCTACTATTAGTAAACAGGGAAATGCAAATTAAAGATGAAGTGCCATTTTGTGTATACCCTACTTTGCTTTGTTTTTTTAGCAAAAGAGAGCTTTTAAAAGCCAAATGTGGCCAGGCCTGATGGCTCACACCTATAGGGAGGCTGAGGCAGGTGGATCAGATCATGAGGTCAGGAGTTCAGCCTAACCAACATGGTGAAACCCCATTTCTACTAAAAATACAAAAATTCACCAGGTGTGGTGGCACATGCCTATAATCCCAGCTTCTCTGGAAGCTGAGGCAGGAAAAATCACTTGAACCCAGGAGGCAGAGTTTGCAGTGAGCCAAGATCTCACCATTGCACTCCAGCCTGGGAGACAGAGCGAGACTCCGTCTCTAAATAAAATAAATGTTCAGCACTTTGGGAGGCCAAGGCAGGAGGATCACTTGAGCCCAGGAGTTGGAGAGCAGCCTGGGCAACATGGCAAGCCCTGCTTCTACAAAAAAATTGTTTTAAATTAGGCAGGCATGGTGGCGCACGCCTATAGTCCTAGCTACTTGGGAGCGTCGCGTGACCCAGGATGTCAATGCTACAGTGAGCCGAGATCAAGCCACTGCACTCTAGTCTGGGTGACAGAGTGACACCCATCTCTAAAAATAAAAAATAATAAAAATAAATGCCAAATGCCATAAGGGTGTAAAGAAATCCATGCCCTTTAGTGTTGCTAACAGCACCGTGGAGGAATGCAGTGGGATCTGGAAGATGCACCTCCAGCCAACAAGAAGATAAGTTTGGCTCCATCATTCCATTCCTGAGATTTTTACCTCTTGACAAAAACTCGAGAGAAAACAGCCACAGATACAAAGATGTTTATACCAGCATTATTTATTTATTTTTGTTTGTTTTTGAGCTGGAGTCTCGTTCTGTCGCCTGGCCGGAGTGCAGTGGCGCAATCTCGGCTCACCGCAACCTCCACCTCAAGCGATCCTCTGCCTCAGCCTCCCAAGTAGCTGGGACTGCAGGCGTGCACCACCACACCCAGTTAATTTTTTGTATTTTTAGTAGGGACGGGGTTTCACCACGTTGGCCAGGATGGTCTCCATCTCTTGACCTCGTGATCCACCCGCCTCGGCCTCCCAAAGTGCTGGCATTACAGGCGTGAGCCACTGAGCCCGGCCCCAGCATTATTTATAATAGCAAAAATAAGGTGAGTAGCCTCCAGTGCCCAACATGCCAACATGAGGGAGTGGTCTAGCAAACTTAGCAAGTAATGCGGCAGTCGTGAGTGTCTCCCCATGACTGCCCAGGCTTCCATCCTCCCTGCGCCATGCACATGCTAGTCACACTTCTGAATGACGTAGCCTGTCCACTCCTCTGAAGTTTTGTCACCCCCTGTCTTGCCCCACTTGCCAGGAAATTCCTGGGAAGCATACTGCATGGCCTGCTCACCCTGGCCTGCCTGCCACCTACCTCAGCCCCTGGTACCAAGAAAGGCTCCAAAGGACAGCTGACACTCAAAATGTGGGCCACAGACCAGCACCGCTGTCATCATCTGGTCATAAATGCAGACTCTCTGTGGGGGAGGGGGATGTGGGAAGTTGTTATTTAATAGGTACGGTTTCCATTTTGCAAGATGGAAAGTGTTTTGGAGATTGGATGGACAGCAGTGTGAATATACTTAACACTGCTGAACTGTATACTTAAAAAAGGTTTAACATGGGCCGGGTGCAGTGGCTCATGCCTGTAATCCCGGCATTTTGGGAGGCCAAGTCAAGAGGATTGCTTGAGCCCAGGAGTTTGAGACCAGCCTGGGTAACATAAGGAGAATCAATTTCTAAAAAAAAAAAAAAAAAAAAAATAGCTGGGCATAGTGGCACGGACCTGTAGTCCCAGCTACCCAGGCAGCTAAGATGGGAGCATTGCTTAAGCCCAAAAGGTCGAGGCTGCAGTGAGCAGTGATTGCATCTCTGTACTTTGGCCTGGGTGGCAGAATGAAACTTCATCCCTTAAAATAAAATAAAATGAAATAAGTTCTAATATGGTAAATGTTATGCTATGTGTATTTATCACAATTTAAAATAATGGTGTGGGTATGGTGGCTCACACCTGTAATCCCAGCACTTTGGGAGTCCAAGGCGGGCGGATCGATTGAATCCAGGAGTTTGAGATCAGCCTGGCCAACATGGCAAAACCCCATCTCTACAAAAAAACGCAAAAAATTAGCCAGGTGTGGTAGTGCACACCTTTGGTCCCAACTACTCGGGAGGCTGGGGCAGGAGAATTGCTTGAACCCGGGAGATGGAGGTTGTAGTGAGCCGAGATCATGCCACTGCACTCCAGCCTGGGTGACAGAATGAGACTCCTTCTCAAAAAAATAAAAAGTAAAAAATAATAAATAATAAAATACAGTACAATAAAATGCAGAATCTTTTATTTTGAGATAGGTGTCACCCAGGCTGGATGGAGTGCAGTGGTGAGATCTTGGCTCACTGCAACCTCCACCTCCCGGGTTCAAGTGATCTTCATGCCTCGGCCTCCTGAGTAGCTGAGACCACAGGCGTGCACCACCACGCCCGGCTAATTTTTTCGTGTTTTTAGTAGAGATGAGATTTTGCCATGTTGGCCAGGCTGGTCTCGAACTCCTGATCTCAAGTGACCCACCTGCCTTGGCCTCCCAAAGTGTTGGGATTATAGCCGTGAGCCACCAGGACGACCAGCCTAAAATGCAGAATCTCAGGCCACACCCCAGACTTACAATTTTAGCAGCCACATTTTAACAGAATCCCCAGGTGATTCGTGTAAGTTTTGAGAAGGCCTGCACATTGGGTGTATATCTACTCTTTTTTTTTTTTTTTGAGTCTGGCTCTGTTGCCCAAACTGGAGTGCAATGGCATGACCTCAGCTCACTGCAACCTCCGTATCCCAGGTTCAAGCTGTTCTCCTGCCTCAGCCTCCTGAGTAGCTGAGATTACAGTCACACGCCACCAGGCCCAGCTAAGTTTTGTATTTTTTTTTTTTTTAAGATGGGGTTTCTCCATGTTGGTCAGGCTGGTCTCAAACTCCTGACCTCGTGATCTGCCCACCTTGGCCTCCCAAAGTGCTGGGATTACAGGCGTGAGCCACAGTGCCTGGCTGCTACTCTTAAAAAATAAGCTCCCATATCAGGTGCTATTGGAGTCAAAAAAAAAAAAAGAAAGAAAAAATAAGCTCCCATCACGAGTGAACTCTTTCTAATGAACACATACGCTTTGCTCCCTCGCTGTGGGCGGCAGGTCCTTATCTTCTCTTGGACTTCTTCATTTGCACAAAAAAATGGAGAAATCAAGTGGCAGCTGGCAGACTCCAAGGACAGCATGACGCCATGGCAACCACTTCCATCAATAACTTAATTTCATTTCTGCTCTTACATCTTTCTCTCCTCAGTTCTAAAGCTGGAAAGTTTTTAATTTGGAAAGAACATAAGAGGGCTTGTGGTTGCTATGCCAACAGCACCTGCCTGCTTCCTAATGGGCTTTCCTATCATAAAGTCTTAGCGAGTCACAAAACTTTAGACTCCAGGGGCTCTGGAGAGCACTCCCCCACAGCCCCTCGCTTGGCTGAGGAGACCATTGGCGTCCGGGAGGTTGAGTTCCCTGTCTATTCACAGCAATTCCACCAGCCCATGCTGAAGTTACACCAAGGTAGGCGGCTCAGTTTTGGCCAACTCTAGGGATTTAGGCAGGATTTGGGTGGAAGGCTGGCTGGTCGACCCTTAGGGAGAGTTGCTGTAAGTATCTTTCTACCCCCAAAATACAGTATATTAGTTAGCTTGGGCTGCCGTAACAAAGTACCACAGACTGGATGCCTTGAACGGCAGGAATTTATTTCTCACAGTCCTGGAGGCTGGAAGGCCAAGGTCAAGGTGTCAGCAGGGTTGATTTCTTCTGTGGCCTCTCTCCCTGGCTTGTTGATGGCGTCTTCTCCCTGTGTGTTCACGTGGTCATCCCTCTGTGTGTGTCTGTGTCCTCATTTTTTTTTTTTTTTTTTTTTTTTTTGAGATGGAGTCTCTCTCTATTGCCCAGGCTGGAGTGCAATGACGTGATCTTGGCTCACTGCAGCCTCCGCCTCCTGGGTTCAAGTGATTCTCCTGCCTCAGCCTCCTGAGTAGCTGGGACTACAGATACAAACCACCATACCCAGCTAATTTTTGTATTTTTAGTAGAGACAGGGTTTCACCATGTTGGCCAGGATGGTCTCCATCTCCTGACCTCATGATTCGCCAGCCTCTGCCTCCCAAAGTGCTCGGATCATGAGCCACTGTGCCTGGCCAATCTCTTTTTTTTTTTTTCTTAAGAGACAGGTTCTCACTCTGTTGCCCAGGCTGGAATGCAGTGGTACAATCATAGCTCACTACAGCCTTGAACTCCTGGGCTCAAGCCATCTTCCCACCTTAGCTTCCCAAATACCTGGGACTATGGGCATGTATTTGGCCAGGCACAGTGGCTCACACCTGTAATTCTAGTACTTTGGGAGGCTGAGGTGGAGGATCACTTGAGCCCAGGAGTTCAAGACCCAGCTTGGGCAACATAGTGAGACCCTCATGTCTACAGAAACTTTTTTTTTTTTGAGACGGAGTCTCCCGCTGTCGCCCAGGCTGGAGTGCGAGGGCACTGTCTCGGCTCACTGCAACCTCTGCCTCCTAGGTTCAAGTAATTCTCGTGCCTCAGCCTCCCAAGTAGCTGGGATTACAGACGTGTGCCACCATGCCCAGCTAATTTTTGTATTTTTAGTAGAGACAGGGTTTTATTATGTCAGCCAGGTTGGTCTCAAACCCCTAACCTCAGGTGATCCGCCTGCCTTGGCCTCCCAAAGTGCTGGGATTACAGGCATGAGCCACGGTGCCTGGCCTACAGAAACATTTAAAAATTAGCTGGGCATGGTGGTGCCTGTCTGTAGTCCCAGCTACTCAGTAGGCTGAGGTGGGTGGATCGCTTGAGCCCAGGAGGCTGAAGCTGCAGTGAGCCGTGATCGTGCCACTGCCCTCCAGCCTGAGCAACAGAGCAAGACCGTGTGTCCAAAAAAAAAACATTTGTTTTAGAGATGGCGGTCTGCCGCCTGGGCCTCTCAAAGAGCTGAGATTATAGGTGTAAGCCACCCCATCTGGCCTTATCTCTTTTATTGGTTAGGTCCACTCTCATGACCTCATTTAACTTAATGTTTTCTTTAAAGACTCTCTCTCCAAATGCAGTCACCTGTGGGGGGACACACCCAGTCAGACTGGCTCCCCTGGGGAGGCCTCAGCCTCCGCTGTATCTCAGCTCTCAGGCAGATCTGGCTTCACTCTGTCAGTCAACACATGCCATCATTCTGTGCAGGGCTGGGGAGCCTGTGACAGCCCCGAGCCTGCTGACGCTTCATAGGCTCCGTATTCCCATCCATGCCTGGAACAGGTAGCCTGGTCTGTTTCCCCATTGGGCTTCGAGTGGATAATCACACTGCCCGCTGGCCAGCGGCTGTTTTTCAATACCGGGGAACACCGTGGGGCACGTACCCGGTACAAATCGGTTTTCTTCGCTCTGGACTCTCACTGAGCCACTGCTCCTATCCCTCAGTCTTGCCTCTTCCCAGTAAATCCTGCCCTGGAAGGAGCTGGGCACCTGGAGGAGGGCTGGCGTTTCCTAAGCATGGACGGGGCCTGGCGTCTTGGGTCCTAGTTGATCCTCGGCCATCCTGTGAGTGGCTCTCTCCGTGATGCTCTCAGTGACAGGCCGAGAACACACCGAGGCCTCTCCCCCCCAGCCCCCTATTTGCATCCTGGGAGGGGAGGAGAGACAACAATAACCAAGCGAAGGGGAAATATACAGACCAGTGCAAGGGGAAGAGAGTGCAGAGGGTGCGGCCTGAGTGTGCAGAGAGGGCTCCTGGGAGAGGAGGGGAACAGCAAGGACGTGGGAGCGTCTAGAGTAGTCCGCGGGGGGATGGCTCAGCAAAGGGTTTCACTTTGCCCAGGGAGGAGGACCGGCCTCTGCACCTGCTTCTGGGAGCTGATCACCAAGCCCTGGCGGTTGTCCTGCCAGACGGGAGTGTCTCTGCTGATACACCAAGGATCTGCTGGCAGCATGTCTTAAGGTGGGGACGACCAAAGCAGAAACACCAACTGCAAGATTCAGAGCAGCTGCTCCGTGTCACACCGAGAGGCACACCAGCTCAGGCTAGTCTCTGAGCTCCTCCTCCTGAGCCCTCACCTGCGCCTGTGTGATGGAGCCCCAGTACAAACTCTGGGCCCAGCGCGGTGGCTCATACCTGTAATCCCAGCACTTTGGGAGGTCGATGTGGGAGGATCGCTTGAGGTCAGGAGTTTGAGACCAGCCTGGGCAACATGGTGAAACACCCGTCTCTACTAAAAAAAAAAAAAAAAATACAGGCCAGGCGTGGTGGCTCATGCCTGTAATTTCAGCACTTTGGGAGGCCGAGGTAGGTGGATTACCTGAGGTCAGGAACTTGAGACCAGCCTGACCAACATGGAGAAAACCCATCTCTACTAAAAATACAAAAAAAAGAAAGAAAAAAAAAAAAAATTAGCCAGGTGTGGCGGTGCATGCCTGTAATCCCAGCTACTTGGGAAGCTGAAGGAGGAGAATCACTTGAACCTGGGAGGTGGAGGTTGCAGTGAGCCATGATCATGCAATTGCATTCCAGCCTGGGCGACAACAGCAACTGTCTCAAAAAAAAAAAAAAAAAAGGGCGGGGGCGTGGTGGTGGGTGCCTATAACCTCAGCTACTTGGGAGGCTGAGGCAGGAGAATAATTTGAACCTGGGAGGTGGAGGTTGCAGTGAGCCAAGATCCCGCCACTGCATTCTAGCCTGGGCAACAGGGCAACTTCGTCTCAAAAAAAAAAAACACACACACACACACAACACAAAAACTTTATGCCTTGTAGTTGACTGAACTCTTGCAGAGGGAGGTAGCAGGAAATGAAGGAGAAGAGAGCCTGAGGAGCCGAATCACTGCAGCCCATTAATGAACTCTAGCTTTTACCTGGTGCATTTGGGGAGGTACACATCTGGCTTTTTGTTCTAAAAGAATCAGTCCGTGAAGAATGGAGTTGAGGCAAAGTTTACAATTTGGAGACCACTTGAGCAGTGACAATAATCTAGGCAAGAGATGAGAGTGGCTCAGCCTGGGTGCTGGTGGCAGGAGTGGGAACCCGGGGGACTTGCTGAGGGGTTAGATGTGGGGTGTGAGGGAAAGAGAGGATTCAAGGAGGACTCTGAGGATTTGGCCTGTGCCCAAAAAATGGCCACACCCTTAACTGAGCCAGTGGAGACAGAGGCTTGCTTTGGTATGTGTTGAGTTTAAAGTCTAGACCTCCAAGTGGGACTGGAAGTGGGCAGCTGTAGGTGAGAGCTTGGGGGTACACGGGAGGGTTTGTGCTGAGGAACACACTTTTTTGTTTGAGACAGGGCCTTGTTCTGTGGCCCAGGCTGGAGTGCTCACTGCAGCCTCAACTTCCCAGGTTTAAGTGATCCTCCCATGTCAGCCTCCCAAGTACCTGGGACTACAGGCATGCGGCCACCACATCTGGCTAATTTTTGCATATATATATTATATATTCATAGACACGGGGTTTCACCATGTTGCCCAGTCTGGTCTTGAACTCCTGAGCTCAAGTGATCAGGAGCCTCAGCCTCCCAAAGTGCTGGGATTATAGGCATGAGCCACTGTGTTTGGCCAGGAACACACCTGATCAGTAGCAGGCTTCGCGTGGTCTTCCACTGCCAATGGGCTTGGTGGAGATCACCTGTCAGGCCAGTGGAGGGGAAGGGAGGAGACAGAAGGGCTGAACTTTTGGGCCTCCAATATCAGGAAGGTGGGGGAAAGGGAGGCCAGTGAGGAAGAGAGAGTGGAGACCTGGAATCTAAGAGAAGAAAATGTTTTTAAAAAGCACCCCACTGTAGGAAATGCTGGTAGGACCATCCAGTAAGGTGTGGGCTGAGCCTGGACGTGACATTTGGTGACATGACATTGGTGCGGTTGAGACGGGGCCCTAGAATGAGAGGGGGCATGGGAGGAGCCCAGGCCGGGCCCTTCTGCATCATCTTGCCCTGAAGGGTTGCAGAGCAGGTGGGCATAGTAAGAGGACACATGGAGCCAAGAGCGAGGCTCCTACCCCGATGGGGCAGCCCAGTGAGCGGTGGGGTGCAGACAAAGGACAAGCCATGTGTTCACAGCAGCAGGCTGGGTGGATGTTTAGGATGGGATGTTTAGTGGTGGGGGCAGGGAGGAGTCTTCCCCCACCTCTATGTTCTCTGTAAAGTTGGACACAGAGTTAGCAAAGGGGAGGAGGCGTGAGATCATCTTCCAGGATGGTGGAACCTGCGCAGACCCAGAGGTTGAGCAGGTGGAGGGTTTTCAGGAGGACTAGGCTTCCCTAGAAACTGGTGTCCCCAAGGCAAGCATCCAGGTGCATTTCCCAGTAGCAGGGGGGGCTGAATTTCTCCAGGACAGGCAAGGGTGGGGTGTGGGGAAAAGGGTCAGGAAGGAAGTGGGCATGGGGGAGGGCAGCCCCAGTTGGCGGGCATGCTGAGGCATGGAGCTGGGACACTAAAGGGAGCAAGCCCTGGAGCTGGAAGGCAGTGTTCACGAGTGGGCTGTGGGACAGTGGGTTATGGACGGTGCAACCACAGGGGCAGGCAGGGAGTGGCAGCCTGCAGGCTTGGCTGACGGTGCTGCTCAAGGCCATCCAGAAGGTCGTGCCCAGGATTTTGTTATTAAAAACAAAGGAGGATAGAAACGTTAGGACAGGCTGGGTGCAGTGGCTCACGCCTGTAATCCCAGCACTTTGAGAGGCCAAGGCAGGTGGATCACCCGAGGTCAGGAGTTCGAGACCAACCTGGCCAACATGATGAAACCCCATCTCTACTAAAAGTTCAAAAAATTAGCCGGGCACAGTGATGGGCGCCTGTAATCCCAGGTCCCGGGAGGCTGAGGCAGGAGAGTTGCTTGAACCTGGAAGGCGGAGGTGGCAGTGAGAGATCACACCACTGCACTCCAGCCTGGGTGACAGAGCAAGACTGTCAAAAAAAAAAAAACAAAAAACGAAACGTTAGGACAGTGCCCAAAATAAGATTATGTATTAAATCATGAAATCATGAAACTTTTCTTTCATACGTGTGTGTACCAGATCACAATGTAGACTTTTACTATTTTTACTGTGGTAAAATATACATAAAATTCACCATTTTAACTTTTTTTTTTTTTAGGACGGGGTTTCACCATGTTGGTCAGGCTGGTCTTGAACTCCCGACCTCAGGTGATCCACCCGCCTTGGCCTCCCAAAGTCCTGGGATTACAGGCGTGAGCCACCGCACCCAGCCTTCAAATATATATACTTTTTAAAAGTGGGGGATATGAAACCAAGAAAACAGTGATATTAAGAGGCGTGGGGGTGGCGCGGGCTGCCGGGGCGCCTGGAGCACTACCCCCCAGGAAGGAGCTTTCTGTCGGGTCCGACGCGGCAGTCCCGGAGCAGAGCTGGGGGCCAAGGCAGACCCGGAGGTCCTCCGTGGCGAGGGGGTTCTACCGGGTTTGGTCCTCGGGTTCAGAGAGGATGGTGGGGGACAGGACAGCACGGACGACTGCACTCTGGGAACCCGGCAGCGGAAGGGTTCGGTCAAGGCGGGCCCCGGCCAGGCGCGCACGAGCCCGCCTCGGCCTCCACGTCCGCCCCGCGCGCCGCCTTCCGCCGCCGCCCCCCCGAACGCGGCCGATCGCGCGGACGGGCGGGATGGGCACGGCGCCGGCAAAGGAGGCTGCGCGCAAGCTCGCCTCAGCCCCTGGAGCGGCGGGCCCTGCACGCCCTCGGCCCATCCCTGCGAGCCTGAGGAACGGATGACCGGTGGGCTTCCCAGGGCGCGCGTCCACCACTGCCGGCCTCACTGGACGAGCGCCCCCTGCCCCGCCAGCCGGCGCCCGCGCTCCTCGGGGAACCCGCCCCCGCTCTCGCCCCGCCCCCGCACGCCCCGCCCCCGCGTCCCTCGGCTCTCACAGGCTGGTTCCGAGGCCGCGCCCGGCGGGCCAGCCAATCAGAGTGCGGCGCGCCCCGCGGCACGTGCGCTCCTGCTCCTCCGGGCCGGGTGCGAGCCAGCGGAGCTCCTTGGCCTGGAGCGCGCGGGGCGGAGGCGCGCGGGGCAGGCGGGGCGCGGGTGAAACGGAGGCGGGACGCGGGCGGGGCGCTGGCGACAAGGCGCGCTGATTGGCCGGCGCAGCGCTCAGAGGCCGTTAACGGCGGCTGGGCCGGGCCACCACTCCAAAACAAAGGGCAGGCGGCCCGCGGGGCGGCGGCGGGAGGATGTCTCGCGCCCTGCCTAGGCGCTAACGGCCTCAGCGCGTCCCGGGCCGCGCCGGGAACGCCTGAGAGCCGAGCCCGCGCTGACCGGGGCTGGGCCGAATGGGCGCTGCGGGCCGGGGCGCGGACCGCGGAGCGGCCGTGAGTACGGGCGGGCCTTGCTGCTGCTGCGCGGGCGGTTACTTTGTGGCCACCCAAGGATACTGTGGCTGCGGGCGGGCCCGGGAAGCACCTGTTGGGCGTCCGGGCGGGCGAGGGCGCGAGGAGGGCGGGCCTGTGACTTTTTTGTTCCGTTTTGGATTTTGATTTGTTGATAGTGGGTTCACTCCGTTTTGGCACGGACAACAGCGCCTAATCTTTGATTCCCCCGCCCTTTCTTCTCTCCACCTCCCCCGCTGCCCCCTCTTCTCCCGCCCCCACCGTGAAAGATATAGGGAAAATGGACAAGATCCCTGATTATTAGTTTTTCCTTCCTTAAAAAATACAGCCTCAACTGGGCAAGGAAATGAGGGCAAAAGAGGTCTCCTAGGAATGTTTATCAGAAAGGCGGAAACGTTTTCAAGTTGCCACATAAGATCTTGACTAAAATGGAGCGTCCTCAGTATTTACCACTTGTGGCATAGGTTTGATTAACTGATTGCAAAAGCCTGAGCTTCAGAGAGCTACTAAACAGGATCCGCCTCCCCCATGCTTGCCTCTGATTGACATCTTCGATGTCCAAATTATGTGCTGAGTTCTAAGAATGGGAAGAAGGCTGTTTCTATTTTAGGCAGATAATGAACATGGAAGACATCATTTTCCCCACCCCACGCTTTTTCTGTTCAGTTGCATTTCTTCTTCTTCTGTCTAAAATATACCCACCTTAACCTGATGTTTTCTTTGCTAAGAATGTTATTCTTCCCACCCACCGGCCCCTGACACTCCTAAATCCCTACCCAGGTCCTAAGGCTAGGCTTACCTCCCCTGGGGGAGCCTTTCCAGGTGCATCACTTGAGCACGCTACAGATGTAACAAATGTTTGCTGAGCACCTGCCAGGTGCCAGGAGTTTGCTTAATCTTGGTGTTGTTGAGTCTTACAATCATGCACTGGTCTCCGTCAGCTGTGGACCCTTGGGAGGCAGTGGCAGTGGCATGTTTGAGGAATAAGAGGATCTCCAGGATCTTCCTGGTCCCTCTTGGACCCTGCGGGGTAGAGTGTCATCTACTTGTGGGAACCTCTAAGGGTTGGGCCCATATCAAGCACTTAAATATAACTGAGCACTCTTAATTACCAATCTTAGCAATAGTCTTCTTTTAAAATAACTTCTTACTTTGGAAAATCTTTAAATTTACAGAAAGTTTGCAAAGACATTACAGACAATCCCAATATACCCTACACCCAGTGCTCCCTGGCATTACCATCCTACACTGCTGTGTACTCTTGCCAGCATGAAAAACTGACCTGAGTCCATTCTTGTCACTAAACTCTGGGTATTAAGCCTTTTCACTTTTGAAGCACTGTAATTTATAAAGCCATTTCTTTTCTTTCTTTCTTTCTTTCTTTCTTTTTTTTTTTTTTGAGACAGGGTTGCAATCTGTTGCCCAGGATGGAGTGCAGTGGTACAAACACGGCTCCCTGCAACCTCCACCTCCTGAGCCCAAGTGATCCTCCTGCCTCAGCCTCCCATGTAGCTAGGACTACAGGTGCACACCACCATGCCTGGCTTATTTTAAAATTTTTCATAGGGACAAGGGTCTCACTTTGTTTCCCAGGCTGATCTTGAACTCCTGGGCTCAAGTGATCCACCTGCCTCAGCCTTCTAAAGTGTTGGGATTACAGGTGTGAGCCACAAAGCTATTTTCTTTGTATTGAGAGCTGTGTTCCTCTAACATCTGTTCTTGGTTCTTACCTGTCTTCACTAAGTTCCACCAGGACCTGTGTCAGGGGGCAGAGATGGAGGAAAAGGGCAAGAGGCTGCCCTGTAGGTTTTTTCTTTTTCTTTCTTTTTTTTTTGTTGGTTCGTTGTGGTTTATTTGTTGGTTATCTCTTTGAGACAAGTTCTCATTTTGTCGCCCAGGCTGGAGTGTAATGGCGCAGTCTCCACTCACTGCAGCCTCAGCCTCCTAGGTTCAAGCCATCCACTGTGCCTCCTGAGTAGCTAGGACCACAGACTCACACCACCATACCCAGCTAATTTTTAAATTTTTTTGTAGATGTAAGATCTCACTATGTTGCTCCAGCTGGTCTCGCACTCCTGAACTGAAATGATCCTCCCACCTTGCCTCCCAAAGTGCTAAGATTACAGGTGTGAGCCATCACCCCCAGTTGGTTTTGTTTTGTTACTTAATTTTATTTATTTATTTTTAAGACAGAGTCTCGCTCTGTCTCACCCAGGCTGGGGTGGAGTGGCATGATCTCGGCTCACTGCAGCCTCCACCTCCCAGGTTCAAGTGATTCTCCTGTCTGAGCTCATGAGTAGCTGGGATTACAGACATGTGCCACCACACCCGCCTAATTTTGTGTTTTTAGTAGATACGGGGTTTCACCATGTTGCCCAGGCTGGTCTTGAACTCCTGACCTCAGATGATCCACCTGCATTGGCCTCCTAAAGTGTTGGGATTACAGGTGTAAGCCACTGTGCCTTGTTCTGTTAGAGAGACAGGGGCTTGCTCTGTCACTCAGAACTGGAGTATAGTGGCACAATCATAGCACACTGCAGCCTCAACCTCTTGGGCTCAAGCGATCCTACAGCTTCAGCCTTCTGAGTAGCTGGGACTGTAGATGTGCACCACCATGCCCAGCTAATTAAAAATTTTTTTTTTCTTTGTAGAGTTGAGGGTCTCACTATGTTGCCCAGACTGGTCTCAAACTCCTGGCCTCAAGTGATCCTCCAGTCTCAGCCTCCCAGAGTGCTGGGATTTACAGGTGTGAACCCAAACCCAGCCTTCCCTGTAGTTTTAATATATTTGTCTCCATGGAAGACAAATGAAAAAAATTGTTTTGAATATGAACAAGCAATAGAAGCCTGCCCCCACTTTTAAAGTTCGCTGATGCTCTTTGTTAGAGTTTTTTTTTTTTTTTTTAAGTAGTTAGGTGTAGCAATCAGCAAAACCTCTAGGGAGTGAGAAATTTTTTTTTTTTTTTTTTTTTATATAAAGACGGGGTTTCACCATGTTGGTCAGGCTGGTCTTGAACTCCCGACCTCAGGTGATCCGCCCGCCTTGGCCTCCAAAGTGCTTGGATTACAGGCGTGAGCCACCGCGCCCGGCCTTTTTTTTTTTTTTTTGAGATGGAGTTTCACTCTTGTTACCCAGGTTGGAGTGCAATGGCACAATCTCGGCTCACCACAACCTCCACCTCCTGGGTTCAAGCGATTCTCCTGCCTCGGCCTCCTGAGTAGCTGGGATTACAGGCATGTGCCACCACACCTGGCTAATTTTTTATTTTTAGTAGAGATGGGATATCTCCATGTTGGTCAGGCTGGTCTCAAATTCCGGACCTCAGGTGATCCGCCTGCCTTGGACTCCCAAAGTGCTGAGATTACAGGCGTGAGCCACTGCACCCAGCCAGGGAGTGGGAATTTTGACAAGGGATTTGAGCAGAGGTTGAAGAAAGTTTTCAATAGCCATGACATAGAGAGCTAAGGGATTTTCGAGCAGCAGTGCGAGATAGATTGAGGAAAGAAGTCAAGAGGATGAAACAGATTCTGCCAGCAAATGCGAGGACATTCCACCTGCTGTACAGAGGCAGGTCGGCCGCTGAGAGTAAAATGGAAATCCTGGGGCCAGCCTCTGTTGCCCACACCCCAGGAAGGGGTTAGGAGCTGTTATTCACCCCATTGTTCAGCAGGCTCTCTGGCACCTGTAGGGCCTTGGGCTGGGGCCGGGATTCCTGGTGGGATTCGTGAGGTGCTTGCCGACCCCTACCATACTGTAACAGTGACACCTGCTCCTGCTGTGAGGCGCTGGTCAGACATCTAAACTGTGGCCAAGGATCGCCCCGCTTAACATCTCACGTGACTCTGACTGCCCTGTGAATTGCATGTTACCCCGCATTACACAGAAGGTAGCAGAACTTGGGCCTGAGGTCCAAGAGCCAGCAAACACGTGGCACGTTTTGCATTAAACCTGGGAAGCCTCTCATAGCAAGTTAAACCCTCTCAGCTTTGTCCTGGGGGTGGTGACATCTCTGTTGGCAAACCTCATCTGCTCCCTCCCTCCTGGTGCCACCTGCCTTCCCAGCAGCATTGGCATACATCCCCCACCCAAACGCTTCCCCCTCTTTCTGGTTCCTCTTTGTGTATCTGTTTTTTGTCCTTCTCTTGCCCCAAGACAAGCTTTCAATGTTTGTTGAGACTTTATTTGGTATGAGGTTAAATAAAATGGTTTTTATGGCCAGGCGCTGTGGCTCACGCCTGTAATCCCAGCACTTTGGGAGGCCAAGGCAGGTGGATTGCCTGAGCTGGGGAGTTCGAGACCAACACGGGCAACACGGTGAAACCCCATCTCTACTAAACAGAAAAAATGAGTCGGGCCTGGTGGCGTGCACCTGTAGTCCCAGCTATTAGGGAAGCTGAGGCAGGAGAATCGCTTGAACCCAGGAGGTGGAAGCTGCAGTGAGCCGATATTGTGCCACGACACTTCAGCCTGGGCGACAGAGCGAAACTCTGTCTCCAAATTAAAAAAATTAAAATATAGTTTTTTTGTTTTTTTTTTTTTAAAGATGGGGTTTCACCATGATGGCCAGGCTGGTCTTGAACTCCTGACCTCAGGTGATCCGCCCACCTCCGCCTCCCAAAGTGCTAGGATTACAGGCGTGAGCCACCGCGCCCGGCCTAAAATATAGTTTTTAAGATTCTAGCCTCTTTTCTTCTATTTCAATGCAGTGTTCTGGGTCTAGTATCCACCCTTTAACCTAACAAGGGTAGTATGACATACAGTTCCTATATCTCCCCTTTTCTTTCTTTCTTTCTTTTTTCTGAGATAGGGTCTCGCGCTGTCGTCCAGGCTGCAGTGCAGTGGGGATCACATCAGCCTCCCGAGTAGCTGAGACTACAGGCACATGCCACCACACTCAGCTAATTTTTAAATTTTTTTGTAGAGACGGAGTTTTGCCATGTTGCCCAGGCTGGTCTCGAACTCCTGACCTCAGGTGATCGTCCACTTTGGCCTCAAAGTGCTGGATTATAGGCATGAGTCACAATGCAGAGCCCCTTCTTGTTGTTAGCAAGAAAACACCTCTACTAGGATGTGTCCCAGGGGCGTGGTTATGGGAAACTTTGTTACTAATGGTAGAAAAAAGAATGTAGTACAGGTTCTTTGAAAAGAAGCGCTCAGGCCGGCGTGGTGGCTCACGCCTGTAATCCAAGCACTTTGGAGGCCAAGGGGGGGGCAGATCACCTGAGATCGGGAGTTCAAGACCAGCCTGACCAATGTGGTGAAACCCCGTCTTTATTTTAAAAAAAAAAAAGCGCTCAGTGCAAACACATTATCAGTAGTTTCAGGAGAGGAAGTAGAGATGGTACCTGAGCACAGGTGGGAGGAGAGATGCAGGAGAGAGCCTGGAGGGTGCAGGCACCCAGGCCACTGGGCGATGGATGAGCCAGGCTCCTTGGCTCCCCCAGAGAGCAGGGGCTGGTGGGGAGTCCACAGAGAGTGTGATCATGGCTCACTGCAACCTTGACCTCCTGGCCCCAAGTGATCCTCCCATCTCCATCTCCCAAGTAGCTGGGACTACAGGTGCACGCCACCACCCCTGGCTAATTTTGTTTTTCAGGGATGGGGGTCTTGCTATGTTGGCCAGGCTGATCTTGAACTCCTGGCCTCAAGTAATCCTCCTACCTTGGCCTCCCCAAACACTGGGATCACAGACACGGGTCACCCCTGACCTTATCAACATTTTTTTTTTTTTGAGATCAGGTCATACTCTTTCACCCATGCTGGGGTACAGTGGTGTGATCTCGGCTCACTGCAACCTCTGCTTCCTGGCCTAAGCGATCCTCCTGCCTTAGTCTCCCAAGTAGCTGGCACCACAGTCATGTGCCACCATACCCGGCTTAATTTTTTGTATTTTTTTGTAGAGACAGGGTTTCACCATGTTGCCCAAGCTGGTCTCAAACTCCTGGACTCAAGTGATCTACCCGCCTCAGGTTCCCAAAGTGCTGGGATTACAGGCGTGAGCTACTGCGCCTGGCCTAACTTTTAAAAAAAATCATTGCCAACCTGCTGAGCATTAGACAGTATCGCTGCGCCTTCAGAGTGGAACATCTACGTGCATGTCTTCACCTTGTGCACGCTGGTCCAAGGTGGGGAGACTCTGGCCTTGAATTCAGCTTCACAGCTGACTGGCTGTGCAGCCTTGGGCACCTCGGGTAAACTTTTTGGGCCTCGGTTCCCCATCTGCATGGTGGAACTAATAAGGACACACATCTCTTAAGACTGCTGTGAATCACGCCATTCTTATACAGTATGCAGCTTAGGACAGGGCTGGCGTCGGCCTGCCAGGCACTGGGAACTGCTGCGTGTTCTTTTCCAGGAGCTGGTGGTTTTACCAATCATCCGTCCCCTCTGTGATGGTGGGGGCCTTTTCGTCTTTTTAATCCCAAGGACAGTGCCTGGTCAGTGACGGGTGAGAGAGGCAAAGCCAAAAGCGGGGGAGGCTTCCTCTGGAGAGGAGGGGGAGGAAGGGGCGGCTGAGTGGAACAGAGGTGGAGAAGCTGTGGGGCAGCTGGCCAGGCAGGTGACACCATCGCCTCTCATCCCTCATCCCTCTCCTCCTTAGGGAGGTGGACCTTGATGTCCCGGTTCAGCTTTCTTTATGACCCTGGCTCAACATGGCAAGGCCATGCGAGCACTGTTCCTTCCTGGTTCTCCCTGGCACTCTGTCTGCCCGGCACACCAGCCCCTTCATCGCCACGCCCCACACACATCCCAGTTCTTCTCCAGCTTTGTAGCCTCTGACCCTACGTGCTGGCTTCCGTGTCTGTGTGGGGCCTCCTTTCCATCTCGTGACACCCTGGAGGGCTCCGCGGGGAAGTTGTGGGGATGGGACCCGTGCTCACGTGCCAGGTGGTGGCAGTGCTGGGGGAGGTGGAGCAGCCTGGAGATTGACGGGACCGGGCTGTCTTCTACACAGGCACCCGGGGAGGGGGTCAAGGACTTGGTGGGGTGGTTGAAAAGAGAAAGGGGCACCCCAGTCTGCACTACGTCCCGTTTAGTGTCAGAAGCTGCTTGGTTTTGTTTGATTCGTGTGTTTTTGTCTTTAGGAGTGTGCTGTCTGTACCATATGGACATGGACCTGATTCACATTCTCTTAAAATAATTTTACAGGCTTATTTTAGGAGAGAAATTTCTGGAATCCAGAAAATTGTTTTTGCTCTAAAAACATACCCCACATTAATGTCTGTTTATGGGGATGGATGGAGCCACCGTTCAAACTTGGGAACACACAGTGTTCAATAGTGGAGATGATTGGCCAGGTGAATTGCCCAGCATTTTCCTTTCAGTTACTTCAGGGCGGTTCCTAATCTGCCAGTAGGTCTTGGAAAAGCCCATTTACTTTGGTTGTTTCCAAACGTGGCCATGGCTTCCCCAGTGCAACACTGGATCTGTCATTTAAAGCTGAGTTAAAACTTAACATGACAGTGACCACAAATCCAGCCCTGGCCACTACTGCCAGGACCCCTTTGAGGGCTGGTGGCAAGGGTCACCATCAGGACTGAGACCACATGAAGTGCATGGGAGGCATCTGTGCAGTGACCAGACTTGGGGCAGGAAACAGGGACAGGGACCTAGATGGCTAGGGCCCAGGGCAGCAGGCTCTTCCGGTAAGGATGCCTTAGGGGTGGGGCTGTACAAGGAAGGTCTCCAAATAAGGCTCATTCGAAGTGTGCTTGGGAAACAGCAAGTCTGTTTGGGTTGGAAAGGAAGCTTTTTGTAGTAGTGGTTCCCTCAGTGTTATCTGCAGGGCCCTGGGCACTCTAGTCCAGGAAGAGTTAGTGGTGTCCTCTGCATCTCACTGGGGATGTGTGACACCCAGAGAAACCACCAGGCAGAGGCGAGAGCTGAGATCTGGGCTTGTCACTGCGTCTGCCTCATAGCTGGGAGACTCAGCCAGTAGCACTTGCTGCAGGGCAGCCCAGATGCAGGAAGGGGCCAGCAGGGAGGGCAGCAGGCTGGGCTACGACTGCCAGGGGTGGTGTCTGTACTGAGAGCTACAGGCTTTGAGTAAATAGAGAACAGTTACAGCATGGAGGACCCTGAAACAGCACAGGACCCTGATGGGGACACAGTGCTTCCTCCTGCCCGGAACCCTGGTGGTCAGAGGGTCCCCTCCCTCCCAGGGACTGCACTGTCCTCCCCTGATGCTCTTTCCTCTCCGGTCAGGTGGACCAAGTAGCGGAGAGCACCTGTGCCCTGGAGTGAACACCTGCCTGTGGGACTGTGGTGGCCACCAGTGGGCAGGGATGACAGTTTCTCAGGATGTTGTGAGAATTTGCAGAGCCTAAGATGCGAGTGCATGAACTCCTGGGCTCAAGCGATCCTCCTGCCCTGGCCTCCAAAATTTCTCTTGTCACACTGGGGGCCTGAGACCTGAGAACCTTGCACCTGAATGGATGAGACTCTTTCCTGGAACCTTCTGGGACTAGCTTGGGGCCACAGCAAGATGCGGCTGGTCCGTCCTGGACAGCACTGGCAGGGCCCTGGCTTGTGCACTGCCCTTCGGGGGACCATGGTCCTAGACCCTGGGGACATATGGGTCTGGGTGGGGTGAACCTGCAAACTGCCCCGCCCCTGGCCCCTGCCTGAGAGGCTCCTTGGTGCCCATGGGTCCATGTTTTTAACAAGCTCACCAGTGTTTAGTGGCCGCTTCTCATATCAAGTACTGATGTTTCTTTTCTTGTCTTTTTATTTTTTGGACAGGATCTCACTCTGTTGCCCAGGCTGGAGTGCAGGGGCGCCATCACAGCTCACTGTAGCGTGGACCTCCCAGGCTTAAGCAATCCTCTGGTTTCAGCTTCTGGAGTAGATGGGACCACAGGCATGTGCCACCATGCCTGGCTCTTTTTTTTTTAAAAGAGACAGGGTCTCACTACCTTCCCCGGGCTGGTCTCGAACTCCTGGGCTCAAGCAATCCTCCTGCCCTGGCCTCCAAAAGTGCTGGGATGACAGACGTGAGCCTCTGCACCGGGGCACGGTAGTGGTGTTTCAACCCCCGTTTACTTTTGCTGTCTCCATGTGAGGATTCACCTGATACCTATTCATTCCCCAGATATTTAAGTGCCTTTCAGGGCCTAGGACACTGGTCAGTGATTTTTTTTTCCTGCCATCTAGGTTTAATAAAGCCACCCAGGTGACTTTAAAATTTTATCATTTTAGGGCCAGGCACAGTGGCTCACACCTGTAATCCCAACACTTTGGGGAGGCCAAGGCGGGTGGCTTACTTGAGGTCAGGAGTTTGAGACCAGCCTGACCAACATAGTGAAACCCCATCTTTACTAAAAAAATATAAAATTAGCCAAGCGTGATGGCGCATGCCTGTAATGCCAGCTACTTGGGAGGCTGAGGCAGGAGAATTACTTGAACCCAGGAGGCAGAGGTTATAGTGAGCCAAGATGGCACCATTGTGCTCCAGCCTGGGCAACAAGAGCGAAACTCCATCTCAAAAATAAAAATGAAAAGTAAAACAAAATTTTAATTTCTTAAGCTGGGCACAGTGGTTCACACCTCTAATCCCAGCACTTTGAGAGGCCAAGGTGGGTAGATCGCTCTGGTCTCAAGGAGTTTGAGACCAGTCTGGGCAACATAGTGAAACCTGCCTCTACAAAAAATACAGAAATTAACCAGGCATGATGGTACACTCGTGTCATCCCAGCTACTCAGGAGGCTGAGGCATGAGAATCACTTGAATCTGGGAGGTGGAGGTTGCAGTTAGCGGAGGTCATGCCACTGCACTCCAGCCTGGGTGACAGAGGGAGACCCTGTCTCAAAGCAATAAAAAAAAATTATTTTGTTAATGAACTATTCTTTTTTTTTTTTTTTTCCCTTTGACAAAGTCTTATTCTGTCACCCAGGCTAGAGTGCAGTGGTGCAATTGTGGCTCACTGCACCTCCGTCTCCTGGGTTCAAGCAGTTCTCCTGCCTCAGCCTTCTGAGTAGCTGGGATTACAGGCACCTGCCACCATGCCAGGCTAATTTTTGTATTTTCACCATGTTGGCCGGGCTGGTCTCGCACTCGTGACTTTGTAATCTGCCTGTTTTGGCCTCCCAAAGTGCTGGGATTATAGGTGTGAGCCACCGCGCCCGGCCTTAATGAACTATTTTATAATTACAAAATACTAGATTACTTAAGCAGAGTGTTATGAGATTTGAAGGAGGTACACAGGGCATGTGCCGGTGAAATGTTTCTGAGGTTAAGAGGAACTGCCGCTGTGCTGTCTCTCGATAGGGATTGGCCTTGAGTGGGAGACTTCGCTTTCACTCCTTTCGCCATCTCAATACATATATCGTACTTAAAGATAAAAAATGAAGATTAATAAAATGGACATGTGTATACCCATCACCAGCTTAAAAAATAAAATCTGGCTGGGCATGGTGGCTCATGCTTGTGATCCCAGCACTTTGGGAGGCCAAGGCGCATGGATCACCTGAGGTCAGGAGTTCAAGACCAGCCTGGCCAACGTGGTAAAACCTGTCTCTACTAAAAATTAAAAATTAATTAGGTGTGGTGGCACGCGCCTATAGTCCCAGCTACTCGGGAGACTGAAGCAGGAGAATCACCTGAACCCAGGAGGCAGAGGTTGCATGAGCCGCCACTCTACTCCAGCCTGGGTGACAGAGTGAGACTCCATCTCAAAAACAAAACAAAACAAAAATAAATAATAAAATAAAATCCCAGTCAGGCACAGTGGCTCACGCGTGTAATCCTACCACTTTGGGGGCTGAGATGGGTGGATCGCTTGAGGTCAGGAGTTTGAGACCAGCCTGGCCACCGTGGTGAAACCCTGTCTATACTAAAAATGGAAAAATTAGCTGGGTGTGGTGGCCTGCACCTGTAGTGTCAGCTACTTGTGAGGCTGAGGCGGGAGAATGGCTTGAACTCAGGAGGCAGAGGCTGCAGTGAGCCGAGATCACACCACTGCACTCCAGCCTGGATGACAGAGTGAGACTGTCTCAAAAACTTTAATTAATTAAATAAAATCCCTTGCCTGATGCAGCGTGCACCCCCGTAGTCCTAGCTACTCGGGAGGCTGAGGAGGGGATCGCTTGAACCCAGGAGTTCTGGGCTGTAGTGCACTATGCCAATCAGGCGTGCACACTAAGTTAGGCATCAATATGGTGACCTCCTGGGAGCAGGGGACACCAAGTTGCCTAAAAAGGGGTGAGGCCAGCCACAGTGGCTCAAGCATATAATTCCAGCACTTTGGGAGGCTGAGGTGGGCACATCACAAGGTCAGGACATCAAGATCATCCTGGCCAACATGGTGAAACCCTGTCTCTACTAAAAATTCAAAAATTAGCTGGGCGTGGTGGCGGGTGCCTGTAGTCCCAGCTACTCGGGAGGCTGAGGCAGGTAAATTGCTTGAACCTGGGAGGTGGAGGTTGCAGTGAGCCGAGATAGCGCCACTGCACTCCAGCCTGGCGACGGAGCAAGACTCTTGTCTCAAAAAAAAAAAAAAAAAAAAAAAAAAAAATCTGCAGTTAGGCATTCATGGTGTTTAGAAATCCAGAATAAACAAAACTCTTGGCAAATGGCAACTTTTTGAAGTGCTTTCCCTGTATGTGTACTACATTTTCTCTATGGACTACTATTCAGCCAAAAAAAAAAAAAGGGGTAATTCTGTAATAGGCGACAGCATGGATGGACCTTGAAGGCATTATGTGCTCAGTGAAATAAGCCAGACATGGACAAACGCTCATGATTCCACTTCTATGAGGTATCTAGAGAAGTCCAATTCATAAACTCAAACATTGGGATGGTGGCTGCCAGGGGCTTGGTGGAGGAGGAAATGGCGATTTATTAATCCATAGGCATAAAGTTTCAGGTAAGGAAGATGAATGAGCCCTAGAGATCTGCTGTCCGACATTGTACTGAGAGTCTTTCATGTGCTGTCCACTTCAAATGTGTTCAGGACAAACAGCAATTAAATAAAGTTGGGCCGGGTGCAGTGTCACGCCTGTAATCCCAACACGGGGAGGCCAAGGCAGGCAGATGACTTGAGGTCAGGAGTTCGACACCAGCCTAGCCAACATGGCAAAACCTCTTCTCTACTAAAAATATAAAAATCAGCTGGGTGTGGTGGCATGCGCCTGATTTCCCAACTGCTCAACCTCACCTCCCAGGTTCAAGCGATTCTCCTGCCTCAGCCTCCATAGTAGCTGGGATTACAGGCACCCACCACACCTGGCTAATTTTTGTATATTCACTAGAGACAGGGTTTTGCCATGTTGCCCAGGCTGGTCTCGAACTCCTGACCTCAAGTGATCTGCCCACTTCAGCCTCCCAAAGTGTTGGGATTACAGGCATGAGCCACCGCGCCCGGCTGATATTACTTATTTTAAAATGACGAACAAAATGAAGGGCGGTTTCTGTAGTTCTCTACTTGAGTCACTTGGAGTAGGGATTCTGAATGCTACAGACCTGAACACCTGGTTTGTGAATAACGGGCCTGTCTCTCTCTCAGCTGCTTCACTTCGTATTCTTAGTATCTTTGTTAAAGGGCAGTCCAGGGGAAGGAAAAGAGAGAAACAAGTTTATTAAATAAAGTCTCATTTTAATAAAGAGAAAAACTTAGGTGAAAATATCAGAAGAAAGATTCCACATGAGTTCAGTAAGAAGTGAAGTCAGAACACTTCCTTCTGCTAGTAGGTGGAACATTGGTGGATTTGAATAAGCTCCTGACAAGCTCTCACAATGACGTCCTCGTGTGCCGTGTGGGACGTGTGCGAGTTTCATGGAAGCGATGCCAGGGTTCAGATTCATGAAGGGCCCAGTAGTTCAGGCAACAGATACGATCTAATAAAATGTACCGTATGAATGCTAAATGTGAGGTCTTGTCCTTGATTCTAAGAAACCCCAGGAAAATTTCAGGATTGGCACAAGATAACTGAATAGCAGCTGATAGGAAAAAGAGTTTAAGGGTTTAGGGTATCACCCATCGGGAATATCCAATATAGGCAGGCTTTTCCAGAAATTCTTTAACATAATATTGGAGAAAGAAATGGACTTCATTTTAGAAGATGGCGTGTTGTGTGTATGTATGTATATACATGTGTATACCTTTGTACAGAAATTTTCTCCACAAAATTCCTGCTAGATGGTCATCTCTGTTGAGAAATGTGATTAACTGTTGACTTTGTTGATGCAGTGAGACCCAGCTTGGTTTCTCTTCTCCTGCACATGCGCAGTGGCCCAGCAGTATTTCCCTGGGAAACTCTCCGGGGTGCTGCAGTGCCCTCTGCTGTCTGTGGCCACCTGCGGGCGTTCTGGCTCCTTCGTGTCGCATTGACCTGTTTTCCTATCTTGTGCTGGTCCCGCTCTGTCTCTTTTTTCTTTTGCTTTTCTTTTTTTTTTTTTTTTATATAACATTTGTTTTTTCTTAGAGATGGGGTTTCACCGTGTTAGCCAGGATGGTCTCAATCTCCTGACCTCGTGATCCACCCACCTCGGCCTCCCAGAGTGCTTGAATTACAGGCATGAGCCACCATGCCCAGCCTTTCTTCTCTTTTTTTTTTTTTCTTTTTCTTTTTCCTTTCCTTTTCTTTTCTTTTTTGTGAGACAGGGTCTCATTACCCAGGCTGAGTACAATGGCACAATCTCTGCTCATTGCAGTCTCAACCTCCTGGGCTCAAGCAATCCTCTCACCTCAGCCTCCTGAGTAGCTGGGACCACAGGCACACCACACCACACTTAGCTAATTAAAAAAAAAAAACAAAAACGTTTTTTTTTTTGGAGGGCGGGGTGGGTAGAGACAGGGTCTCGCTGTTGCCCAGGCTGGCCTTGAACTCCTGGGCTCAAGCAGTCCTCTTAGCCTCCCAAAGTGCTGAGATGCCAGGTGTGAGCCACTATGTCCAGCCTTTGCCCCACTTCTTGGAAGATATTTTCACTCAGTGTAAAATCTGAGATCCCAGTTATTATGTTTCAGAGTCGTAGTCGTCCCTTTTCTCTGCTGCCTTTTGGGTTCTGTGGTTTTACCTGGAACTTGTTCCATTGAGCAGGTCATTTTTCCTCCCTCTGGACACTTTTAAGACTTCTTCCCCTTTATCTTTGGTGTTGCGCAGTTTCATTATTATTTCCCTAGCTGTGGCTTTACTCTTACTTATCCTGCTTAGGACTGCCGGGGCTTTGTAAGCCTGTGGATTAGTAGCTTTCTTTAGTTCTGGAGAATCCTCAATCGGCAAGTCTTCACAAAGTGCCTCTACCCCATTTTCCTCTTGCCTTCACCTTCTGAAATCCAAATAAATGTCCCTCTTTCCCTGCTTCATGTCTCTAAGACTCATATTTTCCATCTTTCACAGTCTTTTTTATTCAGCATAGTTTGTTCTGTCATATAGTCAGTGTATGTATTCTCTCTTTATTCTTATGGCTGTTAAACCCATTGAGCTTAATGCTGTTTATTTCTAGAATTTCTGCTCCTGTTTTTCTGCAAGGTCATTTTGTTTCTCGATTGCTATTTGTGACATACAGTTTCAAGCTGATCGGTCCCCCTCTGTGTATATAAGAGAAGTCTCGTGGTTTGCCGCAGGTCAGATGCTGAGTCTCTGCTGCTGGCCTTTCTGTCCCTGCTCATGGGGCACTGTTTCCATGAATTCGTGGTTACTTTGGACTGCGTTACTCATTGCCTTGGAAAAATGACTTGGGGGGATTTTTCAGATCTAGGATAAAGATACTTCCTCCAAACTAGGTCTAAGCTTCCTTCTGCCAGGTACCTCAGGGCACTGTCAGCCTAAAGCCATTTTAAACTAAATCCATCAACCATGAGTTTTTGGAATCTTCTCACTCATGTGAATTTGGGCCATAAGTCCTGTAAGAGCTGTCCTGTGATCACTGCTCTGTGGGGGTGGGGGACCAGCCTTGGACTTCTCATCGGAAGCCTGGGTTGGATGGATGGGGACAGATGTTTTCAAGGCAAGAGCGGCTTGGTTCACCCCTCCGGTTTCTGCTTTCCCCAGATGGTGCCTGGCGGTTCCTCACTGTCTTGTCAGCCCCTGGATGCCTTTAAGAAAACATCCTTTGATTTTGTCAGCATTTTTGGTACTTCTCAGTGGGAGGGTTGGTCCAAGTATTTGGCTTATCATAGTTTTACAAAAAGTTGTTTCCTATGAAATCTTAAGTCACCTCTTTTCAAAAAATGTACCTTTTAGGTCGGGTGCGGTGGCTCACGCCTGTAATCCCAGCACTTTGGTTGGCCGAGGCGGGCAGATCACTTGAGGTCAGGAGTTTGAGACCAGCATGGCCAACATGGTGAAACCCTGTCTCTACTGAAAATACAAAAATTAGTCAGGCGTGGTGGTAGTCCCAGCTACTTGGGAGGCAGGAGAATCACTAGAACCCGGGAGGCACAGGTTGCGGTGAGTGGAGGTGGCGCCACTGCACTCCAGCCTGGGCGACGAGCGACTCCGTCTCAAATATATAAATAAATAAATAAATAATATAAATGTGCCTTTTGGCGAGGTACAGTGGCTCACGCCTGTAATCCCAGCACTTTGGGAGGCCAAGGTGGGCGGATCATGAGGTCAGGAGATGGAGACCATCCTGGCCAACGTGGTGAAACCCCATCTCTACTGAAAATACAAAAAAAATTAGCTGGGCGTGGTGGTGCATGCCTGTAATCCCAGCTACGAGGAAGCTGAGGCAGGAGAATCACTGGAACCGGGATTCAGAGGCTGCAGTGAGCTGAGATCACGCCACTGCACTTCAGCCTGGTGACAGAGTGAGACTCAATCCCAAAAAAAAGTACCTTTTATCTTTATTTGAACTATACATAGTAAGCAGCATGCTGATAGATGTTTTTTGTCTAGTTAGACTTTCTTTCAGAGAACTTGAAACCCATTAGTGCACATATGCATCCATAATCCACACATGTATATATATATGTGTGTGTGTGTGTATATGGCACACATGTATATCCATCCATATACTATAGTTTCCTGAAGTTTACATTACAGGCACAGTCATGTCCACATTCCGGTAATGCTTATAATTTCATGACCCAGCCATACCAGGTGCCCACCTGTACAGTCAGGCTGAAGTGAATTAAAGCCACAGTGAGATTCGGCTGCCTTATACCTGCCAGGCGGCAGAAATGTTAACATTTGACCATATCGGCCGGGCATGGTGGCTCACACCTGTAATCCAAGCACTTTGGAGGCCAAGGCGGGTGGATCACCTGAGGTCGGGAGTTCAAGACCAGCCTGACCAACATGGTGAAACCCTGTCTTTATTAAAAAAAAAAAAAAAAAAATTTTTTTTGACCATATCAAGTTGGTGGGATAAAGGTCAGCAGGGACTCATGTTTGCTGCTGGCAGGATGGCCTTGTCACCAGCACCTGGGAGGGTGCTGCTGTGTGCATGGGCATCTGCTCCTGGGATTGTTCCAATGAAATGCCTGCCTGTGCGGCTCGGGAGAGGTGACAGTGACAGCAGCACTGTTTAGTAGCCAGTCCAGGAGCCGATACACGACCACACCCCATCTGTGGCTCCATGCGGTGTACCTGACAGGACACCAGGTGAAGGGAGCCCAGCTGCACATGGGGGACAGAGGCAGACTTGGCTGCACGTCAGCAGAGAGGTCTCACAGCATCGTTGGTGTAAAGTTCAAAACTCAGAACATGCAGCAGTGTGGCTCAGGGCCACAGACATGGGCACAGCCATCAGGACAAGCAAAGACCAAGAAACACCAAGTCTGAATTACGCAGTGTCTCAGGCCAGGGCACCGAGGAAGGGCACCGCAGCCCCATGGTGACCGGGTCCCAGTTCCATCCTGGGTGGTGGCCACAGGGCGTTTGTATCTTCCATTCATGTGATTACAAACGCGGCATTCTGCCCATGCACATCTTCAGCCCCAGTGTGAGAAAGTGACCCTCTAATGCAGCTGTGCCTGTGCAGGTGAGGGGCCTGGCGAGGCTGTGCTGGACCCAGAAGGACACTGTCCTGGGTGTCATCCCAGGGAAAGGCATAGGACAGGCTGCTTTTCCCTGGGATGACAGGAGCAGAGGTTGCACGCGGTTGGGGGGGGGGGGTGGGGGTGTGTGCATCCCAGCAGGAGCAGGTGTGAGGAACTGCTAGCGCTTGGCTCTTCCCAGCCCCGTGCTCTCGAATTTGGGGGAAACTCTTGCTCTTCTGTTTGGCCTAAAAGAAACTCCCCATGTGCCTGACTCTCCTGCAGGCCACCTGTCATGGGCCAAGCTGGGCTGGTGCCACCAGGAAAACTTGGCGCCTGCCCCTGGGGCCAATGACGGCAGCAGCCATCATGGACTTACCTCCTTTTGTTAATGAGACCTCAGAGATGTAAAAATGACACACTATTCTTTAAAATAATTGTGGTAAATACACATAACTCTTACTGTCTTAACCATTTCTAAGTGTACAATTCAGTGACATTAAATATATTCACATTTTTGTGCAGCCATCACCACCAATCTCCAAGACTCTTCATCTTAAAAAACCGAAACACTGCACCCATTAAGCGGTAACTCCCCCTGCCCCTGGCAGCTCTTTCTGTCTCTGAATCCCACTGATCTAAGTACCTCATACAAAATTTGTCCTTTGTGACTGGCTTATTTCACTGAGCATAGTGTCCTCAGGGCTCCTCCATGCTGTAGCTGTGACGGGAGTCCCTTCCTTTCAAAGGCTGGATAACATTCCACTGTTTGCAGACGCCACATTTTGACTGTGAGAATGCCGGTCTGTGGGACACTCAGTTGCTTCCACCTTGTGGCTGTTGTGAATAGTGCTGCTGTGAGCATGGGTGTGCAGACACGGCTTTGAGACCCGTTTTCAGTTCTTGTGGATTTACACCCAGCAGCGGAATTGCTGGAGCCCATGGTAATTCTATGTTTCATATTTTGAGGAATTACCGTACTGTTTCCCATAGTGCCTCCAACATTTTACATTTTTACCCACAATGCATGAGGTTCCAGTTCCTCTCTCCATCCTCGCCAAGGCTTATTTTCTGTGTGTACACGTGTGTGTGTGTCGATAGTAGCTTGCCTAGAGGATGTGCGGTTGTGTCTCAATGTGGTCCTCGTCTGCCTCCCTCGGGATCAGTGAAGAGCATCTTTTCACATGCTTGTTGGCCATCTGTACATGTTCTTCAGAGAAGTGCTTATATAAGTCCTTGTGCATTTTTAAAAAGATTGTTTTGGTTTTTTTTTTTTGTTGAGTTGTAGGAGTTTCTTAAATATATTCTAATAACTATATAGAATGTAGATTTATAGGTCCTTTTTCCATTTTTTAATCAGATTGTGGGGTTTTTTTGCTGCGTTGTGGGAGTTTCTTTTTTAAACATATTCTAATAACGAATATATACAATATAGATATATACGTCCTTTGTCCGTTTCCTTTATTATTATTATTTTTTGAGATAGAGTCTCACTCTGTCATCCAGGCTGGAGCGCAGTGGTGTGATCTTGGCTCACTGCAACCTCTGGGCTAATTTTTGTATTTTTAGTAGAGATGGGGTTTCACCATGTTGACCAGGCTGGTCTGGAACTCCTGACCTCAGGTGGTCCACCTGTCTCAGCCTCCCAAGGTGCTGGGATTACAGGCGTGAGCCACCATGTGTAGTCCTTTGTCCATTTTTTAACCAGATTGTTGTTCTTTAAAAATTTTTTTTTGCTGGCCGGGCATGGTGGCTCACGCCTGTAATCCAAGCACTTTGGAGGCCAAGGCGGGCGGATCACCTGAGGTCGGGAGTTCAAGACCAGCCTGACCAACATGGTGAAACCCTGTCTTTAAAAAAAAAAAAAAAAAAAAATTTTTTGCTGAGTTGTTTTTTTTTAAACTTATTCCAATAACTAAAATATATAGATAATATAGATATATAGAGAATATATGTAGGGAGAATATAGAATATATGTATTCTAAATATTAATACCTTATCAGGTATATGATTTAAAAATATTTTCCCTCATTCTCTGGGTTGCCTCTGTTGATAGTATCCTTTGAAGCACAAAAGTTATTTCTTTATTTAGAGACAGGGTTTCACTGTTGCTGACTGGAGTGCAGTGGACTATCTCGGCTCACTGCAGCCTCAACTTCCCAACCTCAAGCCATCCTCCCACCTCAGCCTCCCGAGTAGCTGGGACCACAGGCACAGCCACCACACCCAGCTAGTTTTTTGTATTTTTAGTTGAGATGCGGTATTGCTTCATTGCCCAGGCTGGTTTTGAGCTCCTAGATTCAAGTGATCCACCCACCTCAGCCTCCCAAAGTGCTGGGACCACAGGCGTGGGCCACGGCACTGAGCCAAAGATTTTTCATTTTCATGAAGTCTGATTTGTCTGTTTTTCTTTGCCGCCCATGCTTTTGGTATCATATCCAAGAGATCATTGCCAAATCCAGTGTCATGAAGCTTTTCCTGTTTCCTTTCTAGCCTTAACTCTCACATTTACGTCCTTTATTTTGAGTTAATTTGTATACGGCGTTAGGTAAAGGTCCAACTTTATATTTTTGCAGGTGGGTATCCAGTTGTGGCACCATTTGTTGAAAGACTGTCGTCTCCCCATTGAATAGTCTTGACACCCTTGTTGAAGATCATTTGACCATTTATTTCAGGACTGAAATTCCTTAAAGATTAAATAATACTGCATCCATCACCCATATTCCTCAATGTCCTGGTGTTCTACGTGGTGAATTCCAGGATTCAGGGCAGGGTGCATCCAGCCCTGTCACGGGGCCACTCAACAGGAGTCTTGTTTCCGCTTCTTTCAAGTTTCCCGAAGCCAAACCTGGTATAAGAATTTGAACCAATGTTTTTCTCAAATTATTTGCATATAAAAGTTGTTCATTTTTCCACTTCCAACTGAATGTACAGTGGGTTAAGCAGTGGCATGGGGTCAGTGTTCATTTTGTCTACAACTGATACTAAAGAGTTAGATCTTGTCCAGGCTCAGTGGCACTTGTAATGCCAGCACTTTGGGAGGGCGAGGCGAGTGGATCACCTCAGGTCAGGAGTTAGAGACCAGCCTGGCTAACATGGTGAAACCCCATCTCTACTAAAAAATAAAAAATTAGCCAGGCATGGTGGCGTGTGCCCATAATCCCAGCTACTCAGGAGGCTGAGGCAGGAGAATCGCTTGAACCCAGGAGGTGGAGGTTGCAGTGAGCTGAGATCATGCCACTGCACTCCAGTCTGGGCAACAGAACGAGACTCCATCTCAAAAAAAAAAAATGCCGGATGTGGTGGCTCACGCCTGTAATCCCAGCACTTTGGGAGGCTGAGGCGGGCAGATCGTGAGGTCAAGAGATCAAGACCATCACCTAGGTAGAGATGGCATGAGCACAAAAAAAATAAAGAGATCAAGACCATCCTGGCCAACACGGTGAAACCCCGTATCTACTAAAAATACAAAAATTAGCTGGACATGAAGGCACATGCCTGTAATCCCAGCTACTCAGGAGGCTGAGGCACGAGTATCACTTGAAGTCAGGAGGTGGAGTTTGGAGTGAGCCGAGATCATGCCACTGCACTCCAGCCTGGTGACAGAGCAAGACTCTGTTTCCAAAAAAAATCTTTGACTTCTAGTCCCGCCACCCCCTGCATGTTCTTCACAACACGTGAATCCCACAGGTATCTCCTTCACACACGCGTTCTCTCTGTAACCCACCGCTTTGTCTGATTGGTTGGCAGGTTCCATTTTTCTCTTGTCCCAGCTGTGTGGACAGTGCCACACGCCCTCCTGGACAACAACGGCTCTTGCGTGCGTTTTCCAGTGTTTCTTTTGTCAGAGAGGCCAGCAGAGCCGTGGTTCTTCCAGAACCAGCCCTGAGCTGAGTGAGGAGTGCCCAGGAGAGATGGTGAAGATGACAAAGTCCAAAACTTTCCAAGCGTATCTGCCAAACTGTCACCGAACGTACAGCTGCATCCACTGCAGAGCACACCTGGCCAATCATGACGAGCTCATCTCCAAGGCAAGTGGCATGCCAAAAAATTGATGGCACAGGCTGGGCGCGGTGGCTCATGCCTATAATCCCCGCACTTTGGGAGGCCGAGGTAGACAGATCATGAAGTCAGGAGTTCGAGACCAGCCTGACCAACATGATGAAACCCTGTCTCTACTAAAAGGAAAAAAAAAAAAAAAAAAAAAATTAGCCGGGCATGGTGGCATGCGCCACGTCCCAGCTACTCAGGAGGCTGAAGCAGGAGAATTGCTTGAACCCAGAAGGCTAAGGTTACAGTGAGCTGAGATTGCACCACTGCACTCCAGCCTGGGTGACAAAGCGAGACTTCGTCTTAAAAAAAAAAAAAAAAAAATTGATGGCGCAATGATTATTTGTCATTGTGGTACCTACTTGGATGAATATTTAAGCATTACATGACCTCCCGAGTCTCCTGTGTCCTGAAAGTCTAGAGCCTTCAAGGCAGCATTGGTGAGCGTTTTGTGCATGATTAATTGGGGCTACACAGTGATCTCAGATGTGATCCCGGCATGCTGGATGGTTTTCCAGGGCCAGGCAGCTGGGACTCCCAGGAGTGAGGGGGGGCAAGATGAATCGCTTGTTTCTCAGAGCAGAAAACCAGAGAGGACTGAATGAGCAAAAGTTAAGTCTAGAAAAATCTGTGGAAATCACTTAATAATAAAGGTATTAAGAAATTTTACAAACTCGGGGGTGGATAAGAAGAAAAGGGGTTGCTTAGGAAAATGCCTGAGAGGGCGTGGCTGCTTTGGCAAGGTCTGTGGGAACCTGGGTGAGGCTCTGGCTGGTCTGTGCACAGGACACATGAGCAGCCTTGAAGATAGGAACAAGATCCCCCAGCCCCTCCTTACTGTGCTGGGCTCCTTATTAGCAGTGTCAAACAGCTGTGAATATTTAAACAGGCCAAACATCACGGAGGAACTGATGCTCGCTCAGGCAATGACAGTGTTCACTGATCCTCTCAGGTCTTGACCTCCCCCCTCCTCACAGGCCTTGACCTCCCCCTCATTCTCAGGTCGTGACCTCTTCCCATCCTCACAGGTCATGATCTCACCCATTTTCAGTCATGAGCTCCCCCATCCTCACAGGTCACAACCCCCTACTCATCCTCCTGGGGCACATGAACCTGCTGCTACTTTGGAAACAAAGTTAGTCAGGAAGTTTTGTTTTCTTCTTTTCAGGAATCTTTTTTTTTTTTATAGGCATTTTATTTACTTTTTTTTTTTTTTTTTTTTTGAGAGACAGGATTTTACCATGTTGCCCAGGCTGGTCTTACACTGCTGGCCTCAAGTAATCCTCCTGACTTGGCCTCCGAAAGTGCTGGGATTATAGGTGTGAGCCACCAATCTCGGACAGGAATTTCTTAGGTTTCCTGTTTAACTCAATGAGAAGAACACTTACCTGCTTGTAGTTTTCCTAGGTAATAGTGAGAGGCTCCTCATTTCTGTTCATCATCTGAGATCGAAACTGTTAAACGAGGCAGAGTTTCTGCCCTCTAATTGCCTCTGGGGCTCCTGCATGCACTGGGAAGTATGAGGCGAGAAGTGGAGGGAGCCAGGCACCCTGTTTCCTCGGTGTTTTCCGAGGCAGACTCTGTGGTAGTGAGGTGGTGAGAGGTGGAGCTGCTCTGGGCCTGCAGGTAGGGGCAGTGAAGCTTGTGGCCTTGTGGAGCCTGGTGACAGCTGCGTGTTGGCCATGACCTAAGCAAGTGACCTGAGCGCTGAGCAGGCGGTCAGTGTCGGGCCCCATGCATGGTTTTGTTTGGAAGGATGCCAGGTGTGTTCATCACTACGTGGCCAAAAGGAATTTAAGATGCTTCTGTTGAAGAGCCTGGAGGTCACTGAGCTGTTTTAAAAATTATATCAAGAGCAGAAGCCTAGCTGGGCACGGTGGCTCACACCTGTAATTCCAGCACTTTGGAAGGCCAAGGCAGGTGGATCACTTAAGGTCAGGAGTTCAAGACCAGCCTGACCAACATGGTGAAACACCGTCTCTACCAAAAATACAAATTCGCTGGGCGTGGTGGCACATGCCTGTAATCCCAGCTATTCGAGAGGCTGAGACATGATACTAGCTTGAATCTGGGAGGCGGAGGTTGCAGTGAGCCGAGACCACACCACTACACTCCAGCCTGGGTGACAGAACGAGACTTTGTCTCAAAAAAAAAAAAAAAAAAAGCAGAAGTCTGCTCAGAAGTCATTTGGTGCCAAATGAGCACTCAGGATAAAAAAAGTGCTGAGAACTAAGTTCTCCGAGCGCTGAGGCCGCCAGGAGGGATCGGACCTCACGCCTCTGCAGGCGATGGGCCGGGCGAGGTGGCAAGATAACAACTAGAGGAAGCTCTTCTCCCTTCCCTGGTGACCCTGTCAGGGATTCACTGAGACCACAGAGAACAGAATCCAGTACCTTTGAGGTGAGAGGCACTGTCTCTACAGCCTCTAAGTCCGTATTTGTCACTAACAAGGGATCCCCTGGCTTGAGGGAGCCTGTTCTTGCTGTAGGCAGCTCTGGTTACTAGAAGGCTCCATCTACTTAGCAAATTCTGATCTGTGGTCCAAATCTGCCACACCACCTGTTTATGTAAAGTTTTAACAGATCACAGCTGTGCTCATCTGTTTACAGAGTAATTGGAACAGGGACCATATGTCCCCCCAAAGCCTAAACTACTTATCTCCTGGCCCTGCTTTACAGGAGTTTGCTGGCCTCAACTCTGATAAGACAGCTCTGAATCTGAATCCCAGAACTGCTCCTGTCTCTGAGCCAAACCCTATTTTAAAATAAGGACTTTCAGTAGGTGAGAATTAGGAAATTCAGTCCAGAAAATTGAAGACTGCTAAGGATGTGGGAAAGTCTGTAAGATGATTATTAGACTGAGTACAGAATAACATCCCTAATCCTAGAAAGCCACTTAAGGGAATACTGGTTTTTAAGCCTGTATGCTTAAAACACAAGTTCATTTCATGCTCAGGTGAGATGTCTACCAAGGAAAACTTGGGGCTCTGCTTTTTTTTGCTGCTGTTGCTTTTGAGACGGAGTCCCGCTCTGTCGCTCAGACTGAAGTGCAGTGGTGCCAGCTCCGCTCACTGCAACCTCTGCCCCCCGGGTTCAAGCAATGCTTCTGCCTCAGCCTCCTGAGTAGCTGGGATTACAGGTGCCCACCACCACACTCAGCTAATTTTTTTATATTTTTAGTAGAGACGGGGTTTCATCATGTTGGCCAGGCTGGTCTTGAACTCCTGACCTCAAGTGATCTGGCCACCTTGGCCTCCCCAGGTGCTGGGATTACAGGCGTGAGCCACTGCTCCTGACTTTTTTTTTTTTTTTTTTTTTTTTAAGATGGGCTCTTTCAGAATACTGAAGAGAGACAGAAGAAAAAAAAAAAAAAGATGGGTTGTTACTATGTTCCCCAGCCTCGTCATGAACTCCTGGCCTCAAGTGATCCTCCCACCTCAGCCGCCCAGAGCGCTAGGATTACATGCATGAGCCACCATGTGGGGCCCTTTTTTAAAAAAATTATATAATATTGCTGATAATCACATTAAAATAATGTGTGTGTGTAAACGAAGAGGCTTGCTTCTCCTCCTGCTTGTCCCGCTCTGTTCCTTGGCGATGTCACTGTTAGTAGTTTCGCATCTGTTGTCTTTATTTAAAGTTAAAAATGTGTTTCTAGTAAAACAAAGGGCTCATGTGACACTCACTTTACCGCTGACTTTTCCTCACTTAGTATTTTATGACTTTTATGACTGTTTGTCTTCTTCCTTTTCTTTAGACAGGGTTTCACTCCTGTCACCCAAGCTGGAGTGCAGTGGCATGATAGCTCACTGCAACCTCCACCTCCTGGGTTCAAGCACTTCTCCTGCCTCAGGCCTCCCAAGTAGCTGGGACTACAGGTGTGTGCCACCATGCCCAGCTAACTTTTTTTTTTTTTTTTTGTAGGGACAGGGTTCTGCCATGTTGCCCAGGCTGGTCTCAAACTCCTGACTTCAGGTGATCCACCCGCCCTGACTTCTCAAAGTGCTGGGATTACAGCCATGGTGCCTGACCTATGACTATTTTTCCATGTCTCCTCCTACCTTCCCATCCCCTGCATGAGGCCCATGTGTAGATACAGTATGTGACTTCCAGGTTAAATTTTTTTTTTTTTTTTGAGAGAGAGTCTCACTCTGTTGCCCAGGCTGGAATGCAGTGGTGCGATCTTGGCTCACTGCAACCTCTGCCTCCTGGGTTCAAGCAATTCTCCTGCTTCAGCCTCCCTAGTAGCTGGGATTACAGGTGCCCTCTACCATACCCTATTAATTTTTATATTTTCAGTAGGGGCGGGGTTTCTCCATGTTGGCCATACTGGTCTTGAACTCCTGACCTCAGGTGATCCACCCACCTCGGCCTCCCAAAGTGCTGGGATTACAGGCGTGAGCTACTGCGCTGGCTTACAGTAAATTCTTAGAAGTGGGACTGCTGGGTCCTATAGTATGTGCCCTTTACGTTTCGATATTGTCAAATCATGGTTCAGTGAACATTCGTCACAGCCCTTAGCCTTTGTGCTAAGGTTAGGCCAAAAACCCCCAATAAAGGGCTGGGCAAGGTGGTTAACACAGCCAATACAAAACCATCTTTCTTTGTTTTATACAGAAATGTTGCTTTCCTCTTTTCTTTCCAGTGAAATTTAGATACGAAAATCTGACAATGTATATCATGGATGACATATACAGTTTCCTTCATGGGAGTGGTATTGAGTGAGCAACTCTTACCAAATGACCTAAAACATTTTTAAATGACAGCCTCCATTATAAACTGTGATAAGCAGGCTACGGAGGCTCACACCTGTAATCCCAACACTTTGGGAGGCCAAGGTGGGCAGATCACTTGAGGCCAAGAGTTCAAGACTAGCCTGGCCAACATGGCAAAACCCTACTTCTAAAATATCCTAGCTCTAAACATACAAAAATTATCTGGGTGTGGTGGTGTGTGCCTGTAATCCCAGTTACTGGAGAGGCTGAGGCAGGAGAATCTCTTGAACTCGGAGGCAGAGGCTGCAGTGAGTCCAGATGGTACCACTGTACTCCAGCCTGGGTGGCAGAGTAAGACTCCATCTCAAAACAAGTAAAACCCCCAAAAATGTTTGATTTTGTTTGCATCTTTGATTATGTTTGAGGTCAGTTGAGACTTGAGACAGGCACTGGAGCAGGCATTCCCACCTGTTCTGTGATGGCAAAGGTCATGGGGAGTGACCTGAGTGCATCAAGGGGTACAGATGCCCTGTTCTGGCTCCTTCACGCTCAGTCACCTTAGAATACGTGAATATATCATGAGCTGTTTCTGAGCTCATGATATTTTCCTGGTGAGATGTCACTGGAAGGGCCTTTCTCTAAGTGAGGGGCTATCTTGTGTTGTGCCTTTTTTTTTTTTTTTTTTTTTTAAGACAGTTTCATTCTTGTTGCCCAGGCTGGAGTGCAGTGGTGCAGTCTCAGCTCACTGTAACCTCCTCTTCCTGGGTTCAAGTGATTCTCCTGTTTAGCCGCCTAAGTAGCTAGGGTTACAGGCACCCGCCACCATGCCCAGCTAATTTTTGTATTTTTAGTAGAGATGGGGCTTCACCATGTTAGCCAGGCTGGTCTCGATCTCCTGACCTCAGGTGATCTACCTGCCTTGGCCTCCCAAAGTGCTGGGATTACAGGGATGAGCCACCGCGCCCAGCCACGGCTGTTGAGTTTTAAAACATTTCAATGGGAAAGTATTGGACACTTTCCCTACCCCCTAATATCTGACAGTGACGCATCTGAACTGCTGCACAAGAGGTGGCGAGGAGAGCATTCTGAGGATCTGTGGGTTCGGGTAGAGAAAATCTTTTGTGATCCCTGCTCAGAACCCCTCTAATCAGGTAGAGCTGTGCAAACATATGAAACTCACCATTTAAAAACCGATTTTGCCATGATTCCACAATAATAGTCACTTGAAGAATGTTGCTGCAGCAGTCAGCCACTTCCTGACCGTCTACACTGAAAAACAGCTTGCAGCTTCGTTAAGTGGCTGTTATTATTACAAGTGGAATTCTGGAGGGGGGATGCCAGTGTCTGCTCCCAGTGACCCGTCCTGGTGCAGCTGACAGAACCCTGGCGGTGGGGTGGGGCACCCCTGGCTCTGCACAGCACCTCTTCTTTCCAGAAACCACTCACAGCAAATCTCATGGGGCTTTCTTCTTCTTTCAGTCCTTTCAGGGGAGCCAGGGACGCGCCTACCTCTTCAATTCCGTGTGAGTATCCTGGCTCAGCCTGGGGGGTGGCGCGGGCCCCGGAACGGCCCGGATGGCACCTACACAGTGCCCTGTGTAGAATCACCTGGGTCTTTCTGGGTCCTGAAAGAACCTACTGTCCCCCCCGCCTGGGAGTTTCTGAAAGCTCGCTAAGGATCTTGCCCCCCAGCCTGTTCCATCATTGATCTTTCCCAGTGACGGTCGGTCCTGGCGGGCAGGGCTGGGGGAGAGGTGCGGTGCTGCTCCCTGGCCAGTTCCCTCCTAGGGGGGACAGGGTGGGGCCTGCTGAGGGAGTGGGGGCCGGGAGCGGGGCCTGGCCAGGGGCGGACCGGGCCTCCAGCGCGGTGGCCCCTCTGTCCCCGCAGGGTGAACGTGGGGCTGCGGCCCCGCAGAGGAGAGGGTCCTTCTCACTGGGCTGCACGCAGTCGCCGACATCTACTGTGAGAACTGCAAGACCACGCTCGGGTGGAAATATGTGAGTGCCGCCGGCTCTAAGGGACGCTTGTGACACAAGGGGACGTGCCACCGAGCTACACCTCCCCCCTGCAGTGTGGCCCTCGGTACCAGTCACAGCACTTTCAGAAACTCCAGTTCCTCAGGCGGGGGGCGGACTTCGAGGCTGCAAGTGAGCCATGATCTCACCACTGCACTCCAGCCTGGGCGACAGTGAGACCCCGGCCCAAAAACAAAAACACCACATTTTCAATCCCTGTTCCTTCCTAAGCAGGGCTCTCTCCACCCTGATCTGGCCTCCAAAGTCAGCAAACCTGGCGCCCGCAGGCCCTGCACCCTCCTGCCCTGCTTCCTCCTCCACACTGTCCTAAAGTCTCTCTTCCAGGCTCCACTCTATCTGGCTGACCTTCGGTGACTGAGTCCTCCTCTCCCCCAGGCCACCTCAGACTGCATGGTTTTGACCCTCTGGCTATCTGGTAGATGTTCCCATGCCCGCTCTTTTTTTGAGATGGTCTCCAACTCCCACCTCAAGTGAGTCTCAGCCTCCCAAAGTGCTGGCATTACAGACATGAGACACGCGCCTGGCCTGCCTTCCTTTTTTGAAGGAGGCTTTCACATTCTGGCTCTGGTGTTCTTTGGGTCCAGGCCCCCTCTCTCCCTCTTTCCTGAATTTCTGATCATCTCTGGTCTCCCAGATTCCTTGTGAGCTGTGGAAGATCACAGTTTGTACCATGGAAACAGGCTCCATGAGACAGGCACGCATCCCAGCCCTACCCGCTTGTCAGCCCCGTACCCATCTGTGGGCCCCACTTCCAGAAACCCCTGTCTTCCCTGCATGGCCACAGCCGCACCCACTACTTCCTCCTGTGTCTGCCACACCTGGGGCTGCCACTTGGGTAGGCACGACCTGTCTTGGTCGTCTGTGTCCCTAGCACCAGGCCACACACTCAGCATAACAAAATGATGAGGATGTGTTTGTGGGAGAGAGAACTCCTCCCCATGAAGGGCCTTCTCCAGATACCCTGGGTTTTTGTTTGTTTTTGAGACAGAGTCTTGGTTGATCTCAGCTCATTGCAGCTTCAGCCTTCTGGGCTCAAGCGGTCCTCCTACCTCAGTCTCCCAAGTAGCTGGCCTATTGGCACACCACACTTAGCTAATTTTTTGATTTTTTTTTTTTTTTTTTTTTTTGTAGAAGAAAAATCAAACTATGTTGTGTAGGCTTGTCTCAAACTCCTGGACTCAAGCAACCCTCCTGTCCTGGCCTCCCAAAGTGCTGGGATTACAAGTGTGCACCACTGTGCCCAGCCCCCAGATGTCTTCGGCTCTCCCTGTACTTGCCTTCACTCTAGTTATGCACAGAATTCCTGGAGTGTAGTCTTCTGCATATTTTAAAGCCTCTTAAATTACCCCACAGGTAGTAAATGTCCAGTAAACAGATCTGCACTCACACTGTCCTACAAGTAATCCCAGCACTTTGGGAGGCTGAGGAGGAATCACTTGAGCCCCGGAGGTCAAGGCTGCAGTGAGCTATGACCCCACACCACTGCACTCCAGCCTGGGTGGCAGAGTGAGACCCTATCTCAAAACAAAGGAACGGAAAACCTTTTAGCATATGTGCTGCCCAAGCAAGCACAGGAAAACCTTTTAACAACAAATGCAAAGTAACCTACACTGCCTCAAGGGACTCCTTACCCGGAACAGCCCCTCCTGGCGCTAGGTGAGTGACAGCTCAGGGAACATCTGGGTAGAGTTAATAGTACAGACTTGGGTTTTGTTGTTTTTTTGCCGAAAGAGTGATGAAATTGAAAAGTGAAAACTTCTGTCTTGAAACCTTTGTCTCTTGTTTTTCAAGGAACATGCCTTTGAGAGCAGTCAGAAATACAAGGAAGGAAAATTCATCATTGAGCTTGCTCACATGATCAAAGACAACGGCTGGGAGTAAAGTGAGAACTTTCCCTTCTCCTTCGAATGCATTTTGTGAAAGAAACTGAACGTAAGGGAAGCGCAGGAGCATCCGGCAGCCTTTCTTGCCCTCTCACCTCAAAGGCTGGTTGCGCATAGCTGTTGACACTCTCAGCCATTTCTTTGGGTAAGGTGTCCCATCTCATCTGTTCTCTTCGTGTACACGGTTGTTTCTGAAAATTTTCAATGAGCTTTTTCAAGTTCTAGAGAAAGAATTAACCAGCTGATGACTTATCTGCCTAGTTAATACCTTCCTTTTACCTTTGTCTTCAATATAGTTGGGATCTGCTTTTTTTAGGTTCAGTAGGAAACCAAACTGAGTCTTTGAAGACCATAGGGACAGGGTCTCTCTAGATAGCAAGTCTTACCTTTCCCTTTTTTAGAGAAAAGGTATTGTAGCCCACCCTCCACCCTACTTTTTTTTCTTAAATTCACAGAACTTCAAATTGGCTGTTCCTCTTGCAAATGAATTGTTAAAGTACAGTGTTCATGTAAGAATCTTCCAGAGGCCGGCACTGACGTTTTAGATACACTATAGAGAAATGTGTCCAGTGGAACATCTTGTTTATTTATGCCAATAGATTCCTTATCTAGAAAGCAGGTGAGCTAGTTCTTAGAGAAGGCTGTCCCAGGGGCCCGCAGAGCTGCTGTTACTGAGGGGACAGCCTCACAGGGTCTGGTACCGGGGGTTGCGCCCTAGGCAGGTGAAGCAGCTTAGGTATCAGGCAGTTACTGAGTGGCTGGTCCATGTCGTTAGAGTAACCCACTGGACCGAGTAAGTCACATTTAATTTTCTACCCTGGATGTACTTGAAGAAAAAGAATTATTTTTGCATATGAGTCGAGAACCCACAGGAAAAACTTCAAAACTTGAGATTTGCCAGAATGTTTTAAAATTCGCTCAGAAAAGATTAAAATGACAAGTTTAGCCTTTGTGCATGCAGATGGCTGGCCTGCTGGACGCATCGCCCCTCCCCTGCCTGGTGCTGTCCCATGTCACATGAACTGATAAGAGGGGCCTGTGGAATCTCCTAAGGCCTGTGTTTCTGCCACATATTTTACTATAAATTCCAGTCCATCCATCCACCTGCCCTCCACCGGGAGTGGGCACCCCTTAAGGGTTTAGGCCACCTTGCAGAGGATGGCGGCCAAAAGCCACTCCCAGATAAGTTTGGTTTTCAACATTTAGTAACTTGTCTCAGGGCAGAGGGCAGGCAGGGGGCTGGGGGAGGCAGAGGAGCAGCAGCTAGGAGAGCACTGAGCCTGGATGTTTCTCACCCTGGCAACTGGCTCTGAAGCTGCCTTCAAAGGTAGTATAGGGGGCAAGGGTGTGAGCTGGTAGATGAGAACCTCCTGCCCAGCTCACACCTCCCCGACTGCAGCCCCTCCTAAACCCAGACCTGTGGCCCAGGCAGGCACTGGACTGTGCCCACTTGAGTTCACTGCCCACATAGAGCATGCCTTTGGGTACTATCATCTCTTTGCCCAAGCCTCAAAGCCTTGGAATGTGGGCATTGCCACTGCCCTGGTGGGCACGGCATTGAGATGTGTCAACTCAGCACGAGTGAGAGGCAGAAGCTCCTTTAAAGCACATCTTCCATTTAGGAAGGTAATCCTTGTACTGTCTCATAAGCCTCCACATCGTGCTGTGGCCCTGCAAGCTGCTTTCTCCCTGCGCTAGCCTCCCCCAGCGTGTTTAGGCTGGCCCAGCACATCCCCGTCCTCCTGAGCTCGCGTGCAGCCATCCAGAACCTGGGAGTCACTGCAGGCTGCCGGGCTCTCTCACTGCCATGGTCTCAAGCCTTGAAGAAGAGGCTCCGCCCATGAGCTGGCACATGAAGTTCGCAACATCTGTGGCTTCAGTCAATTGTTTTGAGACTGTGCTTCCCAGCTGGAGGAAGGAGTTCACTGAAAACTTAGCTTAAACTGACCCTTCCCTTCTAGTCTTCATTCCTTTCCCACGTGGGAACCCAGCCTCAGATGCCTCGGGGACTAGGGGGAAACAGTTGGGGGCTCGTGCCAGTGTGAGGACAGCAAGGTCCTGAGCGACTCAAGATGCTTCACTTAAACTGAACAATCTTCTAAAACTCTTCCGACCGATTTTTGTATATACTAAAATTCTCTTTAAAGCTTTTCTGTTTTGGGCGAGTTTACTGCTCCTTCTGTTTGAGCACTTTGGTTTTGTATTGTCTTTTGTGATGGCACTGATTGATTGAACATTTTTTACTGGTAGTCTTAATGACTTTTTTTTTTTGTAATTTATACCAACAAAACTTTTATCACTTTTTTTGTTGGTCTTCTGCAAAATACAAGCTCCTTTTTAAACCAAATGAACTGACCATGAGCTGGCTTCAGGGGAAGTGCTATTCATAAGACCATATCCACCACCCTCTTAAATTCCTAAATTCCTAAACAATAGCATCTGGGACTTTTATTTAAATTATTTAATCTTCCTTGAGAACAGGGAAGTCACAGGGTTATAAATGCATTTAAATGAAACACTAGTGTGTCTGGCACAGTGCATTTGCTTTAGGAATGTGGTTTAGTGTTGTTTTATACACAGTATTTTTATACCTTAATGCTTATTCTTTATGGTATCTGTCAGATATTAGAATCAGAAATAAGAATCTTCCCAAAATCCTTTAATTTACCTGATGCCCTCATCAGGTCGTTATAAAATCCAAGTGGTTTTAATACCTAGAAAACTACAAATTAAGCTCTAAAACTACAGAAATGTAAACCCTCACTTGCCCAAAGGTCCTTGGGGGCCTGTCCTCTGCCCTAGGGGCAGACAGCCCTGAAGTCCTTCCCCCCACTGTGCAGACCACTGGTGAGGCTGGAAGATCACCCACAGCAGCTTCACAGAGCAAAACTGCTGAGCCCAAGTGTGGGGCCTTCTGTCCTCTGTCCTCTGGCCACACTGCTAGCCCTTGGTCCTTATCTGTGTGAGGTTTACAAATAAAGCTTCTGATGTCAAATGTTTGTTTAAATTGTCCCCCTCAGTGGATGAGGCCATGACCTGATCCAGAAGGCTGAGCTCAGGCTCTCTGTGGCACCACTGAGAGCAGAGGGCTGTCCTGGGGTTTTCAAGCTCTGGAGCCAAGGGTGGCCTGGTCCTACTTCTCTGCCCCTACCATCGGGGGGGGGATTTGAGTGTGGCCAGAGAATAGAGTCAGGGCCTGTCAGGGTGGGCACAGGGTCCTTCCAAACCTTCTTCTCCCTCTCTGCTCAGGCCTTCACCCCCCGCCCCCCACACACACATACCTCGGGCACTGGCTCAGAGGCCTACAGGTGTGTGGATCCCTGGGTGGTCACTGTCCTACTGCACCCCCTCCTGTGCAGGCCCAGCTTGGTGTCTGAGCCTCTTAGAAGCGAGTTACTGAGGGCAGTGCCTGGTGGGGAGGCATGGAGGGCGTCTGAAGTCACTCTAGAGCCATCACAGGCAGAGGTGAGCAGCTGCAGAGGGACACGCTGCAGAGGCGGCGGAGCAAGCCAGGTTGTAGTCCTTGTTCTCAGCACGATGAAAGGCCAGGGGCTGGTGTGCAGCAGGGTGACAAGGGGCAGACAAGCCTCCAGCAGTCATCGAACAGCCTATGGCAGTGGACAGAGAGGCAGATGAGGTGCCACCTGACGTCCAGGGAGACAAAGGGCTCAGCCCTGCAGCTTCAGCGATGAGAAAACGAATGGCAGAGATACAGCCTGGAAGTTGCTGACAGGTTCAAGATACGGGGTGATGAAAATGAGAAAAGAAGAACAAGGCCTAAGTTAGGACTTAGGGTGTTAAGATCTAGAAGGGGGCGGTGGCCTCAGGACAACACAGAACCCAGGAGGCGAGCGTCAGGCGAGGAACGTCCCCTGACATCAGAGAACACTGACATAGGCTGAAGACGGAAGAAAAAGCCAAAGCCAGGCAGGCTGGGGATGAAGCCCAGGTGCTACATGGCCAGAGCAGGTGCATCGGGCCCCAAGAGCAGGAAAGGTGTTTAAAAGTAACGTCAATGGTGCAATCCAGCACCGGCCATCAGAAGCCCCTAAGGTTTTGTCAAAACAGACTGAGGAGCCAACCCTGCAGAGGCTTAGGCTCAGAAGGCCCGGGGTCTGAAAACTTGTCCCAGGTGATGGCGTTAGGGGACCACATTCGTTGTATAAAAAGGCGGTCCCTGAGAAGATGACAGAAGAAGGGGCAAGGAAACCAGAGTTACAGCTGGGGGTGGTGATGCATGCTTGTACTCCTAGCTACTTGGGAGGCTGAGACAGGAGGATCACTTGAGCCCAGGAGGTCAAGGCTGCAGTGAGCCATGGTCACACCACTACAGCCTCGGCAACAGAGCAAGACCCTGTCTTAAAGAGGAAAACAATCTGGAGAGACAGTCCTTTCTCACTAACCTGGCCTGCCTACTGGAGGCATGGGGTGCCAGCCTGTGTGTAGGGCAGGCCTTGTGCCCGGAGGTCCCAGCAGTGGGCTCTGCCTAGGCCAGGTCCTGGAAACAGGGCCAAGCCCCTTGGCAACAGGTCGAGGGATGGGGAGTCTGTGGGCTCCCAGGGGCCAGGAAAGGGGATGGAGGCAGCAGGTACAAGCTTTATTGGATGGCAACAGAGGGCAGGCCAGGAAGGCTGGAAACAGATGTGGACACAAGCCCCAGCCCTACAACCCACCAAGGTCCACAGTGACCAACCTGCTGCTACCAGGAGCTGAAGTCCCCAAAACCGCGACTGGGCTTCTTCTTGGAAGTGGGGGACAGTAGCACTGGTTGAAGGCTCTTCCTCTGCCGCTCGCTTCCTGGGAAGAGAAGAAGCTGCTGGAAGCCCACGCTCTCCCTTGGCCGCTTCTTGACCCATCTGTGTCTCCACACAGCCCTCCCGTGTAGGCCCAAGCCCTCCCAACTGCTGCTCCCACGTCCCCCCTGAATGCGATTGCTTCCACCCCCGGAGGCCCTGGCCAGACCTTCAGAGGTGGTCCTCAGCTACAGAGGCCACACAGCACAAGCCCACACCCAGGACCAGTGCCTGTGGCTTTCCTGCCCCTCTGGGTCTGACCCAGATCTCAGTCAGCTCTAGGAAGCATCATGGGAAACAGAGAGGACATCCCCCGTGGCACTCACGTGGCTGCTGGATTGATGTACTTGCCCACGCCCTGGCGGAAGGTCTGGGGCCCTGGCTCCCTGCCTGAGGCTGGCTGCTCTTCACTTTGGTCTCTGGGGCAGCCTCGAGCTGTGTCTTCCGCTCCTGGGCAATCTGTGGCAGAACAGGGTGGTGGCTAACCGGAAGCACCTCGGGCAGGACAGATGCTAGGCTTGGGGCAGGAAGGTGCACTAGCCCAGACCCTCCTAGGTGGTGGCATTGTGCCCCCTCACCTGGGCATCGGCCTCCTCGTAGGGGTCCACAAACACCGTAGTGGCGTCGATTCGTATCTCCTCCTAGCAGCAGAGAGGGCTCAGTTAGAGGCAGGTCCTCCCCCACCTACCTGGCCCCTAGCCACCACGCCCCACCTCCCTGGGCACAGACCTTAGGGCGGTCAGTTTTGGGGTCACTCTCCACATTCTCCATGGCTGTCAGTACGTCAAAGCCCCCAACAACCCTGAAGCAGGGAGACAGAGGCCGGTCTGCATGTGCTCAGGGAGGGCACCCCCCACAGCTGAGCCCCCAAGGCATGCGGGAAGAGGGGCTGAAAGCATGCCCAGGACGCTGGGGCCCTCCCGGAGGTTGGCCTGTCAGTCCTCGGGCAGCAGCCAGGAAGGCAGGGAAAGGGAGTGGCAAGGGTGGGGTTAGGAGAACATGGCCCTGGGCAAATCCACTTGGGTTTTTTCTGTTTTCTTTGGTTCCCCCAACCCCCAGGAAAAATAGGAGTCACAAAACATGGCTTGTGCGCTCCCTACTGGTTTGGTAAATGGAGTTCTACCTGGCCAGAACCATGCCACCTGTGTCTATCCTGTCTGTTTCGTGCTGCTTCCACACAACTGCGTGGGTGTCAGCGACCATGCAGCCCACAATGCTGGAGAGACCACCAGACTAGAGGGTGAAGGGAGCCAGGCATGGCCAGACTGGGGAGTGGCGCACCATCGGTTCTTAGGGCAGCAGGCAGGCCATGCAGGGGCGAGCTTCCTCCTCTCCTGAGCCTGGTGAGTCTGGAGAGCCAGACTTCTCTGGCCCATGGAGCATCCCCAGTCCCAGCTCTGCATAGCCTCAACCCCCAGCAGTGACAGCCAGCATGGCACATGGCTCAGGTCTGGTGAGGAGGCCTCAGACGGGGAAGGAACCCACCTACCCCACTGACTCCCCCAGGCTTCAGACAGCCACTTCCCTTACCGTCCAAAGATGGTGTGCTTCTTGTCCAGGTAGGCACAGGAGCGAAATGTGATGAAGCTGGGGAGGAAGGCAGGAAGGTTAGGGAGAAGGCGGCAGCTTCTGCCACTGGCCTGCCTGGGAGCACACCAGGAGCTGCCCGCCCTCTACAACCAGCTCTGGAAACCTGCATCTTCCATGGACACGTGTGCACGTGGCTCCCGACTGTTTCCCACTGTTCCCCCACTGGGGCAGGTCATCAGCCCCCAAGGCTGCCCAGGGGACCCTGGACTTCAGCTGTCCCCAGGTCCTCCTGCTGCTGCCCATTGTCCATCAGGTAGTCCCTGTGCCCAGAGCGAGCCTGGCCATGCAGCTCTGTGGGAGGTGGCTTGAATGAGGGGACACCTGGAAAACGAGAGCCAGACCCATGCCATCAAGGAACCTGTCGGACTGAGGACTCTGACCAGGAGAAAGGAGGCAATGAAGCCAGTTAAGAAACATGGGTAACATAAACAAACATGGACCAAGAAAGTGCTCAGGTCCGCCGGGCACAGTGGCTCACGCCTATAATCCCAGCACTTTGGGAGGCTGAGGCAGGTGGATCACTTGAGGCCAGGAGTTTGAGACCAGCCTGGCCAACATGGTGAAACCCTCTCTCTATTAAAAATACAAAAATTAGCTGGGCGTGGTGGCACATGCCTGTAGTCCCAGCCACTTAGGAGGCTGAGATAGGAGAATCGCTTGAACCTGGGAGGCAGAGTTGCAGTCAGCTGAGATGGCGCCACTGCACTCCAGCCTTGGTAACAGAGCAAGTCTGTCTCAAAAAAGAAAAAAGAAAATGGGGTGGAATTAAAACAGCCAGCAGCACTGCCGCAAGACCAGGACAGAGTTTCTGCCAGACTGGTCTAGGAGGAATGCAGAGATTGTATCTCATAACTTTGGACTTTAAATAGAAGTCCTTCTTAACCTTAGACCAGAAATAAAACATCTAACTTCCAAACCAGGAGAAAGAGAAGCAAATGAAAAGAAATATTAAAAAGCGTAACTAGAAAATAACAAGATCATAGAATACAACGGACCACCTGAAGAATTAAGTCCACACTTAAGACTGTCAGGATCGATCCTAGCACTTTGGGAGGCTGAAGCGGGTGGATCACCAGGGGCCAGGAGTTTCAGATCAACCCGGCCTACATAGTGAAACCCTGTCTCTACTAAAAATATAAAAATTAGCTGGGTGTGGTGGCGGGCGGCTATAATCCCAGCTACTTGGGAGGCTGAAGCAGGAGAATTGCTTGAACCTGTGAGGCAGACATTACAGTGAGCCAAGATCTTGCCACTGCACTACAGCCTAGGTGACCGAGTGGGACTCTATTTCAAATTAAAAAAAAAAAAAAAAAAAAAAGACCGTCAGGATGAATGAGAACTCGACAGACCCCCAGCTGTGAGCCTTCAAAAAGCTCTCAGAGGGAAGCACCAGAGAGGCTGAAAGAAAAAAAGAGAAAAATGACGGAAGACACCGGGTGGGTCCTGGCACTGACCACACGGAGTACTCCCCAGGGTGGTGCAGGCTGGCACAGCCCACAGAGACCCCACTGGTGACAGACACAGGACTTAACCCCACTGCATCGAACATGCACTCCCCAGCCACACAGGGACACGCTCCTGAGCCCACCAAATCGGACCACACCTAGAGCCACCAGACAAGTGTCCGCAGACATCACACCCACAGCAGTGCAGACCTGAGCTCTGACCTGCAAATGGTTCTCTCGCTCAGTGATTTCTAACACAGTGAAGGAAACCAGAAGCAGAATTAAACTCAGGAGGAAGAAAAGAACCATCCTAAGGCAAGCTCCTCCAGGAAAATCTTGAATTACAAGTATCATGAAAGGGAAAACAAAGCTGTAACAGAAATTAAAATCTAATCGTCTTTGAATATGCTAAACAGGCAAACCTTTGGCAACAGTTGTCCAGGAAAGCACAAAATAATACTAGAAATAAGAAGAGAAGGCCGGACGCAGTGGCTCACGCCTGTAATCCCAGTAATCCAGGAGGCCGAGGCGAATGGGTCACCTGAGGTCAGGAGTTCCAGACCAGCCTGGCGAACATGGTGAAAGCCTGTCTCTACTAAAAATACAAAAACTTAGCCAGGCATTGTGGCGAGCACCTGTAATCCCAGCTAGTCAGGAGGTTGAGGCAGGAGAATCGCTTGAACCTGGGAGGCAGAGGTTGCAGTGAGTCAAGATCACGCCATTGCACTCCAGCCTAGGCAACGAGTGAAACTCCGTCTCAAAAAAAAAAAAAAAAAAAAAAGAGAAGATGGTGACTGATCTGTCAGTAGTTTCACTGGCTGGTTAAGCCAAACAGAAATAAAAAATAATGAAATGACTCCCCCAGCCCCAGCCCCTGCCAAACAACAAAAACCAACCTACTTGAAAATAACAAACAGCCGGGTGCGGTGGCTCACGCCTGTCATCCCAGCACTTTGGGAGGCTGAGGTGGGTGGATCACGAGGTCAAGAGATCGAGACCATCCTGGTCAACATGGTGAAACCTCATCTCTACTAGAAATACAAAAATTATCTGGGCGTGGTGGCGCGTGCCTATAGTCCCAGCTACCCGGGAGGCTGAGGCAGGAGAACTGCTTGAACCCAGGAGGTGGAGGCTGCAGTGAGCCGAGATCACACCACTGCACTCCAGCCTGGGTAACAAAAGCCAAACTCCGTCTCAAAAAAAAAAAAAAAAAAAAGAAAATAACAGTTCTAAGCAATCCTTGGCTAAAAAGAAATTGAAAGGGAAGCAACAACCAGCAAGAGCAGTGAAGAGGAAACATGCACCCTCGATGACAGACGCGGCCATCAGAACCAGACATGGGTTAAAGTGAAGGAGCAAAGACAGGAACTGAAAATAATGACCCAGGAAGTGAAAACAGACAAACCCTTCAAAGATCATTAACGGATTGAGGAATGGGAAAGCGCGATTAGGAATGAGAAACAGAAGGCGAGCATAGAGAGGCCAATACCAGACTTCGTGGAAACAAGTGCCCCTTAACCCTGAAGCGAAAGCCCAAGGAAGTAGCACAAATGGCTGCCAGCTGCCTTTGGCCGGCTGTTAACCACAGCTGACTCCAGTGTGATTTTTTTTTTCCCCAGACAGGGTTTTACTGCTGCCCAGGATGGAGTGCAGTGATGCAATCCCAGCTCACTGCAGATTGACTTCCCAAGTTCAGATGATCCCCCCACCTCACCCTCCCAAGTAGCTGGGACTACAGGTGCATGCCACCACACCCTGCTAATTTTTTAAATTTTTTGTAGAGATGGGGTTTTGCCATGTTGCCCAGGCTGGTGTCGAATTCCTGGGCTCAGGCAATCCACCTACCTCAGCCTCCCCAAGAGCTGGGATTACAGGTGTGAGTCACCACGCCCAGCCACCCCTGTGATTTTAACCATTCCAGGCCACAAAGCCACAGCCAGCCCTGCTCACAACATGCAGGGGCCACACCTGTCACGGCAAAACCTGCTGGAGCCAATTCACACAACCGAGACCATGGATGACAGGGCAGAAGGCCACAGGGGAAGCCACGATAGGCCAGGGTTCACCCCCAGAATGACACAAAAACACCAGTCCACTCTGGCCTTGTGGTGGCCACATCCACAAATCCCAGGAGGTCCAGAAAAGCACAGGATCATTGTAACAGATGCTAAGAAAGAAGACTCTAGAAAGTCAGCCACCCTTCTAAAAAACAGCCCAACAACAAATGCACAACAGCGATTCCCGTAGAGCACAGCAGGACACCACTTCCTCCTCCCCCATCAGGCCCACGGTGACAGTGGCATGACTAATGTGCACCCCAGGGAAGCAGAGAGGAGGCCAGCTTTTGCTGATAAGTGTGAATATCTAGAAAACCCAAAAAACTCTTCATAAAAGCTATTTGAATTATAAGGGAATTTGATAAAGTGGCTAAATATAAAATAAACAGTTTTTCTCTACATGAACAATGATCCCCAAAAGTTGGGGGAAAAAAATCCATTTACAAAAGTATCACAAATTATAAAAAAATCCTTAAGTCACTGTATGTTGGAAGTCACGGGACCCATGTGAAAAACGATGAGATCTCATTAAAAGACTGAAACATATCTAGAGGGAAAGTCAGGCCACTGTCTTGGATGGCAGGTGGATGGAAAGGGGCCCCTCTGTTCTTCCACAATACACGTGTCTGGCCCCTGCGCACACGGCCCTGCTGGCCCCCATCCCCTGCTGCCTGCCACCACCCTGCACAATGCTCCCCACATGCACAAGGGCCATGCACTCCCCAGACCTCCTGTGTCTGTCCAGCCGCCTCTCCCCGTCCAGCCTGTGTACAACCCCTTCCACATGCTGCCCTACGATGCTGACCTCCCCCAGCACTGCCTGGCCACAGGCACCATACGCATCCTTGGTCTCTATCAAGAGGCCCTTCTGGACCTCCAGTAATTCATATCTCTGGTCTCTCAGGGGCACACCCAGCTGCAGGCAGTTCTCCCTCTGACTCACTCTGAGGTCCCCCTTTTGAATGCAGGCGCACGTGTTCGGCCTAGGTGTGCCGTACACTGTCTGGGTTTGATTCAGAACCAGCATGCCCTTCAGGGAGGGCTAAGAGGAAGCACCCACAGGGAGCGCCGGGTTACCTCCCAGGCCGCCCCAGTCAGCCCAGCCAACTCACACTTGAGACTTGTTGCTGTTGGGTCCTGAGTTGGCCATGCTGAGGATGCCACGGCCCGTGTGCGAGAGGTTAGGCCGGAACTCATCTTTGAAGGGCTTCCCCCAGTACGACTCCCCCACCTGGAAGAGAAAGACCCATAGGAACAGTAAGGCCTGGGCCCCAGCCAAGGCAGAACCAGAAACCTAAGAGTCCCGAGGGGCATCAGGGCCTTGCTGAGCCCAGCCTGGGGCAGAGGCACTTGATAAGGTGGTCCCCAGCCCCACACCACCAACTTCTGGGCCTGCCCCTTGGAGCCCCCGTGCCTCCACACAGGCAGGCTGCAGTGGGGCCTGCCCCAGGACAGGGATTAAAGGGTGAAGGCCACCATCATCATCACTCGAGCTATGGGAGTACAGAGGTGGGGGGGGGTTTGGGCCCAAGCAGCCGCCAGGCTGGGCTGGCCCCCTAGGGGCCCAGAGAGGATGCCACACATGCCTGCATCCTCTACTATGCAGGCCTCACAGCTACCCGGAAATGAGAAAACCAAGGGCCAGGCCTGAGGGGGCACAGCACTGATGGCTGCCAGTCATTCCACCCTGGTCTAGTGGATTCCACGTCCGAGCTCTGCGCAGCCCCTCACAGCTACCCCCTCATGCCCCAAGGAGCAGCCAACGTGCCCAGAGAGGGGCCCAGCACCAGTACCTACCCGTGCCTGTGCCTGTGGGGTCGCCCCTTGGATCTGTGAGAACAAAAGCCAATGCACAAGTCACACCCCAAGACCCAAGGCCCACCACCTGCCCGACAGAAGGAGACCCCCTCCTGCCAGATGGCTCCTCACGGGGGCTGTGCCCTTGGCAAGGACGAGAGGCCCTCCCAGCCACCTCCCTGTGTGAACCCAGTTCTGGATGGGCTGGGGTCTGGAGAGACAGCCTGTGCATTCCCCCAACAGAGGATCACCGACTGAACTCATCCTAGCCACTGTGGTCCCAGGGCCCTGGGACAGGGCAGGGACAGCCTACCCAGACCCTGATGTCCCCACCAAGCACATCTGTGCAGCTGGTGACTCGCATCACTCACCACGAAGTTCCGGATGGATCTGTGGAAGATGGTGCCGTCGTAATAATGCTTTTTGCAAAGCCTGATGAAGTTTTCGCAGGTTTTTGGTGTCTGCAACATAGTCCCGATACATGTATGAGGCAGAGAGCAGCCAAAGGCAGCTCACCACAGCCACAGGAGGCCCTTTTTTTTTTTTTTTTTTTTTTTTTGAGAGGGAGTCTTGCTCTGTCACCCAGGCTGGAGTGCACTGGTGTGATCTCGGCTCACTGCAACCTCTACCTCCCAGGTTCAAGTGATTCTCCTGCCTCAGTCTCCCACTCTAGCCAAGACTACAGGCGTGCGCCACCAGGCCTGGTTAATTTTTGCATTTTTAGTAGAGAAGGGCTTTTACATGTTGGTCAAGCTAGTCTCGAATTCCTAAGCTCAGGTGATCCACATACGTCGGCCTCCTAAAGTGCTGGGATTACAGGCATGAGCCACCATGCCCAGCCAGGAGGCCTTTACCATCCAGCAGAGTCAGCTGCCCAGCCACACGGGGCAAGGATGGACCCACAACACCAAGCAACAGAACCTGTGCAGCCGCATGGCCCAGAGCAGAGCGCATGGGAGAAGTGCAGGCAGAGCAGCGGGTGCGGCCTGGGCCCTTCTCTGGGGCACTGGCACCTGTGCACAGGGCAACACGGCCCCCTAGGAAGGACATAGGTACCACTGTGGGTCCCACCTAGCGACAGGTTGAGATTTTACAAGCACACACCAGTGGCAGCCCTATATTTAAGACATGGCTGTCAAATGACCCAGAAATGACCTCAGGGCATGGGGAGGGGGCGGGCCACCACACCCACCAGGTCGCAGTGCAGCTCCAGGTTGAGATCGCCTCTGTTGGTGTGCAGCCGCACGTAGCCCTTCTTCCTCACAAACTGGTATCGGAGCACGTCCTCGTCAATGGCAGCTACAAGCAGAGGTCCCAGCTCAGCTCCTGCCCTTGCCCTGGGGGCGCCCCACCGTGCCAGGCAGCACCGGCCTCAGACACAGAGGCATCTGGCCGAGGACTAGGCTCCAGCTCTGGAAAGAGCACAGGAGCCAGAGGCCGAGAGTCTGCTGCTTGGGCCACGCACAGGCTCACCCCAGCCTCATGGGCCTGGCAGGGGCTCAGCGGCTAAGCGGGGGAGGACTGGAGACTCAGGTGTCCGTGGGGAGCCCCTGACAGGCCAAGAGTGGGAATCAGGGGGAGGGCGCCCACCCCCTGCCACTGTCAGGTCACATGGCAGGTGTCTACAGAGGCAAAGGTGGCTACCTGCTTCGTGTGTGGTCTCTGGAACCATCGCGGTGGAGGTGAAGGAAGCGCTGACCTTCCCTGTGGAATAGTGCGCCTGCCAAGGAAACCAGGTTGGCACCTCAGCAGTGCCATGGGAGGCTGGTGGGCAGAGATGTGGTGCCTGCCTAGAAGCCAACCACATGCCACCCTTGCCCCCCAGGCCCTGCTCAGTGCCTCTCCTCCAGGAGGGCCTCCCCGACTGGCGGGAGGAAGAAGCCAAGGATAGGCCAAGCCAGGGGCCCCTGGCTGCAACTGGGTCCCGACTCTCAGGACGTAAGTGAAACCCTGTAGATTCAGGACCTCAGGGTTAGGCGTGTATGAGTGACTTCTCATTTCTTTTTCATTTTAATTTTTTTATGAGACAAGGTCTTGCTCTGTACCCCAGGCTAGAGTGCAGTGGTTGTGATCCTGACGCACGCAGCCTCCAAATCCTGGGCTCAAGTGACCCTCCTACCTCAGCCTCCTGAGTAACTGGGACGACAGGTGTGTGCCACCACGCCTGGCTCATTTTTTGTTTTTTTTTTTGTAGAGGTAAGGTCTCACTACGTTGTCCAAGCTAGTCTTGAACTCCTGGCCTCAAGCAATCCTCCTGCATCAGCCTCCCAAAATACTGGGATTACAGACCTGAGCCACCATGCCTGGACTCACTCATTTATTTATTTATTTATTAACTTATTAATTTTTGAGACAGAGTTTTGCTCTTGTTGCCCAGGCTGGAGTGCAATGGTGCCATCTCTGCTCACAGCAACCTCCGCCTCCCAGATTTAAGTGACTCTCCTGCCTCAGCCTCCCGAGTAGCTGGAATTACAGGCATGTGCCACCACACCCTACTAATTTTGTATTTTCAGTAGGGACAGAGTTTCTCCATGTTGGTCAGGCTGGTCTTAAACTCCCAACCTCAGGTGACCCGCCCACCTCGGCCTCCCAAAGTGCTGGGATTACAGGGGTGAGCTACCACACCCGGCCTGGCCTAACTTCTTTTTAAAAGTCTCAAACTTTCTGAAGTAAACACATTACATATTTAATCAGAGGTGGGGGGGGGAAGAGTCCCAATAAATGTTGTTTTTTTAATCACAGAGGAAGAAAAAGGGGTTTCTTCCATCAGAAGAAAATACAAGCCAGGCACAGTGGCTCACACCTATAATCCCAGCACTTTGGGAGGCCCAGGCAGGAGGATCTCAGGTGAAGCTAGGAATTCAAGACCAGCTTAGGCAACATAGCAAGATCCTGTCTCAAAAAAATGAAAAAAAAAAAAAAAGGTAATATGGCAAAGTGCTAAGCGCAGTGTGTTAGAGGGGGTGATCATAGACAACAAACCTTCTTTTTCAAATTTTCCAGAATTTGAATAATTCTTTAAGAAGAACTTCAGAGCCACCTGCCCATGTCTCTGCACTCCCCCCTGGCTCCAGATCCCCACGCTCTGCCTGAACAGGAGCAAGAAGCGAACACAACAGCCCCACACAGGCAGCACTGTGAGGTCCCAGGCATACAGTCCCCCCTCAGGACCGCAGCAGTCCCTGAAATGCCCCAACTGTCCCTGGCATGGCTTTGGGCCCCAGTGCACATCGGGCCCTGCCCTCCCAGCCACCACAGAACCACGTGTCCACTCAACATGCCTGCTCTGGCTGCTGAGCTCAGACTGGGACCACAGCACAAGGCAGACCTTCTGTGGCAGGGGTCTCCTCCCCTGTGTGCCCCCACACACCCCTTGGTTCTTCAATGCCCAGTATGGATGTCAGCCCCTCCCCCTTCTGCCTTCTCAGATTCAATCTTCCTTGGGGCAGCCCCAGGGCTGTATAACAGTGCCATCAGGGGTACCACAGCTCTGGGGGATCCTGGCTGCCTCCCTGCTGTTTACCCCAGGGCCCCATGAGCCCCATTCCCAGGACCACTCCAAGAGGCCATGAGACAAGCAGGGAGACGGGCCTTGGCCAAGTACCCTCTGCCACTCACAGCGTTCAGCTTGTCCACTTTCTTCTTCTCCGGGACCTTCATGGTGGCTGCCAGAATCTCATCCCCTTTGAACTCCTTGTAGAGCTCCTGCAGGGTCTCTCGGGTCTCAGCATTTGTGTTTTTCAGATAGTAAGATGGGTCCTGTTTGGCCTTCTCCTCATCTACAAAACAGCAGCATGGCCCTGAGTAGCTGAGCCCCCAGCAGCCTCCCCCACACGCGTGTGCTGGGGGACACAGATCTAGAACAGGCCAGGGCTCTCCAGCCATGGGCCCCATGCCACTGTCAGCCACAGAATGCCAAGGTGCCAGCTACAGGCCTGAAGGTCTCCCCCACACAGTTCACAAGGGTCTCAGGATGCACTTAAGGCTGATTTGAAATTTCCTTTTTATATTTATCTGTATATTCTAATCTTTTTAGAGTATACGCTTTGCTTTTTTTGTTTTTTGAGACAGGGTCTGGCTCTGTCGCCCTGGCTGGAATGCAGTTACAAGATCTCAGCTCACTGCAGCCTCCACCTCCTGGGCTCAAGTGATTCTCCTGCCTCAGCCCCCCGAGTAGCTGAGGCTACAGGCCGGTGCCAACCACACCCAGCTAATTTTTCTATTTTTTGTAGAGACAGAGTTTTCCCATGTTGCCCAGGCTGGTCTCAAAATCTTGAGCTCAAGCGATCCACCTGCTTTGGCCTCCCAAAATGCTGGGATTACAGGCATGAGCCATAGCGCCCAGCTGCTTTGCTTCTGTAATTTTAAAAGTTATTTTGGGGCCGGGCGCAGTGGCTCACGCCAGTATTCCCAGTACTTTGGGAGGCTGAGGCGGGCGGATCACCAGGTCAGGAGATCTAGACCAGCCTGGCTAACACGGTGAAACCCTGTCTCTACTAAAAATACAAAAAAACAGCCAGATCTGGTGGCACCTGCCTGTAGTCCCAGCTACTCGGGAGGGTAAGGCAGGAGAAGCATTTGAACCTGGGAGGCAGAGGTTGCAGTGAGCCAAGATGGCACCACTGCACTCCACCCTGGGCGACAGAGCAAGACTCCATCTCAAAAAAAAAAAAAAAAGTTATTTTTAATTAAAATAACAGAAATGTTTGTGGGTCTTTTCAGATGTGAAATGCCCCATTCTTGCCCACTCAAGAGGGTGCCTGCTGCCTACTGGGCCTTGGACAGCAGCCCGCTCTGTGGGAGAGGGTCAGACATTCCTGTCCAGAGAACACAGGCACGGCCCAGCCCCAAACCCTGGCCTCAGACTCTCCTGACTCAATCTTCCCCAGTCATGTGCTCAGCCTCCCTAAAACCCAGTTCACACAACTCTCATCAAGTACCCAGGCCACTGCTCTGCAGCACGAGGCCAAGTGACCTCTGAGCATGAGTCCTGCTGGCTCCTCCGAGGCTACAGGACAGCCACCAGTGGCTAGGAAAACAGGAGGACCCCGTCACCCCACCACCTGCCCACTGAAGGCACCACACAGTCTGCAGAAAGCAGGGGAACCTGAGCAGGCATCCTGGCAGGGCAGCAAGTCTATCCCACATGCTGTTTCTGAGGCTGCAGCTGACTCGGGTTCTCTGAACACTGGCTTAGAAAATGCAGGGTTTATCTGGGCTAGAACCCCCTGACCCCCAGAAAGCTGGGGGCTTTGCCCAGGGAACACTGTCCCAATTTCCCCCAACGCCTCCTCACCTAGCCCAGCCCCCTGGTTGTACATACCTGGGTCTATTATTTTCATGTTATTCTTAACATGATAGAAGTTAGAGACATTGAACTTGTCCAAGTTGGTGGGGTCCTGTGGCAGAGAGAACACCCAGCAGAGTGAACCCAGCCTGCGGCCAATGGCAGCCACATGCAGCAAAGGACGGGCAGGTGTCAGAGGTGGGGGGAGTCAAGCAGGGCATGGGGGAGGATGGTGGTCTGCCCCAGGCAGGGCAGCAAGCAGGGGCAGGGACGGGGCACAGCTTCGCTAGCTGCTGGCCGAGCTGCAACCTTCCTCCAGGCACACAGCTAATGAGCTGTTGGTCGCCATTAGGAAGCTACTAGACAGGAATGTAGGCAGCTGTGGGGCTGACGTCTGGTTAGAATGGGACAAGCCACAGAGGTGACTGACTGAGCAGGCTGCCCCAGGCTGTACTCCAGCCATCATCTGCTTTTTTCTAAGTCGTGTTTTTCATTAATTCACTTGGGGTTCTCTGACACCTGCAGGGAGGTCTGTGCCAGACACCGAGGCCCAGAGCTCACCACACTTCCAGCCCTCAAGGCACTGGAGCAGAACCAGGCCGGCAGAATGGCCATTCAGATGCCTCAGGTGGCTTTGGGGACAGATATGAGGGGCCCTGACATGGGGGTCGGGGATCAGGGAGGAGATGTGAGAGCCAGGCTAAGGAGGCGGCCCCTGCAGAGGCCTGGGCTGGCTGCGGAACTGAAGGCAGCTGGGGAGGCGGGCAGGGGACACTCACCTGGAGCGTGATGATGCCTGCCGGGAGAAGGGCTCATCACTCAGCAGGTCCCGGAAGTTCTTGGCCTTGATATTTAGCTGTTCCACTGCCTACCGCCAGGAAGAAGTGGTGTTATGATGCCTGCCCCAAACCTTGGCACAGGAGCCTGCAAGCAGGGAGGCCCGGAACTGGCACCATGGCACCATTTGAGAGGCGAGGAACGAGAGAGACAGTGGTGTACACCCCACTGGCTCAAAGCAGTGGCCCCCACAAAGGCGGACCTGGCTGGGCATCAGACGACGTGCCAGTTCAGCCTCGCAGCAACCTTCTTGCGGGAAGCTCTTGTCTGCGTACTGATCAGCAAATAGGCTGGGCGAGCCACCGACACACTCGCTGCTGGCTTCACCGACTACCTCCCATGCACAGGCATGGCGCCAGGCCCGTGGGCAGGGGCTGTGCACATGAGATGCCTGCACTCCTGGGGCACGGTCTAGCAGAGTCCTCGATCCACTAACAAGGACCGACCGTGGCAGTCTGTGCAGGCTTCTGGCAAGAAGTAGCCCCTAAGGTCCCTGGAGCAGTGCTGGCCACCTACGCCCCACCAATGTCCTGGTGCAGGATTGAAAATGGCACAAAGGTCGGCTTTGCTGCCACGTGCGGCCTGTCCCGCCTCGCCCCTGAGAGGAGGACCTGTGTGTGAACATGGCTGCCTCCCTCTCTTCCTACACTCACTCCCAGCCAGAACTCCTCCCTTTCCTCCAGGGACAGCTCCCTCCCGGGGACAACTGGCTCCATCCAGAGCCGGGGCCAGCACTCCTCTCACATCGTCCTCAGAGCACGGTGCCTTCCCAGCACCTGGGCTTTGCTGAAGATGCAGAGGGACCCCCTTCGGGATAAGGGTCCCTGCTCGACAGCCAGAACTGCCTGATTCCAAAGGGTGCACCTCCCCTAACCCTATTATTGACCTGCCTGAAATCTGGGAGCTGCCATGCCAGAGCTTTGGCAGAGGTCTGTGCCTGTGGCTGTGACTGCAAACCCCACAAAGACAGGCCGTGCCCGCAGCACAGCCTAGCCCATGTATCCTGGGAACACACAGCAGAGATGTCCCCCACCGCATTCTCCGGGCCCCAGAGCAAGGACACACCTCGTAGGCGTAGACGTTGCCGGTCGTCCTCACGGCCACGATGTGGGTGTTGTTGGTGAACACGGTGAACAGCACTGGGCAGTGGTACTTCCCTAGAGAGAAGGCACACATGGGGAGGCCAGTCACCTCTGCGGGCGCTGGGGGCCAGGGCAGGACAGAACGCGGCTAAAGTCAGCAATGGGAGGAGATGGAACCCCATGCCAACTGCCAGAGCAGGGAACCAAGGGGACAGCTGCTTAGCCCCTCAAGCCCCTCCATACCATTAGGAAACTCCTATTCATCCTGCAAGACCCAACCCTGCATCATCTTCCTCACATCCTCCAGCCCACCTCTAGTGACCGCCATGCTAGTCTCCTCCTCTTCTTGAAGTTGGCCCTCAGCAAGAAACACCCATGCTCCAGTCCTGACGGCTCCACCTCTCACCCACATTCCCCGCCAACCCCCTGCTCAGCTCTGCCTTCAGAACCGCCCATCCCCTTGCCTGGCTACCGTCTTTTTATTTGTTTTGCTTTGTTCTCTTTTGAGATGGAGTCTTGCTCTGTCACCTAGGTTGGAGTGCAGTGGCGTGATCTCAGGTCACTGCAACCTTTGCCTCCGGGGTTTAAGCGATTCTCCTGCCTCAGACCCCCAAGTAGCTGGCATTACAGGCATGCATGCGTCACCATGTATGGCTAATTTTTGTATTTTTAGTAGAGACAGGGTTTCACCATGTTGGCCAGACTGGTCTGGAACTCCTGACCTCAAGCCATCTGCCCACCTTGGCCTCCCAAGCCTTGGTTACTGTCTCTCTGCCTGTAAGTCCCCACCCAGTGGGGACTGGAGACCTTAGGGAGACCTCATCTCTAAAAAAATGAAAATTAAAAAAGTTAGCTGGGGCCAGGCACAGTGGTTCATGCCTATAATGCCAGGGAAAGCATGTCTGTGCCCAGGCAGAATTCTCCAACAGGGGCTGGAGTCTGTGATGGGCACAGGGGAGGCACATCACACTTCCTCTCTCCACTTTCATCCACAAGGAATAATTCCAATTAACAAAGAAACAAAGCAGGTTGGCCTGTAATCCCAGCATTTGGGAGGCTGAGGTGGGAGGATCTCTCGAGCCCAGGAGGCAGAGGTCGCAGTGAGCTGAGACTGTACCACTGCATTCCAGCTTGGGTGACAGAGTGAGACTCCGTTTCAAAAAACGGAAACAAAGGAAAAGAAGCTAATTGCCATGTCAAAGTTTAAAAAAAAAAAAGGCCAGACCTCATCCCTCCGTCAGTGGCTCCCATCTTGGTGCAGAAGCCCAAGTCCTCCTGTGGCTCCCAGGGCCCCCAGGACTGCTCTGCGCCCTGTCCCCGCCCCAACCTGTCACCACATCCCCCTGCTTCCATCGTTGGCACAGGCTGTACGAGACACACTGGACTCCTGGCTGGGCACAGACACCCTCAAGCGTGTGCCCACCTCAGGGCCTCTGCACTGGCTGTGCCGTCGGCCCGGCCCTGCGCTCCCGAGCCCCTCATGGCTCTCCCCTCTCCGCAGTGTGTCAGGGCAGCCCTCTCCTTGCTGTGCTCTCCACACAGAAGCAGCCTCTGGCACACCCTGTTGAGCTGCTCGCTGGTGTTCTCCCCCACCAGAACGCATGCCCTTCTCAGGAGAGACGCAGCCTGTTGTGCTCTCTGCACATGGCAGGCACTCAGTAAATATTTGCTGAATGAGAGACACACACTGCTGATCACAGACGGGGAGGCAGCCCACCCTAGGCCACCAGGGTGCAGCTCCCCTGTCCTCCACCTTTATCAATGACATGCTGAAGTTCACCCATTCATTCACCTGCGAATGCTGCACCAGCTAGGGACCGGGCTCTGGGCTCAGACAAGTGGGGCAAAAGGGTCATGGCCTCACGTGCCACAGCATCTCCCTGGAATGCATGCACCCAGCGAGCATGGACAACCCCTAAACCATGGGATCTGCAAGGGCAGAAGACCTGGGCTAGAACTTAGGACAAGCTCAGCACCTGGGGAGGGGTGAGCTGCGCACCTCATTCAAGCATCTGACCACAAGAGCAGCGGAGGGTGTGTAAGGGACATGAAGCAGGAGCGGCTGGGCTGGGCTGCGCTAGGCCCTATGAGCTGTGGCAAAGAAACGCCCAGCCCGAGACCTACCCGACAAATCCCTCCAAACCATCCACATCCCCTCCCCAGCTGCCGCCCTGGTTCCCAGTGCAGAGCAACTTCTGCCTCCAACAACAAACAGACCACAGCCTCAGCCAGAAGCGGCCCATGCCCTGCAGCTCCGACTGTGCCCACGAAGGCCACTGAGCTCACGACGGCCCAATCACCTTTGTGGGAAGTTCCCAACACCCGAGGTTCTGCCCCCTCCCATCCCCAGCCTAAAACTACCCAGACCTTTGAGAAGAAATCCTGTGACACCTTTTGAGGACTAAAAGCAGGTGTCCAGCTTGGTCAGGAAGGAATGACTGATTCCATGAGACCTGGTGAGAGCCAGGAGCCTGGGTCAGCAAGCCAAGCCTAGAGTTGGCCCTAATGGTTCCACTCACCCTCACTGTTCTTGGCAAAGTTCAGCTTGATCAGGGACCTCCCATCCAGCTTCTGGAAAAAGCAGAGTTAAAAATTAATTATAATGAATAAGTGACTGATGCACAGAGATACTGGGGTCAGACAAAGACGGGCTGAAAAGGTCTCTGACCAGCTGACTCTGGGCAGCTCTGGACAAAGGGAAGGCCCCAAGACCCTGCAAGGACCTCATGGGGGCTGCAGGATGGCGCCGGGCGGTTGTATTTATGTGGCACCCCCACCATTCTCTGAGAGAGCCGTCATGGGTGATTCCGAGCTGAAAGACCTCTGGGTGGTGTTACAGTTCTGCAGGGTTTGGACATTTTTATGGCAAGCACACATTACTTCTAAAATTAAAAAATCAACATATTTCACCAGGCGTGGTGGCTTATGCCTGTAATCCCAGCACTTTGGGAGGCCGAGGTGGGCAGATCACAAAGTCAAGAGATTGAGACCATCTTGGCCAACATGATGAAACCCGTCTCTAGTAAATACACAAAACGTAGCTGGGCATGGTGGCGGGCACCTGTAGTCCCAGCTACCAGGGAGACTGAGACAGGAGAATCGCTTGAACCCAAGAGGCGGAGATTGCAGTGAGCCGAGATCACGCCACTGCCCTCCAGCCAGGCAACAGAGTGAGACTCTGTAACAAAAAAAAAAAAAGGATGTATTTCTTCAGCTAGTGGGGCAACGCACGGGTCTGCCTTATTATTCTGTCACACGAATATTTAAGAAAAAAAAATTAAAAGCGGGGAGAACGGGAAGAAATGCACCCCAACGCTAAGAGTGGTTGTGTTGGGAAGGTGGGGCGCTCTATTTTTCTGTTTCTGGATGTTTTTTCTTTTTTCTTATTTCCCCCACTCCTGGTGGCGGGTCATGTTTTCAGTTTCTGTGGTGTGTGTGCAGTTCAGCTCTTCTACAGGAAACTTTCCCATAAAACAAAGTCTGGACAATCAGAGGCGGGAACTGCCAGTGCGGGGCTGTCAGAGCTATGTGCCGCTGGGGAGCACCTCACTGGGGGCCACATCCCGGCAGCTGCTGCTAGCTGGTGTGGGCTGGGCCCAGCTCTGCCTACCCAGGCCCAGGGGGAGATGCAGGAGGAGCCTCCTGGCACTGACCCTGACACGACAGCAGGTCCTCGTGCTGCCCTCCACGCCCTCCGTGGGTCCTGCCTGCTGCTGGCTGGCCTAACTGACCACATCTGCTCCTCCATCGTCTTCATTCCTTCCTTTGTCATTTAACTACCCCCACCTTCCTACATCACTATAGGTAAGGAAGAGACCACTAGAGGACCAGCAGGGTCCCTATTCAGGCACAGGACCTGAGCAGAGAGACCCCCCGACACACAAAGCAGGCTCCTTCTGAGCCCCCAAAAGTCACATGGGCCAACCAGCCCTTGGCCCAGGGACTCTCCTCAGAGGTTTGGCTAGCAAGGCTCTGCTGACGCCCACAGGTCTGTCCAAGCAAGCCCACAGCAAGACCCCTTCCAGAGCATGCCAGGGGAGAGGCACAGGCATAGGATAAGGACATGTGGGGCACCCCTGCAGACTCACCCCAAAATGACACCTGGAACAAAAAAATGGCGGCGCCTCACAGCGTGGCTAACTGCCAGATCAGGCTTTGTGGGTGTGGGGCCCAGCACAATCGACAAGTTTGGGCAACCCAAAGAGCACCTTTGAAGCAAAACACCCAAAGTAACAAAATGCACCCCAGCTGCAACTGAATAAACAACATCCACTGGGACAGCAGAGGCCATAAGGGTAGCTGGGGACAGGAAAACCCCACCTACTCCACCTCGCCACCAGGCTGCTCCCTGAGGCAGACACCCAGCCACACAGGGCACAGGCAGGCAGCAGGGACTCCTGCTGAGAAGAGACACAGAGGATGACCTCCCAGACTGGGGCACGGACCCTGGGGGAAGCCCCTGGAATCCAGTGTGACTCCAGCAGCAGACATCACAGAAACAGTCTTTTTTTTTTTTTTTTTTTTTTTTTTGAGACAGAGCCTTGCACTGTTGCCCAGGCTGGAGTGCAGTGGCACAATCTTGGCTCACTGCAATCTCCGCCTCCTAGGTTCAAGCAATTCTCTTGCCTCAGCCTCCCGAGTAGCTGGGACTACAGGCGTGTGCCACCGTGCCCAGCTAATTTTTGTATTTTTAGTAGAGACGGGGTTTCACCATGTTGACCAGGATGGTCTCGATCTCTTGACCTTGTGATCCGCCCACCTCGGCCTCCCAAACTGCTGGGATTACAGGCATGAGCCACAGAAACACAGTCTTTAAGTGACAAAGACCAAGGAAGAAGACTGCCCTCCCTAAGGAGGTGAGGCCACAAGCCCCAACAAGCCCCCTACCCAAGCATCTGAAAGAGAAAAGCCATAGACTTTAGCAGCTGGTCCAAGGACACTTAAAATCAGCCCCCTGGCCAAGTTCCCTTGTTTTCAAGAGTAGGAAAGCCTTGGAGGAGCGCCAACTCCAGCTAGAAAGAGTTCACAGAACCCTGCAGCCCCCAGAAAGTCACAACGGTCAGAAGAGCTGAGACAGCACAGATGTGCTACCAGCTTCTCCTGCTGGCCCAGCAGGGAGGGGCATATTGTCCAGGGAACTCCCTCCCAGTGGATCCAGCACAGGGAACCTGCTCGAGTCCTGACCCTCCAGGTCACTTGCACAGTTTGAGCTCTTGCCCCAGGCCACAGGAAAAAGGTGGAGGAATAAATGCAAGGGACTCCAACAGGAAGGGCAAGATCACTGGTAAAATACACAAGCTCTCCCTCAGGACCAAGCCGAATAACGTCCCCCCCAAAACTGATGCTCACTGAACTGTGGCCTTACTTGGATACAAGGTCTCTGCAGATATAGTAAGATGAGGTCATATTGGATCACAGCTACGGCCTGAGAAGATATGCACATATATACATGTGCACAGGCAGGAAGCGTTTATGGAAAGGAATGGGTGTGGGGGAGAGGAGGGGCAGTCTGTTCCTCCTCACTGGGCCCCATGAATGCTTCTCTCCCATGTTCCTGTGTTCATGAAAACCACCAGAACAGGAGAGGCGAGAGGACGGCATTCACCACCATCACTGAAACTCCTGCACAGCCACCTACCTCTCCATTGTTGGGGTTGGTCCCGTACTTCTTAAGCCATGGAACAATGTTCCTGAAGGGAAGAGGGGAACAGAAAGCATCACCAGGGTGCTTAGGCGCCACCTGGTAACAACACTAAGAGTCTTGCAGGGCTATTCCAGGTTAGAGGCCTGTGAGGGAGTCTCGCTTCACTTCAGGAGAGGAAGACTCCTCACCTTGTCTCAGGAGGTGGGGGATATTTGTGGATACATGGGTTTCAAAATATGTTCAGAGTTACCATTGCAGTTATATATAAACAACAAAAACTGTAGGTGAAAATGAGTAAGTAGATGGTTTGGGGTTTTTTTCTTTGAGACAAGGTTTCGCCTTGTCATTCAGGCTGCAGTGCAGTGTTTCAATCATGCCTCACTGAAGCTTCCAACCCTTGGGCTCAAGTGATCCTCCCACCTCAGCCTTCCAAGTAGCTGGGACTACAGGTTCACGCCCCATGGCTGGCATTGTTGTCGCTGTGTTGCCCAGACTGGTCTCAGACTCCCGGGTTCAAGAGCTGCTCCTGCTCAGCCTCCCAAAGTGCTAGTACTACAGACATGAGCCACCCCTCCGTGTCACAAATGTTGATACATCTGTACAATGAAATGCTAGGCGAGCATCAAAAATTACACTTCCAAGCCAGGCATGGTGGTGTGTGCCTGAAATCTCAGCTACTCAGGAGGCTGAGGTGGAAGGATTACTGCGGCCCAGGAGTTCAAGACCAGCCTGGTCAACACAGTGAGACCCTGTCTCAAAAAAAAAAAAACAGAAACAGAAACAGTGTACTTTCAGAGAATTCTGAATCGCACAGGGAAAAAAGCTCTCATCATAACAAAGTGAATGAACAGAGCCACAGTGTTGCTTGTTAACACTTCACCGTATTCACAGTGTTACTTCAATCATGTTACTACAAATAAGTTCACAAAAAATTAGTATATTTACAGTAGTTATCCTGGATAGTGGGACTGTGGTAAAATTCTCTTTTTCTAAAGTTAGGCTGAAATTTCCTAAAAATTCATTTTCAGGCCAAGTGCAGTGACTCATGCCTGTAATCCCAGCACTTTGGGAGGCCAAGGCAGGAGGAGCACTTGAGGCCAGGAGATCAAGACCAGACTGGGCAACATAGCAAGACCCTGTCTCTACTAAAAATTTTAAAAATTAGGCCAGGTGTGGTGGCTCACGCCTGTAATCCCATCATTTTAGGAGTCGGTAGGCTGATCACGACGTCAGGAGATTGAGACCATTGGCCAACATGGTGAAACCCCAACTCTACTAAAAATACAAAAATTAGCTGGGTGTGGTGGCATGCACCTGTAGTCCCAGCTACTTGTGAGGCTGAGGCAGGAGAATCACTTGAGCCTGGGAGGCGGAGACTGCGTGAGCAGAGATCGCGCCACTGCACTCCAGCCCGGGCAACAGAGTAAGACTCTTGTCTCAAGAAAATAAAAAATAAATAAATAAATTAGCTGGGCGTGATGGTGTGTGCCTACAGTCAACAGCTACTCAGAAGGCTGAGGCAAAGGATCACTTGAGCCCAGGGGCTGGAGGCTGCAGTAAGCCATGACTGCACCACTGCTCTCCAGCCTAGGCATCAAAGTGAGACACATCTCCTTTTTTTGGGCAGGGGGGAGGACAGAGTCTTGCTCTGTCGCCCAGGCTGGAGTACAGTGGCACGATCTCAGCTTGCTGTAACCTCCGCCTCCCGGGTTCAGTTCAAGCGATTCTCTGGTCTCAGTCTCACAAGTAGCTGGAATTATATGCGCATTCCACCGTGTCCAGCTAAGTTTAATTATTTCTTTTTTTATAATTTTTTTTTGCCTGGGCTGTAGTGCAGTGGTGCAATCTAGGCTCACTGCAATCTCCACCTCCTAGGTTCAAGCAATTCTCCTGCCTCAGCCTCCCAAGTAGCTGGGACTACAGGCATGCGCCACCACACCCAGCTAATTTTTTTGTATTTTTAGTAGAGACAGGGTTTCACCATGTTGGCCAGGATGGTCTCAATCTCCTGACCTTGTGATCCGCCTGCCTTGGCCTCCCAAAGTGCTAGGATTACAGGCATGAGCCACCGCACCTGGCCCATATATATATATATATATATATATATATATTTTTTTTTTTTTAGTAGAGACAGCGTTTCACTATGTTAGCCAGGCTGGTCTCGAACTCCTGACCTCAAGTGATCCTCCCACCTCAGCCTCCCAACGTGCTGAGATTACAGGCATGAGTCACTGCACCCCGACCGACACATTTCTTAAAAAAAGCTTTTGTTTTTAATTTTTCTAAAATGAGCCTGAAACATAGAAAAATTACAGAAGTGTACGCTGGAATGCAAAACTGGGTATAATGCTTCAAAATAATGCACTCAAAAGGTATACACCATAATTATGGCTCTGCTTTCATAAAGTGAAAAATATGCAATTCATTACCATTCGAAAACAGGTGTGTCCAATTAGAACACCAGGACCCCCACATGGAAGGGTGTAGGGCAGTGTACCCCATTCCAAGCAGTGACAGCAGCATCTGCCAATCAGAGCTGCCTGCCTTGGGGTCACGACCACACTGCTGCCATGTCCCCAAGGCCCTAGCTGTGACATCTCTGTCCCCAAGAGGCCTACGCAAGGGTCCCAAGGCTGTTGGGACAAGGGGTCTGGCAACCTCAGTGCTGCCTGCCTTGGCACTGCCTGAGACCATAAACCCCCAAGCTGGCCCAACATCCCCTTCCTTAATGGGTGCTGAGAATCTCACATTTGTTTGATCAAAATTCAAGGAAAAACTCACAGCAAGTCAAAGACGACGCCATCAGGAGTGCAGACTGGGTAGACGAAAGGCTGCAGAGAGAGACTGAAAAAGAACAGAGTCATTCCTGGTCAGCTGTCCGGCACCCTGGTCAGGCTGTGGGCTGGCTGAGCCTGGCATGGGGACCTCCTGAGATGCTGTCCCAGGGATCCCTCTCTGGGCAGCCTGGCCACTTCCCTCTCTCACCAACCTTCTCCTCCAACTGCAATAGTGGTGGTGCCACCCCTGGTGAAGGACCAGAGCAGGATCCAACACCAAGGCAAGCTCCTAACATCATGACAAGACTCTGCATTTTCTCCCAACATGACCTGAAGGGCCACATCTTCAAGGCACACTTTTACTCATAACCCCAGGCAGTTAAAAAGTGGGCAAGATGCAACGCAGACACCTGCCGGGAGAACTGGAGCCAAGCATGGAAGCACTTTTGCCACATCAATTCACACCCAATCTGAGCAAGATCACATTCCCATGAGGCTGACGACAACACCTGGGGTGGGGACAGAAATCCTAGCCAGTGATACCTGGGCCTCATTTGTCCACCCCCGCGAGTACGTACTGATGAGTGGAAAAAAAAACCCCATCAACCAATGTGTAGGAGCCTCCTGGGGGGGTCCCCTCAAGCCTTGCTGTACAGTGCATGGTCCCCCACGGCCCCTTTCGTGCTGCAATGGTGTCTGGCTGACCTGCCTCAACTGGGGTGCCAGATCCCCAGGAGAACTTGTCAGCTCTCAAGGCTCACCCTGACCTACAGAAGCAGAACTCGAGGCATAAAGGAGGATGCTATGTAGACATACGGATGTCCGGGGCAGATGTGACCACGGCTCAGGTTTGGGAAGACTCAGGCCTAAGGGACCCACCAGATCTGTCCACTCCCACAGTCTCCCTCGCCCTGGGAGGAGCAACATCCTGGGGTTCACCAGGGCTAGGCCCACTTCTCCAACACGCCCCTTCTGTTCATATGTATACCAATTTGGGCCAAAGCGGCATCTGAGTAGCTCTGCACCTGGGTCCCTACCCAGCCCTACCAGTGACCTGAGCTCACAGGTGAGGGAGAAAGGCCTAGGCCGGGCACGGTGGCTCACACCTGTAATCCCAGCACTTTAGGAGGCCAGGCAGGAGGATCACAAGGTCAAGAGCTCAAGACCATCCGGGCCAACATGGTGAAACCCAGTCTCTACTAAAAATATAAAAATTAGCTGGGCATGATGGTGCACACCTGTAGTCCCAGCTACTCAGGAGGCTGAGGCAAGAGAATCACTTGAACCTGGGAGGTGGAGGTTGCAGTGAGCCAAGATCACGCCACTGCACTCCAGCCTGGTAATAGAGTGAGACTCCATCTCAAAAACAAGAAAAGAAAGAACCTCACGGTCTCATCATATTGTGCTGCTGCTATGACTGCAGAGAACCTGGAGCAAGAGCAAAGCACTGGCCAGGCATGGTGGCTCACGCCTGTAGTCCCAGCACTTTGGGAGACCCAGGTGGGCGATCACCTGAGGTCAGAGTTCCGAGACCAGCCTGGCCAATATGGTGTAACCCTCATCTCTACTAAAACTACAAAAATTAGCCAGGTGTGGTGGCACAGGCCTGTAATCCCAGCTGTTCAGGTAGCTGAGGCATGGGAATTGCTCAAACCTGAGAGATGGAGGTTGCAGTAAGCCGAGATCACACCACTGCATGCCAGCCTAGGCAACAGAGCAAGAGACTCTCTCTCTCAAAAAAAAAAGTAAAGCATTAAAGGCATGGACCCACAGTCAGACCACTGAGTTCAAGACTCAGGGGTACCACTTCTTGCCTGGCACACCTGGGCAAGGTACTTCGCTCTTCTAAACAATGGTTCTCCAACCATAAAAACCATAAAACACCAGAGTCTACACACCCTGAAAGGTAAGAATGAGGTTAAAAAGATACAGGATGTAGTCGAGATATCTGAAAAAGAAAAAATATATATATAGCATGTAAATACAGACACAATAAACAGAAAACGCCCACTAGCCGTCATCACGGGTGGGTTCTCCTTCTCCCCATTCAGGGAGGATCCATGTGGGGTCACAGATAGCATGTCATCTACATCCTCAGGGGGCAGATTCACTATGAGACAGTATCAGAGAACAATTACAAGGAAGGGTACACTTGCAAAACGCTTACCTGCAGTGGTCAAAAGGTAAACGACGGAAATTTGTCTGTGGGAGATCTGTTTAAAACGAAATAAAAAACAGAAATCTTACTCTGTGAAGTATTTCATCTATATGCTCCTACTAACAATTCAGTTTGACTTATGAAAAAGTTGGTGCAAATTTCTGAGTACAGCAATTGCTGTGGATTAAAAACCTTTTAATAGATATAAACCAAAACACCTGGGGTACATAAAAAAAAAAAAAAATACAGGGCCGGGCGCAGTGGCTCACACCTGTGATCCCAGCACTTTAGGAGGCCGAGGCGGGCGGATCTCAAGGTCAAGAGATCGAGACCATCCTGGTCAACATGGTGAAACCCCACCTCTACTAAAAATACAAAAAAATTAGCTGGGCATGGTGGCGCGCGCCTGTAGTCCCAGCTACTCGGGAGGCTGAGGCAGGAGAACTGCTTGAACCCTGGCAGCGGAGGTTGCAGTGAGCCGAGGTCGCGCCACTGCACTCCAGCCTGGAGCCTGGTGATGGAGTGAGACTCTGTCACAAAAAAAAAAAAAAATACAGGACAAAGTTCACACTTTTTAACTCCATTAAAATTATGACAGTGCTCTTTTTATTGTAGTCTTTGATAGTTTTGATAATTAAAAATATTATCATTCTTTTTATTCTTTATAAACTTGATAGAGAAAAAACATTTAAATGTACATGTAATTCTTTTTTAATTTTTTTTTTTGAGACAGAGTCTCGCTCTGTCACCAGGCGCCTGGCTGGAGTGCTATGGCGTGATCTCGGCTCACTGCAACCTCCGTCTCCCAGGTTCAAGCAATTCTCTTGCCTCAGCCTCCCGAGTTGCTGGGACTACAGGCACGCGCCACCACATCCAGCTAATTTTTGTATTTTTTAGCAGAGACGGGGTTTCACCATGTTGGCCAGGATGGTATCAATCTCTTGACCTTGTGATCTGCCCGCCTCGGCCTCCCAAAGTGCTGGGATTACAGGCGTGAGCCACTGCACCCAGCCTGTTTTTGTTTTTTTTTTTTTTTTTACTTACTTAGTTTTTACTTAGCTCCCAGCATCAGGGAATATTTTAATCTACATTTTACAAAAATCGCCACTAAGATGAAGCATGTTCTTCTTTCTTGAATATATTTCTCTTTTGTGAACTGTGTCCTCAGCCCATTTGTCTACCATAGTTTCCATGTTCTTCTTGTTTATTTTTACAGCTCACTGTGTCCTGAAGACACTGTTCCTTAATACCACTCCCCTAAGGAAGAACAGGAAGACTGCATGCCTTACCTGGCTTCTTGCCACCATAAAAGTGAGTGTATTCAGCGCAGGTAATGTACCTGAAGAAGAGAGGAAGATAATGCTACTACCACCACCTTTGTAAAGAGGCCAGAGTCATTGCAAATGAGTAATCTTTGCTCATTTAGCAAATGCTTATTAAACACCTACTATGGGCCGGGCACGGTGGCTCACACTTGTAATTCCAGCACTTTGGGAGCCCAAGGCAGGCAAATCACTTGAGGTCAGGAGTTCGAGACTGCCTGGCCAACATGGTGAAACCCTGTCTCTACTAAAAATACAAAAATTAGCCAGGTGTGGTGGTGGTGGGTGCCTGTAATCCCAGCTACTCAGGAGGCTGAGGCAGGAGAATCGCTGGAGCCTATGAGGTGGAGATTGCAGTGAGCTGAGATCATGCCATTGCACTCCAGTCTAGGCAACAGAGCGAGACTCTATTTCAAAAAAACAAAAAAAAACACCTACTGTGTCAGGCACACAGTGATAAACACAACAGACACAGGGGCCGGGCACAGTGGCTCACGCCTATAATCCCAACACTCTGGGAGGCCAAGGCAGGAAGATCGCTTGAGTCCAGGAGTTGGAGACTAGCTGGGGCAACAAAGCAAGAATCTCTCTACAAAAAATTTGAAAATTAGCAGAGTGTGAAAGTTTGCACCTGTGGTCCCAGGTACTCTGGAGGCTAAGACAGGAAGGAAGGTTGAGGCCGCAGTGAGCTGTGAGAGCACCACTGCACTCCAACCTGGGGTACAGAGGGAGACCCTGTCTCAAACACAAACAAAAAAAGACACCACCTATAGAGAAGCAGTGGACAACGTGAGAAGCAGTGAGCTCCAGAAAGAACCAGAAGGACCTCCTGATGGACAGGAAGTGGTAAGAGGTACCAAGGCCAACTCCCTGAGATCTGACCTGGGCAAACTGAGTAATGGGGTGACCACTGAAATACGAAGGATAGGGAATGTTAACTTTAAAAAAATAAAAAATCTGGCTGGGCACCATGGCTCACACCTGTAATCCCAGCACTTTGGGAGGCCGAGGCAGATAGATCATGAGGTCAGGAGATCGAGACTATCCTGGCTAACATGGTGAAACCCTATCTCTACTAAAAATACAAAAAATTAGCCAGGCTTGGTGGCAAGTGCCTCTAGTCCCAGCTACTCGGGAGAATAAGGCAGGAGAATTGCCTGAACCCGGGAGGCAGAGACTGCAGTGAACCGAGATTGTGCCACTGCACTCCAGCCTGGGCGACAGAGCAAGGCTCTGTCTCAAAAAAATAAAAAATAAAGGTCGGGCGCGTTGGCTCACACCTGTAATCCCAGCACTTTGGGAGAACGAGGCTGGCAGATCACGAGGTCAGGAGTTCGAGACCAGCCTGACCAACATGGTGAAACCTCATCTCTACTAAAAATACAAAAATTAGCTTGTTGTGCTGGCAGGTGCCTGTAATCCCAGCTACTCAGGACGCTGAGGCAAGAGAATTGCCTGAACCTGGGAGGCGGAGGTTGCAGTGAGCCAGGATCGTGCCACTGCACTCCAGCCTGGGCAACAGAGTGAGACTTCGTCTCAAAATAAATAAATAAATAATCTATAAAGTTAGAAAGCAGACTTTATTTCTTATAATGGGTTACAGCCTACAAAGTCGCCATCCAGCAGCCTGGAAAGCATGGCCTACAGCTGAATCCCAGAGAGACAGGCACTTTGAAGTAGGAGGGGCTGAAGTAGGAAGAGCCTTATGCTGAAGAAGTTGGCTAATCATAAATATTCAACAGGTTAAAGAACTCTGAATATTCATAAAGATGGTTCTCACATATGCATAATAAATAAATATGCATGTAACCTATGACCCCTGTTCTCTTTAAGGTGGAGACTTAACATTTAAATGTATTGTAAGTAGGCCTTATCATCAAAAGAGCTTTTAAAAATCTGAGAGCAAGCAAATGAGCAGCCTCTGTAAACTGGCCAGGGCCTGTCCATGGTCGGTTGTCTTATCAGGAGAAAGTTACAGAAATCAGTCTCTTGTCCAATCACAGCTGCGCTATTTATTTACTTTTTTTTTTTTTTTTGAAACAGATTTTTGCTCTTGTTGCCCAGGCTGGAGTGCAATGGCTCCATCTTGGCTCACTGAAACCTCTGCCTCCCAGGTTCAAGCGATTCTCCTGCCTCAGCCTCCCGAGCAGCTGGGATTACAGGCATGTGCCACCACTTCAGGTTAATTTTTTGTATTTTTAATAGAGACAGGTTTCTCCATGTTGGTCAGGCTGGTCTCGAACTCCCAACCTCAGGCGATCTTCCCGCCTCGGCCTCCCAAAGTGCTGGGATTACAGGCATGAGCTACTGAGCCCAGACTAAAGCTCCAGTTATGATTGGTAGAACAGGGGTTCAGTTAGTCCATGTCTGCTAGTGGACTACAACTGTTTTAGTATTGCTTATCTGAAAACCAGTGCTTGCTCAGCTGCTAGAGGAAAAGAAAAACCTCGTGGCCGTTAGAATATAGTTTATTCTTTAGAAGTGGATGACTTAACCAGGGAAGTTGTCTGGCATGACTGTAGCTTGTTTATAATTTGGTATCTTATTGCCACAGAGTCTGTTTTGTCAATCTTATCTCTACTTCAATATTAATCCTGGTCAGCTGTGTCCAAGACACAAAAGGGAGGGGGATATAACAAGGTACATCCGACCTCCATCCCATCATGACCAGAAACTCAGTTGTAAGGTTTCCTGGGGTTCTCTTGGCCACAAGGGTGTCTGTTCGGCCACTGGGGAGACTTAGGATTTTTAGTTTACAGAGAGGAACTGGCTCAGGAGCTGAAAATCAAGAGTTCTGTTTAAGGCATATTAAATTTGAGACATCTGTTAGTCCTCCAGTGGAGATAGTAAGAAAGCTACTAACTACACAAGACTGGAGAAAGCAGCTTACAGATGACTGGGAAATTATATTACCCACAGGAAATGTTAATGGAAAAAAAACATATGAGGTCTGGGAGAAGGGAGGAGGGTCCAGAAAGAAGACTGGGAAAAGAAAGGCCGCTGGAAAACAAAGAGCATGTGAAATCCCAGATACCAAAGAGGGCTTCAGAAGGAGGGAGTGGTCAACGGTGTGGAATACTGCTGAGAAGCCCAACAAAATGAGGACTGAGGACTGAATACTAGATTTAGCAACAAGAAGTCGCTGGGAACCTGACGAGGAGTTCTAGGGCTGAAACTCTGACTTAAATGGTTTCAAGAGACTCAGAAAACAGCACGAAGCCACGGGTCTCTCACTTGTTCTGAGAGAATCAAAGAAACAACACGGCGGCAATGAGAGAGGAACTGGGGCAAGGGGCACGGGTGGATTGTATTGTATTGCTTTGTTTTATTTATTTTTGAGATGGAGTCTCGCTCTGTCGTCCAGGCTGGAGGGCAGTGGCTCATCTCGGCTGACTGCAATCTCCGCCTTCCAGATTCAAGCGATTCGCCTGCCTCATCCTCTAGCTAAGCTTACAGGCGCCGGTCACCACGCCCGGCTAATATTTGTATTTTTAGTAGAGACGGGGTTTCACCATGTTAGCCTGGCTGGTTTTGAACTCCTGACCTCAGGTGATACGCTCGCCTTGGCCTCCCAACGTGCTGGGATTTCAGGTGAGCCACCGCGCCCAGCCTGGTGTGCTTTAAATTGGAAGGCTCTGCAGAACGTGTGCAGGCTGATGGGCATGAAGCAGAACACAGGGAGACGGGAGTGTACGGAAGAGGGAGAGACTACTCACGCAGGGGCAAAGCCACGAGCAGTCGGGGGCGGTCCGGGCAGAAGCAGAGTAAAGGAAGACCGGACTGCGCTGGGGCCCGCAGCAGACGTCACCGGAGCCGCGGGAGAGCGCGGGGGCCAGCCAGAAGAGAGGGCGGCGGCTTCCGGGAGGAAGTAACCTTTGTGCTGGGCTCCCGGGACTAGCTAAGAGGGAAGGGGACTGGCGCGCAGTGCGGGACAGGCGGGTCACTGAGGCAGAGCGAGCCGCCGCTCCCGACTGTGGCTCAACTTACATCTTGTCCTTCTGGTGCTGTCGCTTCCCCATGGCGGCGCGGCACGGCGGCGGCGACTAACGAGCACGAAAAAGCAACCGCTGACAACTCAGACCATAGACTCGCGGCAGAGTTCGGTGATCACTTCCGGGTTTCGCGGCCCGCCCCGGAAACGGACTCCGGCGTGCCGCGCATTGTGGTTCGCTAGCGCCAGATGCGCATGCTCGAAAGGGTCGGCTGTCAGTCTGGGGCCCTGGGTGTGCCCTCTCCCGCTGGCGCCTTCTCCGGGCCGAGCTCCCTCAGCCTCGAAGCCCCATCTTCTCGAGGGGTCTCTCTCTGGACCTCCTCGTTTACCCGCCCAGCGACGGCTCAGGACCATTCCCATATTGAGTTCTCTGGTCTTATTTATGTATTTATTTTCGAGACAGGCTCTCGCTCTGTCGCCCAGGTTGGAGTGCTGTGGCGAAATCACAGCTCACTACGGCCTCAACCTCCCAGGCCCAAGCGGTTCTCCCACGTCAGCCTCCCGGGTAGCTATGGGCGCGCACCACCACACCAGGCTAATTTGTTAACTTTTTGTAGAGACAGGCTCTTACAGTGTTGCCCAGGCCGGTCTAGAGCTCCTGGGCTCAAGCAATCCTCCGTATTGGCCTCCCACACCTGGCCAGCGCTCAGGTCTTTCCGAAGTCCTCCTGGAGCCTCAAGTCCCATGAGCCTCCACTCCATCCCTTCCCGCCTCCGCGACAGACAACCTTCAAAGTTATGTCCACCTTCGCTGTCTATGTGCTCACTTTTCATTCTCCTTGCACATTGGGTCCCCACCGCCTCCAGGACTCTCGCAGGCCCGGCAGCAAGTGGCCATCAAGCCTAGAGGTCCAAAGCCCTGCCTGATCCCTTCTGTCTCTTCTCCTAGACCCTTCCTTCCCTTGGGCCCCTATCTACACTCAGGCCCGGCGTGATCTTGCCGAGGCTCCTAATTTTTCTTTATTCCTTTTTTTTTTTTTTTTTCATACGAAGTCTTGCTCTGTCACCCAGGCTGGAGTACAGTGGTGCAATCCCGGCTCACTGCAACCTCTGCCTCCTGGGTTCAAGCAATTCTCCTGCCTCAGCCTCGTGAGTAGCTGGGATCACAGGCGTGCACCACCATGCCCGGCTAATTTTTGTATTTTTGGTAGAGACGACTTTCACCATGTTGGTCAGGTTGGTCTGGAACTCCCGACCTCGTTATCCACCTGCCTCAGCCTCCCAAAGTGCTAGGATTATAGGCCTGAGCCACGGCACCCGACCCTAGGCTCCTAATTTTGAATGCCACTTGTATCCCGTGACTCTCAGTACTAAGTTGGCAGCACTGCCAGACTCCTGATCTCCCCTTGGGTAACCACTGATCTCAAATTTAACATGTCTAGCTGGGCGTCGTGGCTTACGCCTATAATCCTAGCACTTTGGGAGGCTGAGGCAGGCAGATTGCTTGAGTCTCAGGAGTTTGAGACCAGCCTGGCCAACATGGGGAAACCCCATCTCTACTAAAAATGCAAAAAAAAAAAAAACCGGGTGTGGTGGCACACACCTGTGTAATTCCAGCTACCTGGGAGGCTGAGACAGAATAGCTTGAACAGGGAGGCAGAGGTTGCAGTGAGCCAAGATGAGGCTGCTGCACTCCAGCCTGGGTGATGATTGACTCTGCCTAAAAAATAAATAAAAATAACATGTCTGGTCAAAAGCAAAATTTTCAATCCTCCCTCTTCTCCCACTCCCCCACTCTGCTGAGCATTACCATCATCCACCCAGTCACCCAAAGCCAGCTATCCTTATTTCATGGCTGGTTTCTTATTCTCTAGGCTTTCACATAAGTGTCACCTCCCCAGAGAGACCTTCCTGACCACCCACTTCCATGCATCTCCTATGGAGTTTGTCACAATTTGTCACAATCTGTAATCCTGTGTAATTCAGGCTATGTACTACCCTCTCCAACACACCCTCTGCCTCCACGACACACATGCAGTGGATGGGATGTAGCTCCTTAAGGGCTGGAATCAGGCCCATCATGGTGGCAGCACCTGTGATCCCAGCTACGTGGGAGGTTGTATTGGGAGGATCACTTGAGCCCAGGAGTTTGAGGCTGCACTGAACTATGATCAAGCCACTGCACTCCAGCCTGGGCAGCAGAGTGAGATCCTGTCTCTTTTAAAAAAAAAAAAAAAAAAGCCAGGTGCGGTGGCTCACGCCTGTAATCCCAACACTTTGGGATGGGGAGGTGGGAGAATCACCTGAGGTCAGGAGTTCGAGACCAGCCTGGCCAACGTGGCAAAACCCCATTTCTACAGAAAAAAAAGGGTAGGGATGGGCAGGGTGGCTTGCGCCTGTATTTCCAGTACTTTGGGAGGCTGAGGTGGGCAGATCACCTGAGGTTAGGCGTTTGAGACCAGCCTGGCCAACATGGCAAAACCCCATCTCTACTAAAAATACAAAAATTAGCTGAGCATGATGGTGGGTACCTGTAATCCCAGGTACTCAGGAGGCTGAGGCACAGAGAACTTCTTGAACCTGGGAGGTGGAGGTTGCAGTGAGCACCACTGTACCCCAGCCTGGATGACAGAATGAGACTATGTCTCAAACAAAAAAAGTCCGGGTGCAATGGCTTATGCCTGTAATCCCCGTACTTTGGGAGGCTGAGGCAGGTGAATCATGAGGTCAGGAGTTCAAGAGCAGCCTGGCCAAGATGGTGAAACCCAATCTCTACTAAAAATGCAAAAAAAAAAAAAAAAAATTAGCCAGGTGTGATGGCTCATGCCTGTAATCCCAGCTACTCGGGAGGCTGAGGCAGGAGGATCACTTGCACCTGGGAGGCACAGGTTGCAGTGAGCCAAGATCGTGCCACTACACTCCAGCCTGGGTGACAGAGCAAGACTCTGCCTCAAAAAACAAAAAAAAAGGAGTGATGAGACCAGTGCTGTATCTCAACTGCTTGGCTTATTATCTCCAGTCCCAAGCAAGGTGTAGTGTATGTACAAGGCTCAGTGGGTATCTGCAGTTATCAAGCATTTAGTGAGAACTCACTAAATCTCATATGCAGGGTGAGTTCTAAGATCAGCATGTGAGGTGACAATGAGAGTTACATATCTCTGAAATTCATTAGGGAGGTGCCAAGTTGGGAACTGACAGGCCAGCTCATTTTTTTCTAGGGAGGAACAGATCACTGTTTCTAAACCCATGTATCAGATCAGATAAAGCTTGTGTTAGGGGCCAGGTGTAGGAAAAATACACTAAACTTGAACTCACTTGGGTAAAGAGAAGCCCAGAGGGGCTACAGAGTCACTGAATGAAAGGCCAGCATTCCCTCACCCAATTTCTCTTTCAAACTGTTTTTTTTCTTCTCTTTTTTTTTTTTTTTTTGAGACAGTCTTGCTTTGTCACCCAGCCTGGGAGTGCAGTGGCATGATCTCAGCTCACTGCAACCTTCACCTCCCGGGTTCAAGCAATTCTCCTGTTCAGCCTCCCAAGTAGCTGGGATTATAGGCGCCTGCCACCATGCCCAACTAATTTTTGTATTTTTTAGTAGAGACAGAGTTTCGCCGTGTTGGCCAGGCTTGTCTTGAACTCCTGGCCTCCCAAAGTGCTGGATTATAGGTGTTAGTTATCACACCTGACCAATTAAAGTTATTTTTATTTTATTTATTTATTTTTGTGAAAGAGCCTCACTCTTGTTGCCCAGGCTGGAGTGCAGTGGCACGATCTCGGCTCACTGCAACCTCTGCCTTCTGGGTTCTAGTGATTTTCCTGCCTCAGCTTTCCGAGTAGCTAGAACTACAGGTGCATGTCACCACACCCAGCTATTTTTTTGTATTTTCAGTGGAGACAGGGCCATGTTAGCCAGGGTGGTCTTGATCTCCTGACCTTGTGATCTGCCCACCTTAGCCTCCCAAAGTGCTGGGATTACAGGTGTGAGCCACCCCATTCAGCATAAAGGTATTTTTAATGACATGAGAAGAAACTCACATGCTGGAGTTGGCTACAGAATTGCCTAACAGGACACTCCAATTATGCAACAAATTATAATATGCACACATACATGGGTGTCTACAGGGAAAAAAGCCTACACGAACGATATATGCTAACTAGATAAGTGCTAATAGTGGTTATTTTTGGTCATGGAAATAGGAATAATTCGTTGTGTCTTTTCTGTATAGGTTTCAATTGTCTAAACATATGCCATTAGAATGTGAGAAAGATCTTGTTAACTGTTCATACCCTTTCCCTTATAATTTCATTTCAGGGAATTTATCTAAAATTCAGGAATAGCTTTGCACATGAAGATTTTGTTTTGTTGGCCGGGCGTGGTGGCTCACGCCTGTAATCCCAGCACTTTGGGAGGCCGAGGTAGGTGGATCACCTGAGGTCAGGAGTTTGAGACCAGCCTGGCCAGCATGGAGAAACCCCATCTCTATCTAAAAAAAAAAAAAAAGATTTTGTTTTGTTTTTTGAGATGGAGTCTGTCTCAGCCTCCCAAATAGCTGGGATTACAGGTGCCTGCCACCACACCCAGCTAATTTTTGTATTTTTAGTAGAGACGGGGTTTCACCATGTTAGCCAGGATGGTCTTGATCTCCTGACCTCATGATCCGCCTGCCTCAGCCTCCCAAAGTGCTGGGATTACAGACATGAGCCACCGTACCCGGCCCCTGATATGTTTTAAAAAGATTGCCTTTCAAAAGGACTAAGTAAAATTATAATTATGAGTTAAAAAAAAAAAGTTTAAAGGAGATTGTGACCTGGTTTTGTAAAAGTTTTAGGTAAAATTACAATTGTGCGTTTTTTAAAAATCACAATTTTTTAGGAAAGACTAAGCCTTAAATATTTGTGCTTCATGCTGGGCACAGTGGCTCATGCCTGTAATCCCAGGGATTTGGGAGGCCGAGGCAGGCAAGCACGCAGATCACTTGAGGCCAGGAGTTCGAGACCAACCTGGCCAACATAGTGAAACCCAAGATCTACTGGAAATACAAAAATTAGCCAGGCATGGTGGCACCCCAACTGTAGTCCCAGCTATTTGGGAGGCTGAGGCAGAAGAATCACTTTAACCTGGGAGGCAGAGGTTGCAGTGAACAGAGAGTTGTGTCACTGGGTGACAGAGCAAGACTGTCTACAAAAATTTAAAGAAAAGACAAAAAACATGTTTGTGCTTCAAAGGGCACCATGGAGAAAGTAGAAAGAAAATCCACGGAATATTAGAAAATATTTGCAAATCACATGTCTGTTAAGGGACTTGAATCTAAAATATGCAAAGATGCCTTTACAAATCAATAATAAAAAGACACCTTAATTTTCAGAAATGGACAAGAATATGAATGGACAGACAGTTCTCCAAAAATAGACAAATGACCAATAAGCACAGAAAAACATGCTCAGCATCATTAGCCATCAGGAAAATGCAAATCAAAACCACAAGGAGATATACTAGAAACCCACCAGCAAATTGTAATAGCCGCAAACTCGGAAAGCGGGGCGCGGCAGAGGACACCAGATGGGCTATCCCTCCTCAAAAGGGACATCAACAGAAGTTGCCAAGGACCCAGGGCCATTCAGTGTATACTTGCTGTCCCTGTGTGGCCACATATATGGCCTCCTTTCATTTCATCCTCACAAGTGTCCCAATTTAGACACCAATTATATGATCATCCTAGTTAAAAGGAACCTAAGAGGCCTAACAGCCAAACATAACGAATGTGTGGGTCTCACTGGGTCCTGAGGTGACAGACCAAGTCTAGAAACGCTTTTGTGGCCCATCTAGGAGAGGTGACTGTGACCAGCTGATATCAGAGAACTGTCGTCAATTATGTCAAGTGTATCAGTGACATTGTGATTACGTCAGCAAATGTTTGTTTTTATAGCTGTTGTCACTTTATAGAGACAGGGCCTCACTCTGTCGCCCAGGCTGGAGCACACTGGTGTGATCATAGCTCACCATGACCTCAAATTCCTGGGCTCAAGCCATCCTCCTGCCTCAGCCTCCCAAGCAGACAGGACTACAGGCATATGCCACCACACCTGGCTAGTTTTAAAAATACTTTGTAGAGTATCTGTGTGTCAGTGTAAAATATATATATATATTGTAGAGATAAGGTCTTGCTATGTTGCCCGGGCTGGTCTCCAACTTCTAGGCTCAAAAGATTCTTACCTCAGTTTTCCAAAGTGCTGGGATTATAGGCATGAGCCACCATGCCCAACCAAATATCTTTTTTTTTTTTTTAATTATACTTTAATTCCTGGGATACATGTGCAGGATTGTTACATAGGTGTACACGTGCCATGGTGGTTTGCTGCACCCATCAACCCGTCATCTACATTAGGTATTTCTCCTAATGCCATCCCTTCCCCTTGCCCCCAACCTCCCTTTTTTTTTTCAATTAAGATGCACTCTAAAGTGGTCACAGGTACAATGACGTCTGAGGTATCCTTCAAATACTTCAGAACAAGGCCCAGGGTTACGGAGAGTGACACACATTGGCAAGATGGAGACAGTTGCTGAGGCCGATGACAAATTCTTGGGTGTTTGTTGTCCTCTCTAGTTTTTGGTTTTTTGACAGAGACTCTCTCTGCTGCCCAGGCTGGAGTACAATGGCGCCATCTCGGCTCACTGCAACCTCTGACTCCTGGGTTCAAGTGATTCTCATGCCTCAGCCTCCCGAGTCGCTGGGATTACAGGTACCCACCACCACACCTGGCTAAGTTTTTGTATTTTTTAGTTTTTTTTAGTAGAGACGGGGTTTCACCAAGTTGGCGAGGCTGGTCTTGAACTCCTAACCTCAGGTGATCCACCCACCTCGGCCTCTCAAAGTGCTGGGATTACTTAGGCTTGATCCACTGTGCCGGGCCTTGTCATCTCATTTTGTATATGTTTATTTTCATAATAAAAAGTGTGTTTTTTGTTTGTTTGTTTGTTTTGTTTTGTTTTGTTTTTGAGACTGAGTATCGCCCTGTCGCCAGGCTGGAGTGCAGCACGCGCAATTTCGGCTCATTGCAACCTCCACCTCCCGAACTCAAGCGATTCTCCTGCCTCAGCCTCCAGAGTAGTTGGGACTACAGGTGTGCGCCACCACCGCCCACTCATTTTTTTGTTTTTAGTAGAGACAGTTTAACCATGTTGGCCAGGATGGTCTAGATCTCTTGACCTCATGATCTGTCTGCCTTGGCCTCCCAAAGTGCTGGGATTATAGGCGTGAGCCACTGTGCCCGGCAAATGATTTTTTGTTTTGTTTTTAAGTGCCAGACATGGCCAGAGACCAGCCACAGGGCCACACCAAGGACACGGTTGGTCAGTACCAGCACTGTCTCAATTTTTTTTTTCTGAGTCAGGCCCTACCTGCAGTCCTTCATCCACCACTTGAAAACACTCACCAAGGTGAGCAATGAGTGAGTGCTCTCCGTCTCAGAAAGGTGGCCCAACTTGCTCAGGATCACATAGCCAGGAAGTAGCAGAACTGAAGTGAAGCCTCTTAACAATCTAGTTAGGGGTAGCGCCTCACCTTCTTCCAGGTCCAGATTGCCCAGGCCCCTTCCTGCTCTGGATAAAACCTGGTCCAAGGAGGGCAAATCCAATGGGAAGAGTGGGAGGTGGTTGCCTGCCTGGCTGTACGGGGCAACACGCTGTGCGGGTCGTGGCCCAGTTCCACAGGGGCCATCAGGCCTTTGATCCGGGCCAGGCTCTTGGCCCCGCTGAGGACATGGTTGGTCAGCAACTTCTTTAAGGCCCCCACCTCTCGGCCAGCCTCAGCCTCCCTTTGAGCCACCGTGCCTGGTCAGTATGTGCCTTTTCTCTTGTTTTATTTTTATTTTTGAGATGGAGTCTCTCTCTGGCATGAGCCACCATGCCCAGCCGTGCCTTTTTTCATACAGGACAAGCACCCTATGGGGATAGAGCAGAATCCCTAATCACCCTTCCATCAAGTCATTCTAGTAAACTATGCTTCACACTTTATACCTTTATTTGTATTTTTAATAAGTGTAGGCCGGGCATGGTGGCTCCCACCTCCCAGCACTTTGGGAGGCTGAGGCGGGTGGATCACCTGAGGTCAGGAGTTTGAGACCAGCCTGACCAACATGGTGAAACCCCGTCTCTACTAAAAATACAAAAATTAGCTGAGTGTGGTGGCGCATGCCTGTAATCCCAGCTACTGCGGAGGCTGAGGCAGGAGAATCACTTGAACTCAGGAGGCAGAGATTGCGGTGAGCCAGGATTGCGCCATTGCACTCCAGCCTGGGCAACAAGAGCGAAACTCTATCTCAAAAAAAAAGTGTATTGGACCCCTCCTCTTTGTCAGGTACTGCCAAGAGAGATTTTCAAAAATGACAGTTGTCTCTGTCCTCAGGGGCTCCCAGCCTAATAAAGACTTCTACCACAGGGAGAAAAATTTGATTTAACAGGCTGTGCTGGAGGAGACACTGAATGGCATGGAGCCCAGGGAAGGCTTTCACTTGGAGGAAAGCTCTGAGTTCAGTCTCCCCCGAAGCAAGAGCAGGAGACAGCTGCATGGGGGTCCCCAGCCAGTGAGCACAGAATCTGCACAGGACTGAGGGGTGGCCCTGGAGCTCAGAGGAAGGGAGGATAAGATCTGGCAGATGACCCTGGGATCAAGGAGCCCCAAGGGATCAGGACCAGGAAGCCAAGGAGCATGTGCCATTGCCCCTGTTCCTCCCATGGGTACCAGGGCTTCTCTTCCCAGGGTGGGGCTGAAGCAGTGTCCCACTGTGCCCAGCTAGGGATGAGGGGACCTCCCAAAAGCTCATCTGGAAACCTAGGCTTCCTCTAAAGAAGATCTGAATGACTGTCACTGGACACATAGAAACCTTTTGCACTGTGTCAGGTCTTGATGGCAGAGGTGGTCACACGAGCACACCTGGGGTCAGGCTCCTTGGAAGTTCAGCTCCAACCCCCCATTCCAGCCAGGAGGGTTGGCATGCTAGACACCTCTCAGTCCCTCCTGCGGGCTCAGTGCACACTGCTCTGTAAGAAACAAACTGGCATGGTTGGTGGGCATCATCTGCAGACTTGGTATCCAGGTCCGCCCATCCATCTCACATAGTACCGCTCCAGCTGAGTCCAGATATGACTGATGCCCTGGGGTGAAGGCTGCCTCCTGGAAGGCCTGCCTTACCCCCTCCCCAACTGCCAACCAGAACAACATTCTCTCCAGAGCCTGGCCCTGTTCAAGCTTCCAGCAAGGACTGGGTCCAAGCCAGGCCCAGAAAGATCTTCCATGCAACAGAGTGGGCCTGTATTTCCCCTAAGACCCTGACCAGTCCTGGAGTTCCAGTCTTACTCAGGGACCCAACGTGGAAAGGCCTTCAAACAAGAGCTTTTCAGAATCTGGGGGGTCTGCCCCTGCACCTGTCCAGCCATGACCAGGATGGAGAGCTTGAGACAATCCTCCAGCTCTGCACCCACCTGATCCTCTGATGAAGGATCCAGTCCAGCTTCACATCTGTGCCTAACCAGTGGAAACACTTACACTCTGGGCAGCTCAACTTTCTCAACTGGAAAGCAGAGTGAGGCAGCAAGCCCCCTTCCCCTCCCAGGGTAGCAGGCGGTACCTGACCGATGCCCTTTCATCATTGCACTGCTTTCCAGTGGCCCACAGTAGTGCAACAGGGAAAGAGTGTCGGGCAGGCCTGCCAGTACCTCCCCCATGGTGGTCTGTGGGGATCTGAGACCTGGAATGCAGGCTGGCTGGGACAGGGCCTCTGCCTGGGGGAAGGGTGCCCTTTGACCCCAGAGGCCCAGGCCTGGCTAGAATCTCAGGTTTCCATGGAGAAGAGAGGGAACTGGGCAGGGGGAGGGGAGGGCCTGCAAGCCCAAGGGGCCCTGCCTGGGGAGTGGGAGGTGAGGGTGGTGGGGAGGGAAGTCCCCAAGGCTGGTCCCAGATGCTTTGACAATATCATTGCACTGCTTCTCAGAGCACAGTAGTGCAACCTAGTCAGAGCACCTGCGGCCAGCAGGGGGGAGTCCCACCACCCCCAATACACGCAGGGCGGGAAGCTCAACCATGGATAGGTGGGTGGGGCCACAGCCCCTGTCCAGTCCATCCGGGTAGGGAAGGAGACTGCAGCGGGGGTGCGTCCTTGAGGTCTTCAGAACCCAGGACACCCAAGCCTATCACAGAACGATCCCGACTGAGGTGGAGGAGAAACCCCAGACTACGGGGTAGTTCCAATCGCTGCGGGGCTACGCAGGGGAGAGGGCGCACACACAAAGAAGGACCGCGCTTAGCCGCAGTCCGAAGCCTGCTAGCACAGGGAGCGGGGTGGGTACAGTCCGACGACCCTGCGCCCCAGACTCTCCCCTTGGCTCCGGAAGAAAAAGGGCGGCCCCAACCCGGGACGACGCGCCCCTTCTAGCTGACGACCCCATCCCTGGCCCCTTGCCCCGCACGAGATAGGCTCCGAGTTCTCTTCTAACACATTCTTCTGCCCGGAGGCCCAGAGCGGAGCAGAGGATGGGGGCTCCCCGCCCTTCTAGAGTTCTCTGCCCCAAAGAGGGCGCCCGGAATCCCGGCCGCGCCCCTCCGCTCGAACCGCCGGGTAGGGCCGCCCAGCCCAGCCCAGGATCCCCCTCCTTAGACCTGGCTACTCGCGCAGACACCCCTTCCGCCCAGGGCCCGGTCAGGAAGCGGAAGGTTAGATGGAGGATGATTCCGGCCATCGTCTGCCCCCAAGGTCCCCATCCAGACGACCCTGCACCTCGTGGCGGCCCCTCGCCTGCCGGCTCCATCTTTAACCCGCTGACAGTCGGAGGGGCCGGGCCCCCGACTACTTAGCATAGGGCCGCGTTCATTGGCCGGCGCTGGCGCGGGGATTCGCCTCCTGCACACCTATTGGCTGAGACGGAAGAGATTTCAAAATAGCCTCCGGGCTCCGATTGGCCCGGCGCCCGCCGAGTCTCGGCTCCGTGGTTTTAACAATGAGTTCTACAAACACTTTCTCCCCCATTCATAACTTATCAAAGGAACTTTGCCCGCCTTTTCTAGGCTCCAGTCTCTGCGAGTTTTCTAGCTGCACCTACGAGAGCGCTTGGAAGCCCGGTGAGGGGCGCCAGGCACGCGGCTGAGCCCACCGTGAGGGAGGCCGAGACCCTCTGGAAATTCCCGAACCCCCAGCCAGCCAAGCCTGCAGTGAACGCGGCCGCGGGCTGCTTTGTTTTGCGTGCTAAGGTTGCTTCCTGCGCCTCCTGGATGGGACACTCGGATGTGATGCGCTTCCGAACTGGGGGTAGCCCCCCTCCCAACTCAACCCCCACCGCATCGCCCGCCAGGACGCGAATGGGGCTTTCCTGAAAATCCCCGGGTATGGCTGGGCTGTGAAGACCCGGTGCTGGGCCCCGTGGTCTTGCGGATCTGTGGGAGATATGGGGAAGGGAGTGTTGGTTTCTTTGTGATTATGATACACTTGGTGGATATTCATTCACTAAGCGCCTACCCTCGGCTGATGACTAGGAAGTATATTGGTCACCGGGCCCTTGAAGGGCTCCTAGTGGGGAAGGGGGCAGCTGTGCTTAGACAACTGTGCCCCTGCAAACCCTCCTGTTTTATTATCAGTCCAACGTCTGAGAGCAAATGTTTTTGAGGCAAGCATAGCTGGTTTTGAATCTTTACGAACCTCTGTTGCCTTCTTGCAAAATTGAGACGACAATCAAACCTGCTCCATAGGCCTGTTGCCAGGAACAAATGAGATGCTGTGTAAATTGTTTTTTTATTTTTTTTTATTTAAAAAAAAATTTTTTTTTTTTTTTAATAAAGACGGGATTTCACCATGTTGGTCAGGCTGGTCTTGAACTCCCGACCTCAGGTGATCCGCCCGCCTTGGCCTCCCAAAGTGCTTGGATTACAGGCGTGAGCCACCGCGCCCGGCCATGCTGTGTAAATTGTTGGCCCAGCACCTGGCATTTAGCAAGTGTTCACTAAAAGTGAGTTCTGCTGCCACTATAGTTTTCATTTTTGGTCTCGTCCTGCATTCTGCCTGGAACAATCTTATGTGCTCCCACAGCTTGGGCTTTGGTTGCCCAGGGATTCCCACTTGTGCACTGCTGGGTTCCTCTTAGTCAACCTTCGTCACCTCACTGCTTACCCATGTGTGGTGGTAGGAGGGGGAATAAACACAGAGGGAGGAGTGGGTTTTGACAGCCCACGGGAGCTGGAACTGGACCGGAGCCAGTGCCCACTTAGATTTGCAGGGTATGGTTTTACTCTGTGTCCCCAGCCTAATCTCATCTACAATTGTAATCCCCACGTCAAGGGAGGGATCTGGTGGGAGGTGATTGGATCATGGGGGCACTTCCCCCATGCTGTTCTCGTGATAGTGAAGTTCTCGCGATATCTGATGGCTTTCAATGTGGCAGGTTCCGGCCGGGCATGGTAGTTCTCGCTTGTAATCCCAGCACTTTGGGAGGCTGAGGCAGATCACCTGAGGTCGGGAGTTCGAGACCAGCCTGACCAACATGGAGAAACCAACATGGAGAAACCCTGTCTCTACGAAAAATACAAAATTAGCTAGGCGTGGTGGCGCATGCCTGTAATCCCAGCTACTCGGGAGGCTGAGGCAGAAGAATAGCTTGAACCTGGGAGGAGGAGGTTGTGATGAGCTGAAATCTCGCCACTGCACTCCAGCCAGGGCAATAAGAGCGAAACTCAGTCTCAAAAAAAAAAAAAAAAAAAAAAAGTGGCAGTTTCCCAGCCTGGCCAACATGGTGAAACCCCATCTCTACTAACAACACAAAAATTAGCCAGATGTGGTGGTGCACGCCTGTAGTACCAGCTACTCAGGAGGCTAAAGCAGAAGAATCTCTTGAATTTGGGAGGTGGAGGTTGCAGTGAGCCGATACAGCACCGGCCTGGGTGACACAGCGAGACTCTATCTCTCTCTTTTTTTTTTTAATTTTTTTTTTTAATAAAGACGGGGTTTCACCATGGTGGTCAGGCTGGTCTTGAACTCCCGACCTCAGGTGATTCGCCCACCTTGGCCTCCAAAGTGCTTGGATTGCAGGCATGAGCCACCAGGCCTGGCCGAGACTGTCTCAAAAATAAATAAAGTGGCAGCTTCCCCTGCTCACTCTCTCTCTCCTGTCACCTGTAAGACATGACTTCCCCTTTGCCTTCTGCCATGACTGTAAGTTTCCTGAGACCTCTCTAGCCATGCAGAACTGGGAGTCAATTAAATCTCTTTTGTTTATAAATTACCCAGTCTCAAGTAGTTTTTTTTTTTTTTTTAAACTGAGACAGAGTTTCACTCTTGTCACCCCGGCTGGAGTGCAATGGTGGCAATCTTGGCTCACTGCAACCTCTGCTTCCCAGGTTCAAGCAATTCTTCTGCCTCAGCCTCCTAAGTAGCTGGGATTACAGATGCCCACCACTACTCCCCGCTAATTTTTGTATTTTTAATAGAGACAAGGTTTCATCATGTTGGCCAGGCTGGTCTCAAACTCCTGCCCTGAGGTGATCCACCTGCCTCTGCCTCCCAAAGGCATGGGCCACCGTGCCCAGCCTCAGATAGGATCTTATTTTATTTTATTTATTTATTTTTGAGACAGAGTCTCACACTCAGCTTGATCTCAGCTCACTGCAATCTCCGCCTCGTGGGTTCAAGCAATTCTCCTGCCTCAGACTTCTAAGTAGCTGGGACTACAGGTGTCCGCCACCATGCCCAGCTAATTTTTTTGTTTTTTAGTAGAGACGCGGTTTCACCATGTTGGCCAGGATGGTCTTGATCTCCTGACCTCGTGATCTGCCCGTCTCGGCCTCCCAAAGTGCTCAGATGACAGACATGAGCCACCACGCCCAGCCAGGTAGTACCTTTATAGCAGTGTGAGAACAGACTGATACATAGGGAGTAGTCCACCCTGTTGGTGCCCCACCCACATCCCCTTGGCACTCACTTCTACAGAAAGGATACTCATGGCCAGCACCTGAGGCTCAGCCTGGGGACTTTATTTTGGCTTCAGAAGTCCCTTACCCAATGTACAACGCAAGTGCAAGGTGCTACAAAGTGGCTCCCCCTACCCACTCAGCAGATCCAGCCTGTGAGGGAAACTACTTTGGGTGGTAAGTACCTCGCTTCCTCGCCCCTTAGGTGGGATGTTAGTTTTTATTGATTGATTGATTGAGACAGACCCTCACTCTCTTGCCCAGGCTGGAATGCAGCGGCACAATCTTGACTCACTGCAGCCTCCACCTCCTGGGTTCAAGCAATTCTCATGCCTCAGCCACCCAAGTAGGTGGGATTACAGGCGTGCACCACTATGCCCGGCTAATTTTTTGTATTTTTTTAGTAGAGCTGGGGTTTCGCCTTGTTGGCCAGACTGGTCTTGAACTCCTAGCTTCAAGTGATCCACCTGCCTTGGTCTCCAAATGTGCTGGGATTACAGGTGAGCGCCACTGCACCCAGCTGGGTGGGATAACTTTGATGAACGTTCTGCACTGGATCCCAGAGATCCCCAATGGGATTGAGCTTCAGTTGACCACAGGGGTAACCTGCTCATAATGCACCCTTCACTGGCTTCTTTCTCTTCCCCTCTCACAGCCCCATTCCTCTGTGCCAGCATTTTCTGGAATCACCTCTTAATAACATACTTCCATTCAAATCCTCTCAGGTCAGATGAGTGATGGGAGAGGTGGATAGACTTGCAGATGATGCTCACGAAGTTCAACATTAAGGCCGGGCGCGGTGGCTCAGGCCTGTGATCCCAGCACTTTGGGAGGCCAAGGCGGGTGGATCACGAGGTCAAGAGATCGAGACCATCCTGGCCAACACGGTGAAACATCATCTCTACTGAAAAAAACACAAAAATTAGCTGGGCGTGGTGGCACGTGCCTGTAGTCCCAGCTACTAGGGAGGCTGAGGCAGGAGAATTGCTTGAACCCAGGAGGCAGAGATTGCAGTGAGCCGACATCTTGCCACTGTACTCCAGCCTGGCGCTGGTGACAGAACGAGACTCTGTCTCAAAAAAAAAAAAAAAAGTTTAACATTGAAGCCGGGTGCAGTGCCTTATGTCTGTAATTCCAGCACTTTAAGAAGCCAAGGTGGGGCCGGGCGCAATGGCTCACGCCTGTAATGCCAGCACTTTGGAAGGCCGAGGTGGGCAGATCACCTGAGGTCAGGAGTTCAAGACCAGCCTGGCCAACATGGCAAAAGACCATCTCTACTAAAAATACAAAAATTACCCAGGTATGGTGGCACATAACTGTAATCCCAGCTATTCAGGAGGCTAGGCAGGAAAATTACTTGAACCCAGGAGGCGGAGGTTACATTGAGCCACTGCACTGTAGCCTGGGCGACAGAATGAGACTCTATCTCAAAAAAAAAAAGAAGCTCAAGGATCACTTGAGCCCAGGACTTTGAGACCAGCCTGGGCAACATAGCAAAACCCTATCTCTACAAAATATTTAACAATTAGCCAGGTGTGGTATGGAATGCCTGTGGTCCAAGCTATTCAGGAGGCTGAGGTGGGAGGACCTCTTAAGCCAGGAGGTAGAGGCTGCAGTGAGCTGTGACTGCGCCACTATACTCCAGCCTGGGTGACAGGACAAGATCCCATCTCCCCAGAAAAGGCTGAGATGGGAGAATTGCTTGAGCCCAGGAGTCTAAATTCACAATTGGCTAGAGCTTTTTCCCATCTCCTCATCCCACCCCTGAGCCTTTTTGTTTTCTTTTTTAAGAGACAGAGTCTCTGTCGCCCAGCTGGAATTCAGTGGCACCATCATAGCTCACTGCAGCCTCCAACTCTTGGGCTCAAGTGATCCTTCCACCTCAGCTTTCCAAAGCACTGAGATTACAGGTGTGTGCCACCATGTCCAGCTGCTCCATCCTTTAATAAGGTCAACTGAGGCCAGGCACCATGGTGCAAGCCCGTAATCCCAGCACTTCAGCAGGCCGAGTGGGCGGATCACTTGAGTCCAGGAGTTCGAGAACCAGCGTGGGCAACAGGGCAAAACCTTGCCTCTAGAAAAAATACAACAATTAGCTGGGTGTAGTAGTGCATTCCTGTAGTCCCAGAAACTCCAGAGGCTGAGGTGGGAAGATCATTTGAACCTGCGAGGTGGAGGCTGCGGTGAACCAAGATCGCACCACTCCACTCCAGCCTGGGTGACAGAGACCTTGCCTCAAAAAAAAAAAAGAAGAAAGAAAGGTTAATTGATTTCTCCAATGCAAAGTGCTCTGTCCACACTACTCCAAGCCTTTTCCAGCGAGTTGCCACCCCCAGCCTCTCCTTGGGCTCTTTTGTTCTCCTTCAGGGAAGCAAACCATTAAACTCATAGCTCCCAGGTCCCAGGCAGCCCTACATCAGCCCCGCTGAGTTAGCAAGTCCAGGAAGCCTGTAATCTCTGCCATCACCGCTAGAGGCCACTCACACACCAGCAAAGCTAACAGTTATCTTTATTAGGGCGCTCCTATTTCTTCTGCTCCTGACTTTAAGGTAGAACACTCTGCCTGCCCAAATTGTGCCTCCTCTTCCAGGAAGCGTTCTCAGATCTCTGCAGGTAGCAGTTTTATGTGGCTGCCTTCCCTTGCAGTATTTTCTGTAGTTCTGTTATATCTCATTGAGACGTTCAAAGGTTGTGGTGGGGGCCTGAGATGCTATGTGCCTAGGCAGGCTGCGGGGGTAGGGTGCCATTTGCACCAAGTAAGGGAAACTATGATGCAATTTCCAGCAGATGGGCAGAATCCTCACCTGACCCTTGCTCAAAGACAGGTGTCAAGACTGCCACAACTAACAGGAGAGTGAGCTCCTCACATCTAGACATGAGGGAGCCAGAGAGCTTGTGACCCATCCCAGCTGACAGGGGAAGGGGGCTCCCATTCATCCTGTTCTGAGGTCTGGCCATGGCCCTTAATAGGAAGGTTCATAAAGCTCAGGGGCTGGGGAACTGGGGTCACTTGCCATCAGATGCCTCAGGGTGGACAGGGGGAGGCCTATGGCAGCACTGGAGTGTATGGAAAACCACTAAAAAGCTTTAGACTGCACAGTGGCGCCCGCCTATAATCCCAGCTACTTGAGAGAATGAGGCAGGAGAAGGCTTGAGCCATGCAGTTCGAATCCAGCCAGGGCAAAATACTGAGACCCTATCTCAAAATAAAAATAACACAACTGTAATCCCAGCACTTTATGGGGACAGAGGTGGAAGCATCACTTGAGCTCAGAAGTTTGAGACCAGCCAGGGCAACACAGTGAGACCTTGTCTCCACTAGGACAATTTTAAAAATTAGCCAGGCATGGTGGCACAAGCCTGTAGTCCTAGCTACTTGGGAGGCCAAGGTGGGAAATCACTTGAGCCCAGGCTGCAGTGAGCTATGATCACTGCCACTGCACTCCAGCCTGGATGACACACTAAGACCCTGTCTCGTCAGAAATAATTATCTGGGCATGGTGGTGTGTGCCTGCAGTCCAGGCTACTCAGGAGGCTGAACTGGAAAGATCACTTGAGCCCAGGAGTTCAAGTTTACAGTGAGCCATGATCATGCCACTGCACTCCAGACTGGGCAACAGAGATGAGACCATCTCTAAAAAAGCAAATCCCCCCCAAAAAAACCCCAACAACAACAACAACAATAATAATAAAGGGTTTGGACAGGTTCAGCAGTCAGGCTGCGCTGGAGACAGGTTTTGCACTGAGGAAAATATGATCAACTAGGGCTGGGCTCGCACCTCCTGGTCATCCTCAGGTTCACAGTGAAACACAGTCATAGACCAACATTCTTTAATCACAAAGGCACTTGAGGACCCCTACTAACCCAAAGTTTCTGCCAAAAGTGGCCCTACAGACGCCCCACCTGCCACCCTCTCTCCACCCATCCCCCACACTCAGAGTTCGTCGTGACCTGCAGAGGGCTCCACACTAGGCTTGATGAAGATGCCTTCCATGGCTTTCCACGTATTGTGCGTGTTGGCACTGGGCATGCCGTGGACCTCATGCTGCCCACGGATGGGGCTTCCGTACTGCTCACCTGTGACCGACAGGAACACAGAGGTGCCCACGTGCTGGAAGCGCACAGCGGCCTCACGCTCCCAGTGCTGTCCAGAGCAGCGGACTGTCCATAGGTCCAGGTCATCACCCTCGCCGTCTTCCCCAAAGGCACTCACCTCCTACAGGTGCAGAGGGTGAGGGGACAGTGGTCACCACAGAAGGCAGCATTCGAACCTAGTGCACTGAGCCTCAGGTCCTTCCCTGCCCTTCCCAGAGCTTCAGCTCCCACAGCTGCAAACGGTGACACCATGACCCCAGCCCCACAACCTCGAGCACTCCCTCCCCAGCACGGGCTCTTCAGACACATGCACACGCCATTGCATCTGTCTGTGCAGAGACCACTGGCCCTGACAGAGCTAAGGCCTCCTCTTCCTCCACGTTCTCCCAGTCCTAACTCCTCTGATCCACCTTGGGATCAGCCTAAAATTCAGGCTAACAGTCAAGCTCTCTATCTCAAACATTTTCTTCCACCAACTCCCCAAGGGCACCCACTGTTCCATCCCAACCCCCTGAATTCCAGTGACCTCCATGTATTGGCACAATCTCATCTGCTGGCTTGGGAAGTCCCTCTTTTCCCTCTGTGGCTTGGAGGACTCCTTTTCAGACCCAGCCTGAGTTCCTCCTCCCCTGTGGAGTTTCCTATTCCCCACCTTCAAGGGCTGTGTGGATTCCCCCTCCTGGGTCCCACTTGCCCCTAAAGGAGGAGCGATTTAGGTGGATCTCTGCGGATCTTTCTTCCTGTGGGTCTCCTTGCCAGGCTGGGAGCACCTGGGGGCGGGTCCCTGGCAGAGTTACTCTGTGTCCCCCGAGAGGGCGCTCAGTAACCATCTCTGAAGTGAAATTTCCATTTCACGAAGAAGCTGAGGCTCGCATTGGAACCCACCGCTCTGTCTCCGGCCCCTCCTACAGGCCAGGAGTCTCTGGGGGCTCCGGGAGGGGCTCACCTGGTTGTTGGACAGCGGCGACGGGAAGTGGTGCGTGTGCAGGTTCTTGCCGGTGAGCACGTGCGTGAGCCGTACCGCCTGCCCGCAGCGCACCGGGGACCCGCGCGGGCACCCGCCCTCCGAGCCGCCGCGGATCCGCCAGTAGCTATTGGCGTCGTCCGATGCCTCCACGCCGGTCACGGATTGCTGGCCACTGCCTGAGGAATGACACCCCACCCCACCCCAGGGTCTCTGTCAATTGCGGAACCCCCAGACCCTTGCCCTGGGACCCTAACATTTCCCGGGGGAACCCAACATCTCACCCCCAGCCCCGGCCCCCGTCTGACACCCCCCTCAGTCTTTGGGCCCGCAGTTCCCCGACAAGTGTCCCCGCCCTCAATATCGTCGACACCCTCAAAGCCTTGCACCCCTCGATCCCCCAAAGACTCTAGAGCCCCCGCCGCCTGGTTCCCAGACGGGCCACAGACCCCCCACGACCACCCCGTCTCCCCACTCCCGACCCCGAGCCCCCGTCCCTGGAGCTCTCCCAGTCGCGGGCCCAACGCACCGGATCCGTATTTGATGTCGTGCGAGTGCAGCCGCACCCGATGGTGCGTATTGAGCAGCTTCAGCACCGACCCGCAGGTCACGAGCCCCGCGCCGGTCTTGGCAGCACCACCGCCCGGCACTAAGAGCGCCAGTAGCAGCCCCAGCAGCACCGGCCCGGTAGCCCCGCCGCAGCCCGCGCTCCACATCTCCTCGGCCAGGCTCCAGCCGCTCCGGCCCTCGGGCCGCTTCCGTCCCCACCGCGGCCCAATCCGGCTCTGACAGCGGCCGCTCGCGGCAGCCAATGGTCGGCCCGCGCGGTGCTCCGCTTGCAATGCCATTGGGTCGGCGCGCAGAGGGGCCGCCTCCGGCTCTCGAGAGGAGTAGCTGGGCGGGGACTGGAGACACGAGGAGGGTTTTGATTGGTCCACGCTTCCGAGGACTTACCAATGAGTGTCCAGGGAAGGGCGGCTAAGTAGCCAAGCGGCGGCAAGTGAGGGGGGAGCAGTTAGTGAGGACGCAGACCCCAGAGGCCGCTCAGTCCCGGGACACCGGCTGAGGATCCTAGGGCTCTGCAGGCACGCGTCCACGACGCCCTGGATCCTTGGGTCGTCAGTATTGAGTCTTCCCCCTCAGAACCTGGGCCCGCAGGGGCAGGGTCTTGAGGTTGTTGGATCACTAAACTTTGCGGTCACAAAGTCAGAGTCACTGAATCGCCAGGTCCTTCAGTCCCTGGACCCCGAAATTAATGAAGCCCCCAGTCATTCGGCTCACTGAAACCTCTGCTTCCTGGGTTCAAGCGATTCTTCTGCCTCAGTCCTCTGAATAGCTGGGATTACAGGCATGTGCCACCACACCGGGCTAAAGTTTGTATTTTTAATCGAGACAGGTTTCACCATGTTGGCCTGGCTGGTCTTGAATTCCTGACCTCAGGTGATCTACCCGCCTCGGCCTCCCAGAATGCTGAGATTATAGGCGTGAGCCACCATGCCCGACCCATTCAACAAGTCTTTATGGATCTGACTCCAGAACACATTTCAAGGCATCTCTCCTGGGTCCCTGATCCAAGCCCCTCCATCACCCATTCAGATATTGACCACTGCCTCCTAACAGGTCTCCCTGCTTCCAATATGATGCTGGCCCCTCCAAGGCATTCTCTACACAGGAAGGTGGAAAAAAGGGCTGGGCGCAGTAGCTCACACTTCTAATCCCAGCACTTTGGGAGACCAAGGTGGGCAGATCTCCTGAGGTCAGGACTTCAAGACCAGCCTGACAAACATGGTGAAACACCATCTCTACTTTAGCACAAAATACAAAAATTAGCCGGGTGTGGTGGCACGCACCTGAAGTCTCAGCTACTCAGGAGGCTGAGGCAGGAGAATTGCTTGAGCCAAGGAGGTGGAGGTTGCAATGAGCCAATATTGTGCCATTGCATTCCAGCCTGGGCAACAAAAGTGAAACCCTGTCTAAAAAAAAAAAAAAATGAGCCGAGGTCGGTGGCTCATGCCTGTAATTCCAGCCTTTGGGAGGCCGAGCCTTTGGGAGGTGGATCACAAGGTCAAGAGTTCGAGACCATCCTGGTCAATATAGTGAAACCCTGTCTCTACTAAAAATGCAAAAATTAGCTGGGCATGGTGGTGCGTGCCTGTAGTCCCAGCTACTCAGGAGACAGAGGCAAGAGAATCGCTTGAACCCGGGAGGTGGAGGTTGTGGTGAACTGAGATCACGCCACTGCACTCCAGCCTGGGCAACAGAGTGAGACTCCATCTCAAAAAAAAAAAAAAAAAAAAAAAAAAAATCCAGGTGTAGTTGTTCACACCTGTAATCCCAGCACTTTGGGAGGCTGAGGTGGGCAGATCATCTGAGGTCAGGATTTCAAGACCAGCCTGTCCAACATTGAGAAACCCCATCTCTACTAAAAATACAAAAAAAAAAAAAATTAGTGGACGTGTGTGGTGGCTCATGCCTGTAATCCCTGCACTTTGGCATGCTGAGGCTGGCGGATAACTTGAGGTCAGGAGTTCGAGACCAGCCTGGCCATCATGGTGAAACCCTGTCTCTACTAAAAATACAAAAATTAGCCAGGCGTGGTGGCAGGTGCCTGTAGTCCCAGCAACTCAGGAGGCTGAGGCAGCAGACTCATTTGAAGCCAGGAAGTGGAGGTTGCAGTGAGCTGAGATCACACCACTGTATTTCAGCTTGGGCAACAGGAAGACTGCATCTTTTTTTTTTTTTTTTTGAGACACAGTGTCACTCTGTTGTCCAGGCTGGAGTGAAGTGGTGGGATCTCAGCTCACTAAAACCTCTGCTTCCTGGGTTAAAGTCATTCTCCCTCCTCAGCTTCCCAAGTAGCTGGCATTACAGGCACCTACCACCACACCTGGCTAATTTTTATATTTAGTAGAGATGGGGTTTCATCATATTGACCAGGCTGGTCTCCAACTCCTGGCCTCAAGGGATCTGCCCACATCAGCCTCTGTTGGGATTACAGGCATGAGCCTGGCCAAGACTTCCTCTTAAAAATAGGTAAACAAATAAATAAACGAAACGGAGGCTGAAATCTCAGGACAAGAAACCTGTGTCTCAGCAACACAGGCTTTATTTCTGTGTCTTTCACTGGCTCCCCTGAGAGTCTCAGCAGAGCTCATTGTGGGCATTCAGCCCATGCTGACTCCTGCTCAGGGCAGGGGCTGGTGTAATGAGCAGCAACTCTGATAGAGCAGGGAATCAAGTGGCTAGTGGGGACCTCAAGATGGGTCACTGTGGCCCAGGTCCACAGGGTGGCTGACCAAGGCCTCCTCTCCAGGCTCTGGGAGGCTCTGGACTCCATCCTCATCCCCCGTCCTCATCCTGCTCCTCATCCTCGTACTCATCCTCATCTTCATTTTCAAGCTCAACCTTATCATGGCCCTCACTGTCCATGTCCTTGGACCTGGGGGGGGACTGGAACCCATGCCGGTGTGGGCGGACACTGAGAGCCTGGGCTCCAACGGGCTGAGTTGTCGGCTGGCTGGCAAGTCGGTGTAAAGAGAGTGGCAGGGCTCTGTGGCCTGGTCCTGGGCAGTGTGGGTGGCCAGCTCCTCCTGCACAGAGGGTGTCTCTGGGCTGCGGTGGGAGGTGCTGAGCGGGAAGTCCTGCTGGGCCCTTTTGGCCTCCTCCAGCTTATGAAGCAGGCAGCTCAAGTAGGTCTCCGAGGACTGGTGGATGCGGGAGCCTTTCACCTTCTTTAAGCCCAGGGAAAGGTCCCTGAGCACCTGGGTGATGGGGGAAGGAGAAGAAGCCCAGCTGCTTATTGAGGTCCTTTTCAAACTCATACTTGCAGATGATCAGGGAGGCTGCCTGCTGGGTGAGGAAGTCAACGAGCTCCTCGTAAGAGCGGTTGGAGAAGTGAGACATGCTGGACTTCGACGAGATGGAGGGCAGTGGCTTCTTCTTTGTGAACCTGCTGCCGCTGGGGCTCTGCATAGCAGCCGGGGGAGGAAAAGGGACACATGTCACACCTGGCGGCCCCATCCCTCCTGCCATCCTGTGACATCCCTCCCAGCCACTGTGCCCTCCTCAGAGCCCTGCCAGCCCTGCCCATCACAAACATGATTGGGCATACTTGGTGTGACAAACACACTTGTCACACATCTGCCATATCTGTCGCACTCAGCTGTGCCTTGCCACATCTGCTATACTGTCGCACTCAGCTGCCCACTCTCTGCTCACCTCACCATCACACCTCCTACACCTGTTGGGCCTGGGGCAAGGGCAGGGACCTGTCACAGGGTGAGCCTAATCTGAGCCTTGACAACCAGGTTCCAGCAGCCTCCCGCCCAGGCCTGTGCTCAGAGAGAAGCCTGCAGGGGCCTTGATGGCTTAGGAAAGGGCTGAGGGACTATGAGAGAGACCCATCAGGGTGAGGCCACCTACGTCTTGTACACATCCTCCATGGGCAACTTCCCCTTGGCAAACTACAGCGACTGGAAAGTCCTGCTCAAGGCAGCTGGATTCGAGGGAGCTAGAACTTGGAGGCAAGGCCCCGGCCCAGCTAGGGCAGCTGTCCACAAGAGATAGGACCCTCCATCCCCATGTTGGAGGGTCTCTGAGATTCATAAACAAATGTTAGAAAAATACCCAGCATAAAAAATAGCCTTTATTCATCTGTGATAACACCTGGTAGTAGCTAGGCCGGGATTCCTGGGCTCCCACCAGCTTGATCCCTGCCCAGGAGATTTCCACAGTGCAGGGCAAGAGACCTTGATCTTGAGCACCTGCCAGTGACAGCGGCTGCTAGGAGTGGTGGGCCAGGGAGCCCTTCTCCTGCAAACTCATGCCTGGTCCTACTTTCGAGGAGGTCACCTCCAGACACTGAGGCGGGAGCTGAGGAGGCAACTGAGGAGAGCTCGGGGAGAAAGTAGCAGGAAGAGTGGGGGATAGGGGAAGGCAAGCGGAGGTGTGACAGGGCCCCTGAGGTGGCCCTGGCTGCAGGCCACCTCCACCACAATTCCGGGGGCAGGCAGAGTGAGGTGCAGGCCCCGCCAGGGCTTGGCCCTCTGGCTGGAGCTCAGGGAAACAGGTGGGTTATGTAATTTGGGATCTGAGTCAGGTACCTCTTTCCTGGAGCGGAGTGAGGAACTGGGGGACATTGGGCTTCTCCGTGGGTGTCACCTTGAGCTTGAATCTGGTGGCCACCTGGGCACTGGACATGGAGGGGTAGCCTCCTCTGTCCTTGCGTTTTCTGTGAGGCATCTTGGGGCTGGAGGCTGTGGGATGCGGGGGAAGCATGGGGCTGTCCCGTGTTGGTGGGATTGGCCGGCTCAGAGCCCGGAGGCTGCAGATTGCCCTGTTCCTGCAGCTCTGAGGTGGGCTCCAAGCTGGTGGGGAACAGAGGGCGGCCGTCACAGCAGCAGGCACCACGGAGCTTGTCCACAGCCTGACTGACCACACTCTGCAGGGCGGGAAACAGGCGGTGCTCGGCCAGGAAGTTCAGCATGCGGTGGGGCTCATGGAGCGGACAGTAGCCAGGCAGGTCGAGGGACTCCAGCTGGCTCAGTAATGACCTCAGCTCTTTGTTGAACTCTTGCTTGTGGAAGATCCGCGCCCGTTCTCCAGGCCTCAGCTCTGATGCTTCAGGCACACCAGAGCTTGAGCCCAGCAGCCCTGAGAACCAGGATGGGGGCTGCTCCTGCGTCCACTGGCGGCTGGTCCGGCTGCCCAGCGAATCCCCACAGCAGGGAGTCTCTCTGGGAGGAGGACTGACTGAGGCCTTTCTGCAGAAAGAAGGTGACTCTGAGAAGTGTTCAGAGCAGCCAAGCCGGGGTTGACCCTGGTCCTGGGCTCTCCGTGGGAGTCCACCCCACCCAGCCATGGCCCCAGCTCTTACCCCTTTCCTCTCCAGCTGAAGCAGTCGCTTGAGGCTCTTCTCCAGCAGGAGTTTGTCCCTCACAGGTGGCAATGAGCCTAAGCCTTGGGTCCTCAGGTCACTGTCCCTGCCGTGGGAGCCCAGCCAGCCAGCCATGAGGCTGCTATGGGAGTCGGACATGGAGCTGGAGCTGGATGGGTAGTTGTTGGGGTGTCCAGTGCAGAGGCTCGGCTGTGCACGGTGCCGGTGCACGGTGCTGAGGCTAGGCCGGGCACGGGCCCGCCGCCCACCACTTGGCACCTCCACCGGGTCCTGCACCTCCACCAGCGGCACCCCAGCCTCTGTCTTCATGGCAGCTATGCGCTCAGTCGCCTCCTCCACCACTGTCTCCCAGGCTGTCCAGGACCTGGCTCTCAGTCAGGAAATCCAGAAAGTGGCCAAAGGGCTGAGGGTGCCTCTTGTTTCGGCGTTGGCCCTGGAGCGCTGAGCTGCCACATGTGGATGGTGGGTGTGGCACATGGCCCAGCTTGGAGGCTGGCCCCATTTCTGGGACCAGTGGCTTCTTGGGTGGCTGCACCTGAGCAGACAGGCATGTCGCAGTGGGCAGGACTGCCCTACAGATGAAGGTTCCCTGGGGTCCTCCTAGGGTAACACTGGGAGCTAGGTGGGAGTGAATGGTGGAAGAAGCTGCATTTTGGAGTCCGGAAGCCCTGGGTTTGGACTGTGGCTCTGCCACCTACAGACTGATGACAGGGTGCAAGATGGCCCCTCTTGAGGTCCAATTTCCTCATCTGCAAAGTAGAGGTCTATTCAGGGTCACCCTGAAGCTTTCCTAACACCTACATTTCACACACACAAGTGCTGGCTAAGGAGTCTGCAAGCCTGCTACTGCCCTGACGTGGCAGGATGAATGACCATGAACCTCTCAGTCTCCTTCCAGCTCCTCATCTGTCCATGCAACAGGCCAGCCCCCGTCTTCATGGCAGGGTTGAAGACAATACCCGAGGTCTTGAGCCCTGCGCTACCCAGGGCTGTTTCTGCAACTTGAGCCCTAGGCACCTAGTCAATTCCATGCTCCCATTCTAGGGTTCCACTCCACCCAAGCACCTCCCCGGGTCGCTGGAAGTCAGGAGGAAAAAAGGAATGAAATTGAGTGTGACCTGTAAGCAGGGGGAGTCATAGGAGGAGTCAAGGGCAATAAGGACTTCACTAAGGGGCCCAGAGAGGAGGTCAATAGATAATGAGAAATGGGGGCTGTGGTCAGGGGCGCCAGGATTGGCGGGGAACATGTTGGGGCCGTAAGGGTCGGGGCCCTGCTGGGCACACTTACTCGCGCACTGCACATGGAGTGGGGGGCCTCGTCGTCGGCCATGTAGCCCGAGTGGTGGCAGCACCTGGCCATGATGCAGGTGGCTGGGCCTGCTGCCCACCTCTCTCTTCAGCCGCCACTCCTCTCTGCGCGGGGTGGGGAGATGAGGTGAGGGTCTCCGATAGGTCCACGCATCAGTGGCCCTGGAGTCTGCGAGTCCCTCACTCTCCGCACCCTGCGTCCTTCATGCATCCAGCCCTTCCTCTGCTCCAAGGCCCCCATGCGTCTGCGGGCAGTCAGATTCCAGAGTCGTCGGGGTAGAATCGCCGAGGGGCGATCCTGTCTCCTATCATCTTTGGATCTGCGTGTTCTCGATCCTCCCTCTTCCCAAACCCTGGGCCACCTGGCGTCGCCCCGGCCCGGAATCAACCGACTCACCAGAAACACCTCCTTGCTCCACTCAGGCCAGTACAGTCTGCGCCCCTCACTGGGGCAGCAGCACAGGGCGGGGAAGTAGCCTCGCGGCCTCCGCTTGCTTATTTGCATACCACATCCTCATTGGTTCTTACCGAGGAGCTCGTCCACCACCTTCTACTCCGACACAATGGTTGGGGGTAGGGCCCACATTAGCCCCACCTCCAATTCGCTGGGCTCTGCCCTCCCACACTCGCCGGGGGAGCCAGAGGCTGAGGGTGCTGGTGCCCACGCTCCCTGCTGCTGGGTGGACCCCCACCCACCACCGAGGTTAGGCTCTGTGATCCGCTCCTGCCCCTGGGGGAGTCTAAAGTCCAAAGCCACGTCTTCCACTGGTGACACAAGCACCTTCCTCTTGTCCTCCCTGGTCGCTGCGCAGCCCTGGGCCTCCTGCTTCGGTTGGTTTCCAGGGGCCTCCGCCCCTCCCCGCGGCGTGCACAGCCCCAGGTTCTGTCTTGAAACCTCTGCCCTCTGCAGTGGAAAGAGTGCCAGCTCTAAGTCACTGACCTAGCTTTAGTTCCTGGCTCTGCTCCTTCCTGCCAATGTGACTCAACCGCTCTTAGCATTGGTTCCACACTGTAAATGCACTTCAGTGTTCTTCCAATGTGGGAGTATAGGGATTCAATAAAATCCCCTACAACACACCCGATACCCCAATGGAGCCTTGTATATTCTTAACTCCTCTCCCTCCCCTCCTTTTCCCCTCAGTAATACCCCATTATGGTGTCACTTCTTTCAAGAAGCTTTTCCTGTGAATTCTGCCATTCCCGACTCAATTCACAGTAAACCCTATTCCAGACTCTACCACACCATGTTGCTGCTTATTTGTCTACCAGCTGGTGCTTCTTTGGGGCCAGAACTGAGGGAAGTCGCTCTTAATCTCTAATACTTTCAGTGTCTGGCACCAAGTAGGTGCTCAATAAATGTCAGTCTCCTCCTTTCCATCTTCAGACCCTCAAGACCTCTGACCTTTCCAAGATCAGCTTCTAGTGAAGAATGGTTGTTGGTTGAGGTCTGACAATTCACTAGTCACTATGAACACAGCAGTCCTTATGCCAAGAACATGGTTGAAAAACTCTATGAGGCTTTCTATCCTCACATGCCTCATGAAATATTGTTACTCTCAAGCTCTGCTCTGTCCTCTCAGCTCTGGCTACCTGCTAGATCAGGGGAAGAGAGAACAGAGCCAGCCTGGGTGCAGGCCTGGAGCTGTGAGGTTCAGTCCTAGCTCCACTACTCCTGGCAGGACCACACTCTCTGAGCCCCAGTTTCCTCGTCTGTAAAACAGGAATGACATTACCAATTTCATAGGCTGGACACAAACACCACACTTTCCATGGGAAAACCAAGACGGCCACATTGCCGTGAAAACTGCGGCAGCCAACAATAATGACTATTTATATAGTCATGGGTAAGGAAAGCTTTTCTGGACCAAAGAGAAAACAGTGAAGTTATGAATGTAAAAGCTGTAGCCTGGCAGAAAGCTCAAGATGGAAACAGGAGATAATGCTTTCTCAAATGAAGCCATTAGTGTATATGTTTTATTTTGTTAGCGTCTGGAGCTCAAGAAAAAAAAAATCAAAAAAATGCCTGTTCTTAGAAAAATCAGCAAAAGACCAATAGGCAATTTGAAAAAGAATAAAAATAGCTAACAATATGAAAATTTTTATTTGCACTGCTATCTTAGAATCTACTAGACTGTGGTCACTGATGTGATCATCTTTCTGTTCTCAAAATAACACACACAAAAAAACTTGGGTTGGGGGAGAAAGGGAATTGGGTGTGTTTATTTGCTTAGAGAAAACACTGGAAGGACACAACCCAGAAACTTTACAATGGCAATCTCTGGGAAGGGTAGGAGATTCTTTTTTGGGGTGGTGGGGGAGCCGAGTCTTGCTCAATCGCCTAGGCTGGAGTTCAGTGGCGCGATCTCGGCTCACAACCTCCGCCTCCCGGGTTCAAGCCATTCTCCTGCCTCAGCCTCTGGAGTAGCTGGGATTGCAGGTGCATGCCACCACGCCCGGCTAATTTTTGTATTTTGAGTAGAGACGGGGTTGCCCCATGTTGGCCAGGCTGGTCTTGAACTCCTGACTTCGTGAGCCACCCACCTCAGCCTTCCATAGTGCTGGGATTACAGGCGTGAGCCACCGCACCCCGGCTTCCTTTCGTTTTTTTCATATTAAATACCACTTTTGTAGTCAAGGAAAGTTCCGCGTTGCAATAAATCCAATACTGGTCTGGTTAGCGCCGGAACAGCCCGAGTCCTTGCAGAGCCACGCCGAGCCGCTAGGTGGCAAGAACAAAGGCGAAGTGCAGCCGCACCTGAGCGTGTGCGTCGGGGCGGGGCCTGGGCAGCGTCCAGGGGCGGGGCCTGGACTGTCCGGTCCACTCCCCGGAGGGCGCGAGTGGTGGATGCAGGCGACCATGGCCCGCCCTCGCGTGCGCCTGGTGGTCACCGCGGACGACTTTGGTTACTGCCCGCGACGTGATGAGGGCATCGTGGAGGCCTTCCTGGCCGGGGCGGTGACCAGTGTGTCCTTGCTGGTCAACGGCGCGGCCACGGAGAGCGCGGCGGAGCTGGCCCGCAGGTAAGGGGGAAGGCCCCTAGCAGGGCGGCAGCCGGCTTGGGGCGCGCGGCTCCGCGGTCGCCTGTGCTCCAGCTCGCGCTCCGCCCGCAGGCACAGCATCCCCCACCGGCCTCCACGCCAACCTGTCCGAGGGTCGCCCCGTGGGCCCGGCTCGCCGTGGCGCCTCGTCGCTGATCGGCCCCGAAGGCTTCTTCCTTGGCAAAATGGGATTCCGAGAGGCGGTGGCGGCCGGTGACGTGGCTTTGCCCCAGGTGCGGAGCCGCAGCCGCAGGAGGATGCTCGTGAAGACACCCAGAGCTCCGCCCGGAGGGTACTGTGAAGCCATTAGGGGGCAGGAGCTGGCGGTGGATGATTTCCTCATTCAAACACTGGAGCAGTCACACGGAAGCACGAGGAGGGGATCCTCGGCAGCTGCTCTGGGTCGCTAAAGGTGTCTCTCGCTCTCCCTCTAGGTGCGGGGAAGAGCTGGAGGCCCAACTAAGCTGCTTCCGGGAGCTGCTGGGCAGGGCCCCCACGCACGTGGACGGGCACCAGCACGTGCACGTGCTCCCAGGTGCGTGGTTGGTGATCCCAGTTGGTAAGGCGTTACTCCCCACGCGCGGCTGGGGAGTAGGGGAAGGTCGATGCTCCCAGGTGAAGGGACCTGCCCCTCCCTGAGCCCGCTCCGCCCGCAGGCGTGTGCCAGGTGTTCGCCGAGGCGCTGCAGGCCTATGGGGTGCGCTTTACGCGGCTGCCGCTGGAACGCGGTGTGGGCTGCTGCACTTGGCTGGAGGCCCCAGCACGCGCCTTCGCCTGCGCTGTGGAGCGCGACGCCCGGGCCGCCGTGGGCCCCTTCTCCCGTCACGGCCTGCGGTGAGGCTCCCCACCCCGTCTCCTACCGTCCCTGCCCCCGTCCCTCCGCACTGCCTGTTCACCTGGCTAGCCGTGTCCGTTTCTCAACCCGAAAGCGAGTCTGGTGTCGACCGCTGCCGCCACCCCAGTAACCCCGCCCCCCCCCTCCCCCGCGCCGTCCCTAGCCTAGCTCTGGCCATGGCCCGGCCCCGCTGCTGATGCCCCCGGCCCCCACAGGTGGACAGACGCTTTCGTGGGCCTGAGCACTTGCGGACGGCACATGTCCGCTCACCGCGTGTCTGGGGCACTGGCACGGGTCCTCGATGGTACCCTAGCGGGCCACACTCTACAGCCGAGCTGATGGCGCACCCTGGCTACCCCAGTGTGCCTCCCACCGGGGGCTGCGGTGAAGGCCCCGACGCTTTCTCTTGCTCTTGGGAGCGGCTGCATGAGCTACGTGTCCTCACTGCGCCCACGCTACGGGCCCGGCTTGCCCAGGATGGGGTGCAGCTCTGCACCCTTGACGACCTGGACTCCAAGAGGCCAGGGGAGGAGGTCCCCTGTGAGGCCACTCTGGAACCCTTCCTGGAGCCCCTCCTTAGCCTGACCCCTACACACAACCAAGCACTAATCCTCTTAGTACCAAGCAAGGGAGCCCATGTTTAGTCCTGGCCCAGCCCAGAACCAGGCCCTGGAGCAGGGTCTGTGAGTTCCCTGGGTAGGACACTGCCATCTACGGGCCCAGGTCTTTTTGGCTCCAAATGGCATCGAGTTTGAGTAGCCTTCTTGGCTGCAGGCTGGCCGGCCTCTAGCAGCAGGCTAGGGCCCGCAGAGCATTTGGAGCCCCTCCATGTTGCAATGCAAACACTTTCACCACTGAGGCAGTAGGGAGAGATGCCTATACTAATAAAATAACATGTGTCTTTCAAACTTGGGTGGTTTATCAGCTGTGCCCAGGAGACCCTCACAGAAACAAGCACGGACAAAGAACAGCTTTTTCTTGGCTCAAACCATTCCAGGAAAAGGCCCATTCTCCATTCTGGTTTTGTTCATGCTGAGATTTTATTCCTTTTTATGGGTGGGAGTGGGAAAAGATTATCTCACCAGGCTGCTTTTGAAGAGGCATAATACTATAATCACAGTATTAAGAAGTCACCTGTTTAGATGTAAGCCATTCCAAGGAACAGGCGTGAGGAGGCCCTGCAACCCCATGGGAATACATTTAAATTCCTGTAATCCCAGCACTGTGGCAGGCCGAGGCAGGTGGATCACCTGATGAGCCTGGCTAACATGGTGAAACCCCATACCTGCTAAAAATACAAAAATTAGCTGGGTGTGGTGGTGTGTGCCTGTAATCCCAGCTACTTGGGATTACAGGCACACACCACCTGCTGAGGCAGGAGAATTGCATGAACCCAGGAGGTGGAGGTTGCAGTGAGCTGAGATGGAGTCATGGCACTCCAGACTGGGTGACAGACTTTGAGACTCTGTCTCAAAATAAATAAATACATAATAAATTTTTCTAGGAGGAGCAGTTTTCCCAGGAAATGGGATACTGCAATTCCTAACTTGACCTGGTGATGGAATGGGGTCCCATGTGGCTTAGGTGAAGGCTCCTGAGGTGAAGGAGCAGATGGGAAAGGCAGTGGGAGTCCTCTGGAGCACAAAGTCCTTCTGCCCCACTCCGGAGGATGGAAAGGCAGATGGAACAACATGTGGTCCTTGTTTCATTTCATGAAATAGCATGTATGAGGCAGGCACCAGTGTCCCCATTTTACAGGGGTAGAGGCGGGAGTGGCAGAGCAGGGCCCTAACCTGGGTCAAGCATGGAATCAGAGGGCCAAGAGAGCTCTCACTCAGCCTAGGCAGCTCAGAGGGACATGTGGCTTTCTGAAGAGTGTGGGATGTCACTCCTTCCTGCCTCCACCCACCCATGCCCCATCCCCTTGACTGTAGCTTCAATCCCCTTTCTGGCTCCACACTCATCTTCCACACTGACCTTCACTAGACTTGGACTCTCCCATCCACAGCACTTTTCCTGCGTTCTTGCACCCATGCTTGTGAGCTGGAATCACTGTACGGTTGCTCCTGCTGCTGCCTAGCCTCTACCTGCTCACCTCAGCCCACTGAGATCTGCCTACACTCCTGCAGGCTGCTGGCTGGGGCTGGGAGAGGGGGTGGCCTGAAGTTAGCTGGGAGCACAGATGCAGCTCCCTTGAGAGGCTTCTGTTATGGAAGTGTTCTGAGAGGAGGAGGCAGCTGGTTGTGCAGCTTCAAGGCTCATGAGAGGTGTGGGTGGGCAGGAGAGACCTGGGGGTCTGCACAGATGCTAGATGAGTGGCTACTGTCCACCCAGGGACGGAAAAGGGATGAGCAAAGAGTTGACAGCAACCCTGGGGACTCATGAGCTTTTTTTTATTTTTTGGAGAGAGACAGGATCTCATTCTGTCACCCAGGCTGGAGTAAAGTGGCACAATCATGTCTCACTGCAGTCCTCGACCTCCCCAGGCTCAGGTGATCATCCCACCTTGGCCACCCAAGGAGCCAGGAACACAGGTATGCACTACCATGCCTGGTTAATTTTTGTATTTTTTGTAAAGACAGGGTGTTAGCATGTTGCCCATGCTGGTCTCAGAGATCCGGTCACCTTGGCCTCCCAAAGTGTTGGAATTACAGATGTGAGCCACAGCGCCTGGCTGACCATGAGCATTTGAGTGAAGCCAGGCATAGTGCCTCACACCTATCATCCTAGCACTTTGGGAGGCTGAAGTGGGAGGATCACTTGAGGTCAGGAGTTCAAGACCAGCCTGGGCAATACAGTAAGACGCCATTTCTATTATTTAAAAAAGAAAAAAAGTTGGCTGGGCATGGTGGCGCATGCCTGTAATCCCAGCACTTTGGGAGGCTGAGTCTGGAGGAAGGCTTGAGGCTAGCAGATCAAGATCAGACTGTGTAACATGGCAAAACCCTGTTTCTATAAAAAATACAAAAATTAGCCAGACATAGTAACATGTGCCTGTAGTTCCATCTACTCAGCAGGCAGAGGTGGGAGGATAGATTGACCCTGAGAGGTGGAGACTGCATGGAGCAGTGATCGTGCCACTGCACTCCGGCCTGTGTGACAGCGAGCCTGTCTCATAAAAAAAAAAAAAAAAAAGTGAAGTGACGGGGAATAGACTGGTAGGAGAAGCAGGTAACTAAGGCCCACCTCACGAGGAAAGTGATAAGCATCTAAGGACCTATTGGGGTGGTAACTGGTGGCCCACAAGCGTTGGAGGGTGCAGCGGCAGGGGTATGTCTTAGCCAAGTGCTTCACTGTTACCCACCCACTCAGCATTCATGTCTGGAGGGTCTGCTCTGTGCCAGGCCAGGGCTGGGGCTGAAACAGGACCTGGCCTGCCAGGAGCTCCCAGTCTGGTACACACAGGGACAGTCAGTGTCATCTGATGACACACAGAGGGAGATGTGGAGAAACCCGCAGCAACATGTGGGGCCACATTTCTGAACCTAGCCAGCACAGTGACTTCCTTCCCAGGGCCTCAGTTATGGCCTCTGCATAGTGGCCCTTTCTACTCTGATCCTCTGAGGCCTCGGGGGGTTCGCCAGGAGCCCTCTGTAAACAAGAACACGTCCAATAACCCAAGAAATGAGTGGGTTGTTGGAATGTGGCTTAATCAGGCATGGCCTGGACCAGGCACTGCACTGCACTGGGAGCAATGGTACCCTCATCTCCCCTGCTCCGGGCTGGTGCCCTTCCCTGATGCCACATCTGGGAAGCAGGGAGAGGAGGAAGAGCCAGGCAGAACAGGGCAGGGATTGCTGAGAGCAGCTCTGGCTTCTTTCAGGGCTGGGTTAGATGGCACCAAATGAAAGCAGCAGCAAGGGGCAGCAGGTGACATTAGGCTGCAGTAGCTACAGGAGTGATGAAATGGATGCTTATTTCAAGCTGAACAATTAATAGTGAAGAAGGCCAGAAAATGGTGGCTGGAGGCTGCAGAGAACAGGAATTTGACAGACGGGCTTAAAGGTCTCTGGCTTTGGGGAGGGAGTTAAGTGTGGCTGTTTCTGGGCTCAGAGGAACCCTGTGGAAGGAAATGTGCCAAGTGGTGGAATGCAACAGGCTCTGCAGTCAGAATGTGAACAAAAACAGGCCAGGGGTCTTGGTGTTTCTGTAAAAGCAGGGATAAGGATGCCACAAGGCTCTCCTCAAACTCAAGAGGATGTTAGGTATGTTAAAGGCTGGTAAAATGATACCCCAGGAAGCTTTCTTCCCCAAGACCTGCAGATCCAGCTGACAGAGCAGGCCTGGTCTCAGCTGGTGTCAAATTTCAGGCAGGGAAGGCCTGGCCAAAAAACTCCTGGGCCTGGCTGAGCCCTGTGCTGAGTCAGCACCACTGCTGCAGCACCCTGGCAGTGGGCTGTACTGGAGACTCAGAGTGTTTCTGGCTGGCACCATTCATGGAAATGGCCCAGCCCTACCCTCAGGCACACCCTTATTAGTTCTGTGACCTCTTCGGATCCTGTTTGCCTCTTCTAAACATGGACTGTAACACTCCCAGGGGGCTCCAGGATGACCCATGCATGGAAATGCTGCACCCATGGATGTTAGTCCCTGTCCCCCTCCCAAGACACCCAAGAGCACCCTCTGCAGACCCTGACTATCTAGACTCCCTGGCTTTCTCATTGATTATACCTCATCTCCTTCCCTCTAGGGAGGCAGGAACACCTCTATGTACCTCTTCTGGAGAGGCTGGGAATGGGTAGAGAGATCAACAGTCCCAGGACCTGGCCCCAGCCAGCCCTCCCATCTCCCATCTCCGAGAGCATAGGCCCCTGCCACTGCCCACTCCCAGGAAGGAAGAAACCCACACGACTAACCAGTGTCTGAGAGCATTTTTATTAAGGGCAGCAGAACGGGATCACAGCATCTTAGAAAGCCTATTCTCTGCCGTGGTGGGGAGTGGGGGAGCAGAGGGAAGGACCCGGCACACTTCAAGGAACCAGGCGGGTGTGAATTCCTGAGTGAGCTCGGGGCAGCGGTGGGTGGCTGCTCCACAGCTCGCCCCTCCAGAGGACCCAGCTTTTTGGTTTTGGAGCAGCCAGGGCTGTTCACCAGCTTGCTCAGAGCCTACCCTGAGGGCACAGCTGGCAGGAGGAAGCCGCCCAGGCCCGAGGAAGAGACACCCACTGGCTCAAAAGCCAGGCCTCTGCTAATGGGGCCTACCCTGGGGGTGCCAGTGCCAGGGCTGAAGAGTCCCTGAGGGGCTGCCGGCACGCAGGTATCCACCCGTGGTGAGCAGAGTGAAGTGAGGGGCTGACAGGCAGGCAGAGCTACATTGGCAGAAATATGAAGCAATGGGACAGTTTCCAAGAATGGCAACATTTCTCAGGTCCAGAGAAGCAACAAGAACAAATGGTGGCTTGTTTGGATAGCTTCTGACAGAATTTGGCATTTTATTACAAATTGGAGTGTTAGTGAAATAAAATCCATCATCACTTTTCTGCTAATGAAGAGACAGATGTGGAAAAACCAGTCCGGTGCCCTTGCCATCCTGGGCACACCGGGGTCTCCAGAAACCTGCCCCTTGGCGTACCTAGGACAAAAGAAGCTGAGATCATGTACACACCGCAGGGGCCACGCGCCTGGACAACTAAACAATGTTAGGCCGCCTAACCTGCCCATCACTCCCCCACTTCTGCACAGGCCAGACCAAGCTGTCTTACATGCCTGTAGGCCCTGGAAAGATCTCAAATTATAGAATTAAAATTAAAACAAAAAGCAAAGATTAAGTCATCTTCTTTGCAGGATCTAGCTCCCCCAAAAGCCACAAAGGGAAGCCGCCAGTGGCAGAAGTGGGGTTGGTGAGACACGGCATTTGGATCGTCGGCTTCCTTGGGGTGTCAGACCACCACAAATTCTCTACTAGTTTGGGACAGTCCCGTCTGCCTTGAAAAGACATTAATATCCAAATCTTTACAAGTTTATCTGATGATAAATTCTAAGGTCATTTTTATTTCTACAAAAAAAGGCAGTCAAAACAATATAAAACACATTGAAAGGATATTACTGAGTGAGTTTCAAGTGGAGCTTGACTCCGCAAAGGCTGTGAGTCCAAAGGGAGAGGGAAGTCCATCTTGTTCCTCGGCTGGGCCGGCTGCTCTGGAGGAAGGGGCCAGAAGGGGCCCCGGCAACCCCAGACCGGTGCTTTAACTAGCTGAGTCCTGCCAATTCCAATGTTGCAAAGGGCCAAAGTGTGCCAAGGGAGGGCTGTGGCGGGGTCGCTGCACAGAGGAAGTGGAGAGCAAGCTCCGTGGCACATTCAGATGGAGCTCGGTGACAGATGAGCTGGGAATTTCAAATGGACATTCTGGCTGTAGCTTTGCCAGCAAGGACCAGCAGATCTTCTAAAATGGCTGCAGAGAGGAGTGCCAACCTGGGACCGCAGGAGCCCTTCTGGCGAGATTCATCACACACAGTGTGCACAGCATCCTCCTGACTAGCAGGCCCCCCCTTTCAGGGCCACCACAGACCTGTGATTATAGGGTTTCTCTGTGCAGGCCAGACCAGAGGTCAGTCACACACACTGACATCAGGGCTTGCCCAATTAGCTGATGTTACTGTGGGTAATATCAGCTGGAGTTTCACACAAGAACTGGGAAGAAGGACTGGAAGAGGGGTGTAGCTGTTTGCTTGTTTTTAAATTTTTAAAAAGGATATTATAAACTGGAATCAGAATTTAAACCAGCTCCCACACTGGGCAACAGTCCCACACATGTGAGGAAAAGCCACCAGGACCGCCAGGGCTATCTCTTCTCCTTTGTGGAGGAGGCAGAGCCCGGGTCTGGGGAAGTAAGTAAGTGAAAAATAAACTGCCAGAAAGTGGGAGTGGCAAGAGTAGGGAAGAAAGGGTACCACAACTATTTTTTTTCCTTTTTTTTTATAAACCTTATGGGCTAAATGTAACTTGAAGATTTTGGATAAAATTGGACAAGAAAGAAACACCATTGTTTTGAAGTAGATTGAAGCAGTGATTTTTAAAACAAAGAGAGCAGAACTAGAACATCTTAAATTTTTAATCCTTTCTTTACAGGTTACCTAGACCACTTTTGATTAAGAAAACTGTAGAAAGTTAGTAACTGCCACAAGCGAACGCCAGGCGGTGGCACGTGTCAATTTCCACAGAGTCCTGCTTTGCGGGGTGTCTGAATGCACTGCACGGGGTCTCTGCTCACACCTGCTGGAACCAATCGTGGCAGATTTTAGTCCACAGGTCGCTTTTCCCCATATTTCTTTGTAAACTCTTCAGCATTCTTACAGAATTTTTTACGGTCCTTAGAGTATTCTTCAGCTAGGTCAGCCCGAAGTGGGTGCTCGGGCTGGGGGTCATTCACCAGTGCTATGAGGGACTGGATTACTGCCAAGAGAAGGACAAGGCATGGGGGGTTAACACAGTCTCAGAAATGGCACAGGCAAGAGGCAGCTCATCCCAGGAACAAACTGGCTTCACCACTGGTTTACGGCTAATGTGCTTTTCAGCCAAAGCACCCTCTATTCATCCAAAATTCTGACCATCAGAACTCAACTCGTCTTTCCTCTGTGATTAGGAGAAATTGATGGACAACAAACAGCTAACACTACGGTGTATAACTGTTCACAGTGATGTGTTTCCACCTCCAGTAAGCTTTCCTGACCTGACACCTGGGGAGGTCTAGCCCTCAGTCACTCCCAGCCCTTTTTTGGCTGGGGTGGGGGGAGGGGGGGAAGAGGGAAGGGAGGAGAGGGAAGGGACAGGGTCTCACTCTGTCACCCAGGCTAGAGTGCAGTGGCACAATCTTGGCTCACTGCAGCCCTGACCTCCTGGGTTGACCTCAAGCAATCCTCCCGCCTCAGCCCCTTGAATAGCTGTGACTGCAGGCGCGCACCACCATGCCTGGCTAATCCAGCCCTCTTGTCTGCTCTGGAGATAGGAGGCCTAGCATTGAACTGCTCACTCTCACACATGCACGCAGGGTCACTTTCTTCAGAGCAGGACTGTGTAGAACTTCCCCTGCATCAGCCTAGCACCCAGCACCATGCTCGCCTCAGGGAAGTTCCATAAAGGTGACTGAGTAGGCACTAGAAAGAAGGGTATGTGGCGGCGCTGCACTTGTCAACGCACAATGACCAACTCTGGAAGACTCTTAGGAGTTTCTGAACCCTCCAGAAAGAGTAACTGGGGCCAGCCAATAGGAAGCTGACAACCGCCATCATATCACACTGTCAAGACCACAGGCAGACATAACACCAATGGCTCTGATGGGTGGTGTCACAGTGCTCCCACTAGGTGCCACAGCCCAGACGTGCCCTGGGATGGAAGGATAGTGGGGAATCAGAAGCAGCTGCTACCCACACCTCCTCACATACTTTGCTACAGTTGCTCCCTGACCCCATCAGGACCAGCAACCCCAGAATGTTTCTTCCCACTGTAAAACAGTGTCCCTCTTTCCAAACTGCTGATGCCACAAATTCCTTCCTCTTTTTTCCTAGACAGTCTTGCTCTCTCAGGCTGGAGCTCAGTGGCTCCTATACTTTACTTCACGGTACCCTCAAACTCCTGGGTATAAGCGATCCTTCTACCTCAGCTTCCTGAGTAGCTAAGACTTACAAGCACATGCCATCACGCTCAGCTAATTGTTTTTTTTTTTTTTTTTGAGACAGTCTCACTCTGTCACCCAGAGTGGTGCAATCACAGCTCACTGCAGTCTTGATCTCCTGGACTCAAGCAATTCTCCCTTCTTGGCCTTATTGAGGGCTCATATTGTTCACCCAGCATTACAAGAAATAGATTAAAATGCTGATGCTGGCTGGGCAGATCACCTGAGGTCCGGAGGTCAAGACCAGCCTGGCCAACATGGTGAAACTCCATCTCTACTAAAAATACAAAAATTAGCGGGGCATGGTGGCTCACGCCTGTAGTCTCAGCACTTTGGGAGGCCAAGGTGGGTACATTACCTGAGGTCAGGAGTTCAAGACCACCCTGGCCAAGATGGTGAAACCCCATCTTAAAAAAAAAAAAAATTAATAAAGAATTATATATATAAAATTGACACAAATAAATATATTTATAATAAAACAAAACAAAATGCTGATGCTGTTTTAGTCATGCTCAAAGGCATAATCATTCAACAGCACACACTAAGTGAGGGCCACAGCACAAAGTACTCCTGGCCCAGGCGTTCAAAGCCGACCTGTCTCACCTCTGCTTCTTACGGTGCCTGGTATGAAAGGGAAAGAGAGGGCTCCTGTGACCACAGCGGGTAGAGGTGAGGCAGTGGGGAAGATGGCACATGCAAGGCTGGCAGGTTCCACGTTTATTGGGGGTGGGGGGTGGTTGGGCAAGGAGGGTGGACTGTGAACAGCAAGCAGGGGCAAGGGGCCTGGAAAGCTCTCTGCAGGCCAGGGCAGCCTCTAATTCAGTCCCCGTGCCTCCTCAGGGGTAGATGCTGTCACCTCCCTGTACAAGCCACCTGTACCTCTAGAAGCAGCAGGCCCTGGAGGCATACTTTTATTTAATCCATTTATTTAACAAACATTTAATGTTTAATAAATACTTAATGTTCATTTACTTAATAAACATTAAGATAAGCACCCAAGACTCCCTCCTGTCCTGTCCAAGCAGAAAAGCAACCACATTAGGATACTCTTCCAAAGGATGCCGCCACAGCCTCTCTAAAAGCCCGCTCTTGGCTCACTGGCCACAGTGTATTTCAGTGCACACCACCCTCAGTGTGAGACTGTTCCCTTTTCCTGGCTGTTCTTGACTTCAGGGTTGGAAACTGCCTGAGAGCAGAAATAGGTGACTCCCGTTCTTTTCCCATGATTAGAAATGGCCCTGTAATAGGAGAATTGCTACCACATTAGCATTTTAGGAACCTCCCTGGGCTAAGGACAGGCTTTGTTAAAGGCACGTTCAGAAGTTTTCACCTCACTCTCTGATATGAATATTTAGGCTCTCTACTCACTATTATCACCTTGGTAACTAACGAAGGGGTAGGTGGCTCACACCTGTATTCCCAGCACTTTGGGAGGCCAAGGAGGAAGGATCACTTGAGGCCAGGAGTTTGAGACCGGCACAGGCAACATAGCAAGACCTGGCCTCTACAAAAAATAAAAATAAAAGATAAAATTAGCCGGGCATGGTGGCACATGCCTGTATAGTCCCAGCTACTTGGGATAGTCCCAGCTACTTGGGAGGCTGAGGTGGGATGATTGCTTGAGTCCCCAATACTGAGGCTGCAGTGAGCTGTGATTGTGCTACTATATTCAGCCTGAGCAACAGAGCGAGACCCTGTCTCAAAAAAAAAACAGTAATAAAATAAAAATCAAAAATAAAAGACCTAGGCCGGGCACAGTGGCTCATGCCTGTATTCCCAGCACTTTGGGAGGCTGAGGCAGGCGGATCACCTGAGGTGGAGAGTTCAAGACCAGCCTGACCAACATGGAGAAACCCCATCTCTACTAAAAATACAAAAATTAGCTGGTTGTGATGGCACATGCCTGTAATCCCAGCTACTTAGGAGGCTGAGGAAGGAGAATCGCTTAAACCCGGGGAAACGGAGGTTGCAATGAGCCAAGAACGTGCCATTGCATTCCAGCCTGGGCAACAAGAGCGAAACGTCAACTCAAAAAAAAAAAAGACCCATTTCTCAAAAGATGCTGTTTGTCTATTTCATTATTTTCTAAAGTTTCACTTTCACTAATTTGATCAAGTCTAATTTTTTTTTTTTTTGAGACGAAGTTTCACTCTTGTTGCCCAGGCTGGAGTGCAATGGTGCGATCTCAGCTCACCACAACCTCCACCTCCCGGGTTCAAGTGATTCTCCTGCCTCAGTCTCCAAGTAGCTGGGATTACAGACATGCAAGTCTGAATATTTTGAAATTTACTTAGTAGTTCTGGTAAGTATTTCATTCTTTTTTTTTTTTTTTTTGAGACGGAGTTTCACTCTTGTTGCCAGGCTGGAGTGCAATGATACGACTTCAGCTCACCGCAACCTCTGCCTCCAGGGCTCAAGCAATTCTCCTGCCTCAGACTCCCCGAGTAGCTGAGATTACAGGCATGTACCACCATGCCCAGCTCATTGGCTGGGCTAATTTTGTATTTTTAGTAGACAGGGTTTCTCCACGTTGGTCAAACTGGTCTCGAACTCCCAACCTCAGGTGATCTGCCCACCTTGGCCTCCCAAAGTGCTGGGACTACAGGCATAAGCCACTGCGAATGGCGTATTTCATTCTTTCCCTTTTCCTTTGGGTGCATTTCTGGCTCCTTAGCTAAACGATAATAAACTTCAGCTGAGATGAACTTGTTCCGCTAGTGAGATCATCAACAGTTATGTCTGCTTTGCAAACTACAACTGTGGCCCTATCTCAACATTTTTCATGTAGAGGACAGCACATTACATTATATTTTATAAGCTGTCCAGCCCTGGGTCTTGGTCTCTTTGTTGACCCAAATGCTCCTCAGTTCTTTTTTTTTTCTGCAAAATGTAGGCACTTAAAAACATACAACAGGCCGGGTGCGGCAGTTCACACTTGTAATCTTAGCACTTTGGGAGGCTGAGGTGGGCACACTGCATGAGTTTAGGAGTTCAAGACCAGCCTGGGCAACAGGTGAAACCCCATCCCTACTAAAATACAAAAAATTAGCCACGCATGGTGGCATGCGCCTGTAGTCCCAGCTACTCAGGAGGCTGAGGCAGAGGAATCACTTGAATCCGGGAGGTGGAGACTGCAGTGAGCCAAGATTATGCCACTGAACTCCAGCCTGGGTGACAAACTAGACCTAGTTACCAACCCCCAACAAAAAAAACAAACCAAAAAACCCACACAACAAAATAACTAATTTTACCTTCTACTCTCACTATATTATCATCAGAGAATAAAGCTTATAATATTTCCTTCCTTTTGTTCTTTTATTATTTTTTGAGACAGAGTCTCGCACTGCCACCAAGGCCATAGTGCAATGGTGAGATCTCGGCTCACTGCAGTCACTGCCTCCTGGGTTCAAGCAGTTCTCCTGCCTCAGCTCCCGAGTAGCTGGGACTACAGGTGCCTGCCACCACACCCAGCTAATTTTTTTGTATTTTTAGTAGAGATGGGGTTTCACCACATTGGCCAGGATGGTCTCCCCATCTCCCGACCTCGTGATCCGCCTGCCTGGGCCTCCCAAAGTGCTGGGATTACAGGTGTGAGCCACCGAGCCCAGCCCCTTTTGTTCTTAATGACAGTTTCTCTGCAACAGTGGATGTAAGCAGCATCTGTGATTTCCCTCTTCCTTTTCATAAAAATCCAGAGAGCTTCATTCTCACAGAATAAAATGTCAATGGTACCTTCCCTACCCAAGAAGATATGCAATGCTGTAGCCTTCCATGGAATGTGCTAAAAAATGTTTTGTTTTGTTTTTTTGCCTTCCAATTAGCTGGGATTACAGGTGCCTGTCACTGTGCTCGACTAATTTTTGTATTTTTTAGGAGAGACGGGGTTTCACCGTGTTGGCCGGGCTGGTCTTGAACTCCTGACCTCAGGTGATCCACCCGCCTCGGCCTCCTAAAGTGCTGGAATTACAGGCATGAGCCACCGTGCCCAGCCTGAAAGAGTTTCATCAGCCTCAAAGGAAAACCCATTCTCAGTAGTCACTTCGTATTCTCCTCCTCCTCCTAGACCCTGACAATCACTACTCTCTCTGTCAGTGGATCCACCCTAGTCTGAGCATCCCATATACAGCTGAACTTTATCTGTCGTACTTATGCTCTATAAACTTGCCATGAACATTGAATTAATGATACTGAATTACTGCTCCTAAGGGAAACAAAGGTTTAGGTTCAAACAAGCCTCGCTCACATTTTTGCCAAGTGATTAATATATATAACTTTGTTTTATGTGTATTTAAAAACACCTTATTTAATAGGTAATACTGATTCAACAGCACTGTAACTCATGCCCAAATGAAGCTTATCTAACACATGCATTTCTCCAGAAGGCATATTGTGACCTTCCTGTGCTCAGGAACACTAGACGGCACTTCAGCACCACGTTTGGGGGCCAAAGCAAAATCATTAACAAAACGCACAAAATGCAGGAAGTGTGGCATTAGACAGACAACTTGCTTCAGCAGAAAGCTGAAACAAGAAGGGAGGGCATCGCACTGGCGAACCACACAACCTCACTCAGCTGGAACACGTGCATGGGGTACTTCAGTTTTTTTGCTGCTCTGCAGATGCACATGTCTGTGACTCACCACACGTCCTGAGAGTACTGACTCTGGGGCTACAAAAACTTTCGTGAGTAGGCAAATTCGTAAACGCAGACTCTGTGAACAACAAGGCTCAACTACAAGTGGAATCATATGATAAGTGGCCTTCTGTGGATGGTTCTTTCATTTGGCATATTTTCAAGGTTTATGTACTATGAGACAGTATTCATTGCTTTTCATGGCTAAATAATATTTCATTGTAGAGATACACCACATTTTGTTTATTCACTCACCAATGGATGGACATTTGGGCTCTTTCCACTTTTTGTCCATTGTGAATAACGGTGCTATGAACATCTGTGTGCAAGTTTTTATTAGGCATATGTTTTCATTTCTCTTGGGTGGATATAGCTAGGAGTAGAATTGCTGGGTCATACAAGCATCTTTTCACATTACTATTTATTCCATTATGCTTAATTTTCTGTACTTGTGGATGGCTAAGGTGAGCTAGAGATTGTGAATTGAGGAGGTCAAAGAACTTCAAGGCTGGATCTGAGAGAAGTCATAATTGGGAATGTTGACGTTTCTAAGGACGGGTAGGAGATGAAAATCATAAGCAAGTGTTCTGGGAACAGAGGAAGAGCGCCGGAAGATTACAGCAGGAAGGTGGCACAAGTGGCTTCTTCTTCCTTTTCTTTTTCTTTTCTTTCTTTTTTTTTTTAAGACGGGTTTCACCAGGTTGGTGAGGCTGGTCTTGAACCCCAACCTCAGGTGATCCGCCCGCCCTGGCCTCCAAAGTGCTTGGATTACAGGCGTGAGCGACCACACCCGGCCTCTTCCTTTTATTTTTGAGACGGAGTTTCGCTCTTGTTGCCCAGGCTGGAGTGCAATGGCGTGATCTTGGCTCACTGCAACCTCTGCCTCCCGGGTTCAAGTGATTCTCCTGCCTCAGCCTCCCGAGTAGCTGGGATTACAGACATGTGCCATCACACCCAGCTAATTTTGTATTTTTAGTAGAAACAGGGTTTCTCCATGTTGGTCAGGCTGGTCTTGAACTCCTGACCTCAGGTGATCTGCCCGCCTCAGCCTCCCAAAAGTGGTGGGATTACAGGCGTGAGCCACTGCGCCTGACTGCCTCCTTCTTTTTTTTTTTTGGTACAGATGGGGTTTCACCATGTTGCCCAGGCTGGTGTCAAACTCCTGGGCTCAAGTAATCTACCTGCCTTGGCCTCCCAAAATGCTGGGATTACAGGCATGGGCCACTATGCCTGGCCTCAAGTGGCACTTTCACTTCCCATATTTAGGAAACAAATGAAGGAATGGTGAGGCATTTAAAAAGGGAGCTTTGCAGGACAGTGGCGGCTGAACCAGCAGTCACGAAATAGCACCAGAAAAACAGGGATGCCCAACATATGAAGAATCGGGCAGGTGGGAGAAGGAGTGGCATGTCCAGAAGAGCTGCCATTTGGGAAAAGCAGGCCTGAGTAGGCCTGAGGAGCCAGCAAGGGGACTCAGCGTCCTTGCCTACCTGTCTCCACCTCTGCCATCATGTCTCCCATCCTGCATACCCTCTGCAGAGTTCCAATCCTCCCATATCAAGAGCTGAAGTCTATTTTCTCTCTCATTAAATCTGGACTTTCCTGACCAAAAGAATCCAGGAGAAGTGACACTGTACCAGTTCTGTGTCTTCATCCTGGAACCCTGAGACCACTATGCTATGAAGAGGTCCAATCTAGCCTTGTGGAGAATAAGAGAACACAAAGAGAACCAAGGTGCCTTAGCTAATACCATTCCTACACATGTGCATGACGCCTACCAGCACTTCCCAGCCAAGCTGAGCTCCCAGCTCAATACAGCTGCATGAGTGACTCCAGAAACAAACGGTGAGCTGTAGAATCACGCAGCTGAGCCCAGCCAACCTCCGGAGTGAAAAATAATAAACTGGTGTTACTTTAAGCCACAAAGTTTTGACGGGGTTGTAATGCAGTAACAGATAACAAACATGGGAATGAGGCCGTCAAGTGCCAGGAACAACATTCTTGTATGTGAGGATGGAATCAAGGCCATGCCACAAACAATCTACATAATAATGTTCTAGGAAGGAATCCTCAACTGTCCCAAATCACAAAATAGCAATTCTGGTTCTGCCCATCATGGCACACAGAATAGCTCCGGTACCAAAAATTTTACCTTCAAAATCCCAAGTCAATAGTATCTTTTACAAAAAAATAAAAAGTTGCCCCTAAGTTATCTGGCTCTTTGGGGGGCAAAAAAAAAAAAAGCAGCCTGAAAAAGCAGAGCATTTTGGCAACGCACCTGGATAGGAAGGTAAAAAGTGAATAATCTGCCACAACCTTCTACACAGCAGCCCCGTGAGAAGTGCAAAGCACATGCATCCATCTCCTGAGAGCCTCCCTGGCCCTGGCCCCACCCTCTCAGTCTATAGGTAAAGGAGTCCCAGAACTCTTTGTGGCCAGAGCCTGAGGTGCAGGGCTTTCCTGGCCAGCCTGGCCTGGAAGGACTGCCACTTCCCAGGCATGGTTTAACAGACATGACTCAGCAAGGACTCCAGGAATTATTGAACACTCTTGATCAAATGCAGCTATAGGTTTTCGACAGTGCTAGGAATCTATATAGAAAGAAAACCAGGCCATGTGCACTGAGAACTGTGTCAAGCTTTTATAAACATCAGCTAATACACAAACAAGTATGAAGCCCACTGAAGACTATTCTGCCCTGACTGAACGTTTAGCACCCACTGCTTTCTTCTACTCAGCATGGGAGTCTAATGGTGATTATTTCCCACAAGTGAGGCTCGATTTTTCTTGTGAAAGGCTTTCAACTCCACCTTCCAGGGCTTTTCTCAGTCACTGAAACACAGGACCTCCTCAATCCCTGTGCAGGTCAAAAGTTCAGCTGAGATGAGCTATTCCCATAGGGACTGGTGGGACCTCAGCCATACTTTGCATGCACCTGGTAAGGTAGGATTTCTCTGGACTCTGTCTGATCTGGCATCAGAAGGAACCCATGAGCCACTACACCAGAGTAGCACCCCCAAAGAAAGCCTCCACTTGTAGCCTCTCAAGTGCCAGCTTCATCCGCTCTAATCTAAACAGAACTTGTACTGGTTTAGGCACTTATAAGAAAGCCAACAAAAATATGAGATTAGGACGTCAAAGAAAGTCTGGAATTAAATGAAAACTAGACACAGTCCATAACAAAATCTAGCGACTTCTAGGGGACAAAAGGGAGGACAACCACAATCCTGACTCAAATACTCTCCCCAGAAGAATGAGCATGTGCATGTTCACACAGCCACACACGGACACGTGCACCACACACAGCCACTTTCATCTCCAGGGAATCTCAGGCCCACTAAAGTCAACCACGTGTCTTCATCTGGGAATACTGCCCTTGCATCTGCCTCTGCCCCTCCCCCTCACATCACCCACTGAGCCACTAGGCTCAGGCTCATGCCCTTCCTATAGCCTGGAAGGCCCTCCCCAACCTCCCTTCTTCCTTCATGTCTGAGTCCAGGCACTAACTACTGCGTGAGACCACCTTAAATCCCATTCTCCCTTCCCCTTGTAGATAGCCCCACAGTCCTTCATCCCTTCCAGGGATCAGTGCCTGCACCCCTCTGTACCAGCAGCAAGCCGCTGGGCTTGCCTGTCCATGTGTGTTCCCACTGGGGACAACAGCCCAGGGCTGAGCACTGGAAGGGCTTCCTCAATCCCTGTACAGGTCAAAAGTTCAGCTGAGATTAGCCATTCCCACAAGGTCTGAGGGGACCTCAGCTATATTTTGAGTGCACCGGGTAAGGCTGGAACAATTTTCTGGACTCTTGTCTAACCTGGAATCAGAAGGGTCCCATGAGCCCCACCCCAGAGCAGCATCCCCAAAGACCTGCTCTGAGGAAGACACAGGCTCGTGTCTTACCTTGGTCGGTTTTGGTTGCTGGCTTCCAGTTTTCAGCACTAATTACTGGGAGACAGACCTGCCCCCTTCTCGTCGATGTTCGGGTGATAGATCTTTGTTTTAAATGTGATCTTCGGTGGTTTGAATGGGTACTCTGCTGGAAAGTTTATTTCGATTCTGAAGGCCCCCTTATCATACGGAGGGTTGTCCTGGAAGGAAAGAGAGGAGATCAAAATGAACAAACCATGGTTCATAAGCATATAGCCAAGACAGGAATGTTTCAGTTGTTTATCTAAAAAATCAATTTATTTCAAGGGATGTATCAACTGAAGCCTGGCTGCCTTCAGGACAATCCAGCAACCCACCAGTATTTCTAGAGCAAGGTATCTGCTAAACTGAGAAAGGGCTTGAGACCGATGCCCTGGTCTCTTTATGCTTTTTAAAAATACATACTTTACTTTTTAGGATACCTTTATAGCAAAAGTGAGAGGGAAGGACAGAGAGTTCCTACATAGCCCCTACCCCTATATATACACAGCCTTCCCCCAGTATCAGCATCCCTCACCAGAGGGATAAATTTGTTACCATCAATGAACCTTTTACCTTAACACATCATTACCACTCGAAGTCCCTAGAGTTCACACTTGGTGTTGCATATTCTATAGGTTTTGTGTGGTTATAAGGCATGATAGTTGGACTCATACAATATGTAACTGCTATGTCTGAATGTATCTCCTGAAAATTCTCACGTTGAAACCTAATCACCAATGTGATGGTATTAGGAGTTAAGGCTATTGGGAAGTGATTAGGTCATGATGGGATTGGTGTCCTTATCAAAGAGGCCCCCGAGAACTGCCTTGCCCTTTCCATCACATAAAAACACAGTGAGGAAAAAAAGAAGAAAAAAAAAGGAAAAAAAAAAGCGAAAACAAAAAATTAAAAAAAAAAAAGACACCGTGAGAAGGCACCATCTATAAGCCACAAAACAGGCTCCCAGTTGACACTGAATCTGTTAGTGCCTTGATCTTCGGACTTCTGGCCTCAATAACTGCGAAATAAATTTGTTGTTATAAGCTACTTGTTTTTTCTTGTTTTTTTGTTTTGTTTTTTGAAATGAAGTCTTGCTCTATTGTCCAGGCTGGAGTGCAGTGGCACTATCTCAGCTCACTGCAACCTCCACCTTCTGGGTTCAAGCAATTCTCCTGCCTCAGCCGCCTGGGTAGCTGGGATTACAGGCACTCGCCGCAAGGCCCAGCTAATTTTTGTATCTATAGTAGAGACAGGGTTTCACCATGTTGGCCAGGCTGGTCTCGAACTCCTGACCTCAAGTAGATCTGCCTTCCTCAGCCTCCCAAAGTGCAGGATTTATAGGGGTGAGCCACCGCACTCAGCCGCTACTTGTTTTATTTCCCTCTTCTTACTTATTTTTGACAGGGTCTTGCTCTGTTGCCCACCGGAGTACAGTGGCATGATCTTGGCTCATTACAACCTTGACTTCCCAGGCTCAAGCAATCCTCCCACTTCAGCCTCCCAAGTAGCTGAGATTACAGACTGGCACCACCACGCCCAGCTAATTTTTCGTATTTTTATAGAGACTGGGTTTTACTATGTTGTCCAGGCTGGTCTCAAACTCCCGGGCTCAAGAGATCTGCCTGTTTGGCCTCCTAAAGTGCTAGGATTACAGGTGTGAGCCACTGTACCCAGCCTCATTTCTTCTTAGTGTTGAATACTATTTGTCTAGCTACAATGTATTTATCCATTAACCCACTGAAGGATATCTTGGTTGCTTTCAAACCTTGGCAATTAATAAGTAAAACTGTTATAAACAATCTGAGTGCAGGTTCTGTGTGGATACAAGTGTTTTTGTTTTGTTTTTTTATAGAGACAGGGTTTCACCATGTTGACCAGGATGGTCTCGATCTCTTGACCTTGTGATCCACCCGCCTTGGCCTCCCAAAGTGCTGGGATTACAAGCGTGAGCCACCGCGCCTGGTCTTGGATACAACTTTTCAACTTATTTGGGTAAATACCAAAGAATGCAATTGCTGGATCAAATGGTAAAAAGTATGTTTAGTTTTGTAAGAACCTGCCAGACTGGACCAGGTGCAGTGACATATCTGTAATCCGAGCACTTTGGGAGGCCAGGGAGGGAGAATCACTTGAGGCCGGGAGTTCAAGACCAGTTTGTCCAACATAACAAGACCCCATCTTTACAAAAAAAAAAAATGTTTAAATATATTAGTCTGGGCCAGGCGCAGTGGCTCACATCTGTAATCCCAGCACTCTGGGTGGCTAAAATGGGTGGATAACTTGAGGCCAGAAGTTCAAGACCAGCCTGGCCAACACGGTGAAACCCCGTCTCTACCAAAAATACAAAAAAGTTAGCTGAGCTTAGTGGTACACACCTGTAGTCCCAACTACTTGGGAGGCTGAGGCAGAAGAATCACTTAAATCCAGGAGGTGGAGGTTGCAGTGAACTGAGATTGCGCCACTAAACTCCAGCCTGGGCAACAGAGCAAGACCCCATCTCAAAAAAAAAAATAATAATAATAATAATATAATATTAGCCTGGCATAGTGGCGTGTGCCTATAGTCTCAGCTACTTGAGAGGCTAAGAAGGGTGGACTTCTTAGGCCCAGGAATTTGAGGATGTAGTGAGCTATGATCACACTTACGCACTCCATTTTGGGCAAGAGTGAGACTCATTTTCTTTGTTAAAAAGTTTTTATGAATTTCATGCAGAAGGTCTCATCGATTAAAAGAAAAAAAAAGTTTTTATGCGTAAAGAAATAAAAGAAACTGCCTGTCTTCCAAAATAGCTAAACCATTTTGCATTCCCACCAGTAAGGAGTGAAAAGTTCCTGTTGACCTACATCCTCAGCATTTGGCAGTGGTCTGGATTTCGGCCATTCTAAGAGGTGCACGGTGTTATTTGTTGTTGTTGTTACTTATTACAGAGTTTTAAGAGTTCTTTGTCCTTTATCAGATTATGTTTTTACAAATATCTCTTGATCTTCTCTGAAGATATGAGAAAAATCGTACCAGAGGTAAGTTACGACCCAACCAGAATACACTGTGAGTACTAGAAAGCCAAATAACGGCCTGGATGCCAAGTCCTGGCCAGCTCAGACTTCCCAGGGTGGAGGCAGTAGTCAGCTCAATGGCTGGACACTGGGGAGCTGAGCTGGTCACTCAACAGGTGATGATCAGGCAGGGCCAGCACCATGCCTTAGCCCCTTGCCCCTAGAACCATCCAAAAACCACCTTTGGGGCCTAGACACTCTGATGGCCCCAGGAACCTGAGAGATGACCCAGCAAAGAGCCTTTTAACCTTTCCCCTATCCTATCTCCAGAGCTGGGAAAGCCCTTCCCATTGTACTGTCCCTTCCCTGTACTCTGTTCTCAAAAGCCCCACCCAGGTCTGCCATGGCACACCCAACCCAAAGAAAGCGAAGTTTCGAAGAGGGCCTAGGAACAATTTTTTTGTTTTTTTTGACATGGAGTCTCACTCTGTCAACCAGGCTGGAGTGCAGTGGCGAAATCTCAGCTCACTGCAACCTCCGCCTCCTGGGTTCATGCAATTCTCCCATCTGAGCCTCCCAACTAGCTGGGATTACAGTCACCCACCATCATGTCCGGCCTTTTTTTTTTTTTTTTAAGTAGAGACAGAGTTTCACCATGTTGACCAGGCTGGTCTTGAACTCCTAACATCAGGTGATCTGCCCGCTTCAGGCTCCCAAAGTCCTGGGATTACAGGCGTGAGCCACCGCATCTGGCCCCAGGAACAATCTTGACAGCGCTACACCCCAGCCCTATGTCTTCAAGCCCTGGCCTAAGTAAGCACTCCAGTAAACAGAGCTCCTCTGCTGGGGGAGCAAGGCCGGCATGCACCAATTCTCCACATTCTCCTACATTCGAGCCCTGCCCTGGGAGGGGAAGGCAAGGAGCAAGGGCCTCAAAGGATGGATAAGATGAAGTAAGGATGAGGAGTGGGAGAGGCCTCCCAAGCAGAGAGGACTAAAGCCTAGATGGCAGGGACTTGGAAGGAATGGCACAGAGCAAGACAGGAGGTTGCAGGCAGGCAGTGTGGCCCCAGGGATACTGAGGCCACGTGTCCAAGTCTAAACCAACCCCTTGAGCAGCTGAAAGCACTGTTGGCATATTCATCTGCAGGGAGATGTATTAGAAAGGTGGAGGAACTCAGGGCCAGCTAAGAGAGGGAAGATACTTATGAACAGTCCAGGCCAAGTACCCCTGTGTGTGGAGGAGAACCTGCATGCACCCAGGCAAGGTTAGGATAAGACAAAACCTTCCTAATGGCTGGGCGTGAGAGCTCCCACCTGCAATCTCAGCACTTTGGGAGGCTGAGGTAGGTGGATCATTTGAGGTCAAATATTTGAGACCAGCCTGGCCAATATGATAAAACCCCGTCTCTACTAAAAATACAAAAATTGGCCAGGCATACTGGCCCAGAGACTCGGGAGGCTGAGGCAGGAGAATTGCTTGAGCCTGGGAGGCGGAGGTTGCAGTGTGCCAAGATTACACCACTGCACTCCAGGCTGGGCGACAGAGTGAGACTCTGTCTCAAAAAAAAAAAAAAAAAAAAAAAAAAAAATCCTTCCCTGATGCCTCCTTCAGGAACACAAGAGCTGTCTACAACACTATCTAGAAGCCAAAGTGACAGCAGATCCCTCTCAAGCCTCTCCACTCAGAAAAACTAGGCTGTCTTGTTACCAGTGAGTTAATGAGGGAATTAAGAAAACACTGCTTTTAGTTTTTCTTTTTTTTTTGAGACAGGGTCTCATTCTGTCACCCAGGCTGGAGTACAGAGGTGCAATCATGGTTCAGTGCAGCCTTGACATCTGGGCTCTAGCAATACTCCCACCTCAGTCTCCTAATGAGTAGCTGGGACTACAGGCACATGCCACCATGCTCAGCCAATTTTTTTATTTCTTGTAGGATGAGGTCTCACTATGTTGTCCAGGCTGGTCTCAAAATTCCTGAGCTCAAGTGATGCTCCCACCTCAGCCTCCCAAAGTGCTGGAGTGCTGGGATTATAGGAGCGATGTACCATGCCCAGCCAGCTTTTAGTTTTCAATACGAGGATTAAATAGTGGTGGTGGTGGAGGGGGGGGGTAAGTAAACATCATTGTCATTTATACTGCTTGAACCATGTAAAAATAGCTTTCCCTAGCCGTGTGTGGTGGCACACCTGTAGTACTAACTAGTTGGGAGGCTGAGGCAGGAGAACTGCTTGAACCCAGCAGGCGGAGTTTGCAGGAAGCCAAGATTGTGTCACTGCATTCCAGCCTGGGCAACAGAGTGAGACACACACACACACACACATGCATGCACTTATGCTTTCCTGCATGACTTTTGGCTGGTGAAATCTGCTAAATGTCTTTACTCACTGTCCAGGACTGACCAACCTCCTGTTCCCCACTGTGGGCCAGGTCCTGTCCGAGGAGCTGGGGTCAAGCATGAACGAGGCCATCTGGCCCGAAGTTAGCAGTTCTAGCCTCAGGTTCTGCCTCTTCCTAGCTTGGAGAGTCTGAGAATGTTCCTGTATATCTGTAAACTGGCAGTAGCAGCAGCCTACACCCAGAGTTCATGATGAGAGATAAGGGCTATAAAGTCTTACATGCCTGGCACATGGGCAAAGCTCAAGAGAAGCAGATTTGGTTGGGCACAGTGGCTCATGCCTGTAATCCCAGCACTTTGGGAGGCTGAGGTGGGCAGATCACTTGAGGCCAGGAGCTTGAGACCAGCTTGGCCAACATGCAAAACCCCATCTCTGGCTGGGTGCAGTGGCTCACGCTTGTAATCCCAGCACTTTGGGAGGCTGAGGCAGGAGAATCGCTTGAGCCTGGGAGGCGGAGGTTGCGGTGGGCTGAGATTGCGCCACTGCACTCCAGCCTGGGCAACAAAAGTGAAACTCTGTCTCAAAAGAAAAAGGAAAAAAAAGAAACCCCATCTCTACTAAAAACAAATTAAAAAAAGAAAAATACAAAAATTAGTTGGGTATGGTGGCACACGCCTGTAATTCCAGCTACTTGGGAAGCTAAGGCATGAGAATTGCTTGAACCCAGGAGGCACAGGCTGTAGTGAGCCAAGATGGCACCACTGCACTTCTGCCTAGATGACAAAGCAAGACACTGTCTCAAAAAACAAAACAAAACAAAAACAAATCCTTCTGTAGAGACAGGATCTCACTTTGATGCTAAAATTTTTAAAAAATTAGCTGTGCATGCTGGCACGTGCCTGTACTCCCAGCTACTCAGGAGGCTGAGGTAGGAGGATCGCTTGAGTCTGGGAGGTTAAGGCTGTAGTGAACCATGATCATGCCACTGCCTTCCAGCCTGGGTGACAGAGTGAGATCCTGCCTCAAAAGAGGAAGCAAAAAGAGAAGCAGTTCTGTTGCTACATGAGGCAGGACACGCCTCTCACCATCCAGGGAACTTGGCCAAACTCATCTGAACTTCTCTGGGGCTCTTTCCTAGTCTGGTGCTCTGAGGATGGGCAAAGGAGTGGCTTAGGTGTGAACAAATCACACAGACCATGTGCCCATCCCAGTGATTCTGGTGAAAGAGAGGTGTAAAAATTAAAACGTAAGATATACCTTCCAGGTAAAGGCCCAAAGCTCTACAAGTGAATTTCAACATTAGAGCTAAACTTGCCCTTTGGGAAGGCAGCTCAGAAATAATAAGAGATGTTAATGAAAAAAACATGGTTTTGTTGTTTAAAAACAAAAAAAAAACAAAAAACAGTATTTCAGAAAATTCACCTCCAACTTAAGCTGTAACATTTCAATGTCAAACAAACCAAAGATTTCAACATTATCTATTTATTTATTTATCTATCTATTTATTTATTTATTTTTGAGATGGAGTCTTGCTCTGCCGCCCAGGCTAGAGTGCAACAGCAGGATCTCGGCTCACTGCAACCTCCACCTCCTGGGTTCAAATGACTCTCCTTTCTCAGCTTCCCAAGTAGCTGGGACTACAGATGCATGCTGCCATGCCTAGCTAATTTCTTGTATTTTAGCAGAGATGAGGTTTCACCGTGTTTGCCCAGGCTGGTCTCCAACTCCTGAGCTCAGATGATCCACCCACCTTGGCCTCCCAAAGTGCTGGGATTACAGGCATGAGCCACTGCACCAGGCCAATTTCAGCATTATCTTCACATGAACACGACTAGTGTTTTTCTGTCACGCCTGCCTTTATTTGAATGTGTTATACTCCCTAAGCAAGCTCACATTGCTGTATTGAGAAAATCATTTGAGATGTAAAATTAATTTCTTATGGTAATTTTACAGGCTCTAAATTAGTTCACAAACTTAAACTCTGATACTTTGGGAGGCCGAGGTGGGAGGATTGCTTGATCCCAGGAGTTTGAGGCTGCAGTGAGCTATGATTGCACCACTATATTCCAACCTGGGCACACAGAGTGAGACCCTGTCTCAAAAATCAATCAATCAATCAAAAAACACCTTTTTCAATTCATGTCTAAATTCTAGGACAGACTTTTTTTTTCCTTGTTGCCCAGGCTGGAGTGCAATGGCACAATCTTGGCTCACTGCAACTCAGGTTCAAGCGATTCTCAGGTTCAAGCTCACTCAGGTTCAAGCGATTCTCCTGCCTCAGCCTCCTGAGTAGCTGAGATTACAGGCACCGCCACCATACCCAGCTAATTTTTGTACTTTTAGTAGAGACAGGGTTTCATTATGTTGGCCAGACTGTTCTCAAACTCCAGACCTGAGGTGATCCACCCGCCTCAGCCTCCCAAAGTGCTGGGATTACAGGCGAGAGCCACTGCACCTAGCTAGGAAAGACTTTTTATCCTCTTGCCCCCACCCCCACCCTTTTTTTTTTTGAGATGGAGTCTCGCTCTGTCATCCAGACTGGATGCAGTGGCACGATCTTGGCTCACTGCAGCCTCCTCCTCCCGGGTTCAAGCAATTCTCCTGCCTCAGTCTCCCAAGTAGCTGTGACTACAGGCATGCACCACCACACCCAGCTAATTTTGTATTTTTAGTAGAGACGGGGTTTCACCATGTTTGCCACGCTGGTCTTGAACTCCTGAACTCAGGTGATCCACCTGCCTCAGCCTCTCAAAGTGCTAAAATTACAGGTATGAGCCACCACACCCAGCCCACTTGCCATTTATAAAGAAAGAAAGATACTGGTTTTAAAGTGGATTTTCTTTTATACATAGTATGGCTAAGAAATCCTAAGAATCCACATTTTCCTATATTTGCTTCTTGTCATTATATGCATGCATGTAAATAAGATTTGACCATTTCAAGCTGGGAAAGCCAATTTAAAAACATGTAATCCCAGCACTTTGGGAGGCTGAGGTGGGTGGATTGCCTTAGGTCAGGAGTTTGAGAACAGTGTGGCCAACACAGTGAAACCCCGTCTATTAAAAATACAAAAAATTAGCTGGGCGTGGTGGCGGGTACCTAAATTCCAGCTACTCCGGAGGCTGAGGCAGGAGAATCGCTTGAACCTGGGAGGCAGAGGTTGCATTGAGCTGAGATTGCACCATTGCATTCTAGTCTGGGCAACAAGAGTGAAATTCCATTTCTAAAAAAAAAAATCTGACCAAAGTTTCTCAATCATTTATATGCCGGGTGTTTTTCTGCCCCATCTCCCACCCATACCCCACCCCTCAGCATACCCCAACACCAGCCCTGTAAAGCCGGTGCTCCCATCACTCACATCTGGAAATGGAGCAAGTGAAGTGCGGCTGAGTGACTGAAACCCCCTAAACTCAGGGTTCCTGTCCTGGAACACAACCCCTCACATCTACAGGCATCCATCGGGCTCATCCTCATCATCACCTCTGTGGGACACGGGGACAAGGGGGAACTGGCCTTTTCCTCGAGTCTTCTACTGACATCTGATAAACTGGCAGGCTACCTTGTTAGGCTGCAAGTAGGGCAAAATCTCAGATTCTTCACAGCTCTTGACATCAACCTCCCAAGGCACAAAGCCATTCTGTGGTAGCGAAGACCAAGAGGAAGCTCTCTGCCATATGGCACCAAACCATGTGGGGTCTTTTACCCACCCACCCTACCTCTAACCCTATGGTCAAATCTAATCTTTTCCCATGGCAACCCTTTGAGAATCCTAAAACCCCATTCCACTTCATGTTTTCCCTTTCCTAAGTAAATACCCAGGGTCCTTCATCCCACAGAAGTCACGGTTTTGTGTCACTGCCGTGAAACAGTTAAGACTACCACACAACTCTCTGGCAGCCACAGAGGAAGTCAGGGCATTTTCTGGCTGCCTGACTCAGACTACTGTTACATGGTGTGTCCCTGTTATGTGTTCCTAACTGGCTGTCGGACACCACAGGCAGGACTCATGGCTGATTTGAAGAGTTGGATCCTGGTTTCAATTTAATTAGCGTGCTACTCCCCTCTTCATGACAGGCTTCAGATGAACTGAAGGCTCCTATGCACTGCTGTTACTTCTGTCTAGCTTGGCAGTGACTCCACAGCAGCGTCCTTTCCCTATGGCTAACCTTTTTTACCCAGTGAGCTAACAAAGCCCAAGCTTTCCCTGCCATAGGATGTCTACTCAGACCAGACCTGTGGACTGCCTATCCCCACACAGTCCAGTCCACTGTTAAGAGAGAACAAGAGGAGGTGGCCTGCCTTGCTCCAAGTGTCCCAGGCTGGTTTCTATGCTCCCAAGCCTTCGTGATCCGCTCTATAATCTTTTCAAGAGCTGAGTTAGGCCAGGCCTGATGGTTCATGCCTGTAATCCCAGCACTTTGGGACGCTGAGGCAGGAGGATCACCTGAGGTCAGGAGTTTGTGACCAGCCTGACCAACATGGGGAAACTCTGTCTCTACCAAAAATACAAAAAAAAAATTAGTCGGACGTGGTGGCGAATCCCAGCTATTTAGGAGGCTGAGGCAGGACAACTGCTTGAACCCAGGAGACAGAGGTTGCGGTGAGCTGAGATCGCCCCATTGCATTCCACCCTGGGCAACAAAAGCAAAACTCCATCTCAAAAAAAGTGGGAAAAAAAAAAAAAAGATGCTATAGCTCCTGGAAGATCAGTTTGCAGTCCTCACAATGTTAAACACAGGATTACCATACAAACCAGCAATTCCACTCCTACATATGTTCTGAAGAATTGAGACAGGGACTCAAGCAGATATCTGCATGCCAATGTTCACAGCAGCAGTATTTACAATAGCCAAAAGGAGGAAACAACCCAAGTGGCCATCAACAGATGAATGGATAAACAAAATGTGGTGTATATATACAAAGGAATATTAGTCATCCAAAAGAAGGATAAGGGCCAGATGCAGTGGCTCACACCTGCAATTCCAGCACTTTGAGAAGCCAGGGCAGGTAGGTCACTTGAGCCCAGGAGTTAGAGACCAGCCTGAGCAACACGGCGAAACCCATCTCTACAAAAAATACAAAAAATTAGCCAGGTGTGGTGGTGCATGCCTGTATTCCCAGCTACCCAGGAGGCTGAGGTGGGAGGATCACTTGGGCCAGGAGTGAGACCAGCCTGGGCAACGTGAGTCAGCTCTCATTTCTACAAAAAGTTTAAAAAATAAAAATAAATGGATGGCAGATTTAATGTTATATATATTTTACCATAAAAAAAATAAAGCAAAACAAATTATTTTAAAAAGAAGAAACTGGCTAGGCATGCTGGCTCACACCTATAATCCCAACACTTTGGGAAGCCAAGACAGAAGGATTGCTTGAGCCCAGGAGTTCAAGTCCAGTCTGTTTAACAGTGAGAACCCATCTCTCCAAAAACAAAAATTAAAAAATAAGACAGGTATGGTGATGTGCACCTGTAGTCCCAGCTACTTGGGAGGCTGAGCTGGGAGGATTGCTTGGGGCCAGGTTGAGGCTGTAGTGAGCCACAGTTGCCACCACTGCACTTCAGCCTGGGCGACAGAGCAAGATCCTGTCTCTTTAAAAAAGGAGAAACTGGCCAGGCATAGTGGTTCACACCTGTAATCCCAGCACTCTGGGAGGCCAAAGCAGGTGGATCACTTGAGGCCAGGAGTTCGAGACCAGTCTGGCCAACATGGCAAAACCCCTTCTCTACTAAAAATAAAAATTAGCCGGGTGTGGTGGCACACGCCTGTAATCCCAGCTACTCAGGAGGCTGACACACAAGCATTGCATGAACCCGGGAGGCAGAGGTTGCAGTGAGCCAAGATCATGCCACTGCACAACAGCCTGAGTGACAGAACGAGACTCCTAAAAAAAAAAAAGGCTTTTCTCTCTTCCTCGGCGCTGCCTATGGAGGTGGCAACCATCTCCTCGGCATCATGGCCGCCCTTAGACCCCTTGTGAAGCCCAAGATGTCAAAAGGAGAACCAAGAAGTTCATCCGCCACCAGTCAGACCGATAATGTCAAAATTAAGCGTGACTGGCAGAAACCCAGAGGTACTGACAACAGGGTTCGCAGAAGGTTCAAGGGCCAGATCTTGATGCCCAACATTCGTTATGGGAGCAACAAACAAAGCACGTGCTGCCCAGTGGCTTCCGGAAGTTCCTGTCCACAACATGAAGGAGCTGGAAGTGCTGCTGATATGCAACAGATCTTACTGTGCTGAAATCGCTCACAATGTTTCCTCTAAGAACCACAAAGCCATCGTGGAAAGAGCTGCCCAGCTGGCCATCAGAGTCACCAACCTCAATGCCACGCTGCACAGTGAAGAAAATGAGTAGACAGCTCATGTGTACGTTTTGTGTTTAAATAAAACTGTACAAACTGCCAAAAAAAGGGGTGGGGGGTTGGGCATGGTGGCTCACACCTGTAATCCCAGGACTTTGGGAGGCTGAGGTGGGTGGTCACAAGGTCAGGAGTTCAAGACCAGCCTGGCCAAGATGGTGAAACTCCACCTCCACTAAAAATACAAAAATTAGGAGGGTATGGTGGCAGGCACCTGTAATCCCAGCTATTTGGGAAGCTGAGGCAGAGGACTGCTTGAACTTGGAAGGCGGAGGTTGCAGTGAGCCGAGATTGCACCACTGCACTCCAGCCTGGGAGACAGAGCCAACACTGTCTCAAAAAAAAAAAAAAAAAAAAAAAAAAGAAGAAGAAACTTTCAAATTAGGAATTTTTGAATAAACAAAAGTTAAAAGAAAACAACAGGCTGTCTGGGTGCCTATTGACCGGTGGCTCACACCTGTAATCCCAACACTTCAAGAGGCTGAGGCAGGAGGATTGCTTGGGCCCAGGAGGTTAAGGCCAGTCTTGACAACACAGACAGACTGCCAAAAATTTTAAGAAATTAGCCAGGTGTGGTGGCATGCACCTGCAGTCCAGCTAGTCAGAAAGCTACGGCAGGAGGATCGCTTAAGCCTGGTAGTTTAAGGCTGCAGTGAACCATGACTGCACCATTGTACTCCAGCTTGGGCAATGGAGCAATACCCTCTCTTTAAAAAACAAAAACAAAAACAAAAAAACAGGCCAAGCACGGTGGCTCATGCCTGTAATTCCAGCACTTTAGGAGGCAAAGGCTGGTTGATCACCTGAGCTCAGAAGTCTGAGACCAGCCTGACCAAAATGGAGAAATCCCATCTCTACTAACAATACAAAAAAAAATTAGCCAGGTGTGGTGGTACATGCCTGTAATCCCAGCTACTTGGGAGGCTGAGGCAGGAGAATTGCTTAAACCTGGGAGGCTGAGATTGCAGTGAGCCAAGATTGTGCCATTACACTCCAGCCTGGGTAACAACAGCAAAACTCCATCTCAAAAAAAAAAAAAAAAAAAAACAGTATGCCTAAAAAATATTTTCCCCAGACACAAAGGATTAATACACAGAATTCCTACAATTCTGCAAAGAAACGTACTAAAACCCTAAGAGATGACAGACTGCAGAAATATATAATCAATAAGAAAAAAAAACCAAGTCAACCACAAGAAAATTAAAAACGCAAATCAAATTGGCGACAGTGATTTACTTCTGTATGTTTGCTTCATAGGCTGTGTCATATACTAACAGTTTTCCAGGAGGGCCCTATGAAAGCCTTAATTATTGCCTTTGCCAACAACAGCAGCATGCCAACGAGGCTAGCACTTCACACACATGCATTTATTTAACTTTTCCAACATCCAAAGAGGTTAAGTATCACTCCCATTACAGAGGTGAGGTTACCAGGCCCAAGTGCGTCCCTCACCCAAGATCCCCAAACCAGTCCAGAACAGGGCTGAGGTTCTAACTTTGGTCAGATTCCACAGCCTGAGCTCTAAAGTACCAGTCACTCAGTACTTCCTTTAAAAATACCTAGCAGGTCAGGCATGATGGCTCACACCAGTAATCCCAGCACTTTGGGAAGCTGAGGCCGGAGGATCACTTGAGCTTAGGAGTTCAAAACCAGCCTGGGCAACATAGTGAGAACCTCATCTCTAAAACATAATAACAGTGATAATAATAATAAATAAATAAAAGGCCAGGCGTGATCCCAGGACTTTGGGAGGCCGAGGCGGGTGGACCATCTGAAGTCACTTGGTCAACATGGTGAAACCCCGTCTCTATTAAAAATACAAAAAAAATTAGCCGGGTGTGGTGGCAGGCACCTGTAATCCCAGCTACTCAGGAGGCTGAGGTAGGAGAATAGCTTGAACCTGGGAGGCAGAGGTTGCAGTGAGCCAAGATCACACCATTGCACTTCAGCCTGAGCAAAAAGAGTAAAACTCCATCTCAAAAATAAATAAATAAATAATAAAAATAAAAATGCAGAGCAACCTCAATGACAGCCAAGGACATGTATGGGAACTTGTGCAGACAGAGTCTGTAGAAGTATAAATTGGCACAACTTTTCTGGAAAATAATATATACCTATAGCCCTACAGATGGTCTGTTCCGTATATATAAAATATAGCTCTGATCCTAACAGTCAGAATACTATGCTTTAAAATCAGAATCTAAAATATAGGACAAAGATTAAAATAAATGATTAGAAATATAATCATACAAATATTATGGAATATAGTATAGTTATCAAACATCATGTTCACAGTTTCAAGGCAGAGACCAAATAATTATAAAAAGATAAAATAATTACTGGGTGCAGCAGCTTGCGTCTATAATCTCAGCCCTCTGGGAGACCGACGCAGGAGGATCACTTCAGCCCGGGAGTCTGAGACCAGCCTGAGCAACACGGGGAGACCCCATCTCTACTTTTTTTTTCGAGACAGAGTCTTGCTCTGCTGCCCAGACTGGAGTGCAATGGCATGATCTCGGCTCACTACAACCTCTGCCTCCTGAGTTCAAGCAATTCTCCCGTCTCAGCCTCTCAAGTAGCTGGGATTACAGCTGCCTGCCACCACACCTGGCTAATTTTTGTACTTTTAGTGGAGACGGGGTTTTACCGTATTGGCCAGGCTGGTCTCCAACTCCTGACCTTAAATGGTCGGCCTACCTTGGCCTCCCAAAGTGCTGGGATTACAGGTGTGAGCCACTGCTTGGCCCTGTCTCTACTATTGAAAAAAAAAAAAAAAAGGCTGGAGGCAGTGGCTTATGCCTGTAATCCCAGCACTTTGGGAGGCCAAGGCAGGCAGATCTTCTGAGGTCAGGAGTTCAACAACAGCCTGGCTGCATAGTGAAACCCCATCTCTACTAAAAGTACAAAAATTAGCCAAAATTGCTTGAACCCAGGAGATGGAGGTTGCTGAGACCCAAGATCGCATCACTGCATTCCAGCCTGGGCAACAGAGCAAGACTCTGTCTCAAAAACAAAAACAAGAATTAGCTGGACATGGTGGCGCACATGTGCAATTCTAGCTACTCAGGAGGCTGAGGTATAAGAATCACTTGAATCCAGGAGGCTGAGGTTGCAGTAAGCCGAAATCACCACTGCACTCCAGCCTGGGTGATAGAGTAAGACTGTCTCAAAAATAAAATGGAATAAAATAAAAAGAAATTAGCTGGGTGTGGTGGCACACACCTGTAGTCCTGGCTACTCAGGAGGATCACTTGAGCCCAGAAGTTCAAGGCTGCAACAGGTCATGTTCACACCACTGCACTCTAGCCTGGGTGACAGAGCAAAACCCTGCCTCAAAAAACAAAACATTATATTATGAATTTATGAAATGGCTTATTAAAAACTGCATGAAAAAGGCTGAGAGGAGGTATGCTGAAGGTTAAGAGTGGACACATTCACTGGGTTAGAAGCTTCAAGAAGGTTCACCACCGTACCTCTAGTTCCTAAAGGGCAGTGCCCAAAAAGTAACTGAATTTCTTGATGATATGATTATGGGTAATACTTTCTTCCTTAGATGTTACCTTAGAATCTTAGATCTAAAAAATTACAGAAAAACAAATGTTTAAAGAGAATAGACCTAAGTTGCATTGGCAACAATGAAGTCTCTAGGAAGCACCTCCCCAAGCCACCCTCCCACCTGCCCTCCTCTGTGCACACAAGCAGGACAATCACTAGGTGGCTACCGAAGGACAGCACCCTCCACAAAGGCCCAGGGCTGCGCTGCCATGCCTTCACTGGCCTGGCTCTGTTTTCACCCCAACTGGGCAGACCTCAGGTGAGTTTGTATAGTAGATTCCCATGCTGGCCCAGCCGTCCAATGCAGGAAGACCTAAGGCCCAGGTTGGGGTACAAGTGTGAACCCTGGGGATACCAGATGTCAAGAATGCCTTAACTGCTCTGAAGAAGGAAGACTTTGTTGAAACATTCCTCATACAAACCCAGAGCCCTGGAAGGAAGCAAGGAGAGGACCAACAAGAAGGTGGTATACACAGGGACAAGAACAGTCCTGGCTGTGGCTTACTGTCTCCAAGGCAAAACTTCGGCCTGGAGACTCCTCAGAGCCTCGCCCCAAGCACACAGGGATTCTACCAGCCAGCCTCCACCTCTGGCCTAGTGAGACTTTAATCCACTGCTCCATCATCTCTGCCAGTGTGAAACCAGAGGGAGGCCTTTGCATGAACTGCGGCAGAGCATGCCCAGCAGCAATCTACCCTTGGAGCTGGGTGGCAGGCTCTCAGGCCACCGAACTCTCAGGGCCAGACTGTCCAAGTCTTACCACTTAAAACCATTCCATTCATTTATATCATTTTCCAAAGAGCCACAGATTAACTGTTCACTTCTTTGATCAGTAGTATACACTATCTCAATTAGAAAAGGGACAAGTGGTCTGACGGTCCTCGCCATTCTCAGATCCCTAGAGTAGGCAAAGGCTGCACTCACAGGCAAACCTCTCCCACGTAGAGATGTCTCTGCCACCCACACCCTTTGCCCTGAGCCCTAACCCCATCAAGCCTAAAGAAATCTAAAGGAGGCCGGGTGTGGTGGCTCAAAGCCTGTAATCCCAGCACTTTGGGAGGCTGAGGCACACGGATCACGAGGTCAAGAGTTTGAGACCAGCCTGGCCAACATGGTGAAACCTTGTCTCTACCAAAAATACAAAAATTAGCCAGGCGTGGTGGCACACGCCTGTAATCCCAGCTACTAGGGAGGCTGAGTCAGGAGAACCGCTTGAACCTGGGAGGCAGAGGTTTCAGTGAGCCGAGATCGTGCCACTATACTCCAGCCTGGGGACAGAGCGAGACTCTGTCAAAAAAAAAAAAGAAAAGAAAGAAATCTAAAAGACACATCTTCAAAATCAGACTGGCAGCTCCCAGATTTAAACATCGTGAGCATATACTAAATCATTACAAAGTATATCTTTCCTTAGTTATCCAAACGATTATGGAAATAAACCACAAATCCAATGACTGCTGATCAAATTCAGGGACTTATTTAAAAAAAAGGCATGACCTTATAACCAGCATCAAGAAAACATCTATAGGAAGGAAGCACATTCTATGTTCTGCTTTGGCAAAGTAGCAATCCATCCAAGAGAAAAAAATACATACAGGACTGAGTCAGGCACAGGGAAAGGGCCTGAGGCTCAGATGTGCAAAGTGGAAATGAAAAGGAAGAGAGAAGGTGAGTGGATGAGGAAGAACAGGAAACGAGGGCACTCACGCAGGACAAGGTTGTGAGCTGGGGTAGCTGGAAGGCTACACAATGACCAAGTGAGGCCGCCTGGTGGACAGATGGTGGAGCTTCCAGGGAGAAGGCAGGAACGGAGATGGGTGTGGGAATCCTTCACGTCCTGCATAATAATCTATGATCCTGAAAGAAGTAGGGTCCCCAGAGACAAAATAGAACTGGGGGAACAGCAGCAGACCAAAAAGAGCCACGTTTAAGAGTGAGGAGGAAGGAGTGGCAGGACAGGAGTGAGTGGCAGGCTGGTCACAGGACTGGAGGCTGGAAAGCTGCCCGTCCTCCCAAAGCTCAGGAGGCAAGCAAGGGCCATGATGTCAGGGCTGCCAAGCCAGAGGCGTGACAACAGTCGGGGCAGCCAGTGGGCTGGGTGTGATGTGGTTTCAGGAGAGTGAGAGGAAGGGGGATTGCAAACTGGAGTTAATTATAAGACAAGGCTCTTGAAGGGGGAAGGGATCAAAAAATGCAGAAAAGAGTAGACACTAAGAGGATGCTAAGGTCCAGAGAAAGCCACTATTAGGAGGGGCTTGAGCCCATTAGAAGGCAAAACTCTGAGAGATGGGGCAGCTGGGCTGTGGGGGGCAGACACTGGAGGCGTAAGCCCCAGAAAAGACATGGGGTGAGGGGAATATGTGGGCAATTAGGAAAAGGAACTTGAGACAAACAGAAGGCACAGGTTGGAGGAGACCAGGAATAGAGCCCCAAAAAACAGGTATCCAAAGGGTTAGTGACACGAGTGCAAAACCAAGAGAGAAAGCAAAACATCTAGAGGGGGAATGCTTGCCCCCTCCCAAGAGAGCTCAGAGAAGAAGGTCCCGCTGATCAATCAGGCCAAGCGCATAGAAGCCAGGGAAGAGCAGGAGCACAGACACACTCCTTTTCTCTGTGTCCACAGATCTACAAAGCTTAGGACCCCCTGAGTTTTACAAACCCAGTGCCAAGATGTGACTCTACTCAGAACCCAAGGCTACACTCCCTACCTTACTACCCTAGAGTGACGTCACTTCTGTGCATCCGCTGGCTGCCTAGACTAAGGGCCTACTAAGGAGCAGAAAAACAAGCCCAACAGCACACACATCACCTTAAATCTGGTAGGAAGTGGAAGTGTTCAATACTCACAGGAACAATAAGCCCTTGCCAAGTCAATAAATTAGCTTCATCAACCTGGATGTTACGGAAGTTTTTCATTCCACATTTGCGGATTTCTTCAAGCTCCTGTTGATTGACAAAGCATAAAGGGGTGTCAAACAGGGGGAAAGCACCACATATTAAGATCCCTCCTGATGCCCTCAAATTAAACCAAGTGCCAAAAATGCCAATGACAAAATTGGAGAGTGAGGACTAAACCGTGCTTGGAGTGGTTAAGGAGGCATGGAGCTTGCCATGGCAGTCCCCACTGCAAGGTCGCTGCCTCTACCCATGTCCCAGACCAACACAAGCCCCCACCTCAGTGAACCCCCCTAAACATTATGGGGGGAACTGTGCTTCTGTGGTCGTACCACCTCCTCTTTGAGTTGGTCACCATGCCTATTTAAATCCCTCCGTGTGGGATCTCATACATAGCAGGAACTATACTGAGATACTGTACACCTGTTGCCTTCCAATCAAAATTCATTAAGCACTGATTATGCATCGGATGCTGAGAACCTAAAGATGAATAAAACTAGGGACTGGGAACAAACCAGACACAAACACATATCCACCAGTTTTCTACCCAATGCTATAGATTTCAGAAGGACTTCATGGGCACACAGCAAAGAGAACCATCCAGTCTGGGACGGGGGGGGGGGGGGGGGGGCGGGGCGGGGATGGGAAACCTTCACTGAGCCTCAGTTTCCTCAACTGCAAAACAGACCCAGAGTGCAGAAAATGAAGCGGAGGCCATGTTGTGGGCAACAGGACTCCTTGCAAATACATGGGATTATTGTATAAACGGTCAATTCAGCAAGTGCCATTTCACCCAGAAAGCACAACTTTACGACTTCAGGATCCGGCCTGAGATGTCTTCAGAATTGTCTGTCACCTGTTTTCAACTGTGCACCAGCCTGACATTTCCCATTGCCTCCGACACCTCCGTGAACTCCTGGCAGGCACAATAACCCAAGCCACCCAGCATGCCCTCCCGCCAGCACACCAGCCTCACCAACATCTCCTCCACTCTGACACACGGAGTGCTGCTCCACCCGTCTCAACCCGGCCTCCCATCCAGTGGCACAACAGTCACCTCCACACCTCTCAGGCACCTTCTCTTTGACAGCCCCAGCACCACCCAGCTGAGCCCTGCCTCCTTTGCCAGGCTGCTTCCTCTGGCCCACCTCCAGCACCCTCCAGAACCTCCTTATATGGTGCTGCAGCTCAGAGCAGTATGGGGGCTCCCTATCAGCCCCAACATCGAACCCAAAAGCTCCTCTGCACCTCATACTTCCATCACATAGTGGTAGTTTAAAAGGCACCTCGAGGCTATACAGGCAGGGAAGCAAACAATTTCCAAGGAAGGGTGAACAGGAGCTCAGTCACTGGTTCTGAGTAGGAGGATGTGCTGGGCGCCCAGCCCAGAGCAGCCGAGAGGGAGAGTGCACTGAATGAACACACAAAAGAGGCAGAACACGCTGGTGCTTCATAGCAGGCAACAGGCACGAGTTTCTCCCCCACAGGGTGCTCCTGCTTGTCACCCTCATCTGCCCACCACAATCACCTGGACTTGGGCCCAGCCCCAGAAATTCTGGTCCGGCAAGTGTGGGTGGAGCCTGAACACAGGGATTTCTCACAGGCTGTGCCTGAAGTGAGGAAGAGGCGCTGCTGAGAGCAATGACAAATCCATTTCTCCCTGAGGAGGCGTTGGCAGCATGGGCTGCGACCTCCTGCAGTAAGGAATGGGGTAGCCTGGCCCCTCTTCGCCTGCATGAGGCCCCTCTGCCTGCATGAGGAGGTATGGAACCTGAGGGACCACTCCACCCTGCCAACTGTCACCTGGTCCTCCTGCTCACAGGACTCAACAGAAATGTTCCCCCTGGGGATTATGAAGCCTGGACAGACTCAGGAAGGGGAAGAAGTCTTACACCCACACTGCCACCTCCTTCTACTCTCCAAATAGAATGTAAACTCAACGAGGGCAGAGATCAGGAAACCCTGGTCCTGCCAGGGCCTAGCTCACAGTGGTGTTCAAACATGTGCTTAATGACCGGGTTGGTGGATGGATGGGAAACTGGGGCTTTGGGAGGAAAAAACAACCTGGGGTGGGAAGGATTCTCTATAAATACAGTTCCAATGCTGTGTTTGGCTTTTTTGACCTTGGCTCAAGATACTGGAGTAAGATTATTGGCTAAGTACAGAATATAGCATGCATGTCCCTTAAGGCTACAGTCCTAGCAAACAAAATGTTTTAAACCAAATACAGACAGAAAAAAAAATATGCCAGATAGAACTCTGCAACTAGACAACTAAAAAAAGAAGAAACAACGTTGACAGTATCTAACGTTTATGGGAGAAAACAAATTTTAAAATCATCTGTAAATATATTTTATGGTTTCAGAAACCCACATTCCAACAGTATAAAGTATGGGTGATAAACACAAGGTAAATCTCACAGGAATTACAAAAATATGGCAAGACAAAACTCAACTGTAACGTGAGAGTGAAAAACGGTATCTTGCTCAAGAAAAAGAAGAGGAAGCAGTGAGGAGCACTATGGGCAGGGGTGCAGAAAGGACACTTACTGGTGCTTTGGTATCAAGGAGATCCAGGGGATCCACAGACAAAGATAAAAGCAATACTGCCATGGGAGTGAGCCACACACCTGGCCAGAGAGAGAATGGGCAACCCTGAGGATGCTAATGACAGCAGGGTTGGGAAGCATAGAGAATCCAAAGCAGGGTTATCAGATAAACTCCCAACTTACCTTGCTGTCAAGTTAAGCTCTCCAAAGACAGAAGAGGCAACCTCCTTTGCATAATTCTAACCAACAAGGAAGAACTGATTATAATGCAGAAGTGAGAGAAACTGAGACAAACAAACAGGCCCTGTCATCTTCAAAGAATGATGAGCATCCTGTAGCAGAAAAGTTTCTCAACATGGTGTTGCCAGCATTCAGACATGACTCTGCACTTGAGCCGGCCCAAGCCCTTACCCTGAGACAGATGCCAGGCATTGTGACCTACCCACCCCGATTTCCCAACGTCCTCTAGAGCCCCCATTGAGAACCACGGGCACTATGAGTGGCCAGGATGCTAAAAGACCTGCACTGCAGGTCCTGTGGACAGATGGCCATGTGGACAGAAACTATTTAGCCCAAAATGTTAATCATGCACCCATTGAGGAAAACAACTTCAAGAAGATAAATTCAGGCCAATGATGGTGGTTCATGCCTGTAATCCCAGCATTTTGGGAGGCCAAGGTGGGTGGATTGCTTGAGCCCAGGAATTCGAGACCAGCCTGGCCAACATGGTAAAACCCTGTCTCTACTAAAAAAATATATATATATATACAAAAATTTAGCCAGGTATGGTGGTGCGTGCCTATGGTCTCAGCTACTCGGGAGGCTGAGGTAAGAGTGGGAGAATCAACTGGGCCCTGGCGGTCAAGGCTGCAGTGAGCCAAGATTGCAACTACTGCACTCCAGCCAGGGCATTGGAATGAGACCCTGTCTCAAAAAAAAATAAAAAAGAAGAGAAGAAGAAGAAGAAGAAAAATTCAAATAATTCAGAAGAGAACAGTTCCATCTGAATATCTGAGACTCAAAAGGCAAAAGGACTCAAACCCTCAAGATGGTTGTAAACCCTCAAGCAAAACTGTGTCCCGGTAACTGAGAATGGTCCTGATAGTGAAAAATTAGGGAAGGAATGGAAGGAAACCAATGTAAATTCCAAGAAGTGGAATTCAGAAGGATGTTACAAATGACAGAAGGACCTGATAAAAACCACAAGAGCAGCCCAGCTCTAGAACAGTTAGGAAGACGAAAGCCAAGAACGACAGACGCTTACAAATAACACTCCCACAAAGGTTTGTTTCAGTTCTGCTCAGAGCAAGAACAGCCCAAGTCAGCTGCTCAGGGCTGATGGTGCAATGCTGACAAACGGAGAGAAGAGTTCAAGGGAAAGCAGAACCAGGCAGCTTGCACGTTCCTTCTCTTGATGGAGACAGCAGGCTTCCCAACCAGGGCAGGTGGTGCCGGAGAGAGAGCAAAGCTTCTCAGAATGAGATCCACTTCTGAGCCCAGCAGTAGATTTCAATGTATAGAAAGAAACTGAAAGAGCCCAGGGGTGCCACCCAGCTCTTGAAAAAGGAAAACATCCATGCCCTAAACTTAACCCCACAGAGCTTGATGCCCACTCCAGGGCCAAGTGTGGAACATGGCAGACAGGGATGGTTACTTAACAGCTTTGCAAGCACTAACAGGAGAGATGGACCCTGGGCCCCAGCAGAAGGTCACTGACCCAAGTCCCGAGAGGAGATAGGAGAACAGGATACTGCTGTATATAGCCAGTGCTCTGTCACACAGCTCAGACGTACACACCTGGGTCTTGGCAAAGTAGTTAACGGTTTCTCTTTTGCTTCTTTTTGGGGTCTACAATGAGGCCTAAAGAGCTAACTGTTTGGCCGGGCACGGTGGCTCATGCCTGTAATCCTAGCACTTTGGGAGACCGAGGTGGGTATATCACCTGAGGTTAGGAGTCTGAGACCAGCCTGGCCAACGTGATGAAACCCCATCTCTACTAAAACTACAAAAAAAAATTAGCTGGGCATGTTGGTGAGCACCTGTAATCCCAGCTATTTAGAAGGCTAAAGCAGAAGAATAACTTGAACCCAGGAGGTGGAGACTGCAGTGAGCCGAGATCATGCCATTGCACTCCAACCTGGGCAACAAGAGTAAAACTGTCTTGAAAAAAAAAAAAAAGAAAGAAAGAAAGAAAACTAACTGTTCAAAATCTTCCCAGGTAATCCTCATACAAGGCCAGGTTTGAGAACCTCTTAGGAGCCACTAATTTGTGGTCATAGTCCTCTTTAAGAAATCTATGCCAGGCTGGGCGTGGTGGCTCATGCCTGTAATCCAAGCACTTTGGAGGCCAAGGCGGGTGGATCACCTGAGGTCAGGAGTTCAAGACCAGCCTGACCAACAGGGTGAAACTCCATCTTTTAAAAAAAAAAGAAAAGAAAGAAAGAAAGAAATCTATGCCAGGGCCAGGTGTAGGGTGTGGTAGTTCGTGCCTGTAATCCCAGCATTTTGGGAGGCCAAGGCAGGTGGATCACTTGAGGCCAGGAGTTTGAGCCTGGCCAACATGGTGAAACACTGTCTCTACTAAAAATACAAAAATTAGCTGGGCATGGGGGTGCACGCCTGTAGTTCCAGCTATTCAGGAGGCTGAGGCATGAGAATCACCTGAACCCAGGAGGCAGAGGCTACAGTGAGCCAAGATTGCACCACTGTACTCCAGCCTGAGCGACAGAGTGAGATCCTGTCTTAAAAGAAAGAAAAAAATAATATAGGCCAAGAATAGTGGCTCACACCTATAATTCCAACACTGGGAGGTCAAGGCAGGAGGATCGCTTAAGCTCAGGAGTTCAAGACCAGCCTGGGCAATATAGCAAGACCTTATCGATTAAAAAAAAAAAAAAAAATCAAAAAATTTGCCAGGTGTGGTGATGCATGCCTGTGGTCCCAGCTATGCATGGGCTGACTTGGGACAACCAGTTGAGCCCAAAAGGTCGAGTGAGCCATGATGGCGCCACTGCACTCCAACCTGGTCAACAGAGTGAGACCCTGTCTCAAAAAAGAAAAAGAAAAAAGAAAAGAAAAGAAATCCAGGCCAGGCGTGGTGACTCACGCCTGTAATCCGAGCACTTTGAGAGGCCAAGGTGGGCGGATCACCTGAGGTCAGGACTTCGAGACCAGCCTGGTTAACATAGTGAAACCCCATCTCTAATAAAAATACAAAAATTAGCTGAGCATGGTGGCGCGCGCCTGTAGTCCCAGCTACTCGGGAGGCTGAGGCAGGAGAATCGCTTGAACCCAGGATGCGGAGGCTGCAGTGAGCTGAGATCCCACCACTGCACTCCAGCCTGGGCAACAGAGTGAGACTTCATCTCGAAAAAACAGAAAAGAAATCCAAAAGCACTAGATGACTCTTCCCCCCAGCAAAATACGTAGGAATCCTCCCCATCCAGTAATTCCAACTAAAACTCTTTAATACAACCCAACAATTCCAACTAAAACTCTTTGGTGCAACCCAAATGAGCAGTGTGTAGAATCCCACCAAGTCAGCCTGGTGATTTCCTCCCTCTTATCTCTTTCCCCAGGATGTCTCCTGGAAGGATGTCCCCAACTGTCCTGCTATCACCAGCCCCACATCCCCAACATGTTCATCATTGAAAGCCTCTCTCAAATGTCCGTTCCTCTAAGGACCTCCCCAAGTCCTGGCTAAAGTGATGCTCCTTTCTCTCAACAGCCACTGTGATGTTTCTGTACAACATAGATAAACAGAGGCTGGATCAAGAAGAGCTGAGGAGAATCGAATGACTTTAGAACTGGTGGTCTGAAGTCACCCTGGCGGAAAGTGGGCTGAGAGAGATGCAGTCAGGTACCACATATCAGGAAAGGAACAGATACAGGCTTAAAGACCAAAGGCCTCCAAGAATCCTTGACAGCAAAACGACACCCCAAGTCACAGAATAAAATATTTTACAGATCCAGTAAAGATCTGGTCTTGGTCCCAAACACTTAATTTTTCACCTAGTACAGGACATGAACCTTAGCAGCAGTGTGAAAAATTGACGGTTTAGCTGACCAACCGTTCGTACCGTGTTTAACATCCAGGCTACCCTCAGCTATTCAGAGCTAAGTGCTGTGTCCGGTTCTGGGCACCATACTTTAGAAGACCACATCAAATAAGGGCTGCTCAAGAAAAGAACAGCAATGATCATGTCCTTCCAGGAACAATCAAAAGGATCAGGGACCTATGGCCTAAAGAGATGTGAAGATGACACACATCCTCTTCAAACGTTAAAAAGTTCACCTGCTGGCTGGGCACAGTGGCTCATGCCTGTAATTCCACACTTTGTTGTTTGTTGTTTGAGTCCAGCTCTGTCGGCCAGGCTGGAGTGTAGTGGCGCGATCTCAGCTCACTGCAACCTCCGCCACCCAGGCTCAAGTGATTCTTGTGCCTCAACCTCCCGAGTAGCTGGGACTACAGGTGCGCGCTACCATGCCCGAGTGATTTTTGTATTTTTGGTAGAGATGGGGTTTTGCCATGTTGGCCAGGCTGGTCTCCAACTCCTAACCTCAAGTGATCCACCCGCCTCGGCCTCCCAAAGTGCTCCTGTAATCCCAGCACTTTGGGATGCCGAGGTAGGAAAATCACTTGAGGCCAGCAGTTGGAGACCAGTCAAGGCAACTTAGTAAGACCTCATCTCTACTAAAAAAACAAAAAATGAAGCAGAAGGATTGCTTGAGTCCAGGAGGTCCAAGCTGCAGTGAGCCATGATCATGCCACTGCACTCCAGCCTGGGTGACAGAGCAAGACCTTGCTGCCAAAAAAAAAAAAAATTAAACTAAAATTTTATTTTTTTCAGCACAGGGTTTCACCATGTTTGTCAGGCTGGTCTTGAACTCCTGACCTCAGGTGATCTGCCCATCTTGGCCTCCAAAGTGCTTGGATTACAGGTGTGAGCCACCACGCCCGGCCTAAAATTTTAAATTTAGAAAGTTCATCTGCAAACATTCAACCTTCTATATGAGTAAAGAAGAAAGAATAGGGGCAAGTGTTCCCAGGCAACTTCTGACTCAGTGCCAAACTCTTTAACGCCACCTCAATGTGGTCTAAGCCCCCCTGACTTGGGGCAGCAGGCGTCATGTCACTATAGATACTCAAATGGATGGAGCAGACCGGGCAGCCACTGGCCAGGGCTGTCAGCAAGAAGCCACCTGTACTGGGCAGAACTGTGCCACACACCCTCTTGAGTCTCCTCTGAAGTCAGTGCCACAGGAGCAGATGAATAGACATGCAGAGGAATAACCAGTGGGGCCAGTCAGGCATGCTTCAGATGTCACAGCAGTGCTATGGGCAGCATGTCTCGATGCAAAGACAGTAAACAAGCATATTCCACGTCACTGAGTCATTTTTATATCTGTTAAATGGCAAAAGGCCTGTAGTATCCCTAAAGGAAAGCTAAGCTTAACGCCACTTCTCTTGGCTGTTGAGCGTGGATTAAAACAACAGAGAAATGCTAGAAATGCTGCTCTAGAAACTTTTTTTTTTTTTTTTTTTTTTTTGACGAAGTCTCACTCTGTCACCCAGGCTGGAGTACAGTGGCGTGGTATCAGCTCACTGCAACCTCCACCTCCCAGGTTCAAGCAATTCTCTGTCTCAACCTCCTGAGTAGCTGGGATTACAGGTGCCCACCACCATGCCCAGCTAATTTTTGTATTTTTAGTAGAGACAGGGTTTCACCATCTTGGCCAGGCTGGTCTTGAACCCCTGACCTCGTGATCTACCCACCTCGGTCTCCCAAAGTGTTGGGATTACAGGGGTGAGCCACCACGTCAGGCCTGCTCTAGGAACTTTTAGGTCAGAGGGAGGAAAGTCCAGCAGACACCCATGGAGGGAACAGCTTTGTGGAAGAGAGGCTCTGAGATGGGCCTTGAAAGATGAGGGAAGACAGAACTGCTAGAGAACAGGAGTCCATATGTGGGAAATGTGTATGCAGAGGCACGGAGGGTAGATATCAGCAGGGGTATTAGGGAAGCAGCAAGGAAGCCAGTTTAGGTGAAGTGTTTACCAACTCAGGTAAGTCATTATCAGGGCCAGAACTCTCGGCCAGGGTACCTGGCCAAGCCCCTGGGAGATGTTTAATACCAACATGCAGAGAGGCAGGGGAGGGGCGGGAGAGGGGCACAGGGGAGAAGGAGGAGAGCTGACTGTGCCTAGGTGTCATCTAGGACCTGCTTACTGCATCAGCCCCAAGGGCAGGATGGGTACCTTTGAGTGGGGAGTGCTCCCAGATGTCTGTGATATGCACTCCATGCCCTGCTTAAGAATCATCACATTCAGGGCCAGGCATAGTGGCTCACACCTGTAATCCCAGCACTTTGGGAGGCTGAGGTGGGTGATCACCTGAGGTCAGGAGCTCAAGAGCAGCCTGGCCAATATGGTGAAAGTCCATCTCTACTAAAAATACGAAAATTAGCTGGGTATGGTGGCACATGCCTGTAATCCCAGCTACTCAGCAGGCTGAGGCAGGAGAATTGCTTGAACCCTGGAGGCAGAGGTTACAGTGAACTGAGATTGCGCCACTGCACTCTAGCCTGGGTGACAGAGCAAGACTCTGTCACAAAAAAAAGAAAAAACAAAAGGAAAAAAAAAAGAACGCCACATTCATATCACCCAGTCTCTTGGCAAGGAAAAAACTGGAGCCTTGATGAATGCAGTGTCATTTCCACAGCTAGAAACAAGCTCTTAAAAGGACCAAAACCTCCCACTGAGCTAGCACACAGAAGAAATGGAAAAAAATCCCCTCTCACTGCAACAAGTCTATAGTCACCGAACCCTAGACACTGTTATGAATTTTTTATTTTTGAGACGGAGTTTCACTCTTGTTGCCCAAGTTGGAGTGCAATGGCACAATCTCTGCTCACCATAACCTCACAAAAGCCTCCCAGGTTCAAGCGATTCTCCTGTCTCAGCCCCTTGAGTAGCTAGGATTACAGGCACACGCAACCATGTCTGGCTAATTTTTTGTATTTTTAGTTCACCATGTTAGCCAGACTGGTCTCGAACTCCTGACCTCAGGTGATATGCCCGTCTCTGCCTCACAAAGTGCTGAGATTACAGGCATGAGCCACCTCGCCCAGCATGTTCTGAATTTTTTTTTTTATGTGAGCACTGGCCAGCACAGTGGCTCACATCTATAATCCCAGCATTTTGGGAAGTAAAGGTAGGAGGATCACTTGAGGCCAGGAGTTCAAGACCAGCCTAGGAAACATAGCAAGATCCCATCTCTACAAAAAACAAGAACAACAAAATGTGCCAAGAAGCTTGGCATGGGAAAAAAAAATGGCCAGGCGTGGTGGTTCGCGCCTGTAATCCCAGCACTTCTGGAGGCCAAGGGGGTGAACTACTTGAGCCCAGGGGTTCAAGACTAGCCTGGAAAATATGGCAAAACCCCATCTCTACCAAAAAATATAAAAATTAGCTGGGGATAGTTTCACCTATAGTCTTCAGCTACTTGGGGGGCTGAGGTGGGAGGATCACTTGAGCCTGGGAGGCGAAGGTTGCAGTGAGCCGAGATTGAGACTCTATCTAAAAACAAAACAAAATAAAAATAAAAATTAGCAGGGCAGGCCGGGCGCGGAGGCTCAAACCTGTAATCCTAGCACTTTGGGAGGCTGAGGCGGGCGGACTGCCTGAACTCATGAGTTCGAGACCAGCCTGGGCAACACGGTGTAACTCCGTCTCTACTGAAATACAAAAAAGTAGCCGGGTATGTCAGAGTGCGCCTGTAGTCCCAGCTACTCAGGAGGCTGAAGAGGGAGAATTGCCTGAACCCAGAAGGTGGAAGTTGCAGTGAGCTGAGATCATGCCACTGCACTCTGGCCTGGGACAGAATGAGACTCCATCTCTTAAAAAAAAAAAAAATTAGCCGGGCATGGTGGCACACACCTGTAGTCTCAACTCTCAAGAGGATGAGACAGGAGGGTCCTTTGAGCCCAGAAGCTTGAGGTTATAATAAGCTATGATCATGCCACTGCACTCCAGCCTGGGCAAAACAGCAAGACCTTGTCCCTTGAAGAAAAGAGGCCAGGCATGGTGGCTCACATCTGTAATCCCAGCACTTTGGGAGGGTAAGGCAAGCGGATCACGTGAGGTCAGGAGTTCGAGACCAGCCTGGCCAACAAGGTAAAACCCCATCTCTACTAAAAATACAAAAGGCCGGGCACGGTGGCTCATACCTATAATCCCTGCACTTTGGGAGGCTAAGGCGGGCAGATCACAAGGTCAGGCATTCAAGATGAGCCTGACCAACATGGTGAAACCCCATCTCTACTAAAAGTACAAAAACTTAGCTTGGCATGGTGGTGCGTGCCTGTAATTTCAGCTTCTCAAGAGGCTGACAAAGAAGACTGGCTTGAATCTGGGAGGCAGAGGTTGCAATGAGCCAAGATCGCGCCACTGTACTCCAGTCTAGGCAACAGAGTGAGACTTAGTCAAATAAATAAATAAATAAATAAGCAAGCCAGGAGTGCTAGTAAATGCCTGTAGTCCCAGTACTTGGGAGACTGAGGCATGAGAATCACTTGAACCAGGGAGGCACAGGCTACAGTGAGCTGAGATCACTGAAAGGAGGGGAGAGGAAGGGAGGAGACGGGAGGGGAGGGGATTCCAACAAAGAACAGAAACAGAGAGATGCTAGGAAAGGGGCAGCCATGGCATGAGAGGAAGTGGTCAATTATGACAGCACTCTGCACTGTTTACAATTCACAGCACATGGGATACGACTGGAGCCTCACCATAGCCTTGAGATGGGAAAATGGGGCATATTAGCCACATTTTACAGATGGTAAAGCCAAGGCTCAGAGAGGTTCAAGTGAAAGAAATTGTACAGAGCAGGCCCAGGACTAGCAACACTACTGAAATTGCTCTTCTTTAACTATCTCAGCCACCCAAAGCGGTGGGTTGATGCTCCCATCGGAAACAGACAGAGCAGGTGCTCTTCTTTACTCTGTGGGAGGGCTTAGCTTGCACTGGAATAGTACTGCCCAATAGTTACATCAACAAAAACATGAACATATTCAGTATTTCTCCAAGCCTGGCAAAGCTAATCATTATGTGCCTGTGTTATACAAGGATTATTTCTAGGCTCCTCCTGCCCAGGCAAAACAAAACCTGGCAGATGGAACTGGACATCTGAGGAAAGTTACATAAACCTGCCTTAAATCTACCAAATTCCAGTATAACTAGTCTATCAAAGTGAATAATTGTAACAGAAATGCAAACTTTCCAAGTTTTCATAAGGCAACTCTTGGCAATGACTTTTTATTTTTTTCCCTGAGACTGGGTCTGGCTCTGTTGCCCAGGCTGGAGTGCAGTGGCACAATCACAGCTCACTGCAGTCTCAACCTCCAGAGCTCAAGTGATCCTCCCATCTCAGCCTTCTGAGTAGCTGCGACTATAAGCATGTGCCACTGTGCCCAGCTAATCTTTTTTACTTTTTTGTAGAGACAGGGTCTCACTATGTTGGGCAGACTGGTCTCAAATTCCTAGGCTCAAGTGATCCTCCCATCTCAGCCTTCCTAAGTGCTGGGATTATAGGCATAAGCCACTGTGTCTGGCCATTAAATCATGATTTAAACATAATTCAATACACTGAAAATCTAAACATAAGCCTCATGACCTTCTAATGCAATTCTCTCATTTCAACTAGTATTCAGCTAAGGGGGCAGGACCCATGGCAAGACATCATCCCTTCCCAAGGTCAGCAGTATCCTAGCTATCTTACATTTAGTTATCATCACAACTAATACACCTGGTTCCGGCCATGGTGGCTCACGCCTGTAATCCCAGCACTTTGGGAGGCTGAGGCAGGTAGATCACCTGAGGTCAGGAGTTCAAGACCAGCCTGGCCAACATGGTGAAATCCTGTCTCTGCTACAAATACAAAAAATTAGCCAGGTGTGGTGGCACACGTGTGTAATCCCAGCTACTTGGGAGGCTGAGGCAGGAGAATTGCTTGAACCTGGGAGACGGAGGTTGCGGCGAGCTGAGATCACACCATCGCACTCCAGCCTAGATGACGAGTGACACTCCATCTCAAATAAATAAATAAACAAATAATACACTTGGCTATGATCATAACTTTATGAAGTCATCTCATCATCCTCTGTAGAAATTGGGACACTGAGGCTGAAAGGGACGATACTAAGGAGTCAAAGGCAGAAATCTACATCTGAACTCTATTACTCTATCACAGCACACTGCTTCTCAGGTGGTCATTCTAAGAGGACACAACAAAAGAGAACACTCAACACAGGCTTAGAGGAACGCACTGCACACAACCTCCACAGTAAGCATGGGGGAAGCATAGTCAAGGCTCCAACTCAGCAGGCCTTGACACCAGCTTCTGGCTGCCACGCCTCATTCCTGGAAGGTGCTTCGGTGTCCCACCTGTACATGGGTGTGCCTGGCATTCCTGACCTCCAGTACATACTCCAGAGTCCAGCACCCCCGTACCAGACTGACAGCTCCGTGAGGGCTGGGACACCGACCTCTTCAAGTTTGTCCACAACAGACCCAATGACACAAAGCCTCACACAGGACAAATGGGCACAATGGGAACTGCCTGTGTAAAACTCATGGAGAATCCCTGCAGGAAGCTTAGGTTTTTGTGTGCTGACTGTTCTTAACGAGAGGCACCATGGTGTGAAACAGACTTTTTTAACAAGGCACCTTAGACGAGTTCAGAGACTATTTGACCTCTGTTACTCCTTCTCCCACACCATGAGTCCGGTGGGTCCTCTCTCAGAAAGATGGAACCACATGAGCCCTGACTTTGACATTAACATCTGCTTTGGTTGCAGATGTGCCTGCTGGGCTAGAGGGTGTCAAAGAGAATGTTCCCCCACCTCTGCTGAGCTACGCTAGGAAAGTGGAGGCAAAATCTGACAAGAAAATGAAATACATTACAATTAGGAGAAGGGCAAAAAATAATAATCAAAAAAAAGAAAACAAAATGAAATACAGAAAACTATAATCAACACAGCCCTGGAACTGTTAAAAACCAAAACAAAATCCAGACAACCTCCTAATCAGAAATGAACCCTCTTCCTCTCCATCTTGTCCCTTCCTCAAAACCAAAAGTAACCATCTAAAAAGAAGGAGCAGGGCCCTGAGAGCATGGGACCTTAATGGTGGGCCTGGCTCCACCAATGACTTCAGCTTCCTCATCTGTAAACTGAGGCCACTGGTATCTGCCTTCCCAGGTCCCTCTCGCAGCTCTGGAATTCTAGAGTGTGTGTGTGGCAAGAGTCAGGAGGAGAAACCACACAGCGACCAGAAGCAACTTTCTTAACTTTCTGCTTCAAGGTTGAAAGAGAAGACAATAGCCAGGCACCAAGGCTCACGCCTGTAATCCCAGCCTGTGGGAGGCAGAGGCAAGCAGATGACCTGAGGTCAGGAGTTCAAGACCAGCCTCCCCAACATACTGAAACCCCGTCTCTACTAAAAATTACAAAAATTAGCCAGGTGTAGTGGCAGGTGCCTGTAATTCCAGCTACTCAGGAGGCTGAGGCAGGAGGCTGCAGTGAGACAAGACAGTGCCTCCAGAGGTGGAGGCTGCAGTGAGCCAACATAGTGCCATTGCACTCCAACCTGGAAGACAGAGTGAGATTCTGTCTCAAAAAAAAAAAAAAAAAAAAAAGGCCGAGGCCGGTGAATCACAAGGTCACAAAGTCAAGCGTTTGAGACCAGCCTGGCCAAAATGGTGAAATCCTATCTCTACTAAAAATACAGAAAAGTTGGCCAGGCAAAGTGGCTCACACCTGTAATACCAGAACTTTGGGAGGCTGAGGTGGGCAAATCATGAGGTCAAAATCGAGACCATCCTGGCCAACATAGCGAAACCCCACCTCTACTAAAAATACAAAAATTAGCTGGGCGTGGCAGCGCATGCCTGCAGTACCAGCTACTCGGGAGGCTGAGGCAGGAGCATCGCTTGAACCCAGGAGGCGGAGGTTGGGCCACTGCACTCCAGCCTGGCGACAAAGCGAGACCCCGTCTCAAAAAAGAAAAAAAAAAATTAGGCCAGGTGCAGTAGCTCACGCCTGTAATCCTAGCACTTTGGGAGGCCGAGGTGGGTGGATCACCTGAGGTCAGGAGTTCAAGACGAGCCTGGCCATCATGGTGAAACCCCATCTTTAAAAATAAAATAAAATAAATAAAAAATTTAAAAAAATAGCTGGGCATAGTGTCTGGCGCCTGTAATCCCAGCTACTTGGGAAGGTGAGGCAGGAGAATTGCTTGAACCCGGGGGGGAGCAACAATATTACATCTGAGACCTCAACTTCTCAGTCAAGATTTGCTTTCAAACCTCCATCCCTGACCCAGCTCAGCACCTGTGGAGCCTTCCAAAGCACCTATGCTCATCTTTGGACACAGTGATTGTCACCCTACACTGGATGTATATGCAGGACAGGAAGGGAAAATACACAAGGTAGGTTTCTGAGATATTAGGAAAACAAATTTTGAGTTCAAGAGCTATTCAATTTTAGGCCAGGCACAGTGGCTCATGCCTGTAATCCTAGCACTTTGGGAGGCGGAGGCGGGTGGATCACCTGAGGGCAGGAGTTTGAGACCAGCCTGGCTAAAACAGTGAAACCCCATCTCTACTAAAACTACAAAAATTAGCTGGGCGTGGTCGCATGTGCCCACCTCAGCCTCCCAAAGTGCTGGGATTACAGGTGTGAGCCACAGCGTCTGGCCTAGCTATTCCATTTTGTTGGGAAAAGTAAATTTTTCTTTTTCTTTTCTTTCTTATCTTTTTTTTTTTTTTTTTTTTTTTTTAAAGACAGAGTCTTGCTCTACCACTCAGGCTGCAGTGCAGTGGCACCATCTCAGTTCAGCGCAACCTCCACCTCCCAGGTTCAAGCAATTCTCCTGCCTCAGCCTCCCGGGTAGCTGGGACTACAGGCATACGCCACTATCCCTGGCTAATTTTTTTTATTTTTAGTAGAGACAGGGTTTCACTGTGTTAGCGAGGATGGTCTCAATCTCCTGACCTTGTGATCTACCCGCCTCAGCCTCCTAAAGTGCTGGGATTACAGGCGTGAGCCACCCTACCTGGCCTAGCTATTCAATTTTGTTGGAAAAAGTAAACTATTTTTCTTTTCTTTTTTTGAGATGGGAGTTTCGTTCTCGTTGCCCAGGTTGGAGTGCAACCTCCACCTCCTGGGTTCAAGTGATTCTCCTGTCTCAGCCTCCTGAGTAGCTGGGATCACAGGCATGCACCACCACGCTCGGCTAATTTGTTGCATTTTTAGTAGAGACAGGGTTTCACAGTGTTAGCCAGGATGGTCTCAATCTCCTGACCTCCTGATCCGCCCACCTTGGGCTCCCAAAATGCTGGGGTTACAGGCGTGAGCCACTGCACCTGGCCTAAAATTTTGTTGAGAAAAGTAAACTTTTCTCTTTCTTTTTTTTTTTTTTAAAGACAGAGTCTCGCTCTATCACCCAGGCTGCAGTGCAGTGCCACCATCTTGGCTCACCACTACCTCCACCTCCCAGGTTCAAGGGATTCCCCTGCCTCAGCCTCCTGAGTAGCTGGGACTACAGGCACACGCCACCACACCCAGCCAATTTTTGTATTTTTAGTAGAGACGGGGTTTCACCATGTTGGCCAGCATGGTCTCAATCTCCTGACTTCGTGATCCACCCACCTCAACCTCCCAAAGTGCTGGGATTACAGGCGTGAGCCACCACACCTGGCCCCTAGCCAACACTTTTAAACAAATATTCACACAGCTATCTCAGTAACTCTTTCACCAACCTACAGAATAACAGAGTACCACAGGTAAGAGAATGGGCTCTCAGTGATGTAGGTATGTCCAGTCAGGCTGGCCCCGAGCTAGCCTGAAACCACCTTCACAGTACCATCTCCTATCACTCCTCCAAATCCTCTCCTCCTGTCAGGCTGGTCACCTCACTGCCTTGGAACATGTCTTGGCTACTCCCAATAATAATATCTACAAGTAGCTCACACTAAGTACATGCCAGACATTCTTCTAAGCAGTTGGTATATATTAACTCATTTAACCTTCACACACAGGCAACATAACTAAGGCACAGAGAGGTTTTTAACTGCTATGCTGTAGTCTCCCTCTACATAGCTTTGTTCTGAGCAAAAGCCCCTTCCTCCCTTTCTTACATGGGTGGGAGGCTTGGGGAGTTAAAATTATCTATGTCCCCCAAGAACAGGCAGGATGAAGCTGGCCACAGCAAATACATGCAAAGCCCTTCTTGAGTGAGTGGCATGCCACTTCTCCTGGATACTACGGCTATCCAGGAGATATGTATATCTGATCCCTCAACCTAAAGGCTATGGTATCTCTGCCGCCTGTCCTTAAATCCATCAGCACCGCCCTCGGTGACAGCCCTCCACAGAGAGGTAGCTCACCCTCCAAGGCTGGCCTGGCAGAGGGAGGGCTCCTAGCTCTGGAGGAACCAGGTGCACTGGACATGTCAATCTAGGGTAAAATCAGGCCAATGCCTCAGCGCTTCTGAAAGCATCTCAGAGGCTGGCCTAACTAAAACCCAAAGCGGGACAGAACAAGGTCAGATGCAACCAGCACTGGGGAGTAGGCAGATGGTCTCTGGGGTTCCTCAAGGCATTTCCCACAGGGACTGCCCACAGCCATCCTGAGGGATGAGAGAGACTCAACCTCACTGGCCACCCAATCCCTCTCTTCTTCAACTGCTGAAACTCTACTCATGCTTAAAGGGCCAGACCAAGTTCAACCTCTTCTTCAATGTCAGAGGGTCTTCCCCTCCCCTGCAAACCATTATTCAGATGGTAGACATCCAGCACATAGTGGCCAGCCCAAGATTTCTTTGTTCCAGGTACATGTCATTTTTCTCCTTCGATGATCTCCTCAAGGGCAGAGGAAGTACCCCTTAAGCTGAGTCTCAAAGGTCAAGAAGTTACCCTGGTACAGAGAAGAGACAGGGATGCCAATCATGAGACCCAGAGTGTGCAAAGCATGCTGTGTTTAGGGGACTCAACGGGCAAGTAGGGAGAGACAAGGCTGGTGAAACCAAGTCTTGAAGGAACAAGCTAAGGAATGTGCACTTGTAATCCGGAGTCCCAGCCTCATCCTCACCCTACCCTACTAAATTCAGTTCTAATCTCTGAGAGCAGGGCCTGGGGATGTGTGTTTCTAACACACACCACACCACACACTACTCTGATGCACTGCTGGTTAGGAATGGTGTGGGACAGAGGGCGCACTGACCAGTAAGGAGTTTAGGCAAACCGCTAAGGAACTCGATGCAGGTGTCCACCACAAACAGAGATGGCCTGAACTGAGGGTGTGGGAGTGGGAGTGGGGGATGGAGAGAAGACAGGCAGAGAACAGAGACTGAAGGCATAGTTCAGCAGAATCCACCAGGTGACTAGACAAGGGAGGAAGAGTCCAGAAGGGCTCCGCTGGCGTTTTTTCCTTGAGCAACTGAGTAGACAAGTGAATCATTAACTAAGTAAGACAGGAGGAGAAGCGTGAGGACAGAGAGAGAGAGTCATAGGAGGAGCTAAGACTTAGATGCCTATAGATCTGTGTGCAATTCCCAGGAAAACTCTGGAACTGGTTGGAGTCCAGGCTCAGGAGGAATGTCTCTATGGCTCTCTAAGCTTTAATTCCTAACTTACTATTGTAGCACAGAATATAGAAATGTCTTAAATAGTAATAAATGTTTCAATAAAATGAGAATACTTTCAAGTGTCCTCTTATAATAAAAGTTTAAAGCAACAGTCTCCCAATTTAGAGTGTTAACAAGGTCAGAAAAGGCCCTAGTACCCTGAGACAAGTTTTTGTGTCAGGGTTTTTGTTTTGTTTTTTCGAAATGGAGTCTCACACTGTTGTCTGGGCTGGAGTGCAACAGCGCAGTCTCAGCTTACTGCAACCTCTGCCTCTCGGGTTCAAGCGATTCTCCTGCCTTAGACTCCCAAGTAGCTGGGATTACAGGCGACTGCCACCACGCCCAACTAATTTTTTTTTTTTTTTGAGACGGAGTCTTGCTCTGTCGCCCAGGCTGCAGTGCAGTGGCGCAATCTCGGCTCACTGCAACCTCTGCCTCCCGGATTCAAGCAACTCTCCTGCCTCAGCCTCCCGCGCAGCTGGGACTACAGGCACATGCCACCATGCCCAGATAATTTTTTGTATTTTTTTTAGTAGAGACGGGGTTTCACCATATTGGCCAGGCTGGTCTTGAACTCCTGACCTCATGATCCACCCACCTCGGCCTCCCAAAGTGCTGGGATTACAGGTGTGAGCCACTGTGCCTGGCCTTTCTCAGGGTTTTCTAGTAAATATCTTAAAAGGTCCCAAATGTTGCAATAATTGAGTATACCCCTTCCTATCACCTGCCCCAAACATTTACAAAAAATATCATTAAGGGAAGCTGAAACAGTCCCAACTTACTGGAATACATAAATTCACGATAAAAGACACAACGTTTTTCTCAATTCACAAAACTTCAGTGGATTCAGGACATTTACACTGGCATAATATCATATATAAAACTCCCTTCACCTCCTACACATGTGACACATGGAGTATAGTATCACTGCAGTATCTTCTTAATTACCCAATCTCAGAATCTAAACCTATACTCAAAAGCAAACTACCTCATCACTTAATACAATGAAACCCAAGGAATGAACTTTTAGAGGCTCCTTCTACTATGACTATGGACTGGGAGAAAGTATAACAATATGAAGTTCTGAGAGAACATTTTAAAATAGCATTAGGCCGGGCACCGTGGCTCACACCTGTAATCCCAACACTCTGGGAGGCCTCAGAGGGCAGATCACCTGAGGTCAGGAGTTTGAGACCAACCTGGCCAACATGGTAAAACCCCATCTCTACTAAAAATACAAAATTAGCCAGGAGTCGTGGTGCACACCTATAGTCCCAGCTACTTGGGAGCCTGAGGCAGGAGAATCGCTTGAACCTGGGAGGTGGAGGTTGCAGTGAGTGGAAATCGCGCCATTGCACTCCAGCCTGGGCAACAAGAGCAAAAATGCCTTAACTCAACATTTACATCATGATAAGTAATAAAACATTACACACACACCTCTAAATGAACAGATTTCCCCCTCTGAGAAAAGCCCTTCTGGGAAGCTACTCAACAGGAGGGCCTTTGGGGGAGGTGTGTGCAATGTGAAGCTGCAAAGAAATGATCAGATGGCAATTGGTTGCCTAAGCCACATATAAAGGTTTCACTTTTGGCTTTTGCAGCAATTTCCCCATCCTGATTGAAGCAATGGTTACAATCTGGTTGTTGCCAACAATGCTAAATTAGCTGCTTGCAAATTAAAATGTACTTAATGTTTTATTAAGATTGTAAATCCTAAAAAGGGTTCTAAAAAAGGTTAACACTCTTGGCAAATGCTTTTAAAATCAAAGACTTTATCATACTCACTTTGCCTAAAATAACTTCTCAGCGTATAATATGCAAATCACTCTACTTTTAATAATGTATTTTATACTATCTGCAGATAGTCCATTGTTACAAAATCTTTTTGTGGAATGTCCTAGAAAAGATTTTTAACAGAAATCTAAAGTTCTTTAAGATGTAATTAATTTGATCATTCAACATTTGCTTGCTTGCTATGCCTAAGGCACTGTTCCACGCACTAAGTCCCAATTTTTCCCAACCGAAAATCACTTTATTTCCATTCAGTGTACTGAAAGACTTTGCTGATCAACCTGATCAATAATTTTTCTTCCTTAAAAAAAAAAAAAAAAAAACTAACCAGGCTTAAACATTGACTCTCACAGCCAATGATTAGCATCACATAACTGGTGTTCCCCTAGTGAACCGAAAGGCTTTCCATCCTCAACAAACAACACACGGCTCCATGCAGCCTTGGAGTAAGAAATGAAGACAGCCTGACAGAAGGCATGGAATTTGGGTCCTGGAACCAGGAAGAGTCAGCATCTCACCTCTCCCCACCACTTTCTACAACTCTGCCTTAGGTAAGTCCCTTAACCTATTTAACCTCACAATGTCCCCATTTGTAAAAATAAAAATGACAATACACTAACTTTGAGGGTTGAAAAGGCAATTTATGTAAATAACCTAATATTTAATAAATACTCTGTTAATGTTACAAATTTTTTCCAGGCTCTATTTTTTTTTTAGAAACACAATAATATTTTTAAAATCATAGTAAGTCCCCCTCTCAGACCCCTGAGAACCTGGGGATTCCAACTTCAGGATAGGCTAGGGGGATACCAGGATGAATTAGGTCAAGATCCCTGCCCTTCAGGATCTCAGAACACAGTGTAGGAAACACAGAGTCTGTAACACAAACAGATTGTGACAAGTGCTCAAAGAGAAACATAAAGAAAGTACTGTGGTCACACAAAGGAGGAAACAACTCATTCTGAAGGGGGATGTGGGAGCAGGGGGCTCACAGAGTAGTTGGCATTGAAGTTGAACGGGGGACTTCTCTGGAAGGGAGAAGTGAGGAGAAGGCAGCCTTTCTTGGGTAGAGCAAAGGACACGTGCAAAGGGACACCAGATAGCAAGTAAGAACAGAAAACTTTGCTTTAGAGAAAGAACTGAGTTCGATCACAGCTCACTCTCCCTAGCTAGGGACAAGCAAAAGAATCTTTTCTCATTGACAAAATGGAAATCACCATGTCTACTCCACAGGAAGGATTAAACACGATCATGCATATGAAGCACGAAGTAAAAGCTGGAAAAACAGTAGCTACTGTGATTAGGTGCAAGAATGGTGGGAAACCAAAGGGCAGGCGGCGGTGAGGCTAAACAGATTGCTTTCAGCCAGTCTCAGAAAGGTCTTGCATGCCAAGTAAGAGGTTAGGATTAACTGCTGAGGACAATAAGACCATAGAGGTTTTTAACTGGAGTGAAAGAATTGAGTATCTGCTTTAAAAGAACTCTGGTGTCCATGAGGGGTTGTCTGGGGAGGAGAGCACTCAGGAGGGCACCTGAGAGAACAGTATACAGATTCAGAGTAATTTCAGTAACATTAGAAAGCAAAGCATGCACTCCAGAAATCTACCTTTTTTTTGAGATGGAGTCTCACTCTGTCGCCCTGGCTGGAGTGCAGTGGGGTGATCTTGGCTCACTGCAACCTCCACTTGCCGGGTTCAAGCGATTCTCCCACCTCAGCCTCCCGGGTAGCTGGGATTACAGGCACATGCGACCACGCCCAGCTAATTTTTATATTTTTAGTAGAGACGGGGTTTCATCATGTTGGCCAGGCTGGTCTTGAACTCCTGACCTCAAGTGATCCACACACCTCGGCCTCCCAGAGTGCTGGGATTACCAGCGTGGGCCTGGCCTACACTCCAGAAATCTTTCTAAATTCAAATCCACAAGGGTTAATGGACGGCTGCATCTGGGAGTAGGGTTAAGCAAGCCTTTAACAAACCCCTCATCTGGTGAACGGTGGTGTCACTAGCTGAAGAGATGAGGAGAGGTCTGAAGTCCGCTGACTGTTCTTTTGTGCCCACTTCCACTCCAGTTTTATAAAGTTAATGTCCTCTCTAGCCCTTAGGGAACAAAAGAAAGGAAACGTTCCCAGGGAGAGAGGGAGGGAAGGCTCAGAGACTGTGACTCCAAGTTCAATGCCTAGCTCTACCAAGCACTGTTCTGCCCAGAGCGAACCCCAGCTCTTTATCTCCCCCTCAGGAAACCGGCTCCTGGGACTTTTTTTAATTTCCGGCCCGTTGCAGACCGGCAGCACTACCAGGCTGCCGACTCAGAGATGCTGGCAGGGTGGGCTCCAGAGGACGCTGGCAAACCCATTGGCAAAAGAACTAAGCCAATTTAGCATGTGTTCCTCACAAAAGAAGCCAATTAGCGAGAAGAAAACCTGCTGCATTCAAGATCTAAAGTACTAAGTTATTATTATAAACTTTGGCCCGTTTTGATTCGAACGACAGAAACCAACCGTTACCCTCCCCCCCCCCAAAAAAATGGCACTTAGCTTCATCAGGGAAAGGAGATCGGGATGACTGAGTGGAGGAGAGGGAGGGAAAACCGCGCCGCGTTTGGGGCCGACCCCACGCCTTCTAGGAGTTGGAACTTGCCCGCTGTGTGACTCTGCAGTCACAAGGCGACAGTTTGCTAGGACCCAGCGCAATTTCAAACGGCCCACCAACAAACTGACCTAACTTTGGCCGCCTGGCCTCCTCCTCCCTTTCGTAGCCCGAGCCTCCCAGACTCCCGAGCTGCGGCCGGGCCAAGCGGAGCAGCAAGCCCGGCACGCTGCGGCCCAGGGCGGGGCGGTTCCGCGGCGCGAGCTCCGGGCAAGGGCTCCGACGCTCGGGCCTTCCCCGAAAGCGCCCGGTTTGGGGCCTCCCAACCGCGCTCTCACATTAACGACGCCCTCGGGTCGGGCCGCGACCTCCGCGACAGGGGGACACGACCACGCTCCGGGCGGAGGTTGGCGTGAACGCCCCGGGCCGGGAAGGGGCTGGCAGTGGCTCCCTACGAGGCCTGGCACTCCCGCTCAGGCTGCGGCCTAGGCCAGCCCCGTTAGCTCCCTGAGCCGGCGCGCGGCCCGGGGGACCGACGAGGCCATGTAGGGCAAGAGGCCAGAGGGCAGCGCCCTGAGAAACCCCCGCCTGCCTCAGGGGTCCGGGCCTAGGACGCCGCCCCAAGCCGGACCGCCGCCGGAGAATGGCTTTTACCTTCATCAGCCTCCTGCTGGCCGCCATCTTGGATTTGGTGGTGCTCCTTCCCCAGAATGCATCTCGGCCGGCTGGATGGCTAGAGCCCCGCACTTCCTGGAGCGGGGAGGGGCCGCGGGGCGGGGCCAGGAGCAGAGCCGAGCACCTACTGTGTGCTTCCCACCGTGCTGGGTGGAGGAACACAAGTGAACCGCACAGGCTTGGCAGACGCTTTTTTGGAGAGTCCAATCAGATGGCAGTTATAACCAGTGCCTGGCACATAGTAGGCACATAATAAATATTGATTTCATAAAATAGTTGGTAACCAAGATTATTTCAGGCACTGTAGGCGCTAAGCTTAAGAAGAAAACTTCTGCTAAGCTCTGTAAAGAAAACTGGGTGATAGGAAAGTGACTGTGGGGACCTACTTTTCTTTGAGAGGTCAAGAAAAGCTAAATCGAGGAAATGGCCCTACTAAGCGCCAGACTCCTCTCGAGTGCTTTGTTTTCTTCGGTCTTGAAACCACCTTCTGAGATACATTAGCATTAACGCCCTCATTTTGCAGGAAAAGAAGCACAGAGGAAGCCAGTGACTTGCCCAAGGTCACATGGCCAGCTAGGAGCAGAGCCAGGCTCCTGTCCCAGCTGGGCTGCTGGCTCCAAAGCCAATGCTGGGACGTGGAAGATGGGAAGTAACAGCTGGGAAAACTGGAGGAGAACGTTTCAAGCCGAGGAAGCAGCACTGGCGAAGACCATGAGGCTGTCTGTGTGGCCAAAATAGAGTAAAAGGATTATAGGGTGGGAGGGAGGCAAGGGACGGACCACGGAGGGTCCTAAAAAAAGGGGAGGAGTTGGTTTCTGTCCCATGTACTGTGAGAGCCCTTTGATAGATATGAGTATCCACCCCATGGTCAGATAATTTTTTTCTTTTTTTGAGATGGAGTCTAAATCTGTTGCCCAGGCTGGAGTGCAATGGCACAATCTCGGCTCACTACAACCTCCGCCTCCTGGGTTGAAGCCATTCTCCTGCCTCAGCCTCCCGATTAGCTGGGACTACAGGCACGCACAACCCCGCCCAGCTAATTTTTGTATTTTTAGTAGAGATGGGGTTTCACCATTTTGGCCAGGCTGGTCTCGAACTCCTGACCTTGTGATCGGCCCACCCCGGCCTCCCAAAATGCTGGGATTACAGATGTGAGCCACTGCGCTGGCTCTTATTTTTTTTTCTTTTTTGAGACAGAGTCTTGATCTGTCACCCAGGCTGGAGTACAGTGGCACAATCACAGCTCACTGCAGCCTCGACCTCCTAGGCTCAAGGGATCCTCCTGCCTCAGCCTCCCAATTAACTGGGACTACAGGCACGTTCCAGTACATCCTGCTAAGTTTTTTTATTTCTTGTATCGATGAAGTCTCACTATCTTGCCCAGGCTGGTCTCAAACTCCTGAGCTCAATCGATCCTCCCACCTCAGCCTCCCAAAGTGCTGGGATTACAGGCATGAGCCACCACGCATGGGTTGAGATGCATGTTTTAAAGAGTACTCTGATTGGTGAATGGGGAATGGAGGTAGGTAAGAAGAGAAAGAGGGGAGCAGGGGCCACTTGGAAACCTGTTGCAGTCGTTCAGGCAAAGAGGTGACAGTGGCCTGGACATGGTGGCTCACGCCTGTAATCCTAGCACTTTAGGAAGCTGAGGTGGGCGGATCACCTGAGGTCAAGACTTCGAGACCAGCCTGACCAACATAGAGAAACCCCGTCTCTACTAAAAAATACAAAAATTAGCCGAGCATGGTGGTGCACGCCTGTAATGCCAAACCCTGTTCATACAGACCTTAGCTACTCAGGAGGCTGAGGCAGGAGAATTGCTTGAACCCGGGAGGCAGAGGTTGCCAAGATCACACCATTGCACTCCAGCCTGGGCATAAAGAGTGAAACTCCATCTCAAAAAAAAAAAGGTGACAGTGGTTTGGCATTACCGGTACCAATGCAGGCAGAGAGAAGAGAATAGCTTCAGAATATACTCAGATCTTCTTAAGGAGGTTTTCTCTTTTTTCAAGACAGTTTCACTCTGTCGCCCAGACTGGAGTGTGATAGCACGATCTCAGCTCACTGCAACCTCCGCCTCCCCGGGTTCAAGTGATTCTCCTGCCTCAGCCTCCTGAGTAGCTGAGCTTACAGGCACTTGCCACCATGCCTGGCTAATTTTTGTATTTTTAATAGAGACAGCGTTTCAGCATTTTGGCCAGGCGGGTCTCGAACTCCTGACTTCAAGCCATCTGCTCACCTTGGCCTCCCAAAGTGCGGGGATTACAGGCGTGAGTCACCGGGCCTGGACGTTTTTCTCTTTCTAAGAACAGTGGGTTTCTCCTGAAAGGGGAGAAGGAAAGGGAACTGGAAATAATATAGCCTGGAATAAAGCTGGCCTCCCACTCATCTTGGGAGCCCAGGCTTGACACAGGAAGAAGGGAGAAACTAAATGACAAGCCTCATGTGATCAGCACTTTCTGCCTTTTACCTCCCCGAAGGTCGGTACACTGGGTGTTCAATATACATTTGGCATATGTATGAGGAACCCCATCAGCTCCCCTAGGGTCACAGGGGACTTGGAAGCCTGGGGACTGACTCTAGGATCTACTGTGAGCTTAGGGCCTGCCCTTAGTGGGCCCAGGACAAAGGAAAAGCATAGCTTTATTGGGAATTGCTTTCCTCTGTGGAGAACTACACGGGGAAAAGGACCCCTACTCTGAGAAATTCCAAGCCAGTTGAGGAAGCACAATTCATACCTTTGACCGGGAAGTGCTAAGCTGAAAATAGAGAGTAGGATCAGGCGAGGCTCAATGTCAAAGACTAGCCTTTGCCATGGCGTCTTGTTGCATCTTTGCCACTGCCTGCAAGATGACTCCCTCGCACTTTGCAGGTGGGAAGCCAAGGCTCTGAGCTGCAAAGTGCTTTTGCTAAACAAGCACTCAGGAAGTGTACCCAGTCCCATTGGAAGGGCTGCCTGGCCTTTGGGGCCCCTCTCCTGCTCTAAAACCTTCATTGCTCCCTCTAGCAGGCCTGGCTTCTAGTCATACCAGCTCCCCTCCACTCAGTCAAACCCTGTTCATACAGACCTAGCCTTTCAGTGCCACCTCCTCTGTCATCAGAAGTGACCATGTGGTGACTCATGCCTGTAATCCTAGCACTTGGGGAGGCCAAGGCAGGAGGATTGCTTAAGCCCAAGAGTTTGAGACCAGCCTGGGCAACACAGGGAGACCCTGTCTCTACAAAAAATTAAAAAATCAGCTAGATGTGATGGCCAAGTAATTCTAGCTTCTTCAGATGCTGAGGTGAGAGGATCCCTTGAGCCCAGGAGATTGAGGCTGCAGTGAGCCATGATCGTGCCACTGCACTCAAGCCTGCATGAAAGACTGAGACCATGTCTCAAAAAAACAAAACAAAACAAAAAAACAAAAAAGTAGAAGAAGAAAAAGAAGTGGCTTCTTTTGGCTAGGCACAGTCTCATGTCTATAACCCCAGCACTTCAGGAGGCTGAAGCAGGAGGATTACTTGAGGCCAGGAGTATAAGACCAGCCTGGGCAACACAGCAAGACTACTATATCTACAAAAATAAGTAGGCTGGGTGCGGTGGCTCACACCTGTAATTCCAGCACTTTGGGAAGCTGAGGTGGGCTGATCATGAGGTCAGGAGTTCAAGACCAGCCTGGCCAACATAGTGAAACCCTGTCTCTACTAAAAATACAAAAATTACTCAGGGTGTGGTGGCACATGCCTGTAGTCCCAGCTACTCGAGAGGCTGAGGCGGGAGAATTGCTTGAACCTGGGAGGCAGAGGTTGCAGTGAGCCGAGATCATGCCATTGCACTCCAGCCTGGGAGATAGAGTGATACTCCATCTCAAACAAACAAAAAGTAATAAATTTTAAAGAAGTGGCTTCTTCCTCTTCCTGGACTACCAGGCCTTTCTGCTCACACTGACCACATGTTGTTCCTTCCTCTAGTCAGCAAGGAGTCCTGGGCACTCACCTATCAGGCCTTGGGCCCAGGTCCAGAGAGAGAGATACACAGGCAGCACCTGCCCCCAAGGAGTTCACAGCATCCTGAGGAGGCACCAAGGAAAACATCAAAGGGTGTTGAGGGTTTGGTGAGGTGTGGGGGCTCAGAGGAGGGACCTCGCAGAAACTGGGGGAGGAACCAGGGATGGAAGGAGTTCCCCAGTAGGCAAGAGGACAAGGAAAAGAAAGTGAGGCAGAAAATGGCCATCTGAGTACTGGACACTTACACCCTTCACTGGCACCACAGAGCAGTGCTGAGACGTTCTATCTGATAGAAGAGAAAACCGTGGCCCATCACTGGGCTAGGAAGCTGGGTACCAGAATTTGGACATGCAGGTGAGGCATGCAGGTGAGGCTCTGCCTCAACCTCCCTCTGACAACTTGAAGCCTCATCTCCCACATCCCTTGCTTCCCACAATCAGTGCTGTGCCACATCGTGCCCCCCACTGTGCCCAGGCTGCTCCTTCCACCTGTGGTGCCTTTGTCATTCCCTCCCCCTACAATCAGCAGGGACTCAATTTATTATGCTCCCTTGGGTAAGCTGACAGTAAGCTGCATGCTGAACCCCTTCGATTTTTTTGTTTTTTTAGACCGGGTCTGGCTCTGTCTCCCAGGCTGGAGTACAGTGGATCATGGTTCAGTACAGCCTCAACCTCCCGTGCTCAAGTGATCCTCCCACTTCAGACTCCCAGGTAGCTAGACTACAGGTGCACACCTCCATGCCTGGCTAATTTTTGGAAAAAAAATTCGCAGAGACAGGTTGTCACTGTGTTGCCCAGGCTGGTCTCTAACTCACGGACTCAAGAGATTCTCCCACCTCAGCCTTCCAAAGTGTTGGGATTACAGGTGTGAGCCACCACACCTAGCGTGGACCCTTTTGAGTGCAAAGGCAGCACCCAGAATCTCTGTGACTCCCCCAACAGCCCTCTGAGGTTGGAACTGCTATCAACCCCATTTACAGAGGAAAAAGCTGGGACTCAAGCTGTTCATCGACTTTTCAGTCATCTGGCTGATCAGAGGCTCAAGCTGAAGTCTGCTCTTGGACTGTGAGGCTCAGACCAAGTCCCAAGGGGGCTTAGATAACCTAAAGGACTCCCTCTTTCTCTCCTTTCTCCCTCCCACCTTTCTTTCTTCTTTTCTATCCTCCTTCCTCTCTCTTTCCTTCCTTCCTTCTCCTTCCACCTTCCTTCTACTCCATTCTCTGTTCTTGGTGAATGAAGAAATTAACACACCACTTGACTGCCGTCATGCCCTGGCCAGACTGGATGCTCAACAAACATTTGATGAATGACTGTCCTCTGACCTAGATCTATGGCCAAATGACAGAACAAATGGTCACTGCTACTAGTGCCTTTGGGAAATGGGTGAGGCCTCAAGCTTCAGGCTGTAGAGGAAGGAGGGTGATTCAGATAGATCCAGGCCAGGCGCGGTGGCTCATGCCTGTAATCCCAGCACTTTGGGAGGCCCAAGTAGGCGGATTGCCTGAGGTCAGGAGTTTGAGACCAGCCTAACCAACATGGTGAAACCCCGTCTCTACTAAAAATACAAAAATTAGCTGGGCGTGGTTGAATGCTCCTGTAATCCCAGCTACTTGAGAGGCTGAGGCAGGAGAATCGCTTGAAACCAGGAGACAGAGGTTGCAGTGAGCCGAGATCACACCACTGCACTTCAGCCTGGGTGATAGAATAAGACTCCATCTCAAAAAAAAAGAAATAGATCCACAGGGAAGAGAAATGGAGATGCCAGAAGACAGAAGATACGTCTGTCCTGGCAGCAGTGGGGAGCTGGGAAACAGAGATGCTGCCAGCAGCAACGAGGTCCTCGGGAAGCAGTGCCTGCTTGTCCAAAGGCTCAGGGATTACAGTAACATTCAGGCTGCCAGAGCCAGCGGGTGAGACCCTGCAAGCACCAATTCAGAGCCCAGACTGAGGTCACACAGACCTGCACATAAGTCCCTGTGTGACTGGGCAGTTTCCTCTTCTGGAGAGGATAGCGCCAGCCTCCCTGGCTGTAGGGAAGATTCAGGGATGAGGCTTGTAAAGGGCAGGTGGGAAGGGGCTGAGCACTTGCTACAGAGGCGCATGAGCTGGGGAGCTGGGCCAGGGCAACCAGGGCAGGAGTCCAGCCCAGCAGGTCAGAGAGCCCCAACCAGAGAGCTAGAAGCTGGCACAATGCTGCCTTTCTGGCCCAGGAAGATGTGGACCAGCTGGGCAGGCTGCAGGAAGAGCAGCATGGTCCCGCTTCAGGTATCCAGCCCCATCTAGTGCTGGGGGATGGAAGGAATGCCACTGGAACTCAGCGGGTTAGAGTCGGGCTGGGCGACCCTCCCTCTGAGCTCCAGTCCTCCGTGCACCCTCAAATGAAGGTCATAATAGGACTGGCCAATACCAGTGCAAGAAGGGATGTGCCTGCCCTAAGGGTGGTGGGCCTGGGTGAGGGCTGGTACAGAGAGCCAGACTGCAGGGGCCTAGGGGTTTGCAGCTCCAGTTCCCACTGCCTGAAATAGCCTCTCAGCTTCTCTGGGCAGCCCTGACTCCGTCTCCTTCAGCCCTCAACTCTTGTGTTTCCTCCTTGCCTCATCCAGGAAGCCTGCTCTGATGCAGCTCTTCTCCCCATCAGCACCACATTCCTCTCACCCAAAGCACTTGCCAAAGCACCAATGTTACCTCGTTCCATTGTTATTTGTATTTAACCTTTGCATCCTCCTCAAACCGAGCCCTGAGGAACCCAGTCTGAAAACCATTTATGTAATCCATCACTTTCATTTATTATTTATTTATTTAGAGATGGAGTCTTATTCTGTCACCCAGGCTGGAGTGCAGTGGCACAATCTCAGCTCACTGTAACCTCTGCTTCCTGGGTTAAAACAATTATCCTGCCTCGGCCTCCTGAGTAGCTGGGATTACAGGCACCGCCACCACGGCTGGCTAATTTTTGTATTATCTAGTAGAGATGGGGTTTCACCATATTGGCCAGGCTGGTCACGATCTCCTGACCTCAAGTGATCCACCTGTCTTGGCCTCCCAAAGTGCTGAGATTACAGGTGTTAGCCACCACGTCCAGCTTAACTTTCATTTGATAGATGAGAAAGGTGGTCCGGGAGAAGGCAGCAGCATGGTGAGCTCATGCTGGGATGCCTGCCTCCCAGTCTGCAGCTCATTCTCTTTGCTCATGGACTGTCAGTTCCCTGAGGGCAGCAGCCACATCTGGCCTGTTTGCCTCTGTCTTCTTCAGTCATGTATTTACTGAGCAACTATCATGTGCCAGGCACTGTTCTAAACATGGAGGAGACAGCAAAGAACAGACAGAAAACACATAGAAACAAAAATAAGAAATATGCAGATGGGTGTGGTGGCTCATGCCTGTAATCCCAGCACTTTGAGAGGCTGAGGTGGGAGGATCACTTGAGATCAGGAGTTCAAGACCAGCCCAGGCAACATAGAAAGACCCTGTCTCTACAAAAAAAAAAAAAAAAAAAAAAGTTTTTAATAAATAAAAATGAGGGATATGGAATGAAAAGCTGAAGCTACTGTAGCAATGGAGGATGGGAAGCTTAAACCCTCCTCAGGCTTTGAGGATGGAGCCCATTCCCCTCCTCGAGGCCAGGCAGGCTCTGCAAAGTTTAGGGCTTTGGTAGCAGAGCAGAAAGAGGTGGAGCCAGGCCAGATTGGCAGGACTGACAGGAGAGGAATGTGAACCAGGTTGCCCAGGAATCCAGGCTCCATGGCCCAAAGGTCACAGACTGGGGCTGCAGAGACAGGCAAAGTGGAATACAGGGCTGGCAACGTGGGGCCAACTGAGATGTAAGGGGGGACATATCACCTTCTCTCTGGGCCAAGGCAGTCATGAAATATGAGATGGGGGTGTGTGTGTGTGTGTGTGTGTGTGTGTGTGTGTGCGCGTGCGCGTGCGCACAGAATGGGCAAGAGGGCCTCCAACCCAGGGGTTCTCAAACTTGTTTTAAGGAGCACAACCCTTTATTAAATCAAAGTCCTTCTTCAACTCTGATAAATGACACAAGTAGATCTGCCCACTGAAGCAGGTAGGGCAGTGTCTCCCCCATCCAGTTCCTGCATATCTCCTCCCAACAGGCCCATGGTATTTCTTTGTTTCTTTTTTTATTATTGTTTTTATTTTGGGAGGTTAGGTTTTTTATTTTTTTGGTTGGTTGTTTGAAACAAACAGGGTCTGGCTCTGTCATCCAGGTGGGAGTGCAGTGGCACAATCTCAGCTCACTGTAAACTCTGCCTTCCAGGCTCAAGCTATCCTTCCACCTCAGCCTCCCAAACAGCTGGGACTACAGGCGTGCACACCACGCCTGGCTAAATTTTGTATTTTTTTTTTCTTTTTTTGAGACGGAGTCTTGTTCTGTCGCCCAGGCCGGAGTGCAGTGGCACGATGTCAGCTCACTGCAACCACTATCTCCTGGCTTCAAGCGATTCCCCTGCCTCAGCCTCCTGAGTAGCTGGAACTGCAGGCGCACATCACCACGCCCAGCTAATTTTTTGTATTTTAGTAGAGACGGGGTTTCACCATGGCCAAGATGGTCTCGATCTCCTGACCTCATGATCCACCCGCCTCGGCCTCCTAAAGTGCTGGGATTACAGGCGTGAGCCACCGCAACCAGCCTTGTATTTTTTTTTTTAATAGAGATGTGGCCTTGCCATGTTCTCCAGGCTGGTCTTGAACTCCTGAGCTCAAGTGATCTGCCATTCTCAGCCTCCCAAAGTGCTGGGATTACAGACATGAGCCATTACACCCAGCCTGTTATTTATTTATTTAATTTTTTTGAGAGGGAGTTTTGCTATGTTGCCCAGGCTGGAGTGCAGTGCCGAAATCTGGGCTCACTGCAACCTCTGCCTCCTGGGTTCCAGTGATTCTCCTGCCTCCGCCTCCGGGCAGCTGGGACTACAGGAGGGCACCACCATGCCCAGCTAATTTTTTATTTTTATTTTCTAGTAGAAACAGGGTTTCACCATGTTGGACAGGCTGGTCTTGAACTCCTGACCCCAGGTGCTTTGCCCGCCTTGGCCTCCTATAGTGCTGCGATTACGGGTGTTAGCCACTGAGCCACGCCTTTTATTTATTTATTTTAATTGGTTAGGTGTGGTGGCTCATGCCTGTAATCTCATTACTTGGGAGGCCGAGGAAGGTGGATTGGTTGAGCTCAGGAGTTTAAGACCAGCCTGGACAACATGATGAGACCCTATCTACACACACACACACACACAAATTAGCTAGGCATGGTGGCACGAGCCACGGTGAAGCCGGGACCTTCAGAAACGCATTCCAGGGGCAAGAGGAAAAGGATAGTGAGGTGGAGCAGGAGGAACAGGACACTAGCACGAGGAGCCGGAGATGCTGAAGAGGCAACAGCGAGTACAGAGCAAGTAAGTGGCTGTAAAAGGAGAGGAGAGCACAGAAGCTGGGGGAGGCCGCTGGAGAGTGAGGGGGAGGGAGCAAGGCGAGAAGTCCGGAGCTAGCAGGGTTAAGGGGCGGAGTGAAGTTCTCTGGGCATTGCCTGGGTAAAGGGGGAAGCGCAGCTTGAAGCCGTAGAGTCTACAGACCGCGAGGACGCCCGTCGGAGGGGACTGGAGGCCGGCCGAGAGGTGGGGGCCTTGAAGAAGTTGCTGACCAACCACGTCCTCGGCGGGGCCAAGAGCCCGGCCCGGATCAAAGGCCCGACGGCCCCTGCGGAACTGGGCCACGACCCGCGCAGCCGTGTTCGCCCCCTCGAGGTCGAGAGGGCGCCTGCCCGGAGCAGCGGGCTTTGTCAGGTGCGGGGCGCGCCCAGGGGTTGCCCCGCCCCCCGCTTCCGCGCTGATTGGCTGGGGCGCCGCGGCGGGGCAGCTGCAGTTGGCGAGGGAGTCCCGTCTGCGCCGCGGGAACGGGCTCGCAGCCCCGCTCGACGGCCCCGGCAGCCCCTAGCGACCCCGCGCCCCGGCCCGGGGGCGGGTGGCGGTCGGCAGGCCCAGACCCTCGAGAGCCCCGCCCCGACGCCTGCTCAGTCCACAGGCCTCCCGTCCCGCCAAGCCGCGCCCACCCACGGACATCCTCACGAGTTCACAGCGAGGTCCAGCAAAGCGTGACCTTCTGCCGGCAGATCTCGGGGTGGAACTTCCAGAGGCAGGCTGACATCTACACCGAGTCCGCGCTGCGCGGCCTCTTCCGCAGCCTCGATAGCAACCATCGCTGGCGGAGAGGGTGGGGCTCAAGGGCAAGCAGGCTGAATTGGAACAGGGGAATCCGCTCTACTCCAGGTGAGGCCGCGGGGCGTGGGACGGGCTGGGCGGGAACTGTCACTACCCGGGTCCGCCATCCCCAAGGGCAGAGCTCTGACCATTGGAGCTGTGGGGCCTGGGGCTGGGGGTGGGGTGGGGGAGGTCGCCGTTGGCGTAACTAGGGCTGTAGGGTAGGATCTACCACAAACCGAGGCTGCACAGGCTGGGGAGTGGAGCGGCCAGGCATCTCACGCCCGGGGCTTCCCGCTGCCCTGCCTCTCCCACTTTTGTTGCAGGTGAAGTTCTTCTGTGCTGTCCAAGGGGAGCTGAACCATTGCAACAGCATGGGTGCCCTGGAGATGCAGGAGCAGGTGCAGCAGCTGAAGCGGATCATCCACCGCGTGCACCTCTACTCCTGGGGTGAGGCTCAACCTCTGCCCGTGCTGGGCCCTGAGGGTTTCCGAGTCCAGTGCAGCCAGGCCGAGGGCCAGGTGACCACCTCCACTCTTCCCGTTGGATTTACCCTCCTTGGACCAGGTTTTATCCAGAGCAGGAAGGGGCCTGGGCAATCTGGACCTGGGAGAAGGAGAGGCGCTGCCCCTAGCGAGATTCTTTAGTTAAGAGACTGACTTGAGCTCTGCTACTTCCTGGCTGTGTGATCCTGAGCAAGTTGGGCCACCTTTTTGAGACAGAGAGCCCCAATTGCTCACCTTGGTGAGTGTTTGGAGTGCGGATGAAGGCCTGCAGGTAGGGCCCGGCTCAAGCAACCCAGAAAACCTGACTCAAAAAAAAAAAAAAATTGAGACAGTCCTGGCACTGACCAAACCATGTCCTTGGTGTGGCCCTGTAGTTTGTCTCTGGCCCTGTGTTTGGCACTTAAAAAAAAGCGACAACAACGCTTGCTGGATGCGGTGGCTCACACCTGTAATCCCAGCACTTAGGGAAGCTGAGGTAAGAGAATCTCTTGAGCCTAGGAGTTGGAAGCCAGCCTGGGCAACATAGCAAGACGCCATCTTTACAAAAAAATTTTTTAAATAGCTAGGTGTGGTGGCACATGCCTGTAGTCCTGGCTAGTTGGGAGGCTGAGGCAGGAGGATGGCTTGAGCCCAGGAATTTGAGGTCATGGTGAGCTATGATCACACCAGTGTGCTCCAGCCTGGGCGACAGAGTGAGACCCTGTCTCTATAAAGTGACAACAACTACAAAAACATTTGCTGACATAATCACAATGTCACTGATACACTTGACATAATTGACGACAGTTCTCTGACATCAGCTGGTCACAGTCACCTCTCCTAGATGGGCCACAAAAGCATTTCTAGACTTGGTCTGTCACCTCAGGACCCAGTGAGACCCACACATTCATTATGTTTGGCTGTTAGGCCTCTTAGGTTCCTTTTAACTAGGATGATCATATAATTGGTGTCTAAATTGGGACACTTGTGAGGATGAAATTAAAGGGGGCCATATATGTGGCCACACAGGGACAGCAAGTATACACTGGCTGGCCCTGGGTCCTTGGTGACTTCTGTTGATGTCCCCTTTGAGGAGGGATAGCCCGTCTCGTGTCGTCCTCTGTCACACCCCACTTTCCGAGTTTGCGGCTATTACAATTTGCTGGTGGGTGGCTTCCTCCTCTGCCTGTATTTCTTGGGCAGTTGCTCTAAAGCTCAATTGGATTCAGGCTCAGTTCCTTCAATATATTTGTGTTCGTGGATGCCGACACTAGTGTGGGGCTACTCACTTCTGCGTCACATGGGGAGGCCCAGCTTGCCTGGAGGTCCCACTTTCTTGGGTGTTAAGAGTGAGCCCTCCCTCCACTGATTGTTGGACAACAGCACCCATAGTCCCCCAAGGTAGCTTTGATGTTATTTACCCCTGTCTGACAGAAGAGGAAATAGAGGCACAAGGAGGTTAGCCGTCACGGGCAAGTTCACACAGTAGTTGAGCCTCAACTTGATCTCAGGTCTGCGTTGCTCCACAGCACAGGCTCTGGTCTCCGGGCCAGGCAGGGTGGTGGCTGTCATCATAGACGAGCTGTTCGGATGGGACGTATTAGGAGCTTGTTAACATGCACTTTGCTGGTAGCCTCCAACTTTGAAGGGTAGAAATAGCCAGACTCTCAATAAGGAGGAAGATGTGACATGGATGTCAGGGGCTGCTCCCAGGCTCCTGCCCCTCAAAGACCCCCCCTCCCTGAGCCCACCTCTGCAGGACTTCCTCAATGTGTGTGTCCTCATGGAGGAGGTGTCCTTTTCCACACCCCCAGGGTGACCCTGCAGCTGGGTGTGGTTGGCGGGCTCACTGTTCCGGTCCTGGATACCCCACGCTGGTGTTGGCCAACTCCACAGCTTTTCACCATGCTTCGGGGGGTGGGCTGCAGACTGACCTGCCTGGGCCAAGCCCACGCCTCCTTGGCCACGACATCCCATCACTTCCTGTGAAAGTCTGCCCTTGAAGTCAGACAACCTGGCATGGATCCTGCCTGTGGCTTGGACAGCCAGAGCCTCTAGGTCCACTTGTAAGCAGAGACAAGAGTAACCTTCCCCCATGAGGTTAGTGAGATGGGGGAGTGTTGGCCCCTGTCAGCAGTGGCTCTAGGTATTGTTCATGGTGCTCTTTGGGGCCTCCCTTCCTTTCTTGTTGGAGGGACTATGTGAAGACCCCACACCACTGTGTTTGGCTCCCACTCTACTTTGCTCTGGCTGCAAGGTAGGCACTCACACGCACCTTTAGTTGCAGACCCCAAGAAGAGGGGGAAGGAAGCCAACAGAGAAGAAAGCAGAACCCATCCTCTAACAGGATCAGTTGACCTGCCTGTGCCTGCCACCAACCCTGCTGCCACCTCCACCACTGCCACCACCATAGTCTCCGTGGCAACCCTGTCACCCGCTGTCTACACTCTGCCGAGGGTCTTTGGTCCCTTCCCTCCGCTGCCCTGCAAGTCGGTCAGTGGGAGCCTCCCCGACTCCAGACAGTCCTGGCTGCCCCCTGCTCAGAACAATCCAGTGGCTCGCTCTCCTGGGCCTGCAGCCGTGGCTCTCAGCTCTCTGCTTTTTTTTTTTTTTTTTTAAGATGGGGTTTTGCCATGTTGCCCAGGCTGGTCTCTAACTCCTGAGCTCAGGCAGTCCACCCACCTTGGCCTCCCAAAGTGCTAGGATTACAGGAGTGAGCCACTACGCCAGCCAGCTCTCTGCTTTTAAGCAGCAGAACCCTCTTTGCAGACAGGGTCTTGGTAGATAAAGGAGATAAATGGGGTTTGTGGTTAAGGCGTCGGGAGGGGGTTTAAGGCACCAAGGGGCTCCATCCTCTTGGATTAGGCAAGCAAGGCAGCCCCAGGTGCACCAGACAGGATCCTGGGGCTCCCAAAGGACAGGCGGAAAACCAGAGGGCCCCTTCCACATCTCCAGCCCCACTCCTGCCTCTCCCCCATGGGCATGGCTCCCCATGCTACCCTCTGCCTGCAGTGCACTTCCTAACTGCCTGCACCTCCTGACTCCCCGCTTAGCTTGGGTGACTCATTCAGATCTGGCCTTCTCCTCCAGGCAGTCCTCCATCCCCCAGGCTGAGTTAGTTCCTTAATTCCCAACCCCCACATCCCATCTCCTGTACTCCTAACCAAACTCAAGGTGGGCACAAGAGATGGTTCCAATGTATTGCTGAGTGAATGAAAGCCACGTCATTCTCATGGCTCTTCTATAAGGTACTTTCATCAAGTGAGGCTCCCAAACCTGTCCTGAGATTTCTTTTCTGCCAGGCACAGTGGCTCACGCCTGTAATCCTAGCACTTTGGGAGGCCGAGGTGGGTGGATCACCTGAGGTCAGGAGTTCAAGACCAGCCCGGCTATCATGGTGAAACCCAATCTTTAAAAAAAAAAAAAAAAAGAGAGAGAGATTTCTTTTCTATCCTCCAGGTTGAGAATTTGGACATTTCAAGAGCTGAAGTGAAATTAAACAGGAATGGCCTGTCATCAAACCCAAAGAGGTGGAAGGGATTTACTCTGGGCTTGAGGGAAATGAAAAAGCATTTTGGGAGTGTCCCGTGTGCCATGCTTGGCCACCATTTCTTCTCAATGTGTTAGCTAATCCTCACAACCATCATGAGTGCTTATTCTCATTTTACGGGGAGGGGTCTGGGCTCAGAGGTGGGCTCTGTGTAGGCAGTGCCTGTGTCCATGCTGTAGAACTGCACATGAGGTGTGGAGGGGCCTGGGGCTGACGTCCCCTCTCTACCCTGTCCTGCAGCCACGTGGTTGATCTGACTCCCTTGGTTCTCAACTCTGGAGGCTTCCATTTCTCATATGTGGCTGGAAACAGCACGCTCAGGCTCCATCGCCCTGGCTTCCCCCTGGTAAGTGTGCCTCTGCGCCTCCCCGGGGCCAGACACCATCCTGACTCTAACCCAAAGGAAAGGGCAGTACTCAGGGGAGAGTACTGGAAAAGATTTTTCATTATAATGTCCTTTCCTCTTCCAGGAATGACTCTAAACAGGTGCAGGAAAAGCCGGACCCCCTTCCTAGTGTTTAGAACAGTGAGAAATCAGGCTGGTCACAGTGGCTCATGCCTGTAATCCCAGCACTTTGGGAGACCGAGGCAGGTGGATTGCTTGAGATCAGGAGTTTGAGACCAGCCTGGCCAACGTGGCAAAACCCCCCTCTACTTAAAATACAAAAATTAGGCCAGGCACTGTGGCTCACGCCTGTAATCCCAGCACTTTGGGAGGCCCAGGTGGGTGGATCACCTGAAGTCAGGAGTTCGAAGCAGCCTGACTAATATGATGAAACCCTGTCTCTACTAAAAATGCAAAAATTAGCCGGGCATAGTGGCATGTGCCTATAATCCCAGCTACTCGGGAGGCTGAGACAGGAAAATCGCTTGAACCAGGGAGGTGGAGGCCACTGCTCCTGGCCTCCAAATTGGCTTTTTAAAAAATTTTTAGACAGAGTCTTGCTCTGTCACCCTGGCTGTAGTGCAGTGGCGTGATTATAGCACAAGATAGCCCCAGACTCTTGGGATTGTGTGACCCTCTTGTCTCAGCCTCCCAAGCAGCCAAGTAGCTGGGATCACAGGTCTGCACCACCATGCCCTGCTAGCTTTTTTAGCCCTTTTACTGAGATAACTCACATGGCATATAGTCCAGCCATTTAAAGTACCCAATTCAATGGATATTTGTATATTCATAGTCGTACAACCATTACCACACGTCAATTTTAGAACATTATTACCTAAAAGGAAGAGAGTGAAAAGGCGACCTACAATGGGATAAAATATTTGCAAATAAACTCAACAGAAAAGCAATCCAATTAAAAAATGGGCATGGCCGGATGCAGTGGCTCAGGCCTGTAATCCCAGCACTTTGGGAGGCTGAGATGGATGGATCATCTGAGGTCAGGAGTTCAAGACCAGCTTGGCTAACGTGGTAAAATCCCATCTCTACTAAAAATACAAAATTAGGCCAGGCGTGGCGGCTCACGCCTGCAATCCCAGCACTTTGGGAGGCTGAGGCGGTCAGATCACTTGAGGTCAGGAGTTCAAGACCATCTGTGCAACATGGTGAAACCCTGTCTCTACTAAAAATACAAAAAATTAGCTGGATGTGGTGGCACATGCCTGTAGTCCCAGCTACGCAGGAGGCTGAGGCAAGAGAATCGCTTGAACCTGGGAGGCAGAGGTTGCAGTGAGACGAGATTGCACCATTGCACTCCAGCCTGGGCGACAGAGTGAGACTCCGTCTCAAAAAAAAAAAAAAATGGGCACAAGACTTGAATAGCTATTTCTTCAAAGAAAATATGCAAGTAACCAATAACAGGAAAAGACGGTCAAGATCATCAGTCATTAGGAAGATGCTTATCAGTGTCACAGTGAGGTACCACTTCTCATTGACTATGATGGCCACAGTAAAAAAGGACAGTGAGGCTGGGCCTGGCGGCTCACACCTGTAATCCCAGCATTTGGGAGGCTGAAGCGTGTGGATCATGAGGTCAGGAGTTTGAGACCAGCCTGACCAACACGATGAAATCCCATCTCTACTAAAAATACAAAATTAGCCGGGTGTGGTGGCGCACACTTGTAACCCCAGCTACTCAGGAGGCTGAGGCTGGAGAATCGCTGAGAATCCGAGAGGTGAAGGTTGCAGTGAGCCAAGATTGTGCCACTGTACTCCAGCCTGGGCAACAGGTGAGACTCCGTCGTAAAAGAAAAAAAAAAAGGACAGTGAAAAGTTTTTCTTTTTAGTATAATTTCCTGTTTTTCCCCCAAAGGATGGTTTTTCTGCAGTTCCTAAGGACTCCCTCTTTCTGCTCCTTACATGGGCTTTGGTGGAGGAATGACTAGTGTTGACGAGGACGTGGAGAAATTGGAATCCTTGTGCAGGGATGGTGGGAATGTAAAATGGTGCAGCTGCTATGAAAATCAGTTTGGCCAGGTACAGTGGCTCACGCCTGTAATCCCAGCATTTTGGGAGGCCAAGGCGGGTGGATTACCTGAGGCCAGGAGTTTGAGACCAGCCTGATCAACATGGTGAAATCCTGTCTTAAAATAAAATAAAATAAATAAATAAATCAGTTTGAAAATCAGTTTATTGGGTTCTCAAAATGTTAAACAGAGTTGCCATATGCCCCAGCAATTCCGCTCCTATGTGTGTATCTACAAGAATTGAGGTTGAGCACGGTGGCTCACAACTGTAATCCCAGCACTTTGGGAGGCTGGGGCGGGTGGATCACTTGGACCTGGGAGTTCAAGACCAGCCTGGGTAGCATAGTGAAACCCCATTGCTACAAAAAATACAAAAATTAGGGGTCAGGCTTGGTGGCTCACGCCTGTAATCCCAGCACTTTGGGAGGCTGAGGCAGGCAGATCACGAGGTCAGGAGTTGGAGACCATCCTGGTTAACACAGTGAAACGCCGTCTCAACTAAAAATACAAAAAATTAGCTGGGTGTGGTGGCACGCATCTGTAGTCCCAGCTACTCAGGAGGCTGAGGCAGGAGAATTGCCTGAACCCAGGAGGCAGAGGTTGCAGAGAGCTGACATCATGCCACTGCACTCCCGCCTGGGCGACAGAGCAAGACTCTGTCTCAAAGAAATAAAATTTTAAAAAGTACCTTTAATTGGCCAGGTGTGGTGGCTCACGCCTATAATCCAGCACTTTGGGAGGCGAAGGAAGGTGGATCACTTGAGGCCAGGAGTTCCAGACCAGCCTGGCCAACATGGTGAAACCCTGTCTCTACCAAAAATACAAAAATTAGCCAGTCGATGTGGCGTGCACCTGTAATCCCAGCTACTCAGGAGGCTGAGGCAAGAGAATCACTTGAACCCAGGAGGCAGATGTTGCAGTGAGCCAAGATCACACCACTGGAGCGCAGTGGTACGATCTTGGCTCACTACAACTTTCACCTCCCTGGTTCAAACACCTCGGCCTCCCAAAGTGCTGAGATTACAGGTATGAGCCACCACGCCTGGCCACGTATGTTAAATTTTTCACACAAGAGCCACATTGCATGTACTTCTCAGCAGTTTGTGGTTTCCATAAATAAACCACTGGGATGTCTTTGCTTGTTGGGATATCTACTTCATTCCTTTAAGCACCTGCAGAATAGTCCACTGCATGGCTATAGCGGGGGTCATATAGCTGTGCTCTCATAGACATTTGTTTCCAGGTTTTTTATAATTACAGACATTGGTGCGATGAACAGCCTTGAAAACACATCTGCGGGAGAGGTTTCTAGAAGTAGAAATATATTAGGAGGGGCCTACAGCCTGGGGTTTTGTCATGTGTACCTATGTGCTGGTGTCCCACCTTACAGGCAGGTTACGCATGTCTCATCTGCAGGACCTCGGCCTGTAGTGACTCCCCTAACGCTGATGAGACACCAGACTCTGCTGTGAAGGCCTCCGTCTCCCCCACCTGTCTTACTCAAGTTCCAGCCTGTTCCCAGACCCCAAGTTGATTCAGAGAATGACTCTGGCAATGAAGAATCTGTGCCCCACAAGAGGAACCCATAACCTCTTTCCTATAGACCATGGCCAGAGGAATAAATCAAGTTCCTGTGGATGTGCTGTCCGTGTGCTGGCTTCCTAGGCGTCATGCAGTCCTATCAACTCCCTCCAGCCCAAAGAGGTGGTCAGGGTAGTGTGGGCCTGAGCCTGCATATATTAGGTGATCGGGTTAGCACCGCTATGGTCCCCTCACTTGCACACTACCATGACAGTCCCATCAAGTGCACTTTGAGGCCGGGTGTGCTGGCTCATGCCTGTAATCCCAGCACTTTGGGAGGCTGAGACAGGCAGATCACTTGTTGCCCAGGCTGTAGTGCAGTGGCTATTCACGGGCAAGATCCTATTACCGGTTAGCACAGGAGTTTTGAGCTGCTCCTTTCTTTTCTTTTCTTTTCTTTTTTTTTTTTTTTTTTTGAGACAAATTCTCATTCTGTCGCCGAGGCTGGAGTGCAGTGGCATGATATCAGTGGCTGCAACCTCTGACTCTCAGATTCAGGCAATTCTCTTGCCTCAGCCTCCCAAATAGCTGGGATTATAACGCCTAGCTAATTTATGTATTTTTAGTAGAGATGGGGTTTCACCATATTGGCCAGGCTGGTCTTGAACTCCTGATCTCAGGTGACCTGCCCGCCTCGGCCTTCCAAATCGTTGGGATTACAGGCATGAGCCACTGTGCCTGGCCAACCTGCTCTTTTTTTTTTTTTTTTTTTTTTTGGAGACAGAGTCTTGCTTTCTCACCCAGGCTGGAGTTCAGTGGCACAATCTCGGCTCACTGCAACCTCTGGCTCACTGCAACCACCGCCTCCCGGGTTCAAGTGATTCTCCTGCCTCAGCCTCTCAAGTAGCTGGGACTACAGGCAGGCAAATGCCATCATGCCCGGCTAATTTTTTGTGTTTTTAGTAGAGACGGTGTTTCACTGTGTTAGCCAGGCTGGTCTCAATCTCCCGACCTTGTGATCCACCCGCCTCGGACTCCCAAAGTGCGGGGATTACAGGCATGAGCCACCGTACCCGGCCAACCTGCTCCTATTCTAACCTGAGCCGGTTCACCCCTCCTTAGACAAGCTGGTCGTTTCCTGCTTCCAAGAAATCACCGATTTATGCCAAATTTAGCACAGACATCTGATCAGCATCGTACACTACAATCCAGAAGTCCTGGATCCAAGCACGCCTCCTGCCTCAGCCTCCCAAGTAACTGGGACTATAGGTGTGTGCCAGCAGTCCTGTATTTCCAAGGAACCCTGGAGCTCTAAAGAATCCAGTTTAAAACCATCACTTTCAGGCTGGGTGTGGTGTCTCACTCCTGTAATCCCAGCACTTTGGGAGGCTGAGGCGGGTGAATCACTTAAGATCAGGAGTTTGAGACCAGCCTGGCCAACATGGCAAAATCCTGTCTCTACTAAAAATAGGAAAATTAACTGGGCGTGGTGGCAGGTGTCTGTAATCTCAGCTACTTGAGAGGCTTAGGCAGGAGAATTGCTTGAACCTGGGAGGCTGAGGTGACAGCTGAGATCATGCCACTGCACTCCAGCCTGGGTAACAGAGCAAGACTTCATCTCAAAAGAAAAGAAAAAGAAAAAACCATCACTTTGATTTAATGGGTGAGAAAGTTGGACCCGGAGAAGATAGCAGCATGGTGAGCTCATGCTGGGACTCCTGCCTCCCAGGCTACAACTCATTCTCATCTGTCTTAGGCACCAACGATGTGCTAAGTCACATGCAGGGATATGATAGGGACCAAAGAAAACATGGCTTCTGCTCTCTACAAGCTCAGAGTTGATGGGGGTGACAGGCAGGCCACTGGACAATCACTACACATGATGAGAACAGGGATGGCAGAAGCCCAGCCCTGGTGAAGCCCAGCTTCACTTATCCACTCAACCACATTCCCGAATGCCTTTGTCACACCTTAGGGCAGCTGCTGGATGGTGACTGTGGGGTCCCCAGAGAGCCATCACCTGTGTCCTTTTCCTTGGTGGCAGCCTGCTCTCCTTTTTAAAAATTATTATTATGAGACAGCGTCTTGTTCTGTTGCCCAGGCTGGAGTGCATTGGTGCCCTACGGCTCATTGCAGCCTTGACCTCACCTTGCCCGCTCAAGCTCAAGCAGTCATCCCACCTCAGCTGGAACTAGAGCTGGGTCTCACTCACTCTGTTGCCTAGGGTAGTCTCAAGCTCCCAGGCTCAAGTGATCCTCCCATCTTAGCCTCCTGAGTAGCTGGGACTACAGGCATGCACCAGCACACCAGCTAATTATTTTTTTGTAGAGATGGGGTCTCTATGTTGCTCAGGCAGGTCTTGAGCTGTTGGGCTCAAGTAATCCTCCTGCCCCGGTCATCTAAAGGGCTGGATTACCGGCCTGTGCCATCATGCCCGGCCCAGCCTGCCCTCCTGACCTGACAACTGAAGCTGTACTGGAGCAGGGCATCCAGGCTGTGGAGCCCCACCCACCAGCTCTGACTCAGTTGCCCACATGCCCTGGGAAGCCAGTGGCTCCCACTGAGCCTCAGGTTCTCTTCCGTAAAACAGAGCTGTGCTGAGGATTCCCTGTGGCTACCATGTCCAGGAGCCCAGTACCAATTCAAGGCTAAGGCCATCCCTGCATCTCACCTTTCCTCCCTGTCACACACACACTACATCTGCCTCACCTCTCAAAAAGAACATCTGGATCCATAATTCCTGATGTTCTTGTTACTTGCCACCTCCTAAAGGCATTTCCTGTGGGTTCAGGGGAACCTGAGTTGAAAAACTTGAGTGTTGTGAAGGTGAAGCCAGAGGGCCATAAGCTGAGTGAACACAGCAGTTGTGAGAAGTCCCAGGTGCTTCCTGGGGACAGGGAGACACCACAGACCAAGAAGCAAAGGGGCCTCTGATGTAACTTCAATGTCAAGGTCTTCATGCAGATGGCCAGGTACCAGGTGTCCATCAATGTCTCCCAGGAACCACTTGGCACCAGGAGCAGGCAAGAAGGGTAAAGAGGAGCCAGACTGAAGCAGGGCTCCTTTGCTCGCAAGCCACACAGGTGGCCAGTCAGAGAGAGGCTGTGTGTGTGTGTGTGTGTGTGTGTGTGTGTGTGTGTGTGTGTTTCTTCTGCAGCTCAGGATGCCCCCAATATTTCTGCTTAAGCCTCACCCTCACTCCTGGCCCAGCCTGAGGCCTCTGCCTAAGGTGCCATTGAGTAGCCCAGACACTGGGGCTCCAGCGTTTGTCACCAGCTGGCACTCAAATGTGGGAGGTAGGCAGGTTAGTGTCCTTCATGCCCTTCCTGCCTATCTGGCCCTGCGTGCCTATGCCACTTTGCTGGGGAGAGTCTTTTCACCTGTACCTCCTCTGAGTAGACTCCTGGCAGAAACACAAATGTGTATCAGGCACATGCTTTCCCCAAAACGTGAATGACAAGTTGGGTGATCAGGGCTGTTATGGGGGCTGAAGGGTCCTGAGGAGTCCAGGTCTAGCCAAGTTTGGGCATAACCTGCTGCATTTTCCATCCACCTGACCCAAATACACCACCTGAACTCATGGCCAGGTATGCCCTCACCACATGGGGGGGGCCTTGACACGCATACCCTGCCCCTTTCTCCAAGCCCAGGAGCAGCTGCCCAGACTTCCCTCAGGGCACCTCGGCCTGCTTGAGACTACACAGTGCCTGGGAGGGTGCCTGGGGAGGGTCACAAGGGACATGGTGCTAGGAGCAAGAAAAGTGTAGCGACCAGAAAAGTTGCAGTGCATCCCGGAAGGGACATGGCTCAGTTTGAGCAGGGATGTGGGGAGTCCACCCCTGGCCTTGCCAGGTGTAGAGGCGCGTGGGCCAGACATCCGCGGCAGGACTCAGGGGAACATGCCAAGAGGCGGAAGGGGCACGCGGAGACCCCAAGGAGGCGGCCGGAAGAAGCGCGCCGGGCGGTTGACCGCTGCCGGGGCGGCGGCAGTTGGCGAGCTGCGGCTTGCCAGACGAAGTCGGGAGTCCAGCCTGGCCGCGGCCGCAATGGCCAAGGACTCGCCCGGCCCCTTGGGCGCATCGCCCAAGAAGCCGGGCTGCTTGGCAGTGCTGGAGAACCAGAGGCGGGAGCTGGAGAAGCTACGGGCGGAGCTGGAGGCGGAGCGGGCGGGCTGGCGGGCAGAACGAAGGCGCTTCGCTGCCCAGGAGCGTCAGCTGCGGGAGGCGGCAGAGCGGGAGCGGCAGCAGCTGGCTGACCATCTGCGCTCCAAGTGGGAGGCACAGCGCTGCCGGGAGCTGCGGCAGCTGCAGGAGGAGATGCAGCGGGAGCGAGAGGCCGAGATCCGGCAGCTGCTGCGCTGGAAGGAGGCCGAGCTGCGGCAGCTGCAGCAGCTGCTGCACCGCGAGCGTGATGGCGTGGTGCGCCAAGCCCGGGAGCTGCAGCGCCAGCTGGCCGAGGAGCTAGTGAACCGCGGCCACTGCAGCCGCCCAGGGGCGTCCGAGGTCTCCGCAGCGCAGTGCCGCTGTCGCCTGCAGGAAGTGTTGGCGCAGCTTCGCTGGGAGACTGACGGCGAGCAGGCGGCGCGCATCCGCTATCTGCAGGCGGCGCTCCAGGTGGAGCGCCAGCTTTTCCTCAAGTACATCCTGGAGCACTTCGGCGGGCACCCTGCTGTGTCGGGATTCCCGGACACCCAGGCTGTGCATTCCTTGGAAGAGCCGCTGCCCGAGATCTCGAGCGGCTCTTGCCACGCCCGCAACCCCGCCAGTCGACTCGGATCTCTCGACAGCCTGAGTGCCAGGGTCCGTGTCTGCTCTGGCTCACTAGACCTGGTGTCCTCTGCGTGCTCCAGGTCCCTAGACGGTCTGCTGTCCACGCGCGCCAGCTCCCTTGATTCCTTCCCACCAGCGCGTTCCCGCTCTCTTGACAGCACCCGGAGTCTCCCCAAGGCCTCCAAATCCGAGGAGCGGCCCTCCTCACTAGACACCTCCACCCCTGGCTTCCAGAGTCTCCCGCCGCCACCATCGCCACTCCTGCCGCCATCACCACCACCATCAGTCCACGGGAAACTCAGCAACCCTCGGGGAGGAGAAGGCCCCGAGAGCAAGCCCCGCGAAGTCCTGACTCCCTCATCCCCGGGCCTGGGCCACCAAGAGCTGATAAGGCTGAACTGGCTGCTGGCCAAGGCATTGCGGGTGCTGGCGTGCCGCTGTTCTACCCTGCACGAGGAGAACAAGCAGCTGCGGCGTGCAAGCTGCCCCTACCAGGCAGACGAGAAGGTGAAGCGGCTCAAGGTGAAGCGCGCGGAGCTGACCGGGCTGGCGCGGCGCCTGGCGGACCGGGCCCGCAAACTGCAGGAGACCAACCTTCGGGCGGTGAGCGCGCCTGTGCCCGGCGAGAGTTGCACCGGCCTGGAGCTATGCCAGGCCTTTGCCCGCCAGCACTCCCAGGACCTGTCGGAGAAGGCGAGCGCGCTGCTGGCCAAGGACAAGCAGATCGAAGAGCTGCGGCAGGAGTGCCACCTCCTGCAGGCGCGCGTGGCCTCGGGCCCCTGCAGAGACCCGCATCCTGGAAGGGAAGGTCCCGGTAGGCAGTGGCTCAGCATTAGCGACGTGGACCGCCTGCAGCGCGAGTCCCAGAGGGAAGTGCTGCGCCTGCAGAGGCAGTTGACGCTTCCGCAGGGCTACGGTGGCGCCCGGCCCGAGGCGGGCGGCCAGAGCGCAACCTGCGAGGAGATGCGACAGCAGATGCTGGCGTTGGAGCGCCAGCTGGACGAGCGGCGGCGCGAGTGCGAGGAGCTGGGCGCGCAGACGGCAGAGGCGCAGCGGCGCGGCGAGGAAGCGGAGGCACAGCTGCAGGCGGCGCTGCTCAAAAACGCCTGGCTGGCGGAGGAGAATGGGCGGCTGCAGGCCAAGGCCGACTGGGTGCGGAAGGTGGAGGCTGAGAATAGCGAAGTGCGGGGCCACCTGGGCCGCTCGTGTCAAGAGCGCGATGCTGCTGGCTTGATGGCTGAGCAGCTGCTGCAGGAGGCGGCGCGTGGGCAGGACAGGCAGCAGCTGCAACACGACCCCCAGAAGGCCCAGTGTGACCTCCATGCTTCCCGGAAGGAGATGCAGGCGCTGCAGTGTCAGCCTGGTGACCCTCCCCAACAGCCCCGGGAGACCAGTCAAATGCCGGAGTCCCAAGTTAAGGGTAGCAGAAGGCCCAAGTTCCAGCTACAGCCCGAAGAGTACTCACTGTCACAGCCCAGCAGAGACATACAGGAGAAAAGGGAAGCCTCCCTCGAGGACAGCCCAGTTGCCCTTGGGGGAGCCAGCCAGTGTCCCCCAAGTTTCAGAGACAGTCCTTGCCAGCCGACCTCTGTCCAAGAAAACCAGCTCCCAGTCAAACTCCTCCTCTGAGGGGTCGATGTGGGCCACTGTGCCATCCTGCCCTACTCTGGACAGAGACACAGCCAGTGAGGTGGATGACCTCGAGCCTGACAGCATGTCCCTGGCCCTGGAAGTGGGGGGCCCGGTGGCTCCTGCTACCCCTAAGCTCAAGATCTTCATGGCTCAGTATAATTACAACCCATTTGAGGGGCCCAATGATCACCCCGAGGGTGAGCTGCCCCTCAAAGCTGGGGACTACATATATATCTTTGGGGACATGGATGAGGATGGTTTCTATGAGGGGGGAGCTTGAGGATGGCCGGCGGGGGCTGGTGCCCTCCAACTTGGTGGAGCAGATTCCAGACAGCTACATCCCAAGCTGCCTGCCTGCCAAATCCCCTGACCTTGGCCCCAGTCAACTTCCAGCTGGGCAGGATGAAGCGCTGGAGGAAAACAGGTTATTACCTGGGGAACCCCAGGGAGTGGTGGACAGAGAGCTGTGCCAGATGGGAAGCGTGGACTCCAAGACAGAAGCAGCAACAGAGATCCTGGATACCAAGATGGAAGCCTGCCAGCTGGGCTTGCTGCAGAGCGTGGGGAAGCAGGGCCTCTCCAGACCCTTTCCGGGGACCAAAGGGGTTCTCTCTATGGCCCCCTTGCAGCTACACCTGCAGAATGTCACAGCCACATTGGCCAAGATCACCTGGGTCTACAGCAGCTGCTGCCACCCCCCACATGGTGTATCTTGATGACCAAGAGCATGCCCTGACCCCAGCGGGCGTGAGCTGCTACACCTTCCAGGGTCTGTGCCCTGGCACACACTACCAGGCACGGGTGGAGGTGCGGCTGCCATGGGACTTGCTGCAAGTATGCTGGGGAACGATGTCCTCCACCATCACCTTTGACACGCTCTTGGCAGGACCTCCCCACCCACCACTGGATGTGCTGGTGGAGCGCCATGCCTCGCCAGGTGTCCTGGTGGTCAGCTGGCTCCCTGTGACCATTGACTCAGCTGGGTCCTCCAATGGAGTCCAGGTCACCGGTTATGCTGTGTATGCAGATGGGCTCAAGGTTTGCGAGGTCGCTGATGCCACTGCTGGGAGCACCTTGTTGAAATTCTCCCAGCTACAGGTGCCCCTAACGTGGCAGAAGGTCTCAGTGAGAACCATGTCACTCTGTGGTGAGTCCCTGGATTCAGTGCCGGCTCAGATCCCTGAGGACTGCTTCACGTATCATCGATGGCCAGAGACTCCTCCCTTTAGCTACATTTGTGGCGACCCATCCAGAGTCACCTTCCCCATCTGCCCCCAGAAGCTGGCACTGGCTCCTCTGAATGCCAGGGCCAGCCCCCACAACCCTGGAAGCTGTGGGGAGCCCCAGGCTAAGTTTCTAGAAGCATTCCTTGAAGAACCCCCGAGAAGGCAATCCCCAGCGTCCAACCTGGGCTCAGAAGCAGAATGTTCAAGTTCAGGGGCTGGCAGCCAAGCTCAGGAGCTTGCAGAGGCCTGGGAGGGCTGCAGAAAGGACCTGCTTTTTCAGAAGAGTCCCCAGAACCATAGGCTACCTTCGCTCAGTGACCAGCTTGGGGAGAAGGAAAATTGCTGCCAGCACATGGGCACCAGCAAAAGCCCTGCGCCAGGATTCATCCATCCACCCACTGAGTATGGGGCCAGGAAGAACCGTGTCAGGAAAAGGCTGCCTTTGAGAGGGTCCTTAGGCAAAAGCAAGATGCCCAAGGACTCACACCTCCCCAGCTGGGCGCCAGCCAACAGAACACATCTGACTTCCATAAGATTTGGGAGGAGGAGCAGGAGGCACTGAGCTTGGATCTGTGGGGCACAGAGAGGCAAGGGGAGAGGAGGGAGTCCAGGCCCCAGAGCAGACAAGGAAAGGCTCTGGGGGGGGCAAGAAAGAGTGCCAGCTGCATGAGCCCAGCTTGGCACTGTGTCCAGCTCCATCCAGCAAAGTCATCAAGATGCCCAGGGGTGGCCTCCAACAGCTGGGGACGGGGGCCAATACTCCAGCCAGGGTCTGTGTAGCCCTCTCTGATTACAACCCCCTGGTGATGGCTGCCAACACCAAGGCTGCAGAAGAGGAGTTGGTCTTCCAGAAAGGGCAGTTGCTAAGAGTGTGGGGCTCTCAAGACACCCACGGCTTCTACCTCGGTGAGTGCAACGGGCAAGTGGGCAATATACCTGGGCACCTAGTGGCTGAGATGGAGGTGAGCACAGAGCAGACTGACAGGAGGCAGCATTTGCTGGCCCAAGGACACCTGCCTTCTATGGCCCACCTTGAGGACCTTCAGGGGCTCACCATCCCCCAGGGTTCCTCCCCGGTGCTCCAACGGAACTCCAAGAGACCCCCACTGTGGACTCCAAAGACCATGATAGCAGCTCTGGACTATGATCCCAGGGATGGGCAAACAGGGGGCCAGGCGAAGGGCAGGCTGGCACTGAGGGCAGGAGATGTAGTCATGGTTTACGGGCCTATGGATGAACAGGGACTCTATTATGGAGAGTCAGGCGGCCACAGGGGCCTGGTCCCGGCCCACCTGCTGGATCACATGTCCCTCCATGAACACTGAGCAAGCATCCTTGCCCAGGTAGTGGCCTCTGGCTGCTCACATCCTGCCAGAGGAGAAGCAGGCTTGCAGACCTTCACACCAGCACCCCTCCTCACCGCCATGAGTAGCATATGCTCCAAGTGCCACCATGTTAAACTGATGGTAGTCCTGAAGTGTCTCCTAGGCTCTGAAAGTAGCGGACTTAAGCCTGAGTTATTTTCAAAAGAAAACAAAACCAGCCAACCCCTGAGAGTTTGAGAGGCTGTTTCAAAGCTGCTGATCACTATGGCAGGTATTTGGAGAAGTGCCTTTTTCTGTGGCCAATGTGTGTTTTCTCTAGGAGGTTAAGGTTATCCATCCATTGTCTTGTATGAAAGTCTCAAGAAAAGTCTACATCTTAAAAAAAAAAAGCAATCAGAATGTTATTTTTTGGATGTGAGGGTGATCTGGCTGCGACATCTGTCACCCCATTGATCACCAGGGTTGATTTGGCTGATCTGGTTGACTAGGCGGGTATCCCCTTCCTCCCTCACCGCTCCACATGTGTCCCTCCTGAAGCTGTGCACTCGGTGGAAGAGGATGACCATCCCCAATAGAGGAAGGCCGGTCTTCAGTCAAGGGTAGACGAGTAGCTGCGCACCCCTGCTGAAGCCTCCAAACAAGCTCTCAGAATGTTATTTTTTTCGGTCTTATGTTCAACCCCTCATTAAAATATTCATAGAGAAAACATATTTTAGAAGTTGAAGCACAACCTAGGAAAACATGAGCCTGGCTTTCCTCCCTCTCGCTTCTGTGCAGTGGGTCTGCAAAGGCTACAGAAATGTTTTCCTGGCCAGGGAATGGAGGGTACACCCTTCTGCTTTTTTTTTTCCCGGCTGCAGTCTATTCCCAGAACACAATTCATCACGTGGTTCCCAGAACTCAGATTGCGCAGTGGCCACGTCATCATTGGCTGGGGCTCACAGTCACAGCAGCAGAGGCCTCCCTAAACCTCCCTCTCCTCTAGCCTCACCTGCTGTGCCCTGCTCCTCATGCCCCCATGCTGGGTCCCCTTGCCTCACTACCCTTGCCATATTTTCATAATCCTCTCAGGCTCTGGGCAGGCAGCGCTGCCCATGGTGGGACCTGATCATATAAGAAAAATACTGCAGGCTCATCTGGGGGCTGCACTGGGGACCTGAGAACACCTTATCCTACTATACCTGCTGCACCTCGTCTGATACCAACCTCTCTGCTTTGCCCAGGGTCCATAAGCCCTGCATGTTTACTCTTTAAGGTCAGCCTGGCTCAGGGTGTGCTAGTCTGGCTGCAGAGGATCCTGCTAAGAGCCAGGACTGAGGAGTAGGGCCCAAAAGACTCCTCTGGACCACATCTTCCCCGAGGGCATCCCTGCAGGGAGGCTGTGTGCTGCTGAGCTCTTTGTGAAGGATGGGTAGTCAGCTGAGGATCTTGATTCAGATAGCTTTCACAGCTCACCACTTTCCTGAGTCAATTCCGGAGGGATCACCTTGGGAGGGCATTTCTTTTCCTTTTTTTGAGACAGAGTCTTGCTCTGTTGCCCAGGCTGGAGTGTAGTGGCACAATCACAGCTCACTGCAGCCTTGAACTCCAGGGCTCAAATGATTCTCTCACCTCAGCCTCCCAAGTAGCTGGGACTACTGATGTGTACCACCATGCCTGGCTCATTTTTTTGTGTGTGTGTAGAGACAGCATCTCACTATGTCGCCCAGGCTGGTCTCAAACTCCTGGGCTCAAGCAATCCACCTGCCTTAGCCTCCCAAAATGCTAGGATTACAGGCCTGAGCCACCACACCTGGTGCCTGGTTAATTTTTAAATTGTTTTGTAGAGATGGGCTCCCACTATGTTGCCCAGGCTGGTCTGGAACTCCTGCACTCAAGTGATTCTCCTGCCTTGGTCCTCCGAAGTGCTGGGATTACAGGCACAAGCCACTGCACACAGTGGGCATTTCTTTATTTGCTCCATTTTTTTTTTTTTTTTTTTTTGAGACAGAGTTTTGCTCTTGTTCTTGTCGCCCAGGCTGGAGTGCAATGGGGTGATCTCAGCTCACCGCAACCTCCACCTCCCGGGTTCAAGCGATTCTCCTGCCTCAGCCTCCCTAGAAGCTGGAATTACAGGCATGTGCCACCATGCCCAGCTAATTTCGTATTTTTACGAGAGATGGGGTTTCTCCATGTTGGTCAGGCTGGTCTCGAACTCCCGACCTCAGGTGATCCGCCTGCCTTGGCCTCCCAAGGTACTGGGACTACAGGCGTGAGCCACTGTGCCCGGCCTATTTGCCCCATTTTATAGAAGAGCCTCCTACGGCTCAGAGGCACCCCCTCATCTAAGGTCACATCATGGCTCAAAGTCACCTCCTCCATAATCTTCCCAGGCTGCCCCTCTGGAAGGGCAGGAATGAGGGGTGGTCTTTATCCTTCTTCTCTTTGATGTCCTTTTGTTTCCCCATGTCCAACAATGCTGTCAGAGGAAAGACACTTCCAGAATACACAGGTAAAAAAAAGAGACAGAGAAAATAAGGAAAGGACACTGCCTTCAATTGGTTCCATGGCAAGTTGATGATCTGGGGCCACTGGGTTCTACCATGCTGTCCCTGGGGCTAAAGATGGGGACAGGGAAGGCGCAGACCTGAGGGCCATCTCAACCTAACACACTTACTGCCACCTTATCCTCAAAGAACACACAAGATGGCCGGGCACGGTGGCTCATGCCTGTAATCCCAGCACTTTGGGAGGCTAAGGCGGTTGGATCACCTGAGGTCAGGAGTTCAAGACCAGCTTGACTAACATGGCAAAACCCCGTCTCTACTAAAAATACAAAATTAGGCTAGGCATGGTGGCTCATGCCTGTAACCCCAGCACTTTGGGAGGCCAAGGCAGGCAGATCACTTGTGGTCAGGAGTTCAAGACCAGTCTTGGCAACATTGTGAAACCCTGTCTCTACTAAAAATACAAAACATTAGCTGGGTGTGGTGGCATGGGCCTGTAGTCCCAGCTACTCAGGAGGCTGAGGCAAGAGAATCACTTGAACCTAAGAGGCAGAGGTTGCAGTGAGCTGAGATTGTGCTACTGCACTCCAGCCTGGGCAACAGAGCGAGTGTCTATCTCAAAATAAATAAATAAAAATAATAAAAATACATAATTAGCCAGGAATGGTGCCAAATGCCTATAATCCCGGCTACTCGGGAGGCTGAGGCAGGAGAATCACTTGAACCTGGGAAGTGGAGGTTGCAGGGAGCCGAAATTGTTCCACTGCACTCCAGCCTAGGCAACAAGAGAGAAACTCCGCCTTGAAAATATATATAAATAAGTAAGTTCTTAGGCCAGGCACAGTGGCTCATGCCTGTAATCCCAGCACTTTGGGAGGCTGAGGCAGGTGGTCACCTGAGGTCAGGAATTCGAGACCAGCCTAGCTAACATGGTGAAACCCCATCTCTACTAAAAATACAAAATTAGGCCAGGTGTGAAGGCTCACACCTGTAATCCCAGCACTTTGGGAGGCAGAGTGGGCGGATCACCTGAGGCTGGGAGTTTGAGACCAGCCTGACCAACATGAAGAAACCACGTCTCTACTAAAAATACAAAAAATTAGCCAAGCGTGATGGCTCATGCCTATAATCCCAGCTACACGGGAGGCTGAGATAGGAGAATCGCTTGAACCCAGGAGGCAGAGGTTGTCGTGAGCCGAGATCGTGCCATTGCACTTCAGCCTGGGCAATAAGAGCAAAACTCTGTCTCAAAAAAAAAAAAAAAAAAGAAAAGACACGCTTAGGGAATGCGGCTTAGGTGCAGTCATGGCCAAGTCCAAGAACCACACCACACAAAACCAGTCACGAAAATGGCACAGACATGGTATCAAGAAACCCAGATCACAAAGATACAACTTTCTTAAGGGGGTGGACTTCAAGTTCCTGAGGAACAAGTTCACCTTGCCAAGAAGCACAACAAGAAGGTCAAGGCCATGAGTGCACGTGCCGAGGCTATCAAGACCCTCGTAAAGCCCAAGGAGGTTAAGCCCAAGATCCCAAAGGGTGTCAGCCTCAAGCTCGAGAGACTTCCCTACATTGCCCACCCCCGAGCTTGGGAAGGGTGCTCGTGCCCCACATTGCCAAGGGGCTCAGGCTCTGCTGGCCAAGGGCCAAGGCCAAGGCCAAGGATCAAACCAAGGCCCAGGCTGTGGCTCCAGCTGCAGTTCCAGCTCAGGCTCCCAAAGGCCCCTACAGAGGCTTCAGAGTAGATATGTCTGTCTGCCAATGTGAGGATAGAAAGACTGGTGCGACCCCTCCCGGGGTTGACATCTGCACAGGGCTGGGATCCTCCTGTGCTATTTGTACAAATAAACCTGAGGCAAGAAAAAGAAAAAAATAAATGACAATGTAGGCTGGGTGAGGTGGCTCATGCCTGTAATCTCAGCAGTCGGATCACCTGCGGTCAGGAGTTCAAGACCAGCCTGGCCAACAGGGTGAAACCTCATCTCTACTAAAAATACAAAAATTAGCCAGGCATGGTGGTGGGCACCTGTAATCCCAGCTACTCGGGAGGCTGAGGTAAGACAATCACTTGAACCTGGAAGGGGGAGGTTGCCGTGAGCTGAGATCGTGCCACTGTACTCCAGCCTCGGTGACAGAGCGAGACTCCTTCTCAAAAATAAATAAATAAATAAATGACAATGTAAAGGCAAATTCTGTTTATAGCAATATCATAATAGGACATTGAGTTATTACAGTGTAGCTGTCATAATTAAGTTTACAATAGAGTGTTCTTGGGCGAAACCCAGGCAAACTAAAATAATCGACTGCTTACAAACCAGAGAGATCGGTTACTAGCAGTTGTTAACTTACTAGTGAAAACCCAAATAGGTAAGGCTTTTTTTGGCAGTGAGTCTCTGCTTAGTGAGGACCTGGGCACTTGAATTTTGAGTCTTGGTATTTTTTTCTATCTCAAAGGGTGGAGTGGATCCCCCAACTTTTTCAGTTCTTCCGCCTGGTCCCTATTCTGTTATGACACAATTGTAGCTCACTGCAGCCTCAACCTCCAGTACTCAAACAATCCTCCCAACTCAGCCTCCTGAGTAGCTAGAGGCACTTCAGCTACAGGCACGTGCTACCACACCCAGCTAATGTGTGTGTGTGTGTGTGTGTGTGTGTGTGTGTGTGTGTGAGAGACAAGGAAGTCTGGCTATGTTGCCTAGCTTGGCTCCAACTCCTGGCCTCAAGCCATCCTCCTGCCTCTGCTCCCATGGAATAGTCTTTTTTTTGAGACAGAGTCTCACTCTTTCACCCAGGCTGGAGTGCAGTGGTGCAATCTCAGCTCACTGCAATTTCTGCCTCCCGGGTTCAAGTGATTCTCCTGCCTCAGCCTCCTGAGTAGCTGAAATTACAAGCCTGTGCCACCACACCCGGCTATTTTGTATTTTTAGTAGAGTCAAGGTTTCACCATGTTAGCCAGGATGGTTTTGATCTCCTGATCTTGTGATCCACCTGCCTTGACCTCCCAAAGTGCTGGGATTACAGGCGTGAGCCGCCGCGCCCAGCTTCTTTTTTTTTTTTTTTTTTGAGATGGAGTCTCACTCTGTCACTCAGGCTGGGGTGCAGTGTGGCTTGATCTCACTTCCAGGTTCAAGCGATTCTCCTGCCTCAGACTCAAAGTAGCTGGGACTATAGGCGCATGCCACCATGCCCAGCTATTTTTTTTTTTTTTTTTTTTGACACAGAGTCTCACTCTGCCACCCAGGCTGGAGTGCAGGAGCATTATCTCAGCTCATTACAACCTCCCACTCCTGGTGCAAGTGATTCTCATATCTCAACCTCCCAAGTAGCTGGGATTACAGGCATTCACCACCACACCTAGCTAATTTTTTTTTTTTTTTTTTTTTTTTTTTAAGGCAGAGTCTCACTTTGTTGCCAGGTGCCAGGCTGGAGTGCAGTGGTGCAATCTTGGCTCACTGCAATGTCTGCCTCCTGGGTTCAAGCAATTCTCCTGCCTCAGCCTCCCAAGTAGCTGGGACTATAGGCACGTACCACCACACCCAGTTAATTTTTGTCTTTTTTAGTAGAGATGGGGTTTCACCATGTTGGTCAGGATGGTCTCCATCTCTTGACTTCATGCATGATCTGCCCGCCTCAGCCTCCCAAAGAGCTGGGACTACAGGTGTGAGCCACCGCGCCCGGCCAATTTCTTGTATTTTAATAGAGATGGTGTTTCGCTATGTTGGCCAGGCTGGTTTCAAACTTTTGACCTCAGATGATTTACCCGCTTTGCTCCCAAACTGCTGGGATTACAGGTGTGAGCCACTGCACCCGGCCTATGGAATAGGCTTGAATGCCTCGTCTAGCTAGGGATCATGGAGCATGTTGTCTGCAGGGTAGACTGCAGCTGCAGGACCTGCATGAAGGTGTTGCTGAAGATGCAGTGGAGTTGCCCCAGCGTCCTTGAGAGAGACTACCACCTTGTACTTCAACAGAGTGTGCAGCTGCTCCATAGAGCCTGCCACTCCACAGGCTGCCACAACCGGTGCCACGCTCCCAGCAAAGCAGAGCCCCTGCTGCTCTGCCCAGGGACCTGCTCAATCCTGCTCGCTCACCGGAGCCCTTGATGGCCTGGGACCTTGGCTGGCAAGTCCTTGGCTTCCTTCCCTTAGCATAATGTCCTTGAGGTTCACCCATGTTCTAGCATGTGTCAGAATTTTCTTCTTTTCAAAAAGAATTGTTTAAGGCCAGGGTGGTGGCACAGCCTGTAGTCCCAGCAATTTGGAAGGCCAAGGTGGGCAGATGGCTTGAACCAAGGAGTTGGAGACCAGCTTGGGTAACATGGCGAAATCTCATCTCTTATTATTATTATTATCATTATCATTTGAGACAGAGTCTTGCTCTGTCACCCAGGCTGGAGTGCAGTGGCTGATCTGGGCTCACTGCAACCTCTGCTTCCTGGGTTCAAGTGAGTCTCCTGACTCAGCCGCCTGAGTAGCTGGGATTATCAGCACCCATCACAACACTTGGCTAATTTTTTTGTATTTTTAGTACAGACGGGCTTTCACCGTGTTGCCCAGGCTGGTCTCGAATTTCTGAGCTCAGGCAATCTGCCCACCTCGGCCTCCCAAAGTGCTGGGATTACAGGCGTGAGCCACCACACCTGGCCCCTTATTATCATTTTTTGAGAGACTGGGGTCTCACTATATTTATCAGGCTGGTCTCAAACTCCTGGCCTCAAGAGATCCACCCGCCTCAGCCTCCCAAAATGCTGGGATTACAGGCATAAGCTACCATGCCAAGCAATTGTTTTGTATTTTTTGTAGAGATGGTATTTTGCCATGTTGCCCCAGCTGGTCTCAAATTCCTGGGCTCAAGTGATCCACCCACCTTAGCCTCCCTACAGGCATGAGCCACTATGCCTAGCCCCCAGCTAATTTTTCCATTTTTTGTAAAGACAAGGTCTTGCTATGTTGTCCAGGCAGATCTCAAACTCCTGGCCTCAAGTGACCCTCCTGCTCTGCTCGGCCTTTCAAAGCACTAGGATCATAGGTGTGAGCCACCACTTCCCGCCTAGCCTGTTCCATCACTTTTTACTTAATTTCACAAGTTTCCCTGACCCTGACCATTGCCTCAGATCAACTTTTTTTTTTCTGACAGCTGCACTGTAGTCTTTGTCAGGGCTATGAAGCGGCATCCCCACTCTTCACTCCAGCCCCCCACCTGTTTTATTTTTCTCCAGAACCCTCATCGCCCCCCAGCATGTTGCCTAGGTTTTATTTTATTTTACTTTATTTTTTTGAGACAGAGTCTAACTCTGTTGCTTAGGCTGGAGTGCAGTAGTGCAATCTCAGCTTACTGCAACCTCTGCCTCCCAGGTTCAAGCAATTCTCCTGCCTCAGCCCCCCGAGTAGTTGAGACTACAGGCATGTGCCACCAAACCCAGCTAATTTTTTTATTTTTTAGTCGAGACGAGGTTTCACCATGTTGGCCAGGCTGGTCTCAAATTCCTGACCTCGTGATCTCCCCGCCTTGGCCTCCCAAAGTGCTGGGTTTATAGGTATGAGTCACCACGTGTGGCCCTTATTTATTTATTTATTTGTTTGTTTATTTGAGACGGAGTCCACTTTGCACGGCCTTTTTTTTTCCTTATTTATTTATTTATTTATTTTTAATTTTTTTGAAAGGGAGGGGTGAGGGGGCAAAGACCTATTTATTTATTTTAAAAGGGGCATTTGAGAGTTATTCTCCCAGGCCTTTTTTTTTTTAAGACAAGGTCTCACTCTATCACCCAGGCTGGAGTGCAGTGGGGAAACCACAGCTCACTGCAGCCTCGACTTCCTGGGATGTTGATCCTCCCACCTCAACCCCCCAAATAGCTGGGACTGTAGGCATGCACCACCATGCCTGGCTAATTTTTGTATTTTCCGTAGAGACAGGGTTCCGCCACGTTGCCCAGGCTGGTCTTGAATTCCTGAGCTCAAGCAATCTGCCCACCTTGACCTCCCAAAGTGCTAGGATTACAGGCATAAGCCACCATGTCCGGTTGATCAAGTGTTTTGGGAAACTCTGGGAGCAATGGCACAGGAAAGAAGAAAGGGACTGGGGACAGGTGCCAATCCATCAGCTGGTGTGGGAGGCTTACAGGTCCTGGAAAGAGGACCTCATGCTGCCGCCAGGGGGCAGCCTGGGTGCACCTAAGGGTCATTTCCCCAGGGACTGCACACCTGGCAGAGCTGCCTGGGCCACGCCTGCCTGCCCAGTGTCAGGGGGGAGCAGGAAATTATGTTTTTGACTGAGCAGGCCTGGAATCCACATCCCACTGGCCAGTCCCGTTGTCTCCCCTCCCTTCTCCCCCAGAGCACCCTAGGCAGCCCACCCCCTACATCCCAAGAGGAGCTGACCTTCCAGGGGAGCAGGGACCAGTGTCAGGCCTGGTCATTCTGATGCCCAGCCATAGAAAGGTCTCCTTCTTCACCGCTCTGGCAGCCCTGCTCCCTAAATCCTCAACTTCAGAGGCCATGGACAGTTTTAAAGAAGCATAAAGCTGGAGAGAGGCAGGACCACAGAGCCATTGGTCTCCAGAACCCAGTCACTGGATCCAAATGCCAGCCTGCTCAGAGATAGCTGCAAGGCCTCTCTGAGCCTCAGTTTCCCAGACCGTGGCAGAACTGGGTTTGTTTTGGGCAGGTCAGGTGTGCAGAGCACTTGGCCTGGTGTGAGGACCCAGAGAGAGACCCAGACAGCTGATGAGAAGCTGGGTGTCATGGCTTGTGCCTGTAATCCCAGCTACGGGTGAGGCAGAGGGAGGAGCATCACTTGAGACCAGAAGTTTGAGACTAGCCTAGGCAACATAGCGAGACTCTGTCTCTACAAAAACGTTTAAAAGAAAGCTGATGAGGGCACAGGTCAGGGGTGGGGGCAGGGGAGCACGGTTCTAAGCCCAGCTTGGCTCCCCCTGCAGAGCCCTGAGAATCTGGAGACTTTCAGCAGAAGGGAAAGCCACACACACAGGTCTAGCAAGGTTGGCAGGCTGCTGGGGGATAGGGGCGGGTTGGGAAGGAGGTGGATGTCTGTCTGTGGCCTGCACCAGGCCCCTTCCCTCACTGACTGCACGACCTGGAGGCCCAAAACCTGTCCAGTCCAGACCTGCCCAGGAGGGGACCCAGGGGGGGATGGGCAGCCCAGCTGGCCAGAAGGCAGAGGAGCCTATCAAGTGGGCGAAGGGGCGGCGTCCAGAGAGTTCTGGTGCAAGGGTCACTAAGCCTGTCCCGGCCCCATCCACCCCTGCCCAGGCGCCTCTGGCTCATCCCCGCCTCCACCTCTCGCTGACCTGCCCCCTCTCGCCCACTGCCGCTGTGCATTTTCAAAGCGTTAGGCTAACTGATCAATTTCAGTCATTGTACAAAATCTGGAGATTTCACAAGAACAGGGTATGAAAGATATGATTTTTTAAAAAGCTCACAGATATCTCTACAGCCTATTTTAAGCTCATTCCACCTTCTGGTCACACCCTACTCTCCCTGCGTTACTCCTGGGGTGGTTGAATTTGGAGGCTGGGAGGGGTGTGCAGGAGGTCAGGTGTTCCATCAGAGGTGGAGCAGGATGGGCCAACTCCAGTCTTGTGAAACCAAGCACGTTGCCAGGTGGAGCTGGCTCCAGGAACCTAGGCACAGAGGGTTCCTGGGCTAAGGTGGCACTGCTGACACCACAGCCGGCCCCACAGGTCCTGCCAGCCTCTAGGCTCAGCCCCACCTGTCCCTGTCTTAGGTGGAGGGTGGGGTCTATAATGGGTCTGTTCCCTCAGGCTGGAATGCTCTGCTTGGAAGACTTCCTAAATGTCCCCTGCCCACAGGGGCCATCCACCTTCCCCATAAAGCCCTAGCCCTCACTATCTATATCTGATATCTACAGGCTTGTGTGCCCTCTTTTTGCCCTCTCATGGGGTCCCTAGAAGCCCCAGTAAATCGTCCGGTCACTGACTGTCCGGCTGGCTGTACCTTGGTGGAACTCCAGGACCTGGGCCTCAGTCTTAGGCATAGCCCCTTGGTCAGGGTGCTTTGGATTGAAAGTGCCTTCCTGGGGGCGAGGTACCTCCTGCCCAGCCTGAGAATGGAGTGGAGGCTGAATCTGAACCCTGGCCCATTCAATTCTCAGTTGAAAGACCTCAGGCAGTTCCTTTGTTTTTTGACTTTCAGCCTCAATTTCCTCTTCCCGAAAACTGGCCTTCCAGCTGTCCTGTACCGACAGCCAGCTTGCTCCCAGGTGTCCTTCAAAAACACCCTCCACTGCCTCTTGTGGGCAGCCTTCCCCATTCTCCCCTCCCTTACTGGATTTAGCTACCCTCCCAAGTGCTTGGACAGCTTTTGGGCATAATCCCAAAACGTCCCCAGAAATTATTCATGCGGCAACCTCTCCCTTCAGACTGTCTTACTCCACCCTGCACCCTAAACGCAGGTACGTGGACCTGGCATGGACCAGGCATCGGGATTTGTGGACCAACCCATTTCCAAATTAAAAGCACCAACCGGCCTGTGAATGAGAAGCACTGGACTGGGGCTCTCAGCGGCCATGCTTCCCCTGGAAAACTGACCTTTCCTGAGCCCTCACTGCGTGCTCTAGCTCACATGGTGCTCAGCACAATGTACCCAGATAGTTTAATTATTTCCCCCTTTTACATAGGGAATAATTCAGATTTGGAAAGGGGAGGTCATTTGTCAAGGTCATTTGGCAGGTTGGGGGCAGAGCTGGGGGTCTGAACCCAGGTGTGTCCCTTTGACCAATGCCCTTATCTGTAGGATTCCTCTCCCCACCCTGGGGCAGGGCCTGGGTCTAGGGAGGAGGCCAGAGGGAGAGATAGGAATTCAAATTGGTGGTGCTGGTGGTGGGGGAGGGCGAGGTGCTGGGAGTGGCCAGCGCTCAGGCTTGGGCAACAGGGTGCTCCACAGAGCCACTGGGTGGGGGGGAACAGCAGGGGCAGGCACAGACCTGCTGAGTCAGAGATGCCGCAGGGACTCTAGGGGGAGGCGTTTGGCAGATGGCCATGGGCTGGGGCCCAGCAAAAGCACCCCAGGGTTGCAGATCAAGGAGTAAAATTGAGCGCTGAGGCCCCAACCAGGACCAGGGGGATGTAAGAAGAAGAGGCCTTGGAGAGGGCAGGGGGCAACATTTTCCAGAAGGAGGGAGTGGTCAGTCCCCACAAGGTCAGGCGAGATAAGCGCTGCTGCACCCAGCCTCCCTCGTGACTGTGACCAGAGGCTGTTGCCCCAGCTCAGGGGCTTCCTAGTGTCTTGGCCAGGAGGGATATGTGCCCCTGCCCCACCGCTTCCTGCCATCTGAGGCCCTACTGGGTCCTGGTGATGGAGGAAGGCTTCCCAAAGAAAACTAGAAAGCTAGAATTTGGAAATTCCATGCCATTAGGCCTTGGTCCACTCCCACCCTCTTTATTATTTTTTTTTTTTATTTTTTGAGACAGAGTCTCACTCTGTCACCCAGGCTGGAGCGCAATGGCGCAATCTCAGCTGACTGCAACCTCTGCCTCCCAGGTTCAAGCAATTCTCCCGCCTCAGCCTGGCGGGTAGCTGGGATTACAGGCACGTGCCACCATGCCTGGCTAACTTTTGTATTTTTGTAGAGAGAAGGTTTCACTCTGTTGGCCGGTCTGGTCTTGAACTCCTGACCTCAAGTGATCTGCCTGCCTTGGCCCCCCCAAAGTGCTGGGATTGCAAACATAAGCCACTACATCAGGCGCTCTTTTTATTTTAGACACAGGGTCTCACTCTGTTGCCCAGGCTGGAGTACAGTGGTGCCGTCATAGCTCACTGCAGCCTCAATCTCTCCAGGCTCAAGCAATCCCTCCACCTCAGTTTCCCAAGTAGCTGGGACTACAGGTGCCACCACCACACCTGGCTAATTTTCTTTTTTTTTAAATTTTTTGGAGCGACAGGATCTCCCTATGTTGTCCAGGCTGGTCTGGACCTCCTGCCTCAGCCTCCCAAAGTGTTGGGATTACAGGTGTGAGCCACTGTGCACAGGCTGTCCCTTTGACTACAGGAGGCAACCCAGAGCCCCAAGGAGGTTCTCGGTGCCTCATGAACCCCGTTCCTCAGCCCAGATTGAGGAGGGAATGTGTTTTCTCCACTCTTGTCCCACCCCCAAACTGCTAGAGAGAAACCTCAGTAGGGAAATGCACTGCCTCACCTTGCCTCTACCTCTGGCCCTGGGGTGCTCTCTCTGTCCACTTGTCCCCCCCACTCCTCCATCCACTGAGGCTCTGCTGAGCTTCTGCCTTCTCCATCCTGTAACTACCTGACACTCACACAAGCCAATTTAAAGCGCATATAGCTCTGAGTCCCCATTTCACAGGTAGGAAAACTGAGGTCCATAGTAATCAGTTCTAGGACATCTGGCCGGTTAGTGGCACAGCCAAGATTTGGTTCCTGGTCCAACTATCTCCCCCATGGGCTTTACCCAGAAACAGGCCTGCTGGCCCTTGTCTCCACCCATCACAGAAGAACAACTGGGTCCCCCTCCTTCACCCATCCATTCACTCAGGGCAGGTACTGGCCAGGCACTGGGGCCATGGCATCCTACACACAGACCCCAGAACAGACCCTGCCAGTCTAATGGCAGAAATAACTCCGAGATCAAACAGCACGTGGCAGATTAATCAGGAGCAGGAGACCCAGGACCTGGAAGAGACAGAGCAGTGAGTTTGAAAACTGCCCCAGGCAGAGGGCAGGCAAAGCTCCCCAAGAAAGTGGAGCTGGCTGGGTGCAGTGTCTCACGCCTGTAATCCCAGCACTTTGGGAGGCTGAGGCAGGCAAATCACCTGAGGTCAGGAGTTCAAGACCAGCTTGATCAACATTGTGAAACCCCGTCTCTACTAAAAATACAAAAGTTAGCCAGGCATGGTGGCACACACCTGTAATCCCAGCTACTCGGGAGGCTAAGGCAGGAGAATCATTTGAACCAAGGAGGTGGAGGTTGCAGTGAGTGGAGATCATGCCACTGCACTTCAGCCTGGGTGACAGCGCAAGACTCCATCTCGAAAAAATTAAAAATAAAAAAAATAACTGGGGGATAGGGGTGCATACCTGTAGTCCCAGCTGCTTGGGAGACTGGGGCAGGAGGATCCCTTGAGCCCACGAGTTCGAGGCTGCAGTGAGTTATGATTGTGCCACTGCACTCCAGCCTGGGCAGCAGAGTGAGACCCTGTATGTAAAAAAACTGATAAGAATACAAATTAAAAAGAGAGAGCGGCCAGAAAAAACACACCAGGAGTGACCTTAGAGCAGGCACTGAAGAACAGCATGGCAGGCAGAGGGAATGGCAAGGGCATAGCCCCTTCTTTGGCTCCTCAGACCAGGGAAGTTAGTTCCCCTCTTTTTTTTTTTTTGAGATGGAATCTCACTCTGTCACCCAGGCTGGAGTGCAGTGGCACGATCTCGGCTCACTGCAACCGCTGCCTCAAGTGATTCTCCTGCCTCAGCCTCCTGAGTAGCTGGGACTACAGGTGCCCGCCACCACACCAGGCTAATTTCTCTATTTTTAGTAGAGATGGGGTTTCACCATATTGGTCAGGCTGGTCTCAACTCCTGGCCTCGTGATCCACCCACCTCAGCCTCCCAAAGTGCTGGGATTATAGGCGTGAGTCATCACACCCGGCCATCAGTTCCCCTCTTACGACCAGACAAAACAGGCTACACCTTTTTGCCCAGCCCCAGCCTCCTTGTGAGTATTCTGTCATCTTCCCCTTAGTCTCTGCACTTCTGAGGCCAGGGAACACATCTGTGCTCTTCATTAGCCCAGTGCCCACCTCATCATTGCTGTCAGCATCTGCTAGTTGAATGACAGTCCCATAAGTGGCCTCCTTTGGGTTCAAGGTGCCTGGCTCTGCTTGGGGTGAAGGAGTGGCAACTTGACAGGGAAGTGTGTGGTGAGGAGGGGGGTACCTATCACAGGCCGATCCTTTGCTATAGGAAATATGCTTGCTGGGGATGTATTCTTCAGATGGTGTTCCTAAGAGGGTGAACTGAGCTCATGCTAGTCTGAGGGGCTGGAGTCTGAGCTTAGCTATGGACGTTGGGCAGGTGACTTAACCTCTCTAACCTTGGTTTTCTCATCTGTAAAATGGGGTAGTAACAACACCCCACTCCTAGGTGGTAATGAGAAACAGCAAGTGTAGGTGAGGAAAGTGCTTTGCCCACCCATGGAGTGAGAACTCAACATTGGAGCCAAAATTCGCAACCAGAATTTGAGTGGGGATATTGCCCTTGCAAGAGAGATTCCACCGCCCAGTTACGGGATCTGCATGAGCTGCCTGAATGGCATTGCCTGTGACAAAGAATGAATGAATTTATATGGCTTGGAAGTGGCAGGAGGATGCATTGTGACAGGAGGGAAGGGGGAGTTGAGAGGAAATTCATTCATTTATTCATTTGACTTTTTTTTTTCTTTTTGGAGACTGGGTCTTGCCCTGTCACCGTGGCTAAGCTACAGTGATGTAATCTCAGCTCACTGCAGCCTTGACCACCTGGACTCAAGCCATCCTCCCACCTCAGCCTCCTCAGTAGCTGGGACTTCAAACAAGCACCACCATGCCTGTTTTTTTTTCTTTTTTGTGTTTTTAGGTTTTGCCATGTTGCCCAGGCTGATCTCTAACTCCAGGGCTCAAGTGACTCACCTGCCTCAGCCTTCCAAAGTGCTTAGGATTGCAGGCATGAGCCACCACCCCTGGCCTTATTCATTTGACTTTCACTATTATTAATATTTAGACTCAGGGTCTCACTCTGTCTCCCAGGCTGGAGTGCAGTGGTGCAACCTTGGCTTACTGCAGCATCAAATTACTGGGTTCAAAAGATCCTTCCACCTCAGCCTCCTAAGTAGCTGGGACTACAGGTGAATGCCACTATGCCTGGCTTTTTTTTTTTTTTTTTTGAGACAGGGTCTGGCTGTTGAGCAGCTGGGGTACAATGGCGAAGTACAGCTCATTACAACTTCCAATTCTTGGAATCAAGCATTTCTCCCGCCTCAGCTTCCCAAGTAGCTAGGACTATAGGCGAGTGCCACCATGCCTGGCTGATTTTTGAATTTTTTTGTTGAGCCGGGCGCGGTGGCTCATGCCTGTAATCCTAGCACTTTGGGAAGCCAAGGTGGGTGGATCACCTGAGGTCAGGAGTTCAAGACCAGCCTGACCATCATGGTGAAACCTCATCTTAAAAAAATAAATAAATAAAATAAAATAAAATAAAATTTTTTGTTGTTGAGATGGGATGTCACTATGTTGCCCAGGCTGGTCTCAAACTCCTGGGCCCAAGCAATCCTCCCGCCTTGGCTTCACAGAGTGCTGGGATTATAGGTGCCAGCCACCATGAGTGGCCTCATTTGACTTTTTTTTTTTTTTTTTTTTTTTTGAGAAGGAATCTTGCTGTATAGCCCAGGCTGGAGTGCAATGGCATGATCTCAGCTCACTGCAACCTCTGCCTCCCGGGTTCAAGCGATTCTCCTGCCTCAGCTTCGTGAAAAGCTGAGATTACAGGCCTGTGTCACCATATCTGGCTAATTTTTTGTATTTTTAGTAGAGATGGGATTTCACATGTTGGTCAGGCTGGTCTTCAACACCTGACTTCAGGTGATCCACCCACCTCAGTCTCCCAAAGTGCTGGGATTACTGGTGTGAACCACTGTATCTGACCTCATTTGACTTTTTTTTTTTTTAAAGACAGAGTCTAAAGCCTGTTGCCCAGGCTGGAGTTCAATGGTGAGATCTCGTCTCACTACAACCTCTGCCCCCCAGATTCAAGTGATTCTCGATTCTCCTGCCTCAGCTTCCCAAGTAGCTGGGATTACAGATGCCTACCACCATGCCTGGCTAATTTTTGTATTTTTAATAGAGATGGGGTTTCACCATGCTGTCCAGGCTGGTTGAGATGCCCAAGAACCTACTTGGTGCCATGTATAAGCTGGGTACAACAGTGAACAACACCAAGCCTTCCTGCCCTCGTGCCAACTGCTCAGCAGTATTTCAGGACTGTATCAGGGTGATTAGCCTGTATCACAGGAGACTTCCTGCAAGAGATGATGTCTGAGCTGAGGAGCTGTTCACCAGGCACAGGTGAGAGAAGGGAGAAGGGTGGGCTGGGTGGGAGGAGCCCTGGTGTGAATGTCCAGAGATGGGAGGAGAAATCATGGTGTATATAAGGTGTCTTGGGCTTGGGATATGGGGAAGTGAGAGGTGATATCGTATGGGACATACTTATACTAAAGAATTATTGGTTGTTGGCCGGGTGTGGTGGCTCACACCTGTAATCCAAGCACTTTGGAGGCCAAGGTGGGTGGATCACCTGAGGTCGGGAGTTCAAGACCAGCCTGACCAACATGGTGAAACCCCGTCTTAAAAAAAAAAAAAAGAATTATTTGTTGTTTATCTGAAATTCAAATTTAACTGGGCATACTGTTAAATGTTAAATCTAGCTATCATGGTAAGAAGCTGGAATTTACTGTTTGGGGATATTTTGTATATTTTCTTCTTGTTGTTATTGAAAACAGATAATGGCAAAATAACAAATCAGCTCTAATTGACCCTTCCTACATGACACAACTATCATAGTCATTGCACCAGGCTCACCAAAGCCTGAGTTCTGTGCTCTGCCTGCTCAACCTCATATCAGTCAAGTCTCCCAAGGGGGTGGTGCCCTGATTCCCAAATGGATGAGGAAAGCAGATCATAGAGGTTAGATCCTGGCCTAGACACACAGAGAATTTGGAAGGAGTTAGGACACAAAATGAACCCATTTCTGGCAGGTCCTCCCATCCCTCCCCATCTGTAGCTTTTATATTTCCATATTACCTTCTGCCCAGATCTAACTTTACTGGGTTGCTGCCAGTGACAACAAATTTTTGAAATCTTCCATTTTCTTTTTTTTTTTTTTTTGAGAGAGTCTTGCTCTGTCGCCAGGCTCCAGGCTGGAGTGCAGTGGCGCGATCTTGGCTCACTGTAACCCCACCTCCCAGGCTCAAGCAATTCTCCTACCTCAGTCTCCCGAGTAGCTGGGACTACAGGCACCTGCCACCATGCCCAGCTAATTTTTGTATTTTTTAGTGGAGACAGGGTTTCACCATGTTGGTCAGGATGGTCTCGATCTCTCACCTCATGATTCACCCGCCTCCACCTCCCAAAGTGCTGGGATTAAAGGTGTGAACCACTGTACCTGGTGAAATCTATCTCTTTCTATTAATTAATTAACTAATTACTTTAAGACAAGGTCTTGTTCTGTTGCCCAGCGTGGGGTGCAGTGGCACGATCTCAACTCACTGCAATCTCTGCCTCCCTAGTTCAAGCAATTCTCCCACCTCAGCCTCTGGAGTAGCTGGGATTACAGGCATGTGACACCACACCTGGCTAATATTTCAGTAGAGTCAGGGTTTCATCCTGATCACCAGGCTGGTCTTTCTCTTGACTCAAACTCTGGGCCTCAAGTGATCCACTTGCCTCAGCCCCCACAAAGGGCAAGGATTACAGGTGTGAGTTACTGCGCCCAGCCTGAAATATATATATATATATATATATATATATATATATATTTTGTTTTTTTTAGAGACGGGGTGATCCACCAACCTCGGCCTCCCAAAGTGCTTGGATTACAGGTGTGAGCCACTGTACCCAGCCTGAAAAAATATATATATATATTTAGAGATAGGGTGATCCACCTGCCTTGGCCTCCCAAAGTGCTGGGATTACAGGCGAGAGCCACCGCGCCCGGCCTAAAAATCTTTTTTAATAGCACCATATTGGCCGGGCACGGTGGCTCAAGCCTATAATCCTAGCACTTTGGGAGGCCAAGGTGGGTGGATCGCCTGAGGTCAGGAGTTCAAGACCAGCCTGGCCATCATGGTGAAACCCCATTTTAATTTAAAAAATAAAAATTAAAAAAAAAAATAGCACCATATTGTAGGCTGGGTGTGGTGGCTCACACCTATAATCCCAACACTGTGGGAGGCCAAGGTGGGTAGATCACTTAAGGTCAGGAGTTCAAGACCAGCCTGGCCAACATGGGGAAACCCCATCTCTACTGAAAATACAAAAATTAGCCAGGTGTGGTGGCAGATGCCTGTAATCCCAGCTACTCAGGAGGCTGAGGCAGAATTGCTTAAACCGGGGAGGCAGAAGTTGCAGTGAGGTGAGATCCTGCCACTTCACTCTAGCTTAGGCAACAGGAGCGAGACTCCGTCTCAAAAAAAAAAAAAAAAAAAAAGCACCACACTGTAAATAAACTGAACAGCCATGGTTAAGGAAGTGCTGAATAAATTACAGAAGCTCCAGACTCTGGAATATTTGTCAGTCCTTATAGAATGAATTATGATCCTTTTGTAGTTCTTAAGCATGATGATTATGTGTTCACCGGTTCCTGTGTAAGATGTACTGTGCCACCTCCCAACCTTGTTACGACATAGGCATATTACCCGTCTGACGTAATAAAAAAAAAAGAATGAATTATGGAAATGAACTTGAAAAATGTCTATGATTTCAAAATAGTAGGATCTTTTCTGTAAGGTCAATAGACACATATTGATGTCAGAGAAGAGAGTCAAACTGTTAATGCTACTTTAGAAAGGACTAATTAGGGGCCGGGCGCGGTGGCTCACGCCTGTAATCCCAGCACTTTGGGAGGCCGAGGCGGGTGGATCACGAGGTCAAGAGATCGAGACCATCCTGGTTTACATGGTGAAACCCTGTCTCTACTGAAAATACAAAAAAATTAGCTGGGTGTGGTGGTGCGCGCCTGGTGTCCCAGCTACTTTGGAGGCTGAGGCCAGAGAATTGCCTGAACCCAGGAGGCGGAGGTTGCGGTGAGCCGAGATTGCGCCATTGCACTCCAGCCTGGGTAACAAGAGTGAAACTCCCTCTCAAAAAAAAAAAAAAAAAGAAAGAAAAGAAAGGACCAATTAGGGTGGAGGAGAAAGAATTTAACTTAAAAAAATTGCTGGGCATGGTGTCTCATGCCTGTAATCCCAGCACTTTGGGAGGCCGAGGTGGGAGAATTGTTTTGAGTCTGGGAGTTTGAGACCAGCCTGGGAACATAGTGAGACCCTGTCTCTACAGAAAATAAAAAATTAGCCAAGTGTGGTGGTGCATACCTGTAGTCACAGCTGGGAGTATCATTTGTGCCTAGGAGGTAGAGGCTGCAGTGAGTTGTAATGCTGCCACTGCACTCCAGCCTGGGCAACAGAGCTAGGCACTGTCTCAAAAATAAATAAATAAAATAAAATAAAATAAAATAAAAATCAAATGTGCTTCAGTATCTCTAGAATTGTTCCAATTAGAGATGTTACTTTTATAAAATTAAAATAACACACACGGCAGGGCGCGGTGGCTCACGCCTGTAATCCCAGCACTTTGGGAGGCCGAGGTGGGCGGATCACAAGGTCAGGAGATCGAAACCATCCTGGCCAACATGGTGAAACCCTGTCTCTACTAAAAATAAAAATAAAAATAAATTAGCTGGGCGTGGTGGCACATGCCTGTAGTCCCAGCTACTCAAGAGGCTGAGGAAGGAGAATTACTTGAACCCAGGGGCGGATTTTGCAGTGAGCCGAGTTCGTACCACTGGGTGACTGTGTGAGACTTTATCTCAAAAAAAAACCACACACACATGCTAAAATATACATGTGTATAAAAAATTTCCTAATCTCCAGAGGGAACTTCTGTACATATTTTTTATTTATTTTCTTCTGTTGCTTCTCCATATATCAATATTTTTGCATGTATCTGAAAAATATAATTTTTAAGACAGGATCTGACTCTGTTGCTCAGGCTGGAGTGTGCAGTGGTGCAATTTTGACTCACTGAAACTTCTACCTCGCAGGTTTAAGTGATCCTCCTGCCTCAGTCCCCCAAGTAGCTGGGACTACTATTTTATAATTTTAGCCAGGCGAGGTGGCTATGTTATTATATATTTTTATTATTATTATTTTTGGAGACATAATTTTACTCTTGTCACCCCAGGCTGGAGTGCAATGGCAGGATCTCGGTTCACTGGAACCTCCGCCTCCCGAGTTCAAGCAATTCTCCTGCCTCAGCCTTCCAAATAGCTGGGATTACAGGCATGCACCAACATGCCCGGCCAATTTTGTATTTTTACTAGAAACAGGGTTTTACCATGTTGGCCAGGCTGGTCTCAAACTCCCTACCTCAGGTGATCCACAATCCTCAGCCTCTCAAAGTGCTGGGATTATAGGAGTGAGCCACTGCCCCCTGCCTATTTTTTTTTTTTAATAGAGTCCCACTCTTTTGCCCAGGCTGGAGTGCAGTGCCACCACCTCAGCTCACTGCAACCTCTGCCTCCTGGGTTCAAGCAGAATGGGGTTTTGCCATGTTGGCCAGGCTGGTCTCAAACTCCTGATCTCAAGTGCTCTGCTTGCCTCCGCCTCCCAAAGTCAACACTTTACAGGCATGAACCAATTTGTATATGCTTTTTTTCACTATTATAAATGACACTTAAAAATATTATTGTACATTCGTTATCTTTTTTTGTTGTTGTTTTTTGAGATGGAGTCTCCCTCTGTTGCCCAGGCTGGAATGCGAAGGCATGACCTTGGCTTATTGCAACTTCCGTCTCCTGGGTTCAAGCGATTCTTGTGTCTCAGCCTCCCAAGTAGCTGGGACTACAGGCATTCGCCACCACACCCAGCTACTTTCTGTATTTTTAGCAGAGACGGGGTTTTCACCATGTTGGCCAGGGTGTTGTTGAACTGACCTCAGGTGATTCGCTGGCCTTGGCCTCCCAAAGTGTTGTGTTGGGATTACAGGCATGAGCCACTGAGCCCAGCCACATTAGTTTTCAAATGCAGATGAACAAGGGACTGCGAATGCCTATTGTCTCAGGTGTGCTCCTAGGCATGGGTTACAAGCTTACAGGTACAAACTTACCTATGGGTAGAGAGCAGATAACAAGTACATGGTCTGTAAACGTGGTCAATTTTTCCAGAACAGAATTCTGGAATACTGGTCTGAGAGGGTATAATTATTTTAAAATATTTTTGGGGCCAGGTGTGTTGGCTTATGCCTATAATCCCAGCACTTTGGGAGGCAGGAGGATCGCTTGATCCCAGGAGTTTGAGGCTATACACTCCAGCCTGGGGAACAGAGTGAGACGCTGACTCTCAAAACAAACAAACAAACACCACCAAAAAGCTTTTGGCTCATACCGCCAAACTCACGTCCAGGAATTTTGAGGTGATTTATGTGCTTCCAACAGTATATGAGCGTGATTATCTCATAATCATACCAGACCCTACCTGTGTTTGAAGTTTATCATTTTAAACTGATTCTTAATTTGTTTAGTTAGAAACCCAGCCTCGCTGGGCACGGTGGCTCACGCCTGTAATCCCAGCACTTTGGGAAGCCGAGGTAGGCGGACCACGAGGTTAAGAGATCGAGACCATCCTAGCCAACTTGGTGAAACTTGGTCTCTACTAAAAATACAATAATTAGCAGGGCGTGGTGAGCACGCCTGTAGTCCCAGCTACCCCGGGAGGCTGAGGGAGGAGAATCGCCTGAACCCGGGAGGCGGAGATCACGCCACTGCACTCCAGCCTGGTGACAGAGCGAGACACCATCTCAAAACAAAAAACCTGCCTCTTATAGTTTTAATTTGTATATCTTTTAATTTGTATATCTTGGGTTAGTAGAATGGTTGACTTTTTTTTCAGCCGTTCCTTCAAATAGTGAGTACTCTGCTGTGCCCTATTTGTGGAATACTGCTTTTCTTCTTCAGGGATGCTTGATATCTCTTTTTTTTTCACAGATGTTTGATATTTCCTTTTTCATCTATTGTGTTCTTACCACTTCTAGGATGTTTCTAGGCTTTCTATTCTATTTCTTGTTCTGTACCACCACACTGAAATGCCTGCGGTAGCTTTACAATTTGTTTTGATATCTGTTAGGGCAAGTCTACCCTCATTCCTGCTTTTGTTCCCACGGGGGGGAAACCATAGCTGTTTTCGGCTATTTTGCCAGGTGAAGTTAGAATTTTGTGAAGTCCAAGAAATGTAAGGATGACATTAAACCTATACATCGATTAGGAAAGAAAGGGTGCATAATCAGCTTGGCGAAGGGTTATTGAAATTGGTTTTTAATCTTGACTGGAGCTGGGGCACAACTTCCCTGTAAGGCAGACCTGGGCTCCTCTTGGACTTGGGGGACCTCGATAGTGGTGTGTTCCTTTGTTTGGTGTTCAAAGTAGAGAGAGGTCCATTAAGTAGCTCCCTAGAGAAGCAGTGGCGTGTCGGGCCAGCCCAGCTCCTGGGACGGCAATCTGCATGGCGGCCGGGAGCCAGGGTCCTGGAGGGCCGGCTCCGGCAGGCGCTTGACCCCTGGGGCCTACGAGGGGCTGCGGCCACCGGAAGGGGCTGGCTGAGCGCAGCGTGCTGGTTTCTCTGCGCCCTCGGAGCAGGTAGGACCCGCAAGGGTGCGCGCGCGGGGGCCCAAGTGGGGCTGGGGTTAGAGGAGGGGGCGCCCCTTCTCTTTGCACCCAAACAGCCCGGGTCTCCCCAGGAGCCCAGACCTCAGAGCTTGCAGTCTCACTGCGGGCTGCGCCTTTGAGGCTCGGGCCACTCCAGGGAGCGTCGAGCAGGGGTCGCAAAGGGGCCAGGGAGGGGGCGCACAGGCCGATAGAGGTCCCTAATTCGGGGCTCCTAGGGGTCAGGGTCAGGCTAAGAAGGGGTCAGTCAACCTGAGTTTGAGGGGTTGGGCGTCAGCCTGCCGGGGGGGGGGGGCCAGGATCCCTGTCCCGGGGGCTGGTATGCGGTCCCGGTACTTCGGGGGCGAGGTCGGGGTCCGGTTAGGCCTCCGGGGTCTGGGTCCCCGGCTCCTCTTGCGTACCCCTCCCCCACGGCGCCGGACCCCGGCAGCCCGCCCCGCCCAGTGCTCGGACCGCTCGTCGGCCCCGGCCCCGCGCCCACAGGCCCCGCCCCTACCCGAGGACCACGCCCCCTCACTGTCCCTTGGCCCCGCCCCGCCGCTCGCCCATTCAGATGTGGGTCAGGGGTGAGCGGGCGGCGCCGACGTCACAAGCTTCCAAGATGGCGCTGGGCGGGCGTCTGTGAGCGGCGCTCGGGGCGCGCTGGGCGGGGAGCCGAGCCGGGCCGGCGGCAGGCGGACGGGGCGGGCGCGTGCGGCACGAGCCGGGCGCCGAGGACAAGGGGTTGCTGGTAGCGCCGGCCGGCCGGCGGGCGGAGCGCCGCCGCCGACGCACACGAGGTGAGGGGCTGCCGCGGGGGGCAGGGGCGCAGGGCGCGGGCGGGGGCCTCGGGCCGGGCGCGTCCTCGGGGAGAGGGGCGTGGGCGCGCGCGCGCTCGGGCGACGTGGGACTGCTCGCGTGGGGGGGCGCGCGCGCGTCTGGCGGGCCTGGGCGGGGGCGCACGCGGGACCCTTGGGAGGCCTGGGCTTTGTGGGCCAGATGCCCCGGGGGCGCGGGCGGTGGACACCCGGGGCACAAAGCCCACGGGGCCGCGCCAGGCCCGGGGCGCTGGTCTGCGGAGCGGGGGTCGGCGGGCGAGCGGGCGCCGGCTCTTTGTGCCTTTTCATTAGCAATCTAATCCGAACAGCGTCGGGCGAGCTGCGCTGCCTGACAGGCGGGAGGGCTCCCATTATGCAAACGGCCCTGCGCCCGCGGTCGCCCCCCTCGCTGGAGCATTTTGCGATTTCCAGAACTGCGGTCCTGCACCGTCTGCGGTCTCCTCTTGCCTCCTTCCCGCGGGAAGACTGGCCACGGCAGGGGCAGGGGCAGGGGGGGGCAGGGGCAGGGGCAGGGGCAGGGGCAGGGGGCGGGCCTGGAGGGGCCGCTCCCAGAGGGCCAGGCTCTGCGGCTGGTGGGCTCGCTGCCCTGCCCCCCAGACCTCTCCTGTAGGCAGCCGCTTGGCAGGAAGAGAGATGGGCTTGGGGGAGGGGGTCGGTTGGCAGGGGGAAGGGACCGGCTGGCTGAGGGAGGGGGCTGAGAGGCCCCAGCTTGTCACTCTCTGTTTATCTTCCAAGATGGTTCATATTCACACAGGCCTGGGTGTGTGCGTGGTGGGGGGGAATGCCTCACCCTGGGGGGGCAGTGACTTGCGGGGAGGAGGGAATGAGGCCAGATAATGCTCCCAAAGGCCCCACCCAGAGCGGCCTGGGACTGCCTGGGTAAGGGAGCCCAGTGCTGAGCCGGATGGGTTGGAGTGGTGTTAAAGTTATTTATCCATGTCTTCTAGTCCCTGCACCCCTAGTCTTTTCTAGTCGGAATTGCCAAACACATCTGGAAAGCTATGTTCCCACCCCCCCCACTCCCCCAAAGGCCGGAGGGGTGTAACCCTGGGAGGCCACCTCTGACATATGTGCTGGGGGGAGGGGCGGAGCCTTGCCCATAGGAATCCTGTGGCGGTGGGTTGTTGACTGATGTGGGGATTGCTGTGTTTCTTGTGCTGTGGGGAGAGCTCAGGTAATGGAGGGGCCTTGGGAGCTCCTAGGCTGAACTTGGGGCTGTCGTCTAAGGATCCAGGATGGAGGGATGGAGCTGGGTCACCCAAACCTAAGGTCTTTCTGGGTCTAGCATTTATTGCTTCCTGGCTCCTGGCTTTGCTTATTTTCCTCCATTCTCATCTGCCAGTGTCTGGACTCCCTGGGCCTTCAAGCAGACGTTTTCAGGAGCACAGGCCATGTGGTTGGTCTGGTGCCCTGTGGCAAGGAGAGTGTGCATGCTCAGTGGAGCAGGGTTGCTGGAGGAGTAGGTAGTCTGAAAAAAAAAAAGCAGATGAGCTGGCCTCTGGAGACAAAGCTGTGTGGTGCGAGACTGCTGGTTTAGTGGGCTCTGAACACCAAGAACAGGGCTGGGAGGCTGATGGATACTTGGGGGCTGAACTGAGTCCCATGGCCCAGGATTCTTGCCTGGAAGTGAACCTTCCGTCTTGTGCCGTTGAAATTGTGACGGTCTCTAGGTCCCACAGGACAAGCAATAGACTTGGAAGGCTGGGAAGAGGCTCCCCCAGCTGCCTGCCTTGGGAGGTCAGAGCTCACAGGTGGGTCGGCAGACCAGTGTCCGGTTGGGGAGTGGAGGTTGTAGAGTGCCTGTGGCCCTCTGGCCAGTTGGCTCTGAGTGCTGCTGTGTGCCCAGCAGCCTCTCCCTGCGGTGTTTTTCTGCCAGTTGTTGGAACTTGTAGATTAGTCACTGAGCTTTTATGACCGATTCCTGAAAAGAAAAATCTCCCTCCGGTTGCTGGCTCTGTGTGGAGGAAGAAGCAGCCCGAGGGAATCAGGCTTTTAATTAAAGTAAAACTGAAATGATTGTCACAGTTGCTGGAAGTAGAAGAGAAGGCACAGGTGGGGCAGGGGTGAGGAGTCCTGATGCGTCCCGTTGTGCTGCATGATACCTGCTCTGGGGACAGGTAGGCATGATTCCATCCTCGGTCCTAGGTCTTAACCAGCAGCCCAGCCTTCTCCACAAGCTGCAGTCCTGGATTAATCCTCACGTAGTGTTTTCTTTCCATAGATCAGATTTCTCATTTTGTTAATAAGCGCAGCCTCCCGTCCACTTGAAGTCAGCTGTTGTGGACGAGGAGCAACAGGGTTTTGCATTATTGAGCTGATAGCCTGCTGCCTTCCTCGAGTCCTTATTGTTTGCAGGGTCAGATCTGAGGGGGGTGGGTGAGGGAGTGCCATTTAATCAGCAGCTAGCCCCTGGAGAAGAGCTGGCGGGGCAGTTCTGGAGAGTGAGAGCTGTGAGGAAGGAATAAAGTTCAGTTTACTCAGGGGACCTGTGGTTCTAACCTTATTGCTTGGCTTGCTGGCCTTGAGCAGTCAGCCCCACCCCATACCTTGTCTTGCCCACTGCCCCCAGTACCTGATCCCTGAGAAGAGTGGGGCGCTTCTTCCTGGGCTGCTCTTGCTGGCCTGGGAGGCAGCTTTCACCACAGGAAGAAAGAACAAACCAGGTTCCTCCCCCTCTTGGCTCCTCCGAGCCTGGCTGAGGAGGGACCCCCGTGGGGCAGTGAGAGGGGGAACTGGACTTGGTCGCAAAGTCTGTAGTGCAGTGCTGGCTCTGCCATTTACTCTCGTTATGACCCTGGGCAGTGATTGACTCTCCTGCCTCCGGCCTTAGCGTCCCTGTTTCTACAGTGGGAACAGAACTTGAGTTTACATTCATGTATTGCTGTTTTCTGGAGCTCAGCCTGGGGAAGGCAGACATTCAACAAATGATTATAAGATGGGGTGATAAGGACTGGCACTTAGCGGAGCGCAGCAGGCATAGCGGTGGTGTGGGAGGGGCCGGCCCTTGTGCTGGCGGAGAGCCCTGGATGCCATGTGGGTTGAGGTTGGCCTGGAGGGGGAGGGGTTTTAACCAGGAAGTGAGTGCTGTTGGGTTTTAAAAGGCAGTGGTAGGATAGAGGGTGGCTGGGAGACAGCTGGAGAGCGTTGAGGACTTGGACTTGCAGATACTGTGTGAGCCGGGAAGCCAACTCTGGAGACCCCACTGCCAGCCAGGCATGTATGCGGCTCTTTTTCAAGCTTTTTATTAATCCCGCCACATTTTCTGAGCACAGACTCAGTGCCTGGCCCCCTTGGCTTAGACCAAGTCTCGTTGGCCCCTGCTTTCTGGCACTCACAGACTTGCCTTTCAGGTGGGGTGGTGATAGAGGCGCTTACAGTTCAGCAGGCGGCCCGGTCTCCTCTGGAGTAGTGAAGGAGCTGCTTTTGGAAGTTCAGTAGCTTGCTGGGGGCTGGAGGGTAAATGCCTTTGACTCCACCACCTGTGGAGGCCCATGTAGTGTGGTGTCTGGAGAGATTTGAGATCCCACTAGGGAGGAGTGGGGCTCAGAGCCCCCTCCTTAAGAGAAGTCCTGGCTCCCATTTAGGGGCTTCTGAACCAGCCCTTCCAGTTTGACTCTGCCTGGCACCGCCAGGGTTCGCTTCCTGCTGGGAGGGGCCTTCCCCCTAAGGGTTAGGGACCTGGGCTGGGGGAGGGCTGCGAGGAGGGGGCTGGGCCCCGAGGGACTGAGGGACTGCAGGCTTGCTCGCCTTGAGCCCAGTTTTAGCTGGGAGTGGCAAAGCAAGAAGCTGGTGGGGGGTGGGATCTTTGTGTGGGCCCCCAGTGAGCTTGATAAGGGAGGGAAGGCTGGGAGCTGGTTCCAGCCCGCCACAGTTCAGGAGGGATGGGCCAGACTGCCTGGGAGGGGTGTGGCAGGGCTGAGTGGGGGAGACGGACTCTAAGAAACTGCCTGGGACCCTCAAGAAGATGGTCAGACTTGGGGGAGTCCCTCCTTCTGACTATTCATTTTTCCTGGGTGGTTTTTTTTTCTTTTTTGTGGTAATGTTAATGGATGGAGGGGGATCGGAAGTGCAGCCTTGGTATTAGAAGAGGGGGACTTGGAGGTCTTTCTGATGGTGAAGGGAACAGGGTTGGGTCAGCCAGGTGCTCTAATCTAGAGGCATCTGTTTCTTGTGAGGTGGGCAGCGCGTTGTAGGATCATAGGTGCATGTTTTCTTTTTAAGGGTGATCACACACCGGGTGTGGTAAGGAGGGTGTGTGGAGTCCCCAGCCTTTCCGTGGCAGTTCCCAGTCTGACTAAGGGAAGGCAGGGATTGGGTTTGGCGAGGTGGGTGCTTCCAGGTGGGAGTTGGCCCGCTGTGGAGATGGAAGAGCTCCTGGCTCTGGCAGGGGTGTGGCTGCTGTACAGACTTGTCCCCTCCTGTTCTGGGCTGTTGCCCTTCGGCTTGGGCTTTGGCTTCATTCCTCTGGGTGGGTGGGTGGGTTCTTTCTGGCAAGTGTGGGAAGGGCCGCTCCCATTACCACACAGGCCTGAGCCCCTTTAAAGGGGAGGATCTGTTGCGTGGCCTTTGCAGCCCTATCACCCGTGCTACAGTGAGGCCACAACACTCAAAAGATGGTAAGCTGTTGGTGAGCTCTCATTCACAAAGTAAGTGAGAAGGGAGAGTGGGGCTGGGACCTTGGTGGCCTGTTCTTGTGTGGACAGAACACAGTGGGGCTTTTCTGGGTGATGAGTGCAGGCTGCACTTTCACCCAGCACATGCTGTTGCCCATGCTGCCTGGCAGAGGCCTGCCTGCTGGTCCCCTGATTCTCACCTTGGGCTATACCTGTCTCTGGGGTGGGCCCAAGGCACTAGCTTTTCCTGAAGCTTTTGAAGTGAATCTGGTGTGCAGCCAGGTTTGAGAGCCGTGTCTTTAGCAGGTGAAGCCTGTTTGTTGATAATGGAATCCACGGGCATAAGGATGAGTAGCCTGTGCTGTTACCTGCAGTGCTCACTAACTGCTTTACTCCAGGGGCCCAGTGGGGTCAGCAGTTACCACCCAGTGAATGAATTGGTAGAATCATTCATGTGGATTCTTGGGTAGTTACTAGGCACAGAGGGTGAGCAGCAGGAGGAACCTAGCCCATGTGCACTGGGAGCTCCTCCTGGGAGGTACTCTGGAGAGCCACTGACAGCCCTCGGCTGTAGCCTGGGCTTTTACAGTCTGCCTCACCTGGTTTCGTGGCTGCATTCTTGGGCTCTTGTTGGCTTGTATGTAGCCTGGCAGGGCCTGACATAGTGAAGTTTGGGTTGAGCAGAGGTGGCCAATAATGGGGGCCCCTGGTACTCCTCGGACCTCTGCCTTCTCCCTAGAGGAGAAGAGATTTGTCCCTGAGGTTGGTTTTCCGGGCTGTGTTATCTGGGCCAGGTATGTAGGGGCAGAGAAGGAAGAGTAGGAGGGGACTGAAGGGGCACAGGAGGCAGAGCTTCAGGTAGGGCCTGGCTAGGCCTGGCCCCCTTTGTTGGAACAGACAATGAGTTGTCCTGGGGTTTAATTTGTATTTTAGGGAGAGAGGATATAAGACGGCTCCTGCCTGCTAGGAGCAGCCCATTGTACGAGGGGAACAGGTAAGGCCCCTGGATGTGGTTTTGGTCAGTATCCTGGGTAGGAAGTCCTGTCCTTTAGAGAAGGGGAGAGCAACCTGGTGGGAGGGGGGGGTGGGGGGCACGCAGTAGAGGAGATGGGAATGGGAATGGGGTCTGAGGAAGAAGGGGGTGGCACACATCTTGGGTAGCTAGGCCCAGGCTGTCCTGTCCTGAGTGAGTGGTCTGGGGGCAGATTTCTGCCCTAGCTCTTGTGCCCCCTTCACCCCAGCCCTCCTCAGGACCCCATGGCCCTTCCCCTTTGTGGCAGCAGCTGACATTATAGTTTCTGGCTGGCTGGTAGCATGGGAACCTGGCTTGGAAGCTGGGGAGGATGGTCCCCACAGAGTTCCGAAGAAGGCCAGGAAGGTAATGGTGAAGAGGGTGAGCGCTCATGCCAGGCTCGTTCCTGGGCTCAGCCTGGCAGTGGGCATTTTACACCTGATTCAGTCTTCAGAACACATCAGTGTGGTCCTAATCATTTTATCAGTCCTCATTGTACATGTGGCTCAGAGAAGTTAAAGAGAATCATGCAGCTAGGGAATGGGTGGAGAAGCTCCAGATGAAGTGTGTGAAAGCCTTGAACACATTTGTGAGTGAGGGCTCCTTACTCTGAGCAGCACTTGGTCTGGAGGGGAGCTGAGATTTTTGTTTTGAGTAGGGTGGTGGGATGGCTGCTCTGGACAAACCCAGGGAGTCTGGCTCCCAGAGTGGGATGGTGGTCCCTGCAGGTGTCCCAGCAACCTCCCCAAGGACCAGGGGCCAGAGAGCGTTCTCTGGGCCGTCCTCATCCTTCCAGTCACATGCCACTCCTTAACTGTCTGGTATGTGGGAATCTTCTGCCCCAAGGCAGCCTGTGCCTTTGCTGAACACCTCCAGGAGACCCATGTGGGGGATGGTCTGACTGTTTCAGGGACCAGAGCTGAGCTCTTGGGATTCTTTGAGTGTGGACAAACGAGGTGCTCAGCCATGGCCTTGGTGATGTGGGGACTCAGGCAGGGTAGCTTCTCTCGGTGACTCGTGGTAGGCTGTCTCCTGGTAGATGGGCTGGGGGTGCAGGTTCTGGTGCTGCAAGGCGGTTGTCCTCTGGCTGTGGTAGGTGAACCCGAGCCCAAGGACCAGGCGTCAGCCCCGTGCAGGCTGAGGGGGAGAGGGTTGTTGCCGAAGTCCCACATTCCAGGCATGTGTTGAGGCTGATAAGGGCAGTAGGGCTGGCTTAGCCACTTTGGGCAGGAGGGGACTTTGACTTCATGCCCCCAGCAGGCAGCATGCACATCTTGCTTCCTGGTAGCACCCCTCCCCCACCTACCACCTCTGCTTCCAGATGCAGGGCCCCACCGGGTCCTGGTCACAGTCTGCAGAGGCAGTGCCACTCTTAGCAGTGTTGCCAGCTCTGAGTGGCAGGCCTCTGGAGGCCCATTGATGGATTCTGCCGGCCCTGCCTCCCCAGTATTCGAGGATGCCATTGAAATGGTTCTTCCTTTTATTTGCTGAAATTTGTTACTCTCAGGTTTGGCAGGAGGCCCTTTGTCCAAGATTTCAGCGTTTGGGAAACTGTAGTTTTGTGGAAAGATGACTGCTGCTTCCTCTGTGGGCCAGTCTCTTAGCCTCTCCAGGCCTCATTCTCCTTGCCTGTAAATGGGTTGTTAGAAATATTTGAACCCGGGAGGTGGAGGTTGCAGTGAGGAGAGGTTGCAGTGAGTCGAGATTGGGCCATTGTACTCCAGCCTGGCAACATAGCAAGACTCCGTCTCAAAAAAAAGAAAGAAAAAACAAAAACAAAAAAAAAACAGAATAGAGGTGTGTGTGTGTGTGTGTGTGTGTGTGTTTTCCATAAAAATATTATTTATGGCCAGATGTGGTGGCTCAAACCTGAAATCCTAGCACTTTAGGAGGCCAAGGAGGGAGGATCACTTGAAGCCAGGAGTTAAAGACCAAGACCTGGGCAACACAGGGAAACCCTGTCTCTACAAAAATAGAGAGACCCTGTCTCTATTTAAAAAACACATTATTAGCATGCAGTGGCTCACACCTGTAATCCCAGCACTTTGGGAGGCTGAGGTGGGAGGATGGCTTGAGGTCAGACGTTCGAGTTTGCAGTGAGCCATGATTGCACCACTGTACTTCAGCCTGGGTGCCAGCGCAAGACCCTATCTCAGAAAAAAACCACAAAACAGTAACATAGAAGCCACATAAGCAAAAGCTCTTTGGGAGTCCTAAGTTTTAAAAACATAAACACAATTTTTTTTTCCTTTTTTTTTAAAGAAACAGGGTTTCACCATATTGGTCAGGCTGGTCTCGAACTCCAAACCTCAGGTGATCCGCCTGCCTCAGCCTCTGAAAGTGTTGGGATACCGAGCCTGGCCCTAACAACACAATTTAGAACCAGTGGCAGGGAGGGTGCTGGGCATTTCTGTCTTCCTTAGCTTTCACGTATTGTTTCACCCTATCTCCTAGCATTGGCTCTGATCAGCATTTGCTCATGTAATGAATGTTTATGAGCGCCTGCTGCATGCCTGGTTGCTGTGGCTGGTTGGGACACAGGTTCTAACTTTGGGTACTGGTCTGTGGTTGGGGTAGGCAGGAGGGAAGTGGCTTGGCAGCTGGTGCTGACGTTGGGAGTGGGGGGGAACAGCAGAGGCAAGTCTGACTTTACAGAAGAAGGGAGTTGGGTCGGGGCAAGCTCCTGCCAGAATAGGGCACAGCCTGCTGGAGCTCTTAGGTGTGTCTGTGGAAGGGATGAGGTGGGCTTGATGCCCCTGTAGGAAGTGCTTTGCATGCCACGCCTGAGCATGGATGCACTTAATCCCAGGCTTCGGGCATCCTTTGAAAGCTGGTTTTTTTGCTTTTTTTTTTGAGAGGGAGTTTCGCTCTTGTTGCCCTGGCTGGAGTATAGTGGCGTGATTGTGGCTCACTGCAACCTCTGCCTCCCAGGTTCAAGCAATTCTCCTGCCTCAGCCTCCCGAGTAGCTGGGATTACAGGCATGCTCAACCGTGGCTGGCTAATTTTGTATTTTTTGGTGTTTTTTTTTTTTTTTTTGAGGCTGTTGCCGAGGCTGGAATGCAGTGGTGCGATCTCGGCTCACTGCAGCCTCTGCCTCCCTGGTTCAAATGATTCTCCTGCCTCAGCCTCCCAAGTAGCTGGGACTACAGGCACGTGCCACCACGCCCAGCTAATTTTTTATATTTTTAGTAGAGACAGAGTTTCACTGTGTTAGCCAGGATAGTCTTGATCTCCTGACCTGGTGATCTGCCCGCCTCGACCTCCCAAAGTGCTGGGATTATAGGCGTGAGCCACTGTGCCGGGCCTATAGAAAGCTTTAAGCAGGGGAGTGGCTTGGTGAGGTGGGTGTTTGAGAAAGGTAATTCAGGGTTATTGGACTCTGAATTGGAGGGTACAGGGACTAGGCGAGGGGTTGTAGGGGGATGACTGTGTTCTAAACAGTGATATTTTCACTTAAGAGTGGCTCTAATTCTGCCCTCTTCCCCTCGAGACCTTGGTAGGTTTCCTGGGATTTCTCCCTCCTGGGTAACTCCTCTTGAGTGAAGCACGCCTGCTGCCCCAGGTGTGGAGGCGCCAGCTTCTTTTGCTTTGGATGATTAAGACAGGGTGATGTTTTCTGGGTTATCTCTGTGGGAACTGAGCCCTCCAAAGCCCTCATTTGTGCATTTTTGTCATAGCTGCCCAACTGTGTGATCCTGCTGGGTTTGACGGCTATGGACCAGGTGACCTCTCAGGCAGTAGAAGGGAGGTGCTCTGTGAGTGCTCCTCAGCTTTAGCCTCTTGGCTCCTCCCCGGATTGGGCTTTAGCTCTTCCCTGCACCAGGAAGGTCTCATTCCTCTTCCCTGTTTCTTTTCTTTTTTTGAGATGGAGTCTCACTCTGTTGCCCAGGCTGGAGTGCAGTGGCGTGATCTCGGCTCACTGCAACCAGCTACAACCTCCCTTCCTCCCTTCCTTCCTGTCTTTTTTTTATGAGACAGGGTCTCGCTGTGTGGCCCAGGCTGGTCTTGAACTCCTGGGTCAAACGATCCTCCTGTCTCAGCCTCCCAAAGGGCTCGAATTAGAAGCTTGAACCACTACACCGGACTCTCCCTTTTTTTGAGACTTCTGCACAGAGCAGGCTCAGCTTCCTTGGTAGACTTAGTGATTGAAGTGAAGTTATTTACAAAGGTGTAAATAGGCCAGATGCAGTGGCTCAACTCTGTAATCCCAGCACTTTGGGAGGCTGAGGCAGGCAAATCATGAGGTCAGGAGTTCAAGACCAGCCTGGCTAAGCTGGCAAAACCCCGTCTCTACTAAAAATACAAAAATTAGCCAGGTGTGGTGGCGGGTGCCTGTAATCCCAGCTACTTGGGAGGCTGAGGCAGGGAGGCTGAGGCAGGAGAATTGCTTGAACCCGGGAGGTGGAGGTTGCAGTGAGCCAAGATCACGCCACTGCACTCCAGCCTGGGTGACAGAGTGAGACTCTGTCTCAAAAAAAAATAAACCAAAGATGTAAATAGCAGAGGGTGTAAATTACACATATATACATGTGTGCATAAATCTTAAAGAATATAGAGATAAGTAGTGGTAAACCCACTATTGGTTGAATCATGGGTGTCCCGCTAAGGGAGACAGACACCCCTGTTCCCCCATGGCCACATAAGAAACGCCCTCCGAAGTCCCTGGAACACCCCATGCACTTCTCCCTGGCTTATCCTCACTTCCCTCTAGAAGCCAACACTTCTGAATTGTGGGTCAGCCATTCGCTGGCTTTTGTAGGTTTCCCCCATTTGTCTGGATCCTTAAACTGTGGATGATTTGGCTGAGTTTTCAGGAGACTGGGTACCCTGCACTCTTGGGACCCCAGGAATGGTAGTTCCTGCTATCCCATTTTCCATTTCAGTGTCCAGGGTGGTGCTATCCACACATATTCACCTCTCCTACCGGCAGTGAGCATTTGGGTGGTTTTCTGGGTTTTGTTTTTTCGGCTTCCTAAGTAGCCCACTTTTAACCCCCAAGCTATGCTTCTCGAGGCAGAGAAGTGCCTGTTTATTTTGTTTTCTGTTGCTAAATCCAGTTCCTTAATGCACCTGAGACTCAGTTTAAAAGCAGAGTGAAACTTTGTGAGCATTTTTCTCTCCCCAAGTCTGTCTGGATCCCTCTCTGAGTTCTTGGACAAGTCCTCTGCTAGACACTTTCAAGTTACCTACTGGACAGGAGAGACCTCTTCTTTCACACTTGGAGACTTTTCAGGCACAGGGCCATAGATTGTAATGTTTTCCATAGCCGTTGCCCAATTTTATCCTTAAAAATTGCTTTTTAAGGCCTGGCACAGCGGCTCATAGGCATAATCCCAACATTTTGGAAGGCTGAGGCAGGAGGATCATTTGAGCCCAGAAGTTTGGGACCAGACTGAACAACATAGCGAGACCTCTCCTCTACAAAAAATTTAAAAAATTATCTGGGCATGGTGGCATGCGCCTTTAGTTTTCAGCTACTCAGAAGGCTGAGACGGGAGGATCCTTTGAGCCCAGAAATTAGAGGTTGCAATGAGCTATGATTGTGCCACTGCACTCCAGCCTGGGCGGCAGAGCAAGACCCTATCTCCAAAAAAATCACAAAACTTCCACTGGATGCCGAATGTATCTCTAACTTGTTTTTTGTTGTTTTTTCCTTACTTGGAGTAAAATAACTTCATCTTCGATCTTTGGCTCTAGCTCCTGAGCCATTTTTTTGAGGCACTGGGGGGTTTGTGTGTTGATTACCTGTGAAGGAGCAAGTGGGCTGTTTCATTTTCCCCAGCTGCTTCCTTTGACCCCACATCCCTGAGAGCCTCACCTATTTTCTTCTTGGCTTCCTCCCTTTGATATGCCTAGTCAGCACCCACCCTAGCTGGCTGCCACTACTAGGACCTGCTGGAGGCGGTTGCTGGGAATTGTTTGGTGTCCTGTTTGAACCTCACTTGCCATGCTCCAAATTTCCTATTTCTCCTGGGATTGCCTTTCAGGATTTGCAGAAGCCCCTCTCCTTTAGAAGTGTCAATTGATGCTGGGTGCAGTGGCTCACGCCAGCACTTTGGGAGGCTGAGGCAGGTGGATCACCTGAGGTGGGGAGTTCGAGACCAGCCTGACCAACATGGAGAAACCCCGTCTCTACTGAAAATACAAAATTAGCTGGGTGTGGTGGTGCATGCCTGTAATTCCAGCTACTCAGGAGGCTGAGGCGGGAGAATCGCTTGAATATGGGAGGCAGAGGTTGCGGTGAGCCAAGATTATGCCATTGTACTCTAACCTGGGCAACAAGAGTGGGATCCCTTCTCAAAAAAAAAAAAAGTCAGTTGGATCTTAGGACAATTTAAAAACATTATCAGGTTTTTATCTTTTAAATATTAGATAAGAGACTGCTTCTAAGGATTTACAGTAGTCTCTCTGTTTCCTATGGGCTCCTGTCTGGCTGTGAGCTCCCTCCTCTAGGATGGGCAATCCATCCTGGACACTGCCACATTGCCAGCTGTCTCACCAGTGTTCTGCTTCCTGTGTTGTTGTTATTGGTTGGGGGTCCAGGAGAGGTTGCTGCCTGGACTCAGTCTACTTGCTGATCAGGATGAAGTTGATGTCTGCTTCCCTTCTGAAGGTTTCTGAGTACTGTATTGAACTGAAGGACATCCTACGTAAGAAGTGTGCATAGCTCCAAGAGTTCTTCACAAATGGTCATGCCCTTGTAACTAACATGCAGAGTGAGAAACACAACCCTGGAAGCCCCTCATGTATCCTTAAGCTTAGTCACTTTCAACCCCCCCCATCCATATGATTAGTGCTGTGTGCTTTTGAATGTATGCAAATGGAACTGTAATAGTCTCTTTGCTCTGGCATCTTTGCTCAAAAGTATATTTGAGAGATCTGTGTTGTAAGTCAAACCATGTGAAATTATCAGCAGTTAGCTGTTTTTTGACCCCTAAAAGGTAAATTCATACGGTTCAGCCTAAACGTTCAGTCCTGTTCACTGCCAGATCATAGTCTCTTATACCTGCAGATGCCCTTTCTCAGGCTGGGCATAGGAGTTGTTTTCCAGCATTGGGCCTTCATGAGTGTGCCTGCCTGTTTGATGTGCATAAGTGCATTCATGTTGACGTATAGCTTGTGAGTTTTCAGGCCCACAGCTTTCTTCGCTTTCTCTCCTCCCCCTCTCCCCCTCTGCCCCTCTCCCCCTCTGCCCCTCTCCCCTCTGCCCCTCTCCCCCTCTGCCCCCTCTGCCCTTCTGCCCCTCTGCCCCTCTGCCCCTCTGCCCTTCTTCCCTTCTCCTTTTTCTTTTGTTTTTGATGAAGTCTCGCTCCTATCTCCCAGGCTGGAGTGCAGTGTTGCAATCTCTGCTCACTGCAACCTCTGCCTCCCGGGTTCAAGTGATTCTTCTGCCTCAGCCTCCCAAGTAGCTGGGATTACAGGCGCTCGCCACCACGCCCAGGCAATTTTTGTATTTTTAGCAGAGATGGGGTTTCATCATGTTGGCCAGGCTGGTCTCAAACTCCTGGCCTCAAGCGATCTGCCTGCCTCAGCCAGGGATTACAGAAGACTCACATGCTTTAGAAAAACCTTGATGGCACTCCAACCTCTGCCTCCCAAGTTCAAGCGATTCTCTTGCCTCAGCCTCCTGAGTAGCTGGGACTACAGGCTCCCACAACCACACCTGGCTAATTTTTTGTATTTTTAGTAGAGATGGGGTTTCACCGTGTTAGCTAGGATGGTCTTGATCTCCTGTGCCATCAAAGGGTTTTCTAAAGCTGTGGGCCCAAGGCAGGGGGTGGTGGCTCATGCCTGTAATCTCAGGACTTTGGGAGGCCAAGTGGGTGGGTGGGTTGAGGTCAAGGAGTTTGAGACCAGCCTAGCCAACACGGTAAACCCCATCTCTACTAAAAATACAAAAATTAGTTGGCCTTGGTGGCACACTGCGCTCTTGTAATCCCAGCTACTCGGGAGGCTGAGGCAGGAGAATCGATTGAACCTGGAAGGTGGCAGTTGCAGTGAGCTGAGATCGAGCCACTGCACTCCAGCCTGGGTGACAGAGTAAGACTATGTCTCAAAAAAAAAAAAAATTAACAAAAATAAAGCACTTGAGACTTTCGGTGGCTCTACTGCCTGGCCAACGTTTAATGTTACCTATCTTCTTCCTGATGGGCTTTGAGAGTCTTATTCTTTCTGGAACAGTCCTGTTCTTGTTTAAAAACATCCCCATTTTCCTTCATCCCTGGGAGATACTTCTGTATTTTTATTTTTTGAGAAAAAAAAAGATGGTCTAGCTCTCTGGACCTCATGATCCTCCCACCTCAGCCTCCCAAAGTGTTGAGATTACAGGCGTGAGCCACCCCGCCCAGCCTGGGGGAGATGCTCTTTCAGTCTTTGTTTGGCTAATCAGAATCTCATCTTTAGTGTCTTATCAAAATCTCATCTGTAGTGAATTTTTGTGTTTTTGTTTTTTCTGATTCCCTTTCAGCATGGCATCTCAGTCCTTTCCCAGCCAAGGGTCAGGCAGTGTTCTGTAGGGATAGTGCAGCAGCTCCTTCATGCCGGCCACCTTGGAGCCTTTGCCAGGCCTGGACAACTGCATAGGTGCAGGGCTGCCAGTAGTTCCTCCTGCTCTTTGGTCATTGAAATGTTTTCTTTATGAAGTAATGATGATAGAAGATGATAGGGTTTCTGTTTGTTTCTAATTCTAGTCTTTACTTGGCATTAAGAAATTGTTAGCTGCCAGGGTTGATTTTGAAATCGTGAGGTTGGAGAGTCTCTCTTGGAGCCTCAGCCTGGATGGCCGCAGCTCTGTGACTCAGCTGTGCTGGGTGCCTCCCTTTGGGGCTCAGTTATCTCCTTTTAAGGTGTCCCTGGGGTGAGAGAGATGATCATGGTAGTCCCTTCCACCTGGGCTTTCCTCGCCCATAAATTTAGTGCCTTGCATGTAGACTTTCCACCTATTGTCTGCTGTGCTGCCACTGCGTGTCCTCCCTCCCTGCCATGCAGACCTGTGCCTGCCACTCATGCCTGCTTCTCTCATCAGGATTTGTGGAACCCCCCTGGCGTGGTCACCATTGTGATACCTGTGGTAACAGGCTTAGCCTTGCTGTGGCACATTCTAGGTCTGCTGTTTGCATTCTCCAGTCTGTGAGCTTGTGTACATGGGAAATGTGTCTTCATATTGGGGGGCTTTCTTCCACTTGATGCCCATCCCTTGAGTGTTTACTCCTTGCGGAGTGCTTGGCTTTCAGGCAGTAGAGAGCTTTCCAGTCAATGGTGTCCAGGTAAAAACAAAAGAAGGAAAAAAAAAAAAGCTTCTTAGTCCTGAGACTTGACTGTGTGTTTGAGAGTCCAGGGCTCTCGTGGTTAGGGCTGGATGGAGCCTGAGCATCTGCATTTCTGGTAAGATCCCTGCTGGTGCTGTGCTGTTTCTTGGATCGTGGCCAGTGAACAAGAAGAGCAGGGAAATGGGCTGGAGGAACCAGCGCAGGGGCCATTTTGCCTCCTGACAGATGTGGCTGCCAGATTCCTGCCTTTTCCTCACCTACTAGGAACAGCAGCTGCACCTCCTCTGCTGGCCTTGCATGGGCTCCTGCTCTGTGGCTGCCAGAGAGAGAGCCTTTACCCCACACTCTAGGCCCCTCTTGGGAGGCAGGGTGGTGTTGGGATGGATTTTAGAGGTGAGCAGTGTTTATAGTAACTTTCACAGTCTTAAATTGTTATTCTGCTTTTTTTTTTTTTTTTTTTTGAGGGGGCGGGGGACAGAGTCTCACTCTGTCACCTAGGCAGGCTGGAGTGCAGTGGCATGATCTGGGCTCACTCCAACCTCTGTCTCCCAAGTTCAAGTGATTCTTAGGACTGCAGGCGCCCACAACCACGCCTGGCTAATTTTTTGTATTTTTAGTAGAGATGGGGTTTCACTGTGTTAGCCAGGATGGTCTCAATCTCCTGACCTCATGATCCACCCGCCTCGGTTTCTCCAAGTGCTGGGTTTACAGGCGTGAGCCACCATGCCCGGCCGTTATTCTGCTTCTTTAAGCAACGTTCCCCTGCTTCTCTCTAATATCGTGTCTCAGAACTCTCAGCCGGATTGTGCCAGGCCTGGGACCCTCCCTGGTGCCAGCACTAGCAGGGGGAAATCCAGCTGCGGGTCTCCAAGGTCTCATCCTGGCCTCATTCCTTGCTGGCTCCAAACCCAGAAGTGATGAGAAGAGAGAGGGGACCGAGGCTGTACCTTTTGGGGTAGCACAGTTTGAGGCACCTTCTGCCCAGCTCTCCTCTCAGCAGCCCATTCCAGCCTCTTCCTTGTGCTAGGCTGTTAGCCCGGGCTTCCTCACCTCTCAGAAGGGACAATACACATGTGCGGGTGGCTGGAGGACCACACAGGGCTTGGCCCTGCTGTGGGCAGCACTAGGGAGGACCAATGGGCATTTCAGGACAGGCTTGGGAAAGTCATTGGGCTAGGATGGATGCTACCTCCCTCACTCTGTGCCACAAGGGTGTGGACCAGGCTGGCCTGAGGAGCAGAGAAGGAGGCGGCCTGCTTTAGGTCCCAGTCGCTGCATCACCAGCGTGTTGAGTGGAACCCGAGTGTTTATTTTGTATAAGCTGCGTTGGAGGGAGCTGGGGGTACTCCTGGCATTTGTGGAGCCTGTTGCTTTCCAGGAGGATGGTCTGGGAGAAGAGCCAGGAGCTGCTGGCCGGCATCCAGGTCTGAGCTGGATTACATGGCTGGGCTTGCCCAGAGCAGTGAGCCCCACCCACCACCAACCCATGCCTGGAGGGACAGGGAAGAAGGTCATGGAGGGTGGGGGTGTTCCCAGAGGAGCAGCAAGCACATCCTGGGCCCCCAAAGCGGGATGCATGATGTGGGCCCCACCTTGTCACTTCTGGTGGAGGAACTGGGCAGACCTTGTGCCCTCACACTGAGTTTGGGAGAGTGCACCCAGGTGAGGCCCTGTTGTGGACAGGCAGGCGGTGCTGGGAGGTGAGGGAGTGAGTTTGGAGGTGCAGGCTGAGTCCCTCCTCCTGGCACACCAGTGCATGGAGGGCAGTGCCTCCTGCAGCACCCCCAAGCAGCTCGGCAGTTGGAAGCCCTGTGTGAGTGGCATCCCTGGCCCTGCCTGCATTGGTTTGGGGTCATCAGACCACAGCTCTGGGAGTCAGTCTTTGGGTCCTCACTCTGCTACCTACATGCTCTTGTGACCCTGGGCAAGTTGCTTAACCCCCAAGAACCTTTTAATTTCTTATCTGAAACTGCAGAGATAACGCCCCGATCACTGGGCCTGTGGGAAGATTGAGGAGATCAGATCTGCCCACACGAGGGCTGCCATCTCAAACAGGGCTGTGGCGGTGGGCGAGGTGCAGCCTTGGCCCCGTGGAGCTATCTCTTGTCTATGAAGGCTTCCTCAGGGAGGACTTCAGGCCATGGGGATAGGATGAACAAAGTCCTGGGCTTGTGACTGTGCTGATTGCATCCAGGGGCTGGGCCTTGGGGCGCTTCTGGATTCTGGTTGCCTCCTGCCTGGCTGCCTTGTGCCCTCTAGACAGTCTCTCCCATGGCTTAGGGGCCCCTAGGAAGAGGCTGAGCTCACACAGGGCTACCCCTTACAGCTGCATGTGTCCGAGCCACACCTGAAGTGTGAAGTGTGAGGGGACTATAGATGGGGGTTGGTCTGGGACCAGAGCTGATGCTGACCTTAGGCTTAAGTTTGGGGGCAGGCGCAGCATGTCTGGAGCTCTCCCTGACCCTGGTCAGATGTCCTTAGACCTCTGGGGTCTGGAAGTTCCCTGGTAGCCCTGCCCTGCCCAGCATGGCTTCTTAGCCTGGCATGCTTGTCCCTCCCACTTGGCAGTGGAGCTCCAGTGGGCTGTGGGTGGCCTTGCTCACTCAGCAGTCTTGGCATCAGCTGGAAGGGTCCCATTTTACTGTTAATTTGTTTAGGCCGGGAGATGGTTAAGGTGCAGCTCCTTGGAGGTGGGCTGGGAGGAACTTCTCCTCAGTCCTCCAGCATAGCCCCAGGCCTCCTGCAGGAAGCCCCTTTCTGGGGAAGTAAGGGATGACTTCTGGGGAGGAAAGTGGATGAGAAGGATCCTAGGAGGGCTAGGTGGGGGAGGCCTGCTTGGGGTGGCCCCCTTTCCTGCTCTTCACCCTCCTTCTCAGGCCTCCCTCCTGGCTGGGTGTGAGCCAGAAGAAGTTTCAGTCTGGGTGCCTGTGGTGGCCTCCAGTAGGGCACGTTGTGCCTGTTGGAGCCAGACATTGAAGGTAGGGTATCATGTGGCTGAGACCACACCCTGATTTTGACCCCCACCTGTGGGCCTGGGGGCAGGCATGCGATGTGTTTCTGTCTCCTGGTGGCAGGGCCACCAGCCTGGCCTCCAGAAGGAGCCATGTGGAGGCCCAGTACCAGGAGCAGTTCTGAGTGCCTGTCAGAATCGGGGCTGGAGTTCTCTGCTTTCTGCCTCAGCAGGGATCACTTTGATCTAAAATCTCCTCTCTCCTGGCCTTTGAAAGATGCCGACCAGAGCACACTCTCCTGCCCTTTGCCTGGGTGCTCAGAAAGGCCTTGAGGTGACCCTGTTTCAGTCTCCCCATGGGCTCCTGCAGCCACATGGACTGACCAGAGGCTCCACATTGGGGCAGGTGTGGTCTGACCTCACATAGGATCGTGGGCTAGTGGGTCCCCCAATGGAGGGGGCTGCTCCAAGTGTCAGGAGGCAGTGAGGGGTGCACAGAGCCCTGGCCTCTGCCATCCCCATTGGCTATTTGGCCAGCCTGCGTTTGGGGAGCGAGTAGAGGGATCCAGGGTGCATGAGGAGGGGACCTGCAGGGTGGTTTTGGCCTGGGACTTTGACTGCCTTCTGGAGATGCACTGTGAGGGCTGTCCAGCTAGGGGAGCAGCCGGGAGGGACAGGGACCTGTTCCCACTGTGCCCTTCCAAGTTGCTTCCCCTGTCGCCCTTGGTCTCAGTGCCAGTTGGAAAATTGAGGCAGAACTGACACCCCTGGCTGGTCTGGAAACCATCAGGTGGGAAGAGGGTGCCTGTGCCCAAGGCTGCAGATGACATGTCCCTCCACTTTCAGCCCCAGGTTTTCCTACCTTGTGGGAAGGTGAGAGGTCAGGGTGAGTGCCGGGTTTGAGGCTCAGCTGTGTGCAGTGTGAAGATGAGAGGGGGACCCAGCCTCATCACAGGGACAGAACACACAGGTTCCTGGGTGGCCCTGGGAGTCCAGTGACACAGCACATGATCGGGCATTCAACAGTGCCCGGTAAAGGTTAGTGGTGATTCCAGGAGGGAATGTCAGGGTATTGTGCTGAGCTGCGGAGATGGGAATGTCCTGTGAAAACCTCTGTCTGGAGGTTCATTTCATTTGGAGGTGAAGTTTACATGCCATGAAGTACGTAAAATTATGTTTTCATCTACCTTAACCCAGACTCCCAGCAAGATAGAGAGCTACCCTCACCCCAGAAAGTTCCTCATGCCCCATCCTGGACGATCCTCACCTGTCCCTCACAGCCTGTTCTGATTTGGTTTTTATCCTCAGTCCATTTTGCCTATTCTAGAACTTGATGTAATTGGAGTCACGCAGTCTGTACTCTTCTTGCCAAAGGCTTCTTCCACTTGGTGCCACAACTGTGAGGTTCATCCATGTCTTTGCCTCATTTCTGCCCTTTGTATTTTTAGGGTTTTAAAAGTAATATTTTTTTTAAATGTTGAGTATTATAGAAATGAACATGATATACACATACTATGGTTTTTCTTTAATCCCACTCTCAGAGATAACATCATTTAGCAGTTGGGTATGTGTGCCCCAGGGTTTTTCTTGTCACAAAATGGACTTGCTGGGGTGGGTAGGCTCCGACTGGGCCTTCCTTACTGTTCATTGAGGGTGAACTGAGGGCTGAGGCTGCTGTGGCTGCCTCTACAGGGCTCTACAGGGCTTAGGCATGTGCCACCAGTGGCTTGAGAAGCTGGAGCTTCTCTGCCGTTCCAGCCCCTTAGCACCTGCATGGGCCCTGGGCCTACCCTCCGTGTTGGGGACATGACTTTCTGGCTTTTTTGTGGCAGGGACTGGGAGGGTAAGGAAAGGAGAGTCAGGTGGGTGTTGACTTCCATAAACAGGGCCGTGTGTCTACTCTAACAGAGGGCCTGGGAAGGTAATCCCGAGGCTTTGTGTTCCTTCCTGCAGACCTTCTGGGTTCCCCAGAGAGCTGGCCCTCCCTCCAGCTGCTGGGGTTCCTGCCCTTCCCGGCTGGGGCCAGTCTACCTACAGGGAGAATCCCAGAGCTGAGGGATCCTAACTGGAGAGACTTCTGTGCACCCTTTCCTGCCCCTCCCTGCAGACCCCTGAAAGCTCTGTCCCAGGGAGGGGCCGGGTCAGAGCCTTAAGTGAATGCCAAGCTGGCCCTGGTAGCCCAGGCCTGCTGCCCCACTGCCCCAGATCCTGGGTGTCCTGGGAGCCAGCGTTCTGGGTGGGCAGTAGACCAGGGCTGGGCGTGCTAGCCTTGGGGCTGATAGGCATGCTGCCTGGGCCTACCGCCAGGGTCTGCTGGGTGCCAGGCGGCATCCTCATTGCAGCCTGCAGTCAGCTGCTGCCAGGGCTGGGCACCAGCACCCGGGCCAATGCCCAGAGCCATGTTTCTAATTACCTGGCACTCCCCCAGGTGGGGCCCTCCAGGGTAGGCACTTGCTGTTTCATGCCTAGTGGTAAGCTGGTAGGGCAGAGGTCTGTGGCTGAGAAGGAAGAGCAGTGCTTAGTAGGAGTTTTGCAGCAGGGTGGCATATGGTCCCTGCCATGGAGTGAGGCTGCATTGCTGCTTGCAGGCACAGTGGCGGCCTGGACATGGCCCAGACTTGGCTCATCTGGTGTGGATGGCAGGCTTGTGGCATTGTGCTTGCTGTGAACTTTCTGCAGGTGGCTCTGACACCCCCTACCTCCAGTGGAGGGTGCAGGGAGGAGCCCTGCCCTGTCCTGTGTCATGGCTGACCCAGCCTGGGGCCATCCTTCCTTGGTGGGGAGACCTGGTCCTAGCCTGTGCTGGTGAAGTGCCTGTCAGGGCTAGGCAGTGGGCACTGATGAGGGTGTTCCAACCCCCACAGCACTCAGGTGCCCCCCCAGTCCTATTCTCTACCCATTCCCTGTATGGCATCCAGTAGCTGGCCTGACCTCTGGCAAGGTCAGGTGACCCCTTGTTGCAAAGTTTGGCAGGTGCTCTGCCCAGCAGGGCTCTGGTTGACCGAGGTCCTGAGGGGCAGTGGTTGGGGAGCAGATGAGGTGGTATAGGGCTGGATGGTGGTGTCTGATTGTCTCCAGTGCACCACCCAGATTCTCTATCCAGTTTTTTGACTGCTCCCACCAGTGTTTCAGTGGCCCCTGCTCCCCTGCCCCCCACTGCCCAAGACTGGCCTCAGCCCAGTTAGCTCACCGGGCTCAACCCTTGCTAACTGTGGACGCTCTTGGGCTTCCTGCCAACAGAGCTGATTCTGCTGCCCTCTGGGCCTTTGGTGGGGTCCTGGTGCAGCCATGCACCCCTCCCCCTCACACCCCCCACCCAGAGGGGAGCTGCCTAGGGGCTGGAGAGACAGCTGGTCCGCTGCAGCCTAGGCCTCCCAGCTCTGGGCCGGCACCCCGGGTCTGGTCACATTCCTGAGGGACCTGCTGAGCCTCCCTGGCCCTGGGGGTGGAGTGGGGGAAGGGCAAGCCGGGATGGGCCACTGCACGCCCCTCCACGACCCTGGCTCCATTCCGTGGGGGCCCAGGCTGGCAGGAGTGGGGTGCAAGGACCCACCACCTCAGGATCTCCCCCTCCTGCAGGACCTAGAGCCCTGGTGTGGGAGGGAGCCCACCCTCTCCTGGCAGCAGCTGCCCAAGGCTTTGGCGGGCCAGTATTGAAAGGCCAGGCCTGCAGCTTGGGCGAGCCCTTAGGCAGCGAAACCTCCAGAGAGGGAAGGCCATGTGGCCTGCTGGGGGGGCTGGGCCCTCTGGGCAGGGAGGAGTTGAGAGGGCAGGGAAGGGAAGGAGCAGGGGAGCCAGAAGCGGTTGAGACTGGTTCTTATAAATAGCCCTTGCACAAGTGGCTCCAATTTTGACCTTTTGTTATGTAAATGTGGCCAGGCTGGGAAGGGCCTTGCCCAGGCCTCCTGCCACCACACCCCACAGGCCAGGAATTGTGTCTGCCACCAGGGCCCCCTGGCCTAGGTGGCCCCTGGGGTGTGTCCTTAATCTGTGTGTGTTGGTGTTGGGGGGAGGTATCACACCCTCTGAACTCCCTAGACCTGCTCCCTCTCTTCCTGGCCTGCAGATCCAACTGCCAGGCTCTTACTCTCCCTAAACCTGCTCCTTACTCTTCCTGGCCGTCAGATCCAACTGCCAGGGCTCTCCTGCCACTGTCTCCTGCCACTGTCTCCTGCTGGGCTGCCCCTGGTGCCCCAGCCAGAGGCCTCCAGGTGCTTCCCTTCATTGCCCTTCCCTCCCTTCCTCACTTTTGGCTGTTCAGGTGACCGTGTCCATCTTCTCTTCCCCAGGTGACCAGGCATTGATGCACCCCCAGGAAGGCCACGCGCTCAGGAGGCCCCTCCCCCGCTGGCTGCTGCTCACATGGTGTCTGGGCCCCTGGCACTCCGGTGAGGCACAGGGGAGGGAGGACCACCACTGGCCCCTTTTCCCAGAGCTTTCTAGGTGGCGCACAGCCCCACAGCTCTCGGCCTCTCTCTCTGTCCTTTGTGTGCACACAGCACTGGGCAGTGTGGAGGGGAGCCTAGGGGCCACTGCCCTCTGCCAGTTCCCTCGCCAGTCTTGGGGTAGGTGTCTGGGCACTGGCAGACCTGGCACTGACATTTTCTGGGGGCTGGGTTACTGGGGCCCAGTGTGGAAGCCACACCTTGGGCTCTTTGTCCCTGTGTGGTGGGTTGAAGGGGGCAGGGAGTGGAGGAGGATTGGTTCATGAAGTCAGCAGCCCGTGAGCACCCTCCTGAGCTGCTGTGGGCTGGACTGCTAGGCACAGCCCCTGGCAGGTGCTTGCTGCCTCTTGCCATTAGGCTCTGAGTACCAGTAGCGTCTCAGGCAGTGTTGCACCCTCGTGTGTTCACATTAAGCTTTGGCACCTTTAGGAGCCTGTGAATGTTAGGGTTTCCCTTTGTCTTTGCAAACAAGGGCAGGCATGGGACTGGGGAGAGTTTCTGTCATGGGAAGATTGGGTAGGATGGGACCCTTTCCAGGGCTTTGCTCCGGGAGGCAGGGCTGGACACTCTGGGAGGGGCAGTAGATCCCAGGGGGTGGCGGGCTCAGAGCAGTTCAGCTGCTGAGAGACTGGACCCAGAACTGTATGTGAGGCTCAGAGCTGCCTGTGGGCCCTGCTGCTCAGTTGTCCGGCAGCTATGAGTCAGTGAGGAAAGTTCCTGTCTCTGCTGGCCATCTGCCCTGTGGAAGCCTGTGGGCCTGTCTGGGGCATAGATGGCCGCCTGGACACTGGCATGCCTTCCCCAGCACCCTCCTCTGCCAAGCCGTTCTCTGAGGGGCTCTGGTAGGGGTGAGAGGATGGAGCTGTTGGTGCTGTGTTTTGCACTGAGGAGTTGGGCTTAGGGCTGAGGACAGCTTTGAGTCATTCAAAACATTCCAGAGTCATTCTGTGCACTGCCGGCCACGTCCTTCCTTCTTCCCTTGGAGGGACATTTCCCTCTTCCCCAAGGGTCCATCTGGTGCCTACTGTGCGCCTGTGTGCCCTGCCCTTGCACTCCCACTGTGGAGTGCCTGGTCCTTGGCAGAGGAGGGTGCTGGTGGGGATGGAAGCATGGTTAGGAGCACCCGCTCTCAGAAACCCATGTCTCGCTGCTGCACAAGCAGAAACATACCTGGGCTGGCAGGGTTCCTGCAGAGACCAGCAGCATCAGTATGTTTCTTACTTACTGACCTCAGTTAGCGCCTGTGCCAGTCTGTGTGGCGGAGGCCAGCTGGCCACCTTTCCTACGCCCAGATGGCACTGCCCTTCCTAGAGAGGACAGAGGGTTCAGGTGGTGCTAGGCACTTGGCCCAGGCTACCTTTCCTGCTTGGCACCTGGAAGCTCGGGTTGGTGCAGTGCTGGTGCCCGCCTAGGAGTCCACGGTGGCCCTGGTGAGGCCGTGGGCCTTGGGGAGAGGCGGGGCTGCAGGCCCGCTGCAGCATCTGGAAGCAAGCAACATGACTTCTGGCGAAGCCTGGGTGACCTCCTGTGTGGCTTGGGAGGCGCAACCACAGAGTCGAGGCTGCACACCAAAAGCTGCTGGCAATTTGATTTGGGCCCTGCCGTGTTTCAAAAGGAACCACCATTTAGTTTTGCGGGATTTCACCATCCCCATGGGCCTGGTTTTGTCAGCTTTCAAGACAGGCTCCTCTCAGGGAGGCCTCTGCATCCTGAAGTTTATTTATTTATTTATTTATTTATTTATTTTTAAGACGGAGTTTCACCATGTTGGTCAGGCTGGTCTTGAACTCCTGACCTCAGGTGATCCGCCCGCCTTGGCCTCCAAAGTGCTTGGATTACAGGCGTGAGCCACCACGCCCGGCCTGCATCCTGAAGTTTAAAGACACTTGCTCTTTATTTTTTTGGTCCCTTTCTGTCCCTGAGGGTGTGTGATGGACTTCATGTGGTATAGAGACAGTAGCCTTGGCTGGGAAACTAAATGCAAATCCCAGTTTCTCTGTTTGTTGCCTCGTTGCCTCTACCTCCATTTTCTCATCAGTGCAAATGGGACAGGAGCCTCTGTCCCTTCTCAGGCAGTTTGAGTCCTCAGTGAGGTGACACATGTACCTGCATGCGATGGGCAGTGTGGGCTCATGTGCCATGTACTGTGCCCCAGGGGCTACAGCCCTGTGTGGGGTCAGCGCTTAGGCCCTTTGAGTGCCTCATTGAGCCCCCCACCCTGCCCCAGACCCCTGGTTCGAGTGTCCCAGTTAGCTGACTCGTGCATGCCTGTTCTTGCCCACAGGTGGTACGCGTGGGCAGGGCGAGGGGACATGGGGCCCGACATGGAGCTGCCCAGCCACTCAAAGCAGCTCCTGCTGCAGCTGAACCAGCAGAGGACCAAGGGCTTCCTGTGTGATGTCATCATCATGGTGGAGAACTCCATCTTCCGGGCTCACAAGAATGTCCTGGCCGCCAGCAGCATCTACTTTAAGTCCTTGGTCCTGCACGACAACCTCATCAACCTGGACACAGACATGGTCAGCTCCACGGTGTTCCAGCAGATCCTGGACTTCATCTACACAGGCAAGCTGCTGCCCAGTGACCAGCCAGCTGAGCCCAACTTCAGCACCCTCCTCACTGCCGCCAGCTACCTCCAGCTGCCCGAGTTGGCAGCCCTCTGCCGTCGCAAACTCAAGAGAGCCGGCAAGCCCTTTGGCTCTGGGAGGGCAGGGGCTGCTGGCATGGGGCGTCCCCCCTCGCAGCCAGCGGCTGTCCACGGGCTCTGTCATCCAGGCTCGTTATCAGGGGCTTGTGGATGGGCGCAAGGGGGCCCATGCTCCTCAGGAGCTCCCCCAAGCCAAAGGCTCAGATGATGAGCTCTTTCTTGGTGGTTCTAACCAGGAAGGTGTACAAGGTTTGGGCCGGGCCATCTGCCCAGCTGGCGGGGGAGACGGGCCTCGGGGGCTGCAGCAGCAGCACCAATGGGAGCAGTGGGGGCTGTGAGCAGGAGCTGGGCTTGGACTTGTCCAAGAAAAGCCCACCCCTGCCCCCTGCCACCCCTGGTCCCCACCTCACTCCCGATGACCCAGCCCAGCTGAGCGACAGCCAACACGGCTCGCCCCCTTCGGCCTCTGCCCCCTCCTGTTGCCAACAGTGCCTCTTACTCTGAGCTGGGGGGGCACCCCCGATGAGCCCATGGATCTGGAGGGGGCTGAGGACAACCACCTGAGCCTGCTGGAGGTGCCTGGCGGGCAGCCTCGGAAGAGCCTCCGACACTCCGCTCGGAAGAAGGAGTGGGGCAAGAAGGAACATGTGGCTGGCTCCCCCTTTTGAGCGGAGAGAAGTGGGGCCCAAGGGTCCCTGCCCGGGAGAGGAGGGCGAGGGGATTGGGGACAGGGTTCCCAATGGCATCCTTGCTGGTGGGGCCGGCCCTAGTGGGCCCTATGGAGAGCCCCCCTACCCCTGCAAGGAGGAGGAGGAGAATGGCAAGGACGCAAGTGAAGATAGCGCGCAGAGTGGGAGTGAGGGGGCAGCGGCCACGCCAGTGCCCACTACATGTACCGGCAGGAAGGCTACGAGACAGTGTCCTATGGGGACAACCTGTACGTGTGCATCCCCTGCGCCAAGGGCTTCCCCAGCTCCGAGCAGCTCAACGCGCACGTGGAGACACACACGGAGGAAGAGCTGTTCATCAAGGAAGAGGGGGCCTATGAGACAGGCAGTGGGGGCGCTGAGGAGGAGGCCGAGGACCTGTCGGCGCCCAGCGCGGCTTTCGCGGCTGAGCCCCGGCCCTTCAAGTGTTCGGTCTGCGAGAAGACCTACAAGGACCCGGCCACTCTTCGACAGCACGAGAAGACGCACTGGCTGACGCGGCCCTTCCCCCTGCAACATCTGCGGCAAGATGTTCACGCAGCGCGGCACCATGACGCGTCACATGCGGAGCCACCTGGGCCTGAAGCCCTTCGCCTGCGAGGAGTGTGGCATGCGCTTCACCCGCCAGTACCGCCTCACCGAGCACATGCGTGTGCACTCAGGTGAGAAGCCCTATGAGTGCCAGCTGTGCGGGGGCAAGTTCACCCAGCAGCGCAACCTCATCAGCCACCTGCGAATGCACACTTCCCCCTCCTAGAAGCCAAAGACCCGAGGGCACCCTCTGCCACCTTGCTCCCCCGGGAACCCATGGAAGGAGATTCGAGGTGGTACAGCGGCAGGGGCAAGACCCTGGGTCCAGTGGAGGCTCCGGGTGGCCCCTCTGGCCCCCCCTTGCCCACACCCAGAGCTTTAATCGACAGTCTGTACCAAGCAGAGCCGACAGGAGGGAAGCCAGGTGTCCCAGCCCGTCTACCTCCCCATCTCACCCCAGGTCCCCAGCTCCCCCGCGGGGACCACCGCAGGGCCTGTGGGCTGGGTCACGTGGGTCTCACTGGGACCTGGTCCCTTTGCTGCAGGCGGCTTGGAGAAAGGGGGCAGTGGGGGCCTCCATGCTGGCGATGGCCAGGGTGTTGTCAGGAGCAGGCCCCACCCTGCTAGCCGCGTCTGTGTGTGTGCACGTGTGCTTGTGTCTGTGCGGGCGCGTGCGGCCCTGGTTCTGCAGGGAACGGGTGCTGGGGGTGCAGATCTCTCCCTCTTTGAGCCAGGGTGGCACTGCTCACTGGCGCTGGGACAGTCAGGGTGACCCCACCGCCTACCTCTCTACAACTAAAGAGCCCTCTGGGCCTGTGTTGCTGTTATTCCTACTGATCTGTTCCTCTATTTTTCTTTTTTCTCTTTGTTTTTTAAACCAAAACAAACAATAGCTTATTTTCTTCCCAGCCCCCTCCGGGGCTGAGCCTGGGTCTGCAGACTGAATGTAACAGGGGCCATTGGCCCTCCTACGCGTCCCTGGCTCTGGCGCTGCAGGGGTGTCGGCGTGCCACCTCTCCAGGCCCCAGAAGCCCTTCTTGCCCAAAGGCTTCCCCTGGTCCCTGAGCCCTGCCTCGGCTGCCTCAGGAGAGAGTGCTTTTCCTGTAGTTTCCAAGGATTATTCTTTGTTTAGAGGTACTTGTTTTTTATTAAGAGAAAAACCAGTGTAACGTTTATGTGACTAAACTGGAAGGTCTGGGGTTCTGGGGGGGTGGGGGGGAGGCTGGACTCGATGCCGGGGCCGTTGGTACTCTCGTTTTCATTTGTGTGTGCGCGTGTGCCTGTGTGTCTGTGTGTGGTGTGTGCCGTATGCGTGGGCAGACGTTTCGCTTTCCCTCCTTCCTCACTGAACAAGGTGGAGACCTGTGACTTTTTGCTACCTCTTGAATTCATGACAACAATATGTTGGTGACTGGCATGGAAGCCCTCGGCACCCCTGCTTTCTCCTCTTAACACCCAGGAAGTCGTGTGCAGGAGTCACAGGGCTCCGAGTGGCCCAGTACCTGCAACTCACCTGTGTTTTCCCTTTGAGCCTTGGGCCACATCCACCCCCAGGGGACCCTGGCACCCCGGGCACACGAACCTGTTTCTGGTGTGGGTGAGGTGTGAGGCCCCAGCCTGGAGCCAAGGCACTGGGTGCTGACAGGCGAACCATGAGGAGGGTGGCAGGTCTTTGCAGTTCCCGGCCAGGGTGAGGTGGAGGTGAGCCCTCCTCGTCCTGCCACCCCCACCCTCCATTCCTGCAAGAGTTGACCTTATAAGACCTGACCATAGGACTCCCCCCAGAGAACAGGGATTGTACTTCTCTGAGCAGACACCATCTAGGGTTCCTCAGCCAGCCTCAGACACTTCCATGAGCCCCGAAGTGGGCTCTAAAGGCCACGGCACAGTCCCCACTGTCTTCCGCCAACTGGAGCAGTGGGGCTGGGCCTGCAGGCTTTATCATCATCTTGCTTCACGACTTCCCTTTTTTTTTCTCTCTCTCTTTCATTCTATTTTAAGTTTAGACCAAAAAAATTCCAGAGTCATCCCCTACCCCCCACCCCTCCAGAGACCCTCCAACTGAAAATAGAGCCTGAGTTCAGGGACCCGAGTGGTGAGCGGTGTGTTTTGGGGATGAGGGAGCTCGGGCGGATGAGGCTCTTGGCTGAGTCCTCCTTGTGGCGATCCCAGCCTGAGAAGGCCCCTCTTTCCTCTTGGTGGGAAGCAGAGAAGTGGACCCAGGGTCTCAGGTTCCAGCAAGTCAGGCTGGGGACCTGGGGAGAGGAGACCCCTGGACTCCACCCCTACTCAGTGAGGGGGCTCCCCCCTGCTGTCCTGACCCCACCCCACCCTGTCAGCACTTAAGCCACATGACACAAAGTCTGTACCGCACGGGAACTGCACGCGCCCGGCCGTGTGCGTGGCCTCCGGGGCTGTGGGCAGCCGCATCTGTGAGGTGACTCATGAAAGTAGGTGATTCCTTTGCAGAACTTCAGGGACTGGGAGCAGAGGCCCCTCACTCAAACGACGTTTGTGCGACATAGTATTGTACCCACCTTAGTATTGTATGGAGCCTTTTCTGTATTTTAATGAGAAAGCAGAACACTAGTTTCCTATTTAAGACTTTAAGGGTTTGTGGGGCGGGGCGGGGATTAACACAACATTTGGCTTTGTTTTCTTTTCCTTTGATTTCCACGTTGGGTGTGTGCGAGTGTGTGTGTGTGATGTTAAGAGCCTCACAAAGAAACTGGGTTATTGGAGGCCAAGGTGGCTTACAGTTCTCTGCGTTGTCACTTAATTCCTAAATGTTTGGGAGAAACAGGAAACAGAAAATAGCAGATACCATGTAGGAAAGAGGATAAACAAAGAAAAAAGAAAAAAAGATAAGCTCATACCCAAATTCATAAAGCCTATTTTTTAAACCAAAGCACATTTTGAATGAGTATGGAACCTCCATGGGCTCAGACAAAAGTTACTAATATATTTATCTCATTGTTTACATAAGCTCTTACAGTTTCAGACCTCAGCAGCTGTAAGGCCAGTCCAGGGAACCCTTGCCTGCTGCTGGAAGCCCTTCTGAGTTGGCCCTGGAGTGGTTCACGGGCAGAGCAGGGCAGCCCTGGGGCTGGGGAAGGGACTGGAAACCTCCCTGGATTCACCTGAGCCCTCCTCCCCCATTCCCAGGGCCCCTCCAAGCCCAGCTGGCACCAAAGAGCCTGGGCCAGTGCTGACCAGCCCCCAAGGCCCTCTGGCCTGGACCATGCTGGTCCTGACCAGCTGGCCTATGTGGGGGGTGGCCGTCAGTTTGGCCACAGGACCCGAGTCTGGGCTTGGGTCCCCCCTGCTGCTCTGCCCGTGAGCCTCGGGGGATGGGTTGATGTGAGGGTCCCACTCAAGCCAAAAAGCTGGGACCTTTGCACAGCCCAGTCGACTCCAGTGGGTCCCCATTCGTGGTGACCCCCTAACCCCACCCCCAAGCAGCGGAAAGGGCTGACTGGGCCTGGTCCTTACCAACAGACGGTGCAAACACTCTTAACAGTGTTGTTTTTGTATCAATATGTTTGTGCAGTGATGAATGTATTTATTTCTCAGACTTGGGGCAAGTGAGCAGGTGGCAGGTCAGTCTCTGTCACTGCACACTCGCGCCGGACCGAGCCCCAGCAAGGGCTCCTCCAGGATTGCAAAAAAAGGAAGAGATGAACCTTTAAGCAAATAAGAATCTCAGAGACTCGCAGCATAGCCATACACTTCAGCCTGTGAAATGAACAATCCGGACCCTGCCCCACCTTCCCCACCTCACGCAGCCGTGTGTGTTTCCCGTTCGTCACCACTCGGGGGCGCCAGGCCGCCCACCCACTCCCCCAACCCGTCAGTATTCACTGGACCTCAGGCGCCATGCAGGAGTGCGATCTGGGCTGGGCCACTGGGCAGGCCAATCCCCTGCCCTCCCTCCCGGCCATCCTGAGTTGGGGTGAGGCCTGGGCAGCCGGAGGGCAGGGCTCAGGGAGCAGGAGGCTGCATCCGTCCACCCCCAGGCATGGGGGAACAAAAGCCAAAGGCGCCAGGCTTTAGAGCAGACAAGGGCTCTCAGCCCTGCCATGCCCCCTGAAGGGACCAAGGTCCTCCTGTTTCCCAGAACCCCGTCTGGGCAGATGTTACTGAACCTGTGAATCAGATGCCAGGGGTGAGGGGGCTGGGGGAGGGACCTAACCTGAGCCTCAGTCTGACATTCCACACCGGGGTGGGCATGAGCTGTGGGAACTGAGGCTGCCCAGGACCCCCTTCCTAGGATGCCCCAGATTCAGTCACCCCACTTTGACTTTCTACCAGGACCCCCTCCCCCTACCTCACCTTGCTATTTATTGCTGTAATTTATTGACCTCAAAAATGCTGCATAACAGACCTCACGGGGTAGAGAGGATCCCCAGGGCTCCCCCCCCCTCCACTTGGCGGGCCCTGTGGGGCCAGGTGCTGAGGGGAGCCTCTCTACCCCACCCATCACTAGTTTCCCTCTGCCCCCACACCGGGGGCCCCAGGTTGGGCACTGGCTCATTTCTTGCAAATACCTCGAATGGGGAGGGGGGAGGGGATGGGGTTATAAGTGTTTTGCTTAATTGGAACTGGAAGAGGGATCACGTTCTATTTTATGCCCTTCCCAGAAAGGGGGAGGGACACCAGGATCGCACTCCTGTACTGGCCACCGCCGTTGTCACTCATCACATTGAGTTCACATCCCTTGAGAGTTTGTATAAATTCAGGTCAGTGCTGCAGCTATGCAGCCGCCCAATGTCATAGAAGAGCAATTCACCGACTGATCTCTCCATTCAGAAGTGTGCAGTCTTAATGTACAGCGATGAGAAACTGTTATTTTATGATCTTTTCATTAAAAGCTTGATTGAAAACTATCTGGTGTGGGACCTCCATATTCTGCTTTGGCTGTTCTCTCTAGCAAAGTGACATGGCTTCCAAATCTTAGGAGGGTGGAGTTTGGGATGGGCTTCTGCCTGCCACCATTCAGCAGCGCTTAGTGGTGCTTGGTGAGTCCTTGGAGGTGTACACTGGGCCAGGGAACTAGCAATTTGGTGTCAGCATCCTCTTGGGCAGTGTTGGCCTGAGTTAGCTGAGGCTGTCTGGGAAGAGTGATGTGTGCACAGTTAGGTGCACGGACCTGGGGACTGGGAGGAGGAGGATGACTGTCCAGTGCCTAGGACCCCTCATTGGAGTGGCAGAATTGAGGCTGAGGAAGGGCTGGGGCAAGGTGAGGGCTACTCTCTTCTGCCCACTGCTGCTTGGCCTGAGGGCAGGAGAGGGAGGAAGGAAAAGGGGTAACATTAATCCCCAGGGTGAGGGATCACCTGAGATGGGATCCTAGTATGAAGACCCAGGAAGAGGAGCAGTGATGGAGGGCGATGGCCACGCTGGACCTCCGGCTCGGACTGCGGGCATCTGTGGTGGCTCCTGGCAACAGGACATGAGCCCAGTGACTCCAGACACCCAGAAGAGCTTGAGTGCAGCGGCTCTGAGTCTTGGTGAGTTCTGCTCACTTGCTTTAAAATTACCTTTTGGCTTTATCAAAGTAATTCCTGAATATAGTTTAAATAATTAAATGGTTCTTAAAAGGGCTTAAAGGCTTAAAAAATAGTTTGTCTCCCCAATTCCATCCCATGCTATACAACCAATCACTTTTAATTATTTTAACACTTTCTTTTGCATTTATCTCTCCATGTCTAAATAGTATCCTTATACTGCTGTCTTGTTCCTTTTTGGAGTCTTTGGACTTATTATCAATAAGGATTATTTAGTTCATTTATATTCTCTTCTCCCTAATTTATATCCCCCAAATAGATATCAAATGTGTGGTTTGATCTTCAGGTTGGCAGACTTTCTATTAAGTAGTCAGATTGTAAAAATATGTATCTATATATATACATTGACTCCAGCTTTCATCCAGGCTGGAGTGCAGTGGATTACACAGCTCACTGTAACCTGGGCTCAAGTGAGCCTCCCATGTCAGCCTCCCATGTAGCTGGGACTGCAGGTGTGAGCCACCACAGCCAGCTAAAAAATTAGCTTGTTTCTTGTTTTCATAGAGACAGGGTCTTGCTATCTTGTCAGGCTAGTGTTGAACCCCTGGCTTTGAGTGATTCTCTTAACTCGGCCTCCCAACATGCTGGGATTACAGGTATGAGCCACTACATCTGGCTGCCAGATAGTAAATATTTCAGGCTCTGCAGGTCATACCATCTCTGTTGTGACTTGCACTATGACAGAAGGCTGAGTAGACTAGCCATCAGTGGGGCTGGGTGCAGTGGCTCATGCGTGGTCTTGAACTCTGGTCAGGAGTACAAGACCAGACTGGCCAACATGGTGAAAGCTCTTCTACTAGAAGTACAGAAATTAGGGAGGCTGAGATGGACAGATCACCTGAGGTCAGGAGTTTGAGATCAGCCTGGCCAACATGGTTGAAACCTGTTTCTACTAAAAATAGAAAAATTAGCTGGGCATGGTGGCACATGCCTGTAGTTCCAGCTACTCGGGAGGCTGAGGCAGGAAAATCGCTTGAACCAGGGAGGCGGAGGTTGCAGTGAGCTGAGATAGCGCCATCACACTCCAGGCTGGGTGATGAGAGTGAAAGAAACTCAAAAAAAGGAGGAGGAGGAAAAAGTACAAAAATTGCTGGGTGTGGTGGCTCACACATGTAATCCCAGCACTTTGGGAGGCTGAGGCGTGTAGATCGTGAGGTCAAGAGATCGAGATCATCCTGGCCAACATGATAAAACCTCATCTCTACTAAAAATACAGAAATTAGCCTGGTGTTGTGGTGGGCACCTGTAATCCCATCTACTTGGGAGGCTCAGGCAGGAGAATCACTTGAACCCGGGAGGCAGAGGTTGTGGTGAGCCGAGATCGTGCCACTGCACTACAGCCTGGGTGACAGCAAGACTTTGTCTCAAAAAATAAAAGTGCAAAAATTAGCCGGGCTTGGTTGTGGGTTCCTGTAATCCCAGCTAGGCAGGAGAATCGCTTGAACCCAGGAGGCTGGGTTGCCGTGAGCTGAGATCATGCCAACTGCATTCCAGCCTGGGCAGCGAGCAAAACTCTCTCTGTATATACTTAAAAAAAGAAAAGTAGCCATCAGCCATACGTAAGCAATAGGCATGGATATATTCCAGTAAAACTTCATTTACGGCCAGCCATGGTGGCTCATGCCTGCAATCCCAGCACTTTGAGAGGCCAAGGTGAGTGGATCACCTGCGGTCAGGAGTTTGAGACCAGTCTGGGCAAGATGGTGAAACCCCATCGCTACAACAAAAACAAAAAACAAAAAATTAGCTGGGCATGGTGGTGCACACCTATAGTCCCAGCTACTTGGGAGGCTGAGGTGGGAAAATCACCTGAGCCTGGGAAGTTGAGGCTGTAGTGAGCTGTGACTGTGGCACAGCACTCTAGCTTGGGCAACAGAGGAAACTCTGTCTCAAAGAAAACAAAACAAACTTCATTTATAAAAACGGGTGCAGGATGTGATTTGCTAATCTGTACCTATTGTGCTCACTATGTAAATTTGTTTACTTACTGCTAAGCTGGGTAAGGTAATGGGTCTTCATTTCGTTTCTTGTACAATTACTTTTCTTTTCCTTCCTTCCTTCCTTCCTTCCTTCCTTCCTTCCTTCCTTCCTTCCTTCCTTCCTTCCTTCCTCTCCCTCCCTCCCTCCCTCCCTCCCTCCCTCTTTCTCTCTTTCTCTCTTTCTCTTCTCTCATTCTTGAGACAGAGTCTCCCTTTGTTGCCCAGGCTGGAGTGCAGTGACGCTATCTCGGCTCACTGCAACCTCTGCCTCCCGGGTTCAAGCAGTTCTCCTGCCTCAGCCTCCCAAGTAGCTGGGATTACAGGCATGTGCTACCACGCCTGGCTAATTTTTTTGTATTTTTAGTAGAGACAGGGTTTTACCATGTTGTCCAGCCTGGTCTTGAACTCCTGACCTCAGGTAATTTCACCGCCTCAGCCTCCCAAAGTGCTGGGATTACAGGCATGAGCCACCGCACCCAGCATTTTGAAAATTTATTTTTCTTTTTATTTTTTGAGACAGGATCTCACTCTGTCACCCAGACCAGAGTGCAGTGGCGTGATCACAGCTCACTGTAGCTTCGACCTCCGGGGCTCAAGTGATCCTTCTCTCCTAGCTTTGCAAGTAGCTGGGACTACAGGTGTACACTATCACACCTGGCTAATTTTAAAATTTTTGTAGAGATGAGGTTTCACTGTATTGTCCAGGCTGATCTTGAACTCCAGGGCTCAAGTGATCCAACCATCTTGGCCTCCCAAAGTTTTGAAGTTACCAGCATGATCCACCGGCCAATTTCTTGTGTATCTTTTTCCTTTTCCTCTTTTTTTTTTTTTTGAGACAGAGTCTTGTTCTTTTACCTAGGCTGGAGTGCAGTGGTACCATCTCAGCTCACTGCAACCTCCGCTTTCCAGGTTCAGGCGATTCTCATACCTCAGCCTCCTGAGTAACTGGGACTACAGGTGCACGCCACCATGCACAGCTAATTTTGTTGTTGTTGTTGTTGTATTTTTAGTAGAGATGGTGTTTCGCCATGTTGCCCAGGCTGATCTTGAACTCCTGGCCTCAAGTGATATGCCCACCTTGGCCTCCTAAAGTGCTGGGATTACAGGTGTGAGCTACTTTGCTTGGCCTCTTTTTTTTAATGTTAATAATTATTTGATTTTTTTTTTGATTGCCCAGTTAGAGTCTCTATCTTCCTTCCCCCTTTAACTCTGTGAAACAGCTCCAGTACATTTTTCTACACAATGGGACACTATCTGTTCTGCTATTCCACCCCTCACCCCCCGACTGCAGGAGACATCCTGGAGTCTGCACAGATGTGGGCTAGGGTTCTTCCTGCCTTTGTCCTGCATTAGCAGCCCTGTCTGTGTATCTCACGTATTCTCTTTCTTGAATTACATGCTTGTTTTGGTGGCATAGTTCCTCTGGTGCCATCCCGAGAAAAAGAGCACATGAGAAGTAGGGTTGGTTTTTTTTTTTTCTTTTTTTCTTTTTTTGCCCTGGAAAATTAAAGCAATTAATTCAAGAATTTTTTTTTCTTTTTTCTTTTCTTTTTATTTTTTTTAAGGATGGGGTTTCACCATGTTGGTCAGGCTGGTCTTGAACTCCTGACCTCAGGTGATCCACCCGCCTTGGCCTCCAAAGTGCTTGGATTACAGGCGTGAGCCACCACGCCTGGCCAAGAATTTTTTTTTTTTGAGACAGAGTTTCACTCTTGTTGCCCATGCTAGAGTGCAATGGCTTGATCTCAACTCACTGCAACCTCCGCCTCCCAGGTTCAAGTGATTCTGCCTCAGTCTCCCGAGTAGCCGGGATTACAGGCATGCACCACCACGCCTGGCTAATTTTTTGTGTTTTTACTAGAGATGGGGTTTCTCCATGTTGGTAAGGCTAGTCTCAAACTCCTGATCTCAGGTGATCTGCCCCTTGCCCTCCTTAAGTACTGGGATTACAGGCGTGAGCCACCGTGCCCGGCTGGGAAGTAGGATTTTTTTTTTTTTTTTTGAAGAAAATCACTTTATTCTAATTAACTCACAAAGAATAAAATCAAAACAGCTAGTTTAGGGAGGCCACACAAACATTTGACCAGCTCCAAATTCTACAGAGTAGGAACACCCCTGTTCCATTTCAATTCTGAAGCAAGGAAGCTAGGAATGACAGGAGAGGTTTAACTGATGGCTATACTTTGTACCTTCACTATTAATTACATTTTTATATTAAATTAACTTGGTTATGAGAGCTGGTTTTCCATTTCTCCAGGTTGAACTTCTTGATTAGGCCAATCTGTTTGCAAGTCGGCACTGTTTCAGTGCCTCACTGAAAACCCTCACAGAGCTTGATGTCACCCTGGTTCTGGGCACACTCCAAAAACTGATCTCACAGAAGCAAGGCTGCGGCTGCTGTGCCAGCTGGGTTCCCTGAGGCTCCTGGTAAGTGATGTCAGGCCTCACAGGCTCAGGTTTACTTCCTCCACTGATGCCCCCAGTAATGGCGTGGCCCAGTGTGTGCCCCACAGCAGAGCCCACAGCCACGCCAGCTGCAGTGGTTGCCATCTGGACCTGCAGACCTGGCTGCTGGGGTGCAGAAGCGGGAGAGCCAACTGCAGAGGAGGGTGCCGCTGCTGGTGGCTGAGCGGCTGGTGCTTGCCTGGGCGCATTTCTCATCTGAGGGGGCCCAGCTGGCCGGAGGGGCCATGTGGGAGGTATGGCTTCCGCTTCCACGCAGCATCCTAGCTATGGGGCATCTTGGCCTTTAGACGTGCAACAACCAGAAGTAGGATTTTAAGACTTTGAAGTTTGAAAATGCTTGTAGACTGTACGAAATTGATAATTTGGCTGGGTATAGAATTATAGTTTGGATATCCTTTTCCCACTGAATTTTTAAGGTGTTGCTCTGATGACTTCTACCTTCTAATGTGATGAGAAGTCTAATTCCTTTTGTATGTGCCCTGATTTCCTCCCTGGAAGCATTGAGGAACCTCTGTTTTACATGGTTTGCCCATTCACTGGGCTAGGCACTTGATGGGTAGGTTTCACTCCAGAGACTCATTCCCTTCAGTAAAGGCCTACTGATTTTTAAAGTAGCTTAGTTGTGTGCAATAGCTCACACCTGAAATCCCAGCACATTGGGAGGCTGAGGGAGGTTGATGGCTTGAGCCCAGGAATTTGGAACCAGCCTGGGCAACATGGCAAACCCTGTCTCTACCCCAAAAAATACAAAACATATTAGCTGGGCTTGGTGGTGCATTCTTACAGTACCAGCTGCTCAGGAGGCTGAGGTGGGAGGGTTACTTGAGCCTAGGAGGTGGAGGTTGCTGTGGGCCAGGAAAGAGTTAGACTCTGTCTCAAAAAATAATAATGCTGGGCATGGTGGCTCACGCCTGTAATCCCAGCACTTTGGGAGGCCGTGGCGGCCAGATTGCCTGAGGTCAGGAGTTTGAGATCCAGCCTGACCAACATGGAGAAACCCTGTCTGTGCTAAAAGTACAGAGATAGCTGGGTGTGGTGGCCCATGCCTGTACTCCCAGCAACTCAGGAGGCTGAGGCAGGAGAATCGCTTGAGCCCGGTAGGCGGAGGTTGCACTGAGCCGAGATTGCGCCATTGAATTCCAGCCTGGGCAAAAAGAGCAAAACTCTATCTCAAAAAAAAAAAAAAAAAAAAAGCTGTGGCTCATGCTTGTAATCCCAGCAGTTTGGGAGGCTGAGGTGGGCAGACCATGAAGTCAGGAGATCGAGACCATCCTGGCTAACACGTCGAAACCCCGTCTCTACTAAAAATATAAAACATTAGCCAGGCGTGGTAGCATGTGCCTGTAGTCCCAGCTACTCAGGAGGCTGAGGCACGAGAATCGCTTGAATCTAGGAGGTGAGGTTGCAGTGAGCTGAGATCATGCTACTGTACTCCAGCCTGAGCGACAGAGTGAGTCTCCATCTCAGTAATAATAATAATAATAATACAATAATAATAAAGTAGCTCAGCTATCACTTTTAATTCCTAAGAATCCTTTTGTCTGTTTCTTGATTTTATTTCATTTCATTCTCTTTTGTAATAGATGTAATCTATTTCTAAGGAGTACTGATTTTTGACATCTTGTTTCTTACATTATATATATATAGTAGTACCTTTTTAGATCCCCCTTTTCAGTTTGATTACACGTATATTTGAGACAGAGTTTCGCTCTGTTGCCCAGGCTAGAGTGGAATGGCATGATCTCGGCTCACTGCAACCTCTGCCTCCTGGATTCAAGTGATTCTCCTGCCTTAACCTCCCAAGTAGCTGGGACTACAAGTGCTTGCCACCATGCCTGGCTAATTTGGGGAATTTTTGTTTTGGAGACAGAGTCTCACTCTGTCACCCAGACTGGAGTGCAGTGGCACGATCTCAGCTCATTGCAACCTCTGCCTCTGTAAGCTCTCCTGCCTCAGCCTCCTGAGTCGCTGGGATTACAGGTGCTTGCCACCAGACCCAGGTAAGTTTTTGTGTTTTTGATAGAGATGGGGTTTCACCACACTGGTCAGGCTGGTCTTGAATTCCTGACCTCAAGTGATCCACCTGCGGCAGCCTCCCAAAGTGCCAGGATTATAGGCGGGAGCCACCATGCCTGACCTAATTTTCTGTTTTTCAATAATTTTAAAGACTTTTCTCAAATGTTTGGTGGTGTTGACAGTTTGTTCATATTTAAGAATGAGACCCGAAAAAGCTGCTTGGAACCAACCAAATGGCACCTAAGATGTGTGTTTTCCTCACTGCCGTCCTTGCATAGTGGGTTGGACGGGAGTGAATACTCTACCATACCGTGCTGAGTGGGCCATGGTGCTTCTAACAGAGAGAGGCCAAGACAGGCACCTTGTTAAGCCAAAACCTCTACATAAGGAAAAAAAAGCAAGGTGAAATACTATATTGCACCTGAGCTTAAGTCAGGGCTTGCTTGGTTAGGGGTACTTCTGGGGTTATAGATCCACACCAGGTTTGGAGTTGTAGGCAATAGCATTTCCTTAGTAATGTGTCTTACTCGTTTAATACATGCTTCGTGGCCGGGCGTGGTGGCTCACGCCTGTAATCCCAGCACTTTGGGAGGTCGAGGCGGGTGGATCACGAGGTCAAGAGATCGAAACCACCCTGGCCAACAACCCTGTCTCTATTAAAAATGCAAAATTAGCTATTGTGTGGTGGCACGTGCCTGTAGTCCCAGCTAATTGGGAGGCTGAGGCAGGAGACTCACTTGAACCTGGGAGACAGAGGTTGCAGTGAGCTGAGATGGTGCCACTGCACTCCAGCAATTCTCCCGCCTCATGTTGGCCAGGCTGATCTCTAACTCCTGACTTCAGGTGATCTGCCCGTTTGGTCTCCCAGAGTGCTGAGATTACAGGCGTGAGCCACCATGCCTGGCCTCCCATAGGACTTTCTACAGGAAATTCACTAAGTCGCACAGCAAATGTACATGGAAGCTTGTGAATGGCTTTTTCTCAAAATGACCCCGTTAAAATCAGAGCAAGTCATTAAAGGTCCCTGGTGTTGTGCTGTAAAATGTTACTTTTGCCACTGGCAGGATGCCGCCCCCACCTCCAGAAACGCATGAGTGTGTGGACACGTGTAAGCCCTAGGCTTGGGTGGCCGAGACGGTCTTGCAGCCCCCTGGCCTAGGCCCCATTCATTCCGTCCACTCATGCAGCATGGGCTGGCTTTGGGTAGGGCTTTCTACAGCTCCAGGCTGGGGTGGAAAGAGCCAACTGGGAGGTAGCAGGAAGCCCCCCCACAGATCAGGAGGCTGCACGGACCCCATGCTGAATTCAGGGAGAAGTCACCAAGGGTCTGCATGGGGACCAGGGTGGGGGAAGGCAGGCAGGGCTACAGGCTCCCTAGGAGGAGGCCAGAGCTGGCCAGGGGTGCAGGAGCTGAGCCCTCTCCCTGCAGGGCCAGGCTGTGCCCTTTCCCATGCAAAGGCTTGCCTCTGTGCTGCGGAGACCAGACAGGAAGGCTGGAGGGCCTTGGTGGCAGTGCAGGAGGCTGGGCCACCATCAGGGCCCTGGTGTCTTTCTTAGTGCGCCTGGAGCTACCGGAGAGCCCTGCCCTGGGCAGATAGCTGAGGAGAGCTCTCCTGTCCCTGTGCCCAGATACTTTCTGAGCTGGGTGGCCTCTCCTAATGCTCCTGACCAGTGGATTTAAGAAAATGTCAGCCCCCATGGCCAGGCATGATGGCTCACACCTGTAATCCCAGCACTTTGGGAGGCCGAGGTGGGAGATCACTTGAGGTCAGGAGTTCAAGACCAGCCTGGTCAACATGGTGAAACCCCGTCTCCACTTAAAATACAGACAATTAGCCGGGCATAGTGGTAGGCTCCTGTACTCCGAGCTACTTGGGAGACAGTCAGGAGAATTGTTTGAATCCAGGTGGTGGAAATTGCAGTGAGTTGAGATCACACCACTACACTCCAGCCTGGGTGACAGAGTGAGACTCCATCTCAGGAAAAAAAACAAAAGTCTCCAGCGATTTTGGGATTTGGGATTTTGCCTGTTTACATTCAGCTCCTGTTTCTGGCCAAGGTGACAGTGAGTCGCCTCCTGCAAGGTCCCTGCTGTGAGATCAGGCCACCGCTCAGGCCGTCCTGTGATTCTTGATCAGCCCGCCGCAGCACCTCCAGGTCAGCTGACAGGAGCCCAGAGCATTTTTGAGTCCCAGCCCCCACCAGCAGTGGCCTTTGCCCTGGACAAGTACCTGGGACTACAGTCGTGTGCCAGCACACCTGGCTAATTCTACACGTGTCTGATGTGGAGACAGGCTGGCCATTCATTCAGGTGTGGGAGCATTTGGGTGTGTGTGGTGTTCCGAGCTCTGGGCTTGTCAATGGAGGGAACAGTGCACAAGATGTGGTCCGTGAGCTCTTGGATCCTAGAATGCTTGGGAAAGACAGGCAGATAAATAGTGAAGGTAATAAACAATAACAGGCCAGGCTAAGAGGCTCAGCCTCCCAACTACCTAGGAGGCTGAGGTGGGAGGATTGCTTGAGCCTGGGATTGCTTGTGTTACTGCACTCTGGCCCGGATGACAGAGTGAGACCCTATCTAAAAAAAAAAAAAAAAAGCCTCCTTTGTAGTGCTGAGTGCTGTGGGGACGCAGTTGCAATTGGGGATGGATGGCCTGGGAAGGCTTCCCAAGAAACTGGCATTAGGGTGAGGCCATAGCAAGTGAGGGAGGGCCGGGCAGAGGAATAAGCAGGCGCAGAGGCACTGTGGCAGCAGACTGTCCAGCGACGGGAGCAGTCCTGATAGGAGCCAAGTCCTGATTGGGCTTGTGCTGTCTGAGGGTCTGAGGGGCCCCACTGGCTGCTGGATGGGGACAGGCAGGCTCCTCAGAAGCTCTCAGAATGGTGCAGTCTAGAACCCTGGGGTTGGAGGTGTTAAGTAGGGGTCAGAACTTGGAGATTCACGTTTCATTCAAGGCTGTTGGCCGGGCGTGGTGGCCCACCCCTGTAATCCTAGCACTTTGGGAGGCTGAAGCAGGCAGATCACCTGAGGTCTGGGGTTCGAGACCAGCCTGGCCAACATGGAGAAACCCTATCTCTACTAAAAATATAAAATTAGCCCGGTGTGGTGGCGGGTGCCTGTAATATCAGCTAACTCGGGAGGCTGAGGCAGGAGAATTTCTTGAACCGGGAGGCGGAGGTTGTGGTGAGCTGAGATCGCACAATTGCACTCTGTCCTGGGTGACAAGCGAAACTGCGTCTTTAAAAAAAAGCTGTTTAGTGAGCACTTGTGAGTCACTGACAATTCGTAAACATCAGCTCGTTTGCTCTGTGTGGCAATCAGGCCGAGGTGGACGGCATCTCCTGAGGAAGTAACGTGCGGAGGGGCCAACAGTTTGCAATGGAAGAACTCCAAGGGCTTGGGGACAGGCTGGAGGAAGCGTGTGAGGTGGGAGGGGAGGTAAGGACAGCGTCAAGGTTTCTATGTGAAAGAGTGGGTGAAGAGCAGGACTGGCACCGGGAGTCATGGGGGCGCCGAGCTGGAGAGGAACAGGGCTGTGAGCCTGGAGGGGGATGGTGTCCAGGAGGCCAGGGTCACTTGGCTGAGTGTGGCCAGTGAGCAAGTCAGGGACAGCTCACCCCCAGTAATGCTAAAACAAAAATCAATGAATGTGTAAAGAAAACACAGTTCGCTTTGGCTGTACTGGGAGAATGGCTGGGAGCCAAGAGGCTGCCAGAGCCCAGTGGATGGAGGACTTTGACCGCCCTGGGCAAGGATTTTGGATTTTGTTGTTATTATTACTATTTCTTTCTTTCTTTCTTTTTTTTTTTTTTTTTTTTTGAGACAGAGTCTCACTGTGTTGCTTAGGTTGGAGTGCAGTGAACTGAGATCGTGCTCGGCTCACTGCAACCTCCGCCTCCCAGGGTCAAGCGATTCTCCTGCCTCAATCTCCCAAGTAGGTAGGACTACAGGCGCACGCCACCACGGCTGGGTAATGTTTGTATTTTTTGGTAGAGATGGGGTTTCACTATGTTAGCCAGGCTGGTCTTGAACTCCTGACCTCGTGGTCCTCCTGCCTCAGCCTCCTGAAGTACTGGGATTACAGGTGTGAGCCACTGCACCTGGCCCCTATTTCTTTTTAAGACAGGGTCATGCTGGAGTGCAGTGGCATAATCACAGCTCACTGCAGCCTCACACTCCTGGGCTCAAGCAATCTTCCTGCCCCGGCCTCCTGAGTAGCTGGGACTATAGGCATGCACACCTGGCTAATTAAAAAATTTTTCTGTAGAGGTCTCACTATATTGCCTAGGCTGGTCTTGAATTCTTGGGCTCAGACTCCCAAAGTGTTGGGATTACAGTTGTGAGCAACGATGCCCAACCAGATTTTATTTTTATTTTTATTTTTGGGACAGGGTCTCACTCTACCTCCGAGGCTGGAGTACAGTGGCATGATCACAGCTCACTGCAGCCTTGACTTCCTGGGTCAGTAATCCTCCTATTTTAGCCTCCCTAGAAGCTTGGACTACAGGCGCACACCACCATGCCCAGCTATTTTTTTTTTTTTGTATTTTTGGTAGACATGAGGTTTTGCCATGTTGCTCAGGCTGGTCTCAAACTCCTGGGCTCAAGCAATCCGGCTGCCTCAGCCTCCGAAGATTTCAGGTATGAGTCATCATTCCTGGGCTCAAGCGATCTGGTTGCCTCAGCCTCCCAAAAATTTCAGGCATGAGTCACCATGCCTGGCCCAGATTTTATTACTTAAGTTAATATTTTGTTGTTGCTTAAAGCTACCTGATCCTTTTTATCAAATAGTTTCTTACAGCCAGGCACGGCGGCTCACGCCTGTAATCCCAGCACTTTGGGAGGCTGAGACAGGCAGATTGCCTGAGTCCAGGAGTCTGAGACCAGCCTGGGCAACACAGTGAAGCTCTTTCTCTACTAAATTTTTTTTTTGAGATGGAGTTTTGCTCTCCTTGCCCAGGCTGGAGCGCTATAATGCGATCTTGGCCCACTGCAACCTCTACCTCCCTGATTCAAGCGATTCTCCTGCCTCAGCCTCGTGAGTAGCTGGGATTACAGGCATGCGCCACCATTCCTGGCTAATTTTGTATTTTTAGTAGAACTGGGGTTTGTCCATGTTGGCCAGGCTGGTCTGGAACTCTGGACCTCAGGTGATCTGCCTGTCTCGGCCTCCCAAAGTGTTGGGATTACAGGTGTGAGCCCTTGCACCCCAATTTTTGTTTTTTTGATATGGAGTTTCACTCTTGTTGCCCAGGCTAGAGTGCAATGGTGTCATCTTGGCTCACTGCAACCTCCGGCTCCTGGGTGATTCTCCTGGCCCAACCTCCCTAGTGGCTGGGATTTACAGGTAACTGCCACCAGCCTAATTTTTGTATTTTTAGTAGAAATGGGTTTTTGGGTTTTCACCATGTTGGCCAGGCTGGTCTCAAACTCCTGACATCAGGTGATCTGCACTCCTCAGCCTCCCAAAATGCTGGAATTACAGATGTGAGCCACCTCATCCAACCTACTAAGTTTTTTTAATTAGCTGAGTGTGGGCCAGGCGCAGTGGCTCATGCCTGTAATCCCAGCACTTCGGGAGGCCAAGGCGAGTGGATTGCCTGAGCTCAAGAGTTCTCAACCAGCCTGGGCAACACAGTGAAATCCCGTCTCTTCTACAAATACAAAAAATTAGCCGGAGGCGCAGGTTGCAGTGAGCCAAGATTGTGCCATTGCACTGCAGACTGGGCAACAGAGTGAGACTCCGTCTCAAAAAAAAAAAAAAAAAATTAGCTGGGTGTGATCGAGGCTGGGCACGGTGGCTCATGCCTGTAATCCCAGCACTTTGGGAGGCGGATGGATTGCCTGAGCTCAGGAGTTTGAGACCAGCCTGGGCAATATGGTGAAACCTCTACTAAAAAAAAAAAAATGTGTGTGTATTATATATATATTATATATATATTTTTAATATAATAACTGTAAAAAGATTAGCTTAGCTGGGTATGGTGGCATATACCTGTAATCCCCGCTACTGGGGAGGCTGAGGCAGGAGAACTGCTTGAACCTGGAAGGCGGAGGTTGCAGTGAGCCAAGATTGCACCACTGCACTCCAGCCTGGGCAAGAGAGTGAGATTCTGTCTAAAAAAAAAAAAAAAGTTAGCTGGTGTGTTGACTACACCTGTAGTCCCAGCTATATGGGAGGCTGAGGTGGGAGGATCACTTGAGTCCAGGTGGTAGAGGCTGCAGTGAGCTGTGATCGTGTGACTGCACTGCAGCCTGGGTGACAGAGCCAGATCCTGTCTCAAAAAGGAAAGGGTCATGTTGCTTCCCCAGTGGGATATGGTGGGACGCTCCATGGCCATGGAGAAGAGGGTATGGGCCGGAGCCATGGAAGGAGTGAGCACATAGACTCCAGAGGCAAACTGCCCGTCTAGACAGCTTGGGCCTGCGGAGCCACTCCCTAGCCAGCGCCGTATGGGGTCCTGTGGAGCTTCCCACCTCACTGTGATCCTCCCTGGGTAAAGCTTCTGACTCGCTACGGAGGCTGAGGCCACGTGGCCATGACAGCCTGAGCACCACAAGCCACCCTCTACGTTTGCAGTGTGGTCAGGGCCCCCTACCAAAAGCCATGTGCCCAGGCTGATCCTCTGTGTAATGTGGAGAGGAGGTCCCACTGGAAAGGCCCCAGTAAATGCAGCTGGGGCCCTTGTGGACAGCTGCCAGGGTGTGACCCTGAGGACTGGCTCCCCCGGGGCTACTTCAGCACAGGTGGTCACATCTCACAGTGGAGGCAGTGGCGGCCCTGCAGCTCTGCAGACTGTGGGCGAGGCTCTGAGGCTGGCCCCTCGCGCAACCCCTGGTGACTTCTTGGCTTCTGGAACGGAATACCAGTCTTCACGTGGCGCTCTTCTCAAGGGCCTGTGTGCGTGTCTGTGGCCAGGTTCCCCCTTCGTAAGGACATCAGTTGTACTGGATGGGGGGGTCGCACCCTGCTGCAGTGAGACCACACCTTAATCACACCTGCAATGACCCTATTTTTTCAAGGAAGGCCACATTCTGAGGTATTGAAATTAGGAGTCCAATATGAATTTGAGGGGACTCAATTTAGCCTATACTATGTACATATCAAATGCAATTTTCTCTTTTTTTTCTTTGAGACCTCCTCTGTCACCCAGGTTGGAGTGCAGATCTCGGCTCACTGCCTCTGCCTCTGGGCTCCAGCAGTCCTCCACCTCAGCCTCCTGAGAAGCTGGGACTACAGGTGCATGCCACCATGCCTGGCTAATTTTTGTATTTTTGGTAGAGATGAGATTTTGCCATGTTGCCCAGACTGGTCTTGAACTCTTCAGCTCAAGTGATTCACTCGCCTCGGCCTCCCAAAGTGCTGGGATTACCCACCGTGTGCAGCCTCCAGATGAAATTTTCAAAAAAGCCTTTTCATAATGGTAATAGGAAACAAATGACATAGGCATAGCCTCGATAAATGTGCCAAGTCCATTTGAAAACAACACATTTGCTTGAGGCAAGACTTGTGGGGATTGGACAGGAATGTTCTGTTCCTCGGGCCGATACCTGATGATGGAGAGTGTCCATTCTTCCCTTTTAAGTTTTTATTTTAATATTTTATTTCTGGAGATGGGGTCTTGCTATTTTGCCCAGGCTGGTCTGGAACTCCTGGGCTCAAATGATCCTCCCACCTTGGCCTCCCAAAGTGCTGGGATTACAGGTGTGAGCCTCTGTGCCCAGCCCATTCTTCCCTTTACATATATACACTTCACATACAGGCTCTTTTTGCAACTCGTATCAAATTCCAAAAATATGTTTGGGTGAATTTGACAAGATGGTTCTAAGGTTTACCTGGTAGAGAAGCGGCAGCTCCTAAGTGGCTTTCCCCAGGCCCAGCACTGGCGAATAGCACCTTTCTAGCCTTCGGTGTGAATCCGGGGGTGGCGGTAAGGCTTCAGGACACATGCACCCTCGTGTCCCTCCTCTGTGTAAATGGAAGGCTTCAGTGGCACGTCCTTTGGGTTGTAAGGATTGAACACACTCACAGAAGTTGTGTGCATCGTAAGGTGGGTGCTGACATGCAGCAGGTCCTCTCCCCCTGTTCTGTCCCTGTCCCACCTCTCCCCCACCTCACCTTTGACCTCTAGGGGACCAATTATAACACAAGATGTCAAGAATAGCTCATGTAAAGCCACCCCACCCCAGTCACCTGGTTGCTGCATAGTGTCACATTCATAGGAGTGCAATATAGTCACTAGTAATCCTTTGCTAGTAATAAGAACATCCAGTAATTCTTTGCTGTGTAACAGGCCTTGTGCTCGAAAGGTTCTTCAGGCCTTGCCGGGGTGCTCTTGCCCAGCTGCGGTCGTCCCAGGGCTGGCGGCTATGGGGTTTGCTGGCATTGCTGCTGGTTGGTGCTGCTGCCAGTCCCAGCTACTCGGGAGGCTGAGGGGGACAGCTTGGTCCCAGAAGGTTAAGGCTGTCTCACCAAGAAAAAAAAAAAAGGGTGAGAGGGGCTACAAGGGCTCTGAGGTCCGGGTTCTGGAGGCCCACAAAGTCTCTTCTGTGTCATCCTGTTTATCAGCGCAAGACCCAAGGGTGAACCTCAATTCCTGAACTGGGGAAACAGGCTCCCCTCTACTGGTGATGAGAACTGCAGACAATTTGTGGTCGTTTTGACTCCACTATAGGTAACCAAAGTACCTTCAGTCTTGCTTGTGTTTCTCAACATTAGTGAAAGTGGACCGGTGCTTGGTTATAGCAGGTTTCCTAAACTCTCCTTCTGACCTGCAGAGTTTTAGTCTGCAGAGCGCCCCTCTCCTCGTGCACAGCATGCATGACCCTTGTTCTCATCTCTGGTGGATGCTCATGTCTCCTCCATTCTTTTTTTTTTCTTTTTTTTTTTAGAGATGGAGTTTCACCGTGTTGGCCAGGCTGGTCTCAAACTCTTGACCTCAGGTGATTCACCCACCTCGGCCTCCCAAAGTGCTGGGTTTACAGGTGTGAGCCACTGCACCCGGCCATGCCTCCTCCATTCTGATCCCATCCTCCTCGTCCTACCAACACCCTGTACTCACCTTGTGTATTTAGTTTATATAAATGTTAACGCCTGGCTGGGCGTGGTGGCTCATGCCTGTAATGCCAGCACTTTGGGAGGCTGAGGCAGGTGGATCATTTGAGGTCAGGAGTTCGAGACCAGCCTGACCAACATGGTGAAATCCAGTCTCTACTGAAAATATAAAAATTAGCCAGGCGTGGTGGCAGGCACCTGTAATCCCAGCTACGTGGGAGGCTAAGGCAGGAGAATTGCTTGAACCCAGGAGCCGGAGGTTGCAGTGAGCCGAGATCATACCATTGAACTCCAGTCTGGGCAATAGAGCAAGACTCTGTCTCAAAATAAATAATAAATACAAAAAAAATATGGAATATGTGGGAAATCCTGGGGCCACCTTGAGAAAGAACAAAAACCATAGAGGGAGAGGGGCAAAGGAGTCTAATGGGGCAACCCCCAGCATGAGGACATTTTGTTGTTAAGACAGAGTCTTGCTGTGATGCTCAGGCTGAAATGCAGTGGCACGATCTTGGCTCACTGTAAACTCTACCACCTGGGTTCAAGCGATTCTCGTGCCTCAGACTCTTGAGTAGCTGGGACTACAGATGCGCACCACCACACCTGGCTAATTTTTTTTTATTTTTTAGTAGAGACAGAGTTTTGCCATGTTGGCCAGGCTGGTCTTGAACTCCTGACCTCAAGTGATTCACCTGCCTCAGCCTCCCAAAGTTCTGGGATTATAAGAGTGAGCCACTGCACCTGGCCAATTTAAAATTTTTTTATTATTTTAGAGATGGGGGTCTCACTATATTTCCCAGGCTGGACTAGAACTCCAGACCTCAAGAGATCCTTCTGCTTTAACCTCCTGAGTGTCTAGGACTTCAGGCATGCACCACTGCACTCGGCAACATCTAATTTTATTTCCCCCTCTTATCACGAGCCAGTTTTTTCAGCACAAGTTGTCATATGGTTCTGGGCCTGTCTCAAATCCTCCTTGCTGCGTAGTTTAAGTCTTGCTTCTATTCCTGTGCTAGTTTTTGCCCATGAGAGGTGGGAGCTCCCAGCTCCCTAAAGAGACGCACAAGATACAGCATATTGACTTGTTCTTTTAGGTCCCTCATGGTTACCAGGTGGCTAGAGCAGTTCCAGGCATCACCTACAAACCCAGTAGGCAACAAAGACAATGTTGCTCCGTGTCTCCTTTTGTAGAAACAAAAACCTCCCAGAAGCCCCCAGCCAAGTTTCCCTAGTATTTCAGAGGCAGAATTCTACAAGGGAAGTAAGATATCCATGATTGGTTTAGATCAGTCCTGCTTTACACCTGGGGCTAGGAGAGGATGGGCCTGGTTTCCCAGAAGAACAAGATTCTTGCAAAGAAATAAACTAAGGGGCTTGTATTAGCAAGTAGGAAGAGAGAGAGAGAGCAGCTTTAAGAGTTTGGTAGGTGGCTGGGTGCAGTGGCTCACGCCTGTAATCCCAGCACTTTGGGAAGCCGAGGTAGGTGGATCACCTGAGGTGGGGAGTCCGAGACCAGCCTGACCAACAAGGTGAAACCCCGTCTCTACTAAAAATACAAAAATTATCCAGGCGTGGTGGCAGGTGCCTGTAGTCTCAGCTACTTGGGAGGTTGAGGCAGGAGAATCAGTTGAACCTGGGAGGCAGAGATTGCAGTGAGCCAAGATCATGCCACTGAACTCCAGCCTGGGTGATGGAGTGAGATTCTATCTCCAAAAAAAAAAAAGAAAAAAACCCAGGTTGGTAGATAATTAACTGGGCATACAGTGATTCTTCAAGCTTTCCTACTGCCTTTCTTTTTTTGAGACAGAGTTTCACTCTGTTGCCCAGGCTGGAGTGCAATGGTACGATCTCGGCTCACTGCAACCTCCGCCTCCTGGGTTCAAGCGATTCTCCTGCCTCAGCCCCCAATAGCTGGAATTAAAAGCACGCACCACCACCATACTCATCTAATTTTGCATTTTTAATGGAGACAGGGTTCCACTATGTTGGTCTGGCTGGTGTTGAACTTCTGACCTCAGGCGATCCACCCACCTTGGCCTCCCAAAGTGCTGGGATTACAGGCGTGAGCCACCGTGCCTGGACCCCTACTACTACATTTTTTTTTTTTTTTTGAGATGGCGCCTCCCTCTGTCAGCCAGGCTGGAGTGCAATGGCACGGTCTCGGCTTACTGCAGCCTCTGCCTCCCAGGTTCAAGCGATTCTCCTGCCTCAGCCTCCCAAGTAGCTGGAATTATAGGTGCCTACCACCATGCTCAGCTGATTTTTGGATTTTTAGTAGAGACAGGGTTTCACCATGTTGGCCAGGCTGGTCTCAAACTCCTGACCTCGTGATCCACCCGCCTTGGCCTCCCACAGTGCTGGGATTACAGGCAAGAGACACTGCGCCCGGCCTCTACTTGTTAAAAGGCTGAGAGGCAGTAGGATCGCTTGAGCCTTGAAGTGTGAGGATGGAGTGAGCTTTGATAGTGCCACAGCACTCCAGGCAGGGTGACAGCAAGACCCTGACTCTTAAAAAAAAGGAAAGAGAGAAAAAAAGCATACACTACTGCTACTTCCCATTTGCTATCATGTTTACTTCGGCCTTTATCAGGCTAGAGTCCTTTTATCTCTCTCCCCCTACCCTTTTTTTTTTTTTTTTTGAAACAGAGTCTGTCGCCCAGGCTGGAGTGCAGTGGCTTGATCTCGGCACACTACAACCTCCACCTGCTGGGTTCAAGCAGTTCTCCTGCCTCAGCCTCCTGAGTAGCTGGGATTACAGGTGGGCACCACCACACCTGGCTATTTTTTTTATTTTTTATTTTTGTATTTTTAGTAGAGATGGGGTTTCACCATGTTGGTCAGGCTGGTCTCAAACTCCTGACTTCATGATCTGCCCACCTCAGCCTCCCAAAATGCTGGGATTACAGGCGAGTCACTGTGCCCGGCCTCTCTCTCCCTTTTGTAAGAGCTTTTAGAATTGTCAATAGATGGTGAACTGTAATGTATTTTCTGCATCCATTGAAGTGCACCATTGAGTTGGTGGAGTTCTTCCCTGCTTGCCCATATGGTGAACAACACTGATTTTCTGATGTTGGACAGTCCCTGGAATAAACTCTGCTTGGTTTCCATCAATTTTTTTTGGTTTCCCTTTAGATTTTGTTAGTAATTTATTTTGTATTTTTGCATCCAAGTCCATAATTGTAACTAGACAAATAAAGGCAGATTTTATTTTATTTATTTATTTATTTATTTTTAAAGACGGGGTTTCACCATGTTGGTCAGGCTGGTCTTGAACTCCCAACCTCAGGTGATCTGCCCACCTTGGCCTCCCAAAGTGCTTGGATTACAGGTGTGAGCCACCATGCCCGGCCTAAAGGTAGATTTTAAAAGGACAAGTTGGGAGCCTGAGGTGGAAGGTTCACTGGAGCCTGAGAGACTGAGGCTGCAGGGAGCCTTGATTTTGCCACTGCACTCCAACCTGGGTGACAGAGCAAGACCCTGTCTCTAAAAAATAATAAAAAGATGAGTTTACCTACGGTCTCACCAAACAAGGAAACAGCTTATCTTCCCTTTGAAGCAGGAGCGACTGTAAGAAAAGACCTGTAGAACACCGAACTGGGAAGGAAGGGGTGATTTATTTGGCTGGGAGCAAGGTGGTATAGTTTTCTAACAGCCAAGCTCATCTAACCAAGGAAACCTCTACCTTCATATAGGCTCACAACTCTAAGATATTCATGTGACAGGGTCTTGGGTTTACAGTTTTAGAAAGTATATGTGAGGGGGTCGTGATAGATGAAGTCAGCGTGGGGGCTTGAGCAAGATTGAATGGGAACAATAGAGGGCGTTTCTCCATATAGCCCCCACCCTTAAGATCTCAGTCGCCTGAGATCTTAAGGGGGGGGGGTTTAATCTTTAACCTCCAGGCCACTGACCTCATGCCTGCTATGTCTCAACTTTTACTTCCTCCTTTGAGACAAGAGACAGGAAGAGGGGGTTTCTTTCCTCTTGTTTCCTTTACAGATCTTGCTTATGTATTTTTATAATTTTAGTTAACACAAATGCTAAATCAATTTATTTTTCACTAGACATCATCATAGCTCTAGACATGCCACATAATAACCAAACACATGATTTCAACCATTACAATTGTTTCCTTTTTTGTGGTTACTGTAACCACTTTAGTGAACCGTTTAATAGCATAGTGTGTTTAAATTATTTTTTTTCCTTCCTGGGATAAGTTCCCAGGAGAGGGATAATTGGGTCAAAATATATGAACATATTAATGGATTCTAGTATTTATTTATAAGTCTTTTCCACAAGAGATCGATCAGTTTGCAAGTGCCATCCGCAATGTGGGGGGAACCAAACTTGCCTGCATTCGGTATTAGTTTTTTTTTTTTTTTTTTTTTTTTTTTTTGAGACAGTCTTGCTGAGATGGTGCAGTGGCACCATCTCAACTCACTGCAACCTCTGCCTCCCGGGTTCAAGCAATTCTCCTGCCTCAGTCTCCTGAGTAGCTGGGACTACAGGCGCGCACCACCACGCCCAGCTAATTTTTGTATTTTTAGTAGAGATGGGGTTTCACCATGTTGGCTAGATGGTCTTGATCTCTTGACCTCGTGATCCTCCTGCCTCGGCCTCCCAAAGTGCTGGGGTTACAGGCGTGAGCCACTGCGTCCAGCCCCAGTATTAATATTTTATTAACCTTTCATTGATCTAGTTGCGGCTCTTTGACACAATTTTCGACTAAGTGTGATCTGGCCAGTGTGAGCAGGGGCAGGTATGGGGCTGCGCTCGGGCTCCCCCTGCCGCCCATTGTGACGTAGCCCTCTTGGCGCCCCCTGCCGCCCATTGTGACGCCCACTAGCAGGCTGGGTCCCCCAGGCGGCTGGCATTTAGGCACAGTCTCCACAGCCATGGCCGAGACTCAGGAGCTGCTGCTGCAGCTGCAGAAGGATAACCGAGATGGTCGCCTGCGGAAGCAGGAGCTAGAGAAGCTGATGCGTGGGCTCGAGGCCGAGAGCGAGAGCCTCAACCGGCGCCTGCAGGACCTGAGCGAGCGCGAGCGCAGGTGCGCGGGGAGCGCCGCTCTAGCTGGCGGACGGGCGCTCGTGGGTCGGTCCCGCAGGCAGCGCTGCGAAGGGTTTCGCGGGGTACTAGGCCGATCCGCCCAGGCCCGCATCTCCGCTCTAGGCCCCTCAGAACGGGCGATCCACCCAGCGGTTCCAGGTGGAGGATTTGTTTAGGGCTTCCTGGTCCCCCGATCGGGAGCTGCATCTGGTCCTTCCCGGCGACTGCGGGATCCTGAGCGACCCAGTCCGCCTTGTAGCGCCAATTTCAGTTTCCCTCTGCAGCTTGCTGCGCAGGCGATGCCAGGCAGCGCAGGCTCTGCCAGGGGAGGCACGAGAGGCTGCGCGGGAGCGCGCGGAACGGGTGCGCAGAAGGCTGGAGGAGGTGCAGCGCCACAAGGAGGATTTGGTGAGGAAGAACTTAGGAATGGGGCCGGAACCATGGTGGGGTGCGGCAGGGAGGGCGGAACGGGGGGGGGATCCGGGGTGGGGTGGGACCGGCGGAGAGGCCAGCATCGCCCCAGGATCCTGTCCGCAGGAGCAGCGCAACCGGCAGCTGCAGGAGCAGTGGGAGGAGCTGTCAAGTCAGGTACGTGCAGGAGATGGGATGGCTCGTCTCTGGGTTCCTCTTGGAAGTCCTGCTCTGGTCCCCGCCCTTGTTGTCTCCCTGTCCCTGTCCCCCCACGACACTCGCTCCTCCAGAAGCCCGGTAAACAGTTTACAAGCCCCGCCCCTAGCTCTTCTACTACGGAGGGGAACAGCAGAGCCAGAAGCGCCCGGAGCAGCAACTCGCAGCCCAATTGGTGACTCTGCAGGTGCTTGGGCGGGGCCCTGAGGTCTTGAGTAGGGGCGGAGCAGCAGCATGAGCCGGGCAGTGACCACCTGGGGGTGTGCCTTACCGCAGGCCCTGAAGGCGTGGGCGAGGCGGGCGGTCATGTGGGCGGAGCACAGTTGCCTGGGGGCGGGGCCCTGAGGGCTCGAATAGGGGCGGAACGTGGAGGGCGGGGCCATGACAACCTGGGGCGTTGCTTGCCTCCTGAGGACGTGGGCGGGGTCATGATCTCCTGGGGGTGGGGCGTTGAGGGCCGGGGCGGGCCCGGAGGTGCAGCGGGGTGTCGGGCTGCGGGGCTCCTGACATTCGTCCTTCTCAAGAATCAACTGGGGCTGGCGGAGACCAAGCACGCCTTGCAGGAGGAGAAGCTGCAGCAGGTGCGGCCAGAAGCGGGTTCTGTCGGAGGAGGGTCGGCTTTCGAGTGTGGGTGGAAGGGGCGTGTCACCCCGAGTCTAATCCGGGTGTCCACGCGTAGGGCGCGCTGCAGACAGCGGAGGCCTGGGCCACATTCCAGGAGCAGACCACAGTCCTGCAGGTGCGGCTCCGCTCGAACGCCACGGTACCTTCTGCCTCTCCTCCCCAAGACCTGCGGCGGCAGGTCTCTCAACCCGCCGCCAGGACGCCTTCCCCCAAGCCTCAGTCCGCACTCTCACCCGCTCCAGGAGGTGCAGGTGAAGGTGATGGAGGCGGCGGAGGAGCTGGACGCCTGGAAGAGTGGCCAGGAACCGTAAGAGGGTCGGGCCTGTGGGCGCGGTGGGGCGCTGTGGGGCGGGCCGGGCTCCCTCCTGCATGCCTGTCCTCGCAGGTGTGGCGGGCAGCTTTGCGGAGTGCAGTATAGCACGGAGTCGCTCATGGAGGAGGTGGCCCGGGCGGACCGAGTGAGCGCCTGCGCGGGCCCGGGTGGGGCGGGCTGGAGCAGGACAACCCTCCCCGTACCTCTTTGGACCGCCTTCCCCTCCCCCTGGCAACCTGTCCCCCCCCCCCCCGGAAACCTGTCCCCCCTCTCCCCGCAGGAGATGCGGTTGTTCGGCGGCCCGCGAGCGCAGGCCATCAGGTGAGCCTGGCAGCTGGCGCGGCCGGGGTCTCCCCTGTCCCCGCCCGAGCCGCCGCCCACCTGCCCATTTGTTGCCCCCGCAGGCGGTGCCTGCTGGGCGCGCTGCAGGTGCTCCTGACGCTGCCGCTTTCTTCCTGGGGCTGTCGCTGCTCTACAAGGTGCTGTTGGACCCCGGCGCCGTCTCTGCGTGGCTCCGAAGCCTCACTTCGGAGACCACACTACGCCGCCTGCGCTACACGCTGTCCCCCCTGCTGGAGCTGCGCGCGAACGGGCTGCTGCCCACCTAAGCGCAGCGCCCCAGCCGCCCGCGTCTGTCTCCAGGTGGACTCTGGGGCACCTGGCTTTATTTCTAGTACACCCCTCTCCTGAGCGTGTAGACCAAGGTGGCCTGATAAACTCCTCAAAGGGATGAGGCTCGTGGATTCGTCATCTTCTTCCATGTAGGATCTTGACTGTTTTTTTTAGCCTCCAAAGATTCCTTCCTTTCTTACAGCTCATGGATTTAGATTCCCCCTCCCCAGTACTGTGAACAGCATTTTTAGTTTTTCAGGATATATAATTTGCCATATTGCCAGAAACTTGTACATGGCATTTGACACTTTTTCTTTGCCAATTTGACAAGCTGCCTTTTTCAAGTATTGTGATTTGAAATTATTTCTACCATTTTATAACACGTTGATCCTGATTTTTCAGTGATCTCCTTTCCTTCTATTTGGGAAGTCACTCTGTATTCTGGTATTCTTACTCTGTGAACTCAGCTGATCACTGTCATCTTCCTCAAAACATCAACTTAAAGCATTTTATTTTTTTTTTTTTGAGACGGAGTCTCGCTCTGTCACCCAGGCTGGAGTGCAATAGCGTGCTCTCGGCTCACCGCAACCTCTGCCTCCCAGGTTCAACAATTCTCCTGCCTCAGCCTCCCAAGTAGCTAGGATTACAGGTGTGCACCACCATGCCAGGCTAATTTTTGTATTTTTAAGTAGAGACCAGGTTTCACCACGTTGGTCAGGCTGGTCTTGAACCCCTGACCTTGTGATCCGCCCACCTCAGCCTCCCAAAGTGCTGGGATTACAGGCGTGAGCCACCACACCTGTCTACCTTAAAGCATTTTAATGTTGATCTTTCCCCTCTGATCACATGTGCTTTTTTTCCTTTCTTTTTTTTTTGAGATGGAGTCTAGCTCTGTTGTCCAGGCTGGAGTGCAATGGCATGGTCTTGGCTCACTGAAACCTCTGCTTCCTGGGTTCAAGCGATTCTCCTGCCTCAGCCTCCCAAATAGCTGGGATTACAGCCACTAGTCATCATACCTGGCTCATTTTTTATATTTTTAGTAGAGACGGGGTTTCACCATGTTGGCCAGGCTGGTCTCAAACTCCTGACCTCAAGTGATCCGCCTGCCTCGGCCTCCCAAAGTGCTGGGATTACAGGGGTGAGCCGCTGTGCCCAGCCTTGCGTTTTTTTTTTTTAGACAAAGTTTCGCTCTTGTTGCCCAGGCCAGAGTGCAATGGTGTGATCTCAGCTCACCACAACCTCTGTCTCCTGGGTTCAAGTGATTCTTTTGCCTCAGCCTCCTGAGTAGCTGGGATTATAGGCCTGCACCACCACACCTGGCTAATTTTGTTTTTTTAGTAGAGACAGGGTTTCTCCATGTTGGTCAGGCTGGTCTCAAGCTCCTGGCCTCAGGTGATCCACCCGCCTCGGCCTCCCAAAGTGCTAGGATTACAGGTGTGAGTCATGGCGCCTGGCCTTTTTTTTTTTTTTTTTTTAATAAGAGATGGGATCTCACTATATTGCCCAGCCTGGTGTCAAACTCTAGGACTCCAGTGATCCTCCTGCTTTGGCCTCCCAAAGTGCTGGGATTACAGCTGAGCCACCACACCTGGTCCACATGTGCTATTTTTGTCTAGTATTTTTGTTCCACTGTTTTGGACATTTTTTCAGGTATCTTACTGTTACTATTTCTAATTTCCACTGTGGCCAGAGACACCCTCTGCACGATTTTAATTCTGTCTCATTTACTGAGAGACTTTTTTTGTGGCCCAGCACATAGCTTGTAATGAACATTAAGAAAGTGTATTGTGGCTGTCGACAGTGTTTTATAAATATCCAGCAGGTCCAGGTGGGTGACAGGCTTTTTCAGGTCTCCTGTGTTTACTTTCTTGCAGGTGGCTCCGTCAACTGCTTATTGTGAAATGCTCCTTCGTAAACGCCCATACACATGATGATTATGGAAGCCAGTCTTTTTCCATCTGTTTATTTTTATCTTAGGTCTATGTCGTCATTTGTAAAGTGCTTTGGTTATAATTGGCACATAATTGAGTCTCACTTCTTCAATTGATGTTTATAATCCCTGACTTCTAATTGAGGTGGTCAGTCTATTATGTTTCTCTCCTGCCTTTTGGATTAGTATCTTTTAAAACTCCTTTTAACTTATACATTGACTCATTTTTTATTGAGACAGCCTCACTCTGCCACCCAGGCTGGAGTGCAATGGCGTAATCTTGGTTCACTGCAGCCTCCACCTCCCTGGCTCAAGTGATCCTCCCACCTCAGCTTCCCAAGTAGCTGGGAGTACAGACTTGTGCCAGCATGCCTGCCTAGTTTTTGTATTTTTTGTAGAGATGGGGGTCTCACCATGTTGCTCAGGCTGGTCTCAAACTGCTGGACTTCGGCAATCCACCCGCCTCAGCCTCCCGAAGTGCTGGGATTATACAGGTGAGCTACCGTGCCCAGCCTGGATTTTTGTTTGTACTGCTCAGCACTCAAGTGTGCTTCCTAAAGCTAAAAGTATTTGTGTTTTTCAACTCTGGAAATCCCATTAGAAGTTGACGGGCTGGGCGCTGTGGCTCACACCTATAATCCTAGCACTCTGGGAGGCCAAGGCAAAGTGGGCGGATCAAGTGATTCTCCTGCCTCAGCCTCCTCAGTTTGAGACCAGCCTCATGAACAGGGAGAAACCCCTTCTCTACCAAAAGTACAAAAATTAGTTGGGTGTGGTGTCGTGTGGCTGTAATCCCGTGGAAGGCGAAGGCAGAATTGCTTCAACCCAGGAGACAGGTTGCAGTGAGCCAAGATCGTGCCACTGCACTGCAGCCTGGGCGACAGAGAGAAGCCATCTTAAAAAAGAAAAAAAGAAAAACGTTGATTGAAGCTTTTGAAGCTTCTCATTCAACTTTTTTTTTTTTTTGAGCCTGTTGCCCAGGCTGGAGTGCAGTGGTACAATCACAGCTCATTGCAGCCTTGCTCTTGGGCTCAAGTGGTCCTCCCATCTTATCCTCCTGAGTAGCTGGGACTAGAGGCACACACCACCGCGCAGCTAATTTTAACATTTTTTGTAGAGACAGGGTCTTATCATCTTGTCACTGCTGCTTAGGCTGGCCTTGAACTCCTGGGCTCAAGCAGTCCTCCTGCTTTGGCCTGCCGAAGTGCTGGGATTAGGAGCCACTCCTCTTGGCTTTCCTTTCCTTCCCGCTCCATTTTCGGTCATTTCATTGTTCTTCCTGGTCACTGATTTTCTCTTATTACCTGCCGTGTAGCTGATCTTTTGGAGTTTCTCATTTGTTTCAGCTCTGTCGGCTTCAGAGGCAGGGCCTAGGTGAGTGGGAATAAACACTTGCTGGGTCTAGTCACAGAACACACGACTTGAAAATGAGGAAGAGGGAAAGACTAGAGCAGTGGGGGGATGCTGTGGAGAGCCATGCACGGGCCCCCATAGCCGCCCTGAGGAAGACAGCTTTGGAGCGGGCTGACAGCAGTCAGGAAAAAGAGTGTGTTTTGTGCACCTGCACCGTGAGACTGTGGGAATCTCAGGCCTGCTAAGCCACAGCCCGTGCTCCTGGGCCGCAGCCTATGAGTACAGGCAACACCGCTTCCTTCTCTAGGGGCACTTTTCGGATTTGACATGAAACCTCGCAGATTCCAACATGACACTATTTTAGGTTTTTATTTTGTTGACATTGGTTAAGTCTTCTATTTTTTATACACAAGAAAATACTTCATGTACCTATGGAATAAGACAGGCAGGGAATATGTCCAGTGCAAACAAACAGAGGACTCACACCTGTGCATAAACAGCACCAGCCAGTGATTGTCGCTGCAGTCCACTGCGTTGCCAAGGCTGCGCCACCCATGTGCTGCTCTAGGAGGCGCCGCCAGGCTCTTCAGGCCGCAGGTGTCTCCTCCGCTGCATGTGGTGGCAGGGTGGGGAGGTCAGGGGCTCCATGATTGATTGTGGGGCAGCTTCAAGGGTACACAGGGCAGAGGGCCTCGGAGGTCCCCTCCTCAGTAGGGGATGTCATTTTGATAGTACTGGATCATGTCATAGGTTCGGCTCCTGAAGGGCCAAGGGAGAGTAAAGGGAGATGTGAGGAGCCAGTGAGGTCTGGGGTCCCCTCCCCCCACAGGGAGCCCTCCCTGCCCAATCAGCCCCTCTCATGGCCACCCCTACCCAGTGACCACATCTGCTCCAACCCAGCGGCCTCCGAGGCCACTTCATGCTCCTCAGCCAAACTGCATCCATCTGTGGAGCCACCACTCGGCTACATGCCCGTGGGCCCCTTGGCTTGTCCTGGCCAGATGCCCCCAAGGTGTCTGTGTGCTCTCCTCGCATCCCTGGAGAGCCCCGTCTGCCCCTGCCCTGGCCCCTCTCAAGGTCCTGGCTGCCTGGCTTCTCTGCTTCCTCTTAGCAAGAACTCCTTTTGTGCCCAGCCTCCACACCGCTTGTTAGGGCACCGGACCCACACGCACCTGGGGGCGGTCTCAGCTTCCTTTTAGGCTCTTCCGGCAGTTTCCCACACAGATGGCCACACCCTGGGGGCCCCACATGCCCCTTGTGGCCTCACCAGCCCCATGTCTGTAGGAGCCCCCTTCGGGGATGGCTCTGTTTCCCCATGCCCACCTGGCTGGGATTGCTATCCTCCCTGTGTTCAGGCCGGACCCCTTAAAGCCACCTCTGACTCCCATATCACGGAGACTGTCAACTCAGCACTCTGCCTTTGGACCCTCAGCCAGCTCTCCCCAAGGCCCCCTGCACCCATCCCCTCCCCCCGCCACAGTGGTGACCAGCAGCCTGGCCTGCACCTCCAGTGACTACTACCCTCAGAGCAGCCTGAGGCAGGCACACGGAAGGAGTGCGGTCTGACTTCTCAGCCCTCCTGGGAGGAGGGAGGCCTCATACCAAACTTATTTCTGTTCCTCCTGGCCCTGTGCCCCCGCTGCTCCCTCTGCCTCACAAGACCTGCCCAGGTGGGCTCGACCTCTGGCCTCTGTCCTTCGTCAAGTGTTCCCCTTGGCACACCACGGCCCCCTAAACCGGCACGTCACTGCTCCTCAAGAACTCCTGTCAAGGCTTGAGTCTCCACGAGAGGGGCAGCTTGGGGACAGTGGACGCCGGGGGGGGTGAAGGCAGGAGGGCGCGGGACTTGCCTGTTGCTGAGGAAGCAGCTCTGGATGACCTTCATGATGAAATTTGCAGCCTCGCGCTCGGTCATGTTGGGGCTAAACCTGTGCCTGGGGGGAGGGGCTGCGTCAGGATTGCTGCAGGCCAGGCCAGCCCAGGCTGGGCCGTGCTTCCCCCCTGGCCCAGTGGGAGGAAGGTCTTCCCTGGGGACGGACTTCAGCTGAGAGCCATATCTCTGGGGTCCACATGTTAGAAAACGGGTGCTGTGAAGGCCACGCCTGGCCTATTGTGGGCTCTGTTCCCTTCCCAGCATCACCTGAGTGGCCTCATGGCATTAGGGGACTAAGCATTGGGGAGCTAAGCTACTGCAGCCCTGGACCTTAGGGCCAAGGGCGGGTGGGTGTAGCACTGTTGACATAATAGAGGCCTCTGGGTGGGTTCTTGGTGTGGCCAGCACGGACAGGGGCCCCTCACAGGTGTGGTCTAGGGGCAGAGCCTCACCCAGGAGCCCTGTCTGCTCTGAGGTTCCAAGGAGATGACAACCAGTGACAATTACACAAAAGGTTCCTATCCTGGATGGAGCCTCAGCTAATGGACAACTGTCCCCCAGATGGCCTGCGTGTCCACCAAGAACGTACTTCAACAGCTTGATTGTCTGGCCGCGAAAACAGGGCAGGCCCGTGTCCAACATGAGAGTGACCAGGGAGACTACCGCGTCCATATAGGGCCTGGAGAGAGAGAGGAGAGGGGTCGGTGGACTGAGGCGAGCCTAGGCAGGGGGCATGGCTGATGCCAACAGCCTCAGGTGTGGGCTCCTGCCAGCCCCTCCCCCTGCCACACCTTCCACATCCCTGAGAGATAGCTTTCCATCTGCTGCCCTCTGTAACCTGTGCGGCCCAGGCAGAGGCTGCCCACGTGCACACTGGACAGGTTGAGTGCCCCACCCTGGGCCCTGGCCATGGCTTCTGCACCTAGGTGGGATGCAGACTCCCTGACCTGCCTTTCCCTGCAGGGCAGTGCAGTGAACTCCGGTTGGATTGTGGCCTTGGCCAAGTAACCTGTAGATGAAACTGGGACAAAGGCCATCTCTGGCATGCAGCCTGCGGGGTGGCAGGTACTCAGGCTTTGGTGACAGGGTGGATGGGAGGCCCAGAAGAGGGAGCCCATGGCTGAAGGTGTGGGCAGGATCCTGGAGAAGGTGGCAAGAATTGGATGCCCAGCACAAGAATTTACTGGCACAGGTGGGCTGACAGAGGTGACTGAAGGGCAGGCCTAGGCCAGCAGCTGGCTGCTAGCAGCTCCCCTCACTCTCTGGAATCTGATCCTAAAGGGGGCCTCAGAACACTCGCAATACTCCCTCCTCCCCCAACCCTGGCCCTCACCCAGGCTCACCGCACAGCCAGGTAGCCACGGACACACATCTCCATGAACCACTTGAAGGGCGTGGCCTCCATCTTGCCCCCCATGATCATCACCATCTCGTCCGTCAGCTTGATGTCAGGTTCCCAGCCAAGATTGCCGCCCGGCGAGCTTTCAAACATGAAGCCAAAGTCTGCAAAACCCCAAAGAGCTGCCTGTGACTGGGCCAGGAGCCAGGGCGGGCAGGGACAAGTGATCTGTTTTCAGGAGTGGAAAAGGACTCTTGTGACAGCAGCATCCCCCCCACCCACAACAGGCAGGTTGTGTTTTCCTGGGGACAGTGATGGGATAGGTGGTGGAGCAGGAGGCAGAGGAAGAGAGGGGAAGTGGAGGCAGGAGGCAGGCTGGGGCACCAAGCCTGGACGAGCCCCACTCCGCCTGGCTCCAGCTTCCAGACTTAGAACTCTGCCTGCTCTCGCCCCAGCTCCTTGGGGCCGGGGCCAGGCACCCTCTACAGCAGAACAGCTTGGTGGGCGACAGCTTGGACCTCAGAGCTGGACTCTGACACTCCTGGCAGGGTGGTCCTGGGCATGCCTGCTCCCCCTCTGTGGGGTGGGGGATCCCTATCCTCCCCTGGGTGCCAGGGGTGAGGGGAGAGGAGGGTGGCGCTGTGGCTGCCTGACCGATGTGGATGATATGGCCCTCTTGTCCAGCATGATGTTGCCGTTGTGTCTGTCCTTGATCTGCAGCAGGAACAGCAGGAGGCTGTAGGCGGCCATGCTTCGGATAAAGTTGTAGCGGGCCTGCGTAGAGAGCGCCCTGCGCTCACAAAGGCCCTGGGGCGTGTGGGCACTCTCCCTTGTCCCACACCCCAGGATCCCCAGCCCTCTGGGCACTCTCCCTGGCTCTGTGCCCCCACTGTGGAGGCAGAGCCTGAATCAGCAAGCCAGTCTTCGGCAGCAGGAGTGACAGGGGCTGTCTGTGGATGTGGGGGGTGCGGGTGCTTCCTCCCAAACCCAGAACTTAGCTTTCTCCTGGGGAGTCTACCTCTACATTCTTTTGACTCCCAAAGTGGCTTACAGGTGCCCTGGTTTTAACCCCTAACGAAGGACGATTCAGGAGAGCAGGGTGCGGGTGACCGGGGTGGGGTGGAGTGCACACGATCCCCGGGCTGCGGCTGCCCTGGCTACCTGCTGGAAGGCCAGGGTGGACTCGTCCCCGTACTGGCGTGTGAAGTAGTCGTACATGCCGAAGTCTGTCTGGCGGCCCAGCTGGTCCCGGGAGGTGCAGTCAGGGATGCACTCAATCACCCCGCACTAGGGAGGAAAGGCCAGTCCTGAGGCCCGCCAGGTGCAAGGTGTCTAGGGGTGCCCTACCGGGCTCCACTCAAGAAACTTACCCCAGGGGCAGTGGCCACCACGCGGTAGGGAAAAACAAAGAGGTCCAGGCCGACCAACTGGAAGATGTTCTTGAAGAGGTCGATGATCTGCAGGGCCAGCATGTCCTGGGAAGCCGGGAGGTGCAGGACATGGTCAGCTGGCCTCCTTGTACCCCAGTAGTTCTGGCTCATGCAGGACAGAAGCCAAGCACCCAGACATGGAGTGAGGGAGGGAGGCCACAGCTGAGCAAGAGTCTGGAAGGCCTTGCTTCCGCCCACTGGGGGCTAGACTCAGGCTGCTGGGACCACCAGGACCTGGGCTGAGCTGTCTGGTGGGGTGTGTGAGACAGGGCACCCAACTCCTGGGCAGTTCCCTCAGGTGGGCACTGGAGGGACAGTTGGGAGAAGGGCTGGAAGGAGAGGCCTCTGGGTTTTGCAGAAGCCCTATTTACCCCATGGCAAGTGAACCATGTAAGAGGAGGCAAAAATTCACATTTCTACATATGAGATTGGACTCTGGTGGGCCTGGAGCCTTGGGAAGCAGCAAGCCCAGCCCCCAAGCCTGCCCCAGGCCTGACCCCACAACCTGTCGGCAGTCATCCCCCACTTTGAAGATGGCGGCCTGCCAGGAGATCTTCTGGCCGTCGGCCTCCTGCACGCTGCACTCATCCTCGGAGTCTGAGCGGCACCGCAGACCTGCCCGCGGGGGAGAGAGGCTGCTGTTAGCCTGTGGGCAGTGAGAAGCCCTCTGAGGGGCCCAGGGGGTGAATCTTCTTACATGTCTGAAAGGTACCCCAGCAATCTTGGGGATCACTTCTTCAAAGCCCCAAGAAGGCCAAGAATGGGCCCAGTAGGGCCCAAGGAAAGCCCTGGAACAGCAGGTAGAATCCAGGGTCGAAGTCAGAACATTCAGGCTTAAATGGAACTAAAAACAGAGCCCCATTTTGTCTGCAGTGAGGACCCAGGTGTGCCTGGGTCAGCGTGGGGCTGTGAGCTGGGGGCAGGAGGAATGTGTTTGTACAATGGGGTCCTGGGATGGCTCTGGGCCAGTGTGCAGACATGGCCATGGAAGGTAGGTCCCTGCAAGGGGTGGCAGCCCCTCTCCACAGCTGGCCACAGTTTGTACTTGAAGAGTGTCTCCTTAAAATTCATGTTCACCCCAAACCCTAGAATGTGTCCTTATTTGGAAATAGGGTGTCACAGATGTAATCAGTTATGACAAGGTCACAGTGGGTTAGGACGGGCCCTAATCCGATGACTCATGTCCTTCAAGGGAGATCACCACGTGAAGATGGAAGTGGAGACGGGAGTGGTGCATCTGCATGCCAAGGTGCACCCAGGATTGCTGGCAAAACTATCAGAAGCTGAGGAGGTGAGGAAGGATGTGCCCAGAGCCTTCAGAGGGGGGCACAGCCCCGATGACACCATGATGGCGGACTCCAGCCTCCAGAACTGAGATCATCTGTACAGCAGCCCCAGGAAACTTAACGCCCCCACAATGGCCCCAGGCCCCTCAGCCCAGGAAGGAGCCTCCTGGAGTATTGTAGGGGGGAGATCCCATAAGCGCCGAGGAAGGAGCAAAAGGCCTCAGCCTATTTCAATATAAATAATGAAGAAAGTCACTAGAAATATAACCGTAGTAGTTATTAGTTATTCATATGGGATCTTAGTTATTCACAGGTGATCTTAATTCCTTTACTAATGCCTATCAGGTCGGAAGTGTGAACCTGGGGTCACATTGTGAAATGAAATGACACTAAGGCAAGATGCTCTAAGCCCTGTCACGCCCGCATAAGGGCTGCTGGAGGGCGCCTTGGCTGTGCGGCAGAACTATCGCTGTGAAAGCGCCCCCTGTTTAGCCAGCTAGGGAAGGAGACGTCCAAAATGGCCGAGACATCTCCTTCCTGGGGAATTTTGGAGAAACTGCGCTTCTCCAAGCTCTTGTGGTAAGGTAACTCAATAAAAGTGAGAGTATCCCGGCATTCGGGGCCACTGCTGGTCTCCGAGATTTGGGTAGCAGTGGCCCCTGGGGCCCAAACTCTCTTTCTCTATCTCTGTGTCTTGTGTCTTTTATTTCTACAATTTCTTGTCTCCGCACCAGCCAGAAGCGGCTCACAGAACCCTGTAGGGCTGGACCCTACAGAGTATTCCAGCTGACTTGCGACAGACTGACCTCTAGGAGTGGCACATCTGTCACTGCACTCTGAGCGAGGGCAGACGATGGAGAAACATCATTTTTTATGGAGAGCTGGTACTAAATTAAACACGTGCCAAAGGAAACTGGCATTAGCAAGGAAAAGCACTGAGCTCCCCAAACAAAACCAAGGTTTTTTACTGACCTTCTTTTTCAAGTTCACTAACTCCACATCGCTTCACCTTGAACTTTGCCAGATACGGGGCTTTTGCAGCACTGAAAACAACAAAAAGAACGTGGCACCCATGATGCAGCTGAGAAAAACTCCACACAAGGGTGCTATGGAAGTGGGGGATGGGCAGGGCGAGGTGCCCACCTCTGCATCGGGGTCCCAGACTTGTAGTCGATGTCCAGCACGATGGCCTCGGGGTTGCTGGGCAGGTAGCAGCCTGTGCAGGGACAGAGGCAGTCACAGGGAGTGCACGTGTGACCACAGGTGAGGCCACTATCGAGTTTCCAACACGGATATTACGTGCCAAGTCCATCCTGTAGGCACGCCGAACCTCCGTGGAGGGGCCTCTGGTCCTTGTCCACGGTACCACTAACTTATTCTGTGGCTGCTAAGGGTCCATCCTCCCTGACTCTTTGACTCTTCCAGCCATAAACCAAATGAGCCTGCACCTTCCGAGAAATGCTCTTCCTGGAGGAACACTGAGCCCTACCCTCACGGATGCAGCCCTACTGCTCCTGAGGGTGCATGCGAGGCCTGTCTGCCTTCACCTGCCCGAGCAGCCCTCTGAACAGTCCTCCATTCTTCGAGTCCCCTTTCTTTTTTTGTAGGGGTTGGAGTCTTGCTCTGTCACCCAGGCTGGAGTGCAGTGGTGCGATCTTGGCTCACTGCAACCTCCACCTCCTGGGTTTAAGTGATCCACCCGCCCTGGCCTCCCAAAGTGCTGGGATTACAAGTGTGAGCCACTGAGCCCTGCTCAGGCTCCCCTTTCTCAGTGAGTGCTCAGCAAACGTGAAATAGGACAAGGGAAAGCCTGTTTCTGGCCAAGGAACTGCCAGTAACCAAGGGGGACATGTGCTCCTTGAGCCTGAGAGGTGGGCTTTAAGGGGAGCCAAGCTTGGCCTTGCTGTGGGGTGCAGTGAGAGCAGGGCATGCCATCTCCTCCTCTTCCTCACCGCCCTTCCGCCTGCTCCAGGCTATGGCTCACACTCAGGCCCCTCTGTGCTCCCCTGCTAGAGGCCTGCTGGCCTCCCTAACCTCTGGGGCAAGACTCGGCCAACACAATCTGGAGCCGGGGGTGGGGACTTGTGTGCATCCTCCTTTCAGTATGATGCTTTCAGCTCTTTCTGCCCCTCAGCAGTTGTAGCCTTCCTGATGTGGGGACAGAGGCCCGGCACTCATGTCCTGCCCTCTCTGAGAAGCCGAGCTGTTGTGTGAGCTCAACACAATGTGCTGGGAAGAAATGGTTAAACTGGAGCCCTGCAGGGCATTCCACAGCTGAGACCAGCTGCTGTGAACATCTGCACAGGATGCCAGGGTTTGGAAGACAAGTTTGTGCCAATCGTTAGAAATGGAGAGAGAGGTGTCAGGTGAAGTTCGGATTTCCATCTTCTCTTGAAAAGCTAACCACACTGGGCTTCAATTCCCATGTGGCCATGGCCACAGGCGCCCAGGAGCAGCTTCCCATGGGAGGTGGGGGCTGATGGGTCCCAGCACACCTGGGCTGTCCCACACTGGGCCTGCCATCCCCTCGTCTGTGTGAGCTGCTCCTATAATGCTGGAGCCCAGGAACCCTCTTCTAGAGTAACAGCTACCGAGGTCAGTATCTTAGCCTCCAGAAAAACAGGAGGCAGCAAGGAAGATGAAGGGCGCCCACCGACAAGTAGCTCCCCTCTCACTGAGGGCAGATCCTAGGGAGGGGCTGGGGTCCTGGGGCACCAGCCTCCACACCCCGCTGCCTGCCAGCAGGAAGGGGCTGGTCTGAGCCTCCAGAAACCACCTGCTTACCCGGCTGCACCTTCACTTCAGACAGGGCTGACAGACAAGCCTTCTTTCTCTCATCGCCTTTAGGGTAGGGCCTGAGAAACAGGAAAAGAAATGCTTACTTTGTCTCCTGAAGGAACTGGCTGCTGGGGAACAGCCCAGGGTCCCACCTGCCTGGATTGCCCTCTCTTCCCAGCTCTAGCTGCTCCTACTGCAGCCAGGCACCACTGGCAGTGATTCTCGCCCTGCTTTGCATTCCTCATGGAGAATCCCCAACATCCCCTGAGGGGCTGTTTTCTGGTGGGGACTCTGCCCCTGCTGTGTGGAGGTATGTGTGGGTGTCAGAGGCATGCATGGGTGGAGCTCTGGCTCCCACGCTGGCTGTTATTTACTTGCTGGGCAGGCCCCTTAGATTTCTCGCCTTAGGGTGAGGATGGGTACAGTGTGGGCAGGGGTGGGGGAAATACCTGCCTGCCACCTGCTGACACCCAGGAAACACTACCTCCCATCTTTTTTTTTCTTTTTTTTGAGACGGAGTTTTGCTCTTGTTGCCCAGGCTGGAGTGCAATGGCATGATCTCAGCTCACTGCAACTTCTGCCACCCGGGTTCAAGCAATTCTCCTGCCTCAGCCTCCTGAGTAGCTGGGATTACAGGCATGCATCGCCACACCTGGCTAATTTTTTATTTTTTAGTAGAGACGAGGTTTCTCCATGTTGGCCAGGCTGGTCTTGAACTCCTGACCTCAGGTGATCTGCCTGCCTTGGCTTCCCAAAGTGCTGGAATTACAGGCGTGAACCACCACCATCCTTCATCTTATGGGCTAGAAGCTGCTAGCATTGTTATTCTTAGCACCCAGCCAAGAAAAGGGCCTCAAGGAGACCAAGGCCAAAGCAGCGCAAGCACTGGAGACAGCCCATGGCTGAGGACAGCCGGGCCAGCGTGCCCAGCACTGATGACTCCAGGGTTTCATCCCTTATGAATGGGCAAAGCCATCAACATCGAAGGATGGTGTCAGGTCCATATGAATGGAAGGTCCAGGAGAATGATGACAAGAGCTGCAAAGGCAGTTTGGTTTCCTGATACCATGAGGATCGATCCTTCAGAGTATGGAGAAGGGAGGGCAGCCTTAAATCATGGAGCCATGTGCTAAATTCCATAAACCTTAGGAATGAAACTAAAGCTGTGTTTCCTGAAACTGGCGTGGCTGTGCATTCTGCCATACTTTCAAGAGCCCTGACTCACCCCAAGCAGTGCTTCCGCCCCTACCCTGGCTGTCCATTGGACCAGCAGTGGTCCCGCTGCTAGAGACTCATTCATCTGGTTGGGACCAAGCATGGGTTTTTTTTTTTTTTTTTTTTTTTTGAGATTGAGTCTTGCTCTGTTGCCCAGGCTGGAGTGCAGTGGTGTGATCTCGGCTCACCACAACCTCCACCTCCTGGGTTCAAGTGATGCTCCTGCCTCAGCCTCTTGAGTAGCTGGGACTACAGGTGTGTGCCACCATGCCCAGCTAATTTTTGTATTTTTAGTAGAGATGGAGTTTCACCATGTTGGCCAGGCTGGTCTTGAACTCCTGACCTTGTGATCTGCCCACTTCGGCCTCACAAAGTGCTAGGATTACAGGTGTGAGCCACCGCACACAGCCAGGCATGGGTATTTTCAATGCTTCCCAGGCAATTCTGTTAAGCTGCAGGGACTGGAACGAGATATCCCAGAAGGCGGTTTCTGAAGCACTGCACTTACTTGATGATAGCTGAAACGTTGGTGATCTTGTTAAAGAAATCAAACTCCCGCTGGTAAAAGTCCTTTGCTGGGCCTGACAAGGAGCCTGTGATCTCCTCTACTAACTGCTCCAGGAGGTCGCCGATGTCAGCTGCCAAGGAAACAAAAAGGCTGTCTCTGTGGCTGTGGCAGAGGCCCCTCAGGAATACCTGCGGCTGTTTCCCAACCCCTAGACTGGCGGTGCCCAGAATGTGCTCTGCAGGCTTGGTGAGACCACAACACCTGCCATGTGCCCCTTTTGCTGTGTTGACACAGCCGATGCTGGTGGGAAAAGCTGCTGGCATCTGAGCAGAGCTCAAGGCAGGCGGAGTGCACAAGTGTGAGTGGAATCCTCACTGCTACACATGCAGTAAGAAAAAATCCGGTGTCACTTATAAATGTTACAGGTGAAGCAATGAAAATTAATTTTTATCAAACTCTACCCTGAATACATTTTTTAAAAAATAGAGGCATGAAGTGGGCAGGGCTCTATTAAATAGTGCCTCTCACTATTCAAATCCCAGGCTGAATTTGAATTCCTGGGCTCAAGAGATCCTCCCATCTCAGCCACCTGAGCTGCTGGGACTACAGCTAGTAGGTGGGACTACAGGTGGACATCACCACAACCGGCTTTTAAAGTATCCTTTGTGATGAAGTGGGATGGGCATGAAGCACTCTTGCTGCATCTGAGGCAGGTGCTGTCCTGAGAAGCGCCTCGAGCTTGTCTGATTCTGGAGCCTGGACTAATCTTTTTCACAGACCTTTGTTTTTACTTGAAAAAATGACTGACAGACAAAATATAGTAGGGATGCGGCAAATGTTTTCCTGAAAATGAACAAAAAATGAATCTGTCTGCCACTCAAAGGAACAACTAAAACATTTTTTTTTGGAAAACTTGGATCTGCTGCTGTGAGCTCAACAGCTTCCGTTAAAAACCCTTTCTGATAATACCATCAGCATGTGAACAAATATGATTTTTCCACACAGTATAAAGAAATGCATCAACATTTGAAAGATGTGCATAACTCACTGGCCTTTATTTTATAAATGCCCACTGGCTGATGTTATAAAAGCTTTCGTGGCTCCAGGTTGAGAAGTTCACTTTCAGATGCCACATTGCAATTAATCCTTTTTTTTTTTCTTGCGATCCTCTTGCCTTGGCCTCCCAAAGTGCTGGGATTACAGGCGTGAGTCACCACGCCTGGCCGGCAATTAGCCTTTAAGAAGCCAGGCTGAACTATAAAAAATTAAAAATTAGCCAGTTATGGTGGTGTGGACCTATAGTCTCAGCTACTTGAGAGGATGAGGCAGGAGGATTGCTTAGGCCTGGGTCGTCGAGAATGCAGTGAGCTGTGATTGTGCCACTGCACTCCCGCCTGGAAGATAGAGACAGACTCTCTCTCTAAAAAAAAGAAAACAAAAACTACCACTTGTCAAGTGTGGTGCCGTATCATAAAGGATATCCATAGTGACCTGAAAGACCACTAACATACAACTTCCTTTTTCAACTACATGTCCCTGTGAGGCCACATTTCCCACATTCACTTCAACTAAAACAATGTTTTAAAGACACTTAAAAAAAATTCCAGGCTGGGCATGCTGGTGCACACCTGTAATCCCAGCACTTTGGGAGGTCAAGGAAGGTGGACCACCTGAGGTCAGGAGTTCAAGACAAGCCTGACCAACATGGTGTGAAACCCCATCTCTATTAAAGAAATGCTTAGGCCGGGCGCGGTGGCTCACGCCTGTAATCCCAGCACTTTGGGAGGCTGAGGCGGGTGGATCACAAGGTCAAGAGATGGAGACCATCCTGGTCAACATGGTGAAACCCCGTCTCTACTAAAAATACAAAAAATTAGCTGGGCACGGTGGTGCGTGCCTGTAATCCCAGCTACTCAAGAGGCTGAGGCAGGAGAATTGCTTGAACCCAGGAGGCGGAGGTTGCAGTGAGCCGAGATCGCACCATTGCACTCCAGCCTGGGTAACAAGAGCGAAACTCCGTCTCAAAAAAAAAAAAAAAAAAAATGCTTACTGTAATCCCAGCACTATGGAAAGCCGAGGCAGGCGGATCACCTTAGAGGTTGCTTTGTCACCCAGATCAACTGCAGAAACAGAATGAGAATGAGAATCCAGCTGTCTTCTACAAAGCAATGCCACTATTCTGGCTCAGTTTTGAGTTTTCTGGGGAAAGTTATTTTCCAAAAAGATGTTATTTGTTAACGTTTTTTTTTGAAATTCTCAGTCGTAGTTTCTAATCCTCGTTAACACTGTCAGCTAATGCCTTCATAAGCCAGCACTCTTTGAGGACCTCAACAATCATCTCTGACAGTGCAGGGGTCCCAAGGGTGTGCTATTTGCCAACCACTGCCCTGGGCCGGGGCCCCTTCCTCACAAAGAGTCACAGTTGTGTTGAGCATGGAGACTTATGGAGAAGTTGCCACTGGAGCAGAAGGGTCTCACATGTGCTTGGGAGCGCAGGGTGGCGCCGAACAGCAGGTCAGCAAAGGCATCATGAAGGAGGGGTCCCACTCCCTTGTATGCTGAAAGGCGAGAAGTGCCCCGGCAAAGGGTGGGAGTGGAGGGGTCGGTGAGCTGGGGCAGTGCAGGGAGGGGGAGGGCCCTGGGGGAGGTAGAAGGCGCTGGGCAGTGCACTGAAGATGGGGAGTGAGGCCTGTGGGAGGACAAAATACTCACGGTCTTTCTGGTGGCCCTCTTCGTCTAGATAAATGTTAGTCTTCATGTTCCAGATGAACTGGTGCGCCAGAAGCTGGGATTTAGATGCTGCCCACAGAATATACTCCCGCACATAGCCCATCTGCAAGAAAGCAAGGTCCCTGTCAGCCAGACTTGGAGGGCCCTGCCCACCAGGAGGACCTTGTCAGCAGCTGCTGACTTGAAGCATTTGGCAGGCCGGGCAAGAGTGAGGCCCAGCGGTTCTGGCAGTGTGGACAAGCGCTCCAGGATTGCTGGTGAGTCCAACCGGTGGCCAGGCCGAGTTCCAGCTGGCTGGTGGCTGGGAGCCGGGGGCGCAAGAGTACAAACAGGCTTCAGTCAGCCTTTGTCTCCTCTGTTTCTTCCCATGGGTTTAAGAAGCACAACTCTCAAACCAATTTCTGGGGTTGTCAACTACGAGAAAAAGCAGGCTGGGGACTAAAAACTCATTTGTGAGCTGGTTGTTTAGAATGTTCCAAAGTGACAGACAGGTTCCAGAAACATGAAGAGATACCTCCTTCACAAGGTGACACACTGATATGATTAGGCTTTGCATCCCCGCCCAAATCTCAACTTGAATTGTAATCTTCAGGCTTTGAGGAAGAAACCTGGTGGGTGGTGACTGGATTACGGGGGTGGTTCCCCCCATGTTGTTCTCATGACAGTGAGTGAGTTAGTTCTCAGATCTGATGGTTTTATGAATGTTTGACAGTTCTTCCCACACACATACTTGCTCTCATTCGCTTGCTGCCAGGTAAGACGGGCCTACTTCCCCTTCCACCATGATTGTAGGTTTCCTGAGGCCTCCCCCAGCCATGTGGAACTGTGAGTCAATTAAGCCTCCTTTTCTTTAGAAATTACCCAGTCTCAGGAAGTTTTTTTTTTTTTTTTTGAGACAGAGTCTCGCTTTGTCACCCAGGCTGGAGTGCAGTAGCACAATCTCACCTCACTGCAACCTCCACCTCCTGGGTTCAAGTGACTCTCCTGCCTCAGCCTCCCAACTAGCTGGGATTACAGGTACAAGCCGTCATGCCCGGCTAATTTTTGTATTTTTAGTAGAGACGGGGTGTCTCACCATGTTGGCTGGCCCGGTCTTGAACTCCTGACCTCAGGTGATCCACCTGCTTCAGCTTCCCAAAGTGCTGGGATTACAGGTGTGGGCCACTGAGCCCGGCCAGGAAGTTCTTTATAGCAGTGTGAAACGGATTAATATACACATCTATGGTTGCCATCCTAAGGACCTCTCCTCCTCTTCCTTCTTGGTTATTTTCTGCCACTCATATTAGTAACTCCAGTTTTTCTTTTTAATTAAAAAAAATTTTTGTTTTGCTTTGTTCCTAGAGCCCTAAGATTTGTCCAGTTTTAATTCCATGCCCTAGGTTTAAAAAGGTGACCTGACCTTTCTGGGCAGCCTCCTGCAGTCTGTGGCCACCGATCTGGTGAAGTGTCCCTTGGATGGACATTTTTGACCTGGGCGAGTGGGGGGTGTTCTTACCACACGGGCAGACGTCCTCACTTTGGGTTTCCCAATTCTAACCCAGCAAATAGATCTAAAGATAAACTACTAATGTTCAATGTGTAGTGTTTTTAAATATAAATCTGCTTTATAATTATGTAAACATACTGCAATAGGAGTACTCTAGGAAAAAGAAAAAAAGAAAAAGAAAATAATTATGTAAACACTGACAGAGTGCCAAAGTCAAAATTATTCAACATGGTACATATCTGTCATTTCCATCCTAATCTTTCCCTCTTTGGCCATTTTTATTAGCTTTAGGTCTACTGCTCCTTTTTAAAAAAAAGTATAAACAAATATGTATATACAGTTGTATTGCTACAAGTGATATGAATTTTTTTAAACTTAAAAAAAATTTCAGGCTGGGCATGGTGGTGCACACCAGTAATCCCAGAGCTTTGGGAGGCCGAGGCAGGTGGATCACCTGAGGTCAGGAGTTCGAGACTAGCCTGACCAACATGGTGAAACCCCATCTCTATTAAATACAAAAAAAGAGGCCAGGCGCAGTGGCTCACGCCTGTAATCCCAGAACTTTGGGAGGCATGAGGCAGGTGGATCACCTTAGGTCAGGAGTCTGAGACTGGCCTGGCAAACATGGTAAAACCCCATCTCTACTAAAAATACAAAATTAGCTGGCCGTGGTGGTGTGCACCTGTAATCCCAGATACTTGGGAGGCTGAGGCAGGAGAATCGCTTGAACCTAGGAGGTGGAGGTTGCAGTGAGCCGAGATTGTGCCATTGCACTCTAGCTTGGGCAACAGAGTGAGACTCTGTCTAAAAAAAAATAATAAAATAAATACAAAAAATTAGCCAGTGTGGTGGTGTATGCCTATAATCCTAGCTACTTTGGAGGCTGAGGCAGGAGAATCGCTTGAAACCAGGTGGTGGAGGCTGCAGTGAGCCGAGATCGTGCCGTTGCACTCCAGCCTGGGCAACAAGAGTGAAACTCTGTCTAAAAAAAAAAAATTCCAGCTGGGCACAGTGGCTCACACTTGTAATCCCAGCACTTTGGGAGGCCAAGGCGGGTGGATCACCTGAGGTCAGGAGTTTGAGACCAGCTTGGCCAACATGGCGAAACCCCATCTTTACTAAAAATATAAAAAATTAGCTAGGCATGGTGGCATGCACCTGTAATCCCAGTTACTTGGGAGACTGAGGCAGGAGAACTGCTTGAACCCAGGAGGCGGAGGTTGCAGTGAGCCCAGAGTGCCACTGCACTCCAGCCTGGGCGGCAGAGCAAGATTCTGTCTCACAAAAAAATCCCTAAAAATGGAAAGCAAGAAAGAAACCAGTGAAAGTTGCTGAGTCTTGAGCTGGTACAACCACCCACAGAAAAATCATTTCAGGCAGCCATTCTCTGGTAGCCACCACCAAGAGTTCACATGCAGGCCCTGGGCGCTGGCTCAGAGTCAAGCAGTCAAGGGAAAATAATGTGGGAGGGGGAGCTGGGGGAAGCAAATGGGTTCCTGAAGAGAAGGTACCTCATGACAATCCTGTAAGTTGGCACCAGTGTGAAGGCTCCGGGTTGCTGAGTGTGGCTGTGTGTGGCTCCAGACATATCACCACTCAGAGGTACAGAGAACGTGGCACTACTTACTGAGGGCAGTGAATGATTCCACAGGACTCAGTCTTTCAGCAGAGGCTGGCTGCTGTTCTAGAAGCACTTTGGTCTACAGACTCTAGGACTACCCCTGGGACACTCAGCCAGCCCACAGGTGGGCCAGAGGGGTGAGGGCTCAGCCAGGACACACGGAGGCTGCTGCCCAATTCAGCCAAGGAAATGAGGCCAGCCCGGGGTTGGGGAAGAGGGCAGACAGGCTGCACTCAGACACAGGGTGCAGTGGGCAGGCTGGCACAAGGGCACAGGAGGCTTGGGCTCCTGGCTGTGGTCACTTCTCTGTGCCACGACCTGTGCTGAGCACTTTATGTCCATGGACACTGTTATGGACTGAACTGTGTCCCTCCAAATTCATGTTACAAGACCTCAGAATGGTACCGTATTTGGAAATAGGGTCTTTATAGAGGTGATTAAGGTAAAATGAGGTCAATAGGGTGGGTCCTAATCTAGTATGACAGGTGTTCTTCGAAGGGGGAGATTAAGAGCACAGACACACACAAAAGGATAACCTGGTAAGGACTCAGGGAAAAGATCAATAAGCCAGGGAGATGAGCATGGTGGCTCAGGCCTATAACCCCAGCTCTTTTGGAGGCCGAGGGGGGCAGACTGCCTGAGCTCAGGAGTTTAAAACCAGCCTGGCCAACATAGCAAAACCCTCTCTCTACAAAAAATACAAAAATTAGCTGGCGGTGGTGGCACAAGCCTGTCGTCCCAGTTACTTGGGAGGGGCAGAGGGGAAGGTGCTGAGGCGGGAGGATCACTTGAGCCTGGGAGGATGAGGCTGCAGTGAGCTGAGATCGCGCCACTGCACTCTAGCCTGAGTGACAGAGCAAGACCCTGTCTCTTAAAAAGAAAAAAAAAAACCCAGAGAGACAGGCCTCAGAAGGAAGCAACCCTGTCCAGACCTTGACCTTAGACTTCTGGCCTCCACAATTCTGAGAATAGACATTTCTGTCATTTAAGCTGCCCAATCTATGGTGCTTCGCTACGCAGCCCTGACAGACTAACGCGTGTGTCACCTCGTTAATCTTTCTCACCACTTCCCGCTGAAGAGAGCAGGATTCAGGGAGTTGAGGTGACCCCACCAATGACAGGGGGAGCCTGGCCAGGCTGGCAACAGCCTCAGAACCAGCTCATTCTGCAGAGCATGCCTGGGCCTCAGGGTGAGGCAGTGGGTGAGCAGGGCTTCCCCCGCCATAGTGCTGGGCATCAGGGACAATCACAGGAGCTGGGATAGGGGGAAGCCAGGGGACTGCTGGGCAGCCCTGCCCCTGGGAAGGCTGTGAGGAGCCTGTGAGGGCTGGGAACAGACCAGGCACAGGCTGGGTGTGGAGCACACTCTGCGACTGAAGAGGGCGGCTGTGGGGTGCAGGCTTACCTTATCATACCTGAGGGCCTGTACGATCTGGGGGATGTAGAAGAGGATGGCGTCCTGCAGAGGAGGAGCAGAGTTGGCCATGACTTCTGAGAAGAGCCACCGACCCAACGCTATGGGCCAGGCCCTGCCCCTGCTTCTGCTCTGCCCACAGCGGGGCTGAGAACCAGGGAAAGCCCGGAGGACAGCAGGTAAAATGACTGATGGCTCAGAACACAGGAATGAAAGAAACAGGAAACAGGAGCAAGGCTCCTGCTCTACAGTGGGCAGGAGGGCCTCACGCTCCCCACGGGGAGCCTGCCTCAGGGAAATGGTCTGCTGTGGGTCAGACTCTAGAACATTCCGGAGACCCTTCTCCACCATCATTGTGGGTGTCTTGTGGGCTCCCTGGGCTCCCACAAGGAGTGAGGGATCCTCCATGGACAAGGTCACCGTGGGGTTCTAAGGTACAGCTGCACTGCTGTGTGGCGTGTGCACGGCCACCGCACTGCCTTGTAATCAAACTCAAATAAGCTTCATGTCTTTAGCACCTCAGGCAGCTTAAAAAACAAACGTAACTAGAGAACACGTTTAAATTAGAACTAAATCCACCTTCTACAACTACTTGAACAAAAGCAGGGAAAGGACCAGTATGTAATGAGGTGACCCCCTGGCTGACGGCAGGGCCTGTGCCTCTCTCCAGGTGAGATACCTCCCAACAGTCCCACCAGAGGCTGGCTCAGCAGGGCCCTGGGCTCACCGGAGGGGGAGGACCGCAGGACTTTCACCCCGTACTGCGCTGTGAGAGGGTGCGGCGGGTACATGCTGGAGAAGTAGGAGAGGCCTGTGGGTGGGTCGGTGGGTGCCCAGCACAGCACGTGGCTGAGCTCTGGAGCGTCGGCATCGATGGTGTGCCAGGTGACCAGGAACTGAGGAGAAGGCAAGGAGACGCTGTGGTTTGGGCAGTCCCGGGGCCTCTGAAGACACCTGGCCCACGGGCCACACCACAAGGATAGCCATGAGAAGTGACATTTCTAAGCATTTGTAACCATGTGGAAGAGGCTTCTGATGTGTTACAGAAAATAGCGTAACTGCAATCAGCGTGAAGTGCATTACATTTTTTTCTACTGTAAACAAAATAAACGCTAAAGACATGGAATAGAAAACACAGGAAATCAGAAAAATCATTAATAGCACTGAAGTTGCCAAGTGGCTGTTTTGGCTACAGTAGTGTCTAGTTTTAGGCGTTTCTGGCTGCAGTGTGCTGTTCCGTGCGGTCTGAACTCAGGCCCTGCTATGCGGGCCACAGTACCTTGATCGCTTCAGGCACATCACTAACGGCTCCGGGGTCCAACCGAACGAGTCGGGTCACTTCGTTCCCGATGGCTTCTGTGTTCTTAAACCTACGGTGCACAGAGGGTATGGGTGGTGCTGCCTTGCCAGGGAACCCACGCTCTCCCACCACACTGGAGTGAGGGGACCAGAGGGAAACACCGAACTCGAGGGATTCACATCAATACCAAGTGATGGCTTGGGTACAAACAAATAGAAAGAGGACCTGTTATTTGATAGCACAACAGGGGGACTATAGCCAGTAATAACTTAATTGTACAGGGAAAAATAACTGTAAACGAGTGTAACTGGATTGTTTGTAACTCCAAGGATAAATGTGTGAGGGGATGGATACCCCATTCTCCATGATGTGCTTATTTCACATTGCATGCCTGTATCAAAACATCTCACGTAACTCATAAACACAGACATCTACTACATATACACAAAAAAAATTTTTTTTAAAGTTTAAATTAAAAATATGTTTATCCAGGGGATGGCTAAATGTTCTACTATGCCACTAACTGGTTAGGTCAGAACACTAGTGTTTAAAAAAAAAACAAAATTATAATCTGCTGTGATGAAATGCTAGAACTTTCTTAAAGAAACAGGAATTTTCCTACACTTACTGTTCAAAGGGCTTCTTTTCACCATCCTTGTCTTAACACCAGCCTCTTATTCCTTTTCCTACCATATCCTCCCCTGACCCTCCAGAGCTGTCCATCAAGTGAGTCAATGTCTCAGTCCATAGTCCAGGGGCCACAAGGCACCTGGCCCATAATGGGGCAGCTATTAGTTTCCAGGTGTTCCCACCTCACGCTAATGCAAGGCGGATGTCCTATGAGCACTGTGCTTTGAGACAATGCAGAGCTGCTTGCAGTCCTACTCCAGAGGATCAAAGTAGGGCTGGAGGGAGGACGCAGTACGCTGGCAGGTCTGCGCTCACGGCGGAGAATCACCCACCCTGGACACATTCACAGGAGGCTGGGGACCATCTGGTGGGATTCTAAACAGGAACTCTGCAGTCCCTCTCAGCCACCATCAGTCTGAGGTTCTGTCCCCATAAGAGCTGCCACAGAGAGTTCACAGGAATGTGTCTGATGTCTGTAGCATGTGTCTCCTCCAAGTACCTGCTGCTGAAAGGTGACATCCAGGAACAAACCCAAACCCTCCCCAAGGCAGTTTTGGCAGCTGCCCTAGGAGTGACAGCCTCCACATGCCTCCTTTCCGGCATGAATCAGATCTTGGCTCTGAATTCACCCTGCTGCTACCTCCCTATGCTCTAGGTACTGCGGCACCCCAGGCAGGCATCTGACAAGATCACGAGGGTTGTTGGGGTTATCTCTGCACAGAAGGGCTGGGGGAGTATCGTGGGACTTGAGGACAGGCCTGCTAGACTACTTCCTGACCATCCCTGGGAGGGGCTACAGGGTGCTCCCCAGCACTCATGACCCAGCTGGCAGGTGCCCTGCACTGGATGTCTGGTGAGGCCTGCATCAGGCCGTGGTGCCTGGGGGCCCACCTTGCAGGCAGCTGCACAGCCAGGTAAGGAGAGATGCTCCAGGCAAGGTTCACATTGTCCTTCCACTGCTTCTCACTCAGGCTGATGTACTTAGATCTCCAGTTGGCCACGCTGTTCTCTCCAGCCTGGTCTAGCTCCAGCTCCGGGGCTGACAGTGGGTTGTACCACGTGATGAGACGCTCGATCTCAGTGGCCTGGCAAGACCAGATAGATATAAGGCCTGATGCACACACCTTCTGTGAGTGCCCACACGCTGCCCTGGCCACCAGGTGCTGTATGGGCAGGTGGTGGGTGGCAGGCATAGATGCACCTGTGGGCCTTACCAGCAGGGACAGCAGCAGTGTCCTGCGCTTCATGTAGTATTTATGCAGCTGGGAGCCCCCGGTTGGTTTTCTTAGACATGCCTAGGAGGAAAGACAAAGCACAGGTGCAGTCCTCAGATGCCATCTGTCTGCCCTGAGTTTCTTTTTTTTTTCTTTTTTTTTCTGTTTTAGAGATGGGGTTTCACCATGCTGGCCAGGCTGGTCTTGAACTCCTGACCTCAGGTAATCCATCCACCTTGGCCTCCCAAAGTGCTGGGATTACAGGCATGCACCACCACACCTGGCCTTGCCCTGAGTTTCTAAACCTAGAGGAAGCTTGCAGTGCTCTGTTCTGCTGTCTTGAGTGAGTGTCCATCAAGCAACTCGCAACCCGAATGGTAACTTGCATGTGACGGCCCCAGGAGCACGGCTGCTACCAACCTGACTTCTTGGAGATGGTGGACATGCCGCTAGACAGGGGGGTAGGTGTTGATCCAGCCTTGCGTGGCCTGTTGCCGAGAGCCAACAGTTATGTCCAGGTTGCTCCGAGTGTCCTGATTATCTGAGGGCAAACACATTGTTGATTCTAGAGTGAGGTGGCTCAAGAAAAGGTAACACAAAAAACAAACTAATATTCACCAGAGATAAAGCAATTAGTGGTGGGGTGGGCACTTTCTAGAGTCCTGGAACTGACTGCAGGAACAAACCTGTCTGGATGGCGAGTTTTTCAAAAGCATAAGAAGTTCTTTTGCATAAAAGTTTGTATTGTATTTCTTCTATCCTATTTATTTATTTATTGAGATAGAGTTTCGCTCCTGTCGCCCAAAGTGGAGTGCAATGACGCGATCTTGGCTCACTGCAACCTCCGCCTCCCGGGTTCAAGCAATTCTCCTGCCTCAGCCTCCCAAGTAGCTAGGATTACAGGTGTCTGCCACCAAGTCCAGCTAATTTTGTATTTTAAGTAGAGACAGGTTTCACTATGTTGGCCAGACTGGTCTCAAACTCCCGACCTTGTGATCCACCTGCCTCAGCCTCCCAAAGTGATGAGATAACAGGCATGAGCCACCGCGCCCAGCCTATTTTTGAGAGGGAGTCTTGCTATGTTGCCCAGGCTGGAGTGCAATGGCACATGGAGTGCAACAGTGGTGTGAGCCACTTTAAAATAGAATGCTTCTTCTATCCTTTAAAATAGAATAGGCTGGGCATAGTGGCCCATGCCTGTAATCTCAGCACTTTGGGAGGCTAAGGCAGGAGGATCACTAGAGGTCAGGAGTTTGAGACCAGCCTGGGCAATGAGGCAAGACCCCTATCTCAACAACAACAACAAATTAGCTGGCGGAGCTGGCATGTGTCTGTAGTCCTAGCTGCTTATGAGGCTGAGGTGGGAGGATTGCTTGCACCAAGGAGTTTGGAACTACAGTGAGCTATGATTAAACTATTGCACTCTAGCCTGGGCAACAGAATGAGACTCCATCTCTAAAAAAAAAGTAAAAAATAAAATAGAATAAAACAAATATAATTTTCTTGACAAAGGATGACAGTTATCGGATCACTGGCAATGTACAGTCCTTCAGTACGGTGATAACTTGAGGGCCTGTGGGGGCAGACTGTCAGGACTGTTTGCCCTCGTCTAAGTGGAGTCAGAAAGCTGCCTTACAAAATACTGCCTCTGCTTTTTTCTTTCCTTTTCCTTCTAGTCAGGTTGTCAGCTGTGGGTCTGCTAAAGAAAACCCTCTTGGCTGGGTGCCGTGGCTCACGCCTGTAATTCCAGCAATTTGGGAGGCTGAGGTAGGTGGATCACGAGGTCAGGAGTTCAAGACCAGCCTGGCCAATATGGTGAAACCCCATCTCTAGTAAAAAATACAAAAATTAGCTGGGTGTGGTGGCACGCACCTGTAGTCCCAGTTACTCGGGAGGCTGAGGCAGGAGAATCGCTTGAACCCGGGAGGCGGAGGTTGCAGTGAGCCCAGATTGCGCCACTGCACTCGAGCCTGGGTGACAGAGTGAGACTCCATCTCAAAAAAAAAAAAAAAGAAAACCCCCTCTCATCTCTCAGTCTGCTTAGTGGTCAGCTAGGTGCTGGGAGAACGAGAGTACGGCCTCCTTGTAGAGGTTTGCTGGGAGAATGAGAGTGCGGCCTCCTTGCAGAGGTTTGCTGCTTGTTTGTGTGGCATGTTTTCCTCAGGCATTCCCTTCCCTGGAATGCTTTGCCCCGTCCACCCTGCATGCCTGTGCAGCCTTTCAGACTCAGCTCAGCTGTCATCTCTTCCGGAAACCATCTCTGACTCCCCCAACTCTGGATAGGCCAAGTGTCTGTCCCCCGAGGAGTGCTCCCACAGTCCCCTCATAGTGAAACCACTGTCCATGTGACTGCCTTCTGCCAGAGGACAACAGACCATGCCCCAGTCATGTGGGCGCACCAGCCTCAGCCCAATCCCGGGTCATCAGCTGCTCAAAGTGGCATGTGAATGCAGATGGTGCCAGTGCAGGGAAAGCGCGGTGAGTGGAGTCCACTCAGGTGCCTCTGGTGTGTGTTCATGCTTCTCAGCTCAGGCCAGAGAAGCAGAGCCAGGCATGCACTGGCCTCCAATGACTGCAACATGGCCAAGGCCAGGGCTCAGGGGGGTCTAACTGCTTTTCCTTCCCACCTCTGGCACGCTCGGGGCTGCCCACGTTGCACCCCTGTCCTGCCTGCCTCCACGAGTGACGGCACTGCCGAGGGTTACCTGGGGGCACAAGCTGGCTGGCGGTCAAATACTTCTTATCTGAGAACATGGCGGTCCAAAATTTAATCATGATGCTTATGTCTTCACGCAGCCGCTTCTCTCCTTGAGTAGGGAACTTTGGGGGACAGCTTCAAACAACCATAAGAGGACAAGGGCTGAGTGTCTGGACTCAGGGACTAGAGGCCAGTCACACAAAGCAGTGAGAGGTGATGTAAACAGTTGCTTAATGACAAAAGGTCAGCCCAAAGCCAGTCATCAGCAAGGATGAACTGGCCCATTCCCATGGGAAGGTGTAGTGGCTCAGGAGCCCCCTTGTGCCCTCCTCCCTCACTGCCCACAGCAGCCCCTACAGGTTTCCGCTGAAGCTGTGCTGCGGCAGATCACGACGACGAAGCTGCACGTATACAACAACACAGTCTGTGTGTGCAGAGCCCCAGGCAGTGGGTGTTTGCAATTCTTCATGCAATAAGCCTTCACATTAACAGGGAAATTAAATGGACACACTTAATCTCCTAAATCAGTTGAACTGAGGGAAAATTTGCCTACATCTTGTTGGGAGGCTAGCTCTCAGTAATGGGACACATACAAAGGGCTGAAGAGTATTTAAATCCAGAGGGGCCAGGGCTACTGAAGGAGGAGGCCAGTGAGCACAACTGGGCAACTCTGTACTTGTGGGAGTGACTTCCTGGGGGTCTGGGGTGGTGGAGCACTCGGAGGGGCTGGGCCGTCCCTGGCCGCTGCACAGCACACCTGGGGGGGAGTACCTGAAGTAGTCAAAGGCGGTGGAGTAGATCTTCTCCCGAAGCACGTTGCGGATGGTTGCATTTGGAACCACGTCGGCGTGCAGGAGGGGACAGCCCCAGGGTCAGCAGCCTGTGAGGGAGCCCAGGACCAGTCAGAGCAGGACTCTGGACTCTCTTCCCTGCCCTTCCAGGAACAGCTCACGGAAATGTGTTAGCCGTCTACAGAAGTACTGTGACACACACAACCCCATGACACTGCACACACCAGGGGCCGTGTGCTCCCCAGGAAGAGGGCCCTCACTTGAAGCGGGGCCCGATGGCCGCCACGTGCCGGTTCATGCTTCCCTTGGCCCCACCGATGTTCAGGGACATGGAGCGCTGCAGCAGGCTGGAGAAGATCTCCACCTGGTCAGAGCTGCAGTACTTGGCGATCTCAAACCGCTGCACCAGGAACTGAGCAAAAGAGAAAGACGCTGTGGTGTGGGGCTGAGCCAGCCAACCCTGGGGCCGCAGAGACAGCCGAGGAGGGGCTCTGGGCTGACTGGCTGGGCTTGCTGGAGGCTGGAACAGTCACCCCCACCCCCAGGTCTGGCCATCTGAAAACCTGCAGGCCCCGGGCTCGGCTACCCCCACCCCAGGAGCAGTCCTCTCCCCCCAGGTGGAGCACCATAGAGCCTTAGTGGGGCACATACGTCGATCCAGATGTAGTGGGGGGGTCACTTCAGGGGGGACAGGGTTTGGGCTGGCTCGCTTCCGAAGCGGCCAGGGGGTCTGCTTCCTTTATCTCAGCAGAAAACAGGCCAAACTTCTGTTCCACCGTCATGTGCCAGGCCCCTGCCATCTCCCGCATGAACTGCAGGTACAGAAGAAATGTTAGCTCCTCTGTGAAGCACAAAGAAGAGGCTACTGTCATGTTTTCTCTAATTAAAAAAGGAACAGGCTCACTGAGTAAGATTTAGAAACCGAGAAAAGTATGAAGAAAAAATTAAGATCGCCTATAGTCCCACATCCTGAGGTCACGGGTATCAGTGTTTGGTGTATTTCCTTCAGCCTCTTGAGACTGCATTCTATTATTCCCAGTTCATGGTGTGGACATTGCAGGGTGTGAGGTGGCAGCACCTGGGATGTGCCTGATGCCCTGATAGGCACTGGGCAGGTGACACTTCTCTACAACTCTGGGGACCCTCTGTGGCTGTGAGCAGTGAGACCCCTGTATGGGCTGCTGAGCTGGCATGGGCAGGACAGGGTTCTGAATTCAGAGTCTGGCTCTTCCTCTCCACCCCACACAGACCCTACCCAATGCCTTCATCCTGCTAACCAGACCAGGAACAGCCCAAGGAGCCAAAGGGAGCCTGCAGCCACCATGGCCAGGCCTGGGAGCCCAGGGTCAGGCTGCCCCCATGACCTGGCCATGCTCAGCCAGGTCCCCCACTTCATGGGGAGGAATGAGGGGTGACCAGAGGGAGCAGCATGGTGCCCGGGAGACACCTGGGTGCTGGAGAGAGTAAGAGGTGTGGCTCCCACGTGGGAAGCCCCCCCACAATTTCTGGGTGTTTTTACAAGGAGACCAAGAAAAAGCATCTGGCATCTGGCCATAGATGATTTCTATCCCTCTGTTGTCCTAGCAATACCAGCTCCTGCAAGGGCTTCAGATGCCTGTGCAGAGGTGGCGAGGCCTAGTAGAACACACACCGCAGCCTCTTCCCCCAGTATCTATCCCCTCCCTTCTTCCTCATCAGGTGGATCAGGGTGGCCACATGGCCAATCGTAGGGCTCTCAGCCAGGCTCCCTGCTGGCTGGGGTGGCCACTGTTCTACTGGGCACTCTAATGAGCCAAGGAGAGCAAACTGGGCAAGGCCCTGGGAACGTGTGCCAGGGTGAGCTTCATACGGTCAAGGCAGCTGGTCTCTGACTTTTGCACTCTGCCCTTGTCTTCCTCTCCTGCTGGGAGGCACAAAAGCCATCTGGAGATTGTGAGGGTAGAGACAAAGGCCACATAAGCCCAGGATGGCCAGGAGCCGACGGGAGCCTGGGGCGCGGCTGCACTGCTCTGTCTGCTGCTTCCCTCTAAGCTGCCCATAGCGTGAGGACTCCTGGGGGACAAGGCACTAGAGCCTGCTTTCTGTTTCCCACAGACCGATATAAGTCTTATGGAAGCAGACGAGAGCAAAAAAAAAAAAAAAAAAAAAAGAATTGGGGAGGGAACTGCCAGGGACAAGAAGCCATGACAGAGCCACACTCCCACCGATTTGTTAAACAACCACATTCTGGTGGCTGCCTCTCTGCCAGGGCCTCGTGGGCTCTGGGCATGGCGCCGTGAATGAAGACAAACATGACCACAGTCTATGGCGGGGGACCACAGACAATAAGAAATAAGCTACATGCACTGAGAAATGCAGCAGTGTGAGCAGGCATGTGTGTGACAGTTAGACCAGGTGGCCAGGGAGAGCCCCAGCAAGGAGGGGACATCTGAGACGAGCCCTGGAGGAGATGCAGGAGTAAGGTGTGAGGCACAGCCGTCTGAGGGGAATGCACGACACAGTCTATAGTGGGAGCAGCCCAGGAGGGCAGCTTCAAAAGTGAAGCTGAAGGGATGTGCTGAGAATCTTCTGTGGGAAGTGCACGCGGGACCCCAGCATGGCTACAGCACAGCAAGCGAGGGGAGGAGAGGGGATGGAAGTTAGGTGGCAAGGGGGCTTGCAGGTCACAGAAACAAGCCTGCCTTCCAGTCTGTGGTGGGGCTCTGATTCTCCCATGGCTTACTCCAACTACATGTGGAAAAGGGGGAAGATGCCTGGGGGTGGGGGAGCAAGAGGCCAGGCCAGGGGGCAGCAGCTAGGATGCTGGGACTTGTCAGATCCTGGATGCACCTCAAAGGTGAAGCTGATGGGATGTGTTCAGAGTCATGTGTGGGAAGTGCAAAAGAGGGAGTCAAAGATGTCTCAACAGAGGGAGGGACCTCGCTGGCCCCTAGAGTGAAGGGAGGACCGCGCTGGCCCCTAGAGTGAAGGGAGGGACCGCGCTGGCCCCTAGAGTGAAGGGAGGGACCGCGCTGGCCCCTAGAGTGAAGGGAGGGACTGCGCTGGCCCCTAGAGTGAAGGGAGGGACCGCGCTGGCCCCTAGAGTGAAGGGAGGGACCGCGCTGGCATCTAGAGTGAAAGGAGGGACCTCAATGGCCTCTACAGTGAAGGGAGGGACCTCGCTGGCCTCTACAGTGAAGGGAGGGACCTCAATGGCCTCTACAGTGAAGGGAGGGACCTCAATGGCCTCTACAGTGAAGGGAAGGGCCACCACCCTGGCATCTATGGTGACGGTAGACAGGTGACCAGTGCGGGGGTGTCTGGAGCTGTGGCTGGACCCATTAGTTGAAGCTGCTAATTGGCTTGCCAACTGGGCTGTGGACCAAGCCACTGAAGGGATGCACCTGGACTACGGCTGGGTAAGCAGTGGAGCTGGCCAGACTGCCTATGCAGGGAGGAGGAGCCCTGGGGCATGCCCATGCTGAGAAGGCCTTGAGCTCAAGAAGGTCCCTTTATTCTGGAGGACAAAAGGGCTACAAAAATTACAAAGGCCCTAAGTACCTGGGAAGAGCGGTTAGGCTCCCCACAGCAGCTGCTTACAAGACCCAGAGCTCTGAGAGAGGCTGTGAGCAGCCTTCCCCTGAGCTGATCTCTTTTCCTACCACCTGAGACCTGTTAGTGATGTCCATATTCCATCTGCCCTGCTCCCAGGGGTCTCTAGGGGCTAATCCAACCCACTCCTATCTGAGGACCAGACAGGGAGGCCAGAGGTTCAAGGGCACCTGGACTAAGGAAGTGGAGATGAGAGGATGGATCTGGGCTCTAGAGTCCCAGGTACAATGTGAGCACTGACACATGGTCAGGAACAATCCCCTGCCCTGTGAAATGGGAACGGCTGCAGCTCCTACTCTTAAGACCCACCGAGGTCTGAGGTTGAAGCAGCATATGGAAAGGAATCCTGACCACAGCAGCACTGTGTCCTGACAGTCACAATTTGTGGTGAAACCAGGGCTTCCAGAAGACCCTGAGAGGAGGGCATACTTGTCCTCTCCTGGGAAGTGGAGAGTCCCACCAAGAGATAGTGTGTAGCAGAAGTGTGCAGGCAGGTGTGCACACTGGGCCCACACAGGAGTGAGTGCGGTTAAGACTCAGGATCGGGTTCCTCCTGAGCCCAGAGGAGGACAGCCTCGGTGTGGGGGCAACTGCAACAGTCAGCCTAGATCCCAAGGCCTGGGCTAGATGGACAGGAGAGTGATATACAAAGCCCTGCTCAAGACCAGCACATGGCAGGACCAGAGCAAATTATCAGTTACTAGTGCAGCCCACATGCATTTATTTTGGGTCATGAATTTAAGTACCAAACAAAGATCATGAATCTTTCCCCCTCTTAGTGACATGAAGGCCCCAGACCCCTGTAAGGAGGCCAGGCTCCCCACTGTGCCCACGCTGAGATGCAAACAGCAATTCTGACAGCTCTTCATCCCCTCGGGAATGCATGAAAAGACATCAATGATTCAGTGATTGCCTCTGAAGTTGGGCTGATTCTTATTTCTTTCATTATACTCACACCTTCCACCTTTTCCATGCATTATACGTTATACATTGCTTATATATTTTTCTACTATAAAAGTATACATTTCTTTTATAGTAGAAAAAATGTAAAAAGCCCTCACCCTGGGCACTGTGGGATCTGGACAAGCCAGGTCCTTCTGGAAGTAGAGACAGGGAGTGAGGACCTGAATGACCACATGCTCCCGGGGCTAATGCCAGGTGTGAGTGGGTGGAGAAGCCTGGCACAGGCCAAGGGACCTCACGCCAGCTGAGCCACTGGAGATGGCAGGGGCAGGAAGTACAGGCTGGAGTCCAAAAGAACCCAAATGAAACAGTAATCTGCTTGGTATACATATCCCTTCAGGCTGGGTGCGGTGGCTCATGCTTTTAACCAGTACTTTGGGAGGCCAAGGCGGGTGGATCACAAGGTTAGGAGTCTGAGACCAGCCTGACCAACATGGAGAAATCCTGTCTCTACTAAAAATACAAAAATTAGCCAGGCGTGGTGGTGAGTGCCTGTAATCCCAGCTACTTGGGAGGCTGAGGCAGGAGAATTGCTTGAACCCGGGAGGTGGAGGTTGTAGTGAGCCGAGATCGTGCCACTGTACTCCAGCCTGGGCAACAGAGTGAGACCCTGTCTCAAAAAAACAAAAACAAAAACAAAATCCCTTCAAGACGCCTTTCCCAATTTTGTTTAAATTAAAAAAAAAAAAAAAGGAAGTGGGGTAAAAGAGGAAGAACCCATACTTCCTACCAAGACCAGCTCCTGGGTGGGAGGAGCCACCACACATAAGAAAGACATCTCAGCTAGGCATGCTGGCACACACCTCTAGTCCTAGCTACTGGGTCGGGAGGCTGAGGCAGGAAGATCACCTGCACTCAGGAATTTGAGATCAGCCTGGGCAACACAACGAGACTGTGTCTCCAAAAAAAAAAATAAAGAAAGACCTCCTTCTCTCTGGGAAAATAAACAGTAGATCCTCCTCAACTGTTAGTTTTACTTAAATGTACAGTGTCCAGTATAGAAATAAAAGCTTTCAAATGGTGAAGAAAAAAGATCAAAAGAAATGGACCCACAGATGACTCAAATACAAGAGACCACATATGATATTAAAATAACTACAATAAATATGCTCAAAGATTTATAAGAAACAATGGAAAGAATGGGTGAAAGTAAGATAATCTCAGCAGAAAATGCGAACTATAAAAAAGAATTACATGGCTGGGTGTGGTGGCTCACGCCTGTAATCCCAGCACTTTTGGAGGCTGAGGCAGGTGGATCACCTGAGGTCAGGAGTCCAAGCCCAGCCTGGCCAACATGATAAAACCCTGTCTCTACAAAAATATAAACATTAGCTGGGCATGATGGCACGTGCCTGTAATCTCAGCTACTCGGGAGGCTGAGGTGGGAGAATCACTTGAACCCAAGAGGTGGAAGTTGCAGTGAGCCAAGATCATGCCATTGCACTCCAGCCTGGGGAGGAGAGTGAGATCCCATCTCAAAAAAAAAAAAAAAAAGAATTAAATAGAAATCCTAGATCTGGAATTGTTTCTTTTTCTTATTTTCAAATTACATTAATATTTATTTATGTTTTGTCTTCTAGATTTCAGAATTGTATCTGAAATAAAACATAAACAAGATGGTTTTACAGCAGAATGAATAAAACAGAAGAAAAGAACAGTGAACGGGTATATAGGTAAAAAAAAATTAACCAAATGAAAGAGTGAGAAAACCCTGAAAAACTGACAAAGACTACAAAGAATGCTCATAATCTCAAAATCATCTCAATACCAAGTCATATCTAAAAAAGAATCCCAAAAGAAGAGAGAAAGAGAATGAGGTTAAAAAAAAAAAAGAAATATTGACCTTAAGAGCCTAGAAAGTAATTAGGAAAAGGAAAAAAAAAAAAAAGGAAAAACAAAATAAAAAGAAATGACAAAGAAATATTGGCCTAAAAATTTCCAAGTTTGATGGATATCCTAAATCCCTAAAATTAAGAAGGTCAATGAATTCCAACAGGAAACACTGAAAATCACACACAGCCAAACTACTGAAAATGAAAGATAAAGAGAAACATCCTACGAGTAGCCAAAAGCAAAACAATAACATACACAGTTATCCCTTGGTATCCTTAGGGGAACTGGTTCCAGGATGTGGAACCCATGGATAAGGAGGGCCGGCTGTACTGAGAAAAAGCTTGTTGACTTCCCTCCAGAAACAATGCAAGCTAACAGATAATAGAAGATATATCTGAAATGCTAAAAACAGTAAAACAAAAAACTACCAACCTAGAATCCTGGTCTAGGAAAAATAAACCATATGCATCAAAAACGAAGGTGAACTAAGATGAGAGAATTTATTTCCAGCAGACCTGCCTTACCGGAAATGTTAAAGAAAATTACTTGGCAGAGAGATCACAGGAAGACTGGAAGATTGTGAGTGATGAAAAATATCTGGATACATTTATAATACTATAACAAAGCCTCTTCTTAATTTCTTTGTGAGACTTTTGACTTTTTTTGAACAAAAACAACATTATAAGGTCTAATGCATATAGCAGTAAAATATGAAAACAAGACACAAGGGATTGGAGGGAGAAATTGGGTGTCATAATGCCAGTGAGTGTCTACAATGGCAATGGTACACAGCTGTCTCTGCAGAATCCTTTTCCCCTGGCAAGAACCATAACTGCTGTGCCCGCTCCAGCTGTCATTTACCGACAGTCCATTAGGATGCAGGTACTCTTGTTAAGATTCCCACCACGCAAGGGGAGGAGCCCTGCCCAGGAGTCAGAGCCCTGGCAGGCTGAAGTGTTGAGTTTCCCAGGCCCTTCTGCACATCCGTGATGGGAACAGGATGGCCAGGCAGAGGACCCAGCACCCTGTTGACTCCACAGGTGTCCCCCTGACTAGATAACCTCTCCCAGGCACCCAGTGGACCAAAATGTTTCCTAGAACACTGAAAGGTGTGACTCACACAAACCCCACAAAGTTATAAAGTATCAGGCAAACGTGAGGTATTATCATCACTGTCACTGCCTCCAGCCTGGAACATTTTAATTCTGTCTTCGGAAATGATTCCAACTTTCCTGAGGGAACAAGAAAATCAAAATCCCTCTTTTTGACCACTCATTTTAACTGATCCCAAGAAACACAGAAAGAAAACATGTCAAATTCCCTGCTAACCTGACAATTAACAGGATCTTTGAAAAATATTAATTGTTCTTAAGTGTTCATCTAATCAGCTGAAAGGTGAATATAACCTTCCTTGTGGGACCCCTACAGTAGCAACTTCAGAAATACAGATGTAGGGAAAGGGAGCTGATCCCAGTATTTTTTTTTTCTTTTTATCATAACCATAGTTTTCGCCTCACTGAAGGTGATCCCAAGATTAGGTCAAGAAAAACATCCTTGTGGGCCAACACAACTGCTCTCAATCAGATTCCAAGTTAACAGGTATTCAAAAAGCTGGATCTTCCAATTTCAGTAGGGAAATGGCTCCCCCTACTGAGGTTTTGGGAGATAACAGCTTCTAGGCACCACTGGGATGCTGTTAACATATAGTTTTCCCTGACTGTCAGGTACAGTAATAGAATCTATAAGGAGACTGAGGCTTGAGAAGGTGAGGGGCTTGCCCAGTGTCTCCATGCTTGGTGGTGGCAGCGGCACCACAGAAGCCTCTTCCCATCTCTTATCCCATCCCATCCTCAATGCCAACTGAAGGTCAGGGTCCTACCGGCACTTCCACTCCATCCTTGCCGGCCAGCAGCCACTCCCAGCAGGCCAGGGCTGTCTCCATGCCATGCTCATTGAACATCCGGAGGGGGACCCCAGCACAGATGATGAAGGAGCTGCGGGTCACAATCTGGAACCGAACAAACATCAGTCAGAGGATTCCAACAATGGCTGAACCCCAAAACAACTTCCCCAGGTCAACAAGAGTTGACCAGCTGGGGACAACGATGGCCTTTTATTGACTTTCCACTCATGAGAGATACTCCGCTACTTGGGGGAGTTCCAGCTGCTTCTCCGGTCAGGACTCCAGCTGACTATGGGTCAAGGTCAGCATTCTTTTAGAAACGAGCCCAGAATTCCAGAGTGCTTCCGTGAGTTACCTTTGCTGCTAATGAGCATTGCAGTCAGCTTGAACATGGCCTGCGTGTAGTGCTGAGGGTGACTGCGGTCTAAAGCTGAATGTAGATCCTGGACCATCATTTTGTTCAGGTCAGACATCTGGCCTGTGGTGCCTGAGAACCGAATCATTCCATACACCTGCAAAAACATTCTCATCAGCAACTAAGCAGAGAATCTAGGCAACGTGAGTGAGGTCCTGGAAGCCACCTGACCACACTTGTAGTGGCCCTGGTGGGTACCTCGCTGCCCCAAAGTGGAGGTCATGCATGCAGAGAGGCAGGCTCATTTCAATGATGCTACTACTCATCACAGCTTTTTTCTAAAAGAACGGCTCCTCTAAAAACGCATGTTAGTGGTGCCACCACTGCAGTGTTCCCCAAAGGCGGGAACCTTGTCCCTCATCTTTGTACCTAGCACTGAGCCCGGGGTCTGACTCACTGTGGGACTGCATGGATATGAGCTGGACAAATACATTTTCTTCAGACTGAATTAATGACTCAAACAACATCAGCCTCTTTTTTTTTTTTTTTTTTTTGAGAGGGAGTCTTGCTCTGTTGCTCAGGCTGGAGTGCAGTGGCATGATCTTGGCTTACTACAACCTCTGCCTCCTGGGTTCAAGCGATCCTCCCACCTCAGCCTCCCGAATAGCTGGATTACAGGCATGCACCACCATTCCTGGCTGATTTTTGTATTTTAGTAGAGATGGGGTTTCACCATGTTGGCCAGGCTGGTCTGGAACTACTGAACTCAAGTAATCTGACTGCCTTGGCCTCCCAAAGTGCTGGCATTACAGGCAGAAGCCACCACGCCCAGTCCTTATTATTATTATTAATAATTTCTTTCTTTGAGACAGAGTCTTGCTCTGTTGCCCAGGCTGGAGTGCAGTGGTATGATCATAGTTCACTGCATTCTCGAACTCCTGGGCTCAGGCGATTCTCCTGCCTCGGTCCCCGCAAGGTGCTGGGATTACTGTTGTGAGCCACTGTGCTTGACCAACCTACTTATTTTTAAAGTCTAATATAACTTTTTTTCCAGAGAAAGGAACATACAAGTGACAGAATGCTTGGAGGGAGTGAGCTCCCACTTAGACCAGGCCACTGATGAACTTTCAAAGTTGTCAGGGAGCTTAGAAATGGCGACGACTAATATACACCATGGAATACTATGCAGCCACACACACAAAAAAACGATGAGTTCGTGTCCTTTGTAGGGACATGGATGAACCTGGAAACCATCATTCTCAGCAAACTGACACAAGAACAGAAAATCAAACACCGCACGTTTTCACACATAGGCGGGTGTTGAACAACGAGAACACACGGACACAGGGAAGGGAGCATCATACACTGAAGTCTGTTGTGGGGGACTAGGGGAAGGACAGTGGGGGGGTAGATAACATGGGGAGAAATGCCAGATATAGGTGATGAGGATGGAGGCACCAAACCACATTGCTATGTATGTACCTATGCAACAATCCTGCATGTTCTTCATATGTACCCTAGAACCTAAAGTACAATAAAATATATATTTAAAAAAAAAGAAATGGTGTAGACTAGCTTCTGAGTTTAGGGAGGAGGAAATGGAGGCCCAGAGATGTGATGCCGCTGGTCAGGCTGGAATACACTGTGGTGTGGTGTGTAAAAGCCCATGATGTGGAGTTGGAAGACGTGGTTCCAGACCCCACTCCACTTGTGTGACTTCGGCAGGTTACTTAATCTTGGGAGCCTCCATTTATCTGTAAAACTGGAAGAACAACACTTACATATCACCAAGTGTCCAAGTGTCTGTGGCATGTAAATGTTTGTTACTGCTTTTAAAAAAAGGCCAAAAAAATTAAAACGTTTCATTCAGTGCAGCCAGGGTGTACAGAGTCACCCTCTTGTGGAGGAAAGTAACCGTCATAAACACTCTGGAATGTGCCAAGGAGTTCCAGGCCCCTATCTCCTTTAAATCTTCCTAAACTATGTGAATTGCACATCACCCAGACCCTTTGTTCATTTTCCATTAGGAGGTGGCCAACAGGCATCCAAACAAGAGGACACTTTAAAGGACCTCGGACACAGGGGAGAGAAGGGGAGAGGGGAGAGGGGAGAGGGGGAGAGGGGGAGAGGGGAGGGGGAGAGGGGGAGAGGAGGAGAGGGGAGAGGAGGAGAGGAGAGAGGAGGAGAGGAGAGAGGAGAGAGGAGGAGAGAGGGAGAGGAGAGGAGAGAGAAGAGAGGAGAGAGAAGAGAAGTACCTCGCCTGCATAGCGGTTGCGCAAATTCAGGGGACGCCATGAAATTGGAGTAGTCTTCTTCACACAAGCCGGGCGCTCGGTTAGCTGAGTTGCCTACAGACAAAGAACCATTATGTCAGACTATGGCAACGCTATCCTTTTCTCATGTTTACCATGGCTAAGCCTAAACCCAATTAAGAAGTCACATTCGGATCTGGGGGGTTACTAGTAATAAAAATCTTCACTGCTGCCAAGTTAATAAAGCGAAATATTTTAGGACACCCAGCAGTTTGATATGTCCCAAAAGAAATTAAAAAAAATTATAGAAGAAATGTCTCTGGAAGGCAGTTTATGCTACTGGTGAATAGGCCTCTGCAAGAGAAAGAATCACTAGATTGTGAGAGTAATTGTCACCTGTGATGGAAATGCCATGAAAGCATTCACAGCTGTCTCCTTGAGAGTTGTGTGTGCGGTTTATAAATGTCACAGAAGGTAAAGGGGCTAAGGGGAGAGCCAAGGCCAGCAGGATCTTAAACATCTGCTGGCTGCTCCTGTCTAGTGGGAGGAGACAGAACCGGGCACACCTTGAATACAAAGGCAACCCACAGAATGGGAGAAAAATATTTGTGAACTACTACCCAGCCCCTCCACCCTTCCAGCCACTTCTGCTTCAGCCTCAGCCTCCCAGCCCCAGAGCCTCAGCCTGCCAGCCCCAGAGCCTCAGTGACCCGGCTTCCTATCCCAGGCTGGCTGCTGTGCCACACTCTTCAGTTCCTGTTCATCCACGGTCACTGTGGAGTACAGCATGCATTGAAAAGGACCTCCTTTCACATTTCCCTTCAGCATTAGTACTAACGGGAAAAGTGAGCTTCTCAACTGATGGAGTTTAGAGGGAATTTTTGTTGTTGTTGGGGGACATGGTGTGGAGAAAGAGGACCAGGAAAAGAAAATACAGATGTTGGAAACATCAAAATACAAGTAAGAACAAAAATACATCATTTTTGTCATGAAATTATTAAACTGGTTTATTTAAAAAAATAGATCATGTAAAACGTCTTTAAATTTTAGGGAAACAAAGTGGTCTTTGGCACCAAGCAGGACTGCATTAGAGCCTGAGTGATACTGATTAGCTGTGAGACCCTGGGAAGTCAATGTCTCTGAACCTAAATGTGCTCATCTGTAGAGTGGGTATAAGAGTGGCCCACTCACATGTTGTTACAGGTTCAATGTAAGCAGAGGAAGTGGCTGGAAGGGTGGAGGGGCTGGGTAGTAGTTCACAAATATTTTTCTCCCATTCTGTGGGTTGCCTTTGTATTCAAGGTGTGCCCGGTTCTGTCTCCTCCCACTAGACAGGAGCAGCCAGCAGATGTTTAAGATCCTGCTGGCCTGTTGTATGTAATGACACATACAACATCCTGGCATGGCAAACAGCACCTGGTGGTGCTCTCATCGAGAGCTGCTGCAGGAGTGACCTGCCCTGCAGAGGAGTGCTGACTCAGTTCTTCGGTCCTACTGGCCTGAAATCATGCTTCTGAAACTGCCCTCCAGGGACCACTCTTCCCCCTCGGAATGTTGTGCGAGGTGCGATGTGAGTCAGGGGCAGTGGGTGCTGCCCTCTCCCTGTGCTTTCCACCGCAGGGTACATGAGGATCTCTAGCACAACCAACAATTGAACATGAGAAAAAAGCACCCTTTCCTGTTTAGCAGCAGAAAAGGAAACCTGACAGACCAATAGGGTGACTCTAGTTAACCTTCATCGATGGGCTGGGCACGGTGGCTCACGCCTGTAATCCCAGCACTTTGGGAGGCTGAGGCAGGTGGATCACTTGAGGTCAGAAGTTCAAGACCAGCCTGGCCAACATGGTGAAACACCATCTCTACTAAAAACACAAAAATTAGCCAGGTGCATTGGTGCACGCCTGTAGTCCCAGCTACTCGGGAGGCTGAGGCAGGAGAGTAGCTTGAACCCGGGAGGTGGAGGTTGCAGTGAGCTGAGATCACTCCACTGCACTCCAGCCTGGGCAACAGAGCATGACTCTGTCTAAAACAAACAAACAAACAAAAAACTGGTGGGAAATAATTCCGATGTTTCCAATGTAATGCAAGGTTAAGTATTTAAGGAGATGGATATCCCAATTTCCCTGATTCAATTACATGAATGTACCAAAGTATCATATGTCCTCCCAAAATACGTACACCTAATATGTATCAATAAAGAATTTCTAAAAATTAAAAAAGAGAAAATCTAACTTAAATTTTCTGGGGAAAAAGAACAAAATCTTTCAGGCAAAACAGATCTCTCACAAGTCAGCTGGCTAGAGCCTAGAGAAGGCATACGAATGGGAACAAGTATTCTATTTTATATAATAAAGCATTGCTCCTACCATCCCAAAAAGGAAAAGGCTTATGACTGTCACAGACACTTTCAGTCTATGAGTTCCGCCTCCGGCCTCTGTGGCCTCTCAGTGGCAGAGACACCCAGGTCAGGGTACTGATACCTGGTGCCCCATCAGAGTAGGAGGCCTGGGCGGGCGGCCCTGCAGGTGCAGGCTAGACCCCGCTCAACCATGCTTGCTGGGCTGGTGTCTTCAGAGATAGTGCAGTGACCTTGAGGGAAGTGCCCTGATAGCAAAATGAGGCGAGAAGACACTAGCCTTCTCTAGCACAGCCTCAGGCCCCTCTCTCCTGCCTGTGTTCCAGGGGGAAGCCTGTCATCCTTCCTACTGGGGGCTCAGCCTCTGCACCTCCACATATCACATCCCATGCCCCATTCAGAGAGAGCTGGGAAGCACACATGGCCAGGCTCTAGATTCAGATTAACCAACAGAATCCCTGTGACCAGCCCCAGTCACATGGCCAGGTAGAACTGCCTGCTTTAATCCTATTTAACTCGTAGCTCTAATTTAACTCAGAAAGTACTGCTGTGTGAACCCTCTGTCCTCTAGATTAATCTAGCTGAACAAGAAGCTGAAGGCATTTCTGTGCGATTCAGCACCTGCAGAAAACAGAACTGTTCAGGCGTCCAGTGCACACTCCAGATAAATGCAACTGTGGCATTGTACCAGCAGAGCTATTTCCATCTTCTTGGATGGGGACACTCAAATCAAAATCTAATCATTGACATATCAAGCGCTAATCCCCATAAATCCATATAGTAAAAAAAAAGGCACAATAAGGAAACATTCATTTCAATGGCCACCTCTTCTTTTAGGCCAGGGTGTGGCTTACACAACTACCATCGTCAACAGACATCCAGAGCACCCAGCAGGTACTCGCTTCATGTTATGAAAGTGAGAGCTGAGCTTCAGGCCTTCCCCTGCACTGTGGCTCCCATGGTCTAAGGGGGTCACTGCTCTGCAGAAGGCTCGTACATACCCCGAGAGTTGTGTTCTGCTTGTTGTAGCCAGCAAAGTGAAGGATGCTCTCAGTGGCCATGGCCAGCCCCGTGTGCTGGGACAGTCCCGACACCCAGTTCTGATGTTTGTTCAGATATTCCTGAAATAGGAAAAACACATGGGGTTATCTAATTTTTTTTAGAGGCAGGGTCTCACTCTGTCACCTAAGCTGGAGTGTGGTGACATGGTCATGGGTCACTGCAGCCTTGACCTCCTAGGCTCAAACCATCCTCCCACCTCAGCTTCCCAAGTAGTTGGGTCAGGTGCACACCATCATGCCCGGCTAATTCTGTAACTTTTGTAGAGATGGTATCTCACTATATTGCTCAGGGTGGTCTTGAATTCCTGGCTCAAGCAATCTTCCTGCCTCAGCATCCCAAAATGTCAGGATTATAGGCATGAGCCACTGTGCCTGGCCTTGCTATTTCAGCTGTGAGACCCCGAGAAGTCAACGTCTCTGAACTTCAATGTGCTCATCTGTAAAGTGGGCATGAGAGTGGCCCTCTCACATGCTGTTACAGGTTCAACGTAATGACACATTTTTGTATAAAGGGGAAAATAAAACTATAAATTAAGGTGTGGGCTAATAGACCAAACACTGGGTTTCTGTCCTGGGTCTGCCCCTCCCTAACTAGCTGTGGTACTGTCAGTAAGTCAAAGTCCCTATCTGACCAGCTACTGCTCATTTGACTGGGCTGATTCCCTGAGTGGCTGTCATGCCGTCACTGTGGTGTTGCACCGTCAACAGGGGAGGGCCATTTATTTTTTCAGCACATCCTTGTTGAGCATCTGCTGTAGTAGCCACCAGGCAAGTAAGCTACAGAGCCTTGGCCCTGTGGTCAACAGGCAGGCAGCATGGTGTGGAGCTTTGGTTCTACTAATGCAGCACCCTGGCAGCCCAGGTGGGTGAGCTGGACTGCAGGAACAAAGAACACCTGTGTCTACCTGGTCACCCAGTGGGAGAAGAGTGCTGGGGCAAAGAGATACTGGCAGAGCCCGGAGGTGTGAGGAAGGCCTCCTGCTCTGAGGACCACGGGGGACTCAGCACTGCAGGAATACTAAGGACAAGGGGTGAGAGGGTGAGGACAAGCCTGGGCCAGATGCAAGCTTGGCAGGAAAGGCCTCCACAGTCATGCAAAGGTGTTTACAGGCATGAAACAACTAATTCCCCAAAGAAAAATGTACAGGAGTATGTACATGCAGAATTGTTTCAATGGCTAGCGGGGCTCTTGGAGCCCCAGAAATCCATCCTTGGACACCATGGTGATGAAGAGTGACTAATGATCAAGTTTAAAAGTGAAGCACACTGACCAGATATGCTATTAAAACCAGACTACTCTGGTGGGTGGAGGAGAGGGCAGATTCGGGGAAGGGGAAGACTGAGGCTGGGCACGGAGGGTGGGTAATAACTGCACTGCAGGGGAAGTGAAAGGGCAGGCCTGGGGCACACCAAGGGGACACCTGGTAGAAAGACCAAGACCGCTTCAAGCCTTTTCATTTCCAATTTCCTTCTTAGGCCAGGCCTGCCTGAGACAGTAAAAAGCTCTGTCATCCGCTTTTTGTCCACTTAAACTTTCTAGGCATTAAAGGGGTCCTCCCCTCTTCAGATGACAGCCTTGGAACCTGAGGCCCTTCTGCTGTAAATGAACGAAGGGAAATCAGACATTTCTTGCCACTGTGTTTCCACACGGCTCCCAGGGCTCTTGGAGCTGGCTGCTCTATCCTACCTGGATTCTGCTCTATCCTTCCTGGATTCTGCTCTATCCTCCTGGATTCTGCTCTATTCTTCCTGGATTCTGCTCTATCCTTCCTGGATTCTGCTCTGTCCTTCCTGGATTCTGCTCTATCCTTCCTGGATTCCACAACCACAAATACTTTTGAACCTGTTTCATCTTTAAAGTGCTGCCAAGGTCAACTTCATGAGCTCCTCTAGCATACCCACTCTCTGCTAACACAGATTCCTTCTAGTGGTATTTTTCTCATCTTTGATTCCTTTTAAGGCAACTCTTTCCTCTTACACCCTGTGGCATTACATGGTTTACCTCATGGCCATCTGTGTTTGCAAGCCAGTGTTTTTGTCTGAAAGACTCCCATGTACCTACATGTGCAGCTTATATGGAGGTTTAATGGGGCACAAATCCCCAACTCTGCCTCTGCTTGGTCAGGCCCTGGTCTTGGGCATAGGTGCCAGCAATGCATTTGGCCCTTAGAGATGCTGCCATTTGGCAGCCTCCCACACCCCCACACAGCCCTTGCTCTCTCTGAGCAGCCCCCAAGTCCTGCCACAGACTTAGCACATCACCTGGTGTGAGCTGTTGGTTGCCCTCCTCGTGCCCTGGCCAGCGCTCACTCCACAGGTACTCCTAACAAGCAGACTCTGAAGCATCTATTATTCTCAGGTCCTAGACTGACATTTTCAGTTTCCATTCACATTAGTGCTGTTTGGATTTTGAGTTCTCCATGTCTCTGTAAAGCTCTTTGGAGGGCTTGAAGGAGCTTACAGAGATTGCCTTTTGATGGTTTCAAGAAAGTACCTGCAGGTGGGACTTGGTGACAGTAGGTGCCCACTTCATGGCCTCCTGCAGGATCATCCCACAGCGTGCAGCGAAGTCCTTCACAATGCTCTGGAAGAGGGTGAAGCTGGTTCTCAATAATCCGAGGTCAGTTCATCTGAGCTGCTGTAGTGACTCTCCGGGGCTGAACTGTGTACCCACAAATCCCTATGCTGTGCCTTCACTGGCACCAGTACCTCAGAGTGGAACTCATTTGGAGACAGGGCTTTAAAGAGGTGATTCAATTAAAAGGCTGAAAGGTAGGTCCTGATCCAGTCTGGCCACTATCCTTCCCTACATATGTGGAGAGGAAATCTGGACACACAGAAACACTGGGGTGGAGGGGAGGAGGGTGTGCACAGAGGGAAGACCATGGAAGGACACATGGAGAAGGCTGCCGTTCACAAGCCAAGGAGAGAGAGGTCTCCGCAGAAACCAGCTCTGCTGACGTTTTGATCTTACACTTCAGCCCTCAGAACTGTAAGATAATGAATGTCTGTCCTTTAAAAGCTGCCCAGTTTGTTGTCTTTTGCTACAGCAGCCCAGCAGCACAGTCACTAAGTTTGAACCTCAAGGCCCCTGGGGCCAGAAAGCCCACACAGTGGTCTGCAATTCCTGCACAAGATTTGTGGCAGAATCTACATCAACAGCATGTCACAGGGCCGCTGTGCAACTTGTGTCCTGGGTCTGGAATGGATGGAAAGGTAGGCTCTAGGTGGCAAAATCCTCTTTGGTGCTACACCACAATGTGGGAAACTCCCCATTGAGAGCTGGTCTGGCTGGGAGGTCCTGAGGTTGGACATGACCCATTCCAGACTGAAGGAGTTGTGAGCTGAGCTTCAGTCTTGCCACAGTGAGGGCTCTGAGTCAGACCCAGTCAGGGAGAGGAGAGACCCAGTACATCCTCCTCTTTTGGAGTGATTTATTCTGCCCATTTCCTCATAATATAGCACAAGTCAAAGGTGTGTTGCCCTATTACCACAATAACAAAATGTGAGTGCACCTCAGAGAAGTGAAGGCTACCTGAAAATCACACTTGTGTGATGCAGACTCGAGAGGCTATAAACTGGCTGGTAGCTGAAGACCTCTTTGGCAGCAACTGAGAACACAGCAGAGAGTCAACATGGCTGAGGTGGGAGAGCTGGGCTTAGAAGACAGAGCAGCCTGGGGGCAACCAGCTCCCCTTGCACACAGTGGGGCCTGGCAATGGCTCAGTCTCCTCACTGGGGGGATGGGGCTAGCACCACCCACACCTCAAATTGCTAGAGACTGGGTGAGCTCATGCGGGTTGACCACCTCGTGAACATACTCAGAACTATGGTAAAGATGGTCTTTAATGCAGGGGATCGTGTCAGGCCTACCTCTCGCGCTTCATATGTGTCAGGAACCGTGATCCGGTAGGGGGCGTCGGGGGATGTCATAGTAAGGCTGGTCCTTGTGAATATCCTGCAAGCACAGCGAGACTCCCTCTTCCAAACTGCCTTCCCAAAGTTGCCACTAGCAAGCACATGGGCCGCCCTTCCCATCACCTGCCTGTCTGTGACAGGCCTCCACACTTACTGCAAAACACCAGGTGGATTTGGGCCCCCTCACCCCCAACTTGACACCTGTAGTATTAATTAGGCTCAGGCTTATTGTCAGAGGAGCATGCCACAACACAGGGTAGACAGGGCTGGCAGGGTGGTGGTAGTGGCGGTGGTGTTTGGGCCCTGGGTCTCCTGGGGACACTCACAGCACTCAGTGACAGTGACAGGGTCTGCAGGATGTCCAGCATGGTCTTCAGCACAGTCCCACTCCAGAGCAAGTGGGGAAACCTGCACAGAACTGGCTCTCAGGACTAAGAGCCAAACCTCCAAGGAAGGTCTGCTTCGAGGAGCCCCTTCAGCCACCAGCCCGAGCCCACACATGCTGCAGGTCAGCTGAAGGTGGAGGTTGGGAGGCCTTTGTGGCAGGATGCCTGGCCTCCTCAGGCTCACTGCAGCAAGGTGGGCAGTGCCCAGTCAGAAAGGCTCCCCGAGGCTCCTGCCAGCCCCACTCCTTAGGGCCAGACACATTCCAAGCGACCGGCCATAAACCTGATACCAACTGCCTTGGTTATGCACTGGCCAGGACACCCCTCCCTTCCCAAAGCAATCCTCTTAGTTTTTGACCAGGGCTTTCCATTATTTCTCACATAATGGAGAAAACAACAGTATCCACTGACACCTGGGGTAAGACAGGCCATGGGCTTCTATGGCCCCAGGGATGAAGGAGCAGTGTCTCTGCACAGCTGTGACCCACCAGTGGCCCATCGCTCAGGAGGCCCAGCTCAGATACACACCACGAGTGTGCTGGACTCATTCTCGTGACCCCTGGCTGGCTCCTGACCACTCTTGACAGTCATGCTGCCTGGACCAGGCACACAGCATCTGTGACAGGCTCCAGAACAGCTGGATACCTCTGGGGAGCTGCAGGCAGCCTCCGTGTGGGTGTTTTGCTGCCTTTGGCCTTCTCACCTTGGAGAAGCTGGCCCAGCCCACCTCTGAGAGTTCTCATCAGTGTGGGGACATGTCCCAGCAGGGTCTGTTTTGGCTCCCAGCATGAAGAGTGTATAGCAGAGAAGGGTCTATGTGGGCTTTTGTTCCTGAGAAGCCTGAAGATGCTGATTCTACCAGCGGACCTCTGGCTGGGTCCTGGGCTAGAAGATGTGCGCCAGGTCTTGCTAGGGTGGGTGGGACTGAGAGACACAGGGATGTGGCACCCAGCAAACATGCTGTAAGTAACATCAATAGCTCAGAATGAATAGAAGTTTCTGGACCAAAATTCAGACTCTGCCACAAACTCACTGACATTGGAAGGAGGCTACATTGCCCTAAGAGTTTTCATTCTGACTCCCTTTTTCCCAGGCTAATAATGTAAGGAGGATTTTTCCTGGCATTTGAAATCACAGAAGTTTATACACATACATACAAAACGTTAGCAGGAAAATGAGCTTACTTATCCACCAGACCAGAGAGATACTTGTCCGCCACCCTCCTTATTCTCTTGTGGATGTGGTTGAAGTTCACCAACAGGAACTGAGCGTGCCGCTCCAGTTCCTCCTCATTCTCCTTTGTCTTGGCCTAGAGATGTAAAAGAGACAGGTACAGCAGTGCCCCAGGAGCCTCCATCAGACAAGCATTCCTGCTGGAGAGGCTTACTTTATCTGCCATCATGTTCAGGAAGGCATCGAACACTTTGTCTGCGACTGCAATCACACACTGCATCATCCCTGAAACGAGAAGGTTTCCACGGATCAGGTGCAGCAACACAGAGAGAATTCCAGTGACTTTCAATCATTTTCTTGTGAAATGATTTTAGACTTACAGAAAGTAGCAAAGACAGCACAGAGCTCCTATATACCCTTCACCCAGCTTCCCTGGATTTTAACATCTGCAATAACCAGGCTGATGTGTCAAAAGTGAGTCAGACACTGATATAATCTTATTACCTGAACTTTAGACTTTGGATTTCCCCAGGTCTCCCACACATGCCCCTCTTCTGTTCCAGCATCCAACCCAGGACACCAGGTAGCATTTAATCTCTGTGTCTTGGGTCGGGCATGGTGGCTCACACCTGTGATCCCAGCACTTTGAGAGCCTGAGGCAAGGCAGATCACCTCAGGTTGGGAGTTTGAGACCAGCCTGACAGACATGGAGAAACCTCGTCTCTACTAAAAATACAAAATTAGCCAGGCGTGGTGGCACATGCCTATAATCCCAGCTATTTGGGAGGATGAGGCAGGAGAATCTCTTGAACCCAGGAGGCGGAGGTTTCGGTGAGTCAAGATGGCGCCACTGTACTCCAGCCTGGGCAAGAAGAGAGAACTCCATCTCAGAAAAAAAAAAAAAAAAAATCTCTGTGTTTTCTCCTCCCCCTCCAATCTGTGGTGACTCCTCAGTCTGTCACTGTCTTTTGCGATTTTGACACTTTTGAAGAACAGTTATTTTGTTGAATGTCTCCTAATGTAGGTTTGTCTGATGTTTGCCCATGATCAGACTAGGGTTACGGGATTTGGGGGAGAACTTTATAGTGTATGTGCTCTTTCTGCATCACATAAAGGGTACATGGTAACAGTATCTCTTATTACTGGTGAGGCTAACCTTGACCACTTGGTTTGAGTTACTGTTTTTCTCTTTTTCTGTGTTTTTTTGAGACAGGGTCTCAGTTCGGTACCTAGGCTGGAGTACAATGGTAAGATCATAGCTCAGCTACAACCTTGAACTCCCAGGCTCAAGGGGTCCTCCCACCTCAGCCTCCCTGGTGGCTGGGATTACAGATGCACAACACCATGCCCAGCTAATTTGCTATTTTTTGTAGAGCCTATGGTAGCCCAGGCTGTCTTGAAGTCCTGGGTAAGCGATCCTTCTGCCTCAGCCTCCCAAAGTGCTGGGATTACAGGTGTGAGCCAGCACGCCTGGCCCCCTTTCTTTATTCTTTAGAAACAAGTCACTAAGTGTAGCTCACATTCAGGGCCAAGGAATTAAGTGCTACCTCCTGAAGGAAATTTGTGGATGAAAATTACAGCCACCAGAGCAACTGACATTTTGGAAAAGATACTTTGAAGTTATGCAGAGATCATGTTTCTCTTTAAGATTCTGCCCATTCACTTTTGTATCCATGAGTGAACTGTGCCTGCAGTAGTTACTTTAGTTGTCATAGAAATTTTTTATTTCCCTTGTTCTTTCTACTTTTTAAAAATTTTTGGCCAGGCGTAGTGGCTTACACCTGTAACTTTGAAAGGCTGAGGTGGGCGGATCACGAGGTCAGGAGTTTGAGACCAGCCTGGCCAGCATGGTGAAACCCTGTCTCTACTAAAAATACAAAAATAAGCCAGGTGTGGTGGCGCACACCTGTAATTCCAGCTACTCAGGAGGCCGAGGCAAGAGAATCACTTGACTCCAGGAAGCAGAAATTGCAGTGAGCCGGGATTGCGCCATTGCACTCCAGCCTGAGTGACAGAATAAGACTCCATCTCAAAAAAATTTTTTTATTTTTCAGAGACAGGGTCTCTCTTTGTTGCCTAGGCTGGTCTCAAACTCCTGGGCTCAAGTGCTCCTCTTGCCTTGGCCTCCCAAAATGCTAAGATTACAGGCATGAGCCATCATGCCCAGCCCCTTCCATTTTTATTAATACTAATTGGAATTCTGTAAGGAAGGGTCAGCCTCTTTCCCCATTTTTTATTTATTCGACAGTCTAATCATTACAAACTCGTGGATGTTTATTTATTTGTTGGGTTATAATCCAATAGTATTTATTCTGTTTAAATCATTCCAGCTTTGGCCACTGGGAGCTTTCAGGTTGGCTCCTGTATTATTTGGACAGGCCCCATGTCTTGTCTTTGCTTTTGTTCTTCTTTCTTGGCATATCCTTACTTTCTGGTGCAACAAGGTGCCCAGGCTCATCCTGTACAGGCCTCCCTAGAAGCAACCATTTCTCCATGGAACCCTGCTTCCTTTTATTGGAGAATACTATTTAGAAACCAAGATCTGAGCACTGAGTATGCTCATTGTTACAGCGGTGCCAAGCAGGCTGTAAAAGGCAACAGAATGGGCCAGGCGCAGTGGCTCATGCCTGTAATCCCAGCACTTTGGGAGGCCGAGACAGGGTGACCACTTGGGGCCAGGTGTTCAAGACCAGCCTGGCCAAGATGGTGAAACCCTGTCTCTAATAAAAACAAAAATTAGCTGGGTGTGGTGGTGCACAACTGTAATCCCAGCTACTTGGGAGGCTGAAGCACAAGAATCACTTGAGCCTAGGAGGTGAAGGCTGCAGTGAGCTGAGATTGTGCCACTGCACTCTAGGCTGGGCGACAGAGCAAGACACTGTCTCAAAACAAAAACAAAAACACAAAAAGGCAATAGAACACAGTGATCATCACAATACAGATAAAGAAACTATAATAAAATGCCGATTCACAGTCCATAATGCTATTTCTCTATCAAGTGTCCTTAATTTGCATGACTACATAATGGGTCTGCCCTGTGCCACCAGGCAGAGACAAGGCAGGTGCTTTGTACCTCATGACCAGCATGGAGCCTGAGACATAAAGAGGCCTTTCATAGCTATTTGTTATGAGGGTAAGTGGGACCTCAGCAATTTGAAAAGTTATCAGTGTAACCTGGACAGATGCTCAAGGGTAGTGAGAGGTTGCTTTCTTAAGAAGCTGGGTTGGGTGAGTGAAATCTTATTTTGGGCTATGTTGTTTAGTATAATAGTTTTTTCATATAGCTCTTTGGAAACGGAAACTGTAAATTCCTGATAATCAGATAGTTGTCAGACGCCAATAAATATCATGTAATAGCATCAAAGGATTTAAAAAAAATTTTTATTTTGAGATGGAGTCTTGCTCTGTTGCCCAGGCTGGAGTGCAGTGGTGTGATCTTGGCTCACTGCAACCTCTACCTCCCAGGTTTAAGTGATTCTCCTAGCTCAGCTTCCCGAGTAGCTGGGATTACAGTCACCTGTCACCATACCCAGCTAATTTTGTATTTTTAGTAGAGATGAGATTTCATAATGTTGGCCAAGCTGGTCCCAAACTCCTGACCTCAAGTGATCTGCCTGCCTCCCAAAGTGCTGGGATTACAGCCGTAGGCTACCACGCCCGGCCTTAATGTAAGTAAGGTTTTTACTTTAAAAAGGCCACTCTCCTCTTAACTCCTTAGTTTAGCACCGGATTGGTGGTGAACTGACTCACTGGATGGTTGATAAATGAGCAGCAGGCTCCTACCCTCACGTTCCTGTGCAGCTGAGAACATACAGAGGCTTGTCTTAAACTTGCAGAGAGAAGGCAGAAGTCCCCACTTTAGTGGGGCTGCTAGACATTTCATATAACCTCTCCTCCTGGCAGGTTCTGAAAATTCAAGAATAATATGTTTCTCCAAAGACATTTCCTTCCCATCTTTCATGTTTTTAGGGGAAAAAAATAAGAGGGATGTAAACTCAATAGCTGCATATTTGCTGGCTAAGTGCCACACTCAGAACAAAAATAATCCGTTTGAAACCATGTGGAAGAGTACAGTGTACTGCAAAAATGAAAATCACTTCAGTTTCAATTAATGTGAAGAGAGCAATTGGTCCCCAGTACAATTTAATGTCCTTTGATGTCACAAGAACAGAAAAACAGAGCTCAGAGAGAAAGGCAAGTGAGACACCTAGCTTCAGAAAAGGAATCTGATTCTGTTCATGAATATTCTCTAGGAGGCTGGCAAAATGTGCTAGGTTCTTTTTTTTTTTTTGAGATGGAGTCTCACTCTGTTGGCCAGGCTGGAGTACACTGGTGTGATCTTGGCTAACTGCAACCTCTGCTTCCTGTATTCAAAAGATTCTCCTGTCTCAGCCTCCTGAGTAGCTGGGATTACAGGTATGCGCCACCATGCCTGGCTAATTTTTGTATTTTTAGTAGAGATGGGGTTTCACCATGTTGGCCAAGCTGGTCTCGAACTCCTGACTTCAAGTGATCTGCCCACTTCAACCTCCCAGAGTGCTGGGATTACAGGCGTGAGCCACTGCGCCCGGTCTTTTTCTTCCTTTTGTCTCCTGAGGTCCTGTCTGAAAAATGTGCTACGTCCTTAAGTCTCCTAAAGGTTGGCAGTTTCAATTTTTTTGTTGCTTACTCTCTCTCCTAGAACCAAAGAATTGCAGGGTGGGTCAACTGTCCAACCTACAGTCCACATGCAGTCCAGGATGGCTCTGAATGCGGCCCAACACAGATTCATAAACTTTCTTAAAACATTATGAGATTTTTTTTTTTATGATTTTTGTTTATTCTTTTCTTTCTTTCTTTTTTTTTTTTTTTTTTAGCTCATCAGCTATTGTTAATGTTAGTGTATTTTATGTGTGGTCCAAGACAATTCTTTTTCTTCCAGTGTGGCCCAGGGAAGCTGAAAAATTGGACACCGCTGGTCTAGCACAAAACTTAGCACAAAATCCACTGCTACACGGACAAATGCCAGGTAGATGGATGAGGGGGAAAAGACCAATGAACAGCTCAACCAGAACTTGAAAGCATGTCCCTTATAACCCCTAGTGGTCCTGGGGCATGTGTGCGAGACCCTCTGAGTGTGGCCCCTGTCCCGCCCTGTGACATCCCCTCTGGAAGAGGCTTCTCTGTAGAAACTGCCTGCCTGCACCTTCCATCCCTGGCTTCAAAAAATGGGCTCCTTGTTCACTCCAATCCTCCCCTCACTGCCAACAGGGGAGCTTCCAGAACCCTCACACTGTCTTTCCCTGCCGACTCCACTGGCTCCCAGCTGCAAAAATAAATTCATGCACCTAACTTCCTGACTGCTGTGCAGCAGTGTGAAGTGCTCTGCAAAGGGCTTACTAGAAGAGTCTTACTTGAATCAGTATCTCGGAGCCCCTGGGGCATTTTTCTGTTTGTCTGTTTGTTTGTTTTGGGGGATGGAGTTTCTCTCCTGTCATCCAGGCTGGAATGCAATGGCGCAATCTCAGCTCATTGCAATCTCCGCCTCCTGGGTTCAAGTGATTCTCCAGCCTTGCCTCTTGAGTGGCTGGCTGGGATTACAGGCGCCCACCACCATGCCCGGCTAATTTTGTATTTTTAGTAGAGATGGGGCCTTACCAGTTTGGCCAGGCTGGTCTCAAACTCCTGACCTCAGGTGATCAACCCGCCTCAGCTTCCCAAAGTGCTGAGATTACAGACATGAGCCATCGTGCTGGCTTGTTTTTTTAAAGAGACAGGGTCTTGCTCTGTCACCCAGGCTGGAGTGCAGTGGTGAGATCTTGGCTCACTTCAACCCTGAACTGGGCTCAAGGGATCCCCCTGCCTCAGCCTCCAGACTAGCTAGGATGACAGGCATGTGCCACCACACCCGCTAATTATATTTTTTGTAGAGATGGGGGATTGCTACGTAGCCAAGGTTGGTCTTAAACTCTTGGCCTCAAGTAATCCACTTGCCTCAGCCTCCCAAAGTACTGGGATTACAGGTGTAAGCCACTGTGCCTGGCCTGGGTGATTTTTAAAAAACATTTCTTCAAGCATTGATTTTTTTTTTTTTTTTGAGACAGAGTCTCGCTCTGTCACAAAGGCTATACTGCTGAGGCACAGTCTTGCTCACTGCAACCTCTGCCTCCCAGATTCGAATGATTCTCCTGCCTCAGCCTCCCGAGTAGCTGGAATCACAGGCATGCACTACCACGCTTGGCTAATTTTTGTATTTTTAGTAGATACAGGGTTTCACCGTGTTGGCCAGGCTGGTTTTGAACTCCTGACCTCAGGTGATCCACCCACCTTGGCCTCCCAAAGTGTTGGGATTACAGGCGTGAGCCACTGTGCCCAGCCTGATTTAAAAAAAAAGAAAAAATGGTACAAGAAGTATCTGGAAATAATTTCTCCATAGGTAAGAATGAGTTGATAGATTCACCAACGTACCAGTGGCTTCTGGTGTGGAAAGGACTACAGACTGCTAGTTGTACTTCACTAATGCTAAATTTGTCAATCTCAAGAGTTCATCAATAAGCATACCTCAAAGAATTTATTCACACAGTTAGTCAAAATATGTGGATTCTCCCCAATTCCCTTGCATATTTAGACATGATTTCAACATAATTACAAATTATCAAATTATTCTAAGCATTTAATTAAAACTTAGGTCTAATATTTCAGCATCTTTTAAATTTTTAAGATTTTAAACACTTTATAAATCAGACTTCTTAGTGCCCTTACACTAAAACTGGCCAAAAAGTGCTTATTCTCAGTATTTAACTTTTTCCTTTCTTGTCTCTATTTTAATATATCTTTTTATTGGCTAAATACATTTTTGTAGAACTCTATTTAATGTTAGCCTTTTGTAATTAAAAAAAATTGAGGTATAATTTGCATATAATAAAATCCACAGTTCTTATGTGCTCAATTCCATGACTTAACAACTGTACACGCTCATGTGACCACTACCCAAACAATCTAGAGGACAATTCCATCAATCCAGAGAGTTTCCTTGTGCCCTTCCCAGTTTCCATCTCTCTTTTTTATTCTCTTAGCTTTGTCTTAATAGGGTTTTGGTAACTGTAACATTTTTATGCCTTCCTACAGTTTCTACAATTTCTCTGTCTTCCTATGAGTTGGTCTTCTGGGCTAGGGCTGGAAACAGCATAGAGGTCCTCTAGACACTCGGGGTCTGATGACAACTTGCATCTGAATGCAGTGGCATGATCATAGCTCACTGTAACCTTGAACTCCTGGGCTCAAGGGATCCTTTCACTCAGCCTCCCGAGTAGCTTGGGACTACAGGCATGAGCTAGACTGCTCTCTAGCAACAGCAAGATGCTGCAGGTCCATCAGTGACCATCGAGGAGCCCTGGTCCCTCTAGATGAGTTCTGGAGCACACTTGAGCATAGACAGTGGGTTAGAACAACCCTCCTTCTGTTCGGGTCCCTTGCACCAGTGGCAGAACCAGTAAGGCATATATTTGAAGGTTACGTGTTTTATATGAGTCTTTCTAATGTAGTATGTAACTTCATAAAACTATTTTCTACATGTAGACAGAAAAGAGGAAGTAGTACTCCTTTTTAAACTATTAAAGCTCAATTCATCATGAAAGTACCATAATAAAGAGCTTACCAGATTTGTCTTTCTGAATAGCTTTATCCTCAAAGTAGCAGAACATTACCTGGAAGCGATCAGGATCTGTTGAACGCAGTACCCTAACAAGAAAACAGCTTTAAATAAATTTTGAAAAATCCAGACCCTCCCTACCACAGATTTAAGACTGCCCGGAAGTGGTAGGCCGTGAAGAACATCTGCCCTCTGCCATTCACAAGGGTGCACGATGACGTGGCCTTCCTGGACGGTGATGTGCATCATCTATTACACATTCCCGCATCTTTCACTCCAGCAGCCCCACCACTGGGATATATCTTAAGGGTTACCTCTGCAAGTATTCTAACAGCACCGACTGCATTACCTAAAATGGAAAGACTCTGAATGCCCATCAATAGGAGACTCAGCAGATAAGCCAAAGTACACCCATTCAATGACACCACCAAACAATGACACCACTCAATGCAGCCACCAAACAAGAGGTAGCTCTCTATGTGTGCTGCTACAAAAAATGTCCGAGACATACTATTAACAGAAAAAAGCAAGGCACAGGGACACATGTACAGCATGATCCCACTGACGGGTTTCCTAAAGGCCTGTCTGTGCATGTGTATGCGTAGGCTATGCATTTTTGCCTATGCACAGAAAATTTCTAGAGGAAAATTAAGAGGCCATTAACAGTGAGATAGTAGGAATGAGGTATTCATGTCTACGAAGGTGACACCTTTATTTTTTCACCTTTAGCATCTTCTGTATCATTCCAGTGTTTTCTCTTTTTTGTTTTGTGCACCCTGTACATTTTTCATTTATGATAAAAAGTATCTTTAACCTCAGGGGAAAAGGGAGAAAAAGGAAAAACCGCACGCACTTGTCCCATGGGTGCTGTGAAGGGCTGTTCAGGGTTCCCGGGGCTCCACTCAAGACAGCAGAGGCTCGGCAGGCCATGTCTTTTGGCCTCTGCACCAGCCTGTCAAGAGCTAAGCCTCAGGAGGACAAGCCAGGTGGTTTTCAGCACACACACTTGAATGTGCATGTGTACACACCTTTAACTTGATTTCCCAAATTCTCCACTTTGTGGTTTTAAAGTTCTCTCAACACCCAGTGGCTGGAAACCTGAGCCAAGTTCCCAAATAAAGGCTTCGAGGTTGGCTCCTAACAGAGTGCTCTCAAGGGCCTGGCAGGCTGCCCGAGGTGGGAGCTGGGCTCACAGGAGCTGCTGTGGGCTGCCTCTTAAGAGTCTTCCTCTGCCAGTTAAGAGCCTGTCCTGAGAACCTGAGAAAACTACTGAGGCGCACACTCGTGGGAAAGGCAGAGGTAGCTCTGTGTTCAAACCACTTGAGGTTGAGAAGGTCTGGAGACATCTCTTCCAGTCATATATGCCAGGATGAAAGCCATATTTTTGCTTTGTTTGGGTCTAGTTTGTTTTGTTCTGGCTGCTTTTTCTTTGAAAAGATATTGTTTAGAAAAAAGACTACAAGGAGCTGGACTAACAGGCTACAGGGGATGGTGGTGAGGTCAGTGGTTTATTTCTCTCTCTACTTATTTTGCAAGATTTTGTATAAATGTTTTTTTTTTTTTTTTTTTTGAGACAGGGTCTTGCCCAGGCTGGAGTGCAATGGTATGATCATAGCTCACCGCAGCCTCAACCTCCTAGGCTAAAGCAACCTTCCTGCCTCAGCCTCCTGAGTAGCTGGGACTACAGGCATGTGCCACCATGACTGGCTAGGGTGTTTTTGTGTTTGTTTTTGGTAGAGATGAGTTCTCACTCTGCTACACAAGCTCGTTTCAAACTTCTGGGCTCAAGTGATTCTCCTACCTCCCAAAGTGCTGGGATTACAGGCATGAGCCACTGCCTAGCCATTTTTGTGTAACGTTCTATTATTTTTATAACTGAAAATAAAAGATATCTTTTTTTTAAAAGGGGTCTTGCTCTGTTCCCCAGGCTGTAGTGAAGTGGTGCGATCTTGGCTCACTGCAACCTCAGCCTCCCAGGTTCAAGCGATTCTCTTGCCTCAGCCTCCTGAGTAGTTGGGATTACCGGTGCCCACCACCATGTCTGGCTAATTTTTCTATTTTTAGTAAAGACAGGGTTTCACCATGTTGGCCAGCCTGGCCTCGAACTACTGACCTCAGGTGATCCACCTGTCTTGGCCTCCCAAGGTGCTGGGGTTACAGGTGTGAGCCACCAAACCCGGCCAAAATAACAAGACACTTAAAATGAAAAAAGAACAAAGTCAAAACTCCCTTGGCTCTGTGGGACTTGGGGAGAATGGATCACTGGTTTCCACATTGGGCTCTGTGTAGAGCCCTGGGCTGCTGAGGTCAGGGAAGAGGACTCTGAGCAGGAAGGTGGGGTGCATTCCCATGCAACCAAAGCAGCCTGCCTTTATTTTATGTATTGAGCTTTCAAGGACTATTTTACCAGAGGGCTGCTGGCAACAAATAAAGGCTAAAATAGTGTTTTCCAAATAGCCTTTATTTTAGGAACACTTTCTTTTTCAAGTCATCTGGGAAAGAAATTATTCTACAACTTATTTGCAACCCTCCTGTGACTTAAGCTGAGTGTAATTTGACCTTTTCTTGATGACAAGAATCATCATTTTGTAGCCAATATGCTCAGCCACTGTCCCAGGGTGCCTGAGGCCTCACCACAGTGGGTCTGTGTAACAGTGCCTACCTCACAGGTGTGTTGGGGAGTGTGTAAACATGGGCAGTGCAGCACAGTACCTGGCACAGCACAGGTGCTCGATCCATGTTTGCTTCTGAGGTCAACACGGTAACAGCTGTAGATCCTAAGAGTCACTACTGCTGTTAGGACTGCTGTGGCTACAAGTGTGTCCTGAGTATCGGGCCACATGCAGGATTGTTTTGGAGCCGGCCCCACCCCATGTCGCATTTGCTGTTTGTATTCAACCGTGGTTCTGGGAACCAGCTCAGTGAGTGTCCTAGAAGTACACTCAGTGAGGCTGGGTCCTCAGAAGGGCCTCGCAGAGTCCATGGGCTGAGTTTGCAACACTGACTGCGACTGCTCAGAATCCTGTTTCCTATCAGAGAGGGGGATGACGCGGAGCTTAGATACTGGGAGGTGTTATTAGACGTGACATTTGGTGCTCATGAAGGAGGGGCATATGAGAAAAGTAGAGGGTGTTTTTGCTTGTTTTTTCAGGAAGTTTGCATGTCTTGGGAGGAATTGAAAAAAGTCCCATGCTTACAAGGGCACAAAAATGAAAACCCTGCTCAAATCTGGGTGTGCATGGTGGTAAAGGCACACGTACCTCATATACTCCAGCCGGTACACAGATAGGAGGTAGGTGGACATGGCGAAGTCCAGCTTGTTGATGAGTGCGGACACTTCGGGAGGGGGGTCCAACAGGTTGATGATGGTGCTGCGGAGCTCACTCAGCTCAGCCTGGAGGGAGAGAAACACTTGAGGGCTCATGGAGCACCTCCCAGGACAAACAGGTCCCAGTGGCTGGCAACACATGTTAATAAGGGCAATGAAAGGATCTGCCCTAACTGGCCCAGAGAGCATGGCAAAATGAGATGTGAATCCTTACAGGGGTGACTGTGTCGTTCTTCATGGCTGAGTTATACTGGAGGACGGATCGCAGTGGCTCCTTGCTGGGAAAGGTGAGCAGGGGGGGACTTGGTGGCTATTTCACAGACCCCCTCGTACCATTCTTCTGGCCAGAGTCCTGCAATAAAGTGAACATAAATGAGGAAATCACCTTGGTCAGAAAGCACTGCAGTGGGTTGACTGATAATTTCTATAGTCATGGGTCCTTTGAGACAATTATCCCAAAAACTGGGCACAGAAATGAGTCTGTTACCTAACTTGGACAGATTTTTCCTAAGGTGTGTGGCATTCTCAGCACCCTAAACTACATCTGGGGACAATAACACTTGCAAATACTTGCAGGAAGCAGCAGCTGCATGTGGACTTATTTGAACATGCTCACCTTCATAATTAGGTGGGCTCTGACCTCACCTTTATCTTCATTCTGCACTGTCTTCCCCGGGAGAGAGATCATCCCCTACCTGAGCCTTCCACAGCAAATCCCATCAGAACGGAATACAACCAGAAGTCCCGGAAGAGCTTCTGTAACCGAGGCTTAGCTTCTTTGATGGGCGGCAGTCGTCGGGTGAGCTGATGTGCCAAGAAGAGAGGGAGAAAAGAGGTTATTTGCTCAGGAAACCCTAACCCTGTAAGTGTAAAATCAACTGCGGATTCATTCTCCAGGAACATTCTGAGCGACTCAGTCAGACTGGGTAGGAAAATGCACACTGAGCAGTAATAATTTTGCAAATAAGCATTGTCCATTCATTCATTTATTGAGTTCCTAGTGTGCACCAGCTGCTGTGCCAGGGGGAAAAAGCCCTGTTCCTGCACTTGAAGGATTTCCTGTCTAGTTTAGAGGCAGGTGAGTAACAGTTACAGTGGGGTGGAGTTCCCGGAGAAGGTGTCATGGGTCTCAGAGTTAGCATTTGAGGAAAGTTTAGCCAGGAGAGAAGAAAAGGCAGCCTGCCCAGCCACAAGAGCATCAGGTCCTAAGCCTGGCGCTGTGGAGGGCAACGAATGCTCAGGGAAAGGCAAACAATGAATGCGAGCCAGAGCTCAGAGAAAGGGATGCCACTGGGAGGCAGGGAAAGCAAGAGAACTCTCATAGGCCAGGCAGCGCAACTTTTCCAAACAGTAATCTTGGGCAGAATCCCCATATGTGTAACAGGTAAAGCAGAGTTGCCTGGGTGCAGGTGAGGGGTTACTGTTCCTGTGTTCCTGGGGCAGATGCTGGTAGGAAGCAGGGAGAGACTCATCAGTGGTATAAATGGTTAAACTTGGCTGGGTGTGGTGGCTCACGCCTGTAATCCCAGCACTTTGGGAGGCTGAAGAGGGCAGATCACCTGAGGTCAAGAGTTCAAGACCAGCCTGGCCAACATGGTGAAACCCCACAAAAATACAAAAAATCAGCTGGGTGTGGTGGCAGGCGCCTGTAATCCCAGCTACTCAGGAGGCTGAGGCAGGAGAATCACTTGAACCTGGGAGGCGGAGGTTGCAGTTAGCCAAGATTGTGCCACTGCACTCCAGCCTTGGCAACAAGAGTCAAACTCTGTCTCAAAAAAAAAAAAAAAAGGTTAAATATGTGTATGATATCCAGCTGGAAAGATTGATCCTCACAGATCCCCCAGTGAATGCTGAGCTCCCATCAGTGATGCTGAGCCTGTAGTAAGGGGCAGGGGGCTTTGTTACCCTCAAACACTTATGAGCACCCAGTATGGGCGAGGCACTGGGCCAGGGGCACAGAGGTGGGATAGATGATAACATCATCTCTTGAGGCGAGGAGGGCACGGGGGGACAGGCTGTGTGTGACACATCACACACATCAGGAAGGACTATAAATTGGCACAATACTTCTTTGAAAGCAATTTGGTAATATACATCAGAAATCTAAATATCCACACACACATTTCACCCAAAATCCCATCCCTAAGAAATTTATCAAAAAAATTTTAAAAAGCTGATTTAGGCGCAAAAATGTTGTAACAGCAGAAACATGCTAAATGTCCACCTGAAAGGGGCATTTAAATAAGTAATAATATATTAAAAGTATAACAAATTAATTATTTATTTTTGAGACATGGTCTTACTTTGTTACCCAGGCTGGAGTGCAGCGGCACAATCACAGATCATTGCAGCATTGACCTCGGACCTATCTCCCAGGCTCAAGTGATCCTCCCACCTCAGCCTTCCCAGGAGCAGGGAGGACAGGTGTGCTCCACCATGTCCAGCTAATTATTATATATATATGTACATATATATATATATATACATATATATATATATATATATTTTGAGATAGAATCTTGCTCTGTTGCCCAGGCTGGAGTTCAGTGATGTGATCTTGGATCACTGCAACCTCCACTTCCTGGGTTCAAGTGATTATCCTGCCTCAGCTCCCTGAGTAGCTGGGACTACACGCATGCAGCACCATGCTCAGCTAATTTTTTTGTATTTTTAGTAGAGATGGGGTTTCACCATGTTGTCCAAGCTAGTCTCAAACTCCTGACCTCAAGTGATCTGCCCGCCACGGCCTCCCAAAGTGCTGGGATTACAGGTGTGAGCCACCACGCCCAGCCTAATTATTATTTAATATTATTATTATTTTTTTTTCATGCAAACAGACATCTTACTGATTTTTTACATTTTTTTTTTTTTGTAGAGGCAGGCTCTCACTATGTTGCCCAGGCTGGTATTAAATTCCTAGGTTCAAGAGATCCTCCCACCTTGGCTTCCCCAAGTGTTGGGATTATAGCCATGACCCACCGCGCCCAGTCAAGAATGTATTTCCTCAGACTATTTGGTGACACATGTAGAACTCACAATATGTCAAGTGAAAAAAATGTGTAAATTATATAGATTTAAAAAAATCTAAATACATATGCATAGAACGAAGATGGGAAAAGCAGCCACATATTATTTCTGGATTGCTAGGGACTTCGCTCTTCTTTAATGTCTGTATTTCCTGGAGATCTTCCATGAACATGTTCCTTTTACAATCAAAGGGAGGGTGCAGGTGCTGGTCTAGGGCTTGGCAACCTGTGTGGAAGAAGACTCCACACCTCTGCTTAAGAGCCACCAGGGCACTGTGTCATTGGGAAGAGTGGGCCAAGACCTGGGGGTGCAGGGTGGACTCTGGGTAGGTGCTGAGGAGGTGGGGAGCTTTGGAGAGGGCTGTGCGGAGGGCAGCAGCAGATGAAAGGGACACAGGGCAGGAAACCTAGAGCCGCACAGGATGCGGCCACAAAGGGACAGTTGACAAGGGGCTTCCAGTTCAGCTAGTGGCCAAGGATGATGAGAGTAAGAATATGAAACTGTGGGACTGTCTCTGAAATGATGGGCCTCTCAGGATGACGTCCCAAGTGATGGTGGAGACATAAAGGGGTTTCCAGACTGTAGAATTCAAGGCCTATGTGGCTAAGAGGTTGTGGTACCTTCTAAAGGGAATTAGACTTTGGTGGCTATGGAAAAGGGCTGAGCTTTCAGAACGCTTCCCTTTCAATGGCAACAGTGGCTCCACGTGGCTGGGAAGCTCAAAGTGGTTTTGACACAGGAAAGAGGAAGTGAGTTGACTCTGTCCTTGATTTGAGATCCTACTCCTGACCCTGTGAACTTCTTGGGTCCCTCCTGAGGACTCTGGCTTGAAAGTGGCCCTGTGGGTTCTCCCTGTTCTCTGACTTCTCTGGGCCTGCTGGCCAATGTCTTGGCTGAGACTGTTCTAATCTCCAGAAAGGAGAGGCTAGGGCAGTATCAGAAAAGAACCTAGAAGGGCTTAGATGCATCCTGAGATTAACATGTGACACAGATGTGGCTGCTCAGGACCTGGTATGGGGAAATAGTCCCGTGCTTCAAGAGAGACAGAAAGGAGGCAAGCGGGTCGACAGAGGGCCGCAGGAGGCAAAGGGCCACCGAAGACAAGAAAGGCAAAGGATACAAGGACCTGCTCGCTCCTAAAAATATCAAGGTCAGGGCTGAAATAGGTAAAGGATTCTAAAGAGATATAACAGCCAAATGCAACGCACAAATCCTGACCAAATAAAAAATAAAAACGCCATAAAATACATGTTTGAAGTCATGGAGTAATTTGACTTGGACTAGACAGATTAGACATGTGATATACGTGAGGCCTGTGATCTTCCCAGGAGTGACGGTAGCATAACACAGGGCAGAGACCCTTCCATGGAAGAAACACTGGTGCTAGTGCCCAGGGCAGAAGTGCGTGATGTCCTCTCACCTTCAAACACGCTAGGAAAGTAGCCCCCCACATATGGAATTAAGTGCAGTAAGTACGGGGTGCACTCATAGCTCACTGTATGTGCTCAAGTGATCTTTCTGCTTCAGGCTCCTGAGCAGCTGGGACTACAGATGCACAGCATCATGCCCAGTTTTTTTTTTTTTTTTTTTTTTTGTAGAGATGGGTTTGGCTAGCTGGGCATGGTGGCTCACACCTGTAATCCTAACACTTTGGGAGGATGAGGTGGGTGGATCACCTGAGGTCAGGAGTTTGAGACCAGCGTGGGCAACATGGTGAAACCATGTCTCTACTAAAAATACAAAAATTAGCTGGGCATGGTGGCAGGCATGGTGGCAGCCTCCCAGCTATTCGGGAGGCTGAGGCAGGAGAATCGCCTAAACCTGGGAGGCAGAGGTTGCAGTGAGCCAAGATCACGCCACTGCACTCCAACCTGGACAACAGAGCAAAAACTCTGTCTCAAAAAAAAAAAGAGAGATGGGTTTTGCTGTGTTGCCCAAGCTGGTCTTATACTCCTGGGCTCAAGTGATCCTTCTGCCTCAGCCTCCCAAAGTGCTGGGATGACAGGCATGAGCCACTGTGCCTGATCCTTTTGCATATTTTTAAAATTTCATGTTAAAAGATGGAAAAGGCTGGATGCGGTGGTTCATCCCTGTCATTCTAGCTCTTTGGGAGGCTGAGATGTGAAGATCGCTTGAGGCCAGGCATTTAAGACCAATTTGGCTAACATAGTGAGGCCCCATTTTTTTCTAAAAATGCTTTTTTTCAAGTTGGAAAAAATAGCCGTGAGACAAAGCTTTGAAACTGGAAAACAACAATGGAGTATGTGTGATGGGAGATATCACTCTACAGTGGGGGCTAAAGCCATACACAAGCTGTTACCTCTAAACAGGGAAATGACTGAAAAATGTCAATGTCAAGAGGAACTGAAATCCAATTTTTTCAATAGTGGGTTACATGATCAGAAATCTAGATAGGCAGGAAACATACTGGCTTTACTTATTTATTTAGACAGAGTCTCGCTCTGTTGCCCAGGCTGGAGTGCAATAGCTCCATCTCGGCTCACTGGAACCTTTGCCTCCCAGGTTCAAGTGATTCTCCTGCCTCAGCCTCCCAGGTAGCTGGGATTACAGGCACGTGCCACTACGCTCAGCTCATTTTGTATTTTTAGTAGAGATGGAGTTTCACCATGTTAGTCAGGCTGGTCTTGAATTCCTGACCTCAAGTGATCCATCTGCCTTGGCCTCCCAAAGTGCTGGGATTACAGGTGTGAGCCACCATACCTGGCCGGTACTGGCTTTAAACCTAACAAAAGTAACACATATTCATAGAAAAAGGTCAAACAAAGAAGTATATAGAGTGAAAAATGAACACTGTGTCCCCTCCCAGACCACTTCTGTGAATAAATATGTCCACCATGAAACGATGGGGAGTAACATTTCCTGAATGCCAGGCAGTACTCGACATGCTTTCCACACGTTCACTACCTCATTTAATTTTCACAGCAACCTTGTGCAGTGGGTGTAACTGTCACCTCATTTCAGAGAGCAGAGCACTGCGAGCTGGAGGCCAAGGGGCAATTTCAGCCAGGGTAGCTGGGGACGCCCCAGTGCAACCAAGAGCGAACAGTGAGAACGGCGGTCCCCTGCTGGTCTGCAGGGAAGACGCCCTGAGCAGAAAGAACAGCCAAGTGCCAGGGCTGTGCTGAGGCCAGGCTTGGCATGTGTGGGAATAAGACAGATAATGAGGGAAGCTGGCCCCAGGAAGAGTGCAGGCACAGGCAGCAGTCTCTCTAAGCCAGAGAGATGGTGCCACACTGAAGACTCGGTATGGGTGTGACAGATGAAGGCTCTGAGAAGACAAGTCTGAGCAAAGCTAAAGTTTGAAACCAGACTCAAACACAGCCACCGGTCTGTGTCCTAAACACAGTGGCCCTTCACACGCTAGAATTTCTCAAATGGAGCAATGCACAGACACCCCCACGGGGCCCTTGCACACCCGCTGATTCTCCTAGTCACATTCTCCCTTCAGATAGACTCTGGGTGTTGACACTCCCAAACACGCTCTCAAGGAGCAGTCTCTAATAAGCTGATCTTCCAGACAATCCAGAATATTCTTAAAACTTTTTAGATCATAAAATTAAAGGCACAAATTAAAAAACAAATTATCGTAAGGCTAGGCATAGTGGCTCATGCCTGTAATCGCAGGACTTTGCAAGGCTGGGGCAGGAGGATCACTTGACTCCCGGAGTTCAAGGCCAGCCTAGGCAACATAGTGAGACCCTGTCTCTACAAAAAAATTCAGTTAGCCAGACATGGTGGTGTGTACTTATATTCCCTGCTACTTGCGGGGCTGAGGTGAGGAGGATTGCTTGAGCTTGGGAGGTTGAGGCTGCAGTGAGCCAAGATCATACCACTGCACTCCAGCCTGGGTGACAGAGTGAGACCCTGTCTCAAAAAAAAACATAGGGCCAGGTATGGTGGCTCACGCCTGTAATCCCAGCACTTTGGAAGGCCGAGGTAGGCGGATCACTTGAGGCCCGGAGTTTGAGACCAGCGTGGCCAACGTGGTGAAACCCCATCTCCATTAAAAATACAAAAATTAGCTGGGTGTGGTGGCATGCACCTGTAATCCCAGCTACTTAAGAGGCTGAGGCAGGAGAATCGCTTGAACTCAGGAGAGAGAGGTTGGAGTGAGCCAAGATTGTGCCACTGTACTCCAGTGTGAGCGACAGAGCAAAACTCTGTCTCAAAAAAAAAAAAAAAATTATATATATATATCTCACAGCCCCAGAGATCTCCAGGAATGGCACTGCTTAGTAATCACTGCTTAGTAATAGTCCTATCTGTCATACAACAGACAGGAGTACTGGGCTGTACCCACTGGCAACACACACAGCAACCTTTGACTGGAGAAAGGTCCATGCCATGAATTCCTCATTCTGTAAGCCACTGATTTTATCCTCCCTCTATTTTTCACTGAGCAACAAGCTCTTGGAAGGATAGGGACACCCGCCTAGCAGCTGAGCCAGCCACATCAGCCCTGGAGAACAGGTGAAGGGCAGATGCTGTGATCATCCCAGAAGAGAGGACACAGCTGGAGGTAGACGCATATCTCTACTTTCAGCTACCCTGAATGCAGACTGGTCCCCAGAAGGCTGATGAGCGCCTTGGTTACGTGGTGACCTCAGCAAGGGCTGCTCCTACACCGAGACTGTGTGTGTGCACTAAAACAGTAACCATCATGCACTCAAAATATCAGCTCTGTAAGAACTGGAGATGAGGAGCTGCAAGCCACTCTGCAGTTATCAAAGGCACAGCTGAGGGGGTTTGTGCTGACCAAGCTAGCTGCCTGGTGTTTGGATTGGGACATATTTACTTTGGAAAATATGCAGCAGCAGCCCAGCACCAAAGTTCACATCAAAACCCCACTGATGACCTTGGCTGCCTTCATCTCTGAAGCACCACTTCTCAGAAAGCACAGAGGTAAGTCGGGTTTCTAATGTTTCTGCTGATTATAAATTATTTGTGGTGTTTAGAGATAGACAACTGTTTCATTTTCTAGCAAACTGAGAATTCAGAAGCATTCTTACTGCTTTAGAAGTGGGATGGTTTCCTTTTTCAATCTGCCTATTATAAAATTCTGTCAGTTACATTATTGGGAGAGCTGACAAAATTAGACTAGGAACTGTGGAATAGATGAAAGTATTGTACTTATATTAAATTAATAAAACAGGATAACGGTCCTGTGATTATGTAAGAGAATTTCCTTGTTCTTAGGTATTTCCCTAACCATTAATTAGTATTAATGGTTAGAGGGGCCAGGTGTGGTGGCTCATGCCTGTAATCCCAGCACTGTGGGAGACCAAGGCGGGCGGATCACAAGGTCAGGAGTTTGAGACCAACATGGTGGCCAATATGGTGAAACCCCATCTCTACTAAAAATACAAAAATTAGCTGGGTGTGGTGGAGCATGCCTGTAATCCCAGCTACTCAGGAGGCTGAGGCAGGAGAATCACTTGAACCCGGGAGGCGGGGGGCGGAGATTGCAGTAAGCTGAGATCACGTCACTTCTCTCCAGCTTGGGCAACAGAGTGAGACTCTGTCTCCAAAAAAAAAAAAAAAAAATGGTTAGAGGAACAAGATATAGGAGACCTGCTCTCAAACGATCCAGAAGAAAAAATGTGTACATGCATACCTATGAGTACACACATACACATACACACACACACACACACACACACACACACACACAAACACACCCAGGGCAAAGGTTCCAAAATTTTAAACCTGATGAATCTGGGTAAAGGCACACAGGAGTTGTTCTACTACACTATTCTTTCAACTTTTTTTGAAAGTCTGAAGTTATTTCAAAATAAAAAGTTTTCCAAACTTTAGGCAGTTACTTCTCTGTCACTCTGCCTGCTCTGTTGGCCCTGGAGACCATACACCAGGAGGGACAACGGTTTATCGGGTAATATGTTCTGATGCATGACTGAAAAGGCCAACCAACCTCTGGCAATCAGCAAGAAAGCGCAATGTGAAGTTCCCAGAAAAACAGACAAACAAAAAACCCCAAAAACTTTTGAATTATTTATCTTTAAAAAAAAATATTGTTTCTCTTTAAAGATAGTAGGATTTAATCACAAACTAGTGATAGTTTTTAAATGTCTTCTACAATGTTTGTTATACTGAACAGCAAAACAACAGGAAGATTCACCTTCAGATCTTTAATTTCACTTCATAAAAGATACTGGAGCTATTTTCTGCTTTCTCTGGTAAGGGAATAATGAAAACTATTTTTGGCTTTTCATCAGAAATGTGGGAACACGGTGTAAGAAGATTCCAAATACACCTTCCAAATACCAGGATAAAAACATGAATGTCCTCACTCTGCCACTATCTGGCCTCAGATGCTTAATTATTCAAGTCAGTTTTTGTTTTGTTCTTTAACCTTATTTTTATCTGAAAAGAACACTTTTTCCCCATTTCTTCCTTCTTTTATTTTCTTTTTTTAAATAGAGATGAGGTCCTGCTACGTTGCCCCAGCTGGTCTTGAACTCCTAGGCTCAAGCAATCCTCCTGCCTTGCCCTCCCAAAGTGCTAAGATTACAGGCATGAGCCACTGTGCCTGGTCTTCTTGAATTTAGCCAAAAGGCCAAGAAGTGATAAGAGGAGGCCTCGTTAAGTGTATTTGAGCAAGGAACCTTCTACCAGCTGTTTACTTTCTTTGTTCCTGACTTTTAAAAGTGTTTTGCTGTTGACACCCATGCCTGATTCTATTCAGAAACTGGGCCCAGTTCTATTTGCAGCTACATACATTAGAAATCATTTCTAGAGGCCGGGCACAGAGGCTCATGCCTATTAATTCCAGCACTTTGGGAGGCCAAGGCAGGTGAATCGTCTGAGCTCACGAGTTTTGAGTCCAGTCTGGGCAACATGGTAAAACCCTCTCTCTATCAAAAATACAAAAAATTAGCTGGGTGTGGTGGCACACATCTGTGGTCCCAGCTACTTGAAAGGCTGAGGTGGGAGGGTCTCTTGAGCCTGAGAGGCATAGGCTGCAGTGAACCAATATCGCGCCACTGCACTCCAGCCTGGGTGACAGAGTGAGACCCCGTGGCCTCAAAATAAAAATAAGTCGTTTCTAGAAACCGTTTTCCCATGTATAAACTAGTGGCACTGCAGCCTTAGGCAGGTGCTGAGAGGGGGACCTGGAAGAGGCAACTGGCATTTTCAGTCAGAAAGAATGTGACTTTCCAGCTCCAAAATGCACAATTCAAGTCTCTCTTAGTGGAGACTAAAACCAAGTTTGAGCTTACTATTTCAACAGTATTATGAGGGGAAGACCCAAGGAAAGGGACTGGTGTTGAGAAAACAGCTAGGAAGCTGCTCTGCACAGCCAGGGAGTCTGGGAGCCTCTTGGTACCCCAGGGCGAATAAGGCAGAATGTTTGATGTGGGGCTAGAGGCTCAACCAACTTAGTTCAAATCCAGCCACTGCCACTTATTAGTGACAGTGATGAAAGGCTCAGTCTCCTGACATGTAAAATCCTGGGAGGATGAAGCTAAGTTACACAAAGTGCCTTATACAGCATGCCAGGCATCCAACAGAGGCCCCTAGGCCATTATCAACATCAACCACACTGAGAGCATTTCAAGCAGACTATCCAAACAGTTAACCCCATCTTCAGGCCTAATGAGTTCAAGAATTTGCTTAACCAGAGCAGCCAGTAACTTTTAGTTGGCCTCGACTGGCAGCAGATATTCTGCCCTCAAACATCTATCTAATAGGAAATGGTCGCAGACATAAAACAAGCTTAACAAAAGGCAGTGTTGGTTTTTGTTTTGTTTTTTTGTTTTGAGGTAAGGACTCACCCTATCCCCAGGTTGGAGTGCAGTGGCCTGATCATGGCTCACTGCAGCCTTGACCTTCCAGGCTCAAGTGATCCTCCTACCTCAGCCTCCCAAGTAGACGGGACCACAGGCATGTGTCACGCCAGGCTAATTATTTCATTTTTTGTAAAGACGAGGTCTTCCTACGTTGCCCACATTGGTCTTGAGCTCCTGGGCTCAAGTGATCTTCCTGCCTTGGCCTCCCAAAGTGTTGAGATTATAAGCGAAACCACAGTGCCTGGCTGGCAGTTCCTTCTGGGGTGATTAGCAGTTTGGGACCATGTATTTCCTGTCTGAGTCAGCATTATAAACACCTATGGCCACTGTCCTGGGAAAACATGGAAGCATCAAAGCTCTTCTACCCAGGATGCAGTTAACCACCAGGAAGTAAGCAAGAGAAAGACAAAGGATTTGGCAGCCAAAACAGATTTGATAAGCCAAATCAGATCCTCCTCAGAATGAGTCATGGAGCAACAGATACAGACAGGATTACCACAAAGCCTCTGTGCTAAAAGCTGACCTTGTTTACTTAAAGGGGGTGCCCCTCACGTCTAGAGTAAGTGCTTGCTGACATTACCATCACACAGACCTTATCTCCTGTTTCTAACCCTGTATTAGAAGCTATAACATAGAAGATTTAGTTGCTCCTGACAGCAGTGGGATCCACTGTCTAACAGATACAAAGCAGAAAAAAGGACACCTGCAGCAAGTCATACCACCTCTGGGGCTGCCACCACATCATCTCACTATGACCTCAGGGGGTCCCAGCACTAGACAGGTTCCAAATTTTACACAAATTAAACAACCCCAGGTAAGGCCTGGTGGCTCATGCTTGTAATCCCAGCACTTTGGGAGGCTGAGGTGGGTGGATCACCTGAGGTCAGCAGTTTGAGATCAGCCTGGCCAAAATGGCAAAACCCCGTCTGTACTAAAAAAAAAATACAAAAATTAGCCAGGCGTGGTGGTGTGCCCCTGTAGTCCCAGCTACTCGGGAGGCTGAGGCACGAGAATTGCTTGAGCCCAAGAGGCCAAAGTTGCAGTAAGCCAAGATTGCACCACTATGCCACACTACACTCCAGCCTGGGCAACAGAGCAAGACTCGATTTCAAACAACAACAACAACAAAACAACTACAACAACAAAAAACAACAAATTAAACAACCGCAAAGATTACACAAATTTCAAGTATCTTTAGAATACCTGTTTCCAGAAAGCCTGGCCCACAGACATTTTTCAACAGCATCTCCATTGCAAAGGTGGAATAGTGTGAGTCACACAGGCATGGCTGAGTCCCCCTACTGCACATCCTATCTGGGTGCTCTCCAGTCATCAGCCCCAGGTGCCCACTCAAGCCCAGCTCTTAGTGAAGTTGCTTTGACTCTCTGGGCACCCCCACACCTACCACACAGGGTAGAGCTGCACCCCTTTCGGTACCCCCAAGTGCTCTGGCAGCATTATTTTGAGAGCCTTCGCTTTACTGCACGTCTGTCCCATCTGTCCACTTTGTCTCTCGTACCTAAATACTGTCTGGAGGTGGTGGACAAGGTGTCTGGAGAAAAAGAAACTCCTCCCTGGGATGCCTGAGCTCCCAGAATTCTAGAAGGTCAGTTTTGCAAACCTTTAAAGAAGGGATTTTCATCTAGGAGCCCCACGGATCCTTCAATGAGGTTTATGAGTCCCACATCAAAGGTTGGGTGTCTGCTCATCTACATCAGATTCTCAGTCCATAATCCTAAGACAGTTAAGAATTGATGCTGTGAGGGCCTCTTCCTGGGTCAAAGCCACAGGGAACCTGCATGTGGATGCTGCAGCGGGGGGTGGATCAGCCAGGCCACCTTTCACTGTGTTCTGTTTTCCCTCCCAGCTTTAGCTCTGCCAAAATGAAACACTTGTTCCACCCACTTCTCATTTTCCTCATCATAACATCTGCATGGGGTGTGAGCAAAGGCCTGCTGAATCAACTCGAGAAAGAAGAGAAAACTGCTCAGCCTGCAGATCCCCAGTGGAAGCAGTTAAATAACAAAAACCTGAGCACGCCTCTTCTCCCTGCTGACTTCCACAAGGAAAACACCGTCACCAACGACTGGATTCCAGAGGGGGAGGAGGACGATGACTATCTGGACCTGGAGAAGGTACTCAGTGAAGACGACGACTACATCGACATCATTGACAGTCTGTCAGTTTCCCCTGCAGACTCCGAAGCGAGTGCTGGGAACATCCTCCAGCTTTTTCACGGCAAGAGCCGGATCCAGCGTCTTAACATCCTCAACGCCAAGTTCGCTTTCAACCTCTACCGAGCGCTGAAAGACCAGGTCAAAACTTTTGACAACATCTTCATAGCACCTGTTGGCATTTCTACTGCGATGGGTATGATTTCCTTAGGTCTGAAGGGAGAGACCCATGAACAAGTGCACTCGATTTTGCATTTTAAAGACTTTGTTAATGCTAGCAGCAAGTATGAAATCATGACCATTCATAATCTCTTCCGTAAGCTGACTCATCGCCTCTTCAGGAGGAATTTTGGGTACACACTGAGGTCAGTCAATGACCTTTATATCCAGAAGCAGTTTCCAATACTAGCTGACTTCAAAACTAAAGTAAGAGAGTATTACTTTGCTGAGGCCCAGGTGGCCGACTTCTCAGACCCTGCTTTCATATCAAAAACCAACAACCATATCCTGAAGCTCACCAAGGGCCTCATAAAAGATGCTCTGGAGAATATAGACCCTGCTACCCAGATGATGATTCTCAACTGCATCTACTTCAAAGGTAAGAAGCACCTTTACAGTCCTCAGAGCAAACCCACAACATACTCTTTTTGTATATGGGTAGATTGAATGCCAAGAACTATAGTGTAACTATAGTGTAATTGTTCCAGGAAAATAAGACACAAGATTGACTCTGGAACAGGGACAGGTAAGGTCAAGCTGAAGTGACAGCAGCAGCTGACATTTACTGAGCCCCAACTCTGCTTTAACACAGCCTTGTGAGGTTACCACTGTTATTAGCATCCCCCATTTTACAGAGGAAGCCATCAAGGCACAGAGAAGTAAAAGGATGGGCCGGGCGCAGTGGCTCATATCTGTAATCCCAGCACTTTGGGAGGCTGGGAGATCACTTGAGGTCAGGAGTTCAAGACCAGCCTGGCCAACATGGTGAAACCCCAGCTCAACTAAAAATACAAAAATTATCTGGGCATGGTGGTGGGTTCCTGTAGTTGCAGCTACTTGGGAAGCTGAAGCAGCAGAATCGCTTGAACCTGAAGGCAGAGGTCGCAGTGAGCCGAGACTGTGCCACTGCATTCTGGACAATAGAGTAAGACTCCATCTCAAAAAAAAAAAAAAAAAAAGAAAGAAAGAAAAGGAAAAAAAAGAAGTAAAATGATGCTCCAAAGGCACCCAGCTATTAAGGGGCAGAGCCAAAGCTGAGTCCAGGCAGGCCATCACTAACAATTTGTTAAATTGGAAGAAATAATACAAAACTGTTTTAGCATCTGGCCAGCCTGGATTTGAATTTTCTATTTTCCTCTCCCAATTATCAATAAGCAGGAATATAGACAAAAGGCTAAACAAATGCACCTGCTTGAGCAGCTGACATTAACACCTACAAGTGCTTTTCAGGATACTTTTGAACTATTGGGCAGGTGGGATGGAGAAATAAACTACTATTTCTCCAGCAACTGTTCTGGGCGGGCACAAGGGCACTTTTTAAGGAGGTCACCTCACACCCAACATACACACATAAGACCCCTAGAATCCTAGGAATAAATGAGCATGGATTTGTAAAAGCCAAACCTCTCTTTTCAAATACCTCACTGGAACCAGACCAGAAGAAACCTCTACTTTACTCTCTAAGCTGAGAGTGAGGAAGGGGGAGACATGAGGAATGGTTTGGCTTCAGGGACTAATTGTGGTGACACAAAACTACTTCTCTTTGCCACCAAGGACTACCAGGTACCCACAAGGGACAGTCCCTGAGGACTTGGAGGCCAGTGCTTTCTGCTAGGTTAGCCTCTGTGGTTTTACATCAGCCCAGGGATGTGAAGGAAGGAGACCCCCGCACTCTTGGCTTCTGTTCAGGGAAAGGGGGCCAGAGCCCCTTCGGACCTGTCAACACACCTGCTGTGTGCCTTGGCTGAGGCCCCCACAGCTCTGCAAGGCAGGCATTCTGCTGGATAGGCCAAGCAGGGCCACTCTGACACCCAGGCTTCCACCTCAAAGCATGGCACAATGCTGGCCTCCTGTGGGTGTAATCAAAGGCTGAGTTCTAACAGGCTTGTGGCAGACACACACACAGAGACCACATGTACATGATGAATACACACATTTTTTTCATTACTGGTTATCAGTACAAGTTTTGGAATTCAGCAAACAAGAATCTAAGCCCTGGTTTCACCACTTCTCATTTGTGTGACCTCAGACAAGTCATTCAACGTCTCTATGACTCAGTTTCCTTATCTTTATCACAGAGATAACACCTACTCTGACAGAGCTGAGGGAATAACCGTTAAGAGATCGGTGATGCAACAGTGTGGCACATGGCAAGAGCTCAGCGAACTCAGGGAATAAAACTGTAGATGACAATACTAGTACAATATGATACGGAGCATATATGATATTGTCAGTGACATTTATTTTACTTCTATGAGCAAATAACCTATGTTGAGGACTAACTGTAGAACAGGCTGGGGGAAGCCTATTTGGCAGCACCAAAGCCCTCCATCCTACTGGTCTGTTGGAGCCCCCAAGTACACCCAAGAGCCTCTGCCTTAGCCCTGGCCGAGGGTTGAGGGACAGGTGGAGAAATACACAGCAGAGAGCCATCCCTGCCTGCCTGGAGGTGGAGAAATGACCAGGCATGGTCAGTTGACAATCTCCTAAACACAGTAACCCATTACACCCAGTGTAAACACAAATGCAAACACTCTGCTACCTTTTCCCATCATATGAGAACAGTCATTCAATGCTGGGAATCATAACGGATCAAATGCTAGGAGCACCCAATTGTTCAGGGATGCTTCTCAAAGGGGAAGAGTGCCTAGAAGTGTAATTTTAATTTCGCTTAATTTCATATGGAATAATCTCCATTACTAATTTTGTTCTAATTTTGAATGTGATAATCACTTTGTAAAGCACAATAAACCACAGAGGTAGGCTCTCAGGAGGAAGGTGGAAGGAAAGAATTCCAGGAGACATGGGACAGCTCCATCCAAACTGGAAAGGGCTGTGATTCCTGACAAGGCAATTTTTGTCCCCAAGGGCAAAGGTCTGAAGACACTTGTGGTTGTCACAACCTGGGAGGTTGTGGTAAGCATTACCGGCATCTAGAAGGGAGAGGCTGGGGATGTTGCTAAACACCCTACCATGCACAGGGCAGCCCGTACCACCACCGACTCTTATCTGGCCCAAACGTCAAAAACGATGAGGTTGAGAAACAATGGGTGAGGCAGACTCAGAGAGAAGGGAATCGAGCTTCACTCACAGGCAGACAGGAGCTGTCTGGTACTTAAACCTCCAAGATACCTCCTACTCATCTCATCCTGGCTGCTCTATCCACCAGCTAGAAACCTTGAACAAGTTACTTCACTTCTTTGCGCCTCTGTTCCTCATATGTAAAATGTGGAAGTAACAAAAAGCACAAAACTTGCATGTTGCTAGGAGCAGAAATGAGATAATACAGGAAAGGCGCTGAGAATAATGCCCGGCACACAGCCAGTTCTCAACTACTGGTCACCCATCACTATTAGCTATTCACATCTTAGAGCTAAAACAGACATGGGCTTATTCCTGGATATATAGCACTGTCCCCATATCTACAGTGGTGATCCTAAGGGCAACACGGCATCACCCACATGTCCTGTTAGTCACTAGAGAATCACAGTGTGAGGGATGAAGGCCATCAAGACAGAGCTGATGCTGGCAGTGCTTTGGGAGGCTGAGGCAGGAGGATTGCTTAAGGCCAAGGGTTTGAGATCAGCCTAGGTAACATAGCAATACCCCATCTACAATAAAAAAAAAAAAGAAAGAAAGAAACAAAGGAAAATTAGGCCGGGTGTGATGGCTCATGCCTGTAATCCCAGCACTTTGGGAGACTGAGGCGGGTGGATCACTTGAGGTCAGGAATTCGAGACCAGCCTGACCAACATGGTAAAACCCCGTCTCTACTAAAAATACAAAATTAGCTGGGTATGGTGGCAAATGCCTGTAATCCCAGCTACTTGGGAGGCTAAGACAGGAGAATCGCTTGAACCCAGGAGGCGGAGGTTGCGGTGAGCCAAGATCGCGCCATTACACTCCAGCCTGGGCAACAAAAGGGAAACACTGTCTCAAAAAAAAAAAAAAAAAAAAAAAAAGAAAGAAAAAAGAAAAATTAGTCATATGTGGCACGTGCTTGTAGTCCAAGCTACTGGGGAGGGAGGCAGAGACAGGAGGATCCCTTGAGCCAGGAGTGTGAGGCTACAGTGAGCTATGATGGCATCACTGCACTCCAGCCTGCATGACACAGCAAGACCTTGTCTCAAAAAAAAAGATAATAATAATAATAAACGCTGAAAGGAGCCCAAAGTTACTCACTTGACAAATCTGACAGATGAAGAAATAGAAGTGAGGCAAGTTAGGTGTCTTACCACGGTCACACAACTAGTTTGCGTCAGATCCTAACCCAGAAACCATTCCAGTCCATTTCTAACCTCTCTTGTTAGAAATGCAGATTTCAGCCCAAACCAGACCTCAGGAATCAAAAGACTGTGGGGTGGGCCCTGCAGGCTATCTGAATGACACGTGCAGGGGAATCAGATTCACTCTCAAGAGTGAGACCATTTCCCTAAAGGAATCTTCTCATAACAGCCTCTTCCTGTGGCCTTTACAGGATCCTGGGGTGAATAAATTCCCAGTGGAAATGACACACAACCACAACTTCCGGCTGAATGAACAAGAGGTGGTCAAGGTTCCCATGATGCAGACCAAGGGGGAACTTCCTCGCAGCAAATGACCAGGAGCTGGACTGCGACATCCTCCAGCTGGAATACGTGGGGGGGCATCAGCATGCTAATCGTGGTCCCGCACAAGCTATCTGGGATGAAGACTCTCGAAGCGCAGCTGACACCCCAGGTGGTGGAGAGATGGCAAAAAAGCATGACAAATAGGTACTTCAGGCTGTGTGTTTGTTCTTTTGATCTCCCAGATGCTGGGGGTGTCTGGGAATACTGGAAAATTGATCATTTTTGTTTAAAGGGAGATTTACGTACAAGTACCCAAGAACTTCCATACAGGGCCATTCTGTTAATTCAGCCCCAATTTATTGCTTGAGACAAGACATGATTAGAGAGCATTCATAAGGGACACATCTGCTCTCCAGGGGCCAGTTTCAGAAGTTAGGGGCAGCTGACGTAGAGACAGCTTGAAAACAGGCCCAGCTCTGCTATATACTTGCTTTGTGGCTTTGAGTCCCAGCTTCATCATCCCTAAAATGGGGGTAATTCCATTACTTCCCGGGTTGCTTTGAGAAAATAACAGAATCAGGGATGCTGAATGCCCCTCCCAGTACTTGGAACCAAAGAAGCACTCAACAAAGACTGGCTCAACCCTTCCCTGCCCAGGAAATTCCAAGGTCCTCTTAGCCTACTGAGGATACATTATGCACAATTTCCTCTATTATTATTCATTACTCTGTAGTTAAAACTGCAGGTGTTAAATATGAGATTATTATTGGGTCACAACAGAAAGAATGGAAAGGTCTTATTTCTGTTTCACTGGATACTGACTAGGCCCATATAAGGAAGAGATTCTGGTTTGAGTCTCCTTACAGGACAAGAACACAAACAAATGCCACCGAACCGAGAAAAGTGGGGTCTTAGAGAAAGGTATTTGCCTGGGTAGCCAGTCACCATGCTCTGTGGATTTTCCCTTAACAATGTCCCTTCTGTAGCTCCTCCTTCCATACCCTGCAGCCTGGCAGCTCTTGAGAAAGGGGCTGTATTTTTTTTTTTTTTTGAAACAGGGTCTTGCTGTGTCACCCAGGCTGTAGTGGCATCATCATGGCTCACTGCAGCCTCAACTTCCTGACCTAAGTGATCCTCTCACCTCAGCCTCCTGAGTAGTTGAGACTATAGGCATGTACACCTTCATGTCCTGCTAATTAAAAAAAATTTTTTTTTTTTTTTGTAGAGATGAGGTCTCGCTGTGTTGCCCAGGTTGAATTCTTGGCCTCAAGCAGTCCTCCTGCCTCGGTCTTCCAAAGTGCTGGGATTAACAGGTGTAGGCCGCCATGCCTGGCCTCATATGACTTTTAATTGAGATCCTACTTGGTGCCAGGTATGAGCTAGGTACAAGAGTGAACAAGATCGAACCTTCCTGCCCATCCAGCTGCAACTGCATCTTACATCTCTTTATCCCCTGCAAAGTGCCAGACTGGCTCCACAGGCACTACTGTTGCTATCTACCCACTTAGGAACTGAGTAAGTTGAGGCAGACAGAGAATGTTTAGCATTGTCTAGTATATACATGAAATGTTCTTTTTTAAAGTACACTACCAGATATTTGACTCCCTAATTAACAAAAAAAGAAATGCCTAAAATTGGGGAACCAAATCAGATAATTCTTTTAGATGCCTTCTTAAACCACAAACCAGTAAAAATTCTGCTGCTACCCTTGAAGACAGGAAACGAAACACACAGTCTCAAGAAATAACCATGAAACAGAAAACACGCCTCGGTTTTCAGTAGTGGAATTACAATGGAATGAGCTTTCTAAAATCCTCAACTGACAGTCCCAGAATATAAAGTTTAATAAGTGCTATATCAATTCTGTGATAAATGTAACCCATGGCCCTTTAAAGGGAAAATCATGATTCTTTCATAACTTGTGGTTCAATAAAACTGGGCCCCGCTTTCTTTTGTCTAGAACTCGAGAAGTGCTTCTGCCGAAATTCAAGCTGGAGAAGAACTACAATCTAGTGGAGCCCCTGAAGTTGATGGGGATCACGATGCTGTTTGACCAAAATGGCAACATGGCAGGCATCTCAGACCAAAGGATTGCCATCGACCTGGTAACCACTCCCTTGTCCACTCCCTGCCTCGTCCCCAGGGTCTGCCTCAGCACACCCCATCTCCACCTTCCTACCCACCTCCAATCTGACTTCCCAGCTTGGGGTGCTGAGTCTGCTCTTGGGTCTGTCTGGGGCTCACAGAGGGCCTGGTTTTGTGGATGCCAGTTGAAGAGCACGGCACCTAGCAGACACTTAGTGGGCAGGGAGGTCCCAGGAGCAGCCATGGGGTGAGCTCCACTCCTGCTGACACCACAGAGAGGGGAGATGTATGCTCCGGTCTGGGAAATAGCTACCCCCAAGCTGAATCATGAAAGAGCTATTAAACACTGCACTACACATATTTAACTTAAACCAGTCAGGCACTCAGCGAGAGAGAACACCAGTCCAAACAGTGCAGCAGACCCAGTCCCCCATTCCAGGGAAGTGTGCAGCAGAGTGTGAGGAGCTGGAGCTGGGGCGGCTGTCCTGCACCAGTCCCCAAGACCCTCAGACCACGGGCACTGCCAAGAGGGAACATGACCCTAGAGTCACACTACACGGCCTCTAGGTGCAACGGCTGCCCCTGACAGGTCGTGACAGATATTTTCAAGGGTGACTCTGACTAGCTATGATTTCTGCCTTACATGTTGTCTTTGGACCCTTTCCCTGAATGAGATGAGATTGTGCTGGACACTCTAGCCCTGTGTGCTGACCTCCAGAATCTGACAACTTTCCTTTCCAAACAGTTCAAGCACCAAGGCACAATCACGGTGAACGAGGAAGGCACCCAAGCCGCCGCTGTGACCACGGTGGGGTTCATGCCGCTGTCAACTCAAGTCCGCTTCACTGTAGACCGCCCCCTTCCTTTTCCTAATCTACGAACACCGCACCAGCTGCCTGCTCTTCATGGGGAGAGTGGTCAACCCCAGCAGGTCTTAGAGGTGGAGGTCTGGGGTGTCTGAAGTATCTTGGGGGCACTTTGTTTCCATTCCAACAAGGAGAACAGAGAGGTTCTGGCATCACGACTTCCATGGTTTATGCTACCAATCCGAATTCAAGGCCCATATGAGAGAAGGAGCTTAGGAATGACCAAGAAGAAAGACCTGTTGGAATTAATTCTGCACAATAACCCATGCTGTAAGCTCACAGAAGTCACTGTACTCGTAGTATGTCAGCTGTTACCTAGAGGGTCCTCTAGGTAACCTCCCCCCTCCTCATAGCAAACCTGAGCAGTGTGCCCTGAGCACCTCCTGCTCCCTCCAGTGACCCCATCGTTGCACACCTGCTTCTGTCACTCAAGCCTTTCTCCACCAGGCCCCTCATCTGAACACCAAGCACGGAAATGAGTGGTGTGACTAATTCCTTACCTCTCCCAAGGAGGGTACACAACTAGCACCATTCTTGATGTCCAGGGAAGAAGCCACCTCAAGACACATGAGGGGTACCCTGGGCTAATGTTAGGGCTTAATTCTCTCAAAGCCTGACCTTTCAATTTGATGATGAATCCCAACAGTCCCTCCTGCTGTTGCCTCCCTGTGACTGGAGGACAGTGTGTGCACATAGCCTTGTCTCCCATACTAGAGATAAATAAATGTAGCCACATTTACTGTGTATCTGTTATAATTCTCTATTTTTGAAGCTCAAATATCAAAAGCCAAATCCAAAAGAGCTGACAGCCCCAGGAATGATAAAGGCTGACAGAAAGTCACTTGAACGCTGCACATGTGCCACAGCAGGGCATGTTCTCAGGACAGGATGGGTGTGTGCTGAGTCCTGGGGAGGGTCTGCATGGTACCTGGAACTGCAGGGTGCTAAGTGGCACACAAGCCCCAGGGCTCCCACAGTCTACGTCAGGCCGCTGCAGCTTTCATTCCTCAGACCTGGTCCTACAGTGGGTCTGGTCTGACAGAGCAGGTAACACCTGAGGAATATGTTTCTGGATCCTTCAATCCCTGGGTAAGACAAGTTGTATCCACAGAGGCTGCTCAGAATGCAAGAGTGCCAGCGCTCCTTCAGTTAGGGACAACTGACAATCACAAGTTCTGTGTGTGCAGGTAGTCTAACTGTAACCACTACAGCCTGGCAGATGAGGAAGAGAAGGGTGGGAAGAGTTCTGAAGACTGTCCAAGATGAAATAGTGGGTCTGGGTTCAAGTGCAGGTTGGCTCGACTCCAGGGTCACACAAAGAGTCTTGTCACAGGCTTCTGACCCCATGAGACCAATACCAATAAGAAGAGCAGCAAAAGGGAGTAGGGATGGAAGGGGAATACCATTGCCCTGTGTAGGTGTGCCTGTGGGTTATCTCACAGAGTCTCCTTACCCTCAAACCCTGGGGGGGTGGGCACTGTTGTCTCCTCCTTTAAACAGCTGCAGAAGCAATTTCAGCTCACAGAAAGGAAGCCATCTGCCTGAGGCCTGAATCCACACCCAGGCAGGGGGACCCTGCAGCCCTGCTTTTCCCTGCTCCCCTCCTGACTTCCCGCACTGGGCTCTGTCTCCTTACTCTGCTGAGAGCGTACAGGGGCTAGGTGAATTACCCCGAGCCATCCTCTCGACCTCTGGTGAGCCCTGATGCTGCGGATGGCCCACTCCTTTAATTCACTCTCCAATCTGCTTCACCACTCTTCTTTTCTGGTGCTTGGCCTACATTTCTCATCTTGCTGCAGCTTCCTTTCAGATCCTCCCATTTCTAAACCTAATGATCTCAAAAAACTCTTTTAGTCCTTTGCCATGTCTGTCCCATACTCAGAAAGGTAGTGCTCCCTTCTGCTCACCAGCCCTGTCTCTGCTACAGACAGTGTGGAGTCCTCCTCAAGAGAGCATCCAGAAGCCCCCACCTCAATGCCTTTTGTTCATGTACAGCCACTCAGAATCTCTAGATCCCCCTCTTACAGAAACTAACACATTTGTTACTCACGGGAGGAGAGTATTCATTCAGAGCACAGACTCTGAGTCAGGCTGCCTGGGTTTGAATTCTGGCTCTGACATCTAGTAGCTAGGAAACTCTGAGGCAAATTCTCAGCCTCAGTATCCTCATCTGCAAAATGGGAAGACTAGCAGCACTTACCTTGAGGGACTGCTGTGAGGATTAATCAAGTTAATGTCTGGAAAGCATTTATTTCATTTATTCATTTATTTTATTTTTTGGAGACAGAGTCTTGCTCTGTTGCCCAGGCTGGAGTGCAGTAGCGTGATCTCGGCTCACTGCAACCTCTGCCTCCCAGGTAAGTGATTCTCCTGCCTCAGCCTCCTAAGCAGCTGAACTACAGGCATGCACCATCATGCCTGGCTAATTTTTGTATTTTTAGCAGAGACAGGGTTTCACCATGTTGGCCAGGCTGGTCTCGAACTCCTGACCTCAGGTGATCGACCCACTTTGGCCTCCCAAACTGTTGGGATTACAGGCATGAACCACTGTGCCTGGCCTGGAAAGCATTTAGATCACTGCTTGGTGTTTAGCAAGAACTAGGAAAGGGTGTCACGTTACTCTCAAGCTAAGAGAGTATGTAAGTCAGGCATTCCTAATTGGGGAGCACTGTGTAGACTACTTCCATTTAACTTCTGGAAATTACATGTAAAATCTTGAGAATAATATGGATTTCTATGGACAGAGAGTGTACAGTTTTCAAAAAGGTCCTCTGTAACCTAAAACATGCTAATCCACACACCTCGTTTTCCAAGCACTGAGAAAATAAGTAACCCTTCCAAGGCCACAAAAATGACCAATGACACAGGTAAACTTGCTCTCTGTGAAGTACATGAATGTTTTTCCAGAAGGAGATGCATCTTATTAAATCACGATTATATGACAGTGGAACAACTACATCTCTAAGCATTAGATACCCTTCAAAATGTTTAACTGACAGGCTAAATACCAAATGAAGCAATTTAATCAGTGGTATTTCTGAAGAAGTATTATTCACAAAGTTGCAGGACAAAGATCACCAAACCCAGCCACAAAGGAACCACAGAGACTGTAGGACCCAGCCTCTCAGCAACTCCCTCAAGGTCACTGAGAACAGCTGCATTAGGGCCAAAATCCAGGCTTCCTGCCCCAAATCCACTGGTACTTCCATTCAACAGAGTAATCTGAGACACTGTGTCATCAAAGTTCCAAAATAGAATATATCTTTCTTTTAAAAAAGAAAATAGGCCGGGTGGAGTGGCTCACGCCTGTAATCCCAGCACTTTGGGAGGCCAAGGCAGGTAGATGATGAGGTCAGGAGTTTAAAACCAGCCTGGCTAAGATGGTAAAACCCCGTCTCTACTAAAAATACAAAAATTAGCTGGGCGTGGTGGCAGGCACCTGTAATCCCAGCTACTTGGGAGGCTAAGGCAGAGAACTGCTTGAACCCGGGAGGCAGAGGTTGCAGTGAGCCAAGATTGAGCCACTGCACTCCAGCCAGGGAGACAGAGTGAGACTCTGTCTCAAAAAAAAAAAAAAAAAGGAAAATAAGCAGGCCAAGCATTGTGGCTCATACCACTTTGGGAGGCTGAGGTGGGTGGATCACTTGAAACCAGGAGTTTGAGACCACCAAAAGCCCATTTCTACTAAAAATACAAAAATTACCCGGCCATGGTGGCACACACCTGTAATTCCAGCTGCTTGGAAGGCTGAGGCAGGAGAATCACTTGAACCCAGGAGACGGAGGTTGCAGTGAGCCAAGATTGCCCCACTGTACTCCAGCCTGGGCAACAGAGTAAGACTCTGTCTCACAAAAAACAAAAACACGGTGGCTCACGTCTGTAATCCTAGCACTTTGGGAGGCCAAGGCAGGTGGATCACAAGGTCAGGTGTTCGAGACCAGCCTGACCAACATGGTAAAACCCCATCTCTACTAAAAATAAAAATTAGCTGGGCGTGGTGGAGTGTTCCTATAATCCCAGCTACTCAGGAGGCTGAGGCAGGAGAAATGCTTGAACCCGGGAGGCAGAGGTTGCAGTGAGCTGGTATCATGCCACTACACTCCAGCCTGGATGACAGAGTGAGACTCCATCTCAAAAAAACAAAAACAAAAACAAAAACAACCCGGGCTGAGTGCAGGGGCTCATGCCTGTAATCCCAGCACTTTGGGAGGCTGAGACGGGTGGATCACGAGGTCTAGAGATCGAGACCATCTTGGCCAAAATGGTGAAACCCCGTCTCTACTAAAACACAACATGGTGGCAAGATCTGTAATCTCAGCTACTCGGGAGGCTGAGGCAGGAGAAATGCTTGAATCCGGGAGGCAGAGGTGGGTGGATCACAAGGTCAGGAGATGGAGACCATCCTGGTCAACATGGTGAAACCCCGTCTCTACTAAAATACAAAAAATTAGCCGGGCATGGTGGCACGCATCTGTAATCCCAGCTACTCGGGAGGCTGAGGTAGGGCAATTGCTTGAACACAGGCGGCGGAGGTTACAGTGAGCCAAGATCACACTGCTGTACTCCAGCTGGGCGACAGAGCAAGACTCTATCTCAAAAAAAAAAAAAAAAAAAAATTACCTCTGAAAATTAGTTTCTTCCAGATGGTCCAAGGGGTAACCATAAAGTAAATGCAAGAACCCATGATCTCTGTGCTCTTCATTGAGCAATAAAATCAAATATTTGTTTCCTCCCCCATAATATAACCATTAACTTTTGCTAAAAATACACTTATTCTACTGATGTAAAAGGTTACAGCAGGGGGAGTATTTAAGTGAGCATGTACTAAGCTATCACAGATAACAGTTCTGCCTACACCACCCACCCCAGCAGCCTGGAGAGGTGCAGGCTCACACAGGGTCCCACATGCAGGATCAGGAGTCCAATCGGCAACCCTCAAATCTGCGAAATTCCAACCAACCTCACCACTCACTGCTTCCCTAAAGTGCCTGACAGATTTCCACTACTGCTCAACACGTTGAAAGCTCACAAGAATATGGGTCATCAAATTCCGATGGTCAAAGATCCTAGAACTCACTGATTTTAGTGTTGCCCCAAGCATCCTCCCTGTCTGCCTAAAACCTGCTCTCCTGCAGAGCCTACTGACAAGAGAGTGCCCTGGGCTTCATTCCCCTTACTTTTCCCTCCAGGCCACACAAAAGGCCCACATACAATAGCACTTTAAAAACACAAGCACACACTAGTCAACATTAACTATACAGCAGGAAAATTTCTGTTTTAAAAAATCAACCAATGGGGCCAGGCAGAGTGGTTCACACCTGTAATCCCAGCACTATGGGAAGCTGAAGCGTGCAGATCACTTGAGCTCAGAAGTTCAAGACCAGCCTGGGTAACATGGCAAAACCCCGTCTCTACAAAAAAAAATTAGCTGGGAATGGTGGTGTACACCTGTAGTCCCAGCTACTTGGGAAGGCTAAGGTGGGAGGATTGCTTGAGTCCCAGAGGTCCAGGCTGCAGTGAGCTGATACTGTGCCATTGTACTTCAATCTAGGTGCCAGAGCGAGACCATCTCAAAAAAAAAAAAAAAAAAAAAAAAAAAATCAACCAATAGGGGTGTCCGTGAAAAAATACCATGGCAGGCCATGGCAGGCCAGGTGCGGCAGCTCACACCTGTAATCCCAGCACTTTGGGAGGCCAAGGCAGGTGGATCACTTGAGGCCAGGAGTTCAAGACCAGCCTGGTCAACATGGTGAAACCTCATCTCTACTAAAAATACAAAAATCAGTCATGCATGGTGGCACATGCCTGTAATCCCAGCCACTCAGGAGGCTGAGGGATGAATATTGCTTGAACCTGGGAGGCAGAGGTTGCAGTGAGCCAAGATCGCGCCACTGTGCTCCAGCCTGTATGACAGAATGAAAATCTGTCTCAAAAATAAAAAATAAAATACAATAAAACATAAACAAATAACACGCAACACGTGACATTCTACTAGTAAAGATAAATAATGGCAGACCAGTTATTATTTTTCGTCTACCTCGGCCAGCCAAAATTGGACCCCCTAGAAGTCCCCAGGTTGGGAATAATGAGAAACATTCAGATAGTGTGAGCAGGGAGACCACTTCACTGAGACCAGGAGAGGTGCCTCTCTTATACCCACAATGCCACCTGCCTGCCCTACCTGCACGTCCCTAGGCTGCCCTAGCAGCTCTGCCACCAGGCCCACCCCTCTGGTGCACAAGGTGAAGGGGACACATGTAAGTGCTCAAGACTGGAACTACTCCAAGGGGGTGAGGAGTGGGGAAGGCACGGCAAGGCAGACACAAGGGTTGGCCTTAGATGGCAGGTTAAAGGGAAGGGAGAGAATATGGAATGAAAACAAATACTAGAACGTAGGGGCCAGGCTTAGAACTTGCACCTAGGAGTGATTAAGAAAGGGAAAAACAACTTCTACAAGTCATTTGGAAGAAGCAGACACAGGCTGAGACAGGACAGGATGGAAACAGGCTCTCCAGCACAATGGTGCCACACAGGAGGCAGGGCCTGTGCCCACCATGCCAACAACATCACCTGACGGAGACTGGGGCCATAGCTCCCAGAGGCTTCCAGGCCTGCCCTTGCAGGAAGAGGCCAAGGAAGGAATGGAAGCAGGAGGCTGGCCCAGCCTCAGTCACAAGAGCATGAGACACAGAATGAAAGTGAGTCAGACTAAGGACGACCTGCCAGCCACGCAGGAGGGATCCAAAACAAGTGCTCTTGTTAGTTGGTTGAGGGAGATCGGGGGAAGGCACGGAGAAAGGGAATGAGGGGTGTGCCACGGTGGACACACCTACGGTGCTGTCATGGAAGAGCTGGGGGTAGCTGAAGCAGCCACATCTAGAGGCATTGGGGCCTCAACACTGCATCTTTCTAAGGAATTTACTGTGCACCACCCAGCAACACTCAAAGCATGAGCACAGTATCTACAGTTTTAATCAGTCAATTAATGAATACTCACCACAGCTATTACAGGAATGAGTACTCCCAAGTTCCCTGCGCTGCTAGAAGCCTAGAAAAGGACAGAATTATTGTCATTAATGAGTATGTTTTTCTTTTATTAAAAAACAACAACACAAGACACAACATAGTGTTACATAAACCTGGAACGTTTTAATCTAAGCAAAATGAGAGAGGTACAGAGAGGCATAGAGATGCTCATCCGGCATAATTTTAATAGCAAAAAAATGAAAACAAATGTGAAAAATAAACCATAGTTACATAAATGATTATATAAATCATGACATTCTGCATAATTAGATATGACACAGCTATTGAGAAATACAACTTTCGGAAAAGCATTTAGTCACCATGGAAAGAGCCCACAGTACGTGTCAAATAAAAAAAAAATCAAGATTTAAGACTATGCTATGATTCAATCCCAATTACGTAATAAATACATATGCATAAAAAGCTAGGAAGAAATCTACCAAAGTGTTGATAATGATTACATATCTGAGTCGAGGGATGAGTGCTTTTTACTTTACTATTTATAGTTTTCTGTATCTTTTCTAAAATAAACATATATTCTTTCCAAGTTAGGGAAATTTGGGGGTTTACTTAACAATAAATAAAAGATAGATTCCCTGGCTAGACACATAAATGTAGCTAATCTTCCGTACACACTAATTAATAAAAATTCTGGAAGCACTAGCCTAGCCAACTTGATCTGTGCTCTGTATCTATAATCACGACAGCAGCTGAAGACCTTGAGCGCCCACTGCAGCCGGGCACTGTGCTGAGTGCTTCACGTGCACTCACTTTTGGGGAGATTCACAGGAGGTCTCAGTAGCTTGCCAAGGCCACACAGCACTTCAGTGGCAGGGACAGAATGCCAAGCTATAAATATATACACCTACTATGTACCCCCATAAATTTTTTTGAAAATTTAAAAAAGAATGCCATGCTGGTTTCCCTGGGCTGGGAGCCACAAGGGTGGCCCTGCCTGGTCCCCCTCTGGGAAACTGATGGCCTAAGGGCTGCCTGATGATGGGGAACAACCCACAGATCTTAGTTTAATTTATAATCACAGCTCCCTGTTCTCCACAAGGTAGGGCACTGAGGTCCAATTTCCAGGGGGAGAGCAAGCTCCTAAAAGACCCCTCAGACAGGTTAGAGCCTCTGCTTTCTCAAGTGTTCAGCACCACCCTGTATCATCAGCACCCTCCTCTTATCCCAATGCCTAAGTTCCCGCTAGACGTGTGGGACATCCTTCTCTCCTGTGCATTGAGGGGGTCCTAGCTGTGTGCCCCACTGGGAGACTTGGGAAGTTAATCAGCCACATTACTGTCAAAGGGCCCAGCATAACAAGGCTGAATTAGGGACAAGAGCCTTAGGATCCCTGCTTGCACCAGTCACTCCCTCTAGGCTGAGACTTTCACAGGGAGGATCCTTCATGCAGTTGTCATCTCCAGATGTCACTCTTCACAGAGGCCTTCTCAACCAGTGCAATCTAAAGTGCCCCTCACCACACTGCCCTGTTTCATTCTCTCCCTAAGCCCCACAACAATAAAGGATCCTGTCTGTCTCGTTCACTTCTGTAACACCCTCATCTAGAGCAAAGGTTGGTAAACTATGGCCCATGGACCAAATCCAACCCAAAGCCTGTTCTTGCAAATACAATTTTATAGGAGCACAGCCACGTCTGTTCGTTCATAGACTGGTGACCACAGAAGAGTTGAGCTGAGCAGTTGCAACAGAGGCTGTATGGCCTGCAAAGTGTAAAGTATTTACACTCGGGCCCTTTACAGAAAAGTGGGCTGACCCCTGACCTAGAACAGTAGCTGGCACAGAGTAGGTGAACAATAACTGGGGGAAGGGGAAAGCAGGAAGGGAAGGGAGAGGAAATGACAAAACAGGGTGGAAGTAGAGATATGGTAGAGCAACTAGTGCCCACGTGACATATTACCAGGGAGTTATGGAGAAGAGGCCTCACCCACCTCAGCCCTACCACAAATGTATATGGGCATTCAAGACATGGTGTTTGTCTCTGTGGACCTGTCTTCCTTGGGTGGTCTGAGATTAGGTGAAATCTGGCCCTTCTCATGTTGCCCCTGTGTTCTGATAATGGGCTCTGAAAGTCCCCCTAGGCCCAGTTACCGTCCCTGGGCTTCATGACGGAGGCCAGAAGAGAGAGGGGGCCCATGGGGAGCTGAGGCTAGACTGTTGTCATGCCACTACCCTGGGATGGGGAAGGCAGCTACTGTGAGCTGGATGTAACCCAGTGAGAAAGCTGCCCTCTTCCCAGATCCCTGCCAGCACCCTTGAGAAAGAACCCCATTCCTTCTTTCTTGCATTGTACCAGACACATTCAAATCACTCAACAAAGAAAGTACCATATTCCAACCACAATGGCGCCTGGAGACTAAGCCTTGGCCAGCAGGAATGGGGCACTAATGGGGAGAGCACAACCATCCTCCTTCCTACCTTCAAGGCGGGGCCCCTTCTCCGCTGGCCCTCTCGCTGGCTCGCTTCCCCTCCAGCCCCAGCTGCACAAACAACTCCAGCAGGTTCATGAGCAGCTCATCCACCAGGTGCTCATCTTGGATGTTGGCTGCGATGTTGGCCAGAGCATTAATCACCGCCAGGGAGCAATGCCTGAAGAGGAAGGAGTGAAATAACAGCCACTGCCAGGCCCTCAACTGTGCCCACGGGATGGCGCTGCAGGGGGTGAGGCGAGCTGAGCAGGCCAGGCCCAGCCTGCCTTACCACACTCCTCCAGTGTCTACAAACCAAAGGACTCTCAAGTGGAGAAGAACATGTCATCTTTATGAAAAACAGCCCCTAAAAGAAAGCCAGCTGCCGTAGAAATGACTGCAATCCTCTCTCCTGGGATGTAGTAAGGACCTCCAGGAGACTAAGTTCCAGGCATCTGCACATTGGGGGTCTGTGAGGGTCTCAGGACACTTCCCTCTGCAGGGCTGAAAATGAAAGGGCCCATGCCTAGGCATTCCAGGTTGGATCTTGCTTTCCCCCAAAAAATCACAAAGAGCCTTAATGCATCTTTTATCACTCAAAGAACTTTCACCTCATGATCAGCTTCTCCCTAACGCTGCCGCCACCTTGGAGCTGACGTCAGTATTTATTTACAATGAATGCTCAGAAAGTGTTCCAGGGTCCTGCCTCAGGATCTTGGCTGGCCCCATGTAAAACCCAGACATGAAGCTGACATTGCCCCTTTGGCCAGAAACCAGGAACCACTGCAGCTGACCAGGCTTCTGTGGCCCCGGAGACTGCCAGACTCTGTCACGTCCAAGTGGGATGACCCTAGGTAAGTCACTTAAGTCTCTGAGCCTCAGTTTCTTCCTAAGTAAAACAGGATGATAATTCCTCTTCGTAGGATCACAAGAGGAGTGAAATACTACATGAAGCACTGAGTATGTCATCTGTCCCACTAAGAAATCCCAGAGCAATGGCAGTCACGGCAATAGGCACCCCCTTTGCAGTCAGGTAAATACCTGGTAGGTCAAGGGCAAACACAGGGCAGTAAATGCTTCCACTAGTGAGGAAAAGGACAAATCATTTTTGGTGGCAATTTGAGAAAAGACTTTATGGAAGGAGAGGCAAGTTGAGCCAGAGCTGAAGAACCAGAAGGATGGAGACTGGGAGGTGCTACAGACACAGAGTAAGGTGTGGCAGAACACCTAAGAGGGGTGGGAGCAAAGACAGCCAGGGAGGCAGCTGGGAAGGTGCCCGGACCAAGGGCCCTGCAGTCACATAGGCACAAGGAAGCAACGTGCTGGCCTGTGTGCAGGTTCCACAGCAGAGAATGTGACAGAGGAAGGAAGGAAAGGAGAGCCTGACCCCATCCCCAATCCAGTCCTCAGGCTGTTCTAGTAGCCTGGGTTCATGACAGTGGCAGCAAGAAAGCAATGAAATAGTATCAATGCGAGAGACAGCTCTATTGATTGGGAGCTTTCACGTATGGGATCTCATTCCCAACTGGAGACAAGTTTTCATTTGGCAGATGTGGACACTGAGGCACAGAGAGGTTTAGCATTTTCTGAGGTCATGCAGCCACACGGCATGGCTCCACAGCAGCACTCCCACCCACTAAACTGACGGGAAGAGAATCTCAGAGGAAAGTCTGGACTTCACAGTCAGAAGGGGAGGAGCCTGGAGGTTGAGAAGAGTAACGCCAGCAAAAGGACTCTCTTCTTCTCTCCCCAGCCTCCTGTCCTTATCTGACTTCACCTCTCCCCTTCTCTCTCTTCCAAACATGGATGAACATGTCCCTGTCCTCAAGGCATTCCTAGAGGAGGGTAAGGAATAGCCAAGAAGCATCTCTCAGTCTTTCAGGGAAAACTGGTCAGACTTTATACAAAGTATCGAATGTTCAAAGACATTTAATGCCTTCTTCCTTGGACCCCAAATCCTACTTCTCTGAAGTGAACCCACAGAAAGCATCAAAGATGCCCACAGATACGCAGCTGTTAGGCTGTCAGTGCTGCACTTATTAGTGGGAAAAGGAAAACAACCTAACATCCAAGCTAGAAACTGGCTGGTTAAATCCTGGTTCTGCTACAGGATGGGAAGCTCCGCAACCTCTAAAGACGACCTGCACAGGATCGTTCATTCTGTGGCTGATGTGCTGCCCCATAAAAAAGCGGGTCAGCTGTGTGCAGCATGGGCCCAATCAGAAGGAGGGGGAGGAGCTGAGACCTTGTGCACGGAGATGCTCGGTGGTCACCTCCAGGTGAGGGCCACGGTGGGTTTCCATCTCCCCCCTTATGTATAACATATAGTGCTCTTGTAAGAAGAGTTTATTTAAGAGACAAATTCACAAACCTCACATTTTCAAGGTGAGTTAAATACTGTCATGATCCAAAGTGACAATGAGGTCCAGTTACCTGTAGCCATGGTCCTTGTAATCTTTGGTGGCTGAGTACACGACAGAGCTGGCCTTCACACTGATCTGCTGGAAGAGGTTCCACACTTCCTGGTAGATGTATTGCTGGGAGAGAGCGAGGGGCACTGTAACCATGCAGGATGCCCTCATGAGGCCCCTCCTGTCAGCATCCAGAGAAAAGCTCTGGAATCATGGGGCACAACAGCCCAAAGACCATCAGCCCAAAGATCATCCATTTCCAAAGCTGTACTCAAACCTCAAATTAAAAGCTAAAAGGGACGTGGCTTAGATTCAAATCTTCTGTTACAGTACACTGACAAGAAATGAAACCTCTTTTTCCCCAGCACTCACGGCACCTTACACTATTCTTACTACTCGGTGTTGAAACAGTTGTCAGCATTTAACGCATCTGCAAGGTATATTTAATCTGTATTTGTACATCCCTTATAGTTAAGAGTTTAATGCAGCTTGTTAGTGGTATTCCAGCTCTGGCCTTCCTTACATTTCCGGTGATAACCAGGCAGCCCAGCTGGTCAATGATCAGCACATCGAGAGGGGAGGGTGGCTGGCAGAATTTCTGCTGCAGGATCTGCAGAATGGGCTCCATGACTTTCGGGGTGTCCCTCAAAGCCACTGCGATGTGTCCCAAGGCTCGGATTGTGTGGTCTGGAATCAAGTGAGCATCCCTACAGAAAGAAGAACAGAAGCACCCTAGCAACAGTCCTCCAGTGTGTAGTAGTGAAACAGAACCAGAGACTACAATCTAGACCTTAATTTCATCACAGTCTTAATGAAGTGTACATCTGAAACTGATAGCCCAGGATTTTAACCACCAGCAGAAACACAAACCCCAGGCACTAGGCTGGATGACAAAGATCTTCCTTGACTTCCAAATAGTGGTCCATGAAATATATTCCAAGGTGGGCTTCACCTTAAATCCTGTGACAACACTGATGCATACCTATGCTCTGAGACAAGGAGATAAGGACAGAAGCATCCATACACACAATGCCAGGTGCCCCACACAAGCCTGCTGAGAACAATGGGCTGCCTCTGAGAGACAGGAATGGGGACGTACTTGTCGCTCTCCTGGGAGATGTAGAGTCGGTTGGACAGGCTGGCCAAGAATGCCTCCACAATCACCGGGTCCACGGTCAATCCAGCCTTCAGGCACCTGCACAGCAAGAAAACCCATGTGGCATTGAGGAATCAAAACAAGATAGGATTTTTGTTCTTAAATTTTTCCTTCCTTAGGCCTACAAAGCTTAAAGAACTGCTCTGAATTTTCTTCCCCCCAAATTGGAAGTCCTAACACAGAATGAATTCAAAGAACTACTCCAGATTTTGCCCAGTTGATAAATTTCTCAGTCAGAAACAATAATTTTATTATTTTGTCCAGAACAGTTTCCTCTGGAATATCATGCTCACCCTAATTCCAACTTTCAATTTCTTGTACTGTTCCTTAAGGTCACAGTGACTGATCCCAAAGACAAATGGTCCCAAGACAGCAGAGAGAACATCACAATTATATACCAAGGTTTTTATGGTAAAGAGAAACACTTATGTTATAGAGGAAAAGGGAAAAACGTAAAGCACCTAAAAACATAAAATCTTGTAAGATGTCCTAGCTCGCCACATCTGTTTGGCTCCTGGGCCAGACTTTGGAGAACAGTTTGAGTCTGACAGATAAGCTGCCATCTTGATGTAGCTTCCAAGAGCAAGAAACCAGAATCCAGGAAAAGAGGCATTTTCATGGAAATCAGACTGCATTTGGCTCCCAACTTGGAAGAACAAGAGTCCACAGTGCAGGAGTCTGGGCAGCAAGGGGTACCTGATCATATTTAAAAACCTCACATTTATATTAAATATTAGACAGAAAACAAGGTAAAGAAAATATGATGATACGTTACTCTGGATGGTGAGCTAATGAATAATCCTTTTCTACTTTTCTATACATTACAATTTTTCTCTTGTAAGAACTTCTTAATATGTTTATGATCAGGAAAAGAAAAGAAGTAAAATATATAATGATTCCTCTTTACAGATCAAGTGTAGGTTTAAAATAATCAGAAACAAGCTTTAAAAGAGTATAAATGCGGCTAGGCGCGGTGGCTCATGCCTGTAATCCCAGCACTTTGGGAGGCCAAGGCGGCCGCCCAGTTCAAGACCAGTCAGGCCAACACAGTGAAATCCCATCTCTCCTGAAAATACAAAAAATTAGCCGGGCGTGGTGGTGTGCACCTGTCATCCCAGCTACTCAGGAGGCTGAGACAGGAGAATCACTTGAACCTGGGAGGCGGAGGTTGCAGTGAGCCAAGATTGTGCCTGGGTGACGGAGCAAGATTCCGTTAAAAAAAAAAAAAAAGTATAAATGTCTCTTATTTTGCAATGAGTCTCTGTCTGGAGCACTGCTGTCTCCTTGTCACACGCCGGCGTCACACCTGCAGATGTTGTCAATAGCGATGTCCCGGAGCTGCTCGTACATAGACGGCTGGCTCTTCTTACCGGACATCACGTTAGGGTTGACTCGGAATGTTCATTGGTCACACTGATTTTTATATCATTGCCAGCAACTGAAAGTACAAATTCAAATACACACCTGGTTTAGCCTATCATTTTCCATCATCTTCTTTGTAATTCAAAAACCAAGATAATATGCTGATCATTTATAAAAGCAAAATGATCACTCTAAAAACGTCTGACCAAACATTTCAGAAACAGAAGAATCTAAGACCAACAGGAAAGAACATGTTTAAATCAAAAGGAAGAATATGCAGGTTACGAAGTGATAAATATAGAAAACCAGCAATTTCTCAATAAACTGTTTAAAAGTACTGACAACCAACTACCCTAAGCAGCTCTGAGGGTGACTGAGGCATGGCCCTATGCTCAGAGTTATTTCACTAATATGGACAAAGCCTGGTAAGGGTTGGGACACCTGAGAGACCCTCACTGCTACGAGGTCACAGAAGTCTTGTTTTCTGTTTTTGTTTTATTTGAGATAGGGTCTTGCTCTGTCACCTAGACTAGAGTGCAGTGGCTCTATCACAGTTCAGTGTATCCTCAACTTCCTGGGGTCAAGTCATCCTTCAGCTTCAGCCTCCCGAGTAGCTGGGACTACAGGTGAGCGCCATCACGCCCGGCTAAATCTTTAAACTGCCATAAGTCTTCATCTAAAGGGTTAGATAAAAACAGCCATCTTCATATGACTGTGGGTGATACTACATCAGAGCCACTAGCACACAGTAGGTGTTTAATTAACGTTAATTATCGTTCCATTGTATGCGGAAACATCATAATCCATTCTCACAGGGGTAGCAGGGACTGGGCCCCTGGCTAGTGTTTGGGGCACATAGGATTTGCATTTTCGACTTCCACAGTAAGAGATGTCAAAAGAAAACAGGACTTGCAGGGGCCTTTGGTGGTAACAGGAACACAGGACGGGAGAAGGCCGGGGAGGAAAGGCCAGGAGCTTGGAGGAGACGCAGAGGGAAAGACAGAAGGAAAGGTGTGGCGAAGGAATGCACTCAGGTACAGTCATGAAACCTGTGTGGGGCTCACACACAGTCACAAAGCCCCTTTCTCAGGGCCTGAAGGGCATGCATCTGTTATTACCTGTGTGGTACTGACTGTGGTACTTGTAGAGCTTCACCAGAACCGGGGGATGGGATGACCAAGAAGTCTCGCAAGGATGGTGTCACAGAGTGCACCACCACTGGGAACCTCTCGCACAGGCGGCCCAAACCCTGCAACACACCATCAACCTGTCACATGGCCTGTGGTATGGGACTGTCTGAGCAGGCCCTGAGCAGGGGAGATGTTCAACCCTTCAGTACCAAAGTCTGACCCAAAACTTTTAAGGTCAAAGCTCCCACAGGCCACCTGCCCAGGACATAAAAAGACAGAGAAGGGATGGTGCTGCCTCTCCTCCACCTATAGGGGATATCAGCTATTTTTTTTTTTTGAGACAGGGTGTCACTCTGTTGCCCATAGAGTGCAGTGGCACCATTATGGCTCACTGCAGCCTTGACTTCCTGGGCCTAAGCAATCTTCCCACCTCAGCTTCCTGAGTAGCTGGGACTATAGGCACACACCACCATGCCTAACTAATTCTAACTTTTTGTAGAGACGGACTCTGACTATGTTGCCCAGGCTGGTCTTAAACTCCTGGGCTCAAGCGATCCCAACTCTTCCTCCCAAAGTATTGGATTACAGGCAGGAGCCACGGTATCTGGCCAGGGGATATAGATTGCTAAAGTGTACTCATCTCTTTTCGAAGCAAACTAAAGAGAAAGGGACAAAATAGAATCTATTATTTAATTTTTTTTTTTTTTTTAGAGAGGGGGTTTTACCAAGTTGGCCAGGCTGGTCTCAAACTCCTGACCTCAGGTGATCCGCTGTCTCGGCCTCCCAAAGTGCTGGGATTACAGGCGTGAGCCACCATGCCCGGCCCAAAATGTAATTTTTAAATAATGGCAGGTGTGGAGTCAGTGGGATTGTGAGAAGATAAGAGTCTCGGCAGAGCAGACCCAGCACTGTGGGCATCAGGAGATGTCCCCTTGTGTGGCCCCATGGCACATATCCACAGTCCTTCCCCCACAGGCCTTGGGAATGGCCCCACAGCCTCACAACAAAGGAGAACTGAAGCCAGCTGCATCTGGGTGCCATTTGCAGAAAGCCCTAGCATCCTGTAGGGGGCAGCCCACACTCAGTGATGAATTGTACACAGCAGGCGCTGGTAAAGCTCCTAAAGACAGAACTGGCATGGTCTCTGCTGCTGGGGTGCCCACCATAGCCTGAACAGCAACAGCGTTAGCAGAGGGAGGCCCTACAGATGGGATTGAGCCTTTCTGGGTTCAGGGAGACTGACCTGCAGACAGCAGATCAGCAGGGGCAAGTGAGCAATGATGACTTTGCTGGACGTCTTGGACTGCAGCTTCTCAGACAGCTTGATGCAAAGGTTTTCTGCACCTTAATTTAAAACCAGAAGAGATGAGTGATCAGCACAGGCCAGTCTTTCTAACACACTTACCCAGCAAGCAAGCACATAATTTAATCAAATCCCAGAGACATACTTTAGATGGGGCTTATTCATACTGAGAGGTCACACGGTGTGTGACTCTCTCTCTTCCACTGGCCCTAAGCCCCCCTGTCCCTACCATGTTCATTCCACAGGAAAACTTCCCATTCAATTCCTCCCCTAGAAAAACACTTCACCTGAAGGCACTGAGCTTCCATGTCACCACAAAAAGCCTAAAGAACCAGCAAGATGCAGCAGAGAGCACACATAGGCCCTGTGGCCACGGGCATCCCCATCATCCAAGGTCCACTGCCCTCCATGTAGGACAGGACACCAGACGTGCAGGGCACGGCAGTGGCTGATGCTCCACTCTGCATGTGCCTAGGAGACCTACTGCAACTGCCCGTGCTAGTAAGAGAGCTGAGCGTTCCAGAAGTTGTTTGGGGAAACTTGTGGGGAAGACACCCTCTGGGGCATGCCTGGAGCTCACACGAGAGGCAAGGCAGTCTGTCTCACCCTGCTCATCCTTCACGGCCCACACCATGAGGTCCACACAGGCGGCATTCGCCTGGCAGCGCAGTTTGAGGGGGCTCAGCTCATTGTGGATCCGGTCTGCATCATGCAGAATCTTCTGGAGCTCCCCCTGGCTCGTGTTGAACTGCTCCAGCACAAAATCATGGATCTCCTTCACAAAGGAGGTTGGGGAGGTCTGCAGAAAAGAGTGTGGCATCACAACTGGGGAACAAACTACAGCAGAACACAGGCAGTGCTGGAAGCAGCTACAGTCTTCCCTTTTTAACAAAAACTCCAGAAAAGTAGTGTTTTCTACTGGCCACTGTGGGGTCCAAGAATGCCACTGGGAAGAAGTTGGATAAGAGGTGCACAGCTGTCCTCCACATGCACACAACCTGGCAATCAGAGGAAATCATCATTTCCCAGGGACGTTACAGCCATGGCTTTGTTTTAAGCAGTCAAGGTACTAAAACCTAAAATACATGAAATATATAAATTGGGAAGTATCATCACTGAAACTACTTCCACTGACAATACGAAATACTTCAGTGATTTTTTTTTTAAAGGAAAAAACTGGTTGCAGCCCTAAGAAGAGAATTATCTGAAAAACACTCACCCTGAGTTTGAGAGACTTTTCAACCTCTCATCCCCAGGGCCTGGAAAATTCAGAAAAACCACGAGGATGCACTCAAGTCAGCCCAGCCAAGGCAGCTAGCGACACACAGCATGGGTGGAGGGGAGGGCAGGGGCAATCCCTGATGCCTCTTTTAGGGAGTCTCAGCCCTTGCTGTGGTCCCAGATGACTCAGCTTCCAATTAGGAAAGCAGTTACTAAATTCTGGTACATCTTCCTGATAGAATATTATGTGCTGATCAAAACTTATGTTTACGAAGAATACTCAACAGCGTGAGGGGAGAGCACAGAAAAAACATTTTGTAAAATGCGTAAGACTGTTTCCTTACTTCTGGGGGAAAAAAATCATGAAAGAGGGACTAGAGTAAAAAAGAAAATTGTTGTGTGTGCACGTTAATTATTAAGCTATTGTCTCATGTTGGGTGTGGTGGCTAACACCTGTACTCCCTGCACTTTGGGAGACCACGGTGGGTGGATCATTTGAGTTCAAGACCATCGTGGCCAACACGGTAAAACCGTGTCTCTACTTAAAATACAAAAATTAGGCAGGCGTGATGGCACATGCCTGTAATCCCAGCTACTTGGGAGGCTGAGGCATAAGAGAATCACTTGAGCCTGGGAGACAGAGGTTGCAGTGAGCCCAGATCATGCCAATGCAATCCAGCCTGGGCGACAAGGCAAGACTCTGTCTAAAAAAAACCTAGTATCTCTATATTAACAGATTACAAGTATTACAAGTGCTTCATGTCCTTTTTTTATTTTCTTCTAATTTTTTTGAGATGGAGTCTCACTCTGTCACCCAGGCTGGAGTACAGTGGCACATCTGGGCTTACTGCAACCTCCGCCTCCTGAGTTCAAGCAATTCTCCTGCCTCAGCCTCCTGCGTAGCTGGGATTAATCAGTGGCTGCCACTGCGCCCGGCTAATGTTTTTTTTTTTTTTTTTGTATTTTTAGTAAAGACGGGGTTTCACTATGTTGGCAAGGCTGGTCTTGAACTCCTGACCTCAAATGATCCGCCCACCTCAACCTCCAAAGTGCTGGGATTACAGGCATGAGCCATCGTGCCCAGCCTCTCTTTTTATTTTCTAAAATATCTAAATGGACATGTAAAACTGTATTGGTGGTTAGGACAATATGATATGCACATTTTAGAAAAACACCTTAGGAAATAAACTCAGCAAAGGAGCCATCATTGATGGAACCAGGGTTGCAGGATCATGGACATATTTTTTTAATTTGTTTTTTCCCTAAAATTTCAGTAATGTGACCACATTGCTCATATGTGTTTTTAAGTGGCCCCAGAAGAAAGTGAGTACCAGTCTGCAACCACTAGCCTGTGACAGTGGCCTGGGGAGCCAGTCTCGCTATACTCACAAACGCATGGGCAAACTGTCCTCACCCTTCATGTAGTACAGAGTGTCCCGAAGCATCTTGAACATGGTCAGGTAGAGGGGATCACTGAAGGAAGTGTAGTAGAGATCAGCACTGGGGTTGGCCTGCAGGGAAGCAGACACACATGACTACAGAACAGAAATGCCCTTCTGCCCACCCTTTGGCTTCACAGCAAGGCCCAGTGGAATGGTGATTCGTGACTTAGCATTCTAAATGAAGAAACTATTTATCATGACTCATCACTTGGACACTTTACTGTCTTCATCCTCTTAAGCATCAGACCAAGGAAAACAGGAGGCTCATGCAGTCCAGAGATGCCTGCGGGGGTAGCAGCCATCTGCACCCTAGAACAAAGAACCTACTTGCTGTAGCTGAAGCTTGCCATCTTTGGCAGTCATTGGACCAAACAGGGACATGGGAAGTGGTGGAGGAGGAAGACTGACAAGTGGGCACCAGAGTAAGGGATTCACATTGTCCATCATTCCAAAGATGGACATTACAGCAGGACACCTTCAGATCCAACTCATGTTTTGTAACTAAAACACATTTTAAATTATTCTTTAGGAATCTATTTGAAATGCAGCACTATTCTTCTTCTGGAAAAAAAAATTCACACAAGGTCTAATGAGTTAAGAAAGGTAACAGTCCAAGCTGGGCACGGTGCCTCACGCCTGTAATCCCAGAACTTTGGGAGGCTGAGGCAGGGCAGATCAACTGAGGTCAGGAGTTCAAGACCAGCCTGACCAACATGGAGAAATCTCGTTTCTACTAAAGATACAAAATTAGCTGGGTGTGGTGGTGTATGCCTATAACCCTAGCTACTCGGGAGGCTGAGGCAGGAGAATTGCTTGAACCCGGGAGGCAGAGGTTGCAGTGACCCAAGATTGCGCCACTGCACTCCAGCCTGGGTGACAGAGCAAGACTCCATCTCAAAAAAAAAAAAAAGAAAAGAAAAAAGAAGAGGCTGGGCATGGTAGCTCACGCCTATAATCCCAGCACTTTGGGAGGCCGAGGCGGGTAGATCACCTGAGGTCAGGAATTTGAGACCAACCTGGCCAACATAGTAAAACGCTGTCCCTACTTAAAATATAAAAATTAGCCAGGCGTGGTGGTGCACATTTGTAATTCCAGCTACTCAGGAGGCTGAAGCAGGAGAATTTGCTTGAACCCAGGAGATGGAGGTTACAGTGAGCCAAGATCTCACCACTGCACTCCAGCCTGGGCAACAGAGTGAGACTCTGTCTCAAAAAAAATTAAAAGGAAAAAGAAAGATAACAAGTCCTTAACTTCTATACATTCCCAGTTGAGTAGAATGGAAAATTATGCTTTATTATAATTCTTGTATTTTTTTCTTTTTAATAAACAGGGTCACACTCTGTACCCTAGGCTGTAATGCAGTGGTGTGATCACAGCTTACTGCAGCTATGAACTCCTGGGCTCAAGTGATCCTCCTGCCTCAGCCTCCTGAGTAGCAAGGACTATAGGCAGGCACCACTACGCCCAGCTAATATTATAATTTGGGACAAGTGTAAAAGTGTTCTGCAAATATAGCAAATCTTTAAGGGGCCAGAAGTTGGTCAGGGTGGGATGGGGCATGTAGTGTGAGGCTGGCAGAAGGTGAGCGAGCAGGTGGAGAAAACAAGAATCCTGTGGAGAGTGTGAAAGTCATGCCAGTTCCCAGGAGGGCAGAGATAGGAAGAGCTGTGGTCGACGGCACTGTCTGTAACGATGGCTTTACAGACAATGTCTGGTGGTCCTCACAGGGCAGAGATGGAGAAATGATACTGGGAGGGGTTAAAACAGGTCAGGGCTTTAACTGTGGGAGCCCAGCTAACACAAGTGTAAAGCTTTGGAGCCTCTGAGACCAGCCGTCCCAAGCCCATAGACGGTTCCATCACTCACGAGCTATGTAAATAAAGTTCCTTAGCTAAGCCTCGGTTTCCCCATGTGTAAATTGGGGATTGTGAGATTCAAGGAGTGAGTGAGTAAAGTTCTGGCTCATAATAAGCACATAATAATTGGTAGTGATTATTACACTGATTATGGATAATGATTAATATATTTCAGATTCTAGGTCAAGATTACAAGAATCTTTTTTTTTTCTTTTTTAACTACGAAACCATTTCTTCAAATGGATGTTTATGCTAAAGTACAAATTACAAAACAAAAAATACCAGAAATTGCCCTGGTTCAATGAGGAGGAGGGTCCCAGAGGTGGAGTGCAAGCCCAGTAAGTCTCCAGTTGTCTAACTGCCTAGCCCAGCCCTCAGCCTGGTCCTGCTGGTCTGCCCTCAGTAACAAACGATCACACACTGATGATGGAAAACAAAAGGCCTCTGAGACCACAGGGTTAGTCTAGAGTGAGCGAGCGAGAGCGCTAAAGCTCAGGCCAATGGTCAGAACAACAGCCTGCAAAAGGGTTGAAGACAAGGTAGGAAGTGCCTGAATACAACTTGGGGAGTTGTAAGAGCTCTGTTCCTTAACCAAGAACCAACCCAGACCAAACCACAAGCAGCACATCCATCTCACATCTGCAACAGCTCGCTGGCAGGGGTGTGAAGCAGGAAGAGACATGGTCTACAGCACATGAAGGGCCCTGGAAGTTCCCTCCCTGCTTCATTCCTGAGCCGCAGGCACAGTGGTATCAGGCACTAAATGTCTTATAATCACATGAGAGAAAGAACAACAGGCTTAAATAAGGAATCTGGGTCCAGGACACACCACAGCAATAATTAGCCTGGCAAATGACAACCTCTCTGCATCCTAACCCTCAAGGGAGGGCCTGACCCAAATGTTCCCTGAGATTTTGAGACCTCCCGGCACCAATGTAATGATTTCATAAATAATGCTGTAGGCCTTGGTTCCAAATACATTAAAAACAAAAGTTCCCTAGTTACACACCCCTTACACTTAAAGCCAAGGCTTGCATGTGCCTAGGAAGCGCAGCTCTGAGCCCAGGGGAGCACCTTTGGAAGCACCATAGGGGCGAGGAAGATAAAGAGTCGGAGAGACCCAGGCCAGACTCCCCAGCTCCCACAGTAACTATGCGATATTGGCATGTTAGTGAGTTCCCCTGAAACTCTATCTTCTGTCTGTGAAATGGAGATGCTGGCCGCCAGTCAGAGGCACCGTGAGGTGATGTATTTAAAAGAGCATGCAACAGTACCCAGCACAGACCAAGCTCTCAGCGGCAGGTAGATTGTTACCACATGAACGAGGGGAAGTGAAAACACTGCAAAACCCCTCCCACTCCAGCCCTCACTCACACTCTTCCTGCTTTCTCTACGCACGTGTTTTAAGTCAGGCTGATCTCATGGTAATGCCCTCAGAAGCGACTTACCTCCATCACACCGGCTACAACGGCATCCAAGGATTTCAGAACAGGCTCCTCAACGATCTTCTTCACCTACCAAGGAAACAGAACCTCATGAAGCAACTGACATACACAGAGACAGGAATGCTAGCTCCTTCTGCCAAAAACCCATGACAAACTCACATGGTAAAAAGAGATGCAGATAAAGACCAACAAATACAAATTACGGCTATGTATCAAACTACATGCGCAAAATGCCTTTAATTCTGAAGTCACTTGGGAGTGCTTTCTCTACCTTACATAGCAATGACATAAAAACAAAGGAAAAAAACCAAACTCCCTCAAATTTGCTGACGTGAGATTTTCGTATCCCAGATACGCAGACCTCAGGCCTTGCTGCCATTTCCACCCACTCACGGTTAACAGGCACAGCTGTGTAACATCCTCCTGCAATTCCCTCCCAGATGTCAAGGACACCCTCACGGCCAGTCCTCGGAGCTGATGGCACCTCCCCTCCTCCCTGGGCCAGGTGCGCTGGCTCTTCTGCAACTGCTCAGATCTTCAAACTAGAGTTCACATTTTAAATATTCAATAGAAGCAGTTATTTTCACCTCTTCTCTGTACAGCATTTAGTGTAGGAAAAAACTGTTCTGTCAATTGCAGAACCACCAAAAAACAAAAACGAAACAAAAGTTCCTTAGCTGAGCCTCAGTTTAGCTATGCCCACATTCACAATTGTAGTGTTTGATGAAGGTCATTTCCAAAATGTACAGATAATGATAGACATGCTAGGAGAAGAAACAAAAAACTGCCTAAAAGAAAACCTAAACTTGAAAAGTTGAAATATACCGCAAAAAATAATACCCCCAAGAAAGGAAGTGAAACATTCAGTCTTCAGTCAGAATGTTTCAGTCTTCAGTCTTCAGCCAGCCATCTGTGAAGGTCATGGCTCTATCAGGCCACCATTCTGTCTGGGGCACTGACACTGATAAGCAGTTTAGGGTAAGTTTTCCTTCTTGGCAGCAACTTCAAAAACATCCTAGCCTACTTAGTTGCTCCATCCTCATTAATTATTACTTATTTTGTAATGTCTTCTTACATCTTCAGCCTAAAGTCATTCTCTGAGGGATTTCTACTCACATTCCACACAGCAGAAAGGTGGCCACTCCTCAGCACATGCTCCATGCTATCCAAACTGTTCTCATTTCCAAGATAGCAAGCCCCATCTTGAGAGTCTGGCCTTGATGACATGATCACTCTTATCCATTCAAATCTGTCTTGAGCCATTCTAGCTCGATAGTAACAACTTCAGGGCCCCTGAAGCTTTATTTATTTATTTATTTTTGAGATGGCGTCTCACCCTGTTGCCCAGGCTGGAGTACAGTGGTGCAGTCTCAGCTCACTGCAACCTCCACCTCCCAGGTTCAAGCGATCCTCCTGCCTCCACCTCCCAAGTAGCTGTGATTACAGGGAACTGCCAACACATGAAGCTAAAATTTGTATTTTTTAGTAGAGACAAGATTTCACCATGTTGGCCAGGCTAGTCTCGAACTCCTGACCTCAAGTAATCTGCCCGCTCTGGCTTCCCAAAATGTTGGGATTACTGGCATGAACCACAGCACCCAAAAAGGGTTCCCTGAATCTGAAGAAAAGTCTATTTCAGCAATCAAACAATGGCACTGATGTTTTCTCTGGTATCACCCTAAAGGCCATCCAAAGGTACCCAAATATGAAAAAGTCAGGTTTTGTATTAACCCAAATAGAGCCACCCCTTAGAGGAAGTCAGGCACAATGGAAAAGCACTGGGCTTGGAGTTAGAATCCCTGGACTGAATGCAACCCAGCTGCTGGCCTACATATCCATGATGTGTTTGACACCGATTTCTTGACCTCCAAATAGGGATGCAGGGGTGCCACCAAAACATGGTTGCTGCAAGGATTAAAAAGAAACTAGTGCACAATGATTACATGAATGTTACTCTACTTCCTTCTTTAATCTGCAAGTTTATGACTATTAAATTGTACTTTGAAATACTGGTACTCTGAGTTTTTCTTTTAAAAATACAAGCTTTCACCACTAGCAGTTTTACTGACATATCCATGGTCTGTTCATCCATCAGTCTTGCTTACCAAGTTTAAGAGTTCCCGAAGCATTTCCAATGGAATGTTAAACTCCTTATAAGTGACGCCGTTGAAAAGGGGAGAGACGGAGAAGCTGGAGCTGATAGTTGAAAAGTAATACTCAGGCTCTGGGGCAGTCCCATCGGGCAAGCAGGAGGCTGGTGGGAAATAAAGCTGGAAACTCAGTCATGGTTACAGGCAACTAGGGCACTTCCTCAAGCTGACTCCTCCAATGACCAACAAAGGTACAGATTTTGCTTTTGTTTATATCCCAACTCCTTGCATGTTTTCAAATTAAAAACTAAAGGGCAGATTGCAAATCCTTGGGGACTGATGCCTCTCACTGGTGTCTTTCAGGTCAAAGACTCAGATACAACGGTACTAATATTTCCATCTTAGACAATATAGCTTAACATGTGGGAAGCAAAAAAAAAAAATTATACCTTTTATTTTTTATTTGTTTTGAGATGGAGTCCTGCTCTGTCGCCCAGGCTGAAGTGCAGTGGTGTGATCTCAGCCCACTGCAACCTCTGCCTCCCGAGTTCAAGAGATTCTCCTGCCTCAGCCTCCTGAGTAGCTGGAATAACAGATGCCCATCACCACGCCCAGCTAATTTTTATCTTTTCAGTAGAGATGGCGTTTCACCATGTTGGCCAGGCTGGTCTTGAACTCCTGACCTCAAGTGATCTGCCCATCTTGGCCTCCCAAAGTGCTGGGATTACAGGCATGAACCACCATGCCCAGCCAAATTATACCTTTTTAAAGGTGAAGAGATATGAAAGCTTAAGGTCTACAGGGCCTCAGAGATATTTTACCACCAAAATTAGAAGAAAAGTGTACATTACTAGAAGTTTCAAAATCAGAGCAACTAAGTGAAATATACCAGTCACTAAAAGACAAATGCTGTATGATCCCACTTGTTTGAGAAACTTAAATCATACACAGAGGTAGAATGGTAGCTGCCGGGGACTAGAGGGAGGGGAAATGGGGAATTATTGTTTAATGTATAGCTTCAGTTTCACAAGATGAAGAGTTTTTGAATTGAATTGTGGTGATAGTTGCACAATATTAATACTGAACTGTACACTTAAAAATATTTAACGCCAGGCTGGGTGTGGTGGCTCACACCTGTAATCCCAGCACTTTGGGAGGCCAAGACAGGCAGATCATCTGAGGTAGGGAGTTCGAGATGAGCCTAACCAACAAAATTAGCCAGGCATGGTGGTACATGCCTGTAATCCCAGCTACTCCGGAAGCTGAGGCAGGAGAATCACTTGAACCCAGGAGGCGGAGGTTGCGGTAAGCTGAGATCACGCCACTTCCAGACTGGGTGACAAGAGCAAACTCCGACTTGAAAAAAAAAAAAAGGAGAAAGAAAAAAAAAAATTAAGGACAAGCACAGTGGCTCATGCCTATAATACCAGCACTTTGGAAGGCCGAGGTGGGAGGACTGCTTGGGTCCAGGAATTCAAGACCAGCCTGGGCAACATAGGGAGACCCTGTCTCTACAAAAATAAAAGTAAAAATTAGCCGGATATGGTAGCATACATCTATAGTCCCAGCTACTCAGGAAGCTGGGCAGGAGAATTGCTTGAGCCTGGGAGGTTGAGGCCACAGTGGAGCCATGAATTTGTTACTGCACTCTAATCTGGGTAACAGAGTAAAATCCTGTCTCAAGAAAAAAAAAAAATTGGTTGAGCTAGCAAATTTTATATTATGTGTATTTTACCACAATAAAAAAACTGAAGGAAAAAAAAAAATCAACAAAAGTAAAGTCACTCAGTCATTTGACGTTTAATAAATATGATCCCAGGCCCAATGTGGTAGCTAATACATGTAATCCCAGCACTGTGGGAGGCGGAGGTGGGAAGACTGCCTCAGCACAGGAGTTTGAGACCAGCCTGGGCAACAGGGCAAGACCCCGTCTCTATATGAATAAAATTTTTTAAATTAAAATAAAAATAAACAGGAACCCAAAAGCATATAATTGTTTGAAAATCCATTATTTAAAAACTATAATAGAAAACTATGATTGAAAAATAGATGAATCTGTAGTATTTTCATAAGACAGACAATATCAATTCATAAAGAAGTGAATACTAAATTTTATAACTTTTTAAAGCACTAGAGAACAGACTCAAAGAGTTGAATTTAGCCCCAGCTGTGTCAAAGCTGGTGTCTAATAGCTGGCAGCACACTGCCGATCTGTCTGAAGACGGATGCAAACCAGCAATTTACAGCAGAAAGGATGGGTAACAATACCACTGGGAGCTGAGATGCCGGAGGCCAACATAAGAAATGGCCACTAAAAGAGGAAATAAGTGAGGAAAGAAGGGAAGGAGGGAACAGCTGGATTAAAACAGTTAGATAAGGAAGAAAGGAAAGAGGTTATGATTAGAGAGCACTTCTCAGAAGGACACCATGAAATAAGGGCTGAGTCCTGTGTGGCTGAACCCCACAGTGGGCACAGATGGAGGCAAAAAGCAGGGGTTACAGGAACTAGGGACCTAAGGTTTGGGACTTATGCAGGGGGTGTCACTGAAATTTGTTTTTGTGTGTGTGTGTTTTTTTTTCTGTGAGACAAGAGCCACACTCTGTTGCCCAGGCTGGAGTACAGTGTCATGATGTTGGCTAACTGCAACCTGCGTCTCCTGGGTTCAAGAGATTCTCATGCCTCAGTCTCCTGAGTAGATGGGATTATAGGTGTGTGCTACCACATCCGGCTAATTTTTGTCTTTTTAGTAGAGATGGGGTTTTGCCATGTTGGCCAGGCTGGTCTCGAACGCCTGACCTCAAGTGATCTGCCTGTCTTGGCCTCCCAAAGTGCTGGGATTACAGGAATTAGTCACTGTGCCCAGCCTGAAAGTTTTTAAGCAGTGATCAAGTTTGTGCTTTTAAAAATAATTCTTATTTATTTTAAATTTAATTTATTTTTTTGTTAAGGGTCTAACTATGCTGTCCAGGCTGGTCTCATTCTCCTAGGCTCAAGCAATCCTCCCACCTGGGCCTCCTAAAGTGCTGGGATTACAGGTGTGAGCCACTCTTGACCTAAAAATAATTCTTAAAAACTAAATACTTACAGCACTTTGGAAAAGGGCCTGGAAGGGAGATAAAGGGACCGACTCTAAGAAAAGTCTGAGTATGTGGTGGTGCATACCTGAAGTTCCAGCTACTTGATAGGCCGAGGCCAGAGGATCGCTGTGACTGCGCCCCTGCACTCCAGCCTAGGTGACAGAGCGAGACCCCCACACCCCCCCCCCCCCCTCAAAAAACATCTATGTAAAACAGGAAGTGTGAGAGCAAAGTCAGAAGGCACAGGATCTGCTGCTGTCTGTCCTACAGTGAAGGACCTTCAGAGAGCAGGGGCTCATTTGTCTGCTCACCACCACGGGCAAAGTGGGCGGCAGCTGGGTCTGACGGAGAGGCAAGTGGGGATCTAGCAGTCAGCTACACTAGGGTACTCCTATCTGCCATTACTGGATGTGCTCAAAGGAGGGCAGCTGTCATGGAGAGAAGCCCTCGACACAGAAGGTGGACAATGAGCTGTCTACAGGGAAAGGGAAGCCTCCAAGGGCACATTATGGCCATCCTCAGATGCCCCAAAGGCAGGCAGGTGCCAGTGAGATTTTCAGAGCCTGGAGGAATACATTCTACACTTAAACAAGGAGTTGTCTCTTAAGAGGTATGATTCTGAGTGACTGAACTTAGCCCTTACATTCTAACATATATATAGAATGCAACCTGTTACATTCTCACAGATCTAAGAGAAAACTTCCTACATCTATCTGAGCTCAGCTATTCCCTTTTTCCTTCAAAATTCCCCCTCATATCTCTCAAAATTGTCTTGAGACATGCTGTTTTAGCAAACGCATCATTCAAAAATGGAGAGACTATACTGAGGCATGGAATTCTGCCTTCCCCCATTTCCTATCCCTTAATTTGGGTCTTACTTCCAACAAGGATACAGTGGAAGTAATTCTAACATATGTCTGACATGGCACAGGGTAGTCGCATGAATCAAATTCAGTAAATTATGTAAAAGTACTTGTGAACAGTACATACAGAGCACTATAAAAAGTAGTAATAGATGCAGTGGCTCACACCTGTAATCCTAGCACTTTGAGAGATCGAGGCAGGCGTTCCCTTGAGCCCAAAAATCCTTTGAGCCTAGGAGTTCCAGACCAGCCTGGGCAACATGGTGCAACCCTGTCTCTACAAAAAATACGCAAATTAGCCAGGCATGGTGGTGGGCGCCTGTAGTCCAGCTACTCAGGAGGCTGAGGTGGGAGTGTCACTTGAGCCCAGGAGGTTGAGGCTGCGTTGAGCTGTGATCGTGCTACTGCACTCCAGCCTGGGTGGCAGAGTGAGATTGTTTCAAAAAACCAAAACAAAACAAACAAGTAGTAATAGTAGTACTACATTCTTTAATATTATCTATATACTTAATGTCATTAAAAAAAAAAGAAATATCCAGAGGGGTGTGGTGGCTCACACCTTTAATCCCAGCACTCTGGAAGGCCAAGATGGGTGGATCACTTGAGTTTAGGAGTTTGAGACCAGCCTGGCCAACATGGTAAAACCCTGTCTCTACTAAAAATACAAAAATTAGCTGAGCATGGCAGTGTGTGCCTGTAGTCCCAGCTACTTGGGAGGCTGAGGCAACAGCACTGTTTGAACTCAGGAGGCAGATCCTGCAATGAGCAGAGAATGCACCACTGCACTCTAGCCTGGGCAACAGAGCCAGACTCCAACTCAGGAAAAAAAGAGAAATATCCACCATTAGCACTTCTACCTGAAAAAGATCTTTTACAGGTTAATGTACAAAAATTTCGATGGCAGGTATATAGAGTCTGTAAATTATTTTCTGTACTTTTCTCTCTACATAAAATATTTGAAAATTAAATTTTAAAAAACTTAAATGAAAACAGAAAATAAATGCTTTCTAAAAGCTTGCTAGTCGAGGTCCATCCATGACAACAGACTTAGTATCAGCATCCTTAATATCACAAGAAGTCACTGTGAGCCTGTTCTCCAAGTACTAGGTCAATATTCTTGGGAGAGGTGAAGCCCACCTTCAAAGTAGTGAAAGGCAGATCCTCCAGGGGAACTGGGAGGGGGCATGCCACGTTCAGGGCTGACCTGAAACACACAAGCACAGTTACAGATCAGAAAAGACCCATGAGACCTCTGTCAGATTTTCTCAGACAAGGTCCTCTCTGCCAGCCCAGTGTCTGTAATTTCAAGTCCTGGTTCAAGCCTCATTTCCTTCCTGAAGCTCATCACAGCTACAGCATGCTACACTAAATACTGTATCACTAAATTTTTCGTGTTTAGCTGTGTATTTGACACGTGATTACTGAGCTGAATTGTCCTTAGTGTTTTGTGTTTTTGTCTGTTCTCCATGAGTCAATTACATACTTCTTAAGGGCACCAACTGTCTCCCAGGCAAAATAGAATTTGGCACCCAACTGCTATGAAACATATACTTTATGTCTATGAACTCATTTATAAGAGGGACAAGTCTTTGTACTAAAGAGAATTCTAGTGAAACATTTCATGTTTCTTAAGTTTACTCCAGTTACAAAGAAAAGGGATTTTCTTTGCAAGGGAGCTTGACAGGCTTTCTCCTCTGCTCTTTTCCCAGGAGCCCAGGCCCACCTGAGAGATGCTGGACACACTGCTGGTTTTCCTCTTCAGGGTACCCTCCTGACAGACAGTCAGCAGATTGCTGGGGAGGATGGAGCGGAAGTCATTGAAGGAACGCCTTCGAACACCTTCAAGCTCTTCAGGGACACGGAGGGAATGAGGAGGGACTTTGGGAAAGAGCTTTGAGAGGAGAGACTCTTCCACGTTGCTGTACGCCCAAATGCTCTCGAGATTCCTATCAGGCATGGGATGGCATACTTGCAAAGGTATTCTAGAAGATCAAGTGAAAACATTACAATATGAGAAAGTATCCTGAGAGAGTCATACAGTACTAACTTGTAACATCGACCAAGGTTTCACAACCCACCCACTAGCAACTGTGAAGGTTCAGCATAAGCCACAATAATGGGGTCAACCCCAGGACTGACCAGTGATATCTTCAACCTGTCATTAACAACTTCAGACTATGTCTTCATCAAACTCAGCTGCCCTCCTTGGGCAAAAGTCTGGGTCTATTCTTCAGTCTGGGTCAATAGCCTTCATCTGCTCATGGTACAGCCAAATCAATAATATAGCTAGGTCACATTATCAAGTATCTTGACACTAGTTAATACATTTATTCCTCTTAGGAGCATACTGGTAGCCTTACAATACAGAAAAAATGAGCTTTGGAAGTCAACTAATCTACCCACAGATGTTACAGGTGAAGAAACTGAGGCCCAGAAGGGTAAAGTTACTTGTTCAAGGTGACCCAGCATCTATGTAGTAGAGCAATGCACATGAACCCATGTGGCCTCTGAGGATACTAACACACAACAAATCAACCTAAAATAGGAAGGTTTTCTCCCATCAGATATACATTAGGTACCAAACAACAGAAAAGACTGGAGAAAAGAAAGGGAAAGAGTAATCACAAAACCATTTTAAGAAAAACCTCAAGGATACTAGTACCTTTGTCTTGAATCTCCAAGGCCTGGCACATCCCCAAGAGGACGTGCAATACCTGCAAAAGCGCCTCTAAAATCTGTAATAGTCAAGAAAACAAGAAAACAAACAGGCACACATATAAACAAAATTAGGCAAATATCACAAAACTAAGTCAGAACTAGAAGGCACTTCAGACATTATCTTAACTAACCCCATATCTGATACATCCCTCCACAATGGCTGTGCCAAGTGGCCAACCAGCTGACCTTCCAGGGACAAAAACACTCGTTCTCTGGGCTAGTTCAGAGTTCCTCCCAACACTGGGCCGATGCTGTTTTCCTGGGGCTTGTATCTACCAGCCCTTGGGGCTACCTTTTCCTCTATTAGTATATTCTATAAACAGGTGATAGGTCCCCCAAATCTTCTCTTTTCATGGGCAAATGCCCTAGGGCTTTTCAACCTTATTCTTCATGATCACAAATCCTTTAAATGCTAATTGCCAGCTTCTGATTTTACGGCAGTCCAGTTTTCTGTCTGAAGTGTGGTGCTCAGAATAAAATACATTAACATCTGGGATACTGGAACTCAGCAAACTTATCACAGATTCTAGACTCTACGTGCGTGACAACAGCTTGTCTGCAGCCACTTCACACAGCTATCTCAATGAGCTTATACTTTTTTGTTTTTTTTTGAGATGAAGTTTCAGTCTTGTTGCACAGGCTAGAGTGCAATGGCATGATCTCGGCTCCCTGCAACCTCTGCCTCCTGGGTTCAAGCAGTTCTCCTGTCTCAGCCTCCTAAGTAGCTAGGATTACAGGTGTGTGCCACCACGCCTGGCTAATTTTTTGTATTTTTAGTAGAGATAGGGTTTCACCATGTTGGCCAGGCTGGTCTAGAACTCCTGACCTCAGGTGATCCATCTGCTTCGGCCTCCCGAAGTGTAGGATTACAGGCGTGAGCCACTGTGCCCGGCCATAATTTTTTAAGTTAAGAAATTTTTTTTGTCCTGGCAGGGTGGCTCATGCCTGTAATCCTAGCACTTTGGGAGGCTGAGGCAGGTCGATCAGTTGAGCTCAGTAGTTCAAGACCAGCCTGGGCAACGTACTGAAACCCTGTCTCTACAAAACATACAAAAATTAGCCAGGTGTGGTGGTGCAGGCCTGTGGTCCCAAATACTCAGGAGGCTGAGGTGGGAGGGTCACTTGAGCTCGGGAGGCTGAGGTTGTAGTGAGCCAAGATCAGTGCAGAGTTCAATCATAGCTCACTGCAGTCTCAAACTCCTAGAATCAAGCAATCCTCCTTCGGCCTCCTGAGTAGCTAGGACTACAGGCATGTGTCACTATGCCCAGCTAAGTTTTATTTTTGTAGGGATGGGGTCTCACTGTGCTGCCCAAGCTGGTCTCAAGTGATCCTCCTGCCTCAGCCTCCCAAAGTGTTGGGATTACAGGCGTGAGCCACCATGCATAAACAATGAGCTTATACGGCCGGGAGCAGTGGCTCATGCCTGTAATCTCAGCACTTTGGGAAGCTCAGGTAGGCAAATCACGAGGTCAAGAGATTGAGACCATCCTGGCCAACATGGTGAAATCCTGTCTCTACTAAAAATACAAAAATTAGCCCAAATTATGGCTGGTCTCAGACTGCTGACCTCAAATGATCCAGCTGCCTTGGCTTCCCAAAGTGCTAGGATTACAGGCATGAGCAACCGTATCCAGCAACTTTTTCCATTTTATATGTTAAAGTCATGTTATCACCATGACTTTAGAGTGAATGTTATCACCACGAATAGTCATGTTGACCTCTTTATTCTAATAAATTTTATTCATAGAAAAGTCCTTAACTTAATGTCCAACTTTTTAATAAAAACATACGGTTCTATCATATTTAATTATTTCTTTAGTCAACCTATACATAAATGAAGAATCTAAATTATTCAAAATGCATCACTAACTGCGAACATTTAGCATGCAGACAAGCAAGTAGGCACTGCTTGGAAGGACCTAAGAATAGCAGCATACAAAAACTGACTTTCTAAGTGATAAATCTAAGAAAAAGTTGTATGATTATATTCTTTGTTTAAAGAAGAGGAAAGTATGGAATACATATTAGTAGCATTTCCATCAAAATTAACAAAATCTAAAGAAAACCTGTACCCTTAAAGATACAAGCTTCAGCTACCTAGAAGATTCTCTTCTGGCCAGGCACCATGGCTCATGCCTGTAATCCCAGCACTCTGGGAGGTCGAGGCAGGAGGATCACTTGAGGCCAGTAGTTCAAGACCAGCCTGGACAACACGGCGAAACCTCCTCTCAACAGATTAGCTGGTGTGCTGGTGCATGTCTATAGTCTCAGCTACTTGGGAGTCTGGATTGAACCCAGGAGGTGGAGGTTGCAGTGACCTGAGATCACGCCACTGCACTTCAGCCTAGATGACAGAGCAAGACTGTCTCAAAAAAGAAAAGAAAATTATCTTCTACGAATGACTTAAATCCCCAAAACAGAGCAAGAAAAATGAGCTTCCTCTGCCTTTTTCTGCCTCCTACCTTATAGGACTTTTGGAAAAGCTGAAAGGGGCAGTGCTGCTCCCATCTCTGCAGTGCCTGCCCTTCATTAGAAAAAAGAAAAGTTGAATGAGATAAGACTCATGAGATCCTAAACAGTATTGAGAGACGGGCCAGGCGCGATGGCTCATGCCTGTAATCCCAGCACTTTGGGAGGCCAAGGAAGGTGGATCACTTGAGGTCAGGAGTTCGAGACCAACCTGGTCAACATGGAAAAACCCTGTCTCTACTAAAAATACAAAAATTAGCCAGGTGTGGTGGTGCTCGCCTGTAATCCCAACTACTCAGGAGGCTGAGGAGGAGAATCACTTCAACCTGGGAGGTGGAGGTTGCAGTGAGCCGAGATCGCGCCACTGTGCTCCAGCCTGCGCAACGGGAGTGAGACTCCATCTCAAAAAAAAAGAGAAAGTACTGAAAGACCTAAACATGTCTTAAGTCTGCTATGAACAGTATGAAATGGATAAATATCAACAAACAATCCAATCACATCTCATACTTTTAAAATCTTTTCATCACTTTGGGACTCTCTTCAATCTAATAGAAACGCACACCAAATCAACATATGCTTACCTCATCCCTAAGTGCAGGGTCCCTATAGGCAACATCAGACAGTAAAGTTATCAAGCAGAAGCTGAAGCTCTCTGCAACCGGGAGGGCACCTGGAAGATGTAAAAACAGAAATCAGATAACGAGGAACCAGACACTGGGTAACACCTCTGGCCATCCAATCCAGTATGTTCCCTCTCACATGACCTGCCAAGGGACCAGTTTATAGCAGCTGGCCTCACTGAGATGAGTCTCAAAAGAACAGCTACGGGCTCAGTGAGTTTGCTGAGAAACACCCCCTACCTTTCCTTTAAGTAACTGTTTTGGTTCAATAAACTTAAATGTTTCCTGAGCCAATAGTTTAGTCTGAGATTACAGAGCCTCTCAACATGACAGATTCAATTTTTTATTACCTGCCTAAGTAAACGTGAGAAATCACTTTAAAAACAAACGAACAGCTGGGCGTGGTGGCTCACGCCTGTAATCCCAGCACTTTGGGAGGCCGAGGCAGGTGGACCACGAGGTCAAGAGATCGAGACCATCCTGGCCAACATGGTGAAACCCCATCTCTACTAAAAATACAAAAATTAGCTGGGCGTGGTGGCGCGTGCCTGTAGTCCCAGCTACTCGGGAGACTGAGGCAGGAGAATTGCTTGAACCCAGGAGGCGGAGATTGCAGTGAGCCGAGATTGTGCCACTGAACTCAGCCTGGTGCCTGGCGACAGAGCAAAACTCTGTCTCAAAACAAGAAAAAAACAAAACAAAACAAAAAAAACTTTGTCAGGCACGGTGGCTCACGCCTGTAATCCCAGCACTTTGGGAGGCCGAGGCAGGCGGATCACTTGAGGTCAGGCGATCAAGACCAGCCTGGCTAACATGGTGAAATCCTGTCTCTACCAAAAATACAAAAATTAACCGGGCATCGTGGCACACGCCTGTAGTCCCAGCTACTCAGGAGGCTGAGGCAGGAGAATCGCTTGAACTCAGGAGGTAGAGGTTGCAGTGAGCTGAGATCATTCCAGCCTGGGAGACAGAGGAAGACTGTCTCCGATTTAAAAACAACTTTTATTTTAGGTTTAGAGGTACACATGCAGGTTTCTTATATAGATAAATAGTGTGACATAGGGGTTTTGTGTACAAATTATTTAATCACCCAGGTAATAAGCACAGTACCTGAGAGGTACTTTTTTGATCCTCACCGTCCTCCCAGCCTCTACCCTTAAGTAGGCCCTGGTGTCTGTTGTTTCCTTCTTTGTGTCCATGTGTACTCAATGTTTAGCTCCTACTCATAAGCGAGAACATGTGGTATTTGGTTTTCTGTTTCTGTGTTACTTCATTTAGGATAAACGGCCTCTAGCTCCAAAGAAATTAATCTTGATAGAGCATAAGAGATGACACATGAATGCTCATGGACACTTACTACATCTACTTTAAATTGAATAAAATGTTGTTTAAATTCTTTTCTGCTTTCGCAAATGGGAAAAGTCCTAATAAGAGCTTCCAAAATTTTGCTCTATTCCCTGTAACCTTTTTTTTTTGAGACAGTCTTGCTCTGTCACTCAGACAGTGCAAGATTGTGCAGTGGTGTGATCTTGGCTCACTGCAACCTCTGCCTCCTGGGTTCAGGTAATTCTCCTGCCTCAGTCTCTCGAGTATATTCCCTGTAACCTTTTAAGTTTTTCCACTGCTAAGCTTCTTAGCAGGGAGGTTCTCAGGAACCTGGACCTTAAGGTTGGAAGAGAGTGCTAAACTTTAAAAAACCAATTGCTACCCAGCACTTTACTTTTTTTAGACGGAGTCTCTCCCTGTCCAGGCTGGAGTGCACTGGCACAATCTTGGCTCACTGCAACCTCCACCTCCCAGGTTCAAGCAATTCTGCCACCTCAGCCTCCCGAGTAGCTGGGATCACAGGCATGTACCACCATGCAGGCTAATTTTTGTATTTTTAGTAGAGACGGGGTTTTACCATGTTGGTCAGGCTGGTCTCAAACTCCTGATCTTGGGTGATCCACCCGCTTCTGCCTCCACCTCTGAAAGTGTTGGGATTACAGGCATGAGCCACCACACCCGCTCTGCTATCCAGCGCTTCTATCGGGCCTTCAAATGTTAGAACCAGTGCTGTCTGTTCAATCATAATTAAATATTTAATCAATTTTGGCCAGGTGCAGTGGCTCATGCCTGTAATCCCAGCACTTTGGGAAGCCAAGGCGGGTGGATCATTTGAGGTCAGGAGTTCAAGGCCAGCCTGGCCAACATGGTGAAACCCCATCTCTACTAAAAGTACAAAAATTATCTGGGTGTGGTGGCACACACCTGTAATCCCAGCAACTCATGACGCTGAGGCAGGAGAATCACTTGAACTCAGGAGAATCACTTGAACCCAGGAAGCAGATGTTGCAGTGAGCTGAGATCATGCCACTGCACTCAGGCCTGGGCGACAGAGTAAGACTCTGTATCAAAAAAAAATTTAGGCCAGGCACGATGGCTCACACCCATAATCCCAGCACTTTGGGAGGCCGAGGTGGGTGGATCACCTGAGGTCAGGAGTTCAAGACCAGCCTGGCCAACATGGAGAAACCTCGTCTCTACTAAAAATTTAAAAATTATCTGGGTGTGGTGGCACACACCTGTAATCCCAGCTATTCAGGAGGCTGAGGCAGGAGAATCCCTTGAACCCAGGAGGCAGAGGCTGCAGTGAGCCGAGATTGTGTCACTGTACTCCAGCCTGGGTGACAGAATGAGTCTCAGAAAAAAAAAAAGTAATCAATTTTGAATACTGAATATTGAATCAAGGACAAAAGAGTATCCACTATTTAATGGACATATTCATAGTGCATGACAGAAGACTTACCTTTCTATTCCAACACTTACAATTTTAAAGTGCAGCTCTAGGCTCTTCTTAAACTTGAATGTGCATCAGAATCACCTGGAGGGCTTGGTCAAGCACAGATTACCTGTTAACCAGCCCCAGCGTTTCTAATTCAGTAGCTCTAATGTGGGAACTGAGAATCTGCATTTCTGACAAGTTCCCAGGTTACACTGCTGCTGCTAGTCAAGGGATGACACTGTGAGACCTACTGATCTAGAACTTAAGAGTTTAAAAGCATAAGTGATATTGCCTTAAAAAAAAAGGTGAAATGTTGGCTGTTGCAGTGGCTCACGCCTGTAATCCCAACACCTTGTGAGAAAGTTGGGAAGATCGCTTGAACCCAGGAGTTTGAGACCAGCCTGGAAAACACAGTGAGACCCCTGTCTCTACAAAAATACTTTAAAAAAAATTAGCCAGTGTAGTGAAGTGTGCCTATTGTTTCTGCTACTGTGGAGGCTAAGGCAGGAGGATCACTTGAAGCTGCTATGAGTTGTGTTTAATCCATCACACTCCAGCCTGGGTGAAAGAGCAAGACCGTCTCAAAAAACAACAACAACAACAAAAAAAACAAAACAAGAAAAGTAAAATGTTACCCAATAATTGAAAATTTCTGTATCTCTAACATAATGTTTCAAATAATACTGAAACTTTCATTCTAATGTAAATCCATGTATACAGGAGTGATTTCTGTTTTGAAATTTTATTAAAAAAGGAAAATAGCATTAGTGTCGACTATTATTGTATTTCTCCCCAAAACACAATGGTGAACATAAAATTTGACTTTTTTTTTTTTTTGAGATGGAGTCACGCCGTCGCCCTGGCTGGAGAGGAATGACACAATCTCAGTTCACTGCAACCCCTGCCTCCTGGGTTCAAGTGATTCTCCTGCCTCAGCCTCCCAAGTAGCTGAGATTACAGGTGTGCACCAGCAGGCCCAGATAATTTTTTCTATCTTTAGTAGAGACAGGGTTTCACCATGTTGGCCAGGCTGGTATCGAATTCCTGACCCTTGTGATCCGCCCGCCTTGGCTCCCAAAGTGCTGGGATTATAGGTGTGAGCCACCACACCTGGCCTAAAATTTGACTTTTTAGTAATGATGCTCTATTTAATTTGTAGTCCTTCAAATTGCAGGATAGACTGGGCACACTGGCTCACACTTATAATCCTAGCACGTCGGGAGGCCAAGGCAGGCAGATCACTTGAGGCCAGGAGTTCAAGACTAGCCCGGCCAAGATGGCAAAATTCTGTCTCTACCGAAAATATAAAAATTAGCCAGGCATGGTGGTGCATGCCTGTAATCCCAGCTACTTGGGAGGCTGAGGCACGAGAATCGCTTGAACCCAGGAGGTAGAGGTTGCAGTGAACCAAGATGACGTCACTGCACTCCAACTTGGGTTGGAAAATCCTAACAAATTGCAGGGTACATGCATAATTTGGGATCTGTCAGTTTTAGGGATGTTACCAGAAATGATGAAAACCCAAAGGGCAAGAGGAATACAGGCACAGAAATTTTGTTTTATTTCAGGTTCAGGGGTACATGTGCAGTTTTGCTATACAGGTAAATTGCATGTTACAGGGGTTTGGTGTACAGATTATTCATTATCCCAATAAATATAGTACTCAAAAAGTAGTTTTTCCATCCTCACCCTCCTCCTACTCTCCACTCTTAAGTAGGCCCCAGTGTTTGCTGCTCCCTTCTGTGTCCATATGTACTTGATGTTTAGCTCCCACTTATAAGTGAGAACATGCAGTGTTTGGTTTTCTGTTCCTGTGCTAATTCTCCTATAATGGTCTCCAGCTCCATCCATGTTGCTGCAAAAGATGCGATCTTGGCTAGGCACGGTAACCTCACACTTGTAATCCCAGCACTTTGGGAGGCTGAGGGAGGCGAATCACTTGAGTCTAGGAATTCAAGACCAGCCTTGCCAACATGGCAAAACCCTTATCTCTACTATAAATATAAAAATTAGCCAGGCATAGTGGCACATGCCTATCGTCCCAGCTACCTAGGAGACTTAGACATGAGAATCACTTGAACCTAGGAGGTGGAATTTGTAGTGAGCAGAGATAACACCACTGCACTCCAGTCTGGGCGACAGAGTGAGACTTTGTCTCAAAATAAGAAAAAATAAAATAAAAAATAAAAGGACACTATCTCACTCTTTTTTACGGCTATATAGTACTCCGTGGTATACATACCACATATTCTTTATCCAGTCTTTCACTGATGGGCATTTAGTTGATCCCTTATCTTTATTATTGTGAATATTGCTGTGATAAACATACTTATGCATGTATCTTTACAGTAGGATGATTTATATTCCTTTGGGTATGTACCCAATAATGGGATTGCTGGGTCAAATGGTAATTCTGTTTTAAGTTCTTTCAAAAATCGCCAAGCTGCTTTCCACAATGGCTGAAGTAATTTATATTCACACCAGCAGTGTATAAGTGTTCCCTTTTCTCTGCAACCTCACCAGCATCTGTTATTTCTTGAATTTTTAATAATAGCCATTCTGTCTGGTGTGAGATGGTATCTCATTGTGGTTTTGATTCGCATTTCTCTGATTATTAGCATCAGAAGATGAGCATATTTTTCATATATTTATTGGCCACTTGTATGTCTCCTTTTGAAAAGTGTGTTTGTGTCCTTTGCTCACCTTTTAATCGGGTTTTTTTTGCGTGTAAATTTTTGCTTGTAAATCTATCTTCTTCCTAGATTCTAGACATTAGATCTCTGCCAGATGCATAGTTTGCAAATATTTTCTTCTATTCTACAGGTTGGCTGTTTACTCTGTTAATACTTTATTTTACTGTGCAGAAGCTCTTTAGTTTAATTAAGTCCCATTTATCAATTTTTTTTTTTTTTTTTTTTTTTTGGCTGCAATTGCTTTCGGCATCTTTGTCATTAAATCTTTGCCAGGGTCTATGTCCAGAATGATATTTCCTAGGTTATCTTCCAGGTTAAGTTTAAAGTTTTACATTTAGATCTTTAATCCATCTTCAGTTGATTTTTGTAAAGGATGTAAAGAAGGGGTCTAGTTTCAATCTTCTGCAAGTAGCTAGCCAGTTATCATAGCACCATTTATTGAGCAGGGAGTCCTTTCCCCATTGCTTGTTGACTCTGTTGAAGATCAGATGGTTGCAGGTGTGCAGCATTATTTCTGGGCTCTCTATTCTGCTCAATTGGTCTATGTGCTATTTTTGTACCAGTACCATGCTCTTTTGGTTACTATAGCCCTGTAGTATAGTTTGAAGTTGGGTAATGTGATGTCTCCGGCTTTGCTCTTTTTGTTTCAGACTGCCTTGGCTATTCAGGCTCTTTTTGGTTCCATAGAGATTTTTAAATAGTTTTTTTCTAATTCTGTGAAGAATGTCATTGGTAGTTTGATAGGAATAGTACTGAATCCATAAATTGCTGTGGGCAGTACAGCCATCTACCAGTATTGATTCTTCCTATCTACGAGCATGGGATGTTTTTCCATTTGTTTGTGTCATCTCTGATTTCTTTGAGCAGTATTTTGTAATTCTTGCTATAGAGATTTTTCACCTCTCTTGTTAGCTGTATTGCAAGGTATTTTATCCTTTTTTTTGAGATGGCATCTCAGTCTGTTGCCCCAGCGAGAGTGCAGTGGCACAATCTCGGCTCACTGCAACCTCTGCCTCACAGGTTCAAGCAATTCTCCTGCTTCAGCCTCCTGTGCAGTCGGGACTACAGGTGGGCACCACCACACCCAGCTAATTTTTGTATTTTTAGTAGAGATGGGTTTTACCATGTTAGCCAGGCTGGTCTCGAACTCCTGACCTCAAGTGATCCACCTCCCTTGGCCTCCCAAAGTGCTGGGATTACAGGCATGAGCCACCATGCCCGACTGGTATTTTATTCTTTTTGTGAATGGACTATGTTCTCGATTTGGCTCTCAGCTTGAATGTTGTTGGTGTATAGGAATGCTACTGATTTTTGTACATTGATTTTGTATCCTGAAACTTTGCTGAAGCTGTTCATTAGATCAAGGGGCTTTGGGCAGAGACTATGGGGCTTTCTAGGTATAGAATCACATCATCTGTGAAAAGGGATCGTTTGACTTCCTCTCTTCCTGTTTGGATGCCTTTTATTTCTTTCTCTTGCCTCACTGCTCTGGCTAGGATTTCCAGAACTATGTTAAATAGGAGTGGTGGAAAGAGCATCTTTGTCTTCTTCTGGTTTTCAAGGGGAATGCTTCCAGTTTTTAACCATACAGTGTAATAATGGCTATGGGTTTGTCATATGGCTGTTATTATTATTATTATTATTATTTGAGACAGAGTCTCACTCTGCTGCCCAGGCTGGAGTGCAGTGACACGATCTTGGCTCATTGCAACCTCCGCCTTTTGGGTTCAAACGATTCTCCTGCCTCAGCCTCCCAAATAGCGGGGACTACAGGCACCTGCCACCAGGCCCGGCTAATTTTTTTTTATTTTTAGTAGAGACAGGGTTTCACCATATTGGCCAGGCTGGTCTTGAACTCCTGACCTTGTGATCCACCTACCTTGGCCTCCCAAAGTGCTGGGATTACAGGCATGAGCCACTGTGCCTGGCCAGAGATGGCTATTATTACTTTGAAGTATGTTCCTTCAATGCCTAAACATGAAGGGATATCGAATTTTATGAAAAGCCTCTTCTGTATCTATTAAGTAATCAAGCAGTTTTTGATTTGAGTTCTGTTTCTGTGATGAATCATATTAATTGGTTTGCATACGTCGTATCAATCCCATATCCCAGGGATAAAGCCTACTTGATCATGGTGGATTAGCATTTTGATGTGTTGCTGGATTCAGTTTCCTAGTATTTTGTTGAGGATTTTTACATCTATGCTCATCTACTGGCCTGAAGTCTTTTTTTGTTGTGCTTCTGCCAGGTTCTGGCATCAGGATGCTGCTGCCCTCACAGAGTTAGGGAGGAGTCTCTCCTCCTCAATTTTTTGAAATAGTTTGAGTAGGAGTGGTACCAGCTCTTCTTTACACATCTGATAGAATTCAGCTGTGAATCCATCTGGTTCCAGACTTTTTTCAGTTGGGAGACTTTTTATTACTGACTCAATTTCGGAACTTGTTATTTGTCTTTTCAGGGATTCAATTTCTTCTGGGTACAGTCTTGGTAGGTTGTATATGCCCAGGAATTTATCCATTTCTACTAGGTTTTCCGGCTTGTATGCATAGAGGTGTTTGTCTCTCAGGGTTGGGTTTTTAATTATTATTTCTGTGTGGTTACTGGTAATGTCCCCTTTATCAATTTCTGGTTGTGTCTATTTAGACCTTTGCTCCTTTTTTATTAGTCTAGTTAGCAGTCTTATTATTATGATTATTTTCAAAAAACCAACTCCTAGATTTGTTGATCTTTTGTATGGTTTTCATATCTCAATTTCCTTCAGTTCAGCTTTGGTTTTAGTTATTTCTTATCTTCTGATAAAGAGTTTGCTCTTGTTTTTCTCCTTCCTCTAGTCATGTTGTTAGGCTGTGAATTTGAGATCTTTCTAACTTTTTGAAGTGAGCATTCATGCTATAAACTTCCCTCTTATCTCTGCCTTAGCTATGTACCAAAGATTCTGGTATGCTGTATCTTTGTTCTCATTAATTTCAAAGAATGTCTTGATTTCTGCTTTAATGTCATTATGTACCCATAAGTCATTCAAGAGCAGACTGTTTAATTTTCATGTAATTATGTGGCTTTCAGTGATTTTCTCAGTATTGAATTCTATTTTTATTGTGCTATGGCCCAAAAGCATGGTTAGTATGAGTTCAGTTTTTCTGAATTTGCTGAGGCTTGTTTTATGTCTGATTGTGTGGTCAACTGTAGAGTATGTGCCATGTGCGGATGAGAAGAATATATATTCTGTTGTTTTCAAGTGGAGTGTTCTGTAGATGTCTATTAGGTCCATTTGGTCGTGTCGAGTCCAAATCCTGAATATCTTTGTTAGTTTTCTGCCCTGATCATCAGTCTAATACTGTCAGTGGGGTAATGAAGTCTCTCACTGTTATTATGTAGTTATCTAAGCCTCTTCATAGGTCTCTAAGAACTTGCTTTATGAATGTGGTTGCTTCTGTGTTGGATGTATATAAATTTAGGATAGTCACATCTTGTTGAATGGAGCCCTTTACCATTATGTAATGCCTTTCTTTGTCTTTTTATCTTTGTTGGTTCAAAGTCTATTGTGTCTGAAATCAGAATAGCAATCCCTGCTCTTTTTTCTGTTTTCCATTTGCTTGGTATATTTTTCTTCATCTCTTTACTTTGAGCGAATGGGTATCACCGTATGCGGGATTGGTCTCTTGTTGGGTCTTGCTTCTTTATCCAATTTGTCACTCTGTCTTTTAAATGGGACATTCAGTATATTTACACTCACAGTATTGTTATGTGTGGATCTGTTCCTGTCATCATGTTGTTAGCTGGCTATCATACAGACTTGTTTGTATGGTTGCTTTATACTATCACTAGTCTATGTACTTAGGTATGTTTTGTTGTTGTTTGTTTTTTCTTGAGACAGAGTTTCATTCCTGTTTCCCAGGCTGGAGTGCAGTGGTGCCATCTCAGCTCACTGAAACCTCCGCCTCCCAGGTTCAAGTGATTCTCCTGCCTCAGACTTCTGAGCTGAGATTACAGGCATCTACCACCACACCAGCTAATTTTTTGTATTTTTAGTGAAGACAGGGTTTCACCATGTTGGCCAGGCTGGTCTCAAACTCCTGACCTCAAGTGCTCCACCCACCTTGGCCTCCCAAACTGCTGGGATTACAGGCGTGAGCTGCTGTGCCTGGCCCTTAGGTGTGTTTTTGCAGTGGCTGATAATGGTCTTTCCCTTCCATGTTTAGTGTTCCCTTCAATACCCTATTAAGGCAGGACTGGTGATAACAAAATTCCTTAGCATGTGCTTGTCTGAAAAGGAACTTATTTCTCCTTCACTCATAAAGCTTAGCTTGACTGGATATGAAATTCTTGATTGAAAATTCCTTGCTTTAACAATGTTGCATTATGAGCCAGGCACAGTAGCTCACAGTGCTGGCCTGTAATCCCAGCACTTTGTGAGGCTGAGGAGGGCAGATCAAGATCACTTGAGGCCAGGAGCTTGAGACCAGCCTGGTCAACATGACAAAACCCTGTCTCTACTAAATTAAATACACAAATTACCTGGGCATGGTGGTGTGTGCCTGTAGTCCCCAGCTACTCAGGAGGCTGAGGCACGAGAATCGCTTGAACCCAGGAGGCAGAGGTTGTAGTGAGCCAAGATACCACTGCACTCCACCTTGGTGACAGAGGGAGACTCTGTCTCAAAAAAAAAAAAAAAGAAAAAAGTTGAATCTAGGCCTCCATTTTCTTCTGGCTTGTAGGGTTTCTACTAAAACGTCTGTTAGCCTGGTGGGGCTCCCTTTGAAGGTGACCTGTCCCTTATTCCGGCTGCCTTCAACATTTTTTTTCTTTCATCTAGACCGTGGAGAATCTGATGACTATGTGTCTTGGGCATGGTCTTCTTGTGTAGTATTTCATAGGGTTCTCTGCATTTTCTGAATTTGAATTTTGGCCTCTCTAGGGAGACTGGGAAAACATTCATGGATAATAATCTGAAATATGTTTTCCAAGTTGCTTACTTTCTCTCTTCCTATCTTTCAGGGATGTCAATGAGTTATATATTTGGTTTGGTCTCTACATAATCCCATATTTCTCAGAGGTATTCATCTTTTATTTTCTTTATTTTTGTCTGAGTTATTTTGGAGAGCTGGTCTTTGAGCTCTGGGATTCTTTCCCCAGCTTGGTCAATTCTGGTGTTAATACTTGCAATTACATTTTGAAATTCTTTTTTTTTTTTTTTTTTTTTTGAGATAGAGTCTTGCTTTGTCACCCAGGCTGGAGTACAGTGGCCCGATCTCGGCTCTCTGCTGCCTCCGCCTCCCGGGTTCAAGCAATTCTCCTATCTCAGTCTCCCGAGTAGCTGGGATTACAGACGCCCGCCACCACACCCAACTAATTTTTGTATTTTTATTGGAGACAGGGTTTCACCATATTAGCCAGGCTGGTCTTGAACTCCTGACCTGGTAATCCACCCGCCTTGGCCTCCCAAAGTGCTGGGATTACAGGCATGAGTCATGGTGCCCAGCTGAAATTCTTCAAGTCAGTTTTTCACCTATATCAGCTCAGTTTGTTTGTTTTTCTTTTTTTTTCTTTTTTTGAGATGGAGTCTCGCTCTGTTGCCCAGGCTGGAGTGCAGTGGTGTGATCTTAGCTCACTGCAACCTCCACCTCCCGGGTTCAAGCGATTCTCCTGCCTCAGGCTCCCAAGTAACTGGGATAACAGGCGCCTGTGACCACACCTAATTTTTTGTATTTTTATTAGAGATGGGTTTTCTTGGCCAACCATGTTGGCCAAGCTGGTCTCGAATTCTGACCTCAAGTGATCTACCCACCTTGGCCTCCCAAAGTGCAGGGATTACAGGTGTGAGCCACTGTGCCCAGGCAGTTTTTTCTTAAAACGGCCATTTCATCTTTCATCTCCTATACTGTTTTATTGTATTCCTTAAAATCCTTGGATTGGGTTTCAACTTTTTCCTGAATGTTGATGATCTTGTTCCTATCCATATTCTGAATTCTACTTCTAATTCTATTTGGCTTGGTTAAGAACCACTGCTGGGGAACTAGTGCAGTCGTTTAGCAGCAAGAAGACACTGGTTTTTGGCGATGCCAGAGTTGGTGGTTCTTTCTCATCTTTGTGGGCTAATGTTCCTTCAATCTTTGAAGTTGCTGTCCTTTGAATGGATTTTTTTTTGGGGGGGGGGGGGTGCTTTCATATTCTTTGATGTCTCTGGGGATTTGATTGGGTTCAGTCAACTGGTTTCATTTCTGGTAGATTTTTGGGGGAGCTAAGGTTCAGCTCAGCACTCCTGGGCTGTGTCCTCCAACTCCTGGCGGCTGATATTGGGCCCTCAGCTTTGTTCTCTGGCTCTTCAAGGTTGAGAACGTGCAACAGTGGAGGAATTGAGGTGTTCTTGGGCCACGGCCACAACACTCTGAAAGGTAGTGCCAGCCAAAGCATTCTGTCAGATAGTGGCAACCTCTTTGCTTGTGCCAGCGGCACCAGCAGTGTGGTGGGGTGCACAGTCATTAGCTGAGGTGGGGTGCTGGGAGGCCTGGGGGATGCCAGCCTCTGTGTGGGCACTGGCAGCAGCAGCGGTGCAGGGCCACTGGGGTCTGTGTACACATTTGCACTAATGGCAGTAGTAGCACGGGGATGGAGATGGTAACCTTTGTAAATAGTGTTCACACCAGCCATGGTGGTGTTGCAGGGCCCAGAATGTTAATGAGAATGGCAAAACCTATCTTTAGCAGACTGGGCCATGTTGCCCAGACTAGTCTTAAACTCCTGAGCTGAAGCAATCTGCCCACCTCGGCCTCCCAAAGTGCTAGGATTACAGGTGTGAGCTACCATGCCTGGCAAATTTAGTCCATTTCCAAAGGTGCAAAGTTTAACTGGAACTTAGCAACAAAGTGATAAAACTATTTACAGTGAACATTGCTGTTGAGTTCCCAACCTCCATATCTCACCCTTTTTGAGCAGCAGCAATATAATCTGGAGAACTGACCTCACTCCAGAGTGAGCCTAAAATTCTAAGGGCAATAGTGACTGATTTGGGGATGGGGTAGGTGACCAAATTCCAGCCAATGAGACATGAGAAAAGGTTCTTAAAGGTCTCAATGTTCTTGCTCACTCTCAGAAGAATGCAATGGAAAGGCTGCCCAGGTCCACCTTCTCCCCCAACTCATCCATGGGCTGTGGACAGCACATGGATGTAAGCTCAGCCCACAATGCTACAGGCAGTTAGTTGTTTCATCACCAAGAGTAGGATAAGACGCATCTGATGTGTCAGTATGAATAAACACTTGATCCTACAGACACTGAACATGCATAATTTTTCTTATATTCAGGGAAAACATTACATACAATTACCTCTGCCTTTCCGAGCTGTGCTTTCTTCTACCCAATACACTTTTGGAAGACCTTTGAGAAGTCGAAGAAGGTAAGGAACCACACAATCTTTGTGCTAAAAAATAATAATAATAAATTACATTTAATAAATTAAATGATTGGTAGCTTTTCAGCCCAGATTAAGCCCAGAGCATATCCATATCCTAATCATCTCAGAGATTCTCCAGGGATAATGTAAAGTGCATGTAAGTTCACATGGCATCACTCCATTCCTGTTTTCACATTGCAGAGTCCAGAGGCTGTCCCATCAACCCGCATCAAAGAAGCCTAAGGGAAGGGTTTAAACCTGCCCTCTGGAGCTGAGGGTCCAGCCTGCTCAAGCCTCCTCTGGGGGCCGGGCCTCTCCAGAAGGTACACATGTGTATGCACTCAAAGCTGTCTTCAGTGAGAATGGTTTAGAGTCCCAAAACCCATCCATGAGCCCCAGAATAAGATCCTAAGGATGGAGAGAAGCTCATAGTGTGAGCATCTCAACTTGGTGATGCTTTTCTCTGTTCACGTCCCTTGTCCTCTTTCCTTTTTTTTTTTTTAACTTTCTACTTCATGTTTCCTCTTGCTTTTCTCAAGTTGAGCATCAGACTTTATACTTAACATTTGTCCAGTGAAAAATTACTTTCCTCTAGTTTCTGAACTAGCCAATCAACACCAACATACAGCTTCATAACCTTCCATCATTGGATTTGGAGCTATTTCCCAATTTACAACTGTTGCAGTTAAGGATAGATGTGCTCCAGAGAAGTGTGCTCCAGAGGAAAGGAGCACTATCTTATGTTTTGAAATGCTGACAAACCACATGGTAGTTTTAAAAGCATGGCTGCAGCCAGGCACAGTGGCTCACACCTGTAATCCCAGCACTTTGGGAGACCCAGGCAGGTAGATCACTTGAGCTCAAGAATTCGAGACCAGGCTGGCCAATGTGGCAAAACCCTGTCTCTACTAAAAATACAAATATTAGCTGGGTGCGGTGGCATGTGCCTATAGTCCCAGCTACATGGGAGGCTGAGGTGGGAGGATTGCTTGAGCCTGAGAGGTGAAGCCTGCAGTAAATCGAGATCGTGCCCCTGCACTCCAGCCTGGGAGACAGAGTGAGATTCTGTCACAAAAAAATTAAAACATAAAAACATGGCAGAAGGCACACAGCTTCCACCTGGCTCTTTCTCAGGACACCTGCCCTGGAACCTAGATGCTGTGCTGTGATAAGACCCAGGAATGAGAGACTTCAGGTGATTCCAGCCCCCTAACCTACACTAAATAGAGTCAGTTGAGCCCTGTCTAAATTGCAGATTCATGAATCAAGTAAATAAAACGATGTATTAAGCACTAAGTTTGGGTGCAGTTTGTTATACCATAACAGATAACCAAAAACAAAGAGAGAATTTTAAAAATGAACTGGCTAAGACATCTGTCCAGGATCCTAGTGCACTGACAGGAACAAAACTCCGTAAGGACTGAACCACATGGCCTCCTGCAGAGCAAGTGGCTCCAGGTGGCTCTTTCCTATATAAACTGTGATGACATTAGCAGCACAGGGTGAGTAAAACCACCTCAGCTCCTCTGGCCACAGCTATGCTGCCACGGAAGCCCACTGCTGGGACCAGAAGGAGGTCAATGCATGGCCCATCCTGGAGAGGAGCAAGGAATATAAGCACCAGGTAAACCAAGAAAGGTGGTCCCTAGGGCTTGCTTAGGGGGCTAGCAAAGCATGCTAGGTTCCTCTCTTGTATACAGGAGGCCGATGGGCTATCCTGGACATACAGGCGAACTCTACGGTCCAAGGGACAATGTCACATGCCACCTGGGATCCTGCTAGTCCTCACTCAGAACCTGAATGACACCAAAAGTAATTTGTGCTCATCTATTCATTGTCATCTTAATACAACACTTTCAGGACATACAAGTAAATCTATCAAAGAATGTGTTTGCCAAAGATATTATCAAGTAATCCACATTTGAACAACAACAGTTTCTTATACAAAAATTTTTTAAATGTTTTGCCCTTTATAATTTATTTTATATTTATGTAGGATATGGTAAACAGAAAAAGTAAAAATGGTTTTCTTCCTTTTCACATTTATAAATAAACAGGCAGGCTGGTTATGGTGGCACATGCCTGTAATCCCAGCACTTTGGGAGGCCTAAGCAGGAGGATCACTTGAGACCAGGGTTGGAGATCAACCTGGGTAACATAGCAAGACCCTCGTTTCTACAGAAAATTCTAAATCATGCCCATGCCTCTAATCCCAGCTGCTCAGGAGGCTGAGATGGGAGGATCCCTTGAGCCCAGGAGTTCAAGGCTGCATTAAATAATGTCTGCGCCACTGCATTCCAGCCTAGGCAATAGAGTGAGACTCTGTCTCCAAGAATAAATAAATAAATAGATAGATAGCAGAAGAAAAGCCAAAATGAAGCTTATGCATCTAATTGTTTTTTTAATTAACCTTGATTAGGTAACCTATTTAATTGTTAAAATACTACTCTATAATTAAAATTCTTATTTTTTCAAATGTATAAATACTCTGTCAAAATATTAATGCTTATTGGAGCAAAATTTCCAGGAGATGGAAGCAATCTTTTCTGGACCCTAAATATTCAAATATCTAACATCTTTATTTACCTAACATAGCATGATTAAACCTGGAATTTAGAAATGGTATCTGGTAATGATAAAAGTAGACAGACAAATAAATAAATATTCAATAGCCAATGATCAATCATTTGTTTCAGTTAGCTTTGGTAAATATAAAAATATACACAAAAAACAGTCACACTATTTTTTTTTGTTGGAGCTACAGGGCTAGTTTTTAAGTCCCTATTAAAAGGTACATTGAGGCAGGGCATGGTGGCTCATGTGTGGTTCACACCTGTAATCCCAGCACTTTGGAAGGCTAAGGAGGGCAAATCACATGAGGTCAGGAGTTCAAGACCAGCCTGGCCAACATGGCGAAACCCCATCTCTATGAAAAATACAAAAAAAAATTAGCTGGGCATGGCGGCTGGCGCCTATAATCCCAGCTACTAGGGAGGCTGAGGCAGGAGACTCACTTGAACCCTGGAGGCAGAGGTTACAGTAAGCCAAGATTGCGCCACTGCACTCCAGCCTGGGCGACAGAGCAAGACTCCATCTCAAAAAAAAAAAAAAGTACACTGATACATACTCTTAAACTTTATACGTGCGCATGCACACACACACACACACACGTATGTATAGCACAATTTTGAAAAAGATATTATATCAAAATTACCTAAAATGATTCTGTCCTTTTGGAAGGAGAAATACAGCACCCTTGAGTCTCACTTATGAGCATTTTACCTGAGCTTGAAAACGAAACCTACCCTTGAAGGCACACAGTTACTGAATTCGAAGCATTTTAACTTACTCTATGGCACATAATAACAAACAAACAAAACACATTTTCTTTATAACATACTATATTCACACAATTCCAAAAAACTCAAATTTTCTAAGATTTACATTAGGAAGTCTCATTCCCACCTTGTCCTACCCTCCGAACTAACCACTTTAATTAGGTTCAAATGTATTCTTCAAGTAATGCTTTAGATAAATATAAGCAGATACAAATCTAAATGCTCACTATACCTCCTTTTACAATGAAGAAACTTTTAATTTCATGAAGACTTACCTGAAGATCAGATTCAATCAGAAATATGCCCAATGCAATCACTGCATCTCTCCGTCTTTCATCTAACTGGAAGATCCCATGGAAATCCACTGGACACATGCAAAGAAGCTTTTGGACCTAGAAAATGAGACCCCCAAAAAGAAACAGCTCCACAAAATAGAAAACCACATTCAAAATAAACCAAGCTGAATACAGTGGCACATGCCTGCAGTCCCAGCTATTCAGGAGGCTGAAGTGGGAGGATAACTTGAGCTTGGGAGTTTGAGACTAGCCTGGCCAATATAGTAAGATACTATCTCTTAAATAAATAAAAATAAAAAAGGGCCGGGCGCGGTGGCTCACGCCTGTAATCCCAGCACTCTGGGAGGCCGAGGCGCGCGGATCACCCAAGGTCGGGAGTTCAAGACCAGCCTGACCAACATGGTGAAACCCTGTCTTAAAAAATAAATAAATAAAATAAAATTAATTAATTAATTAATTAAAATAAAATAAAATAAAATAAAAAATAAATAGGTCAGGCTCAGTGGCTCACGCCTGTAATCCCAACACTCTGGGAGGCCAAGGCAGGCGGATCACCTGAGGTCAGGAGTTCAAGACCAGCCTAGCCAACACGGTGAAACCCTGTCTCTACTAAAAATACAAAAATTAGTCAGGTATGATGGCACGCACCTGTCTTCCCAGTGAATCGCCTGAACCCAGGAGATGGAGGGGGCAGTGAGCCAAGATCGTGCCACTGCATTCCAACCCAGGTAACAGAGCAAGACTCTGTCTCAAAAAAAACAAAAACAAAAACAAAACAAAGTAGCATAAAAGCCCAAAAAGTCCATGTAACCAATAAGTCATAATTTTTTTCCAGTTAAAAGATCACAGGACATATCCAGCTGCTGAAATGATTGTATACATGCCCCCCAAAAACACAGACTCTGAGGAGTATGAGCTGAGAGTTAAAACCGTGTATACTCAGAGGGAGTAAGACACAATGGCTAAAGTTTGCATTTTGGTGTTAGGACAGTCTAAGTGGGGGTCCCCACCCGCTCACTACGAACAGGTTACCCAAACTAACCTGCAGTAACAATGCTTCCCTGGCTCTTTTAAAAATCAAATGTGGGCCGGGCATGGTGGCTCACGTCTGTAATCTCAGCACTTTGGGAGGCCGAGGCGGGTGGATCACGAGGTCAAGAGATCAAGACCATCCTGGCCAACATGGTGAAACCCCGTCTCTACTAAAAATATCAAAAAATTAGCTGGGCATGGTGGCGCGTGCCTGTAGTCCCAGCTACTCGGGAGGCTGAGGCAACAGAATTGCTTGAACCCAGGAGGCGGAGGTTGCAGTGAGCCGAGGTCGCGCCACTGCACTCCAGCCTGGTGCCTGGTGACAGAGTGAGACTCTGTCTCAAAAAAAAAAAAAATCAAACGTGTGGCTGGCGCAGTGGTTCACACCTATAATCCCAGTGCTTTGGGAAGCCAAGGCAGGCGGAATATGAGGTCTGGAGCTCGAGACCAGCCTGGCCAATAAGGTGAAACCACATCTCTACTAAAAATAATTAGCTGGGTGTGGTGGCGCATGCCTGTAGTCCCAGCTACTGGGAGGCTGAGGCAGAAGAATCACGTGAACCCGGGTGGCGGAGGTTGCAGTGAGCCGAGATCACGCCACTGCACTGCAGCCTGGCGACAGAACGAGACTGTCTCAAAAAAATAATAATAATAATACAAAAAGTAGCTGGGCATGGTGGTGCACGCCTGTAGTCCCAGCTACTTGGGCAGCTGAGGTGGGAGAATCACCTGAACCTGGAAGGCAGAGGTTGCAGTGAGCCAAGATCATGCCACTGCATTCCAGCCTGGGCGACAGAGCGAGACTCCGTCACAAAAAAAAAAAAAAAAAAAATCAAATGTGTGAAGCAGTTGGGACCGAGCACAGCACATAGTCAATGCTCAATAAACATTATCTATTGTTACTGGATATGCTATAATAGCAGCTAGTGGAAGGCAAAAACAGGCAATAAGTTAGCAATTTACTGAATACATCAAAGAATTAGGATTATCTTCAGAAGAAACCAACAGCAAATATACATCTTAAAGTAACTGAAAATCTAAACTTACTGCGAATAAGAACACAGGTGATGTCAATCTTGAAAATCTATGCCACAAGAAGTACTAAGCAAATCAATGAGAAACACCAGGAGACCCTTTACCTTGTAGTCTGCTGAAGACCAATGACAATTCACCCACATTGATACAGCTGTGGTGGGATGTTTTAACAGCTAAGTAAATCAAATGTACTGCTTGGCATTTGCCCTGAAAATGTGTTAATGAATTACCACTGTAATTTTTTAAAAGAAAGCAAATCATTTTTTGTTGGCTTGGATTTTAAAAAGGTAAATATAAAGGGGTAGCACAGATCTGACAGAAAAGCACCTTCTAACCCAAAGAGGGGTAACATTCTTTGTCCTAGTGATTTTCCTTCTACAAATGATTGTAAACATATAATTATAACTCAGGCAAATATTGCACAGAAATACATTCATCACCGTGTTGCGTATATAAATTAAAAACTGGAACAATCTAAATAACCAATATTAGGAGAATAAATGATGATTCAGCCACTTGGTAAAACAGTAGGTTGAACCATATGAAACTGCTGATATTCAACCACTTTTTGGACACAAAAACAATGCTTTCAGAAAATTCAACCTAATATTACAGACATTACAAATGGTGTTTTTCTAGGACTGTGCAATGACATGAAACACAATGTTCTAAATTTCTATAAACCCATGAGAGGAAAGATCTTAATTACTGTATATAGAAAAAACACTGAAAGATTCTAGAAGGATACAGCTGAATAAAATAAAAATAAAAAGGCCGGGCTTGGTGGCTCACACCTGTAATCCCAGCACTTTGCGAGGCTGAAGCAGGCAGATCACAAGGTCAGGAAATCGAGACCATCCTGGACAACACGGTGAAATCCTGTGTCTACTAAAAATAAAAAAAAAAAATTAGCTGGGGTGGTGGCGCATGCCTATAGTCCCAGCTACTCGGGAGGCTGAGGCAGGAGAATTGCTTGAACCCAGGAAGCAGAGATTGCAGTGAGCCGAGATCATGCCACTGTACTACAGCCTGGGTGACAGTGCGAGACTTCATCTCAAAAAAATAAATAAATAATAAACAATAAAAAATACAGGCCCAGTGCAGTGGCTCATGCCTGTAATCCCAGCTCTTTGGGAGGCTGAGGCAGGCAGATCACAAGGTCAAGAGATCGAGAGCATCCTAGCCAACATGGCGAAACCCCATCTCTACCAAAAAATACAAAAATTAGCTGGTCGTGGTGGTACACGCCTGTAGTCCCAGCTACTCCGGAGGCTAAGGCAGGAGAATCGCTTGAACTCAGGAGGTGGAGGTTGCAGTGAGCCGAGATCACGCCACTGCACTCCAACCTGGAGACAGAGCAAGACTCTGTCTCAAAAAAAAAAAAAAAAAAAAATAAAAAAATAGATTTAAAAAATAGAAAAAAATCTCAAAATGTTAATGGTTTTGAGACGTAGGATTACCTGTGGTTTTACTTGTTGTAGATGCTTTTATATTTTCCAAAATATGTTCCCTGAGAAAACATTATTTAAGTAATTAGAAAAGAATCAGTAAGTTAAAATAAGAATATTTACATATTAAAAAAATCCATTCTATTATGATTAAATGCTTAGACAAAAGAGCATAAAGTAACAGACAAGAGAAGAACAGAAATGCTAAATTCCCACTTTTCAGTGTTCGTCCATAAGGAGAATGTGCTTCACAATCAGAAGGAAAAACAAAACACAAAGAGAGATCTGCAGACCAACCACAACAGAGTGATAACTTCAGAGATTCTAGCCATTTCAAAATGTTCACCAACGAGTCACACTCGAATCTTCATAGAAAGGGTAAAGTCTCTCAAAAAAAAAACAAACAAACAAAAACTAAAGCGAAGGAAGGTGTAATCACAACAGAACGAGTCAATGAGATTCAAAGAATGCTAATTAATGAGTGAACACCGAAGCAGAGGGAAGACTGGGGGCCCTATCAAAGCCTATGCACTTTGCTTTGTCCTGTGCAATACTTTATCAGTACCCTGCACTAAAACACAGAAGATGGATCCCCACCACAAACCTGGCAGGTGAAACTAACGTGCTAGAAGACAGCACGGAGACTTTCAAACTCGCCAAAATTGTCATAACATCATTATTAAATATGGAAAGGACATAATGGTACAGGAGAGATAACTCATTAATATTCCCACACACCAAACACATACACAGTTGACGTTTTAAATATTTTTGCTGTCAGTACTTTTCTGTGTTCCTAGAGAGTTCTTTGGGAACAGGGTAAAGATCATGCTTTGCTATTCTGTTGCATATAAATAAATCTAATGTTTACAGCTTTTACCTGAGTGAAATGCCACATGGACTTTGGAGTTAGGCCTGAAGTCACATCCTGGCTCTGGTACAGTTAGGTGGCCGACACGCTGAACCTCAGCTTCCCCTTCTGCAGCAGCTTTGTGGGGCTACAGGAGGTCGTGCACCTAAGTAGCTGGCACAGTCACTACCTGGAGCGAGTACTCACTTAACTTTGCGTAAGTATTTTTTGTGCTACTACTCTCCAATGTCGTCAAACAGGGTCTTTGAGTCACTCATGTCAATGTGCCTTTCATTCATTCATTCAGTCACCATTTACTAGGCACCTATTCCATGGGAGGCACTGCCCTGTGTATTGTGGATTGAGAGCAAACCAGGTCGCTCAGAGGACCCCTACACTCTCTTTCTAGTTAGGGACAGATAAACCAAGTGTCAGAGAGGTGCTAGTGCAAGGACAAATACAAATTTAAAGTAAGAGATCTGATTCTCCCTTTTGAAAATAAGGAAAGAGATTTCCCTCCCCTCCTTTTTCTTTAGGAAATTTGAAATTGCAAGTACTCTCTCCACTCTTTGAAATGAATATGGTCCTCTGGAAGACCAGATAGGCCCTTTGCCAGCTGTATGACCTAGGAATGTTCTCAAGGACCTAGGAGCCATCTTTTCGGAAGGTAAACATCAAGGGAGATAGCATCCAATCTCCCAGTTTCTGTGGGAGGATACGAGTCTAACTCCCGCAGGTGCCTCACTCCACGGTGGTGCCCAGCCTGGAGTAGCACCATCTCAGCTCACTGCACCCTCCGCCTCCCAGGTTCAAGTGATTGTCCTGCCTCAACCTCTAAAGTAGTTGGGACTACAGGCACACTGTAATTAACCGCAGCATTTTGGGAGGTCGAGGAGGGCAAATCACTTGAGGTCAGCAGTTTAAGACCAGCCAGGCCAACATGGCAAAACCTTGTCTCTACTAAAAACACAAAAATTAGCCAGGCGTGGTGGCGGATGCCTGTAATCCCAGCTACTTGGGAGGCTGAAGCAGGAAAATCACTTAAACCTGTGAGGTGGAGGTTGCAGTGAGCCATGATCATGCCACTGCACTCCATCCTGGGCGACAGAGTGAGACTCCATCTCAAACAACAACAACAAAGTGTTTTCTTTCCCTCTACCTCTGTGCAGAGTATTTTTGGGTTGATATTTTTTTAAACTATATTTCTCCAACAATAGTGCCAAAGACAACTTTCAATAAGGTGATCAGGGAGGGATCAGGGAGGGATCAGGGAGGGATCACCTTATTGAAAGTAGTCTTTAGCACTATTGTTGGAGAGCGGAGGGCCTCTCTAAGATGGTTCCTTAAATTGGGATCAAGAAGAAGCCAGGAAAGGCTGCTGCTGCTGCAGCACAGTGGAAAAGAGGAAGCAAGGAGGTCCAGGAGTTCAGGCCCAGGCAGAGAAGGTCCCCAGAGGGCCCCACAGGCCAGGTCAGAAGCCTGAATTGTACCCTAATAACAAACACATGGAGGCCTTAGGGCATCAAGTTTAGAACTGAAGTCTACAAGAATCCCTCTGGCTGATGCACAGGAAATGGATTTTAGAGGACAAAAGTGAAAACAGAGAGATGGGTGAGGAGACCCCTGCTGTAGCCAAGGCAAAGATGGTAGCAATCAATGAATAGAGACAGAAACAGACCAGCTCAGGGTATGTTTTGGAGGAAGAGTTAACAGGACTTGATGATGGAAAGGACTGGAAGCAAGGGAAAGATTACTTTAGTTGCCTCTTTGCCACACTTTGCCAGGCCAGGTGCATAGCTCATGCCTGTAATCCAAGCACTCTGGAAAGCCGAGGCAGGAGGATCACTTGAGGCCAGGGAGCTTGAGACCAGACGGGCAACACAGTAAGACCCTGTCTCTACAAAAACATAAACAAAACTAGTCAGGTATTGTCAGCGGCGTGTGAACCAGAGAAACTCCATCCTGAATAAGGGCTGGGTAAAATGAGGCTGAGACCTACCGGGTTGCATTCCCAGATGGCTAAGGCATTCTAAGTTACAGGATGAAAAGCGAGGTCGGCACAAGATACAGGTTATAGAAACCTTGCTGATAAAACAAGCTGCAGTAAAGAAGCCAGTTAAAACCCACCAAAACCAAGATGGCTGGTCTTGAACTCCTGACCTCAGGTGATCCACTCACCTTGGCCTCCCAGAGTTCTGAGATTATAGGCATGAGCCACCGCACCTGGCCGCTAAGGCTTTCTTTTTTACATAAAGTGTAAGAATGGAGTTCCTCTCTCAGGCCAGGTGCTCTGGGTTGGGCTCTAACAATATCCCAGGATCAGAATTCAGGATCTTCAACACAGCTTAGCCATACTGCCAATGCAGCTGTCACCCCACCCAGTAGAGAGAACTGAAGGCAGCGTTTTTTACCTTCAGTCCTTCTTGGCTGCTAGGGCCGCCTTTCCTTCAAATGCCCAGAGGGGCTCTGGGGTACTCTGACTTCAGATCTTCCTCCCCTATCCCCCACTCAACTAAAAACATGTAAATAGAAATCATCTGTAACCATTCAGAAATTACTCTAGAAGTTAGGCACACAGCTTTAAATGTGAAGCAAAGATACCAAAAAGAACAAACAACTCAGAGATTCATGTAATGATTCCACAATTTATGAAATACACTGGCATGGTAGGCAGAATAATGGCACCTCAAAGATGTCCATACCCCCAACCCCCGAGCCTGTGAATGTGTTACTTTACATGGCAAAAGGGACCTTCCAGATATAATTAAATTAAGAACCTTGAAGTAGAGAAATTATCCTGGATTACATAGGCCCAGGGCAATCACAAAGGTGATTAAAAGGAGGAGAGAGAGGCAGAAGAGGGAGTCAGAGTGATGTGAAGTAAGGGTTTGGCCAACCACTGCTCCCTTTGAAGATGAAGGAAGGGGCCAGGAACCAAGGAATGTGCGCAGTTCTAGGAGCTGTAAAAGGCTTGGAAATGATGGCTGGGTATGGTGGCTCACACTTGTCATTTCAGCACTTTGGGAGACCGAGGCAGGTGGATCACCTGAGGTCAGGAGTTCAAGACCAGTCTGGCCACATGGTGAAACCCCATCTCTACTAAAAATACAAAAATTAGCCAGGCGTGGTGGCAAGCCCCGTGGCAGGTGCCTGTAGTCCCAACTACGGGAGGCTGAGGCAGGAGAATTGCTTGAACCCAGGGGATGGAGGTTGCAGTGAGCTGAGACTGAGCCACTGCACTCCAGCCTGTGCAACAAAGAAATACTCCATCTCAAAATATTAAAAATATTAAAATACTTTTTAAAAAAGGAAAAAGGCTTGGAAATGAGTTCTCCCCTAGGGTCTCTGAATAGTATGCAGCCCTGCCATCACCTTGATTTTAGTCCAGTGAAACAAGGGTTGGGTTTCTAACCTACAGAACTGTAAAATTATAAGAGTGTGTTATTCTAACAAGTATGTGGCAATTTATTTACAGTAATAGGAAACTAATGTAAATGGTCACCGGTAATTAAACAAAACTCAAAGCCTACTGAACTGCCTATCAAGAAAAGTACCAAACTGAGTAACAAGATTACAGGCAATAGGCTGGGCACAGTGGCTCGCACCTGTAATCCCAGCACTTTGGGAGGCCAAGGCGAGAGGATCCCATGGCAAAACTCCGTCTCTACTAAAAATACAAAAATTACTCAGGTGTGGTGGCTTGCGCCTGTAATCCCAGCTACTCGGGAGGCTGAGGCACAAGAATTGCTTGAACCCAGGAGGCAGAGACTGCATTGAGCCTAGACTGTGCAACTGTACTCCAGCCTGGGCCATAGAGCAAGACGTTATCTCAAAACAAAAGAAAAAAAACAAAGATTACAAGCAATATTTATTTCCTTCTTTATTCTTTTCTGTATTTCCCATATTTTCTATAAAAAAATGTTGATAACTATCAAAACAGCATGGTACTGGTACCAAAACAGACACATAGACCAATGGAACAGAACAAAGACCCCAGAAGAAACACCACACGTCTACAACCATCTGATCTTTGACAAACCCAGCAAAAACAAGCAATGGGGAAAGGACTCCATGTTTAACAAATGGTGTTGGGAAAACTGGCTAGCATTGTGTAGAAAGCAGAAACTGGACCCCTACCTGTCACCTTACACTAAAATTAACTCCAGATGGATCAAAGATTTAAACATAAAACCTAACACCATAAAAACACTAGAAGAAAACGTAAGCAAAACTATCCAGGACATAGGCATAGGCAAGGACTTCATGACTAAAACACCAAAAGCAATGGTAATAAAAGCCAGGATAGACAAATGGGATCTAATTAAACTCCATAGTTTCTGTACAGCAAAAGAAACCATCATTAGAGTGAATCGGCAACCAACAGAATGGGAAAAAATTTTTGCAATCTACCCATCTGACCAAGGGGTAATATCCAGAATCTACAAAGAACTAAAACAGATATACAAGAAAGAAACAAACAACCCCATTCAAAAGTGGGCGAAGGATGTGAACAGACACTTTTCAAAAGAGGACATATATGAGGCCAATAAACATGAAAAAATGCTCATCATCACCGGGCATTAGAGAAATGCAAATCAAAACCACACTAACATATCATCTCACGCCAGTTAGAATGGCGATCATTAAAAAATCGGGAGACAACAGATGCTGGAGAGGATGTGGAGAAATAGGAACACTCTTACACAGTTGGTGGGAGTGTAAATTAGTTCAACCATTGTAGAAGACAGTGTGGTGATTTCTCAAGGATCTAGAAATAGAAATTCCATTTGACCCAGCAATCCCACTATTGGGTATATACCCAAAGAACTATAAATTGTTCTACTATAGACACATGCACACATATGTTCACTGCAGCCCTGTGTACAATAGCAAAGACCTGGAACCAACCCAAATGCCCATCGATGATAGACTGGACAAAGAAAATGTGGTACAAATACACCATGGAATACTACACAGTCATAAAAAATGATAAGTTCGTGTCCTTTGTAGGGACTTGGATGAATCTGGAAATCATCATTCTCAGCAAACTGACCCAAGAACAGAAAGCCAAGCACCGTATGTTCTCACTCATAGGTGGGTGTTGAACAATGAGAACACGTGGACTCAGGGAGAGGAGCATCACACACAGGGGACAGTTGGGGGGTAGGGGAGAGACAATGGGGCTGGGGAGGGATAACATGGGGAGAAATGCCAGATACAGTATGCACCTAAAGTAAAATAAATAAATTTAAAAAATACATATCGATAACTTTAGAATCAGAAAAAAATACGGCCAGGCATGGTGGCTTACACCTATAATTCCAGCAATTTGGGAGGGTGGGGCAGGAGGGTTGCTTGAGCCCTGGAGTTCAAGACCAGTCTGGGCAACATGGTGAGACTCTGTCTATAAAAAATTTAAAAATTAGCCAGGCATGGTGGCATGCACCTATAGTCCCAGAAGCTCGGGAGGCTAAGGAGGAAGATTGCTGGAGGATCGCCTGAGCCCAGGAGGTTGAAGCTGCAGTGGGCTGGGATCAAGCTACTGCATTCCAGCTTGGGTGAAAAAGCAAGACTCTGTCTCAAAACAAAAAAGAAAAGAAAGAAAAGAAATACAGAACATATACAAGTTCAAATGCTCCACTGATATGCTTATCTGAACTGCAGCCCTGAGGACCACTGACAACTACCAAACATACGAAGAAGCGTAGGTGTAGGGCCGGAAGAAGCTCATTAAGCTCAAAATCTGATCATGATGGCCACGGTTATTCCCATTTACAAAAAGGATCCAGAGGGGCTCTACCCACCACTTTCAGATGCAACCACCAAACGTCTACTTTCAGCCAGGCCATGTGTTATCCTATTCCTGTTTTACAGGTTAGGCAGCTAGGTCCAGGTAAGTTAAGTGCATCTGAGCCAACAGGCTCCTAATTAGACCTTCATTCTCACTTTGTCTCTTCCTACTCCAATATTTCCACTTCCGGTTCATATAACTTCAATGGCTCTCCATTGCCCAATGAACACTCAGCACACACTCTCAGCCCCACAACTTCTCTCATAAACCCAGGCCCCTATGTATCAACTCTCATTTCTTCCTGTCTTGCCTTTTCCATGGTTTTGACCCATCTGAAACATTTCGTTTAACCTGCCCTATCTCCCCTATAAAAATTCAACCCATCCTTCCAAGATCTATCTCAACTGTTTCAAGCCTCTCAAACATTTTCCAGACCCCGGCAACTTGATGTAATATTTAGTATCATACCTCTCAACAGCTCACATAGAACTATGTATCTCCCAAGATGATTACCTTCCTGACATCTTAAGAGTCACTTGTATACTTATCTTCTCACTGCAGAGTACTATGACTTCCTCATCACTCCACTGCACTCTACACATTTCAGAACTTTAACAACTACTTAGTGGAACTAAAACAGCGAAGGTCACAGACATTTGATGAGGTGAGGAGGAAAGAAAAGAGGTACGGGGTACTAGAACGCAGAGTTTAACTACACTGTGACACTTGTCATATAGTCAGTACCAGGCACAGTGCTGGCATGCAGTGGGCACTGAACAAGTATCTGCTGCCTCACTGAATGAATGGAGGGATGGATGGAAGAACTCTCAAATGAAGAAATATATAATGTACAGCCACTCCCTCACGAGTGTTACAACCCAGCAGGAATTACAAAACTAATAAAAATGACACAACTAGCAAATAACACAAGTCAGAAATAAATGACAGAGGGCCCTGAAAGCCTGGTACAAAATGCTCTCAGAAACTGGGACTCTTATGAGAAAGACATCTGAAGACTTGAACCTGGGTCCTACAGAAATCATCACACCCAGTTCTGTTGGGTGCCATTCCCTAAATAATGACCGCTAACACATATTATTTATCACATGCCAGAAGCTCATCTATATGATCACATTTAATCCTCACAACAGCTCATTAGGTAGCTATTACTAATCATCCACCTTCTACAGAGAAGGTGAAACAGACACAGAGGGGTCAAAGTCCTAATGCAGGATAAAGCATTAATCCTATAGTCTTTGAAAAAATGAAAAAAAAAAAACCCATCAAATGGCTTTTCAGAATCAGAATTTTACAGTAAACAAGCAAGTTTTTTCTTTTCAGGGGTCTTAGGGGGAGTGGGTCATCATAAAAAGTTATTAAGGCCAGGCATGGTGGCTGACACCTGTAATCCCAACACTTTGAGAGCCCAAAGCAGGCAGATCATGAGGTCAGGAGTTTGAGACTAGCCTGGCAAACATGGTGAAACCCCATCTCAACTAAAAATACAAAAATTAGCCAGGCGTAGTGGCATGCGTCTACAATCCCAGCTACACAGGAGGCTGAGACAGGAGAATCACTTGAACCCGGGAGGTAGAGGTTGCAGTGAGCTGAGATCGCACCACTGCACTCCAGCCTGGGCGACAGAGCAAGACTCTGTCTTGGGGGTAGGGAAAAGTCTTTAAGCTCAAAATCTGACCACAACGGTCAGGGTTATTCCCATTCACAAAAAGGATCCAGAGGGGCTCTACCCACCACTTTCAAAAGATCAATAAATCAGTGGATCACAGGGAAGCAACAGACATGACTGACTTAGACCTTGGAAAGAACTCCTGGCAATACTTTTACCCAAGGGTATTAAAAGACACATATCTCGAAGATGTAAATTTTCACTGCCAAGGTAAGGAAATACTAAACCAAGGAGAAAATAAGATTCTTTATAAGTCTGGATGACTGGGCAGAAAATTACAGATGAGAACCGTAACAGAGGATATTTGTAAGGTATTTAGGTCAAAATAAAGCTACAATAATAGCATTATAAAAGGTGGATAATTAAATGATTTGTTTAAAAGAGTACTGCTTTTGTTATTTAAAACCTCTGAGAACAATCTTTCCGGAGAAACAAAATTCCGTGAGAACTAAAGACTAAGATTTAAGTATTAATGGTATATTTTTCTGTTAAAACCATTTTTAATTATCTTTCTCAAATGTCCACTCAGACAAAAAATACTGAAATTAAGGTGATATTTCCAAAGTGACTCAGAGCTACCATGATAAACAAAGGTGACTGTGACATGACACACATGGACCTACAGATACAAGTGGAACAGCATCTGCTCCTACAAGCACCCTGGATCAGAGTTTCATTAGAGATGCTCTTTTGAGCTGGGTGCAGTGGTGACTGCCTGTAATTCCAGCTGCCTGGGTACCTGAGGTGGGAGGACTGCTTAAGACTAGGAGTTAGAGGGTGCAGTAAGCTATGAAAGTGCCACTGCACTCCAGCCTGGGCAACAGAGCAGGATCCTGTCTTAATAAAAAATAAAAAAGATGCTCTTTGGTCATTTGCAGACGGATTCATGACCTTCTAATAAACAATTTCAGCAAGCTTACAGGATACAAGATGAAGTTATGACTATCAATTGTATTTCTATAAAGCATCAATAAGCAAATTAAGAAAACTATTCCATGGCTAATTTGATGTTATATAAACTTTATCTCAATTATAAAAACAAAAACAAAAACACAGGAACAGAAAACCAAATACTGCACATTCTCACTTATAAGTGGGAGCTGAATGATGAGAACACATGAACATGTGGTGGGGGAAACAAAACACACTGGGGCCTGTGAGGCTGGGGAGGGAGAGTATCAGGAAGAATAGACGGTCAGGTGCAGTGGCTCACGCCTGTAATCCCAGCACTTTAGGATGCCAAAGCGGGCAGATCACTTGAGGTCAGGAGTTCAAGATCAGCTTGGTCAATATGGTGAAACCCCATCTCTATTGAAAATACAAAAATTAGCCAGGCGTGGTGGCCTGTGTCTATAGTCCCAGCTCCTCAGGAGGCTGAGGCAGGAGAATTGCTTGAACCTGGGAGGCAGAAGCTGCAACGAGCTGAGCTGCCCCGCTGCAATGGACAACAGTGCAGGCTCGAAAAAAAAAAAAAGGGCAGAGGGGCCAGGTGCGGTGGCTCACGCCTGTAATCCTAGCACTTTGGGAGGCCAAGGCGGGTGGATCACAAGGTCAGGAGTTTGAGACCAGCCTGACCAACATGCTGAAACCCCGTCTCTACTAAAAATACAAAAAAAACAAAAAAAATAGCTGGGAGTGGTGGCAGGCGCCCATAGTCCCAGCTTGTCAGGAGGCTGAGGCAGGAAAATCGTTTGAACCCGGGAGGCGGGGGTTGCAGTGAACCAAGATAACACCACTGCACTCCAGCCTGGGCGACAGAGCAAGACTCCATTAAAAAAAAAACAAAAAAAAACAAACAGGAAAAACAGGAATAGCTAATGGATTCTGGGCTTAATACACAGGTGATGAGATGACCTGTGCAGCAAAACACCATGGCACATGTATAACAAACCTGCACATCCTGCACATGTACCCCCTAAACCTAAAAGTTGAAGAAAAATGAATAAATAAAAATTTAAAAAGAAAAACTGTAATCCCAGTACTTTGGGAGGCCAAGGCAGGAGGATTGCTTGAGGCCAGAAGTTTGACACCAGCCTGGGTAACATAGTAAGACTCTTGTCTCTATGAAAAATTTCAGAAATTAGCCAGGAGGCTGGGTGCAGTGACTCACGCCTGTAATCTCAACACTTTGGGAGGCTAAGGCAGGTGGATCACTTGAGCTCGGGACTTCAAGACCAGCCTAGGGTACATGGTGAAACCCAAGACCAGCCTGGAGTACACAGTGAAACCCAGTTTCTACAGAAAAAACTGCAAAAATTAATCAGGCATGGTGGTTTGTGCCTACAGTCCCAGCTATTTCGGAGGCTGAGGTGGGAGGATTGCTTAAGCCTAGAAGGTACAGGCTGCAGTGAGCTGTGATAATACCACTGCACACCATTGCTCTCCAGCCTGAGTGATAGTGAGACCCTGTCTCAAAAAAAAAAAAAAAAAGAACCATTTCATTTAAAATAGCATCAAAAAGAACAAAATACTTATGAATAAAAACAAAAGAAGTGCAAAACTAAGAAACATCACAATATTGCTGAAAATAAAGAAAACCTAAATAAATGGAAAGACATCCCATGTTCATAGATCAAAACAGTCACTATTGTTTAGATGGCAATACAGGTCAAGCACAGTGGCTCACGCCTGTAATCCCTGCACTTTGCGGGGAGCAAAGGCGAGTGGATCACTTGAAGTCAGGAGTTCAAGACCAGCCTGGCCAACATGGCAAAACCATGTCTCTACTAAAAATACAAAAATTAGCTGAGCATGGCTGTGCACACCTGTAGACCCACTTAACTGGGAGGCTGAAGCAGAAGAACTGCTTGAACCCAGGAGGTTGTAGTAGGCTGAGATTATGCCCCTGCACACCAGCCTGGATGACAGACCAATATTCCATGTCAAAAAAAAAAAAGAGGACAATATAGTCTAAACTGATCTCCAATTTCAACACCATCCCTATCAAAATCCTAGATGAGTGCTTTGCAGAAAATAACAAGCTGACCCTAAAATTCCCATGGAAATTCAAGGGACCCAGAATAGCAAAAACAATCTTGAAAAGGAAGAACAAAGTTGGAGGACACATTCTTCCCAATTTCAAAACTTGCTACAAAGCTAAAGTAATCAGGAAAGTATAGTAGTCAGCATCAGGAAAGACATATTGACCAAATAAACCCTCACATTTACGGTCAACTGATTTTTGACAAGGGTTCCAGGACCACTCAATGGAAAAAAGAATAGTCTTTCCAAGAAATAGTGCTAAGACAACTGGATATTCACATGCAAAAGAATGAAACTGGACCCACATCTCATATCACATAAAAACTTAAAATGGATCAAAAACTCAAATGTAAGAACTAAACTATAAAACTGCTAATAAAAAAACATAGGTGTAAGTCTTTGTGACCTTGGAATTAGACAATGGTTTCTTAGATACAACACCAAAAGCACAAGGGACAAAGAAAACAAAATGACAAAAGGGACATCATCAAAATGTAAAACATTTGTGTTTCAAAGAACACCATGAAGAAAGCGAAAAAGCCCACAGAATGGGAGAAAATATTTGCAAATCACATACATCCTATTAAGAAACTTGTATCTAAAATACATAAAGAACGATTACAAATTAATAAAAAGACAAATACTACAATTTAAAAATGGGCAAAGGATCTGAATAGATGTATCTACAACAGAGATCTATAAATAGCCAAAAAGAGTGGCTGTTCTAGGATAGAACAGGCTGGCTTAACATCATTTACCATCAGGGAAATGCAAATCAACAGAACAATAAGACCCACTTCATACCCACTAGGAAGGCTGTAATTGAAAAGACAGACAATACAGAGTGTTGGTGACCATGTAAAAGAAAACTGGCCCTCTGTACACTGTTGGTAGGAACATAAATGATGCAGTAACCTTGGAAAACAGTCTGGAGTTCCTTTAAAGGTTAAACCTAGAATTACTGTATGGTCCAGCAATTCCACAACCAGTTAAAGATCCAAGAGAAATGAAAATATGTCTACAGAAACACTTGTACATGAATTTGCGTAGCAGCATTATTTATAATAGTCAAAATGTAATAACAATCAAAACATCCACCTACTTAGTGAATGGATAAAATGTGGTATATGCATAAATCAAATATTATTCAGTAATAGAAATGAAGTAGTGATACATGCTACAACACGGATGAAACTTAAAAATATGCCGAGTAAAAGAATCCAGTCACAAAGAACCACATCTTATATAATTCTATCGCTATAAAATGTTCAGAATAAGCAAATCTACAGAGACAAAAAGTAAATTAGTGGTTGCCTAGGGATAGGGCTGGTAGGGCTGGAGGGTAACGGCAAGGTTTCTTTTGATGGCAATGAAAATGATCTAAAATTGATCATGGTGATGGAGTGACAACTCTGTGAATACACTAGAAACAATGAATGGTACATTTTAAATAAGTAAATTTTGTGGTAGGTGAATTATACCTCAACAGCGCTTTTGAAAAACCTAGCCTCAGAAGGATCAAATTAAATCACAAGCAACTGCCTACACAAAGGCCAACATTCCCTAAAGGAAGACAACAAAAATCTAAACATTCAGGCCAGGCACATTGGCTCACCTGTTAACACCACCACTTTGGGAGGCTGAGGTGGGCTGATCACTTGAGGCCAGGAGTTCAAGACCAGACTGGGCAATATGGTGAAACCCCATCTCTACTAAAATACAAAAAATCAGCGGAGTTTGGTGGCGCACACTGAAGGAGTCCCCATAGGTCCCTGAGACTGTAAATACTCATTAAAAGTTTTTTAAATTTTGGCTGGGTATAGTAACTCATGCCTATAATCTCAGCACTTTGAGAGGCTGGGGTGAGTGGATCACTTGAGCCCACAGTTTGAGATAAGCCTGGGTAAGACCCTATCTCTAAAAAAAGAAAAAAAAAAATTTTAAATTAGCCAGGTACAATGTGCACGCCTGTAGTCCCAATTACTTGGGAGGCTGAGGCAGGATCATCCCTGGAACCCAAGAATTCAAGGCGGTAATAAGTTATCATCACGACACTGCACTCTAGCCTGAATGACAAAGTGAAACTGTCTCCAAAAAAATGTAATTTTAATTTTTTAAAATGTCTAGGCCAGCATGGTGGCTCATGCCTATAATCCCAGCACTTTCAGAGACCAAAGGGGGCAGATGGCTTGAGCCCCAGAGTTAGAGACCAGCTTGGACAACACAGTGAGACACTACCTCTATTTTTTTTTAATGTCTATTTATCCATCCCTTTAATGTCAGGGCCTAGCACAGTGCCTGCAACACAGCAAACCCCGAAAGATTTATTATATGAATGGATGGTGCCATCTTTTGCTTTCATAATAGTGTAGCCTTAGTTATCCTATTTTTTTTTTTTTTGTCTTTGAGATGGAGTCTTTCTCTGTCGCCCAGGCTGGAGTGCAGTGATGCAATCTCAGCTCACTGCAGCCTCCACCTCCTGGGTTCAAGTGATTCTCTTGCCTCAGCCTCCTGAGTAGCCGGGATTTGTAGTCCCATGGCGCCCATCAACATGCCCCACTAGTATTTGTATTTTTAGTAGAAACAGGATTGCTCCATGTTGCCCAGGTTGGTCTTGAACTCCTGACGTCAGGTGATTGCCTGCCTCGGCCTTTCAAAGCGCTGGGATTACAGGCATGAGCCACTGTGCCCAGCCACCTTGGTTATCCTGAATCCAGGCCTCCAGACCAGCTTTAAACACAGTAAAACATTCAGGAAAAGTGAACGGCTTCTGCACCAGAGACAGAGCCTCTCAGGACTCAGTAAACAAATGCAAGTGAGACCTGAGGATTTCTGCCTCAACCCTATATTTATTTGTCAGTTTACCACACAAATGAAAGTAGTGTTCTGGCTGACTTGGCACCTTTCATGAAAGGCCAAGCTTTTTTCCAGCATGCCAGCATATACGACGGAAGCAAATTCAAAAATAAAAACATAAATAAGCAATCAGGAAGACAAAATGCATAAATTTCAGCAACTGATGCCAGTCATGGGAATAGCTGCTGGTGACAAGCATGAGAGGCAACCACATCTCCAATGAGTCCAAATTGCAGACAGCAGGAAAGAGAATCTGCAGTAAGGAGTGAGAAATAGAACATTTCTGACCCCAGGGGAGGCAAACAGCTGGTGACGCAGGAGGGCACTGAGGGAAGGCTACGTGAAGACAGAGGGAGAAAGTGGCCTCGGAAGAAATCAACATTGCTGACACCTCCATCTTGAATTTCTAGCTTCCAGAAGGAGGAGGAAATAAATCTGTGTTGTTTAAGCCAGTCTATGAATGCTTTGCTATGGCAGCTAATATGGCAGTTAATTGGCAAAGTAACAGTTAATATGGCATGGTTACAGGTAAAGATTTTTTCTTCTTCCAATTTCTTCTTAAAACATTTTAGAGTTGACTTAAAAATAACGATTCTGACAACATGTATACCCTCTGCCGACCCTCATTCCCTCTCCTCTCACCCTACGGATGGCTCTTCTTAACATAGCCTCAGAAAGGAAAGAAAAGAGGATGGGAAATTCTCGGCTTCATGATGCTGAAAAAATGCCAACACTATGATGTTTACTCTATGGCAGGCCACTGTAAAGGACAGACTGCATAATGACGAACTCCAGAAAGCCCACTACCCTAAGCATCAAGCCACACATTCTTCCAACTACCGATTAGAATTAACTCATCTTCCAGAGCACGCATGTCCACCCGAGAGGGTTCAGCCCGTCCCTAATGCCACAGTGCCATTTAAACATCAGATCAGGCTGGGCGCAGTAGCTCACACATATAATTGCAGCACTTTGGGAAGCCAAGGCAGGAGAAATCACTTGAGCCTGGAAATTTGAGACAAGCCTGGGCAAAATGGTGAGACCCCCGTCTCTATTTTCTTTAAAAAATCAGATCAGGCCGGGTATGGCGGCTCACGCCTGTAATCCAAGCACTTTGGAGGCCAAGGCGGGCGGATCACCTGAGGTCAGGAGTTCAAGACCAGCCTGACCAACATGGTGAAACCCCGTCTTAAAAAATAATAATAAATAAATAAATAAATGCAATAAAAAATAAAAAAAGTTATTAAAAAAAATCAGATCAATTGTTAGCTAAGACACCTCAGGACTCTGGCATCCTAACTGAAGAAAGCAAAGAGAACATTTAGGACATGGAAAAAGGGCTCTAATCAAAGCCTCCTGAGGATAGGGAGAGGACTAGGAGGACAAGAAATGCTGTCTACTTCGCAGTTCTGCCCATGACTCTCAGTATCCCAGGACCGAGGGTCCACTGGTTTAACACAGGCCTATAGAGGACAGACAGAAATAGGCCACTGAATTTCCCTGACACAGAGAAAAATTAACCAGGCAGAGCCAGGAAGAAGCCTGGTAGGGGCGGCTCAGCAACATTCTGAAGACAGGTGAGAAGCAGGAAAGCAGAACAAGACTAGCGGGCAGATAGAAATCAGGGAGGAGGAGTCTGGAAGCCAACTGTATATGGAGATCCCAATGTTGAAAAGGCTCACTTTCTTTCTTGCCTATTTTTTTCTTCTTATCTTCCTCCCAAAGGGAGAGGGCTGAGGATTAGGTAGGATTTGGTTCAAAGGGCTTCACAAAGAGAGTGTCCTCTGAGGTGGGCTTCAATCCTGGGGCTGGTGCCCCAGTCTAAAGCACAGCCTAGCAGGAAAAGCTCAAAGCTCAGACAGGGATCAGAGAACAGATGCTCAAGGGTCTTGGCTTTGGCTATGTGAACATGGCAGGAGTCTAGTCACCACACCTGAAATATGAGAGTAGATGGAATCTTGGTCAGCTGAGGTAGTTCACACCTGTAATCCCAGCACTTTGGGAGGCCAAGACAAGAGGATCCCTTAAGTCCTGGAGTATGAGACCAGCTTGGGCAAGGTGGTGAGACTCACATCTCTATTTAAAAAAAAAAAAAAGGAGATGGGATTTCATTGGTTTATCAAAGGAAAGAGAGAAAAAAAAAAGTAGATGGGAGACTCGTAGCAAGGCTGACTTGCTGCTGTTTACCTGAACAACTAAATTAGCACTGCTTCTGATTTACCTGGCCTAGCACATGCCAATAAACAGTAGAAGCTCAATAAATGTTTTCTAAAAGTAATTTTTTTTTTTTTGAGACAGAGTCTTGCTTTGTTGCCCAAGCCAGAGTGCAATGGTGAGATCTCAGCCCACTGCAACCTCCGCCTCCTGGGTTCAAGCGATTATCTGGCCTCAGCCTCCCAAGTAACTGGCATTATAGGCACCTGCTATCATGCCTGGCTAATTTTTGTATTTTTAGTAGAGACAGGGTTTCATCATGTTGGCCAGGCTGGTCTCAAACTCCTGACCTCAAGCAATCAGCCCGCCTCAGCCTCCCAAAGCGATGGGATTACTGGTGTGAGCCACCGCGCCCAGCCAAAGGTAATTTTTTTTAAAAGTAAAGTCCACAGTAATAGGCTTGGTTTCACAGACTGGGATTAGAGTGAGTGACTAGAGGAAGTAACTGTGGCATGTAGAGAGACAAAGATAGGGAAGGTTGTGTCATTAATGTACTTCAAGTGCCACTAAAAATATGTCAGGACTGCCTGAGTTAACAATGTCTGAGCTGAGATGTGAGGTCTGGTTCTGCAAAACTTAGCCTTCCCCAGATCGACCCCAACTAGATCAAGCTCCGAGCAGTCCTCTGACTTCTCAGGAAGAAAGAAGAGAAAAAAAATAGAATGGAAGCAAAGAGAAGAAGGGCAAGGGGGCAGAGAGAAGGGGAAGGATTGAATTTTAAACAATTATCTCCCCCCCCCCCCATAAATCTCCATCTTTATTATCTCAGGCGCGTACTCTAAAATCCCTTTACTCCTAAGAATAAGAAACTTTTCCTTGGGAATGCTAAAGGCTTCTTGTTAATTGCTTTAAAATAGAGGAATGTAGTAAGACACATATTATAGGACTACATATTAACAACGATCCCTAGCATAATCAAGTCTCAAGATCTTCGATGAGGACAAGAGGAATTAACATATATTTAATGGGGTCAGCCACTTACGGAAGCCTCCTCTATGAAATAAGTTGTTTCAGGGGTCCCCCAAACTACTCACATATATATATAGTTGTACTCATGGTTAAGTTTTACAGTGAATGGATATCAGCAATGGGAAAAGACCTCAAGCATCGCTAAAATCATGTCAGGGCTGCCTGCAGAAACCCACGCACAGGTTCCCCTTATGTCCTCTCCCTCCTGTGAGGATATACATCAAGCTTGGTCCTTGCTACAGCAGCAAAAAATGCAACACATGTATGCAAAGTTTGTGACCAGGAAAGTCCATTAGAGACTCAGTACCCTACGTTAGTCTAGCAATCAGATTCCCAGAAGGAAAGCAAGTATTCGACATAAATCATATGGTTTGTAAAAAGCATCTAGGCATAGTGAACCACCTTTATCATTAATAGTTACAGAACTGAGGGAAGCATTCAAGTGCCCAACATAAAGAGGCTCTAGTAGCCCCAGAGCTGCTCTATTCACTCTTCTCCACAGAAGTAATTGATAATGGCCAGGCTCAGCAGCTCATGCCTGTAACCCTAGCACTTTGGGAGACCAATATGGGCGGATCACTTGAGGTCAGGAGTTCATGACTAGCCTGACCAATACAGTGAAACCCTGTCTCTACTAAAAATACTAAAAAATTAGCCAGGTGTGGTGGCACAGGTGCCTGTAGTCCCAGCTACTTGGGAGGCTAAGACAGAAGAACAGCTTGAACCCAGGAGGCAGATGTTGCAGTGAGCTGAGATCTGGCCACTGCACCTCCAGCCTGGACAACAGAGTGAGACTCCGTCTCAAAAAAAAAAAAAAAAAAAAAAGTGACTGATAAATGTTGCCCATGACACTGAAGTATTTCCCAAAGTAAGTGGTATTTAGGGAGCTGCCCACCTGCAGCTGTGGCTGTGGTCCTTGTAAAATATAATTTTTTTTTTTTGAGATGGAGTTTCACTCTATTGCCCAGGCTGGAGTGCAATGGCACAACCTCAGCTCACTGCAACCTCTGCCTCTCTGGTTAAAGCAATTCTCCTGCCTCAGCCTCCCAAGCAGCTGAGATTACAGGCATGCGCCACCACATCAGGCTAATTTTTTTTTTTTTTTTTGAGACGGAGTCTCGCTCTGTTGCTAGGGCTGGAGTGCAGTGTCACCATCTCTGCTCACTGCAACCTCCACCTCCTGGGTTCAAGCGATTCTCCTGCCTCAGCCTCCCGAGTAGCAGGGACTATAGGCATGCACCACCATGCCCAGCTAATTTTTTTGTATTTTTAGTAGAGATGGGGTTTCAGCATGTTGGTCAGGCTGCTCTCAAACTCCTGACCTCAAGTGATCTGCCTGTCTCAGCCTCCCAAAGTGCTGGTATTACAGGCACAAGCCACCACACCTGGCCATAAAATATGATCTTGATGGCCAAGAGCAGTGGCTCACGTCTGTAATCCCAGCACTTTGGGAGGCCAAGGAGGGTGGATCATGAGGTCAGGAGTTCAAGACCAGCCTGGCCAAGATGGTGAAACCTCATCTCTACTAAAAGTACAAAAATTAGCCTGTTGTGGTGGTGGGCACCTGTAATCCCAGCTACTCAGGAAGCTGAGGCAGAGAATTGCTTGAACCCAAGAGGCGGAGGTTGCAGTGAGCCGAGATCACGCCACTGCACTCCAGCTGGGGAGACAGAATGAGACTCCGCCAAAGAAAAAAAAAAAAAAAAATATATATATATATATATATACGTATATATATACGTATACTATATATATATACACGTATATATATACGTGTATATATATACGTATATATATATAAAATCTTCAAAACTGAAGCAGGCATTACAAGATACAAAGCTAAGAATGTTGCAATTACAGAATGTTCTCATGACTAGTGATCATGGCTAAAGAAGGCAAATTAAGCTCAAGGTGCCCTTTACGGAGTAATTGAGTGGAAAGGGTGTGACCACTGCTGGAGCTACAGGACCAGCTTCTTAAAGATCATCCAATTCCCTGCAATCCCTTCTCCCAGAATCCAACTATCAGACATAAGATATACTTGTTGGCTCTCCTAAGAAGAGAATGTGCTGACTAGCTAGCATGAGTTTGATTTAATAAATAGCACTATGCTCCATTAGTCAGACTATCTAATGATAACGGTGATGATACATTAGGTACCCATGTGCCTTTTTTGTTGATCTTCACAACACTCCTATGAAGTACTATCCTGTTTTCGACAGGAGATAGCAAAGTATCCGAGAAGGGGACGGACCTGTCTAGAGTCACACTAGTGCAAGCAAGTGATACACGATTTAAATTCAGTGGTCCTATTTTCCAAACTCATGTCCTTTCCATTGCATTGTACTCTCTCTTTAGCTAGAAGTCAGGTTAGCACCAACCTGCCAGGACCTGCTCACCCTGAAGGTGTGTGATAAAATCAGGGTTGAGAACCAACAAAGCCAAGGACCAGGTCACTCTGCCCAAAGTGCCTAAACAGCCTTTCAGCTTCACCCATCAGCAGAGAGCCACAAAACCACTCCCAAAGGCAACAGGCTGGTCTCCAGCCACCACTGTCTTCTTATGTTGTTGGAAAACATCCTCCTCCTATCTGCCAAAAAGTTGAGTGGGAAAGTAATTCCATCCCCTTCAAGGCTAAACACCGCGCTGAATCTCATCACACACAGGTGGGGTGAAGAAAGCCGACATTTACTGCTCACCCTCTCTGTGCCTAGCCCTGTGCAAGACGCTTTATGCTAGAACTCATTTAATTCTCAACCTCTTTTTACAGGAAAGGATACAGAGGCTCTAAGAGTTAAAGTAATTTGCCCAAGAGGATACGGTAAGTGCCAGTGCAGAGAACAAATTTAAGTCTGACTCTAAAATCTGTGCTCTTTCCAGATCTCAATGCACACCACTGAGTTGCCTTTCACCTTTCTCCCCAAGATGAGGTTTGCTCTGTCACGACTTCACCTTCTCTTCTGAAGCAATCCCCGAGTTCACTTCTCTGCCTACTGACAGTTCACTTTCCCTTCCCTGCCACTGTCCCTTCTGCCAACCCACAATCTTTTACCCAATCTAACGCCCCCAGCCTCGCAGAATAACACTGCGCAATTGGTTTACAGTCAGAAATAACTTTCAGCAGTGTTTCGTCTCCTAGCCACCACAATCAGGTGAAGCCGGTAAAGCAAGTAAAAGCATCCCCATTTTACAAGAAAGGCATCTTCCCAAGCTCGCATAATAAAAAGCAGGTGAAATCTGGAGGAGAGCCCCACGTCTTGACCCCTGGTCCTCTGCTCATCCCACTGCTCCTTACTGACGCCCAGGGACCCAGCCTCCACCCCTGCGATGTCACAAGATGCTCGGTGGGCCAGCAGCTCACATCCCCCCCTCGCCCCACGACCACCCACCTGCAGCGGCCGCGAAGACCCCGCCGACCCCTCCCCCACGACCCTTATCTTTTACCAGCCCCTCCCTCTGGAGCCTCCTTCCGCTGCCAGATCCCAACCCTCAGGCGCCCCCTCCCGCATAGGCCGCCCGCGATCCCAGTCTTGGCCTCCCGTAGACCCTCATCCCGCCTCCCCCGCTTCGCCGACTCAGCCCCTCCTCCTGTCAGCTCGCGGCCGAGCCCGCCGACGTTACCTTCTCCAAGGATGCTGGTCTCTGCACCGCCAGGGAGCGGGCCAGGGAGCAGGACCGTGTTGAAGATAGAAAACCCCGGGGAGGCGCTGGAGCCGGAGCCGAAGCCGCCGCCGCCGCCTGCGCCTCCGCCTCCGCCTCCCCGGGCCGCGGCCGCCGCCATCACCTCACGCGCCGCGGCGCTGCCGGCCGGCTCCCCGCTCCCGGCCCGCGAGCGCCCAACCTCAAGACGCAGGCGCAGCCGCATCCGGCTTTCCCGCCACGTGACCTCTCAGTTGCCGACACTATGTAGGGCGTGGCTGCGGGGCGGGTCCATCGCTGCAGGGGAGAGAGGGATGGGCCAGTAGGCTGTGGTTGCGCGCGCAGGACGTGGATTCCCCCCCAGTCGACCTGCGAGATGGTCGGCTCCGAGGGCGGGGCCACCTGCGCGCTAAGCGCAGAAGGAGTTCCCGCGGCGACTGCGGGGTCGGCGGGTGGGGTGACGCCCTGGACGGCGGTGGCGGCGCTGCTCCTTCTCCTTCCCAGACGGTGAGCCGTGCCGGCACCATGTCGGCCTACTCCAAAAGCTACAATCCGTTCGACGATGACGGGGAGGACGAAGGCGCCCGGCCGGCCCCGTGGAGGGACGCCCGGGGACCTCCCCGACGAGCCCGACGCGCCCGAGGACAGGCAGCAGTAACCTGCGGCAGGAGGTGCTGCGCAGGGCTGAGGCCACGGCCGCCAGCACCAGCAGGTCCCTGACCCTCATGTACGAGTCCGAGAAGGTTGGGGTCGCCTCTTCCGAGGTGAGCCTGGGGCAGGGCTAGTGTGGACACGCTGGTCTCTACGTTGTCAGACGGAGACGAGAAATGTTTTGCTTACGATCTTCTCAGAATTCTCGAGTTGCTTAGCATAGGTTCTCGCACCTTAGTGACTCGATGGCGTGTAACAATCTTAACTATGTAAAGGCATGTGCATCTGGAGTACTTGAAGAGGGCACTTTACCCCAGAAATCTTCTTTAGCTACTAGTCTACTTGGCTTATTTTTTTTCTTACGCCTAGTTCACAGGTAAACTCCAGATTATTTTCTGTCCAGGTGAGTAAAAATTCTGAACAGCAGGGCCTGGGTTATGGAAATGGAGAGTCCGTTTCTTCGACATTATTTCCTGGGCAAAAGTCCTGTACGAGGTTTTGGCTATTCCTCCGGGAGTGAGCCACTAAGAGAGGACTCTGCCTGCAAGTGTCAGGTGATATACCTCGAAGAATCGGGGCAAGTGGTCCACAAGTTCTTCCCGCATCATTGACCACATCTTCACCTAACCAGTAGAGGGTATTGAAGTCCCGTCTCCCCCGGACGGCTGCGGAGTTGGCCAAAACCTGAATTTGGTTGAGTCCAGGGCCTTACCTTTACTTCCCAAATCCTAGACACATAGTGTGTGGGTTAAGAGTCTATTGCTGCAACTCATCTTAATCAGTTCTTTCCAGCTTTAGATTTCAGAGAGTAGAACCTTCAATGACAATTATTCTTTTTTTTTTTTTTTTCTTTTTGAGATAGGGTCTCATCTGTCACCCAGGCTGGAGTGCAGTGGTGCGATCTCAGCTCACTGCAACCTCTGCCTCTCGAGTTCAAACAATTCTCCTGCCTCAGCCTCCCAAGTAGCTGGGACTACAGGCAGGCATCACCACACCCGGCTAAATTTTTTTGTATTTTTGGTGGAAGTGGGGTTTCTCCATGTTGCCCAGGCTGGCCTCGGACTCCTGACCTCATGTGATCTGCCCACCTCAGCCTCCCAAAATGCTGAGATTACAGGCGTGAGCCGAGAATTATTCTTTATTTACACACCACATTCTCTCTTCAGCCTGCTAATGAAACAGTTTTGTTTGGACAGAGTAAAAAAAAGTTTAAAAAAATGTAATAAGCCAGGCATGGTTGCACTTCTGCAATCCCAACAATTTGTGAGGCCGAGGTAGGCCGATCACTTGAGCCCAGGAGTTCAAGACCAGCAAACGTAACTCCGTCTCTACAAAATTTAAGAATTAGCCAGGCATGAAGGTATGTGGCTGTGGTTGCAGCTACTCAGGAGGCTGAGGCATAGGATCACCTGAGCACAGGATGTCAGGCCTGCAGTGAGCCATGTTCATGCTGCTGCACTCCAGCTTGGGTGACAGAGCGAGACCCTATCATTTCCCCTTGCTCTTTTCTTGGGTTACTTCCTTTTCCTACCTCTCTCTGTTAATGTATCCCTCATTGATTCACCTCCCTGTGTTCAGTGTTTAACCATTGTTGGTTTTTTGGTTTTTTTTTTTTTTTTTGAGATGGAGTTTCACTCTTGTTGCCTAGGTTGGAGTGCAGTGGCATGATCTCAGTGCACTGCAACCCTGCCTCCCGGGGTTCAAGTGATTCTCCTGCCTCAGCCTCCCGAGTAGCTGGGGTCTGCCACCACGCGCAGCTAATTTTTTGTATTTTTAGTAGGGATGGGATTTCACCATGTTGGCCAGGCTGGTCTTGAACTCCTGACCTCAGGTGATTCATCCACTTTGGCTTCCCAAAGTGCTGGGATTACAGGCATGAGCCACTGTGCCCGGCCTTTTTTTTTTTTTAGACAAAGTCTAACTCTGTTGCCCAGGCTGGAGTGCAGTGGCGTGATCTTGGCTGGCTGCAACCTCCACCTCCCGGTTCAAGCTATTCTTCTGCCTCAGCCTCCCGAGTAGCTGGGATGACAGGCACCTGTCACCATGCCTGGCTAATTTTTGTATTTGTAGTAGAGATAGGGTTTCACCATGTTGGCCAGGCTGGTCTCAAACTCCTGACCTCAGATGATCCACCCACCTCAGCTTCCCAGAGTGCTGGGATTACAGACATGAGCCACCGCACCTGGTCCTAACCTTGCTGAGGAGATTTTGCTTGTAGTTCTTGAATCTCATACCTACTGGATTCCTATGTTCCATTCTAAATGGGAAGTCCTGACTTAGATTTTAGAGGGTTGCCTGAGATTTTAGGGCCCTGGCGAATGGGTCATACGATTAAGGATCACAAGCCCAAGCAGGTCAACTAAGAACTATTTGAGGAGACATCTTTGTAAACCTAGAAAAAATGAAGTAGGAAATCAGAATGATTCGAAGTAGGGCATCATGGCGGAGGATGAACTTGAATCTAGCTTTTATGGCTGAGGTTCACACAAGAGGACTGAGAATGAGGCATGTTCTTAGGGAAGACAGGTGAATATGCAAACACACTGGCCCAGCAGCAGAACTCCTGGGTGCACAGGAGGGAAGTGATGAACTGAGTGTTAAAGGACAGGTGGTAGAGGAGGTAGCTTAGAAGCCCTTGGAGGTGAGAGGGAAAGTTCTGCTCTCAGAACTCAGGAGAGGCAAAAACATAATAGGTGGGAGTTGTTTGATATAGATTGTGATGACATGCCTCATGCTGCCCCCAAAGGTCTTTCTATGCAGTGGGGACTGTGAGAGCAGAGGCAGAATGGCACCTCAGGCATATCAGGCTTGGCCAGGCCAGGCATTGCTGTGAGAGGTACAGTGTGGTCATGACTGGGCAGGTGACAGGTGCTTTTGTCATTGAGATGACCCATTGGAATTTTCCAGGATTGGATCAGTTCCCAATTATGAGAGGCCCTGGGAGTCAGGAATGACCTGCATCCCCACCCCACCTGGTGTTTTTTTGTCTTTTGATTTGGGGGAGGTTTTTTGAGATGGGGTCCCACTCTGTCACCCAGGGTAGAGTGCAGGGGCGCGATCTTGGCTCACTGCAGCCTCTGCCTCCAGGTTCAAGTGATCCTCCTGCCTCAGCCTCCCAAGTAGCTGGGACCACAGGTGCACGCCACCATACTCGACTAATTTTTGGTATTTTTGATGGAGAGGAGGTTTGCCATGTTGCCCAGCCTAGTCTCGAACTTTTGAACTCAAATAATCTGCGTACCTTGGCCTCCCAGTGCTGGAGTACAGGCCTCCAGGCTGTCTTTGAATCGCTCTAATCACTCTTTCATTCCCTTTGGTGTTGGGATGGGGACAGGGGAGTATGAGCTCTTCCAGCCCTCAGTGCACAAAGTGGCTTGCAGCAGATTCCAGTGTACCCTGCTAACCACCCCACTTAGACAGGTGCCTCCTGGGTACCCAGCACTGTGAAACATGCCAACACAGGACAGATTTATGTCAAAGATGAGGACTTTACAAATAGTATTAGGTTGGGAAGATCATAATTCAGTCCCAGCTTGGCAGGAAAATGACTTAGTTAAGTCACCTCTAGCGAAGAGAGCTGCCCTTCTCCTACTGTGAAACCTGGCAAGGTTTGTTTCTCACAAAGGCTCAGGCCACAGGCTATGACCACAGAAGAACAGAGGAGGAGAAGTCTAGCAGGGCAGGTCCCGCCGGGGGTGACCTGGTAGGTGATTTATAGAACTGCAGGGAGACCTGTAAGCCACTCATCTCTTTCTCTTATTTGGTAAGTGTGATTTCTTCTTTCATTTTCCTAAGGTTTGTTATGAAGAGATGTTCTAATCACATGGTTTAAAATTCAAAAAATACAGAATGGTGTAGCCCTCCCCCCACTTCCCTCGCTATCCTCCCTCTACCCCTAAGGCAGCCAGTCACCTTCCCTCCTTCAGTGTCTTGGGGGAGATAAAGTTGTAGATAAAGACAGGGTTTGGTTTGGTTTTTTTTAAGTGAAGGGTTCTATGCATTCTGGTCTGTGCTTAATTGGATGGAGGTTGTTCCACACTAGTATGTAATGAGCTTGGCTTTCTTTATGGCTGTGTTGTATTCCTTTGAACAAATGACTTCTATTTATGCAGCCAGTCCCCTAATGATAGGAGCTAGGGGACTGGCTGCATAAATAGAAGTGAGTATATGCTGGAAAGAGGTCTGGAATGTCCAAATCTACTTCCTATACGAAATGTGTTTCTAAACTGCTGAATCAAAACAGGTTCAACTCACTTAGTTGAACGGAGGCGTTGAGGTTGTTTACACCTTTTGTTGAGTCTGTTTGCATCCTCCTCGGACACGGTTTTTGTACCTTCTTTCACCACTCCAGTGGAGGAGACCCACCTGCCCTGGACCCTCCGCTTCCCCCTCTTGTAGCTGAATTTACCCCACTGAAGTTTTCTGGGGCTTGAGATCTCAGTTCAGGGGAGTCCAGCAACAAACAGTAGACCAGGGTTTGAACAGCTGGCACAGTAACGTCAACGGAAAGGGGCAGAATTTGGCAGCGCTCAAACATGAGCACTCAGCAGCCACTGCCAGCACATCCTCTACACCGCCTCATGCAGGGGTCCACCCATCTCTGTCCTTCCAGCATACAACACACCCACACTGGGCATTCAGTTCAGAGGTGGGAGAGAGGAGGACACCCCTCCTATCCCAGGAGCAGAGGCCATCAAGGTGTCCCGGGAACTGAGAGTAGACACATTGCCACAAAGTGGTACCCTCATTCTCAGGGATGCTGGTCTTGGAGCAGCCCACTCCAAATGAGGGGCCCTATGGACCAAAGCCACCCCTCTGAGGCAGTCCGTGGTGATGCTGGTGCAGAGAGTTCTTAGCAAAAGCTGACGGATGGGGACAGGCAGCTGCTAGATTAAGTAGTTTCTCAAATTTGTAAATGTCAGCAGTGGAAGAGGAGCAGTCTCTTGCCCATCTCTTGCTCAACCTTCTACCCCCCACGCTTCTCAGCACAATGTCCTTAAGCGTCATTGGCGCTCCTAAAATAGTTACCAAATGAATAAGTGACCTAGGGAAGGAAAGGGAGGAGGGAGGGAACAGAAGATTGCCTGAAATGGGAGGAGAGAGCGGGATGGAAAGAATGCTTTGAGCTGTGTGCCTCGATTGCAATGCCTGTCCTGTGACCAGGAAATGCATCCCTGTGCATGTCAGGCTGTGTCTTGCAGGTGGGAGTCTGGTAGAGAAATGGCATTGAACCACGTCTTCACCACTAGGTCTGTTCTGGATTTATTTTTAATTAATTTTTAATAAACTATCAATGATTGAATTAGACCACTGATGGCCAGGCACGGTAGCTCACGCTTGTAATCCTAGCACTTGGGGAGGCCAAGGCAGGTGGATCCCTTGAACCCAGGAGTTCGAGATCAGCCTGGGCGATGTGGTAAAACCGTGGCTCTACAAAAAATAGAAAAATTATCTGGGTGTGGTGGTACATGCCTGTAGTTCCAGCTACTCAGGAGGCTGAAGTGGGAGGATCTCTTGAACCCGGAGGTCAAGGCTGCAGTGAGCTGAGATCGTGCCACTGTGTTCCAGCCTGGGTGACAAAGTGAGACCCCATCTCAAAAAAAAAAAAGAATTAGACCATTGATCCCAGGCCAACTTGCTGGCTTGTTGACTGTAACAGGGCACCTTCTAAGGATGGGCTGGTTGTCTGAGTGTGCGGCTGTATCTGCTACTCCTTCCTGGGCACATCCACTCACGGCCGCCATGTTGTCCCAAGGGGCCTTGCTTTGCTGACCAGGAAACACGCTGTGAGAAGCTGAGCAGCTGTCTGCTATATGCCTTCTGCCTCTGAGGTGTTGTTCTCAGAATGGGAAGTGTTGTAGGGAGGTGTTTGGGGTTCCCAAGACCACCCTCAACTTCAGTGATTCACGGGAAGGATGCGCAGAACTGTTATACTTATGGTGATGGTTCCTTACAATGAAAGGATGCAAATTAAAACCGTCAAATGAATAAAGTGCATAGGGCAGCATCCAGGGGAATCCAGGCACAAGCTTCCCGTTGTCCTCTCCCCATGGAGTCATGTGGACAACACTTCTCCAAGCAGTGCACATACAGAGTATTGCCAACCCTCACTTAACCCTGGGTGTCCAGTTTTTACTGGGGGTCTGTCACATAGGCGTGACTGAGTATAGTCTCCAGCCCCCCACCAGGGGTCAAGCTAATAATGTGAAGCCCAAGGCCACCATCATATATCACATTGTTAGCCTGGCCTAAGCTTAGGCTCACGTAAACAAGGACGCTCTTATCAGGCAGGGTATTCCAAAAACAAGGAACTGGGCTAGGGCCAGACCTTTCTTTGGAATGTGGAGTGTGTGGACGTCCCAGACTTGCTGAGCTAGCCTTTTACTCAGCCCCAGGTCAGCCCGCACACAGGCAGTGAGGGGCACCAGCACTACTGCCTTTGCCCTTGGTGGTTTTTCCAGTATCCTAAGATCTGATTTGTCTCTGAATCCACCCCATACTCCAGCTGCCACAGTCAGACAGAGCCCAGAGTTTGAGCGTGCGTCTTGGGTGCTCATATGTCCCTGCCAGGGCTTGTGCTTGTGCACACTCCTTTGGGAAGGAAGACACAGAACAGATAGAAATTTCAAATTTCTAGATGTGTTGGCTGTGAATTGCAGTTGGGATCTGGTAGTCACTGCTGCCTTTTGAAGGCCTTAGTGACATCCTGTGGGTGTTCCCTGCTGAGCCCTGTGGGTCAGTTCCTCTGCCCCTTCACAAGCTGCACCCCCTGCCTGGTGCCCTTGCCCCATCCCAGCTCTTTGTTGTGGTTTGTTTTTAAGAAAACCAGGTCCATCCTTCCTTCAAGCTGCTAAAAAAAAAAAAAAAAAAGAAAACTAAGTCCAAATGGACAGGACCCCCAAGTTTTTGACTGCCTAACTTCTCAGTCTCTTCTCCAGCCTCAGCAGGGGAACCTCCCTGACCCCCACCTTAAGCTGGGCAAAGAGTCTTCTGGGAGCAGGTGACTGTGGGGCTGTGTGTGTGTGTGTGTGTGTGTGCGCGTATGCCCACGATAGCTTTATTTTCTGCCTACTCCATGAGACTGTAAGCTCAGTGAAGCAAGGACCCATCTGCCTTCCTTGAACTCCCAGCACTGCAATGTTGTCAACAAATGAAAAACTCAGATTGAAGCTCACTCATCTTGCCCTCTTGTCGGACTGTAAACACCATCAGGATTGTGGACCCTTGAATCCCTAGCGCCTGGAAGGGTGCCTGGCAGAGAGCAGGTGCTCAGCACCTGGGGGCAGAGATCTCGCAACACCTCTGTCACTGTGTGTGTGTGTTTTCAAGAACCACTCTGCCAGCAAGGAAGCCCTGATGCCTTCAGGCCCTCACAGTGCCCGTGACGTGACCCATCCCGTAGAGTGTGACCTCACTTCGGGCAACAGATGCCCTCACAGGGTCTTTGTCTGTCTTCTGCTTCCCCCTGCTCCATTGGGGATTCCTGCAATTGACAAAAAGCCACAAGCCAAAGAGTTGAGAAACTCCCTGTCTCTCATCTCTTGGCATGTACCACCAGCCCAACCAGACCCTTTCTCTCACCATCTTTTTTTCCAGTTTAGAGAACTCTTGTTGGGGTTAAGGGGAGTAAGAAGGAAGAAGGGCATCACCTGTAATGCTTAGTAATCACTGAAACAAGGAAGCACTTTCCATGTGCGACCTTTACGCCAAGGGCACCTGCGGAGCTCACTCCCCTCACAGCACTCAGGTCCCTTCAGGGACTTCATTCTCCCAGAGGCAGATGGAGAAGATGCACCATGGCTCCGCAGAGGGCAGGTATGAGCATGCCTCAGGACCCGGAGCAGCTGAGGCCTGTCCTGGTGATGGCTGGGGCGCAGGCGCCTGCCCGGCCTATCCTTACAGACTGTCAGTGTTCTCTTCCCTGGTGTTTTGGTATTTGCTCTGTCAAGCCCTTCTTCCTCGTTGGTTGGAACTAGGTCACAAGCACATTGAGTCCGGTCATTTCCTCTGCCTTCTGGGGGTGGATTTTAGCAGAAGCAGCAGCTCCTCCCTTGCTGGCCTCGTGACCTCCAATGAACACTAGCTTCCAGCAAACAGAAACTTCCAGAGACCACAGCAGCACTCCCCTGGCCTTTCAGCCTCACGTGCAAGACGAGCCACCCTCACATATTTCTCTGTGCTTCTAGCTAAACATCTAAATCAGCTGTCTGGTTTCCTTAACAGTAGCACAGACTCTGAGAGTTTGAGAGAACATGTCACTTGTGAATAGGAGAAAATAAGTCCATACTGGGGAAGGTAGCTCTCCAGATTGAGATGAGAAGGTCAGGGTGGGAGGGTGAGTGGTCATGGGTTGGTCCTCATGGGAGGAACTCACCATCAGGGAAGCTGATGACCGCCCTCCTAATGTGACTGCTGAGCGCCTTGGCCATGCCTTCAGCCCCCAGTCCCCAGCTTGGCTGCTCCGAATGTCTTTCCAGCTACAGATTCTTCCATCTTCTGCAGCCTGCAAAGCAAGCTGGAGCTGGACTGTCAGAAAAACATATAGATGCTGAAGAAAATCCCTTTAATCCTAATGTATAGCTCTGCCTTATTCCAGAAAAGACCACAGTATGGACATGAAGATGATAAACTTGAGGTGATGGAAGAAGCAGAAACGCCAGATACATTAGCAGCTCTTTTTTCTTTTGAAAACTAGCCCTTGCAAGATTCGCTTGACATATTGAGTGGCACAGTCCAGAAAACGTTTTTCTTTTTACTTAAAAAAGCCTGATGGTTTGTTTAGATATGTCTTGTGAACTGGTGAAAAACATAAATGTTGGAAACTGTAAAATTTGGCAGTTCTAAGTTTATTTCCAGCAAAAGTTAAACAAAGTTTAATAGTAAATTCAACCAGTGTTTTAGCTTTTTGCCTATACGTTATGTTTTTAAATTTCACCCACTAAACAAAGGACTCAGGTTACACATTGATTCCTTAAGGACTCTAAGGAAGCCACGACCATTGATTTATAGTTGCATTTTGCTCTTCGGATTTCCAGGATGTATCTTTAAAATTTTCTTGACTGTGTTTTTAGGCATCAAGAGAGAATATCTCTAAAAAATAATTGCATAGTTAGTGTAATTGCTAAGCCACTGGGTGATGCATGAATAGCAGATTTAGAGGAAGGCAGCTGAGGCAGAGCAGGAAAAATGAAGCTCGAGAGCCTTCTGGCTGGAAAGACAGCTCACAGATGGGCCGCAGCTGTAGATCGGTCCTGAACTAGGGACTGAAGCAAGTTTGTCATAAATAAAGGAAAGTGGTAGTGTTGATGTTGTGGTGAGTGTATATTCACAACCAGAACCGTCAGCTCTGGAGGAACCATCAGTTGTCACCGTGGCCACAGAGCATCACTCACATCTCCATTGGGCAGATCTGCAGAGACTCAGCAGTGAACAGAGCAAGTCCCTGCCTCGGGGGGAGCTCATATACCATAAAGAAAAGAGAGGCTGGGCGTGGTGCTCACACCTGGAATCCCAGCACTTTGGGAGGCTGAGGCAGGTGGATTGCCTGAGGTCAGGAGTTCAAGACTAGCCTGGCCAACATGGTGAAACCCCATCTCTACTAAAAATATAAAAAACTAGCTGGGCATGGTAGCAGGCACCTGGAATCCCAGCTACTTAGGAGACTGAGGTAGGAGAATTTCTTGAACACAGGAGGTGGAGGTTGCAGTGACAACCTCTGAGCCTGGGCGACAGAGCGAGACTCCATCTCAAAAAAAAAAAGGGGGGGCAGAAAAGGAGGTGGAGAGGAAGGGTGGTGGTTGGAAGGAGTTCTCCTTTAGGGAAGATGTCTGGGAAGGCTTCTCTGAGAGAGTGGCCTTTGAGTGGAGACCCTAGTTGGATGAGGGATGAGAGGCTGAGCTATTCAAGTATCTGGATAGAAAGCATTACAGGCAGAGACAGTGGTACGTGCAAAGGCCTTGGGACAGGGTGACCCATGATAACAGGTTTTAAAGCTGGAACTGTGGGTGGGCTGGAGTCAGACACTAATAGGGCCCAGAGAGGACACTGGTCCCTGAAATCGAATTCGAGGATTTGACCATGGCCAAAAGGTTCAGGTAGTCCAGTGGGAACTCCTAAAATGGGAACTTTCTAAAAGAAGAATATAAGAACCAGAGTCCAGGGGTCAGTGCCAGGCCCAAACCTATGAGGGTTCCCAGAGTTTAGGGGCTAGAGTCTGGTTCCAGTTCAAGCCCTGGACTCTGCATCACAGGTACACTGCCATCCATGTTTTGTTCTGTTTTGCTTCTGAGACGGAGTCTCACTCTGTTGCCCAGGCTGGAATGCAATGGTGTGATCTCGGCTCACTGCAACCTTCGTCTCTCAGGTTGAAGCGATTATCCTGCCTCAGCCTCCTGAGTAGCTGGGATTACAGGAACCTACCACCATGCCTGGCTAATTTTTGTATTTTTAGTAGAGACGGGGTTTCATCATGGCCAGGCTGGTCTTGAACTCCTGACCTCGTTATATGCCCACCTCAGCCTCCCAAAGTGCTGGAATTACAGATGTAAGCCACCGCACCCGGCCTCTTCCATCCATCTTCACATGGTGGCATGAGCCAACCTCTCAGGAAAAGGGTGTCACGAACAAATGAGGAAAGCAAGCAGAGGTAGGGCAGAGAGGGAGAGGCAAAAGAAGTTGTTGGAAAGGGTCGTGTCCCCTCACAGACTAGAGCGCCCACCTCCAGATGTGCCCACTGAGAGTTTATGAAGTGGCTGCTGCATGTGGTCCTTCACTGCCCTGGGGGAGAGGTCACAGAAAGCTGTAATGCCACTGCCTCTCGATTTCCCCAGGAGCTTGCCCGTCAGCGAGGAGTCCTGGAGCGCACAGAGAAGATGGTGGACAAGATGGACCAAGATTTGAAGATCAGCCAAAAACACATCAATAGCATTAAGAGTGTGTTTGGGGGACTCGTCAATTACTTCAAATCCAAACCAGCAGAGACCTCACCTGAACAGAATGGCACCCTCATTTCCCAGCCCAACAGCAGGTGAGTGCGTCTTCTACCATCTGGGTGTAAAGGAGCAGAAGTGGGGTGTAGTGTAAATGACCAAGACTTTCACACATCCGTGCCATAAAGGGATCCAGCAGCCATGTAAGTTACTCGTTGGGGGATTTGTCCTCAAACACTGTGAAACCAGGAGCGATTCTTCCCTGTTCCTATGTTCATTTGTTTGACATCTAGTCTGTCAGTTGCTTCTCCAATAATTGTGACCCCACTACTTTGAAGAGAGGGTGTTCACCTCAGAGAGCGTAATGAGTACAAAGTGACTTACTTTACATAATTTTTGCTTTAGAAAGTCTAGGGGCTGGGCGCGGTGGCTCATGTCTGTAATCCCAGCACTTTGGGGGGCCAAGAGGGGCGGATCACAAGGTCAGTAGTTCACAAGGTCAGCCTGACCAACATGGTGAAACACCGTCTCTACTAAAATACAAAAAATTAGCTGGGCATGGTGGCGCACGCCTGTAATCCCGGCTACTCAGCAGGCTGAGAAGAGAATTGCTTGAACCCGGGAGGCAGAGTTTGCAGTGAGCCAAGATTGCGCCACTGCACTCCAGCCTGGGTGACAAAGTGAGACTCTGTCTCAAAAAAAAAAAAACTCCAGTGGCTCATGCCTGTCACCCCAGCACTTTGGGAAGTCAAGGTGGGTGTATCACTTAAGCCTAGGAGTTCAAGACCAGCCCGGGCAACATAGTGGGACCCCTGTCTACAAAAAGTATCCAAGCATTGTGGTGGACACCAGTAATCCCAGCTACTTAGGAGGCTGAGGTAAGAGGCTCGCTTGAGACCTGGAGGTCAAGGCTGCAGTGGGCCGTGATGGTGCCACTGCACTCCAACCTGGGCTACAGAGGGAGACCCTGTCTCAAAAAAAAAAAGTCACGTGCCTATAGTCCTAGCTACAGGGGAGACTGAGGTAGAGGATCACTGTAGCCCATGTGCTAGAGACTGGAGTGAGCTACGATGGTGCCATTGCACTACAGCCTCAGTGACAGAGTCTCCCTGTCAAAAAAAAAAAAAAAAAAAGGCCAGACGTGGTGGCTCACGCCTGTAATCCCAGCACTGTGGGAGCCAAAGTGGGTGGATCATGAGGTCAGGAGTTTGAGACCAGCCTAGCCAATACGGGGGAAACCCCATCTATACTAAAAATACAAAAAATTGGTGTGATGGCACGTGCCTGTAGTCCCAGCTGCTTGGGAGGCTAAGGCGGGAGAATTGCTTGAACCCAGGAGGCAGAGGTTGCAGTGAGCCAAGATCATGCCACTGCACTCCAGCCTGGGCGACAGAGCAAGACTCTGTCTTAAAAAAAAAAAAAAAAAAATTTTAAACTAGAGAATTAAAAAAAAGTTAGAAATTGCTTTCCTCAAGTTTTGGCTCAAAATGTAATAAAAACATAGATGAAATTTTGGCAGACTTAAGTGTTACATGTTCAAGGATAAAGAAATGGAGTTTCAGCTAAAACAGATTACTACCGTTGGTATTTCAGACGATTGTGTCTGTTTTTATTATAAAAACAATATGACCGTATTATAATCTACATTATACCTACCACAACACAAAAACAGAAAATTTTATTTTTCTCCCCTATTTGGTATTTTCATAGTTGTAATCCTAGTATTCTTTTGGTTTGGTAGCCTTTTTCTTCCATTTAACCCAGAAAAAATGTTTGCTATTATGTGATTACTCAGGTTCCCTAACCCCGCCCCCATGTTTGATTTGTATATTTATTTATTTTTGAGATGGAGTTTCTCTGCTCCTGCCAGGCTAGAGTGCAATGGTGCGATCTCGGCTCACTGTAATCTCCGCCCACTGCAGCCTCTGCCTCTCAGGTTTAACCTTTTCTCCTGCCTCAGCCTTGCAAGTAGCTGGGATTACAGGTGCCCACCACCATGCCCAGCTAATTTTTGTATCTTTAGTAGAGACGGGGTTTCACCATGTTGGCCAGGCTGGTTTCAAACTCCTGACCTCAGGTGATCCACCCGCCTTGGCCTCCTAAAGTACTGGGATTACAGGCATGAGAAATTAAGAGATGAGGTCTTGCTATGTTGACCAGTTGGTCTTGAACTCCTGGCCTCAAGCAGTCCTCCCACCTTGGCCTCTCCAAGTGCTGGGATTACAGGCATGAGCCACCATGCCTGACTGCAGAGCATTTTTTTTTAATGCATCAGTAAGGTACAGTAAAAATGCATGCATCTTAAGTGGAGAGCCAGTGAATGTGAACCTGTGCACGCTAGTGTGGCAACCACCCAGATCAAGATGTAGGGTGTGGTAGGGAGGAAGTTAGATAATTACTTCAAGCTCAGAGTGGGGCTCGGGAGAAACCAATGTTGGTAACAAGCTGGTGGTGATAGCAGGAAGAACAGGCAGATGAAGCCATCAAGACTTAGGGAGAGGGTCAGGCATGGTGGCTCATGCCTGTAATCCCAGCACTTTGCAAGGCCAAGGCGGGTGGATCATTTGAGGTCAGGAGTTTGAGATCAGCCTGGACAACATGGTGAAACCCCCTCTCTACTAAAAATGCAAAAATTAGCCAGGCGTGATGGCACTTGCCTGTAGTCTCAGCTACTTGGGAGGCTGAGGCAGGAGAATCCCTTAAGCCTGGGAGGCAGAGGTTGGAGTGAGCAGAGATTGCACCACTGCACCTCAGCCTGGGTAACAGTGAGACTCTGTCTCAAAAAAAAAAAGAAAATCACACACAAAAATTAGCCGAACATGGTGGTACATGCCTGTGGTCCCAGCTACTCAGGAGGCTGAGGTGGACCTGACCATTTTGCATAGGTGGGAGCATCACCTGAACCCAGGGAGGTTGAAGCAGTGAGCCATGATTGCACCAGTATACTCCAGCTTGACTGACAGAGTGAGATCCTGTCTCAAAAAAACAAACAAAAAAAGACTTAGGGAGAGGAACCTGCAGGAAGTACCTGCAGAGTTGGCCCTGGGAACCTGCAGGCCTCAGTGAGTGCCCTTGAGAGGCACTAGCGAAGGTTGTAAGAGTTGGTTTGTTTTTTGGCTTAGCCACAATCACCATTCCGGGTTTTCCAGTTCAACCATAATTTTAAATATTTGTCATTTCCCTCCAATTGTAGTTGTTTTTTTTTCAGTATTCACATCAGAAAGTGTTTTATATCCTAATCTTTGGCCACATTTAATTGCCATAAGAGAAGGTAGGATGTTCATTTGTTTTGGACTTACACAGCCTCCATGTACAGACTCAGAAGCAGAGTAAGCCCTTGGAGGAGTGGGAAGCTGGCAAGCTTGTGTCTAGCACCCTTTCACACGCTTCCACATCCTGCATGCCTCTTCACAAAGGCTGCTTCTGGGGCTCTTGGAGGCCTCTACATCTCCGAACATAGCTGTAAAAGCCATGAAAGTCCTATGGCTCCAGGGGCAGTTTTGTTTTTTTAAAGCATCTTGGAAACTCAAGGGCTTCCCAACAAAGGCTTCCCATCAGTGAGGCAGCCGTAGTTATTTCAGTGAGGTGGGCTTCAAGGTCCCCCATAGTCATGTACCCTGCCTGGCCTTCTGCCCCTAGATAAGCCCCAATCACTTGTAGCATTCTTGCTATCTCTTAGTAAATTCAAGAAAGCAAAACTTTCACCCACGTTCTACAGTTCTATGGGGGAGGTAGCTGCAGGAATGCAGTCTGCCTGTTGGAAGATGTGGAGGAGGCAGGCAGTCCACAGGGATGCAGTGGGGGCCCAGAGGAAAGGGAGGTTGGTCCTGGGAACAGAGGAAGGCAGCACAGAGGACCTGACCTTTTGCAGAGGGTGAAGGTTTTGAGGGGAAACCGCCAGTTGAAGGAGGGGGTTGGTGCAGACACAAGTCAGTTAGAGCACAGGGGAAGCTGGGATGAAGGAAGTTGTTGGCTGTTTCAAGGGCCTAGCAGGGCCAGGCGCAGTGGCCCATGCCTGTTATCCCCAACATTTTAGAAGGCCAAGGTGGGATGATTACTTGGGGCCAAGAGTTCAAGACCAGCCTGGGCAACATAGTAAGATCCTGTCTCTACAAACATAAAAGTGTTTTGTTTTGTTTTGAGATGGAGTCTCGCTCTGTCGTCCAGGCTGGAGTGCAGTGGTGCAATCTCTCCTCACTGTGTCCTCCACCTCCCAGGCTCAAGCAATCCTCCCACCTCTGCCTCCCCAAGTAGCTGGGCCTACAGGCGTCTGCTACCGTGCACAGCTAATTTTCGTATTTTTTGTAGAAGCAAGGTCTCACTGGGTCACCCAGGCTGGTCTTGAACTCCTGGGCTCAACTGATCCTCCCACGTCAGCCTCCCAAAGTGGTAGGATTGCAGGCCTGAGCCATTGTGCCTGGCCCACTTAAAAGCTTTTAAAATAAGTTTCTCCTAATCAAACTTGTATTTAGTCATGCATTTCCTGTGTACATAGTTATCACACAAACCGTTTGGCCGTCTCTGAAGTTTTGTCTCTTGGGACGCCGTTTGTCCTTGCCGACAGCTTTCCATGCTGCTTGTTCTCATTTCCACTTGAAGCTCATGTGTTCCTGTCACCGATTTAACTACCCCTAATTTAAAATTATCTAACTTATGTAAGACTTGGTTTCTGACCAGGAACCACCTTCTTAAACTTCTCTTTTTTTTTTTTTTGGAGATGGAGTTTTACTCTTGTTGCCCAGGCTGGAATGCAATGGCACGATCTCAGCTCACTGCAACCTCCACCTCCCAGGTTCAACCGATTCTCCTGCCTCGGCCTCCCCGGTAGCTGGGATTACAGGTGTGCACCACCATGCCTGGTTAATTTTGTGTTTTTAGTAGAGACAGGCTTTCACCATGTTGGTCAGGCTGGTTTCGAACTCCTGACCTCGGATGATCTGCCTGCCTCAGCCTCCCAAAGTGCTGGAATTACAGGCGTGAGCCACTACACCCGGCTAACCTTCTCTACTTTCTTATCACTTCTCTCACTGTCCCTAGAAATTGGCTTTTTTGGCCGGGCACAGTGGTTCACACCTATAATCCAGCACTTTGAGAGGCCAGGGCGGGCGGATCACAAGGTCAAGACATCGAAACCATCCTGCCCAACGTGGTGAAACCCCATCTCTACTAAAAATACAAAAATCAGTTGGGCATAGTGGCGTGCGCCCGTAGTCCCAGCTACTCATGAGGCTGAGGCAGGAGAGTCACTTGAACTCGAGAGGTGGAGGTTGCGGTGAGCTGAGATCGTGCCACTGCACTTAAGCCTGGTGACAGAGTGAGACTCTGTATCAAAAAAAAAAAGGCAGAAGGAGAAATTGGGTTTCTGGGATACCTGGAGGGTGGGATATCAAGAGGGCATTTGTTGCCGGGGCGTGGTGGCTCACACCTGTAATCCTAGCACTTTGGGAGGCCTGGGCAGGCAGATCACTTGAGGTCGAGAGTTCAAGACCAGCCTGACCAACGTGGAGAAACCCCATCTCTACTAAAAATGCAAAATTAGCTGGGTGTGGTGGCGCATGCCTGTAATCTCAGCTACTCAGGAGGCTGAGGCAGGAGAATCGCTTGAACCTGGGAGGTGGAGGTTGCAGTGAGCCGAGATCATGCCATTGCAGTCCAGCCTGGGCAACAAGAGCGAAACTCCATCTTAAAAAAAAAAAAAAAAAAGAGGCCGTTTGTTTTGCCTGGATTGCTGGGAGTAGCACTGTGCAGGGGGAGGGCTAAAATGGCAAGTAACCGTGGTTCCCATCTTGGCTGGTGAAGTGGTCAGGCTGCTGTTGAGATGGAGAGAGCAGGCTGTTGGAGAGGCACAGCTCCCAGCTGGAGGCACCTGCCATACGTTGGGGGGGGCTCAGCAGGATGAGAGCGAAACCATCCTGGCCAACATGGTGAAAACCCATGTCTACTAAAAATAGAAAAATTAGGGCATCAGGCACAGTCTAAATGACTTTGAGTTGCAAGAGGTGTCCCTTTCTATAGCCAGTGTTAGGAAACTAGGCCATGGAGCAAAATCAAAGATATTTTATAGGGACTTAAGTGATGAGAAAAAAACATATTTTCACAACTTTTTAGTGACAAATTCAAAATGTAAAAACAGTGGCTCATGCCTGTAATTCCAGCACTTTTTGAGGCTGAGGCAGGAGGATCACTTCAGTTCAAGGAGTTTAAGACCAGCCTGGGCAACCTGGTAAGACCCACTTCTACAAAAAGTTTTAAAAAATTAGACCCAGCACAGTGGCTCACACCTGTAATCCCAGCACTCTGGAAGGCCAAGGCAGGTGGCTCACTTGAGGTCAGGAGTTCGAGATTAGCTTGACCAATATGGTGAAACGCCATCTGTACTAAAAATACAAAACATTCGCTGGGCATGGTGTTGTGCATCTGTAATCCCAGCTACTCAGGAGGCTGAGGCAGAAGAATAGCTTGAACCCAGGAGGTGGAGGTTGTAGTAAGTCGAGATCACGCCACTGCACTCCACCCTGGGTAACAGAGCAAGACTCTGTCTCAAAAAAAAAAAAATTTTTTTTTTTAATGGGCCAGGTGCGGTGGCTCACACCTGTAATCCCAGCACTTTGGGAGGCTGAGGTGGGCGGATCACCTGAGGTCAGGAGTTTGAGACCAGCCTGGCCAACATGGTGAAACCTCGTCTCTACTAAAAATACAAAAATTAGCTGGGCATGGTGGCGGGCACCTGTAATCCCAGCTACCTGGGAGGCTGAGGCAGGAGAATCCCTTACACCTGGGAAGTGGAGGCTGCAGTGAGCCAAGATCACACCACTGCACTCCAGCCTAGGTGACAGAGAGAGACTCTGTCTCAAAAAAAAAAAAATTTCACCAGGCAGGGTGGTGAGTGCTTGGTCGCAGCTACCTGGAGGCTGAGATGGAAGGATCACTTGAGCCTAGGAGTTAGAGACTTCAGTGTTTGCGCTGCTGTACTCCAGCCTTGGTGACAGAGACGCTGTCTCAAACAACAACAGAAACAGTAAGAGTTGAGTACAGCGTTTGGTAATATAAGTGCGCTAATGAGAAGAATGAAACCCATGAGGTTCAAAGTTCATCATCTGAGGTTCAGATGGTCGTCTGTAACGCCCTTCTTTGCTCATGGTCATATAAAAACAGGTGAAATTTTATTATGTGTACTTTACCACAATAAAAATAACTTGAGGCTGGGCGCAGTGGCTCATGCCTGTAATCCCAACACTTTGAGAGGCCAGCGTGGGTGGATCACTTGAGATCAGGAGTTCAAGACCAGCCTGGCCACCATGGTGAAACCCTATCTCTACTAAAAGTAACCGAAATTAGCCAGACATGGTGGCACGCACCTGTAATCCCAGCTGCTTGGGAGGCTAAGGCAGGAGAATCACTTGAACAAGAGGCAGAGGTTGTAGTGAGCCAAGATCATGCCACTGCACTCCAGCCTGGGCAACAAAGCAAGACTCCATCTCAAAAAAGGGAAAAAAAAAAGAACTGGAAAATAATACAAAAACAAGAGGTGGGCCAGATGTGGTCGGCAGGTCATTCATTGTTTGCTGACTGTGGTCTAAAGTACCCGTTTGGTTGTTTCATGTGCTTTTCATCTGCCTGGTCCTAGGAATCCTGGTTTCTCTGAGAGAGGGGAGCCACCTAACTCAGTGCTACTCGATGCTGCAAGGTCTCACTGTGGTGCCCAGGTCTCACACTCATGGGCTTAGGTGATTCTCCCACCTCAGTTTCCCAAAAGGCTGGGATTACAGGCATGAGCCACCACACATGCCTTAGCTGCCACACTTCTGAGGCAGGTGTTATCTAAGGCAGGGATATTCGTAAGCTTATTGCACAGCCAACTGTGCTCCTGGGAGAAGCTGTTGAAATCCCTACTTTGGTCAGAAGGAGTTTGGCACAGAGGAAGCATTTGATTTTTAGCACACAGGCATTATGTGAAAAGATTGATAACACTGTCATAGGGGTTTTTCCTTTTTAAAAGTTTTCTTCTTTGTGAACTTTTATCCAAAGATTGAAAGAAGCCATAAGTACAAGTAAAGAACAGGAGGCAAAGTACCAGGCCAGTCACCCAAACCTTAGAAAGCTGGATGATACAGGTGAGTGGAGATCTGTGTGCACACCCACTTTTGAATTCTTGGAGGAGACCTCTAGGTTTGGCACTGGTCCTTGGGAGGCAGTGGCAACCTCTCTGGGGAGGTGGGCCGGGGCCGCAGCTGCTGGCATCACTCAAGCCAGCCAAAGGGCCTTAGGGATCCAGCATGCTCTTGGGGACCTGGGGGTGTGCGTTATGGTGGGGCATCTCCCTCTTTCTCTCCCTCCATGGAGGGGAGAATAAGGAAGTGGGGGCCTGTATTTGATTAAAAATGAGCCTGCCCAGCCGTGCGCGGTAGCACACGCCGGTAATCCCAGCACTTTAGGAGGCCAAGGTGGATGGATCACCTGAGGTCAGGAGTTCACAACCAGCCTGACTAACATTGTGAAGCCCCATCTCTACTAAATACAAAAAATTTAGCCGGGCATGATGGGCGTGCCTGTAATCCAAGCTACTTGGGAGGCTGAGACAGGAGAATCGCTTGTACCTGGGAGGTGGAGGTTGCAGTGAGCCGAGATTGTGCCATTGCACTCCAGCCTAGGCAACAAGAGTGAAACTCCGTCTCAAAAAAAAAAAAGAAAAGAAAATGAGCCTGCCCACCATCAGTTCCTGCCTCCTGTTGCTCGAGTTGTTCCAGCTGTTCCAGCAGTAAAAGCCGACTACAGAAAAACCCCTTTGTTAAACAGAATAACGGCCCCCTCCAAAAGTTGTCCATGTCCTAATCCCCAGACCCTGTGAGTGTGTTAGGTTATATGGCAAAGAGGGAATTACAGTTGCAAATGGAGTTAAAACTGCATCAACAACATGGGGAGATTATCCTGTGTTGTCCAGTTGGGTCCATTGTCATCACAAAGATCCCTTTTAAGTGAAAAGGGAAGCAGAAGAGAGAGCGGCGGAGTCAGAGATCTGAAGATACTGCTGGTCTTAAAGATGGAGAAAGGGGCCACTTGCCAAGGTACGCAGGTGAACTCTAGAAACTGCAAAAGGTAAGGAATTAGATTCTTCCCAAGAGCCCCAGAAGGAGTGCAACCCTGAGGACACCCTGACTCAGCCCAGTGAGACCCATGTTCGACTTCCGACCCCAGAACCGAAGACAAGTTTGTGGTCATTTGTCACAGCATCAGTGAGGGACTAATACAGCCTCCAGCCCAAGCAGGAGCAGCAGCCACATGGACAAGGTGTGCAAGACAGGGAGCGTTGATCGAGTCATCCCACTTGTATCGAGTGATAAGCCCAGAAACATTCCCTATCTAGAAAGGAATTTCGGACTCCTGGGGCCTCCTCCAAAGGCCCCCCAAAAGCCAGGTACATCGAAATTGGTGCTGGAAACCAAAGGCTTACTGTCCTGCCTTCAAGAAGACAACACACCTTGGGAACTCTGGAACCCACCATGGTTGTGGTTGATGCAGCTGAGGAGAGACCAGATGGAGGAAGAGCTGGGAGCAGGAGAGACTGACATCATCCGCACAGTTCAGTCTGGAAATGCAAGTGGAGAAAGTGAGTGTAAATTGAAAGGCAAGGGCTGGGAAAACCCGCCTCATCATACCCTGGAGAAGTGGCGTAGGATACTACACCCAAGACACAATTTTAAGGAATTAAAGAGAGTCTGGCATTTGTGTGGTATATATTAACTTGAAAGACTGAAAAAAAAATCGACAGTTTGCAGAATGGTTTCAGTTGGTTGATGCTGGAGGAAATATGCAAAGTCTAGAAAGTGACATTTCCCTAAAAGAGATAACTGGGATGACAGGGCTTTTCTGTGTGCATTTAGAAACTAAAGTTCATTCAAGCTGAGAAAGATAATTTTAAAAAAGAAGAAACTGAAGTTCAAGGAAGATTTCTTGGGGCAAATGTGCATTATTTAACATTTCTTTTTTGCTTGTTTCAAGTGAACAGATAGCGTAGAAATAAATTTTAGAAAAAAAACAAAATTACCCATACTTCCATTTCTATAACATAACAATTAGTATTTTTAGATACTAATTGCCCACAGCCTGTGTAGTTTTGTGTTATTGCAGTTCCACTGGTATATCGTCACTTGTGTGACTCTTTCCTGAGCTTGTGCACCAGCATCTGAGTAGGTGACCCTTAGGTTGAGGGTCTTTGATCTCCCAAGAACTATGGGAGAGCAGGAACCCTCCCTTGCCCCGTGGAAGCATCTCTCCCTTCTGGCCCATGAGCCTGTCCCGTGCTCCTCCGTCATCCCTCTGGATGGCCTCAGAACCAACCCCCTCATTCCTCCACCCATTTTTCAGATGAAATTGTTTTGGGTATATGAAACAGCATTTGAAGAAATGTCAAGTAACTGCTCTCATGGTGTTTACTTCTAAACTTAGACCCTATCCCCCAGAGGGGCTGGTTCTGCTGTGAGTACTGATGCTTACCCGAAGAACCCACACCTTCGAGCCTATCACCAGAAGATCGACAGCAACCTGGGTAAGACTGAGCACCGCACCAGCTTCTGTAAGCCACTGTCCTTCAGGCAGCTCACACCAAGCACAGCCCCTGCATCAGGAGCCTACAGCTTCAGCTCCCTCACCACACATCACATCCCACACTAAGCCAGGTCCATTTTGCCACTTCACTATCTCTGGAATCTGTCCACGTCTCACCATTTCCTACTTCCAGCGCAACTGAGCCATCCCTACCTCTCACTGTCATGACAGCACCCAGGGACCCAGGAGTCCCTGAGAGGCCATTGAGTGTAGCCGGGACATGACCACTCACTCCATTTTTCCCATTGGTCACTCAGAGCCCTGTTCTCCTCCTCTGTGAAACAGGCTGCCTCTGAGAACAATGGGGCAGTTTACCTGAGCCAGAAGGCGCCTGGCATGGTAAGAGGTAGCACTAGTGTTGCAGTTGGCACTTTGGCCACACAGCCCCCACCATGATGTTTCAAAACAGAAGGGGGTGCAGGGGGCTGGGCGCGGTGGCTCACACTTGTAATCCCAGCACTTTGGGAGGCCGAGGCGGGTGGATCACCAGAGGTCAGGAGGTCAAGATCAGCCTGACCAACACGTGAAACCCCATCTCTACTAAAAAGACAGATATTAGCCGGGTGTGGTCGCAGGTGCTTGTGATCCCAGCTACTCAGGAGGCTGAGGCAGGAGAATCGCTTGAGCCTGGGAGGTGGAGGTTACAGTGAGCCGAGACTGCACCATTGCACTCCAGCCTGGGCAACAAGAGTGAAACTTATTCTCAAAAAAAAAAAAAAAAAAAAGGAGTGAGGGGATATATTCTTCCAGAACTCTCTCATGGAACCCACACACACTCACAGTGCAGTCCAGGCTCTCTCTGCCTGCCCTGGTACCTTCTGCCCTCATTACCTGCAAGCTCGTGTGAGATTTCTGATGTGAGTTATTTCTGCCTCATGGCCCCTATCTGCCTGGAGTAGCCTCCTCCAGCTCTCTGCAGGCTGGCTCCTTCTCCTGTCAGTCTTGCATTAGTGTGGCCTCCTCTCCCCATCTCTTGGGGCCCTTGTGTTTCTAGGGGGCTGCCCTGGCCATTTGTGATTGTGTATCTGCTGGTTTGCCTGCTGTCTTCCCAACCAGACTGCAGATTCCAGGCAGCATGGGAGTGTTTCCATTTTGTCACTACTTTGTACCTGGGGCCCCAGCAGGCAAGCACTTAGTGATTCTTTTTTGTTTTGTTGTTGCTGGTGTTTTGTTTTTGAGATGGAGTTTTGCTCTTGTTGCCCAGGCTGGAGTGCAATGGCACAATCTAGCTCACAGCAACCCCAACCTCCCGGGTTCAGGCGATTTTCCTGCCTCAGCCTCCCGAGGAGCTGGGATTACAGGCATGTGCCACCACGCCCAGCTCATTTTGTATTTTTAGTAGAGACAGGGTTTCTCCGTGTTGGTCAGGCTGGTCTCAAAATCCCGACCTCAGGCCTGCCTCAGCCTCCCAAAGTGCTGGGACTATAGGCATGAGCCATCGGACCCGGCCAGTGATTATTTTTTGAATGGAGAAGTCAGTTATTTGAAGTTCAAGTAGGTACTGGCTTGTGGGCAGTTCCGTGTCTGTTCTAGGTAGTGTCTCAGACTTGCTGCCTTCTCTTACCGCTGTTCCATGAACAGAAGATTCCTGCCCCCCCTGCCCCGCCCACTGCTGTAAAGACATCTAGTGGGAGGCGAAACTGAAACCCATGAAGATGCAGGTGGAGTGTCTGTGCACAGGCTTGCTCCTGCTCACTTTCTGGGAAGCCCCTGACAGCTGCCTACTCCTTCTATTTCCTGGACTCTGTTCTCCAGAGCCAAAGATTTCTCCGAGGTAGAAGGTGTATCTGCCCAGATCTGACTACTCCAGAGAAACCCAGAGCGGCTTGAAAGCCCTTTGTCCTTCACCAGGAGAAAGGGAGTGGTTAGAGCAGGTGGTATGGTTGGTGCCTGCTGGCAGGAAGTGGGAGAGGGGCACTGATGCCAGGAGACAGGACAGAGTGCTAAGTACTGCCCGCCACTAGGGGTCTGAGGGTGCACAGTTGCACTATGGACTTGCAGCTGGGCAGGTCCTGGCAGGACGAAGTCTAGAGTAGGAGGTAGGCCAGGGCAGAAGGGCGGGTGGCTGGTTCAGAGCTTGGCCCTCCAGCCCTGCTGACACAGGCCAGCCCAGCCACTCTGGTGGGGCAGGGGTGTTGCCTTTGCTCACACTCTTCCCGTCTTAACACACCCCTCCCTGCTATTTCTGGAACTCAGGCAGGCTCTCGACTCCAGTGCCCTTGCCTGGTTGCTTTACATTATCACACATTTTATCTCAGCCTCACTGTTTACTTATCCTTTGCTGCTCTGGCTGCCAGTGAGCTTCCTCCTGAGGTCTGAGGCAACCACAGGCTCTACTCCATGGAGCATGAGGCCATGAGTTTCAGTAAGCCCCCAGAAGCAAAGAGCTGAAGACTATCTTTTTTTTTCAATTTTTAAATTATATTATTTTTCTCTTTCTTTTTTTATTGTTGCTTAGGCCAGTCTCCAACTCTTGGACTCAAGCAATCCTCCCACCTCGGCCTCCCAGAGTACTGGGATTACAGGCATGAGCCACTGTGCCTGACCTGAAGATTATCTTTTTATTTTTTTATTTATTTTTGAGACAGAGTTTCACTCTGTCACCCAGGCTGGAGTGCAGTGGCCCAATCTCAGCTCGCTGAAGCCTGTACCTCCCAGGTTCAAGCAATTCTCATGCCTCACCCTCCCAAGTAGCTGGGATTACTGGCATGCGCCACCACACCCAGCTAATTTTTGTATTTTTAGTAGAGATGGGGTTTCACCATGTTGGCCAGGCTGGTCTCAAACTCCTGACCTCAAGTGATCTGCCCGCCTTGGCCTCCCAAAGTGCTGGAATTACAGGCGTGAGCCACCGCACCTGGCCTATCTTTTTATTTTATTTTTTGAGATGGACTCTTGCTCTGTTGTCTAGTATGGAGTGCAGTGCGTTGATTTCAGCTCACTGCAACCTTCTCCTCCTAGGTTCAAGTGATTCTCGTGCCTCAGCCTCCTGGGTAGCTGGGAATACAGGCATGTACCACCATGCACAGCTAATTTTTGTATTTCTTAATAAAGACAGGGTTTCACCATTGTTGGCCAAGCTGGTCTCGAACTCCCGACCTCACGCAATCCACCCACTGGGGCCTCCCAAAGTGTGAGGATTACAGGTGTGAGCTACCACATGCAGCCTGAAGACTACCTTTTTAAAAAAAACTGGTTTCACTTAGATTTGTGGTGCCAGTGCTAGGCATTTGTGTATCCCGATCTTTTTCGCTTAGTGTTTTATATTTAATTGTGCAAATAAGAAGGCTTACAAAGCACCATCTCTTCTCCCCTCCCCTCTGGCTCTTTCCTGGCTGCTGTTCTTAGTAAAAAGGCAGAAAGCAGCCCTGGGCATGTCTCCCTACCCCAGCGTGCACAATCACACACAGTCACAAACCTGGTAAAAAGGCTTTTCTGTTCACCCTGACATCATCAGTTAAGTCAAGACTCATCTCTGCAGTAAGTGCAGTCCCACCAGGTGACACAGATTCCTCAGCATGTCTCTCCTCCTTACCCACACCATCAGGAAGCATTTGCAGGTGCCGTGACTGTGTTTGCTCAGGCCTGTGTGTCATTTTCTTCCCCCACAGATGAGCTGTCCATGGGACTGGGCCGTCTGAAGGACATAGCCCTGGGGGATCCAGACGGAAATTGAGGAGCAAGATGACATTCTTGACCGGCTGACAACCAAAGTGGACAAGTTAGATGTCAACATAAAAAGTACAGAAAGAAAAGTTTCGACAACTCTGAAGACAGACGGATTTCCACTCTATTGTGATGAAAAGATTTGAAAGATCTTTTTTTGAACTTCCAAGAAATTTCATTTACTATTTTAGTATGTAAATTAATGCGTGTTTGCAAATGTTAGAGTAGATCTTAAGATATTTTGCGGTTATAGGGAAGTGTTTGTCCCACATTTTCCTAGGGTTAACACCTCGCCAAGTTCTTAAATGCTTAGAGTTTTAGTCCGAGCACAGTAGCCTGGCCCTGCATTATCTTGGGCATTTGATTACTAGACGGGAGTAAGAAGAAGAGTTGCATTTCTCACTTTAATGAGCGTATGGAAAGATGCAGACGGAATTTCAGTCTTGCAGCCACGAGCCTCTATTTCTTATTCCTAAGCCTTGCCATGTGTCAGAGTGTTAAGGGGGCATGTGAGCCAGTCATTTGGTAGAGGAAGGTCCTTCCCACACCTTTGTTTAGGAGTCATCAGTCACACACACGTACACATACACAGTCTCTCTCTCACACACACACACACACACACACACACACACACACACACACACACACACACACACACACTCTTATATCTTTCATCTCCTGGAAAGGATCAGTGTTAGAATGGGAAATGGAGTGTGTTGTGTTCTTTGCTCCTTTGTTGGCAGATGTCCCCACTTCCCTCCAGCCCCCTATCCTTGGCATGCGTGTTAGTAGAGACCAGTGCTACTCACTGTGACTCCTGGAAATGTGCAGGGAATTGGCTGAGCCCCCTCTTCCCCATGTGTTCTTATCTGGAACTCTCCTTCTGTGATTGGGAACAGATCTTCCACTGGCTCGAGGCTGCCAGGCTCACCGGCAGGGGCACCCAAAAGAGTGTGTGGGAATGGAGTGTCACACAGATGTGGCTGTGCAGTGGTCTTCCTCCACCCCTCTGAGAATCACCATTAGGCAGGCCTCAGTAGGGCAAAATGTTTATTTAATACCTGGGGTCTCCTGAGCTGTCCAGCACTCCTACCCACTCTTCTGCACTTCTTGCAAGGTAACTTGAATCATCACTTATTTCTCTGCCACCCAGTTTTAGGACTGGAACTCTACAAATGATGCTGACTTTGTACAGAAGGATTTGGCTAAGGGGGAGAAAGGCCCAGATACCATTTTAACTGGCCCAGTTCATTTTCTCCTATCATTTTACAAAAGGAATCATTTAGAAACATCAATTAAAACTGATTTCTTTGTGTTGGTACATCTAACAAAATAGTTGGAGCCACAGGCCCTTGTCTTTTTAAAAAAAAATATTTTGAAGATGGCAGAAGCGATTGATTTTAGTAATGAGATAGGTCACTGTTAAAAATAACAGTGCCTTTGACCTTAAAACATGGTACTGGCCCATGTGACCTGTGCCATTTCCCAATACTTTCCTCTACAGTCTGCAGCCTATAAACCATGGTCTCCTTCAAAGCAAAGGAGACCTCTGTAAGTGCTGCAACAGCGCATTTGTTTTTATGTAGCAATTTGTTTATAAAAGTTTTCATCCCAGGCCAGGTGTGGTGGCTCATACCTGTAATCCCAGCACTTTGGGAGGCCGAAGTGGGTGAATCAGGAGTTCAGGACCAGCCTGGCCAAGATGGTGAAACCCTGTCTCTACTAAAAATACAAAAATTAGCCAGGCATGGTGGCGGGTGCCTGTAATCCCAGCTACTTGGGAGGCTGAGGCAGAGAATTGCTTGAATCTGTGAGCCGAGATCGTGCCACTGCACTCCAGCCTGGGCGATGGAGTGAGACTCCGTCTCAAATAAGTAAGTAAATAAATAGTTTCCATCCCATAATGCATGACCTTCCTAAAAATATCCACAGCCTCTATAGGCAAGCAGAGCTTTCTGTGCTACAAACCGGTCGCATTCCAGCCACCTCAGGGATTCTGGTCCATGTCACTAACACCCATCCCAGGGTGTGAAGGCGTGGTTAAAGCTTATCAAACTAGACATTTGTTTATTAGATGAGCTCGGCATTATTATTCTCTCCATAACTGGTAAGAGGGAAATTTTAAACATAACACTTAACCCAAACAAAATATTTCATGAGGCTTTCAGCAAAAAGGCTGCTCAAAAGCATGAATCCAGGATGCAGAGCAAAAGGCTTTTGTGCATAGTTCCACTTATTGTAATTGTTTCCGGTGCTTTCCTCCAACACCTTCCATGTATGTCATAACTGTTTATCACCATCAGGCATAGACTCGTGGAGATTAGTCATTATACCTCAGACCTAAGCTAATTATTTAAAATAGATACACGTAAAGGCCACTGCCAAACACTCTTGGCAGCCTTCCACTTGGATAATGAAATTAGTGATTCAACTGACTTGAAGCATAGTAACATCTTATTTTATGTACCTTCCCTGTCTTTTGCTGGACTGATGAAGCCAGTCACCCACCCTTCTCTGTTTTTTTTTTCACCCCAAGTATATGGAAGGAGAGTTGCCTTCACTTTTCTGGAAATTTGTCTTCCTCTGACATATTAGGGGGCCTCACTCTGTCCTGTTCTTATTCAGACCCTCTTGTTCTACGGCCTGTGCTGAGGGACTGTCCCTAAGCTACAGGACTGCCACCTGGTCCTTCCTGCCACGTCTTCCCCACTGCCATGCCCAGGAATGCCTGGTTGCTGATGCTACGTTATAAATGAGTTGCTTGCATTTTCACAGAGAATGAAGGAAGACGTAAGACAGCTCCAGAATCTTTTCACATGATGATTGGGATCAACAAAAAAATGCTACCCTCTAGAGTAGACACATCTCATGGAGATAAGCAAAGGTGCCAGGGCTGGGGTGACTGGGTGGAATTTGGTACTGCAAACGAAACCAGTTAATTCATCCTTCTTGCCAGATGGGTCTGTAAGACAGATTTTGATTTCCACAGGTGAGCTGGAAACAAACTGTGCCTTCAAAAAAAAAAAATGGTATTTCTAACTTAAGGTTGATTATATGTTAAGTGTGCTACTAACTTAAAAAATAGTGCACTCTCCTTCAAGGAAGTTTTCTAACATCTAATAATTTGTAACTTAGTGGAGTTGCCTTGTGGATGTCTTTTTTGCATTCTATAGGAAAGGAAACCTGGATTTAACTCAGGTTGCAAGAAATAAAAATGTCAGTGCATTAAAATTTCTCTAGCCTCTTTTTGTGAATATGTAATTTTAATTGTACACTTCACCAATTTAATAATCTTATACTTTGCCCACATAGGCCTTTTCTACAGAATTTTTAAAGTTAAAATGTTGTTGAGCATCTTTATTCTGATGAATGTGATGTCTTGTGTACAAAATGAAGAGCTAGGGTCAGGGCATGGTGGCTCACGCCAATAATCTCAGTGCTTTGGGAAGCCAAGGCAGGAGAATCACTTGAGGCCAGGAGTTTAAGACCAGTCTGAACAACATAGTGAGACCCCATCCCTACAAAAAATTTTAAAAAATACCTGGGCCTCAGTCCTAGCTACTTTGGAGGCTAAGGTGGGAGAATTGCTTAAGCTCAGGAATTCAAGGCTACAGTGAGCTATGATCATGCCACTGCACTCCAGCCTGGGCAACAGAGTGTGACCCTGTCTCTAAAAAATAATAAACAAAAATGATGAGCTAAGTTCGAGACCAGCCTGGCCAACATGGTGAAACCCCCTCTCTATTAAAAATATAAAAATTAGCCAGGAATAGTGGCATGGGCCTGTAGTCCCAGCTACTCAGGAGACTGAGGCATGAGAATAACTTGAACCCCGGAGGTGGAGGTTGCAGTGAGCCGAGATTGCACCACTGCACTCCAGCCTGGGCAACAGAGCATCTCAAAAAAAAAAAATTGAGCTAGCCATTAAAAGTGCTCATTGGTCGGGCGCGGTGGCTGACGCCTATAATCCCAGCACTTTGGGAGGCCGAAGCGAGTGGAACACAAGGTCAAGAGATCGAGACCATCCTGGTCAACATGGTGAAACCCCGTCTCTACTAAAAATACAAAAATTAGCTGGGCATGGTGGCGCAGCCTGTAGTCCCAGCTACTCGGGAGGCTGAGGCAGGAGAATTGCTTGAACCCAGGAGGCGGAGGTTGCGGTGAGCCGAGATTGCGCCATTGCACTCCATCCAGCCTGGGTAACAAGAGCGAAACTCCATCTCAAAAAAAAAAAAAAGTACTCATTATGTGGGGGATGGGATGAGGTCTTTAGTCAGAAGTCTGTTTCAGAAAACACTTTCCTCCATGCCTTCAACTCAACAAATGACCATATTCCTTCAAATTTTATGAACCACCTTCCTTCCTGAAACCCTCTCATCAGTTTTCCAGTCTGTCTCCTAGCTCTCCACCTGCTCTGCAGCACTGTCTAGACCAGGGCTCAGCAAATTTCTATAAAGGGCCAGAGAGTTAGCGTTTTAGGCTTACAGGCCAAACTGTGTCTGTTACAACTGCTCAGCTCTGCCATTGTTGCATAAAAGCAGCCAAGGTCTGAGCATGGTGGCTCACGCCTGTAATCCCACTACATTGGGAGGATGAGGCAGGTGGATCACCTGAGGTCAGGAGTTCAAGACCAGTCTGACCAACATGGTGAAATTTTTGTACTAAAAATACAAAACAGCCGGGCATGGTTGTGCATGTCTGTAATCCCAGCTACTTGGGAGGCTGAGGCTGGAGAATCTCTTCAACCCAGGAGGTGGAGGTTGTACTGAGCCAGGATCATGCCATTGCACTCCAGCCTGGGCAACAAGAGGGAAACTCCATCTCAAAAAAAAAAAAGAAAGAAAGAAAGAAAACAGGCCAGGCACAGTGGCCTCCTGTAATCCCAGCACTTTGGGAGGCCGAGGCGGGCAGATCATCTGAGTTCAGGAATTCAAGACCAGCCTGGCCAACATGGTGAAACCCTGTCTCTATTAAAAAATACAAAAATTAAACACACACAAAAAAATACAAAAGTGAACCTGGGTGCAGTGACTCATGCCTGTAATGCTAGTGCTTTGGGAGGCCGAGGTCGGGGGATCATGGATCAACTATGGGCAGAAGTTTGAGACCAACTTAGCAAACATGGCAAAACCCCGTCTCTAGTAAAAATACAAAAATTAGCCGGGCATGGTGGTGGGTGCCTGTAATCGCAGCTACTCCAGGGGCCGAGGCAGGAGAATGGCTTGAACCCAGTGGCAGAGATTGCAGTGAGCTGAGATAGCCCCACTTCACTCCAGCCTGGGTGAAAGAGTGAAACTCCATCTCAAAAAAATAGATAAAATGAAAATAAAAATATGGGCTGGACGCGGTAGCTCCCAGCATTTTGGGAGGCCGAGACAGGTGGTTCACCTGAGGTCAGGAGTTCGAGACCAGTCTGGCCAACATGGTGAAACTGTCTCTACTAAAAATACAAAAATTAGCCGGGCGTTGTGGCAGGCACCTGTAATCCCAGCTACTCGGGAGGGTGAGGCAGGAGAATTACTTGAACCCAGAAGGAGGAGGCTGCAGTGACCTGAGGTTGCACCACTGCATTCCAGCCTGGGCAACAGAGCAAGATTCCATCTCAAAAAAAAAAAAAAAAAAAAAAAGAGAGAGAGATCCAAGATGGCCGATTAGCAGCAGCTCAGGATTGTAGCTCCCAGTGAAAGCGAGAGAGTGAGTGGACGCCACATTTTCAGACGAATTTTTGTTGCCCATGGACCAGGAGATTCCCGGCGGAGGAGCTCCACGGGTTGCCAGCACGACTCTTTGGCCGGCGCGGCCATTTTGCCCGCACCCCCAGCGTGGCGGTTCTCAGTCCGGAGTATACGGGACTGAGTGCCCTTTGGTTGGCGTTGGAGCTCCAGGAAGGCAAAGTCTCCCATTCAGCTGATTGAAAAGGGGATTGAAGCAGGGAACTAGACTGGGAGATTCCCAAGCAGAAAAGCGCCACGAATCTCAATGCTGCTGTTTCAGCCGGCGTAGTGGGTCGCCGCAGGGGAAGGCTGGTCCCCCCCCAACACCAACAACAAAAAACAGCAATTGGAACTGCTGAGGATTGAGAGTTTCACAGCAAGTACAGCTGAACCCCGGAAGGTCCAGCTCTGTGGGGGAGGGGCGTCTGCCGAAGGAAAACTAAGAAACAGAAAAAACTTTATCACCAACAAGCTGGACGTCCACTCAGAGACCTAATCTGAAAGTCAGCAATTACACAGACGACAGGTGGATAAATCCACAAAGATAGGAAGAAACCAGCGCAAAAAGGCTGAAAACACCCGAAATTAGAATGCCTCTCCTCTAGCAGAGGATTGCAGTTCCTCATCACCAATTGAACAAGCCCTGATTGAGAATGAATGTGAGGAATCAACAGAATCAGGCTTCAGAAGGTGGATAATAAGAAACTTCTGTGAGCTAAAAAAACATGTTCTAACCCAATGCAAAGAAACTAAGAACCTTGAAAAAGGTTTGACGAAATGCTAATGAGAATGGACAATTTAGAGAGGAATATAAGTGAATTAATGGAGCTGAAAAACACAATATGAGAACTTCACAAAGTATGTACAAGTTTTAACAGTCGAATTGATCAAGCAGAAGAAAGGATTTCAGAGGTCAAAGACCAACTTAACAAAATAAAACAAGAAGACAAGATTAGAGAAAAAAGGGTAAAAAGGAATGAGCAAAGTCTCCAAGAAATATGGGACTATGTGAAAAGACCTAATCTACGTTTGATAGGTGTACCTGAATGTGACGAAGAGAATGAATCCAAGCTGGAAAATATTCTTCAGGATATTATCCAGGAATACTTTCCCAACCTAGCAAGGCAGGATAATACTCAACTCCAGGTAATCCAGAGAACACCACAAAGATATTCCTCAAAAAGAGCAACCCCAAGGCACATAATCATTAGATTCACCAGGGTTGTAATGAAGGAGAAAATACTAAGGGCAGCCAGAGAGAAAGGTCAGGTTACCCACAAGGGGAAGCCTATCAGACTCACAGCAGATCTCTCAGCAGAAACCCTACAAGCCAGAAGAGAGTGGGGGCCAATATTCGACATCCTTAAAGAAAAGAACTTTCAACCCAGAATTTCATATCCAGCCAAATTAAGTTTCGTAAGTGAAGGAAAAATACAATTTTTTACGAACAAGCAAGTACTCAGAGATTTCATTACCACCAGGCCTGCTTTACAAGAGCTTCTGAAAGAGCTCTATATATAGAAAGGAACAACCAGTATCAGCCATTCCAAAAAACCCATCAGTAAGCTGCATCCAGGCCCATCTCACATGCAAGGATATACAGAGACTCAAAACAAAGGGATGGAGGAAGATTTGCCAACCAAATGGAGAGAGAAAAAAAAAAAAAAGCAGGAGTTGCAATTCTCGTCTCTGATAAAATAGACTTTAAAGTAACAGAGACCAAAAGAGACAAGAAGGACATTGTATAATGGTAGAGGGATCAATGTAACAGGAAGAGCTAATGATCCTAAGTGTATGCACACCCAATACAGGAGCACCCAGATACATAGGGCAAGTTCTTGGTGACTTACAAAGAGACTTGGACTCCCACACAATAATAGTGGGAGACTTTAACACTACATTGTCAATATTGGACAGATCAATGAGACAGAAGCTTAACAAGGATACCCAGGACTTGAACTCAGACCTGGAACAAGTGAACTTAATAAACATTTACAGAACTCTCTACTCCAAATCTATACAACATACATTTTTTTTCAGTAACACATCACATCTATTCTAAAAGTGACCACATAATTGGAAGTAAATTACTCCCCAGCAATTGCGTAGCATTTCATAGGTTTAAATGAAATATTGGTTGGCTGTTTGTTATTTTCCTCCCTTATTCCTTCCTGTCTCCATTGTATAACACAATTATTAGTATAAAAGAGGTTTTCAATACCCATTTTTAGACTCCATTCTAGCCTGGGCAATAGAGCAAAATTCCTGTTCTCTCTCTCTCTTTTCTTCTTTCTCCCTTTCTTTCATTCTCTTTTTTTCCTTCTTTCTCTATCTCTTTTTACTTTCTTTCTTAAAAAAAGAAAAAATGGAGAACCGCTGCCGCTGTTGCGGTCTCTAGATCGCCAGGGTCCCACCGCCACCACCATGCCTCGGGGAAGCCGCAGCGCAGCTGCCGGGCCAGTGAGGCCCCGACCCATGCTGCCTCCCAGCCCCTGCAGACGGGGCCCTGCACCTATGAGATCAGGCAGTTCCTGGACTGTTCCACCACTCAGAGTGACCTGTCCCTGTGTGAGGGCTTCAGCAAGGTCCTGAAGCAGTGCAAGTACAACCATGGTGAGTGAGTGGACCCCGACCCAGGCGGGGAGGGGGAGAGGCAGACCCTCCTCTTGTACCTGCAGGCTGACCACCAGCCTGTGCTGCCCTTCCCCTCCGCAGGTCTGAGCTCCCTGCCCTGAAGATGTCGGTGCATTCAGGGGCCAGCCCTGCATCGACCTCTGCCCCTCATCAACAGCTAGACCACAACACTAGATTGTATGCAGATAGCTGGGACTGCAAGTGAGGATGAGGTTTCTCACCCCACAGTTAACCCAAGACACAAATGTACAATTAAAAGAATTTATTTTAGACCACAAAAAAAAAAAAATGAAATACAAAAATTAGCCAGCCATGGTAGTGGGCACCTATAATTCCAGCTAGTTGGGAGGCTGAAGCAGGAGAATCACTTGAACCCAGGGGGCAGAGGTTGAAGTGAGCCGGGATTGTACCATTGCACTCCAGCCTGGGTGACAAGAGCAAAACTCTGTCTCAAATAAAAAAAAAGAAAAGAAAATTAACATGAAATGTGACCATGGTGAAGCACTTGCATATAACCTATGTACATCCTCCTGTATACTTTTTGTTGTTTGTTTTGTTTTTTAGCCAGAGTCTTGATCTGTCACCCAGGCTGGAGTGCAATGGCTCGATCTCAGCTCACTGCCACCTCTGCCTCCCGGGTTCAAGCGATTCTTGTGCCTCAGCCTCCTGAGCCACTGGAACTAGAGGCAGGCACGACCACGCCTAGCTTTTTGTATTTGTAGTAGAGATGGGGTTTCATCATGTTGGCCAGGCTGGTCTCGAACTCCTAACTTCAGGTGATACGCCTGTCTCAGTCTCACAAATTACTGGGATGACAGGCATGAGCCACTGCACCTGGGTATATATGTGCCTCAGCCTCCTAAGTAACTGAGGTTATAAGCATGTGCCACCACACCCAGCTGATTTTTTTTTTTTTTTGAGACAGAGTTTCACTCAGTCACCCAGGCTGGAGTGCAGTGGCGTGACCTTGGCTTACCGCAACCTCTGCCTCCCAGGTTCAAGCCATTCTCCTTCTTCAGCCTCTGAAGTAGCTGGGATTACAGGCATGCACCACCATGCCTGGCTAATTTTTTGTATTTTTAGTAGAGATGGGGCTTCTTCATCCCAGTTGATTTTTCTATTTTTTGTAGAGATGGGGTTGGCCAGGCTGCTCTGAAATTCCTGAGCTCAAGTGATCAGCCCGTCTGGGCCTCCCAAAGTGCTGGGATTATAGGCGTGAACCACTGTGCCCAGTCTAGAAATTTATTTTCTCACAGTTCTAGAGAAACCAAAGTGTTGGTTCCTTCTGAGAGTGGTGAGGGGAAAGATCTGTTCTGGGTCTCTCCCTAGCTTGTAAAGGGCAGTCTTCTCCCTGTCTCTTCACATCATTTTAAGGACACCAGTTATACTGAAATAAGGCCCACCCCAAAGACCTTACTTTCAGTGATTACCTCTGTTAAGACCCCATCTCCAGGCCAGGTGCAGTGGCTCAAATCTGTAATCACAGCACTTTGGGAGGCTGAGGTGGGTGGATCATGTGGTCAGGAGTTCAAGACCAGCCTGACCAATATGGTGGAGGTGAAATGGTGAATATGGTGAAACCCTGTCTCTACTAAAAATACAAAAATTAGCCAGGGGTGGTGGCGTGTGCCTGTAGTCCCAGCTACTCAGGAGACTGAGGCAGGAGAATCCCTTGAACCTGAGAAGCAGAGGTTGCAGTGAGTCAAGATCGTGCCACTGTATTCTAGCCTGGGCGATAGAGCGAGACTCCATCTCAAAATAAGAAAGAAAGAAAGAAATAGAGTATTAGAGTTTCTAGGCCTGGAGTCACCAGTCAGCTTCGCACCTGCTTGGCAGTAGGTAGTAGAGGACCCCACCATACAGCTGAAATTCAAGAGCAGGCCTCCTGAATCAGGCACTGTGTCTTGCACCTATAATCCCAGCTACTCGGGAGGCTAAAGCAAGAAGATCACTTGAGGCCAGGAGTCTGAGGCCAGCGTCGTAACATAGCAAGACCTGCCCCACAACACCTCTTAGAAAATTAATTTTTTTTTTTTAGAGATGGAGTTTCATTCTTGTCATCCCTGCTGGAGTGCAATGGCACGATAGCTGCTCAGTGCAATTTCCGCCTCCCTAGTAGCTTCAAGTGATTCTCCTGCCTCAGCCTCCCGAGTAGCTGGGACCACAAGCATATGCCACTATGCCCTACTAAAATTTTGTTTGTTTGTTTTTGGAGACAAAGTCTTGCTATGTTGTGTAAGCTGGTCTAGAACGCTTAGGCTCAAACCATCCTCCCACCTCCACATTATTGCTTTTTTTTTTTCTTGAGACGGAGTCTCACTCTGTCACCCAGATTGGAGTGCAGTGGTGCAATCTGACACTGCAACCTCCACCTCCTGGGTTCAAGCAATTTTCCTGCCTCAGCCTCCCGAGTAGCTGGGACTATAGGTGCCCACCAACCATGCCAGGCTAATTTTTATATTTTTAGTAGAGACAGGGTTTCACCATGTTGGCCAGGCTAGTCTTGAACTCCTGTCCTGTGATCCTCCCACCTCGGCCTCCCAAAGTGCTAGGATTACAGGCATGAGCTACTGCGCCCAGCCCCACCTCCACCTTTCAAAGTGCTGGGATTACAGGTGTGAGCCACTGCACCCAGCCAGGACTTGACCATAGACTAAAAACAAGAGAGTGAGGCAAGCCATTTATAAACAGGAAAAGAAACTGTTCGCCCCACCCCTGACAACGCTGAAGGAAGCACAGCACGCACTAAGGTAAGATACAAACCTTGGAGACCAAGAGCACCTCTAGGTCATTTAGAAATTTTTATTTATTTATTTATTTAAAATTTTTTTTATTATTATTTTTTAAGATGGGGTTTTACCATGTTGGTCAGGCTGGTCTTGAACTCCTGACCTCAGGTGATCCGCCCGCCTTGGCCTCCAAAGTGCTTGGATTACAGGCATGAACCACCACACCCGGCCTGGTCATTTAGAAATTAAATCAAAGGCCAGGCGCTGTGGCTCATGCTTGTAATCCCAGCACTTTGGGAGGCTAAGACCAGTGGATCACAAGGTGAGGAGATTAAGACCATCCTGACCAATGAAACCCCTGGCCAACATAGTGAAAGGGCTTCTTTTTCTGAAATCTGGCAAGGAGGAGTTTTAGTCCACGTGTCTGATTACCCAAAAAAATATTTCCTTCTGCTTGAAGGCAAAACCACAGTCGTTTTTTCTTTTCTTTTTTTTAAAAATTAGCTGGGCGTGGCAGTGCGCGCCTGTAGGCCCAGCTACTGGGGAGGCTGAGGCAGGCTGCTTAAACCTGGGAGGTGGAGGCTGCAGTGAGCCAAGATCTCACCACTACACTCCAGCCTGGCAACAGAGCGAGACTCCATCTCAAAAAAAAAAAAAAAAAAGAAAAGAAAAGAAATTAAATTGAGGCTGAGCGCAGTGGCTCACACCTGTAATCCCAGCACTTTGGGATGCCCAGCCTGGCCAATGTGGTGAAACCCTGTCTCTAACAAAAATACAAAATTTAGCAGGGCATGGGGGCACACGCCTATAATCCCAGCTACTCGGGAGGCTGAGACAGAAGAATTGCTTAAACCCAAGAGGTGGAGGTTGCAGTAAGCCGAGATCACGCCACTGCACTCCAGCCTCGGTGACACAGCAAGATGCTGACTCAAAAAAAAAAAATTAAATCAAAATAGATGGGTGCAGTGGCTCATGTCTATAAATCCCAGCACCTTGGGAGGCCAAGGCAGGAAGATCACTTGAGCCCAGGAGTTTGAAACTAGCCTGAGCAATACAGCTTCAGTGTCTCCCACATACACACACAAAAACATAAGAATAAAAATAATTAGCTGGGCATGATAGTCTGCAACTGTAGTCTCAGCTACTTGGGAGGCTGAGGCAAGAGGACTGCTTGAGCCCAGGAGGTTGAGGTTGCAATGAGCTTTTATAATCATGCCACTACATGCCTGGCCTACAGAGTGAGACCTCATTCAAAAAAAAACCAAAACAAACAAAAAACCCTGCATGGTGGCTCATGGCTGTAATTCTAGCACTTTGGGAGGCTGAGGCCTCCTCAAGGAGGATCACTTGAGCCCAGGAGTTCAAGACTGGCCTAGGCAACATCGAGAGACCAAGTTCTATTGTGGGTTGATTTGGCTTTTTTTTTTTCTTTTTAAAAATGTGGTTTGTTTCAAGTTTCCCTTCTCCAAGATAGGCTAATACTGATCATGTCATTCCACCACTTAAAATTTCTGTTGGGGGCCAGACAAGGTGGCTCACACCTGTAATCACAGCACTTTGGGAGGCCGAGGTGGGTGGATCACTTGAGGTCAGGAGTTGGAGACCAGCTTGGCCAACATGGTGAAATCCCATCTCTACTAAAAATACAAAAATCAGCTGGGCATGGTGGCGGGCACCTGTAATCCCAGCTACTTGGGAGGCTGAGGCAGAGAACTGCTTGAACCCAGGAGGCAGAGGTTGCAGCAAGCCGAGACTGTGCCACTGCACTACAGCCTGGGCAACAGAGCAAGACTGTCTCAAAAAAAGAAAAAAAAAATTGCCGGCCGTGGTGGCTGGCTCACGCCTGTAATCCCAGCACTTTGGGAGGCCGAGGCAGGCAGATCACAAGGTCAAGAGATGGAGACCATCCTGGCCAACATGGTGAAACCCCATCTCTACTAAAAATACAAAAATTAGGCCGGGTGTGGTGGCTCACACCTGTAATCCAAGCACTTTGGAGGCCAAGACAGGCGGATCACCTGAGGTAGGGAGTTCAAGACCAGCCTGACCAACATGGTGAAACCCCATCTTTATAAAAAAAAAAAATACAAAAATTAGCTGGGCATGGTGGCGCACGCCTGTAGTCCCAGCTACTTGGGAGGCTGAGGCAGGAGGATTGCTTGAGCCTGGGAGGTGGAAGTTGCAGTGAGCCAATATCACACCACTGCACTCCAGCCTGGGTGACAGAGTAAGACGCTGTTTCAAAAACAAACAAACAAAACCCCACTTCTGTTGGCCCCTATTATGGTGTTATTTAGGGAAGCCAGATGTCCAGCTTAGGCAGCACATGACACAGTCTCCATTGATGGCCCTGAGTGTGGCCCTGGGTTCACAGGACCAGAGGTGGTTAGTGTCTTGCAGATACTAACCAATATCACATTAAATCTTAAAATCAGAAGACCATTATCACTCACTTACAATAAGAAAGATAACTGACTGGAATGTAAATTTTCTGATGGGAGCCCAGAGCATCATGCTTGGCACAGAGTAGGCATTTAAGAAGTTTTTGTTGAATGGAGGGTAAGGAAGGGAGAGAAGAGCAAGTGAGAGGGTAAAAAAGCTCATTCTCTTTCTGTAGGAAGGCTATTTGAGGAGCCAAGTTAAAACCAGATCTAATAGTGCTTATTCCTCCACTAGACTAAGTACCACCAGACAGGACTATATCATATTCACCTTTGCATCCCCAGGTCTAGCTCCCGGGAGATGCTTAACACAGGTGTGCTGAGCTTATTTGTCACGTAAATGTTCATTATCTCAGGATCTTACAAAAGGCTTCTTTTCCTGAAATCCAGCAAGGAGAAGTTTTAGTCCACATGTGTCTGATTACCCAAAGAAATGTTTGAAGGCAAAGCCATAGTCATTTTTTCTTTTATTTGAGATGATGGAGTCTTGCTCTGTCACCCAGACTGGAGTGCAGTGACATGATCGGGTCCCTGCAACCTCTGCCTCCTGGGTTCAAGCAATTCTCTGTCTTAGCCTCCAAAGTACCTGGGACTACAGGTGCACACCACCATGCCTGGCTAATTTTCGTATTTTTAGTAGAGATGGGGTTTCATCATATTGCTCAGGCTGGTCTCAAACTCCTGACCTGAGGTGATCCACCTGCCTCGGCCTACCAAAGTGCTGGGATTACAAGCATGAGCCAGTGCACCCAGCTGAAAGCCACAGTCTTGTATGCTCTGAGTCAAGCACAGGTGGTCCCATTCTTGTTGGCCCTTGCTTTAGGAATGGGCATGTGCCCTGATGGGATGGGATGTGAAAGGAGAGCTCTCAGGTTTCTGGAGGAAGTGCTCTTTGCTCTTAAAGAGGGATACAAGGGGCCAGGCGCCGTGGCTCACGCCTGTAATCCCAGCACTTTGGGAGGCCAAGGCGGGCAGATCACGAGGCCAAGAAATCGAGACCATCCTGACCAACATGGTGAAACCCCACTCTACTAAAACTAAAAAATTAGCTGGGAATGGTGGCAGGCACCTGTAATCCCAGCTACTCGGGAGGTTGAGGCAGGAGAATCGCTTGAACTCAGGAGGCGGAGGTTGCAGTGAGCCATGATTGCGCCACTGCACTCCAGCCTGGCGGCAGAGCGAGACTCTGTCTCAAAAGAAAAAAAAAAGGGAAATAAGGGGAAACAAGGGTTGGCTTTAATGGCTTATACCTATAACCCCAGCACTTTCAGAGGCCAAGGTGGGAGCATCATTTGAGGCCAGGAATTTGAGACCAACCTGAGCAACATAGTGAGAGACCTCATCTCTGCAAAAAAGAAAAAATAAAAGGGGACACAAGGCCAGGCGTGGTGGTACATAACTGTGGTCTCAACTACTTGGGTGGTTGAGGCAGGATGATTACTGGAGCCCAGGAGGTTGAGGCTGCAGTAAATGATCATGCCACTGTACTCCAATCTGGCCAACACAGTGAGAGCTTGTCGCTAAAAAATGGACACAAGGAAATGACTGTCCTTCTCCCACTTGGCATTGGTATAACTGGATGTGAGGCCTGGGATAACCAGCCAGAGGATAAAGCCAAACCCTGAAAGAAATTAGAACCAAAAAACTCACACAGAAGCAGACGAAGGGCCTGGACATCCTGCATCTTGAGCTGCCTGCTACAGAGTTCGTGTTATGAAAAATAATAAATGCCCTTGTGCCTGGCTCAAGTTATTTTCAATAGGGATTTCTGATATTGCAGCCAGAGCACGCTAATACAGCTTGTTAGTTAAGATGAGCCTGTAATCCCAGCACTCTGGGAGGCCGAGGTGGGTGGATCACCTGAGGTTGGGAGTTCGAGACCAGCCTGACCAACATGGAGAAACCCCCGTCTCTACTAAAGATACAAAATTAGGAGATGGATCCAAGATGGCGGATTAGACACAACTCCAGCGCACAACACCCAGCGAAGAGACGCAGAAACCCAGCGATCTCCTGGCTCCAACTGAGGTACCAGGTGCATTTCAACAGGTCTGGTCCAAGGGTGAGCAAAGCCCACTCAGGGCAGACCGAGGCGGGGAGGGGTGCTGCTTCACCCAGAAAGTGCATCTGACTGGCGAGTCGGAGGCTCCACCTCTGGCGCTCCGGTCCAGATACAGGGCTTTCCCCAAAGCCTCAGCAGTACACAGAACAGGGGATCTTTGCCAGTCAAGCGCCAGGAATTACAAGTGTGGAGTTGAATAAGAGTCTGCACACTGAGCTATCGCCCCCTCCCCCCGCCCGGAGAGAGAGGGAGCTGTAAGTGGGAGCAGCTGGGCGGCCCCTACCCCATGACCAGAGAGAGAGAGAAAACTGAAAGGGGGAGACTGCCGGGTGCGGCTGGGCGGGTCCCAAACCTCCCCCACAAACCCCAGAGGGCTGAAGCTCTGACTCTAGTGGGTTGCGTAGCCAGTGCCACAGTCTGAGATGAACCCTGAATTATCCAGCCCAGTGGAGGAAGGGCACAACCCACCACTAGAGGGGTGGGACTGGGCTATATGTTTTAACAAAAAACACAGGAAGCCTACGTAGCAAAAGGGACGGCGTTCTTGACAACCCAGCAGCGCCTACAGGTCAGCGGAAGAGGCGGGCCTAATCTCCCAGCATAAACAAAGACACAGGAAGCTCCCCTAGTAACCTGAAGGAGTCCCTAGAAACCCAGTAGCGCCCCCCACAGGCAGACAAGCGACCTCATCAAGCAGCTCTCTGACACCACAGCCAGGTAAATCCACAAAGACAGGAAAAAACCAGCGCAAAAAAAGGTGAAACCATCAAAGACCAGAACACTTCTCCTTCAAGGGATCACAACTCTTTAACAACACAGGACCACAACTTGACTGAGAAGGAGTGCGAAGAATTGACGGAAACAGGATTCAGAAGGTGGATAATAACAAACTTTGCAGAGCTAAAGGAACACATTCTAACTCAATGCAAAGAAACCAAAAACCTTGAAAAAAGGTTAGACGAAATGCTAACTAGAATAACCAGCTTAGAGAAAAACATAAACGACTTGATGGAGTTGAAGAACACAGCACGAGAACTACGTGAAGCAAACACAAGTTTAAATAGCCGAATTGATCAAGCAGAAGAAAGGATATCAGAGATCGAAGATCAACTCAATGAAATAAAAAGAGAAGGCAATACAAGAGAAAAAAGAGTTAAAAGAAATGAACAAAGCCTCCAAGAAATATGGGATTATGTGAAAAAACCTAATCTAGCTTGATCGGTGTACCTGAATATGACGGGGAGAATGAATCCAAGCTGGAAAACACACTCCAGGATATTATCCAGGAGAACTTCCCAAGCCTAGCAAGGCAGTCCAAATTTCAAATTCAAGAAATAGAACTCCACAAAGATATTCCTCAAGAAGAGCAACCCCAAGGCACATAATTGTCAGATTCACCAGGGTCAAAATGAAGGAAAAAATGCTAAGGGCAGCCAGAGAGAAAGGTCAGGTCACCCACAGAAGGAAGCCAATCAGACTCACAGCAGATCTCTTGGCAGAAACTCTACAAGCCAGAAGAGAGTGGGGGCCAATATTCAACATCCTTAAAGAAAAGAACTTTCAACCCAGAATCTCATATCCAGCCAAACTAAGCTTCATAAGTGAAGGAGAAATAAAATCGTTTACAGACAAGCAATTATTAAGAGATTTTGTCACCACCAGACCTACGCTACAGGAGCTCCTGAAAGAAACACTAAGCCTGGAAAGGAACAAGTACCAGTCACTGCAAAAGCAAACCAGTTGGCAAAGTTCAAAAATGCAATGAAGAAAATCAGTCAACTAATGAGAAAGAAAACCAGCCAGTAACAAAATGGCAGGATCAAAACATAACAATATTAACATTGAATGTAAATGGCCTAAACGCCCCAATCAAAAGACACAGACTGGCAAACTGGATAAAAAAGAACCCATCGGTGTGCTGTATTCAAGAAACCAATCTCACATATAAAGACACACATAGACTCAAAATAAAGGGATGGAAGAAGATTTACCAAGCAAATGGAGAACAACAAAAAAGCAGGAGTTGCAATCCTAGTCTCTGATAAAATGGACTTCAAACCAACAAAGATCAAAAGAGACAAAGAAGGACATTACATAACGGTAAAAGGATCAATCCAACAGGAAGAGTTAACTATCCTAAATATATACGACCCCAACACAGGAGCCACCCAGATACATAAAGCAAGTTCTTAATGACCTAAAACAAGATTTAGACTCCCACACAATAATAGTGGGAGACTTCAATACCCCACTGTCAATATTAGACAGATCAACGAGACAGAAAATTAACAAGGATATCCAGGACTTGAATGCAGAGCTGGACCAAGCGGATCTAATAGACATATACAGAACGCTCCACCCCAAATCCACAGAATATACATTTTTCTCAGCACCACATTGCACTTACTCTAAAATTGACCACATCATTGGAAACAAATCACTTCTCAGCAAATGCAAAAGAACAGAAATCATAACAAACAGTCTGTCAGACCACAGCGCAATCAGACTAGAACTCAGGATCAAGAAACACACTCAAACCTGCACAACCACTTGGAAACTGAACAACTTGCTTCTGAATGTTGACTGGATAAACAATGAAATGAAGGCAGAAATAAAGATGTTATATATCCAAAGAACTATAAATCGTTCTACTATAAAGACACAGGCACACGTATGTTCATTGCAGCCCTGTGTACAATAGCAAAGACCTGGAACAAACCCAAATGCCCATCAATGATAGACTGGACAAAGCAAATGTGGTGCATATACACCATGGAATACTACGCAGCCATAAAAAACGATGAGCTCGTGTCCTTCGTACGGACTTGGATGAATCTGGAAACCATCATTCTCAGCAAATTGAACCAAGAACAGAAAGCCAAGCACCATATGTTCTCACTCATAGGTGGGTGTTGAACAACGAGAACACGTAGACTCAGGGAGAGGAGCATCACACACAGGGGACAGTTGAGGGGGGTAGGGGAGAGACAACGGGGGGTGGGGGAGGGAGGGGAGGGTGGGAAGGGATAACATGGGGAGAAATGCCAGATATAGTATGCACCAAAAGTAAAATAAACTTTAAAAAAAGATTTTCTGTGGACCAAATTATTAAAGACAAAATTTAAAATGGAAAAAAAAAAAAAGATACAAAATTAGCCGGACGTGGTGGCACATGCCAGTAATCCCAGCTACTTGGGAGGCTGAGGCAGGAGAATTGCTTGAATCCGGGAGGTGGAGGTTACGGGGAGCTGGGATCGCACCACTGCACTCCAGTCTGGGTGACAGAACAAGACTCTGTCTCAAAAAAAAAAAAAGATGATTAAGATGATTACATTGGGCCAGGTGCAGTGGCTCATGCCTGTAATCCCAGCACTTTGGGAGGTCGAAGTGGGTGAATCATCTGAGGTCAGGAGTTCGAAACCAGTCTGGCCAACATGGTGAAGCCCCCATCTCTACTAAAAAAAAATACAAAAATTAGCCAGGCGTGATAGCGGGCACCTGTAATCACAGCTACTCAGGAGACTGAGGCAGGAAAATCACTTGAACTCAGGAGGCGGAGGTTGCAGTGAACCAAGATCTTGCCACTGTACTCCAGCCTGGGCAACAGAGTGAGACTATGTCTCAAAAAAAAAAGATGATCACATCATGAATCCATGGTGAGTAAACTTTTGTAAGACCATTGAGTCACTCTAGTGTTGCAAGTATAGACTTACCTGATTGCCTAATTCCAGGAGGGTTAGGCCCTGACCTCAGTCATGACTACTTTCTGAACAGGATTAGCACCAGAATTGAGTGGGAAGAACTTAGGTGACCTAGGAGTTTAAACAAAAGCAAAATCTTCAATTTTAGAAGAAAAGATGTCCCAAGAAACTGCTCCATGATGGGTAGGAGATAAAAATGTGGAAACAGAGACCTGAGTGGGAAAAATTATGTTTATGATTTTATTTTAAAGACGGGGTTTCACCATGTTGGTCAGGCTGGTCTTGAACTCCCGACCTCAGGTGATCCGCCCACCTTGGCCTCCAAAGTACTTGGATTACAGGCGTGAGCCACCACGCCCGGTGTTTATGATTTTATACTAGCTCTTGAGGTTTTAGTCTAGTGTTAGGAAAAGTGGATTTAGGATTAAGGTCTTCAGTCCACACACTGTCTACAGCATTAAAAGATTTTTACCCTATCAGATTGGCTATGGTCACAGATACTTGGGAGACTGAGGTGGGAGGATCACTTGAGCCTGGGAGTTGGAGGTTGCAGTGAGCCAAGATCAAGCCACTGCACTCCAGCCTGGGTGAAAGAGTGAGATCCCCATTTCAATTTAAAAAAAAAAAAAGAGTTAAGTGAAGATCAATTATGAAATACTTCCTCCTTCAAATAGAGATGATGATAACAGGCATTGATGTGATACTCTTAGTAAGCAGGGACTCTTGGTTGTTTTTAGTCAAAGATTTCTAGTTCTGGCTCTATTACTGAATGACCATCTGGCCACCCATTATGGTACATAGGTTATATAACATGAATGCTATGGTTATCAACCGAAAAGCATTTTAGAATGAGACACACTGTTGCTATTACATAAAAGGCAGTCTCAGCTATAGGATGAATTCTCACTTGGTCAGTCACTGCAGTCCTACTGATCATGGAGGGAAAAGATGTTTCTCTCAGAAAATCTAAACTGAGTAGGAAAGACCCAAGAGGGGCAATCCTGGTTGCACAATAGAATTGGCTAAAAGTTTTAAAAAATACTGATGATAGCCCTTGAACATATGAAAAGATGCTTGACCTCACTCCTAATAAGATAAATGGAAAATAAAACTACTTTGAACATTTTTTTCACCTAACAGATTGGCAAGAATCTAAAAGTTGGACATTTAATTTTATTAATATCCAGTTCTCCTCTCCTTCTGAGAATATGGACTATAAAATTTCCTGCTCCCCTTGAATTTAGGCTTAGCATATGACTCATTCTGGCCCATAAGATGTGAAAGATATTAACTATTTTCCTCTGGGCTGAAGGATTTAATAGCTGGTGCTATTAAACTATGGGGACGCTCCAGTTCTGTTCCCCAATTCGACTACTGAGGGAGAAGGTAAAGTGTTCCATTTGGTGTAGCCTTAGGATGGTGGACCTCCACAAGCCTGGATCTGAGCCTCTGCATAGAGGAACATTGCCCTATGTCAGAAATAAACCTTTGTTGTGTTAAGCCACTGCTGCATAAGCTCAGCCCATTCTGACACACACTGCTAAAGGTGTAAGTAAACAGGTATTGGCCGGGCGCGGTGGCTCATGCCTGTAATCCAAGCACTTTGGGAGGCTGAGGCAGGCAGATCACAAGGTCAAGAGATCAAGACCATCCTGGCCAACATGGTGAAACCCCGTCTCTACTAAAAATACAAAAATTAGCTGGGCGTGGTGGCGCACACCTGCAGTCCCAGCTACTCCGAGGACTGAGGCAGGAGAATTGCTTGAACCCAGGAGGCAGAGGTTGCAGTGAGCCAAGATCGCGCCACTGCACTCCAGCCTGGCGCCTGGTGACGGAGCGAGACTCTGTCTCAAAAAAAAAAAAAAAAAAAAAAAAAAAAGTAAACAGGCATTCTCCTATATTGTTGCAATAGTACAAAATTCTATAACCTTTATGGAGGGCAATTTGATCATAGCTATAGATGTAGATTTATCATTTAATCTATCATTTAATTACACTTTTGGGAACTCATCCTACAGAAATACCTGCATATGTATGGAACAATATATGTACAAAGTTATACATTATGGCATTGTTTGTAACAAGAGTTTGGAAATAAATATCTAAGTATGGAGATTGGTTAAATAAACTATTGTATATCTTCACAATGGAATAGTATGCAAATATAAAAACAAACAATAAGGAAACTATCTAAATGCTGATGTGGAAATCGTTCCAGGATATATTGTTAGATTTTTAAAAAGCAAGAAGCAGAAAAGTGGGTATGTGTCAGAAAGGGGGAAAATAAAAATATTCTTACTTACATAAACATTTGTGTGATAAGCAAGAGACGAATGAAAGTGGTTAACTACAGCGTCCTCTAAGTTGGATGGGATGGGAGCAGGACTTCTCAATAAATACCATTTGTATCATTTTATATTTGAACCATATCAATGTATTATTTTTTAAAAAATATATAGTACTTGGCCGGGTGTGGTGGCTCACACCTGTAATCCAAGCACTTTGGAGGCGAAGGCGGGCGGATCACCTGAGGTCAGGAGTTCAAGACCAGCCTGACCAACATGGTGAAACCCCATCTTTATATTAAAAAAAAAAAACCATATATATATATATATATATATATATATAGTAGTACTCAGGTCTCCTTCTAGGCCGAATAAATGAATGAGTCTTCTACGATCAGGACTCGGCTTTTTGTTGTTTTTATTGCTATGCAGGTGATCAAATGTTCAGCCAACATTGAGAATCAGTATTTTAAGCTTCAGTCTCAGATGAAACAGATCAGAGAGGCAGTTTTTGTGTTGTGGATGTGGGTAGTATTTGGCCTGTGCTCTGTGTTCTAGAACCTAACTTTGATGGCTCAAGTCATCCTTCTGGTTCGAATACTATAACTAGATGAGCACAGATGTTGACAGTGCTGTGGGATGTGCCTGGGATAATGTACCAGGCTACCTGGAAATGAACACTATGAACTAGAGAATTGGGCCAGACACAGAGATGAAGTAAGATGCAAACCAATACTGAATTTATAGGGTTTGTGTGGTTATAATCAGGGCCTTTTTTGGGGGAAGACGTCTATTAGAAGTTGTGGTAGTGATCCTAAAAAAGTCCTGGGTCACACTGGGAGCAACACAAAAGGCACACATTCAGTACCAGAAGATTTTTTACCTAAAGTTGGCAAACAACAGCCCTTGGGCCAAATCTTTCCCATCAACTCTATCTGAATGGCTTCTGGGCAAAGAGTGTCTGTGTGTGCATGTGTGCGTGCGTGTGTGTGTGTGTGTGTGTGTGTGTGTGTGTGAGATGGAGTTTCACTCTTGTTGCCCAGGCTGGAGTGCAATAGTGCAATCTCAGATCACCACAACCTCCACCTCCTGGGTGCAAGTGATTCTCCTACCTCAGTCTCCCGAGTAGCTGGGATTACAGGCATGTGCCACCAGGCCCGGCTAATTTTGTATTTTTAGTAGAGACAGGGTTTCTCCATATTGGTCATGCTGGTCTCAAACTCCCGACCTCAGGTGATCCTCCCACCTTGGCCTACCAAAGTGCTGAGATTACAGGCGTGAGCCACGACACCCGGCCTCACCGCATTTATTTTTTAAATTATTATTATTTTTCTGAGACAAAGTCTTACTGTCTCCCAGACTGGAGTGCAGGGGTGTGATCTCGGCTCACTGAAACCTCCACCTCTTGGGTTTAAGTGATTCTTCTGACTCAGCCTCCTGAGTAGCTAGGATTACAGGTAGGCACAACCACCCCCCAGTTAATTTTTGTATTTTTAGTAGAGACGGGGTTTTAGCATGTTGGCCAGGCTGGTCTCGAACTCCTGACTGTGGGAAGCAGTAAAGTTCCTTTTTAAAGTTTCCTTTCTTGTTAATAAATAAATCGTAAGTGTGCTAATAAATCTTTGTTAAGCCCTATGCTATGTAGCTGTTAAACATGCCATGCTTACAGGCTTGTAGTACATTCTGTGCCCTTGTACTTTAACCAAGATATCTGTGCTGGATGTGCTCACAGGCATGTCCCAGCTCTCCATTGCTTTTACCTGTTCAGAAAAGTTTTAAGTTGTTAGCAACTGGGTTTTAGTTTAGATTGTAAGGTCTGGCTCCAGCCAATGGAGATCAGACACAGCAGTAAGGACAACCTCAAATGCGTAAGAAATAAATTTGTCTGTTTTTCTTTGTTAATTGTGCTCTCGTGGCAAGATGGTTAGTAAGAGTTCCTTCTTGCAGTCCAGGAAGTAAAAATTGCGTTGCTGAAAGATCCTTTGTCTCAGTACTAATTTTTCCTTGCGTCATCGAGCATCTGTTTCCAACACTGACCTTAAGTGATCTGCCCACCTAAGGCCTACCAAAGTGATGGAATTACAGGTGTGAGCCACCATGCCCCGCCAAACACAGCATTTAAAAAAAAAATTGCCAGTGCACATTCTTGTATCAAAAGAAGAAAAGTAGGCTGAGCGTGGTGGCTCAGGCCTGTAATCCCAGCACTTTGGGAGGCCAAGGTGGGAGGATCACCTGAGGTCGGGAGTTTGAGACCAGCATGACCAACATGGAGAAACCCCATCTCTACTAAGAATACAAAATTAGCCGGGTGTGGTGGCGCATGCCTGTACTCTCAGCTACTTGGGAGGCTGAGGCAGGAGAATCACTTGAACCTGAGAGGTGGAGGTTGTGCTGAGCTGAGATCGCACCATTGCATTCCAGCCTGGGCAACAGGAGTGAAACTCCGTTTCAATGAATAAAGAAAGAAGAAAAGTAGATTTTTTTTTTCTTTTTTGAGACAGGGTCTCGGTCTGTTGCCCAGGCTGGAGTGCAGTGGTATGATCACAGCTAACTGTAGCCTTGACTTCCTGGGCTCAAGTGATTCTCCCACCTCAGCCTCCTGAGTAACTGGGGTAACCACGCATGGCTAATTTTTTTTATTTTTTGTGGAGGGAGTGTCTTGCTATGTTGCCCAGGCTGGTCTCAAACTCCTGGCCTCAAGTAATTCTCCTGCCCCAGCCTCCCGAAGTGCTGGGATTATAGGCATAAGCCACGGCACCAGGCCAGAAAAGTAGACTTTGAATGTCACACTTTCAAGGCAAAGTGTAGATTATTTTGTTATTGAATACAATTGCAAGGCTGGGCATGGTGGCTCACACCTGTAATCCCAGCACTTTGGAAGGCTGAGGCAGGTGGATCACTTGAAGTCAGAAGTTTGAGACCAGCCGCCTGGCCAACATGGTGAAACCCTATCTCTACTAAAAATACAAAAATTATCCAGGTGTGGTGGTGCACACCCGTAATCCCAACTACTTGGGAGGCTAAAGGCAGTAGAATCGCTTGAACCCAGGAGATGGAGGCTACAGTGAGCCAAGATTGCACCACTGCACTCCAGCCTGGGTGAGAGTGAGACTGTCTCAAAAAAAAAAAAAAAAAAAAAGGCCAGGTGCAGTGGCTCACACCTGTAATCCCAGCACTTTGGGAGGCCAAGGCAGGCAAATCGCCTGAGGTCGGGAGTTTGAGACCAGCCTGACCAACATGGAGAAACCCCGTCTCTACTAATAATACAAAATTAGCCAGGTGTGGTAGCACATGCCTGTAATCCCAGCTACTCAGGAGGCTGAGGCAGGAGAATCGCTTGAACCGAGGAGGCGGAGGTCACGGTGAGCCAAGATCACGCCATTGCACTCCAGCCTGGGCAACAAGAGCAAGACTCCATCTCAAAAAAAAAGAATGAAAGAAAGAAAGAAAAAAAGATACAATTGCAAAGCACTGTGTTTATTAAGCAGTGACACTATATCTGTGCTAAAAGAATAAAACGTATGTTAACTCAGACTAAGCAGTCATCACAGTATTACCAATTTATAGGAAAGCAACAGTTGGAAAAATTGCAAAATTTTGGCTGGGTGCTGTGGCTCATGCCTGTAATCCCAACACTTTGGGAGGCTGAAGCAGGAGAACTGCTAGAGCCCAGGAATTTGAGACCATCCTGAGTAACACAGCAAGACTTCATCTCTACCAAAAAAAAAAAAAAAAAAAAATTGGCTGGGAGTGTTGAGAAACATTAAGTTTACTGTTGAAAAACAGGTAAGTTTACCCTGCCCCCGTGGCTCCCTTGTGGAGAATATCTTTTAGTTTGCAATTAGTGGTAAGTGGGTAACAGCTACCTACTTGTAATATTTTTGAGTTATGAGTAAATACTGAATACCTGCTGATTAATAATAATCACCTGTTAAGAGAGAATAAATACGTGGATCAGAATCTGCTCAGGGCCTTCAGCCTGGAATGCTGTCAGACCCTGAGGCTCTCAGCTCTCTCAGCTCCATAGGCTGCTGATAGACCCACTTTGCTGTTCTATATGGGTGTCTGCCTCTCATTTGCCTTCAGTGCCTCCTGGGTGGGGGTCTCTCGGCTAAGTTGGTACTTGGTATGGGAGTGGTGGCGTATGCCTGTGGTCCCAGCTGCTTGGGAAGCTGAGGTGGGAGGACTGCCTGAGTCCAGGAGGTTGTGGCTACAGCGAGCTGTAATCATGCCACTGCACTCCAGACTGGGCAACAGAGTAAGACTCTGTCTCAAAAATAAATAAATTAATTAATTAATTAAAGACTTGACCTCAGATCAGACGTGACGACCCGCTCAATTTAAACATATTAGTCAGTGGAGGGAAAGAAACTATTCAGGATTCCCTCAGTAATGGCGAGTGAACAGAGAAGAGCCCAGCATCAAATCCCTGCCTTGCAGAGTTTTTACATATGTGTGTGTGTGTGTGTGTGTGTGTGTGTGTGTATGCATTACATATATATATGTGTATTGTTTTTTAGAGATAGGGTCTCACTCTGTCGCCCAGACTGGAGTGCAGTGGTGTGATCTCGGCTCACAGCAACCTCTGCCTCCCAGGCTCAAGCAATTCTCCTGCCTCAGCCTCTCAAGTAACTGGGATTACAGGTGGTGCCACCATGCCCAGCTAAGTTTTGTATTTGTAGTAGAGATGGGGTTTCACCATGCTGGCCACGCTGCTCTTGAACTCTTGACCTCAAATTATCCACCTGCCTCGTCCTCCCAAAGTGCTGGTATTACAGGCATGAGCCACCACACCCGGCCATATGTATTCTTTTTAAGTTGAGAAAACAATAATTCAGTACAACCCAAAGTGAAATCTGCTAAGATGTGTAACAAGTGATGGTGGTAATCATGTATGAAGCAGAAAAAAGCTTAGTTGAGCAAATTTATAAAGCTCTAGAAAATATACAGTGTTTACAGCCTATGGTTATTTATTACATTATTCATCTGAAACTAATCCATAAAAAAAAACATATATATATATATATATATATATATATAACACATATACTTTTCAAGACAGATTCTCACTCTGTTGCCCAGGCTGGCGTGCAGTGGCATAATCTCAGTTCACTGCAACCTATCTCCCAGGTTCAAGTGATTCTCCTGCCTCAGCCTCCTGAGTAGCTGGGATTACAGGCTCTGGCCACCCCATGCCCAGCTAATTTTTGTATTTTTAGTAGAGACTGGGGTTTCACCACGCTGGTCTCAAACTCCTGACCTCAGGTGATCTGCCTGCCTTGGCCTCCCAAAATGCTGGGATTACAGGTGTGGGCCACCAAGCCTGGCCCCCCAAAATATTTCAATCTACTATGTGGTATTGAACTAGAAGTGTTAACAGTGAACCTCATTTGCTCTCATGTTTAACCATCACAAAACATAAATTTTTGTCAGAAATAGAAGGTAAATATCCTGACTTGTCCTACTATACATTATTTCAATGACTTAACAATGATTAGGTTTTATCAATTTTTTTAAAGCTCTGGGCCAAGAATGAAATTTTTCAAAACAGATAAAAGTCATTCTAGGCTGGGTGAGGTGGCTTATGCCTGTAATCCCAGCACTTTGGGAGGCCAAGGCGGGCAGATCACTTGAGGTTAGGAGTTCGAGACCAGCCTGGCCAACATGGTGAAACCCATCTCCAGTAAAAATACAAAGCCAGGCGTGATGGTATGTGCCGGTAATCCCAGCTACTTGGGAGGTTGAGGCAGGGAATCACTTGAACCCACAAGGCAGAGGTTGCAGTGAGCTGAGATCATGCATGCCATTGCACTCCAGCTTGGGCAAAAAAAAAAAAATGAAACTCAGTCTCAAAAAAAAAATCATTTAAAACCATTATTACTGAATAATTAATAGCTTTGGAGATTAGCTTTTCCTATAGACTTGATGATGTTTCTTAATGAATTAAACCTAAAATTATAGGACAAAAAAGTGCTTATACACAAAATACATACTATAGCAAAGTCACTGATAACTAACATTGTTTTAAATCACAAGTAATGTTAAGGTCAGGCATGGTGGCTCATACCTGTAATCCCAGCACTTTGAGAGGCCAAGGTAGGTGGATCAGTTGAGGCCAGGATTTCAAGACCAGCCTGGACAACATGGCAAAACCCTGTCTCTACCAAAAAATACAAAAATTAGCTGGGTGCAGTGGCGTTTGCATGTAATCCCAGCTACCTGGGAGGCAGAGACATAAGAATTGCATGAGTCTGGGAGGTAAAGGTTGCAGTGAGCTAAGATCATGCCACTACACTCCAGTCTGGGCAACAGAGCAGAGCAAGACTTTGTCTCAAAAAAACAAAAAAACAAACAAAAAAACCCACAAGAAAAAAAGAATACAACTAACGTTAAACTGCTTTAATTTGTTTTAAGATAGGCGTCGCTCTGCCACCCAGGCCAGAGTGCGGTGGCAGAATCATAGTTCACTGCAGCATTGAACTGGGCTCAAGCAATCCTCCCACCTCATCCTCCCAAGCAGCTATGATCACAGGCACATACAACCATGCTAGACTAATTTTTAAATGTGTGGGGGTTTTTTTTGTTGTTGAGACCAAGTCTCACTCTGTCACCCAGACTGGAGTGCAGTGGCATGATCTTGGCTCATCGCAACCTCTGCCTCCCAGGTTCAATTGATTCTTGTGTCTCAGCCTCTCGAGTAGCTGGGATCACAGGCATGTGCCACCATGCCTGGATAATTTTTGTATTTTTAGTAGAGACAGCATTTCACCATGTTGGTCAGGCTGTTATTGAACTCCTGACCTCAAGTGATCCACCTCCGTTGGCCTCTCAATGTGCTGGGATTACATGCGTGAGCCATCATGCCCAAACAATTTTTAATTTTTTTTGTTGAGACAGGATCCTGCTATGTTGCCCAAGTTGGTCTTGAATCCCTGGCTCAAATGATCCTCCTGCCTTGGCCTCTCAAAGTACTTGGAGTACAAGCATGAGCCACTGTACCCAGTCTTAACTGCTTTAAATACTTCTTGTGCTGTCAAAAGGTAAAACAGGATGCACGATCTCCGTTCCTACACAAATTTGCAGCAGAGACATATTCTCAGCTCAAACTATACTTGCAGAGGCAATTTTTAGATCTCGATGCCAAGTGCAATGGAAGTTCCCATATTTCAAAACCCATTTGATTGCATGATTGAGTAGCTTCCACCTAACCTTCAATTGAAGGTGATTACTCTGCAATAAAAGCAAATACCAAGAGAAGAATCTAACAATTCTATAAATGCCTTCCAACAATGAATATACTCAACTAAAATCATATGCTCATGGACTGGAATCAGTATTGCCAGTTGCCAGTTTCATCTAGGTGAAAGACATTTTCCTTTTTTTTTTAAGTTTGTTTACTTATCACTATACAAATAAGGAAAAGACATTTTCGGCTGCATGTGGTGGCTCACGCCTGTAATCCCAGCACTTTGGGAGAACAAGGTGGGTGGATCCCGAGGTCAGGAGTTCGAGACCAGCCTGGCCAATGTGGTGAAAACTGATCTCAAAAAAAAAGAAAAAATATATATTTTATCATTAAAAAAAAAAAAAGAAAAAAGAAGGAAAAGATATTTTCAAAGATGAAGTATGTAAAATCTCATTATAGATCAGCATTAATAGCTCAGCATTTAGGGGCAGACATGGTGTCTCATGCCTGTAATCCCAGCATTCTGGAAGGCCGAGGTGGGCAGACTGCTTGAGTCCAGGAGTTTGAGATGGCCTGGGCAACATAGTAAGACCCCGTCTCTACAAAAAATTTAAAAATTAGCCTGTCATGGTGGTGCACGTTTGTGGTCCCAGTTACTTGGGAGGCTGAGGTGGGAGGATCACTTGAGCACAGGAAATAGAGGCTGCAGTGAGCCGAGATCATGCCATTGCCATTTCACACCAGCCTGGGTGACAGAGCCAGATCCTGTCTCAAAAACAAACAAACAAAAACAATAATTTTTCCTATGCTCTCCCCTCACACTGTTGAATGAGAAACACCTGAGCCCAGAAGGGCATGGCTACAGTGAGCCAAGATCTTACTACTGCACTCCAGGGCAACCAGAGACAGACCCTGTCTCAAAAAAATTAAAAAAAGTTCAGCATTAAATAGTGCACATTAACTTTGAAACCCAATTAAGCAGAATGCTACTGCCAACAAATGAATCTCATTCGTCTCGTTTTTCTCTTACAAAAAAAATTATACTCAATTGCTCTTATACTTTAATTGATAAAAACTTTGCAGCAAAACATTTTTCTTGTTATACATGGACTTACATAAATTTCCTTGATTTGCTTCTTCACCCACAACACTTAACATATTTACTAACTGGTCCTTTATAGTAAAAGTTTGCTAACCCTTGGCGGAAAGAGTTGCACAGAACTGGTTTCCTGGACTGGGTATGGTGGCTCATGCCTGTAATCCCAGCACTCTGGGAGGCCAAGGCGGGTGGATCACGAGATCAGCAGATTGAGACTATCCTGGCCAACACAGTGAAACCCTGTCTTTACTAAAAATACAAAATTAGCTGGGCATGGTGGCGCGTGCCTGTAATCCCAGCTACTCAGGAGGCTGAGGCAGGAGAATTGCTTGAACCAGGGAGTCGGAGGTTGCTGTGAGCTGAGACGGCACCACTGCACTCCAGCCTGGCGAGAGAGTGAGACTCCATCTCAAAAACAAAACAAACAAACCAACAAACAAAAAAAGAACTAGTTTCTTTGAGATAAGGTGAGAGGGAATCAGTGTCCCCTAGTGGAAGGATCATCCTGTCACCCTGCTAGATCTTTACAAATGACACTCCAAAGGGTTCTGAAATCCAAGGACAAGAAAATAATCTGCCTTTCAGCTCAGAAGTAGTTAAGTGACAAGAAAGTGGACATACCAAAGACATAACAAAAGTACATGAGAAAATGGCAAGAGGAGTATGACCACACTTTAAAACACTTGGACAAAGAAGTAGGCCAGTGCTTTCTATGGGAGTCAACAGTTTCCAGGTAAGGCAGCTTAGCCTAGTTCAGGGATATCACCCTATGAAGGAAGTGATTATTAAGTTGATATTATAACGAGAATATGAACATTATTCTTATTATTTTTTGAGATGGAGTTTCATTCTTGTTGCCCAGGCTGAGTGCACTGGCACAATCTCAGCTCCCTGCAACCTCTGCCTCCCAGGTTCAAGTGATTTTCCTACCTCAGCCTCTCAATTAGCTGGGAATATAGGCAACCACCACCATGCCCAGGGAATTTTTGTATTTTTAATAGAGATGGGGTTTCACCATATTGGCCAGGCTGGTCTTGAACCTCTGACCTCAGGGGATCCACCCACTTTGGTCCCTAAAGTTCTGGGATTACAAGTGTGAGCCACCACACCCAGCCCAACGTTCTTCTTCTTATTATTTGAGACAGGGTCTGGTTCTGTCACCCAGGTGGGAGTGCAGTGGTGCCATCTTGGCTCACAGCAACCTCCACCTTCCAGACTCAAGCTACCCTCCCACCTCAGCCTCCTGAGTAGCTGGTACTACAGGCGCATGCCACCATACCCAGATAATCTTTGTATTTTTGGTGGACACAGGGTTTTACCATGTTGCCCCAGACTAGTCTTGAACTTCTGAGCTCAAGCAATCCACCTTCCTTGCCCTCTCAAGGTGCTCAGATTATAGGAGTGAGCCACTGCACTTGGCCATGAACATTTTCTTTTTTTTTCTTGGGATGGAGTCTTGCTCTGTCTCCCAGGTTGGAGTGCAGTGGTATGATCTCAGCTCACTGCAACCTCTACCTCCCAGGTTCAAGTGATTCTTTGGTCTCAGCCTCCCGAGTAACTGGTATTACAGGCGTGTGCTACCATGCCTGGATAATTTTTGTTATTTTCAGTAGAGATGGGGTTTCGCCATGTTGGCCAGGCTGGTCTCAAACTCCTGACCTCAGGTGATCCACCTGCCTTGGCCTCCCAAAGTGCTGGGATTACAGGCGTGAGCCACTGTGCCTGGCCATGAACATTATTTTCTAAGTATTATAGTAGCAAAGTAGTTGAAGAAAAAAAAAAAGAAAATCATCAATGAGCTTTTTTCCTTTAGGGAAATAAATTTAGAAATATATGTAAAACGTGGAATAGTGGCTGAGAACCAACGAGAGAAAACTTCTTGCATAGGAGGCAAAGAACTCAATTAATTAGCTTAGTAAATGCCGTACAAACAGAAGAGATTAACCAATCCTTAAGTAGAAAGCATCTGAGGACTGCTAATCTTATCAAGTCACGGCAGTAAATACATCATGTAATTGGGTATCTATATTTTCACACCTCTTCTACCCTTAGCATCATTGCTGGAAAAGAGGAGGGCAGGAAGATGGGACAAAAGCTTGTTCTGGTGCCTTCAGTAAGGCAGCAATCTAGGGAGACTGCCAGGCCCTGATCATCACCCAAGGGGTTGAGCTGCCCAGATAGGAAGAACAAAGAGCCAACAGCAGGTCCCAAAGTTGTGGGCTCTGTGCAGTTTCAGGGCTAGGAAGTAAAAGATCCAGACAAGTTGCTCAAAAAGATTTGTCATTTTGAGTCTGGATTGTAATTATCTTTTTTTTTTTTTTTTTCAGTAACACATCACATTTATTCTAAAAGTGACCACATGGTTGGGAGTAAATCACTCCCTAGCAATTGCATAGCATTTCATAGGTTTAAATGAAATATTGGTTGGCTGTTTGTTTGTTATTTTCCTCCCTTATTCCTTCCTGTCTCCATTGTATAACACAATTATTAGTATAAAAAAGCTTTTAATATCCATTTGTAGACCGTATTCTAGCCTGGGCAATAGAGCAAGATTCCCGTTCTCTCTCCCCTTTTTTTTCTTCTTTTCTCTTTATTTCATTCTTTTTTTCTTCCTTCTTTCTCTTTTCTCTTTTTCTACTCTCTCTTCTATATACAGGACCCAAAAATTAAATGTCAATGCCCAATGTGAAGTGCAGATCCTCTTCTTTCCAAGGGTTACTTGGAATAGTTAACGAATCCATTATGCCTGGCTACTTTTTAGTCAATTTTTCTGAAACATGTAAGACTTCAACCCAGATTCGGTGATCTAGAAGGCTGTTTCCTGCATGGTTTGTCTCCCCAGTCATTGTCCAGAGGGCTCTGGGAAGCTGTAGGAATATGCAGGCGCAGACTCAAGGCCCAGCTTCATCTCCAACGTTGTGGAAAGGGACTGCACATCACGGGGCAGAGCCCTATGCTCCCCTACGCCACTTGGACAGAGCCCGGGAAGAGTGACCTCCCGGGTGTATCCACGTTGGATATCTTTTTTTTTAAGAGACGGAGTCTCGTTCTGTTACCCAGGCTGGAGTGCAATGATGCAATCTCGGCTCACTGCAACCTCTGCATCCCGCGTTCTAGCAATTCCTTGCTTCAGCCTCCTGACTAGCTGAGACTAGAGGCACAGCCACTATGCCTGGCTAAGTTTTTGTACTTTAGTAGAGATGGGGTTTCACCATGTGGCCCAGGCTGGTCTCGAACTCCTGAGCTCGGGCAATCCACCCGCCTCGGCCTCCCAAAGTGCTAGGATTATAGGCATAAGCCACTGCACCCTGCCAATTATCTTTTCTTTCTTTTTTTTTCTGAGATGGCATTTTGCTCTTGTTGCACAGGCTGGAGTGCAATGGCACGATCTCAGCTCACCACAACTTCTGCCTCCTGAGTTCAAGCGATTCTTCTGCATCAGCCTCCTGAGTATCTGGGACTATAGGCGCATGCCATCACACCTGGCTAATTTTTTGTATTTTTAGTAGGGACGAGTTCACCTGTTAGCCAGGATGATCTTGATCTCCTGACCTTGTGATCTGACCACCTCGGCCTCCCAAAGTGCTGGGATTATAGGCGTGAGCCACTGCACCCGGCCTATCTTTTCTTTTTAAGAGACACAGTCTCGCTGTGTCACCCAGGCTGGAATACAGTGGCGTGATCGGGGCTCACTGCAGCTTTAACCTCCTAGACGCAAGCACTCCTGTCTCAAACTTCCAAAATGTTGTGTTTACAGGCATGAACCACCATACCCAGCAATTGTAATTATTATTATTATTGTTTGATATGGAGTCTTACTCCGTTACCCAGGCTGGAGTGCAGTGGTGCGATCTCGGCTCACTGCAATCTCTGCCTCCTGGGCTCAAGCGATTCTCCTGCCTTAGATTGATTCCTCAGTAGCTGGGACTACAGGCATGTGCCACCATGCCTGGTCTTTAGTACAGATGGGGTTTCACCACGCTGGCTAGGCTGGTGTTGAACTCCTGACCTCAGCTGATCTGCCCGCCTTGGCCACCCAAAGTGCTGGGATTACAGGCATGAGCCACTGCATCTGGCCTGGCGATTTAATTATTTTAGAAGACAACAGTTTAAGTATAATACCACCTAGAAACTCTGGGAGTATGCAAGCTAAGGAAGAATCACAAATCTATATGTTACAGCTTTTTTAATGTTCTCCTTGTTTCTCTACTCATTTCTGTTTTGTTATCTCAGCATTTAGGAACTTTTTTTGAAATGTTTTTTGACAGGATCTCGTTCTGTTGCCTAGGCTGAGGTGCAGCGGCATGATAAGGCTTACTGCAGCCTCAAACTCCTGAGCTCAGGTGATCCTCCCACCTCGGCCTCCTGAGTAGCTGGGACGTGAACACCTGGGGTCAAGTGATTCACTTACCTTGGCTTCCCAAAGTGCTAGGATTACAGGTGTGAGCCACCATGCCCAGCCTGGAAGGTTTCTTTTATGCTCGTCTCAACTGTGCTAAGGAAAAATAAAGGAAAGGATCTTTTACAAAAATTTTATTACGACAAATTCCAAATATATATATAAGTACAATAGAATAGGCCAGAAGCAGTGGCTGATGCCTTAATCCCAGCACTTTGGGAGGCCAAGGCAGGCATCCTGGCCAACATGGTGAAACACCATCTCTATTAAAAATACAAAAATCAGCTGGGCATAGTGGTGCGTGCCTGTAATCCCAGTTACGTGGGAGGCTGAGGCAGGAGAATAATTTGAACCTGGGAGGAGGAGATTGCAGTGAGCCGAGGCTGCACCACTGCAATCCAGTCTGGGCAACAAGAGCGAGACTCCATCTCAAAAAAAAAAAATATTATAGAATAATATAATTAACCCTACCTTTACATCATGTCACCTGGTTTAAACAATTATCAACCACACATGGCCATTCTTGTTTCACTTTTATCTAACCCACACCTTATTCCCCCTCTGGAGTATTTAGAAGCAAAATGAGAGACAGTTTGGTTCTTTTTTTTTTTTTGAGACAAAGTCTTGCTCTGTCGCCCAGGCTGGAGTGCAGCGGCATAATCTGGGCTCACTGCAACCTCCACTCCCAGGTTCAAGCAATTCTCCTACCTTAGCCTCCCGAGTAACTGGTACTACAGGCGAATGCCACCATGCCCGGCTAATTTTGGTATTTTTAGTAGAGACAGGGTTTCACTATGTTGGCCAGGCTGGTCTTTAACTCCTGACCTCAAGTGATCTGCCCGCCTTGGCCTCCCAAAGTGCTGGGATTACAGGTGTGAGCCACTGTGCCAGGCCCATTTTGTTTCTTTTTTTTTTAAATTCACTTATTTATTTATTTTTAAAAGATGGCGCCTGGCTCTCTCAAACAGGCTGCAGTGCAGTAGTGCAATCACAGCTCATAGCGGCCTCAAACTTATGGTCTCAAGTGATTCTCTTAGTTAGGACTATAAGTGCATGCCACCATGCCTGGCTAATTTTTGGTCTCTCCTTCAAGGAAATGTTTTTTTTTTGAGAGGGAGTCTCGCTCTGTTGCCCACGCTGGAATGCAGTGGCACGATCCCGGCTAACTGCAACCTTTACCTCCTGGGTTCAAGCGATTCCTCTGCCTCAGCCTCCTAACTGGGACTACAGGCACACACCACCATGCCTGACTAATTTTTTGTATTTTTAGTAGAGATGGGTTTCACTATATTGGCCAAGCTGGTCTCGAACTCCTGACCTCGTGATTCGCCTGCCTTGGCCTCCCAAAGGGCTGGGATTACAGGTATGAGCCACCGTGCTCTGCCTATTTTGAGATGAAGTTTCGCTCTTGTTGCCCAGGCTGGAGTGCAATGGCGTCATCTTGGCTTACCACAACCTCTGCCTCCCCGGTTCAAGCGATTCTCCTGCCTCAGCCTCCCGAGTAGCTGGGATTACAGGCATGTGCAACCACGCCCAATTAATTTTGTATTTTTAGTAGAGATGGAGTTTCTCCATGTTGGTCAGGCTGGTCTTGAACTCCCAACCTCAGGTGATCCACCCGCCTCAGCCTCCCAAAGTGCTGGGATTATAGGTGTGAGCCACCATGCCCAGCCCCTTAAAAGGAATATGGAAGCCTGGAACTTTGGCAGCAGAATGGTCGTGGTATGTGAAATCCAAGCTGGGGGATGAAGCCAACCACCTTATCTTTGAATTGATATTCCTTTCTGGCACTATAATATATTTGGAGGGCCTCAGTTTCCCTATATGCAAAACAAAGAAACGGACTAAATCACAGGTAGTCCTCTCAAGTGAAACAGGGAATTCTGACTTCCTATCAACAGAATTGGCCTAACAGTGCCAGAACTGCCTCTTGCAAATTATAAAACTTGAAGCAAGTCATTCAGTCTCTGGATCAAAAGGGGAACTTCATCTGACTTTGTTTGAATTTAAGTAAAACAATGAATTATGCATACTTTGGTGAACTGGAAAGTACTATATAAATTAGGCATTATTGAGTTCCTCAGTTAAGCACGACAACTCGGATTTTGAGCCTTTAAATTAGGACAAGTGTTGCTATTGATAGAAAAGAGGAAATTGAAAGGTAAAGTTTAATTCAAATAGAAGACTTAGTTTGAAATATGTATTTTAGTTCTGTGATATAGAATCAAGAAAAAAATAAGAAAAAAAACCAACAAAATATGTATTTTAGGCTAGGTGCAGTGACTCACACCTGTAATCCCAGCACTTTGGGAGGCTGAGGCAGGTGGATCACCTGAGGTCAGGAGTTCACGATCAGCCTTGTCAACATGGCAAAATCCCGTCTCTACTAAAATTACAAAAATTAGCTGGGCATGGTAGTGTGCACCTGTAGTCTCAGCTACTCAGGAGACTAAGGTAGGAGAATTGCTTGAACCCGGGAGGCAGAGGTTGCAGTGAGCTGAGATAGCACCACTGCACCCCAGCCTGGGTGATAGAGCAAGACTGTCTCAAAACAAAATAAAACAAAACAAAACAGGCCAGGTGCAGTGGCTCATGCCTATAATCCCAGCACTTTGGGAGGCTGAGGCGGACAGATCACTTGAGGTCAGGAGTTCAAGATCAGCCTGGCCAACTGGTGAAACTCTGTCTTTACTAACACACACACACACACACACACACACACACACACACACACACACACACACACACACAAAGGCCGGGCACGGTGGCTCATGCCTGTAATCCCAGCACTTTGGGAGGTCGAGGCGGGTGGATCACCTGAGGTCAGGAGTTCAAGACCAGCCTGGCCAATATGGCAAAAAGTCTCTTAAAAAAAAAAAAAATCGGCCGGATGTGGTGGTGAGCGCCTGTAGTCCCAGCTACTCGGAAGGCTGAGGCACAAGAATCGACTGAACCCAGGAGACAGAGGTTACAGTGAGCTGTGATTGTGCCACTGCACTCCAGCCTAGGTGACAGAGTGAGACTCTGTCTCAGAAAACAAAACAAAATAACCCACCACATTTTAAATACATTTATGCAGAGGTGCAGTGCCTCACACCTATAATCCTATCACTTTGGGAGGCTGAGGCAGACAGATGGCTTGAGCCCAGGAGTTCAAGACCAGCCTGTCATGGGGAAATCCTATGCTACAAAAAATACAAAAAATTAGCTGGGTGTGGTGGTGTGCACCTGCAGTCCCATTCCAGCTACTTGGGAGGCTCAGGTGGGAAGACCACTTGAGCCTGGGAGACAGAAGTTGTAGTGAGCTGATGCTGTACCACTGTACCCCAGCAAGAGTGACAGAGCAAGACTATCTCTCAAAATACGTACATTTATTATGTTAACACTAGAAAACAATTACACAATCTCCTTACTTTCACTAAACTAAATTTTCAATTTTCTTTTTTTTCTTTTCTTTGAGACAGAGTCTCACTCTGTCACCCAGGCTGGAGTGCAATGGCGTGATCTCTGCTCACTGCAACCTCCACCTCCCAGGCTCAAGCGATTCTCCTGCCTCAGCCTCCCAAGTAGCTGGGATTACAGACTCCCACTACCACACCCAGCTAGTTTTTGTATTTTTAGTAGAGATGGGGTTTCACCATGTTGGCCAGACTGGTTTCCAACTCCTAATTTCAAGTGATCTGCCCGCCTGGCCTCACAAAGTGCTGGGATTACAGGTGTGAGCCACTGTGCCCAGCCTCCTTTTTCTTTTTTTTTCTTTATTTTTATTTTTATTTTTTTTTTAAGACAGGGTTTCACCATGTTGGCCAGGCTGGTCTTGAACTCCCAACCTCAGGTGATCCACCCACCTTGGCCTCCAAAGTGCTTGGATTACAGGCGTGAGCCACCACGCCCAGCCTCCTTTTTCTTTTTCTAAAAGAGAGTTTATTGAAGGAAAATAGAGTGCAGAGAGTTTGTTTATTTATTATTTTATTTTTTTTGAGATGGAGTCTCACTCTGTCGCCAGGCTGGAGTGCAGTGGCTTGATCTTGGCTCACTACAGCCTCCGCCTCCCAGGTTCAAGCAATTCCCCTGCCTCAGCCTCAAGAGCAGCTGGGACTACAGGCACGCACCACCACGCCCAGCTAATTTTTGTATTTTTAGTAGAGATGGGGTTTCACCATGTTGGCCAGGATGGTCTCAATCTCCTGACCTCGTGATCCGCCTGCCTTGGCCTCCCAAAGTGCTGGGATTACAGGTGTGAGACACTGCACCTGGCCAGAGTTTATTTAACTTTAAAATGTTTTTACTTTTTTTTTTTTTTAAATAGAGATGGGGTTTTGCCATGTTGGCCAGGCTGGTCTCTAACTCCTGGCCTCAAAGGATCCATCTGCTTCAGCCTCCCAAAGTGCTGGAATTACAGGTGTGAGCCACTGCACCTGGCCAAGAGCAGATAGTTTATATAGAGAGACAGCACACCCTGAAGAGGCAGAGTGGGTTGCTGAAAAGGAAGTGAGCCAGAAGCCAATGTCCAATTTTCATCTTTCTCTGGCTTCCTCCCATCTTCATCCATTAACATTCAAAAACTATATACTAAGTATGTATTATGTGCTGGGCACTGTGCTAGGTACTGGGAATAGAAAAAATAATTTACAGCCTGCTCTCGAGATGCTCTAGATTGGGATGAGAAAGATATTTATAAACAATTACAATAGAATGTGATAAAAATTAACTTAGGCTTTGACCACAGTGTACACATAGTAATCAGAGAGTATGGTCAGTTTTTGTTCTGCTTTTAGAGTATGTGTTTGGAGTCACCAGAGATATGACCCCTAAATGCTTCATGATGATTATTAGCCTACTAAAGGAAAAACTATAGAGAGGTGAAGGAGCTTCTACACTTAGAGGGCAGAGAGTGGATTGCTGTGGGTCACATCTGTAATCCCAGCTATGCTGGAGGTTGTGGCAGGAGGACTGCTTGAGCCTAGGAATTTGAGATCAGACTCAGCAACACAGAGAGAACTGTCTCTAAAAACAAAACAAAACCCAAAAAGGCTAATTCAGTCAAAGCAAGCGTAGAAGCTAGATCAAGAAGGCTGAGCAGCTGGGTGGGTGGCTCACACCTGTAATCCCAGCACTTTGGGAGGCCAAGACAGAAGGGTCGCTTGAGCCCAGGAGTTCCAGACCAGCCTGGGAAATACGGTGAGACCTCGACTGTACAAAAAATTTAAAAATCAGGGCTGGGCACGGTGGCTCACGCCTGTAATCCCAGCTCTTTGGGAGGCCAAGGCGGGCAGATCACAAGGTCAAGAGATGGAAACCATCCTAGCCAACATGGTGAAACCCCATCTCTACTAAAAATACAAAAATTAGCTGGGCGTGGTGGCGCGTGCCTTGTAGTCCCAGCTACTCTGGAGGCTGAGGCAAGAGAATCGCTTGAACCTGGGAGGCGGAAGTTGCAGTGAGCTGAGATGGCGCCACTGTACCCAGCCTGGCTGAGACTTCGTCTGAAAAAAAAAAAAAAAAAAATTAGCCAGGCATGGTGGTGCACACTTGTAGTTACAGCTACTTGCAAGGCTGAGGTAGGAGGATTGCTTGAGCCCAGGAGGCAGAGGTTGCAGTTAGCCAAGATCCTACCACTGCACTGTAGTCTGTTTGACAGAATGAGACCCTGTCTCAAAACAAAAACAAAATACAAAGTAAGAAGGCTGGGTAAAGCCTAGGCAACATCCCAAGACTTCATCTCTACTAATAAAAAAAATGACACTTTGGGAGGCCGAGGCGGGCAGATCACCTGAGGTTGGGAGTTCGAGATCAGCCTGACCAATATGGTGAAACCCCATATCTGCTAAAAATACAGAAGTTAGCTGGGTGTGGTGTCGGACGCCCGTAATCCCAGCTACTCAGGAGGCTGAGGCAGAAGAATTGCTTGAACCCGGGAGGTGGAGGTTGCAGTGAGCTGAGATCACGCCACTGCACTTTAGCCTGGGTAACAAGAGACTAAAAAAAAAAAAAAAAAAGCTATTATGATCACCATTTTATAGAGGAGGTGAGGCAGATAATGATTAAGTAATTGGCCCAATGTCACCCAGTGAACTTACTGAGCCAGGATTCAAACTGAAGCAATCAGCTTCAACTTCTATGTTATTCAAATTGCACCTGAGACTAATAGGCCATGAAAGCTTCTTTGGGGAAGATGAAAACCTGCTTACGCTGGGTGGAAAAAGGTACCAGACCTTGGCATTTCCCCTTTAGCTTACCCTAGGATGAGTATCACCTTTCACCCTGCAATTTCCCACCTGTTCACCCTGGGCAGTGCAGATGACAAAAATGAAATTCCATTGGCAGAGGGAACTAAGTATGTTTTGCTGCTTGTCTGCTTCTCCCTTTCGGCCACGCTTGCCAGTAATCCGGAAGCAGTAGCCTGGTGATTTTTCCCAATAGTCATTCATTCAACAAACATTTGAGTATCAACTCAGGGTCAGACATTGCGCAAGGCAGACAAGACAAAGGTGAACAAGACATACAAGATCCCTGCCCTCTTAAAATTTACATTTTGGTGCAGCAAACCACCATGGCACATGTATACCTATGCAACAAAGCTGCATGTTCTGCACACGTATCCCAGAACTTAAAAAAAGAAAAAAAAAAAGGGCTGGGCTCGGTGGCTCATGCCTGTAATCCCAGCACTTTGGGAGGCCAAGGCGGGCGGATCACTAGAGGTCAGGAGTTCGACACCAGCTTGGCCAACATGGTAAGACTCCATTTCTACAAAAAATACAAAAACTTAGCAGGGTGTGGTGGGGTGTGCCTGTAATCCCAGCCACTCAGGAGGCAGAGGTTGCAGTGAGCCGAGATCCTGCCACTGCACTCCACCCTGGGCGACAGAGTGAGACTCCGTTTCAAAAAAAACACCAAAAAACAAAAAAATTTACATGCTACCGGGGGGATGAGGCTCCAATGAGGGAAAATAGGCTAGGAGAGAACGGCTGGAGGTGGGTAAGCAAGAGGGAAATAGGGATTAACAAATAGGGATGGCCGGGCAGGGTGGCTCACGCCTGTAATCGCAGCACTTTGGGAGGCCGAGGTAGGCGAATCACTTGAGGTCATTAGTTTGAGACCAGCCTGGCCAACACGGAAAACCCCGTCTTTACGAAAAATACAAAAATTAGTCAGGTGTGGTGACCCGCGCCTGTAATCCCAGTTCCTCGGGAAGCTGGGGCAGGAGAATCGCTTGAACCCGGGAGGCGGAGGTTGCAGTGAGCCAATATTAGGCCGTTGCACTCCAGCCTGGGCGACAGAACCAGGCTCAGTCTCAAAAAAAACAAAAACAAAAACAAAACAAATAGGGATTGGGGGGCCTGGCGCTGTGGCTCACGGCTGTAATTCCAGCACTTTGAAAGCCCGAGGCGGGGGGGGGGGGGGGGTCGGGGAGCGGGGGGAGGCGGGGAGATCACTTGAGGTCAGCAATTCAAGACCAGCCTGGCCAACATGGTGAAACCCCGTCTCAATTAAAAATACAAAAATTAGCTGGGTGTGGTGGCACGCGCCTGTAGTCCCAGCTACTCGGGAGGCTGAGGCAGGAGAATCGCTTGAACCCGGGAGGCGGCGGTTGCAGTGAGCCGAGATTGCGCCACTGCACCCCAGCCTGGCGACAGTGAGACTCCGTTTCAAACAACAACAAAAAACCAAATAGGGATTAATAAAGAGAAGCAGGCATAATCCGGAGCAGGCGAAGCCTTGGGGCCACGCCCGAGAGGCGTTTGTGTTTTACTTTCAGCAGTTCAGAGCCCATGATGGCCAGGTTACCCAGTTGTGGACTTCCTTGACCACTTAATTGAGTAAATGTAACCCTCACCTTCTCTCTCTCCTTTCTCTCCATTTAGCGGGTCACGTAGCCAGCAGGGCTTCCATAGCCTATCAGGCCACCTGGGGCCTGCGTCATTCAGTCAGTCACCTATCTGGTGGTCACATCTGCCCCTGGGGTCATCCCCTTCCTGGGCCACCTCGGCCCATCTGGACCTGTCAGTCCTTGAGCTCCCGCAGGCCCCTCGGCTCGCCAGGTCGTCTCAGTGCCACGCCTCCCTGGCCCGCGATTCGGCCTGCACGTTACGCTTTGTTCCCAGAAGTAGGTTTTCGAAACGCCGCTCCCTCTCGGCTCCAGCTGTTTTCCTGCCAGCGCGGGGGAGACCCGGCAGTCGCAGCGCCCCCGGCGGCGCGCTGCGGCCCAGGAAGGGAGTGCCCACCGACGGCGCCTCTTCAGCCTCCTCCCGGAACGCGGGAGCGGGCGGAGCAGCGCCCACCCAGATCTTCGCGACCGTCCTCCTGATTGGCTGCACTGTGTGACGTCACTGGGAGGGCCCCGGCTGCTGCCGGATCCGAGGCCCCGCGCGTGCGCAGACGGAGAGCGCTGAGCGTAGGGGGGAGGTGGCTGCCGCTTCTCCCGCGTCCGCCATTTTGTTGCTGTGGCTATAGGGAACGAGCTGGGCAGAACCATCCCAGAGGTGCGACGCTCCTTCGAGTTCGGTGCCTCGTGTGCCGGCGGGGGTCGGTGAAGACCCGTGGAGCTCCGGCGCCAGCGCGTTCCAGGCCGGGAGACATTGGAGGCACCCCTGGGACCCCGAGCAGCCCTAGAACCCCGGGGTGGCCTCCGCTGCGGCTCGGCTTTGCCTACCCCGAACCCCCGGCTCTGCCCTGCATTCCCTGGCGGCTCTCTCCGTGAGGCGGCCTCGGAGCAGGCGGGCGGCGGCGGAGGATGTTGCGGGCCCGGAGCCGAGAGGAAAGTGCTGGCCCAACCCTCTGAGCGAGCCTCGAGGTGTGCGAGAGGCCGCCCTTCCTCGGCCCCAAAGCCGTCTGCCGGGCTAAGGCGTGCAGAGCAGGCGAGAACAGCCGCCGCCCCGACCGCCGCAGAGCCCCTAGCCCGGCACCATGTCCTCCGCCAGGTTCGACTCCTCGGACCGCTCTGCCTGGTACATGGGGCCGGTGTCTCGCCAGGAGGCGCAGACCCGGCTCCAGGGCCAGCGCCACGGTATGTTCCTCGTCCGCGACTCTTCCACCTGCCCTGGGGACTATGTGCTGTCGGTGTCCGAGAATTCACGGGTCTCCCACTACATCATCAACTCGCTGCCCAACCGCCGTTTTAAGATCGGGGACCAGGAGTCTGACCATTTGCCGGCCCTGCTGGAGTTTTACAAGATCCACTACCTGGACACCACCACGCTCATCGAGCCCGCGCCCAGGTACGCGAGCGCCCGCCCCGACCACGGAGGAAGGTCGAGAACCGAGTCGGTCGAACAGTGTTTGTGTAGGGGGGTGGGGCGCGCTTGAACCCCTATTCCCCCATTCTGAACCATATTATTTTTCAGAAGGCCTTCCGAACGGAAGGCTAGTGCCAGGATCTGGGTCACTGGATAAGAGGATGCCTTTTTTGTTTTTGTTTTTCTCTTTACAAGGCTGTTTCTCAGTGTCAAGAGGATGCATTTTAAATGTTTAACGTGGTTGCATAGCTAAAATGCACGCTTTTTGCCTTTCGTTACTTTCTCTGGCTTTAATACTGATGCAGGGATTTGTTGGTTTTTCTAAAAACCCGTTGTTTTTTTGTTTTATTTTGAGACGGAGTCCCGCTCTGTCGCCAAGGCTGGAGTGTAGTGGCGCGATCTCAGCTCTCTGCAGCCTCCGCCTCCCGGGTTCAAGCGATTCTCCTGTCTCGGCCTCTGGAGTAGTTGGGACTACAGGCACTTGCCACGACGCCTGGCTCATTTTTTGTATTTTTGGTAGAGACGGGGTTTCACCGTGTTAGCCAGGATGGTCTCCATCTCCGCACCTCGTGATCCGCCCGCCTCGGTCTCCGAAAGCCAGGATTACAGGCGTGAGCCCCCGCGCCCGGCCCTAAAACCGTTTTTAAGCCATAGACTTCTTTGTGAATCTGAAGATAGCCCCGCACTCCACCCACACCCCCACCCCCGCCAAATGCACATACACAAGTTTGCACACCATCCCAGGTTCTTGTACTCCCTCCAGATCCCTGAACTCCAGGTTAACTCCAGGGCTGCAGTCTTTGGAACAGTCGACAAAATGTAAATACTTTAGCGTTTAGAAACAAAAAAACCTCTAACCGAAATATCAACTGTATATTGCTACTGTGGTGTCAAGTTTGAAGCAGGCCAGACACCACCACTTTTATAGTACGTTAATTACAAAGATGAGAGAAGGTGCATTGGCTTCAGCGAGGATATTTTTTGGAAAATTTATTTCATATTTTCTCCCCAATGACCATTAGGCCAGAGATCAGTCTAGTTAATTTCCAAGGTGGAATTAGGCTAGAATATTATTAAGGAAAATTTTTGAATGACACTTAGTTGTATCCTAGTTCAATTTTAGACATGCTTTTTGTGTTAAGTCTAATGACTTAATGTATTTTGAAATTGACGCAAAGTGACCGAGCGTTCCCTTTTTCAAGTGAAATGCATTATTTTAATTAATTAGTTGCTTTACTTTGCCTTAAGTATTTTAGCAGAGATTTGTTTTTATTGTTTTTACTCTGTAACACTTTTATTATCAGATGTTTCTTTTATTTAAATTATGCCAAATTTGAGTTGAAAAGTTGCCTAGAATTTTTAAAGTAACAAACTGGCCAGTTCATTTCTTAAACATCTATTTTAAAAGGACGGGGTGTTATACAGTTTTTCCAGGGTTAGATGTTTATGACTTCATGGATTTGTCGACAGGGTATTACTCTAACCTTTAAACATTAAAAGCTATTATAATTAAGGACATCAACTGTTTGCATAGGGGGTAGAGAGCAAAAGAAAAGCCATGACAGTATAATGACTGTAAGATTAACTACTGAACTAAATAGACTTTAAAAGTGGGGGAGAAAGTGATTATGAATCAAATACTGTATAACAAAGACCAGCACACCAGGAATCTGATTGGTGAAACCTGCAGTTCCTGGCAGATGCTGGTAGTTGCAGTCAACTTTGAGCACAATATTCCAATGTAAGGAGTTGAAGAGAATCTTAGAACCCACTGTAGTGAGATTTGTAATATGGAATAAATTATTCCTCCCATTTGTGAGAGTGAATTATATCATTAATACCAGACATTCATTAAGCCGTGCATGTGCTTACATTGAGGCGATGAGTACTAGTATGGCTGTTTGAAAAAAATGAGTGAATGGCCAGGTGCGATGGGTCACGCCTGTAATCCCAGCACTTTGGGAGGCCGAGATAGGCGGATAACAAGGTCAGGAGTTCAAGACCAGCCTGGCCAACATGGTGAAACCCTGTCTTTACTAAAAATACAAAAAATTAGCTAAGCATAGTGGTGGGTAATCTGAGCTACTCTGGAGGCTGAGGCAGGAGAACTGCTTGAACCCGGGGTGTTGCAGTAAGCCGAGATTGCCACTGCACTCCAGCCTGGTTGGGGGGGGAGACAGAGTGAGACTCCATCTCAAAAAAAAAAAAAAAAAGCAAAGAACAAACAACAAAAAAACGTGAGTTAATGGCTTGATCTCCTTCTAGCGGGAGGAAAAGGAGTATGCTGCTTCTCTCTATCCACAGAATTACCTCCAGATTTTCCATTCATGCATGTGTCTTCTTAGGTAACAGGCATGTAGTTCTGTCTTTGTCTGCTTTGTCCTTCTTTTACTGCTGGCCTGCTCACTATTCCCTGGTAGCGATCCTTCCTTTTCTTGTACCGTTGTACCTTTGCTCCAGCTGTTGGCTCTTTATTGACTGCCTTAACTACGCCTCCCTCTCCATCTGTTGAAATCCTTCCTGTTGTTCCAGTCCCCTCACAGATAGCAGGGCCTTACCCTGACCCTCCTCCTCATGTTCAGCTTTGTTTCTTCTTCCCTGTGCCCTCTGCCTCAGGTCTATTGCTTTAATTTAGTTTTTCCTTTTCCTAGGTATCTCTGAAGGAGATCACCATGTTGGTTGAGTTAGAACCTTACCGGATTTAGTTTGTTATAATGAATCTTTGAATTGCCACTCCCAAGCCCGGTTTTCATGGCTTAGGTTTGACATGTTATTAGTCTTTTATAAAAAGCTAGTAGCTACTAGAGCCTTGGCCAAACGGAAAACTCAGTGTAATGCTTCTTCACATCTGAGGCAAGATAAATTTAGTGGCTTTTTAGGCATCAAAACTGAGCTTTAAAAGCCAGAGTTTCATGCCTCTTGGCTAATATTTTGGTTTATCTTGCATAAAGTTTGTAACAATATTGTCCTCGAAATTTAAGGACTGGTGGCTTGCATTGTTATAGTCTGATCCTTTTTATGGGAATGTTTCTTTTTTTTTCACCTGGGTGCAGGTGGGCTAAGGCTGAAAGGGCATTAGCCTATTGGAATGTTTCATAATTTTTAATTTTATATTTTTATTCGAGTGTTTATAAGAGAATTATAACCCCAGTGAAGGTACTGGGAAAGATGTGTGACAGACGTACTTTCTCCCCTATGGAGCTCATACTTTAGTGGAGGAGATAGACTGAAAAGTAGAAAAATAAAGTAAGATTAATAAATGCTGTGCAGGAAATAAACCAAGGCTGAAGGAATATAACAGGAGAGACCTACCTGGGGTGGTGTGGTCAGAGAAAGCATGAAGGTAAGAGGGTAGAGAAGAACCCAGCCTAGGCAAGACTTGACCTGAGAGGAGGGGAAGAGCCTCATTTAGGGAAAAGCTTATGAAATTGTTCTGAGGTGAGAAAGACCATTGTGTTGGGAGTATGTTTCTTAAAGGAGAAAGGGGGACATATAAAATGGGTTGGGAGATAAAGATCATGGTCAGGAATTTGATTTTTATTTAAAGTGCTGTGGGCTCCATGGAAGGAATTTGAGGCAGGGAAGTGACCTGGGGCTATTACTGTAATCTAGGTACAAAATGATGGTGACTAATAGTGACAGTGGAGCTGTGACCTGGAGATGCCTATTTTGGAGATAAAATTGATTTGCTGATGGGTGGGCATGATGGGAAGGGGAAGAAGGGATAATCTGGTATATTTGTAACTTTTTGTCTTCTGTGTTTTTATCTTTGACTGCTTTTTATATTTGTGGTATTTATTTTTTTTCCCTCTTTTTTTTTTAAAAAAATTTTAATTTTTATATTTAGAGATGGGGTTTCACCATGTTGGCCAGGCTAGTCTTGAACTCCTGACCTGAAGTGATCCACCTACCTGGGCCTCCCAAAGTGCTGGGATTACAGGTGTGAACCATGGGACCTAGCCTAGTTCTAGTGTTTTTTATTTAATTGGGGCCATTTTCACTTTAATAACAGAATGCTTCAGAAGATAGCTTGATTTGTTTGACATTTTCTGTTTCTAGCTTACGTAGATGAATTCAGGCTACGAAGAAAAATTGGGAGAAATAAAATTGGACAGGTGCGGTGGCACATGTCTGTAATCCCAGCACTTTGGGAGGCCAAGGTGGGCAGTTCACAAAATCAGCAGTTTGAGACTGGCCTGGCAAACATAGTGAAACCCCATCTCTACTAAAAATACAAAAATTACCTGGGCATGGTGGTTCGCACCTGTAGTCCCAGCTACTTGGAAGGCTGAGGCAGGAGAATCATTTGAACCTGGGAGACGGAGGTTGTGTTGAGCCATTGCACCCTTGCGCTCTAGCCTTGGGCAACAGAGCAAGATTGTCTCAAAAAAAAAAGAAAAGAAATAAAATTTTACCAATAAAAACTAAGGGAAGTTGGCCCTTCAGGAAAATTATGTGTTTTGCTCAACAAACTTTAAGCATCGAATGTCCCTGGTACTATGGAACCAACATTGAATCAGACAGCCCTATCATCCTTCTGAGGAGCTTACTGGTTACTAAAAAAACATTTTAAAGGTCGGCTGTGCTTGGTGCCTCATGCCTGCAATCCTGGCACTTTGGGAGGTTAAGGTATGAGGATTGCTAGAGCCAAGGAGTTTGAGACCAGCCCTGGCAACATAGTGAGACCTGTCCTTACAAAAAATTAGAAAGTTCGCCAAGCATGGTGTTGTGCGCCTTTAAGTCCCAGCTACCTGGGAGGCTAAAGGGGGAAGGATTGCTTGAGTATGGGAGGTCGAGGCTGCAGTGAACTGCGATAGTGCCACTGCACTCCAGCCTAAGTGAGAGAGCCAGACCTTGTCTCAAAAAATGAATGAATGAATGTAAGTATGTATGTATTTAATTTCCATGCATGATAAAGTAGCTGTGGAAAAACCAAGAAAGGGTGCTTAGCCTAACCTGAGAGCCCAGAAGAGGAGCCTCACACCTGTGAAGCGGAAGCCAAGCCCTGAAGGGACAGGAGGAAACGAGACACATAGTTGTGTCTCCTCCTTACATCCCCTGTTCTAAATATTTAGGAACTCACATCCAGACTTTCATAATTTGGAATATGGGGGAAGAACTGTCAGTAATTTTAATCAGCGTAGAATTCAGCACTGTCAATAAACTCCTTTGCATTTCTCCTGACCAGTAGTTAAAGTCATGTGAATTTGATTGAGATAAAATACAAGAAAGAACACAGCCAGGCGGTGGTGGCTCACGCCTGTAATCCTAGCACCTTGGGAGACCGAGGTGGGCGGATTGAGCTCAGGAGTTTGAGACCAGCCTGGGTAATACCGTGAAACCCCATCTCTACTAAAATACAAAAAATTAGCCAGGCATGGCAGCATGCACCTGTAGTCCCAGCTACTTGGGAGGCTAAGGCAGCAGAATCACTTGAACCCGGGAGGTGGCGATTGAAGTGAGCTGAGATAGTGCCACTGCACTCCAGCCTTGGTGACAGAGCAAGACTCCATCTCTAAAAAAAAAAAAAAATGGGAACACTGTCATGCTGAAAATGGAATCTTGTCCGGTTAAGAGTTGTGTTCTCAGAGAAAGTACTGTAGCCATTTGATTTGTGACTTTTCTCTTAAGACTCAAATCCACAGAATTGTGACCTAAATTTTTCCTTTTGATGTGAATGATTAGACTAGATTATATCTTTTATTTTTTTCCTCTCGAGACTGAGTCTTGCTTTGCCACCCAGGCTGGAGTGCAGTGGCGTGGATCTCTGCTCACTGCAACCTCTGCCTCCCAGGTTCAAGCAATTCTCCTGCCTCATCCTCCCTAGTAGCTGGGATTACAGGCATCTGCCACCACACCCAGCTAATTTTGTATTTTTAGTAGAGATGGGGTTTCACTGTGTTGGCCAGGTTGGTCTCAAACTTCTGATGTCGTAATCCGCCTGCCTTGGCCTCCCAAAGTGCTAGGATTACAGACGTGAGCCATCACGCCCGGGTAGACTAGATTATTTCTAAGGGTCTTTAAGACTAAAATATTTTAATTCTGGGCTGGGCATGGTCAGGAGACCAGCCTGGACAACGTGGCGAACCCCTATTTCTAAAATGCAAAAATTAACCAGGCGTGGTGGCAGGCACCTGTAGTCCCAGCTACTTGGGAGGCTGCGGTAGGAGAATCACTTGAACCTGGGAGGCAGATGTGCAGTGGGATGAGATTGCGCCACTGCACTCCAGTCTGGGCAACAGAGCGAGACTTCGTCGAGAAAAAAAAAAAAACCAAAAAACATTATTTTAATTCTTTCAGATAGAGTAAAAGGGAGCACAGCCTATTAGTTGGGAGTTCAGATTAACCTGAGCTGACTGAGTCTGAACTAAAATCATAACAAGTTAGGTGGGGCCGCTGGGCACATAGCAACTCACCTGGAATGAATGTGAGAGCAGTGGAAGAGGGTGAGAAGAGGCTTCAAAGGCACACTGAGTGCCATTTCAATTCTGTCACACCAATTGTGTGACAGAATTAAACCAGTGTTAGGCAATTCAAATACCTGAGCTTTTATGCTTTCATAAACAAAAAATGAGGGAAATAGGAAAGGGAAAGTTCTTTGATTTATGGAGGCCTGCTGTATACCAAAGCTCACTGTTAGACTCTAGGTATCTAATGGAAGTAAACCATGTTTTTGTTTTTTTGTCTTTGAGAAGCTTGGTCTGTTGAAAAAATTAAAATAGAATGCCATGACAACTTACAACCAAGAGTGATCAACTAAGGGGTGGGAAAAGGCTTGAAAGAGGAGATGCTCTTCAACTGATTCTTGAAGGATAAGAACAAGTATACGAGGTAGAAGAGGTGGTGGCAGTGCCTGCTGGTGAAGACACAGTTATAATTAACGTGAATGATGGGCAGGAAGCTAGGAAGGAAAGATACAGCTAATTTGTAAAGGACCCCCCCCCCCCCGTGCCTTGTAAATGAGTTGAACAGTGGGAGCCATCTGAAGTTTTTAAAAAGAGAAATGTCAAATTTTAAAGGAGAACTGATCAGTTTTACTTTTGAGGAACTGCTCTGAGTGGGGGAGAGATCTGAAGGACTGATTAAGGGCTGTTAACTAGAGAGGGACCCTGAGAAGCTGAGCCAAGATCAAATGTCATAGGAATGTAAAGTGGCACATAGAAGGTGAGGGAAGAGGTATGATGACTTCAGAGAGGATTGAGTGATGCCTTTGAGAGAAGAAAAAGGGATTAGGGTGGAGGGGTGATTATTTTCAACAGTAAGAATCTTTCTCTGAGGTACCTGCTGGAAGCCAGGTATATTTAGCAATCTGATGGGTTTGTGATTGTGAAGAGAGGTAAGGGCTGAATACATATAGATTTGGGAATCTTAGCTTAGACGGGATCACCCAGAATGAACAGACAGAACAGGAATAAGTAGAGGAGGGGAAGCTGTGGAAGGAGAGGCAGCCCCAAGCATAGGAGGAGAGCCATTAGTGATGGCCTGAAAGCCTAGGGACAGAAGGGAGGGGACCTTGGCATTAAAAGCTGCTCAGTGATGAAGAATGGTGGTTACCTAAAGTTGTTTCACTAGAGAAGTACTTAGCTAATCTTGGAATTTATTTTATTTATTTATTTTTGAGACAGAGTCTTGCTCTGTCGCCCAGGCTGGAGTGCAGTGGCACAATCTTGGCTCACTGCAACCTCTGCCTCCTGGGTTCAAGCAGTTCTCCTTCCTCAGCCTCCCCAGAAGCTGGGATTATAGGCCCCTGCCACCATCCCTGGCTAAATTTTTGTATTTTTAGTAGAGACGGAGTTTCACCACATTGGATCAGGCTGGTCTTGAACTCCTGACCGCAGGTGATCCGCCCGCCTCTGCCTCCCAAAATGCTAGGATTACAGGCATGAGCCACTGTGCCCAGTTGGAATTGATTTTTCTACTGTTTTTTTTTTTTTGTTTGTTTGTTTTTTAAACTACGAATTATTTCATACATAGAAAAGAGTAAGGTGGGCTGGGCACAGTGGCTCACACCTGTAATTCTAGCACTTTGGGAGGCCAAGGTGGGTGGATCACAAGGTCAGGAGTTCCAGACCAGCCTGTCTCAACATGGTGAAACCCTGTCTCTACTAAAAATACAAAAAAATTAGCTAAGCATGGTGGCGTGTGCCTGTAATCCCACCTACTCAGGTGAATGAGACAGGGGAATCGCTTGAACCTGGAAGGAGACGGTTGCAGTGAGCCGAGATCGCACCACTGCACTCCAGCCTGTGCTGCAGAGCGAGACTTGTCTCAAAAAAAAAAGAGTAAGGCGGCTGGGCACAGTGGATCACTTGAGGTCAGGAGTTTGAGACCAGCTTGGCCAGCGTCATAAAACCCCGTCTCTTTCCACTAAAAATACAAAAAAAAAAAAAAATTAGCTGGGTGTGGTGGTGGGCTTCTGTAATCTCAGCTACTTGGGAGGCTGAGGTAGAATTGTTTGAACCTGGGAGGCGAAGGTTGCAGTGAGCCAAGATTGGGCCACTGCACCCCAATCTGGGTGATACAGTGAGACTCTATCTCAAAAAAAAAAAAAAAAAAGAGGCTGGGCACGGTTGCTTACGCCTGTAATCCCAATACTTTGGGAGGCCGAGGCAGGTGGATCACTTGAGGTCAGGACTTTGAGACCAGTCTGGCCAACATATGAAATCCCATCTCTATTAAAAAATACAAAATTAGCCAGGCGGTGGCGGGCCCCTGCAATCCCAGCTACTGAGGAGGCTTAGGCACAAGAATTGCTTGAACCTGGGAGGTGGAGGTTGCAGTGAGCCGAAATCATGCCACTGCACTCCAGCCTGTATGATAGTGAGACTCTCAAAAAAAAAAAAGAAAAAAAAGAAAAGAAAAGTATATGTAAGCTGGGCGTGGTGGCATGCACCTATAGTCCCAATTACTGGGGGAACTGAGAATGATTGCTTGAGCCCAGGAGTTCGAGACCAGCCTGGGCAACATAAACCCCCATCTCTACAAAAAATTAAAGATTAGCTGGGCATGGTGGCTTGCGCCTATAGTCCCAGCTACATAGGAGGCTAAGTTGGGAGGATAACTTGAGCCTGGGAAGTCAAGGCTGTAGTGAGCCATGACTATACTGCTGTACTCCAGCCTGGGCCACAGAGCAAGATGCTGTCTCAAAAACGAAACAAAACTATTATCCCTTAAAAAAAAAAGAACATTGGCCAGGCGCGTTGGCCTAGCCTGTAATCCCAAGAGTTTGGGAGGCCGAGGTGGGAAGATCAGTTGAGCTCAGGAGTTCAAGACTAGCCTGGACAACATGGCAAGCCCCTGTTTCTACAAAAAATACAAAAATTAACTGGATGTGGCGGCATGCACCTGTAGTCCCAGCTATGCAGGAGGTTGAGGTGGGAGGATCGCTTGAGCCTGGGAGGTTGAGGCTGCAGTGAGCCGTGATTGTGCCTTTGCACTCCGGCCTGGGCAACAGAGCGAGATCCCATCTCCAAAAAAAAAAAAAAACATATATTACCAACACCTTTGAAACTTCCTGTTTCCAGAAGTTGATTATTGGTTTCTTCAGTGTGCATAAGAAGATTTTAAGCTTATAACGTATTAAAACTTGATTTAAAGATGTTTTGTATATGGTTTATATATGAAACTGAGAATGCTTTCAACCAAAAGAGCAGAGAGATTCCTTATCATCAGGTAAGAAAAGTCAGTTATGAATTAGTTGTCGGGGGCTTTGCTGCTCGAAGTGTGCAGTGGACAGTAGGCAAAAAGTGGGAAGCATGGGTCAAGAGTGTTTGGATGGGCTTGAAAAACCCTTTCTGTTTTAAAGGGAAGTTGGGGGAGGGTGCTATTTTCAATCTTGCTCAAAGAACAAACTGCAATAATTGAGAAGCAATACATTTTTCTGATGACTATGCTTCATATTTCTTTAGACAGTGGGGTCTAATGGAAAGGCTAAGATATTGGACATGCAGCAACATGTATTTCTCTCTTCAGTGGAACTAATATTTAATTTTCAGGGAGTTTGATAAATAAATTAGTTTGAGAATATGGACAGAGGACTTGGAATTTATGTCAGGGTATGACTGGTGAGATTGATTTGCTATCAAATTTATGAATATTTCTGCAGATACTAACACAGAAAATGAGCCCCAAGGTCACTATAGCAGTATAGTAGTGGAGGGAAGTAGACTGTCTTTATCAAATCTGTACAGACACATACACCTCACCAGAGAAGCAAAGAAGTTGAAAAGCACACTTCGCCTCCCTAACCCAGGAATGTAGACCAGGGATCAGCAAACTGTTGAGTGAAGGGTCAGATTGTAAATATTTTCAGCTTTGCCACAGGGTCTCTGTCCAACTACTCAACCATGCCCTTGTAGCGAAAAACAGTCATAGACAATACATAAATGAACGGGCTCGGCTATTTTTTTTTTTAATGGAAATGGAGTCTCACTCTCTTTGATCTCCTCATTTGCAAAATGGGGTCTCCAAAAAAAAAAAAAACCCATCTATCTCACAGGGTTGCCGTATTAAATAATCTCTTCAGTCTCTTGCCTAGCGTAGATAATGAGTGTGAGCTCTGATTTGTTTGTTTGTTTATTTATTTACTTATTTTTGGGATGGAGTCTTGCTGTGTTGTCAGGCTGGAATGCAGTGGCACAGTCTTGGCTCGGCGCAACTTCCACCTCCTGGGTTCAAGTGATTCTCCTGCCCCAGCCTCCCAACTAGCTGGGATTACAGGCGCACGCCACCATGCCTGGCTAATTTTTGTATTTGTAATAGAGATGGGGTTTCACCATGTTGGCCAGGATGGTCTCAATCTCTTGACCTCATGATCTGCCCTCCTCAGCCTCCTAAAGTGCTGGGATTGTTGTCATGAGCCACCGTGCCCGGCCCAGTATGAGCTCTTTATTATTCCTGCTCCTACTACTCTTGCTATTCATTTATTATTATTCATCATTTATATTTGAGACAGAGTCTTGCTCTGTTGCCCAGGCTGGAGTGCAATGGTGCAGTCATAGCTCACTGCACTTCTAATTCCTGGGCTCAGGTAATGCTCCTGCCTCAGCCTCTTGAGTATCTGGGACCACAGGTGTGCACCACCATGGCCAGCTAATTTTTTGTCTTTTTAGTAGAGACAGAGTTTTGCTACTTTGGACAGGTGGGTCTCCAAGTGATCTGACCTCCTTGGCCTCCCAAAGTGCTGGAATTACAGGTCTGAGCCACCACCTCTGGTGGATTCATTATTGTTTTTAGTGTGGCAAGCTTTTTTTTCAAGGGGTCAGAGACAGAGGCCTTTGTCATTTTCTGGGTGTCCAGGGGAAGTGTGCAGGATGTAAGGCATAGATTAAGAGTGGGAGGAAGAGTGTGTGGTGGTTGTGACAAGGGTCCAAAAGAAGGCAGCTTCCAAACTTGCTCAAGATTTTAAAAATTTAAACAAGGAATCTATATATAAACAAAAGGTTTCTGTAAAACAGAGATGAAGTGTGTGTATGTGTGTGTACTTGTAATTTGAAAAGACATACTCAGGATAGTAACTTTTGGGATAGCGCTGGCTACACAAATTACAACATTTCTATATTCTTAACTACTAAGAATATAGAAAGGAAAATAAGGCCAGGAGTGGTGGCTCACACCTGTAATCCCAGCACTATGGGAGGCTTAGGCTGGTGGATCAGATCAGGCCAGGAATTTGAGACCAACCTGGCCAACATGGCAAAAACCTATCTCTACTAAAAATACAAAATTTAGTTGGGTATAGTGTTGCACATCTGTAATCTCAGCTACTCGGGAGGCTGGGGCAGAAGAATCACTTCAACCCAGGAAGCAGAGGTTGCAGTGAGCTGAGATTGCTCCACTGTACTCCAGACTGGGTGACAGCAGGATTCTGTCTCAAAAAAAAAAAAAAAGAGAGAGAGACTGGGCGTGGTGGCTCACACCTGTAATCCCAGCACTTTGGGAGGCTAAGGTGGGTGGATCACTTGAGGTCTGGATTTTGAGACCAGCCTGGCCAACATGGTGAAACCCTGTCACTACTAAAAATACAAAAAAAATTAGCTGGGCGTGGTGGCGGGTGCCTGTAATCCCATCTACTTGGGAGGCTGAGGCAGGAGAATCACTTGAACCCGGGAGGTGAGGTTGTAGTGAGCTACGATTGCACCGTTGCACTCCAGGCTGGGCAACAAGAGCAAAAGTCCGTCTCAAAAAAAAAAAAAAAATAGAGGAGAGTGGTTTATTAAGTTTGACAGCCACTGGCTTAGAGTTAAGATTTTTCTCTTAATTTTCTTTCTCTCTCAAGGTATCCAAGCCCACCGATGGGATCTGTCTCGGCACCCAACCTGCCTACAGCAGAGGAAAACCTGGAATATGTACGGACTCTGTATGATTTTCCTGGAAATGATGCAGAAGACTTGCCCTTTAAAAAGGGTGAGATCCTAGTGATAATAGAGAAGCCTGAAGAACAGTGGTGGAGTGCCCGGAACAAGGATGGCCGGGTTGGAATGATTCCTGTCCCTTATGTCGAAAAGCTTGTGAGATCCTCACCACATGGGAAGCATGGAAATAGGAATTCCAACAGTTATGGGATCCCAGAACCTGCTCATGCGTACGCCCAACCTCAGACCACAACTCCTCTACCTGCAGTTTCCGGTTCTCCTGGGGCAGCAATCACCCCTTTGCCATCCACTCAGAATGGACCTGTCTTTGCGAAAGCAATCCAGAAAAGAGTACCCTGTGCTTATGACAAGACTGCCTTGGCATTAGAGGTAAAGTCTGTTCAGACTAGCTTTTTGGTTCCTTTGACACTTGGTTTTCATTTTTAGTTTTAGTGTCTGCTCATTTAAGCTTATATTCATGGAATTAGAGCACTGTGTGATTTTGGAAGATGTGCACTGTTAACATTTCATTTTTAAATTTTTTGTTTTGTTTTGTTTTTGACATGGAGTCTCACTCTGTCGTCCAGGTTGGAGTGCAGTGGTGCGATCTTGGCTCACCGCAATCTCTGCCTCCTGAGTTCAAGCGATTCTTCTGCCTCAGCTTCCCAAGTAGCTGGGATTACAGGCATCTGCCACCATGCCTGGCTAATTTTTGTATTTTTAGTAGAGACAGGGTTTCACCACGTTGGCCAGGATGGTCTCGATCTCTTGACCTTGATTATAGGCGTGAGCCGCTGCATCCAGCCTAAATTTTTTTTATAGAGATGAGGTCTCGCTATGTTGCCCAGGCTGATCTCAAGGTCCTGGCCTCAAGTAATCCTCCTACCTCGGCCTCCCAAAGTGCTGGGATTACAGATGTGAGCCACCATGCCTGGCCCACTGTTAGTGTTTCAAAGCCTGTTTTGTTCATTCCTCTTCCTTGTTTCTCCCAAATTCTCAGCCTGCTTGCTGTTTTTGTTCCCAAAGCCTAATAGATGTAGTTTTCATAATAGTTGGGTTTTTTCCAGTAAGGAAAGATAATAATTAAGGAAGACCCATGACACACAGATAGTCACTTGTATGGTTCTGTATTTCTTTATTTTTTTTTTTCTGAGAGAGTCTTGCTTTGTCGCCCAGGCTGGAGTGCAGTGGCGTGATCTCGACTCACTGCAACCTCTGCCTCCCAGGTTTAAGCAATTTTTCTACCTTAGCCTTCCGAGTAGCTGGGACAACAGGTGCGTGCCACCATGCCCGGCTAAGTTTTGTATTTTTAGTGGCTGATCTCCACTCACCACAACTTCCACCTCCTGGGTTCAAGCAATTCTCCTGCCTCAGCCTCTGGAGTAGCTGGGATTACAGGCATGCGCCACCATGCCCATATAATTTTTTGTATTTTTAGTAGAGACAGGGTTTCTCCATGTTGGTCAGGCTGCTAATGAACTCCTAACCTCAGGTGATCCGCCTGCCTTGGGCTCCCAAAGTGCTGGGATTACAGGTGTGAGCCACTGTGCCCGGCCTTCACTTTTTCTTGGACCAGACTAGTATCTGAATGAACTACACCTGAAGGTTTGTTTTAGTGTTTGATTTTTGTCTCCCTCTCATCTTGGCTGTAAGAAAGGAGCATCTGAGGCTGTGGTTGGGGTCAGGGACTGAGGCCCTGGGTCTGAGGAGGACACCTCCACAGATAGAAATGCTGGCTGAGCAGGCCTTCCAGCCTTTTTTCTTTATTTCCTTCCTTCCTGTCCTTTCTTTCCTTCAGACGGAGTCTCATTCTTTTGCCCAAGCTGGAGTGCAGTTGGCATGATCTCGGCCCACTGCAACCTCCACCTCCTGGGCTGAAGTGATTCTCTTGCCTTAGCCTCCCGAGTAGTTGGGATTACAGGTGCCCGCCACCACACCCAGCTAATTTTTGTACTTTTAGTAGAGACGGGGTGGTTTCACTATGTTGGCCAGGCTGGTCTCAAACTCCTCGCCTCCAGTGATCTGCCCGTCTCGGCTTCCCAAAGTGCTGGGATTAGTGAGCCATGGTGCTAGCTTTCTCACCCCCACACAGACCTGCCTAAGCACAGATGCATGCCTCTGGCGTGGTCTGCACTCCAGCACCTTAGAATAACACAGGGTGCTCCAGGCTGTCCCTGTAGTATGCATTGTGTTTTCAGCTTTTTGAGGCATTTTCACATCTGTCATAGCATAGGATTGGGGGAGCTAGGAGTCAGAGTGGATGTGACTCGTGTGTGTTTGGCAGCTGATCATTGAGAACCTTGAAGGTCAAGGCTCCCAGTCAGAATTTCAGGTACCCCACCTGTTTATCTCTGGCTCTAGGATGTGTGTTTTAGAAAGCTGTATCTCGTGTGTGTGTGTATGTTTCATTGGAGTGAGTACTGGGAGGTTGTAGGGAGGAACACCAGGTATTGTAGAGGGATCACTTAGAGCTTGGTGAGTGGGTGGGTAGGTAGGTGCCTAAGAGAGGCCAGGAGTAGGAGGAAGGAAGCCTGGTTAATGATTGTGTATTTTAAGGTAACCTACATATTTGGCCGTTACACAGGTCCTAGTCTCTCAGATGTCCCTGCACCCCGCAGGGGTTTCTCCACACATGAACCTCATGACACTAACCTAGCTTGCTGAGCTTCAGCAAAGGCTTTGTTTGGTGCTTGACTGAGAGAATATAAATAGGACCTGAGAAATAGATCTTTACCAAATTCCATTTAATGGTATTTCGCTTTCTATATATTTAAATGAGACTTTAGGCTATAACATAAGTAAATTTTTTGTTTTGTTTTTGAGACTGAGTCTATCACTCAGGCTGGAGTGCAGTGGCACAATCTCTGCTCACTGCAACCTCTGCTTCACGGGTTCAAGTGATTCTTGTGGCTCAGCCTCCCGAGTAGCTGGGGTAAATATTTTTATGATTGTTATCCTCTAAAATTACTATTAGGATAGTGGTGCCTGTCTGATCTTGTTAAAAACAACTCTTGGGAATTTTGCAATTAGGTTACTAGGAAAAGTATTAAAATTAAAATGAGAAACAGTGAGACAAGTAGGACAAAATGTGCCAATAATTGAAGCCTTGTTATTCCCCTAGATAGATTTACAGAGAACGATGATGGCTTAGGTGACTTTATTCCTTAAATTATTTTACAAGTTTTTTTTTAAATAAAACTTGATTTTCAAAAGAGTATTCCTGCAAGTAAAGAGATATTTTAAAACCGGTCTGTGTTTAGCCATTTTCTTCTCTTGCTGACTTTTCTACAAGAAGAGAATTGATCCTGAGATTTGATTTGAAGGGGGAACACTTGGTATCTGTAAGGTGAATTGAGCTTGTGTGATGAGACTAAGTCACTGAGTAGCTGTAGATAGGTGAGCATGCTGGGCAAAGGGCAAAAGTGGCAGAAGACAGGGCAGTGGACTGTTGCCCTATCACAAAGGGCTATGCTGAGGAAATTAACAATTTTCTTGCATTGCCTTCATTTGAGACATGAAACACCCAGTTTCTCACAGCTAACGGAAGGTCAGATTTGCAGGCAATTTCTTTTTATTTATTAGTTTTTTAAATTTAGAGCCAATGCTTGACTCTGGTTTAATATTCTCATTCATTTGCATTCCACTATGCTTTTCTGACTAAAAAGAAAGGGAAGAATTATCTTAGCATCTTTAGAATTGTGCTTAACCCTGGGTACACACACCTATGAATATTTGGTGTATGAAAATTTGTATTTAAGTGTCTAGCTGCAGCCTCTTCCATGCATTTCCCCCATGTTATGGCATAAGAAAGCAAGTGGTGACATGAGCTGGGGATCTGTGGGAATTGAATTCAGTGGAACAGATTGTGTGAGAAGAAAAACAGTTTCTCAGGCTACAAGTGAGACTTAAAGTGATTGGGATGGAAATGATATACATCAAGCAGAAAGACAGGCTGTATTGATACCTTAGGTCATTTAGTCTAATCATCTTCCCAATGCTTTTAGCCCTCTTCGGAGTCTAACTCCATGGCCCTCCAGTCTCGACTTGGATGCCTCCAAAAAATTCACTTCAACAGAAGTTTATTGAGTGCCTATTATGTGACAGGCTAGGAACTTAGGAGACAGTAATGAACAAAACAAAGATGTCTTTCCTTGTGGAACGTCTAGAACATAACAGTTTCATGAGGTGGTGTGTCTCATGTTGTATGGCTTTGGTAGCTGACAAGTCTTATGTTCTGGCTCTCCAGAAATAAACCACAGCCAGTCCTCTTCCTGCGTTTGCCTCTCCCAGTGTGTGAACGTAAGTGCGTGGCCCCACAGTTGTCCCTGTTGAGTTTTGTTGTTGTTGTTGGTTTGGTTTTTATTGGTCTTGTCATACCATCTGTGTGCATCTCTGAATCTTTTTTCTTCTTCTTTTTTTTTTTTTTTTTTTTGATGTAAAGTCTCACTCTTGTCGCCCAAGCTGGAGTGCAATGATGTGATCTCGGCTTACTGCAACTTCCGCCTCCTGGGTTCAAGGGATTCTACTGTCTCAGCCTCCCAAGTAACTGGGATTACAGGCACCTGCCACTACGCTTGGCTAATTTTAGTATTTTTAGTAGAGACAGGGTTTCACCATATTGGACAGGCTGGTTTTGAACTCCTGACCTCAGGCGATCCGCCTGCCTCGGCCTCCCAAAGTGCTGAGATTACAGGCGTGAGCCACTATGCCCGTCCTCTGAATCTTTTAAAATCCTGATTATGTCATCTAGCATATTCATTACCCTCCTCAGTTTCCTAACTGCAGGTTTTGTAAAAGCACCAACCAGATCTTTGTACTAAAGTCCTTCTATGTGGCCTCTCCAGGTCTGCCTCTCATATCTATAAAAAGACAGTGAAATTGCTCTGGTGTGACTTGTTCTCGGTGGGTTCCTGCTGCTTCCAGATGCTCTAGGTCCCATTCTAAATTCTCACAAACCATCTGTTAGCTAATCGCATCCAGAATTTTGTCTGGGTTTCATTTCAAGCTCAATGTTTTACATTTTATGGAATTTACTGTCTGTGTTTTGACAAAAACTGAGAGACTTGACCCTTCCTAAGTCTTCCAATGTCCTATGATGTAATTTCTCTGTGACAGGAGACTAGTCTTGGACTCTTATTCCTGCTTGCCAGTGTGTTTGGTCAACTCTTACATACCTGTCATTTTCCGCATAAGAACACCCTTTCATCTTTGGTGCTTTTTTTTTTTTTTTTGGCACTTTTTTTCTTGGTGATGCTCAGAGTTCTTTGAGCTCACCAGCATCCTCGACATCCTTGCTCTTTGTTCCCGTACTTGCTCTGCATCATCTGTGATTGCGTTGTTAGAATTTCTTCTTGGATTGTGTTTCCCTTGTTTCGAAACTTGTAGTCGTTGGGTTACATCTGGTCTCTTTGTCTTTTGAATTGGCCTGTAATCCCAGCTACTCAGGAGGCTGAGGCAGGAGAATTGCCACCATGCCCAGCTAATTTTTTTGTATTTTTAGTAGAGAAGGGGTTTCACCATGTTGGTCAGGCTGGTCTTGAACTCCTGACCTTGTGATACACCTGCCTCGACCTCAGCCTCCCAAAGTGCTGGGATTACAGGTGTGAGCCACTGCGCCTGGCTGTATTAGCATATTCTTAATTGCTGCTTCTACTTACTGAGATTAAGTAGTCTGCAAGGTAAATTTACATTTCAGTAATACTGATTATATTTTATAATCTCTCAGGGATCATCACGAGTTCCTATGACTGGGTGGTCTGCAGTGCTGTTGGGCCTGTATGTGTTCATCATGAAGCATCTGACTCAGCCTTGGGGGGTCCATGCAAGCTTACAGCCTCCCAGTGTCATGGGGCTGCTGTCCCTCACCTCATGTCACATGCTAGCAATGTGAAGCCTTCTTACCAAGGCTTCTCAGAGATGCCCACAAGCTAAGCTAGCGTTCACCGTAAGCAAGAATCTCAGGTGTGTTTTACCCATGCCGTGGTGGTCTGTGGATGTCTGGTGCCCGAGCAGTCATTTCCAGTCGCCTTCTTGGGCCTTTCATCAGGACTTACTGGGATCCTCCTCCATCCTTCTGTATTTGACATTGTTTCGGTTGTCCTTCACAGCATCTCAGCTTTACTCTGTTTGTTAAGTAGCAAAAGTGCTTTTTTTCCTTGATTACACTACCTTGCAAAAGTATGAATTTTCAGAAAGTCCTTTAGAATTTTAGAAGATTCTTGTATTTTTAAATATTTATTTCCTTCTAGTATATCGTATTCTCATGGAGTTGGTAATCAGAATATATATTTCTTTTTTTTTTTTTTTTTTTTGAGATGGAGTCTTGCTCTTGCCCAGGCTGGGGTGCAGTGGTGCAATCTCGGCTTACTGCAACTTCCGCCTCCTGGGTTCAAGCAGTTCTCTACCTCAGCCTCTTGAGTAGCTGGGATTACAGGCGCCTGCTACCATGCCTGGCTAATTTTTGTATTTTTAGTAGAGACTAAAATGTCCCAGCATGGAGAGTGGGGGTTCACCATATTGGCCAGGCTAGTCTTAAACTCCTGACCTTGTGATTCACCTGCCTCTGCCTCCCAAAGTGCTGGGATTACAGGTGTGAGCCACCGTGCCCAGCCCAGAAAAAAATATTGTTAAAAGGGTTTTTTTCCTCTTTCCTAATGTAAGTTAGGTGAGAATGCCTTGGAATTGTGGCCCTGGTGTGATTCAGGCAGGGCCTGCCCCATCCTGGTCATTATGCTGACCTCAGTTTTCTGTGATAGCTGTTGAGTGAGAAGAACCGTGAGCTAGGGGTTCACAGAGAGAGGAGTTTATTCTCATGACTGCTCCCACAGTAAGAGCTTGAGGTTTATGTAATTTGCCAACAGTCTACTTCTGTCTATGAATTTACTACTAGGTACCTGATAAAAGTAAAGTCATACAATATTTGTCCTTTGGGTCTGAATTAATTTCATTTGGTACAATGTTTTTAGAATTCATCCAGGTTGTAGCATATATCAAAACTTCATTCCTTGTCCCAGCATGGGGTGGCTCACACGTGTAATCCTAGTGCTTTGAGAGGCCAAGGTGGGAAGATCAGTTGGGGCAAGGCGTTTGAGACAGCCTGGGCAGCATAGACTGCCATTTTTTAGGAAATTAAAGACTTCATTCCTTTTGGGCTGAATAATATTCCATTTTTGTCTATATATATCACATTTTGGTAATCCGTTAATTTATCTCTTGGTGGATACTTGAGTTGTTTTTGTTTTTTCTTCTGGCTGTCGTGACTAATGCTGCAGCGGACACTGACACACAAATGTTTGAGTCCCTTCTTTCAGTTATGTTGGGTATATATCTTGGAGTGGATTTCTGTGTCACATGGGTAATTCTGGGTTTTGTTTTTGTTTTTTGTGTTTTTTTTTTTTTTTTTTTGAGACAGATTCTTGCTCTGTTGTCCAGGCTGGAGTGCAGTGGCACAATCTCAGCTCACTGCAACCTCCACCTCCTGGGTTCAAGCAGTTCTCCTGCTTCAGCCTCCCAGAATAGCTGGGATTACAGGCATGTACCACCACACCTAATATTTGTATTTTTTTAGTGGAGATGGGGTTTTGCCGTGTTAGCTCGGCTAATCTCAAACTCCTGACCTCAACTGATCCACGCACTTCAGCCTCCCAAAGTGCTGTGATTACAGGCCTGAGCCACAGCGCTCGGCCTATGTTTAGCTTTTTGAGGAACTGTCAAACTGTTTTCCATAGCAACTGTACCATATTCCATTCCAACCAGCAGTATATAAGGGTTCCCTTCTTCCCCAACAAAAAAACATTTCTCCACCTCCTCACCATCACTTGTTTTCCTTTTTTTTTTTTTTTTTTGTATAGTCATCCTAGTAGGTGTGAAGTGGTATCTCATTGTGGTTTTGATTTGCATGTTCCTAGTGACTGATGTTGAGCATCTTTTCATATTGGCTGTTGGCACATCTTTGGAGAAATGTGTTTTCAAGTCCTTTGCCGATTTTTTAATTGGGTTGTTTGGGCATTTTTGTTTGTTTGTATTTTATTTTTTATTTTTTAATTACTTATTTATTTTGAGATAGAGTCTCACTCTGTTGTCCAGGCTGGAGTGCAGTGGCACCATCTTGGCTCACCGCAACCTCTGCCTCTTGGGTTCAAGCGATTTTCCTGCCTCAGCCTCCCAAGTAGCTGGGATTAAAGGCATCTGCCACAATGCCTGGCTAATTTTTGTATTTTTGAGATGGAGTCTCACTGTTGCCCAGGCTGGAGTACAGTGACATGCATGATCTCGGCTCACTGCAACCTCTGCCTCTCGGGTTCAAGCAATTCTTCTGCCTTAGCCTCCCAAGTAGCTGGGATTACAGGCACCCACCGTGGGCCCAGCTAATTTTTTGTATTTTTAGTAGAGACAGGGTTTCACCATGTTGGCTAGGCTGCTCTTGAACTCCTAAGCTCAGGTGATCCACATGCTTTGTCCTCCCAAAATGCTGGGATTACAGGCGTGAGCCACTGCGCCTGGCCTTAGTTATTATATTTACGTTGTTGATCCATTTTTAAATGGATGTTTGTGTATAGTGTGAGGTAAAGGTTCAGAGTCTTTCTTTTGCATGTGAAAGTCGGTTCAGTTATTCCAGCACTGTTCATTAGCAAGGTTATTCTTTCCCCACTGAATGGACTTGGCACCTTGGTCAAAAATCAGTTGGCCAAGCTGGGTGTTGTGGAGCACACCTCTAATCCCAGGTATGCTGGAGACTGAGATGGAAGATTGCTTGAGTCCAGGAGTTCAAGATCAGCCTGGGCTACATAGTGAGACTCCCACCAGAAAAAAAAAAAAAAAATCACTTGATCATAAATGTGTGGGTTTATTTTCGAACTCTCAGTTCTCTTCTCATTGTTCTGTATGTCTCTCCCATATGCCAATACCACACTGTTGATTACTGTAGCTTTGTGTAGTAATTGTGAAGTCAAGGAAGTATAAGTCCTCCAAGTTTGTTGCTTTTCAAGATTGTTTGGGCTGTTCCAGGTTTCTTGCAATTCTATGTGAATTTGAGGATTGTTTTTCCCATTTCTGCAAAAAATGCTGTTAGAATTTTGATAGGGAGGCTGGGTGAGGTGGCTCACACCTGTAATCCCAGCACTTTGGGAGGCTGAGGCGGGCGGATCACAAGGTCAGGAGTTCAAGACCAGACTGGTCAACATGGTGAAACTCTGTCTCTCCTAAAAATACAAAAATTAGGCCAGACGTGGTGGCTCACGCCTGTAATCCAAGCACTTTGGAGGCCAAGGTGGGCAGATCACCTGAGGTCAGGAGTTCAAGACCAGCCTGACCAACATGGTGAAACCCCGTCTTTATTTAAAAAAAAAAAAATTAGCTGGACATGGTGGCTCGTGCCTGTAATTCCAGCTACTTGGGAGGCTGAGGTAGGAGAATTGCTTGAACTGGGACCCGGGAGGTGGAGGTTGCAGTGAGCCGAGATCGTGCCACTGCACTGCAGCCTGGGCTACAGTGTGAGACTCCATCTCAAAAAAAAAAAAAAAAAAAAAATCTTGATAGGGGTCGGCTGGGCATGGTGGCTCACGCCTGTAATCCCAGCACTTTAGGAGGCCACGGCAGGCAGATCATGAGGTCAGAAGTTTGAGAGTAGCCTGGCCAACGTAGTGAAATCCTGTCTCTGCTAAAAATTAAAAAAAAAAAAAAGTAGCCAGGCGTGGTGGCGGGCGCCTATATTCCCAGCTACTCGGGAGGCTGAGGCAGGAGAATCACTTGAACTTGAAAGGTGGAGGTTGCGGTGAGCTGAGATCGCACCACTGCACTCCAGCCTAGGCCAGAGCAAGACTCCATCTCCAAAAAAAAAAGAATTTGATAGGGATTGGGTTGAATTTGCAGATCACTTTGGTTAGTATTAGCTTTTTTTTTTTTTTTTTTTTTTTTTAAATGGGATAGGTTCTCACTGTGTTGTCCAGACTGGTCTCAAACTCCTGGGGTTAGGTGATCCTCCTGTCTTGGCCTCCCAAAGTGCTGGAATTACAGGTGTTAGCCACCGCACCTAGCCAATATTAATGTCTTAATGATAGTAAGTCTCTTTCTGTCCATTAACACAAATGTTTTTGCATTTATTTAGCTCTTTAATTTTTGGTATGCAAGCCTTTCACTATGGATAATTTATTCTCTGGTATTTTTATTTTAGATGCTATTGTAAATTAAATCACTTTTTTTTTTTTTTTTTTTTTTGAGACAGAGTCCTGCTCTGTTGTCCAGGCTGGAGTGCAGTGGTATGATTCTTGTGCCTCAGCCACCCGAGTAGCTGGGACTGCAGGTGCCCACTACCATGCCCAGCTAACTTTTTTTTGTATTTTAGTAGAATTGGGGTTTTACGACGTTGCCCAGGGTGGTCTCGAACTCCTGAACTCAGGCAGTCTGCCCGCCTTGGCCTCCCAAAGTGCTAGGATTACAGGTATGAGCCACCGTGCCCCACCTGGAATTGCTTTCTTAATTATTCATTACCAATATATAAGACACAACTGGTACCATCTTGTACCCTGCGACTTTGCTGAATTTGTTTGTATCTTTTCTTGTGGAATCTGTGGAGTTTTCTGTATATATGATCGTGTCATGACTTCTTCTTTTCCAAAAGCCCACATACTCTTGCACCACAGCCTACTGGCCTGTGATACCTTTAGCTCTGGCCCCCTACCCTTCCCAAATAAAATCTCTATATTAACCAGAAGTGTTAACCAGTAAACAGTCCTCTTGAACCAAGTTACTACTCTGAAGGATAGTGGTAATTTTAAGGAAGAGACTAAATCTTCAGTATTAAAACCCTATTAGATAGCATTCAGTTGTGGGTTTGAGTACATGAGATTACTTGACTGCTACCCAGGGCACACAGACAGGGAGCCTAGCCCTCTAAAGCCTCTACCTCTCCGGCTGCTTTGATTCAGGTGCAGGTGCACAGAGAGCACAGGGGCAGGAGGTGAAACAGGCGATGCAGCTCCATGCGGGCCAGGGGTGTTTGGCTGGTTTGTGTCCTCTTTTATATCCCTCCAGGGCCTACACATAGATGTTCAATATTCATTGAATGAGTAGAGGAATAAAAGCCACAGAGAGCAGGATGAAACCTGTCTGGTGATTATAGGACACGGGCTTTATTTTGTTTTAGATCTTTTGAGGGCTATAAGCTCCTTTGAAAATCCAGTGAAAGCTGTGCAGTCTTCAGAAAAACAGCATATATTCATGCATTTGCATACAACTCTGCAGGATGTTCTTTGATCACTGAGACCCATTCATGTCACTCCAGTTAGAACTTCTGATTCCAATGTTACCAGGTGTACTCCTGATATTACTTTTATGTAACCTGAAAACATACAATCTCAGAATATCAGGACAGGAAGTGGAGACTGATTATGGAACCAAAAAACTGCTGTGGTTACCAGTGCTTGGGCTTTCCAGTGCCTTGCCTGCTCTTTGAATCAAGGGCCAGATGTCAGACAGTAAAGTCATTTCCTGGAGAACACTCTGGACAAGTAGGGCTGTAGAAAACTATTGCCAGCAGCAGGAGGTACCCTCTCGCCATTTAACTCTTGGCAGACATAAAAGGGCTGACTAGTATCCCTGGCATATGTGTTTTAGAGTTAATATGTCCACTCCCAGGTGCTAAGTGCGACCAGACACAAAGACAGCATTTTGACAGTTCTAATAATGATTAGGGTTGTCCTGTTGCATAGGGTGAAAATTAATAAAGATGATACATTAGGTATGTACCTCTTCTTGATCTGTTGACAGGGTCAGCCACATCGTCCAGGTGTAGTTTGCTCCTTGAACCAAGTTCATGGCTACCCACATCAGGATTGATCTGCCCTCTAAGACTGTACTTTCAGGGATCATTTCTATAGTTCATTCCTAGAGCCGTTTCTCTGAATGTGTAGAGCACTGGGAAAAAAAAAAAAGATTGACTGCTCTCCAAAGTGAGTGCTTCTTTGAGCTGAATCCGTGTACCGTGAACCTAGAGGAAAGCACCACACCAGAATAGGGAGTGATGAGAGGAACAGCAAGGTGGCTGCCAGGCTACCAACCATTTTAGGATCTGAGCACAAGCACTGTTGGGTAGAGCCATGGAAGAAGCTGGTCCACAGCCAGGCCTGTAACTGGGCAGCAGGCCGCATAGCAGCCAGGATGTCTCTTCTGTGTTGAAATAGAAAACAGCATGAGGAATGATGATGGTGTTTTAGTGTGTAGAAACTCCTGCAAGACCACAATGAGGCACTAACTATCAAGGGGCCACCAGAAGTCTCTCAGCCATCCTCTCTTCCTAGGCTGCTTGTTGACCCACTTCTGCTGGTCCAGGTTCCCTCTGTCTAAGCAGTAGCTCCTTGATCCTGTGCTCTGCAGTATAGATTTAATAGTGCAATTCTCCTGCCTCAGCCTCCCAAGTAGCTGGGAGTACAGGCATGTGCCACCACGCCTAGCTACTTTTGTATTTTTGGTAGACATGGGGTTTCTCCGTGTTGGTCAGGCTAGTCTTGAACTCCCGATCTCAGGTGATCCACCTGCCTCTGCCTCCCAAAGTGCTGGGATTATAGGCGTGAGCCAGTGCACCTGGCTGTTTTCTTTCGTTTTTTAAATAGAACTGGGGGTCTCACTGTGTCACCCAGGCTAGTCTTGAACATCTGGCCCCAAGTTTTCCTCCCACCTTGGCCTCTCAGAGTGCTAGGATTACAGGTGTGAGCCACTGTGCCCAGCTACACCAAGTGCAGTGGCATGATCTTGGCTCACTGCAACCTCTGCCTCCCGGGTTCAAGCGATTCTCCTGCCTTAGCCTCCTGAGTAGCTGGGATTACAGGCATCTGCTGCCACACCTGGCTGATTTTTGTATTTTTAGTAGAGATGGGGTTTCGCCATGTTGGCCATGCTGCTCTTGAACTCCTGACCTCAGGTGATCCATGTGCCTCAGCCTTCCAAAGTGCTGGGATTACAGGTGTAAGCCACTGAACCCAGTTGTTTTTTGAGACAAGGTCTTGCTCTGTTGCCAGGCTGGAGTGCAGTGGCATGATCTCAGCTCATTGCAACCTTTGCCTCCCGGGTTCAGGTGATTCTCCTACCTCAGCCTCCTGAGTAGCTGGGACTATAGGCGTACGTCACCATACCCAGCTAATATTTGTAGTTTTAGTAGAGACAGGGTTTCACCATGTTGGCCAGGCTGGTCTCGATCTCTTGACCTTGCGATTTGCCCGCCTTGGCCTCCCAAAGTGGTGGAATTGCAGGCATGAGCCACTGCGCCCGGCCAAAAGCCAGAAGTCTTTGAGAATAGGAACTGACCTGCCCGTTTTCCATGTCATAGATGTTCAGTAAATTTTATTTAATTGGTTAGGTAGGATCATGTGGAAAGTATCCTGTTAAAGACCCCCAGACTCACAAGTTAATTAGAAGGCATGAGGTGTGAGTCTTCTTGGCAGCTTTCAATCCCTAGCTCATCTTCTCCATCTTCCTGTTGTCTTCCTCGGCTGCTTAGTATCCTTCACGGGAATTTATTAGACCCCATTTTCAACCTGTTCCTCATTGGTTTGGGGGAGGACCCTTGTTGGTGACGAGGTTGAAAACCCACTGATACATACAGTGTTGTGCTTCTCAGTGCTAGTTCCAACTCTTCCCTTTGTGCATCCAAAGGGTATGACCAATAGAGGGGGTGTGGGGTTGGGGGATGGGTTCTACTTAGGAATCTCTACTCCAGTAACCATCATTTAATTACTGCAAGAACCTTTCAGAGTTGGAAGGAAACTGAGACTTGGAGAACTTAAGCAGTTTGCTACAGTCATGTAGTTTCTAAAAGTGGCAGAACCAGGACATTGCTTCAGTCCTGCCATGCTCCAAAGTTCATGCATGGACCACTGGATTGTGCCACCTTGTGCCTGTTTTTATTTTATTTGAGATGCAGTCTTGCTGTGTTGTGCAGGCTGGTCTCAAACTCTTGGGCTCAAGCAGTTCCCTCCACCCCAGCCTGCCAAGTACCTGGAACTACAGGCACGTTACCACTATGCCTGGCTCTATATGTGTTTAAGCAGACAAAAGCTTATTTCCTATTGACTTAGATTTTAGGTGAGTCTGATATTCAAGTTTCGTTTTTATGGACCCAAGTACACAATACAGAACCTTAGATTAGTGCTCTGAACAGAGTAACACCCTGTCTACAAGGGCTACCACCTGAAGGTCTTTTTTAAAATACATATTTTTGTGTGATTTGACTTTAACCATTCTCAGAATCATGTGTTCATTTCTATCCTGTTGGGGTTAGTGGTCAAAATAGAGGGTTGGTTGGGGAGGAGCTCCTTTGTGCTCAAAAGCTTTTCTGTCTCTCTCTCACTCTCTCTCTCTCTCTCTCTCTCTCTCTCTCTCTCTGTCTCTCTCTCTGTCTCTCTCTGTCTCTCTCTCTCTCTCTCTCTCTGTCTGTCTCTCTCTCTCTCTCTCTCTCTCTCTCTCCTCTCTCCCTCTCTCCCCCTCTCTCCCTCGTGTGTGTGTGTGTGTGTGTGTGTGTGTGTGTGTGTGTGTGTGTGTGTTTGTTTTTTTTTTTTGAGACAGGGTCTTGCTCGGTTGCCCAGGCTGGAGTGCAGTGGCACGATCACGACTCACTGCAGCCTCAGCCTCCTGGACTCAAGCCATCCTCTCACCTCAGCCTCCTGAGTAACTGAGACTACAGTCATGTACCACCACACTCGGCTAATTTTTCTATTTTTTAGAAGAGATGAGGTTTCACCATGTTGCCTAGGCTGGTCTCAAACTCCTGGCCTCAAGTGATCCTCCTGCCTCAGCCTCCCACAGTGCCGTGATTACAGGCATGAGTCACCATGCCTAGCCCAAAAGCTTTTTCTCTTAACTTGCATTCTTACCAGCTGAGAAGTGCATTGGGCTCATTCATAACACTTTAATTTTTGGCACTTTCTGATTTTTAACCCTAAGTGTTGAAGAAAAAGAGATTGGTCCTTAAAAATAGACTGGGCCTGTGTGCGGTGGCTCACGCCTGTAATCTCAGCACTTTGGAAAGCTGAGGCAGACAGATGTCCTCAGGTGAGGAGTTCAAGACCAGCCGGACCAACATGGTGAAACCCCGTCTCGACTAAAAATACAAAAATTAGCTGAGTGTGGTGGCTCATGCCTATGACCCAGCTACTCGGTAGGCTGAGGCAGGAGAATCACTTGAACCCGGCAGGCAGAGGTTACAGTGAGCCAGTTTTGCACCACTGCACTCCAGCCTGGGTGACAGAGCAAGACTTTGTCTCAAAACAAAAAAAAAAAAATAAACTGGGTATGGTGGCTCACACCTGTAATCCCAGCACTTTGGGAGGCTGAGGCGGGAGGATCGCTTGAGCCCAGTAGTTAGAGGTTACAATGAGCTGTGATGGTGCCACTGCACTCCAGCCTGGGCGACAGACCCCATCTGTAAAAAAAAAAATTAAAAATGAATGTGCATGGTAGTGCATGCCTGTAGTCACAGCTACTCAAGAGGCGGAGGTGGAAGGATCACTTGAGCCCAGGAGTTAGAGGTTACATTGAACAGTGATCTTAGCACTACGCTCCAGCATGGCTAACAGAGTGAGATCCTATGTCTAGATAATAATGTATGGGACCTTTGGATAGGGTAGTGTTTGTGATTTAATGTAAACTGTCTTTTTCTTGTTGCAGAGAAATGCTAACTTTGTTTTCTTCATCCATGCAGGTTGGTGACATTGTGAAAGTCACAAGGATGAATATAAATGGCCAGTGGGAAGGCGAGGTGAATGGGCGCAAAGGGCTTTTCCCCTTTACGCATGTCAAAATCTTTGACCCTCAAAACCCAGATGAAAGCGAGTGATTGCCATTGCCCTGTTTCCTGCTGCTTTGTTGTTCTGCCTGTCCTAGTCTCCTTTGAAGTGGGAAAGCATTCTCTCTCATAGGCAAGTCACACTGCATTGCTGAAGTCCAGCTTTCTGCAGACTGACAGTCGCACACACATTTGCAATGCACACAGCGGCTGCCTCCTGACATTTGTATCATAGTCGTATTGTCAAAGAGTAGCTGATTTTAGGGTTCTTTTGGATCATAAACTGGAAATACTGATGGAAGCACACAAGTGAGAGAAGTTGACGAGGAAAGGGTCTTCCTTCTCATCGCTGCCTGTTTGTACATGGGACTGATTCTGTCATGTTCATCAGAGAAAGCTCGAGGCCATGGCGAGATACTGCATGTTTGCTGTTTCACAAAGCAGTGGCTCTGCTGCCATCTTGCTTTTCTTGGACAACAGGAAGTGAACCTTAATAAGGAAGAGAGAATTCTGTCCTAAAACTCCAAAATTTGGCTTTTTATTTCCTTTTGGTTTGGTTTGGTTTTGGAAGACTAATTAATTAGACTTGTGTGTGTGTGGTTTTTTTTTGTTTTGTTTTTTTTTTTTGAGACAGAGTCTTGCTCTGTTGCCCTGGCTAGAGTGCAGTGGTGCTATCTCAGCTCACTGCAACCTCTGCCACTCAGATTCAAGCAATTCTTCTGCCTCAGCCTCCCAAGTAGCTGGGATTACAGGCGTGCACACCACGCCCAGCTAATTTTTGTGTTTCTAGAAGAGATGGGGTTTCATCATGTTGGCCAGGCTGGTCTTGAACTCAAACTCCTGACCTCAGGTGATCCCCCCACCTCAGCCTCCCAAAGTGCTGGGATTATAGGCCTGAGCCACCGCGCCCAGCCTAGACTTGTGTGTTCTAAACAGGTTAAGTAGCAGGTTGCGTTTTTATGATAGTGCAAAGAATGACACATGCCTCTGAGCTTCTAAACTGAAGCTGCTGTAACTAAAGGAATCCGAAAAGAACAACCCTGAAGCAGAGGCCTTTATTGTCTTGGTTGCCAGTAGCACCTTGTTTTGCCATGCAGCAGACAGCATACAAACTAATGCATTTGTGGTGTGCCAGGCTACGTGCACAGCCCCTTGGTTTGCTTTGTTCTCAAAAGCATCGGAGTTGAGGAGTACTTTAGGGAAACCTTTGCTTACCTTGTTTGCCAGTGATAAGGGCAGTGGGTTGGAGGGCACTTGGCCAGTTTTCTCTCCAGCTTTTCAGTGAATGTACCCCTTTAAGGTTAAGACTTAAATTTCTTTAAAAAATGGGGTTGTTCATAGAATCATTGGACTCACTAATGAATCATTAAATTTCACTCACTGAAGCCCAGACCTCCGTGACCAGGCCCAGTCTCACCAGGCTGCCAGAGAAAGTTGGTGCTGCTGATACTGGTCTCATAGTCTAAGTGTCTGTGGTGCTCCCAAGCAAAGGAAATGCAAGCTCTGGAAATGGTTAATCTGTTTGATGTCTGAATGTTTTAGTGACCAGGGAAACCATTAACCAGTTTACCATTAACTACTTAGTGTATTGATGTTAAAGCAATTCCCTGTCAGCTAAAAGAGGCCTGTTCTTACGAGCCAGTTGGTATACACATGTGGTTTATCTGTCATCTGCTGCACATAACAGACTAAAATTCTGGGATCCCTGTGCAGTTCAGTCAGCTCTCCCTTCTGGACCCTGGTAAAGACAAACCTCGGTTCATAGTAAACACAGCAGACCTAGAAATGTAGCAACAGCGTCATGACTGTCATTTACTGAGCATCTGCTGTGACTGTGGCCCTGTCTGTGGAGGTTCCTAGATTTTGAGATTTAAAGCAGTGCATTCTGGAGACAGAACCAGCAAAACAACCATTTTTCAATTTTTCTTTAAATAATTATTCCATCAGGCAGATAACTGCCATATTAATAAATCTTGAGAGTGTTCCTGTCACAGAATTAATGGTCAGTTGGGAAAACTATCACCATGGCTTCCCATCTGTGGTTTTCCTTGAAAAGTCTTGGAGATCAGCTCTTCCTTGCCAGTGAGAACGGTGGCCACCTCCTGTTCTGCACGGTCTGTGGCAGTTGCTGCTTCTGATCAGGTGTGTCAGGTTGGCTTATTTTGGATTCAGGCCTGACATAGCACCCACAAATGGCAGATATATCACGGAGTCCCCCAAGCTCTGCCTAGAAACAGTGTTTGCCTTTGGCCAGTGACCTGGTTCATCTTCACCCATGTTGAACCCTGAGTGAAGTTTCTAGCAGAGGGAGGAATGTGTGCCGTGTTCAAGGAGGGCACAGACTCTAGGCGTTTTCAACCATATTTACCTGAAGGGCTTGACACCTTTGAATTACAGCAGATGACTCGGAGCACAAGAAGTCTGGCCATTTTGGAAAGCACGGTTTCCTTCCAGCCCTGTGTACTGACCACTACCCCTACCCACCTTGTGTGACGCACTTCAGAATCAAATATACCTGGGTATCCCTCTGGTTTTCTAATTAATCAGCTCATTACTTCGGCCCATGAAAATGGCATCCAGGGCTGCCAGGAGATTCAGAGCTCAAAATAAGATGAGCCTTGAGTTCTGAACTCCAGATATGTGCCAAAAGTAGTAAACTTTTTGACTTACAACCTTACCAGTTTCTTCAATCAGACAGGGATATTCTCTTTTTCACACTAAACATATGAAAGCAGCACCCCTGCCTCAGCTTCATGCCTGGGTTCCCCACTGGTCTGGGATGACTGTTGTGCTCCATGGAGCAGTGCAAATCTGACCCAGAGGGTGAGTGTTTATAACGGCTACTTGCTCTGCTCTACCATGTTTAAAGAAATATTTGGATGTTAAATTAACTCACTATGGTTTTTTACCTGGGAAGGAAGCAAATTACATACTAGAGGGCATTGACTGGTTGTATCCTGGGAAGGACCTGCAATGCAGGAGTCAGCCATGTCTGTGCTGTGTGGAACCACCTAACGACATGGTTAACAAGGAAGAGGATGCGTTGACCGGCTGCCGTTTGAGGACTTTGGTCACCCAGACTAGACACCTTCTGTGCTTGTGTTTGGAAACCTGAAAGGGAAGGACAGCTGTGCCCTCCTGGGAGCTTACATGTCCTTGGCACTGTGCTAGCTTTCCTTTACAGCTGTTTACAGACAAGGCGGGCCTGAGGCGATGGCCACTGCTCTTGTTATGTTTGCTCAGAGGAATATGAACATTTTATTTCTGAAAAGGGATGATGTGGTTTTGTGCCAGGTGTTTATAATTTAATCATTTAATATTATGGTTATTAACCTCTTAAACATGAATGAATTCTTGATTGTTTTAACACAGTACCTAAGACTAATGCTTTCTGTGGACACCACTGAGCTCTGCCTCAACTCCACCCTTTGGGACTGGAGAACTATGCCCCTGGTAACTGCTGTCGGTGTGGACACTGGGCTGGTTTAGTTTCTAAAGGAGTAGGACGGGTCTCTGAGAGGATCGTTGTCCCTACAGGAGGAACAGTGGCCTTGCTGCTTAGACAGTGTTCACTGTGGGTTTTAAAACGGCAACATCAACAACGTAAAACTCTTTTGACCTGTAACTTAAAGATCATAAACTTCAGGCAATAATATTTTCTGTGTAAGCTTTTAAAATTATTTTTGGGGATCATAGCTTGTTTTATTTTGTGCTATAAAATTAACAGTATTAAATGACTTATATTCTTAGAATACATTGAGTGTCTTTTCTTAACAGATTAGTGCCTTTTTATTTTTGTATTCCGTTTTACGTTACTGGTCCCAGCATCAAAACCCTTGTTTCCATGGCCTGTTTGTATATTGTCTCAATAAAACTTGCATCAGCCGGTGGTGGTGGCAGCTTTGGTGTTTCAGTGTCTCCTCAGTCAGCCCCCACCAGCCTCCTCAGCAGTTCAGCAGTGGTGAAATCTGATGCTCCTCAGAGACCCCTTAGTGCTGCTGCTGACCAAGAGCTCGAATGAAGTCTTGGCATCTGCCCATTCTAACACTTGGGCACCCAGAGGGGGAGCACTTCGGGTCTCCCTGCAAAAGAGAAAGAATCCAACTCCCAGAGTGTCTGCAGAGTAGGCGCTGTATGGGAGCCTAGTGCTTGGCCTGAGCATGAGGCAGTCGTTCTCACAGGTTGCACCACCACAGAGAACTTGGATGTTTTTCCTTCTAGACACCCATATCTGAGGCTTCTATTAAATATTTCTTCAGCTTGAGCTAAGCAGGGTTGAATGGTTTCAAGTAGAAGTCATGGGAAGTGAGCAGCCTCATCACAGGTCAGGGCATGATATCTGTGCAGCTTGCTTAACTCCTCTTGTTTGTACATGGTCTTCCTGATGACCTTTCGGAGACCTCCAAATGGATTGGCTTGAGGTGTTAGGAGGCCCACTGACACCCCCTCAGCCAGGGCCCTGTCTCTCCTCCCAGCTCTCAGCACATTTTATTGTTGACTTCACCTGTACTCTATTCCCATGCTTATTTGTGTATTGAGAGATGCATATTTTCTTGTAAAACCTCAGGAAGCCATTTTTTAAAATTTTGGCCAGGTATGGTGGCTTATGCCTATAATCCCAGCACTTTGGGAGGACAAGGTGGGCAGGTCTGGAGTTCAGGACCAGCCTGGCCAACATGGTGAAATCTCGTCTCTACAAAAAATAATAAAAATTAGCCAGGTGTGGTGGTGCATGCATGTAGTCCCAGCTACTGTGGGGTGAGGGTTGGGGGCAAAGTGGGAAGATCTCTTGAGCTTGTGAAGCAGAGGTTGCAGTGAACAGAGATGACACCATTGCACTCCAGCCTGGGTAACAGAGGGAGACTGTGTCTTTGTTTTTTCTTTTCTTCTTTTGCCCCGAGACGGAGTCTTGCTCTGTCGCCCAGAGCTGGAGTGCAGTGGTGCTACCTCAGCTCACTGCAACCTCCACCTCCCAGGTTCAAGTAATTCTGCCTCAGCCTCTTGAGTAGCTGGGATTACAGGTGCATGGCACCACGCCCAGCAAACTCTTGTATTTTTAGTAAAGATGGGTTTTCCCCTTGTTGGCCAGGTTGGTCTTGAACTCCTGACCTCATGATCTGCCTGCATCAGCTTCCTAAAGTGCTAGGATTACAGGCGTGAGCCACCATACCCAGCCGAGACCCTTTCTTAAAAATAAATTTACAGCTGGGCGCGGTGGCTCACACCTGTAATCCCAGCACTTTGGGAGGCCGAGGCGGAGGTTGGGAGTTCGAGACCAGCCTGACCAACATGGAGAAAGCCAGTCTCTACTAAAAATACAAAACTAGCCAGGCGTGGTGGTGGGTGCCTGTAATCCCAGCTACTTGGGAGGCTGAGGCAGGAGAATCACTTGAACCCGGGAGGTAGAGGGTCCAGTGAGTTGAGATTGCACCATTGCACTCCAACCTGGGTATCAAGAGTGAGACTCCATCTCAGAAGAATTTACCAGCACTTTGGGAGGTCAAAGCAGGTGGATCACGAAGTCAATAGTTCAAGACCAGCCTGGCCGAGATGGTGAAATCCCGTCTCTACTAAAAATACAAAAATTAACCTGGCGTGGTGGTGGGCGCTTGTAATCACTCGGGAGGCTGAGGCAGGAGAATTGCTTGAACTTGGGAGGCAGAGGTTGCAGTGAGCTGAGATCATGCCACTGCACTCCAGCCTGGGTGACAGTGAGTGAGACTCCATCTCTAAATAAATAAATCAAAATTAAAAAAATCTATTTGAGACAGTGTCTTGCTCAGGGTACTGAGCAAGATGATAGCTCACTGCAACTTTCAACTCCTGGGCTCAAGTGATCCTCCCACCTTGGCCTCCCAGTAGCTGGGATTACAGGCATGAGCCTCTGTGCCTGGCCCAGGATATATATTTATATAGAACTATGATGCTAAAATGTCCCTGGCTCCTACTTTCAGGTTTCTGCTGAATTTGAGAGAAGTCTGTCTTGAAATATCAAAACTGTCACATCGTTCTGGAAGAAACAATACTCCAGAGACATCTTTGAAAAATACCTTTGGAGCCTGGTGTAGTGGTGCATTCCTGTAGTCCCAGCTACTCGGGAGCTCAGGCTGGAGGATCGCTTGAGCCTAGGAGTTCCATACTGCAGTGAGTTATGATTGTACCTGTGAATGGCCACTGCACTCCAGCCTGGTCAACATAGTGACCCCTATTGAGACAGCATCTCAATTTTTCTTTTGGAGAGGGGTGGTTGCCCAAGCTGGAGTTCAGTGGCATATTCTCAGCTCACTGCAACCTCTGCCTCCCAGGCTCCAGTGATTATCCTACCTCAGCCTCCCCAGTAGCTGGGACAAGTGTGTACCACCACGCCTAGCGACTTTTTGTATTTTTCAGTAGAGGGGGGTTTCACCACGTTGACCAGGCTGCTTTTGAACTCCTGGCCCCGGCCTCCCAAAGTGCTGGGATTACAAACGTGACCGTGCCCGGCCAGCATCTCAATTTTTAATAACTAAAAAATAACTTCAGTTTGAAAAGGTATATCTTGGCCAGCAATGCTGGACTGGCTTCCTTTGAGGTGAGGGAAACTCTTCAACATGGGACCCAGTCAGGGCTACCCCCCTGCTTGCTTCCCTGCTGGGTTAACAGTACAGCTGGCCCAGCCAGTCTTGAAACCTTACCCTGCAACAAAAACTTGACACCTCCAGGCTGGTCATTCTGGGGTTGTCTTCTCTGGCCAAGTTGGTGACTTCCCAGCCCACTATTATGGCTGGACCCTGCTCTTGCAGTCCTAGTGTACACTCTGGTTCTTCAAGGGCAGCAAGCAGGACTATCTGGCAGCAAGGAGAGTGGGAGCGCAGTGGGGTCCCTTCCCAGCACTGGTAAGCTCAGGCAGCATATGTCCTGACCAGCGCTCTGAGCACGAGGGGCGCTGTGGAGCCCAGGCCGGTTTAGGAAGCCTTCCTAGCTTCCTGGAGGAGGGAAAATACTGGTAATCGAGGCAGAAGGAGCTGGAGGGGGCCAGGGACAGTGGCTCACGCCTGTAATCTCAGCACTTTGGAAGGCCTGAGGCGGGAGGGGTCGCTTGAGCCCAGATGTTCTAGACCAGCCTGGGAAACATAGCAAGACCTCCTCTCACAAAAAAGCCACGTGTGGTGGTACCCGCCTGTGCTCCCAGCTGCTTGGAAGGCTGAGGCTGGAGGATCATTTGAACCCTGAAGGTCGAGACTGCAGTGAGCCGTGATCGCACCACTGGACTCTAGCCTGGGTGACAGTGAGACCCTGTCCCTAAAAAAGAACTGAGAGACCTTGACCCTCAACATCACTGGCTCTCCGCGGGCGCTGCACAGTGGAGACCTGGGGTCTGATTTCATAGGACTGGGTACTGGAGTTTGAGGTCTTCAGGGGGTTTAATATGCAACGAAGTGTGGGAACCACTACCAGTGAACCCCTTCATTCTGTGCGGCTCGGGCTTCCGGAAGCCCTCGGACAAGGAACTGTAGCCTATCTACCTCGTGATGTGAAAGCAGAGCTGGAGTCTGCCCCAGGGGCGGGCCAGCGGCCACCGCGTGTGCATCCCAGCCCCCCGCGCTCAGTCTGGGCTTCCTGTCCGGCGCTTTCCCCATCCTTCTTCGCTCGCCCTTACTGGTGGAGGGACAGGACCGGGCGCCATCGGGGACACCGCGCGCAGGCCGCCGTGCTCCTGTACCCTGAAGGCGGGCTCGGACCTCCGCTGCGGCGCCGACTCCGGCGTGGCCGCATGGCCTGCACCCCGGACCCTGGCCAGCTCCGCGTCCTCCAGACCTTTACTCTTGGCCCCCGTCTCCCAGACCGAGCTGCACCTTCGGTCCCCATCCGCGGCAGCCGAGGTGGGGGATCTCCAGCGCCCACTCCAGGAAGGCGGACATCGCACGGGAGGGGGTGAAGAGCAGGGAGGACCCCGGCTTGGGATGGGTGGGCGTAGAGGGTGACCGACCTCGCGCGGGGTGTGTATCGGGGCGGCCGAACTCTGGGGCCCCCCGGTGCTTCCCGAGAGCTCTGTCCTCGCCCTCGGATCCCAAGGAAGAGCTTGATCTTTCCCCGACGTTCTCCAATGCCCATGGCTTCTGGCGTCCACGGATGGCGGGGGCGCATTCAGCGGCTGCAGAGACTGGGGCTGTGGGCCGGGGCAGCTGCGGGGCGGCGGGTGGCGTGTGGTGCGGTTGGGTGGCCTGGTGCGGAAGGTGGGGCATGGGGCCGAACGGCCGGCAGCGCCGCGCTTCTCCGGATGGCTCCTCTGGGCCGTTGCATTTGCCCTCTCAGGGCTTCCTGGACTCCGGCCCTAAGTAACCTGTGTCCCTGAGCTCCCGGAGGGAGGGCGCAGGATCACTGAGCTCTGTCCTCGTTAAGGTGGAAGCAGGGTCGGGTGGAGGAGGGACTGCTCTATGGGGTAGCCAGGGTAGGGGCCCCGGGAGGACAGCCCCGCCCGCCCGCCAAGGCAAGCTCTGGCGAACGCACTTTCAGGCTCAGGGGTCTGAGGAACAATACTAGCAAGGGGAGGGCCCTCGAGATGCGCAACGAGATGCCCAACACTCATGTTCGGGAAGGAGAAAGCAGATAACCAGTAACTGCCTAGACGGTGGGAGCCAGAGGAGGAGGGGCCTGGACAGGGCTGCGAGGAGGAGGACGCAGGGCCCCGTGCCAGCCCTCTAGAAATAGCGGGTTGCAGACTACCTGAGCTCACCAAGACAGCTCTGAGAATTTAGGGAATTATGCTTTGGCTTCTGGGTTGAAGGAAAAAAACATCTATAGGATGCAGCATTCAAAAGGGCTGTAGGCAGGGGTGGCCCACACCTGTAACCCCCAGCAATTGGAGAGGCTGAGACTGGAGAATCACTTGAGCCCAGCCAGGGGCTCAACACCAGTCTGGGCAATATAGTAAATCGCTACAAAAAAATAAAAATGAAAATAAATTAGCCGGGCGTGGTGGTATACCTGTATGCCACCATGTACCTGTAGTACCACGTGCTGAAGTGGGAGGAGGGCTTGAACCTGGGGGTCGGCGGCTGGCTGCAGTGGCTCACACCTGTAATCCTAGCACTTTGGGAGGCCAAGGCGGGCAGATTACTTGAGGTCAGGAGTTTGAGACCAGCCTGGCTAATCATGGTGAACCCCATCTCTACTAAAAATACAAAAATTAGCTGGGCCTGGTGGCACATGCCTGTAATCCCAGCTACTCAGGAGGCTAAGGCAGGAGAATCACTTGAACCGGGAGGCAGAGGTTGCAGTGAGCCGAGATCCTGCCATTGCTCTCCAGCCTGGGCAACAAAGCAAGACTCAGCTGGGTGCAGTGGCTCATGCCTGTAATCCCAGCACTTTGGGAGGCCGAGGTGGGCAAATCACCTGAGGTTAGGGGTTCGAGACCAGCCTGCCCAACATGGTATAAACCTGCCTCTACTAAAATTACAAAAATTAGCTGTGCGTGGTGGTGGGTGCCTGTAACCCCAGCTACTTGGGAGGCTGAGGCAGGAGAATCGCTTGAACCTGGGAGGTGGAGGTTGTAGTGAGCCAAGAATTGCACCACTGCACTCTAGCCTGGGCAACAAGAGCGAAACGCTGTCTCAAAAAGGAAAAAAGCCTTGGCACCGTGGCTCACGCCTGTAATCTCAGCACTTTGGGAGGCTGAGGCAGGTGGATCATGAGGTCAGGAGTTCAAGACCAGCCTGGCCAAGATGGTGAAACCCCATCTCTACTAAAAATAAAAAAGAAAAAGAAAAGAAAAGTAGCCTGGTGTGGTGGTAGGTGCCTGTTATCTCAGCTACTCGGGATGCTGAGGCAGAGAAATGCTTGGACCCAGGAGGCGGAGGTTGCTTGCAGTGAGCCAAGATCGAGCCAGTGCACTCCAGCCTGGGTGACAGAGTGAGACTATGTCTTGGAAAAAAAAAAAGAACCTGGGAGTTGAGGCTGCAGTGAGCCAAGATGGCACTATTGAACTCCAGCCTGGGAATAAGATCCTGTCTCGAAAAGACAGTTATATAACAAAAGGTTTATCTCCACTCTGTATATTAACATTCCCAAGTTGCCCTGTTTCCAATTTGTTACAGATCTTTCCAGAGTTATTCCATAACATACAAGCAGATACATCTGTAAATTTTTTTTCAATTTTTTTCTTTACACAAAGGTAGCATAGATCACTTACTGTCTTATGCCTTGCCTTATCCCCCCAGACCGTTTTAGAGATTGTTATGAATCAGCATATTGAGCGTCTTTGTTCCTTTTCACCACTGTATAGTATTCCACGAGACAGATGTACTATCACTCATTTAATCTCCTATTGATGGACATTTAGATCCTTTCCAGTCTCAGCTGGTGAGATGTGTTAAAACGTGTTCCCAAGTGATTTCTAGGTCAAAAACTCTGGGCATCTGCAATTTTGAGAGATGGTGTCAAATTGTTTTCTGTAGGGATTTCCTCAATTCACACTTTCACCAGTGATGTATAAGAAAATAGTTAGGGCTGAGCATGGTGCCTCACTCCTGTAATCCCAGCAATTTAGGAGGCCGAGATGGGCGGATTGCTTGAGTCTAGGAGTTCAAGACCAAGCTGGGCAACATGGTGAAACCCTGCCTCTACAAAAAAATTTTAAAAAATTAGCTGGCCATGGGGGCACACTCCTGCAGTCCCAGCTACTCGGGAGGATAAAGATGGGAGCAGGAGGTGAAGGTTGCAGTGAGCCATAATTGGACCACTGCACTCCAGCCTGGGCGACACAGTGAGAACCTGTCTCAAAAGAAAAAAAAAAAAGAAAATATTTAAAATATTTAGGCCCAGCATGGTGGTTTATGATTGTAATCCCAGCACTTTGGGAGGATGAGGCAGGTGGATTGCTTGAGCTCAGGAGTTCAAAACCAGCCTGGGCAACATGGTTGAAACCCTGCCTCTACCAAGAAAATACAAAAATTAGCTGGGCATGGTGGCGAATGCCTGTAGTCCCAGCTACTGAGGAGGTCAAGGTGGGAGAATCACCTGAACCCAAGAGGTGGAGGCTGCAGTGATGAGGTGTCATCATGCCACTGTACTCCAGCCTGGGCCACAGAGCAGGACCCTATATTTAAAAAAAAAAAAATGTATTTTTAACACAATTACAAAACACTGTTTATAATTAAAAACAATAGGATGTTTGTAATAAAAAACCTTTTCATGGCAGAACAATATTCCACTCTGGCTGAGACAGCTTTTTTTTTTTTTTTTGAGACAGAGTCTTGCTCTGTCGCCCAGACTGCAGGGCAGTGGTGCGATCTCAGCTCACTGCAGCCTCCACCTTCTACGTTCAAGAAGTTCTCCTGCCTCAGCCTCCTAAGTAGCTGGGATTACAGGCTGGGTTACACCATGTTGGCCAGCCTGGTCTCGAACTCCTGACCTCAGGTGATGACCTGGCTTGGCCTCCCAAAGTGCTGGGATTACAGGCATGAGCCACCATGGCCAGCCTGAGACAGCTTATACTAGCCCATTAGTCACTGGGAGTGTGGAGATTATTGCCAATTGTGTGTGTGTGTGTGTGTGTCTGTGTGTGTGTGTTTAGAGACCGGGTTTTGCCATGTTGCCCAGGCTGGTCTCGAACTCCCAGGCTCCAGTGATCTGCCTACCTTGGCCTCCCAAAGTACTGGGGTTATAGGTGTGAGCCATGCTCCTGGCCTGTTGCCAAATTGATGATAGGAATTCCTCAGGGGTCTAATTAAGGGCCGCAGGGACAGAGCCACCCTGCAGCCCTGTGGGCTTGCTCTTGCCCAGCCCTCACTCTAGGAGTCCTCTGACCTCTTCCCCCCCAACCTCTTGCCTCCTTCCGGTCCAAGACCATTCCTAGGTTTCTTTCCTCAAGACACATGGAACTGGGTACAGTGGTGTATGCCTGTAGTTTCATCTACGTGGGAGGATGAGGCAGGAGATCTTTTGAGCCTAGGGGTTCAAGGCTGCAGTGAGCTATAAACTCCTGAACTCCAGCCTGGGTGACAGAGAGAAACCCCATCTCAAAAACAAAACAAAACAAGACACATGTGATGAAGACCCCTTACCCAGCTCCTTCCCGGTTCCTCCAAACCAGCCAACCTCCATGCCAGGCCCCTGCCCAGAACTTTGTGCCACACTGTACTGGACTAACATGTTCTGAGTTCTCCAGAATTTACCATCTTACCTGCTTGCCCACACTGTTTCTTCTGGGTGAACGCCCTTTCCTCTCCCTATGAACTCCTACGGGCATCCGCCCTCAGCTCCTGCCACCTCCCTCCGTGAGAACAGGGATTAGGACTGGCTATCCCAGAGGCTGGGGACAGTACAGTGTGGGCTGCAGAGCCAGCCATTTGAGGTGGGCCTAGTCTGAACTGAATAGGTCAACGGGCTGGAGCTGGCTTTAGACATAGACTTGAGAATCCAGAGAACCCCAGAGAATCCAGTGGGTGCTGGGCATACAGTGATCAGGCCTGTGTAGACAGACCTAGGCTGAGGAGAGGCTGGGCTGCAGTGGCCAGGGCAAGGCAGAGAGGCAGGGACAGGAGTGGGGATGGGTTTGGGCCCTGGTTCTTCAACCTGGGGAATCCCCCCAACCTGTGCTTCCATATGAAAGAATCACTGTGCAGCTGTGGGGTACCACTGCATCAGCTTACCCCTCCACACAGCCCTTGGCTCATGTTGGCTATGCTATATCAGTCCTTCAACATTTCCTGGGGATCAGTCCATTAAGTCGAGGTCTCTGCATCTGGAAATCCACCTCAGCCTTCAGGGAAAAGGCCCCTAGTCTTGGTCTCTGTCTTCAGAACCCCAAGGCTCAAGGAGAATCCTGCTGATTCTCAGATTTGCCTCCAGGGGGCGACAGTGTCAATCACAATGTTAGATGCTGAAGCTGGCTCAGTTCTTATTTTATTTTTATTTTTGGAGATAGAGTCTCGCTCTGCCATCCAGACTGGACTGAAGGGGCACAGTCTCTGCTCACTGCAACCTCTGCCTCCCAGGTCCAAGCGAGTCTCCTGTCTCAGCCTCCTGAATAGCTGTGATTACAGGTGTGTGCCACCACACCCAGCTAATTTTTGTATTTTTAGTAGAGATGGGGTTTCACCATGTTGGCCAGGCTGGTCTCAAACCCCTGACCTCAAGTAATCCACCTGCCTTGGTCTCCCAAAATGCTGAGATTACAGGTATGTAGTGGCAGAATCATGGCTCACTGCAGCCTTGACTGCCGGGGCCAAGGCATCCTTCCACCTCAGCCTCCCAAGTGGCTGGGACTGCAGGCTTGCACCACCACACCAAGCCAATGTGTTGTTTTGTTTGTTTTTTGTAGAGAGTTTTGCCATGTTGCCCAGGCAGAGATCCTCCTGCTTCAGCCCCCCAAAGTGTTGGGATTACAGGCGTGAGCTGCCATGCCTGGCCACTTTCTTACCCAAATACCTGCACTCCCCTGCTTGGAGACCCTGGGGTGAGGGGAGTGGGGAACAGGAGAACCTGACAGTAGAGGGTAGATGTAAGAAGAGGCAAAGCTTGCTGGGTGATGGGCTGTTCCAGGGCTGGGGGTGCCTAGGGATCCGCCTCTCTCCCAGGCTGTGGAATTATCCTCCCCACACTCACTGTTTCGCTAACCTTGGCTATCTCCTCCTGCCTTTGGGGCGTCTGATGGGCCTGGGGGGACCTCCTAGCTGCTCTAGGTCATCTCACCGCAGCCATGTGCTCCAATTGATATTGTTAAGGCTGCTGGAATATTATTGTCTTTCCAGAACCATCCTTGGGGCAAGATCAGGACCTCAGGCTGCCCGGGGCTCAGAGCCCTCCTGGGTCTTCCTGGGGCCCCTGGTCCACATGCATATCCCCCTAAGCCTGAGGGCCCTTTGACAGGCAGCACTTCTAGCCTGCCCTTGGTTTTAGCTTTTGTTCCATGAAGATCTTGTGATTTCTGCCCCAGCATGGGGCAGCAGGAACCTCAAGCACAGAGCCTGGGACTAAGGGGGCCACAAGGGATTTGCCCCAGGTCAGGCCTGCACTTGCCTTGTGTCAGGGTATCTCCCCCAGATTGCTGGCCTCCTCACGGCCCCCACGCTGACCTGTTTCCCCCAGCTTTATCTCTGACACCCCAAACTTAGCAGTCCTGACCCTATTTCCCGAGCCCCTGTGCCTGGCTCTGTGCCTGTGGTGTTGTCCTGGCAGCAGTCTGAGAGAGCACTTCAGTTACCCACTGTGTCCTGGGGAGGCTGGAGCAGAGGGGTCCACTCACTGATTGGTGCCGTCACAGACTTGAATTGTGCACTGAAGGCCCTGTGGCCTTGCATGAGCCTGGAAGGCCTCTCCCCTCTGCTTCCATCCCTCCACCCGGGAGGCCAGCCTGCCCAGGGCTGCTCTGCCACTTAGCAGTTGTGTGGGCCTGGAGAGTCCCTAATCTCACTGAACCTCAGTTTTTCTGTTTGTGAAATCGAGAGGATACAAAGAGAAGCTTCCTCCTCAGCTATTGTGATGGGTAAGGAAATAAATAAATGCATGCAAAATCACAGCCATAGTTATTATGGGACACACGGTCTTCCTGGCTGGAGGAGATTCTGAGGGTGGGGTTGGGGGCTGGGGCGGTAAGATCACCACGTGTGTGAAATCTCCAGGCAGGCTGGTTGGAGATAGAGGGCACCAGGCGCAAACACTGCCATCTGCCCTGCGATGGGACCCTCCTGTGGTGGTGGCAATGGTCCTGCCGTGAAAACAACACATGAGCTGAGAGGACTTAACCTGAATTGAGCCACATGTGCCCCTCTGGGCCTGGGCACCACACCACCTGACCCCAGTGTGACCCATGCAGGGCCTGCTCCTGACCCTGAGCAAAACTAGGACTCCCTGGGCTGCCTTTCCTATCTATAAAATTGTAGGAGGGTGGTGGGAGGGGGGGGCTTGAATTTGCCCCCTGGGGTGGGGGTGGGGCACAAATAGTCCCAGAGGATGGCCTGAGAAGGCCGGCTGGGCCTGGCACAGGGAACTATTACTGCTGTCATTATTGTTCTCCTTACAGGAGAGGAGAGCAAGGCCCAGACAGGGGGAGGGACCTACACAGCCTCTGTGCTCCAGCCTGCTGGAGGGACAAGGTCTACCTGCAACGCAGAGATCAACACATTAAGGACAATGAAACACCCAAGTATTAGCAGCCAGAATAATCAGCCCTAATATTGAGAGGCTGGTCAGGGAGGGCTTCCTGGAGGAGGAGGCACAACACCAGGGTGCACTGTGATTTCTGGAGATCCAAGGAGTTCTCCTGGTAAATGACAGGTGATTGAAAACAGACGCTGGTATGTGTGAAGAGAACGCCAGGAGGAACCTAGGAGACTGGGGAACCTGGAACCTGAACCCCCCAACCAGTGAAGGGAGCTGTGGGCAGCAAGGTTTGGGGTTTTCCTTCTTGCGGAGGTTACTCCGAGTGATTCAAGTTCCCCACTCCTCTCACAGATGGTTCCGAGACTTAGGAGAGAAAGGAAAGGAAAAAAGAACCGTACCCTGTGCTCGCCCCACCTGGGCATCCCAAGGAGGTCGCGAGGATCCCCGGAGACCCAGACCCGGGTCCGGGGCTCCCCCAGGCCAGAGCGGCCCTCGGCTGCCTCCCCCACGCCCGCGACTCCTGTCCAGTTGTCAAGGGCCCCGGCCAGCCCCCTTGTCCCCCGGCCGCCCCACACCTGCTCCGGCCCCGCGGGGCGGTGCTGGGCTCCGCGGCTTCCCCGGCCGCAGTGCAGCCGCAGCGCCAGCCCCGCCCCGCGCGCGCCTCCCTGCCACCCCCCCCGCGCCCGCGGCCCGAGCGGTTCCCGAGCCCAGGCCCGCGCCGAGCCCAGGTGAGCGCCCGCCCCGGGGACCTTGGCCCCTGGGACCCCGGTCCCCGCCCGCCGCCCCGGCTCCTTCGCCCCGGCGGGCGCTCGCGGGTCTCGGACCCGGGGCCGGCGCGTTAGGGGCTGGGGGTCGGCAACTGGGGCCAGAGACTCTGGCCTGGGGGCCGGAGCGTCCCGCGTCCTTCTCTCGTCCCCACCCACAACGGCCCCTTCCCGGCTTGCCGCGGGGCCCCCACTGTGTGCCAGTCCCCCTTCCCGGGCTGCAAGTTCTGGCGGGGGCACCGGGACAGAGCCGGCTGCTGGGACCGGCTTCCCAGAGAGAGGGGAACTGCACGTGCAAAGGCGGGGAGAGTGGACAGAGGCTTGCGCCTGAGCTCCGTGGGGGAGGGGAGGGCGCGGAGCCCCCCACACTCGAAGGCAGCCCTGGGATCAGATGCCACCCCTAGGACGCCCGGAAACTACTGGGAGCCCACTGCAGAAGCCCGATCTGGGCAGGAGCCCTTGGGAGGAGGCAGTGGGGGGCGGTGGGCAAAGGTGGAGGAGTCGGAAGAGGACCCTGCCCAGCCTTGACCCCGGGGGGCGCCAGGAGCCCTGGGAGGGTGAAGGGGAGCAGAGGCCACTCTGTGAGGTGGGGGGTAATCCAGTCCCCCTGCACAGGTCCTGGGGTCCCTAGGACAGACACAGACTCCTGCTGGGTGTTTAGCACTGCGCTCTGCTGAAACTTTTCCGCAGTGGGCAGCTCGTGGGCAAGGAACAGCAAGCACTCTGGCACTCGGCACAAACCTGACGGGCCCCTGGCAAGGAGCTTTGCCTTTGAGTGGGATGACTGGGCTTCAGGCTGATCTAGCACACAGTAGGCCGAAGGCACAGGGGCCCCGCCCAGTCTCCTTCCTGGTCTAGGCCCTGGGGGATTCAGGACCCCAGGGAACTCGAGAAGGGATAGCACAGCCTGAGCAGGTCCCCCAGTGGCAAGACCAGGTCTGACCTTTCCTGGCATCTGTGGCTGAGCAGCTGAGGACTGAGGTCAGGCAGGAAGGAAGTGGGCAGGGCTGAGCCAGGGGGTGAATCCAGGCCCTGGGGGAGGGGCCGCCTAGTGACCAGGGAGGGCGCAGGTGGGGCTGGTGGCAGCTGAGTTTTACAGACCTTCCTGACAAGTGGAGGAAAGAGCCAGGGCACACCCCAGTGGCTGTGGGAGCCACTGTGTCCTCCCCCTGTAATGGGCACCTTGAGGGCCGACAGGAACAATGGTCCCTCTCCAACCTGTCCTTTTGTTTCCACCCCTTGCTCTCAGGCACCCACCCATGGCCCTTCCTGGGATCTGGCCAGACCAGGGGGCCTCAGTCCCACCTCAAGTGAGACTTCAGGAAGAACTTCCAGGGGGAAACAGGAGGATGGCAGTGGGATGGACTGTGGGGGAGGTCATTTGTAAACAAGGCAGCTAGGCCTGTGCCCTGGGCCTTCCAAAGTCCACCTGTGTAGCCTGCATCTTCCGGAAGGCCCACCCTGTGGCCTGCAGGGCACCCCGGACTGCAGTGGTCTCTCTGCTGTGCAGGTGATCCCTCCCCCAGGGCACCCTGCTGGGCCTTAGGGTGATATGGGGGCTTTCTGGGCCCCTGCCCATCTTAAAACTGACTAAAGTGGGGAGGGTGGGAGGCCAGATGGATACCCCTACCTGCTGCTTGACCTTGATGAGACCTTGGCCCCTTGCTTTCCCAATCTGCTGTTAGGCATGACCTCAGCACCACAGACCTGGGCTGGAGTCGGGGTAGGGGGGAGCTTTGGCTGCTGGGCACCGGCGTGGCAGGGCTGTGTGCCTGGCTGCCCTTTCCCCTAACCCCATCAGGCCTGGGCTGGCCGCCCACTCTCTGTTCACCACAGAGCTGGGTTTCCCTGGGGACCAGTGGACTAGCCCAGCCCCACACCGCCCCCCAGCCCCTCCTGGCCACAGCTTGAGCTGGGAGGAGGATGGAGGCAGGGCCACCTCCTGGACCCCCGCCCTCCCTGCCCTGCCTTCCAAGGCCCGGCAGCCTCAGTCCACTGCTGGGCCTGGAACACGGAGCAGTGGCTGCCCTGTGAGGAGGTGGGTGTCCAGAGTGCTAGCCAGGGTGGGGCTGGACCAGGGGGGAGTCTGATGTCACTCCCATTGTAGGAGGGAGAAGACCAAGGACAAGGAGGGCTTCAGCTTGCCCAAGGTGACCCACTGCTGGAGCCTAGGCACGGTGGTCTCCTGGGAGAACGGAGGGTCCCAGAACTCCCAGGCTGTGGGATTTGGAGAGGGGGAAGGGAGGCCATGAGGAGGCAGCAGGAATCAGGGAGGATTTCCTGGGCAAGGCAGCTTCGGGGCTGGACTGAGAGTGGCCGAGGTTGGGGCAGAGGAACTCCACTGGGGGGAGTGAGGTAGCTGAACTTGGAGGGCTTCAAAGGGGAGGTGCCCTCCAGGGCCCCCTGCTCTGGAACCAGACTCCCCTACGTTTGAGCCATGGTTCCCAGCTCAAATGTAAGACCTTTCCGAAGCTCCCACAGTCTCTCTCCATCTACCTCTGCCTGCACGCCCCGGTCCTGACCGCCCCAGTCTCCCCTGCAGGTCCTAGAGCAGCTCCAGCAGGATGGCGGCTCCAGCGTCTCTAAGGCCTGCAGGGGTCCAGCCCCATGGGGGGCGCCCTAGGCCTCCGACAGCGCCCCATCTGTGCTCCTGCCTGCCCGCCATCCTCAGGCCACTCGCCATGGGCGGCTGCTTCTCCAAGCCCAAACCAGGTACCTCCTGTCTTCTTGCCTCTGTCCTTGCTCCTCCCTCCCTGCCTCCTCCTCCCTCCTCTTCCCCCCCTCCCCGCTCTGCGCTCGGCAGGCCTCTGAAGTAGGTCAGGCTAGGCAGGAGCCCGCTCGGAATGTTAATACGCTGCGGCCAGGAGGGGGTAGGGGGCCTGGAGCAGTTCCCCCGGCTGGCCCCCGCTCCAGTGGGTGCCCCTTTTTCCTTGGGGCTTCGAGTGGTGGTGGTGGAAATAACAGTAGGACCCTCCTTGGAAAGGAAAGGCAGGGTTCCTCCTGTTGCAGGGTGGGGAAGGGGCTGTGCCCCCAGGGCCAGGGAAGGGGGGGTCTGGGACACCCTCAGACACTCTGTGACCTAGGGCATGCAACTTACCTCTCTGAGCCTCAGTTTTGCTCTCTGCAAAAGAGAAGGCCTGGCCACCCTGACCTCTCAGAGTTGCTGTGAGAGTGTAGTGGGCAGATCCGGCCTGCTCCATCTCCTCTGACCCCCTGTCTGGTCTCGGGCTGCCTTCTTGGCCTTTCTGGGCACACTTCCCCATTTATACAGGAAATCGCCACCCAACCTAGCCTGTGCGGCTCCAGCCAGAAGTGGGAGTGTCCTGGGGCGCTGGGGAGGCCTGGGTCTGTTCTCCACTGAAAACTCGTGTCTGTGGAGCTCTCCCTCTGGCCCCCCCACTTTCCCTCTTCTCTCCTCACAACACCCAGGGAGGCACGAGTGTGCAGCTTTGTCACAGATGGAGAAACTGAGGTTTAGCGAGGCCTCAAGAGCCCAGCCAGTGCTCCACTCACCCCGCCAGGACGCCCTGGCCAGCTCGCCTGGCCAGCTCACCCCAGCTCCCCTTACCTATACCCATCGGCTCCGTTACCTTGGAACTTGTGAGCCTTTTCTCCTTTTCCTGGGTCTAAGGGAGAACTTGGGGAGGGAGGAGAGCTGTGATGACCCACTGGGCAGAGGGACCCACCTTCGCCTGCTCCAGGAAGCCATTTTCCTCCCCCAGCTCCTGTGCTATGGACACCCAGGCCTGGCTGGATCCCTCCCTGCCTCAAAATGTGCCTTGGGCAGATGACGTCCATTGTCTCCCCTTAGAAGTGGGTGGGATGATGCCAGCTGGCCTCATACCAGGCAACTGTGGCACTGCTGGGCTGGCAGGAGGCCCTGGCAGAAGATGCCACCTGCAGGTTCTTTAAAGGACCCCAAAGGGCTGGCCTGCCTAGGACCTGTGGCCCCAGGACCCGTGGCCCCAGGACTGCCAGTGTAGGGGGTGGCCACTCTCACCAAAGGTAGTGCTAAGAACTTAGGCAAATCCAGCCCCTGTCCTTTCCCGGCTGTGTGGCCTTGGGCAGGTAATCTCACCTCTCTGAGCCCCTGCGTCCTCATTGTAAAGTGGGGCTGTTGTGCCTAGCATGGGGCCTGCGCCTGAGAAGCCCTTCTGGAATATTGTTATCCGTTCTTCCCTGAGCTGGGCTCTGTGCCGCCAGGACTGCCCTGCAGGGCTGGAGCGAGAGGCTCAGGGCCCAGGTGCCCATGCTGGGCAGGTCAGGCATGAGGCTTAGAAATTTCCAGATGTGGGAGTAAGTGTTTGGGCAGTGAGGGTTCAGCTGAGGTCATAAGGGGCCACAGAGAGACCAGAGCAAGCAGAAGACCTATGTGCAAATCCTTCACTTTCTATCTGGCTCCACTCAATCCCGTGGCTCTGTGTGGATCAGTACCTGCTTCCAGGGCTCCCTCTGTGCTCCTATGTGTTGTCTGAGTTCCTGATAAGAAGATATCGGCCGGGCGCAGTGGCTCATGCCTGTAATCCCAGCACTTTGGGAAGCCAAGGCAGGCGGATCACGAGGTCAGGAGTTCGAGACCAGCCTGGGCAACACAGTGAAACCCCGTCTCTACTAAAATACAAGAAGTTAGCTGGGCATGGTGGCCGACGCCTGTAATCCCAGCTACTCAGGAGACTGAGGTGGGAGAATCGCTTGAACCCAGGAGGCAGAGGTTGCAGTGAGCTGAGATTGCGCCACTGCACTCCAGCCTGGGCAACAGAGCGAGACTCCATCTCCAAAAAAAAAAAAAACAAGGATAGGAAGATAGCAGGCCAGTCCCTCACCTAGCTCAGAGCTAGGGGGAAGTACAGCTCTCCATCATGGCTGCTAGGCTCAGAGCTAACTGGTAAAACACTGCCACCCAGCTCCATCTACTGAGCTTCTACTCTGGGTTACATACACTATTTCCTTCAGCATTCACTATCACCAGCGAGATAGGCATTTGCTCTTCTCTCTGTTTTATTTTTATTTTTTGAGATGAGGTCTCATTCTGTTGCCCAGGGTGGAGTAATGCTGCACAATCATAGCTCACAGCAGCCTGGAACTCTTGGGCTCAAGTGATTCTCCCACCTCAGCCTCCTGAGTAATAGGGAATACAGGCCTGCTCTACCATGACTGGCAATTTTTTTTTTTTTTTTTTTTTAAATAGAGTCTCACTCTTTCACCCAAGCTGGAGTGCAGTGGCACGATCTCAGCTCATTGCAACCTCTGCCTCCCGGATTCAAGCGATTCTCATGCCTCAGCCTCCTAAGTTGCTGGGATTACAATCCCACGCCACCATGACCAGCTAATTTTTATATTTTTAGTAGAGACGGGGTTTTGCCATGTTGGCCAGGCTGGTCTCAAACTCCTGACTTCAAGTGATCTGCCTGCCTCAGCCTCTCAAAGTGCTGGGATTTCAGGCGTGAGCTATCATTCCCAGCCAGCTGGCACATTTTTAATTTTTTTGTAGAGACTGGGTCTCACCCTGTTGCCCAGGCTGGTCTTGAACTCCTGGGCTCAAGTGATCCTCCTGCCTTGGCCTCCCAAAGTGTTGGGATTACAGGCATGAACCACTGCACCTGGCCTTCTCTCCATTTTCTAATAAGGGCATCTTGAGGTCCAAAGGGGCTAAGGCAGGTCTATGGGCAGCCGGAAGTCATGGAGCTGGGGCTGATTTTGTGGGTGAGCAGAGACGCCCCTCCCATCCACCTTTCCAAAGGGCCCCTGACTTAATGGCTTCCATTAGACTGTATCAGTGAGCAGGCTTGGAGCCTTTTGGGAGGAGGTGGAGGATGAGAGTGGCCTGGCTTGGTGTTATCTGGCCCCCCTGCCAGGCTATTCGTGAGCTCCCGCAGCTTCCAGAGCTGGTGTCAGCTAAGTCCACAGTATTTCTCTTTTAATTCTTCCAAAAACATTCTAACACCATTACATAAAGTATAGCAAATGGAATGAAAAACCCCACCCATAACCCCCCACCCGATGTGACCGGCTCAGTGTGGTTATGTGCTCTGCCGCCTCCCTGCCGGGCTGGAGTCAAGGAACCAACCTTGCCCCCGTCCCCTGCTATGCCTGGGCCTGAGCTGGGGGCTGGGACTTGGGGGTTGGGGAGGGGGCCTGGCCAGGGTGGGGGATTAGCAGAGCATGAGGTGAGGGATATGCAGGGGCAGCCAGGAGAGGCAACTCCTGAGCTTTGTCTGGGTAGATGGGAAGGATGGTGCCCCAGCCCAGGGGACAGCTCAGGCAAAGGGCTGGAGGTGCAGCTCAGCAGTCTCTCTGGTTTCTTGGTTTCTGGAGTGTCAGGTCTGAATGAGGTGGTGGGGGATGAGAGGTGACGCCCGAGGCGCTGATGCCTTGGGAGGTGAGAGAGGTACCTCCTGCTCCGGCATCGGGCCCATGCTGTGCCAGGGGCTTAGCGTCCACCACTCAGCATCCTCCCTACAGCAGCAGCCTGGGGGGCCGGATTATTGCTGCTAAAAATTCTGTTTATTGTTCTCTTCTAATTAGAAAAATATCCCAGGCACATCATGGGGAATTTGGAGAATGTGGAAAAGTAGAAAGAAGAAAATGGCAATCTCTGGCTCACTTCCCGCTACAGCTGGCCCTGTGGGCATGCTGGGGAGGGGCCTCTGTATGGAGGCTGTAGGGGGTTTGTGCCCCCTCTGTGCCATCCACATGCATTCCCCATGCTGGGGTTCACCCCCAGGGCACACGAGGACACTGAAAACCCAGCACCTGGTCAGTGATGAAGGATTCTCAAATTGGTGAGAAGAGCTATTTTAAGAAGTTGAAATTGGGCAGGGCGCAGTGGCTCACGCCTGTAATCCCAGCACTTTGGGAGGCTGAGGTGGGTAGATTACCTGAGGTTGGAAGTTCAAGACCAGCCTGACCAACATGGAGAAACCCCATCTCTACTAAAAACACAAAATTAGCTGGGCGTGGTGACACATGCCTGTAATTCCAGCTACTTGGGAGGCTGAGGCAGGAGAATAGCTCGAACCTGGGAGGCTGAGGTTGCGGTGAGCTGAGATGGTGCCACTGGACTTCAGCCTGGACAACAAGAGTGAACTCTGTCTAAAAAAAGAAAGAAGAAGAAGAAGTTGAAATTATGCTGTGTACATTTTTTTTAATTTTTGAAAAAATTTAAATGTATGGGAAAGTTGTAAGAATAGAACAATGAATCCTTGACTTCCTGTCATCCCAGATTCACTAGCTGGGAACTGAACTGCTGCCACTTTTGACTCCCTGTATGCACATGAGTCATACCCTAAATGTGTCCCCGAGCTGTCAGGGACATCGTCATTGTCCATGGGAAGATCCAGGACTTTCGGGCCTCAGGGTTCTTTCTGCTGCAGAGATTTCTGCAGCCCCGGAGAGTTGCGGGGTCGAAGGAACTTAGCTCTGTGCCCCCACTTCACTAATACTGTAATTAAAAAAGGAAGCCAGGTGCGGTGGCTCACGCCTGTAATCCCAGCACTTTGGGAGACTAAGGTGGGCAAATCACTTGAGGTCAGGAGTTTGAGAGCTGCCCGGCCAACATGTTGAAACCTCGTCTCTACCAAAAAATACAAAAATTAGCCTGGTGTGGTGGCGTTCACCTGTAGTCCCAGCTACTGGGAGGCTAAGGTGGGAGAAGCACTTGAACTCAGGAGGCAGAGGCTGCAGCGAGCCGAGATTGCGCGACTGTACTGCAGCTGGGCGACAGACCGAGACGCTGTCTCAAAAAAAAATAAAAAAGAGACATGCAGAAAGGAATTCATGCAGACCTGGGTGCACCCCCACCCGTCCATGCCCCTCCTCTGCTTTATGCCAGGTTTAATGCTCTTTGCTGGTGGTGCAGAGGGCATTCTGGGGAGGTTGCCAGGCAGGGCTGAGCCTCCTGGCACCCCAAGGAGCTGGACTCTGTATCCAGCTTGTGGGATGGGGGAGGAAGTGGGCTGAGCTGGGGGGGGGGACTCAAGGCGCTGCCCCTGTCCACAGTGGAGCTCAAGATCGAGGTGGTGCTGCCTGAGAAGGAGCGAGGCAAGGAGGAGCTGTCGGCCAGTGGGAAGGGCAGCCCCCCGGGCCTACCAGGGCAATGGCACGGCCCGCCACTTCCACACGGAGGAGCGCCTGCCCACCCCTCACCCCTACCCCAGCCCTCAGGACTGCGTGGGAGGCTGCTGTCTGCCATGTCAAGGACCTCGAGAATGGCCAGTGGGTTCCGGACCTGCCTGGGCGTGGGATCAGGGATCCCAAAGTGGGAGGGTGAGGTACAGGCCATAGCCCGGGGGCAGGGGGTGGCCTGAAAGCTCCTGCCCTGGTCACTGCCTCTGTGGCCTCTACCGGTCTGGGCCGCTCCCCAGAAGGCTCAACACTGGGAGGAGCTGCCAGGAGGTTGTGCCTGGTGTCTGGCCTGTCCTCTGAGTGTTTTGGTTCCCCAGGATGCGGGAAGTGGAGCTGGGCTGGGGGAAGGTGTTGCTGGTGAAGGACAATGGGGAGTTCCACGCCCTGGGCCACAAGTGTCCACACTACGGAGCACCCCTGGTGAAAGGTGAGCTGTCAGGTGGGAAGCATGAAGGGGACCTTCCAGGCCCCATGCCAGCTTGGCTCCTCCCCAGACCCCAGGATCTTCCTCTATCAGAGAAGCCTCCTGGGCTGTGGGGAGGGGCCCTCAGTTGCCGGGGCACTAGGATGCTTGGGAAGCAACCCCTGCTGGTGGCCCCAGCCTATCACCTCCCCCTTCCCAGGAGTTCTGTCCCCGTGGTCGGGTGCGCTGCCCCTGGCATGGCGCCTGCTTCAACATCAGCACTGGGGACCTGGAGGACTTCCCCGGCCTGGACAGTCTGCACAAGTTCCAGGTGGGGCCAGGAGTGCGGTGGGGTGGGAATCTGGGGTGTAGGGTTCGGGGCTGGTCCTGAGCAATGCAGCCCTTGCAGGTGAAGATTGAGAAGGAGAAGGTGTACGTCCGGGCCAGCAAGCAGGTGAGGGGGTGGCTCGGGCCTCAGGTAGAAGGAAGGAGCGGGGAGGGCATCTTGGCCCAGAGAACTCCACATGCAAAGGCCCTGTGGTGGGAGGAGCTTGGCACGTATCACTGGAGCAGAGTGAGGGGTTGTGGTGGGGATGAGGCTGGGCTGGACTCCAGGACTTGCCCATGGACTCCAGGACTTGCCGCATGACGGCATGTGGAGGATGGCAATGACTCTCTACCCTCCTGCCACCCACAGGCCCTGCAGCTGCAGCGAAGGACCAAGGTGATGGCCAAGTGTATCTCTCCAAGTGCTGGGTACAGTGGTAGCACCAACGTGCTCATTGTGGGTGCAGGTTGGTAGTGGAGTTATGAGGGGTAGGGTGGGAGATGGGGCTGGAGAGACATGGTCCCCGGCCCATGGGCCCCTCCTCTCAGGTGCAGCTGGCCTGGTGTGTGCAGAGACACTGCGGCAGGAGGGCTTCTCCGACCGGATCGTCCTGTGCACGCTAGACCGGCACCTTCCCTATGACCGTCCCAAGCTCAGCAAGGTAGGGGGTGGGGCAAGTAGGGACCCTATCCCTCTCAGTCAAGCCCACTTTGAGCCTGGCTTGTCACCCCATGGGGGTCTGGCCAGCTTCTCTCTGCTTATGCTAGGCCTGTGCATGGTGCTCCCCAAAAATCAAAGTTTTTTTTTCGTTGTTGTTTGTTGAGACAGGGTCTCGCTCTGTCACCCAGGCTGGAGTGCAGTGACTCCGTCTCAGCTCACTGCAACTTCCACCTTCTGGGTTCAAATGATTTTCATGCTTCAGCCTCTAGAGTAGCTGGGATTACAGGTGTACACCACCACACCTGGCTAATGTTTTGTATTTTTAGTAGAGATGGGGTTTTGCCATGTTGCCCAGACCGGTCTTGAACTCCTGAGTTCAGACAATCCACCTGTCTCAGCCTCCCAAAGTGCTAGGATTACAGGTGTGAGCCACCGGGCCTGGCTTTTCTTTTTTTGAGACAGGATCTTGCTCTGTCACCCAGGCTGCAGTACAGTGCCTGTCTCACAGCTCACTGCAGCGTCAACCTCCACCTCCCGGGATCAAACGATCCGCCCACCTCAGCCTCCCGGGTAGCTGAGACTACAGGCGTGCACCATGACGCCTGGCTAATATTTCATATGTTTTGTAGAGACGAGGTTTTGTCATGTTGCCCAGGCTGGCCTTGAACTCCTGGGCTCAAGCGATCCTCCTGCCTCAGACTCCCAAAGTGTTGGGATTACAGGTGTGAGTCACTGTGCCTGGCCAGATCTGCGTTTGCTGAATTCTGTCCTGCAGCCCCTATGTGGCTGGGGCTGGCCCCACCTTCCCTGGGCGCCAGGGTCTTCTGCTGCAAACTGGCTCCTCTCAAGCTGGCTGTCTTCCGCAGTCCCTGGACACACAGCCTGAGCAGCTGGCCCTGAGGCCCAAGGAGTTTTTCCGAGCCTATGGCATCGAGGTGCTCACCGAGGCTCAGGTACAGGGTCAGGAAACAGGCCCCGGGGAGGGAAGGCGGGAACCCTGAGGTTGTCTGGGTCCCTGGGGCTGGGGGGTCGGTGCTCTTCCTGGCCCCACTGCCCAGGAACCTGGGAGGTGCCCCAGGCTTGGGAGACAGCAACGATTGGGGCTGGATAGGAGAGTCTGGTGGGACTTGGGAGGGCAAGGAGGGTTTGAAGGGAAGGTGATGGCTAAAGCTTAAAGAACAAAGCCCAGGTGGCAGGATCTGCTCCAGTGGGGGCTTCTCAGAAGCTGTGGCTGGGCTCCAGGTGTACGACAGGACCCGGGAGTGGGCAGCGAGGTCCAGGCCCGTGCCCAAGCTTATGCTCTGCCTGGCGGGGGTTGCAGGTGGTCACAGTGGACGTGAGAAACAAGAAGGTCGTGTTCAAGGATGGCTTCAAGCTGGAGTATAGCAAGCTACTGCTGGCACCAGGGAGCAGGTAGGAGGGTCTCCCTCTTACCCTTCATTGGATACTGGGCAGGCCACTGGCCTGGACGGGGCTGGGGCTGCCAGGAGGCCTTCACTGGTGCTGCCATGTCTCAGCCCCAAGACTCTGAGCTGCAAAGGCAAAGAGGTGGAGAACGTGTTCACCATCCGGACGCCAGAGGATGCCAATCGCGTGGTGAGGCTGGCCCGAGGCCGCAATGTGGTCGTCGTAGGAGCCGGCTTCCTGGGTGAGAGGTAGTGGGTGGTGGGAATGGTGGTGGTCAGGTCATCATGGACAGCTCCAGGGAAGTTCTGGCCCAGGGAGGTGCAGGGTACCAGCCTGCCACCCTCTTGCCCACCACCAGGGATGGAGGTGGCCGCTTACCTACGGAGAAGGCCCACTCTGTGTCTGTGGTGGAGCTGGAGGAGACGCCCTTCAGGAGGTTCCTGGGGGAGCGTGTAGGTCGTGCTCTCATGAAGGTGAGCCCACCCCAGTACCCAGCACCTCAGAGCCCTGGGGCCCAGCCCGGCCCTGGCTGGGCTCTCATCCACCGCCCACCTGCCCATTTGCCCTGACAGATGTTTGAGAACAACCGGGTAAAGTTCTACATGCAGACGGAGGTGTCGGAGCTGCGGGCCCAGGAGGGAAGGTGGGCCCTTCTCCCTTCTCCCTGCTGCTTTCTGTCCTCTGTCTCCTAGCCTGGGAGCTGGGCCCACCTGTTCACCCACCCACTCCCCCCACAGCTGAAGGAGGTCGTGTTGAAGAGCAGCAAGGTCGTGCGGGCTGACGTCTGCGTGGTGGGCATTGGTGAGTGGCCGTGAGGGTGGGCAGGCGTGAACCAGCACAGTCATCTGCACATGCTCACATGTGACCTTGCGTTAGTCCCTTCCCCTCCCAGAGCCTCAGTTTCCACCACATCTGTCAATAGGGGACCCCAACCGCCCCACTTCACGGAGCTGTTGGGGAAGGTGTGTTCCGGGCTCAGCCCAGGCCTGGCACAGAGGATGCTCCCAGTGCCTGCAGCCCACTACACTCCTCTCCATGCCCTGCAAGAGTTGACAGACAAGGCTTGAATTGGCTCCTGCTCCAGCTGAGGTGCCAATCTGGGGAGGGGCTGAGCTGGGAGGTGGTAACACCTGCCAGGGGCTGAGGAGGTATGGCATGCTGCCCCCCCACTTAGGGCATCGTGGAACACTCCTGGGAGGAGGCAATACCTGAGGTCTTGTGGGAGGCACTGGGGTCTGTGGAAGCCCGGGTAGTGGGCCAGGGGTGCATGCAAGGCCCTGGGTGGGCAGCCCCTGGATGACCAGTCTGGGGCTGGTACACCACATGCAGGGTGTGGGGTGTGGAGAGTGACTATGCAGAAGGGAAGGACAGGGTAGTGGACACAGACCTCCCGTCTGGTCAGGTGCGGTGCCTGCCACGGGCTTCCTGAGGCAGAGTGGCATCGGTCTGGATTCCCAGGCTTCATCCCTGTCAACAAGGTGGGGCAGATCGCGCTGGGTGAGGAGGGCCTGGTCTTGGCTGGGTGTGTCTAGGAGGTTCAGGTCAGGGGCCCTGTCGCACCCGTGAGCCCTGGGCCTCTCTCTACAGATGATGCAGACCAGTGTCCCAGGCGTGTTCGCAGCTGGTGATGCCATCACCTTCCCCCTTGCCTGGAGGAACAACCGGAAAGTGAACATTCCACACTGGCAGATGGCTCATGCTCAGGGGTATGGCCAGTCCCGAGGCACGTGGAGGGGTGGGAGGGAGTCTCAGGGTCTCAGTGTCCCCACGCCCATGCCTCAGTTGCTGACCTTGGGTCCTGGACACTGTGTTAGGCATCAAAGCTCTGATGTGGGTTCTCTGGCCAACCTCATCCTGGCGATCCAGCCAGCACACAGAGTGACACCCCATCGAGCCAGCCACAGCTTCTCAACCTCAGTTTTTTCCCTTCTGCTAGTCTCTCTCTCTTTGTCCTCAAGGACATATATTCTGCAGAATTCCTAATCAACCTGGGGAGGGAGGGAGGGATTTAATGGGTCATCTTCATACTTTGTGCCTCTGTTTCCCCTGGGCCACTCAACTGTCTCTGTGAACTCAGTTGCTTCATGTAGATCCCCAAGGTGGCACTCAAGCCCAGAAACCTTGGCTCAGTGGAGACAGTGTGCTTTCTGAAGAATAGCTTTCCCCTCCTCATGTTTGTTGTCCACTAAGTCCCCCAAGCCTTACCCACGGTGCACACCTGGTCTGGGACCCTAAGCTGCAGGTGCCATCACATTAGCTGCCCCACTTCCTCAGAGAGAGGACTGCCAGACTTGCAGCCTGGGACAAGGGACTTCTCTGCACCCACCTCCCCTTCCCTCTGCCTGTACACCTGAGGGTTTGGAGCTTGAAACCCCACTCCTGGTACCAATTTCTGTCCAAGTACAAAACCTAAAGTTGTTGCTAGGTTGTAAGTAACCAAGACTTGCTTATCAGCCAAGTATAATTAGGATTTAACTGGAGAGTTTAGGAGACGTTGAAGTACATACAATATAGGGGTTTACTGGGGCCTCCTAGGCTGCCCGTGACAGCCAGCCACCCCCCACAGCCTTCCAGGGCCTTTTCCCTCACTGTTAGCTTGCATCACCTGAGGCTTCCAGTGGGGACCATCCACGCTGGTCTCTTTGAGGCCTTGTGCGTGGCTGTCATCTGTGCCTCCCTGCATACTTATGTCCCATTCTCCTCCCCTCTTCAGACCTGATGTGTCTGATTAGGTGTCTCGTGCACAGCTGAAATGGTGTAGTAGTCCCCCAACCCCAAGAAACAGATCTTCCAGAGGCAGGGCACTTTATTCAGATTCTCTAGGGAAGCAGTCAAGTGGCTAGCTTTCAGTCAGGTGTTCCCCCTGCACCGTCAGCTGCAGGTGCAAGTGGGCAGTAGGCTGAACAATAATGTCTCTTGACCTCTGGGAAGACCAGGGAGGAGCCACAGGTGTCAGGGGTCCCCATAGCATCAGCAGGTATTGTGGGAGTGTTGAGGGCGAGAGTTGGGGTTTTCATGGCCCTTGGTCCCGCAGGGCGCGTGGCAGCCCAGAACATGCTGGCACAGGAGGCGGAGATCAGCACCGTGCCCTACCTCTGGACAGCCATGTTTGGCAAGAGTCTGCGCTACACGGGTAACCCCGTGGCCTCGGATGGGGGCGGACCGAGGGTATTAGGGCGGGGCTTGGATGTGGGGCGGGGCTGGAAACCTAGGGGCAGGGCTATGACCGCACTAAGGAGAGGCCCGGTGAAGAACCCGCTAGGGGCGAGGCTAGGAACTACCTAAAAGGACGTATGGAGCAGGGCCTGGGCGGGGTTAGGAGGGGATCCTGTGAAGTCTCCTTCCCCTTCCCCGGCTCACGTGGGTGCCACCCACCTGCCCGGCCCACAGGCTATGGAGAAGGCTTCGACGACGTCATCATCCAGGGGGATCTGGAGGAGCTGAAGTTTGTGGCTTTTTACACTAAGTGAGAGCATCAGGATGCAGTGTGGGCGCGAAGCAGCGGGAGCGCAGTCGGGAAGGGGGATTCATCTCAGGCAAAATCCCAGAACAACAGCCCAGCCCTGAGCCCCGCTGAAGACTGCTGGAGCTTCCCTAGGAAAGCCTGAAGCTTGTGCATGGTCAAGCTGCAATGTGCAAAGCAGGGAGGGCTGGGTGCATTTCCTGTTGCCCTGGGCTAGGTCCTTCCCTGGGTCCTAGATGGACAGCAGTGCATCAGGGTTTTCAAAAGGGGCTACTGCCTGGCAGTCCTCAGGCTTGGCCATCCTCTCCCTGCAGAGGCGACGAGGTGATCGCCGTGGCCAGCATGAACTACGATCCTATCGTGTCCAAGGTTGCTGAGGTGCTGGCCTCAGGCCGTGCCATCCGGAAGCGGGAAGTGGAGTGAGTGTGGGTGTGGGAGGCCTGGGCGGGGGAGTAGTTCCCTGGAGGACTGGCTAAGCTGCCCATGACAGCCAGCTACCCCCACAGCCTTCCAGGGCTTTTCCCCTCACTGTTGGTTTGCATCACCTGAGGCTTCCAGGACTACACGGAGGTGTGGGGCAAGGATTATGGTTTGGGAGTAGGCTGGTTATGTGCTCACAGTGGATGGAAGGGATAGGGATGTGTATCCCCCCGACAGGGCCAGTGCTGTGGGGGAGGGGTCAGGGCCCAATGCATGGGCAATCACCAGGCCTGGGACACCTCACTGGACGTGGTTGTCCTGAGCCTGATAGAAGCTAGATGGGAAACACAGCTAGTGATGCCCTGGGTATACCCTTCACAGAGATGTTGGGGTGGTTCTAGGGGTCACTCAACACCAGCCAGTTCCCCTCATCCTGGCGTGGTGCCAATGAGATTCACCCTCTGGGAGGGACTGGGGACAGCCTGGAGGCCACTGGGGGGGCTACGAGACAGGGGCAAGCTTCAAGCTGGAAACAATGGAGGACCAGAGGGGACATGATAAATGACATGCTCTCTCCGTGGCCTTCTGTTTCTCTCTCTTGCCTTCGTGAAGGCTGTTTGTGCTGCACAGCAAGTATGTGTCCTTCATGTTGACCGTTCTGAGCCTTTCCCATCTCAGCCCAGACCCTCCACCCAATGGTGTATCTCCCATCTATCCAAGTACACCTCCCTGCTGGGCACCAGGGTCTGGCACAGAACAGACCCCCTGCTGTCCTCAAGGGCCAGCTGCTCTGGGTGCCCAGAGTGGAGAGGCTTTCTTCTGTCCTGACCCCTCCTCCCCTCATTCTTGCAGGACTGGCGACATGTCTTGGCTTACGGGGAAAGGATCCTGAGCTCACATGCAGTAGACTTGGGCAGGCACAGGGTGAGGTGGGGGGGGCAGCAGGGGCAGAGGCCAAGCCTTGGGGGCAGGTGCCAAATCTCCAGTCCCAGGATACCCCAGGTCAGAATCTGAGCCCTCCCAGTGCTTGCCTTCAGCCACCTGGCTCCCCTCCAGGGGAGGCCTCTGCAGCCTCCAGAAGATGCTCAACCCTCAAGGCCTCTGTTCCCACTGACAGCTGGCACTAGAGGCAGGACAGGCCCTGTCTCTTCTCATTCTGTTGGGACTGGTCCCCTGAAGCACCCGGCAACATGTTAGACATTACTGTAAAATTAAAACGCACACATTTGCAGATCTGTATGACTCCCCAGCGTAATTGGGCCAACAGACATAGGGCCAGACCACAGGCAAACAGGCACAATCACACAATACTAGGTGCCACACCAAGGAAATTTGGCCTGTGAACGCCCAGAGGAGGTAGCGACTGATTTTGCGCCCCCTGCCCTCCCACGTCTCTCTCCCCATCTGCGATCAGGGAAGGCTTTTTGCTTTTGGCTCTGAATTTTGAAGGAAGAGTACTCCAGGTAGGAGGGACAACACGCCCAGAGGTCTTGAGATAGTAAATGCTCCTTCAGAGGTGGGTCATGCTTGCCACTTTGGGGCATTTGACCACTTAGGGCTATGGGAGCTGTGTCCTGAGACAGACCCCATGCCTTTCATAGAGGTCACTTTCATAGAGCATTCTTAATTCCCATGTCGGAGGTGAAGCAGCTGAGGCCCTGCTAAGTAGGAATGAGAATCCAGAGGCTCCTCGCAGCGTTCTCCCAGTCAGTAAGAACGCCAAGGAATGAGGGGAAATGCGGGGGGTCAGGGCTGGGGGCGCTACCGGAAAGGGAGCGTTGAGCCGCCTGCAGAGGCCGCTGCGAGCCCAGAACCCTCCACGTGAGATCCCAACAGCGGCGGACAATCCAGGCCAGCGTCACGCCCAGACATAGGGCATGCCGGGAACTGCGAGCCCACCGCGGGTCTTCGGGCGGCGTGGGCCTGGGAGGCACCGGGGGAAGAGCAGTCCTGAGGGGTTGGGGACGGGACACTGCATTCACTGGAAGGGACAGCCCAGCGCCAGTCCCCAGAAAGTCCCACGCTCACCGCGCGGCAACCCTACCCTACACTCGCCCGCGGTCTCTGGCCAGCTCTAGGGTTGTCGGGAAGAACGAAAGGCCGCAAGTGCGGCGCTGGCCGGAAGTGCCGCGCCGTCAGCGCAGGGCTCGCCGGGAAATGTGGTTCCTCTAGGCGGCCCGGGGCGGTGGCCGCAAGTTCTGCAGACAGCGCGGCGGATCCGGCGTGGACCGGGATGGCTGGACCGGGCAGCACTGGGGGGCCAGATCGGGCTGGGGCCTGGCAGGCGGTGCGCGGTCTAAGGTAGCCCCGAGCGTGGACTTCGACCACAGCTGCTCGGACAGTGTCGAGTACCTGACGCTCAACTTCGGGCCCTTCGAAACAGTGCATCGCTGGCGGCGCCTCCCGCCCTGCGACGAATTCGTGGGTGCTCGGTACGGTGGGCTTCAGTGGGTCCTGAGGGCAGGAGGGGCGACCTGCAAGGGTCCCAGGGCGTGGTCCAGGGGTGGGGCCGGGGTGTAGTGTTCTGGGGTGGGTTCTGGTAATGGGGGGGTGGTGCTGTACAGGACTCTGTTCAGGGCAGGGGAGAGGGTTCTGAGGGAGTTCCAGAGTCCGATGACCCAGGGCAGGGTACTAGAACTAAGTTGTGTTTGTGGATATTGGGTTGGGTCCTAGGTGCTCTGAGGTGGGCTGAGGAGTCCAGAGAGTCCTGAGCCGTGTCAGGGGTCCTCACTTGCGGGGTGATTGGTGTCATCTTAGCAGTTATGGTCTAGCAGTTGAGAGATGATATCTAACTTCTGTGGCAGCTTTCCTGCTTAGTCCCATTCCTTGGGTGCCCCCCCAGGAGGGTCCTGTCCTCACTGCCCTGCACTCCTTTCTTTCCCAGGCGCAGCAAGCACACAGTGGTGGCCTATAAAGATGCCATTTATGTGTTTGGTGGAGACAATGGGTGAGTGAGTCTGAGCATCAGTGTTTGGACCAGGTGGGGAGAAGTACTGTGGTCAGGGACTGGGCCTGTCCAGCTCCATTACTGTCCTTTCAGATATTAGCTAGTGCCTCTAAGCCTCAGTTTTCCCATCTATGAGGTTCCTTGCATGCACTCACCTCCCTGGTGGTGAGGATTAAATGAGATCCTGCACTCATGGTCCTCAGCACAGCGTCCAGTGGGTGGCACATGCTCAGTCTGTGGAAACGTCCCTCTTGTTCTGAGTAGATGCAGCCTTGAAAAACACAACCATCCTTTCGGCCAGCCGCCAGCCCTCCCCAGGGACTTTTCTTTCCCTGGGCCTTATCCGGTATGGAGGACACAGTTTTATTTATTTCATGCGTTTTTCATTTTTTTGTGAAGGTTTCTCCCACATTGCTGCAAACATCAGGCAACAACCTGATGTTTTATTGGTGGGTACACCTCCTTTCCCATGAACTATCTCCAGTTAAGTTGTGGCTGATTTCCTTATGCAGAGGGGTGGACTATTTGCACATGACCAGTTGTGCCCATGTGTCCTAGCCCTGCCTCTCAGCCCCAGGACCTGGCGTGAAGCCCTGGAAGGGCTGGCCTCTTACTGGTTCTGCAGCCTTTGTCCTCTGCAGGCCTCCCTGGGGGGCTGGCTTGAAGATCGTGGGGTGGTCAGGACCCCACCAGGGTCTGCAGACTGGGCAGAGAGCCTCCCTGGGCATGGCCCTGGCTTCAAGCCTGTCTTCCTCCCACTCTGTTTCCTCAGGTGTAGCCGGTGGGACCCATTTACAAGTGCAGAGTCAGAGCACGTCCCTCCTTGGCTCATCCTCCTGTGATGCCTCCCTGCCTCTCTGAGTAAAAGCCCAACCTCATGAGAGTCCGCTGCTCCTCTCCCCTCAGCCTCTCACTGCACTGGGGCTGCACAGGCTGCCTTGTTATGTTCGGATTGTACCAAGTGCCCCCTGCTCAGGCCTGTGCACTACCTGTTCTCCCCTCACCTTCCTGCCCCTCCTCTGATGCTTCTTGTGACTGAGGCCTTCCTTGGCCATCTGGACCACCAGAGACCATTGCCTCCCCCTTCATGCCTCTTACCATCTTCCTTGGTTCCTGAGCATACAGATGTTGGTTATTATCCATCTCTTCAGTCAAGGCAGGGCCCGTGCTTCTGTTACCACTGTATCCTCGCATCTAGAAACTTAATAAATATTTGTCAAATGAAGGAGTGAAATAAGAAAGAGGCATCTGCCCGCAGGCGTTTACTGGAGCCTTAATGAGAATCCTCCAAACCAGAAAAGGCTTTGGTGTCCAGTACAGGGCAGCAAGTGGGAAATGGGAGATCTTCATCCTCAAGAGTGTCCTTAGCAGGTAGTTTCTGTGACAACTGTGTAGCAATAAGCTGAAACATTTTTGCTGGAACGTGACAAAGAAATAGGATACAAATGTGTCTTACTTTGTAAAGACTGAGTATAAGGGAAAGATGGCCTGCTGCAGCACGTGGGGCAAGTGAGGGAGGGAGTGGAAGTGTCATAGTCACACCACTAGCTTCTAGGCTCCTGGCTTCCTGGCTGCAGCCATCTGTGAAATGGAGGTGGGAGCACACCCACTGGTGCAGACTGAGACGGTGAGGGGGCACCCAGCATAGGCTGGGCATCAGGGGGCACTGGGCTACTGTCGAGTTTGCCCTTCTTCCCAAGGGCTGGGTAGTAACATGCCAGGTGGTCCTGTTAGGTGGTGCAATGGCCAGTGGATTTGTTTTTCTATTTAATTGTATCTTTAACATGATTATTACATTGGCTTTTGCAATAAAGAAGTGGCAGGGGCCAGGTGCGGTGGCTCACACCTGTAATCCCAGCACTTTGGGAGGCTGAAGTGGGAAGATTGCTTGAGGCCAGGCGTTCAAGACCAGCCTGGGCAGTAGAGCAAGACTCCATCTCCCAGGCTCAAGCAATTCTCCTGCTTCAGCCTCCCGAGTAGCTGGGAATATAGGCACCCGCCACCACACCCAGCTAATTTTTGTATTTTTAGTAGAGATGGGGTTTCACCATGTTGGCCAGGCTGGTCTTGAACTCCTGACCTCAAGTGATCCACCCTCCTCGGCCTCCCAAAGTAGTGCTGGGATTACAGGTGTCAGCTACCTAGCCTAGCCCATTGTCTGTCTTTCTTTCTCTTTTTTTTTTTTTTTTTTTGAGACAGAGTCTCACTCTGTCTGCCAGGCTGGAGTGCAGTGGCACGATCTTGGCTCACTGCAACCTCTGTCTCCCAGGCTCAAGCAATTCTTCTGCCTCAGCCTCCTGAGTAGCTGGGATTACAGGCGTGTGCCATCACACCCAGCTAATGTTTGTATTTTTAGTAGAGACGGGGTTTCACCATGTTGGTCAGGCTGGTCTTGAACTCCTGACCTCAGGTAATCTGCCTACTTTGGGCCTCCCAAAGTGCTGGGATTATAGGCATGGGCCACCATGCCCGGCCTTTTTAAAAAAATTTTTTTAAAGAAGTGACAGTAAGATCAGACGCAAAGGGCCTCCCCTGAGGCATGGGCAAGCAATTGCGTTGTGGGGTACAGCCGCAGAGGAAGGGGATTGGGACGTGTGAATAGGGGTTCTGGAGGCTGGGGTGAGGTATGAGGGTGACTCTGGCCTTTGGGCCATTTATGCTCTCACGTCAGCTGCTAATTGGGCTCCAGGTGGCCACGTTCATGCTTTGGTCCTGACCCCAGGCAGGCTGGTGGCGGCCTGTGTGGCAGCCCTGGTGCCCACATCAGTTGGGGAGCCTCCTTTCGCGGTCACCACTCTTGTTCTTGGGCATCAGCTGGTTGCCTGGCTGGGTTAGTGATGTAGCCCAACACAGCCCCACTCCCACCCTGGCTATATGCAGTGCCTGTCTCTGGGGTCCCTGCAGAGCAGACCTGGCTAATGCCACCCTCTCTCTGGCTGCCTTTCAGGAAGACCATGCTCAATGACCTCCTGCGGTTCGATGTGAAAGACTGCTCCTGGTGCAGGTAGGTGGCCCCGTAGTCTAGGGCCCTTCCTTTCCTCCTAGAACACAGTGGCACGGTGCTGGGTCCCGGTTGGCAGCAGAGTCTCACGCATCATGGGAAGCTAGAAGAAGCTTCCAGGAGGAGATAAGCAACAGCCCCAGGGATGCCACACCCAGAGCCACCCTGCCAGGGCTGAGGAGATCAAGTGACTGCCTACCACCTTCAGCTGCCAAGCTGGGCACGCGGGTGGCACCCTTGTGGGCTGCCCACCTCTGCCCCAAGGCTGGGGCTAGTATGGGTACAGAAATTGCTATGTCATTTCTCTCACACTTGATTTTGTAACATGGCTAATAGTTACAAATTAATTTTAAAAATCATTCTGAAGTCTTTACAATTATTTGTCAAAGATTGCTTAAGTATAAAACTCAGAAAAGGAGTAGCCGCAGGTAAGTAGTGTAAATGGATTCAGCACAGAAAATGTAAAGGCAAGGCGTGTGGCTCACGCCTGTAATCCCAATGCTTTGAAAAGCTGAGGAGGGAAGCTCCTTTGAGGCTAGGAGTTCCAAGACCAGCCCAGGTAACAAAGATAGATAGATAGATAGATAGATAGATAGGTAGGTAGATGAAAGATAAATAGATAGATAGATGAAAGATAGATAGATAGATGAAAGAAAGAAACATAGATAGATGACAGGTAGATAGACGATGGATAGGTAGATAGATCATACAGATAGGTGATAGATTAGATGACAGATGATAGATGAGATGATAGGTAGGTAGGTGGACAGATAGAGGATGGTTAGATAGCTAGGTATTAAATGAAATTGATGGACCCCGTGCTATAGGATCCTGCACTGCTGCTGAGAGCAGGAATGTGGGATGGTCCAGAGTAGCGTAAGGACCTGGTCACATTCTGTGAGTTGAATAAGCAGTTCACAAAATATCTACCACTTGATTCCATTTAAAAAAACTCCATGGAAACATAAATATGCACCGGAGAGGTGTTAGGGAAGACCTCAAGGTGTTGCCAGAGGTTTTCTTGTGATGGGAATTTGCATGGGTTTTAGTGTCTATTTTGTTTTTTCCTTATTGGTGATTTTTTTTAAGTTTCTATAATGAGATAGGTATCACCTTCAAAATACAAACATGAAAGGTAGCCAGGCGCGGTGGCTCACGCCTGTAATCCCAGCACTTTGGGAGTCTGAGGTGGGTGGATCTCTGAGGTCAGAAGTTCAAGACCAGCCTGGCCAACATGGTGAAACCCCACCTCTACAGAAATACAAAAAAGTAGCCAGGCATGGTGGTGGGTGCCTGTAATCCCAGCTACTCAGGAGGCTGAGGCGGGACAATCAATTGAACTTGGGAGGCAGAAGTTGACCCGAGATCACGTGACTGCACTCCAGCCTGGGCAAGAGAGTGAGACTCTGTCCTAAAAAAAAAAAAAAAAAAAAAAAAAAGAAAGGCAGCACAGGGGTGTGGCAGGGCCACCCTGTGGGGGGTGTGGACCTCATGCCTCATGGGTGACCCCTGCTGACCCTCACCACCCCTGTGCCCACTTCAGGGCCTTTACCACTGGGACCCCACCAGCCCCCCGTTACCACCACTCGGCCGTCGTCTATGGGAGCAGCATGTTTGTCTTTGGTAAGTACCCTCTTGCCTTCCAGGGGCTGTGTCGCCCTGAGGCCCACAGGTACCCTGCCCTCCTGCAAGCTTGGACCTTTTGTGCTCGTGCTATGCACAGCAGGGCCTCTGCCCACCCTTGGTTTTGTCTGCCAGTCTTCTGAATTCTGTGCTGGATCTGGGGCCCCTTGCCCTAACGGCCCTGAGCTCACAGGGTTGGGTGTCTTTCTGTGTGACTGGGCTATGGCTGGAAATAGTGTCCTGCTCATCTATGTGTCCCCAGAGCCCAGCACAGAGGCAGGCGGGCAGTAGGGGCTTCTGGGGCTTGTGGGGGAGTCCTGGCTTCTGAATTTTCAGTGGGGCCAGATTCTGCTCCACCTCCCAGGGTTTGAAACCTTAAATCCTGCCTTTGGGTTTGATGGTTCCTTACTCTCTTACCCAGGGGGCTACACTGGGGGACATTTATTCCAATTCTAACTTGAAGAATAAAAATGACCTCTTTGAATACAAGTTTGCAACTGGCCAGTGGACGGAGTGGAAAATTGAAGGACGGTGAGAAACTGCAGAAACTTTTGGGACAGGCCGGGTCCTGGGTGGCAGCAGACCTGGAATCTGCCCCGTTGTCTCCCAGATGAGGGCCCTGAGGGCATGCAATAGCAGGGAGCTCGGGGTTGGTGGGATCTCCCAGGGGCAGCTGTACATGGCCTGCTCCCAGCCCGTAGATTCCCTCCTTTCAGAGAGACCCAAATGGGTTGGGCATGGTGGTACACATTTGTAGTCCTAGCACTTTGGGAAGCTGAGGTGGGAGGATCACTTGAGCCCAGGAGTTCAAAGCTGCAGTAAACTATGAGTGCCCCACTGCACTCCAGCCTGGGAGACAGAGCAAGACCCTGTCACAAAAAAATTAAAAAAAAAACCCCAATGTACTGCTGATAGCGTTTCTGGGGTCCCGCTTTTCAAGCACCTCCTTTGGTATTTTGGTGGCACCGAGGAGAAGGTTCTGTGCCTCTGTAGCTGCCTCTGCTGTTGCTTATTCCCAGTGCCTTGTGGAGGCCCTGAAGCCCCAGTGTCAGGCAGATGTGGCCATGGTGTGGCCCCTGCACTGGCCACATGGGGCTGGGAGGCTCAGGTCTGCGCTGGGCAGCCTCACTCCCTGCCCTCTTCCCTCGCGTTCCAGGTTGCCGGTGGCTAGGTCAGCCCACGGGGCCACGGTGTATAGTGACAAGCTGTGGATCTTTGCTGGCTATGATGGCAATGCCAGGTGGGTGGTGGTCCGGCCTGTGCACCCCACCTCCAACTGCATGGAAACCTGGAGCAGGCCGTCCTGGGATTTGAGGGCTCAGGCTGGAAAAGCTCTGCCTGGTGGATTTGATTGCCATTCTGTCTGGGGATTTCTGAGAGGGGGTTGGGGGAAGAGGAGGATGGGCAGATCGAGGTGAGGGCCACTGGGTGGATCCCCTGTGGCTACCTGAGTTTCTCGGATGAGGGTCCTCAGCCGGGAATCGCCCTTCGGGGCTAAGTCAGTGGGTGGGTGGGCGGTGCCCAGGCTCAGGCCCAGCCCTGGTACTTGTCCAGGCCGAAGGCCTTTTCCTCCTTGTTTTAGAAAGTTGGCTTTGCTCTCTTTTTCTGATTACAAAAGTAGCATGTGGTTGTTTCCCAAAGCTTCAGCATCACAGAAACTCCTAACAGTGCAGTGGTGGTGGTGGTGGTGTCTGCGATATCTGTGTCCTCTCCCACCCAGGAGGGACATTGAGCGGAGGAGCTGGCCCTGCCACACTGCCCTGATGTCAGGCATGAGAGTACTTGCTCTGTCTGGGCTGGGCAGGGGCCCGGCATGGCAGGGATTTGAGGCAGTGTCTGTCACCCCACACGGGAGTTCCTGCCTCATGGCTGCACAAGTCTCCTATCCTGTGTGCGGGTAGGGCTCCTCCCTGTAGCCATCCCTTCCAGCCAGGACCGGACCCACCCTGACAGCTAGACCCAAGGGGTCCTCACTGGTCTGTCCTAATGCAGGTTGAATGACATGTGGACAATTGGCCTCCAGGACCGAGAGCTCACCTGCTGGGAGGAGGTGAGGAGCGTGGGGGAGCCAGGGTGCAGGTGGAGGGAGGTGGGGGACAGCAGGAGCCAGGCTGGGGGTTGAGACTGCTTTCCCCCTTGCAAAGCCCAGCCTTGACCTGAGCCTCACTCCTTCCTGCGACCTGCAGGCCTTTACGACCAGTTCCTCACTGTGGCTGCACAGTGACTCAAGGCTTTGGATGGGCAGAGTGCCATGTGTGAGGGATGTGATTTTGCTTTAATCCACCCTTTATTTCACTGCAGCAAGGGCGGCCTGCTATCCAGTGTCCTGCTCCCTGGAGCCCCCCCCTGGGCTTGCTTTCCCCCTTTAGAAACATGGAATTTATTTATTTATTCATAAATTTTTTTTCGCAATCTTCTGGGCATGAAAAACATGAGTCTAGCCCCGATGATTTAACCCTGATGACTGTAGCCTCAGCTGTTCACAGCTGGGCCCCTTGAGGTGGCTATGAGCTATTCCGAAACAAATAAATCTGTGAACCTTCATCTGCGGAAATTTCAAGAATAAAAGCAGTGCCATCTCGGCAGTCTTGAGTGTGGCGAAATGTGAGCGGGCCCTGTGAGGCCCAGGCTGAGCCGTCCTCTCCTCCTGCAGGTGGCCCAGAGTGGTGAGATCCCCCCGTCTTGCTGCAACTTCCCTGTGGCCGTGTGCCGGGACAAGATGTTTGTGTTCTCCGGGCAGAGCGGAGCCAAGATTACCAACAACCTCTTCCAGTTTGAATTCAAGGACAAGACGTGAGTCCTCTGGCCAGTGGGGCCGGGGGAGGATGGTCAGTGCCCCTGAATCCTCCTGAATATGAAGGATGCCCCTGCACCTGGTGGCCACAGTGGCCATGGTAACCGTCCTTTTGAGCTCTGCAGACAACAGGAGGTTACAGCCCAGAGCAGGGATGTGTGGTGCCCCTGGCAGGCCCCCAGGGTATGGCTACAGCTTAGTAAGGCCTGGTGAGGAGGCCCCTGGCTAGGCTTCCCTCTGAATGTGAAGGATGTCCCTTTCCCTGTGAATGGCTTAGTCAGTGCCACCAGTAACAAACGTGGCCTGCATAGATCTCAAATGATGACAGACCAGAGGGGCCTGCAAGCCCTGAGAGCTGTGGCCCTTGCGGCCCCTAGCTGCCGGCCACCCCTTGACCCCTGCAATGGGGCTGGAGGAGAGGGCGCAATGAGTGTGAGCTGCAGGTGCAGGGGGCTTGGGAAGGGACTTGGGAGCTTCCTCTGGAGGCCAGGGGTGTGTGGGAGGAAGGGCAGGCACCTCAGGATGAGGGAAGCTGTCAGGGGCCTGGGGCTCAGCATGAAGCCAGATGGCATAGCCTTGCCAGGTCAGGCTCTGTTCTGAAGTCTTCAGCTAACTTAGCAAAAGAGAGGACTTGTAGGAGGCGCTGGGAAGCCTGGAAGGTAGAGGTGCTGTAGCAGCATCAGGATATGGGGCGCAGGCAGCTCCAGGATAGGGACTCAGCTGTGGGATGGTCTGACGGGGCAGCGTGAAGGCAGTGACCTGCGATGGTCTCTGCACAACTTCACTCCCCAGAGAGCAGGACTGCCTGGCGGGTCACATGCCACCCTCCTGCCTATCACTGCTGCCTGCTCATGGTGGGAGGGGGAACTCTGGCAGGACCCCGAGGTGGGCCACATGGAGCCAGGCATGGCTGGTGCCAGTGCTGGATGGGGTGAGGGGTGCCCAGCGCAGGTGTCTAGGCCCTCCCTCTGGACCTGGGCTAGTCACCGTAGGGGCTGCAGGGGACCTCCCAGTGAGGACCTCCCAGTGAGGGTGGTGGGGAGACCCAGGGGGTGAGCAGGACCCCCTGGCCCAGCACTGGTTCATTGTTGTGTACCCCCAGGTGGACACGCATCCCAACTGAACACCTGCTCCGGGGGCTCCCCTCCACCCCCGCAGCGGCGCTACGGGCATACCATGGTGGCCTTTGACCGCCACCTCTATGTGTTTGGGGGTGCAGCCGACAATACCCTGCCCAACGAGCTGCACTGCTATGATGTGGACTTCCAGACCTGGGAGGTTGTCCAGCCCAGCTCTGACAGTGAGGTGACGGTTCCCAAGGGGGTCCTGACCGCTGGCTGGACACCAGTGGCTCTACCCTGCTCCCCCACCCTCTCCCCCAGCTCCTCACAGCCTTGGGGCCCCCTGGGGATCCAGACAGCTACCAGGAGCCAGGCCAGGACACCTGGGTCTCAGCCCTGGACACCTGCCCCAGCCTCCAGCCCTGGCTTCACCCCACAGTCTGCAGGGGTTAACGCTCCACACCCCGCCATGGCTGCATGGGGCTGCTGTGCTCAGACCTTTCCCGGGAAGCCCACCCTGGCTGGCAAAGGTCTACAGCACACCATCGAGGCCAGGATGGTGAGGGTCTCTGGCGCCTACCTGGCTCTTGCTGACTAGTCTCATGCCCGAGTGTCTCTCCTCTTCAGGTTGGTGGGGCTGAAGTGCCTGAGCGAGCCTGTGCTTCCGAGGAGGTGCCCACCCTGACCTCTGAGGAGCGGGGTGGCTTCAAGAAGTCCCGAGACGTGTTCGGCCTGGACTTTGGTACCACCTCAGCCAAGCAGCCCACCCAGCCCGCCTCGGAGGTACAGGCCAGGACCTTCATTAAGACTTCATCACTCCCTGAAGCAGGTCCTGTGATCAGCCCCTCTCACACATGGGGAGACTGAGGCCCAGAGAAATACTTGCTTGGGGTCACACCACAAAGGAGGTGCAGGGCTAGGAGACCTCGCCCAGCTGGCCAGGCTGCAGCTTTCTGGGTCGGTGCCACACACTGGCCCGAGTGCCCTGCCCACTCTGAAGGTCTCCATGGCCCATCATGCCCCACTTGCCTGCATGGGCACCAGCTCCCCGCCCGTGTCTGTAGTTGTACCCAGGGCCCTCCTCCCTTGGGAATCCTGCCCCTGGCCCTTCATGGCCATGAAGTACCACATCCTTGCCCTTGCCTGGCTGCACCAACTCCACTGTGGAGGCTCTGCCCCCGTCCCACCTTGCCTTGTTGTCCCCCCAGCTACCCAGCGGGAGGCTCTTCCACGCGGCCGCTGTCATCTCGGACGCCATGTACATCTTCGGGGGCACGGTGGACAACAATATCCGCAGCGGGGAGATGTACAGGTTCCAGGTGTGGGGCCTGTGGGCCTGTAGGGCCAGCTGGGTGGACGGGTCCCCCATGATGGGAAACAGGCCAAGTGGGGGGTGCGGGGCTTATCCAGGGTGTTGCCAGAGCCATACCTGGCAGGTGGAAGCCTTGGGAGGAGCCCTCTACGCTGAGGGCAGGCTGAAGTGGCACTAGAGTGGGCAGCCTCTGTGCAGAGTGGGGCAGGTGGGTCGTGCTGGGGCTCATGGCACAGGCAGTGGAGGGAGCCAGGTCAAGCTGGGCTCAGCACTGGAGCCTCGCAGGCATCACAGCCTGGCCCAGGGCTAACAGTGGCTTGTGTTGACAGCCCCTTCCCAGGCCTGTAGGAGCAAGTGGTCAGGGCAGGGACTCACAGCCACAGTGAGATCAGGGCCGGCTTCCTAGAGGAGATTGGGGTGTGCTGGTGGGGGCCAGCGTGCAGACACGGGTCCAGGCCGAGTGGAGGCAGCAGAACTCTGCTGGGGCCCAACCGAAGGCGGGACTGGTGGGGGAGCCCTTACCTGCTATGGGGCCATGGACAGTTGCAGGTGCCCAGGCTGAACCCAGGCCATCACTTCAGGGTGGGGGTGGCGGCTGCTTCCTCTCCTCAGCCAGGCGCACCTGCCTTCTGGGCCCTGAGGGTCAGCATGGGCCAGGGGAGGGACCTCAGGGTCAGCCTGCGTGGCTATACTGAGGCCACCCTGTCGTCCTCAACATCTGGCCTCCCTGGGCCCCTCCTGCAGTTCTCCTGTTATCCTAAATGCACGCTGCACGAGGACTACGGGCGGCTCTGGGAGAGCCGTCAGTTCTGCGACGTGGAGTTCGTGCTGGGTGAGGTAGGTGCCTGTCCTTATGCCCTGCTCCGCCTGCTGTGCCTGGGCAGTGGGAACTTCGGCCCTCAGAAGAACAGCTGCTGGCCCAGTGGTGCTGACCCTGGTCGGCTGGGTCTCTGTTCTCTGGGGTGAGGGCCCCCTGCCCTCTGCCCATGCATCATTCTTTGTGCAGAAGGAGGAGTGCGTGCAGGGCCATGTAGCCATTGTCACAGCGCGGAGCCGCTGGCTTCGCAGGAAGATCACGCAGGCGCGGGAGCGGCTGGCCCAGGTGAGGTGCTCACCCGCCCTGTCCTGACCTGACAGCCATGCCTGTTGTCCACCGGGGTGCCCTTGAGCTCCCTTCTCCTGACAGAAGCTGGAGCAGGAGGCCGCCCCAGTTCCCAGGGAGGCCCCCAGCATGGCCGCGGGGTGGGGCCCGCCCGCCCCTGCTGCACGTGGCCATCCGGGAGGCCGAGGCCCGGCCCTTCGAGGTGCTCATGCAGTTCCTGTACACCGACAAGATCAAATACCCACGGAAAGGTCCGCCTGGGTGGGGGTGGAGCAGGATTGGTGTGGGTTGGGGTGCGGGCAGCAGAGCCATGAGGTGGGTGCTGCCAACCCTGCCTTACTGGTGGGGCCCCTGAGGCTCGGAGGTTGTGGTCTCCCTCATCGCTCATGACCACTGCAGCTGGATGCCATCTGAGGCCCCTGAGACCTTGTTCCCACCTGGTGGCCCCAACCCACACTCTTCCATGGGGGGAGCCCCTGGGCCCTGTGCCCCATGCTCCCCTCCCCCGGCTCCCTGAGACTCGGGGGCTCTGGGGCACAGGCCACGTGGAGGACGTGCTGCTCATCATGGATGTGTACAAATTGGCGCTGAGCTTCCAGTTGTGCCGCCTGGAGCAGCTGTGCCGCCAGTACATCGAGGCCTCCGTGGACCTGCAGAACGTGCTGGTCGTGTGCGAGAGTGCCGCCCGGCTGCAGCTGAGCCAACTCAAGGTGTGGGGTGGGGTCAGCGGGACCAGGGTTGGGTGGGGTGTGCTCAGGTCTAGGCCCCCTCCCTGCCCACCACTGTGAGTCCCTCACCCTGCCTGACGCCCTGGCTTGACCCCGCCTGCCTGCCTGTGCCTGTCTGCCCCAGGAGCACTGTCTGAACTTCGTGGTGAAGGAGTCCCACTTCAACCAGGTGATCATGATGAAGGAGTTCGAGCGCCTCTCCTCCCCCACTGATCGTGGAGATTGTGCGGCGGAAGCAGCAGCCGCCCCCTCGCACTCCCTCGGACCAGCCGGTGGACATTGGTAGGAAGCCCCATTCCCCTTCCCTGGGGGCTGGGAGCGATGGTGTTCATCTGTGGCAGGAGACTTGGGAGCCATGGATAGCACCTGCCAGGCCCTTGGGGTGGGTGCCATGGGACCCCAGAGTGCTCTCCTGGATACAGGCCAGAACAGATAGACACAGAAGCCCCTGACCCATGGGGCCTGCCACAGTGGGCTGTGTCCTCGTGAGCTGGAATTTCCTGAGCTGATTTCTAGGGGTGGACATGGTGCACCTCTTTTGGGCTGGGATGTCAGGTCTGATGGCCCAGAGTCACAGTGATCAATCTCTGAACTTCTCTTTGCTTGTAACGTCACAGGCCCCTTCATTCCCCCAGCTCTCCCTGGGGCCTGTGCTGACCCCAGTTGCTGGCTCTTGGTGACATCTGCAGACACCAGAGGCCATGCGGTGGGCCTGGAGGAGGCTTGATCATGAGGGGCAGCAAGGGGGCACAGCAGGCTGGGTGGAAGATGAGACGCTGGGGGGTGGACTGTGTGGGGTGCAGTGCTCGAGTCGGCCAGGGTGCCAAGGGAGGACAGAATGTGGCTGATGGTGCCTCAGGGCCAGAGTGAAGCCTCGTGCCTGGGGGAAGTTTTGTTTAGGGAAGCAACGTGGGCAGATGTGCAGGAAGGTAGTGCTGTGGGGCCCGAAGGCCAGAATCCCAGGCTGTACCTGCTCAGGGTCCCTCCCACCCCCAGGCACGTCTCTCATCCAGGACATGAAGGCGTACCTAGAGGGGGCAGGTGCAGAGTTCTGTGACATCACATTGTTGCTGGATGGGCACCCACGGCCGGCCCACAAGGCCATCCTGGCCGCCCGCTCCAGGTGGGTAGGGGCTGGCTAGGAGGGGGAGGGTGGGCCTGAACGGTGTCTTCATTTCGCTGAGAGCCGGGGTGTCTTCCACTTGCTGTCTGCAGCTACTTTGAAGCCATGTCCCGGTCCTTCATGCCCGAGGATGGGCAGGTGAACATCTCCATTGGGGAGATGGTGCCCAGCAGGCAGGCCTTCGAGTCCATGCTGCGTTACATCTACTACGGCGAGGTCAACATGCCGCCTGAGGACTCGCTGCATCCTCATGCCCCAGGGAACTCCCAGGTCCCCACTGACGGGTCCCAGCACCTGCCTCCTCACCCCAGGGAACTCCCAGGTCCCCACTGACGGGTCCCAGCACCTGCCTCCTCATGCCCCAGGGAACTCCCAGGTCCCCACTGATGAGTCCCAGCACCTGCCTTGGGCAGCTTCGAGGCCCGCTGTCCTGCCTGGGCTGGGTGATCTGGGCCCAGCACCGCCCTCCAGAGGATTTGCTGGTGCCTGGGGCTGGGACTGTTGCTCTCTGAAGCAGATGGCAGCTGGCAGGGAGAGGTTTGCAGCCAGGAGGAACCAGTGGGTTCCCGACCCTCACAATCGCCCAGAGGATGGGGTGGGTTATTGCTTTGTGTGACAGTTGATCACAGACGTGGTGCTACTCCTTTTATGTCACTTCAGTAGGGGTCTGAACATGGGGGTTCAGGATGCCCGTTAGGCCTACAGCGCTGCAGATGTGCAAACAGTATTTTTCTGGGGAGGGGATTTATGGTTTTCTCTGGATCTTGAATGGGACCTTTGACCCACTAAGTAGTTCAGAATCCATTTAGAGAGCCCGCTGGCGTCTGGGCTGGATTGGAGCCTGGCCTCCGGTGCGCTTGGGGACTCCAGCTGCGCGTCGCCCTGTCCTTCCCTGGGAGGGTACAGGTGGACCAGCTTCCTTTGGTCAGCTCCTTAACCAGGCCCCAGCTACCTGTTTGCGGCCCCCTACTATTACGGCTTCTACAACAACCGGCTGCAAGCGTACTGCAAGCAAAACCTAGAGATGAACGTGACAGTGCAGAACGTGCTGCAGGTAGCCCCCCAGCCCCGTGCCCATGGCTGCAGCTGCTACTGAGTGGGGGTGAAACGGGGAGCGCCTCAAGGTCCCTGCCGTTGCAGATCCTGGAGGCAGCTGACAAAACCCAGGCGCTGGACATGAAGCGGCACTGCCTGCACATCATTGTGCACCAGTTCACCAAGGTCAGGGCTCTGGCCTCCCCTTCAGGACTTGCTTCCCCTTGGCAGTGACCATGCCCGGGCAGGGAGGGGTGCCCAGCCTCTGTGGTCTCCTGCAGTTGCGGGCCCTGGGGGTGAGGGAAATAGAGTAGCTCACAACTGGCCGCACTTAGCCCCGTCCTCGGGACCAGCCTGAGCCCTGAGCAGGGTGGGCCATAGAGGGCTCTGCTGACCCTGGCCCTTCTGTGGATCTGGTACCATCTCCTTCTGGACTGGTTGCCTTGCAGGTCTCCAAGCTGCCCACGCTGCGGTTGCTGAGCCAGCAGCTGCTGCTGGATATCATAGACTCCCCTGGCCTCTCACATCTCCGACAAGCAGTGTGCAGAGCTGGGTGCCGACATCTGAGACCCTGTGGCACCTACCCAGCATGAAGAATTGCCATGCCTGCCTGCCCCTGCCCACTGAGAAGACTGTACTGGCCACACACGTGCCTATGGCAGTGTGGGTGCACCTGCCAGGCCAAGGGTCAGGGTGCCCAGAGCCTCCAAGAGAGCTGAGGGGATGTGTGGCCCCAGATGCCTCAATTCACTGAGGACACAGGTCCCACAGGGAGCGGATGATGAAGCAGACCCCCTCCCCTGCTGGCACCCTCTCCTGGTGTAGTGTGGGTGCAAGGTCACGGCTCAGTGATGGGGACACCAACCAGAAGTGGGGGAGAGATGGGCCTCCCACCCCATGGAGCTCAGCCTGGCATCTAAAGCTTGGGCGTGTTGTGGACCCAGGCACTGGGGCCTGTCACCAAGGCCCCTCCAACATTCGGAAGGAGGCTTGGGAGAATTGCCACTGCACCAGGGAATCTGTCTGGGCTACTCCTGCCCTGCCCACCCTTACCGAGATCCATGTAAGGGGTTCCTCCTCCCACCGCAACTTGTGAGTGGGGCCCGTATGTGGGTCTCACATGACTTGAGGTGAATCTTGGAGTGAAGGGCCCTGAGGTCAGCTCCCAGGTCGGCTGGGCTGGGCCTGATTTTCACAGGGGCTGAAGGATCCCAGCCCACCTGTGTGCATGTCAGGGCTCAGGGCTGGGCTGGGAAGAAGCCAGCAAAGTCCCCCATGTCCCTCACTGAGTATTCTGTCATAGATAAGCCTTCATTAAAGCCACAGCAGTGTTACCTACCACATACACCTTGCTGGCCTGGCCACCATTGCTGGCCTCAGCCCCTCAGCCCTCCTGCAGCCGACGACTGGCTGTGTGGCCCATGGCTTGGCAGACCCCCAGACGTAGGTTAGTTGGTCTTACCTGTCTAGCCATGCTGTCAGCTCCTTCCCCAGCCTGGGGTGACCCGGTCACATTGGGGGAGAGGAGCTGTGGAGGCCTCCAGGCTGGCCCCCCAGGGGGAACCCTGGAGTGGGTTCCTGCCGTCTTGCCCTGTACTGTGCTCTTGGCTAATGCAGAAGGTGGGCTGGGCTGCCCTTTGCCCTAGTGAGGGCCATGAGTCCATTCTGATGCTGGGGAACCAGTGTCTCCCCTTACTGGGAACAGCATTCCAGGACCCCTTTTTTTGTCATGGCTGCCATGAAGCCACAGCTCACCTTGGGGAAGTGACCTGCTCGTTTCTGGCTTTAGAGTTCATTTTCCTCCTCTGCCTGTGGCTGTGTGCACGTGGATGGGGGCCCTGAGTGGCAAGTTGCTTAGCTAACAGGAGAAATCCATAGGCAGCCCGCAGGCTGGGAAGCGGCCTGGTGCAAGATGAGCTGGGAAATAAGGGAGAGCAGGAGGTGGGGCAGAGGCTGAGCCAAAATGTGGTGAAGACACAGAATCCCAGGTGCTATGGCTGGGGAGGGTATGCCAACATGTGGAAGTGGAGTGTGGGCCAGGGCAGCCTCCTCCAAACCCCTCTCCTGGAGGGGCCAGCCCAGAAGTCTCCTTGAACTCGTCTACAAACCCTGCTCTATGCTGACCCTTGTCACTGAACCCTCAATTCTTTTCTAGACGTGATGTGAATAAATGAAATTACATGCCAAGGGTCCTAAAAAGCAAATTTTAAAAAATTTGTGTGGCAGTTTCTGGGACTAAAATGAATTCAGTTGTGCTCCTTGGCAGGGAGAGGTGAAACTTGCAGTGAGAATCATCCCACGCATGGAGCTGTTTGAGAATCTTAGCTGCAGCAAGGCCTTCCAGGTTTCTGGGAGTTGAAGGAAAAGGATGCTGAGGCCAGGACCCGAGTGCTTGTCTACAAGTTCTAGCCACCTCCTCCCAGACTTCCAGGGACTACAAATGTCACTTGTTGGGGCTTCACTACTTGCTGGCGTGCCCCAGGAGGCTGATCATTGTCATCATCGTCCGTTTTTCAAAGAGAGACAGCAGTGAAGGGAGCAGGGAGGGGGGTTGCCCTGCTTACCCACCAGGCAGATGAGTCCTGTGGACAGAAGCCTGTCATGCACCTGTTGGAGAACTGAATCCAGACTGGGTTTTAGGAGTGTTCTCAAAGGGGCTGGCTGGCTTAAGTTGGGGCTGTTTCAGATCCTGTGGAAAGGGTGCCTTGAACTGCCTTCCTGGCCCCTACTCACAACATCCTGCCCCTTCAGAAAACCCTGTGGGGCATGGAGCTGCACTGGTTGGCTGCTACTGGTCTACCAGTAGCTCTGAGGGGTGAAAGCCAGGCTCTCTGCTCTCCCTGGCAAAGAGCTTGGACTGAGCCCTCTGGGAGTTGCAGCCACTGTCTGGGGGCAGCAAGCTTAGTACCCAGAGGAGCTCCAGCCCCCAGCTGAGCCAGACAGCAGGGCCTCCTTCTAGAATCCACTTTATTATGGCACCTGGTGGGTATGGTGGATTCTGAGGGAGAAGGAGGCTACAGCCTTGCTGGGCAGCCCCCTCAGTCAGTCCAGCGGCCCCTCCCTCAGGCCATGCTGTTGCTCAGCTGCATGGCAAAGTCCTGCACATGCTCCTTCAGAGTCTGGCGGGCATCTGCCTGTGCCCGCTTCTCTCGTGCCCGCTCCTGCTGCAGCTTGGTCAGTCTCAGCCGCAGCCGCTGCTCCCGCCGCTTGCAGGCCTGCAGCTGGCGCTGGGCCTTGTCGAGGGCATCAAGGGCTGCCTCAGCTCGCCGCTTCCAGAGCAAGGCACTGCCCACCTGGTAGCTGTGTTCATTCTGGATGTAGGCTCCAGCGGGTGGTGGCAGGCGCAGCATGTAGGCTGAGGGGGGAGACTGGCCGTGGCTCGAGAGGGGAGGGCTGTGGCTCTGGTAAAGGCTGGGCACTGCAGCCTGCTTCATCTGCCTGGGCACCCAGGGGGCCCAGAAGGTCTGAAAAGGGGCTGCTAAGGCCAGGCTCCAGCCTCCCAGCTGGGGAGGCTGGCAAAGTGGCAGGTGCTGAGGCCTCTTCCACAGGAAAGCAGGTGACATCAGCAGGTGGAGGTGGAGAAAATGGAGTTGTGGGCCCTCGGCCCTCGGAGCAGCTGGTAAGGGGGAAGAGAGAGACTGATGGGCTAGGCTGAGGACCTGCCAGACCCCACTCCACCAGCCCACCTAATCCCCCAACACCCAAACCTGATCCACAGGTTCTGTGCAACCCTGTTCAGCTAGACTGCTGGCAGATGACCGAGAGCCCAGTCCCTCAGCCTAGGGATGGGAGTGGGGCTTTCCCCACCAGTACCACATACCGCTTCCTGCATCGCCTGAGCCGGGTGACTTCAGGGGGGCCAGATGGATAACTGTGCCCTTTGGTCTTGGATGTCCGGCGCAACTTGGAGAAAGACTCAAATATGGTGGGGGACTGCTCCCCTCCTTCAGCCTGTGATACCCGCTGCAGGGGAAAGCAGCCCAGATGAGCTGAAGAGCAAGTGCTGCCTCCCCAAGCCAACCTGCCCCCAGCACCCCGGAACAGCTTCCCCAGCACTAGCGCCGTGGGAGGCTGGGAAGCATCGTGCAAACAGTAAGTCTGGGGGATGCCAAGTTAGAGCTACACCAATCGCTTCCCTGCAGTACTCCTCGAAGTTGAGGTGTGTGGAAAGCCTGCAAGCAGAGCTGGGCTGACCTGCCAAAAACAATTCTTTGATGTGTGGACTCGCTGGCAGGACTGAGGCTCTGGAGAACACTCTCTGGAAAGGCTCATGTTTTTCCCTTGTGTCACTGGCAGGGATCCTGGGGCGGGTTTCATTGTACAGAGCTGGGAAGAGGAAACGGCCCCCTTGGAAGCAGGTCGGCCTGCCTGGCAGGCTGCTCAAGGGACTTCCAGGACCTGCAGCTGTCCCAATCCGCCTGAAGCCCCCACATCCTACCCCCCATGTTGGCTGCTAGGGAGGCCCACCTGATTCCCACCAGCTCAAAGCAGTTCTCCTCAAAGTGTTTGGAGCAGAAGTAGATGTACTCGGATGCCGGGTCCCACAGGCCCTGGCCGCTGGGGTCCAGCCGCTGGCAGTTGGCCAGCCACAAGCCTCGCCTCGGGTTGTCCTTCTTGGGAAGTCTGTGGAGCCACAAACCCGTGAGCAGTCGACTGTCCGCAGCCCTGGGCTCATGCTGCCCAAGCTCCCCCGCTGGGGACAAGCAGACCCAACACGCGCCGCCACGAGACCTCCCTGCGACCCCGCCGGGCAAGCACCACCCGCCCGGGCACAGACGAGGCAATGGAGGCCTAGAGAAGAAAAGCAGTTTGCTCAGCATCATCTGGCACGTAAGAGTCAGAGCGGGGCAGGTCCAAGGCTAGACTTCCCGTTCTCCCCCTTCCCGACAGCACTTGGTCCCGCCGGGACCATCCCGCTTCACTTCCCCACCCACAGGTTCAAGGTTCCTCAGGACCCGAGAAAGGCGCGAAGCGTCTACGAAGTTGCGGCCCAACGAGGCGAGCAGCAACCAGCGCATGCGCACGTCAGCCCGCGCACGCGCGCCGACCTGTGGAAGGAGATGCCGCGGCTGCGCGTCTCGCGCGTGTCCCGTGTGCAGCAGCCGGCGGCGGAGCAGTGACGCGGCATCTAGGGAAGAGGCGGGAGTTAAGTCGCGAGCGGCTGTCTGGGGATGCAGAGGAGCCTCGCGCCTTCAGCCGCCGCTCCTCCCCCTGGGGGGGTCTGACCCGTCGAGTCACCCCCGGCTCCCGGCCTGTTCTCGCCCCACCCCGTCCCAGCTGGTTCTCTAGACTCCCGTCAGCGGCACTCACGATCTGGCCATTGCTGCGCCGCCGAAGTCTCGCGAGGGGTGGCGCGCGCCGGAAGTTGGTACCATAGAGTCTGGAAGGTCGGCGGTGCTCCGCCCGTAGGGCGGGGCGGGGCGAAGTCCTAGTGAGTTGGATTCGGAAGCGGTGCGAGCGTGCGAGTTCTAGTCCAGCCCGCGTCGTCTCAGTTCCCAGACTACAGTGTTGTCACACACGTGGGCTTCTCTTTCGTCCGTTCAGAGCTCACTCTTCTCTGTAAACACCCCGGCACGATGGAGCGGCCCCAGTGTACGGGTCGGCCCGGGAGCGGAAGGCGGCAGTGCCCTGGGAGTCTCGAAAGCCGCGGGGGGCGACAGGTCGCCTCGGAAAGACTTGATTGAAGAAAGAAAACGCGGCCTGGGACTGTTGCCCAAGAGAACCCGACAGAAACCAGAGCCTGCACTCACTGCCGAGTACCGGGGGGACTTGAGGGAGGGCGAGGAATGCCCCTGACTACACTGGGGACGCGCGCTGGGCAGGAGGTTTCATTGTAGCTACCTTCCGGGCGTGACGGAGTCGGGAAGAAGCTGAGGATTCGGGTGGAAAGGCAGCGTCGGGAACTACGGTGCTCAGCTCAGTCCTTGGACACATGACCCGGCCGGCTGCCTAACCTGAGCCCTCACCTCTTCCCCTAAGACTCAGTGAAAACAGCCACTCCATTTAAGGACTTCAGAAGGTTTAAATGTAATATAATAGGCCAGGCGCTGTGCCTCACGCCTGTTAATCCCAGCATTTTGGGAGGCTGAGGCGGGCGCATCACGAGGTCAGGAGATCGAGACCATCCTGGCCAATATGGTGAAACTCCGTCTCTACTAAAAATACAATAATAATAATAATAGTAATAATCGGGTGTGGTGGCATGCGCCTGTAGTTCCAGCCACTCCGGAGGCTGAGGCAGAAGAATCGCTTGAACCCGGGAGGCAGAGGCTGCAGTGAGCCTAGATCATGTCACTGTCCTCCAGCCTGGGCGACAGAGTGAGACTCCGTCTCAAAAAGAAAAAAAAGGTAAAATTAAGCATTTTTTCCTAATTCCCTCAGTCAAGTGGTTTGAAGCCTCCATTAGGGGAGTAAAGCAATTAGTAAACATACCGACGTGCTTAATAATTTCTGCAAGAAAACATCTTTAATTTTTCCCGTAGAAATGCACTTGGAAAAGGAATGTTATCTTGAGGAGGAATCTGTCAAAGCACAACACAGGAGAAAAACAATATCGCAATACAGAAATTTTAATAGGTAGTTAGCTCTCCTAAGGTTATAGTGGGGAATACAAAGGGATGGTTGCCTGCTGCACCCTCCCCTCACTGTTTGCCTTCTTCAGCCTCAGCTTCTACGGAATCCACGCCCACCTCTTCATAATTCTTATCTAGAGCTGCCAGATCCTCGCTGGCCTCAGAGAACTCCCCCTTCTGCCTTCTGCCATGCCCTCCCCCCACGTACCAGTCCACAAAGGTGCGCATGGCCAAACTTATGGTCCAGGCAGGCCCAGGCCTCCGTGATGGCCATGGTGTTGCTCAGCATTCACATGGCCCGCTGCATGTTGGCCAGTCTCTCCCAGCAACCACTGTGCGGTGCTGGTAGTTAATGCCCACCTGTCAGAGATGGGGAACATAGAATGAAGTTTATATTGGCCTCAGAAATGGTAGCTCATGAAAATTAGAGCTGTGGACCAGTTCAAACACTGTTTTAAGGATTGGTTCTAGGCCGGTTCTAGGCCACAACCTCCACCACCCGGGTTCCAGTGATTCTCCTGCCTCAGCCTCCCGAGTAGCTGGAATTACAGGCACCTGACACCACACCTGGATAATTTTTGTATTTTTAGTAGAGACAGGGTTTCAATATGTTGGCCAGGCTGGTCTTGAACTCCTGACCTCAGGTGATCCACCCACTTTGACCTCTCAAAATGCTGGGATTATAGGCATGAGCCACCAACCACACTCAGTGTTTTTTTTTGGAGATAGGGACTTGCTCTGTCGCCCTAGGGTTAGAGTGAAGTACAGTGGTGCTATCTTGGCTCACTGCAGACTCAACCTCAAGGCTTAAGCAATCCTCCTATCTCAGCCTCCTGAGTAGCTGGGACTACAGGAAATGTGCCACCATACCCAGCTAATTTTTTATTTTTTGTAGAGACAGGGTTTTGCCATGTTGCCCAGGTTGGTCTCAAAGTCCTGGGCTCAAGCCATCCACCCAATGGGGTTACAAAGTGCTGAGATCAGAGGTGTGAGACACTGTAGCTGGACCACGTAAGTATTTTTACAATGAAAAACCCATGTTTTAATTTTGTTTTCTAAGACAGGGTCTTGCTCTGTCACCCAGGCTGGAGTGCAGAGGCGTGGTCATGGCTGACGGCAACATCTGCCTCCCAGGCTCAGGTGATCCTCCTACCTCAGCTTCACAAGTAGCGGGAACTATATGTGTGTGCCATCACACCTGGCTAATTTGTTTGTATTTTGTGTAGAGATGGGGTTGCACCATGTTAACCCGACTGATCCTGAACTCCTGGACTCAAGCACTGAACTCCTCACTCACCTGGGCCTTGTCCAATTTTTTTTTTTTTTTTTTTGTATGAGAAAGGGTCTCACTCAGTCATCCAGTCTGGAGTACACTGGTGCAATCTTGGCTCACTGCAACCTCCGCTTCCTAAGCTCAAGTGATCCTCCCACCTCAGCCTCCCAATGTGTTGGGATTACAGGTGTGAGCCATCACACCTGGCCCTTTTCCTATATTAAAAAAGAAAAAAATTGACCCAAGACATGAGAGACCATGGCAGGAAGATCACTTGAGTCCAGAAGTTTGAAAGCAGCCTGAGCAACATAGCAAGACCCCATCTCTAAAAAAAAAACGTAGCAAGGTATGGTGACCTGTACCTGTACTTCCAGCTACTTCAGGAGCTTAGGCAGGAGGACCACTTGAGCCAAGGTATTTGAGACTGCACTGAGTTATGATGACACCACTGCACTGCAGCTGGGTGAAAGTGAGACCCCAACTCAAAAAAAGAAGCAAAGTTGGCTGGGCACAGTGGCTCACGCCTGTAATCCCGGCACTTTGGGAGGCTGAGGCAGGAAGATCACCTGAGGTCGGGAGTTCGAGACCAGCCTGACCAACATGGAGAAACCCCGTTTCTACTAAAAATACGAAAATTATCTGGGGGTACTGGCAGGCACCTGTAATTTCAGCTACTCAGGAGCTACTCAAGCAGGAGAATCGCTTGAACCTGAGAGATGGAGGTTGCAGTGAGGTGAGATCGGGCCATTGCACTCCAGCCTAAACGACAGAGTGAGACTCTGTCCCAAAAAAAAAAAAAGAAAAAAAAATGGAGATTACGATACCTCACAGGGCTGTTGGGAGGATCAGAAACGAGGTTTATAAAATGCTTTTACAGAGAAATCCAGCAGTTCCAGCTTAGAGGCTGATTGTCCTGGACAGAATTGAGGAGACCAAAGCAGCCTTCACTTCGCATGAAATTCCTGGACCTTGAGAAACACACACACATAGCTGCGAGAAGCCGAATCGGGGGAAGCTGGAGAGCAACGTGAAAGGGAAGGAAGGGCTCCTCATCTCTGAGGACACAGCTACTGTGGCCCCACTGTTTCAGCTCAGAAGGTGTCTCCATCAGACAGAATGAACGGTGAGGCTGCGGGCCAGGGGAGAGTGGAAGAAGGGGAGAGGCTGTTGACAGATACAGACACACAAGACACCATGCCTCAAGAGCTTGCCTGCTGGGGGAGAGGGGGAGGGGAAAGGAAGCATCATGAGATACGGTGTGATCAGCGCAGTGAGTGAGTGTGCTGTAGCTCCCCTGGGAGGGGAAAGGCTGGGAGGGGAGGAAACCCCCCGAGCTGAGCTTCCCAAGTGAGGTGGGCGGAGCTGGACACTTTAGCAAGAACAGCAGAGGAGCAAAGGAGGGGGTGAAAAATAGTACCGTGTGTGTGTGTGTGTGTGTGTGTGTGTGTGTGTGTGTGTGTGTGTATATACTCCAAGCTTGGGGTGAGCGCACTGAATTTGGGAAGAGAGGAGCTGGCAGAGCCCAGATCCCCCATGACATGCTGTGGGTGATGTACTCAAAGCTTGAGTTTATCCAGAGGGTATAAAACTCCAACAGTTTTAAGGCAGGGCATGTTTCTGGTTTAGAAAGGTTATCAGGTAGCAGGTGGGAAGGAAGGACTGCAGCCAGGAATCCTGCAAGTTCACAGAAGCTGAGAGGGGAAGTGAGAAGAGGGAGGAGCCAGCAGGATGAGCTCCTGCAGCAGATGGGAGGGAGGGTGTGGCAAGTGGAGGGGGACGGCAGGCTCTGGGCCCCAGCTAGTGACTTGGGGAAAGGGCCCCCCCCCAACCAGGAGGCAGCCCTTAGAGGGGGGGTGATACATTTAGGTTGGACTCTCACATTCCCACATGACTTTGGGACATTTAGAGGAATGTCTGCCAGGCAGCTGGAAACACAGGTCTATGCTTCAGAGAGATCCAGGTTCCTGTGGGGCAGGGAGCTGGGGAGGAGAGCAATGGGAGAAGCCCAGGGAAGGCTGGAGTGGAGAGCTGAGGGATGGCAGAGCTGGAGGGCTGCACCCAGCTGGTGATACTGTTCCCCAGCACATACCTGCTGTGGGCACAGTAGTCCCCTGGGGACATGCTCCTTCCCCTATCTTCTGCTTGCGGTCCTGCTCAGCACTCCTTTCTCATTTGCAAACCCGGGAGAAGGAACCCCAGCTGGGTGCACCAGGCTTCAGTTCGACTTGAGCAGTGGCCAACAGAACACCTGGGTGGGGCCGGGGTCCCAGCAAGGCCCAGGAAAGGCAGGGAAGAAGATGAGGGAGACACAAGGGGTGCCAGCCACCTTCAGCAGAGCAGCACCCCAGCCCACAGAGGAGGAAGGGCAGCGAGGTGTGGGGGGAGAGGCTGGGAGGGAAGGAAGGGGCAGGAGGAGGGCCAGGCCTCAGATGCAGGGTGAGTGGCAAGGGAGGGAGCCTGTGTGCACCTGCTGGCTGCCCCTGGGTGGGGGCCACGACACAGGGATCTGTGTGGGCTGCTACAGGGCAGGTCTATGCTGGGGTCTCGGCCATCAGGCTAGCACTCACTACCAGAATCCTCAGCGTCTGGGTGACCCGGAGGCCCAGGCCCAGGCTCGGGGCTCCCATCGCAGAGATGCGGTTGTTGCTGCAACAGAGACAACAGACACCTGCGTTGTGCAAGCTTCCTAGCAGCCGTGCAGAGCCCACTGCCCCGGGTGCCCACTGGAGCTGCCATTGCAGCCACCAGGTTGGGTGTCTCGTTCCAGCCCTCCACTCACACCCAGGAGCCCTGGGCAGGTCAATGTGTAAAAGGTGGAAATGACACTGTTCAGAGGAATCATGCAGCAAACACGCCTAAAGCGTCCCCGTCCTGGTGGACACCAGCTGCCGCTCCTTGGCCCTCTGAGCTCTGCAGGGGCTCCCTTGTGCTCTGCCCTAGCTGGCACCTCATGCCTGTCACCATAACAATGTCTGTTTCAAAACATCACCTAGCTTCTGTCCGAGGCCTCTCCACCTCCTGCTGTTCCCAAACTCCAGGCCTCAGCACCATCCTGGGCCACTTTGTCTCCAGAGCCAGTCCCATTTCTCTTTCACTTCTCAGACCCCAGCTCCAGCTGTTACCTCCATTTTCAGCCTCTGGGGCCACCACCACACCAGGCTAATTTTTGTACTTTTAGTAGAGAACAGGGTTTCACCATGTTGGCCAGGCTGGTCTCGAACTCTTGACCTCAGGTGATCCGCCTGCCTCGGCCTCCCAAAGTGCTGGGATTACAGGTGTGAGCCACCACACCTGGCCTATTGTACATTTTAGAATAACTGAGGAAGTACAAATGGAATATTCATAACACAAGTGATGAATGCTTGAGGTGGTGGTTACCCAATTTACCCTGATGTGATTATTACAAGCTATATTCTTGCATCAAAATATCCTGGCCGGGCGCGGTGGCTCACGCCTATAATCCCAGCACTTTGGGAGGCCGAGGCGGGTGGATCACGAGGTCAAGAGATCGAGACCATTCTGGTCAACATGGTGAAACCCTGTCTCTACTAAAAACACAAAAAATAGCTGATTAGCTGGGCATGGTGGCGCACACCTGTAGTCCCAGCTACTTGGGAGGCTGAGGCAAGAGAATTGCTTGAACCCAGAAGGCGGAGGCTGCAGTGAGCCGAGGTCGCACCATTGCACTCCAGCCTGGGTAACAAGAGTGAAACTCCGTCTCAGAAAATATGTATCTACCTATCTATCTATCTATCTATCTATTATGTACATCATAAGTATATATATCTACTATGTACCCATACAAATTAAAAATTAAGAAATAGACCCTGTTTTGAAAAACATGAAAAAACAAAATAGAGAAAGGAAGGTAGGCAGTGTGGGGAAGAAACTCCAAGGGATATTGAGAAAGTAAAACGAGCGTAACAACACCCACCCATCCCACTCTCCATTCTCTGTCAGCACTTAGCCAGTCTGACCTTTTTTTTTTTTTTTGAGACAGAGTCTTGCTCTGTCACCCACACTGGAGTGCAATGACACGATCTCGGCTCACTGTAGCCTCTGCCTCCCGGGTTCAAGTGATTCTCCTGCCTCAGCCTCCTGAGTAGCTGGCATTACAGGTGCCCACCACCACACCCAGCTAATTTTTGTATTTGTAGTAGAGACAGGTTTCACCAGGTTGGCCAGGGTGGTCTTGAACTCCTGACCTCAGGTGATCTACTCGCCTCGGCCTCCCAAAGTGCTGGGATTACAGGTGTGAGCCACCGTGCCTGGCCCTGACCTTTTTCCAGTTTGCAAAAGCACCAGCACTGGCATGTCTGCAGGCTGTCTTCCAGTTGAAAGCCCCTTCTCCACCTGGCTAACAGCTCCTCATCCTCCTTTTTTTTTTTTTTTTTTTTTTGAGACAGGATCTCATTGTGTCACCCAGGCTGGAGTGCAATGGTGTAATCATAGCTCACTGCAGCCTTGACCTCCTCGGCTCAAGTGATCCACCTGCCTCAGCCTCCTGAGTAGCTAGGACTACAGGTATGTGCTACTGTGCCCAGCTATTTTTGTTGTTGTTGTTTTTATTTTTAGTAGAGACAAGGTCGTCTTATTACATTTCCCAGGCTGGTCTCAAACTCCATGGCTCAAGTGATCCTGAAGTCTTGGCCTCCCTAAGTGCTGAGATTACAGGCGTGAGCCTCCTTATCCTTCTAATCTGGGTTGATAGCATCAGGAAGCCTTGCCTGCCTGGCTGAGCTTACTGGATGTCCTCGAGCCCATGTCCTTCCAAGGCTCGGCCATTAGACCTCTTTCTGCCTAGTGGGTCTTTCCTACTAGTCTGAGAGTTCCTTGAAGATCTGAAGTTGGCCTCTCTCCATGATCCCAGCACCTAGCATAGGTCTAGGAAGGCTGCTTTGAGGAAATGCACAGAAGAAAAATGGATGTACTAACCAGAGGCTCAGCCAGACTGCTGGACTGGCACCCGTGGGTATAGACACTTTTGTTTAGCACCATGGAGAGCTCCCTGCACAGAAGCAAGGACTCCAGGGCATTGCCCCCTCTACCTGAGAACTAGACTCAGTGCCCAGCACTGTGTTTGATAATACAGGTGCTCAATTACATGTGCTTTTCTCTTTCCTCAAATACTTCTAGGGCTGGGAGGGTCGGTCAGTAATCCCCCCACTTTGTGGGGGAGGCCCCATTTTTGCTGGACAGCTCCAGGGTGGGAAGATTCTTTCTTCTACATACCCCTGCAACTGCCAATACTTGTTCTGTGTGACCCTTGCAGCCGTCCTGTGCCATAGGTGCTACCATTGCCATGAATCAAGTGGGGGAGGCAGAGACCCAAGCTCCTTCACCTCTCAAGGGAGCTGGGCCCACCCACAGACCTCCACTTGGAGAAAAAAAAGGCCTTGTTGGGCCTGTCCATTTCCAGGCCCCATCTACCTCCCTCATATACATGTATCTGTTTGTGGAGCCCTCACAGCACCTTAGCTTCCAGGCTATCCATCCCGGCTGCCTCTCTGGCACTTGCCGTTTGACTGTGCAGGTCCAGAGAGACATCTGTACTGTTTGTCAAAGTCTGAAATAAGCCTGTCTTTTAATTTTGCTGACTCTCAGTAGTAATTTTATTTTTATTATTTATTTATTTATTTTTGAGACAGAGTCTTGCTCTGTTGCCAGGGCTGGAGTGCAGTGGCGCTATCTCAGCTCACTGCAACCTCCGCCTCCCAGGTTCAAACAATTCTCCTGCCTCAGCCTCCCAACTAGCTGGGATTACAGGTGTGTGCCACCTCACCCAGCTAATTTTTGTATTTTTAGTAGAGACAGGTTTCATTATGTTGGCCAGGCTGGTTGAAATCCTGACCTCAGGTGATCTGCCTGCCTCAGCCTCCCAAAGTGCTAGGATTACAAGTGTGAGCCACTGCACCCAACCCCAGTAGTAATTTTTTTTAGAAGGCAAACTGGTTCTCTGGCAGTTATACTGCAGGGCCAATCAATTCTCCAAGGTCAAGGCTGGTGCCGCCCCACTCCCTCTAAGCTGCTTGAGACAGAGCAGTGCTTCTGAAACGTTGCAGAAAAGACAATTCTCCAAGGACATCCAACAAAATGCAGATTCACGGGCATTCCCCTAATAGCAGGTCCAGGGCCAGGATCTGCATGCCTAACCCAGGGTTCCAGGAGAATGTTACTATTACTGAACCATTTGAGGAGAGGCAGGTAAAAGTGCATATTCCTGGCAAAGCAACGCTCAGGGGCATGAGAGAGTGATGAGATGAAGGAATCCCAACCATGTCTGCTACCTCACTTGGAATAAAATCTTCACCCTTTTTGCCAGGACCTGCAGCCCTGCAGACCCCTCTGCCCTCTCCACCCCGCAGCCTGGCCACGCTTTCCTGACTCCCCAGCCTAGTCACACTGCTGTCAGTCTGGGAAACAGGCCCACATGCTCACGATTTCTCTGCATGAAATGCTCTCCCTCTGATCTTACCATGGCTGTCTCTTTCCCACTCTGCACATTTCAGCTTAAATGTCACCTCACATAGGCCTCCCCAGCCACCTCTTTAAAGCAGGGGGTCCCTGTTCTTCTCTAGAAGCATGCACTATTTGTTTCTTTTATAGCACCAATAATGACTGAGAATGAAGTTGTTAGCATGTGCTCCTTGAAGTCAGGAACTTGGTTTTGTTCAAGGTGGATCCCCCGGTGGCTAAGTCAGTGCCCAGTACATACAGCAGTGGTCAATGAGGTATTTGTGGAAGGAATGCAGAGTTCCGTGTGGCTGGAGTGGAAGGGGAGTGGGCCAAGGTGGCTGTGTGGGGAGCAGGAGCTCCACTGAACTCTCACGTTGCCCACCCTTTTCTTGAGCTTCCCAACCCCCAACTCTTTCTGTTGCAGGACTCTCCACCCTGCATTCAGGCACTGGGAGTCTACCATGTGCATGGCAGGTTGGGGGAATGGCTACCAGCCCGCAAAGGAGAGTGGTGGGGTGGGGTAGGGTGGGTGAGGAAGGGACTTGTATCCAGCATTGTCTGCACGGCAGAGGGTCTAGCTCCACCCCTCATGCCCCTCCTGCTCCTCCTGCAATGAGACCCCCTCCTCTATCCACCAGCAACACCAGCAGGCCCCAGGTGACACAGCCCAGCTTTCAGGGGTGGAGGTACATCCCCTGAGGAAAGGGAGCACTCACGCCTGCCCACCTGCCCCAGGCCCAGCACCTACCACAAATGCTGCTGCTTTTGCTCAGGGCACCTGCTAGGGCCTCTGCACCTGCCCCCACAGAGCCCATTGTCTCAAAGGTCCAGCCACTTGACAGATGGACTGGAGCTCAGTGGGGAAGCCAGAGCCCAGGCGCCCTGGGACAGACAGAGCAAACACACTGGCCACTATCCTGGCTCATGCTCCAGGGCTCAGCTTATTCTGCATCCTCCACCTGGAAAGCCCTCCCCTTCCCACCTGCTTAAGGAACACTTGCTTCTCCTTTCAGGCTCTGCCCAGGTCTCTTCCTCACCCCCAGCTCTCCCTGAGCCCCCAGCAGGTTAGGGGCCTGCAGGCTCCCCAATCCTTAACGCCACCTGTCACAGCCTCAATCCCATCTGTCTCCCAGATGTGGGGGATGGGGCATTTCTGGTACAGGCATAAGCTGGGGAGTGTGGGACAGACTCAGGAGCACTCCCATGGCTGCCGTCTCCCGGGGGCCTCTCCCTGGAAGCCTGGACCTAGTGTCCCTCCATTGGTACCTGGAGCCCCAGGCCATGGTGCTGGAGGTTCAGCTCTCAGGTGCTCCCTTGGCACAGAGAGCAGGAGATGAGCACAACCCTATGGACCTGGCAAGACCTCAGGTAGAGGGTGTCCCCGACCAGTTCTCCAAGCCCATGGGTGCCTGGTGGGAGTCAGGGGGACAAATGTGAACTCCTGCATGGGTACAGCCACCTGCCTCCTCTTCCCTGTGTCACTACCTGGCCTCTAAAGGCACTGCTTCCTGTGCTCCTTGGGACCACTGCCCCCCGCAACAGAGGACATCAAGGCTCAAGCAACGCAAATCTTTTCCTTGAAGACATACAGCTATGAAAGAAAGCTGACCCGGTGCGGTGGCTCACGCCTGTAATCCCAGCACTTTGGGAGGCCGAGGCAGGGGGATCATCTGAGGTCGGGAGTTCGAGACCAGCCTGACCAACATGGAGAAACCCCCGTCTCTACTAAAAATACAAAATTAGCCAGGCGTGGTGGCGCATGCCTATAATCCCACTACTCGGGAGGCTGAGGCAGGAGGATCACTTGAACCCAGGAGGCAGAGGTTGTGGTGAGCCGAGACGGTGCCATTGCACTCCAGCCTGGGCAACAAGCGCCAAACTCCGTCTCAAAAAAAAAAAAAAAGCTGGATAACCTGGGCAACATAGCCAGATAAAAAAATTATTTACATTAGTCAGATGTAGTGGCCCCCTGTAGTCTCAGTGACTCAGGAGGCTGAGGAAGGAGGCTCCTTGGAGTGCAGAGTTCAAGGCTGCTGTGAGCTCCGATCCTGCCACTGCACTGAAGCCTGGATGACAGAGCATGACCCTGGCTCTAATAAATAAATACATAAAGTCCCACAGCTAGTGGTAGCTAATCCTGCCAGAGTCAGGCCTCTGCCTGTCTGATGCCAAATATGTTTTGTGAACATCTTCCCCGGGAAAAACCGGAAATAATTCTAATTTCTATACATCCATTAGCTTAGTTTTTCCTGTGGTCTGGGAAATCCCCGCTCTGATTGCATTTTAGGGCGGGACAGCCCTTGGTGCACAGTCTGGTGGGATTTTGCATTTTAACCTCCTCCTCATGGTAAAGCTCCTGATACTGCCAGAGGCGCTGAGGGGAGGGCAGGGGGCTGGAGGCGCCCCGCAGAGGGGTACCTGCCCTGCTGGACCGGCGTCTCCTGCCTCCTCAGCCCCAGCCCGCCTCCCCCAATCCCTGAGGGAGAAGACCCCAAGGGGAGGAGACGGGCCTAATCCCTGCCCCGAGCACCTTGTGTCTCCAGGTCGGAGTCTGAATCGGCCTCGGTACCCTGCTCGGCCTCGGGGACCCCTGCGAGACGTCCACAGGCCGCCGTCGATCCTTTCTCCTGCTCTTCGTCATCTCCAGATCTCTCGCAGAAACCCCTCATGGTTACGCCCCTTTCGCAGTCTCAAACACTGAGGAGGCGACAGTTGGGGTCTCACCCTGAGCGCGGCCCGGGATGTGGGCGGAGTCAGAGACTGCGAGTACCAATCGAATGTGGCGTCCATCGACTGGCGTCCGCCACGGCCAATAGCGACTCCCTCCCCCGCGGCGGTCGCCCGGGCAACCCGGTGTTGTTGGTTGCCGTAGAAACCGCGGCCGGACTGTCCTGAGGCTCTTTGCCCGAGCGGATAAACTGCACGCGCCATGGGCCATGCACTGGGTTGGGCGCTTTGTGGGCGTTTATCTTCCCTGCTTCCCTAGGGGGTTCCAGCCTCGCCCCGCTTTCACGGACTGGGAAATACACCTAACTCCAGGACTTGTGTTTTCCTCACTGCACTGGGGAAAGTGGTGGGGACAGCTCTTCAGTAGGGCTTGGGGGAGCTGCGCAGAGCCAGGGCACCCTCTGACTCTGTGGCTCTCAGTTCTCTTGCATGCTCTGGTCTTTGCATACGCTGCTCCCTGCACCAGGAACCTCCATGCCCATCTTTGTCTGCTTTTGAACTTCAGAAATCTGCAAGTGTCAGCTCAGAGGTCACTTCTTCCTGAAGCTTTCCTAAACACCCTCGCAGCCCCACTGCTGCAGCCCTCAGGCGGCCCTCTCACAGCACTGATAACAGCTGTCCTTGCCAGAGGACAGAGGACAGGGACAGAGCTGCTGTTCTCTGCATGCCAGGGCCCAGTAAAGGGAATGTAGGGAGAGCGGGAGGTGCAGGGCAGCAGGGGTTAGGGGCTGAGGGCTGGGTGTTGGAGGCTGGATCCTGCTCTAGTGGAAGTGTCCCTTTAACAGCAGCTGGCCTGGCCTGGCTCGGGCCCTGCTTTGCCTCCTGTTCAGCTTGCCTGCAGCTGCCATGCTGACTCATGTGCCCGCAGCTAGCAGGAGCGGCAGCATGGGCTCCCCAGGGGCCACTGTAGGCTGGGGGCTTCTGGATTATAAGACGGAGAAGTATGTGATGACCAGGAACTGGCGGGTGGGCGCCCTGCAGAGGCTGCTGCAGCTTGGGATCGTGATCTATGTGGTGGGGTAAGAGAGAAGAGCTTTGGCCAGGCTGGAGGGGCAGGGGTAGAGGTGGGGGGTGAGGCTTGGTCCTGCTGGGTTGAGGTTGAGGGTTGGGCTCTTTAGGGGCTGGAGGCAAGAGGGGCAGATTGGGATGGGGTGGGAGGTAGGCGATACAAGACGGGAGAACAAGAACAAGCTGTGAGTTTGTCCTGTGTGCCCATCTGCCTCCTTCCCAACCCCTCCCCAAAACCCCACCCAGAGGGCACAGGACATTGTCCTAACATCTGTGAGAGCTGGAGCACTAGGACCCAGAGAGACCGCCAGCTGTAGCTCAGGTCAGGGGGAGCTGAGTCTAGTGAGGCTGGGGGCGGTGCTGACTGGGGAAGGTGATTGAGGACACTGGCTCTCTGGTGCATGGCTGGAGCTTCTGTCTTGTTCAGGGGGTCTGGGGTGGGAAGTGAGGCCAAGAGGAGGTGGGGCCCTCGATGCTGGGCTGGGAGCCTATAGGGTGTGGGGGAGAGAACTGAGCATGTGGGGCCCAGCTCTGCCCCTGTCACTACACGCTGGGGACACACCACACTGACCTTCTTCTCCTCTCCAGGTGGGCTCTCCTCACTAAAAAAGGCTACCAGGAGCGGGACCTGGACCCCCAGGGTTCCATCATCACCAAACTCAAAGGGGTTTCCGTGACTCAGATCAAGGAGCTTGGAAACCGACTGTGGGATGTGGCTGACTTCGTGAAACCGCCTCAGGTGGGGGCCCTAGTGCTGCTGATGAAGGTGCAAGTCCTTTGCCCACTGAGAGTTTGGACACCTGCCATGCAGCCAGTGTGTGTGAGAGAGAAGCATGTGATGCCAGAGATGGCTCTGGGGGCAGGAGTGCGGTACGGGGCGGTCTCAGGAAGAGCTTCACAGAGGAGTAGCTTCTGGACAGGACTTTTGGGGATGTATAGGTTTCTGGGTGGGAAAAGGGGCCGGTCAAGAAGCCAGGCCAGAGAAACTGCGTTTCCGGAGGCTGCCAACAGAAAAGAAAGGGGTGTCTGGGACTAATGACTTGAGCTTGAGAGTGGTGTGGGAGGGGCATGGGGGACTGGAGCCTGGAACTTCCTGAAGCCCTGCTCCCTGACCTGGGGAACCATGGTCAGGTGCTCCTCCTCTGCTCTTGTTGGCTGCGTTTCCCTCCTCCTTCCGCCCAGCTCATCCACAGCCTCAACTTCCACTCCTGCTCTTCTGATGCCCAGGGTGTAGCCCCAGTGACCACCTGCCCAGAGCACAGCTGTCTTCCAGGTGCACACCCACATGCCCAAAGATCAATTGTTTCCCTCTCCTGGCATGGCCTCTGTGACATCCACTAGTCACGAGGGCTGTGACATCCACTAGTGCCTCAGCCAGACCCATGACTCAGCCTCAACCCCTTCCTGTCCCTTCTACCATTTTTCACTGCTGCCCGTGCTATGCCTGCATGAGTCTATGGCCTCCTAGACGGCCCTTAGATGCCCCTCTCGCCCACTCCCTACTGCTTGGCGCACACCACGCAGCAGCCAGGCTGAGCTTTCACGCCGGGCATCATCAGAGCCTGCAAGTCCCCGCTTCTACCCTCAGGAGCCCCCTCCAGACCCGCCCATGACAGTGTCCACACATTCCTCCCAATCGTAATGGCTGCCACTCCCCACCACCCTCTGTCCAGCCCTCGCATTCCCTTCCGGAGTATGCATTCCCCCAAATTCACAGTCTCACTGAGCAGCACTGGAGGGTCAGTCTTTCTTTCCAATGTCTTTGTCCACCTGTTAACCACAGGCAGAGCTTTCTGTCTTCTCTCCTGGTCCCTGATATGCCAGTGGTGCTGGGTTTGCGATGGAGACTCACCTCCTCTCCATCCTGGGCAGGTGTTGGGCCCAATTCTCCCCTGGATCTTCAGTATTAGAAGCAGGACGCTGTTGGAATATTCTGGTTGAAGCCAGGAGTGGTAGCTGGAGCCTGTAGTCCCAGCATGTGGGAGTCTGAGGCAGGAGGATCTCTTGAGCCCAGGAGTTAGAGGTTGCAGTGAGCACTGATCATACCACTGCACTCCAGCCTGGGAGTCTAAGTGAAACCCTGTCTCTAAGTACACACACACAGACACACATACACTCACACACACTCACACTCACACACATACACACACACACACACACACACAAACATAAATTTTGGTTGAGCAAATGAGAAAGAAACTTGTCTCAAGAGATGGAAACAGGCACGAGGCTTCCTGGTCTCAGGAATGGCCAGAACCCCTGCCAGCCTCCCATCTCTGCTTCAATCTGCCTTACAGGGGGGACAGCGTTAATGACTTGATGGGGCCAAGATCCCTTCCCTCATAAACAGGATGCTGGCTGCCGGCCTTTCCAATCAATTCGAGCCCAGCCAGGCCAACCTTGGGATTTGCCTTCTAGGGAGAGAACATGTTCTTCTTGGTGACCAATTTCCTTGTGACGCCAGCCCAAGTTCAGGGCAGATGCCCAGAGGTGAGTTGCCCAGGACCCTCCCAGAGGGCCCTTGTTCCTCCGCCGACCCCGGGTGGCCACCCGTGTTCCCGTTTCTCCTTCCCAGGTGGCTGAAGGCTCAGCATGTGCTTGGTGTCCCCCAGGCACTGGGCTACATCTTTGTGTGAACCATTTCGTTAGTCTTCACGTATCCCCTGCCTGGTAGGAATTCCTGTGGTCCCCATTTCAGAGACTGAGGCTCAGTGAGTTTGACTCACTTTCTCAAGGCCTCCCAGCCTATAGGTGACAGGACTCTGAGCTCTGGGCAGCAGCAGTTCCTGTGAGGTGCCCAGGCCCTCCCCATCCTGGTCCTGCCTCTGGGTACTCTCCAGGTTGTTAGTGTGACACCCAGAGCTGGGCACATGCTCAGGGAAGCTCTAGCAGGAAGAGCCAAGGTGGAATATCACCTACCCTTCTCTGTGCCCAGCCTCTATTAGTGCATCCCGAGGCAGCTTGCATCTTTGTGGGCCAACACAACACACTCTTGCTCATGCTGATGAGATACACTCATCCTCCTGAGGTGTCAGGAGGAGAATGAGCATTTCTGGATCATTCTTTTCCCCTTGCCTGGAAATGTTTCTGGAATCCTGCATCTGTCACAAAGCACACTCATTCTCCTCTCCAGCTGTGGATTTTGTTTGAACTGTTGGAACTCAGGACATAGTCCTGAAAATCTATCTCCATGGTGACATCTATCTTTAAGCAAGTCCAACAGTCCCCTGCTTGCTGGGCTGGAGGGTCATTGTGCAGACACCTGTCCCCTGAGCCCTGGTGGTTGGTCCTAGCACAGTTGCTGGAGATGTCCCGTGTCCGTTGTTGGAAATGTGTACAAAGGATGTGCTTACTCTTAGTGAACCCACATGATGTCCTTCCCTTTCAGGTGTCTATTTAGTGTTCAGTTTGTAGACTGTTCTGAAATTTAGCTGGACCCGTGGGTCTATATTTTTCAGAATCCGTGCAATTCCTCTTTGTCTATAACCACACTTCTGACTCTTCCCATGAAACGCCAGGGCTGGGCCATCATTAATCAGATCTGACAACCTGGCTTCCCCAGAAGACCAGAGTTCTGCCAGCTCCTTTCAGGATCTTGGCACCTGATTTCTCCCACACGTGCACTGTGCTCCTTATAGCAGACACCGCTGAGCCTCCCCCACTGGGCCAGGGGGCTAGCTGTGCTGAATTCACAAAACTCCATCTCCTGTATCTCAAGGGCCACCTGCATGGACAGCGCAGCCAAAGTGGCAGGTCCTGTGATGGGACAGAGGCTGTAGCTAGGGGCCCCAGGGCTGCACTTGAGCAGAATCTTTGTTTGTTTGTTTGAGACAGAGATTTCACTCTTGTCACCCAGACTGGAGTGCAGTGGCCCGATCTTGGCTCACTGCAACCTCCACCTCCTGGGTTCAAGCTATTCTTCTGCCTCAGCCTCTGGAGTAGCTGGAATTACAGGCACATGTCACCACGCCCAACTAATTTTTGTATTTTTAGTAGAGACAGGGTTTCACCATGTTGGCCAGGATGGCCTTGAACTCCTGACCTCAGGTGAGCTGCCCACCTTGGCCTCCCAAAGTGCTGGGATTACAGGTGTGAGCCATTATGGCCGACTGAGCAGAATCTTAAAGGGTGAGAAGGTGGATTTGGCTGGAGAGCCAGTGGATTCGGCTGGAGCAGGACGTGCAGGCAGATGGAGCTTGGTGGGTGAAGGCCCCGAGCTGTGTGAGGTGAGGCACCTTTAGGACTACCTGCCACACAGTGGAGCTGAAGTGGAGATTTGGACTAGAGGGGGAAGAAGGTAGTTCAGGATCTCAGGGGTCCCTGTAAGCCCCACTAAGGAGCTGAACTTTTTTTTTATTGAGACAGGGTCTTGCTCTGTTGCCCAGGCTAGAATGCAGTGGTGTGATCATAGCTCACTGCAGCGTTGACATCCTGGGCTCAAGCAACTTTTCTGCCTCAGTTTCCTGAGTAGCTGGGACTACAGGTGGGCACCACCATACCTGGCAAATTATTAAACTTTTTTTTTTTTCCTGTAGCGATGAAGTCTTGCTTTGTTGCCCGGGCTGGTGTCAAACTCCTGGGCTCATGCAATCCTCCCACCTTAGCCTCTGAAAGTGCCAGGATTACAGGCGTGAGCCACCATGCCTGGCAGGAGCCACACTTAATTAGAGGAGCAGAAGGGAGCCACACGTGGGCTCAGAGGAGGGGTGCTCAATCCCCTGCACGTCGGGGTACACCACTTGGACTGCTGGGGGGAGGTGGATGAGGGCAGGGAGAGACGGAGGGGGCCCCATTCGTGGTCACTGTGGGGTCCAGCTGGGGTGGAGAGGAGGAGCAGACACAGGACATAGGTAGGGACAAAGAAGCAGAGCATGTGGCTCCTCTCAGCCTCCACCCAGTCACGATGGCCCTGTCTTTCAGAAAGTCCCACCGCCTCATTCTGGCTTCTCAGAAACATAGCATGTGGCTCCTCTCAGCCCTCCACCCAGTCACGATGGCCCTGTCTTTCAGAAAGTCCCACCGCCTCATTCTGGCTTCTCAGAGGCCCTCAGCCTTTCTTGCACCCTTGGTGCTGTGTTCTGCTGCCCCTGAGCTGAGTGCCCCGGGCAGCAGTGTCCATCCTCAGCTGGGGTAGGACTGTGCCTGGGAGAGTGCCCAACGCTCAAGGGTGCCTTCCTCTCTTGAGTCTGGGAGCCCAGAAAGCTCACCCGTCCTCCCCTTCTGCCAGAGCCCCATAGATCTGTGCCTCTGTGCAGGCATTAATGTCCCTGAGTTACAGAAGAGCGAGCAGGAAGGAGTAGCCTGTGGCCCCTCAGCAAGGGCGTGGGGTCCTGCTTCAATACCCAAGCCCCTGTGACTCTAGGGTCCTGATCTTTGTCAGCCATGCCCCCATGCCAGCCATCAAGAACTTGCCCTCCCAAGGTATCTTCACCTTCCCTGCTCTGTCGTCCAAACTGGACCAGAGGAGCTAGACCTGGATGAATCGCTGCCGCGTCCTCCGAGGACAGACCTGTCAGGAGGGAAGAGCCAGGGTGGGTTGTCTCACGCCTGTAATCCCAGCACTCTGGGAGGCCAAGACAAAGGATTGCTTGAGGCCAGGAGTTTAAAACCAGCCTGGTCAACACAGCAGAGACTCTATCTCTACAAAAGAAATATTAAAAAATCAGCCAGGCACAATGGTATGCGTCTGTAGTCCCAGCTACTGGGAAAGCTGAGGTGAGAGGATTGCTTAAGCCCAAGAAGGTGAGGCTGCAGTGAGCTGTGATCGTACCACTGCACTCCAGCCTGGGCAACAGAGTGAGACCTCATCACTAAAAATAAATGTTTTAAAAAAGGAGGAAAGGGGTCTCCCTTTGTCTTTGAAATACAGCACTCTACCCTCATCTGGCCAGGGCGTTGCTCCGCTCCCTCCTGTGACCACCTCCTTTTTTTTTTTTTTTGAGATGGAGTCTGGCTCTGTTGCCCAGGCTGGAGTGCAATGGCATGATCTCGGCTCACTGCAACCTTTGCCTCCTGGGTCCAAGCAATTCTCTTGTCTCAGCCTCCTGAGTAGCTGAGATTATAGGCACATACCACCACGCCTGGCTAATTTTTGTATTTTTAATAGAGATGGGGTTTCACCAAGTGATCAGGCTGCTCTTGAACTCCTGACCTGGTGATCCGCCTGCCTTGGCCTCCCAAAGTGCTGGGATTACAGGTGTGAGCCACCGTGCCCGGCTGACCACCTCCTTTTATTTGCACCCTCTAGCTTTCCTGTGTGGCCCCACACTCAGGGTACTCTGGCAGCCAGGTGGTGGGGACGTCTAAGGTGGGAAAGGGGCCTATCCTTCCCATCTTGAACCTCCCTGCCTTTGAGACTGGGTTGTGGAGGGGGAGACATCCCCTGTGCCATCGGTGACTGCTCTCTCACCCACCTCAGCACCCTTCTGTCCCACTGGCTAACTGCTGGGCCGACGAGGACTGCCCCGAAGGGGGAGAGAGGCACGCACAGCCACGGTAACTGTGGGCTTGGTCTTCCAGTGCTCCGCCAGGGTGGGGGCGGGGCTGGGATCCTGGGTGGCTCCTGAGTGCAGGTCCCGCTCGCCTCTGTGCCTGTATCTCTCATTCTGCCAACAACCCCCTGGCTGACACCCTCCCCAGCCCTGTGGAGATTTAAGGGTCTGGAGTTCATCTTGTGTTTTCAAGGCATAAAAACAGGCCAGTGTGTGGTTTTCAATGGGACCCACAGGACCTGTGAGATCTGGAGTTGGTGCCCAGTGGAGAGTGCTGCTGTGCCCTCGTAAGTATCCCCCACAATTCCCCACCCCCGCCTGCGCAGGGTCCCAGGCCTGGCAGAGGGCCTCACCTTCCCCTCCACCTGCAGGAGGCCCCTGCTGGCCCAGGCCCAGAACTTCACACTGTTCATCAAAAACACCGTCACCTTCAGCAAGTTCAACTTCTCCAAGTAAGCAGAGTGGGTCTCATCTGGCCCAAGATCCTCCTTGTCCCCTACCCTCGTCTGACCTCCCCCCACCCCTCCCAGGTCCAATGCCTTGGAGACCTGGGGACCCCACCTATTTTAAGCGCTGCCGCTATGAACCACGATTCAGCCCCTACTGTCCCGTGTTCCGCATTGGGGACCTTGTGGCCGAGGCTGGAGGGACCTTCGAGGACCTGGCATCACTGGTGGGTCCCGAGTTGGGGGCAGGGTTCCAGGAGGGCTCTGGGAGAGGGTTCCGGGCCCACCCACTGGTGGAACTGCTATGTGCTGTGTGCAGGGTGGCTCTGTGGGCATCCGGGTTCACTGGGATTGTGACCTGGACAGCGGGGACTCCGGCTGCCGTCCCCACTACTCCTTCCAGCTGCAGGAGAGGAGCTACAACTTCAGGTGCGGTCCCACTGCTCCCGGTGCGCAGCTGCTGTGCCTTGGCCAGCATCCCCCTCTCCCTGTGGTGGCCAGGACAGACCACACCTAGGCCCAGCCCTTCGGATATTCCACTGCGTGTGCAAGTGTGGAAAGGGGGTCCCAGGAGCAGGAGAGAGCCCTTCTCAACCCCACATCCTCCAGCACAGGCTCCATCCTGCTCCCCCCAGGTCCTGAGCCCTCCACCCCCATCTGTCCCAAGCCCCTGCCCAGCTCAGGCTCCTCACTGCCAGCTCTTTCTCCCACCCCATACCCCTCCCTGCCTCTAGCGTCTCCTCTCCACAGCAATGGGGTCTTTCATTTTTACTTTCCCCTTCAGGTTTTTTTTTTTTTTTTAGACAGAATCTCATTCTGTCACCCAGGCTGGAGTGCAGTGGCCCGATCTCAGCTCATTGCAACCTCTGCTTCCTGGGTTCAACTGATTCTCCTGCCTCAGCCTCCTGAGTAACTGGAATTACGGGTGCCTGCCACCACTCCCAGCTAAATTTTTGTATTTTGGTAGAGATAGAGTTTCATGATGTTGGCCTGTCTTAAGCCCCTGACCTCAGGTGATCCACCAACCTCAGCCTCCCAAAGTGCTGGGATTACAGATGTGAGCCACCGCCCGGCCTCCCTTTAGCTTGTAGCTAAAAATGTTCAAAAAACTCTAGACAAGCTTAAAGATTAGTACCATGAACACCCATATACCTTCATCTGGGTTTACCAGTTCTTTAGTTTACCATCTGGTCACATTTTCTTTCTCTCTCCCCTGTCTAGAGTGAACTGGATATATTTAGATAGATTTCAAACAGAACTGTTTGCAAGTAGGTGGCAGACATTCAGACTCTCACCCTTTCAACATTGTCATCAGAACAGGGACCTTCCCCACGTAACCACTGTCTTATTGTTTTGCTAAAGAAATTGATCTTTAGGTGCAGTGGCTCACGCCTGTAATCCCAACACTGTGGGAAGCTGAGGAAGGAGGATCACCTGAGCCCAGGAGTTTGAGACCAGCCTGGGCAAGATAGGGAGCTCCCCATGTCTACAAAAAATACTTTTAAAAATTAGCTGGGCATGATGGCAGACACCTATGGTCCCAGCTACTCAGGAGGCTGAGATGGGAGGATCGCTTAAGCCAGGAAGACTGAGGCTGCAGCGAGCCATGAGCATGCCACTGCACTCCAGTCAGGATGACAGAGTAAGACGGAAAGAAAGAAAAGAGAGAGAGAGAGAGAGAAAGAAAGGCAATTGACATTTAGCAGAGTCAATCTTACTTAATTTTTAAGAAATAATATAGAGATGGAGGTCTCACTCTGTGGACCAGGCTGGTCTTGAACTCCTGGCCTCAAGCAATTGTCCCACCTCAGCCTCTCAAAGTGCTGAGATTACAGGCCTGACCCACTGCTCTTGGCTGGCAGAATAAATCTCATACTTAATGTTCCCTAGCTGTGACAACAGTGACCCTAAACCTTTATACTTCCCAATCTAGGATGCACTCAAGGATCTTTTTTGTTTTGTTTTGTTTTTGAGACAGAGTTTTTGCTCTTGTTGCCCAGGCTGGAGTGCAGTGGTGCAATCTCGGCTCACTCCAACATCTACTTCCAGTGTTCCAGCAATTCTCCAGCCTCAGCCTCCGGAGTAGCTGGGATCACAGGCGCTCGTCACCATGCCCAGATAATTTTTGTATTTTTAGTAGAGATGGCGTTTCTCCATGTTGGCCAGGCTGGTCTTGAACTTCTGACCTCAGGTGACCCACTGGCCTTGGCCTCCTAAAGTACTGGGATTATAGGCGTGAGCCATCACACCTGGCCTTTTTTTTTTTTTTGAGATGAAGTTACACTTTTGACACCCAGGCTGGAGTGCAGTGGCCCGATCTCGGCTCACTGCAGCCTCTGCCTCTCAGGTTCAAGTGATTCTCCTGCCTTAGCCTCTCCAGTAGATGGGATTACAGGCACATGCCACCACACCCAGCTAATTTTTGTAATTCTAGTAGAGATGGAGTTTCACCATGTTTGCCAGGCTGGTCTTGAACTCCTGACCTCAGGTGACCCACCTGCCTTGGCCTCCCAAAGTGCTGGGATTATAGGCATGAGGCACTCCACCCGGCCTCAAGGATCTTAAATTGCATTTGTTATCATGTCTTTGAGTCTTCTAAGCAGACTTACTGGATCTTTCCACCACCAAGTGTCACCTCGTCATGCAGGCAGGCACACACACACGGCCACCAGACCTGGGATGATGATCCTCCACACAGCTCACTGCACGCTGTCTGGTCTGGCCTCCCTGACCGCCCCAGCTCTGGAACCATGCGGGGCTGGTCCCCACCCACATCCTGTTTCCCAGACCTCTGTGCTGGCAAACCACCTGTGTGCATGTTCCTCCAGGCCCAGCCTCATGTCCCCTCCAGGAAGCCTACCCCGGTACCCAGGGAAGAGTGAGTTCCCATCTCTGGAATCCCTCGGCTCTGAGCCTGTCCCTTCCCATGGCCTACTGCTGGGTCTGTTTAGGGACTCTTCTGTCCCCCTGTCCCCTCAGCAGGCAGGGAACTTCTGAGGGACAGGTCTTGGTTTGTTTTTTTCTGTTTTCCCACCAATTACACAGGGCTGAGACCCAGGACTCAGGCTTGGGCTGGGGCGTTATGGAGTCAATGGACAAGTGAGACAGAGGCTTGGCAGGGCCAGCCCCACCTGGGGGTGGGCAAAGCAGGCCATCAGAGCCCTCTCTCCTGCCACCAGGACAGCCACTCACTGGTGGGAGCAACCGGGCGTGGAGGCCCGAAGCCTGCTCAAGCTCTATGGAATCCGCTTCGACATCCTCGTCACCGGGGAGGTAGGCACAGGTAGGGGTCAGGGCAGGGATGGGAGGGGGCCGGCAGACAGGGCTGGAGGAGGCATGAGGCCGACAGTCATGGGCTGAGAAGTTCAGCTCAGATTTCTCTCAGGCAGGGAAGTTCGGGCTCATCCCCACGGCCGTCACACTGGGCACCGGGGGCAGCTTGGCTGGGCGTGGTGAGTGCGAGCAACTTGGGCGCCCGCAGGCTGCAGTGAGCGCCACTGACCAGCATGTGCCCGATGCATGCTGGACCCTCCCGTGCCTTTCCACTGAGTCTCGAGGTACAGGCTGGGGAGGTGGCAGGAGGGCAGGCTGGGGGGCTAGAACACGGCTTGGCCCTGCCTCTCTCAGGTCACCTTCTTCTGTGACCTGCTGCTGCTGTACGTGGACAGAGAAGCCCATTTCTACTGGAGGACAAAGTATGAGGAGGTGAGCTGAGGTCCCTCTGCTTGGACGCTGGGTTCTGCCACACTTAGGAAGATGTTGGCTGGATCCCTGACCTGCTGTTCTCATTTGCAGGCCAAGGCCCCGAAAGCAACCACCAACTCTGTGTGGAGCGAGCTGGCCCTTGCATCCCAAGCCCGATGGCCCAAGTGCCTTGGCCAGAGCTCAGCATCTGCACCCACGGCCACTGCTGCTGGGAGTCAGACACAGACACCAGGGTGGCCCTGTCCAAGTTCTGACACCCACTTGCCAGCCCATTCCGGAGGCCTATAGCTGCTCCCTGCTGGTTGAGAGTTGGGGGTTGGGAAGGGTGGGGCCCTGCCTGGGGATCTCAAGGATGAAGCCCCAGCATGTGGGGGTTAGGGGAGAATTCCACCCTTGAACCCCAGCAGACAGTCCCTCCCCTGACTTCCGCCTTGGCAGGGTGCTGCCTCGGGGAGACACAGAAGCCAGCTTTGTATAGAGACGGCAACAGAACCTGGCCATGGAGACTGGGAGAGCCCAGCAGGCACCCGTATTGCAGGGCTCCGACTGCATATGGCAGGGACTCCTGCTGCATCTGGGCCTAGAGGTCTCTCTCCCAGGCTCTGTCCCCAGTGTTCCTAGCAGAGGTCTGCTCACCAGCTGTCAGCATAGACCCTCCTGCTGCCTGGCCCCTGGCCCTCCTCCCCCATCTGCACCCATCATAGGTAGAGACCCCACCTTCCCATCTGTCCTGCATGGGGCTGTGCAGCTGGTGCCAAAAGGGCAAGGTAGAAAGACGAGTGATGGGGGACGGGGACTGTCTTAGCTGGTCTGGGGCTGTGATGCAGGAGGTGGGTCCTTATCTAGGGAATGGGGTGGAGCAGGCAGATAATCCACAGCTCTATCCCCCAGGTGATGGTGTAGCATGTGTCTTGGCCCACACCTGCTCAGCTTAGAGGACCAGCTGCTTTCCAGTGGTGGCCTTCTGGCTATGGAAGGCTGGAACAGGGAACAGAGGGCAGCAGGGCTGAGTTGGTGATCACTGTGTCCTTCAGGACCTTCTATATCCCTCCTCGGTGACCCCCAAGCCCAACCCCTTGGAAGCTTTTCTCCAGGCTTCCTGAGAGCCCTGGAGGTGGCAGGCTGTACATCTGAAATTCCCTTCAGTCCAAGTCATACCCAGGAAGCTGCCTGGGTAGCTGCTTGAGGGACTGATCCAAGGCTGGGTGGAGTGGCTGGAAGGAAAGTCTCCCTCAGGCTGGCCAGGTTTGCATCTGGAATCCCCCTGGGGCCTGAGCCTTTGCCATGCTCCAGGGCTCACGATCCTGATGGGAGGGCGGGGTTGCAGGAGACAAGTCTTCCCCTCTTGTCCCAGGGTGGAGCAGGGAATTTCAAGCCCCAGGGAGCCAAGGGACTGCTTTCAATTGTGGGTACCTGGTGATCGGGACATGCTGTGGAGGGCTGGGGTGGGGCTGAGGCTGGGCTGACATCTGGAATCATCTGCCACCCGGAGCCTCAGTAAAATGCATGGGGTCCCTGCTGCCTCTCAATCCCCAAGTCATGTCCATGGGGAGGTGGGCTCTGAAGGGCTAGGGTGGGAGAGGGTGGCACCTGAGGCCTGGTTATCCAAGGTGGGTCACATGCACCTGATTCTCCTTGGGGCCCAAAGAAATCTGATGTCATGGCTGGAGAAAGTCTCGGAGTAAAGCCAGCAAAGCTACCCTCTTCCTGTGCAGTCCTTACAGGCAGGACTGGGAAGTTGGGGGCCGTCTATGGTAGACACGGCACAGCCATGGGGAGACCGGAGGGGCGGTGCAAGGTGGACCTGGGGACCACACCCCCGAAGACTAGGCCCCGCAGCTTCTAGGTGTGCTAGAAGGCAGTTGGAGCAGGCCCAGACATTTGTGCACCCATGTAGGAGCATGAGGACCACACTCTCCTCAAAGCCCCTGAAGAGTGGGCAAAGATGGCAGGACAGCCGCAGCCTGGGGCCGAGCTCAGAAACAGCTGTCATCTGAGTCTGCGCACAGGTGTGCACCCCAGGGTAGTGCCTGCAGGGGTGTGTGTGTCCCTGTGGGTGTGCCTGTGTGCCTCTACCTACTCCCGGGAGGCCTCAGGCACACGCCACGCTCTGAATCCTGCTCCCCCTTTTCAGGCAGGCTCCTTGGGGCCCAAGCTCTGCTCCCTGGATCTGCTACCCAGCAGATGTGGGGAGCCTGACCCCATGCCTGCCATGGACCCCTTCTTGCCCGGTGTGTATAGCCCCCCTCTTAGCTGGGCACCTGGATCCAGGCCCACCTGTGTCCCTGACTCAGGGTGCTCCCAGGCATGGCACCTATTCTTTGCAGAGCCCCAGCACCTTTGATGTGGATTGGAGACAATCACCTGGTTCCCTGGAGCCGGTGAAGACTCAGTGCCACACAGAATGCCACAGTGGATATGCCAGTAGGCTGCATGGCTGGCCAAGCAATTATTATTATGGATCCCTGGGGCTGTGGGCCTTCCCATCCACCCCACCACACCTGCTCAGGTAGCTGGAGTTGATCATAAACAATAAGGCTCTGGGCAAAGAGTCCACGGCAGCAGTGCCAGCCAAGGCCCACTTCTGAAGGCCTGAAGTTCAGCCCCTGGGCGAAGGTCCTAAAGTCCTGAGAACTTCCCAGCCTGGGCAGGCCTGCAAACCCAGGCCACCCACAACAGAAGGGGTCCCCCAGCTTGTCAGGCCCCTATGGCCTCCCGACCAGGTGGGGAAGACAGGGCAAGCATGGACCAACCAGCTACTCCACATGGTCAGGCTCGTGGGCCGACGCCTGGCTGGGGGGCTGCACAGCCTGCACCGTCTCCTCCAGGCTGCCCCTGGGGAATACCACGTAGCGTGTGGCGTTGTCCCCCGGTGGCTCCCGCTGGTTCTCCTTGCTGTGCCAGATGCCGTAGCCGAAATACACTGCAAGTCCTGCACAGGGCAGGAGGTGGGGCGTGAGCCTGAGGTGCAGGTCCCAGCCCTTCCTGTCCTCCTTGCCCTCCTTCTGACCCCAGTCCTGGCCTGGCCCCCACTCACCCATCAGCAGCCAGATGGAGAAGCGCACCCAGGTCAGATAGCTCAGCTTCAGCATGAGGCAGATGTTGAGGAGGATGCTCAGGGCTGGAATCAGGGGCACCATGGGGATCTGAGGAGGCAGGAGCAGGGCAGGGCTGGGCCGGGCTGCAGGAAAGATCTGCCAGCCCAGGGCCCGCTTTCCCAGGAATCCACAGAGCCTTTCTCCCTCTCTGGAGATTTTGGAGACGTGCTCATTCACCATGCAAAAGGGGTGCGAGATGGGTATGCTGTCCTCCCCCAGGCCCCTGAGCCTTTTTCATTCTGGGATGGCAGTGGGGGAAGGGGAGGGAGCTGCCTGGGCCAAGCACAAGCAGGTGTTGGCTGGGGGAGGTACCCTGAAACAAGTCTTCCCGATACTGTTGCTGGTGAGCCCCCAGGACCAGGAGGCTGAGCAGAAACGCGAAACTGGTGGCCAGGAGCAGCAGGATATAACCCCAGTGCGGGAGGTGCAGCGCTGAGTTCCCAAAGACGAGTACACAGCCTAAGGTGATGACTGAGGCCAACATAACACCAAGCGCCCAAGTCACCACTGCTCCAGGGCTGTAGCCATCCAAGAAGCCCAGGTAGGGCCTCAGGGCTGGCTGCAGCTCCCCTGGCTCAGGGACGGAGGCCTGTGCAGCGCCCACCAGCTGTAGGTGGTCTGAGAAGGAGCTGTGCTGCTTGATCAGGGGGCCAGGGCTGGCTGAGCCTGGGGAGCTGGGCAGGGAAGACTTCTGGTAGCGAAGCACAATGATGCTGGTGGCCACGAAGGTGTAGGCCAGGAGTGTGCCAATGGACAGGAACTGAACCAGCGACTCCAGGTCCAGCAGCAGTGCCAGGAAGGCTGTGAGGAGCCCGAACACCAGGGTGCCCACCACAGGCACCTGTGTCCGGGGGGTGCACACGAGCAAACACCTGGAATAAGAGCCCATCGACGGCCATGGCATAGACAATGCGTGGCAGAGAGAAGAGGATGCTGAGCAGGACGGTGTTCATGGCTGTAGCAGAGAAAGTGAGGAGGGTCAGCATGGCGGAGAAGCCCACCAGGGGCCTCTGCTGGGGGCCAGTGCATGGCAGCTCCTTGGGAACACAGGCGTGAGCTTGTCTGGGCTTTCAGAGTGAGCATGAGCATGTGTAGGGGTGATAGATTGTCAGTGCTCTGCCCAGGAACAGGACGTGTGGGTTAGGTCGCAGGCCCACTGGAGCATCTAATGAGGGCTGAGTCCCTCTGCCTAGGAAATAATCTATAAGGATATGCCCAGAACTAATATACCATGGACCATCTGTGGGGAGGTCTCTTCCAAAAAGTTTCTGAAGAAACTTTTGAAGTGAAGAGTTTCTAATAATTAGCACTTTCCTTGCCCCATTGTGCAACTGGTAAAACAGCCACAGGTGAAGGTGGATTCTCCAAGAGTCTCAGGACAGGGCCCCCTAATCTTTTCCCTGCCACCCTGCCCAGGAAGGGTCCCTTACCGCAGATGGAGCCAGCTGCCACGATGAAGCCAGCCCACCTGTAGCCCCGCCGGTAGAAGGCATCTGCGAGTGCTGAGTCAGGGTCCAGGCTGTGCCAGGGCACCATGAGGGTTAGCACGGTGGAAACAAGGATGTAGGCACCAGCTGCAAGGGCAAGCGAGATGGCGATGGCCACAGGCACAGACCGCCGTGGGTTCCGAGCCTCCTCGCTGGAGGCGGCAATGACGTCGAAGCCCACGAAAGCATAGAAGCAGGAGGCAGTGCCGGCCATGACGCCGGAGAAGCCAAAGGGGGCAAAGCCTCCTTCCTCAGCGCTCCAGTTGTGGGGCTGGGCCAGGATGAAGCCCAGGATAATAATGAAGAGAATGACAAGCAGGCTGATGGTCGAGAAGGTGTGGTTGAGCCAGGAGGAGACGCGGGGCTCCACAGGAGACAAAGGCAGAGGCCAGAAGGATGATGCCAGCAGCCAGGAAGTCTGGGTACTGGGCCAGGAGGGGGCACCTCCCAGGAACCCACGTGGGTCTCAGTGAAGTTTCGGATTCTGTGGCTGAACATAGCGTCCAGGTAGCCACTCCAGGCGCGGGCCACTGCGGCGCCACCAATGATGTATTCAAGGAGCACATTCCAGCCGATGAGGAAGGCCCACAGCTCGCCCATGGATACGTAGGTGAACAGGTAGGCAGAGCCCGTGCGTGGCACACGTGCCCCCGAATTCTGCATAGCATAGAGCCGCTAGCAGGGAAGCCACAGCAGCCACACCGAAGGACAGGAGCACAGCAGGGCCAGCCATGTCCTTGGCCACGGTGCCTGTGAGCACATAGAGGCCCGAGCCCACCATGCCACCCACGCCCAGAAGAGTCAGGTCCAGTGTGGACAGGCAGCGCCGGAGTGACGTGTCCATGGTGGAGTCTTCCAGCGGCTTCAGGCGGTTCAGCTTCTGGCATAAGCGTGCCAGGCTGGCAATGCTGGGCAGCCCTGGGGCCATGGCAGGTGGCTGAGAAGAGCACCGAGCCAGCTACTGGAACCTGCTAGGGCCAGAGGGGAATGACAGTATGCCCAGCTGTGGCCTGGCCAGACTTCCATCCCTCCTGATCCGTCCACCCCCAGTCCTCTCTCCGTCCCGGGCTCGGGGGACCTGGACCTGGGACCTGAACACCCCGCACCGGGGGCCTGCTGAAGGGCTGGAATAGGACAGGTGTCAGCGCCTGTGGGCAGGGAGTCATAGGAAGCCTGGAGGCCCTGTCTGCATCCCAGGCAGCAGAGGAGGCCTGGTGGGGCCCCCACCTGCTCACCTGCTGAGTGGCCCTGAGGGTGGGGAAGGAGCAGCTGGAGGAAGTGAGAAGCTGGGGAAAGGATCAGTGGTTGGGTCCCAGAGCCAGATGAATCCCGAGGCTTCCCCAGAGTCGAGCCGGACCCGGAACAGGAGCTGCGTGCGGCTCTGCGTCGGGGGGCGTGGCCCAGGCAGCCACCTGGCCGCAGACAGTGGCGGCCACCCCACCCCCCCGCCCCCGGCCACGGCCAGGCTAGGGTATCCGCGCGCCGGGTGGAATGCAGGGGCGCCCTGGGCCCGTGCACCTCCCCCATGCCAGACACGCCGCTGCTGCCGGAGCCATTTCCGCGGCGTCCCCGTCCCCGAACACCCGCGCCTTCCCCTGCTCTTGGTCTTGAGCCCATCTCCGTCTCGGTAGGATCCGCTGCAACCCACCTGCTGCCGCCGCTGCTGCCTCAGCTCTGAGCTCTGCGCCCGCCCAGCCCAGTTCGCCAGCGCAGAGCGCACGGCCCGCCCCCGTCCCGCCCCCACCTCCAGGCGTCCCATTCGGCGCGCGGCCCCACCCGCCACCACATACTCAGATATTTCAACCTGCCCACCCTGTCTCGACCTCGCAAGGAAATTACCGGAGCTCACCGGGATCTGGGGAAGCCCTGTGACTGTGACTCGTGCACAGATGGAGAAGGTCAGACGGGCAGCTAAGTGACTAGCCTAGGTCACCTGGGGGAGGCTAAGGGGCACGTCTGAAAGTCCGCAGCCCACCCTCTTTCCACTGCAGCAGACACCCTTCTTGATTCCTCACCCCAGTACATGAACCCCACCCAGCTAGGCCCCAGCCAGGCCCTACAGCACCATGATGTGGGGGGTTGCAGCTTCAAGCACAGTGAGATAAACACACTGGTCTGGCCGAGTGGCCTGGGGCAGTCCCTGACTTCTCTCTTACAATGGGTGGCAGTCAGCCACCTTCACAGGTTGGCAAGAGACTGCAGCCTTTTGAGAGAGTTCTGCGAATTGGGGGGAACACATACTGGCTGTTTTGAACCTGCAGCTACCACGTTCTGCAAGGGAGCAAGCAGCTTCTGGGGCCAGCCTGCAGCCCTCCCGTGAGGGACTCGGGCTCCTCAGACGCCAGTGGCAGCCCCTGGTAGCCTAGGCGCCTCTGGCGGGCCCGGGAGGGCCCTACAGGACCTCAATAGCAAATCTCCACTTATGTAAATCAGCGGAGCCACTGTGTCCTGAATACTGCATCCCAGTGCCCCACGCCCCAAGCAGGCAGCTATGCACCAACACACGTGGCTATTTTTTTAATTTTATTATTTTTAGAGACTGGGTCTCACTGTTGCCAACGCTGAACTCAAACTCCTGGAAAGCTACAGACCAAATGAAATAGATGTAGAAATCCCCAGCAAAACACAGTGGACTCTTGAACAACACAGGTTTACCAATACACAGATATTTTTCAACCAAATGTGGCTCATGCCTGTAATCCCAGCACTTTGGGAGGCCGAGGTGGCTGGATAACTTGAGGAAAGGAGTTCGAAACTAGCCTGGCCAACATGGCAAAACCCCGTCCCTACTAAATATACAAAAATTAGCCCGGCGTGGTTGTGGGTGCCTGTAATCCCAGTTACTTAGGAGGCTGAGGCGGGAGGATTGTTTGAGACTGGGAGTTTGAGGCTGCAGTGAGCCATGACTGCAGTACTGCGCTCCAGCATGGGTGACAGAGGGAGACCTTGTCTCAAAAAAAAAAAAAAGAATTATCTGATGATCTCACACTTCTGAATTTGGTATTTGACTCTGCATACACAGTGGCTGCTGACCCATAGCCTCCCAGGAAAAAGGCTTGTTTTCCATGTCTCTCTCTTTTGTGCGGTTTATCATGAGGAGGAAAACAAGATTCTTCTTTCACCTCGTTTTATGTATTGAGAGCATGGCTCTGTGACCAGTGAAAATACTCTGTTTGGTTTCTGCCAGCCAGAAGGGTTGGGGGGACAAGTCGTTGCTAGACTTGCTAGCCAGCTGCCCAGGAATCAGAGACACAGTGTCTCTGAGCAACTGTTCCAGCTCTCCAAGGAGTTTGTCCTACTTATCTCAGCTTTCATTGTCCTGATAACAATTAGGATCTTTGCTTGCTTAGGCTATCTTGAGAAAGACTTTGGAGCTGGAGGGGGGATGGCATCTTTTCCAGACTGTTTGGGATGCTCTTCTGTGTCTACGGTTAATCCAGAAAAGGCATACTGATTTTAAGCCCTAAAAAGGCTTATTGGTTTTGAGTCACATTAAAGTAGAGATAACACTGAAGATTTCGACTTTTTTTTCTCTCGTTTTTATTTTATTTTTTTTAAGACGGGGTTTCACCATGTTGGTCAGGCAGGTCTTGAACTCCCGCCCTCAGGTGATCTGCCCGCCTTGGCCTCCAAAGTGCTTGGATTACAGGCATGAGCCACTATGCCCGGCCGAAGATTTAGACTTTTGAATCTACAAGTATTTTTAAGAGTGCTATTGGCAGGTGTGGTGGCTCACACCTGCAGTCTCAACACTGTGGGAGACCAAGGTGGGAGGATCACCTGAGCCCAGGAGGTTGAGGGTTCAGTGAGCTATGATCCCGCCTGCACTCCAGCCTGTGTGACACAGCGAGACCCCATCTCTAAACTAAAAAAAAAAAAGTGCTTTTATCTTAAAAAACTGTCCTATTGGTAAATAGAGAAAGATCAAATTAAAAAGAAGACACAAAGAAATATAACAGGCTGGGCACAGTGGCTCATGACTGTAATTCCAGCACTTTGGGAGGCTGTGAGGGGCGGATCATGAGGTCAGGAGTTTGAGACCAGCCTGGCCAATATAGTGAAAACCCCATCTCTACTAAAAATACAAAAATTAGCTGGGTGTGGTGTCAGGAGCCTATAGTCCCAGCTTTTCAGGAGGCTGAGTCAGAAGACTCGCTTGACTCTGGGAGGCGGAGGTTGCAGTGAGCCGAGATCGCACCACTGCACTCCAGCCTGGGCCACAGAGCAAGATTCAGTCTTAAAAAAAAAAAAAAAAAAAAATATATATATATATATACACACACACACACATATAAATATACACACACACACACATATATATACACACACATATATATACACACACATATATATATACACACACATATATATACACACACATATATATATATACACAGATATATATATACACATATATATATATATAACACACACATATATATATATATAATCGCTAGCTTTAGGGACTTCATTTAATCTTCCTCAAGATTAAAGAACAGAACTCAGATGTAGAGAGAAAGTTAAAATCTGTACTCTCTGTAAATTCTCCTTCTTCACCCACCTGTGCTCCACTCAATCTCTAAGTTCCTGTCCCTGATCCCCCAGAAGATCTTTCGGGTATCTGGGCCCCTGACTTAAACCTACCCCTCCTCAACACTTGGCCCTATCCGCCCAGCAAATTTGTTTGTTTTTTTTTTGAGACTGAGTCTCACTCTGTCACCAAGGCTGGTGTACAGTGGCGCCATCTCGGCTCACTGCAATCTCTGCCTCCCGGGTTCAAGCGATTCTCCTAGCTCAGCCTCCTGAGTAGTTGGGATTACAGGCACACACCACCATGCCTAGCTAAGTTTTGTATTTTTAGTAGAGATGGGGTTTCACCATGTTGGTCAGGCTGGTCTCGAACTCCTGACCTTGAGATCCACCCGCCTTGGCCTCCCAAAGTGCTGGGATTACAAGTGTGAACCACTGTACCCAGCCCAAATTTCTTTTCCTTCCTTCCTTCCTTCTTTCTTTCTTTTCTTCTTTTTTTCCTTTCTTTCTTTCCTTTCTTTTTCTTTCTTTCTTTCTCTCTCTTCTTTTCATCTTTTTCATCTTTTTTTTTTTTGAGACGGAGTCTCGCTCTGTCGCCTGGCTGGAGTGCGGTGGCATGATCTTGTCTCACCTACAACCTCCACCTCCCACAAGCAACTCTTTTGCCTCAGCCTCCCCAGTAGCTGGGACTACAGGCACGTGCCACCATGCCCAGCTAATTTTTGTATTTTTTTTTTTTTTTTTTGGTAGAGAAGGGGTTTCATCATGTTGGCCAGGATGGTCTCAATCTCTTGACCTCATGATCTGCCTACCTCAGCCTCCCAAAGTGCTGGGATTACAGGTGTGAGCCACCACGTCCGGCCTCAAATTTATTTTTGACCTAAAACTTTTCCAAATATCCTTTCAATGCCCAGCTGCCTACTTTAACTTCCCTTTTCCTGCAAAATTTACAGAAAGCACACCTGCCTGTTCTCCAGGCCCAAGATATACAGGTGAGATGTAAATTCTGACAGCCAGAAGATAGACCTAACACAGGCTCTGAGCAGCCAGGCTCGCTTCACTGTACCTTATAATTCTCCGACTTCCTGGGGCTCTGTAATCAAACCTCATCAACTCGAGGCATTCCCATATTTAGGCTGCAACCACAAACAAATCTACTGGACTTTTGTACTCTTAGGAAAAAGAAATCATGAACACTATCCTAGATCTCTGAGACCAAAAAAATATGCCCCCAAACTCCTTCTTGGAGAAAATCTACATTCTTTATCAGTTCCTTCAAAGTGTAAATCTTATCGTATCTTTAAAACTTAAGTATCTGAGGAATTGGGCTAGATTGGGTGGCTCATGCTTGTAATCCTAGCACTTTGGGAAGTCAAGTAGGCGGATCCCTTGAGGTCACGAGTTTGAAACCAGCCTGGCCAACATGGTGAAACCCTGTCTCTACTGAAAATATTTTAAACATTAGCCGGGTATGGTGGCATGCGCCTGTAATCCCAGCTACTTGGGAGGCTGAGGCAGGAGAATCACTGGAACCCGGGAGGCGGAGGTTGCAGTGAGCTGAGATGGTGCCATTGCACTCCAGCCTGGGCAACAGAGCCAGACTCAAAGAAAAAAAGTATCTGAGGTATCAACTAGAACAACCCCTAGTATGTCCATCTGAGATTTTAAAAAGTGTTGAATGTTTAACATTTTAGATGCTTTACTTCAATAATGTTTGATATTTGCCCAATATGCATGTCATAAAAATTGCAAGCAAAGTAAAACTTAAGATAATGATTAGCTTTGTCTACTAATGTTTCATGAAGTTTTCACAATTCCAATATAATTGTTCAACAAACTAAACTTATATAAGTGGAAGTGGGAAAAACTGTAAATAAGTTATTATTTTTTGAGACTGGGTGTTGCTGTATTGCCAGGCTGAAGAACAGTAGGGGACCAGCTCACTGCAGCCTTGAACTCCTCTCACCTGAGTATCCTGAGTAGCTGGGACTATAGGCGTGTACCACGATGCCTGGCTAATTTTTAGAAAAATTTTCTTGTACAGTGGAGTCTTGCTATGATGCCCAGGCTGGTCTCCAATTCTGGGCCTCAAGTAATTCTCCTGTCCTGGCCTCCCAAAGTACTGGGATTACAGGCAGGAGCCACTGTGCCCAGCTATAAATAACTTATTATTATTTTAATTTTAATTTTTGACTCATTACTAGACATACTATTTAAATAATGATTATATTTTATCAAATATGTCTACTTAAAAATAATTTCCAGGCGTTCAATGCTACAGTGAGTCATGATTGTGGTCTGCACTCCAGCCAACTCCCACTATTATTGAGACCTTGTCTCAGTAATAATAATAATAAAAATAATTCTCGGCCGGGAGCAGTGGCTCATGCCTGTAATCCCAGCACTTTGGGAGGCTGAGGTGGGTGGATCACCTGAGGTCAGGAGTTTGAGACCAGCCTGGCCAACATGGCGAAACCTGGTCTCTACCAAAAATACAAAAATTAGACGGGCGTGGTGGCAGGCACCTGTAATCCCAGTTACTCAGGAGGCTGAGGCAGGAGAATCGTTTGAACCTGGGAGGCAGAGGTTGCCGTGAGCTGAGATCGCACCACTGCACTCCAGTCTGGGCAATAAGACTGAGACTCTGTCTCCAAAAAAAAAAAAAAAAAATTCCAAAATCTTTTTGGTAACTTAAAACCTTAAAGTTATACTAAGTTAAATTAAAAGATGGTTATTTGTTGAATATCTAGATCATTTCCAAATAAGATATAGCACAGAAACACTAATTGTTGAACATAAGTATAAGCTTATAACTTTGGTTTCTTACTACACAGGAACAAAAGATATCTGTGTCTCTCAAGAAACATGTCTTGGGCTGGCCATGGTGGCTCACACCTGTAATCCCAGCACTTTGGGAGGCTAAGGCAGGAGGATCGAATCAGCTCAGGAATTTGGGAGCAGCCTGGGCAGCATAGTGAGACCCCATCTCTACATAAAATAATAAAATTATCTGGCTGTGGTCACGCATGCTTGTTGTCCCAGCTATTCCAGAGGCTGAGGTAGGAAGATCACTTGGGAGTTTAAGGCTGCAGAGAGCCACGATCATGCCACTGCTTGCTCTTGCTATGAGAACCTCCCTGAGCATGTGCCCAGCTCTGGGTAACACACTAACAACCTGGAGAGTACCCAGAGGCAGGACCAGGATGGGGAGGGCCTGGACACCTCACGGGAACTGCTGTCCTGTTACCCACAGGCTGGGAGGCTTTGAGAAAGTGAGTCAACCTCACTGAGCCTCAGTCTTCGCCTCTGAAATGGGGACCACAGGAATTCCTACCAGACAGGGGATATGTGAAGACTGAACAAAATGATTCACGCAAAGATGTAGCCCAGCGCCTGGGGGACACCGAGCGCATGCTGAGCCTTCAGCCACCTGGGAAGGAGAAATGGAAACACCGGGTGGCCACCCGGGGCCGGCGGAGGAACGAGGGGCCGCTGGGAGGCTCCTGGGCAAACTCACCTCTGGGCATCTGCCCTGAACTTGGGCTGGCATCACAGGACGTTGGTCACAAAGAAGAACACGTTCTCTCTCCAGGAGGCAAGTCTCAAGGTTGGCCTGGCTGGGCTCGCATTGGTTGGAAAGGCCGGCAGCCGGCATCCTGTTTATGAGGGAAGGGATCTTGGCCCCATCAAGTCATTAACGCTGTCCCCCCGGCAAGGCAGATTGAAGCAGAGATGGGAGGCTGGCAGGGGTTCTGGCCATTTCTGAGACCAGGAAGCCTCGTGCCTGTTTCCATCTCTTGAGACAAGTTTCTTTCTCATTTGCTCAACCAAAATATCTTTTTTGGGGTGAGGGCCAGAGTCTCACTCTGTCACCCCAGCTGGAGTGCAGTGGCACAATCTTGGTTCACTGCAACCTCCGCCTCCTGGGTTCAAGGGATTCTCCTGCCTCAGCCTCCCGAGTATCTGGGATTACAGGCACTCAGCATTTCACTTTGCTTGTCCAGGCTGGAGTGCAGTGGTGTCATCAGCGCTTACTGCATTCTCTAACTTCTGGGCTCAAGGGATCCTCCTGCCTCAGCCTCCCAAGTAGCTGGGACTATGGGCTCCAGCTACCATACCTGGCTTCAACCAGAATATTCCAACAGCCTGCTGCTTCTTAATACTGATGATCCAGGGGAGAGCTGGGCCCGGCATCTGCCCAGGATGGAAAGGAGGTGAGTCTCCCATCCTACACACAGCAGCACTAGCATGGCAGAGCACAGGTGAGAAGACGGAAAGCTACCTGTGGTCAAAGGATGGCCAAGGACGTTGGAAGGGGAGGCTGACCCTCCGTGCTGCTCATGAGAGCACTGTGAATTTGGGGACTGCATGCTCAGGAAGGGAAGGTGAGGGCTGTGCAGAGGGTGCTGGGAGTGGGAGCCATCAGGATTAGGAGGGATGGGCGGCAACCATCATTGGCAGGGGGCCTCCTGAGGGTAGAATCAGGAGCTGCAGGCTCTGATGATGCCCGGCGTGAAAGCTCAGCCTGGCTGCTGCGTGGTGTGCACCGAGCAGTAGGGAGTGGGCGAGAGGGGCATCTAAGGGCCCTCTAGGAGGCCATAGACTCATGCAGGCATGGCACGGGCAGCAGTGAAAAATGTTAGAAGGGACAGGAAGGGGTTGAGGCTGAGTCATGGGTCTGGCTGAGGCACTAGTGGATGTCACAGTCCAGAGGCCATGCCAGGAGAGGGAAACAATTGATCTTTGGGCATGTGGGTGTGCACCTGGAAGACAGCTGTGCTCTGGGCAGGTGGTCACTGGGGCTACACCCTGGGCATCAGAAGAGCAGGAGTGGAAGTTGAGGCTGTGGATGAGCTGGGTGGAAGGAGGAGGGAAACGCAGCCGAGAAGAGCAGAGGAGGAGCACCTGACCATGGTTCCCCAGGTCAGGGAGCAGGGCTTCAGGAAGTTCCAGGCTCCAGCCCCCCACGCCCCTCCCACACCACTCTCAAGCTCAAGTCATTAGTCCCAGACACCCCTTTCTTTTCTATTGGCAGCCTCCAGAAATGCAGTTTCTCTGGTCTGGCTTCTTGACTGGCCCCTTTTCCCACCCAGAAACCTCCTATACATCCCCAAAAGTCCTGTCCAGGAGCTACTCCTCTGCGAAGCCCTTCCTGAGACCGCCCCCGTACTGCAACCCCCCACCCTGCGAGCCATCTCTGGCATCACATGCTTCTCTCTCACACACACTGGCTGCATGGCAGGTGTCCAAACTCTCAGTGGGCAAAGGACTTGCACCTCCATCAGCAGCAGTAGGGCCCCCACCTGAGGCGGCTTCACGAAGTCAGCCACATCCCACAGCCGGTCTCCAAGCTCCTTGATCTGAGTCACGGAAACCCCTTTGAGTTTGGTGATGATGGAACCCTGGGGGTCCAGGTCCCGCTCCTGGTAGCCTTTTTTGGTGAGGAGAGCCCACCTGGAGAGGAGAAGAAGGTCAGTGTGGTGTGTCCCCAGCCGTGTAGTGACAGGGGCAGAGCTGGGCCCCACATGCTCAGTTCTCTCCCCCACACCCTATAGGCTCCCAGCCCAGCATCGAGGGCCCCACCTCCTCTTTGGCCTCACTTCCCACCCCAGACCCCCTGAACAAGACAGAAGCTCCAGCCATGCACCAGAGAGCCAGTGTCCTCAATCACCTTCCCCAGCCAGCACCACCCCCAGCCTAAGCTGGCGGTCTCTCTGGGGGCCTAGTGCTCCAGCTCTCACAGATGTTAAGGACAATGTCCTGTGCCCTCTGCGTGGGGTTTTGGGGAGGGGTTGGGGAAGGAGGCAGATGAGCACGCAGGACAAACTCACAGCTTGTTCTTGTTCTCCCGTCTTGTATCGCCTACCTCCCACCCCATCCCAATCTGCCCCTCTTGCCTCCAGCCCCTAAAGAGCCCAACCCTCAACCTCAACCCAGCAGGACCAAGCCTCACCCCCACCTCTACCCCTGCCCCTCCAGCCTGTCCAAAGCTCTTCTCTCTTACCCCACCACATAGATCACGATCCCAAGCTGCAGCAGCCTCTGCAGGGCGCCCACCCGCCAGTTCCTGGTCATCCCATACTTCTCCGTCTTATAATCCAGAAGCCCCCAGCCTACTGTGGCCCCTGGGGAGCCCATGCTGCCGCTCCTGCTAGCTGCGGGCACATGAGTCAGCATGGCAGCTGCAGGAACAGCTGAACAGGAGGCAAAGCAGGGCCCGAGCCAGGCCAGGCCAGCTGCTGTTAAAGGGACACTTCCACTAGAGCAGGATCCAGCCTCCAACACCCAGCCCTCAGCCCCTAACCGCAGCTGCCTTGCACCTCCCACCCTCCCTACATTCCCTTTACTGGGCCCTGGCATGCAGAGAACAGCAGCTCTGTCCCTGTCCTCTGTCCTCTGGCAAGGACAGCTGTTATCAGTGCTGTGAGAGGGCCGCCTGAGGGCAGCAAGAGCTCAGTGGGGTTCTGAGTAAAGCTTCAGGAAGAAGTGATCTCTGAGCTGACACTTGCAGATTCTGAAGTTCAAAAGCAGACAAAGATGGGGATGGAGGTTCCCAGGGGAGCGAACAGCGCATGCAAAGGCCAGCGCATGCAAGAGAACTAAGAGCCACAGACTGAGAGCAGTGACCTGGCTCTTCGGGGTTCCCCAGGCCCTCCTGAAACGCTGTCCCCCAAGTGCAGTGAGGAAAACACAAGCTCTGGAGTCAGGCGTGTTTCCCAGTCCGTGAAAGGGGGGCGATGATGGAACCGCCTAGCGAGGCAGGGAAGATAAACGCCGCAAAGCGCCTAACCCCGTCCAGGGTCCTTGCAGCAGGCAGCTATCCGCCAGGGCCAGGAATCTCTGCGCAGGCCAGCCACGGTTTCTACGGCAACCAACACCACCGGGTTGCCGGGGCGACCGCCGCGGGGGGAGCGCATCGCTATTGGCCGTGGTGGACGCCAGTCGGTGGACGCCACATTCGATTGGTCAGCGCAGCCGTAGATTCCGCCCAAATCCACGGGCCGAGCTCCGGGTGAGGCGCCACGAGGTAGCCGCCTCAGCATCTGAGACTGCGAAAGGGTCTTAACCATGAGGGGTTCCAGCGAGAGACCTGGGGAGGATGAAGAGCAGAAGGAAGAGGCTATGGCGGCATATGGGCGTCTTTCAGGGGTCCCTGAGGCGGAGCAGGGTTCCGAGGCCGATTCGGACTCCGACCTGGAGGCGGAAGGTGCTACGGGCAGGGGCCAGGCCCGACTCCTCGCGTTTGGGGTCTTCTCCCGCAGGAGTGGGGGAGGCGGGCTGGGGCCAAGGGGGCAGGAGACCCCTGTCCAGCTGGAGACGTACACCGCTGCGGGGCGCCTCCAGCTCCCTGCCCTCCCTTCAGAGCTCCCAGAAGCATTAGGTTAAAATGCAAAGTCCCGCCAGACAGTACACCAAAGACTGTCTGCCCTGAAATGGGGCCAGAGCTGGGTTTTCCCAGTCCACAGGAAAAACTAAGCTAATAGATGTATAGGCTTGTTGGGCGCCGTGACTCACGCCTGTAATCCCAGCACTTTGGGAGGCCGAGGCAGGTGGATCACGAGGTCAGGAGTTCAAGACCAGCCTGGCCAACATGGTGAAACCTCACCTCTACTAAAAGTACAAAAATTAGCCGGGCGTAGTGGCGCGCGCCTGTAGTCCCAGCTACTCAGGAGGCTGAGGCAGGAAAACCGCTTGAACCTGGGAGGCGGAAGTTGCAGTGAGCCAGGGTTGTGCCACTGCACTCCAGTCTGGGTAGCAGAGCGAGACTCCGTGTCAACAAACAAACAAACAAATAAGATGAATAGAATTTAGAACTATTTCAGTTTTTTCTACCGTTAAATGTTTACAAAACATTGGTGGCCTGCAATCCGGGTTAAAAGACACAGCGTGCAATTTGGCATCAGACAGGCAGGCAGAGGCCTGACTCTGGCAGGATTAGCTACTACTAGCTGTGGGATTCTCAGCACAGGCCAGCCACGGTTTCTACAGCAACCAGCAACAGTGGGTTGCCTGGGCTCATATTTAATAATAAATAAATAAATAAATAACTTATTTATTTATTTATTTATTAGAGCCAGGGTCTTGCTCTGTCACCCAGGCTTCAGTGTAGGATGATAGCTCATGGTAGCCTTGAACTCTGCGCTCCAGTGAGGCTTGTGCCTCAGCCTCCTGAGTATCTGGGACTACAGGGGGGCCACCACGTCAGCGAATTTACATACTTTTTTGTCTGGCTATTTTGCCCGGGTTGTCCAGCTTTCTTTCATAGCTGTATGACTTTAAGGAAAAGATTTGTGTTGCCTGAACCTTGGTGTCCTCGTCTGTCATAAGGGGGCAGTGGTCCCAAGGAGCAGAGGAGGCAGTGCTTCTAGAGGGAAATTATAGGCCAGGTAGCGACACAGGGCAGGGGAGGAGGGAGGTGGCTGTAGCCATGCAGGGGTTCACATTTGTCCCCCTGTCTCCTACCAGGCACCCATGGGCTTGGAGAACTGGTCGGGGACACCCTCTACCTGAGGTCTTGCCAGGCCCATAGCGTTGTGCCTGTCTCCTGCTTTCTGTGCCAAGGGAGTGCCCCAGAGCTGAACCTCCGGCACCGTGGCCTGGGGCCCCAGGTACCACTGGAGAAACACTAGGTCCAGACTTCCAGGGAGAGGCCCCGGGAGACAGCAGCCATGGGAGTGCTCCTGAGTCTGTCCCACACTCCCCAGCTTCTGTCTGTGACAGGCATGCCCCATCCCCCACATCTGGGACACAGATGAGATTGAGGCTGTGACAGGTGGCGTTAAGGGTTGGGGGAGCCTGCAGACGCCTAACCTGCTGGGGGCTCAGGGAGAGCTGGGGGTGGGGAGGAGACCTGGGCGGAGCCTAAAAGGAGAAGCAAGTGTTCCTTAAGCAGGTGGGGAAGGGGAGGGCTTTCTAGGGGGAGGACGTGGAGTGGGCTGAGCCCTGGAGCATGAGCCAGGATAGTGGCCAGTGTGCTTGCTCTGTCTGTCCCAGGGCGCCCGTGCTCTGGCTTCCTCGTTGAGCTCCAATGCATATGTCAAGCGGCTGGACCTTCGAGACAATGGGCTCTGTGGGGCGGGTGCAGAGGCCCTGGCAGGTGCCCTGAGCAAAAGCAGCAGCATCTGTGGTAGGTGCTGAGCCTGGGGCAGGTGGGCAGGCGTGAGTGCTCCCTTTCCTCAGGGATGTACCTCCACCCCTGAAAGCTGGGCTGTGTCACCTGGGGCCTGCTGGTGTTGCTGGTGGATAGAGGAGGGGTCTCGTCACAGGAGGGGACATGAGGGGTGGAGCTAGACCCTCTGCTGTGCAGACAATGCTGGATACAAGTCCCTTCCTCACCCACCCCACCCCATCCCATTACTCCCCTCCCTTGCTGGCCAGCATCCCCTCTTCACCAAGCACATGGTAGACTCTCAGTACCTGAATCCACACAGGGACTGGGGGTTGGGCATTGTAAGAAGCAGGTAGGTAATGTGGGAGTTCGGTGGGGCTGGATCCAAAATGCCAGCTCTGCCACTGAAGAGCTGGATACCTGGGCAAGCAGCTTAACCTCTCTGAGCGTCAGCTTTCCAGTCTGTGAAATGCCCCCCCCACAATACCTCATAGGCTTGGGGCTGTGGTGAGCATGAAGTAAAATGCACTCCTGAAGTGTCAGCAGTGTATGACCTACGTAAGTGCTCCATGCACAGCCACTTGGGCTATTATTGCCAATCCTGGCAGTAGGGCAGTGAGGGCTTTTGAAGTGGCTGGTGATATCACTGCCACAGTCATCAATGTGATGACTGCCCCTTCACCATGGCCGTCTCTACAGTACCAGGAGGTAGGTGGTTTTTAACCACTTGACACAGAAGCTCCTGCGCACACAGGGGAGGGGGGAGGTCAGGGGCCAGAGGGGACCCAGTCACTGGGAGCCACAACCACCACACAACGCTAGGACAGTTCTCCTGTAAGGCCCCTTCCTCTGCCTCAGACCTGGAGGTTTAGGGGATAGCAGAAGAGGTATGAGGTGGGTGCCTGGCTTTGTATACCACTGATAAAGGAGCGGTTTCGTCCCCCAGATGTGGACCTGTCGGAGAACCAGCTGGGAGTGGCAGGAGCGCAGGCCCTCTGTGCCGCCCTCACCAGGAACCGGGCTGTGCAGGAGATGCAGCTGTCAGGGAATGGCCTGGAGGAGCAGGCGGCCCAGCACCTTGCTGAACTCCTGCTGGCTCACACAGACCTGAAGTCCCTGGACCTGAGCTATAACCAGCTGAATGAGCAAGCAGGTAACACCCACCCAGGGCACCATGGGCCATGAAAGCTCAGCTTCCCGTGGCAGGGGTGGGTGGGGCTGGGCAGGACCGCACTGCACATCGCCAGGGAGCACGTGCTCTGACTCCTGCTCCCCCACAGCCACCTTGGCCCACTCCCCTTCCACTCCAGCCACACAGAACTCTTCATTCCTTCCACAAATGCCTCATTGCCCACTGCTGTATGTACCAGGCACTGACTTAGCCACCGGGGGATCCACCTTGAACAAAACCAAGTTCCTGACCTCAAGGAGCACATGCTAACTTCATTCTCAGTTATTATTGGTGCTATAAAAGAAACAAATAGTGCATGCTTCTAGAGAAGAACGGGGGACCCCCTGCTTTAAAGAGGCGGCTGGGGAGGCCTTTGTGAGGTGACATTTAAGCTGAAATGTGCAGAGTGGGAAAGAGACAGCCATGGTAAGGTCAGAGGGAGAGCATTTCATGCAGAGGAATCGTGAGCATGTGGGCCTGTTTCCCAGACTGACAGCAGTGTGACTAGGCTGGGGAGTCAGGAAAGCGTGGCCAGGCTGCGGGGTGGCGAGGGCAGAGGGGTCTGCAGGGCTGTAGGTCCTGGCAAAAAGGGTGAAGATTTTATTCCAAGTGAGGTAGCAGACATGGTTGGGATTCCTTCATCTCATCACTCTCTCTCATGCCCCTAAGCGTTTACAGGGGCTATCTGCTTTGCCAGGAATTTGCACTGCTACCCGCCTCTCCTCAAATGGTCCAGTAATAGTAACGACCACCTGGGACCCTGGGTGAGGCATGCAGATGCTGACCCTGGAACCTCCTGAACCAAACTCTTAGGGGAATGCTGGCGAATCTGCATTTTAATGGATGCCCCAGGAGAACTGTCTTTCCTGCAACATTTCAGAAGCATTGCTCTGTCTCAAGCAGTTTACAGCAAGCAGGGTGACATGAGCCTTGGCCTGTGAGAATTGGCCGTGGCATGTAACTTCCAGAGAACCAGTTTTCCTTCTAAGAAAATTATTGCCAGAAGTCAGTGAAATTAAAAGTGAGGCTTGGTAGGGCACTGTGGCTAGCTGTAATTCCAGCAACACTTCTGGAGGCTGAGCGGGGAGGATTGCTTGAGGCCGGTAGTTTGAAACCAAGCTGGGCAACATAGGGAGCCCCAGTGGTGACAAAAAATAATTTAAAAATTAGCCCCAAGTGGTGGCATGTTCCTGTAGTCTCAGGAGGCCGAGGTGAAAGAATCGCTTGAGCCCGAGACATCAAGACTGCAGTGAGCCGTGACTGCTCCATTGCACTCCAGGTTGGGCAACAGTGAGACAACAAAGACGACCTTTCTTCCCCTCCTTAGTGCCTGTTTCCCTGTTATGATGGTAAAAGCAGGTACTGTGAGTGCAGCTGGGTTTTGTTTCTTATGCAGGTGCTTTCTTGTGTGATAACTGTTTGCTTTAGTGTTCCTGTGAGGGTTGTGGGATGACTGCTGGAAGGTTCTGTTTGGCCATGCCGCTCCGCCTTCATCTCCAGGTTTCCATATTTTGCCCAGGCTGGTCTTGAACTCCTGGCCTCAAGAAATCCTCCTGCCTCAGCCTCCTGTGTTGCTGGGACCACAGGCACATACCACTGCCTGGCTTTCACCTTCTTTTCTCTACCACCCCCATCTCCTCTCTACCACAACTGTGCCAGCCCCGTCACCTCGTGCCTAGCCTATGGCACCAGCCTTCCACCTGGTCCCCCAGCCTCTTGCCTCTGCCCCCACCCAGCCCAGTCTATCCTGAATGCCTGCCACTTGCTGAAATGCTAATCTAGTCTCATCACTTCCTAAGGCCCTCCGTGACTCCTTGCCACTTGTATGTGTTGCCTAAGCCCCTTACCTTGGCACTCAAGGCCTCTCAGCATCTCTTCAGTGCCCATTACTCCTGCCTCACCTCACTGGCTTCCACCTTCCCGGCCCCAGCTCCAGGCCTGCGTGCATTTCCACAGGTGCCTCTGCCATTTGCATTTTCCTGTGCCTCCTCTCCACTGTGTGTACACACATGCCCGTGGGGAATTCCTCAGTCCCGGGTTATCTCCTCTGTCCTCTTTCCTGACTACCCCCAAGACAGGTTAGCTACCACTCTGTTCCCATGCCTCCCCCCTTGCAGTCCACATGAATGGCTCACATCCCATTTGTATTTGTATCTCTCTATGAAATGTGAGTTCCTGAAGGGCATGGCAGGCCATATTGGTTTCATGTCTGTGACCCTCCTGCCCAGCAGAGGCTCGGCACACAGCGGGCATCAGTGTGATCTTTTGAAGGAGTGAAGAGAGTGAGTCAGAAGGTCTCTCTTGGTGTTTCTGAAGGGGAGACACTCGGACCAGCCCTGGCAGAAAACACAGGACTCACCGAGCTAAATGTGAGCTGGAATCACCTCCGAGGCCCAGGAGCTGTGGCATTTGCCAGGGGACTGGAGGTACGGAGCCCCCACCCAGTCAGCCCTGCAGCTTGTCTGCTGGGGCCAGTCTCCCAGGGGCCAGCTGTCTATGCAGCTCTTTGGAAATGAACTTTGGATCTTCTAAGCACAGCTTAAAGATTGTTTCTTTAGGTGATTTTAATTTCCTGGCTTCACTTAGTGACTACAATATGCTGTGCTCACTGTCACATCATTTCCTGAAGGGTCACTGTTGAATGTTTTGCACCTTTCCCAGGCAGCACAGACACCAGCTGGGAAGGGACATCCATGCGGTCCGGTGACGCACGCTCACTGTTGGGCTTACGCAGGTGCTCTCCTGAGATGACGCCTTGCACCCGTGGATGCCAGCACAGCCTCTCAAACGTCCACGTGCTCCCTTGCATGTTGTGGTTCATAGGGCTTGGCTCAAGCTGATGCTAGGGTGGCACAGGGTATCTGCAATGTCCCCAGTGCCAGATACCCTGTGGAGTCCTCCTCAGGCCACGGCCATTGCTGTCTTGCCCTGATACAGGGGCTGACCTTGAGGTCCTGCCCCACAAGGTGGCATGTCACACTCTGTCTTGCCAGAGCACCCACCGTTCTCCCCATCACAGTACCCTGGGCAGGTTTCATCTGACAGCCATTTACTGGGGCTTGGGATCCCTGCCCTCCAGAGACATTAAGTGGGTGTGGAGTCTGATCAATGTTTCTGGGGCCTGCTGCTGTTCCACATACACCCCTCCCAGTCTCTCTGAGGGCCATTCACATCTACACTGGCCCTTTCCTGTTGTGTTCTGGGCCATTAGGCTCTGCTGGCCACCGTCATCCAAGCTGCAGCCACCGGGGTCCTGGATGGCACTGTCCTGATCCTTTCTTGGAGCCTCTGCCCTTCTACCCTTTGTCCCTGATTTTTGCACCTCAGGGCTCCTGGTCTCTGAGGCTGCGGCACCGTGGCTTGCTCCACTGTCACACAGGGTCCCTTGACTTCACTCTTTGGTGTTCTAGGCAAACATCTTCCTTAAAGTTCTAGACATCTCATACAATGGCTTTGGGGGATCCTGGAGCCTCTGCAGTGGGTGAGGCTCTGAAGACCAACAACGTGTTGGAGGAACTCAACATGAGGTGAGGATCCCCAAGGGGCCACCCCAGGAATCACACGCTGCATGATCTTGCTGCTGAACCACACAGTGCCGTGATCTCGGCTGACTGCAACCTTCGCCTCCAGGGTTCAAGCAGTTCTCTACCTCAGCCTCCCGAGTAGCTGGGATTATAGGTGCCCGCCACCACGCCCGGCTAATTTTTTGCATTTTTAGTAGAGACAGCGTTTCACCATCTTGGCCAGGCTGGTCTTGAATTCCTGACCTCGTGATCCACCTGCCTTGCCTCTCAAAGTGCTGGGATTACAGGCGTGAGCCACTCCACCCGGCTCTCCGTCCTCCTTATCACTGGAGTTTATTATTTGTTTGTTTGTTTAAAACAGAGTCTTGCTTTATTGCCCAGGCTGGAGTGCAGTGATGAGATCATGGCTCACTGTACCCTTGACCTCCCAGGCTCAAACAATCCTGCCACCTCATCCTCCCAAGTAGCTGGGACCACAGGAGTATGTCACCAAGCCTGGCTAATTTTTTATTTTTTGTAGAGACAGTCTCTTGCTGGCCTTGAACTCTTGGGCTCAAGCAGTCTTCCCACCTCAGCCTCCAAAAGTGCTGAAATTACAGTCATGGGGAGTTCATCATTGTTGCATAGTGACCTGTGATTCCTGCGCACAGGCGGATGGCTGCAAATTCCACACGGTGTATAAAGCGTCTTCGGCAGAGCCTGGTGCGTGGCGGGTGTTCCAGTGAAGCTTTTCTCCCTTGTAGAAGAGGAGCCAAGGCCAGGTTCTGTGGCTCAACACCGTAATCCCAGCACTTCCAAAGGCTGCGGTGGGAGGATCCATTGGGGACAGGATTTTGAGACCAGGCTAGGCAACGTAGCGTGACTCCATTTCTACACAAAGTGTGAAAATTGTCCATTTCTGGTGGCATGCACCTATCATTCCTAGTACTTGGGAGGCGGAGGCAAGAGGATTGCTTGATCCTAGGAGTCCGGAGTTGAGGCTGCAGTGAGCTGTCATCATGCCACTGCCCTGCATCCTGAGTGCCAGAGCGAGAAAAATGAGCCTAGTCTGGATGGGGCAAGGCAGGACCCTGACAAGTGGGCCCCGGTGCCTGTTTTGCTCAGCACGTGGCTACTGGAGCATGCCCTGTGTGAGGGGCTCCTCCAGGCCAGGTGGAGTCCCAGCCTAGTGGGGTGGCACAAGCCCAGAGGGAAGAAAGAGGTGGGTGCCAGAGAGGTCATGGGCCAGAGGCCAAGGAGGTCATGGGCTGCTGTGACTGAGACCCTCCCCAGGGGGCAGCCCCCTTCTGGGCAAGGAGGCCTCTCTCAATCCTGCTCACCTTTCCTCCCATGGGAGGAGCTAAGACGAGGGGCAGCCACAGGGGCTGAAAATGGAGGTAACAGCTGGAGCTGGGGTCTGAGAAGTGAAAGAGAAATGGGACTGGCTCTGGAGACAAAGTGGCCCAGGACAGTGCTGAGGCCTGGAGTTTGGGAACAGCAGGAGGTGGAGAGGCCTCGGACAGAAGCTAGGTGATTTTTTGAAACAGACATTGTTATGGTGACAGGCATGAGGTGCCAGCTAGGGCAGAGCACATGGGAACCCCTGCAGAGCTCAGAGGGCCAAGGAGCGGCAGCTGGTGTCCACCAGGACGGGGACGCTTTAGGCGTGTTTGCTGCATGATTCCTCTGAACGGTGTCATTTCCACCTTTTACACATTGACCTGCCCAGGGCTCCTGGGTGTGAGTGGAGGGCTGGAACGAGACACCCAACCTGGTGGCTGCAATGGCAGCTCCAGTGGGCACCCGGGGCAGTGGGCTCTGCACGGCTGCTAGGAAGCTTGCACAACGCAGGTGTCTGTTGTCTCTGTTGCAGCAACAACCGCATCTCTGCGATGGGAGCCCTGAGCCTGGGCCTGGGCCTCCGGGTCAACCAGACGCTGAGGATTCTGGTAGTGAGTGCTAGCCTGATGGCCGAGACCCCAGCATAGACCTGCCCTGTAGCAGCCCACACAGATCCCCTGCGTCGTGGCCCCCACCCAGGGGCAGCCAGCAGGTGCACACAGGCTCCCTCCCTTGCCACTCACCCTGCATCTGAGGCCTGGCCCTCCTCCTGCCCCTTCCTTCCCTCCCAGCCTCTCCCCCACACCTCGCTGCCCTTCCTCCTCTGTGGGCTGGGGTGCTGCTCTGCTGAAGGTGGCTGGCACCCCTTGTGTCTCCCTCATCTTCTTCCCTGCCTTTCCTGGGCCTTGCTGGGACCCCGGCCCCACCCAGGTGTTCTGTTGGCCACTGCTCAGCCTGAACTGAAGCCTGGTGCACCCAGCTGGGGTTCCTTCCCCCGGGTTTGCAGATGGGGGAGGGAGTGCTGAGCAGGACAGGGAGCAGAAGATAGACGGGGGAGGGAGTTAGGCGAGGCGGGAGCAGGTCCCCAGGGGACAACTGTGCCCACATCCGGTATGTGCTAAGGGACAGTATCGCCAGCTGGGTGCAGCCATCCAGCTCTGCCATCCCTCAGCTCCCCACCCCAGCCTTCCCTGGGCTTCTCCCATTGCTCTCCTCCCCTGCTCTCTGCCCCACAGGAACCTGGACCTCTCTGAAGCATAGACCTGTGTTTCCAGCTGCCTGGTAGACATTCCTCTAAATGTCCTAAAGTCAATGTGACAGTCCAACCTCCATATATCACCCCCCCTCTAAGGGCTGCCTCCTGGTGAGGGCTCCTTCTTCCCAAGTCACTAGGTGGGGCCCAGAGCGTGCCCGCTGCCCTTCCCTTTCCCCCCACCGTCCCTCCCACCTCCTGCAGGGGCTCACCCTGCTGGCTCCTCCCTCTTCTCACTTCTGTGAACTTGCAGGGTTCCTGGCTGCAGTCCTTCCTTCCCAGCTGCTACCCCTTTCTTCCCAGCTGCGACCTTTCTAAACCAGAAAATTGCCCTGCTTTAAAATGGTTGGAGTTTTATCCCCACTGGATAAACTCAGTCTTTGATTGCGGCATCATGTCATGGGGGGCTGGGTGTGAGTGGTTCACACCAATAATCCCAGCACTTTGGGAGGCTGAGGCAGGCAGATCACCTGAGGTCAGGAGTTTGAGCCCAGACCGGCCAACATGGCGAAACCCTATCTCTACTGAAAACACAAAAAAATTAGCCGGACATGGTGGTGCACATCTGTAATCCCAGCTACTCGGGAGGCTGAGTCAGGAGAATCCTTTGAACCCAGGAGGCGAAGGTTGCACTGAGCTGCGATCTCACCACTGCACTTCAGTCTGGGTGACAGAGCAATATTTTGTCTCAAACAAAAAAAAAGTAACACAGCATGTCATGGGGGATCTGGGCTCTGCCAGCCCCTCTCTTCCAAGTTCAGTGTGCTCACCCCAAGCTTGGAGTGCGCACGCCGCGCACACACACACACACACACACACACACACACACACACACGGTACTATTTTCACCCCCTCCTTTGCTCCTCTGCTGTTCTTGCTGAAGTGTCCAGCTCCGCCTACCTCACTTGGGAAGCTCAGCTCCGGGGTTTCCTCCCCTCCCAGCCTTTCCCCTCCCAGGGGGAGCTAGAGCACACTCGCTCACCTGCTGATCACACCGGTATCTCATGATGCTTCCTTTCCCTCCCCCTCTCCCCCAGCAGGCAATTTCTTAAAGGCAAAGGTTTGTCTTGCATGTCTGTATCAGTCAGAGGCATCTACTTTCCTCTCTCCCCTGGCCCCACAGCCTCACCAGAGCATTCTGTCTGACCGTCTGACGGAGACACCTTCTGAGCTGAGACAGTCAGGCCATCCTAGCTATGTCCCCAGAGATGAGGATCCCCCCTTCTTCCCTTTCACGTCGATCTCCGGCTTCCCCGGACCTGGCCTCTCGCAGCTTTGTGTGTGTGTTTCTTAGGTGTCCAGGAATCCTATGCGAAGCGAAGGCTGCTTTGGTCTCCTCAAGTCTGTCCAGGACAATCCAGCCTCTGCCCTGGAACTGCTGGATTTCTCTGTAAGAGCATTTTATAAACCTTGTTTCTGATCCTACCAACATTCCTGTGAGGTATCATAATCTCCATTTTAGAGGAGCAAAGTGAGGGTTAGAGAAATCAAGAGCCCTGCCCAGATACACGGTGTGGCAGAGGCAGAGTTGCAACAGGGACCTGAATGCAGGGCATGGGGCCACTTGGCTCTGCCCCCTCTGGACTGGAGGTCTCGCGGGATCTCGCCTGGAGCCCCTGCCTGGGTTCTTCATTAGCTGAGAGAGGATAAGTGGGTGTCTGGTCACGATGCTCCCTGTCCACTGGTGTTTAGAGTGAGACTCTGTCTCAAAAAACAAAAACAAAAACAAAAAACCAACCAAAACAAAAGAAAACAATTAGCCTGAACTGATTCTCTATTTTCTATTTCTTCACTGTTGTCTGTTATTACTAGTACAATTTGACTAGCCCAGGTTTTATCCTGAGCTTTCTGGGAAATAGTTTTGAAGACTTATATAGTTCAAGGAAAATCTTTCCCCTGGGCTCAGACTTGTGTTTTTGTGAAATGGGGCTAACGTCTACCCCCCAAGGCCATCATAAACATAAGCTGAGATGACAGACCTAAGGGAAAAGGCTTGCACAGAGAAAGACTCAATCAGTGCCAGTTCTGTTCTTCACAACCCCTTGGATTTTAGTTTTTGTTTGTTTTGAGATGGAGTCTTGCTCTGTTGCAAGGCTCAAGTGCAGTGACACACTCTCAGCTCGCTGCAACCTCCACCTCCCGAGTTCAAATGATTCCCCTACTTAAGCCTCCTGAGTAGCTGGGACTATAGGCACCCACCACCATGCCTGGCTAATTGTTTGTATTTTTAGTAGAGATGGGGTTTCATCATGTTGGCCAGGATGGTCTTGACCTCCCAACCTCGTGATTCTCCCACCTCGGCCTCCCAAAGTGCTGGGAATAAAGGTATGAGCTACCATGCCTGGAGGTTTTTAGTTTTTAATTGAGGAACAATATTTATGCTGAAAAATGCACAAAGATTAAGCATAGAGCTTGGAGAATTTTCACAAACAGCATAAGTGTCTATGTAACCAGCCCCCAGATCTGAAAATACAGCATAGCTGGGCATGGTGGCGGCCACCTGTATACCCTGCTCTTCTGGAAGCTTAAGCGAGAGGATAGCTCGAGTCCAGGAGCTCAGGGATGAAGTGAGCTATGATTGAGCCACCGCACTCCAGTCTGGTGACAGAATACGATCCCATCTCTAAATAAATAAATACAGCAGGCCCCTAAATGTTCCCCATTGTCCCCTTCCCATCCTGGATCTTACATCCACAGGAGAGAAGCCGCCTGAAGGAGCTTCTCTGAGACCTTGTGTGTTTGCATAAAAAATGGTCAAGTTCTCAGAGAGTAACAAAGTTCGTCCTTGTCATGGGTTTCTCTTCAGGATATCCAGGTGAACACAGAGTTTGATGACCTTGCTAACTCAGTGAAGAGAGTTCTTCCAGCGCTCTGCATAAACACTGGTGCTCGCAAAGTGGAGTATAAAAAGGAGTTGCTGCCAGTCTTCAGACCAGCCCTGCCGGGATCTGTCCGTAAGTGATCTTGGAGTGTGGCTTCCTCATCTCCAATCAGCTGCTTCGACCTCCAGGGTCAGGAGCTGTTTGACTCACGAGGCCTTGTTACCACTTGTGTCTGCACTGAGTCCTATGTCAGCTGTGTGCTAAGTCCTACTGAGCTGGCCTTCACGACGATTCACACACCTGTACCCTCCCCTGTGCTCCATGGACCCTGCACTCATCTGGGCCTTCATGTGCTCTCACTCATTCATGTCACACAAACCCCTACGATGTGCTGCATATTGAGAGGACATGGTATCTAAGATGCATGCCCAAGCAAGTCCCTCCCTTCCCCATGTTCATATTCTGGTGACTTCAGGAAACTATTAAAATATAAAGAGGAGTGCACACTCTATTTTGAGAATGCAAATGGGCACAGCCTTTTTGGAAGGCAGTTTATCATTATGCACTGAGAGCCTTAAAACTGCCTGTGCCGTTTGATCCAATCATTTGACTAATGTGCTCTAGAGGAATAACCAGAGATGCATCAAAGATTGATGCCTAAAGATGCTCATGGGGCCGAGTACAGTGGGTCACACCTGTAATCCTAGCACTTTGGGAGGCCTAGACAGTTGGATAACTTGAGGTCAGGAGTTCAAGACCAACCTGACCAACATGGTGAAACCCCGTCTCTACTAAAAATACAAAATTAGCTGGGTGTGGTGGCGCACACCTGTAATCCCAGCTACCTGGGAGGCTGAGGCAGGAGAATCGCTTGAACCCAGGAGGTGGCGATTGCAGTGAGTGGAGATCACACTATTGCACTATAGCCTGGGCGGCAAGCAAAACCCTGTCTCCAAAAAAAAAAACGGCATGGTAGTTCAAGCCTATATAATTCCAGCACTTTGGGAAGCCGAGGCGGGCAGATCACCTGAGGTCAGGAGTTCAAGACCAGCCTGACCGACATGGAGAAACCCCATCTCTACTAAAAATACAAAATTAGCCGGGCGTGGTGGCACCTGCTTGTAATCTCAAGTACTTGGGAGGCTGAGGCAGGAGTATTGCTTGAACCCGGGAGGCAGAGGTTGCGGTGAGCCGAGGTTGTGCCATTGCACTCTAGCCTGGGCAGCAAGAGTGAAACTCCGTCTCAAGAAAAAAAAAAAAAGATGCTCATGGAAATGCTGTTTATCATAATGAAAATTGGAAGTGTCCCCCAATAACAGGGGATTGGCCAACTCAGATTTGGAACTCTGCAAATGTTAAAAGCCACATATTCAAAGAACACTTAGCAATTCATGAAAATACACGTGATTAATGTTAAGTGAGAAAATTGGGAGGAAAAAAATCAGATGGCAGCTGGGTCTGGTGGCATGTGCCTGTAGTCCCAGCCATCCAGCCATTTAGAGGCTGATGTAGGAGGACTGCTCGAGCTCAGGAGTTGGACACCAGCTGGGACAATACAATAAGGCCCTGTTTTTAAAAATAAATAAATAAATCACTTGATTTATCTGACAGTTCCTCAAAAGGAATTCTATGATGGTCTTCATCATAGAATGACCATATAACCCATTAATTCCATTCCTAGGTATATACTTAAGAGAAATGACAACATATGTCCCTGTAAGAATTTGTACATGAATATCCATAGCAGCATTATTTATAATATTCTGAGGGTGAATATGCCCACCAGTGGATACATACAATGTGGTATATCCATACAATGGAATATTATTTGGGAATAAAAAGGAATTTGAGGTGATAAAAAGGTTCTAAAATATATTGTGGTGATGGCTACATAATTGTGCATATTCTAAAGGCAATTGAATGTATACTTTTATTCAAGGGTGGACAGTATGGTATGTGAATGACATCTCAATAAAACTGTTTTGAAAACAAGGAAAAGTACTGAAACATGCTAAAAATGGATGAAACTTGAAAACATGATGCTAAATGAAAGAAGCCAGTCACAAGCCCACATGTTGTATGATTGCATTTATATGAAACATCTGGAATAGGCAAATTTATAGAGGCAGAAAGTAGATTATAGGTTGCCTAGGTGTAGAGAAATAAAGGGATTGGAGGTAAAGGATATGGATTTCTTTGGAGGGGGGTGATAAAAATGTTCTAAACTTGATTGTGGTGATGGGCAAGTCTATGAATATGCTAAAAATCACTCAATTTTACATTTTTAATGGGTGATTTGTATGGTATGTGAATTATATCTCAAGGAAGCTGTTAAAAATATCATACTGGTTGAGCCTAGTGGTATTTTAAAAAGTATGAATATAGGCCGGGCTTGGTGGCTCATGCCTGTCCCAGCACTTTGGGAGGCTGAGGCAGGTGGATCACCTGAGGTCAGGAGTTCAAGACCAGCCTGACTAACATGGTGAAACCCTGTCTCTACTAAAAATACAAAAATTAACTGGGTATGGTGGCACATGCTTGTAGTCCCAGCTACTCAGGAGGCTGAGGCAGGAGAATCGCTTGAACCTGGGAGGTGGAGGTTGCAGTGAGCTGAGCTCATGCCATTGCACTCCAGCCTGGATGAGAACAAGACTCCTTCTCAAAATAAAAATAAAAATAAAAGAATGGAGAATCAGGCTTGGTGCACTGGCAGATGCTTGCAGAAATTTGGGAGGCCAATATGGGAGTATAGCTTGAAGCTGGGAGTTCCAGACCAGCCTGGGCAACATAGTGAGATGCCCGTTTCTACAAAAAACATTTTTAAAAATTAGCTGGGCATGGTGGCACGTTCCTGTCATTCCAGCTATCTGGGATGCTGAGGCGGGAGGATCACTTGAACCTGGGAGTTTGAGGCTGTAGTGAGTGATGATGGCACCACTGCACTCCAGCCTGGTTGAGAGAATGAGAACCTGTCTCAAAAAAAAAAAAAAAAAAGAAAAAGAAAAAAGAATGGAAGGATCAAACTGGGCATGGTGATGCATGCTTGCCTGTAGGCTCAGCCTACAAGGGACACTGAGGTAGGAGGATCATTTGAGCCTGGGAATTTGAGTCCAGCCTGGACAACATAGTGAGATCCTACCTTAAAAAAAAAAAAAAGGAAGAATTAGATAATGGTTCCAAATCCTTCAAAATGAGTATTGAGTCCCAACTTGGCACTTTCCTGGGCAGGGATGTGCCCTCTTCCTCCTTTAGTGAGAAGGAGCCAGAAACTTACTCCTTCTCACTAAAAAAAGTGAGAAAAATAAAAATAGCTCAGAGCACTTTGAGCTATGTGAGGTAGGCAGAATTTATCAGGCCCAGAGACATGAATATAGGACTTCAGGCAGGGCATGGTGGCTCATGCCTGTAATCCCAGACTCGGGAGGCCAAGGTGGGAGGATCGCTTTAGTCCTCTGCCTCCCAGGCCAAGGTGGGAGGATCGCTTTAGTCCAGGAGATTTGAGACCAGACTGGGCAACATCAGGAGATCCTTGTCTCCTCAAAAACTTAAAAAAAAAAAAAATACCTGGCATGGTGGCACACACCTATGGTCCTGAGCCCAGGAGGTTGAGGCTGGAGTGAGCTATGACCTTGCCAGTACATTCCAGCCTGGGGTACAGAGCAAGACCCTGTCTCAAAATAATAACAATGTGCCAGGTGCAGTGGCTCACGCCTGTAATCCCGGCTCTTTGGGAGGCCAGAGTGGGCAGATAACTTGAGGTCAGGAGTTCGAGACCAGCCTGGCCAACATAGTAAAACCCTGTGTCTTCTAAACATACAAAAATTAGCCAGGTATGGTGGTGCGTGCCTGTAATCCCAGCTACTTGGGAGGCTGAGGCAGGAGAATTGCTTGAACCCAGGAGGCGGAAGTTGCAGTGAGCCGAGATCGTGCCACTGCACTCCAGCCTGGACAACAGAGCAAGACTCCATCTCAAAAAAACCCAAACCAAAACAAAACAAAAAACAAAATAATAATTATAATAATGAAAAGAAAAAGAAAAATGAATATGAGACTTCAGTAACATTCTTTGTATCCATACCTGGGGGCAATTGTTGAAAGGCATTTTGTTTCTGACTAGCTTAACCCATTATCTTCCTGTCTCTGGAATTTATGATACAAAGAATAATGTACAGATAACCAATAGCTTATGTTGTTTTAATATAAATTCTTGTGACCAGGGAAGCCGAAGTGATAGGATTGTTTGAGGCCAGGAGTTGAAGACCAGCCTCAGCGAGACCCATCTCAATTTTTTTACAAGGAGCAATTCTTGGTAAACCATTTAGGAACTGCCTCTTCTTTTCTCTTAAAAACAGCATCTCTGGCCAGATGCGGTGGTTCCCACCTAATCCCAGCCTTTGGGAGGCTAAAGCAGGCAGGTCACCTGAGCCCAGGAGTTCGAGACCAACCCTGACAACATGGAGAAAGCCTGTGTCTACAAAAAATACAAAAAAATTAGCTGGGCGTGGTGGCACGTGAATGTAGTCCCAGCTATTCGGGAGGCTGAGGTGAGAGGATCACCTGAGCCTGAGGAGGTTTGAGGCTGCAGTGAGCGGTGATCTCACCACTGCACTCTAGCCTGGGCAACAGAGTGAGACCCTGTCTCAAAAAATAATAAAATAACATAGAAACAGCATTTTATAACTGCAGGATTACAGGGGTGGTGGCTCACGCCTGTAATTGAAGCACTTTGGGAGGTTGAGGCGGGCAGATTATGAGGTCAGGAGTTCGAGACCAGCCTTGCCAACATGGTGAAACGCTGTCTCCACTAAAAATACAAAAAGTAGCTGGGTGTGGTGGCACGTGCCTGTACTTAGAGCTATTCAGGAGTCTGAGGCAGGAGAATCACTTAAACCCAGGAGGCAGAGGTTGCCGTGAGTCAAGGTTATGCCACTACACTCCAGCCTGGGCAACAGAGTGAGACTCTGTCTCAAAAAATAAAAATAATAAAATAACATAGAAACAGCATTTTATAACTGCCACTAATTAAGAGCGTATTTTATTATTATTATTTTTTGAGATGGAGTCTTGCTCTGTAGCCCAGGCTGGAGTGCAGTGGCGCGATCTTGGCTCACTGCAACTCCGCTCCCGGGTCCCGATTCAAGCAGTTCTCCTACCTCAGCCTCCCAACAGTAGCTGGGATTACAGGCACAAGCCACCATGTCCAGCTAATTTTTGTATTTTTTTAGTAGAGATGGGGTTTCACCATGTTGGCCAGTCTGGTCTTGAACTACTGACCTCGTGATCCGCCCACCTCGGCCTCCCAAAGTGCTGAGATTATAGGCGTGAGCCACTGTGCCAGGCCAAGAGTGTATATTTAAAACAACTTGAATCTATGCTTCAACTTTCTAGGCTGAAGTTCTCAAATGTGGCAATAATACACGTTTTGTTTTTTATTTAAAGAGCTCTGTCACTCAGAGTCTCACTCTGTTACCCAGGCTGAGGTGCAGTGGTGCAATCTCTGCTCACTCCAACCTCTGCCTCCCAGGCTTAAGGGATTCTCCTGCCTCAGCCTCCCAAATAGCTGAGACTACAGGCAAGTGCCATCACGCCTAATTTTTGCATTTTTAGTAGAGAGGGGGTTTCACCATGTTGTCCAGGCTGATCTCAAACTCCTGACCTTGTCATCCACCTGCCTTGGCCTCCCAAACTGCTGGGATTACAGGTGTGAGCCATTGCACGTGATCTTTTTTTTTTTTTTTTTTTTTGAGATGGAGTTTCGCTCTTGTTGCCCAGGCTGGAGTGCAATGGCGCAATCTTGGCTCACAGAAACCTCCGTCTCCCAGGTTCAAGCTCAAGTGATTCTCCTGCCTCAGCCTCCAGAGTAGCTGGGATTACAGGCATGTGCCACCACACCCTGCTAATTTTGTATTTTTAGTAGAGATGGAGTCTCTGCATGTTAGTCAGGCTGATCTCAAACTCCCGACCTCAGGTGATCTGCCTGCCTTGGCCTCCTAAAGTGCTGGGATTACAGGTGTGAGCCACTGCGCCTGGCCAAATAATGCTCATCTTTAAATCTGACAGGGCTGACAAACCCTGGAAATATGAAACCAACATAACTTTAAGCCATAATGGATATTAAGAAAACAATCCTGGAACACTTCACGCATCATGTGCTCTCGGGGTTAGTGGGGGAGCCCTGTTGAGGCCGCCTCACTTTATGAAGGATGAGGAGGCCCAGAAGAGAAAGGCCTGCAGCTTCCTGAAGTGGGAAAACCATCTTTGTTTAGCCCTGCTCCCTTGGGAGGGGCTACTGAGTCAGATGGGTCGGACAGTGGGGTTGAATCAAGTGTGGCTGAAGGGTGGAGTGGGAGGGTAGGGTGACTGATGCCCCAAAACCTGGTCCCTGGAGGGTCCTCCTACGCACCAAAAATAGTCAATGACCACTGAATGTTAAAACAGACTTCACGCTATAATCCCAGTGCTTTGGGAGGCTGGGGGAGGAAGACCCCTTGAGGCCAAGAGTTCAAGACCAGCCTGGGCAAAAAAACAACCAACAGAAAACAGCCAGGCATGGTGGCCTGCACCTGTAGTCCCAGCTACTTGAGAGGCTGAGGTGGGAGGATCACCTGAGCCCAGGAGTTTCAGGCTACAGTGAGTCATGATTGCACCACTGCACTCCAGCTTGGGTGACAGAGGCAGACTCCCTCTAAAAAACCCCCAAAATTTAGATGAACAAAACTTAAAAATATAAAAATAAAACAACAAAAAACCAGCCTGGCTCATTCTCTTCAAGGTCAGTGCTCCTGCTACTCTGAAACCAGCTGGGGGCCACTTGGCGTTTTGTGAGCCCCTAACGAAGCAAACTCCGGCACGTGGCAGCCTGTTGGCCTCCCACCATCGGGGGAATCCCCGTAGCTGGGGCGTGGGCCAGACCAAGGTGGGACGCCTTCTGCCATTTACCTTTGGTGTGGCCTATGTGAGCCTGACTCCCTACCATTTCCCATCTGGGCAGAGCTGGTTGGGGAATGAGGATCTGTCCCTTCCTGCGTGTCCCCAAGGGTGGCCTTTCTTGCTCTGTAGTGGCACCACCACCCTGCGGCGGCGTGGGCCGACCAACATTTGGGTTAGGAAGGAAAACAGGGGCAGAGCTGAGGAGAGAACTGAGAGGGAAAGAAGCCACCACTGGCCCTGCTGGAGAAGCAGCCGCAGCAGGGCAGGTGGCGTCGGCGGTGGTGTCTCACTGGTGGCGGGCAGCACAGCAGGCCCTTTAGTCTGTGGCTCACCTAATACTCCTGTCGGACAGTGCTGCTTCAGCACATTCATGACACGCCTTCTCCAGCAACCCCAAGTCAGGGGCATGAGCTATCCATGCAATTATTATTATTATTTTTTGAGTTAGAGTTTTGCTCATTTCCCAGGCTGGAGTGCAGTGGTGTGATCTCGGCTCACCACAACCTCCGCCTCCCGGGTTCAAGCGATTCTCCTGCTTCAGCCCCCTGAGTAGCTGGGATTACAGGCATGCACCACCACGCCTGGCTAATTTTGTATTTTTAGTAGAGATGGGGTTTCTCCATGTTGGTCAGGCTGGTCTCGAACTCCTAACCTCAGGTGATCTGCCCGCCTCGGCCTCCCAAAGTGTGTGAGCCACCAAGCCCGGCCACAGTTTTAAATATTCTAGTAACCACAAAAGTAAAAGAAAATGTGAAATTAACTCAAATAATGTATTTTAATTTACCCAAAATATCCAACATATTATAATTTTGACATGTAATCAGTACATAAGTTATTCATGAAATGTTGTAATCACTTTTTTTCCTTTTTATTTATTAATTTTAAATAGAAATGGGATTTCACCATATTGCCTAGGCCAGTCTCAAACTCCTGGACTCAAGTTATCCAGCCACCTTGGCCTCCCAAAGTGATGAGACTACAGGTGTGAGCCACTGCGCCCGGCCCTGCATTCAGTTTTGTTCTTTTGTTTGTAGAGACCAGATCTCACTATGTTGCCCAGGCTGGTCTTGAACTCCTGGGCTCAAGTGATCCTCCTGCCTCTGCCTTGCAGTGTTGGGATTAGAGGTGTGAGTCACCATGTCCTGTGTTCACTTTTGTACCAGTCCTTTGGCACCTGCTGTGCAAAACACACGCGGTGCAGTGACCATGCCAGCCATGGATAGCTCGTAGTTCCTGTATCAGGCAGAACAGCTCATGTGAGACTCACAGCTTCCACACACTAAATGTCATCTTACAAGCTCTGGACAACTTTTAAAAATGTGTAGTTTCCCTAAACTTAAAGAGACTGCTTGACTGAATTTATTTTTTCCCTCAATGACTCCAGACCCTCACCACGACAAGCATGCCCCTCTGTGCTTCTGGGGTCTTCTGTTTCCCACTCCCTGTGGGTATGAGTGAGCCTGGTGGTGGCTGTCTGCACAGGCTGTCTGGATGGCTTGGGGACAGGCATCCGGAGAAGCTGGGGCAGCTGCTGCAGGTCACAGAGGCAGGCTTGAGTATGCCTGGCCAATGGCCTGGAGAGCCCCACACCTGAGTCCTGTGGGAAATCTATGGCCTCCATGTCCCCCAGCTGGATCACTCCAACACCTCCCCCGCCCCCCCGCCTTATGTTCTCCACCCCAGATTCCGCCATTACTGGTGCAGCTGGAGCTCTGTGTGTTCAGATGCTGCAACACGCAGGCCTGAGAGAGCTCTCGGTATCCCATCTGCAGCCTCTGTCTCTCACTCCGCAGAACGCTCCTGGTGTGGCCCCACCTCTGACCCACTCCCCTCCACCTCCTCTCCAGGTTCCCCTCTATCTCCACGGGGCATCCCCCAAGGGCCCCTGTGCCCTTATGTCCTGGCCTTCTGCTGCCAGCCTACAGGACCAGCCCTGCACTATGCTTCCAGGACAGAGGCCTCGAACAGCAAACAACCACAAGGGGTCCAGCACTCCAGGCCACTCCTGTCCTCGTGCTCCAGGCTTCCTCCCTCCTCTCAGAGCCCCTGTTCACTCACAGGGCACCTCTGATCCTCCTGGCCCCTCTATGCCTGTGTTCCCAGCAATACGACCCACATATGCATTATTTTTTTTTTTTGAAATGGAGTCTCGCTCTGTCTCCCAGGCTAGAGTGCAGTGGTGCGATCTCAGCTCACTGCAGTCTCTGGCTCCCATGTTCAAGTGATTCTCGTGCCTGATCCTCCCGAGTAGCATAGGCATACACCACAACACCTGGCTTATTTTATTTTATTTTATTTTTGTAGAGACAGGGTTTGCCATGTTGGCCAGACTGGTCTCTAACCCCGGACCTCAGGCGATCTGCCTGCCTCAGCCTCCCAAAGTGCTAGGATTACAGGCGTGAGCCACTGTGCCCAGCCCCCCGAATACATCTTGACTGTGTCCTGCCACCTCCCTTCTCCTGGCCTGGGCCCACCAGCACCTGGACAGCTCTCTGCCTCGCCCACCCTCTCCCACCACCCCAGCTCACACCTTCAGGGCCCTGCCGACCCCTCCTGTACCGCCCTGTGTAGCCTTTACTGCTCTCCTGGCTCAGAAGCCTCCTCCTGTCTCCATCACTGGTGGTTTTTCTTGCCACCTCTCACTGGACTGAGTGTGGTCATCTCACTTCCCTGCCACACCCTCTGCACTGAGAGCCAGCCTGGCACCCAGAGTCCCTGAGAGAGTGGCAACGTCCCCTGGAGTGACAGAGACCCTTTTCCCAGTTTCTTCCTCCCCCATGGAAATCTGCCCTTCAGTTGCTCATCTCAGCCTGCAGTCCATGCAGCCCTACCCCAGGGTGTCCCTCAGCCCCTCCCCCACCCTCCCTTGGGCCTGAACTCTGGGTGGCAGTGAGGTGGGCACTGCTGGGAGGGGCATGCAGGAGGTGCGACCAGAGCCCCCGGGCTCTCACAGGACCCTGGCTCTGGGCCCCTGGCCTCATCACACCTGGGGACACCTGGAAGGTGGCTCTAACTCAGGAGTGAGGTGGGTAAGGGGGCTGGAGTGTGGCCATGGGACCAGCACACGGCATACGTGTGGCGCTGCCCAAGAGGCTTGGGGAAGGCGGAGCCTCTGTTTCAGCCTCCAGACTTCCTGTCTGGGTAGGGGACAGCTTCTAAGAGGCCGAGGTGTTTGTCACGCCCGGGGCTGTGGTCTCCAGCACAGCACACCACCCCTCGGCCTGCTGTCCTTCCCTGGAGGGGGCGTTCTTTACAGGGCACAAGTCTCACTCACCACAGTTCGCCTCTGGGGTGTGGGATGTTGATCCTGTCCCCGGATGCCAGCCCAGCTGTGGGTTCTAGAACCACTGTCGTACCATATCTCTAATAAACAGAGCCAGGAATCTTGCGATGCCGCTCATCTTGCCCCAGGGCTCTGGCTGCACCTCCTGCATGCCCCTCCGCACAATGCCAATCTCACTGCCACTCAGAGCTCAGGGCCGCAGGGCAGTGATGGCCTACATGGTCCCGCCCTTGCAACTTAAAGCTTCTCCTGCCTCCTGGGGTCAGGCACTTTCCATGGAAAGAAGGGAGAGCACCAATCCCTATAGATAAGCCAATAAACACAATCTGTGAAAGAACAGGCAGCAAGAGAGGCGGAGGGAATGAGGTGGCCTGGGGGCTGGAGGGAAATGTGAGTGCATGGCAGCTGGGCTGCGGGGCAGAACTGCAGAGGCCCCAGGCCAAGGAAAAAGAGGGCCTTGCAGGGGGAGCTGCTGTTCCTGGCAGAGAGAAAGGAGGCCTCTGGAGGTCAGAGAAAGACACATTTGCTAGCGTGCAGATGCCTGGGGCCTCTCGGGGCAGGGGGGAGTGGGTACCCAGACCCTGCCCCCATAAGGGCAGCCTGCTCTCCTCCCCTTCCCAGGATGCCTTCCCCTTCTCCTGCTTCTAGGCAGGGAGCCAGCTCTGCCCCCTCCTTCCAATGGGAGGTTCTACTGCATTTCAGAGCAAGCTGTCCGGAGCAGAAGCAACATCTGGGGAGAATGAGCAGGGACCCAGGCTCCACCACACACACTCAGCCTCAGCATCTGCTCAGCCCCAGTCACCAAGCTGGAGAGAGAGGAGGCCCTTCAGACCCCGCAGGCCTCTGCACCCTGGGAGTTCTGCCTCTGACCCCCATCCTGCAATCTTCAGAGGGAAGCCAGTCAGGGCTGGCCAAGCCCCTGCACAGGACCTGGGCACAGGTGGGGTACAGGCAGGGGATGGCAGGAAGACCTCTGCCTTCCCTGCTTCCTGGGCACTTCCCTGGAGGCTTAACGCCACAGGACAGGGACCAAAACTGTTTTTTTTTTTTTTTTTTTTTTTTTTTTTTTTAGTATTTTGTTTAGTTTTGAGAGGAGTCTTGCTCTGTCACCCAGGCTGTAGTGTAATAGTGTGATCTCAGCTCACTGCAACCTTCACCTCCCAGGTTCAAGCGATTCTCCTGCCTCAGCCACCTGAGTAGCTGGGATTACAGGCGCCCACCACCACACCTAGCTAATTTTTATATTTTTAGTAGAGGTGGGGTTTCATCATATTGGCCAGGCTGGTCTCGAACTGCTGATCTTGTAATCTGCCCGCCTTGGCCAACCAAAGTGCTGGGATTATAGGCATGAGCCACTGCGCCTGGCCTCCAAAACTGTCATTAAAAAAAAATTTTTTTTAACAGGGTCTCACTCTGTCACCCAGACTGTTCTCAAACTCATGGGCTCCAACGATCTTCCCGCCTTGGCCTCCCAAAGTGCTGAGATTACAGGCGTGAGCCACCGCTCGTTGGTGATCAGGGCCTCCCTGATAGAGGCCCTGGTCGAGCATTGGTTATACTCGCTTAGGTGGCAGCACCCAGCCCAGTGCCAGACATACACTGAGCGCTAAATGCCTGTTGCAAGAAAGTGTGCAATTGTTTTATCCGCGCTGGTGCCCCACTAGGGGGCGCTCCAAGGCGGCACTAATCAACGGACCCTGCTTACGCACACGTGCACTCCTTGCTGGGGGAGAAGGTGCATGAGCTCAACGGTAGGGGGAGCGGAGGCTGCGACTACGCAGGCGCATTCAGCGGCGGACTACCCCCTCCCGCCGCACTCCTCCGTCGCCACCTCCCCCTCCGCCACGCGGCGGCCTTCCCTTTGGGCACGCGCCTTTTGACGTAGCGTCCTAAAGAGGCAGAGGCGCTTTTCCCGCGTGACGCCCATGCAGCTTCATGACGACATTTCGGCACGGGCTGGCCGAATAGCGGCTTCCGGCTCAGAGGCGGGCAACGCTACGGGTCCCACAGGTGTGTGGCAGGGGGCGCGCGTGGGTCGGCTTTCCCGAGTCCCTGTCGAGGCCGTCTCCGTTCCTCCGCGAGTCCCGGGAGTTGGGACGGCCCCGGCCACTCTGCCCCGGCCGCGCGGGCTGGGGAGGCAAGGGCCCCAGTTGAGTCCTCATGCCGCCCTCCTGGGCCATGCCTTTGTGCCCTGCTCTGTCCCGGTGGGTGCTTGTTGAAGGTTAACGTTCGTTGAAGGAGCTGAGGGAAGGCGAGCTTCGTGTTGAAGTTGAGCCTTGGGCTCAACAGGTGCCGTGGGAGGAAGGGCCGAGTGTGGGTCCCAGCTCGACTCTTCCCGCTGTATGCTCGACTTCTCCAAGCCTCGGTCTCCTCATCGGTGATAGGAAGGTCCCGATTCCCAATTGACAGGACCATTGGGCTGCTGCTACTGCTCGAGGGAGGTCTTGGCAGTGACAGGATTTACTTGGAATGATTGGCATTGCCCGAGGGCTGTCGCTCTCGGAAGAAACCCCAAAATGGGTTCCGACGCAGCTCCTGAAGACAGTGGGTGTTGAAGAGTCGAGATGAAGTGGACGCTGCGTGCCTGGCACACAGAGGGGTGTGATGCGGGTGTGTGGCCATGGCAGGGTCAGAGAACGGGTGCAGGAGACGCTGACCTTTCTTGGAAACTCCCGGGTCTGAATTTCCTCTTGGAAATTCCTCTGGGCCTCAGTCTTTCTTTTCTTTCTTATTTTTTTGAGATGGATTTTCGCTCTTGTCGCCCAGGCTGGAGTGCAGTGGCGGCATCTCGTCTCACTGCAACCTCCACCTCCTGGGTTCAAGCGATTCTCCTGCCTCAGCCTCCCGAGTAGCTGCGTTTACATGCATGCGCCGTCACGACCGGCTAATTTTGTATTTTTAGTAGAGATGGGGTTTCTCCATGTTGGTCAGGCCCTCGAACTCCGGCCTCGGGTGATCCGCCTGCCTCGGCCTCCCAAAGTGCTGGGATTACAGGTGTGAGCCACTGTGCCCGGCCTAGGGCCTCAGTCTTTCAATCGCTGCCTATGAAAGCTTCCTGTGAGCAGAGATGCTCTCACTTCAGAGAAAGCTCTGGACTTAAACAGTCCCCGATTTTGTGCTGCTTCGATCATTTTGGAGTAGTGTACAGTATTTTCTTGACCAAGTGCGTCAGCACCGAAGTGTTTTAAGTTTTCCTTAACACTGAGCTTGATAGGCAGGTTAAGAATGGAAAAACCGGCCAGGCGCGGTGGCTCACACCTGTAATCCCAGCGCTTTGGGAGGCCGAGTTGGGTGGATCACGAGGTCAAGAGATCGAGACCATCCTGGCCAACACAGTGAAACCCCCTCTCTACTAAAATACAAAAAAATTAGCTGGGTGTAGTGGTGTGTGCTTGTAGTCCCAGCTACTCGGGAGGCTGAGGCAGGAGAATTGCTTGAAGCTGGGAGGGGAGGTTGCAGTGAGCCGAGATCACCATGTCACTCCAGCCTGGCACCTGGTAAAAGAGCAAGACTTTGTCTAAAAAAAAAAAAAAAAAAGGGTTGGAAAAACCTGAGAGGTGTCCTTATTGCCAAGTGCCAGAGATTCCTGTCTCACCCCTCCCAACTGCCTACATGGCCTCCTTACACCCAGCCTCTCTTCTTCCACATAGACTGCCAGGTGCCACCCCCTGTGCCTTTACTTGTGCAGCAGGCAGAGCTGGGCCAGGAAAGCTGACACTAGTCCACCAGTGGGACTTGGCTAACTTCCTCTCTGTGAGGTCTGAGTCTGAGCATTTTTCATTTCTGACCTGGGTGGGTAGAGAGGTGGGAATCTGGAGAGCTGATCCTAGCTTTCCGATGGTTCATTCAAAAGCTCCCTTGGTGGAGCTCCAATCATTATGTAGGGCACAGATTTACACAGAGTAAATCTGGCTTTACTTTTAAAAGGCTTTCTCTTTCTTCTCACTAAACAACAAAACCCAATAATATGGAGGGGATTCTGGAGGGGATTTGCCCTCATCTAAGAGAGATTTGTGAGGCCCTCTTTGTATTTGAATATTGGTTCTGCCATTTACTAGCTGGCTGGGGGTAAGTGACTTATTCCCTTCTGCCTCTCCCTCACCTGTACTGACCTGTACTTTGATACATCTGTATTTGAGGATGGTTTTTCTATTCTTGTTTGACAAAATTAGCAGCTTAAACCAGTACCCATTTATTATCTCATAGTTATGTAGTCTGAAGTCCAGGTAGGCCCAGCTGCACATCGCAAGGCTGAAATCAAGGTGTTGGCAGCTTTGCTTTTACCTGGAAGCTCTAGGGAAGAAGCTGTTTCAAGGCTGGGTTGCTGGCAGAATCGAGTTCCCTGGAGTTGTAGAACTAAGGTCTCTGTTTCCTTGCTGGCTGTCAGCTGGGGACTACTCTGTAATTTAAGGTCCACTAACTTAGCACTCTAATTGTATCTGCAGAATGCCTTCATAGCAGTACCTAGATGAGTATTTCACTGAACAACCAGGGGACAGGAATCTTGGGTGGCTATCTTTAGAATTCTGCCTACCACTGAGGATGAAATGAGGAAATATATGGAGAGCCCTTAGAGCAAGACCTGTCATACAGCAAGTGCTGTACAAGCATTACCGAGGATTTACCACCACAGACTTGGCTCTGAAGCTGGCCACTGTGGGCTGCATAAGAATGGTGTTTCTATAAAACATGGGAGTTGCTGGTCAGGCACAGTAACTCAGGCCTGCAGTCCTAGCACTTTGGGAGGCTGACATGGGAGGACTGCTGGAGCCTAGGAGTTCAAGACCAGCCTAGCCAACACAGCAAGACCTCATCTCTACACACACACACACTTAGCTGGGCATGGTGGCATGTATCTGTAGTCCCAGCTACTAAGGAGGCTGAGGTGGGAGGATCACATCAGCCCAGGTTGAGGCTACAGTGAGCCTTGATCATGCCATTGCATTGCAGCTACTTGGGAGGCTGAGGCAGGAAGATCATGTGAGCCCAGGAGTTTGAGGTTGCAGTGAGCTATGATCATGTCACTGCATTCTAGCCTGAGTAACAGAGCAAGACTCTGTATCTAAAAAAATAAAAACAAAAATAAATAAAACATGGGAATTGGCAGTGTAGTGTGTGTGCTGAGTTACACAAATGTTTTCCTGGGCATTGTGAAACTATATAATTTTTGTTAGGACCAGGTACAGTAGCTTACACCAGTGCTCTCAGCGCTTTGGGAGGCTGAGGTGGGAGGATTGCCTGAGGCCAGGAGTTCTACACCAGCCTGGGCAACATAGTGAGACCCCATCTCTACAAAAACAGACAATGAGCTGGGTGTGTTGGTGTATACTTGCAGTCCCTAGCTGCTCAGGAGGCTGAGGTGGGAGGATTGCTTGAGCCAGGAGTTTGAGGCTGACCTTGTCTCTAAAAAATAAAAAGATTCTGTTGTGTTGTAAATGTTGAGATTTCATCTTTGTTTTTCCACAGTGGATTACTAAGAAGGCCATTTTTGACTCTCCATTGGAGGCTGCTATGGTGTTTCCTCACCTGCAGCAGCCCAGCTTTCTACTGGTAAATATGAGCTGCCTGCATGAGTGTCAGTGTGGCCATAGTTGTGTAGCTGAGGGACTTGAATGTTGTTTCTACTGACTTAAAGCTTTCTAGTGGTGGTTTTTTAGGGGCATGTGATGGAAGTAACATCAGACTCAGGGTTAGACTTTTCAGCTTGACTTTGCCTCCTTATTACTGAAAGACCTTGGATTTACTCAGCCTCTGAGCTCTGGTTTTCTCATACAAGACAAGTTCATTCAAAGGTTATTTTCCTTCCTTCCCAAGGGTATGAGGATGAGGAGAGAGTGGGAAGGATGTACTTCAGCATGTTCGTGACCAGGCCGGGCGCGGTGGCTCACGCCTGTAATCCCAGCACTTTGGGAGGCCGAGGCAGGTGGATCACAAGGTCAGGAGATCGAGACAGTCCTGACCAACATGGTGAAACCCCGTCTCTACTAAAAATACAAAATTAGCCGGGCGTCGTGGCGCGTGCCTGTAATCCCAGCTACTTGGGAGGCTGAGGCAGGAGAACTGCTTGAACCCACGAGGCAGAGGTTGCGGTGAGCTGAGATCGTGCCATTGCACTCCAGCCTGGGCAACAAGAGCGAAACTCCCTCTCAGAAAAAAAAAAAGAATGTTCATGACATACATCCTTATGCAAATGAAGCTATTCTAGTAATCGTAACTATCATCAGTGAAAAATGGAGAGGCACTGCTGTGCTGGGGACAGCTAGGCTTGCACTTTAAGGATTAAACATGATGCTGAGAACTGGGTGCAGTGACTTGTACCTATAGTTCCAGCTACTCGGGCGACTGAGGTAAGAGGGTCGCTTGCACGAAGGAGTTTGAGACCAGTCTGAGTGACATAGTGGGACCCCATAAAACAGTAAAAAAAAAATTAGCCACACATGATAGCACATGCCTATTATCCAAGCTGCTTGGACAGCTGAGGCAGGAAGATAACTTGAGCCCAGGAGGTTCAGGTTGCAGTGAGCCATGATGGAGCCACTGTACTTCGGCCTGGGCCACAGAGCAATACGCTGTCTCAAAACAAAAACAAAAACAAAACAAAGCAATTTTTCTCTCTCACTCTTTCATTTTCCCTTAGTCATCCCTGCCTTGGTGTCTCTTCCTCTGTCCTAACTGTACTCTGGAAAGCAAGGCCGTAGCTGCAGAGCTGTGTTTGGCCTGGGTCCTGCTCATCTCCCAGGTCCCCAAACGTGACACAGTTCATGCTACAGGTAGACAGGCAATCACAGTATGCCATGAATGCAATTTGGCATTCCTTTTTTTTTTTTCTTGAGACAGAGTCTCTATCACCCAGGCTGGAGTGTAGTGGCTCAATCTTGGGTCACTGCATCCTCCGCCTCCCAATTCAAGCCATTTGTTCTGCCTCAGCCTCCCAAGTAGCTGGGATTACAGGCGTGTACTACCACATCCAGCTAATTTTTGTATTTTGTTTTAGTAGAGACAGGGTTTCACTTTGTTGGTCAGGCTGGTCTTGAACTTCTGACTTCAGGTGATCCGCCTGACTCAGCCTTCTCAAGTGCTAGGATTACAGGTGTGAGCCACTGCGTCCAGCCCTGGCTTTACTTTTAAAAGTCTTTTTCTTCCTTCTCACTAAACAACTTTACATCATCAAATAACCTGTTTACCACTTAGAGATCTTTTATTTTATACAGAAGTCAGTTTTTTCCTATTGCTCCTTTAAATAAAAACTTTCAGCCAGGCACGGTGGCTCCTGCCTATAATCCCAGCACTTTGGGAGGCCGAGGTGGGCCGATCACCTGAGGTCGGGATTTTGAAACCAGCCTGACCAGCATGGAGAAATCCCATCTCTACTAAAGATACAAAATTAGCTGGGCGTGGTGGTGCATGCCTGTAATCCCAGCTCCTCTGGAGGTTGAGGCAGGAGAATTGCTTGAACCTGGGAGGCAGAGGTTGTGGTGAGCCGAGATTGCACCATTGCACTCCAGCCTGGACAACAAGAGCTAAACTCCATCTCAAAAACAAAACAAAACAAAAAAAACTTCCCCTGTTTTTGGCAATCAAAGAGGTGTTGCCTGGGTATGAGGGGAGGGTCTGGAAAGGAGGGATCTAAAAAGAGACAAGAGAGAACTTTCTAGGGGGCAGAAATACTCTATATTGACTACGGTGCTGGTTACATAGGTGTAGAGATTTGTTAAAACTTAAACTGTACACTTAGATCTGTGCATTTTATATGTAATTACGCTTTTTTTAATTTTAATTTTTTAAGTTTAAAAAGCTCTCTGTCCCATCCCAGCCCATAGTAAATTGAACTTGGCCGATGAGGGCTGGATCCAGGGTCTGTACTGAGATACATCTGGAGCCCCAGTCACCCTGGGAGAGGCCTTGGAGGAGCTGTTCCCCCCTCCACTTCCCCCATCCCTCTGATGAGACTCACTCCCAGGGATGGTGCTGAAAGGTGGGGCTGACAAAGTACTGATTTGCTTTCTTTCACGTCTGGACCCTGGAAAACGTACGTCCTGCACAGAAAATGTCATCTCACACTTTGAAGCACATTGTAGTCATGTCCAGTAGGTTTGCTCCAGGCAGAGCATACCTGCTGCTATGATGAGACACACACGCTTATTGTTTGATTTTTCCTAGTAACCAACATGCTCAGTTCCCTAGCCAAGGAGAGCTTAGATCAAACCTCAGCATAAGTGCCAATACACTTCACAGTTTACGATGCAAGGCTCATGTAACAAACCTGCACACTATGCACATGTACCCTAGAACTTAATATAAAAGTTAAAGAAAAAAATACAGATAAGATTTTTTAAAAAGACAATTTATTTCAAAATTCAAATATGAATCAGCCATGTCTATTGCCAATAATATTGTCTATGTGTATGTTTGCCTGTATAAATAATACTCTGATTTTGTTCAAAAAAGAAGCAAGAAAGCTATTCTGGTGACTCCCTGTCAAACCACCAGGCAGTCCTGCAGCCACTGAAGGAGCCTGACCTCTCCCTTGGCCTTGGCAGTACTGCCCTATGAAGCCAAGGCAAGTCTGTGGAGAGGGTGCTGGAAGTAGAGCCTCATAAGTAAAGGCTGCACCATGCCATGGGTCCCTCCAGCTGTATATGGCCTGCCCTCCTGCCCGACGCAAAGCCAGGCACACTCAACCACACAAGTATCAAGGGCGAGCAAGCTACCAATCTTGAGAACGGCAGTTATTTAACCCTCCTTGCATTTTTTAGAAAAGACCAAGATGCCAAAATTCAGTAAACATGTAGATTTTTTAAAACTACATGTATAATAAACTTTTTGTTCCCACGATATTCAGGGTAATCGCCAGTCACAAGCTTTTATTTATTTATTTTCTTTTCTTTATTCTTTCAGATTTTCTCTATCAAGAGGTCTCCAGCCTGGGGCAGTAGCACGTGCCTGTAGTCTGAGCTCCTCAGGAGGCTGAGGCAGGAAGATCCCTTGAGTCAAGGCCAGCCTGGGCAACATGGTAAGACCCTGTCTCAAAAAACAAAAAAAAAAAAAAAAAAGAAAAGAAAAAACAAACTTTTCAAATGATATCAATTACCTCATCCCCAAATCAATGTATAAGTCCATAAAAAGGCGAAATGGGCGAGTGTGGTGGTTCATGCCTGTAATCCCAGTACTTTGGGAGGCTGAGGCAGGCAGATCACTTGAGGTCAGGAGTTGGAGAGCAGTCTGGCCAACATGGAGAAAACCTGTCTCTACTACAAATACAAAAATTAGCTGGGTGTGGTGGCGTATGCCTATAATCCCAGCTGCTCGGGAGGCTGAGGCAGGAAAATTGCTTGAACCCAGGAGGTGGAGGTTGCAATGAGCCAAGGTTACGCCACTGCACTCCAGCCTGGGTGACAGAGTGAGACTCCGTCTCAAAAGAGAGAGAGAAAAAACATAAAAGCAGCAAGTGGCAGAAAAACACTATTGTGTTATTAGTGACTATGAGCAGCAGTGCTAAATTTATTGTACTTGATGAATGAATGTATTTAGTCTAGTCATAGTTACTTTGGTTTAAATGCATGTGTCTTTAGGCTTTGTATTAGTTTTCACACTGCTATAAAGACCCCAAACTGGGTAATTTATAAAGAAAAGTGATTTAATTGATTCACAGTTCCACAGGGCTGGGGAGGCCTCAGGAAACTTACAGTCATGGTGGAAGGAGTAGAGGCACATCATACATGGTGGGAGACGAGAGAGAGTGAACGAGCTAAGGGAGAAGAGCCCCTGATAAAACCATCAGATCTTGTGAGAACTCACTCACTATCATGAGAACAGCATGGGGGAACCGCCCCCATAATCTAGTCACCTCCCCACCAGGTCCTGCCTTCAACACGGGGGGGATTGTATGGATTGCATTTGGAGATGAGATTTGGGTGAGGACACAGAGCCGAACCGTATCAGAGTTTTAAACAATGTGTTTGTGATTTGTACTCTTGGCAGGGTATTCTTGGACTGCAGGGGTTATTGCCAATCTGTGATTCGTGTTTTTATTTTATAGAATCATCTAATGTGGTGTACCAGTTTTTATAAGTGATAGATAATTATAATAACTGTATATTTGACAACCTATGAAAATACTTTGCATGGAACTTCTTTTATTAATTGTAACATGCTAACAAACTGATAGTGGTTTGAAAATAACGAATTCAACAACAACAAAAGAAAAAAGGTTAAAAGTCAACATTTTTACGGGAAATCTCTTATCCAAAATTCTTCAAGATTTTACCTTATTTAGTGACTAGTCTGTATTTTTGCATGAGAAATAAATATGTCTCTGGAAGGAAAACAACTATTGCTATTAATAGTTATATGAACCTTCCAGAACCTAATCCAACACCAGACAACTGAGGCTAAAGAAATGCTAGATTGCAGCCCCAGTGGCCAGACATAAAGAAGGAAAACAGGCTGGGTGCGGTGGCTCACACCTGTAATCCCAACTTTTTTTTTTTTTTTTTTTTTTTGAGACAGAATCTCACTCTGTCACCCAGACTGGAGTACGGTGACATCATCTTGGCTCACTACAACCTCTGCCTCCCAGGTTCAATCAGTTTTCCTGCCTCAGCCTCCTGAGTAGTTGGGACTACAGGCACATGCCACCATGCCTGGCTAATTTTTTATTTTATTTTTAGTATAGACGGGGTTTCACCGTGTTGGCCAGGCTGGTATTGAACTCCTGACCTCAGGTGATCCACCCTCCTCAGACACCCAAAGTGCTGGGATTACAGCCGTGAGCCACACGCCTGGCCTCCAGCATTTTTGAGACCGAGATGGGTGGATCGCTTGAGTCTAGGAGTTTGAGACCAGCTTGGGCAACATGGTGAAACCTTGTCTCTACAAAAACAACAAAAAAATTAGCTGAGCATAGTAGTGTGTGCCTGTAGTCCCAGCTACTCAGGAGACTGAGGTGGGAGGATCGCTTGAGCTCAGGAGGCTGAGGCTGCAGTGAGCTGTGACCACGTCACTGCTCTCCAGCCTGGGCAACACAGTGAGACCCTGTCTCAAAAAAAAAAAAAAAAAAAAAAAAAAGGACATAGATATTCAAAATAGCAATAGCAAACAGTCCAGCAATTCCAGTATTTAACTGGCTTTCAAGGTGGTTGCTCCTGAACCAAAGGAAGAGCTACCAAGCAAGCTTCCCTCAGAGTGAGGCGCTCACATTCCTTCCTGGAAAAAGAAGTCTGGAGCAGCCAGCTTGCCTCACCTTGCCTGACAGGAGTGACCACTCTGAATGGCATGCCTGCCGTGGTATCAAAGCCTTCTCATGACAAGTGAGTCTAAGGTAGAAACGATACCTTTTTAAAACACATGAGAATATGTGAAAGAATCTAGTTCTTTCAAAAAAAAGTTTGAGAAGTTTGAGAAAGTTTGAGAAGCAGAAATATTTTGGATAACAATGACTTTACTCATTTTAAGTGCTATTTATTTGAGCCTCACCAATTAAAATGGTCCAGATTGGGTGCCACACTCTCTACCTCCAGTGGTGTGTTATGTTATCCAGCTGGACCAATGCATTTCTGAGTTATTTATTTTTTGAGATAGGGTCTTGCTCTGTTGCCCTGACTGGAGTGCAGTGGTGCAATCACGGCTTACTGCACACTTGATTTCTCTGGGCTCAGGTTATCCTCCCGCCTCAGCCTCCTGAGTAGCTGGGGCCACAAGCACATGCCACCATGCCCAGCTAATATTTTTATTTTTAGTAGAGACAGGGTTTCACTATGTTGCCCAGGCTGGTCTCAAACTTCTGGGTTCAAGCAATCTTCCCAACTCAGCCTCCCAAAGTGCTGTGATTACAGGCATGAGCCATTGTGCCCAGCCTAAGTTACTTTTTTAAAAAAGTTAAAAACCCCTCTGTGCTTGATATTTTTTCAGTAACATAAAAATACTAGCATAAAGGAAATGAAATACAAAGGAACATGACCCAGCCACCAACTTGAGAAAGAGGCTCAGTGTGCTCCTGTATCTTTTATCTTTAGCCCATGGTCCCCCAAATAAATAAATTAATAAACAGTAAGGAAGGATGCTTTTATGTAAGACTGTTTAAAATGTTATTGATTTCACGTAGCCCTTGGTAAGCTGGGAAACTACCCTTCCCATCAGGCCCCTAGAGATGAGACACTAAAAGCAGTAGATGCAAAGAGCTTTCCAAATAATCGACAAGCCTTTATGGAAACGTTGGCAAATGTTTCACATTTTGAAAAGGTCATCTAGCTCTGTGCAGTCTGCACTTTCTTCTATAAGCTAAAAGAGCTGTCAGAAGTCCTTCTCCTTGAACAACCGCTGCAGTAAAGATAAAATATTTTTATTACATGTGTTATTTGATTATGAAACTGTACTTTTCCGGAATCTCTGGTGATTTCTGATTTCAGATGAACTCGGTATTGACACACGCACACACACACACACACACACACACACACTTAGTCCTTTCCCTTAACACTGTCAGCAGGAAATTGCCTGGAGCTCCTAACAGGTCAAAAGCATAGCCTCTGTGGCCTGATTTGTAGGTAGATTGCCTAAGATTGATTTTTGAGAGCTGGATCTTTAAGAGCTGAGTTAGGCAAACAAACTAAAGAGCTGGATGTACCGGCAAATGTAACATTGCTTGCACAGATGGACAAGTACCAGCTAATTTTCTTAAGTTCAATTAAAAAAACCAAAAAGCTTAAGATCACATTTTAAAAAGTTGAGTCCTCACTAACGTCAACTCTAAAGTGTCTCCGGTGAGGAACTGCTGTGTGATAGATCTGCCTTCCATAATGTGTTTTTGTAAGAAAAATGATACAAGCCTATGCTTCTCTCGCCCAGCAAGCAACTCTAGGAGCTGGCAGTTGGGGCCAGGTGGCTTCCTTGAGCCTTCAGGGCAGTCGTGGGTGTTTCTGACACAAAGGCCTGGAGAAGCAACACACATTTTGTTCACTTCTCCTGGTCCCCCTCCATTGGCTCAGAATGATGTATCTGAAATCAGCCTCTCATCCCCACACACAAGGACTGAGAAGGGAGGCAGTAATTCACTTGTCAGCCTCTTCGCACCTCTGCGTGGGTACACACTTGGGTCTCATGCCTCGCCAGGTACTGACTTGAACACACCTTACCATGAAAATATTTGAAATGAAATCAGATATATGTCTATGAAAAGAGTTGAACTCTAAAATATTTTGAAGAGACTTGTTCTGAGCCAAATATGAGTGACCATGGCCTGTGACACAGCCTGGTCCTGAGAACATGTGCCGGAGGTGGTCGGGGCACAGCTTGGTTTTATACATTTTAGGGAGGCATGAGACATCAATCAAATACATTTAAGAAATACATTGGTGGCTGGGTGTGGTAGCTCACACCTATAATCCCAGCACTTTGGGAGACTAAGGCAGGCAGATCACGAGGTCAAGAGATCAAGACCATCCTGGCCAACATGGTGAAACCCCATCTCTACTGAAAATACAAAAATTAGCTGGTCACGATGGCTCATGCCTATAATCCCAGCACTTAAGGAGGCTGAGACAGTTGGATCGCCTGAGGTCAGGAGTTTGAGATCAGTCTGGCCAACACAGTGAAATCCCGTCTCTACTAAAAGTACAAAAAATTATCTGGGTGTGGTGGTGGGCACCTGTAATCCCAGCTACTAGGGAGGCTGAGGTAGGAGAATCATTAGAACCTGGGAGGCAGAGGTTGCAGTGAGCCGAGATCACGCCATTGCACTCCAGCCTGGGCAACAAGAGCGAAACTCCATCTCAAAAAAAAAAAAAAAAAAAAAAAAATTAGCTGGGTGTGGTGGTGCTCACCTGTAGTCCTAGCTACTGGCTGAGGCGGGAGAATCGCTTGAACTTGGGAGGTGGAGGTTGTAGTGAGCTGTGATAGTGCCACTGCACTCCAGCCTGGGTGACAAAGCAAGACTCTGTCAAAAAAAAAAAAAAAAGTATATATACATATATATATATATATATATATATATATATATATATATATATATAAGGTTTGGTTCAGAAAGGTGGGACAACTCAAAGCATGAGGGCTTCCAGGTGAATTTAAACATTTTCTGGTTGACAACTGGTTGAGTCGTCTAAAGACCTGGGATTGACAGAAAGGGAATGTTCAGGTTAAGATAAAGATTGTGGAGACCGATGTTCTTTTGAAGTCTTACAGTGACTGCCCTTAGAGACGATAGATGACAAATGTTTCCTATTCAGTTAATCTCTTTAGGATTGGGAGGGTCTAGAAGAAAAAGATCTAGCTATGTTAACAGAGATTCTTTATAGGTACAAATTTTCCCCCCACAAAAAACAGCTTTGCAGGGCCATTTCAAAATATGGCAAAGGAACATGTTTTGGGGTGAAATATTTTTATTTTCTTCTTTGTCTCATGCCAGAGTCACGTTGGAAAGTAAGTCACGATATACAGGGTTAAATAAAACCCATCTTTTTTGTTTGTTCGTTTTCGAGAGGGAGTTTCGCTCTGTCGCCAGGCTGGAGTGCAGTGGCGCAATCTCGGCTCACTGCAACCTCTGACTCCCGGCTTCAAGCAATTCTCCTGCCTCAGCCCCCCAAGTAGCTGGGACTACAGGCATGGGCCACCACAACCAGCTAATTTTTGTATTTTTAGTAGAGACGTGGTTTTACCACGTTGGCCAGGATGGTCTCGATTTCTTGACCTCGTGATCCACCCACCTCTGCCTCCCAAAGTGCTGGGATTACAGGTGTTAGCCACTGGGCCTGGCCTATAAAACCCATCTTAGGAGAATTTATGATATGTAGGGTATGACTCCCCAGACCCCTTAGACAGGAATTTGGGCAAGATAAAAAAAAATCAGAGTTTAGTCCTCACATACCTATTTTTTACATCAATCCCCCAAATAGTTTATTTCTCACAAAACATACTGGGCCAATAGTACAGAAATGATTTGTCAACTTCCAAATTTGTCCAGCTAGGAAAACACTAGAAACCAGTTAAAACGTTTTGTTGTTGTTGTTGCTCACGCCGAGTCTTCCCCCTGTTGCCAGGCTGGAGTGCAGTGGCTCGATCTCGGCTCATTGCAGCCTCCGTCTTCCGAGTTCAAGCAATTCTCCTGCCTCAGCCTCCTGAATAGCTGGGACTACAGGCGTGTGCTGCCACACCCGGCTAAGTTGTACATTTTTAGTAGGGATGGGGTTTTACTATGTTGGCCAGGATGGTCTTGATCTCTTGACCTCGTGATCTGCCCACCTCAGCCTCCCAAAGTGCTAGGATTGCAGGCATGAGCCACCATACCCGGCCCTTTTTTTTTTTTTTCCCTGAGACAGAGTTTCACTATTGTTGCCTAGGCTGGAGTGCAATGGCTTGACTTGGCTCACCGCAACCTCCACCTCCCGGGTTCAAGCAATTTTCCTGCCTCAGCCTCCTAAGTGGCTGGCATTACAGGCATGTGCCACCACGCCTGGCTAATTTTGTATTTTTAATAGAGACGGGGTTTCCCCATGTTGGTCAGGATGGTCTTGAACTCCTGACCTCAGGTGATTGCCCACCTCAGCCTCCCAAAGTCTTGGGATTACAGGCGTGAGCCAGCATGCCTGGCCCAGTTAAACCGTTTGGGCAAGACAGGACAAATGGGCTATGTCTTCCACAAACAAATTGCAAATAGTAAAAAAGGAGGGAGAAAGAGCCTATAGATTAAAAGAGGTTCAGGAAGTGTGCAATCCAAATGCCACGTGAAGACTTTGTTTTGGCTTCTATAAAACAAGTCATCTTTTTAAATGAAGAAATTTAAACAATGATGGAATATTTCATGATTTTGAAAAGTTACTGTTATTTTTTCAATGTCATATTATTATGGTTATGTTTTTAAAGAAAGCCCTTATCTTCTTGAAGTATACTGAAATATTTAAAAATGAGATGAAGATGTCTGGTGTTTGCAAAATAATCCTTTTTGGGAAAAGGGCTAAGAGTGAAATATGACTGATGAGGAGTTGGTAATTGTTGGAACTCGGGGGTTCATTTTTCTAGACTCTACTTTTTAATGTATTTGAAACTTTATTCCTAATTACTATCACTTTTATTAATACTAATTACCCAAATAAAAATACCAACACATGAAAAATTCAAGACACCCCCAAAAGGGAACAATGACATTTTCATACATGATATCATCTACTATTTTAATAATATCTAAATAGAGGACAGTTGAGGTGTGACATGGAATACTGGGGTAGAATTTTTTTTTTCTTTTTTTAAACACAGAGTCTTGCTCTGTTGTCCAGGCTGGAGTGCAGTGGTGCGATCTCAGCTCAATGCACCCTCCGCCTCCCAGGCTCAAGAGGCTGAGAACAGGTAAATCACTTGAGGTCAAGAGTTCAAGACCAGCCTGGCCAACATGTCAAAACCTTGTCTCTACTAAAAATCCAAAAAGTGAGTCAGGCATATAGTGGCACGCAACTGTAGTCCCAGCTACTTGGGAGGCTGAGGCATGAGGTTTGCCTTACTCTGGGAGGCAGAGGTTGCAGTGAGCTGAGATTGCACCACTGAACTCCAGCCTGGGTGACAGAGCAAGACTCTATCTCAAAAAAAAAAAAAGAAAAAAAAAGTATATTGTGATTCTTTTACTGTTAAAATGTTTACCTCAGTCTTCCTTTCAAACGGGGTACTAGAGAACACTTCAGGAAAAATGAGAAACTGTTAAAATTTTCTATGCCAAACTTTATTTTTAAAAACATTTAAGGCTGGTTCACACCTGTAATCCCAGCACCTTGGGAGGCCAAGGCAGGAGGATAGCTTGAGGTCAGGAGTTTGAAACCAGCTGGGGTAACATAGGGAGACCACATCCCAATTAAAAGTATATATTAAAAATATTAAAATAGGCCAGATGCAGTGACTCACACCTGTAATCTCAGCACTTTGGGAGGCTGAGGCAGAGAGAACACCTGAGGTCAGGCGTTCGACATCAGCCTGGGCAAGATGGCAAAACCTAGTGTCTACTAAAAGTACAAAAGTTAGCTGGGCATGGTGGCACAACCCTGTAATCACAACTACTCGGGAAACTGAGGCAGGAGAAATGCTTGAACCCAGGAGGTGGAGGTTGCAGTGAGTTGAGATCACACCACTTCACTCCTTAAGACAATCGAATGGACAAAATAAGGGACCAAGTAATCAACCCAAATTATATTTGGGGACACATTTTTCAAAAGCACACCAAAGGCACAACATTGAGAAAACTGGGTAGTCATGTGCAAAAGTTTGAAATGGCAACCCTATGTTGCACGATACACAAAACTCTACGAATAATAAATCGAACAGTTAAATTCAATCCTGAAAGCAAAACATGAGATGAGCTCCACGGGGAAAACATGAGATGAGTGTATATTTGGGCGAAACTTGACCCTGTGCACACAGGTTGCAAAAGAAAAAAGAAAAAAAAGGAAAAATTAGGGAGAAAATACTCATAGACAATAAAATGGCTTAACAATCTCTTTTTTTGGATGGGACACTGAAATCACTGCCAACAAATGCAAATGTAAACATGAGAGGCTAAGTACAACATTAGAGACTTTGCACAGGAGAGAACAAATGAATACAAAGAGAAGGCATCCTAGACCAGGCACGGCGGCTCACACTTGTAATCCCAGCACTTTGGGAGGCCAAGGCAGGAGGATCATGAGGTCAGGAGTTGAAGACCAGCATGGCAACATGGTGAAACCCTGTCTCTATTAAAAATTCAAAAATTAGGCTGGGCACGGTGGCTCACACCTGTAATCCCAGCACTTTGGGAGGACGAGGTGGGTGGATCACTACATCAGGAGTTCAAAACCAGCCTGGCCAATATGGTGAAAGCCCGTCTCTACTAAAAATACAAAAATTAGCCCGGCATGGTGGTGCACGCCTGTAGTCCCAGCTACTCAGGAGGCTGAGGCAGGAGAATTGCTTGAACCTGGGAGGAGGAGGTTGCAGTGAGCCAAGATCGTGCCTCTGCAGTCCAGTCTGGGCAATAAGAGTGAAACTCTGTCTCAAACACACAAACAAACAAACAAAAAAATCACAATTAGCTATTTGAAAACCATCTTGCACAGAGAGATCTTAGCATTTCTGAAACCAAATTTTGAGACATTCTAGGGGCTTTTCCAAATTTCCACCATATTACGTTCACTATATTAGAGTTCTAGATCATGCCTCTGTATTCAGGCGTTCGATGGTGGTAAATTTTAAGGATTAAATAGAGTATCATTGCCAGAAGTTACCTAGATTTGGCTGGTCTGCTGAAGTGGCCAAACAAAGCCAGGGATGATCCCACCCTGTGCCACAGAACATACTTTTAAATGTTACTTGCCATTTGCTTAAATTTGCCTTCCATAGGATATTTACCCTCTTTCCCTTACTCTATTACCAAACAACTCTCTTATTTCCTACCCTTCCTCCCCCAATATCACCCTCCAAATGAGGGATCGATTTTAGTGCCAGAACTGAGGTCCCCTGACTTCCACTCTAAGCAATACCCTAAAAAGACCCTCATTTTACCTACAATTTGCGTTCAACACATTTAGTAAGTAGTTACTTGCGGGGATTGATGGGCCCCTTGTTTTAGGTTGCAAGACAAGACGAAAACCTTTTTTATTTAGACTTCTTAATGCAATGCTGTAAAGCAAACACACACACTTGCGTAAGCCAAAAATACCAAATGCCCATGTGCTCTTCCACCAGAAGGGGTCTGATGAGAACTCTCCGGTGACTTCCACCAGAAGGGGTCTGATGAGAACTCTCCGGGATCACCAAAGAAGACTGGAGTCAGCGCTGTCCAGCAGGAGGCTGAGGGCCTCTCTCTCTCTGTGAGTTTTTCCATTGTGAACCTAAAATATCTGAGATGGGTCTCAATAAATTTGGAAAGTTTATTTTGCCAAGGTTATGGAGGTGACACACCATCAGGAAGTTTTGAGGACAGACTGCTTTTACATGTTTTAGGGAGATGTGAGCCATCAATCAGTATGGTAAGACGTGCCTTGATTTTGTCCAGAAAGGCGAGACAACTCAAAGCATGGGAGGGGGCTTCCAGGTCATAAGTAGGTAAGACAAATGGTTGCATTCTTTTGAGTCTCTGATTAGCTTTTTTTGAATACACAGTTTACATGTGAGAGGAGGACTCTTCACTTATGCCCTAGTGTGGCTTAGTGAAGCGATAGGCAGAAGCAGCAGTAAGATGTGCATTTGTCTCAGGTGAGCAGAGAGATGACACTGTGTTCTGTCCATTGTGTGGCAAATGGTGAGGGGGTCTGGAGCTTATCTTTGTAGCTTTCTTATTTAGGAATAAACTGGGAACAGGTTTGCCTGATGCCGTTCCCAGCTTGACTTCCCTTTGGGTTAGTGATTTGGAGTCCTGAGATTTATTTCCTTTCACACCTTATAACCTGCTGTGTGATTTAGTAAGTGATAGTGTGATCTCTGAGAATCTACTATTTGGGATTTGAGGATAATTAGCTAAGCTAGGGGGGAAATTCTTAAAATAAGCCTAAAAAGGAAATAAATCCCTTCTCTTTCTGATTTCTTCCTGGTCATTATTTCCTTGGCAATAACATACTTTGGGTTTAAGAAACATGCACGTAAGTTATTTCCTTCTAGAATTGAGATTTTTTTTTAAATTTACACTTGAGAGTCTTTGAAAAATGTTGGCAGCATTTACTGAATTACACTTCATATCTGAAACATAGTACTATCTCAACATTCTCAGAATGCTGTTGCTTTTTACAGGTCCTGTTGTCAGTGAATTTGCCTTTAATATATTAAATCAGGAAAGTATAGAATTTATTTTTCATGTGAAAATGTGATTAAATCATTTATGAAGTTTGAAAACCTGGTTCAGTACTTTATTGTTATAAGACTTTGAGTGTGTGGCTCTGACATGAGTTTATTTCACTGTCCTTTAAGGCTGTAATGGTGGAAACGACACCTCACAGTAACATGCAGGAAGAATTCAGAATTCATTTCCCTGCTTACTGAAGTGATGGTGCTCAGTTTTAAATCCCATGTGCCAATTAAGTAAAAAGTTGTGTTAAAATCTGTCCTGCAATTTTTAATTTTTTATAACATCACTCAGTTCTCCAAACTAATTGGAAGATACTGACTTTTTAAAATTATGTAATTAAAACATTATAATTGTATATACTTAATGAGGCACAGTTTGATGTTTTGATACACATGCACATTGTATAAAGATCAAACACTTTAAGTCTAATGCCCTGTTCATTTGAGTTTGACAAGTTTTAAAACTACAAAAACAATAGCCACTTTCTACTAGACAAAGTTTACTGATCCTCTTAGGTCAGTTCCATCTTCACCAGCAATTTCATGTCAGTCATCTCCTTGGTTCCATTGGCCTAATAATGCCCGGCTGTCTATTCTAACCAAGCTGGTTTAAAAAGGGAAGAAGAAAAGACTTTTGGAGAAAATGCCTGTTTGAATATACCAGGTAAGAACCATATGAAAAATCCTAAAAGGGAGAATCCAGGTCGATGTCAGAGTAGAGTGTACCTGGTAGGTCCAGAGGCGCTCCTGGTGGCCTTCTTCTGGATTAGTTATGCCTCTGGGGCCGCATCTTTTCACCCACCTTGCTTATGAATCTTTTATGCCAGGCCACAGCGGTGTCTGTAGAGCTAGTGCCGTGGAGTGCTAAGGACACACTGAGCTGCTCTGTGATATGAGATGACGCCAGAAAAGACAGGCGTGGGGAGTGGGCAGTAAGGAAACACACTGCTGAAATTAACTTATTTTATCTGGAGAGAAGAACAAGTGAAGGCTCATAATCATTGGGTAGTGACTAATAGGGTGGTGATGGCCATTATTTATTGTATACCTACTCGGAGCGTGATGGGTTGTACCTGTATTTCCATTTTTCAGATAAAAAAACAAGTCTGGAAAAGGAAAAGTGAACATCCAGTGTCACAGAGCAGGGATTTAAAATCAGAACTGTCTACCCTGTCTCGGTTTTTTACACTGATGAAAAGTGAGAAGCAAAGAATTTATATATATCTATATGGGTGGGTGCAGTGACTCACGCCTGCAATCCCAGCACTTTAGGAGTCTGAGGCTGAGGTTGAGAGGATTTCTAGAGGCCAGGAGATGGAGATCAACCTGGGCAATACAGTGAGGTCCTTCCATACAGAAAAACGCCAGTTGGGGTGCCATGCACCTATACCTACCACTGGCTACTTCACAGGCTGAGGCAGGCAGGAGTTCAAGGCTGCAGTGAGCTGTGATTGCACCACTGTAATTCAGCCTGAGTGACAGAGTGAGGCCTCTCTCAAAAATTGTATAGGCTGGGCACGGTGGCTCACGCCTTGTAATCCCAGCACTTTGGGAGGCGAAGGTGGGCAGATCACAAGGTCAAGAGATTGAGACCATCCTGGCCAACATGGTACAATCCCGTCTCTACTAAAACTACAAAAATTAGCCAGGCATGGTGGTGCACGCCTGTAGTCCCAGCTTCTCAGGAGGCTGAGGCAGGAAAGTCACTAGAACTCGGGAGGCGGAGGTTGCAGTGAGCCGAGATCACGCTACTACACTCCAGCCTGCCAACAGAGGGAGACTCCAACTCAAATATTGATAATAATAATAACTTATATAAGTAAGTAGAGATGTGGTTCAGAGCTGGAGGGGAGTACGGGGTGAATCTAGGCAGGAACCAGAGCCAGAACCAGAGGAGCCATGTGTGCTGATTGATTTAAGCTCAGGAGCTGTGAGGGTCACTGAAAGACCGTGTGTGGAGATTGATGTGATCTCACTGGCCTCCCAGCATAGCCCTAGCGAGCAGGGGTGGAGGGGGATGGGTGGGAGGGAAAGAGAGTAGTTAGGAAGCCCGTCAGACCAATCCAGGCAGGAGAGAGCAGGGCCCTGCTGAGGCTTCAGAGTGAGGATGGAGAGAGGCAGACTGGGGTGCTGCTTAGAGGGTGAAACGGTGTGAGTAGAGATGCAGGCATGCGCAGTGGAGTCTTCGCCAAGGTGGGAACAGGTGGATCAGGTGAGACTCATGTGAAGGAACCCACAGGACTCGTGTCTCCCTATGTGTGTGGAGTGAGGGGAGAGACCTTGGGGATGAGTCCTGGGCTTCTAACAGGGAGAGCAGATGACTGGCACCTTTGCATGAGACACAGGACCTTCTGGAGTAGCAGAGTGTGGGGAAGAAGATCCAGGGTCAGCCTGGATTTCCACCCAGTAAGTGAGGTGCCTGTGGGTTGTCCAGGGAGGGCAGCTGGGAGGTGGTTTTGTTTGTGGGTCTGAAGCTGCATCTAAGGCCCAGTATCCTAGGGGGGAGCTGATGTGACAGGCCCAGATGCGACTGCCCACGGAGTGTGCACACTGATGAGAGTGGAGGGCAGGGAGGCTCCTACCCCTGAGCTTTCCGAAGGTCTGAGAGAAGATCAGAAGCCTGAGTAGAAACCTTTAGCTCATTAGAAAGAAACCAGAATGCAAAGAAAACCAAAATGTAACAATTCTCCAAAATACAATTATATTTCAAAAGCAAAATTAGAAAAAGATGTTCAGCCTCTCATTTCTACAGTGAAAATGTTTCCTGGGATGAGGCTGCATTTTAGCATATTTAATACATCTGATGTGATGTGGGCGAGGCCCCTCCAAAGGCATCGCTCCTAAAGTCTATGAAAGGAGGTGGGGTGTGAGAGTCATCTTCTCCTTCACTGGGACCCACACCCCTCATTCCACAGCCCCCAGGACTCTCCTTCTTCCCAGGGGTGAACTCCCCTCTCTGGCCTTTCCTCCATCCTGCCAGGTCCCTTACCCTTGCAGAGGGCACTTGTGATGCTGCACATAGTGTTTGTGAGTCCATACACTTTGAAGTGCAGTTCCCACAAGATTCGTCCCAGTGAACCTCATCTGGGATCGCATTGTCCCTCGTGTGTCCCACCGTGGCCTCCACGCTGCTTGGTCTGGTCAGGCAGTCCCCACAAGATCTGCTCCTGCTTCACCTCATCTGAGGTCACCTTCTCCCTCGTGTGTCCCACCGTGGCCTCCACGCTGCTTGGTCTGGTCAGGCAGTCCCCCACAAGATCTGCTCCTGCTTCACCTCATCTGAGGTCACCTTCTCCCTCGTGTGTCCCACCGTGGCCTCCACGCTGCTTGGTCTGGTCAGGCAGTCCCCCACAAGATCTGCTCCTGCTTCACCTCATCTGAGGTCACCTTCTCCCTCGTGTGTCCCACCGTGGCCTCCACGCTGCTTGGTCTGGTCAGGCAGTCCCCACAAGATCTGCTCCTGCTTCACCTCATCTGAGGTCACCTTCTCCCTCGTGTGTCCCACCGTGGCCTCCACGCTGCTTGGTCTGGTCAGGCAGTCCCCACAAGATCTGCTCCTGCTTCACCTCATCTGAGGTCACCTTCTCCCTCGTGTGTCCCACCGTGGCCTCCACGCTGCTTGGTCTGGTCAGGCAGTCCCCACAAGATCTGCTCCTGCTTCACCTCATCTGAGGTCACCTTCTCCCTCGTGTGTCCCACCGTGGCCTCCACGCTGCTTGGTCTGGTCAGGCAGTCCCCACAAGATCTGCTCCTGCTTCACCTCATCTGAGGTCACCTTCTCCCTCGTGTGTCCCACCGTGGCCTCCACGCTGCTTGGTCTGGTCAGGCAGTCCCCACAAGATCTGCTCCTGCTTCACCTCATCTGAGGTCACCTTCTCCCTCGTGTGTCCCACCGTGGCCTCCACGCTGCTTGGTCTGGTCAGGCAGTCCCCCACAAGATCTGCTCCTGCTTCACCTCATCTGAGGTCACCTTCTCCCTCGTGTGTCCCACCGTGGCCTCCACGCTGCTTGGTCTGGTCAGGCAGTCCCCACAAGATCTGCTCCTGCTTCACCTCATCTGAGGTCACCTTCTCCCTCGTGTGTCCCACCGTGGCCTCCACGCTGCTTGGTCTGGTCAGGCAGTCCCCACAAGATCTGCTCCTGCTTCACCTCATCTGAGGTCACCTTCTCCCTCGTGTGTCCCACCGTGGCCTCCACGCTGCTTGGTCTGGTCAGGCAGTCCCCACAAGATCTGCTCCTGCTTCACCTCATCTGAGGTCACCTTCTCCCTCGTGTGTCCCACCGTGGCCTCCACGCTGCTTGGTCTGGTCAGGCAGTCCCCACAAGATCTGCTCCTGCTTCACCTCATCTGAGGTCACCTTCTCCCTCGTGTGTCCCACCGTGGCCTCCACGCTGCTTGGTCTGGTCAGGCAGTCCCCCACAAGATCTGCTCCTGCTTAACCTCATCTGAGGTCACCTTCTCCCTCGTGTGTCCCCACCGTGGCCTCAGGCTGCTTGGTCTGGTCAGGCAGTCCCCCACAAGATCTGCTCCTCAGTAACCTCATCTGAGGTCACCTTCTCCTTCATGTGTCCCACCGTGGCCTCCACGCTGCTTGGTCTGTTCAGAAACTCCCGCCTGCTCCGTGTCTTCTGCTGACTCCAGGCAACAGCATCCTATGCTTTCTCCAGGCAAGTGTCCCTGTGGTACCACCCTGCTGGAGTAGATCTTGTTCTTATTGTCCATCCACCCCACCCCACTCCCACTTCTCAGGATCTTATTTCACACCCCACCCCCTTCCAGTGCTCAACTCACCTGCCCGGGCTTCTCAGCACCTGCCTGGTCACTGGAACTGCCCCTGCACAGGGCCTGGAAAGGACTCACCACCAAGTGGCAGACCCAGGAGGCAATGGACATGTGACTGGATCTCATCTTGGCCAGTCAGTCCCTAAAAGAAATTTTGTACGGAGTCAGAAACCTGTCCCACTTAAAAGCAGATGTCCAGAATTTAAACTCTGTTTCTATCTCAGAAAACTGGAGGTTTTCTGTGTGAGAGAACATTCTGGCTAGCTAGTGTAGCCAGTATCACCAACATATAATATAGACAGAATAGCTCTTTCCCATCCTCAGTAACATGGGGACTTCACAGTTTTTTTAAATATTGAATTGTTGCAAAATACACATTAAATGTTAAAAGAAAAAAAAAACCTGCTAAACTTACCATCTTAGGCTTTTTTTCTTTTCTTTTTTTTTTTTTTTTGAGACACAATCTCAATCTGTCAGCCAAGCTGGAGTGCAGTGGCAGGATCTCAGCTCAATGCAGCCTCTGCCTCCCGGGTAGCTGAGATTACAGGTTTGCACCTGTATTTTTTTGTATTTTTAGAAGAGACGGGGTTTTACCATATTTGCCATGCTGGTCTCCAACCCCTGATCTTCTGATCCGCCCACCACGGCCTCCACATCTTAGGCATTTTTAAGTACACAATATAGTCATACTAAGGATCTTCATATTGCATGAAACCTGTCTCCAGAACATCTTCACGCACATGAAACAACTCTGCATCTCCCTGTCCCCTCCAGCCCCTTGGCAGCCCACATCTTACCTTTTCATTTTCTGTGAATGACTCTAGATACTACATACAATATCGTTTACTTTAAAAGTTCCAAAAGTATGCCCAGGATGGGGGAATTAGCCACCCCCAGGTTTAAAGCCACCCCCACAGGCTTTAAACACTAACTTTAAAGCCTGTGCTCTTCTCCACCATATATTCATTCATCATTCATTCTGGACACCATGTGCTGCGGGGTGCATTTGAGTGTTTGGGAGACAGTGGTGAACGTGTTTCTCTGTTGGATTGGTGGTCTGTTTATTAGTTTGTTGAAGTTCTTTAGTGAGAATCGTCTGTGCTGCAAATATATATTCTGTGTGGCTTGCTGTTTTAGTCTCTTAATGCTGTCTTTTTGAGACCGAAACTTTAAATGTGGTCAGATGCATTAGTCTTTCCCTTTATGGTTATTGCTTCTTCACTGCCACTTATGGCATCTTTTCCTAATTTGATGTCCTGAAGATATTTATTTTATAGATCAGTGCCATCCAATAAAAATATGAATTGAGACACATATTGTCTATCTAGACTCAATATTGTCTATCTAGACTCAGTATCATCTAGTATCCACATTGAAAGGGAACAAGGAACCTGATAAAATAATTTCAAAGTTTCAGTATAAAAATTGAGACATGGCCGGGCACGGTGGCTCACGCCTGTAATCCCAGCACTTTGTGAGGCCGAGGCAGGCGGATTGCCTGAGGTCAGGAGTTTGAGACCAGCCTGACCAACACGGTGAAATCCTCTCTCTACTAAATACAAAAAAAGCTGCCTCCATTATGTAGATTCTTTCAGGAACTCAAACACTGTTAAGTGAAACATGGGAGTATGGTTTTTATTATTTCTTCTTTTCTTTTTGTTTTCATAATAAAAGGCACTTTGTTCAGGAAATAGCACAAATTGGTATTCTTTGGATGTCCTCATTCTGTGGTTCAAGATTCATTTTTGTTGAGTCCTTCTGAGAAAAAAACAGTAAGAACCTTAACAGTTTCTGTCCATCCTAATGGCAGAGCTCTGACTTGGGCATATGCTGCCAGGCTGGGTCGTTTTATACTTTGTTTTCTTGTTTTGCTTTAAAGCTATGACTCAGCATACATTTTGCCCCGTACATTTTAACACTGAGCCTTAGGACTCAATCACCTCCCCTTAAATTGATGACACAAGCAGCTAATAACCATTTCTGGGTTTCTACCTGACCTTCTAATTGTCTGTTAAAGCCAGTTCTCTGCGTGTCCCACTGAATGGTGGCTCTTTCTCTTTCCACACTGGCACATATGCATTTACATAACTGGAAACATCTGGATTTCTGATGCCAAAGGGTTAAAGCCTCTTAGATTTAATTGCAGTGATATACAGCCACGATTTTATTTTTGATCAGTGACCTTTGGGCCACTGTTTAACTGGACATCAGTGTCAGCACCAGGGTTTTTGTTTCTCTTGGGTCTTTCTTTTTTGGCACATGTGAATTTTGTTCTGTATAAAATGAAATGACTTTCTCTTGTTCTCTGATGACGGGTTTAAAATTAAAAGCGCATCTGGTTTTGGTATGGGGATGATCCGGGATTGTGTTAATATATCATATATATTAATATATCCAGGATATATATATGTTATAATCATATGTATTAGTTACTTGTGCATTTATTTGGATCTTTGCAAGGGGAAAACTAAAAGTGACGAGTTTTATATAATTAACTAAATTTGTTACAGTTTTTCATGTTCAGGATAAATAATTTTTCAGCGTTGGGTGAGAACACTTGCAACAGTTTATTGATAAGGTGACTTTCACCTTAGGACAACCATTGCATGCCAATTTGTATGTGTGTGTGAAACACTTCAAAATTGATTTAAAAGATGTAAGTTTAAAATTGGTTGTGTCTAATATGCCCAGGTTTGGTAAATAAACAATTCTTTAAAAAAAAATTCCAGAGCAAGTTCTACACTTAGTGACACATCTCAAGTGCTCAATAGTCACACATGGGCAGGCCGGTGTGGGGTCTCTTTCTGCTCTCATTCGGTGCCATCTGTCTACTTGTCTAAGCTTTCCCCACTCCTACACTATCTTAATTTCCATAATTTCCATGATGAGTTCTGATATCTGGTAGGCAAAAATGTCTTCTTAGGAGAGTGTTGGTTAACCTTGGTTTTTTGCATTTCCATATAAATTTTAGTTGTCAAGTTCTCAAAACTATAGTGGGATTTTGACTGGGATTCTGTTGAATCTAGATATCTAAAGTCCCTGCCATGGTTCTGGAATCCTAGGGTAAATACAAATAAATTCTGGAATAAACAAGACCCAAAAAACATGAACAAAACCAAAACTGAGTCTCCATCTATCTGTAGCAGGGGCCTTGTGCCCTGTGAGCTCTCAGGGGTCATGGTTCTTGCACTCACCTTAACCCAGGGCAGGACTTACCCTCCTAGAGAACAGATGAGGTGCTTCCCACTCCTCACTTCCTCTACCTTCTCTGTCACTGGCCCTGTGGTTTGCTCTGTGGCTATAGACCGACTTCCATGGAGAAGCCCAGGACACATGCAGAAGCTCAGGCAGGCTGGCTGATCAGGCAGGAAAGGAAAGGAGCAAAATGTTTAGAGAAAGGAAATCGAAGAGGATTAACAATGGGAATGAAGGCAAAATACGGATGGCAGTAGGTGACCAGGACCTGGCCACGGAAAGGGCTCCTGTGACTTACTGAGGCAGAATGCTGGTTTGCCGTTGTCTTGCTTTCCTTTGTCCACCAGGTCAGGCTGCTGAAGCCATGGTCCTGGCCATTCTGAACGGCACCAGCACTGATCCAGGAGCAGGAAAACCACCCTCAAGATGAGATGTGTGAACCGCCAGGTCTGCTTGGGGGTGGTGGGTGGGGCTGGAGGCGGGGGGACTAAAAAGGGGAGGGGTAGGAGGAGGGGTAGAGGAATAGCTAGAGGAGTTACGGGAAGGAGTTCTGGGACCACGGCTTTGGGAAGCAGGGCGAGGAGGAGGAGTAGGGGAAGAGCTAGAGGAGCCATAGGAAGGAGTCCTGGGGCTACGGCATTGGGAAGCAGGGCTAGAAGGATAAGCAGGGGAATCGTTAGAGGAGCCATAGGAAGGAGTCCTGGGGCTACGGCATTGGGAAGCAGGGCTAGAAGGAGGAGTAGGGGAAGGGCTGAGGAGCCATAGGAAGGAGTTCCAGGACCACGGCACTGGGAAGCAGGGCTAGGAGGAGGAGTAGGAGGACAGATAAAGGAGTCATAGGAAAGAATTTGAGACCACGGCATTGGCCAGCAGGGTTAGGAGGAGTAGGGAAACAGGTAGAGAAGTCACAGGAAAGAGTTCTGGAACCACAGCAGTGGCAAGCAGGTTTAGGAGGCCTAGAGGCATAGGTGGGGAAGTCACCAGAAAGAGTTCTGAAACCACAGCATTTGCAAATAGTTGGTATGTTACGAGCAGCAGAAGAGCAGGGCAGGAAGAGTTTTAGGGCAGCATAGTGGGGAAGGCGGGCACGAGCTGCAGTGGGATAACACCTAGGGCAGAAAACTGAAAAATCTACATACTTATGGGGAGGGGAGAGAGGCCTGTCAGGCTGAGGAGAAATAGAGGGTAAGTGGGTTGACTTACGAGAGCGGGTTGGCTTAGGAACACGGGATGGGTTAGGAAGGTGTGGTATCAGGTGGGATGGAAGTGGAGAAATGGGAGGGAGCTTTCTTGTCATTTCTTCAGTGAGGATTCTAGTTAACCACTTGTCCCAGTGAGTCCAAATGAGTAACTGGGGTGTGCCCAGAGATACTCCAGCATTTATCTCACGCCCACCCCCTCGCATCACACCGTGTCAGAATGCCCACTATGATTCCTATGTGCCCCGCCCTTTTGGTCTAGTTAGAGGGCCCCACCAACCAGGGGAAGGGGCCCAGTCTCTAGGTTGAAGAGTTATCATGGCAAATAACAAAGAGAAGAAATGGGGGCTGTAATATTAATCCCCGTTCTGGGGGTACCATGTAGTTATGCCCCTCGGTAGGCAAAGTTTGGTCAAAGGGCCGAGATGGAGTTAGGGGCTTGGGGCCTAGGAGAGTGGTTCTGAAGCAGGACTTGGGAAAATGGGGAGTCAGTGCCCCAGTCTTTCACTTACTACATTTTTCAAAGCACTTCCACATCATTTATATCCCTGCATGAATGCCTGTGATTAGAGGAGAGATGCTATATTCACTGGATAAAGGAGGACACTGAAGACCAGAGAGGAAGCTGCCGGAGGCAGTGGGTGACAAAGCAAGTGGGACTAGAACTTGGGCCAATGGAGGGGTAGGTGGGAGGGAGCACAGAACAGCCCAGAGTGCGGACCAGCAGCCTCACCTCTACTGTCTCTCTGGACAGGGTCCTGCAGGGGGCACTTCAGAGCACGACTTTACTTTCTATAGTAACCTCTCCGTCCCTGTGCCCCTGTGGTTATGCCTTACTCTTAATAGGTCCAATGCTGGCAGGAGGACTCCACACTCCTGGACGCCTAATGACTAGGTTTGGACTTGCTCTCTACCTGAGATGTCTGACTCCACGTGGGATGGCTAAGGAGGCCCCTCCTGCACCCTTCTCCATTCTTTGGTCTGATGGAGCAAACCTCTCTGCTGAACATTCCTGGTTTCTGTGATCACCATCCAAACCCTAAGCCCCTTTGTTCTCCTGTTCTCTGCTGCACTCTTATCCTATATTCTGAATTTTCTCCCTTGGCCCAGCACTCCTTTCCTCCCACACTGCACGAAATGTTCAGTTGTCCTCTCTGGAAGTCCATCCAGCTGCATGACAAGCAAATGTCCTGATTGCCTTTGGCTGCTCTGTCATTGACAGGTCCTTGCATCTCTTGGCTATAACTGTAACCTGGATTTCCCCTGAAGGCATTGCTTCCCTTATGTCTCAAGTAGAGAATATACATTCTCTCAAACTCCGAAGTACTTCAGGTGGGAATGTGGTTTATAGATTCTCCTTCCTCCTTCCAATTGCTTGGAAATGATTCTTTCTCTCTTCCTATTAGAAAATCTCTTGCTCCTTAGAAACGTGTGCTACTCACCCCCACTGCCAGTTCCCTGGCACTGCCACTTTCAGATCTATTGAGGATTTTCAGTGAAAACTTTCACACTTCTCCTAAAGTCTTATACTTGAGTTCATCATCCTGACTGACTTCAATGTCCATTTAAATGGCCTGATTTAGTTCTGTGGCCTCTGCTTTTCCTGACGTTTGTTGTTGTTGTTACTTTAAGGAAGTCTTCTGTATTTATTTTAACTGATATGTGCGTATTCATAGGATACAGCGTGATGTTCTCTACATGCGTGCATTGAGCAACAGTCAAATCAGGGTGCTCAGCAGATCTGTCGCCTCAGCACTTACCATTTCCTTGTAGGGAAAAAAGCTTTCCTTTAGTTACTGTGAAATTTTTCTCACGTATTCTGAACATTGACTCTCTTTGTTTTATTCACAGTTTGCATTTTGTCACAGAAGTCCATCACCTACTTTCTAGTCCTTTTCATTACTCAAGAATTATCCCATTTCTGCAATCACTGTTCTGACCACTGCCTCCTGTCCTTAGAGTACAATCACTCAACTGCTGTCACTTCACTGGGGCCTCAAGCCCACTCTTTTTTTTCCTTTCAATACAGGGTCTCACTTTGTCACCCAGGCTGGAGTACAGTGGTGCAATCTCAGCTCACGCTAGCCTTAACCTCCGGAGCTCAAGTGATCCTCCCACCTCAGCCCTCCTAGTAGCTGGGTCTGTAGGCCCGGGCCACCACACCTAGCTAATTTTTATATTTTTAGTAGACGTGGGGTTTCACCATGTTTCCCAGGCTGGTCTCAAACTCCTGAGCTCAAGCAGTCTGCCTGCCTCTGTCTCCCAAACTGCTGGGATTACAGGCATGAGCCACCACACCCAGCCTAGCCCACTGACTCTTTCCTTTATTTTACTCTTCTGAAGAGAAAAACCCAACCTGGTTGATTCCAAGTATTTGCCTTCCCTGTGATGCTGAATGCTGCTGGACAAAATTTCATACAACCTAAAAATTTTCACAGGACCTGGAAGATTGATACTAAATTAGTTATGTAACCTTTATACTCTATCCTAAATAATATCCATAGTACTCAATACCTATGAGAATTTTCATAGAAATACTGTGTATTAGAATAGAAAAATTAAAATAATCTAAAAGCTTATAAATAAAAGTAAGTTATACAGCCATACCATACAATGTGAAAATAAAATTTACAAAAACAAAAAATAAATAGACGTAGATATTTGAGGTGATATTGTGGCAATCGAAGATGGGGGTGGGTGAGTTATTAACATTGATAGTTGCTAGCAGCTTAGGTTTTTCTGCCTGTCTAGATGGAACTGAAAAACTATGTATTATCACAGAAATGGCAAGGGTCTCTAGAATCCGGGTTTGTTTTTTTTATTTTTAATTAAAGTTTATCTTAACAAATTGAAACCCTGGAAATATGTTGTGTCATGGTTTTGAGTCCAAAATTTAAATTACTTAGTGTGGAAAACCACAGGTAACCATTTAAATTGGTTCTAGGACAGTGTCAATGCAGGTGTTAAGAGGATGCAAAGTGTATCACTCTACAGGAGCATGACCATAACCTAGGCAGCAGAACTTCCCACAGGAAAGCCCCACTGACGATGAGTTCACAATCCAAAATTGCAAAACAGAGGAGTACACAAGTCACGTGAGGGATTGTCAGCAGATACACAAGAACAGATTTACACATAACTCACCAAGATTTTTATATAAGTAAAGGCAAATATAAGGATTTATAGTTTAAAAACAAAACAAGATTCTAAAGAACAGATGGCAAAAAAATGCAGAATGAAAAATATTGTAATTGAAATGATAAAAATCTAATGGACAGGATAAACTAAAGACTAGACACAACTTCCTGACACCAGAATTAAACAAAGATCACTGAAATACTAACTTAGTGAACAGGATACACTTCACATTAAATAATAAATAGAGACAAAGAGAACACATTTGAGGAAATTATCAAGAGATAGCAGAAAGAGACTAAATAAATAAATGGTTAAGAGGTATGTAGACTAGAATATAAAAGTTCATCATATGTCCATACAGAGTACAAGCATGAGAAACTAGAAAATGAAAGATGAAGCATTTAAAGTGATACGGGCTGAGTTCACTTAGAAATAAAAGAACTCATCTTCAGGTTCAGGACACACAGGGATAGCAGAAAACATAAGAAATTCACATCTAGACAAAACAGTGCAACTGTCAAACACTAAAGACAAAGAGCAGAACCAATAAAATAGGCAGATTATTTATTTAAAAAATTAAACTAGAAGCAAACTTCATGAAAAAAACCACAAAAGACAAAAGTGAGTGGAATCGTATCCTGAAAGGGTAGAGAGGAATGAACTGCCAATCTAGAATTTTATAACCAAATTATCATTCAGAATTGAGTGCTCAGTAAAGACTTGTTCATCACGAAAGACCGGGTGCTAAACAAAGACAGGATTTACTACTAATAAACCCTCATTAGAACCATCAAAGAATGAGAAGAAGAAATTTGATCCCAGGAGGATGAAAATGCAAGAAGCAAGGCTAGAGAGCAAGGGATTGAGCTCAGATTGGTAAACAGGAAGCCCCATTCAGAGTGACAGCAAAACTCGTTGCACGGTGCATGCACACTGCTGTCAGTAAGGCTAAGAAGACAGGAATGGAAGAACACAGGAACCAGAAAGAGAAGCCACTTTCATCTGCAGTGAAACTGTTTCCCTTACTGACATAGTATAACATGGCATTGTATCAGCTGGTAAAGAGAAATACAGCATACAGGATCAATAAACAAGACAACCAAGCTGAGTTTGGGAGCTGAGACGCAGTAAATTCGTAACTGGCACAGCAATGGGTAAAGAAAGAAAGTGGTAAATGTAGGTACATCTGAATAAGCACCTTAGGAGTATAATAATGGTAATAACCAACTTGGGCAGTAGAAAAACTGTGGTGAAAATAAAATGCTGACAATAGTAACAAGAAAGAGGAGGAGGTGATTAGTGCTAAATTACTCTTTCTGGCTAGGCATGGTGGCTAACACCTGTAACCGCAGTACTAGGAGGCTGAAGCAGGAGGTGTCCTCCTTTATCCAGGGAATATAGCATCTCTCCTCTAATCACAGGCATTCATGCAGGGATATAAATGATGTGGAAGTGCTTTGAAAAATGTAGTAAGTGAAAGACTGGGGCACTGACTCCCCCATTTTCCCAAGTCCTGCTTCAGAACCACTCTCCTAGGCCCCAAGCCCCTAACTCCATCTCGGCCCTTTGACCAAACTTTGCCTACCGAGGGGCATAACTACATGGTACCCCCAGAACGGGGATTAATATTACAGCCCCCATTTCTTCTCTTTGTTATTTGCCATGATAACTCTTCAACCTAGAGACTGGGCCCCCTTTCCCTGGTTGGTGGGGCCCTCTCCCCTAGACCAAAGGGCGGGGCACATAGGAATCATAGTGGGCATTCTGACACGGTGTGATGCGAGGGGGTGGGCGTGAGATAAATGCTGGAGTATCTCTGGGCACACCCCAGTTACTCATTTGGACTCACTGGGACAAGTGGTTAACTAGAATCCTCACTGAAGAAATGACAAGAAAGCTCCCTCCCATTTCTCCACTTCCATCCCACCTGATACCACACCTTCCTAATCCATCCCGTGTTCCTAAGCCAACCCGCTCTCGTAAGTCAACCCACTTACCCTCTATTTCTCCTCAGCCTGACAGGCCTCTCTCCCCCTCCCCCATAAGTATGTAGATTTTTCAGTTTTCTGCCCTAGGTGTTATCCCACTGCAGCTCGTGCCCGCCTTCCCCACTATGCTGCCCTAAAACTCTTCCTGCCCCTGCTCTTCTGCTGCTCGTAACATACCAACTATTTGCAAATGCTGTGGTTTCAGAACTCTTTCTGGTGACTTCCCCACCTATGCCTCTAGGCCTCCTAAACCTGCTTGCCACTGCTGTGGTTCCAGAACTCTTTCCTGTGACTTCTCTACCTGTTTCCCTACTCCTCCTAACCCTGCTGGCCAATGCCGTGGTCTCAAATTCTTTCCTATGACTCCTTTATCTGTCCCTCCTACTCCTCCTCCTAGCCCTGCTTCCCAGTGCCGTGGTCCTGGAACTCCTTCCTATGGCTCCTCTAGCCCTTCCCCTACTCCTCCTTCTAGCCCTGCTTCCCAATGCCGTAGCCCCAGGACTCCTTCCTATGGCTCCTCTAACGATTCCCCTGCTTATCCTTCTAGCCCTGCTTCCCAATGCCGTAGCCCCAGGACTCCTTCCTATGGCTCCTCTAGCTCTTCCCCTACTCCTCCTCCTCGCCCTGCTTCCCAAAGCCGTGGTCCCAGAACTCCTTCCCGTAACTCCTCTAGCTATTCCTCTACCCCTCCTCCTACCCCTCCCCTTTTTTAGTCCCCCGCCTCCAGCCCCCACCCACCACCCCCCAAGCAGACCTGGCGGTTCACACATCTCATCTTGAGGGTGGTTTTCCTGCTCCTGGATCAGTGCTGGTGCCGTTCAGAATGGCCAGGACCATGGCTTCAGCAGCCTGACCTGGTGGACAAAGGAAAGCAAGACAACGGCAAACCAGCATTCTGCCTCAGTAAGTCACAGGAGCCCTTTCCGTGGCCAGGTCCTGGTCACCTACTGCCATCCGTATTTTGCCTTCATTCCCATTGTTAATCCTCTTCGATTTTCCTTTCTCTAAACATTTTGCTCCTTTCCTTTCCTGCCTGATCAGCCAGCCTGCCTGAGCTTCTGCATGTGTCCTGGGCTTCTCCATGGAAGTCGGTCTATAGCCACAGAGCAAACCACAGGGCCAGTGACAGAGAAGGTAGAGGGAAGTGAGGAGTGGGAAGCACCTCATCTGTTCTCTAGGAGGGTAAGTCCTGCCCTGGGTTAAGGTGAGTGCAAGAACCATGACCCCTGAGAGCTCACAGGGCACAAGGCCCCTGCTACAGATAGATGGAGACTCAGTTTTGGTTTTGTTCATGTTTTTTGGGTCTTGTTTATTCCAGAATTTATTTGTATTTACCCTAGGATTCCAGAACCATGGCAGGGACTTTAGATCTCTAGATTCAACAGAATCCCAGTCAAAATCCCACTATAGTTTTGAGAACTTGACAACTAAAATTTATATGGAAATGCAAAAAACCAAGGTTAACCAACACTCTCCTAAGAAGACATTTTTGCCTACCAGATATCAGAACTCATCATGGAAATTATGGAAATTAAGATAGTGTAGGAGTGGGGAAAGCTTAGACAAGTAGACAGATGGCACCGAATGAGAGCAGAAAGAGACCCCACACCGGTCTGCCCATGTGTGACTATTGAGCACTTGAGATGTGTCACTAAGTGTAGAACTTGCTCTGGAATTTTTTTTTAAAGAATTGTTTATTTACCAAACCTGGGGCATATTAGACACAACCAATTTTAAACTTACATCTTTTAAATCAATTTTGAAGTGTTTCACACACACATACAAATTGGCATGCAATGGTTGTCCTAAGGTGAAAGTCACCTTATCAATAAACTGTTGCAAGTGTTCTCACCCAACGCTGAAAAATTATTTATCCTGAACATGAAAAACTGTAACAAATTTAGTTAATTATATAAAACTCGTCACTTTTAGTTTTCCCCTTGCAAAGATCCAAATAAATGCACAAGTAACTAATACATATGATTATAACATATATATATCCTGGATATATTAATATATATGATATATTAACACAATCCCGGATCATCCCCATACCAAAACCAGATGCGCTTTTAATTTTAAACCCGTCATCAGAGAACAAGAGAAAGTCATTTCATTTTATACAGAACAAAATTCACATGTGCCAAAAAGAAAGACCCAAGAGAAACAAAAACCCTGGTGCTGACACTGATGTCCAGTTAAACAGTGGCCCAAAGGTCACTGATCAAAAATAAAATCGTGGCTGTATATCACTGCAATTAAATCTAAGAGGCTTTAACCCTTTGGCATCAGAAATCCAGATGTTTCCAGTTATGTAAATGCATATGTGCCAGTGTGGAAGAGAAAGAGCCACCATTCAGTGGGACACGCAGAGAACTGGCTTTAACAGACAATTAGAAGGTGAGGTAGAAACCCAGAAATGGTTATTAGCTGCTTGTGTCATCAATTTAAGGGGGAGGTGATTGAGTCCTAAGGCTCAGTGTTAAAATGTACGGGGCAAAATGTATGCTGAGTCATAGCTTTAAAGCAAAACAAGAAAACAAAGTATAAAAACGACCCAGCCTGGCAGCATATGCCCAAGTCAGAGCTCTGCCATTAGGATGGACAGAAACTGTTAAGGTTCTTACTGTTTTTTTCTCAGAAGGACTCAACAAAAATGAATCTTGAACCACAGAATGAGGACATCCAAAGAATACCAATTTGTGCTATTTCCTGAACAAAGTGCCTTTTATTATGAAAACAAAAAGAAAAGAAGAAATAATAAAAACCATACTCCCATGTTTCACTTAACAGTGTTTGAGTTCCTGAAAGAATCTACATAATGGAGGGCAGCTTTTTTGTATTTAGTAGAGAGAGGATTTCACCGTGTTGGTCAGGCTGGTCTCAAACTCCTGACCTCAGGCAATCCGCCTGCCTCGGCCTCACAAAGTGCTGGGATTACAGGCGTGAGCCACCGTGCCCGGCCATGTCTCAATTTTTATACTGAAACTTTGAAATTATTTTATCAGGTTCCTTGTTCCCTTTCAATGTGGATACTAGATGATACTGAGTCTAGATACACAATATTGAGTCTAGATAGACAATATGTGTCTCAATTCATATTTTTATTGGATGGCACTGATCTATAAAATAAATATCTTCAGGACATCAAATTAGGAAAAGATGCCATAAGTGGCAGTGAAGAAGCAATAACCATAAAGGGAAAGACTAATGCATCTGACCACATTTAAAGTTTCGGGTCTCCAAAAAGACAGCATTAAGAGACTAAAACAGCAAGCCACACAGAATATATATTTGACAGGCACAGACGATTCTCGACTAAAGAACTTCAACAAACTAATAAAACAGACCACCCAATCAACAGAGAACACGTTCACCACTGTCTCCCCAACACTCAAATGCACCCGCAGCACATGGTGTCCAGAATGAATGATGAATGAATATATGGTGGAGAAGAGCACAGGCTTTAAAGTTAGTGTTAAAGCCTGTGGGGTGGCTTTAAACCTGAGGTGGCTAGTTCCCCATCCTGGGCATACTTTGGAACTTTTAAAGTAAACGATATTGTATGTAGTATCTAGAGTCATTCACAGAAAATGAAAAGGTAAGATGTGGGCTGCCAGGGGCTGGAGGGACAGGGAGATGTAGAGTTGTTTGATGTGCGTGAAGATGTTTATAAAGATAGTGTTTAGTGCAATATAGAAGATCCTAGTATAGACTATATTATCTCTAAAAATACCTAAGATGTGGGAGGCCGTGGTGGGTGGAGTGGGAAGTATGAGGGGTTGGGAGACCAGCATGGCAACTATGGTAAAACCACGGTCTCTAAATTGGGTAAAAAAATACAAGTGCAAACCTGTAATCTCAGCTACCCGGGAGGCAGAGGCTGCATTGAGCTGAGATCCTGCCACTGCACTCCAGCTTGGCTGACAGGTTAAGATATGTCTAAAAAAAAAAAAAGAAAGAAAAAAGGCCTAAGATGGTAATTTTAGCAGGTTTTTTTTTCTTAACATTTAATGTGTATTTTGCAACAATTGAATATTTAAAAAAACTGTGAAGTCCCCATGTTAGCTGATGATGGGAGAGGCTGTTCTGTTCTATATTATATGTTGGTGATTGTGGCTACCTGGCTAGCCAAGTGTTCTCACACAGAAAAGCTCCAGTTTTCTGAGATGGAGACAGAGTTTAAATTCTGGACATCTGCTTTAGTGGACAGGTTCGTGACTTGATGTGCAAAATTTCTTTAGGGACTGACTAGCACAGGTGAGATCCAGTCACATGTCCATTGTCCTCCTGGGTCTGCCACTGGGTGGTGAGTCGCTCCAGGCCCTGTGCAGGGGCAGTGCAAGTGACCAGGCAGGTGCTGAGAAGCCCGGGCAGGTGGAGCTGGAGCACTGGAAGGGGTGGGGTGTGAGATAAGGATCCTGGAGAAGTGGGAGTGGGGTGGGGTGGATGGAGCAGACGAACAAGATCTACTCCAGCAGGGTGTGCACCACAGGGACCTTCCTGTAGAAAGCATGGGATGCTGTGACCTGGAGTAGCAAGAAGACACGGAGCAGGCGGGAGTTCTGGAACAGAGCAAGCAGCGTGAAGGCCAACATGAGGTGGGGCCACATAAGGAGGCAAGGTGTAAGCTCATGATAAGCCGAGCACCTAAGGCCACGGTGAAGGGGAGAGGTACCTAACTAGCACGCAGAGCAGCCTGAGTGCCTGAGGTTTAGGGGGACCAACCAGGGATGAGGCCGACGGTAGCAGACTGAGGTTAAGCTACGGTGAGCCAGGAGAGTCTTGTGGGGACTCCTAACCAGGGGGGCGAAGCAGCGTGGAGGCCAGCAGGCTGGGGGACGCGCGAGGGAGAAGGTAACCTAGGATTGAGGTGAAGCAGGAGCAGATCTTGTGGGCCTGCCTGAGCCAGGACCAAGCATGCGTGAGCCACGGCTGAGGTACACGAGGGAGAAAGTAACCTAGATGAGGTGAAGCAGGAGCAGACCTTATGGGGACTGCCTAACCAGAGCAAGCAGCGTGGAGGGCCACGGTCTGGCTAGCACGAGGGGAGAAGATTAACCTAGGATTGAGGGTGAAGCAGGGGCTGAATTACTTTATTGAGTTGCTGACCAGACCAAGAGCAGTGAGGCCAGCGGTGGCGTGCACGAGGGAGAAGGTGAGCCTAGATAAGGTGAAGCACAGGAGCCAACCTTCTAGGGGCTTGCTGAGCCAGACCAAGCAGCGTGGAGGGCCACGGTGAGGACACGCGAGGGAGAAGGCTGAGCCTAGATGAGGTGAGGAGGAGCAGACTGTTGTAGGACTTGCCTGAGCAGAACCAGGGCCGTAGGAGGCCACGGTGAGCACGCGGAGGGAGAAGGTGACCTCAGTGAGGGGGGAGCATGAGAGTACTGATCTGGGCAGGACCAAGGGGACTCCAAAGTAATGAGAGACAGGTCTGAGAGGTGAAGCAGAAGTGTGTGCCTGAGCAGAGAAAAGTGGCAAGTGAAAAAGACGCCTCAGGATGAGGTGGAGGCTGGGAGCAAGATCTTGTTGGGACTGCCTGACCAGACCAAGCAGCGTGAGGGCCACCGGTGGACATCGCGAGGAGAAGTGTACTGCTAGGATGAGGTGAAGCAGGAGCAGATCTTGTGGGGGCTACCTGACCAGACCAAGCAGTGAGGAGGCCACCAGTGGAGGTGACCTCAACGAGGGTGAAGACCAGAAGTCTTATTAGGGTACCTAAAGGCAAGGTGAGCCACAAGTAGCGAAGGTAAGCCTAGGAGTAAGGGGAGGCAGGAGCATATCTTGTGAGCTGCCTAGCCAGACCACAGCGTGGAGGCCACGGTGGAGCACACGAGGGAGAAGGTCGCCTCAAGATAAGGTAAAGCAGGGCAAGTGTGTGGGACTGCCTGACCAGAGACCAGCCACGTGGAGGAGCCGCGGGATCCAGGCCGAGGGAGAAGGCAACCTTAGGTGGCGTGAAGCAGGAGAGGCAGATTGTTGTGGGGACTGCCTAACCAGACCAAGCCAGGGTGGAGCCACGGTGAGGCAGCACGAGGAGAGGCTCGCCTCGAGATGAGGTGAAGCAGGAGCAAGTCTTGTAGGGACTTACCTGACCAGGACCAAGCCACGTGGAGGCCACGGTTGGGAGCACCGGAGGGGAGGGTGGCCTCAGGATAAGGGTTAAGCAGGAGCAGATCTTGTGAGAGCTGCTGACCAGACCAAGCAGCGTGGGAGGCCACGGTAGCACGCGAGGGAGAAGGTGACCTCAAGATGAGGTGAAGCAGGAGCAGATCTTGTGGGGAGCTGCCGGGCCCAGGCCAAGGCGTGGAGGCCACGGTGGGAGCACCACGAGGGGAGAAGAGTAGGACCTCAGGATAAGATGAAGGCCAGGAGCAGATCTTGTAGGGCTTGCCTGACCAGGACCAAGCCGCGTAGAGGCCGCGGTGGGGCACACGGGAGAAGGCAGGGCCTCAAGATTAGGTGTGAAGCAGGAGCAAGTCCTAGGGGGACTGTCCTAACCAAACCAGCAGCAGTGGAGGCCAGCGGTGGGACACACGAAGGGAGAAGGTGACCTCAGATGAGGTGAAGCAGGAGCAGATCTGTGGGGACTACCTGACCAGACCAAGCAGCGTGGAGGCCACGGTGAGGGCACCAGAAGAGGGACAGATGCGATGCCAGATGAGGTTGGCTGGGACGAAGTCTTGTGGGGGACTGCACTTCAAAGTGTATGGAGCTTTCACAGAACACTATGTGCAGGCTGGTTACAAGTGCCCTCTGCAAGGGTAAGGGGCCTGGTAGGGTGGAAGGAGGCCAGGGGGAGTTCACCCCTGGGAGAGAGGAGAGTCCTGGGGGCTGTGGAATGAGGGGTGTGGGTGCCAGTTGAGAGGAGAAGGCGGCCACCTGACCTAGCTCTCACACCCCACCTCCTTTCATAGACTCCGAGCGCGATGCCTTTGGAGGGGCCTCGACCACATCACATCAGGGAGTGTATTAAATATGCTGAAGTGCAGCCTAGTCCCAGGAAACATTTTCACTGTAGAGTGGAGGCTTTGAGGCTGACCTGTTCTAATTTTGCTTGAAATATAATTTTGTTGGAGAGTTGTTACATTTTGGTTTGTGTACATTATAGTTGTCTAATGAGCTGTAAAGGCTCTGCTGAGGCTATAACATCTTCTCAAGAACTCTGGAAAGCTGAGGGGTAGGAGCCTCCCCTTCCCTCCACTCTTCATCAGTGTGCACGCCTGCAATGGGCAGTGGACATATGGGGCCTTAGTCATGTGGCTCCCCTAGGATACTGGGCCTTAAGTAGCTTTCAGACCCACAGACAGCAAACCACCTCCGCAGCTGCCCCTCCCTGGACAGCCAGCAGGCACCTCACTTACTGGGTGGAAATGCAGGCTGACCCTGATCTTCTAGCCCCACACTCTGTGCTACTGCAGTAGGTCCTGTGTGCATGTAAGGTCCTAAGTGGTGCTCTCCCTGTTAGAGAGCCAAGACTCATCCCCAAGGTCTCTCCCTCACTCCACACATCGTGGGGAACTCGAGTCCTGTGGGTTAGCTGGCATAGAGTCTCACCTGATACCACCTGTTGCCACCTTGGAGAGACTCCACTGGGCAGTGCCTACATCTCTACTGGCACGATTTGGCCCCTATAGCAGCACCCAGGTATCCCTGCTCTCCCATCCTTCACTACTGAAGCCTAGGCCAGGGCCCTGCTCTTCTCCCTGCCTGGATTAGTCGACGGGCTCCCTAACTACTCTCTTCCCTCCCCACCCATCCCCTCCCACCCCTACTCGGTAGGGCTATGCTGGGGGAGCCACGGTGAGATCACATGGACTATCCACACACAGTCTTTCAGTGGCCCTCACCAGCTCCCTAAGCTAAAGTGAATAGCGCACATGGCTCCTCTGGTTGTGGCTCTGGTTCCTGCCTAAGGGGTTCGCCCCGTACTCCCCTCCAGGCTCTGAACCACGTCTCTACTTACTTATATAAGTTATTATTTTATAGATATTTGAGTTGGAGTGTCCCTATGTTGGCAGGCTGAGGTGTAGTAGCGTGATCTCGGCTGACTGCGTCCTCCGCCTGCCGAGTTGTAGTGACTTTCCTGCCTAAGCCTCCTGAGAGAGCTGGGAGCTAGAGGCGTGCACCACCATGCCTGGCTAATTTTGTAGTTTTAGTGGAGACGGGGATTGTGCCAAGTGTTGGCCAGGATGGTCTCAATTACTCTTGACCTTGTGATCTGCCCACCTCGCCACCCAAAGTGCTGGGATTACAAGGCGTGAGCCACAGTGCCCAGCCTATACAATTTTTGAGAGGCCTCACTATCTGTCACTAGGGCTGAGATTACAGTAGTGGGAATCAGAGCTGACTGCAGCCTTGAACTCCTGCCTGCCTGGCCTGTGGAGTGGCCAGTGGTAGGTGTATAGGTGCATGGGCACCCAAGGTGAACGTTATGTATGGAAGGAGCTCACTGTATTGCCCAGGTTGATCTCCATCTGCTGGCCTCTAGAGAAATCCTCTGACTCCTGAGCCTCAGGCTGGCTAAAGCTGCTGGGGCTGCAGGCGTAAGTCACTGTCACCCACCCACTATAGATGTCTATCAACACCTTTTTACCTTCTCACTGTTAGTAATAAGCAAAGGCACAGGGTACACCAGGTCTGATTTTAAATCCCTACTATGTGACACTAGGATGTTCACTTTTCCTTTCCAGAGTTGTTTATACTCTGAAAAATGGAGATGCAGAGTACACACCCGTAGCGACTCCGACGAGTGGGTATCAATAATAATGGCCATGGCCAGGCCTACTAGTTAGGCTGCCAAATGGTATGAGCCTTCACTTGTTCTCTCTTCCAGATAAGAATGATTGAATTTGAGCAGTGTGTATTCCTTCTGCCCACTGCCACAAGCCTGTGTTTCTAGGCGTAGTGTCCTGAGTGGCAGGAGCGAGCTTAGGTGTGCTCTGCACACTCCACGGCACATCAGCTTCTACGAGCACCGCTGTGGCCTGGCATAAAGATTCATAAGCAGAGGTGGGTGGAAGAGGTGCGGCCCCGAGGCATAACTAATCCAGGAGGGCGAGGCCAGAGGGAGCGCCTCTGGACCTACCCAGGTACACTCTACTCTGACATCGACCTGGGTAGCCTAGGATTTTGGTATGATTCTATACCTGGTATATTAAAACAGGCATTTTCTGCAAAGTCTTTTCTTCCTTCCCTAAACCAGGCTTGAGTACAGAATCAGACAGCCGAGGCATTATTAGGCAGTTGGAACCATGCAGGAGATGACTAACATGAAATTGCTGGTGAAGATGGAGGGCTTTGACTAGTCAAGAGATAAGTAAAACTCTATCTAGTAGAAGAGTAGCTATTGCTTTTGTAGTTTAAAACTATAGAATTCAAATGAACAGGGCATTCAGTGCAGAAGTGTCTTAATCTTATACCAGATGTGCATGTGTATGGAAAACCATAGAACTGTACCTGATTAAGTATATACAATTATAATGTTTTAATTACATAATTTTGAGAAAGTCAGTATCTTCCAATTTATTTGGGAGAACTAGAGTGAGATGTACTGAAAACTAAAGACTGCAGGACAAGTTTAACACAACTTTTTACTTAATTGGCACATGGGATTAGAACTTGAGCACCATCACTACAGATAAGCCGGGGAATAAATCTAAATTCTTCCTGCTATGTCTACTGTGAGGTATCGATCCCACCATTACAGCCTTAAAGCCGACAAGTGAAATAAACCGTGTGCAGAGCCACACACTCAAAGTTTATATAACTCGGATAAATACTGACCCAGGTTTTCAAACTTCATAAATGATTTAATCAGCATTTTAGCACATGAAAAATAAATCCTATACTTTCCTAAATTAATATATCTCAAAGGCAAATGCACTGACAACAGGACCTGTAAAAAGCAACAGCATTCTGGAGGAGAGATGTTGA